>CAMTDV010000018.1:61817292-64601865 GCA_947069175.1 Scalesia atractyloides
TTATTCCGGGTTAGGAATAATGGAACCAATATTATTATTCCGGGTTAGGAATAATGGAACTATATCGTTATCCCGGGTTAGGGATAACGGGGGAAACAAACTTTTAACCGAACTTATGAACTTATAAAAACCTGTGAACTCACTCTTCTTTAATGTTGACACTTGTTTCTTTACATGTTTCTCAGGACGCTAGGAGAGCTAGGTGCACTCACTTGCATTGACCAAGACATATTTTTATCGAGTCTCATTTACGAATATTGTTTGGGATTTTTTGTTTTTGGCGTTTGTGTTGGCGCCCGTTACTTTACCTTACTCTACTTTAATGCTTCCGCACAACTTAGAAACTAATGCTTCCGCTAACTTTGAAACCAAACTAAGACAAATTGAAAATAATTATGAACGGGTAAACAAATGTTTTTGGAAAATGTTTAAATAAATCATATAGAGTCGTTCGATATTACTAGTATCTCAGATTCTGGTTTGTTCACACACCTCGCGGTAAAACTCCGCAAGTGGAAATTGAGGGTGTGACAGATTGGTATCAGAGCCTCTAGCTATAGAGAACTAGGTTTGCATTAAAAGTAGACCTAAACTATAGCTGATTACACGACACTAGACTTAGTTGGCACCGAACTGTGATATCTTGTTATGTGTTATCCTACAACTGTTTTATGTAAGATATAAATGTATATTGTGATGAATGCAACTCGTAACTAACTCCACAACCCAACAGGCAATGTCATCAGCATCATCCGACAAACCTCTACAACCAAGGGCGTCGGGGAAGGCACCTATGGCCGAACCCTCACCACCTCATGGCGTGGAGACACGCTCAGCTGCTAGGAAAAGACTAGCTCTAGGAGAGGAGTCGTCTTCCCGTCCGACCACCGCTATGCCGGTCGAACCGGTCAATTCGTTAGAGGTAGGGGACAACCTACTTAGGGATATGATAAGGAAACAACAGGAAAAACTAGAGAGAATGCAGGAGACCATCGAAGCACAAGGATGGATGATACGTCAACTAACTGGTAAAACTGGAGAGCTCGAGGAAGAGCAATATGAGAATAAGAAAGCTCGCAACATTTTAGCTAAGGATCTTTGTGCTGAGCAGCTGAGGGCTGACTGGCTTGAAGACAGGGTTCTTGAGTCCAGTTGGAGGATTCAAGAACTGGAGCAGAATCAAGCACCTGCCCAGCACCGGTCCCTTCAGCGCCAGTAGAGGAAGAAGAGGAGGACCCGAAGGAGGATCCGGAGGAAGAGGAGCTGGAACAGGAACCGGCGGTTGAAGCTGAAGATGCCGCAGAGGATGACGACAATGATAGCGACTTGGGAGATGGAGACGTAGAAGACTGACTCGTCTCGCCAATTCCCGCTTTGTTTTCTTTAGTTTGTTTGTTTCCACTTATGTTTGAACTTGAAATTTTATAATTAAACTGAGATGTTTGGTTTGTATTTTGTGAGACCTTGCAATTTATTTAATCGAATGTTCCTTTTGATTGTTTAATTTGTTGGGTTGACATAACTTGTGTGATGATTGAAGTTTGGAGTATGATAACTATATTGGATCTATATACTTATCAGTGTGTGCTTGTGTTGTCTTGCAAAGATCTGAAATGTCAACTGGACGTCGTGGAAACCTCAACATGACATCTGAAGAATTAGCCGCAATGATCGAAGAACACGTGAATGCTGCTCTGGCAGGTGTTCAAAACCCACCAGCAGGTAACCATTAGTAAATTTTCATGGGAAAATCTAATAGTTGGGCTAATAGACTTTCTCGCTGACTACCTATCCTCTGTCTTCAGGAGGGGGTCTTAACCCCTACAAGATGTTCCTCGATGCGAAACCGAGCAAATTCACTGGTGCAGACGGACCCATAGGACTGGTCCGTTGGATTGAAATGTCTGAATCGGTGTTCGAGATGTGCAATTGCCTTGAGGCCAATAAGGTCAAGTATGCTGCCTCAACGCTGGAATATGGGGCATTAACCTGGTGGAACGCACAAGTCCAAACGCGTGGACTTATTGCTGCAAACGCAATGGCCTGGGCTGAGTTTAAGGCCCTAATCAAAGAGGAGTACTATCCGCGGGATAGAGTTCAGCAGTTGGAGCAAGCGCTATGGAACCATAAGATGGTAGGATCTGAAATTGAAGCGTACACGGAAAAACATCACGATCTGGTGTTCCTATGTCCCGATCTGGCTAACACCGTTGAAAAACGACTTTTGTTTTATCTTGGGGGTCTGGTCCCTGAGATCCAGGGCATGGTAATGTCTAGTAACCCTGCGACAGAACATCAAGCGATCAGGTTGGCGCACAAACTCACCGATAAGGCGGTGAACAAAGGAAGTTGCCATCTCGGGGTGCAACTGAAGTTGTCCCTGATAATAAAAGAAATTTTGAAGACTCGCCTGCTCGAGAGTCTTCGTCAGCCCAGCCACAACAAGGAAAGCAGAAACGATTCAACAATTTCAACAACAATCGGGGTCACAATAATCAGTCCGCCAACAACACCCAGAACACAAGCGGGTATGTGGGTCGAAAGCCGCAATGTCATCGTTGTAACCTCCATCATCACGGCCCTTGTGCCGGAAATCGCTGCCAACGATGCGGCAAAACGGGACATGCGGCAAAGGATTATCGCGGGGAAATCGTGTATCGACAAAATCAAAATCAGCACCAGATTCAACATCAAGGTATTGACCGGGGTTGCTATCAGTGCGGTAGCACTACCCATTTCAAGCGAGACTGCCCGCAACTTCGCAACAACAACAACAATGGTGGGAACAACAACAACAACAACAACCACAACAACAACAACCACAACAACAACAACAACAACAACAACAACAATGGAAATGGTGGCACAGGAGGTGCCAAAGGTCGTGCATTCACGCTAGGCCGCGAAGAGGCCAGAAACGACTCGAACGTGGTCACCGGTAAGTTTCCCCTTAACGATCATTTTGCTACTGTAATTTTTTATACGGGTGCGGATAGGAGTTTTATATCTGAGTCTTTTAGGAAGAACCTAAATCTCACGCCTAAACCCCTAGAGACGCCTTACGTCATAGAACTAGCCGATGGTAAATCTGTAGATGTGACCCATTTAGTAACCGGCTGTCAACTTAAACTCGCGGGCCACACCTTTACCATTGATCTGATGACAACTACCCTGGGTAGTTTTGACATAGTAGCCGGAATAGACTGGCTATCCGACGTCCGAGCTGAAGTTCTCTGTTTCGAGAAAGCTATCCGTATTTCGCTCTTTAATAACGAAGTCTTGATGGTGCAAGGCGAGAAGGCAGGCGCCGTCACAAACCACATCTCTTACATGCAAGCTCAAAAGTATCTTCGGAGGAAGAACTCCTTTGCTTTGCTCGCACTGGTCACTGAGCAGCCTAAGGACGAGAAGCGTATAGAAGATATCCCCGTCGTCCGTGATTTTTCCGGTGTATTTCCAGAGGAGTTACCTGGTCTTCCACCACATCGACAAGTGGAGTTTGAAATCGAATTGGCAAACCATGCAACTCCCATCGCTAAGGCCCCGTACCGCTTGGCTCCAGCAGAGCTGCAAGTGCTGTCTACCCAACTTCAGGAATTGTTAGAAAAAGGATTTATCCGACCCAGTACTTCACCATGGGGAGCTCCAGTCCTTTTTGTCAAGAAGAAGGACGGGACCTTCCGCATGTGCATCGACTACAGGGAACTCAATAAGGTTACCGTCAAGAACCGATACCCATTACCTCGCATCGACGATCTCTTCGACCAACTTCAAGGGTCAAGCTACTGCTCCAAGATTGATCTACGGTCCGGTTATCACCAGCTACGCGTCAGGGAGGAGGATATCTCTAAGACGGCATTTCGTACTCGGTATGGCCATTATGAGTTCTTGGTCATGCCCTTCGGTCTCACCAACGCACCCGCGGTGTTCATGGACCTCATGAACCGCGTGTGTAAGCCGTATCTCGACAAGTTTGTCATCGTGTTCATCGATGATATACTCATCTACTCTAAGGGTGAAGAAGAACATGCTGAGCATCTACGATTATTGCTGGAATTACTTCAACAGGAGAAACTATATGCCAAGCTTTCAAAGTGTGATTTTTGGATTCGGGAAGTTCAGTTCCTCGGGCATATCGTGAATGAAAAGGGTATCCACGTTGATCCCACCAAGATCGATGCTATCAAGAACTGGGAAACACCCACGACACCGACAGAGATCCGCCAATTTTTGGGTTTGGCTGGTTACTACAGACGTTTCATCGATGGATTTTCAAAGATCGCGCAACCGCTTACCACTCTCACCCAGAAAGGCACTAAGTATGCTTGGGGTGACAAGCAGGAAGCAGCATTTCATTTGCTGAAGCAGAAACTTTGCAGTGCACCCATTCTGTCCTTGCCGGAAGGGACTGATGATTTTTTGGTATATTGTGACGCTTCCATTCAGGGATTGGGATGCGTACTCATGCAACGTGATAAGGTCATCGCGTATGCGTCCCGACAATTGAAGGTTCACGAGAAAAACAACACAACACATGACCTGGAATTGAGAGCAGTGGTGTTTGCGCTTAAGATTTGGAGACACTACCTATATGGAACAAAGTGCACAATCTACACGGATCACAAGAGCCTCCAGCATATCTTTGACCAGAAGGAGTTGAACATGCGACAGCGTCGCTGGTCGAACTCCTGAACGATTATAAATGTGCCATTCGGTATCACCCGGGTAAGGCTAACGTGGTAGCTGATGCCCTCAGTAGGAAGGAGCACATGAAACCTCGTCGGGTACGAGCATTACAATTCACCATTCATTTGGGGTTACCCGAACAGATACGCGATGCGCAGCTAGAAGTAGTTGAGGAAGAAAACATTAAGGTTGAATCTGTGGGAAAGATGGAACGCGATTGGGAAGTAAAACCCAGTGGTGCCCGGTATTTCATGAATCGTATATGGGTACCTCTCTACGGAGACCTCAGAAAGCTAGTTATGGACGAAGCTCACAAATCCCGATACTCTGTCCATCCCGGTTCAGACAAGATGTATCAAGACCTTAAAGCGGCGTACTGGTGGCCCAACGTGAAAGCGGATATAGCTACCTACGTTAGCAAGTGTTTGACTTGTGTGAAAGTTAAGGTGGAATACCAGAAGCCATCAGGGCTACTTCAACAACCTGAGATCCCAGTGTGGAAATGGGATCAGATCTCGATGGACTTTATCACCAAACTCCCGCGAACTCCGGGTGGTTGCGATACCATCTGGGTAATCGTGGACCACTTAACTAAGTCCGCACACTTCCTAGCGATCAAAGAAACAGATAAGATGGATAAGTTGACTCGCATCTACATTAAGGAAGTAGTTTCTCGGCACGGAGTGCCAACGTCCATCATCTCAGACAGAGATGCTCGTTTCATGTCCAACTTTTGGCAGTCACTTCAGAAAGCGTTGGGTACACGCTTAGATATGAGCACAGCTTACCACCCTAAGACGGATGGTCAAAGTGAAAGGACTATTCAGACCTTGGAAGACATGCTTAGGGCATGTGTGGTAGACTTTGGGAACAGTTGGGAAATCCATCTGCCTTTAGTGGAATCCTCGTATAACAACAGTTACCATACGAGTATTCAAGCGGCACCGTTTGAAGCATTATACGGTCGCAAATGTAGATCACCGATCTGTTGGGCAGAAGTCAGTGACAGTCAACTCACAGGTCCTGAGTTGATACTTGAGGCTACTGAAAAGATTGTGCAAATCAGAAACCGCATGGCAGCGGCACGAGATCGACAGAAAAGCTACGCTGATCAACGACGCAAACCACTCGAATTTCAAGTAGGCGACCGCGTCCTACAAAAGGTGTCACCCTGGAAGGGTGCAATCCGTTTTGGGAAACGAGCAAAACTAAACCCACGGTACGTAGGCCCATTTGTGATCTTGAAACGTATCGGGCCCGTAGCTTATCAATTAGACCTTCCTGCCGAACTCAGTGGAGTTCACAATGTTTTTCACGTGTCAAATCTGAAGAAGTGTCTATCAGAGGAGACCCTAGTCATTCCATTGGATGAGATTCAAGTGGATGAACAACTGCACTTTGTGGAACAACCTATCGAGATCATGGATCGTAAGATCAAGAATCAAAGGCACAACAAGATACCGATCGTCAAGGTTCGTTGGGATTCTAAGTGTGGACCGGAGTTCACGTGGGAAAGAGAGGACCAAATGAAAAGCAAATACCCACACCTTTTTGGAGCTGAGCAGCAATCTAACGTTACACCACCAACTAAATTTTCGGGACGAAAATTCTTTCAACATGTGGATGATGTGACAGCCTGGGAATTTCTTGTACCATTGCTAACAAACTGAATCTTTGTGAGTTGCATTCTAAACCGCGCTTACTCAATTTTCGGGACGAAAATTCTTTCAACATGGGGATAATGTGACATCCCGGCTTTTCAGGTATCTTAAACACGCTACTTCACGGTTATTCATTCCTGCGCTAAATTGATTCGGATAATTTAATTACATGCTCGCAATAACTACGCTAACTTTTGAATGCATTGGGCAAATTACGTGCTATGTGTTATTAGACGTTTGTGAATTTTGTGAATTATTATATCACGTTTTGATTTTGCGATTATTAGTTTTAAAAAAATATATATATATATATAATAAATAAATAACCTAACCGAACCGAACCACGAAATGGATCAACCTCACCTCCTTGCGGCCCAAGGAACTAGCCTAAACTTGAGGCCCAAGTTACTCACCCAAACCCCCCCCCCTTTGCGGTCGCAAGCCCACCCCCACCCCCTTTCTCCTTCTTTTCCTTGTTTTATATAAATAAGGGCATGCATGGGTTATATGATTAAAAAAAAACAAACACAAACCCTAGCCTCTAAGAAGCCGACGGCAGCCCCCCCCTTTCTCGATCGCACAAGCCTTCAACCCGGATTGATTCCAATCTCGTTCCTGGTTCGCTAATCTTCATCGTATCAAGGTTAGGATTTTAATTGTTTTGCAAATCACATTAGGGTTTGTGAAATCTTGATCATGATTGTATGTATTGTTTGAATCATTGTTATGAAAAGTGTTATGATTTATGTTTAGTTCGGTTGATTGTGTGAGTTTTTGCGATTGTGATGTTTGGATGAATACAAAAATCATAGGCTGCGTTTTTGTGATAAAAATCATATCATATGATTATGGTTTGCATGGGTATTGATGTACATGATGATATGTGACAAATAAACATGTTCTTGATCATTGTTAATTAGAGTCTTCATCGTTTAAGCGTGTTCTATTGCGATGAAAGTCGAAAACAGGCTGCTGAATGGTATTTACAGCCAACTTCAATTGGCTGTAACCTGGTCATTATTTATCGAAAAGTGGATTTTCTGAAGCCTAAAACGTATATTTTTGAAAAACGCTTCTAATGGCGCTGGATTTATATTTTTCTGAGGTCATTTGCTATTTTTAAGTGGTCATTTAAGTGCAGCAGGTGAAGCTGCATAAATTCTGAAAATTTGCTAGTTGTTTATCGAGTCAGATCTCATAATCTGTAGAAGTGAAACCCAATGGTGCCCGGTATTTCATGAATCGTATATTGGTACCTCTCTACGGAGACCTCAGGAAGCAAGTTATGGACGAAGCTCACAAATACCGATACTCTGTCCATCCTGGTTCAGATAAGATGTATCAAGACCTTAAAGCCGCGTACTGGTGGCCCAACATGAAAGCGGATATAGCCACCTACGTGAGCGAAAGTAAAGGTGGAATACCAGAAGCCATCAGGGCTACTTCAACAACCTGAGATCCCAGTGTGGAAATGGGATCAGATCTCGATGGACTTTATCACTAAACTCCCGCGAACTCCGGGTGGTTGCGATACCAACTAGCAAATTTCATGACCCAACCCTCTACAGATTATGAGATCTGACTCGATAAACAACTAGCAAATTTTCAGAATTTATACAGCTTCAGCTGCTGCACTTAAATGACCACTTAAAAATAGCAAATGACCTCAGAAAAATATAAATCCAGCGCCATTAGAAGCGTTTTTCAAAAATATACGTTTTAGGCTTCAGAAAATCCACTTTTCGATAAATAATGACCAGGTTACAGCCAATTGAAGTTGGCTGTAAATACCATTCAGCAACCTGTTTTCGACTTTCATCGCAATAGAACACGCTTAAACGATCAAGACTCTAGTTAACAATGATCAAGAACAGGTTTATTTGTCACATATCATCATGTACATCAATACCCATGCAAACCCTAATCATATGATATGATTTTTATCACAAAAACACAGCCTATGATTTTTGTATTCATCCAAACATCACAATCGCAAAAACTCACACAATCAACCGAACTAAACATAAATCATAACACTTTTCATAACAATGATTCAAACAATACATACAATCATGATCAAGATTTCACAAACCCTAATGTGATTTGCAAAACAATTAAAATCCTAACCTTGATACGATGAAGATTAGCGAACCGGGAACGAGATTGGAATCAATCCGGGTTGAAGGCTTGTGCGATCGAGAAAGGGGGGGCTGCCGTCGGCTTCTTAGGGGCTAGGGTTTGTGTTTGTTTTTTTTTTATCATATAACCCATGCATGCCCTTATTTATATAAAACAAGGAAAAGAAGGAGAAAGGGGGTGGGGGTGGGCTTGCGACCGCAAAGGGGGGGGGGGTTTGGGTGAGTAACCTGGGCCTCAAGTTTAGGCTAGTTCCTTGGGCCGCAAGGAGGTGAGGTTGGTCCGTTTCGTGGTTCGGTTCGGTTCGGTTATTTATTTATTATATATATAGATATATATGTATTTTTTAAAACTAATAATCGCGAAATCAAAACGTGATATAATAATTCACAAAATTCACAAACGTCTAATAACACATAGCACGTAATTTGCCCAATGCATTCAAAATTTAGCATAGTTATTGCGAGCGTGTAATTAAATTCTCCGAATCAATTTAGCGTAGGAATGAATAACCGTGAAGTAGCGCGTTTAAGATACCTGAAAAGCCGGGATGTCACATTATCCCCATGTTGAAAGAATTTTCGTCCCGAAAATTGAGTAAGCGCGGTTTAGAATGCAACGCACAAAGATTCAGTTTGTTAGCAATGGTACAAGAAATTCCCAGGCTGTCACATCATCCACATGTTGAAAGAATTTTCGTCCCGAAAATTTAGTTGGTGGTAACGTTAGATTGCTGCTCAGCTGCAAAAAGGTGTTGGTATTTGCTTTTCATTTGGTCCTCTCTTTCCCACGTGAACTCCGGTCCACGCTTAGAATCCCAGCTAACCTTGACGATCGGTATCTTGCTGTGCCTTCGAGTCTTGATCTCACAATCCATGATCTCGATAGGTTGTTCCACAAAGTGCAGTTCTTCATCCACTTGAATCTCATCCAATGGAATGACTAGGGTCTCATCTGATAGACACTTCTCCAGATTTGACACGTGAAAAACGTTGTGAACTCCACTGAGTTCGGCAGGAAGGTCTAATTGATAAGCTACGGGCCCGATACGTTTCAAGATCAGAAATGGGCCTACGTACCGTGGGTTTAGTTTTGCTCGTTTCCCAAAACGGATTACACCCTTCCAGGGTGACACCTTTAGTAGGACGCGGTCACCTACTTGAAATTCGAGCGGTTTGCGTCGTTGACCAGCGTAGCTTTTCTGTCGATCTCGTGCCGCTGCCATGCGGTTTCTGATTTGCACAATCTTTTCAGCAGCCTCAAGTATCAACTCAGGACCTGTGAGTTGACTGTCACCGACTTCTGCCCAACAGATCGGTGATCTACATTTGCGACCGTATAATGCTTCAAACGGTGCCGCTTGAATACTCGTATGGTAACTGTTGTTATACGAGAATTACACTAAAGGCAGATGGATTTCCCAACTGTTCCCAAAGTCTACCACACATGCCCTAAGCATGTCTTCCAAGGTCTGAATAGTCCTTTCACTTTGACCATCCGTCTGAGGGTGGTAAGCTGTGCTCATATCTAAGCGTATACCCAACGCTTTCTGAAGTGACTGCCAAAAGTTGGACGTGAAACGAGCATCTCTGTCTGAGATGATGGACGTTGGCACTCCGTGCCGAGAAACTACTTCCTTAATGTAGATGCGAGTCAACTTATCCATCTTATCTGTTTCTTTGATCGATAGGAAGTGTGCGGACTTAGTTAAACGGTCCACGATTACCCAGATGGTATCGAAACCACCCGGAGTTCACGGGAGTTTGGTGATAAAGTCCATCGAGATCTAATCCCATTTCCACACTGGGATCTCAGGTTGTTGAAGTAGCCCTGATGGCTTCTAGTATTCCACCTTAACTTTCGCACAAGTCAAACACTTGCTAACGTAGGTGGCTATATCCGCTTTCACGTTGGGCCACCAGTACGCGGCTTTAAGGTCTTGATACATCTTGTCCGAACCGGGATGAACTGAGTATCGGGATTTGTGAGCTTCGTCCATAACTAGCTTTCTGAGGTCTCCGTAGAGAGGTACCCATATACGATTCATGAAATACCGGACACCACTGGGTTTTACTTCCCAATCGCGTTCCATCTTTCCCACAGATTCGGCCTTGATGTTTTCTTCCTTAATTGCTTCTAGCTGTGCATCGCGTATCTGTTCGGGTAACCCCGAATGAATGGTGAACTGTAGTGCTCGTACCCGACAAGGTTTCAAGTGCTCCTTCCTACTGAGGGCATCAGCTACCACGTTAGCTTTACCCGGGTGATACCGAATGGCACATTCATAATCGTTCAGGAGTTCGACCTAGCGACGATGTCGCATGTTCAACTCCTTCTGGTCAAAGATATGCTGGAGGCTCTTGTGATCTGTGTAGATTGTGCACTTTGTTCCATATAGATAGTGTCTCCAAGTCTTAAGTGCAAACACAACTGCTCCCAATTCCAGGTCATGTGTTGTGTAGTTTTTCTCATGAACCTTCAACTGTCGGGATGCATACGCGATGACCTTATCACGTTGCATGAGTACACATCCCAATCCCTGAATGGAAGCGTCACAATATACCACGAAATCATCCGTCCCTTCTGGCAAGGACAAGATGGGCGCACTGCAAAGTTTCTACTTCAGCAATTGAAATGCTGCTTCCTGTTTGTCACCCCAAGCAGACTTAGTACCCTTCTGAGTGAGAGCGGTAAGCGGTTTTGACATCTTTGAGAATCCCTCGATGAAACGTCTATACTAACCAGCCAAACCCAAAAATTGGCAGATCTCTGTCGGTGTCCTGGGTGCTTCCCAGTTCTTGATAGCATCGATCTTGGCAGGATCAACGTGTATACCTTTTTCATTCACGATATGCCCGAGGAACTGAACCTCTCGAATCCAGAAATCACACTTCGAAAACTTGGCATACATTTTCTCCTGTTGAAGTAGTTCCAGCTATAATCGTAGATGCTCAGTATGTTCTTCTTCACCCTTAGAGTAGACGAGTATATCATCGATGAACACGATGTAAAACTTTTCGAGATACGGCTTACACACGCGGCTCATGAGGTCCATGAACACCGCGGGTGCATTGGTGAGACCGAAGGGCATGACCAAGAACTCATAATGGCCATACCGAGTGCGAAATGCCGTCTTGGAGATATCCTCCTCTCTGACGCGTAACTGGTGATAACCGGACCGTAGATCGATTTTGGAGTAGTAGCTTGACCCTTGAAGCTGGTCGAAGAGATCTTCGATGCGAGGTAATGGGTATCGGTTCTTAATGGTAACCTTATTGAGTTCCCTATAGTCGATGCACATGCGGAAGGTCCCGTCCTTCTTCTTGACAAAAAGGACCGGAGCTCCCCATGGCGAAGTACTGGGTCGGATAAATCCTTTTTCCAACAACTCCTGAAGTTGAGTAGACAGCTCTTGCAACTCTACTGGGGCTAAGCAGTACGGGGCCTTGGCGATAGGAGTTGCATGGTTTGCCAATTTGATTTCAAACTCCACTTGTCGATGTGGTGGAAGACCAGGTAACTTCTCTGGAAACATGCCGGAAAAATCATGGACGACGGGGATATCTTCAATCCGCTTCTCGTCCTTAGGCTGCTCGGTGACCAGTGCGAGCAAAGCGAAGGAGTTCTTTCTCCGAAGATACTTCTGAGCTTGCATGTAAGAAATGATGTTTGTGACGGCGCATGCCTTCTCGCCTTGCACCATCCAGACTTCGTCGTTAGAGAGCGGAATACGGATAGATTTCTCGAAACAGAGAACTTCTGCTCAGACGTCGGATAGCCAGTCCATTCCGGCTACCACGTCAAAACTACCCAGGGTAGTTGTCATCAGATCAATGATAAAGGTGTGACCCGTGAGTTTAAGTTGACAACCGGTGACTAAATGGGTCACATCTACAGATTTACCATCGGCTAGTTCTATGACGTAAGGGGTCTCTAGGGTTTAGGCGTGAGATTTAGGTTCTTACTAAAAGACTCAGATATAAAACTCTTATCCGCACCCGTATCAAAAAGTACAGTAGCAAAATGATCGTTAAGGGGAGACTTACCGGTGACCACGTTTGAGTCGTTTCTAGCCTCTACGCGGCCCAGCGTGAATGCACGACCTTTGGCACCTCCTGTGCCGCCGTTTCCATTGTTGTCATTGTTGTTATTGTTGTTGTTGTTGTTGTTGTTGTGTTGTTGTTCCCACCATTGTTGTTGTTGCGATGCTGCGAGCAGTCTCGCTTGAAATGGGCAGTGCTACCGCACTGATAGCATCCCCGGTTGTTACCTTGCTGTTGACCCTGGTGCTGATTCTGATTTTATCGAGACATGATTTCCCCGCGACAATCCTTTGCCGTGTGTCCCGCTTTACCACATCGTTGGCAGCGATTTTCGGCGCACGGGCCGTGATGATGGAGGTTACAACGGTTACATTGCGGCTTTCGACCCACATAGCCGCTTGAGTTATGGGTGTTGTTGGCAGACTGATTATTGTGACCCCGATTGTTGTTGAAATTGTTGGACCACTTCAGGTTTCTTTGTTGTGGCTGGGCTGACGAAGACTGTCGAGCAGGTGAGTCTTCAAATTTTCTTTTGTTATCAGGGACAACTTCGGTTGCACCCCGAGGTGGCAACTTCCTTTGTTCCACCACCTTATCGGTGAGTTTATGCGCCAGCCTGATCGCTTGATGCTCCGTCGTAGGGTTTCTAGACATTACCATGCCCTGGATCTCAGGGACCAGACCCCCAAGATAAAACTCAAGTCGATTTTCGATCGTGTTAGCCAGATCGAGAATAGGAACACCAGATCATGATGTTTGGCCGTGTATGCTTCAATTTCAGACCCTACCATCTTGTGGTTCCATAACGCTTGCTCCAACTGCTGAACTCTGTCCCGCGGATAGTATTCCTCCTTGATTAGGGCCTTAAACTCGGTCCAGGCCATTGCGTTCGCCGCAACAAGTCCACGCGTTTGGACTTGTGCGTTCCACCAGGTTAATGCCCCATCTTCCAATGTTGAGACAGAATACTTGACCTTATTGGCTTCAAGGCAATTGCACATCTCGAACACCGATTCAGACTTTTCAATCCAACGGACCTGTCCTATGGGTCCTTCCACACCCGTGAACTTGCTCGGTTTTGCATCAAGGAACATCTCATAGGGGTTAAGACCCCCTCCTGAACACAGAGGATAGGTAGTCAGCGAGAAAGTCTACTAACCCAACTATTAGATTTTCCCATGAAAATTTAATAATGGCTACCTGCTGGTGGGTTTTGAACACCTGCCAAAGCAGCATTCACGTGTTCTTGGATTAAAGCGGCCAATTCTTCAGTTGAAATGTTGAGATTTCCGTGACGACCGGTTGCCATTTCAGATCTTCGCAAGAAGACACAAATACACACCGATAAGTATATATGTCCAATATAGTTATCATATTCCACACTTCAATAATGACACAAATTATGTCAACCCAACAAATTAAACAATCTAAAGGAACATTCGATTAAATAAATTGCAATGTCTCACAAAATACCAACCAAACATCTCAGTTTAATTATAAAATTTCAAGTTCAAACATAAGTGGAAACAAACAAACTAAAGGAAACAAATAGGGATTGGCGAGACGAGTTAGACATCTACGTCTCCATCTCCCAAGTCGCTATCGTTGTCGTCATCCTATGCGGCGTGTTCAGCTTCAACAGTCGGGTCCTGTTCCGGCTCCTCTTCCTCCGGATCCCCTTCCGGGTCTTCCTCTGGATCCTCCTCTGGGTCATCCTCTGGATCCTCCTCTTCTTCCTCTACCGGCGCTGGAGGGGCTGGTGCTGGTGCGGGTACTGGGACAGGTGGTGCTTGGTTCTGCTCCAGTTCTTGAATCCTCCAACTGGACTCAAGAACGCTGTCTTCGAGCCAATCAGCCCTCAGCTGCTCAGCACGAAGATCCTTAGCTAAAATGTTGCGAGCTTTATTATTCTCATATTGCTCTTCCTCGAGCTCTCCAGTTTTACCAGTTAGTTGACGTATTATCCATCCTTGTGCTTTGATAGTCTCCTGCATTCTCTCTAGCTATTCCTGTTGTTTCCTTAACATATCCCTAAGTTAGTTGACGTATCATCCATCCTTGTGCTTCGATAGTCTCCTGCATTCTCTCTAGCTGTTCCTGTTGTTTCCTTAACATATCCCTAAGTAGATCGTCCCCTACTCCTAACGAGTTGACCGGTTCGACCAGTATAGTGGTGGTCGGACGGGAGGACGACTCCCCTCCTAGAGCGAGTCTTTTCCTTGCAGCTGAGCGTGTCTCCACGCCATGAGGTGGTGAGGGTTCGACCATGGGTGCCTTCCCCGGCGCCCTTGATTGTCGAGATTTGTCGGATGATGATGATGACATAGCCTGCTGGGTTGGTGTAGTTAGTTACGAGTTGCGTGCATCACAATATACATATATAACTCACATAAAACAATTGTAGTATAACGCATAACAAGATATCATAATTCGGTGCCAACGAAGTCTAGTGTCGTGTATCAGCTATAGTTTAGGTCTACTTTGAATGCAAACCTGGTTCTCTATAGCTAGAGGCTCTGATACCTATCTGTCATACCCTCAATTTCCACTTGCGGAGTTTTACCGCGAGGCGTGTGATCAAACCAGAATCCGAGACACTAGTAATATCGAACGACTCTATATGATTTATTTAAACGTTTTCCAAAAACATTTGTTTAACCATTCATAGTTATTTTCAAATTATCTTAGTTTCAAAGTTTAGCGGAAGCATTAGTTTAAAAGTTTAGCGGAAGCATTAGAGGGCGCCAACATAAATGCCAAAACCAAAAATAAAATCCCAAACATTATTTGTAAATAAGACTCGATAAAAATGTCTTGATCAAATGCAAGTGAGTGCACCTAGCGTCCTGAGAAACATATAAAGAAACAAGTGTCAACATTAAAGAAGAGTGAGCTCACAGGTTTTTTATAAGTTCACAAGTTCGGTTAAAAGTTTGTTTTCCCCCATTATCCCTAACCCGGGATAACGATATAGTTCTATTATTCCTAACCCGGAATAATAATGTTGGTTCGTAATTAAGTTCAATGTTAACATGTAGGTAGCGAGCCTAAAGTTACGTCACATAAGAGTTCGCGATCGAAGCTGACTGTTGTTGCCTCAGTGTTGCCAGGTCTATCACTGACCATGGCGAAAGTTAGGACAAATTAATCACCTGTTGACCATACTCGGTCGGCTAGCGTGACTAGCTCGGGTGGGGCTTGTTGGGCCCAGTAGTACTACTTATAATTTCCCCGCTATCTAACCCAATACTAACGATCCGAGAGTTGGTTGAGGACTTTCGTGATATAGCTGCTCAGTGACCATAACGTACATTAACATTAACTTAGTTACTGAATAGTTAACGACGTTAATTTTGCATAACGTAAAAGATAGAGTTATAGAGTGTATACATGTTTCTCACCCTGTTGTTTAAAACCGGATAAAATAGGGGCCGTGAACTCACCTTAAATTGCTCAGTTAGAATAACATAAAAGTAGCAAATGATGGAACCGCTAATCGCGTCCTAACATGCCAACCGATTTAAAGTTAATGTGTGAACACACTGATACAAAACCCTACGCATAACTAACACACAGTGCTGCACACGTAATAACCAATTCGAAAATACAAGATGCATGCAAAGTATCATCATACCAAAATAAGGATCAAACCAACTTGTCATAAACACAGATTAACTCATACAACACTTTGGTACACACAAACGTAAGTTATCATGTTTGAGCTTGTACGCTCATAACCGGGCTGTTTTCGAGGGTTTTTATAAAATAGTTTCAACGTTCCAAAAATTCCAATTTTTTACAGGAGGTGTCAACTAAACTATAGAATTTATGTAAAATTTTCAAGTCCTAACGCTTTACCCATTATTTATAAACATTTATATACTAAGCTGCAGTCAGATTCGTCGCTTTCTGACTGTAGTCCACGGGAAAAATTATTTAAAAATCTCGTTCATCCAATTAACAAAATTCCAGTGGGAGGTTTCCGGAAATTCCGGTCTCCAGTTACTGTACAAATTTCGTGACCCAACCCCCTACAGACTATGAGATCCGACTCGATAAACAACTAGCAAATTTTGCAGAACTTACGCAGCTTCAGCTGCTGCACTAAATGACAACTGCACACAACCTCATAAAAATATGAATCTGGCACCATTAGAAGCGTTTTTCAAAAATACAAGTTTTAGGCTTCCGAAATCCCCTTTTCGATAAATAATGATCAGGTTACAGCCAATTGAAGTTGGCTGTAAATCTCATTCAGCAAACTGTTTTCGACTTTTATCGCATTAGAACATGCTTAAACGATCAAGACGCTTAATAATAATGATTAAGAACAGGTTTATTTGTCAAATATCATAATGTATATCAATATTCATGCAAATCCTAATTATATAACATGATCTTTATCGCTAAAATGCAGCTTATGATTTTTGTATATAACATAACATCACAATCGCAAAGATTCGCACAATTATCCGAACTAATCATAAATCACAACACTTTTCATACTAATGATCCTACCATTACACATAATCATGATCAAGATTACACAAACCCTAATGTGAATCGCAAAACAATTAAACCCTAACCTTGAAACGATAATGATTAGCGAACCGGGACAAGATTGGAATCAATCTGGGGTTGGAGCTTGTGCGACCGTGAGGGGGGGGGGCTGCCTTCGGCCTTCTCTTTGGGACTAGGGTTTTGTGTTTTTTTTTTTTTTTTGAAACACAACTCATGCATGCCCACATTTATATAAAACAAGGGAAAAGAAAGGGGAGGGGTGCGGCCGCAATGGGGGGGGCGGTTTGGGTTAAGTGGCTTGGGCCTCAAGTTTTGGTTAGTTCCTTGGGCCGCAAGGAGGTGAGGTCGACACGTTTCGCGGCTCGGTTCGGTTCGGCTATTTATTTATTATATTTTTTTTATAACTAATAATCACGAAATCAAAGCGTGATATAATAATCTACAAAATCTACAAACATCTAATAACACATAGCACGTAATTCACCCAATAGATTCACAAAGTTAGCGTAGTTATTGCGAGCGTGTAATTTAATTCTCCGAATGAAATCAGCGTAGGAATGAATAACCATAAAGTAGCGCGTTTAAGATACCTGAAAAGCTGGGATGTCACACCATAACGTACATCACCTTAGATAGGCAGCAATTCACCGGTCGAAGTTTTGATTTCGATGAGCTTCTTGTTACAGGCTATATGGGCATGGTTACTAGACAACCAGTCCATACCAAGAACTACATCGAATCCTGCCAACTTCATTGGCAATAGCGAAATAGGAATAGAGTGATCCTTAATGGAAATAAAACATCCATAAAGAATTGTAGAAGAGGTTTCTATCGTTCCATCAGCAAGTTCTACATTGTATGTTATGTCTAGAGTTCTTACGGGCAAGTTTAATAAGGCACTAAACTTATGATCTAGAAATGATCAAAATGAACTCTAGCATAAACGTCATTAATAAGGAACGTACCTGTTATCACATTGTCATCGTTCACAGCCTCCTTGGCTTTCATCTCACGGGCTTTTCCTTTCTTCGCTCCATCGTCCTTAGCAGTTTCATCCTTCTTGTACTTAGGACAGTTGGGTTTGATATGTCCTTTCTCGCCACAATTAAAATAGGTGGCCTCCTTCAAATCTTTACATTCTAGTGCCTTGTGCCCATGCCTCTTACAAATTCCACAAGGCTTTGTCTGAAGCTCGTCCCGACACGCACCAAAGTGGTGCTTGTTGCACTTTTTGCATTTAGGCCTATTATCAGACCTTTGATGGTTCTTGTTTGACCCGAACTTCCTGTTCTTGTTGAAGCGGTGAAACCTGTCATCATCTCTCTTCCTTTTCTCGCCACCTTCAGACTTAAGAGACCTCTGTCTCTTCAAATCCTGAGTTAAGACCAATGAAAGGTCTACAACAGACCTAAATGTCACGGGCCTAGATGCCCTGACATCACCCTTAATCCGGCTCTAATCAGCCAATAAAACGTAAGATGCGTTTGGATTTGTGAGTGATCAAATATGGCACCAATCTCGACATGGAGTTAAACTCCGATACATACTTCCCACAGTCGAGGTTCTTCATGGTTAGCCCAATAAATTCTGTTTTGATCATTTCCATCTCATGAGGTGGACAATAGGCATCCTTTACCAACTCAACAAACTTTTCCAACTCAAATTATAAAGATAGACCTTCCCAGAAGACTGGATCATCGACTTCCACCACGTGAGGGCATCGCCCTTGAATGATTGTGCTACATACTGCACTACGTCTCTCTCAGCGCACCACTGATTTCCATAATAGTTTCGATCTCGTCTAACCATCAGAGCATTTCCACAATTCCCTTTTCGCTGGTAAAATCACACGGCTAGCATGACACAAAGTATTTGAAGGAACAACCACTTGGTCTTTTTCTAATAATTCTCTCTCTCTCTCCTCACATTCAAGGAGTGCTCTGAGTGTTCCTTCTTTTCCGAAGAAGGTTTCGACGGTTGTTTGGTGGTATGCTTGGAGGAATGCTTGGACGAGATTTTAGAATGTGAAGCACTTGATTCCAATGGCTTATCTGCTCGATCTTTTATGGCCTTTTCAACTTCTGTGGCAATGAGTGCCTGCAGATCTCCTTTGGTTATAACGATGTTCTCGTTTGCGTCATCGTCCTTCCTCTGACTATTCACTTCATTAGAATCCACCATCTTGCTTGAAGAACTATAATAGTAATAATATGATATTAGTCATACATCCTTGATGACTTGCGAAGTGTGGTATAGCATAATAAAGCTATATAACTTGTCGATTTTATGGGGGGGTTTTAAGCATGACATGAAGGCCTGTCACTAAGGACATAAAGAATAGCACCAAAGGCTTATCGAAAATGATTCGAATTATAAAAATGCCAAGATCTCAAAATATCGTAAGGCTTCAAGGTTCGAAAGTAGTTTTACTACCTCGAGACAGAGAGTCGTAGACTGAAACTGTCATTGTCACCAATGGACATAACATAGCCCGTATGCATTACATCACTAATGTATTAATATGGCCGTAGGAACTACACCACCAATGGGTGTTTGCACTAATGATTTCTGATTGATCAAAATAGATTATATAGGCTTGGACATAGTCCTTTGCCTTGACGGCTTGCGTAGTTCCTCATGTCACACTGCCAGGAGGTTAATACCTTGAATATATTAACCTTTTAGAATAGCAATTCAGTGAAATGGTTTAAGTAGCTAGTCCAGATCAGGCGGACTAGTAAAGTTTAGAACGTAGTTCACCACTTCTGGATAGAAGGGATTCTTTATAGGATTTCTCAACCTTAACTATTAGGGTAGAACACCATATAATCAACTACCGTTATGCCAATATATGTGACCTAATCGCTTGGCAGGTGCAAACCATCAAGGAGATTTCTTGGAAATGTTTTCGCAGATCACAAATTTCGAATCAATATCGAGACGTTGGCTTGAACACTGATATAATATAATAGTACATATAACATTAATCTAAATGAAATTTCATTAATATTAATATTCAAATTACAGTTGCCCTAAACGGGTCTTTTACAAGAAACCAAGATAGATTGTCCTCGCAGGGACTAAAATAAGAAACATACCCTCGCAGGGTGTTAAAATTAAATACTTGTCCATGCAAGGACTTAATTTAAATTAAACATAGTATGTAAGGATAATAGGGAGCTTAATCCTTCTTCCATGTTAACTTTTTCACCAGCCTTTTTAATAGTTTTTGGTTCTTCTTAGCATCCTTGGCTGATTTCTCTTGTAGCTCTTTTACCCGTTCTGATGCTTTGTTTAGAACGTTCATAGTTGGTGGCAGCTGTTGTGGTTGCGGTTGAGTTTGGGGTTGAGGCGGTGCAATCGGATGTTGGTACTCATAGTAGGGATATCCACCTGGTTGGTAGGGATAGGGGTAATGTGCATTCATAGCCGTTTCAAGGTAAGGTTCAGGGTGAGATATGTGATGGCTATGGCTATGCTCTGGCCAGGTAGAAGGATCAAAGGGGTTGTGTTATGGCAATTGTTGGTAGGTAGGTATGGGGTTATCAAAACCCGGTGGCAGAGGTGGTTGAAAAGGTTCACCAAATGGTAGGGGTGGTTGAGGCTCAGGCTCAACAGTAGAAGGCGGTTGTTCGTTGAAAGGCGAGGAATAAGAAGGTCCACCAATTTGTGGATCTTCTGCGATAGTGGGGTAGGATGAAGGCTGGGGAGATAGTGACCCAACTCTGGGCCCCATTCGCATGGACATGCGTGCGTTCCTCTTCCTAGGTGGACGAGGTGGTAGTTGTGGTTATTCCACCTGTTGGTCTTCAGGTGGAGGGTTATGGGGTATAGGTGTATGGTAGGATGGAGTGTGGTGAAATGGCGTATTATGATAAGATGGGGTGTTATGGTCGGATGGGGTGTCATAGAAAATATATTGTGAAAACTTTTCCAGAAATTCATTAGGATCGTGCTGTGGCGTTCCATCGTACGAATTGGACCCGCTGGATAAGTAAATGGGATGACCCATTGATCCCGTTACCGGCATTTCTTGGTCGGAGTCTTCTTCCACGGGCTCCGGGGAATCCTCAGGTGGGGTTACGGAAGGTGAGTGGAAATGAATATTGAGGTTATAATTCCCATGGAAAGAATGGGAGTGTGAGTGGTGAGATTAGGTAGGTTGTGGTGGCAGTGAATCTGGTGGTGGGGATTACTCGTGGGATATAGAGTCACGATGAGGATACGGTTCCCATGGTGATGAGGAGTCTCTTGACCCCTCGTAAGGATTGTAGTTATGTGTGGATTCGAAGTCCCTTAACCCGCAGCTCCGCCTCTCATGAGCCGTTTTCCTTTCGCTCCTCTAGAAAACTTTGGAGGCATCTTTAACAATTCCTACACAAAGCAAATTAAAAACCAAAGCAAGCAAAATAGCAAAATAGTGAAACGAATAATCCTAGGTCAGAGCCTAGACTCGAGAGTCTAAGGAATGTGTTTTCTTATATCGTTTGAGATCAAACACTAATGGCAAATGTCGAATTCCCTCAAATGTTGGCTCTGATACAAACCTGTCACACCCGGCATCCACGTGTCTACCGGTGGGCCCGGTGGGGAGTATCGTGACGTACAGTTGATATCATCATTACCAAACAAGATAAACACAATGGAAGTCTTGGAATAAATAAACTATTACAAACCAATAGTGTTAAAAGTTCAGAACAAATATATACAAACAAGGCTTGTAATAGGATCCACAGGCGGATCGCAAAACATGCAAATGATAATCAGACTATAAACAGGCAAATCCTAAGGTTGCAACTCCTTGGTTATTCGCCCCGCAGCTCCCGTCCTATTCCGTACTTGCAACTTGTAACTTAAGCTTTTGAAAATACATCAGTTTACACTGGTAAATACACTCAACCAACTCATTTTGAAAATATTTTTGAAAGCGGTTTTAGGTGCGCTAGGCACGTTTTTATAAATAACTTGGGACAGTACAAAAGACCTTGTATATAGATTTACATGCTGGCTTTTACATATGAGGCCCAGTACAAAAACCGAGACATGGTTGACTGACACACCACTCTAAACTTTCCCAAAGAAAGCAGGATAGCAATTTCCCAGTGTATGCCTACATGCCATGCTATATTGTCGTGGCCACTACCAATTTAGTGAGCCAAGGATATCCCGGACACGGTCAAGCCCACCCTCAATGTTTTAGTTTCAGTCAAAACAGATCAAAACCCGGTTATGTAAGATTTCAATTAATTATCACAACTGGATAAAACATTATCCCATACCCGACCAAGCAGTAGTAGTCTACCGTATCCCAAGCCCGTATAGGGAAAATAAGTTAAGAGTATTTACCTAAATTGAAGTTCGTAAGTAATCCAGATTCAGCCGTATTCCAGAGCAAGTACATGAGCAATCTACCGGGAGGCGTTCAGTCTGGAGTGATGGAATTAATAACCAATATTAGAATGCTAACAGGTCCTTAGTTAAGTCCTAGACTTGGACCGGTTAGTCTTACGCTAAATTGTGATACGGTACGGTACGATATGCTAGATTAAGCAGTGACTGGAATAGAATATTAATTGGACCCAAAAAGTACATAGACTTGCATAATATGGGAAGACCAATAACATTCTGGACATTGATAAGGAATGGACAAAGTTAAACCTATTTTGGTTTAAATACGTAAACTAGCTACGAATGCTTAACTGAACGCGTATAAGCGAAACCGGGTAACCGTAAGAGTCGTATATTAGTTCCATAATGAGATATGCTTAAAATATGTTATAAAATTAGTAGCATTTTCAAGGATAGGCCCGAGTTATATTTAAAACCGATTTATGCCTTACAAGGGAATTTTGGTCGTTTTTAGGCTTATAAAAGATGTTTAAAATGAATCTGATGTTATGAAATTAAATATTCTGTAAAAATATGCATTTTATCATGTTATAACAGTAGGATATCAAATATATGTGTGTTTGATGATTTTGAAACATACTATGTCCCGCATGGGCATTTTTAGTAATTTCACACATAGCTTTGAAGCCGAATTTGGGATTCTGAGTTCGGGACTTGTACTTGCTGTTGTTATATTAAAAATAAGTTTATAAATCAGTAGGTAACAAGTCTCAACTCATGGTTATGGTTTTAAACCCTACTTATGCGCCGAAAGGCGTAAAAGTCGCTAAAATGCCGTTAAATCGATATTTAATATAAACTGAAGTTAGAACCTGTTTTAAATGACCACAATATGTCATTTAACTTATAAAATCAGTAAGTTAAGGTTTTGGTTATAAAAAGTTTGATTCTTGTTATTTTTCGTAAAAATGTAGTTTAGTCGTTTAGCGGCGATTAGCGATTCTTAAGTATACACTTATGTCATAAACTGAACAAACATCCCAAATGGTCCTACTCATCATAAAATATCAGTAAGTATACCATCCATATACTCATATGTGCTAGAAATCTTATTTTGCGTAAAAGGACCTATTTGCGAAGTTTTTAAGGAATTTTACTGAACTTATGCAATAACTCGGATTTCTTAGGAATCGAGTTACGAAACTTTAGGACAATATTATAGACATAATCATGGTCACAAAATGACCAAAACTTAGTATCAATAATGGCCCAAAACGGTCAGAACTGAAAGTCAACCAAAAGTCAACCGTCTGAGACTTTCGGTTACAAACCGAGCCTAGACCAAAATTTGACGAGCCGAATCTATTGACACAAGTTCTAATACTTATTTTAAGGTTATTAATGCTTCAAAACATAATTTATAACTTCTGGATCATTAGATTTGGATTTTACAAAAATTGCTCAATTTGACTTTTATTGACTTTTCGATTGACTCGCCAATCGGCCATGAATCCGTGATAATCTGGAGATGCCCTCTTGAGGGATTATCACCTCCACCATTATGAGCACGCAGGATCTTTCGTTATGCACAATGGTGGAGTATGCACGGATTTATAGAAGAGTCAATGCGTTTTTACGACAAGACTTTGTTTTGAGCAAATGGCTATAAATAATCAACTTAGCAGGGATTGAAGACTTACAATAAGTTCAAGTGAATGATAGGAGTGATTTGGAATGCCTGGATATGATCAGAAGCTCCTCAAGCAAGACCTTAGTGCACTTGGTGATGATAAAGTGTGTGTTGCAACTCAATTTCACCACTTAAATGACCAAGGATCTGATCAAGGGGGTCACCAGGTGTTTCAGGTTGAGTATTAGTGTCCCAATACGTGTAAGACATTCAAGAAACGCGATAATTGCAAGAAGAGGTGGCAGAACATGTCTCTGCCATGTTTCTGCTCGCTGGTAGGGGCTTACGAACCGTATGGCTCCTGCCTTGCGGTCCGTAAGGCATCCCCAGATCCAAAACTTTCACCTTTTTATATCTTTGACCCCTGGACTTTTTTCCATCACCCCTTTTGAGGATAATATAATGCGATTTAACGACTTTAGGTCCCTCCTGGTTTAACATACCTCATATTTAGGATTCCCGGATAAAACTAAGATAATTATAGGACGTAAAAACACGAAGTGTTACAATTTCCAAAGTTGGGTGGCTATTGAGGAAGGTTATGTTGTTCCGTTAGACGAAAATCAACAAGTTCTAGAAAAGCACAAGAATACCACAATACAAAAGGATGAATACATCGCTGAGAAAAAGATGATCAGTCTCATTATACAATCCGTTAAAGAGGACATTTTGGTCTTATTGCCCGAATACACGACTACGAGAGAGCTATGGTTATCACTGCAAAAGAAATACCAAGGAAGCGCATAGATGATCAAAAGTAAAAAAGCTCTTATCTTGAAGGAATTCGATATTTTTACCATGTTGAGGGGCGAGACAATGAAACAGATGATTGAACGGTTTTGTCATCTTAAGGTTCAAATAAGGAGACACGGTCTCGAGAAGACAGAACCGGAGTACATCGATAAGCTTTTTGATGCATTACCTGAAGGTGAATGGACTACCTACCTCATGGTCTTGAAAGAAAGTCCGAATTGGGAATTCTTCAAGCTGGCTACATTCATCGACAAACTTGAAGGTCATGAGATGGAACTTCTAAAGATCGCAGAGTCGAAGAATGCTGACATTGTTCAAGATGTTGGTCTATATTACAAGAACGGAATGCAAGACAACATTTCAAGTCCAAAGATTCAAACAGCATTCAGTGCAAATATGAATTCTTCGCCACAGAATCAACCACAATATGACCAAAGTCCACAGAGTTCTTCATTTTCGAGCACTGGTTCAAATTCATCATACCAGACTCAAGCAAACCAGAATCAACAAACAAATTCTGATCTGAGTGTGTAGAAATGTAACATTGTCGTCAATCTAAACAATGTTGTTTCTGAGCAAGTTGCAAAACAACACATGGCACTTCTCGCCACAGTTCTAGAATCGTATGAAAGTCTAGTGGCAGGGAAAATTGGCAATCCTAAAATGACCGCCGAAGACTATGATCAGGTTGACGAAGAAGAGCTTGACCTTATGGATATAAAGTGGTCATTAGCTTCTATCATTCGAAGGATGACAAAGTTTGTTGCACTCACAGGCCGAGACATCAGAAATTCAAGCAACAAGCTAGGTTTTGACAAATCGAGGGTCACTTGTTTCAGATGCCGAAAGAAAGGGCATTTCAAGAGAGAATGCAAAAATCTGAAGCAACGGGCAATCGGGGTCCATTTGGAGGTGGCAACGAATATTACAAGAAGTCGCTACAGTATAAACCATTTCTGAAAAGGACTCATGTTGATATTCAAGATAAGTCATCCAACAATACAGAGAAGGCAATGGTTGCTTCAAACGAGGATGATGGCTTTGATTGGAATTCTTATATTGGCAAGAAAACCGGAGTTGCTTTGATGGCTGAGATTGTCGAAGATACATCTACTGAAGATGCAGCAGCTCTAAAAAATATTCTACTGGAACAGTATCGGCAACAACAAGAAGAAGAGCAGACTTATCTTCACATGAAGACACAAGGCATCTTATCTCCTAACTCAACTTCTAGTTTTGCAGGTGATTTTAATGGAAGTTCTCAGGAGCAAGTGGTCGTGAATGTTGAAAACCTCAAGGACATTGCCAATAAAGCGATGATGGTAAATCTTACCAAGGTAGGTCCAGAGGTAAAGGAAGTTTTCAAAGTGCAAGTTGTGGAGGATGTAAAACCTTTCACAAAATGTACCGAGCCATGTGCTAAATATGCCGAAAAATCACAAATCATCGCTGAACTCAATGTACATAATGAACATTTCAAATAAGATTATCGTACAATGAAGGAAGCGTATGAAAAAATGAAAGATGATTATGGCATGCTCGATAGAAATAATATTGAACAATATGATACTATAAGGATGTTGAAAGGCACAGTAATGGATAAACAAAAAGCAAATAATATCTATATTAACACCACTGCTGAAACCAAACAACAACTCCAGGACGTGAAAATTGAAACAGAACATGTTCAACAACTTTTATGAAGTTACACAACTAACGCGTATGTTATCGATCGTATTTTTCCCACTATATCGTCGGAAGAAAATGATAAAAGGTCTAAAAAGAAAAATGGTAAAGAATACAACAATGTTCCTCCACCCCTGTGCAAGAAGTATTGTTGCAAAACTGTTGATGGGATGGATAAGGCACTCAACAATGAGTTGTTATCTGAAAAGAAATTGAGTTTCCGGAGAACATTGATGTAATCTATACTAAATCAGATGATGACAATAGTGCGATAGTTAAAAATGTGGTTGAAAATGTTCTGAATAATTCTTATGATGGCAGCTTTGAGAGCGCCACCTCGAGTTTGAACAGTTCTGACACAAAATCCTAAGATGACGATACATCATCGGAAGATGATCTATGTGATGATCCTAACGTTGTCATGTAGAAGGTTAAGGAATCTAATAGATTATACTTTGATGACAGTTTTTCCGATTCGGAATGTCAAAGAAGATCAATTGGATAAACTGTTCAAACTGGTTGAAGTTTCGTCAGATGACCTAGAGCAGAATGAAAAGAAATTCTATTCTAAACCCAATAGAAATTACATTAACTTCCGAAGAAATGGTGGTGATCATCTGGAAAATCGGAGAGCTGGGTTGGGATTAGAAGAAAATGATGAACCGGTTAAGAAAAAGTCACCATTTCAAGAGTATAAAAACAAGAATATGACTTTTTTTTATGGGACAAGCACGGTTCACGAGGAAAGTTTGATTCAAAAACAATCAAATGAAAGTTTAAGAAACAGAAAGAACTTCGAGATAAGGCAAAAGCCACAAGTGGTGTAAAATCCACTAGTGGACACTCACATGATAATCGGACTTGCTTCAAGTGCAATGAAGTTGGTCATATTGCACGCAAGTGTCCGAAGCTAAGCCGGCCTATCTCGAAGAAAAGAAAGTTCAGATGTTGCAAAACCAAAGCAACCAGAGTTTGTAAAACTGGTAACGATTTGAAACGAAACGAATCAAAACCTGAAGTTAAACCTAAAATTGAAAAGAAATTTGAAAACTCAACTTTCAAAAAAGGTGAAACTTCTAGGGAAAACGAAAACAAGTTTTACATCAAAAAGGCAAACATTAAATCACAAGCCTGGATTGCTAAGAAAAAGACAACTGCATCTGATGTTATCAAGTCTGAGCTTGTTAAGACTGATAACAAGAAAGAATCAAAGTCTGAGACCAAATCCGAAACTGTCAAATCTACAAGTGGTAATAATTCAAAAGGTAAAAAGAAAGTGAATTTTGAAAACGTAAATGAAGTGGAGGTTCAGATGAAGATTATGTGGATAATTACCAAGCTTTCTATCTAAAACCTAAGACCAAAAAGGCTTGGGTCACGCTCTTTAACTAGATTTTAACATGTGCAGGGGCTCTAAAGATCCGTTCTTTCAAAGTGGATTTTGGATAGTGGAGTGTCCACGCATATGACGGGAATGAAAGCTCTTTTGTTCGACATAAAAGCTATCAACGGCGGATATGTTGGATTTGCTGGTAATCAGGGTGGAAGGATCGTCGCCGAAGGAAAACTTTCCAATGGCGTGGTTTCATTTGATCGCGTAAACTACATTGCAGAGCTGGAAAATAATCTTCTGAGCATATCGCAGATTTGTGACAAACAGTTCACGGTGCATTTCAACGACAAAGAATGTATTATTCTGAAACCTGGTTTCAAAATACCTGATGAGTGGATTCTGATGAGAGCCCCAAGCGAGAAGGATTTATATGTCTTAGATATGGGCGTCGCTACCACACCATCAAAACCAGCGCAATGTTTTGTGACAAAGGCTACTGAGAAAGATTCTATTCTTTGGCATCGAAAGATGGGGCACATTCATTTGCGAAAAATGAATTTCTTCGTTCATAATGATCTAGTAGAAGGTGTGAACTTACGGAGTTTTCATATGACTGATCACTGCCTAGAATGTAAAAGGGAAAGCAGATCAAAAACTCACATCCGAAGAAAATTCTGAACTCAATCAAGTTGCCACTTGAATGTTTCCACATGGATTTATTTGGTCCTGTCAATATGCGAAGTATTTCAGGAGACTTATACTGCTTGGTCGTAACAGATGACTATTCTAGACATTCGTGGGTATTCTTTCAAGAATCAAAGATGAAACGTTCGAAAATTTGGTGATTCTTTTCAAGAAACTCGAGAATCTTTATCATTTGCATCTCCGATGCATTCGCAGTGACAACGACACAGAGTTCAAGAATACTAAGATGAGATAATTTTGCAACACTAAAGGGATTTTTCACGAGTTTAGTGCACCCTATACTCCGCAACAAAATGGTGTAGCTGAAAGTAAGAACAGAACTTTAATCGAAACTGCAAGAACCATGCTTGCAGACTCAAAGCTTTTGGTCAGCTTCTGGCGTGAAGCGGTTGTTGTGGCTTGTTACACACTAAACAGAGTCTTAACTGTTAAACCAACGAAAAAGACATGTTTTGATATGATCAACCAACGGAAGCCAAATTTGAAATTTCTAGAGCCATTTGGTGCGCCATGTACTGTAATCGATCAAGATGGTAAATTTGAGCCAAATCGCTTGAATGTTTCTTTGTTGGATATGCGAGTCCGCTACGAAGAGTGTATATTCCGTTTTGAGAAAGCTAATTGAAGTACAACATGTGGATTGGTTTAACTATACGGATCCTATTCAAAGAAGAGGTGACGCATGGTTGTTCAACTTTCAAGACCTTTGGAAGTCATTCAACTTGCCAGAAGAACCGTCTGAAGAAGAAATTGCAGCGTTATACTATCTTCAATAATCGGCGAATCAAGAACAAATCATTAGACCAATTGTGGTTAATCAACCCACGTTGGATACTTCATATTCCAAAGCAGGTCCGAGTAATAGCGGTGTTCAAGTTGAAAACGTGTCTAAAACAGAAGTAACACCTGCTACAACTCCAGCGAATGATTCTTTAGAACCAGGAAATGCAACAACAGTGCAAAGCATGCCTCAGAATCAGAATTCAGACTCGGATGAAGCACCGACATTTGATGCTGATGGTGAAACCTCATCGGATGAAGAGGTTGAGTAGATATCTAACATGTTGAATCAATCTGCTAGTCCGATAAATCAGAACGAAGCTTCATCAAGTGCTCCTAATGTTGAATTGAACAATAATCTGAATGTCTCGAATCAGCAAAGCTCAGTTGATGTTCCTAGTGAAGAAATGCCTCGATCATATTCTTACCATCCTTCAACGAATATAATTGGTGAATTATAAACTGGTGTGCGTACACGAAGCCAAAACAATAAAGCACTTAGTTGTTTCTACACCCGAGTTGCTCCAACTCAAGACTACTGCTACTACTCATGTTTCGTTTCTCAAATAGAGCCAAAAACTGTAAATGAAGCTATGGGAGACGAGAACTGGGTGATACCAATGCAAGAGGAACTGTTACAGTTCGAGAAATTGGGTGTTTGGAGGCTTGTAGACTTACCACCGAAGCAGAAAGCTATAGATCCGAAGTGGGTCTTCAAGTGTAAAAGAGACGATTGGGGTGTAATAGTTAGAAATAAAGCTCAGTTGGTTGCAAAGGTTTCCACCAGCAAAAGGGTATTGACTACACATAAGTATACGTACCGGTTGCACGATTAGAGTCTATCCGCATTTTCTCGCGTTCGACACTTGGAAAGGATTTAAGGTGTACTAGTTGGACGTAAAATATGCGTTTCTCTACGGTAAACATCGTAACAAGTGTACGTCGGCCAACCACCGGGTTTGTCGATCCGCTGAACAAGAACAAAGCTTATCACCCAGACAAAGCTGTAACACCCCAATCGTGTAATACAACAAGACACGGCGGAAATATCGGGGAGTCACATTACAAATTTCTCATAACTACTGGTACGAAATTGTTTCATTATTGTTAACATCGTTTTACAACACAAAGAATACATGAAATTGTCTTTTTATTTAAAGAAGTCTAAAGCCCGGATGCATTCCTATGTGCAGCACGCTTGAATAATCGAAACCTGAAACATATGTGGAAAAGAGACATCAACAAACAATGTTGGAGATTATATAGTTTTGTTAGCCAAGTTAATGGCAAAACGTTTGTGTTGCAATATTTCGACAACTACAAGAGTCGTCTATTGAAAATGGACTCTTTGAAGCCAAGGAATGGCAAAAAGAACTAGCATTTCAATACATTAACTTGATTATGAAACTTGTGATAAAATAGTTTTGTATATGGAAACATGATTAATACTAAGAAATTTTTATGCCATTGAAAATTGTACTTTGTTCATTATAATCTCCTTGAATTTAGTCATAAAATTTGTGAGTATGTTATTAGAAATCCAATCAAGGATTAATAATATCAAATATTGAAATTTATCATAACTAGCGTGAGTATTATTAGAAATCGAATCAGTGATTTAAAATAATACTTTGGTTATCCTTCTAAGAATCTAACATATAAAAATATGTAAGAGTTCTACAAGGATTTGGATATTGTACTTTGAGATAATCGAACACAAAATCCTAATGTGATTCGGATAACGCTACAAGAGAAATACAATAAGAACACTTATATATAGGAAGTACCATCGGCGTATCCACCATGTTCTTATGGTATTACACTCGTTTCATTATCTAAATCACAACTAATCACAATAACCACATAATCATTGTCAACTTATCACATTGTCTTGTCACTTACGCATTAATGTACACAGAATCCAATGAAGGACTACCAATTAGTACATTAAACATCCCACGAGTATCTAACTATGAAGATAGATAGATGCATTAGGGATTTTGGTTTAGTCACATGTCTTGTCACATTGTCTTGTCATATACGCATTAATGTACACAGAATCCAATAAAGGACTACCAATTAGTACATTAAACATCCTACGAGAATCTAACTATGAAGATAGATAGATACTTTAAGGATTTAGTTTAGTCACTTGTCTTGTCTCATTGTATCATAAAATCCTAAATCCTAATGGTGATTCCGATAAGGCTACGAAGGGTAATACAATAAGCACACTTATATATAGGAAGTACCAGCGGCGTATCCACCATGTCCTTATTATTTTACTCTAGTTTCGTGATCTAAATCACCAACAATTCTGAATTTAAGCCATAACCATTGTCTTGTAAAGCACTTCTTAGAAATCTCACTATGAAGATAGGAAGATTTAAGACTGTACTTAAAGTATCCTACAAGAATCAATCTATAAAGATAGAAAGATACTATAAGGATTTGTTTCGGGTCCCCAATTGTCATGCCTTTGCATAAAAGGAACATTACACAAAAATGCACTTAGTAAACACATAATTGCCATACATTGTGAAAAATTGATTACACATATGAATCACCCTAAAAACATTTGAAAAAACTAAAAGAGGGGAGCTAAGTATTCTCCTGGGATTGCGTATAGATCTTGTTCAAATGTTATAACAAAGCTTAAAGGATCAAGAGTTCAAGTGTCGAAGTGGTTCCTAGTGTATCGGATAACTACATGTTAGTGTGTCGAACTTGAAAACGAGAGATTGGATAGAATGAGGTATATAAACCAAACAAGAGTTGGATCTTGTATATTACGGTTTATAATATCAAACATTTTGAATTGGAAGCATTCCAAAGGGTTTTGACTCGCTACGGCTCGCTAGAGTGGTTTACGCCACTTTAACAGGTCGTAAATGTAACTATGGGTTCGGGTTGTTAAATATGTCCTATGACAAGTATAATATGCCAAAATTAGTTTATATAAGTTGTATAATCAGTTTATATGTTAAAACAATGCTCTTATATGTTCAAAACTAATTTAAGTGCAAAAAGAGTATTTTCGGCATTATAAGGAATACATATTCGACTTGTCATTTTGACTAACCAAACGGTATGACCTTAAGGTATAACCTCAGAGCGTTATTCCCTGTAATACTATGGTCATAATAATGTGCTTGGTCGGATCCTAAAGGTGACCAAACGGGTCAGATTTGAAAGTTCAAGCGGTAGTCAAGATCGCTCGACTTAAGACCCTAAACAAGTGCTAAACTAAAAGTGACGAGTTAGACATGTTATACATGTCCTACTAAGTTTATAAAACTGGTTTGGTATCAAAACAAAGGGTTTTGATACCCGAAAACAATTCCATCGTATAATGCGCATTTTGCGCATTATTGACCGAAACTTTGACTCGTCACTACAACTAGTAAACGTGGAAATCAGTAGGCATGATCCTTATGGATCATAACCATCGTGATTACTATCACGTTGCAAAGTTCAATTAAACTTTGCTTTGACCAATTAATGGTCAAAGCCGAAAGTCAAACAATGTTTGACTTTAGCTTGAAATTGCTAAAAGCAATGAAAAAGAGCAAGGATGAGATCTTACTTGTGTTTAGGAACACCAAAGATCTCAGAGAACTCAGGAGGAGGCCTCCAAAAAGGATGGAAGCAAACTCCAAGAGTATGGGAGGAAGAAAAATGGAATGAGCAATGAGAAATGGTGAAGATCAAGCCTATTAATACTAATCTTGGAGCTCCCAAATCATGGCAAGTGTTGATCTAGAGGTATTAAGGCATGGATTAGTGCCCCTCCAGGTGTCTAATGCAGGTTAATGGTGGCATAGATCGCTACTTAGTGGCCAAGGAAGTTAACAAGAAGCTGCCAGCTTGATTTTAAGAAGCTTCTGAGCTGGGGACTCCTTAGGAACCGTATGGGGTTTTGCCTCACGGTCAGTAAGGCCCTTGCAGGGGCAGAAGTTTAAAAAATTGGCAGAAATGGCCCCTGAACATATTTTCGTCGCGTTTTGGCACTTTTAACACCCGTTAACCCCATTTTTAACTCCATAAGGATGAATAAACATAGGGAACTTGAAATATGTTCAAAAATGTCCCGGGTGTAGGTTCGTTGTTCGTACGATTGCGGTTTTCGGTTAATTACGACGAAAACCGTAACGAACGCGCAAATGACCATATACGCGTAACAAATGATATTTTTTCATTCCAATCATTAAAATACTATATTTTAATGATTACAAAAAAATTTTGGATGTGCGTATATGTTCCGGATAACGATATACGCGAATCGGCATAGTTTCGCAGAGTTTGCAAAATAGCCCCTTGAGTTAAAATAGAGTGTTTTTGTCATACTGAAGCCCTGAAAACTTATATCTAATTTATGTAAAGGGTATTTAGGGTATGTTAAGATTATGTCATTGTTCCACAGGGTGCGTCACTGCGAGGATCGGTAGACTTTCGTAGTTTGTCATAATTAGTCCCTATGATCGAATAGGCTTGTTTTTTGACATACCAAACCTTTCAAAACTTATTTCTAAGTTATATAAAGGACATTTAGGGTATGTTTAGCTTATGTCCTCATCTCAGTGTGTACGTTACGCTAAACAGGTTATGTTTAAGTATCAGTTATCAGAAAGCCTTCAAAGAAAAAGTTTTTGAAAGTCCGAAATTTTGGCGTAAGTGTTATAGTCTCCCCTACTTTAGAAAATTTTGTCCCGAAATATATTCGAAGGAGAACGTAGAGTGTATTTGAAATGATTGTAAGATGAGCAAAGTGCTAGATTCCAAAAATGCGGAGCATTGTTTGGTGTCGGAAATTTTGGGGGGGATTCAAAGTGTGAGCAAGGGTATTCAGGGTATCTTAAGGTATTTAAACCTTTTAGAACTCATGAATATTTAAAGTGTCATCGAATGTATAAAAATTGTTTCATCGAGTGTGTAAAAATTGTTCTGTATGGCACTATGTTATACTAAGGCACTTAGATCCATAGCAAACAAAAGGGTTGTACATTCAAGCCTAGCCATACGTACACGGTTTCTAACGTCCCACGAGGTACATCCCATGTACCATGAGCATCTCATACACATGAGACGGGTCAACATACCTATGGCATCAAGGTCGTCACCTTTAAAACCATAATATACTCCCGTTCGGCTCAAATAGAGTTAATGAATGTACTCGTCTCGTCCATTGCATTCAACAAACAGATAACAAATAATCGCACAATCACATAATGGTCCAAGATAACATAAAACCCTCAAGTGACTCTGGTAACGTTCCGAAGAATAACACAATAAGAACACTTATATATAGGAAGTACCAGCGGCGTATCTACCGTGGTCTTATTGCGTCATACCCTTCCCGTTACATAATCACTCTTGATTTTATGCCACCATCTTAACAAGGATTATTATGATTCTCATGTGTCGATTCCCGTAATTAAGTGTGCACCTATAATTACGCGTTTTGTCACATGGTCCACATAGCTCCTCTTGTTAAGTTAAGGGAAACATATAATCAGGTTGAAGTAACATCGAAAATTAAATAAACATCGTCATGACACAACATCTATAGAATCGACCATGTTTCATACTAGAAATGTTAACACTACTTGTTTTGCATCCAACAAAATCAGTAGCAGGTATTGCATCCTAGTACAATATTAATATATGTTTCACACTAGTCATACAGATAGCATGCATCATATACTAAGCATGGATTGTCAAAAAAATGTAAGTATGTCGTGAAAATATTTTGAAATCATGTGCTAGGTATGCTAAGTCAACATACTAAGCAATAGTGTATTTGTAGTGTTTGTTTTGTAGTGTTTGTTTTGTAGTGATTGTATGAATGCACTAATGTGCAAATCATAATATGTTATTCTTTGTGAGATTTAGTTCCTACTAATAAAGAATAGAATCCTCGAAGTTGGTATGTAGTTGTAGATTACACATAGAGTAGTCACATTTGAATTTGTAAATGGAATAAGAATAACAAGAATGAAGAAAAACTTCTTGAAATTTATATTGTCATTTCAAAAATTATTGAAATATTGTTCATAGATTTTGGATAATAAAAAGAAAACATAAAGGTTCAAATGATCATGAGTGCTTGATCATCTGCTTGAACCTCATTGACATTGTACATTTGTCCATTAGCATTAGGAAGCTTAGGGCAGTTTTGCTTGAAATGATTTAAATCACCGCAATTGAAACATGCTCCAGCTGGATAGCGAGGGCGTGTTTGAGTAGGGGCTGCTTGGTTTTGGATACGACAGGTCGCAACTAGATGTCCAAAAAGACCACATATTGTACACTGGCGGCATGGAGAATTTGTTGGGTGGTGATAGTTGCAATGATTGCACCGAGGTTGCTTTCCACAATAGAATCCCCTAAAGGATACCGAGTTTAGTGGAATTGGTGCGGCCATCGTATAATTCTTTGAAGTCTTAGGCATCTTACAATTTTAAGAAGGTTCACCCTTTGTTTCTTGTGTAGTTCGTTTCTTGTCTCCCTTTCGAAAAAGTTTCCCTTTTCTAACTTGGGAGTCAGTTAGGGTAGCGGCTAATTCCTTAGCCTCCCTAAGCGTTGCGGGTTTGCTGCCAGTGACAATATCTTGAACTGGATCAGGTAAGCCATCAATGTATTTCTCAATGGCCCGACCCAAAGGTGTGACCATAGTGGGGCAGGGTAGGCTTAATTGTTCAAACCAGTCAGTGTAGGCACGGTTTTCCCCACTATTTTGTTTAAGGTGATAGAATTCAGTTTCAAGTAGCCTTATTTCGTGTCATGGATAGAATTCTTTCATCATAAGATTTTGGAATTCTTCCCACATTTATGCCATAGCTACTTCTGCACCTCAGTCTCTCATGACTTCGTTCCACCAATTGAGTGCTCTCTTTTGGAAAACACTCGAGGCGAACTCTACCTTACGCTCACTAGGACACTGAACAAGGCAGAATGAGCTTTCTATACTCTCAAACCATTGTATGAGCCTAGTTGCTCCTTCAGACCCATTAAACTCGAGTGGTTTAGCTGAGTTGAATTGTTTGTAGTTACATGGCGTAGGAACATTGTTGTTGTTATTGTAGTAGATTTGATTGAGTTGGGCCACAAGGTTTGGGAGTACAGCAGCTATTTGCTGAGCTATCAGTGCTGCCATTTCAGCGTTCCTCGAGACGTCACCATAAGGAGGCATTCTCGAAGAAGTAACCATAACAAAATAAGTTGGATTTTGTAAAACTGATATAAATCTAAACAACATAGTCATTTGAAAATCTCAACTTGGTATTTGTTCAAAAATCATGTTCTTGTACTTAGAAAAATAGTGTTGTGAATTTTGTTTTGAAATTTGTTTGAAAATATTCTTTTGTTATACTTTTGGATGAAAAAATACAAACCAAGTTATTAGTTTGTGTTATTTTTTGTTTTTTACCTTTGAAAATTAATTTTTAAGATAAACATATTTTTAATCGAATTTTTAAAATAAACAAACTTCGTGTATAAAACTTGAAAACTCTCATCCAAATAAATAAAATTTTGAAAATTTGAAAAAGCGAAAAATAGTATTTGAAAATGAAGTAGAATTATAAAGTGTCGTGAGATAAAAGTGAAATTTGTTTCGGATGGGTTGAATTTTGTCGTAACATCTTACCGAAGGTAACATGTTGGAGAAATGTCACAAAGGTAGTAGTGTTTTAGAATTCGTTTGACTGATCAAGGTAGATGGGTGTTCAAAATGTTTTCGAGAAGACATGCTTTAGCCTATAAGTGAACACTCACCCTAAGAGTTCCCAGGTAAGAGTGACCCTGTCCGATAATTCAGATTTTACGAACACTCTAGCCTTAGACAGAAAACTTGGGGTACAGGTATTCACCCTTCCAGATTGCATGAGTTCACATTATTAAAACCCAAGATTTCGATGAAAATGTTTAAGAGTAAAACATCTTGAGAAATCTTTTAGATAATTGTTTGAGATAAATAGGTTGAGAATCATTTTGTTGAGAGCGTTTGTGAAAACATTTTGAGAAGTATTCCAATGAAAATGTTTTTGAGAATGAAATATTTGAGGAATACTTTGAGGCAATATGCCTATGGATTTAAGATAAATCATCTAAGGATAGATGATTTGTAACTCATAGAATAATTGTGGCACGAGTAAGGATAAGGATTAAGATGGAGATCCTAAGTCTACTCATGTTCGGGCCCCTAGGAAGGTTATAGACCAGGTTAAAGGCATTCTAATAACCTAATTCCCTATAACCAGTGCTCTGATACCAATCTGTAACACCCCAATCGCGTAATACAACAAGACGCGGCGGAAATATCAAGGAGTCACGTTACTACTGGTACTAAATTGTTTCATTATTGTTAACATCGTTTTACAATACAAAGAATACATGAAATTGTCTTTTTATTTAAAGAAGTTTAAAGCCTGGATGCATTCCTATGTGCAGCATGCTTGAATAATCGAAACCTGAAACATATGTGGAAATGTTGGTGCATATGTCTGTTGCCTTCGTCATTAACATCATTATGTATCGAGTCTGAGCGAATAGGGTTTAATCTGTTAGAAGCGAGGCGTATTTATGTATGTAATAGGACAAGTTCGCTGATAATGGTGCTTGGAAGGTCAAGTTCGGGCGAACTTGAGTTGTCTCTTTGGCGAACTTGCTTACCTATAAATAGGAGCCTTGAGTTTTCATTTGTAACAACTTGAAATTTTTGCATCTTAGAGGCGAAGCTCTGCCGGATCTGGATCTTGAATGTATATGGACTATAGATCAATGAAATTAATCTTTAAATTAGTAATTCTTGTTGTTTCATTAACTTGTCATTAGTTTACACCTAATTGGACAATAGATAGCAAACTTAGTTTCCCGAGCTGTTCGTGGACGTTCCTACAAGTGGTATCAGAGCCTGGATACCTAATTTGCTGGAATCAAGACAAGAATTTCTCTATTTCATCCCCCATTCTATCTTTTTTCTTAACATTTTCACATATTTGATGATGTCATGGTCAAAAATGGGTGATTTTTGAATATGTCATGTAAAACACACTATTAACAAACCCCTGAGAGTTTGGACATCAAATTCAATCAAATTGATATCAAAAAGTTGGAAAAACCATGTTTTTGGAACAAGCTATGGCCGAACTTAACATCAAGTTCGACCGAACTTGATAGGTTTTTCAAGGTTTTTGAGAGAAGTTCGCTCGAACTTGAAGGAGATTTCAATAATTTTGGTTAAGTTCGACCGAACTTGATCGAATATCATTGAATTTTATTCACAAGTTCGCCCGAACTTGACAAACTCATTGAAATATTACCTAAGTTCGACCGAACTTAAGTGTTTGTTTTGAAACCTTACACAAGTTCGCTCGAAGTGTAATTTTCTCAAATTCCACATCAAGTTCGACCGAACTTGATAAGTCTTTGACAAGTTCGCCCGAACTTGTCTAAAAATAAAAAAAATAAAAAAATAAAAAATAAAATTGTCGGGTAAAAACGTTATGAACATTAATATCGTTAGAATTGTATTGACGAAACGATTTTAAAGATATAATCGGGTAAAAATTGTTTTCGGAAAAATTTTAAATGTTTTTAACGTACTGATCGTGCTAAATTTGTCTGTTGCTAATCAATTTTCAAGTGTTTTTGATCATATTTTCAGATAAGTCTTCAGGTTGTCAAGATGGAAGATTTTCACAATGTGTTAGTTTCTCATATGGCTTCTTCATCAAATGCTAATACTCTTGCGGCGAATCAGATGAATATCGACAACGAAATGGGTACTACTTAGAAACCGCCTAAGCTAATGAGTATAGACGAGTTTAAAGGATGGAAGGAAAAGTTTGTGAATTGGATACAAGCAAACCAATTCGGCAGCTGGGTTGCAATTGAGGATGGTTACAAATGGCCAAAGAATGAGCGTGATCAAGATCTTCCGTTGAACAAGTTCTCACCGGGTGATAAAGCAAATTATGTCGCCGAAAAGAAAATGATTAGCTTGATTCAACAATCAATAAAGGAAGATATTCTGATACTGTTGCCAGAGTTTGAAACTTCACAAGAGTTATGGAAATCCCTTTGTGATAAAGTCAGAGGAAGTGATGAAATGATCAAGAGCAAGAAGGCCTTAATTAAGAAAGAATTTGAAATCTTCACGATGATCAAAGGTGAAACTATGAAGCAAATGATTGATAGATACTGTCACCTTATGGTCCAGATGCGAAGACATGATATCAAAAGATCTAACGAAGAAAAATTGAGAAGTTGGCTGATGCACTTCCAGAAGGAGAATGGATGACATATCTGACGATTCTGAAAAATAGTCCATCTTGGAGACATTTCAATTTATCATCTTTCATCAACATAGTAGAAGGTCATGAAATGGAATTGATGAAGATTGCTAAATCAAAGAATGCAAATGTTGTTCAAGATGTCGGTGTCTGTTACAAAGGAGGTATACAAGATACTCCAATTCAAAGCCCGAAATTCAAACGGCTTTTAGTGCAAATGCAAATTCTTCTTCGAATCAAAGCTCTCCATTTTCTGGCTATTCTAGTGCTAGTTCAAGCTCTTCATTTCAAAATCAGACAAGTCAAGCTAGTTCTGATTCAAATGTTTTCCAGTGCAACATAGCAGTCGATTTGAAGAATGTATTTCCAGAAAAATTGGCTAAACAACATATAGCACTTCTCGCTACCGTCCTTGAATCGTATGAATGTCTTGTTGCTGGAAGATCGGAAAACCAGAAATGACAGCAGAAGATTACGATCAAGTAGACGAAGAAGAATTGGAGCTGATGGATATTAAATGGAGCCCTGCGTCCATCATCAGAAGAGTTACTAAATTCGTGGCACTCACTGGAAGAGACATTGGAAATTCAAGCAACAAGCTTGGATTTGACAAAACAAAAGTCACATGCTTCAGGTGTCGACAAAAGGGACACTTCAAACATGAATGTAGCAATCAAGAAGCAAGTGGAAGCCAAAATCCTTTTGATAGTAGCAATGATTACTACAAGAGAGCTCTTCAATACAAACCATATCCAAAGTAGACACAAGTTGATATTGAAGAAAAAGCTTCAAAGAAAACTGAACAAGCTCTTGTTGCTAATCAAGAAGAAGATGGATTTGACTGGAACAAATACATTGGAAAGAAAACTGGAGTTGCTCTGATGGCTGAGGTTATGGAAGATTCCGAAGCGTTAGATGTTGATGCTGTTCTGGAAAATGCAGCTGAGGAAGAGGAGATTACAAATCTCGAAAAGCAGAAAACAAAGGAAGCTGAAAAGGTAAAAGTTGAGGTAAGAATGTCTGAAAAGGAAGTTGTGAAAGTTGTGGAGGTTGAAAAACCTTGCACAAAGTGCACAAGTCCTTGTGAACCATGCCTTGATAATGTCAAAGTCATAAAAGAATTAAACTAAACATAATGAAACTTTTCGTTATGATTACAGAAACATGAAAGAAGCTTATGACAAGATACAAGGCAAATATAAAAATGTCGAAAAAGCTAATCTTGAACTTGGTGCTAATGAAAAAATGTTAAAAGCCACAGTACTTGATAAACAGAATGAAATTAACATGTACATTAACACAATTGCTGAAACAAAAAGAGAGCTTCATGCTATGAAAATTGAAACTGAACGGGTAAACCAATTGCTAAAATCTTATACCACTAATGCTTATGTCATTGATCACATTTTACCTACGATTAAGTCGGAGGAAAATGATGATAAATCAAAATGTAAAGTGTACGGAAATGTTCCTCCACCACTTCTTGAAAATTACTGTTGCAAGCAAGATGATGAAGTTGAAAAGGAATTTAACATTCTTCTTTTGACAGAAATGAGAGATGAATTGCCTGAGAACATTGACGTGGACTTTACAAAATCAAACGATGAAAATAAATCGGTTGTAAATAATGTGGTGAAAAATGTTTTAGGAAATGACTCTGATGAAAGTTCAAACAGTTCTTGTTCACAGTCCGAAAGTGACGATACATCTTCTGAAAGTGATCTATGTGATGATCCTAATGTTGTATTATACAAGATTAAGGAATCTGATAGATTGTACTTTGAAGGAAGTTTTCCGATTCTGAATGTAAAAGAAGATCAAATTGATAAACTGTTTAAACTTGTGAAAGTTTCATCAGATGATCTTGAAAAGAATGAGAAAAGGTTTTACTCTAAACCCAAATGGATTTTTAACAATTATCATAGAAATGGTGGTGATTTTCCAGAGAACATGAGAGCTGGACTGGGTTTAGAAGCTGAAGAAGAACCGATGAAGAACTCAAAGTCGACGTTCCAAGCATACAAAGGTAAAAACATCAACGTATGGAACGAATACGGTTCAAGAAGAAGATATGATCGGTAAGCAATCAAATGATGAATTCAAAAAGGAGAAAGAACTTCGGGACAAGGCTAAGATCAAGTCAACAAGTGGATTGAAACCTATTAGTGGAAATGCTTCAGATACACGAACATGTTTTAAATGCAATGTTATTGGTCATATTGCTCGAAAGTGTCTGAATTTAAAGCACGTGTTTCAACGAAGGAAGAATGAATCAAAAGAAGAAAAAACCAGAGATTGTAAACTCAGTTTTTGTAAAAGATGAAACTTCAAAGTCAAACAAACGTTGATTCACGGTTTTATATCCAGAAAGCAAGATTCATGTCACAATCCTAGTTTGCAGAAAAGAAAGTCCTCTGAGAAGGGAAAGTTTGTTGCTGCTAATACTAACAATGTCAAATCAAATGAAGCAGTTATTACAAATGATCTTTCAAAGTTGAAAAATGATTTTCTAAAACAGACAGAAAAAGAAAACGTCGAAAAAGTTTCAAAATTATCATTGGATGAAATGTTTGATGAAAATTTTGATTATGACGATGGTTTCGAAAGTGAATACGAAGAGCTTTATGATCTAAAGCCCAAGACTAAAAAGGCTTGGGTTTCTCTTTTCAAATAGTTGTTTCATGTTTAGGAGTTCCAGGATCCACCTGATCAAAGGTTGATACAGGATTATGGAAACTTCAAATCGCTTTAACTTTTCTAGAAATGTCATATCTTTGTCATTTTGAGGGGGAGTAGTTAAGAAGAAAAGTTTTTGAAATTACAAGTGGTTGTTAAAAAGAAAATTTTTCAAAAGTCAAAATTATGAAAATCCACACCATTGAACGAAAAAACTGATTTCAAGTTTAAACTACTTTTACAAGTGGTAAATGAGTTTAGTGATTGTTTGTTAAACAATTGCAGATACAGGATTGAAAAAAAGGATCGGACGATGAGGTCACGGGATCCGCATTCATTTGTTACATTTTTAGAAGAATTTCTTTAAATCTAAAATCCAAAAATATGTTTTTGATTTTAGGGGGAGTAAGAAAATTTTAAAAATTGTTGAAAAATCAAAAACATATGAAAAAGTTGAAAATTCAAAAATATTGAAAATTCAAAAAGTATAAAAACATGAGAAAGACAAAAAAAATTTGTTGTCAAAAAGGAAATGATGGTATATCAGTGGACTATCACAGTATGCTAAAGATTTGTAAAGTTTAAAAGTGATAAACAAGTCTTACTGTGGATGTGTCGATAGACTTTACACGTTCAGTAGATTGTTTCCGGGATATAAACTAAATTTTACAACTGCTTAATCTTGTGGATTAACACATCTTGGATATATGGACTTAGTACTCCGAAATTTCGGTTGAAGGGTTGCCTGATTCTGAGATACGAGGTCTTTATAGATAGTTGATATCTGGAGTCTTATACAAGTTCTTCTGATTTTGCGGAAGCAATAGCCTAGAACTTCTATAATGCTTTTGCTAAAAATCCGAAATAGCATGCAAACTTGAAAAAATCAAAGATCTAATCATTTGTAATGCTGAAAAGATTCCTTAAGTGGAACACATCTGAAAGTCGAGCCTTCATCTTTTTGTCGGTACGGTAGTACTAACCTGAGCTCTCAAGGTCTCGCATAACCCAGATACAGATATCAATTACGCTATACTCACCTGTAAGATGAAATCTAGGGAATCTGGATTCGGGAGTATATTCAAGAGGTGGGAACCATAGTTAAGTCAAGTTTCATAATTCTTATCTTAACATATCTTGGAACAATTGAGAAATGTGGTGAAGTTTAAGTGGACAAACATATCAACAATCTAGGTAAACGAGTTTAAAACTTAAAGTCTCTAAAAGGTCAACGGTATTGGTGATATATCTCAACAAAACCTGATATGATCCTTAGACAAGAATTCACAAAAATATGTCTGTAAATATGTTTGTACATAGTTTATTTTACTTGTTAAAAGTTCTTTAAATATTTTAATTCCTTTTTAAATCCAAAAAGATTTTCAACGAGCCAATGTCGGAGAACGGATCATCAAAGTCTGGTAAGAAAAAGTTCATTAATTTGAATCTTTAAAATTGAAGATAACATTAGTTGTTCACAATAGTTTAACCAAGGTCATTAATTTGGACTTGATCAACTAAGTGGATTTCATTTCAATAATTAAAGATTGAAGGTTTTAAATGTAAAATGATTCAAGGTCATTAATTTGAACTTCAATTAATTGAAAAATGAAGATTGAAATTTGTACAAGTTTTGTACAGGTGATATGTAATACATGTGGTACTAAATTTCAAAGTTAGAATCTGAAACGTTTACTAGTATGCTTATGAACTTTGGAACAGGAAGTAAAGTTTTAGGAAGAGCAGGACGTAACATGATTTATAGTAAAGCTCAAAGCAAGGGGGAGCATAGCTCGCAGCTTAGGAGAAGCTTGGATCTTAAAGTTTTATTCAAGAAAAAAGATAAAGACTCAGGAGCTTAATCAAGTCTATTGGCTACGGGGCATTCAAGAAAAGACTATGACACAGACTTTATCCAAGAGGAAGATGTCCTGTATTGTGCATATATCAAAAGGATGTCTACATCAAGATGACTACGACAACATCCAAGGGGGAGTCTGTTGGTTCATATGTCTGTTGCCTTCATCAATAGCATCATTATGTATCGAGTCTGAGCGAATAGGGTTTAATCTGTTAGAAGCAAGGCGAATTTATGTATGTAATAGGACAAGTTCATTGGTAATGGTGCTTGGAAGGTCAAGTACGGCCGAACTTGACCTTAGTCAAGTTCGGGCGAACTTACATTTTCCACCAGTAAACTTGTTTGAGAGTTTGTAGCCAAGTACGCTTGTAGATGGACTTGGGAAGTCAAGTTCGACCGAACTTGACTAAGGTCAAGTTCGGGCGAACTTAACCATCTTCGGGCAAACTTGAGTTGTCTCTTGGCGAACTTGCTTGCCTATAAATAAGAGCCTTGGGTTTTCATTTGTAACAACTTGAAATTTTGGCATCTTAGAGGCGAAGCTCTGCTGGATTTGGATCTTGAATGTATATGGACTATAGATCAATGAAATCAATCTTTAAATAAGTAATTCTTGTTATTTGATTAACTTGTCATTAGTTTCCGCCTAATTGGACAATAGATAGCAAACTTAGGTTCCCGAGCTGTTTGTAGACGTTCCTACAGGAAAAGAGACATCAACAAACAATGTTGGCGAGTACATAGTTTTGTTAGCCAAGTTAATGGAAAAAAGTTTGTGTTGCAATTTTTCGACAACCACAAGAGTCGTCTATTGAAAATGAACTCTTTGAAGCTAAGGAATGGCAAAAAGAACTAGCATTTCAATACATAAACTTGATTATGAAACTTGTGACAAAATAGTTTTGTATATGGAAACATGATTAATACTAAGAAATTTTTATGCCATTGAAAATTGTACTTTGTTCATTGTAATCGCCTTGAATTTAGTCATAAAATTTGTGAGTATGTTATTAGAAATCCAATCAAGGATTATTAATATCAAATATTGAAATTTGTCATAACTCGCGTGAGTATTATTAGAAATCAAATCAATGATTTAAAATACTACTTTGGTTATCCTTTTAAGAATCTAACATATAAAAATATGTAAGAGTTCTAAAAGGATTTGGATATTGTACTTTGAAATACTCGAACACAAAATCCTAATGTGATTCGGATAACTCTACAAGAGCAATACAATAAGAACACTTATATATAGGAAGTACCATCAATGTATCCACCATGTTCTTATGGTATTACACTCGTTTTGTTATCTAAATCACAACTAATCACAATAACCACATAATCATTGTCAACTTGTCATATTGTCTTGTCACTTACGCATTAACATACACAGAATCCAATGAAGGACTACCAATTAGTACATTAAACATCCTACGAGTATCTAACTATGAAGATAGATAGATGCATTAGGGATTTTGGTTTAGTCACATGTCTTGTCACATTGTCTTGTCATATACGCATTAATGTACACAGAATCCAATAAAGGACTACCAATTAGTACATTAAACATCCTACGAGAATCTAACTATGAAGATAGATAGATACTTTAAGAATTTAGTTTAGTTACTTGTCTTGTCTCATTGTATCATAAAATCCTAAATCCTAATGGTGATTCCGATAAGGCTACGAAGGGAATACAATAAGCACACTTATATATAGGAAGTACCAGCAGCGTATCCACCATGTCCTTATTATTTTACTCTAGTTTCGTGATCTAAATCACCAACAATTCTACACTTAAACCATAACCATTGTCTTGTAAAGCACTTCTTAGAAATCTCACTATGAAGATAGGAAGATTTAAGACTGTACATAAAGTATCCTACAAAAATCAATCTATAAAGATAGAAAGATACTATATGGATTTGTTTCGGGTCCCCAATTGTCATGTCTTTGCATAAGAGGAATCTTACACAAAAATGCACTTAATAAACACATAATTGCCATACATTGTGAAAATTTGATTACACATACGAATCACCCCAAAAACATTTGAAAAACGTAAAAGAGGGGAGCTAAGTACTCGCCTGGGATTGTGTATAGATCTTGTTCAAATGATATAGCAAAGCTCAAAGGATCAAGAGTTCAAATGTCGAAGTGGTTCCTAGTGTATCGGATAACTACATGTTAGTGTGTCAAACTTGAAAACGAGAGATTTGATAGAATGAGGTATATAAACCAAACAAGAATTGGATCTTGTATATTATGGTTTATAATATCATACATTCTGAAGTGGAAGCATTTTAAAGTGTTTTGACTCGCTACGGCTTGCTAAAGTGGTTTACGCCACTTTAACGGGTCATAAACATAACTATGGGTTCGGGTGGTTAAATATGTCCTATGACAAGTCTAATATGCCAAAATTAGTTTATATAAGTTGTATAATCAGTTTATATATTAAAACAATGTTCTTTTATGGTCAAAACTAATTTAAGTGCAAAAAAGGTATTTTCGGCATTATAAGGAATACATATTCGACTTGTCATTTTGACTAACCAAATGGTATGACCTTAAGGTATAACCTCAGAGGGTTATTCCCTATAATACTATGGTAACAATAATGGGCTTGGTCGGATCCTAAAGGTGACCAAACGGGTCGGATTCGAAAGTTCAAATGGTAGTCAAGATCGCTCGACTTACGACCCTAAACAAGTACGAAACTAAAAGTGACGAGTTGGACATGTTAAACATGTCCTACTAAGTTTATAAAGCTGGTTTGGTATCAAAACAAAGGGTTTTGATACCCGAAAACAATTCCATCGTATAATGCGCATTTTGCGCATTATTGACCGAAACTTTGACTCGTCACTACAACTAGTAAACGTGGAAATCAGTAGGCATGATCCTTATGGATCATAACCATCGTGATTACTATCACGTTGCAAAGTTCAATTAAATTTTGCTTTGACCAATTAATGGTCAAAGCCGAAAGTCAAACAATGTTTGACTTTAGCTTGAAATTGCTAAAAGCAATGAAAAAGAGCAAGGATGAGATCTTACTTGTGTTTAGGAACACCAAAGATCTCAGAGAACTCAGGAGGAGGCCTCCAAAAAGGATGGAAGCAAACTCCAAGAGTATGGGAGGAAGAAAAATGGAATGAGCAATGAGTAATGGTGAAGATCAAGCCTATTAATACTAATCTTGGAGCTCCCAAATCATGGCAAGTGTTGATCTAGAGGTATTAAGGCATGGATTAGTGCCCCTCCAGGTGTCTAATGCAGGTTAATGGTGGCATAGATCGCTACTTAGTGGCCAAGGAAGTTAACAAGAAGCTGCCAGCTTGATTTTAAGAAGCTTCTGAGCTGGGGACTCCTTACGGACCGTATGGGGTTTTGCCTTCGGTCCGTAAGGCCCTTGCAGGGGCAGAAGTTTCAAAAATTGGCAGAAATGGCCCTTGAACTTGTTTTCGTCGCGTTTTGCCACTTTTAACACCCGTTAACACCATATTTAAGCTCCATAAGTATGAATAAACATAGGGAACTTGAAATATGTTCAAAAATGTCCCGGGTGTAGGTTCGTTCGATCGTACAGTTGCAGTTTTCGGTTAATTACAACGAAAATTGCAACGAATGAGCAAATGACCGTATGCGCGTAACGAATGATATTGTTTCATTCCAATCATTAAAATACTATATTTTAATGATTACAAAAAAATTTTTGGATATGCGTATATGTTCCGGATAACGATATACGCGAATCGGCATAGTTTCACAGAGTTTGCAAAATAGCCCCTGGAGTTAAAATAGAGTGTTTTTGCCATACCGAAGCCTTGAAAACTTATATCTAAGTTATGTACAGGGTATTTAGGGTATGTTAAGCTTATTTCATTGTTCTAGAGTTGGCGTCACTGCGAGGATCAGCATACTTTCGTAGTTTGTCAAAATTAGTCCATGTGATCGAATAGCTTGTTTTTGACATACCAAACCTTTCAAAACTTATTTCTAAGTTATATAAAGGCTATTTAGGGTATGTTTAGCTTATGTCCTCATCCTAGTGCGTACGTTATCTTAAACGGGTTATGTTTAAGTATCAGTTATCAGAAAGCCTTCAAAGAAAAAGTTTTTGAAAGTCCGAAATTTTGGCACAAGGCTTATAAAAGCCTTATACGGATTACACCAAGCCCCGAGAGCTTAGTACGAGACATTATCGCAATATCTTGTTGGAAACGGCTTTACAAGAGGCACAGCGGACAGTGCATTGTTTACAGAGAAGTCGGATCTCATCTAATCATTGTATAAATCTTTGTGGATGATATCATCTTCGGTTCTACGGATGATAGTCTTTGCAAAGAGTTCGAAAAGATCATGAAGAAGAAATTCGAGATTTCCTCCATGGGTGAAATGAAATTCTTCCTCGGATTACAGGTCGATCAGTTACCAGGCGGGATATTCATTCATTAGACAAAGTATGTTCACGACATTCTCAAGAAGTTGGAAATGGATAGCTCGAAGCCGTTGTCGACTCCGCTGGCACTGAACCATAGGATTTGCATAGACGAGATGGGAACCAAAGTTGATGACACACTCTATCGATCGATGATAGGATCTATGCTGTATTTAACGGCATCTCGCCCAGACATCATGTATCCTACCTGCTTATGTGCGAGGTATCAGTCTAGTCCTAGAGTGTCACACATGAAGATAGTCAAGCGAATCTTCCGTTATCTAATGGGATGTCCAAGCTCCGTCTTGTGGTATCCAAAGAACGACAATTTTGATCTAACTGGATACGCTAACCCAGACTTCGGAGTGGACAAGCTGAACTTGAAATCTACAACAGCAGGATGCCAGTTCTTCAGAACACGTTTGGTAACGTGGCAGTGCAAGAAACAGACCACGGTCTCTCTTCCTACCTGTGAGGTAGAATACGTTTCTGCTTCCACCTGTTGTTCTCAAATCCTATGGATTCAACAACAGTGAGGGATTATGGTCTGCAGTTTCTTGATACGTCTTTATTCGTAGATAACAAAGCAGCCATCGATATAACCAAAAATCCGATTCATCACTCACGTACTAAACATATTGAAATTCGTTATCACTTCATTCATGACTGCTACGAAAAGAAGTTGGTGCGAATAGAAACAATCCACACCGATGAACAAAAGGCTGATTTTTATACCAAAGCATTTCCTTTAACAAGATTTAAATATCTAATGAGGCTTAACGGTATTAAAAATTTGCTTACAGGTGCGTAAGCTAAGGTTGAATACGGATCGGACGACGAGTTCACGTGATCCACATTGGTTTGTCATATCTTTTTAGATTAGTATTTCTTAAAAATCTAAAATCCAAAAATATGTTTTTGATTTTAGAGGGAGAAATATTTGAGAAAATACAAAAAACATATGAAAATTTTCAAAAAATGTACAAAAACATATGAAGAATTTCAAAAAGTATCCAAAAACATTGAAAAAGACAAAAAGAATTTGATGTCACAAAAAGGAAATGATAGTACATCAATGGACTATCACAGTATGCTAAAGAAATGTAAAGTTTAAAAGTGATAAACAAGTCTTACTAAGGATGTGTCGATAGGCTTAACACGTTCAGTAAATTGTTTCTGAGATATAAACTAAATTTTACAACTGCTTAATCTTGTGGATTAACACGTCTTGGATATATGGACTTAGTACTTCGAAATTTCGTTTGAGAGATTGTCTGATTCTGAGATACGAGGTCTTTATAGATAGTTGATATTTGGGGTATTATACAAGTTCTTCTGATTTTGCGGAAGCAATAGCCTAGAACTTCTATAATACTTTTGCTACAAATCCCTAAATTGCATGCAATGCTTATAAGATTCCTAAATGGAACACATCTTAAAGTCGAGCCTTCATCTCTTTTTCTGTATGGTAGTACTAACCTGAGCTCTCAGGCCTCGCACTAACCCAGATACAGATATCAATTACGCTATATTCACCAGTAAGATGAAATCTAGGGAATCTTGATACGAGAGTATATTCCCCACTAGATAAGTCAAGTTTCATTAATCATATCTTAACATATCTTGGAACAATTGAGAAACGTGGTAAAGTTTAAGTGGACAAACATATCGACAATCTAGGTAAACGAGTTTAAAACTTAAAAGTCATCTAAGGGTCAATGGTACTGGTGATGTGTCTGAGTTAACTGATATGATCCTTAGACACGAATTCACAAAAATATGTCTACAAATATGTTTGTACATAGTTTACATTGTTCGGTACATAGTTTATCTGCTTTACAGATTAAAATAAAAAATATTTTCAGTGTGTTTTAGCATAAACTTACAAAAATACAAAAAGATTTTGTTTCTACATTGTTTGCAGCAAACCAATGTTGGAGAACGGGTCTTCGAAGTCTGGTAAGTTGCTAAACTGGTGGGAATCTAGTTGACAGCGGGTTGGGAGCTAATATGTAAAATCTGATAAGCCAAAACGATGAAACGTTCATTAATTTGAAACTTCAATTTTTGAAAAATATCAACAATTTGTTCATAACGGGTCAAACCGGGGTCGTTAACTTGGACTCGGCAGACAAATCGGTTAACCAAGGTCATTAGCTTGGACTTGGTCAGCTGAGTGGATTTTTAGAACTGGTAGAAAGTGAAAAGTTCAGGGACTAAAATTGCAAAAACTTGAAAATTTGAAATTGAGTTTAGGCAAGTTCGGTTGAACTTGCTTAACTGATTAAAGTTTCACTTTAGTTCGACCGAACTTGTTTAGAAATAATGAAAATAGATAAGTTCACCCGGACTTACCAATGGGCTTTCAAGTATTGGGCTCTCAAGTTCGCCCGAACTTGCTAGGGTATATATACAATGCAAGTTCGGCCAAACTTCATAATCACTTAACTTATTTTCTCTGAGCGAACTTAAGGTGTTTGTGCGATTTATTAAATTGTTCGATCTAGTGTCGAATTGCTGCCAAAATTCTCATTGTTTGTGGTGATTAGCACACATCTACAATGGCTGAGGTGAGAAATTGCCATTTGATCCGTTAATTAAACCTAATCGACTAACTCAGATCTGGACATGTTAAAATCTAATGGTTCTAGAAGTTCTATGGATAAATTGGACTTAAATGTGTGTTAATCAATATAACCCGACCATGTATGGGTGATAATTGTGATCAGAATGTCAAGAATTGAATGGTGCATGTTTTGATTGGAGAAGATGACAAGTTCGCCCGAACTTGTTCATCAAGTCCGATCGAACTTGCATCATAGATCAATAATATTGTTGTCAAACTCTAAGTTCACCCAAACTTAGATTATTTTTTGAAATCTTGATTTGTATGCAGAAATTCGCTCGAACTTAGGTTTAGAAATCAGAAATTATGTTAATGATAAGTTCGCCCGAACTTATGTTAAAATGTTGAACATGTTGATTAAACATGTTCGGGCGAACTTGACTCAAACCTGTTTGTTATACCAACATCAAGTTCGCCAGAACTTGATGTTGTGCTAAATGTTTTGCGTTGATTTTAAGGTTCAAGAACCAGCGCGGGTGATCACGATGGATTTTTATAAATTCCATAATACCTGTATCACGCTTGACAAGGCGTTGTGTTCGTCGCTGAAAGAATACGAAAGTATCTTGAAGTTTCTGAAGGATTGTCCGATTCATAGAGCTGGAAATAAATGGAGGAACGACGATAGTGGTGATGAGAAAGAGTTGAATGCACAGAAAGAATGGTTTCAGACGTTTAAGCCTAAAGCTCGCAGTGAATGGTTTGTCAAAGCTGAGATTGAAAAGAAAAATAACCGTGCGACTAAGAAAGCTGACACCATGTTGATTGATGAAGATGAGCCTGTAAACATGCAAACAAAGGTTGGATCGAGCGCAGCAGTTGTTACTGAGAGTCAGGAAGTTGAAAAGACTACTCAAGAGGACGATGTAATTTCTGCAACTTCCGAGAACGATGATGTTAGTGATGATTCTCTCGAGAAGGAAACCAATAAAGCCATAGCAGAAAATGTTGGGATTGAACCCTATGAAAGGAACAGATGATATAAAGCCAAATAACACTATCTGAGCTTTGGTTCAACTATCAGAGGTTACAACCCCTGATTTACTTACAATACTTTCCATAAGGACTGCTCATCCTATCATCTGCCTTCACAAAGCTTCAAGGTCTGCCAGAGTTAAAAAGGACAGAGGATAGGGATCAGAGTTTAGTCATTAGCTTAGTTAATCAATGTAACAGTGCCAAGCACTGATAGTTAGTATAAGCAGTGTTTAGAGTTAGTTACATAATCTTTCCTGTCACTATCAACCCTGACGTCATCAAAGATGCTCAGAGGTTAGATAGTTAGTATAAATAGGCAACTCTTGTAACCTTTAAAATTATCTATTAAAAGATCAACTTTCACACATCATCTTCTCTGCATTTTCTCATTACCAAACTGTAATTGCAAAGGCGGGGGGGAGTTTGTGAATCACATGCAAGTTAATTAACTTGAATGCATGATGATCATGAAAACAAACGACCATTACTTGTAGTAAAAGTTTTCCATCTTATTCCGCTGCGAATCTCTTTTAATTCAATCATTTTCCATTTTTGAAACAAAAACTACAAGTAATTCAAACTCAGATCCTAACAATTGGTATCAGAGACCGATTCATCAAATTCGATCTAACAATCGATTTGGTTCAAACAGATCAGCTCTCTTTCTAATCAGTTTGGTTGTTTTTAGCTTGATATTTAGAGTTTTATTACGTTGAAAGTTTTTAAAACAAAATATGTGAAAAATCAACTGAAAATGTCTCAAAACACACAGGATGCCAATTCTGGTTCCTTGTTCAAACCACCGATGCTCAAAAGAAATGAATATTTCATTTGGCAACGACGGATGTGTCACATCCTTGCTCAGCAAAACACCGGTTGCTGGAGATCTATTGCTTATGGACCTCACGTCCAATGGTTCCAAGCACAGAGGATCCAACCAAGCAAGTGCCAAAAAATCCTGAAAACTTTTCGGAGCAGGATTTCCCGAAAATTGAATTGGATGCTAGGGCATTTAGCATAGTTGCTTCGGCCTTACCCAATGAAATTTATGCTGGTCTACTCCATTGCAATAGTGCAAAGGAATTATGGGTTGCACTTAAGGAGCAATTCGGTGGGACTGAGGAAGTGATAGAAAGTAATAGAGAAGTTCTAAATAAGCAGTATGAAACGTTTTGTCATTTGAAAGGAGAGTCTCTAACACAACAATTTGAACGTTACAGCTGTCTCATCGGTGAACTTAGACTAGTTAACGTGGTTTTTGCTAATTCGACTTGTTAACGGTAGCTTATGTAACGCGAAAATCTGTTGGGTTTAAAGAAATGTCGTTGACACAACTTCATGGGATACTCCTCACTTATGAGAGAGAGTCAAACCAGAAAAAGAAGTTGCAAGATTCTGGCAAAATGACTGATGATTACTCATTGGGTAATACAACTCTTTTTAGCCAAGAAGAGGTTTCTGGCAGCAGTAAGGACCATAGTTATGATCACTATATAGATATTACATCTGGTGGGAACTTTGGATCTGAAACATATGCACCTAACTATACTTATCACTTCTGGACGAATGCAAGTCTCAATGAAGACAAGAAGACTATCACGTCGTCTGTTCAAGTTGGAAACAAGAACAAAGAGATCACAGTTACTGAGGAAGATATTCGCCGGATCTTACAATTCAACGATGACAAAGATGATCCTATTTTTCTGGACGAGAAGATGGTTCGAGGATGTTTTTATCGTATGGGATATAAAGGAAGTGTTAATAAGCCGACATTGAAGAAAGGGGAAGTTCCTAACCGCTACAAGATTCTCATGCATGCAATCATTCACACATTCAGCCACATAAAGGTGGGTCTCGATGATGTACAAGATTATATGGCCTGCATGGCAACGACGTTGATTCTGAAGAAGCTGTATAACTATTCTAAGCTCGTATTCACTCATATGTCAAAGAATATGGAAGACACAAGATTGTGTTTATATCCGAGATTCATGCAGATGCTTATTGATGAGAAGTTTACAAACATTGCACGTGATCCAAGACATTTTATACGTCAGTCACCTTGATGAGACTACTGTAAAGAAGTTGTTAAAGTTCCAGAAGCAGGATTCGGCACTTGTTGCAAAATCAATATTTGGGGCGTTGAAAGATGAAATTTATGTTGCACCTGCTGGAAATAAATGGAGGAACGACGATAGTGGTGATGAGAAAGAGTTGAATGCAGAGAAAGAATGGTTTCAGACGTTTAAGCCTAAAGCTCGCAGTGAATGGTTTGTCAAAGCTGAGATTGAAAAGAAAAATAAACGTGCGACTAAGAAAGCTGACACCATGTTGATTGATGAATATGAGCCTGTAAAGATGCAAACAAAGGTTGGATCGAGCGCAGCAGTTGTTACTGAGAGTCGGGAAGTTGAAAAGACTACTCAAGAGGACGATGTAATTTCTGCAACTTCCGAGAACGATGATGATAGTGATGATTCTCGAGAAGGAAACCAATAAAGCCATAGCAGAAAATGTTGGGATTGAACCCTATGAAAGGAACAAATGATATAAAGCCAAATAACACTATCTGAGCTTTGGTTCAACTATCAGAGGTTACAACCCCTGATGTACTTACACTACTTTCCATAAAGACTGCTCATCCTATCATGTGCACAAAGCTTCAAGGTCTGCCAGAGTTAACAAGGACAGAGGATAGGGATCAGAGTTTAGTCATTAGCTTAGTTAATCAATGTAATAGTGCCAAGCACTGATAGTTAGTATAAGTAGTGTTTAGAGTTAGTTACATATTCTTTCCTGTCACTATCAACCCTGACGTCATCAAAGACGCTCAGAGGTTAGATAGTTAGTATAAATAGGCAACTCTTGTAACCTTTAAAATTGTCTCTTAAAAGATCAACTTTCACACATCATCATCTCTGCATTTTCTCATTACCAAACTGTAATTGCAAAGGCTGAGGGGGAGTTTGTGAATCACATGCAAGTTAATTAACTTGAATGCATGATGATCATGAAAACAAACGACCATTACTTGTAGTAAAAGTTCAATCTTATTCCGCTGCCAATTTCTTTAAATTCAATCATTTTCCATTTTTGAAACAAACACTACAAGTAATTCAAACTTAGATCCTAACAATTGGTATCAGAGCCTGATTCATCAAATTCGATCTAACAATCGATTTGGTTCGAACAGATCGGCTCTCTTGCTAATCAGTTTGGTTGTTTTTAGCTTGATATTTAGAGTTTTATTACGTTCAAAGTTTTTAAAACAAAATCTGTGAAAAATCAACTGAAAATGTCTCAAAACACACAGGATGCCAATTCTGGTTCCTTGTTCAAACCGCCGATGCTCAAAAGAAATGAATATTTCATTTGGAAACGACGGATGGGTCACATCCTTGCTCAGCAAAACACCGGTTGCTGGAGATATATTGCTTATGGACCTCACGTCCAATGGTTCCAAGCACAGAGGATCCAACCAAGCAAGTGCCAAAAAATCCTGAAAACTTTTCGGAGCAGGATTTCCAGAAAATTGAATTGGATGCTAGGGCATTTAGCATAGTTGCTTCGGCCTTACACAATAAAATTTATGCTGGTCTACTCCATTGCAATAGTGCAAAGGAGTTATGGGATGCACTTAAGGAGCAATTCGGTGGGACTGAGGAAGTGATAGAAAGTAATAGAGAAGTTCTAAATCAGCAGTATGAAACGTTTTGTCACTTGAAAGGAGAGTCTCTAACACAACAATTTGAACGTTACAGCTGTCTCATCGGTGAACTTAGACTAGTTAACGTGGTTTTTGCTAATTCGACTGGTTAACGGTAGCTTATGTAACGCGAAAATCTGTTGGGTTTAAAGAAATGTCGTTGACACAACTTCATGGGATACTCCTCACTTATGAGAGAGAGTCAAACCAGAAAAAGAAGTTGCAAGATTCTGGCAAAATGACTGATATTACTCATTGGGTAATACAACTCTTTTTAGCCAAGAAGAGGTTTCTGGCAGCAGTAAGGACCATAGTTATGATCACTATATAGATATTACATCTGGTGGGAACTTTGGATCTGAAACATATGCACCTAACTATACTTATCAATTCTGGACGAATGCAAGTCTCAATGAAGACAAGAAGACTATCACGTCGTCTGTTCAAGTTGGAAACAAGAACAAAGAGATCACAGTTACTGAGGAAGATATTCGCCGGATCTTACAATTCAACGACGACAAAGATGATCCTATTTTTCTGGACGAGAAGATGGTTCGAGGATGTTTTTATCGTATGGGATATATAGGAAGTGCTAATAAGCCGACATTGAAGAAAGGGGAAGTTCCTAACCGCTACAAGCTTCTCATGCATGCAATCATTCACACATTCAGCCACATAAAGGTGGGTCTCGATGATGTACAAGATTATATGGCCTGCATGGCAACGACGTTGATTCTGAAGAAGCTGTATAACTATTCTAAGCTCGTATTCACTCATATGTCAAAGAATATGGAAGACACAAGATTGTGTTTATATCCGAGATTCATGCAGATGCTTATTGATGAGAAGTTTACAAACATTGCACATGATCCAAATGACATTTTATACGTCAGTCACCTTGATGAGACCACTGTAAAGAAGTTGTTAAAGTTCCAGAAGCAGGATTCGGCACCTTTTGCAAAACCAATATTTGGGGCGTTGAAAGATGAAATTTATGTTGCACCTGCTGGAAATAAATGGAGGAATGACGATAGTGGTGATGAGAAAGAGTTGAATGCACAGAAAGAATGGTTTCAGACGTTTAAGCCTAAAGCTCGCAGTGAATGGTTTGTCAAAGCTGATATTGAAAAGAAAAATAAACGTGCGACTAAGAAAGCTGACACCATGTTGATTGATGAAGATGAGCCTGTAAACATGCAAACAAAGGTTGGATCGAGCGCAGCAGTTGTTACTGAGACTTAGGAAGTTGAAAAGACTACTCAAGAGGACGATGTAATTTCTGCAACTTCCGAGAACGATGATGATAGTGATGATTCTCACGAGAAGGAAACCAATAAAGCCCTAGCAGAAAATGTAGGATTGAACCCTATGAAAGGAACAGATGATATAAAGCCAAATAACACTATCTGAGCTTTGGTTCAACTATCAGAGGTTACAACCCCTGATGTACTTACACTACTTTCCATAAAGACTGCTCATCCTATCATGTGCACAAAGCTTCAAGGTCTGCCAGAGTTAACAAGGACAGAGGATAGGGATCAGAGTTTAGTCATTAGCTTAGTTAATCAATGTAACAGTGCCAAGCACTGATAGTTAGTATAAGTAGTGTTTAGAGTTAGTTACATATTCTTTCCTGTCACTATCAACCCTGACGTCATCAAAGATGCTCAGAGGTTAGATAGTTAGTATAAATAGGCAACTCTTGTAACCTTTAAAATTATCTCTTAAAAGATCAACTTTCACACATCATCTTCTCTGCATTTCCCCATTACCAATCTATAATTGCAAAGGCAGAGGGGGAGTTTGTGAATCACATGCAAGTTAATTAACTTGAATGCATGATGATCATGAAAACAAACGACCATTACTTGTTGTAAAAGTTTTCCATCTTATTCCGCTACAAATCTCTTTTAATTCAATCATTTTCCATTTTTGAAACAAAAACTACAAGTAATTGAAACTCAGATCCTAACAATTGGTATCAAAGCCTGATTCATCAAATTCGATCTAACAATCGATTTGGTTCGAACAGATCAGCTCTCTTGCTAATCAGTTTGGTTGTTTTTAGCTTGATATTTAGAGTTTTATTACATTCAAAGTTTTTAAAACAAAATCTGTGAAAATGTCTCAAAACACACACGATGCCAATTCTGGTTCCTTGTTCAAACCGCCGATGCTCAAAAGAAATGAATATTTCATTTGGCAACGACGGATGGGTCACATCCTTGCTCAGCAAAACATCGGTTGCTGGAGATCTATTGCTTATGGACCTCACGTCCAATGGTTCCAAGCACAGAGGATCCAACCAAGCAAGTGCCAAAAAATCCTGAAAACTTTTCGGAGCAGGATTTCCTGAAAATTGAATTGGATGCTAGGGCATTTAGCATAGTTGCTTCGGCCTTACCCAATGAAATTTATGCTGGTCTACTCCATTGCAATAGTGAAAAGGAGGTATGGGATGCACTTAAGGAGCAATTCGGTGGGACTGAGGAAGTGATAGTAAGTAATAGAGAAGTTCTAAATCAGCAGTATGAAACGTTTTGTCACTTGAAAGGAGAGTCTCTAACACAACAATTTGAACGTTACGGCTGTCTCATCGGTGAACTTAGACTGGTTAACGTGGTTTTTGCTAATTCGACTGGTTAACGGTAGCCTATGTAACGCGAAAATCTGTTGGGTTTAAAGAAATGTCGTTGACACAACTTCATGGGATACTCCTCACTTATGAGAGAGAGTCAAACCAGAAAAAGAAGTTGCAACATTCTGGCAAAATGACTGATGATTACTCATTGGGCAATACAACTCTTTTTAGCCAAGAAGATGTTTCTTGCAGCAGTAAGGACCATAGTTATGATCACTATATAGATATTACATCTGGTGGGAACTTTCGATCTGAAACATATGCACCTAACTATGCTTTTACTGCTAGTGGGGAAAGCCAAACCTCTGACAATCTATCCTTTGAGCTGAATGATTTACAACACAATGAACCTTCTGATCTTGAGGAAATGGATATTTTGCACCAACTGGCCCTATTGAGTGTTAGGGCTAGTAAATTTTATAAGAGAACTGGTAGAAAATTCCTAGGTTTGAATGGGGGGTTGAAGGTTGGGCTGGATAAATCAAAAGTCAAGTGTTATAAGTGTAATAGGCTAGGACACTTTGCCAGAGAATGCAGGTCTCAAAGTTCTGGACCAATAATGACTCATCCTGGCCCTAGACCTCAGCACACACAAATCACTGCTCATTATTCCCAATATGCCCTTGCTCAAGATGTTCAAAACACTGCCCACTTTGCACATCCTGCTACTACTTTTCCAGTGCATTATGTTAAATCCACTGCTCCACAAATTCAATATGTTCAGGCACCATCACATCCTCAAGTGCATGTACAACAAGTACCCATTGTTACACAACCTGCTCAAACCACTGCTAGTCCAGCAGAGGTTGGTCAACAAAGCTTTTCACACAAAGTTACGTTGACTGGAGCAGTTTGCCTGAGGATTTGACTGATGAAAACTTTGCTTTAATGGCCAAAAATGATGTTGAACAAGAATTTTGTTTAATGGCCTTAGAGACAATTGCTGAAGGTGTTGAATATGTGGAGATAGTGTCAAAATCTGATGAAGTTCAAGTTTGTGATGAAACAGTGGTTTCAAGTGAAGAAAAAGAAAACGCTGCTGATAAGGAAAAGAACTCTCCTACAAATCCATGGAACATTGATGTGTGTGAAGATGAGTGTGATTGTGCTCTCATGGCTGCTACAAAGGTATCACCTCAGATCCTTAAAGATCTATGTTCTGACAAATGCATAATTGCTTTTGCAAACATTAAAAAGGTGAATGAAAACCTGAGAAACAAAATTTTAGAAGATGAACTTAATTTTGAAAAACTGATTAAAGAGTTAAAATCAAAGTCAAGTGAAAAAGATTCTGAAATGAGTAGCCTAAGACATGAACCAAGCATACCCAAGGACCAACTCCAAACTATGGTAGAAAAATACCAAGTTTGTAAAAAGGAGTTAGAAGAAACCTAAATCACTTGTGAAAATGGGTTGAGTCCTGCAAAGGTTATGAAATTATGCTTGATGCTCAGATCAAGAGCAACATCAAGTTTGGTGTAGGTTTTAGAGCCTATGATCAAAATGAGAAAAATGTTGCTGAAATTGATTCTGAGGTGGTTGAAGTTGTCCCTAAAAATTTGGCTGGTGAAGAGATAAAAATCACAGATAAAGCTGGAAACAAAATTGTTTTGGAAAAACCAGAGGTTTCAACAAAAAATAAAGAAATTGAAAAATGTCAGTTTAAACCAACCTGGTCAGATGAATGTGATATCTTAGAAAACTTTAAGCCAATGGACTTCACAACCACTGATGGTATTAAAGCCCCAAAAGCACTGGTGATCCCTATCAAAGATGTGCCAGCAGAGGTTACAACCATTGCTGAGAAAAAGTCTGATAGGAAAAGAAGAGTAAAGATTAAAAACCTGTTTTGTGAATTTTGTGAAAAAAGAAATCACGTGGCTGCAGATTGTTTTCTTTTAAAAGCCTATGACATTAACAAAACTTGTGTTATCAAAAACTCTTCAAAATGCACCATCTGCAGCAAAACAAATCACTCAACTCAACAGTGTGCCTATCTCAAAAACTATAAACAAAATGTTCAAGTTCAAGTTCTGTTGGAAATAAATCCAAGCAGAGTTTTGAACAAATTGAAACATCTGTTACAAAAGCCTTAAACAAAACCTATTCAAAGAGAGGTGCAAGTGACAGATGCCCTACCTTCAAACTCATTTCCAAGAGGGTATGGCCAACCTACTTGTAAAAAGGTTCCTCATGCTTATGAAGGTTACAAAAAGCCTTCAAAGCAAAGCATAAACAGGAACCCTTATGGATACAATCATCTGATAGGAAATGGTCAAGAACAGATGTTACAAGAAAATTTCAAAACCTCTGACCATTATCCTAGACTTGAGGCTGGACCATCTGTGACCCATCCAAAGCCATTTTGGCTTTGGAGACCTATCTTAACTGATCTATTTACTTGATGTGCAGGGACCCTCTACTTGCCTTGATAGCTTATGGTATGTAGATAGTGGAGGTTCCAGGCACATGACAGGATGTAGAGCCCCTCTCAAGTGTAACATCCGTCGAAAAACGGGTTTCCAAAACCCGCTTCGTTTATTAATCGAATATTCAGTTATAATTTTCGTTGCGTATATATTGTTCATTTTAATTTTAAACAATACATAATTAATAAACATTTTATAATTTAAAAACTATAATTGATAAATGATAAAAATAAGTGAATAAAAAAATAAAATGAGGTTGCCGGGTTTCGAACCCGGGTCGCCCATAAGCACAAACACACACCACACCACTCCGCTACACACTTCTTTCATGCCAAATATAGAAACAAATAACATTTAAAGTAAATCCCAAAAGTCAAACCGGAAATCAACGCGCCCAATCCGCAGTCACCGGAAAAACCGACGATTTCGCAAATCACGACCGTTTTCTTTGACTGAAACGCGTGAACTAATTTCGACATCGGTTATAACCGATGTCTAACCCCCAATTCCACTCGTAACCGCCGGAAAAGTTTTGACCGTGAATCAAGACCATAATTCGGACCCAATACATCCTGTTCATCCTTATAAATATCCACCCAAACCTCTGGTGACCTTTTCGCTCAAAATCGCACAATTTCTCGAAGCTTTAGCACGTCGCCGGAAATTCCAAATTCGCCGGAATCACTGAACGGAAAACCGCGATTTTCTTCAGACGGTACAATCATCTAAATTTCTCTTGCTATCTTTCGATTTATAATCTAATTGCTCAATCTAGTAATCAAAACTGTTAAACAGTTTCCCTCAGCCGGAATCTGCAAATCGGAGACAACGAGACTTTGCCGGAAAACCTGAAGCAAACTCGCCGTTCTGGTATACCCTGTCATTTCATTTCGCTCTTCAATTCAATCAAGTACAAGTAAGATCGATTAAACAGAACAGTCGGAATTCACTGTTCTGAAATGTTAAACGAAGAAGACGAAGTCGGACAATGTGTATAAGTTTAATTAAAACTGGATATTTCACCGGGTTAGACACACAGTCCAGCGGTGGACTGTGTGCAACATAATACGCACGTCCCGAGTTCGAATTGTACATGTTACCGACTTTAAGAAATAAAACCAATCCTTTTTAAACCTATTCAGATCACCTTTCAACATGTATATAAATATAATATAATTCTGTAATTAAACAGGTTAAGCACACAGCCCAACTGGTTGGGCTGTGCGTACTCGAACCGAACGTCTCGAGTTCGACTCCGGGTCACTGAAGTCGGGTCGGCCATTTTAAATCATTTTTGAAATAAACTAAATAAGATAAAAGTTAATCAGTATATATATATAATTAAAACAGAGAATATTTCGGGTTAGACACGTAGCTCAGTTGGTAGAGCTGCGTGACGCATACGAGAGGTCCCGAGTTCGAACCTCACTCAGCGCATACAAACACACAGTCCGACCGGTCAACGGTCAACGGGGTCAAAAAAGTCAATTTTTTTAATTTCTTTTATTTAATTATTTTATTTAAAAATCAAATAAAAACACTTAAAAATAATATTTTTAAACTTAGAAAATGTCCTTAAACTCACAAAAATAAATCTAAAAATTCCATTAAAAGCACTAATTAAAAACATTAATCTCGAATAAAATCCATTTATTTACCGAACCATTTCGTTATTATTTTAGGTTAGTTTTTCCTCGTCGATCAAATCCTAAATTCGTGCGCATCCAACGTCATCAAAGAACGCACCCAATGTGAGTGAATCTCTATCAATTCCCATTTTAATCATGTTTTGGGGTGTATCATGTGTCGTTTAACTCCTTATTATATTTAAACACTTGTCCATCCACCATATCCGTGATCAAATGTGTATCAAATGGTATCAATTGTTGTGTGAATTATGTTTAGATTGAAGTTCTCATTTTCAGTGCATGCATTTCATTAGGCCCATCAGCTCCCCGTGGGATACGGGTTGAGTATCAGGTGCCTCATTCGATCGGCTCCGTTTTATTGAGCCTTGATCTTACATACATCATCATTCATGTCACTCGATCGGCTCCGTTTGATTGAGCCTTGATCTCATATACATCATCATTCATGTCATTTACTCATCCAATGTGGTTTGTGTTTTGTTATATATATATGTTTGCTCACATGTGATTATTGCACAAATTTTCAATATTAAATAAAACAAGAAATTAATAACAATGTTTTATCAAGGTTCACTCGCCAACTTTCGTTGACCCAAAATATCCCCCGTTTTACACATGATACAGGTGATCCAGTTGAGGCAAGAAACACATAGGAAGGCCTAGAAGAATAAATCAATTAAGCTTTGGATTGTTTACATAGTTTCATTTCCTTGTAATTGTATGGATTTTGATTTGAATATTTAAGTTGTAATTTGAATTTAATAAATATGAAACATTTTACTAAACATCATGAGCTTTGGTGATAACCCAATTATGCCCCGACTCTTATTCCGCTACGGGTGGTGTGACAGATTGGTATCAGAGCCATGACTATAGGGATATAGGATAGGTTATTAGACCCTTAGAGCCTATACCATAGTTGATTAAAAATTTTAAATTGTTTATGTGTTACATACAAAATTCATGATGTTTATATGCTTTATGTTTATTGTTACATTCAATGTTATGCAAGCATGTTCATAAGTACATATTATTATACAATGCTCATCATGAATCATATCCTCATATCATATCCATGAGAGCACACACCTCACAATTCCCATGATTTTTGCAACGATTTTTGTATTTTTCAAATCACATCAAAGTGAGTTCTCATGACGGGCATGTAGTAACTGGAAGGGTACGAGTACCGGTAGTCGGAACGTCCTGTCTAGGCTTGGCATTCGTATAAATCAAAAATAAAGGACCAGTTTGCCTACCTGGGGACTAACGATGAGAGTACGAAGGACCTATTAGGCCAAAGCATGCTATACCAAACGTCGTGTGAGCTAACCCCACTTTGAGTTGTCATTGTGTCTATACCTGGACACCCTCCTACCATACATCTCGCAATCATATTTCATGGTTTTCATTCGGGTGATGTGAGTGTTAAACCGCCAACACCAATGTGAATCCTACTAAGCCAATAGTCATGGGGGCCCACATGACTATACAGGCGATGGTATGGGGACATTGGAGGCCCAAACATGAGCAAACCCAAGACATCCTATGGATGTAGTTGCATTATTGATGATTATGTTATTTTTATTCTTTTAACGACACATGACACCTAAAAAAACTTCTTAAACTCACAATCTTCCTATGTATGTTCCTGTAGATGTCAGCTAGGCAACTACGTGGAGGTAGAAAGTCAGGAAGATCCAATGAACGCTTGGCCACTCAAATTGCCAAACAAATGGCCGCGGTGCTTCGTGACATCGTGATTCAAGTTCAACAAGCTCTCACCGCAAATTCCATCAACCCTCCCAATCAAGAAGACCAGAGCATCGCCAACCCTCCCTCCAAAAAGTGCTCCTACAAACACTTCAAATCTTGCGATCCCCCAAAGTATGAAGGGACCGAAGGTGTTACTGCCCTCCTCCACTGGTTTGAAGAAATGGAGAACACCTTCCTCAATTGCGATTGTCCCGAGAATCGAAAGGTACGTTACGCAACTGGGAGACTGTTTGGGGTAGCCCTTACCTGGTGGAACACAGAAAAGGGTAAGCGAGGAGTCGAAGATGCCATGGCCTTAACATGGGAAGAGTTAAGGGAACTCATGACAAGGCGTTTCTGTCCAAGAAGCGAAATCAAAAAGTTGGAAGATGAATTTCACTCGTTGAAACAAAAGGAAGGAGATCACACTTCCTACAACAAAAGATTCTCGAACTGAACCAAATGATCCCTAATATGTTCACCCCCGTGTACCGCTTGGTTGAACACTACATTCGAGGCCTCCCCTCAAAAATTCAAGACTCGGTTCTAAGCACTTCGCCTGCAACACTTGAAGCCGCAATGGAACTAGCTACCAATCTTACTGAGAATCGCATCCGAAACGGCAAATTCAAGGATGAGAAAAAGAAAGCCCCCATTGAGGCCCAAACTCTAAACCATTCCGTCTCCTCTTCGAAATTTGCTGGTAAGAGGAAACGAAACAGCAGAAATTTTGCCGTCACACACACAAACCCTCCTATCACTGCCGCACCAATTACCCAAATTGCTCCCTCAGCTGCACCATTTAAAAAGCCATACACCGGCCCATACCCAAAATGCAACCGTTGTCAATACCATCACCTCCCAGAAACTCCTTGCCAACATTGCACCAGCTGTGACCGTGCGGGTCACACCATCCAAACTTGTCGCACTCTTCAGCGAATGAACCGCAATCAACCCTCAACCCAAACCCACCATCAGATAGTGGGTCAAGCCCAACAACCCTTACTTCTACCACCCACGCAACACATAGCTCAACTTTACTATCAACCCAACTACCCAATGATGCAACCTATGCGAGCTTGTTACAACTATGGAGACCCAAACTACTTCAGGAACACATGTCCCCGCTTGGTGAACATCATCCATGCCCAAGCTCAAGCGAATCCGGTAAACCAAGCTAACCAGGCTCCTCCACCTGCTAGAGGAAGAGCTTTCAACATCAATGCCAACCAAGCTAGGGCTGACAACAACGTGGTTAACGGTACGTTTCTCATCAATGCTAGTTATGCATCCATGTTATTCGATACTGGCGCGGATAAGAGTTTTGTGTCTTTAGAATTTGAACCTATCCTCAACCAAACTCGTGATAATCTCATGGAATCTCTAACGGTGGAAGTAGCTAACGGAAAGCCCGTTTCATTAAAATCTATTATACGAAATTGTACCCTCACTCTAAACGATCACGATTTTCCAGTTGACCTCATTCCTATGAAGTTGGGAAGTTTCGATATTATAATCGGTATGGACTGGCTCAGCCAACATCACGCTGAAGTAGTATGCCGCGAAAAGTTCATTCGCATTCCTCTTGCAGACGGTCAGACCCTACGTATCTTTGGAGAAACCCCTTCGAAAGAACTCAAATTAATGTCCTGCCTTCAAGCCCGAAAATATCTCCGCAAGAACTATGTCGTATTCCTAACTCACGTCATCAAGAAGGGAAACAACGAGAAGAAGCTTGAAGATATACCAGTAGTAAAAGAATTCCCACAAGTCTTTCCCGACGACATCTCAGGACTCCCTCCTGTGAGAGAAGTCGAATTCCGCATCGATCTTGTACCTGGCGCTACACCAGTAGCAAAATCTCCTTATAGGTTAGCCCCATCTGAAATGCAAGAGCTGGCCAGTCAACTGCAAGAGCTGACTGACAAAGGATTCATACGTCCTAGCTCATCGCCTTGGGGTGCACCTGTTCTTTTTGTGAAGAAGAAAGATGGAACGTTTCGCATGTGTATCGACTACAGAGAACTCAACAAGTTAACGGTTAAGAATCGCTACCCATTACCTCGCATCTATGACCACCTAGACCAACTTCAAGGCACCACCTGTTTTTCAAAAATCGACCTTCGTTCTGGTTATCATCAACTCAGAGTACATGAAGAAGACGTCCCAAAAACCGCCTTCCGGACTCGTTATGGTCATTACGAATTCATGGTCATGTCGTTCAGTGTCACACCCTAAATTTCCACTTGCGGAGTTTTACCGCGAGGCGTGTGAACAAACCAGAATCTGAGACACTAGTAATATCGAACGACTCTATATGATTTATTTAAAACGTTTTCCAAAAACATTTGTTTACCCGTTCATAATTATTTTCAATTTGTCTTAGTTTAGTTTCAAAGTTTAGCGGAAGCATTAGTTTCTAAGTTGTGTGGAAGCGTTAAAGTAAAGTAAAGTAAAGTAACGGGCGCCAACATAAACGCCAAAAACCAAAAATCCCAACAATGTTCGTAAATGAGACTCGATAAAATATGTCTTGGTCAATGCAAGTGAGTGCACCTAGCTCTCCTAGCGTCCTGAGAAACATGTAAAGAAACAAGTGTCAACATTAAAGATGAGTGAGTTCACAGGTTTTATAAGTTCACAAGTTCAGTTATCAGTTTTGTTTTCCCCTGTTATCCCTAACCCGGGATAACGATGTAGTTCCATTATCCCTAACCCGGAATAATAATGTTGGTTCCATTATTCCTAACCCGGAATAATAATGTTGTTTCCATCATTCCTAACCCGGAATAATAATATTAGTTTCCATTATTCCTAACCCGGAATAATAAGATTAGTTCGTAATTAAGTTCAATGTTAACATGTAGGTAGCGAGCCTAAAGTTATGTCATGTAAGTGTTCGCGATCGAAGCTGACTGTTGTGCCTCTGTGTTGCCAGGCCTATCACTGACCATGGCGAAAGTTAGGCCAAATTAATCACCCGTTGACCATACCCGGTCGGCTAGCGCGACTAGCTCGGGTGGGGCTTGTCGGGCCCAGTAGTACTACTTATAATTTCCCCGCTATCTAACCCAATACTAACGATCCGAGAGTTTGTCGAGGACTCGTGTGATATAGCTGCTTAGTGACCATAACGTACATTAACATTAACTTAGTTACCGAATAGTTTAATGACGTTAATTTCGTATAACGTAAAGAGATAGAGTTGTAGAGTGTATACATGTTTCTCCCCGTGTTGTTTAAAACCGGATAAAATAGGGGCCGTGAACTCACCTTAATTGCTCGGTTAGTGTAACACAGAAGTAGCAAATGATGGGACCGCTAATTGCGTCCTAACAAGTCAATTGATTTAAAGTTAGTGTGTGAACACACCGATACAAACCCTACACATAACTAACACACAATGCGGCACACACAATAACAAATTCGAAAACACAATCATGCATGCAAAGTATTATCATACCAAAATAGTGATCAAACCAACCTATCATGAACACAAATCAACTCATACAACACTTTGGTACACACATTCGCAAGTTATCAAGTTTCAGCTTGTATACTCATAATTAGGCTGTGTTCGAGGATTTTTATAAAATAGTTCCAACGTTCCAAAAATTCCAATTTTTTTACAGAAGGTGTCAACTAAGCTGTAGAATTTTATGTAAATTTTTCAAGTCCTAACACTTTACTAATTATTCATAAATATTTATATACTAGGCTGCAGTCAGATTCGTCGTTTTCTGACTGCAGTCCACGGAGAGAATTTATTTAAAAATCATCGTTCATCCAATTAACAAAATTACAGTGGGAGTTTCCTGGAAATTTCCATCTCCAGTTGCTGTACAAATTTCGTGATTCAACTCTCTACAGATTATGAGATCCGACTCGATAAACAACTAACAAATTTTCAGAATTTACACAGCTTCAGTTACTGCATTTAATTGACCACTTAAAAATATCAAACGACCTCAGAAAAATATGAATCTAGCGCCATTAGAAGGATCTTTCAAAAATATACGTTTTAGGCTTCAGAAAATCCGCTTTTCGATAAATAATAACCAAGTTACAGCCAATTGAAGTTGGCTGTAAACACCATTCAGCATCCTGTTTTCGACTTTTATCGCAATAGAACACGCTTAAACAATCGAGACGTTAAATATAAACGATCAAGAACAGATTTATTAGTCACCTATCATCATGTACATCATACTCATGCAAACCCTAATCATATTATATGATTTTATCACAAAACGCAGCCTATGATTCTTGTATCCAACTAAACATCATAATCGCAAAACTCGCACAATTAATCGAACTAAACCTCATAACACTTTCATAACAATGATTCTACCATTACATACAAGCATGATCAAGAGTTTATAAACCCTAATGTGATTTGCGAAACCATAGAAGCCCTAACCTTGCGACGATGAATATTAACGATCCGGGAACAAGAATGGAATCACTTTGGTTCTTGGAGAAGGTCGCGATCGAGAGAAAGGGTGGGGAGGGCTGCCGTCGGCTGTTCTTGGAGGTAGGGTTTCTCTTTTATTTTTTTGTTAACACAACTCTCATGCATACATGTCTATATATAGTGCAAGAAAGAAAAAAAAAGGAAAAGGGTTGGGGTTTATGCTTGCGGCCGCAAAGGGGTTTGGGTGGGGGCGGTTTGGGTCTTAACTTGAGCCTCAAGTTTTGATTAATTCCTTGAGCCGCAAGGAAGTGAGGTCGACACGTTTCGCGGCTCGGTTCGGTTCGTCTATCTATTTACTATATATATTTTTATAACTAATAATCACGAAATCAAAACATAACATAATAACTCACCAAACTTATAAACGTCTAATAACACGTAGCACGTAATTCACTCGATAAGTTCACAAAGTTAACATAGTTATTTTGAGCGTGTAATTTAATTCTCTGAATCAAATTAGCGTAGGAATGAATAACCGTGAAGTAGTGTGTTTAAGATACCTGAAAAACCGGGATGTCACATTATCCCCATGTTGAAAGAATTTTCGTCCCGAAAATGGATTAAACGTGGTTTAGAATGCAACGCACAAAGATTTAGTTCGTTAACGATGGTACAAAAATTACAAGAAATTCCCAGGTTGTCACATCATCCCCATGTTGAAAGAATTTTCGTCCCGAAAATTTAGCTGGTGGTAACGTTAGCTTGCTGCTCAGCTGCAAAAAGGTGTGGGTATTTGCTTTTCATTTGGTCCTCTCTCTCCCACGTGAACTCCGGTCCACGCTTAGAGTCCCAACGAACCTTGACGATCGGTATCTTGCTGTGCCTTCGAGTCTTGATCTCACGATCCATGATCTCGATAGGTTGTTCCACAAAATGCAGTTGTTCATCCACTTGAATCTCATCCAATGGAATGACTAGGGTTTCATCTGATAGACACTTCTTCAGATTTGACACGTGAAAAACGTTGTCAACTCCACTGAGTTCGGTAGGAAGGTCTAATTGATAAGCTACGGGTCCGATACGCTTCAAAATCACAAATGGGCCTACGTATCGTGGGTTTAGTTTGCCTCGTTTCCCAAAACGGATTACACCCTTCCAGGGTGACACCTTCAGTAGTACGCGGTCGCCTACTTGAAATTTGAGCGGTTTGCGTCGTTGATCAGCGTAGCTTTTCTGTCGATCTCGTGCCGCTGCCATGCGGTTTCTGATTTGTACAATCTTTTCAGTAGCCTCAAGTATCAACTCAGGGCCTGTGAGTTGACTGTCACCGACTTCTGCCCAACAGACCGGTGATCTACATTTGCGACCGTATAATGCTTCAAACGGTGCTGCCGATATACTCGTATGGTAACTGTTGTTATACGAAAATTCCACTAAAGGCAGATGGATTTCCCAACTATTCCCGAAGTCTACCACACATGCCCTAAGCATGTCTTCCAAGGTCCGAATGGTCCTTTCACTTTGGCCATCCGTCTGAGGGTGATAAGCTGTGCTCATATCTAAGCGTGTACCCAACGCTTTCTGAAGTGACTGCCAAAAGTTGGACGTGAAACGAGCATCTCTGTCTGAGATGATGGACATTGGCACTCCGTGCCGAGAAACTACTTCCTTAATGTATATGCGAGTCAACTTATCCATCTTATCTGTTTCTTTGATCGCTAGGAAGTGTGCGGACTTAGTTAAACGATCCACGATCACCCAGATGGTATCACAACCACCCAAAGTTCACAGGAGTTTAGTGATGAAGTCCATCGAGATCTGATCCCATTTCCACACCGGGATCTCAGGTTGTTGAAGTAGCCCCGATGGCTTCTGATACTCCACCTTGACTTTCGCACAAGTCAAACACTTGCTCACGTAGGTGGCTATATCCGCTTTCGTGTTGGGCCACCAGTACGCGACTTTAAGGTCTTGATACATCTTATCCAAACCAGGATGGACAGAGTATCGGGATTTGTGAGCTTCGTCCATGACTAGCTTTCTGAGGTCTCCGTAGAGAGGTACCCATATACGATTCATGAAATACCAGGCACCATTGGGTTTGACTTCCCAATCGCGTTCCATCTTTCCCACAGATTCGGCCTTGATGTTTTCTTCCTTAACTGCTTCTAACTGCGCGTCGCGTATCTGTTCGGGTAACCCCGAATGAATAGTGAATTTTAATGCTCGTACCCGACAAGATTTCAAGTGCTCCTTCCTACTGAGGGCATCAGCTACGACGTTAGCTTTACCCGGGTGATACCGAATGGCACATTCATAATCGTTCAGGAGTTCGACCCAGCGACGCTATCGCATGTTCAACTCCTTCTGGTCAAAGATGTGTTGGAGGCTCTTGTGATCTATATAGATTGTGCACTTTGCTCCATATAGGCAGTGTCTCCAAATCTAAAGCGCAAACACCACTGGTCCCAATTCCAGGTCATGTGTTGTGTAGTTTTTCTCGTGAACCTTCAATTGTCGGGACGCATACGCGATGACCTTATCACGTTGCATGAGTACGCATCCCAATCCCTGAATGGAAGCATCACATTATACCACAAAATCATCAGTCCCTTCCGGCAAGGACAGAATGGGTGCACTGCAAAGTTTCTGCTTCAGCAATTGAAATGCCGCTTCCTGCTTGTCACCCCAAGCATACTTGGTGCCTTTCTGGGTGAGGGTGGTAAGCGGTTGTGCGATCTTTGAAAATCCCTCGATGAAACGTCTGTAGTAACCAGCCAAACCCAAAAATTGGCGGATATCTGTCGGTGTCCTGGGTGCTTCCCAGTTCTTGATAGCATCGATCTTGGCATGATCAACGTGGATACCCTTTTTATTCACAATATGCCCGAGGAACTGAACTTCCCGAATCCAGAAATCACACTTCAAAAGCTTGGCATATAGTTTCTCCTGTTGAAGTAATTCTAGCAATAATCGTAGATGCTCAGCATGTTCTTCTTCACCCTTAGAGTAGACGAGTATATCATCGATGAACACTATGACAAACTTGTCGAGATACGGCTTACACACGTGGTTCATGAGGTCCATGAACACCGCGGGTGAGTTGGTGAGACCGAAGGGCATGACCAAGAACTCATAATGGCCATACCGAGTACGAAATGCCGTCTTGGAGATATCCTCCTCCCTGACGTGTAACTGGTGATAACCAGACTGTAGATCAATCTTGGAGTAGTAGCTTGACCCTTGAAGTTGGTCGAAGAGATCGTCGATGCGAGGTAATGGGTATCGGTTCTTGACGGTAACCTTATTGAGTTCCCTGTAGTCAATGCACATGCGGAAGGTCCCGTCCTTCTTCTTGACAAAAAGGACCGGAGCTCCCCATGGCGAAGTACTGGGTCGGATAATCCTTTTTCTAAAAATTCCTGAAGTTGGGTAGACAGCTCTTGTAGCTCTGCTGGAGCCAGGCGGTACGGGGCCTTGGCGATAGGAGTCGCATGGTTCGCCAATTCGATTTCAAACTCCACTTGTCGATGTGGTGGAAGACCAGGTAACTCCTCTGGAAATACATCGGAAAAATCACGGACGACGGGGATATCTTCTATACGCTTCTCGTCCTTAGGCTGTTCGGTAACCAGTGCGAGCAAAGCGAAGGAGTTCTTCCTCCGAAGATACTTTTGTGCTTGCATGTAGGAAATGATGTTTGTGACGGCGCCTGCCTTCTCGCCTTGCACCGTCAAGATTTCATCGTTAGAGAGCAGAATACGGATAGCTTTCTCGAAATAGAGAACTTCAGCCCGGACGTCGGATAGCCAGTCCATTCCGGCTACCCCGTCAAAACTACCCAGGGTAGTTGTCATCAGATCAATGGTAAAGGTGTGACCCGTGAGTTTGAGTTGACAGCCGGATACTAAATGGGTCACATCTACAGATTTACCATCGGCTAGTTCTATGACGTAAGGGGTCTCTAGGGGTTTTGGCGTGAGATTTAGGTTCTTCCTAAAAGACTCAGATATAAAACTCCTATCCACACCCGTATCAAAAAGTATAGTAGCAAAATGTTTGTTAAGGGGAAACTTACCGGTGACCACGTTCGAGTCGTTTCTGGCCTCTCCGCGGCCTAGCGTAAATGCACGACCTTTGGCACCCCTGTGCCACCATTTCCATGTTGTTGTTGTTTTTGTGGTTGTTGTTGTTCCCACCATTGTTGTTGTTGTTGCGAAGCTGTGGGCAGTGCTACCACACTGATAGCACCCCGGTTAATACCCTGGTGCTGATTCTGATTTTGTCGGGACATGATTTCCCCACGACAATCCTTTGCCGCGTGTCCCAGTTTGCCACACCGTTGGCAGCGATTTTCGACACAAGGGCCGTGATGATGAAGGTTACAACGATTACATTGCGGCTTTCGACCTACATAGCCGCTTGTGTTCTGGGTTGTGACATCCCGGTTTTTCAGATATCTTAAACGCACTACTTCACGGTTATCCGTTCCTACGTTAAATTGATTCGGAGACTTAAATTGCACGCTCGAAATAATTACGATAAATTCGTGAACTTGTCAAATGAATTACGTGCTATGTGTATTAAACGTTTATAAGTTGGTGAAGTATTATGTGATGTTCGATTTCGTGATTTGCTTTAGTTATGAAATATATATAGTAAATATATAGATGAATCGAATCGAGCCGCGACACGAGCCAACCTCGTTTCCTTGTGACTCTAGGAGTTAACCAAGACTTGGGGACCAAGTGCTAGACCCAAACCAACCCACCCGAGTCCCTTGCGGCCGCGAGCAACCCAAACCGTAAACCCTCCCCTTTCCCTTCAATCCCTTGCGCTATATATACACACACATGCATGAGCTTGCTTCACAAAAACAAAACACAAAAACCCTAGTTGAGAAAACAGCCGACGGCAGCCGTTCCCTCATCATCCCGGTCGCAAACAGCCTACTACATCCTTCTTGGTCGCGACAAGTCTTCCTCACACCTTGCTCTCGGTCGTGATCACCTTCATCTTATCCGAATCGGCTCTTGTCCAAGTCTCGGCTCATTGATCTTGTTATTAAAGGTCAGGATTCATCTTTGTTTGCAAGATCATATTCGGATTTATATGTTGAATGTAGTGTTATGTTAGCCGATTTATTTATACTAGTTGTGGTTAAGATGATTAGCGAATCTAGAAACATTAGGCTGCGTTTTGTTTGATAAAAACTATAGGTTATAATTAGGGTTTGCATGGGTATGATATATATGATTGGAAATTCTGTTTTTGGTCGCATATGTTCAATGTATCGATGGTTTAAGCGGGTTAGATCGTGATAAAGTGCTGAATCAGGATGCTGAATGGTGGTTACAGCCAACTTCAACTGGCTTTAACTTGGTTATTATTTATCAAAAAACGGATTTTCTGAAGTCTAAAACGTAGAATTTTGAAAAACGATTCTAATGGCGCTGGATTCATATTTTTCTGAAGTCGTTTGATATTTTTAAGTGGCCAATTAAATTCAGCAACTAAAGCTGTGAAAATCCTGAAAATTTGTTGGTTGTTTATCGAGTTGGATTTAATAATCTGTAGGGAGTCGAATCATGAAATTTGTACAGAAACTAGATATGGAAATTTACGGGCAACTCCCACTGGATTTTTGTTAATTGGACGAACAGTGATTTTTAAATGAATTCTTCCGTGGACTGCAGTCAGAAAGCGACAAATCTGACTGCAGCCTAGTATATTAATATTTATGAATAATTGGTAGAGTGTTAGAACTTGAAAAATTTATATAAAATTATACAGTATAGTTGTCACCTTCTGTAAAATAATTGGAATTTTTGGAACGTTGGAACTATTTTATAAAAATCCTCGAAAACAGCCGAATTATGAGTATGTAAGCTGAAACTTGATAACTTGCGAATGTGTGCACCAAAGTGTTGCATGGATTGGATTGTGTTCATGATAAATTGTTTTGATCACTATGTTCGTATGAGGATACTTGCATGCATGTTTGAGTGTTAGGAATTGTGATTGTGTGTACCGGCTTTGTGCGTTAATTATGTGTAGGATTTGTATTGGTGTGTTCACACACTAACTTGAAATCAATTGACTTGTTAGGAAGCAATTAGCGGTCCCATCATTTGCAACTTCCGTCTTACACTAACCGAGCAACTAAAGGTGAGTTCACGGCCCCTAACTTTATCCGGTTTTAAACAACAGGGGGAGAAACATGTATACACTCCCCAACTCAATCTTTTTACGTTATACGAAATTAACGTCATTAAACTATTCGGTAACTAAGTTAATGTTAATGTACGTTATGGTCACTAAGCAGCTATATCACACAAGACCTCGACAATCTCTCGGATCGTTAGTATTGGGTTTAGATAGCGGGGAAATTATAAGTAGTACTACTAGGCCCGACAAGCCCCATCCGAGCTAGTCGCGCTAGCCAACCGGGTATGGTCAACGGGTGAATAATTTGGCCTAACTTCGCCATGGTCAGTGATAGGCCTGGCAACACGGAGGCACAACAGTCAGCTTCGATCGCGAACACTTACGTGACATAACTTTAGGCTAGCTACCTATATATATTAACATTGAACTTAATTACGAAACAACAATATTATCCCGGGTTAGGGATAATGGAACCAACATCGTTATTATTCCAGGTTGGGAATAATGGAACTATCAGTATTATTCCAGGTTGGGAATAATGGAACTAAATCGTTATCCCGGGTTAGGGATAACGGGGGAAACAAACTCATAACCGAATGAACGAATTTATGAAAACATGTGAACTCACTCTTCTTTAATGTTGACACTTGTTTCTTTACATGTTTCTCAGGACGCTAGGAGCTCTAGGTGCACTCACTTGCATTGATCAAGATATCTTTTATCGAGTCTCATTTACAAACATTGTTTTGGGTTTTTCTTTAGTTTTGGCGTTTATGTTGGCGCCCGTTCCTTTACTTTATGCTTCCGCTCAACTTTAAAAACTAATGCTTCCGCTAAACATTGGTAACTAACTAAGACAATATAAAATCTACGATGAATGGTTAAACAAATGATTTTTGGAAAACGTATTATCAAATCATATAGAGTCGTTCGACGTACTAGTGTTTCAGATTCTGGTTTGTTCACACGCCTCGCGGTAAAACTCCGCAAGTGGAAATTGAGGGTGTGACATGGGTGTTGTTGGCGGGCTGATTATTATGACCCCGATTGCTGTTGAAATTATTGAACCGTTTCTGGTTCCCTTGTTGTGGCTGGGCTGACGAAGACTGTCGAGCAGACGAGTCTTCAAATTTTCTTTTATTATCAGGGACAACTTCAGTTGCACCCCGAGATGGCAACTTCTTTTGTTCCACTGCCTTATCGGTGAGTTTGTGCGCCAGTCTGATCGCTTGATGCTCAGTCGCAGGGTTGCTAGCGATTACCATGCCCTGGATCTCGGGGACCAGACCCCCAAGGTAAAACTCGAGTCGTTTCTCAACGATGTTGGTCAGATCGGGACATAGAAATACCAGGTCATGATGTTTCGCTGTGTGTGCTTCAATTTCAGATCCCACCATCTTGTGGTTCCATAATGCTTGCTCCAACTGCTGAACCCTGTCTCGCGGACAGTACTCTTCCTTGATTAGGGCCTTAAACTCGGCCCAGGCCATTACGTTTGCAGCAATAAGTCCACGCGTTTGGACTTGTGCATTCCACCAAGTTAGTGCCCCATCCTCCAATGTTGAGGCAGCATACTTGACCTTGTTGGCCTCAAGGCAATTGCACATCTCGAACACCGATTCGGATTTTTCAATCCAACGGACCAGTCCTATAGGTCCTTCTGCACTTGTGAATTTGCTCGGTTTCGCATCGAGGAACATCTTGTAGGGGTTAAGACCCCCTCCTGCTGACAGAGGATAGGTAGTCAGCGAGAAAGTCTACTAGCCCAACTATTAGATTTTCCCATGAAAATTTAATAATGGTTACCTGCGGGTAGGTTTTGAACACCTGCCAGAGCAGCATTCACGTGTTCTTGGATCATTGCGGCCAATTCTTCGGGTGTCATGTTGAGGTTTCCACGACGTCCAGTTGCCATTTTAGATCTTCGCAAGACAACATAAACACACACCAATAAGTATATATATCCAATATAGTTATCCTACTCCATACTTAAATAATCCCTCAAATTATGTCAACCCAAATAAATTAAACAATTAAAGGAATATTCGATTAAATAAAATTTCAACGTCTCCCAAAATGCCAACCAAACATATCAGTTTACTATAAAATTTCAAGTTCAAACATAAGTAGAAAAATAAATAGACTGAAGGAAGCAAATGGGATAAGCGAGACGAGTCAGTCTTCTACGTCTCCATCTCCCAAATCGCTATCGTTGCCGTCATCCTTCGCGGCGTTTCCAGCTTCTACAGCCGGGTCTTCCTCCGGATCCTCCTCTGGATCCTCCTCTTCTTCCTCTACCGGCACTGGAGGGGCCGGTGCTGGTGCGGGTACTGGTACAGGTGCCTGATTCTGTTCTAGTTCTTGAATTCTCCAGCTGGACTCAAGAACTCTGTCTTCGAGCTAGTCAGCCCTCAGCTGCTCAGCATGAAGATCTTTAGCTACAGTGTTACGAGATATCTTATCTCATGTTGCTCTTCCTCGAGCTCTCCAGTCTTACCCATTAATTGTCGTATCATCCATCCCTGTGCTAGGATAGTTTCCTGAATTCTCTCTAGTTGTTCCTGTTGTTTTCTTATCATATTTCTAAGTAGGTCGTCCCCTACTTCTAACGAGTTAACCGGTTCAACCGGCACAGCGATGGTCGGACGTGAGGACGACTCCTCTCCTAGAGCGAGTCTTTTTCTAGCAGCTCAGCGTGTCTCCACGCCATGAGGTGGTGAGGATTCGACCATAGGTGCCTTCCCCGGCGCCCTTGGTTGCAAAAGTTTGTCGGATGATGATGATGACATTGCCTGTTGGGTTGTGTAGTTAGTTACGAGTTGCGTTCATTTCAATATGCATTTATATTTTACATAACACAGTTGTGGTACAACACATAACAAGATATCACAGTTCAGTGCCAAACTAAGTCTAGTGTCGTGTAATCAGCTATAGTTTAGGTCTACTTTTAATGCAAACCTGGTTCTCTATAGCTAGAGGCTCTGATACCAATCTATCACACCCTAAATTTCCACTTGCGGAGTTTTACCGCGAGGCGTGTGAACAAACCAGAATCTGAGACACTAGTAATATCGAACGACTCTGTATGATTTATTTAAAACGTTTTCCAAAAACATTTGTTTACCCATTCATAATTATTTTCAATTTGTCTTAGTTTAGTTTCAAAGTTTAGCGGAAGCATTAGTTTCTAAGTTGTGCGGAAGCGTTAAATTAAAGTAAAGTAAAGTAAAGTAACGGGCGCCAACATAAACGCCGAAAACAAAAAATCCCAACAATGTTCGTAAATGAGACTCGATAAAATATGTCTTGGTCAATTCAAGTGAGTGCACCTAGCTCTCCTAGCGTCCTGAGAAACATGTAAAGAAACAAGTGTCAACATTAAAGATGAGTGAGTTCACAGGTTTTATAAGTTCACAAGTTCAGTTATCAGTTTTGTTTTCCCCCGTTATCCCTAACCCGGGATAACGATGTAGTTCCATTATCCCTAACCCGGAATAATAATGTTAGTTCCATTATTCCTAACCCGGAATAATAATGTTGTTTCCATCATTCCTAACCCGGAATAATAATATTAGTTTCCATTATTCCTAACCCGGAATAATAATATTAGTTCGTAATTAAGTTCAATGTTAACATGTAGGTAGCGAGACTAAAGTTATGTCACGTAAGTGTTCGCAATCGAAGCTGACTGTTGTGCCTCCGTGTTGCCAGGCCTATCACTGACCATGGCAAAAGTTAGGCCAAATTAATCACCCGTTGACCATACGCGGTCGGCTAGCGCGACTAGCTCGGGTGGGGCTTGTCGGGCCCAGTAGTACTACTTATAATTTCCCCGCTATCTAACCCAATACTAACGATCCGAGAGTTTGTCAAGGACTTGTGTGATATAGCTGCTTAGTGACCATAACGTACATTAACATTAACTTAGTTACCGAATAGTTTAATGACGTTAATTTCGTATAACGTAAAGAGATAGAGTTGTAGAGTGTATACATGTTTCTCCCCCTGTTGTTTAAAACCGGATAAAATAGGGGCCGTGAACTCACCTTTAATTGCTCGTTTAGTGTAACACAGAAGTAGCAAATGATGGGACCGCTAATTGCATCCTAACAAGTCAACTGATTTAAAGTTAGTGTGTGAACACACCGATACAAACCCTACACATAACTAACACACAATGCGGCACACACAATAACAAATTCGAAAACACAATCATGCATGCAAAGTATTATCATACCAAAATAGTGATCAAACCAACCTATCATGAACACAAATCAACTCATACAACACTTTGGTACACACATTCGCAAGTTATCAAGTTTCAGCTTGTATACTCATAATTAGGCTGTTTTCGAGGTTTTTATAAAATAGTTCTAACGTTCCAAAATTCCAATTTTTTTACAGAAGGAGTCAACTAAGCTGTAGAATTTTATGTAAATTTTTCAAGTCCTAACACTTTACTAATTATTCATAAATATTTATATACTAGGCTGCAGTCAGATTCGTCACTTTCTGACTGCAGTCCACGGGAGAATTTATTTAAAAATCATCGTTCATCCAATTAACAAAATTACAGTGGGAGTTTCCTGGAAATTTCCATCTCCAGTTGCTGTACAAATTTCGTGATTCAACTCTCTACAGATTATGAGATCCGACTCGATAAACAACTAACAAATTTTCAGAATTTACACAGCTTCAGTTACTGCATTTAATTGACCACTTAAAAATATCAAACAACCTCAGAAAAATATGAATCCAGCGCCATTAGAAGCGTTTTTCAAAAATATACGTTTTAGGCTTCAGAAACTCCGCTTTTCGATAAATAATAACCAAGTTACTGCCAATTGAAGTTGGCTGTAAACACCATTCAGCATCCTGTTTTCGACTTTTATCGCAATAGAACACGCTTAAACAATCGAGACGTTAAATATAAACGATCAAGAACAGATTTATTAGTCACCTATCATCATGTACATCATACTCATGCAAAACCTAATCATATTATATGATTTTTATCACAAAACGCAGCCTATGATTCTTGTATCCAACTAAACATCATAATCGCAAAACTCGCACAATTAATCGAACTAAACCTCATAACACTTTCATAACAATGATTCTACCATTACATACAAGAATGATCAAGAGTTTATAAACCCTAATGTGATTTGTGAAACCATAGAAACCCTAACCTTGCGACGATGAAGATTAACGATCCGGGAACGAGATTGGAATCACTTTGGTTCTTGGAGAAGGTCGCGATCGAGAGAAAGGGTGGGGAGGGCTACCGTCGGCTGTTCTTGGAGGTAGGGTTTCTCTTTTATTTTTTTGTTAACACAACTCTCATGCATACATGTCTATATATAGTGCAAGAAAGAAAAAAAAAAGGAAAAGGGTTGGGGTTTATGCTTGCGGCCGCAAAGGGGTTTGGGTGGGGGCGGTTTGGGTCTTTAACTTGAGCCTCAAGTTTTGATTAATTCCTTGAGCCGCAAGGAAGTGAGGTCGACACGTTTCGCGGCTCGGTTCGGTTCGTCTATCTATTTACTATATATATTTTTATAACTAATAATCACGAAATCAAAACATAACATAATAACTCACCAAACTTATAAACGTCTAATAACACGTAGCACGTAATTCACTCGATAAGTTCACAAAGTTAACGTTGTTATTTCGAGCGTGTAATTTCATTCTCCGAATCAAATTAGCGTAGGAATGAATAACCGTGAAGTAGTGCTTTTAAGATACCTGAAAAACCGGGATGTCACATTCGGTTTAACCAACGCCCCCGCTGTCTTCATGGATCTAATGAATAGGGTATGCAAACCCTACCTCGACTGTTTCGTCATAGTCTTCATCGACGATATCCTCATCTACTCCAAGTCTAAATCCGATCATGAACGACACCTTCGACTCATCCTTACACTCTTAAGGACTGAAAAGCTCTACGCTAAGTTCTCAAAATGCGAATTCTGGTTAAGAGAAGTACAATTCCTTGGACATGTCGTTAGTGACAAGGGAATACATGTCAATCCTTCGAAAATCAAGGCAGTATAGGAATGGCAAGCGCCAAGTACCCCTACCGAAGTAAGATCATTTCTGGTTTGGTTGGTTACTATCGCCGCTTCATTGCCAATTTCTCCCGTATTGCTGTACCGCTCACGGCTTTGACTCATAAAGGAAAACCCTTCATATGGGGACCTAAACAAGAAGAAGCCTTCCAAACCCTTAAGCAAAAGCTTTGTGACGCACCTATCCTCACACTTCCTGAAGGTTGCGATGAGTGTAGTATATTGCGACGCATCAGGGCAAGGGCTAGGCTGTGTATTAATGCAAAGAGGAAAAGTGATAGCCTACGCTTCTAGGCAACTCAAGGTTCATGAAAAGAATTACACCACCCACGACCTGGAACTTGGAGCCGTTGTGTTCGCTCTCAAGATATGGAGACATTACATCTACGGTACCAAGTGTTAAATATACACTGACCACAAAAGTCTCCAACATATCTTTAACCAAAAGGAGTTGAATATGAGGCAACGAAGATGGGTCGAACTTCTTAACGACTACGACTGTGAAATTCGATATCATCCTGGCAAGGCAAATGTGGTGGCTGATGCACTCAGTCGAAAAGGTTATGCGAACTCTATTTGTCTTCTTTGTTCACAAATCATAACCGACATCAAAGATCGAATTCAAGCAGCTCAACATGTTTTTGTAACAGAAAACGACGTACGCGATGAGCTGTCATGTGGAGCAGAACTCAAAATCGAAACCAAATCCGACGGTATTCTATACTATCTAAATCGCATTTGGATTCCCGATCGCGATAACCTTCGTGATTTCCTTATGAGTGAGGCGCACAAAACACGGTACTCTGTACACCCAGGAGCCGACAAGATGTATCAAGACCTATGATACACCTACTGGTGGCCTGGTATGAAAAGGGACATCGCTGTTTTTGTTTCCAAGTGCCTTACCTGTTCCAAAGTAAAAGCTGAACATCAAAGACCTTCAGGACTCCTAATCCAACCTGAAATACCTGTATGGAAGTGGGAAAACATAACCATGGACTTCATTACCGGGTTACCTCGCACCTCCAGTGGGTATGACACCATATGGGTAATCATTGATCGTCTTACAAAATCAGCTCACTTCATACCGATTCGTGAGGACTTCAAAAACGAAAAGTTAGCTCGTATCTACATCAGCGAGATCGTAAGCCGTCATGGTGTACCTTTAAGCATCATTTCAGACCATGATGGTCGTTTCACTTCACGAACATGGCGAGCCGTACAAACCGCCTTGGGTACACGATTAGACCTCAGTACCGCTTTTCATCCTCAAACTGATGGACAATCTGAACGCATCATCCAAACTCTTGAAGACATGCTTCGAGCATGTGTCATAGACTTCAAGGGAAATTGGGACGCTCACCTACCATTGGTTGAATTTTCGTACAACAATAGTTATCATTCAAGTATCGGCATGGCTCCTTTCGAAGCTTTATATGGTCGTAAGTGCCGATCTCCAGTATGTTGGCACGAAATTGGAGAATCACAAATCACCGGTCCAGAGCTAATTCAAGAAACAACCGACAAGGTCATTCAAATTCGAAACAATCTTCTAGCGGCTCAAAGTCGTCAAAAGAGTTATGCAGACAAACGACGAAAGCCCTTGGAATTTGACATTGGTGATCAAGTACTTTTAAAAGTATCACCGTGGAAGGGAGTGGTTCGTTTCGGCCAGAAGGGCAAGCTAGCACCACGCTACGTAGGACCTTTCAAGATACTCGAAAGAGTAGGTCCTGTAGCATACAAGCTTGACCTACCAGAAGAGCTCAACAGAATTCATCCCACATTCCATGTATCAAACTTGAAGAAGTGCCTCGCCGATGAAAACTTCCATATTCCGCTAGAAGACATTCAGATCGATGAATCTATGCACTTCATTGAAAGACCAGTAGAAATCATGGAATTCGGAGAGAAGCGTTTAAGACGGAGTCGTATTCCAATTGTCAGGGTACGTTGGGAGTCGAAACGAGGACCTGAGTTTACTTGGGAACGTAAAGACTCAATGCGCAAGAAATACCCGCATCTTTTTCCTATTACCACTACTACTTAAATTTCGGGATGAAATTTCTAAAAGTAGGGGATACTGTAACATCCGTCGAAAAACGGGTTTCCAAAACCCGCTTTGTTTATTAATCGAATATTCAGTTATAATTTTCGTTGCGTATATATTGTTCATTTTAATTTTAAACAATACATAATTAATAAACATTTTAGAATTTAAAAACTATAATTAATAAATGATAAAAATAAGTGAATAAAAAAATAAAATGAGGCTGCCGGGTTTCGAACCCGGGTCGCCCATAAGCACAAACACACACCACACCATTCCGCCACACACTTCTTTCATGCCAAATACAGAAACAAATAACATTTAAAGTAAATCCCAAAAGTCAAACCGGAAATCAGCACGCCCAATCCGCAGTCGCCGGAAAAACCGACGATTTCGCAAATCACGACCGTTTTCTTTGACTGAAACGCGTGAACTAATTTCGACATCGGTTATAACCGATGTCTAACCCCCAATTCCAGTCGTAACCGCTGGAAAAGTTTTTACCGCGAATCAAGACCATAATTCGGACCCAATACATCCTGTTCATCCTTATAAATATCCACCCAAACCTCTGGTGACCTTTTCCCTCAAAATCGCACAATTTCTCCAAGCTTTAGCACGTCGCCGGAAATTCCAAATTCGCCGGAATCACTGAACGGAAAACCGTGATTTTCTTCAGACGGTACAATCATCTAAATTTCTCTTGCTATCTTTCGATTTATAATCTAATTGCTCAATCTAGTAATCAAAACTATTAAACAGTTTCCCTCAGCCGGAATCTGCAAATCAGAGACGACGAGACTTTGCCGGAAAACCTGAAGCAAACTCGCCGTTCTGGTATACCCTGTCATTTCATTTCGCTCTTCAATTCAATCAACTACAAGTAAGATCGATTAAATAGAACAGTCGGAATTCACTGTTCTGAAATGTTAAACGAAGAAGACGAAGTCGGACAATGTGTATAAGTTTAATTAAAACTGGATATTTCACCGGGTTAGACACACAGTCCAGCAGTGGACTGTGTGCAACATAATACGCACGTCCCGAGTTCGAATCGCACATGTTACCGACTTTCAGAAATAAAACCTATCCTTTTTAAACCTATTCAGATCACCTTTCAACATGTATATAAATATAATATAATTCTGTAATTAAACAGGTTAAGCACACAGCCCAACTGGTTGGGCTGTGCGTACTTGAACCGAACGTCTCGAGTTCGACTCCGGGTCACTGAAGTCGGGTGGGCCATTTTAAATCATTTTTGAAATAAACTAAATAAGATAAAAGTTAATCAGTATATATATATAATTAAAACAAAGAATATTTCGGGTTAGACACGTAGCTCAGTTGGTAGAGCTGCATGCACGCATACGAGAGGTCCCGAGTTCGAACCTCACTCAGCGCATACAAACACACAGTCCGACCGGTCAACGGTCAACGGGGTCAAAAAAGTCATTTTTTTTATTTCTTTTATTTAATTATTTTATTTAAAAATCAAATAAAAACACTTAAAATAATAAAAGTTAGAAAATGTCCTTAAACTCACAAAAATAAATCTAAAAATTCCATTAAAAGCACTAATTAAAAACATTAATCTCGAATAAAATCCATTTATTTACCGAACCATTTCGTTATTATTTTAGGTTAGTTTTTCCTCGTCGATCATATCCTAAAATTCGTGCGCATCCAACGTCATCAAAGAACGCACCCAATGTGAGTGAATCTCTATCAATTCCCCGTTTTAATCATGTTTTGGGGTGTATCATGTGTCGTTTAACTCCTTATTATATTTAAACACTTGTGCATCCATAATATCCGTGATCAAATGTGTATCAAATGTGTATCAATTGTTGTGTGAATTATGTTTAGATTGAAGTTCTCATTTTCAGTGCATGCATTTCATTAGGCCCATCAGCTCCCCGTGGGATACGGGTTGAGTATCAGGTGCCTCATTCGATCGGCTCCGTTTGATTGAGCCTTGATCTCACATACATCATCATTCATGTCACTCGATCGGCTCCGTTTGATTGAGCCTTGATCTCATATACATCATCATTCATGTCATTTACTCATCCAATGTGGTTTGTGTTTTGTTATATATATATGTTTGCTCACATGTGATTATTGCACAAATTTTCAATATTAAATAAAACAAGAAATTAATAACAATGTTTTATCAAGGTTCACTCGCCAACTTTCGTTGACCCAAAATATCCCCCGTTTTACACATGATACAGGTGATCCAGTTGAGGCAAGAAACACATAGGAAGGCCTAGAAGAATAAATCAATTAAGCTTTGGATTGTTTACATAGTTTCATTTCCTTATAATTGTATGGATTTTGATTTGAATATTTAAGTTGTAATTTGAATTTAATAAATATGAAATATTTTAGTAAACATCATGAGCTTTGGTGATAACCCAATTATGCCCCGACTCTTATTCCGCTGTGGGTCGGGGTGTAACATCAAGGACTTCATGGCTCATGGGGTGATATATCTTATGGTAATAACTCAAAGGGAAAGGTTTTAAGGTATGGGTCGGTTCTGGCTGGTAAACGCAAGTTTGAAAATGTGAATTTGATTGACAATCTGAAATTTAACATGCTGAGTGTCTCACAAATGAGTGAGAGAGGATATAGATCCTTCTTCACTAAGAAAACTTGTCAAATTGTGGGACCAGAGGTTGTTAAAAGGATTGATCAAATCATTGCTGAGAGCAAAGCACAACTCACTGCACTATGTGGTAGTTATGCTAAAAGATAATCCTATGTCTGGGACATGTCTATTCTCAGTTGCTTCTAACAAAGAGACTGAGTTATGGCATAGAAGACTTGAACACACAAATCTTAAAACTATCACCACACTCTCAAAACAAAGTCTTGTAAGAGGCTTGCCTCACAAGCAATTTTCCTATGATGCACATTGTGTTTCCTGTTTAAAAGACAAACAACATAAAAGTTCTTTCAAATCAATTGAAGAGTCCAAAACAAGCCAGTGTTTACAACTGTTGCACATGGACTTGTTTGGCCCTGTGCAAATCATGAGCTTAAAACACAAAAGGTATTGCCTAGTGATAGTTGATGATTTCTCTAGGTTTACATGGACCTTCTTTCTTCATTCTAAGGATGAAACTGCAAGCATTTTGCAAAACTTTGTAAAAATCTTTAGAAGTGACAATGGAACAGAGTTTAAAAATAGGGAGTTGGATGCTTTTTGTGAGACAAGAGGAATTGTTAGACAATATAGCATTCCAGGAACTACAGAACAAAAGGGGGTGGTTGAAAGGAAAAACAGAACCTTAATTAAATCAGCAAGAACTATGCTAGCAGATTCTGGTTTACCCCTGTCCTTTTGGGCAGAGGCTGTAAACACTGCTTGCTATGTTCAAAACAGAGTTTTGATCAACCCAGGCATCAAAAGACTGCCTATGAGATTTTGTATAAAATCAAACCTCTGATTTATATTTTAAAATTTTTGGATGTCCATGTTTCATTTTGAACTTAAAAGATTCAGTTTCACCAGCAGAGGTTTGCTCAGATGATAACATTTCCAGCCATCACCTCAAAATGCTATTGTTCCATACCAAGGTGATTTGATTTATCTCAAAAGCCATCCAGCAGACCAAGTTATTGGCAACATCAAATCTTGGGTGCTCACACGAAGCCAATCCCAAAATATTTGTCTTTTGCTGGTTTTCTGTTACTCATACAGCCAGTCAAGTACCAAGAGGCACTGAAAGATAACAGCTGGGTAGATGCCATGCAAGAAGAACTCCTTCAGTTCAAAAGACAACAAGTTTGGGAGCTTGTGCCACTGCCAAAATACGTAAGTCCAATTGGCACAATGTGGGTCTTCAAGAACAATGAAAGGGGTATTGTTGTCAAAAACAAAGCAAGGCTCGTGGTTCAAGGCTACAGATAGGAAGAAGGTATAGACTATGATGAGACTTTTGCTCCTGTAGCAAGGTTGGAAGCTATTCGCTTGTTCTTAGCTTTTCCTGCTAACCACAACATAAAGGTGTTTCAAATGGATATAAAGAGTGCACTTTTGTATGGATAAATCAAAGAAGAGGTGTATGTCTGTCAACTCCAGGTTTTGAAGATGCATTCCATCCTGATCATGTCTACAAGCTCAACAAAGCAGTGTATGGCTTGAAATAAGCACTAAGAGTCTGGTATGAAACTCTATCCACTTTTCTCTATCCATAGGGTTTACTAGAGGCAAAATAGATAAACCCTGTTTTTAAAATGGAAAGGAAAAGATTTGATGCTTGTCCAAATTTATGTGGATGACATCATTTTGGATCAACAAGCACTACTAAGTGTGAAGAGTTTTGAAAACTCATGGCAGCAGAGTTTGAGATGAGTGCAGTGGGTGAGCTCCAATGTTTTCTTGGTCTTCAAGTTAAACAATTGCACAATGGTACATTTATCCATCAAAACAAGTATGTGAAAGAACTGCTTAAAAAGTTTGATATGGAAGATTGTAAACCATGTAGCACACCCATGGCAACCTCCAAGCTAGTCACCATTGATTGTAAAGATGACCTTGTTGATCAAACTCTTTATACAAGCATGATTGGGTCTTTATTGTACCTAACTGCATCAAGGCCAGACATCATGTTTGCAACATGTGTTTGTGCCAGATCACAAGCATTACCTAGAAAGTCTGACCTTATTGCTGTAAAAAGGATATTCAGATACATAAAAGGTGCTCCCACACTTGGTATCTGGTATCCAGCTAATGGGAATATTGAGCTTTTAGGTTTTTCAGATAGTGATTTTGCTGGGTGTAAAACTACAAGGAAGTCCACATCAGGAGGATGTCAATTCCTAGGTGGTTGTCTAGTGTCTTGGCAAAGCAAAAAGCAGGTTGCAGTTTAAACATCCACTGCTGAGGCAGAGTATGTTGGTGCTGCTAGCTGCACTGCTCAACTCTTGTGGCTTCAAAACCAGTTGTTGGATTTTGGTATCATTGCACTAAAGACTCCACTCAAATTGGACAGTCAAGCTGCTGAAAATATCATCAAAAATCCAGTTTGTCATTCAACTACAAAGCACATTGACATCAGACATCACTTTGTGAGAGATTGCTATGAAAAAGGTTTGATTTCTTTGCATCATGTCCATACTTCAGATCAATGGGCAGATGTTTTAACCAAGGTATTGGATACATCTACCTTTGAAAAATTGATCTTAAGGCTTGGTATGCTAAACATGGATTAAAAACAAGTTTTCTTGTAAATCCATGTGTACATAGCATCAAAATCTTTTCAGAAATTCAAAATTCCTTAAAAATAGTTTAAAATTGAAATTTTTCAATAAATCTTTCAAAGTCTGATCACAACATCTGTTTGCTCAAAACCTCTGATAGGCTTTAAAATCTTATCCACTGATACAGTGTATCCTCTGACTTCTATTTTTCAGCTCTTCAAAACCACTGATGGCTATCCTCTGATAGTGTTAATAAAATCAGTATTGTCCAAACCTCTGTCCTAAAACAGTGTTTGCCACATCAACGGTTACTTTTCTCATCAGAGGTTACACGTGGCCAGATGTTAGCCATCCAATCTTGCAACAGATGCCACATCATGTTCACTTTTCCAAAACCCCTGTTTTATGTCACCAGTTGTTATCCTAAACTGTGTCGATTTCAAAATCTCAAAACAGTTTTTGTCTCAAACACCATGGCTCCCAAATCAAAATCTTCAAAATCCAAAGCAAAATCGAAAGAAGAACCTTCACCTTTCACTCTCATAATCAAAACCCCACACAACTACACTGCCATACTTGAAGAAACGACGCAAATACTCGCTATCATCCAATTATTCGAATTTTGCAAAAGTCTAAATTCTTGCACATGTTAACCGTCAAAGCCCCCATTTACATTGATGCTCTTCGTGATTTCTGGAAAAATGCAAAGGTTCACTCATCTGCTGATGGTGTTCCTTATACAATAATTTCAAGAGTAGGGGGAGTGTTGATGCAAATTAGCCCCCAATCGATCTCTCAAGTTTTCAAGTTAAATGACATACAACACCCTGTGTCATTTCCCATTAATGAGATCCAAGCAGAGTTTCTGGAAAGAGGTTATATCGGCCAGATGAAAGGTATGACCATTTTTAAACCTAACTTTCCTGCTGAGATGAAATTTTTCTTTCACACCATTCTTACTTGTCTCTCAGCAAAATCCACTGCTTTCAATGAAATCCCATTGAACATGCAATATCTGGGGTATGCAATTTTAACTGACACCAATTTGAACTACTCCCAGATACTGTTCAATGATCTTGTGAATAATTTTAAAAATATTGAAAAAAGAAAAGCTTGTTTGATGCATCCACGTTTCTTGAGCGTTTACTTACAGCATCAAATTAAAGGTCCTGAAAGTAAAATTGGCGTTGTTGTTAATCCAAGCAGCCTTAATCATGAAACTTTCACCAGAATAACAAACCAAGATAAAGTTGAGAAAACACAAGTAGAGGAGGATGAACAAGTTTTACCAGAACAAAATGTTCAATCTCAACCTCTTGCTACTGAGCCCACTACTCTTGGTGATCCGGGCAACACAACCGCTGCCCTGAAACCCACACCAAAAATTTCCAAAAAAAAACCAAAACAATCTCCAAAAAGCCCACCAAACCCAAAAAGGGTCCTCTTGAAGATGAGATCCCAGAGGTTAACCTAGTGACAGCACCAAAGTCACAAACCACTGCTGCTACTTCTTCACAGCAGATGGTTCAAAGATCTCCCACCGGATTTGAAATTCCTCCTTCTTCCTCACAAAAGGAAAAGGTTGTAGACACAAGGACACCACTTTATGAAGCTCTAGATCCACTTGGGTCTATCTTCCACAGCCCCTCTCCCAGGGCAATGTCGCTTTCTACTCAACCACCTTCACCAATACCTTCACTTCCACCCATAATTGTACCATTTCTGAATGCAATTAAACTTGTTCAGACACAAACCAGTACTTCTCAACAACCTATTACTGAGAATATACTTCATCCAATGGTTGGGTCTGATTCTTTATTCATTACTAGCCCATCAGCAAATGAAGAGGCTACATCCCTTGGGTTACATGTAACCTTTGGTGATAGTTCAACACAAGCAGCCACTACAATTGCTGAACTCCCTAGTTCTCAATTGGACAGTGGTTTCATTAATAAGACTTGGTTGAAGGTAACCACTACTGAGGCAACAACTGTTACCTCTATTGTGGGAAGTCCCCAGTACCAACACAAAGGGGCATCTATATTTGAAGCTGGTCCTAAAACCACTGCTCATGATAACATAGATATAACTACCACCACTGGTAGGAGTTCAGATGATCCTATTAAATTAGGTGATTATCTAAAATACCAGGATTTGACGGAGAGAGTGACCAGAATAGAAAACTCTGTTGGTGAAATCAAAGATTTACTAAAGCAGATGATAGCTACAAAAAGTCAACCCTCTGTTCTATCCACTGCTGATCTCAAGGAAGCTCTAAACCCTCTGTTTCAACATCAACAACATTATTTGGATTTACAACACAAGCATCATGTGAATAATGTTCGAAACATGTTTGAATCAAGGTATCAAGAAACTACAGCAGACAATAAAGCCATCAAAGCACATCTACTCACAACCACTGGCCATGCACCTCCAACGGATATATGTTTTACAACAAATGAAGCCAAAAAGGGGGAGAAACCTTGGGGTCCAAAGACGCTAACAATAGATGATGATAAGGCCAGACCTACAATTAACATTCCAATGCCTGATGGTTCAAAGACAATAGATCTAACTAAAGAACTAGTGGCCAAGGCAAGGGCTAGTCACAAGAAGAATGCGATTGAGGAGAGCAGAGTGGTGGTTGAGAAAAGATTGATCAGCAAAAAGAAAAAGGAGGGGTTGGTACTTCGTCAAAAAGAGCTCCTGCTAGAAAAGCCAGGCAACCAACATCCACACCTCCTAAAACTAAGCCTGAAACCGATCCAACCATGAAAACCTCTGCCTCACAAAAACCTATCACATCTTTAAAACCACAACCCACATCCACACAAGCAGATGTTACAGCAACTATTGTGTCAACATCTTTTAATACAGCAGAGGTTGCAACAGATGCAACTCCATCCACCGCCATGATCACATTTCCCACATCAACTCAACCATTATCCACACCACCAAAAATCCCACAACCACCATCACCTACTTTAAGGTTAAAAAGGAGGAAAATCACAAAAGTGATAAATGATGATGAGATCTCTGCACCTCTTCCACTATCATCAACACCAGTGATCCCCACATCAGTGCTTACAACTTCTTCAACTCTTAAAGTCATTCATGCATCAAAGTTGTATCCTCTTGATTTACCAGCAGTCAGGGAAGAGATCCTAAGTCTCTTTTCAGAGGATAACCCTGAAAAAAGAACAATTCTATCCCTTGATGGCTATCCAAGACCAGCAAATGTTGATGCCAGAATTGAAAAAGAAGCAAGCAGAGGATATTGCCAAAAGAGAATCAGCTGGTAAAAATGATAGAAAGATACAGATTATCATGTCCTTTCAACTGAGTAAAGTACCATTCTACAAAATTTGTCAAGGATCTGAGCAACCAGTTGTCAGTAAGGGAAGATAAGTTGCTCAAGAGTGAACTCATTGAGTATATCATGGAAAAGAAGATGCATAAGGTAACAAGGCCACAGTTCAGGGATTGGAGCATAGATGAACTGAGGGATGAAATCAACAAAATAGAAGAAATGTTGAAAGACCCTCTTAAAAAGCCAACTCCTCTCAACTGGGATTTATATAAGAAGATATCACTAAAAATGCCTTGAAGTTGAAGAGAATGAAGCAAAAGCTGATTCAAAATCATTATGGTTCCAAAAACCAAGTGATGAGATGGGGTGAGGTGAGGGTGTTAGACACTTAAAAAAGTCTGGAAGAAAGAAGGAAAAAGGATCCATCCATGCCTCCCAAGCCTAACTACTCAAAGGAAGATGCTATCCTCATAGCTCAACTCTCTAAAAGGTCCAGCTCAACATCTGCCCACTCCACACTTGCCCTGCAACACAGGAAAAAGCAAGGGGAGATGAATGAAAAGACTGACAAAGAGTTTGAGGATACATTTATCAAAGAATGGATTCAGATTATGATTGATTATCATACAGATGATACAAGTGCCAAGCTGGCCAAAGATTTATCAAAGATGGCTCATTTACAAACCTCTCCAATAAAAGCTCCTTCAAGAAAACCATCAGACCCAAAAATGCTAAAATGGAAGGTCGACAAAGACACCCATGAATTGACATTGCTCAAGTCTGATGGTGCAGCCACTAAACTATCCATGGAAGATGCTTATGAGCTTACAGTATAAGACTTCCAAGAACTACTATGTTTAGAGCTGGTGAAGGATGCTGATGACATGGAATCTCTTAACTTTAAACTTCAATTCAAAGGTCAAATAAGAGAATTCCTTCTGAGGAATAAAAACCAAGAATAATGTGTTTTTGGCATCATCTGTTCCAGGGGGAGATTGTTGGGATTGAACCCTATGAAAGGAACAGATGATATAAATCCAAATAACACTATCCGAGCTTTGGTTCAACTATCAGAGGTTACAACCTCTGATGTACTTACACTGCTTTTCATAAAGACTGCTCATCCTATCATCTGCCTTCACAAAGCTTCAAGGTCTGCCAGAGTTAACAAGGACAGAGGATAGGGATCAGAGTTTAGTCATTAGCTTACTTAATCAATGTAACAGTGCCAAGCACTGATAGTTAGTATAAGCATTGTTTAGAGTTAGTTACATATTGTTTCCTGTCATTATCAACCCTGACGTTATCAAAGATGCTCAGAGGTTAGATAGTTAGTATAAATAAGCAACTCTTGTAACCTTTAAACTTATCTCTTAAAAGATCAACTTTCACATATCATCTTCTCTGCATTTTCTCATTACCAAACTGTAATTGCAAAGGCTGAGGGGGAGTTTGTGAATCACATGCAAGTTAATTAACTTGAAAGCATGATGATGATGAAAATAAACGACCATTGCTTGTAGTAACAGTTTTCCTTCTTATTCCGATGCAAATCTCTTTTAATTCAATCATTTTCCATTTTTGAAACAAAAACTACAAGTAATTCAAACTCAGATCCTAACAGAAAAAGAAGCCGAAAAGATTAAAGAGACTGATGCTGATTTTTATCCTAATTTAGAAAAAGAATCTGACGAAGAGAGAACCAAGAAAAAAGCAAGAAGAACAAAGTCTTCAGCAACTGAAATATCTAAGAAGACTACAGGGTCTCCATAGGCTAAAGGAAAGAAAACAAAGAAAGCTCAGAAACCAGCTAGTCGAAGATACATGGGAAAGCCAAAGAGCACAGAAGTAACACAAGAACCTTCTGGTGCACAGGAGAGAGGAGTTACACAAGAACATCCTACACAAGAACCTCCTGTTGTTATGTCATATGAAGCTGAACGTCCAGGAGTTACAAAAGAACCTCCTGTTATTATTACATCTAAAGCAGAAAGGCCAGGAGTTACACAAGAACCTCCTGAGTCTAATTTACTTGAAGTACCAGTGATACAATCTCTAGATCTTAAAGATGTTCATCCTGAAAGCTCAACTCCAAAGAAATCTACTCCAAAGGCTGATACTCCTAAATCAACACCAAAAACTCCAAAGACAAATTTATTTGGTGAAATTCTGAATGTGCATGTAGATCTTCAATATCTAGATGATTTCTTTCCTGAATCAGACATAGATATTCGAGAAAAGCGTGTCAAGATATTGGAAGATAGACTTGCGAAGAATGAGAAAGAAAAGGTTGAGCTAGAGAAGCAGATAAAGCAGGGTGAAGTTGAAAAGGAAATTATGTCAGATAAAGTGAAATTTCTTGAAGGTGACAGAGGCTATTTGAAAGCTTTAGTGGAAAGTCTGCAGGAAGCAAACGAAAGATTGAACAAAGAGATTGCAGAGCTTCGATCTGAAAGAGATATGAATGATAAGAGATTTGATTGACTTCAGAAGGTATTATTTAACAGTCTGGGAATTAATTTCAAGGAAGAATATGCTCGGTTTGATATTCAAGAAGTAAAAGAGAAAGCTGAAGAGAGCTAGTTGAACAGGGTAAGGGGAAGCATGTGATCGAAAGTGTGCCGGAGATCACTGAACCTGTTAAAGAGATTGAGTCTGCAAAAGCTTTGGAGTCCGAGATTTCTAAGGTTGACGAATCTGTCAAGCCTTCTGATCCTGTAACTGCTACTGAAGAAAAGGACGATGATGAAGCAGATGATGAAGATAAAGATGATAAACCACCAACTGATGATCCGAAAGATGATTCTGACCACGATGGAGATAATGATGATGATCTGAGTGGTACAGGGATAAAGGTGGTTGATGTAACAGGTAATGAAAGTTTTGACTTCTCTAATCTACTGAATAATGAAGCGAATGCTATGAATGATCAGAATGAGGGGGAGTCAGGGCAAATAGGGCGAAGTGATGATATTGATATGTCTGACGCTATTACTATTGCAAATCCTGTTGCTGCAGTGCCGAAAAAGCCGTTGATACTCATGCTTGAACATAACGTTGAAGAGGGTGAGTTCGTGCACAGTTATTCAAAAGAAGATCTAGCAAAGTTGATCGACGTTGATGCAGAATCACTTGACTCTGATTTTGAAGAGCAAGTACTGAACGTGAAGACATTTGAGCCTAACGAGTATCATTATCAACGATGGTTATAGTGGAAGATTGGTCTTCTGATGACGAAAAGGAGGAGGCTGAGAAGTACGTTGGTCCTAATACAGACAGTTTCCCAACATTCGAGGAAATGTACAAGCAATTGAATGAAGATTTATTAAAAGAAAAGATTGAGGAATCATTACAAGAAGGTAAAGTTCCAAAGCTGATGACAAAGGATGAGATAACTTAAGCTAAAAAGTCCTGGTTTAAAAAGATGCCGCGTGAACATAAGTTTTGACATCCTCTAGCATTCTTTACCAGAGATAAAGACGTATCATTAGGTGATATCCTAAGTTGGGGGTGGTTCAAGGAGCTGAATGTGTACGCCATTAAACGAGAATTTGGAGTTCAATACTTCAAATATCTACCAGATTTCAAGACATTGCCTTACTGGGATGTTGAAGAACTTGTACAAACCAGGAATGTCACATACCACATGAAGTTTATTGATCAATTACTGTGGAAAATGATCAAGTTTGAAGCAACAAAGGGATTTAGATATTGGAAACCTTTCATCCCAGGTCGTCGTATCAAGACAAACAAGAAAACAGGAGAAAAAGACATCACTCTGATCATGAAACGACCAAGAACAATGAGAAACATGCCTTTGATGCCAATCGAGCAGAACTTTTATCCGGTATTCAAGTGGTGGTAGATTGATCCTACTACGTGCGAAGCTGTGATAGTACTACGTTTTGAAGAACATCTAGATATCACAAAGGAAAGTGTTGAGATACTAGGGTTTGAAGGTATGAGAGGATTGTGGAGAATGATCAGGATACTAGACCCGATGTGGCTAGTAATTGCTCAAGAGAAGATATCAAGTGCTTGTTCTACAGCAAGATAGTGTTTGAGGAATGTGAAAAAGAACATGCCATGCAATATCAAAGAGTCGTCAATGTATGTTATGCTCGAGAAGTAAACTCTGAAAAGATGTGGAAAACGAGCTGGAGGGATCTAGAACGTATAGAATTTTTGAAGGAAGAAAAGCGTCTCGAAGAGATACATGAAAGAGGTAGGGCGGCAAGGCTCAAAAGGTTTCAATTTATGAATAAAGCGCCTCATACTGATCAGATGCCAGATCCAAAGCAGGAAAGACGAAAGAAGCCATTTAAGAACTTCTTTGGTCGTACGCGTTAAAGTTTTATTGAAGACAGAGTTTTTTGAAGACTGATAAAAGACGTAGACGATATCCAAGGGGGAGTCTGTTGGTTCAGAATGTCTATGTCTTAGTCTTATATCGAGTCTGTATAGATTAGATGTGAACAAGCTAGAAAATTGAAGTATTTATGTTGTTTGAGGTCAAGTTCGCTTGAGATTGGTATTGTGAAGTCAAGTTCGCCCGAACTTCTTCTCCCTCTAGCGAACTTGTTCCACTATATATAGCTAGCTTGTATCTTGTCATTTGTAACTTTGTGCACTTTGAGGCGAAGCTCTGTCAAATTGGAGACTCGATGTTATATCAATAAAATTGACGTTTAATTGACTAATTCTTGTTAATTGGTAATCGTGTCATAATATTTCCGCTATTATGGACATTAGATATCAAATCTAGGTTCCTATGTTATCAGGATTGGTCCTACACAATTCTCATATCCTAAAGCTTCAGAAACATTCTTCGGCTAAATCTGAGATATGAAGCAAGAATAGCAATACTCTTGAGTTGGAGCTACTCGAGTATAGAAACAACTCAAAGCTTTGTTGATCTGACTTCTCGTTCTTACGCTAACTTGTAATTCACCAATTATGGAATTAGATGGGTGGTATGAATAAGTTCTCGGTATCACCTCACTTGGAACATCAACTGTACTCTCCTGATTAGTAACATTCTGATCTACTACCAATTCATCTGCAAGAGCACTAGAAGACGCTTCATTTCTTGTACTCGGGCCAGCATATTTATTTAACATACTTGTTATCTGCTCAGATTCTTCATCAGAAGAAGATTCTCCATCATCATCAAATGTCGGAGCCTCATCCGAATCAGAATTATGTGCTTGAGAAAGAATGGGTTCTTCTGTTGCATTTCCTTGTTCTGTAGTCGGTGTCACTTGTTCTTGAAGAACTTTTTCGACTGGAACACCTTTATTGCTAGGACCTTCACCAGAGGATGATGAACCTACAGTTGGTTGATTAACCACTATTGGTCTGATAATCTGCTCCTGATTAGCCGACTGCTGTAGATAATAAAGAATGGCAATATCTTCTTCAGAAGGCGCTTCTGGTAAGTCGAATGATTTCCACAATTCAGTATAGTTGAACAACCAAGCATCGCCTGCTCTTTGAATTGGAGTTGTATACCAAAAAAAAATCAATGTGCTGTGCTTCTACTACTCTTCTCAAACTTGGAAGATAGACTCGCTTGAGCGGACTTGCATAACCGACAAAGAAACCATCTATTGTTTTGCACCAAACTTTCCATCTGAATCAATGACTGTGCACGGTGCACCAAACGGTTCTAGCTACTTCAGATTAGGCTTCCTTTGGTTTAGCAATTCGAAGCAAGTCTTCTTGGTTGGTTTGACCATCAACACTCTGTTCAACGTATAACATGCTGTTGCAACTGCTTCACTCCAGAAACAGACAGGAGTTTAGAATCTGCAAGCATAGTTCTTACGGTTTCTATTAACGTTCTGTTTTTTCTCTCAGCCACTCCATTCTGTTGTGGAGTGTATGGAGCACTGAATTCATGTAATATGCCTTTGTCGTTGCAAAATTCTTTCATTCTAGCGTTCTTGAATTATATAACGTTGTCACTTCAAATTCTTCTAATAGGGAGATGGTACAAATTCTCAATCTTCCTGAAAAGAATCATAAGATTATCAAATGTTTCATCTTTGCTTTCTTGGAAGAAGACCCATGAAAACCTTGAATAATCATCAGTGACGACAAGATAATAAAGATCTCCAGATATACTCTTCACATTCACTGGACCGAAAAGATCCATATGCAGTCTTTTGAGCGGCAGCTTGATGGAGTTAAGAATCTTTCTTTGATGCGACTTTTTGGTCTGCTTTCCTTTCCTACATTCCAGACAAATTTCAATCATGTGAAAGCTTTTAAGATTCACTCCTTCCACTAGATTGTTATGAACCAGGTGATTCATCTTTCTGAGGTGTATATGACCCATCTTTCTGTGCCAAAGAATTGATTCCTTCTCTATGGCCTCTGTTACGAAACATTGAGTCGACTTTGAAGTAGTTGTAGCAATACTCATATCCAGCACATAAAGATCATTCTCGCGAGGAGCACGCATAAGAATCCACTCTTCTGGAATCTTAAAGCCCGGTTTAATGATCATGCACTCATTGTCGTTGAATTGGGTGGTAAACTACTTATCACATATCTGAGAAATACTGAGAAGATTGTTCTCCAGCTCAGCGATATAGTTGACCTTATCAAACGATACCACACCATCAAATAACTTTCCTTCTGCAATGATTTGACCTCCTTGATTACCCGTGAATCCTACGTACCCTCCATTGATTGCTTTAATATCGAAGAGTAAGGCACACATCCCAGTCATGTGACATGAAGCTCCGCTATCCATAATTCACTTTGACAAGATGGATCTTTGGAGCCCCTGCACATGCAAATAACTTATTTAAATAGGGAAACCCAAGCCTTTCCGGTCTTGGGTGGAGTTGGATAAACATCTTCGTAATCACTTTCATAGTCATCTACGTATTAAAAATCGCTATCAAACATTTCGTCCAATGTCAACTTTGAAAACTTTTCAATTTTATCTTCCTTTTTACGTTTTTCCTTTTTCAATTTTGGAAAATCATTTTTAAGAACCCCCTTATCAGTCATTGTTTCTTTGGAATCTTTAACATTGACTAAATCAGTTGGTTTGACATTTTCAATTTTTACCGAAACAGATTTTGTACTTTCAGATGATGATGAGGTTTTCTTTGCAACCCAAGCTTGAGATTTCATTCGAGCTTTCTTGATGTAAATTTTGAGTATTTGTTCTCATTTGATTTAGAAGTTTCACCTTTTTTAAAAGTTGATTTTTCAATTTTAGATTCGATTTTAGGTTTCACTTTGACGTTAGATTCAATATTTCGTTTTAAGATTGTTATTGGCTTTACAATCTCTGGGCGCTTAAGCTTCTCATCTTCTGAAGTTGACTTACTTCGTTGATACATAGGCTTTGATTTCGGACACTTGCGAGCAATGTGACCAACTCATTGCATTTGAAGCAAGTTAGAGAATCCGCCGAATTTCTACTCGTGGGTTTTACTCCACTTGTGGATTTAACCTTATCACGAAGTTCTTTTTCCTTCTTAAACTCATCATTCGATTGCTTTCTAACATGAAATTCATGTTTTTATTCTTATATTCGTGAAATGGTGACTTTTGTTTCCTTTTCGGTTCATCTTCTACTTCCAAACCCAAACCCGCTCTCCTAGTCTCATGAAAATCACCACCATTCCTTCGGTAGTTGCTATAACTTTTCTTGGGTTTTGAATAAATTTTTTCTCATTTCTATCCAAATCATCTGACGATACTTCAACAAGTTTGAACAATTTATCGATTTGATCTTCTTTCACATTTCGAATCGGAAAGCTATCGTCAAAATATAGTCTATTAGAATCCTTAACTTTGTACATCACAACATTAGGATCATCACTTAGACTATTTTCTAATGATGTATCGTCATTTTTGGATTGTGATTCCGAACTGTTCATACTTGAGTTGGCGCTCTCAAAGCTTCCATCATCAGACTCACTCTCCGACACTTTCACAACCACGTCACTAACAATTGCTTCATTGTCATCATTGGATTTTTTGTAAGTTATATCAATGTTCTCAGGCAACTTGTTTTTCTTTTCTGATAAAAGTGTTACATTAAGTGCCTTTTCTATGCCATCCACTTTCTTGCGGCAGTAACTTGCGCACAATGGAGGTGGAACATTGCTTTAATCACCACGCTTCTTACCTTTTCGTTTCACATCATTTTCTTCCGAGAAATTGTTGGAAGAATATGATCGATGACATAAGCATTTGTGGTGTACCTAAGCAAGAGTTGTCTTACTCTTCAGTTTCAATTTTCATTTTTTGAAACTCATGTTTTGTTTCAGCAGTGGTGTTAATGTACATATTAATTGCTTCTTGTTTTTCAATTACCGTTGCTTTTAACATTCTTATTGTGGCACCTTGTTCTAAGTTAGCTTTTTCAACATTGCTATAAGTGTCTTTCATCTTATCATAAGCTTCCTTCATTGTGCGATAATCGTATCTAAAGTTTTCCTTATGCACAACCAATTCGCTTATGATCAGTGATTTCTCAACACATTGCTCACAAGGTTTTGTGCACTTTGTGCAAGGCTTTTCAACCTCCACAATTTGCACAACTTCCTTCTCAATCACCTTTACCTTTGGACCCACTTGTTTCAGATTGGCCATCTTGCTTTGTCAGCAATCTTTGTGAGGTTTTCTTCGTTCATCTCCTTTGTTATCTTTTAGCAATCTTTGTATAAAAATCATACAAGTTCGCCCAAACTTGGTTAAAAAGAAAATTTCTGAAACATTGATACAAGTTCGCCCGAACTTGTTTAAATTGAATCTGAAATTGTTTTCTGCACAAGTTCGCCCGAACTTGTCTAAAGGTTCTTAAAAAAAAGGATGAATCTGTGCTTGAGCTAGTAAAATGTTTCAGTATCACTAATAGGTATTTAACATGGTCTACTGGGTGCTATATTTGTCTTGAAGATAAGTTTTCGAAATTAGAGAATGCGTTACCATCAGAATGGGATATTTTCATGAAAGATTCAAGAAAGAAATTTAGATTTGACATCAATCATATTTATGAATTTATAAGCGATATTTGCGATCACATTCCTGTGATTGAAAAGATGAAAGATTTAAAAAATGAAAGTGAGTGTGTGATTTAAATGGAAAATCCTTATGTTTCTCAATCTTTTGCAGGTATAATCAGTGATCAAGGAAATGATCTGGAAACGCAAAGTTTAAATGTTCAGATAAAGAAGAAAGAAGACGAAAGATGCATAAGAATTTTTTGGAAGAGGTTGAAGATTGAAGATTGATCAAGACTGCGACAATATCCAAGGGGGAGTTTGTTGATACATGATGTCTATTGTCTAGGTCTTGGATCGAGTCTGTTTGATTAGGGTCTTTAAATGTTAGATTTGGAAACTATTTATGATGTAAATGCACAAGTTCGGCCGAACTTGTGTAAGGCAGAACAAGTTCGCCAGAACTTGTTCTAGCCAAACCATAGTTCGAGCGAAGTTGGTGCACTACATATAGTTGTCTTTGGGTCTTTCATAGTAAGAACTTTGCACTATAGACGGCGAAGCTCTGTAGGTTTGGAAACTACATTGTAATACTTTTGGACATTAATAAACCGATCTTTAAACAGTAAATCTTGTGTATTCGATTAACAAGTCACGTAATTTCCGCTTACAATGACTTTAGATACAAATTAGGTTCCTATGCAGTGGAGGAGCGATCCTAACAAGTGGTATCAAAAGATCTAATCAATTGCAGTCCTTAAAAGATAATTGGAACACACCTTAAAGTCGAGCTTTCATTTCTTTTGTTACATCAATGACCTCCCCGACCTCTGGTTTCTTTTCTTCAACCACATGCTCTTGCGACGTAGCTTCAAAGCAACCTGCAAAACTAGAATGAAGACTAGTAGGAATAATGTTCTTCATCTTTGTCTCGTGATAGATCATCTCCTCTTCTTCTGTTCTTTGCAAATACTCTTCTATGATCGCATTCTTAAGAGCTGCATCATCTACCAATGACTCTGATTCATCCACAATCTCTGCCATAAGTGCAACTCCAGTTTTCTTGCCAATATTGTATTCCAGTCAAACCCTTCTTCTTCATGAGGCACAACTAGGGCTTTTTCGGTTGACTTTGAGGAATTTTCTATAACTTCAACTTGAGTTCTCTTTGGGTATGGCTTGTACTGCAACGCTTTCTTGTAATAGTCATTGTGGTTGCCAAAAGGGCTTTGATTGCCATTTGCTTCTTGATTTGTGCACTCGCGTTTGAAATGACCCTTTTATCTGCACTTGAAGCACGTTACATTTTATTTATCAAATCCAAGCTTATTGCTCGAATTTTCCATGTCTCTAGCGCGACAAACTTTGTTAATCTTCTAACATCGATGCTAAGCTCCACTTGATATCCATCAATTCTAACTCCTCTTCATCAAGCTGATCGTAATCCTTAGCAGTCATCTTTGGATTCCCAATCTTTCCAGCAACTAATCTTTCAAATGATTCAAGTACGGTTGCAAGAAGTGCTATTTGCTGTTTGGCCACTTGTTTAGGGAATACATTCTTTAGATTGACCGCAATGTTGCACTGAAATACATTTGGATTAGAACTAGAATGATTTGTCTGATTAGTTTGATTTTGTAACGGAGAATTTGAGCTACCACTCGAATATCCTGTGTTCGGAGGACTCTGATCATAACTCGGGTATGATTGAGTGTTCGGTTGACTTTGGAACGAATGATTCAAAGAATTTATATTCGCACTAAACGCCGTTTGAATTTTCGGACTCGAAATCTCCTGAGCACCACTTTTGTAGTACAAACCCACGTCTTGCATAACATTTGCATTCTTCGATTTGGCCATTTTCAGCATCTCCATTTCATGTCCCTCCAACTTGTCAATGAAATCTGATAGTTTGTAATGCCTCCAACTCGGACCATTCTTCAATACCATCAAGTAGGTCGACCACTCCCCCTCAGGAAGTGCATCAGCCAATTTATCAATTGTCTCTTCATCACTTTTATGAATATCGTGTCTTCACATCTGAACCATCAAATGACAATATCTATCGATCATTTGTTTCATGGTTTCGCCTTTGATCATCGGGAAAATATCAAACTCCTTCTTGATTAAAGCCTTCTTGCTTTTAATCATCTCAGCACTTCCCAGATATTTTGCACATAATGTATTCCACAACATTTGTGACGTCTTGCATTCAGGTAGCAAGATCAAGATGTCTTCTTTCACTGATTGTTGTATTAGACTTATCATCTTCTTCTCTGCCACATACGCATCTTTAAGTTCTGGCGTAAACTTAACCAATGAAAGATCTTGATCACGTTCATCCTTTGGCCACGTATATCCGGTTTGCACAGCAACCCAACTGTAGAAGTGATTTGCTTGAACCCAGTTCACGAACTTTTCTTTCCAGCCTTCAAATTCATCCATGCTCATCAACTTTGGTGGCTTAACCGAAGTTCCCATCTCATTATCCAGATTCATCTGGTTTACCGCGTTTGCATTTGCGTTAGCATTGGACGTACAGGCCTAAGTTGTTCCAGTAGAAAAAGCAATATGAAAATCATCCATCTCGACAAACTGAAGATTTTAACTAAAACACGTTCAAAAACACTTGAAGATTGATTAGCAAACTGATAAGTTCGGGCGAACTTGTGTGGAAAACAATATTCAGATTCAATTTCAACAAGTTTGGGCGAACTTGTGCAAAGATTTCAGAAATTTCACTTGATGAACAAGTTCAGGCGAACTTGTAATGAGATTTTGAAAAATTTTCAACTTTTATCAAGTTCGGGCGAACTTATGAGAAAATTTCAACAAAATTTTGACAAGTTCGGGCGAACTTGATCAAAAATCTACGAAGTTTCTATAACTTCGGGCGAAGTTGATTAAATCAACAATAAATTGTGAAATTAAGCCAAGTTCGGGAAAACTTGTTCTTGAACTTCGTGCGAAGTTTGTCTACCCGACATGGTTCTTTGACATTTTTGACATAAAATCGATTGAATTTGGTTCTGAAACTTTCAAGGGTTTGTTATTAGGTGATTATGTATGATATATTCAAATTTTAGCCATTTTTAACAGTAGATTCATCAATTTTGTGAAAAAGTGTAGAAAAATGATAGAAATGAGTAGAAATAGAGAGTGTCTTGTGTAGATCTCAGCAAATTAGGTATCCATGGCTCTGATACCACTTGTTAGGATTGCTCCTCCATGCATAGGAACCTAATTTTTATCTAAAGTCATTGTAAGCGGAAATTACGTGACTTGTTAATCGAATACACAAGATTTACTGTTTAAAGATCGGTTTATTAACGTCCAAAAAATGTAATTTCCAAACCGATAGAGCTTCGCCGTCTAGAGTGCAAAGTTCTTACAGTGAAAGACCCAAAGACAACTATCTATAGTGCACCAAGTTCTAAGAACTATGGTTTGGCTAGAACAAGTTCAGGCGAACTTGTTCTGCCTTACACAAGTTCGGCCGAACTTGTGTATTTTTACATCATAAATAGTTTCCAAGTCTAACATTTAAAGACCCTAATCACACAGACTCTGTCCAAGACCTAGACAATAGACATCATGTATCAACAAGCGACCACAACAAGACCCACGTCCCGACATGCCACTACCTCCGTTTCCACAAGAACCACAAAATCAACCGCAAAATCAAAAGCAACAAATTCCACCCGTAGCACCACAAGAAAATGCAAACACCCGACAAGCTCAACCCCCACAGGGAGAATTTCATCTGGTTGGTGGACCACTTCATTTGTTAGAGAACCGACCACCACCACAGCCCAATCCCTTGCGGGGTATTAATCGACCGAATCAAGTGTCACACCCAAATCGATCAGGTAGTATCTTTAATCAATAAGAAAACCTGGTTGGAGTTAATGACTGGGATGACGGGTATGCATATGAAAAAGATTGGTTATAAATGATGGCTACATGGATTATCGAGGTGACCCGTAAAATCTGGAACTAAACCAGAATCAACCAGTTTTTCAGCAGAGGCACCCGTGTCCGGGAGACGGATACCAAACTCCTCCACTGGTTAATCAAGGCGTTGGCTATGCCTGGCAAAGGGATCCTAAATTTCTGGGTCCTAATGTTAGAGGAGTGGAGAGCCATTTTCGACCAAAAATTGCAGAACATTCTTCTTGTTAGATCGCTCCATGTTTAGCATAGGAACCTACATTGGTATCTAACGTTCGTATAGGCATAAACTATATGTCGTGTTAATCAAATATGCAAATATTACTCGTGTTAATCAAATATGCAAATATTACTCGTTTAATGTTTGTTTTTTGATCATAAATGTCAAATACATGTCAAATCCAGATCGGGCAGAGCTCCGCCGTACAAGTGACAAAGTTGCAGAAGTTACAAATGAAAATCACAAGTAACCTATTTATACTAACACAAGTTTGCTTGGGTGTTAACAAGTTCGGGTGAACTTGTCTTGAACAAGTTCGGCCGAACTTGTTCTCACATGTTGATTCCGGGCGAACTTGTGTAATATTTACATAAATACCCTTTACTTTTGACATAATCTCGCCAAAAGTAAACAGGCTCGATCCAAGACTAAGACATAGACATTATGTACTAACAAACTCCCCCTTGGATATCGTCTTCATCTTGATCAATCTTCAAAGCTCTATCTCTGTCTCACGCGTCCAAAGAAGTTCTTGATTGGTTTCTTTCTTCGTTCTTGCAACGGAATCGGCATTTGGTCTGTAGGTGGCACTTTAGTCATGAACTGAAAACGTCTGAGTCTCGCCTCCCACCCATATCATGAATACGTTCAATACGCTTCTCCTCTTTCAAAAACTCTTTGCGCTCTAGTTCCCTTCAACTGGATTCCCACATTCTTCCAGAATTTACACCATGCGCGTAGCAAACATTTACAACCCTTTGATATTGCATTGCTTGTTCTTTCTCACGCTCTTCATAGCATATCTTACTGAAGAATAAACATTTAATATCCTCCTTCGAGCAATTCACTAGCCACATCGGGTCTAGTATTCGAATCTTCCTCCATAACCCTCTTAATCCTTCAGCTCCAAACATTTCAACCCTTTCTTTAGTGATATCCAAATGATCTTAGAATCTTAGCACTATCACTGCTTCATAAGTTGTCGGATCTACTTGCCACCACTTAAACAAAGTATAGAAATCTTGTTCAATCGGCATCAGGGGCATGTTTCTCATTGCTCTTGGACGCTTCATTATCAATGTAATTTCCTTTATACCAGTCTTCTTATCTGTTTTGATTTGGTGCTTCAGAATGAATGGTTTCCAGTACCTAAAACCCTGCGTCGCTTCAAACTTAATCATCTTCCAAAGTAACTGATCAATAAACTTCATATGATAAGTAACATTTCTCGTCTGCACCAACTCTTCTATATCCCAATATGGAAGTGTTTTCAAATCTGCCAAGTGTCGGAAATATTGAACCCCAACCTCTCTTTTAATGTCATAAACGTTTAATTCTTTAAACCACCCCCAGCTAAGTATATCTCCCAATGAAACATCGGCATCTCTGGTAAAGAATGTTAATGGACGTCGAAACTTACGTTCTCCTGGCATTTCTTTGAACCAGGACTTCTTTGCTTGTGCAATCTCTTCTTTCGTCATTGGTTTAGGGATTTTTCCTTCACGTACAGGCTCAGCAATCTTCTCTTTCAACAAATCATCATTCAACTGCTCGTACATTTCTTCGAAAGTTGGAAAACTATCAGTATTCTGACCAACGTACTTTCCAGCTTCATCTTTCTCATCATTAGATGACCAGTCTTCAATGATCACTTTGTTGTAATCGCCAGCTTCATATCTACATTTGTAACAATATTTGTTCGGCTCAAACGTATTAACATTCATCAACCAGTCTTCAATGATCACTCTCTTGTAATCGTCAGCTTCATATCTACGTTTGTAACAATATTCGTTCGGCTCAAACGTATTAACATTCAATGTTGATGCCAGTTTTGAACGAGGAACGGTCTTTTGAGGTGAAATCGTACATTCTAAACATGTTACCTACCTTTCACAGGAAAGATATGGAGGAGCCATATGCACATATTGTATACTTCGAAGTAGTATGTAGTATGGTTGGTGGACACAGGTTTACACCAGATTAGGTGAAGTTGTATAATTTAAGTTTTCGTTGAAGGATGTTGCGAGAGATTGGTTCACATCTTTGAGCTATGCAAGTATTCACACATGGAAGGAGTTGCAACAACAGTTTCTACAAGAATATTACACTCCTCAGAGAACCAAGTCAGGAAGAGCAACAATTAGGGAGTTTCAACAAATGTCGGGTGAGCTACTATACAAGTCATGGAAAAGGTTAAATCAGTTGGTCCAGAATTATCCTCACCATGGCATTCAGAGATGTGAATTGATCACAGCTTTTCATGATGGCATCTCCAACAAGGATAGGAGAGATATTAAGGTCGTGACTAGAGGTACTTTTTTTACGAAATCATGTTGATGTTGACTGGGATATTTGGAAATTGTAGCCGCATAATCAAAGAGGCAGGCTCCGTTGGATAAGAACAAAAATATCCTATTATGGAACCGACCAGTATGGGGGCTACTAATGCTAGAGTTGCTCAATTAGAGAGAGATAATGAGGCATTGGAGTGACAATCAACAAAGTTCAAAGGCATTAGAGGAAGAGCTACATTGCACGTGGCTCAAACTTTTCTGGTTTACGACTCATATGGCGAATTAGGTGTGACAATTGTGAAAAATCCCGGTAAACTTTGGTTGGTACAAGTCCGTGGTAACCAGACGTGACATGTATATTAGGATATTGTTGTGATTATGTGTGATGATACGAATTCTGGAAAATGTTACACCGACTATAATAGGAGTATATGCTAAGTAATTACCAAAAACATTACATTGATGTTATGCATCACCTACATGGCAAGACAAAGTCGTGAATGGATTGACGACTTTAGGAACACGTCATGGTTGACATGACACTATTAAGGGCCAACGATGTGAGGTTGGTGTCCTTAGTCTTTGACAACGTGTTAAACGGGAACACGACGTTTAACAGCACATTAAACAGTCAACCATGATTATTAGGCCAACGGTAGGGACCTTTAAGATTCCAAGTTCACGAAACATCTTAGTTATGTGCCATAGACTCTGACATAAGATTTGAAACAAATCGGTGCTCGACTGTTGGTGCATAATGTCTATGTCTTAGTCTTATATCGAGTCTGTATTGTATAGAGCTGAATAGGCTAGGTATACGATGTATTTATGTATGTTGTAGCCAAGTTCGCCCATAATGTGCAAGTTCAAGCATGTTCGGCTGAACTTGCATAGGCAAGTTCGGGCGAACTTGCACCTCCTGGGCCGAACTTGTTGGTCTATAAATACCTAGCTTGAGAGTCTCATTTGTAACTTTGGCATTTCAGAGGCGAAGCTCTGTCAGTCTATAACCAGAATGTTTGATCTATAAAACTGACGTTTAACTGATTAAATCTTGTCTATTGGTAAACATGACGTAATATTCCGCTGTTAAGGATGTTAGATATCAAATTTAGGTTCCTAAGCATCAAGGATCGGTCCTACAAGTGGTATCATAGCTAGAACAGCCTGATTTGATAGTATCAAGACAAGAACACTTCTATTTCTACTCCATTCTTCTTTCTTCTTAACTTTTGAACATAAAATGAAGAATTCATGGTCAAAATCTTTTAAATTTTGAATATATCATGTAAAACACAGCAAAGATAAACCCTTGAAAGATTGGAGACCAATTCAACCGAATTCATGTCGAAATTTTGAAAAAACCATGTTTTTGAAACACTCAGGATCGAACTTATTGGTCATGTTCGGCCGAACTTGCCCTAAAACATCACTTTTCAAAGTGATTTTAGTAAGTTCGCCCGAACTTAGGTGGTTTTGAGGAAATTTAAGTCAAGTTCGCTCGAAGTCACTAAAGTTTCACTGATTTTACATCAAGTTCGACCGAACTTGTGTAATATCTAAGAGATTTTAAGTAAGTTCGCCCGCACTTACCTAGCATTTCATCAAAGTTCTGTTGATAAGTTCGCTCGAAGTTCTGTTTGTTTACTAAAAGATTGTGTAAGTTCGACCGAAGATAAACAATATTTTTCAAAGCAAATCTAACAAGTTCGACCGAACTTGTAGTAGGACTAATTGTTTTTCAAAGTTTTTTTTTTTTTGAAAAATTTTCAGATTACACTTTTTGTTATTCACAATGGATGATCAACTAAGAGCTTTTATGTCTGGAGCTAGTTCGTCAAATGCCAATGTGATCAATCAAGTCAATCTTGATAATGAAATGGGAATGACTGTCAAACCGCCCAAGCTAATGAGCATGGACGAGTATGAAGCATGGAAAGAGAAGTTTACCTATTGGGTTCAAGCCATGCACTTCGCGGCTGGGTATCAATTGAAAGAGGCTACACTGTTCCGGTAGACGAGCATCAACAAGTCCTTGAAAAGTACAACTATTCGACAGTATAAAGAGACGAATACATTGCTGAGAAAAAGATGATCAGTCTCATTCAACATCAGTCAAAGAAGATATTCTGATTCTGTTACTAGAGTATACTACATCAAGAGAACTTTGGTTGTCGTTACAGAAGAAATACCAAGGCAGTGCTGAAATGATAAAAAGCAAGAAGGCTCTCATTCTGAAAGAGTTCGATATCTTCAGCATGCTAAAGAATGAGACCACTCAGCAAACGATTAAGCGTTTCTGTCATCTCAAAGTGCAAATGCGAAGACACGGTCTTGAGAAGACGGAACAAGAATACATCGACAAACTTGCTGACGCACTACTAGAGGGTGAATGATCAACTTATTTGATGGTTCTAAAGAATAGTGATAAGTGGGAATTCTTCAAGTTGTCAACCTTTATCGATAAACTCGAAGGCCACGAAATGGAGCTTCTGAAGATAGCGAAGTCAAAGAACGCTAATGTTGTTCAAGACATCGGTTTGTACTACAAAACTGGAATGCAAGATAACATTTCGAGTCCAAAAATTGGAACTGCTTTTAGTGCATGAATGCTTCTCCACAGAATCAGAACCATTCACAGCCTCAGTATGACCAAAGTCCACAAAGTTCTTACTCGATCACTGGTTCAAATTCAACATTTCAAAGTCAAGCAAATCAGAACCAACAGCAAAGTTCTGATCCGAATGCTTACAAATGCAATATCGCCGTAAATTTGAACAATGTTGTTACAGAACAAGTTGCAAAACAACATATGTCACTTCTGGCTACCGTCTTAGAGTCTTATGAATGTCTTGTTGCCTGTAAAATCGGAAATCCCGAGATGACTGCAGAAGATTATGACCAGGTAGACGAGGAAGAGCTAGAACTAATGGACATCAAATGGTCATTAGCTTTGATCATCAGGAGAGTGACAAAGTTCGTTGCACTCACAGGCCGTGACATAGGAAACTCCAGCAACAAATTGGGTTCTGACAAATCCAAAGTCACATGCTTTAAATGCCGACAGAAGGGACATTTTAAAAGAGATTGTAAGAACACCGAGGCAACCGGAAATCAAAGTCCTTTCGGAGGAGGGAATGAATATTACAAGAGTGCACTTCAATATAAACCGTTCCCGAAGAAAACTCAAGTTGAGATACAAGAAAAGCGAAACAGTAGTACCACGGAGAAAGCCATTGTTGCATCCACAGAATATGATGGTTTTGATTGGAACTCTTAGATTGGGAAAAAGACCGGAGTTGCTTTGATGGCGAAGATAGTTGAAGATAATTTTGCAGAGGAAGCAGCGGCAGCAGCTGAAGCAGTGGCAACAGCAGAAGCAGTAGCTTTCGAACAAGCTATTCTGGAACAATACTTGCATCAACAACAGGAAGAAGAGGAATATATCCATATGCAGAGACAAGGAATTTTATCCACTAATTCTTGTGACAGTTTTGCAGGTCACTTTGATGGAAGCTCGAAAGAACAAGTGGTTGAGGAGAAAAAGAGTGATGAAGTGATCATTGATGTCACTTAAGAAATGAAAGTCAAAAACCTCAAGGACATGGCAGATAAAGCTTTGATGGCGAATCTAACTAAGGTAGGTCCAGAGGTAAAGGTTGTCGAGAAAGAAGTTGTCAAAGTACAAGTTGTAGAGGTTGAGAAACCTTGTACAAAATGTACTGAACCTTGTGTCAATGTGCCGAAAAATCAAAGATCACCGCTGAAAACAATGTGCATAACAATGTGTTAAAATATGATTATCGCACAATGAAAGAAGCGTATGACAAAATGAAAAATGATTATGGCAGACCGACAGAAATAACATCGAACAACATGATAATATAAGAATGTTCAGTGGTACAGTAATGTATAAAAAAGAGCAATTAACACCTATGTTAACATCATTGCTGAAATCAAACAACAACTTGAAGACATGACAATCGAAACTGAAAGAGTTCGACAATTCTTAAGAAGTTATACCACCAACGCGTATGTTATCGATCACATTCTTCCAACAATCTCAACGGAAGAAAAACCTAAAAAGAAAGTGGGTAAAGAATATAGCAATGTTCCTCCACCCCTTTGCGATAAATATTGTGTTAAATCTGCAGACGGGATGGACAAGGCACTCAATGTTGAATTACTTTCTATAAAGAAAGACGAGTTGCCAGAGAACATTGATATAATCTATGCTAAATCTGATGATGATGATAACACGCTGTGGTTAACAAAGTGGTTGAAAATGTTTTAAGTGATTCTGATGACGGCAGCTTCAAAAGCGCCAACGCGAGTTCAAAGAATTCCGATTCACTGTCTGAAAATGACGATAAGTCGTCAGAGGATGGTCTAAGTGACGATCCTAATATTGTAATGTACAAAATTAAGGATTCGGATAGACTATACTTTGATGATAGCTTCCCGATTCAGAATGTAAAGGAAGAATTGCTTGATAAATTCTTTAAACTCGTGGAAGTCACATCAGAGGAATTGGTAATCAATGAACGAAAATTCTCTTCCAAACCTAAAAGAAACAATTACCAAAGAAACGGTGGCGATCATCCGGAAAACCGGAGAGCGGGGTTGGGGTTTAGAAGAAGAAACTGATGAATCTGGAAAGAAAATGTCACCATTTCATGAATATAAAAACAAAAGCATGAATTTTGTATGTGGGACAAACACGGTTCACGAAGAAAGTTTGATTGGTAAACAGTCAAATGATGAGTTCAAGAAGGAGAAAGAAATTCGAGATAAAGCCAAGGTTACAAGTGGTGTCAAAACTTCAAGTAGGGTAAAATCACCTTTTAAAGGACATCCACTTGATAATCAGACATGTTTCAAGTGCAATGAAATTGGTCATATGGCACGACAATGTCCGAAATCAAAACCGGCTTATCTTCAAAGAAAAGAAGATTCAAATGTTGTTAAACCAAAGCAACCAGTGTTTGCAAAACCTGTAAAGATTTTGAAACGAAATGAATCAAAACCAGAAGTTAAACCAAAGTCTGAAAAGACTTTTGAAATTCCATTTTCAAAAAAGGTGAAACTTCTAGGTCTAATGAAAAAAAGTTTTACATCAAAAAGGCTAATATCAAATCTCAAAACTGGATTGCCAAGAAAAGGTCAACAACATCTGGTGTTGTTAAGTCTGAGCTAGTAAAGACTGACAACACAAAAGAATCAAAGTCTGAAATCACTAAGTCTGAGCATGTGAAGACTAGTGAGAATGTGAAAGAAGTTAAAACAGAAATCAAGAACGATAATGTCAAATATGTCAAAGATAAGAAAAAAGTGAAATTTACAAACATTAACATTGTTGAAACAGATGATGAATTTGATTTTGATGACGTTGATGAGTTTGAATATGTTTTTGATGATGGTTATCCAATAAAACCAAGACCAAGAAGGCTTAAGTAGAGCTTTTCACCTAATTTCTGAATTTTGTAGAGGCTCCAAAGATCCGTACTCTCAAAGTGGATTTTGGATAGTGGAGCGTCCAGGCACATGACGGGAATGAAGGCATTTTTATTCGAGATTAAAGCTGCCAATGGTGGATATGTTGGATTTGTAGGAAATCAAGGTGGAAGGATAGTCGCCGAGGAAAAACTCTCCAGTGGCGTAGTTTCACTTGATCGCGTGAACTATATTGCAGAACTTGAGAACAATCTTCTGAGTATATCGCAGATTTGTGACAAGAAATTTACAGTCCACTTCAATGACAGAGAGTGTATTATCTTGAAGCCGGGATTCAAAATACCAGATGAGTGGATTCTGATGCGAGCACCGTGAGAGAATGATTTATATGTTCTTGATATGGGTGTCACTACTACTTCATCAAAATCAGCATAATGTTTTGTATCAAAGGCTACTGAAAAAGATTCTATTCTTTGGCATCGTAAGATGGGGCATATTTATTTGCGAAAAATGAATTTCTTGGTTCATAATGATCTTGTAGAGGGCGTAAATCTTCAAAGTTTTTAGATGTCTGATCATTGCTTGGAATGCAAGAAGGGAAAGCAGATCAAGAAATCTCATCCGAAGAAAATTCTAAACTCAATCAAGTTGCCATTAGAATGTCTCCACAAGGATTTATTTGGTCCTGTAAATGTTGGAAGCATCTTAGGAGACTTATATTGCTTGGTCGTGACAGATGACTATTCGAGATATTCGTGGGTATTCTTTCAAGAATCAAAAGACGAAACGTTCGAGAACTTGGTTATTCTATTCAAGAAACTCGAGAACATTTATCATCTGCCGGTCAGACGCATTAGAACTGACATTGAAGAATAATAAAATGATGGAATTCTGCATTGCAAAAGGGATTCTGCACGAGTTTAGTGCTCCCTATACTCCACAGCAAAACGGAATAGCTGAACGAAAAACAGAACTTTGATTGAAACTGCGAGAACCATGCTTGCAGATTCTAAACTTCCTATCAGCTTCTGGAGTGAAACGGTTGATGCGGCTTGCTACACGCTAAACAGGGTTCTCACTGTCAAACCAACAAATAAAACATGTTTTGAGGTGATAACCAACGAAAGCGAAATTTGAAGTTCTTAGAAGCCTTCGGTGCACCATGTACCGTAATAGACCAAGATGGCAAATTCAGAGCTAAATCTCTTGAAGGTTTCTTTGTTGGATATGCGAGTCCGTTGAGAAGAGTATATGTTCCTTCATTAAGAAAGGTTATTGAAGCACAGCACGTGGATTGTTTCAACTACACGGATCCTATTCAAAGGAAAGGTGACGCGTGGCTGTTTAACTATCAAGACCTTTTGAAGTCATTTGACTTGCCCAAAGAACCAACTGACGAAGAAGTTGCAGCGTTATATTATCTTCACCAGTCAGAGAATCAAGAACAAATTGTTCGACCAATTGTGGTTAATCAGCCCATGTTGGATCCATCTTCTTCTGGCGTAAGTTCAAACAATAATGGTGTTCCGGCTGAAAATGTTTCTGAAACAATATCAACACCTGCTACTCTTCCAACAACTACCTCTACTAAACCAGTGAATACAACAACGGAGCCCAGTATGCCTCAGAATCAAAATTCTGATTCAGATGAAGCACCAACATTTGATGCTGATGGGGAATCATCTTCTTCAGATGAAGAAGTGGAGCAGATAACAAGTCTTCTTAATCAATCTGCAGTCCCGAACAACAGAAAAGAAGCTTCCTCAAGTTCTCCAAACATTGAATTGGTTGTTGATCTCAACATCACTAATCAGCAAAACTCAGTAGATGTTCCAAGTGAAGAATTGTCACGATCATATTCCTATCATCCGTCAACAAATATTATCGGAGAACTTCAAACTGGTGTTAGAACTCGAGGGCAAATCAATAAAGCACTCAGTTGTTTCTACACACGCGTTGCTACAACCCAAAACTATTGTTTCTATTCATGTTTCATCTCTCGGATTGAACCTAAGACAGTTACTGAAGCTTTAGCCGATGAAAACTGGGTACAAGCAATGCAAAAAGAATTATTACAGTTTGAGAAGTTGGGTGTGTGGAAGCTTGAAGATTTACCAGAGAATCAGAAAGCAATTGATACAAAATGGGTCTTTAAGTATAAATGTGATGATAGAGGGGTTATTGTTCGTAACAAAGCTAGGCTTGTTGTCAAGGGATTTCACCAGCAGGAAGGGATAGACTACACGGAAGTCTATGCACTAGTAGCTCGATTGGAATCTATTCGAATTTTTCTAGCTTTTGCATCATGGAAAGGATTTAAGGTCTATCAATTGGATGTCAAATCGGCTTTTCTGTATGGAAAATTACGCAAGAAGGTGTACGTTGGACAACCACCAGGGTTTGTCGATCCACTCAACAAGAAGAAAGCGTACCTGCTGGATAAAGCACTCTACGGACTGCACCAAGCCCCGAGAGCTTGGTACGAGAGTTTATCGCAACATCTCGTCGGAAATGACTTTATCAGAGGAACTGTGGATAGTACTCTTTTCACCAGAGAAGTTGATGGCCATCTGATTATAGTTCAAATCTACGTTGACGACATCATCTTTGGATCTACAAATGATAGTCTCTGCAAGGAGTTTAAGGGAATCATGAAAAAGAAATTCGAAATGTCCTCGATGGGCGAAATGAAGTTCTTTCTTGGTTTGCAAGTAGATCAGCTTCCGGATGGTATTTTCATTCACCAGACTAAGTATGTTCACGACATCTTGAAGAAGTTTGGAATGGAAAGCTTGAAGCCTCTATCTACGCCTCTTGCTCTAAATCAGGATATTTGCGTTGATGAGACTGGAGCCAAAGTTGACTAGACGTTATACAGATTGATGATTGTATCGCTGATGTATCTGACAGCATCGCGCCCAGATATTATGTATCCAACCTGCCTATGTGCCAGATATCAGTCAAGCCCGAGGATCTTACACATGCAGATCGTGAAGCGTATCTTCAGATATCTGAAAGGATGCCCAAGCACCGGCTTGTGGTACCCGAAGAACGACAATTTCAACCTCACAGGCTATGCTGATTTCGATTTTGGTGTAGATAAGTTGAATTCAAAATCAACTACAACGGGATGCCAGTTCTTCGGAACAAAATGGTAACCTGGCAGTGTAAGAAAAAGACTACGGTTGCTCTCTCTACCTGTGAAGCTGAGTATATCTCGGCCTCCAGCTGTTGTTCACAGATTCTGTGGATTCAACAGCAGATGAGAGACTATAGTCTGCAATTTCTAGACACTCCGTTGTATGTTGATAACATGGCAGCCATCGATATTACTAAAAATCCGGTTCATCACTCACGCACAAAACACATTGAAATTCGTTACCACTTCATCCGTGACTGCTACGAGAAGAAGTTGGTACGAATAGAAAAAATCCACGCCGACGAACAAAAGGCTGATTTTTATACCAAACCATTTTCTTTGTCACGGTTTAAATACTTGCTGAGAATTAACGGTATGAAAAATTTGCTGACAGGTGCCGACGCTGAGGTTGAATACGGATCGGACGACGAGTTCGCGTGATTCTCATTGGTTTGTAAATATCTTTCCAGTTTAGAATTTTATTAAAAACTAAAATCCAAAAAGATGTTTTTGATTTTAGGGGGAGAAATGTTATGGAAAATACAAAAACATTTGAAAATTTTAAAATCCAAAAACATATAAAAATTCAAAATGTACAAAAACATTGAAAAAGACAAAAAGAGTTCAGTGTCATAAAAGGAAATGATAGTACATCATTGGACTATCATAATATGCTAAAGAAATGTAAAGTTTAAAAGTGATAAACGAGTCTTACTGTGGATGTGTCGATAGGCTTAACACGTTCAGTAAACTGTTTTCGAGATATAAACTAAATTTTACAACTGCTTAATCTTGTGGATTAACACATCTTGGATATGTGGACTTAGTACTATGAAATTTCGTTTGAAAGATTGCCTGATTCTGAGATACGAGGTCTTTATAGATAGTTGATATCTGGGGTATTATACAAGTTCTTCTGATTTTGCAGAAGCAATGGCCTAAAACTTCTATAATACTTTCGCTATAAACCTTCCAAATTGCATGCAATATTCAAAGGTATCGAAAGATATAATCATATGCAATGCTGAAAAGATTCCTTAAGTGGAACACACTTTAAAGTCGAGCCTTCATCTCTTTGTCTGTACGGTAGTACTAACCTGAGTTCTCAAGGCCTCGCACAACCCAGATACATATATCAATTACGCTCTATTCACCTGTAAGATGAAATCTAGGGAATCTGGATACGGGAGTATATTCAAGAAATGGGAACCATAAATAAGTCAAGTTTCATGAATTCTATCTTAACATATCCTGAAACAGTTGAGAAATGTTGTAAAGTTTAAGTGGACAAACATATCGACAATCTAAGTAAACGAGTTTAAAACTTAAAGTCATTTAAAGGTCAACAGTACTGGTGATATGTCTCAATCAACTGATATGATCCTTAGACACGAATTCACAAAAATATGTCTGTAATATGTTTGTATATAGTTTACATTGCTTATTTCATTGTATTTCAGCTTTACAAATTAAAATCAAAAAGATTTTCGGTGTGTTTTAGCATAAACTTACAAAAATACAAAAAGATTTTATTTCTACATTGTTTTCAGCAAACCAATGTTGGAGAACGGATCTTCGAAGTCTGGTAAGGTGCTAGAACTGGTGGAAATCTCTTTTACAACGGGTTGGGAGCTAATCTGTTAAATCTGAAAAGATAAAACGATAAAAAGTTCATTCATTTGAAACTTTGATATTGAAAATATCAACAGTTTGTTCGTAACAGGTCAAACCAGGGTCATTAAATTGGACTCGGCAGACAAATCGGTTAACCAAGGTCATTAGCTTGGACTTGGTCAACTGAGTGGATTTTTCATAACTGGTAAAAAGTTGGAAAGTTTAGGGTTAAAAATGAAAAAAAAGTTGAAAAAGTTAAGATTTGATTGGTTTGGCAAGTTCGGCCGAACTTGCTAAATAATTCAACGTTTATCAATCAGCAAGTTCAACCGAACTTACAGATAGCTGTTATTTGATAAAAGGTAAGTTCGGTCGAACATCAGTTAGGTTTTTCAATATGGGCCTAACAAGTTCGCCCGAACTTGACTTGGTATAAACACAAATAAAGTTCGTCCGAACTCATTTACTGGTTATTTGAAACTCTTAGCGAACTTAGGTGATTGCGAGCATTTGAGCGAAATTGACACTTTTGAGTCATTATTCTGCCCGATTGTAGTTCGTTTTTGGTGATTTGCATACCAATAACCATGGCTGAGGTGAGAATTGAACATCAAACCATGTTTTAACCTTTAAACGAACCAAACAAACCTGAAAGTTTAAAATCTGATAATTTTAGGTGATGTTGATCAAAATTGAACACAGATCTTTAACCTACACAAGAAATTGACCGTATAACATGTTTTAATTGAAGGAAATCGGCTGTTTAAATGTTTGAACAAGTTTGATCTTTTGGAGAAGACACAAGTTCGGCCGAACTTGTTGTCAAGTTCGACCGGACTTGTCAAAAATATGATTAAATGATTTAGTTTCATGTTCGACCGAACTTGATTAATGAAATGATTTAATTCTTCATCTTCGACCGAACTTGGATCTTAATAAAACTAATTGTTGATAACATAAGCTCGCCCGAACATATTAAAAAAACATTATGGAACATGTGTTTCACACATGTTCGGCTGAACTTAGATAAAACTGAATGTTAAAAAATTGTAAGTTCGCCTGAACTTACATTTGAAAATGTTGAACATGTTTGTCACATGTTCGGGTGAACTTGTTAAAATCAGAATTTTTAACACTAATCAAGTTCGCCCGAACTTGATTAAAAGTGTTAGAAATTTTTTGGTGATTTTTCTCGATAATCGTGCTAATGTTTTATGTTGTTTTTCAGGCACAGGTTCCGACACGAGTAATCTCTGTTGAGTTTTCAAAGACTCACAATACGTGCATTACGCTCGATAAAACGATATGTCCGTCACTGAAGGAGTACGACAGTATTTTGAAATGTCACACCTCAATTTCCACTTGCGGAGTTTTACCGCGAGGCGTGTGAACAAACCAGAATCTGAGACACTAGTAACGTCGAACGACTCTATAAGATTTGTTAATACGTTTTCCAAAATCATTTGTTTAACCATTCATAATTAATTTTAGATTGTCTTAGTTTGGTTTCAATGTTTAGCGGAAGCATTAGTTTCTAAAGTTGAGCGAAAGCATTTAAAGTAAAGTAAAGGAACGGGCGCCAACACAAACGCCAAAACTAAAGAAAAACTCAAGCAATGTTCGTAAATGAGACTCGATAAAAAGATGTCTTGATCAATGCAAGTAAGTGCACCTAGAGCTCCTAGCGTCCTGAGAAACATGTAAAGAAACAAGTGTCAACATTAAAGAAGAGTGAGTTCACAGGTTTTCATTAGTTCATTTGTTCGGTTATAAGTTTGTTTCCCCTGTTATCCCTAACCCGGGATAACGATTTAGTTCCATTATTCCCAACCTGGAATAATACTGATGGTTCCATTATTCCTTACCCGGAATAATAATGATGTTCCATTATCCCTAACCCGGAATAATAACGTTGTTGGTTCCATTATCCCTAACCCGGAATAATATTGTTGATTCGTAATTAAGTTCAATGTTAACATGTAGGTAGCTAGCCTAAAGTTATGTCACGTAAGTGTTCGCGATCGAAGCTGACTGTTGTGCCTCCGTGTTGCCAGGCCTATCACTGACCATGGCGAAGTTAGGCCAAATTATTCACCCGTTGACCATACCCGGTCGGCTAGCGCGACTAGCTCGGGTGGGGCTTGTCGGGCCCAGTAGTACTACTTATAATTTCCCCGCTATCTAACCCAATACTAACGATCCAAGAGATTGTCGAGGACTTGTGTGATATAGCTGCTTAGTGACCATAACGTACATTAACATTAACTTAGTTACCGAATAGTTTAATGACGTTAATTTCGTATAACGTAAAGAGATAGAGTTGTAGAGTGTATACATGTTTCTCCCCCTGTTGTTTAAAACCGGATAAAATTAGGGGCCGTGAACTCATCTTTAGTTGCTCGGTTAGTGTAACACAGATGTAGCAAATGATGGGACCGTTAATTGCGTCCTAACAAGTCAATTGATTTAAAGTTAGTGTGTGAACACACCAATACAAACCCTACACATAACTAACACACAATGCGGTACATACAACAACAAATCCTAACACTCAATCATGCATGCAAGTATCATCATACCAACATAGTGATCAAACCAACCTATCATGAACACAAATCAATCCATACAACACTTTGGTACACACATTCGCAAGTTATCAAGTTTCAGCTTATATACTCATAATTAGGCTGTTTTCGAGGATTTTTATAAAATAGTTCCAACGTTCTAAAAATTCCAATTATTTTACAGAAGGTGTCAACTACTTTAGAATTTTATATAAATTTTTCAAGTCCTACCACTTCACCAATTATTCATAAATATTAATATACTAGGCTGCAGTCAGATTCGTCGCTTTCTGACTGCAGTCCACGGGAGATTTATTTAAAAATCACCGTTCGTCCAATTAACAAAATTCCAGTGGGAGTTTCCCGGAAATTTCCATATCTAGTTGCTGTACAATTTTCGTGATTCGACTCTCTACAGATTATTAGATCCGATTCAAAAAACAACTAACAAATTTTCAGCATTTTCACAGCTTCAGTTACTGTACTTAATTTGCCACTTAAAAATACCAAACGACTTCAGAAAAATATAAATCCAGCACCATTAGAAGCGTTTTTCAAAAATCTACGTTTTAGACTTCAGAAAATCCGTTTTTCGATAAATAATAATCAAGTTACAGCCAGTTGAAGTGGGCTGTAAACACCATTCAGCATCCTGTTTTCAGCATTTTATCGCAATATAACACGCTTAAACAATCGATATGTTAAATATAAACGATCAAGAACAGATTTTTCCAATCATATATCATCATATACATCATACCAATGCAAACCCTAATCATAACATATAGTTTTTATCACAAAACGCAGCCTAATGATTCTTGATTCCGCTAATCATCATAATCGCAAACTAGCACAATTTATCGATCTAAACATTGATTCTACACTACATTCAAGCATGATCAACAGTTTATAAATCCTAGTATGATTTTGCAAACAATGATAAACTCTAACCTTTAACAATGAAGATCAATGATCCGAGAATTAGATGGGAATGGATTCGGTTTGAAGGTGATCGCGACCGAGAGCAAGGAGTGAGGAAGACTGTCGCGACCGAGAGCAAGTGGAAGAGATGGGCTGCCATCGGCTTCCTTGGATACTAGGGTTTCTCTTTTTTTTTGTAAAGCACAACTCATGTATACATGCATATATATAGTGCAAGGGGAAAGAAAAGGATCAAAGGGTTTGGGGTTTGTGCTTGCGGCCGCAAAGGGGTTCGGGTGGGGTGGTTTGGGTCTTTAACTTGAGCCTCAAGTTTCGTTCAACTCCTTGAGTCGCAAGGGAAATGAGGTCAACTCGTTTCGCGGCTTGGTTCGATTCGTCTATATATTTACTATATATATATTTTATAACTAAAATCACGAAATCGAAACACAACATAATAACTCACCGAACTTATAAACGTTTAATACACATAGCACGTAATTCATTTGACAAGTTCACGAAGTTATCGTAATTATTTCGAGCGTGCAATTTAAGTCTCCGAATCAATTTAGCATAGGAACGAATAACCGTGAAGTAGTGCGTTTAAGATGTCTGAAAAACCGTGATGTCACATTATCCCCATGTTGAAAGAATTTTCGTCCCGAAAATTGAGTACACGCGGTTTAGAATGCAGCGTACATGTTTAGAGTGCCACGCACAAAGATTTAGTTCGTTAGCAATGGTACGCGAAATTACAAGAAATTCCCAGGTTGTCACATCATCCCCATGTTAAAAGAATTTTCATCCCGAAAATTTAGTTGGTGGTATCGTTAACTTGTTGCTCAGCTGCAAAGAGGTGTGGGTATTTGCTTTTCATTTGGTCCTCTCTTTCCCACGTGAACTCCGGTCCACGCTTAGAGTCCCAACGAACCTTGACGATTGGAATCTTGCTGTGCCTTCGAGTCTTGATCTCACGATCCATGATCTCGATAGGTTGTTCCACAAAGTGCAGTTGTTCATCCACTTGAATCTCATCCAATGGAATGACTAGGGTTTCATCTGATAGACACTTCTTCAGATTTGACACATGAAAAATGTTGTGAACTCCACTGAGTTCGGCAGGAAGGTCTAATTGATAAGCTACGGGTCCGATACGTTTTAAGATCACAAACGGGCCTACGTACCGTGGGTTTAGTTTGCCTCATTTTCCAAAGCGGATTACACCCTTCCAGGGTGACACCTTCAGTAGGACGCGGTCGCCTACTTGAAATTCGAGCGGTTTGCGTCGTTGATCAGCGTAGCTTTTCTGTCGATCTCGTGCCGCCGCCATGCGGTTTCTGATTTGTACAATCTTTTCAGTAGCCTCAAGTATCAACTCAGGGCCTGTGAGTTGACTGTCACCGACTTCTGCCCAACAGACCGGTGATCTACATTTACGACCGTATAATGCCTCATACGGTGCTGCCGATATACTCGTATGGTAACTGTTGTTATACGAGAATTCCACTAAAGGCAGGTGGATTTCCCAACTATTCCCGAAGTCTACTACGCATGCCCTAAGCATGTCTTCCAAGGTCTGTATGGTCCTTTCGCTTTGACCATCAGTCTGAGGGTGATAAGTTGTGCTCATATCTAAGCGTGTTCCCAACGCTTTCTGAAGTGACTGCCAAAAGTTGGACGTGAAGCGAGCATCTCTGTCTGAGATGATGGACGTTGGCACTCCGTGCCGAGAAACTACTTCCTTAATGTAGATGCGAGTCAACTTCTCCATCTTATCTGTTTCTTTAATAGCTAGGAAGTGTGCGGACTTAGTTAAACGATCCACAATCACCCAGATGGTATCGCAACCACCCAAAGTTCGCGGGAGTTTAGTGATGAAGTCCATCGAGATCTGATCCCATTTCCACACTGGGATCTCAGGTTGTTGAAGTAGCCCCGATGGCTTCTGATACTCTACCTTAACTTTTGCACAAGTCAATCACATGCCCACGTAGGTGGCTATATCAGCTTTCATGTTGGGCCACCAGTACGCAGCTTTAAGGTCTTGATACATCTTATCCGAACCAGGATGGACAGAGTATCGGGATTTGTGAGCTTCGTCCATGACTAGTTTTCTAAGGTCTCCGTAGAGAGGTACCCATATACGATTCATGAAATACCGGGCTCCATTGGGTTTTACTTCCCAATCGCGTTCCATTTTTCCCACCGATTCGGCCTTGATGTTTTCTTCCTTAACTGCTTCTAACTGCGCGTCGCGTATCTGTTCGGGTAACCCCGAATGAATGGTGAGCTGTAGTGCTCGTCACCGACGAGGTTTCAAGTGTTCCTTCCTACTGAGGGCATCAGCTACCACGTTAGCTTTACCCGGGTGATACCGAATGGCACATTCATAATCGTTCAAGAGTTCGACCCAGCGACGCTGTCGCATGTTCAACTCCTTCTGGTCAAAGATGTGTTGGAGGCTCTTGTGATCTGTATAAGTTGTGCACTTTGTTCCATATAGGTAGTGTCTCCAAATTTTAAGTGCAAACACTACTGCTCCCAATTCCAGGTCGTGTGTTGTGTAGTTTTTCTCGTGAACCTTCAATTATCGGGACGCATACGCGATGACCTTATCACGTTGCATGAGTACGCATCCCAATCCCTGAATGGAAGCATCACAATATACTATAAAATCATCTGTCCCTTCCGGCAAGGACAGAATGGGTGCACTGCAAAGTTTCTGTTTCAGCAATTTAAATGCCGTTTCCTGCTTGTCACCCCAAGCATACTTGATGCCTTTCTGGGTGAGGGTAGTTAGCGGTTGCGCGATCTTTGAAAATCCCTCGATGAAACGTCTGTAGTAACCAGCCAAACCCAAAAATTATCGGATCTCCGTCGGTGTCCTGGGTGCTTCCCAGTTTTTGATAGCTTCAATCTTGGCGGGGTCGACGTGGATACCCTTTTCATTTACGATATGCCCGAGGAACTGAACTTCCCGAATCCAGAAATCACACTTTGAAAGCTTGGCATATAGTTTCTCCTGTTGAAGTAATCCCAGCAGTAATCGTAGATGTTCAGCATGTTCTTCTTCACCTTTAGAGTAGATGAGTATGTCATCGATGAACACAATGACAAACTTGTCGAGATACGGTTTACACACGCGGTTCATGAGATCCATGAACACTGCGGGTGCGTTGGTGAGACCGAAGGGCATGAACAAGAACTCATAATGGCCATACCGAGTACGAAATGCCGTCTTAGCGATATCCTCCTCCCTGACGCGTAACTGGTGATAACCGAACCGTAGATCAATCTTGGAGTAGTAGCTTGACCCTTGAAGTTGGTCGAAGAGATCGTCGATGCGAGGTAACGGGTATCGGTTCTTGACAGTAACCTTATTGAGTTCCTTGTAGTCGATGCACATGCGGAAGGTCCCGTCCTTCTTCTTGACAAAAAGGACTGGAGCTCCCCATGGCGAAGTGCTAGGTCGGATAAATCCTTTTTCTAACAGTTCCTGAAGTTGGGTAGACAGCTCTTGCAGCTCGGCTGGAGCTAGGCGGTATGGGGCCTTGGTGATGGGAGTTGCATGGTTTGCCAATTCAATTTCAAACTCCAATTGTCGATGTTGTGGGAGACCATGTAACTCCTCGGGAATACATCAGAAAAATCACGGACGACGGGGATGTCTTCTATACGTTTCTCGTCCTTAGGCTGTTCGGTAACCAGTGCGAGTAAAGCGAAAGAGTTCTTCCTCCGAAGATACTTCTGTGCTTGCATGTAAGAGATGATGTTTGTGACGGCGCCTGCCTTCTCGCCTTGCACCGTCAAGATTTCGTCGTTAGAGAGTGGAATACGGATGGATTTTTCGAAACAGAGAACTTCAGCTCGGACGTCGGATAGCCAGTCCATTCCGACTACCACGTCAAAACTACCCAGGGTAGTTGTCATCAGATCAATGGTAAAGGTGTGACCCGTGAGTTTGAGTTGACAGTCGGATACTATATGGGTCACATCTACAGATTTACCATCGGCTAGTTCTATGACGTAAGGGGTCTCTAAGGGTTTAGGCGTGAGATTTAGGTTCTTCCTAAAAGACTCGGATATAAAACTCCTATCCGCACCCGTATCAAAAAGCACAGTAGCAAAATGTTCATTAAGGGGAAACTTACCGGTGACCACGTTCGAGTCGTTTCTGGCCTCTCCGCGGCCCAGCGTAAATGCACGCCCTTTGGCACCTCCTGTGCCACCATTTCCATTGTTGTTGTTGTTATTGTTGTTGTTGTGGTTATTGTGGTTGTGGTTGTTCCCACCATTGGTGTTGTTGTTACGAAGTTGTGGGCAGTCTCTTTTGAAGTGGGCAGTGCTACCACACTGATAGCATCCCCGGTTAACACCCTGCTGCTGACCCTGGGGTTGATTCTGATTTTGTCGGGACATGATTTCCCCGCGACAATCCTTTGCCGCATGTCCCACCTTGCCACATTGTTGGCAGCGATTCCCGGCACAAGGGCCGTGATTATGAAGATTACAGCGATTGCACTGCGGCTTTCGACCTACATAACCGCTTGTGTTCTGGTTGTTGTTGGCGGGCTGATTATTTTGACCCCGGTGGCTGTTGAAATTATTGAATCGTTTCTGGTTCCCCTGTTGTTGCTGGGATGACGAAGACTGTCGAGCAGACGAGTCTTCAAACTTTCTTTTATTATCAGGGGCAACTTCAGTCGTACCTCGAGTTGGCAACTTATTTTGTTCCACCGCCTTATCGGTGAGTTTGTGCGCCAACCTGATTGCTTGATGCTCAATTGCAGGGTTGCTAGCCATTACCATACCCTGGATCTCAGGCACCCCAAAGGTAAAACTCGAGTTGTTTCTCAAGAGTGTTGGCCAGATCGGGACATAGAAATACCAGGTCGTGATGTTTCACTGTGTATGCTTCGATTTCAGATCCCACCATCTTGTGGTTCCATAATGTTTGCTCCAACTGTTGAACCTGGTCTCGTGGACAGTACTCCTCTTTGATTAGGGCCTTAAACTCGGCCCAGGCCATTGCATTTGCAGCAATAAGTCCACGCGTTTGGACTTGTGCATTCCACCAAGTTAGTGACCCATCCTCCAACGTTGAGGCAGCATACTTGACTTTGTTGGCCTCCAGACAATTGCACATTTCGAACACTGATTCGGACTTTTCAATCCAGCGGACCAGTCCTATGGGTCCTTCTGCCCCGTGAATTTGCTCGGCTTCGCATCGAGAAACATCTTGTAGGGGTTAAGACCCCCTCCTGCTGACAGAGGACAGGTAGTCAGTGAGAAATTCTACTAGCTCAACTATTAGATTTTCCCATGAAAATTTAATAATGGTTACCTGCTGGTTGGTTTTGAACACCCGCTAGAGCAGCATTCACGTGTTCTTGGATCATTGCAGCTAATTCTTCGGGCGTCATGTTAAGGTTTCCGCGACATCCAGTTGCCATTTAGATCTTCGTAAGACAACATAAACACACACCGATAAGTCTATATATCCAATATAGTTATCCTATTCCATACTTATATAATTCCTCAAATTATGTCAACCCAAATAAATTAAACAGTAGAAAGAAATATTCGATTAAATAAAATTTCAACGTCTTACAAAGTGCCAACCAAACATATCAGTTTACTATAAAGTCTGAAGTTTAAACATAAGTAGGAAAATAAATAGACTGAAGGAAAGCAAATAGAGTAAGCGAGACGTGTCAGTCTTCTACGTCTCCATCCCCCAAATCGCTATCGTTACCGTCATCCTCCACGGCGTTTCCAGCTTCTACAGCTGGGTCTTCCTCTGGATCCTCCTCTGGATCCTCCTCTGGATCCTCCTCTGGATCCTCCTCTGGATCCTCCTCTACCAGCACTGGAGGGGCCGGTGCTGGTGCGGGTACTGGTACAGGTGCCTGATTCTGTTCTAGTTCTTGAATTCTCCAGCTAGACTCAAGGACTCTGTCTTCGAGCCAGTCAGCCCTTAGCTGCTCAGCATGAAGATCTCTAGCTAAAGTGTTACGAGCTATCTTACTCGTATGTTGCTCTTCCTCGAGCGATCCAGTCTTACCTGTTAATTGTCGTATCATCCATCCCTGTGCTAGGATGGTTTCATGCATTCTTTCTAGTTGTTCTTGTTGCTTTCTTATCATATCTCTAAGTAGGTCGTTCCCTACTTCTAATGAGTTAACCGGTTCGACCGGCATAGCGATGGTCGGGTGTGAGGACGACTCCTCCCCTAGAGCGAGCCTTTTTCTCGCAGCTGAGCGTGTCTCCACGCCATGAGGTGGTGAGGGTTCCACCATAGGTGCCTTTCCCGGCGCCCTTGGTTGCGAAAGTTTGTCGGATGATGATGATGATGACATTGCCTGTTAGGTTGTGTAGTTAGTTACGAGTTGCATTCATTTCTTATTATGCATTCATATTCTACATAACACAGTTGTGGTACATCACATAACAAGATATAACAGTTCGGTGCCAAACTACGTCTAGTGTCGTGTAATCAGCTATAGTTTAGGTCTACTTTTAATGCAAACCTGGTTCTCTATAGCTAGAGGCTCTGATACCAATCTGTCACACCCACAATTTCCACTTGCGGAGTTTTACCGCGAGGCGTGTGAACAAACCAGAATCTGAGACACTAGTAACATCGAACGACTCTATATGATTTGTTAATACGTTTTCCAAAATCATTTGTTTAACCATTCATAGTTAATTTTAGATTGTCTTAGTTTGGTTTCAATGTTTAGCGGAAGCATTAGTTTCTGAAGTTGAGCGAAAGCATTTAAAGTAAAGTAAAGGAATGGGCACCAACACAAATGCCAAAACTAAAGAAAAACTCAAACAATGTTCGTAAATGAGACTCGATAAAAAGATGTCTTGATCAATGCAAGTAAGTGCACCTAGAGCTCCTAGCGTCCTGAGAAACATGTAAAGAAACAAGTGTCAACATTAAAGAAGAGTGAGTTCACAGGTTTTCATAAGTTCATTTGTTCGGTTATAAGTTTGTTTCCCCCGTTATCCCTAACCCGGGATAACGATTTAGTTCCATTATTCCCAACCCGGAATAATACTGATGGTTCCATTATTCCTTACCCAGAATAATAATGATGTTCCATTATCCCTAACCCGGAATAATAACGTTGTTGGTTCCATTATCCCTAACCCGGAATAATATTGTTGATTCGTAATTAAGTTCAATGTTAACATGTAGGTAGCTAGCCTAAAGTTATGTCACGTAAGTTTTCGCGATCGAAGCTGACTGTTGTGCCTCCGTGTTGCCAGGCCTATCACTGACCATGGCGAAGTTAGGCCAAATTATTCACCCGTTGACCATACCCGGTCGGCTAGCGCGACTAGCTCGGGTGGGGCTTGTCGGGCCCAGTAGTACTACTTATAATTTCCCCGCTATCTAACCCAATACTAACGATCCGAGAGATTGTCGAGGACTTGTGTGATATAGCTGCTTAGTGACCATAACGTACATTAACATTAACTTAGTTACCGAATAGTTTAATGACGTTAATTTCGTATAACGTAAAGAGATAGAGTTGTAGAGTGTATACATGTTTCTCCCCCTGTTGTTTAAAACCGGATAAAATTAGGGGCCATGAACTCACCTTTAGTTGCTCGGTTAGTGTAACACAGATGTAGCAAATGATGGGACCGTTAATTGCGTCCTAACAAGTCAATTGATTTAAAGTTAGTGTGTGAACACACCAATACAAACCCTACACATAACTAACACACAATGCGGTACATACAACAACAAATCCTAACACTCAATCATGCATGCAAGTATCATCATACCAACATAGTGATCAAACCAACCTATCATGAACACAAATCAATCCATACAACACTTTGGTACACACATTCGCAAGTTATCAAGTTTCAGCTTATATACTCATAATTAGGCTGTTTTCGAGGATTTTTATAAAATAGTTCCAACGTTCCAAAAATTCCAATTATTTTACAGAAGCTGTCAACTATACTTTAGAACTTAATATAAATTTTTCAAGTCCTATCACTTCACCAATTATTCATAAATATTAATATACTAGGCTGCAGTCAGATTCGTCGCTTTCTGACTGCAGTCGACGGGAGAATTTATTTAAAAATCACCATTCGTCCAATTAACAAAATTCCAGTGGGAGTTTCCCGGAAATTTCCATATCTAGTTGCTGTACAATTTTCGTGATTCGACTCTCTACAGATTATTAGATCCGATTCAATAAACAACTAACAAATTTTCAGCATTTTCACAGCTTCAGTTACTGTACTTAATTTGCTACTTAAAAATACCAAACGACTTCAGAAAAATATAAATCTAGTGCCATTAGAAGCGTTTTTCAAAAATCTACGTTTTAGACTTCAGAAAATCCGTTTTTCGATAAATAATAATCAAGTTACAGCCAGTTGAAGTTGGCTGTAAACACCATTCAGCATCCTGTTTTCAGCATTTTATCGCAATATAACACGCTTAAACAATCGATATGTTAAATATAAACGATCAAGAACAGATTTTTCCAATCATATATCATCATATACATCATACCCATGCAAACCCTAATCATAACATATAGTTTTTATCACAAAACGCAGCCTAATGATTCTTGATTCCACTAATCATCATAATCGCAAACTAGCACAATTTATCGAACTAAACATTGATTCTACACTACATTCAAGCATGATCAAGAGTTTATAAATCCTAGTATTATTTTGCAAACAATGATAAACTCTAGCCTTTAACAATGAAGATCAATGATCCGAGAATTAGATGGGAATGGATTCGGTTGAAGGTGATCGCGACCGAGAGCAAGGAGTGAGGAAGACTGTCGCGACCGAGAGCAAGTGGAAGAGATGGGCTGCCGTCGGCTTCCTTGGATACTAGGGTTTCTCTTTTTTTTTTTGTAAAGCACAACTCATGTATACATGCATATATATAGTGCAAGGGGAAAGAAAAGGATCAAAGGGTTTGGGGTTTGTGCTTGCGGCCGCAAAGGGGTTCGGGTGGGGTGGATTGGGTCTTTAACTTGAGCCTCAAGTTTCGTTCAACTCCTTGAGTCGCAAGGGAAATGAGGTCGACTCGTTTCGCGGCTTGGTTCGATTCGTCTATATATTTACTATATATATATTTTATAACTAAAATCACGAAATCGAAACACAACATAATAACTCACCGAACTTATAAACGTTTAATACACATAGCACGTAATTCATTTAACAAGTTCACGAAGTTATCGTAATTATTTCGAGCATGCAATTTAAGTCTCCGAATCAATTTAGCATAGGAACGAATAACCGTGAAGTAGTGCGTTTAAGATGTCTGAAAAACCGGGATGTCACATGAAATTTATGGAAGATAGTCATATTCGTCGAGCAATTACAGAGCGCACAGTGTCGTATCGATCACATGTTGTTCATTTCTGGATGAATGGGAGTTTAAGCGCTGATGAGAAGACGATTATTTCTACAGTGCAAGTGGGCAATGAAGTTAAGCCGATCAGCGTGACTGAAGATGATATTCGAAGAATTCTGCATTTCAACGATAAAGAAGATGATCCGATTCATCTAGACGAGAAAATGGTTCACGGATGCTTTTTCCGCATGGGCTACAAAGGAAGTGTAAACAAACCAACGCTGAAGAAAGGGGAAGTGCCAAACCCCTACAAGCTTCTGATTCATGCGTTAATTCATACATTTAGCCATCGCAAAGCCGGTTTGGATGATGTACATGATTATTTGGCTAGCATGGCAACGGCGCTTATTCTGAAAAAGTCGTTCAATGTTTCGAAGTTAGTGTTTACTCACATGTCGAAGAATATGGAAGATTCAAGATTGTGTCTTTATCCGAGGTTTATTCAGATGTTGATTGACGAGAAGTATGCCAACATTTCTCAAGATCCGAATGATGTTCTTTATCTAGTTCATCTTGACGAAACTACAGTGAAGAAGCTTATTAAGTTCCAAAAGCAAGCTTCAGCTCCTATTACGAAGCCAGTATTCGGAGCCATTAAAGATTCTAACTATATTTCGCCGCCAGACAACAAATGGAGAAAGGATGGTAGCGACGATGAGAAAGAACTTAACGTTGAACAAGAATTGTTTAAGGAATTCAAACCTAAGGCAAGGAGTGAATGGTTTTTGAAGGCTGAAGCTGATAAGCCTAAAAAGAAGCGAGCGTTAAAGAAAGTTGAAACAATGCTTGTTGATGAGGAAGAACCTGAAAATGTTGCTGGATCTACTGCCGCGGGTGTGATTGAAAGTCAAGAAACTGTAAAGTCAACTCAAGAAGAGGTGATATCTGCTACTTCTGAGAATGAAGAATCTGATAAAGAGCCAGAAAAGACTGAGGCAGAAATTAGAGCAGAAAAGGGAAGGAAATTGGATGCAGATTTTGATCCTAACGCTGAAAAAGAATCTGAAGAGGAGAGACCAAAGAAAAAGTCAAAGCTTACAAAGGCTCTAGCAATTGAAATATCAAAGAAGACTACAGGGTCACCTCATACAAAAGGAAAACGAAAAGTAAAGAAAGCTCAGAAAGCTGTGAGTAAGAGATACAAGAGCAAGGTGAAAAGCACAGAAACCACACAAGAACCTTCTGGTGCTCAGGAGAAAGGAGCCACACAAGAACCTCCTGTTATTGTTCATGCTGAAGCTGAAAGGCCAGGAGTTACACAAGAACCTCCTGTGTCTGAATTTGTTGAAGTTCCTATCGCTGAATCTCCTAGTGCTCCAAAGACTTCTGTTCCTGAAAGTTCTACGCCTAAGAAGTCAACACCAAAAACTGCAACACCGAAAGATTCAACACCAAAGACACCAAGGGGAAGTATTTTTGGTGATATGCCACACGGTCCAATCAGTCTCGAAGACTTGGATGAGTTTTTCCCAGAAAGTAATGCTGAAATGTTAGAAAAATGTGTGAAGGTATTGGAAGAGAAAGTCGCATAGATTGAGATAGAAAAGGCTGAGCTTGTAAAGAAGGTGAATCAGAGCGAAGTCGAAAAAGAAATACTTGACGATAAAGTGAAGGTGCTTGAGGATGAACGTGAATATTTGAAGGCGTTGATAGAAAGTCCGCAGGACGCCAATGAAAAACTACAGACAGAGCTTGCAGAATTAAAGAAAATTCAAGCTTTGAACGATCGAAGATTCATCAGATTACAGAAGGTGTTATCTAACAATCTGAATATTGATTTTATTGCTGTATACGATCGTCTGGATCGTCAAGAAGCCAAGGAACATGCTGAGAAACAATTGGCCGAGAGTGGTAAAGGAAAGCAGGTTGAGGGTGAAGCCCCTAAATCTTCTGCTGAGAAATCTTCTGATATTCCTGAGAAACCAATTGAAGATATTTCGAAAGCTTCTGAGTCTGAGATTCAAAAGGTTGACGAATCTGTCAAACCTTCCGATTCTATCATTGTTACTGAAGAAAAAGACGATGATGAAGCCGAAAAGAAAGATAAGAATGAAGATGAAGAGGAAGAAGGATATGAGGATTGGAATGTTGGGGATGATGATGATGATTTTGATCAAGGTGGTGATGATTTTGATCAGGGTGGTACAGGTTTAAAGATCAATGAAGCTAAAGTATCTGATGAGTTTGATTTTTCTGACCTCATGGATGATGAATCGAATCGAATGGAAGATAAAAGCCAGGGGGAGTCAGGGGAGAAAGGTCCGTCAGATGATATTGATTTGTTAGATGTTGATCGATCTGCAAAGCCTGTTTCTGCATTACCTATAAAGCCTTTGATGTTAATGTTGGAACATAATGTGGAAGAAGGTGTGTTTGTACATAACTACATGAAAGAAGATCTGGCGAAACTAGTTGAAGTTGAAGCTGAGAACTTAGAGTTTGATTTTGAGGAAGTTATGAATGTTAACATCTTTGAACCGAAAGAGTATAAATATGAAAGAAGGCTTGAAGCTGATGAGTACAATCGTGTGATAGTTGAAGATTGGTCCTCATATGATGAATCAGATCAGAAAGCTAAGTACGTCGGTCAGGATTCAGAAAGTTTTCCTACTTTTGAAGAAATGTACAAACAGCTTGATGAAGATATGATCAAGGATAAGATTGCTGAAGCGGTACGAGAAGGAAAAATTCCTAAACCAATGACCAAAGAAGTGATAGCTAAAGCGAGAAAGTCCTGGTTCAAGGAGATGCCTCGTGAACGTAAGTTTTGACGTCCACTAGCATTCTTCACCAGAGATAAAGATGTTTCTTTGCAGGATATACTTAGTTGGGGATGGTTTAAAGAGCTTAACGTATATGCAATCAAAAGAGAGTTTGGAGTGCAATACTTCAAATACCTTGCTGATTTAAAGACATTACCATATTGGGATATGGAGGAGCTAGTACAAACAGTGAATGTTACTTATCATATGAAGACAGTTGATCAGTTTTGTGGAAAATGATTAAGTATGAAGCTGATAAAGGTTGGAATCACTAGAAGCCATTTATTCCAAGACGAAGAGTAAAGATCAATGAGGTTACAGGGGAAAAGGACATAACGTTAATTATGAAACGTCCTAGAGCCATGAGGAATACGCCACTTATGCCAATCGAGCAAAACTTTTATCCTTTATTCAAGTGGTGGCAGATTGATCCAGCTACTTGTGAAGCAGTGATTGTGTTAGAGTTTGAAGGTCAACTGGAAATTGCTAAAGAACGAGTTGAAGTGATGGGTCATCAGGGTATGAGAGGTTTGTGGAGGACGATAAGGATTCTAGATCCTATGTGGTTGGTTAACTGCTCGAGAGAAGATATAAAATGCCTTTTCTACAGCAAAATTGTTTTTGAAGAAAGAGAAAAGCTACAGGCGATGCAGTATCAAAAAATTGTTAACGTTTGTTATGCACGCAAAGTAAATTCTGGTAAAATGTGGCAAACAAAGTGGAGGGATCTGGAGAGAGTTGAATTTCTTAAAGAAGTAACCAGAAGTGAGGCGATCAAAGAAAGAATGGAAAAAGCGGTAAGGCAAAGTTCGCTCAGAATAGCTAACATTAAAAGACCACCGCCAACTGATCAGACGCTGGATCCGAAACAAGAACGACGAAGGAAGCCGTACAAGAACTTCTTCGGTCGGGTACGTTAATGTTTATATGAAGACAGAGTTTTGAAGACTGATAAAAGACGAAGACGATATCCAAGGGGGAGTCTGTTCGTGCATAATGTCTATGTCTTAGTCTTATATCGATTCTGTATTGTATAGAGCTGAATAGGCTAGGTATACGAAGTATTTATGTACGTTGTAGCCAAGTTCGTCCATAATGTGCATGTTCAGGCATGTTCGGCCGAACTTGCATAGGCAAGTTCGGGCGAACTTGCACCTCCTGGGCCAAACTTGTTGGTCTATAAATACCTAGCTTGAGAGTCTCATTTGTAACTTTGGCATTTCAGAGGCGAAGCTCTGTCAGTCTGTAACCGGAATTGATCTATAAAACTGACGTTTAACTGATTAAATCTTGTCTATTGGTAAACACGACGTAATATTTCCGCTATTATGGACGTTAGATATCAAATTTAGGTTTCTAAGCATCGAGGATCGGTCCTACATCGGGCATGCAAAACGAGGCAGTCCCGGTTAGGGAAATGCCTTTGTGTTAGGAGCAATGAGAAACAAACCAAACATGCAAAGAATGGACAATCAAGCCTAAAAACACTTAAACTAACCTAAAACGAGGCTTTTATGATTAAAACTTAACCACGCTCGGGTTTCGAGACGGTTATGCTCGATTTTAAAACCGAGTCTTTTGACACTAAGAACGCGAAAAACGGAGTCCGTTTTCTCAAATCGGGTGCGCGTCTGAGACCCAAAAACGAACCTAAACGCGCCACATAAGATAAACATCATCTTTTAACACGAAAACATGAAAATTTAGGTTTTGATATACTAATCGACACTTAATCGACCGAAATTGACTAACAAAGTTATTAACCGAAGAACTATGAAACAAGGCTTGATTGACATGGGTTATGGCATGGTTGGATTGTTCTTGGTATATAGGTACTGAATATGGCTCACACCCACTTCTGGACTCAAGAAAAACACTTGGAATCGAGAAATTGCTAGGTATAACACCCGAAACTCGAATCTAGAGTAGGCAGAATATTGTTTGGACCATAACTTGGTCTGTAGGAATTGGATTGAGCTAAAATTTGGTGTGGTGATGTACGGTATTGACATGAAGGTCCAAATAAATTTTAGAATGTTTGGAATTTTCTACGATTTTTGGTGAATTTTTAACTTTTTTACCAAACAAAGTCAATAAATCACCAAACCTTACATGAACACTAAGAAACATATAAGGAAAGATCTGGGAAGTTTGGGAGTCCATTGGTTGAGTTTTGATTCGGGTTAAAAATTCTCGTTTTTATGAGTTTTCGGTAGCTGGAAACGCACTGAAACGAAACTGGAAAAATCCCAAATTTTTACAGAGTGTTTCCGAGCAGGTAAGGAAGTTCTTGGAATATTTTGGGAATTTTTGGACCTTGGATGATAAGCAAAGTGAATTATTCGGTGGAATACTGTTTTATAAATGATTTATTTGAGAAGTTAAAATAGCTTTATAAATTCCCAAAATAATTTTATTGGAATCTATATATTTTTACTGAGTTCTGAAAATATTTCCAGGATTTTATGAACTATGTAGATCAAATGGGATTTTTCGACATTTAGAACGCTTATTTTAACTAAATTCGGCAGTTTACCGGACAACGAATCTGCAAAAACCGGTAACGGATCAAAACCTATTTTGACTATAATTGGAGCACTAGGAGCAATTTGGGAGGTTCCAGGGTAAGCGGGACACTCTGGGTGTGTTCCACCGCCGTTCGGGAGGATCCCCGACGGCGAAAATGGAAACTCAAATTTGGGCAACCTACACTCCCAAACACCCAGACTCGCTTAATGAAAAGTTAATCTTTTCTAAATAACAATGTATTGGCGCTGTCTAAATCTTAGTGCCGTTATCCGAACACATAAAACAACCAACTTTGGCTGGCACGCGAACCGGTGCCCGGGAGCCAAACGTGAAACTAATTGTACCCTAACATCCATCACCACACCAGGAAACTATATGTACAAAATGGACTGAAAGTACCCATTTGGACCCGAGTTATAGGTGTTACCGACCTAGCGACTGATATTAGTAATTACATGCATGATTGTTGTTAAAGACGACCCAACTTACATATACTCCTATTGCTACCTGTGATGCTACTATCCTGTGAGTTTCACTTCCCTGCTTTTAAATTGTTTTACTGTTTTCTGGGGACTTGCATGTTAAATACTGTGTTGATTACACCAAGTTGGGAGTGAGTTTCACTCCACCACTTTTAAACTGTGTTATACTGTTTTTTGGAATGACTTGCATGTTACGAAATTGCGTTAATTGCACCAACTGTGATGATGTGTATTATCTAACACACGAACACCCTCCCCTCTACAAGTGATTAATATAAGCCGTGGGCAGTGGATAGTACTATTGGTCTGACAAACCTAGTTGAGGCCGGATGGTGCGATGCCGACCACAAGTCAACTGCGCTTGTCCTCATCTTGTTATGTTGTTAGGCATAACTGCAGGGGAACACTGAACTGCTTGTGATGCAGTTGGTGGGAAGTGTCTGGGGTGACACGACCCGGTGCGATGATGTGTCTGTATGACACGGAGTGACTACGACAGGTCAAGGTTTCACTTGTGTACTCGTGTAATTCCATCTGTGACTATGACCAGTGCAATCAAACTTGTTAACACATGTTGTTCCATAGCAACTAAACCAGTGGAACTCACCAGGAGCGTTAGCTGACCCTTTTTAAAACTAACATGCATTTCAGGTAACTTGAGATTGGTGTGATCCATGTATGTTGTTCAAGATATGTTTATAGGCGAACCCTGATATAGACGCATATGGCTTAGAAGACTTATGGGGTTCATGGGAACACGCAGTTGTAACATACATGTAGTATATAATCAACATTTTGTAAGTAATAAAATGTAGTGTCTTTATAAACAATGTGCTTGTACCAGAGGTGTCTGTTGCATCCCGTACTTTTTCTTCCGCTACAAGTCGGGGTGTGACAGAAGATGGTATCAGAGCCATTGGTTATAGAGAATTAGGTGCCTTTAAGGAAACCTAGACTATAACTACAGGCTCGGACCTTAGTGGACATCATTGGAAAAGTTAACCTCTACTAAAAATGGTTAGTAAATGCTGTAAAGTGTCCTATTTGCAAGTACCAGGATGGCCTTGTGGGGCAAGTGGGTTATTGTTCCGGAACATATTAACAGATTTGCTCTTACGAGGCAGTGTTGGGAAAGTCGCGGTAATAAACACACTTAAATACGTGGAATGATACATGGGTGTACCAAGGTGATAATGTGTGAATGTTTGTACGTGAATTGATACATGAATTGGGATTGGTGGATAATACGTTACTACATATGCCTTCGGGATAGGCAGAAAACAGGTATTAAAATCCATTCCACATTCCTACTGTGCATCTGTTTAATATACACTAGAGTTGGATTCATATCACTCCCACAGTTGTTACTTATACTTTATGGTGTGAGAACCCAAGCCTTTAGTGCGATACAATCTGACCAACTCTATTCTTATAGCTACTATAACGACGATTATGTACCAGACTGAGACTTCAACAAGAACATAGATACCCAAATAATGCGAAGGTCGTTCTGATAGACTGGGAGGATGTGTACGGATCCTTATTCCACTTCTCGTTGCTTCATATTCAATTGTTATACAATCACAGAGTTCAAACATTTTACGAAAGTTTTCATCCTTGAATCCACGATTCATTTGATTGTCCGTTGGGTTCCTCTTTTGCTTAAAATATTGGCTTTAGCTTTCACGTCATGTGATACTATGATACTTAATGGTATTCCTTAGCACATGTTTCGATATATGTTATATCTGAATATGACAATCTCCGGGTCATGGAAATGGCATGGAGTGCGTGAATAAGTTACCCTTCCCATTGTCATTCGATTCCTTGGGGTATAAATTTTGTGATGATATAGATTCATTTGAAACGCTTTGCGTTATCGAACATCGTTTCATGTGACCATCGGTTACATTGTGTTCTTTTACGATTATTGATTGTTTCAGATTTCAGTTGGCTAGTTGCGAAAAGCAATATTAAGTCGAATATCCTGGTGAACGGAACATTGATCAGGTAATGGGTGTGGTGGATACGCTGCGGTACTTCCTATATATAAACACCCGGCTACATGATCAAGGTACCGTTACTCAGGGCAGGCGAGCTCATGTTGCGATTCGTTCGGTTATGTTTAGGGCAACGCGGTGTTGAGACTTTGACCCGGTTGATGCGATAGATAACGCCATAGTTGTCGTAACCACTATATCTATATATGTTTGTGGTGATTTTAAATGAAAAATAGGTTGGGGGTTCACATATAACGACCTTTGGGTTAATCCGGGAAAGTTCCTCTTTTCGAAATTATAGTACGACTTTCTAGGTGTACTACACTCTGGTAGTACTCTGTACTGAACTATGCGGATATAGCCGGTAATAGCTTACCCACATCAATTTACCCAATGATTGATTCATGATAGGTATCAATCCTTCTCCCTTTGGTAAGACAATTCAGCGTAAATTATGTCGTTTGGCGGGATTTGCTAGAATGTACAGTCATATATTTGAAATCACTACGTTACAACAAACCAATTATACTTACGTCACCGACCGTCGTCTAGAAAGCTATTCGGTTGAAGCGTATATTTCCGTTACTAGCTATTGTTCGCTGGTGATACAATCTCTAATTCTTAGTAAGGACGCGTAGTTAGCATCGGTGTTGATAATCCAAAGGGGATTTAGGGGTAACACAGAAATGAAGACACTTATCCGGTGAATCAAAGTTCAGCACGAAGTTGTACGGATGCGAATCGGATTGTAATCAGGCTCGTGGAGGCGGAAACATTCTTGTCCATATTCCTCGTAACCATTAATACTTCATTTATTTATAAATATACAACATTCTCCGCGGGCCCATCTAAAGGTCAAATTGGTAGACCTCGGTTGGGGGTGACGTAACCCAGTACGAAGTACAAAAAAAAAACTATAATCATGAAGTAATCCGACTCACTGCTTCAAATCAATTCAATTCTCCTTACTAACACTATTGGAAAGTGTTAAGGTCCGGTACATGTAAAATACTAATTTGATACGCCTTATCAATTTAGTTTAAATTAATACAAAATAAATCCTAGTACTTCAATTCTCCTTACTAACACTATATATATATATATATATATATATATATATATATCTAATTCGAAGGATGGTATCTAAAAGAATCATATAAGATTTTTATATATCAAACGATCCCTTGTTTTCAGCCTCGCATAACTTAGTGAAAATATGTTCTAACGAAAGACGAAATCGCCTTCGAGTAGTATTCGAGTACCGTAATACCATGATTAACCTATGTAACAACTCGTATTTACATCTTCAAACTCTAGACTACACAGGGTCCTGACCTGAATTCTTTAGGTAACACTGAGATACTAAGTCTTGAATCAATATCACCAGTATGAGGGCGGTGCATTCATGCTGGAAATCGCATAAAGGGATACATGGTTCTTTGATTCCTTTCGATTATGGCTTTTCACGTCACGATACCTACTACGGCCGTGCGAGTGGTCCTGAGTAGGGACTAACTAAGATACTGGTATGCCTATAAGACATATTGACTCCCCGACGCTACGATAATAATATCTGGAGAAACCATACGTTTCCTCCTCTTCCTCGAAACACCCGAGGAGTCCAAATTTTATACATAATGAATTCACGATTCATAGGGGATGATCGAAATCCCCTTCGGGCCATTGTAAATGTGTTATCTGGTAGTGGTCTCCTACATGAGTAGGAGAATGATGCATGAGATACACTGACTTTCATCCGTCGATTGGACACAAAGTTAATGATACCTTACTTTTGTTAGTAACTAAGAGTTGTACGTTAAACGGCGTTGCTTGTCCTCGTGAGCATACGAACCCCTCGTCTTCCTTCGACAGGTTGGTACCTTCAATTGAGTTTTATTTTAATCGATTTAAATAAGAAATCGCGAAACACGATGTTACCAAGAAACCTGTTTTTTTTTTGTTATTTTCGAGTCACGAAAATTCTTATGCTACCCAAGAAAACAAGAACGGGAGAAATCTCAAGTATGATACTATATATATACATGTGTATTTGTACCACCTAATTCCAGAAATTAGAACTACCCCGCATGAAGTAACACGATCAAAACTAAACTCGCATTGAAAAGGAGTAATCGTGAGTCGTCCGAATGTCGTAATTTGTGTCTTTTGCGAGCTGAACCCACCTGGGGAAAACTAACCCAGAAATCTAGTAGTCCCGATCATTCAAGATAAAGGGACTAGTGAATCTTCTGAATATATCCCTTGGATATCATGTCCATCCAGAGGGGGGATTCTGTGACAATCACCATTTTCAAGTTGAAATCCATACACTTTAAATATTTATATTCATATGTGTGAGGCATGCTAGACTTAGTTTTATATGAATTAGGTCATGATACATGAAAACATGCATACATTAGGACAATCTTTTATGTATGCAACTAATATGTCACGCAAGAAAACAATTGCCGTCATGTGTAGTAAAAACTATAGAAAACAATATTGGTATTTTTAATCTTAGACCATGTTAAACTTTTGACGATCACCCAAAAGCTAAGTTATGTGCAAATTTTTATTTATCTTAGACAACACATACCCGTATACGACTATAAATATTTTAATTGTGGACAAACCAACCTACAAACATATATATATATATATACAATACATGTTAAATAAGTTTCATAGGTATAACTAGTAAACTATAAAAAAACATAAAAACTATTAAAACATGAGTATACACTTATGACATACATAACTAGCATTATATATTAACTATATTATATTTATAAATATATACACACATTTGTACATATACATAACTTAAAATCTATAAGGAATATTTATGAAATATTTTCTTCACAAAGGTTAAATTACACTCATGCATTTATATAGCCTTTCTTCACAAATCAGTATTTCACTCAGGCACTTATATTCACAAATTAAATCCATTACCTACACATATAGAATTTGAAAAGACCATGTAAACACATACGCTGACATGTTTTGTCACTCTCATTTCTTTTATTCAAAAATTAGCCAAAAGAGTAAATTAAGAGCCATAGAAAGTGGTGCAAGTGGGAAATTTCATAAATATCGAATTACACCAAAAAGAAAATACGTACATACTCCCATGCATTTCACTTTTCCCACATGCATGACAACCCAAATAATATGCATGGCAAATTTTCTTTTAGTCAACCTACAAGCTTTACATAGATTAGGTAATATGCACATGCTTACACCTAAATAGCAAACATCACTTCCCCATGCAAAGTTGGTTAGTAAATAAATTTCCTAAACTACCCTATCACCATTCAAATTTTCGTTCAACCATACCCAACCCGATTCCCTCCCATTTTTTTAACTCATCACATTCTGAAAGTTCCTAATTTGACCCTCTAATATAATCATTAACCCCTTGCCATCAAATCCACTATAAATAGAGACACTTGGTGATCATTTCAACCTACACCAAATCCACCATCCTCTCTAAACCTTTGGTAATCCTTTCTAACCATCTCTAAAACCATAGCATACACACACACTTCACATTCCAACATTTAAATTGCTTTCAAACAAATTATTGTTATACATTTTCTAAAGCTCTAGTATTTTGCACACACAATCAAGTGTTCTTGGTGTTCGGATGAGCTTATAAATCTGAAATACTTCATACACCAAACACTTAAAGATGTTTCTCTGACCAAAAGTGAGAAACAAGTTCAATCAACACATTAATCATTTTCAACCTCGTTATATTTTACATATTTATTTTAACTTAGAAACTAATTTCTTACGAATTTCTTGCTTAGACCGTGGCTTGATAACACCAAGGTTCGTGCGTTCGAGAGATCATCATTTGACATGAAAATGTAAAGATAAATGATATTCCGGGATCGAACCTATGCACGAGCATACCTTCAAACGCAAGATCTAGCTTTAAAAAAAAGAAAAAAAAAACACTTATACTTGAAACTTGAGTCACAAAACAAGTGTATGCAGGGATGGTATGTCCTTAATCCCTTCTGGGATGTCCGGTGAATTAAGCTTGGTGACGGATATTCTATATGAAAATCCAATTAAATAAACTAATAAACTAAAAGAGCACTTAGTAGTAAAAACTTATATTAAAATATCGCCATTTGACGTCTTACACATTATTATTTTTACACCATTTTTAGTGCATATTTTTGTAAACATCTAAACTTAAACAGTAGCACACATATAGGTCTATATCACTTAGTTGGCCCTTAAGATCTCATTAGTGTTTACTCGCATCGTAGGACTCAACTAGAACGCACGCGCAAGCTAACCCGTGGATTTTGTGAAGTCACGACCTTTCATCAACGTGTGAGTCTCGTGGCCCCTTTTTACTTGTTTACTTTTGGGGGGAAACATGCTATTACATTTTTATACACATGTCTTGACTACAATATATGTTACATGAGTTGGACAACATCATCACATCTAAGTCCCCGGACAACATAACCATTAACTTTTATGAGCCGTGGAATATATGAATAGTACTATTTGGGTCGACACCCTCTTTCATGGTTAGTCGCGCTAACCTCAACCATTGTGTCAAATGATTGCATATTATCCATGTTACTTGAAATGTTTTGTGATGAAACATTTGTTGGGGCGTACAAGGAAGTCGGGGTTTGGTTATTGGCTCATGGTAACTATATATATGTTACATGTGTTAAGACAACAAACTGTTTACATAAGAATACAAACCTGCAAACTCACCAACTCGTTTAGTTGACATTTTTAAGCACGTTTTTCAGGAAATGGAAATTAGCCAGGATATGGACTCTTTCACTTTTGGACATGCACGCTTATGATTGCAACCTGAGATTTTTCCATTTTGTTATAGACTAGAGCCCTAGTTTATAAAACATTTATTCATGGAATTGTAATCCCGTACTAAAGACATCTATGTAATTCTCTATCATATGAATACATTTTAGTTATTCTCTTTTACCAAGTGTTTGTATGATATCCTGTTCGTCACTCCCATGTGTTTCCGCCTTTGGCGGGGATGTGACAGATTGGTATCAGAGCTATTGGTTATAGAGAATTAGGTTGTCTAAATAAACCTAGACTATAACCTTCAGACATGCATTCAGATTTTGTGCATTGCATAACTTAGTTACACAACTTTGTATGGTTGAGTTGTTACAGACATGTAGTCCTCTCCAACAAGCCCACACTGTGTCAGCAGTAGTGAAGAAGACAAGTCCGGGCACTTCAGTCATGACTACGATGTCGAAAGTGACATATCAAGTTATGCACTCGGAAGAGACTTCGGCGAATTGCCAGGCGACTCATCAGGATTTGTTCATAGAGAAACCCATTTGGAGTTAAGCTCTGACGCAGATGACACTATCCGCCAGTCACCAAGGCTAGCATTACCCACCTCCCTAGTCAGAGCATCGTCTGAGGAGGGACAAGATTATGGTGACCGCCTAGACCATCAAGAGGATTCCATAGGTGAGACCATCGATCGAGTGGACAAAATTGACTGGCAAGTGAGGCGCTAGAGGTCTGAGATCAACGGAGTGAGAAATGAGTTCGTGGATGAGAGACTCTAATCCTGTGCAGTCATAGATCATCTTCATGGGTTGGACGAGGAGTTGGCTCTACAGCAGAAAATGAGCATGACAACAATTGGAAGTGCGCAAGCAGCCACGGTCGTGAGTTGTGTCAGTGTGGTGATCGTGGTCGCATCGTTCCTCGTTTGCATTTACTCTCGTTTGTTTTAGTGGAAGTGATAATATAGAGTGAGATGTGCTCATGTCCTAATATCATTGCAGACTATCTTATGTACTTGACACAAAGCCTTATGCTTCTTGTCCATTTTGACCATATGTACCAAGATGTTATGATGAATACTTATGAAGAAGTTGTTGCGATAATTATTTTATCTTGTGCACACGTGTTGGATTTGGTATTTAAAGTCAGATTTCTTTTTTTCATGTTTTAGAAAGAAAGTATGGCACCAAATAGGAGGTCTACACGTAACAACCTTGGAGGAGATAACCCGATGAGCCCTGAAGACATTGCACAGTTAATCGCACAACAAGTTGCTGCTGCTATCGCCCAGTATGAGGCGAACCGTGTTGACACAAGTGGTGGAACTGGAGGTAGAGGACACGGTGGATCCGGAGGCACCGTACCCGATGGTTCTGGTGGTAATGGAGATGGAATCCACACGGAAGTCGAGAACTCATTGAGAGGATGTACCTACAAGGCTTTCTTGGCGTGTGAGCCACACAACTTCAACGGATCTGAAGGCGCAATAGGAATTGTGCGATGGATCGAGAAAATGGAGTCTGTGCGAGACATTAGCAACTGTGCTGAAAACTGCAAGGTCAAGTATGCTACCTGCACATTTCAAGACGAAGCCCTGACATGGTGGAATTTACAAGTCCAAACGCTGGGAAGAGATGATGCTTATCAACTTTCATGGAATGATCTGAAAACCATGCTCATGGAAAAGTATTGTCCTCGCAATGAACTCCAGAAACTTGAGAACGGGTTTTGGAACTTGGCCATGGATGGGGCAGAAGTGTCAGCGTATACTACCCGATTCCACGAACTCGCTCGACTGGTCCCGACATGGTCACCCCAAAATACAAGAGGATCGAGAGCTATATTTGGGGTCTGGCACCTCAAATTCGAGGTATGGTGACTTCGTCACTACCGGCAAATATCCACAGTGCTGTGACTCTAGCTCATAGTCTGACAGACGAAGCTGTTAGATCGGGAGTATTGGAAAAGAAGAATTATGGGGAAACATCTGGGGATAAAAGGAAATGGAATGAAGGTTCAGGGAAGAATTCGGATAACCAATCTGGTAAGAAGCAAGAAACTGTGAAGGCGTATGCGGCATGAGAAAGGAAGCCGTACCAAGGACCTCTTCTTAAGTGTAACAAATGTGCTTTTCATCACAATGGTACATGTGAGAGCTTCACTTATGCTAAGTGTAGAAAACCAGGCCATATGGCCAAGAATTGCACAACCAAGGGAGCACGATGGGCATGCTTCGAATGTGGCAGTGCCGAACACTTTAAGAACGCTTGCCCTAAGTTGAAGAACGAGAATGCTAATGACAACCCAGCTCGAGGGAGAGCATTTGGGATTGGAACAAGGGATGCTCAACAAGATCCGAACATTATCCCGGGTACGTTCCCTGTTAATGTTCATCATGCTTTCCTATGTTTCGATTCGAGTGCTAATAAGAGTTTGTCAAACTAAAATTAGACAAATAATCAGTCTAAAATCAGACCAAACATAGGACAACCCTAGTTACACACAACATGAACTAAATTTCGGAACAAAATTCTCTTAACTGGGGGAGAATGTGACAACCACCATTTTCAAGTTGAAATCCTTACACTTTAAATATTTATATTCATATGTGTGGGGCATGCTAGAGTTAGTTTTATATGAATTAAGTCATGATACATGAAAACATGCATACATTAGGACCATCTTTTATGTACGCAACTAATATGTCACGCAAGAAAACAATTGCCGTCATGTGTAGTAAAAACTATAGAAAACAATATTGGTATTTTTAATCTTAGACCATGTTAAACTTTTGACGATCACCCAAAAGCCAAGTTATGTGCAAATTTTTATTTATCTCAGACGAACACATACCCGTATATGACTATAAATATTTTAATTTTAGACAAACCAACCTACAAACATATATATATATATATATATATATATATATATATACATACTAGCCGTTTACCCGCGCGATGCGGCGGAAAACACATCACTTAGGTTGGTGAGTTTAGGGCTATGTACGGGGAGGTTCGGTTTTGAGCCATAACCAAAACCAAATTCGCGATGCAACGAAAAACATAACACTTGTTAGTAATTCTAAGGGTATACATGAGAAGATTCAGTTCAGTTGGGTCATATATATATATATATATATACTAGCCGTTTACCCGCGCGATGCGGCGGGAAACACATCACTTAGGTTGGTGAGTTTAGGGCTATGTACGGGGAGGTTCGGCTTTGAGCCATAACCAAAACCAAATTCGCGATGCAACGGAAAACATAACACTTGTTAGTAATTCTAAGGGTATACATGAGAAGATTCAGTTCAGTTGGGTCACAACTAAAATCTAAATTTTCGGTTAAGGTGCTCTCAAGATCCAATATATTCACTACAAAATAAAATTTTGAAATTCAATAAAATTAACACTACAAAGCGAAAAGGGGACGCCCCTTTCCCCAATGAAGTTTCGCCCATGATATTGTATAGCTCTTCTATATAGGAAACAAAAAATCTTGTACAAACGCATCTATGATATTATGATATAAAATAAATTATGTACATTGCCACCTGGACTGCTTGCAAACACATCTATGATTTCGTTTAATTCATGCGTGTATTCCGCGATTATGCCTGAACAAGGCCACCTGGACGGCTTGCAAGATCATCTTCACGCGTATCAAATTGTAACCAGTCAGCACCAACCATTTCCATCATGGTTCCTTTCGCCTTATTCTGTAACATTTACACTGTCGTAAATTCACAATTACACGCGACATACATATTATTCGTTTGAAACAAGAAAATAAGGTAACCTTTTGATTATCTTTGAGATAATTTGATCCTCGAATAAGGAATAAAGAAGGATCAGAAGCTGCCCAAGTGCAAGGCATGTTACATGTCGAATCTTTTAGCAAAGTTGACCCATAACAAAGTTGATCCTTCTTTTGAGATGTAAGATCATGCAACTTTTACACAAAGTTAGCAGCTGTTGATAATGCAGGCTGTAGACAAAAAAAAGCCCAATTTAAATTCTTAAAAGCTAAAGAAATATACAATTTATTGAATATTATATGAACTTAAGAAGGAATACCACGGGAGTTTGTTGTTGTTGTGGTTGTTCGTCTTGTGAGTTTGTATCTCGTTTCTCTTCGGAAGATTCTGGTAAGTCGTAGAATTCATCAGAGTTGTCGTTTAATGCAATTAGACTGGATGAAGTAGAAACCGGTGCATCATTCGCGTCTTCCCTTTTTTTAAGCTTGCGTGAAATCGCCTTCTTGTTTGATTTTCTCTTCACTTGTTTGAATGACTTCTCCGGTTAAAAATTCAGAAGGAAATTGGTCTCCCCCTTTTGCTTTAAATAGTTCTTTCAGTGCTGAATAACACAAAAAGAACATGTAAGCTTTTTTACATTTTCAGTTGATAGTTCTACAATATTTTTACTACCTGAAACTCGGCCCAGCATACGAATAGTCATGGATCGAGAGGATGTTTTTTGTACAAATATAATTTTTACTCAGTAGTGCCCAGTATGTTGTTACCTATATAATTTTTAGGTTTATACGATTTCGACACCAGTTTTATAATTTTTTTAGGTATATACGTTTTCGACCCCCGGTCAAAAATCTCAAACTTCACCACTGGACAAAAGTACTACCCTTAAGTGCCCCTTCCTCTCTTAGCCGGTTCAAAAATATTACCAACCCGTTTGATATGGCAACTAAACACACAGGGTTTCTTACTTAAATGGATCAAGATTGCATGCATACAATAAACTATAAATAACGATTTCAAATGTGATGACAATTCACAAATAAATTGCTCCTTGGTACTCTTTTTCCTCGAAATGTGATGTTGCAATTTCATATGTTTGATTCAGGTTATATTTAACCTCAGAGCAAACTAAAAATAAGCTACAAGTGGAGTGGGTCAAAAGTGACTTAGCTATAAGTGACTTAATAAATTCAACATCATATTAGTATTTTAATAATATCTTTTTCTTTATCATATTTGGTTTATTAAACATTGAAAAATTTAATAAGAATATGTAACAAAGAATATTTGCAGACCAAACACAAGCTCTGGCCCAACCCAGACCCATTTCAACTCACCCATTTTGCTACATACATGACATTTTTTTAACGACAAACAACGAAGAATTTTATTTCACAAAACAAAAGGCAAGCAAGGGGCTCACACAAACCACCAATATAAGCTGCTCACAAACTTGCACCCCCCAAACATAAGCACAACAAAAACCAAAGTTGCAGGTCACTCCGCATCCCGTGAAATGACATCATGTTTATTCTAAAATGTTTCCACGTATCCATGAAATGACAGCAAATCTGGCTTGATTCTTCATCCAGACAAAGCTCATGAGCTTAAGGCTATGGGGTATGGTGGGGCGTTGGGTGACACGTGGAAAAGGAGGGGCCCCGCCCATGAATGGGCTCAGCGGTGGGTATGGTGGGGCGGGGGTTTGGGGCGTTGGCTAGGCCACGTGGATTTTTTTTTAATACACACAATATTTTAATTGAGAAAACCTAAAATATTATTAAATTTTAAAATGGCTAGGTTGACCCACCCGCCAATCACCACCCGCCACCTCACCCACCTAGCCCCGTCCAACGCCGGGTGCCAGAGTACCGCCCAACGGGCCACGCCATAAGCCAAGCCCCTCCGGGGTGGTGACTTGGGCGTTGCCCGCCAACCCACGCCCAAACCCCCGCCCCATACCCCATAGTCTAACTTCCTCTATCACCTTTAGCAAGCTTACCCTTGTACTGTTGAACACGTAATTGTTTCTCATAATCGACTTCTTTTTCTTTTCTGAATCACGCAAAACCTTCCACAGCTCCAACAGGTTCTTTAAGTCGGCTGCAAAAATGGGGTTTATCCTGCACCAACCGGAGATGATTTGCCATACCATTTGAGCAAAGTCACACCCTCCTCATGATCCCCACAGAATACACACCAGACTGAGGTAACCATGATGTTCTGTTGACCAAGTTTCATGAAAGTCGGGAGCCTATCCAATAGCACACGCCAATCCACCACTCCCACATTCTTCGGGACCCAAAGAATACACACCAGACCGAGGTAAACATGATGTCCCATGGCATATCCAATGTCATATCATGCAAAGTTCTACAAGTAACTACGTGTCTGTTAGTACAATGATAAGATTCTGGCCAGATTTCGACCCGTTTGACCGATTTAACATATTAATGAACCCATATAAGTGTGGGTGCCCAAACCGAACATGTTAATAAAATACAACATGGCTGATAAAAAACAAAGCTTCCAGTCAAGTTATTCAGCATAACAAAGAACACGTTTTCAAGCCAATTAACTGTCATGAGCTGATACGCATGTATATTAAAAAAATATTGGCATTTTCAAGGAACTAAATATTCAACACAACACATTAGTTCATTGGATTGAATTGAAAACAGTTTATTATAAACTTTAGTTCATAGGAAAATTGTGTCTTGAAACACTTTTACATCCATATTTCTCAGCTTTATGTGGCAAATCCCAGAACAGCCTAACATAGACACTTTTATTCCAGCAAACCATTCTAATAAGACAAATCAATTTATATGAACTTATACTTCGCACAGAAGAATATAGGAAATGGAAACACTTACCTGAGTTCAAAGGATCCAACAAAAACCACAGCAGAGCTCAGTTTTATTATGGAAATAAACGTTGATTACATACATTTTTATCAATGCAGTTGCCTAAAGAAAACACTGAATTCAGCAAATAACACGTATATAACAATGAAATTCAACTTATTTGAGATTGAATTTATAGCATTTCTAATATGAAGCCATGGCCCCGAGATGGAAAATGATAATTGAAACGTAATGGCACACTAAAGATGATAAGTGTTCTGCATAAGGTAATAACCTCGACATAATGCAGAAGGAAAGGAAATAAAACTAAAAATTAAATACATACGGATATGTCTATGAACTGTTCAGCATAAAACACAAAACACTTTTTAAAATAAGCAATATAAATAGTAGATGTTCTCAAGCAAAAAAAAAGGAACAGGAGCGTATGTTCTAAATAGAATTCCGATTGCTTCATCGTATTTTAACTATTTATTACCTCCTAGAAGTATATTTAATCTCCAAAAGGCTGTTAAATGCATTGAAAGTTGGAAGGCTGTGATCTCCAAAAGGCTGTTAAATGCATCGAAACTTGGAAGGCTGTGAACTGGTTAAAAATTAAGGGTGGCGTATATGGGTAGACACGTTTTTATCTTTTGATTCTAATCTCAAATGGATTATCAGAGCAACTCATTTATTTACCACCAAACTCAAAGACTACAAGCTTATTATAATATAAAAGTTTGTCTCACATTACCCTGTTCCATTTGTGAACGTTAAACGTATGTATGTAGGTGTATTACTGATTTATAAAAAAACTAAAAGTGTTTCTTTTCTTTCAAACCTATACAACTTGCAACCAAGCCTACAAATAGATAGCAACAATCGTTGTTCTATACCTGTGATGTCCACTTCTTATAATCCTTTCTTCAATTGGTTCAATAGAATCTCCTGGTGTAACGGCAGAAAGGCTTCAAGACGGCATGGTTGTCTTCCTGTTATCAAATATTAAAAAAAAGATAACATATTCCGTTGTTAATCAGATAATTTTTACATGTAATTGCCATCTATGCATCCTAAATGTTACAAAAACCACAACAGATTCAAAGAAATACTCAGATCAAAAGTTCCAACATATCATTCAACATCGAAATCACAAAATAGACAACATACATTTCCATTTCAAAAATAGTTGGATTAGAAATCCATAAGCAGTAATAAACATATTATTCAACATCAACTGCTATGAGTTGCCAGAATGGTTAACCAAGTAACTTACCGGAATCATAGCCGCCGATAAACTGATTTTAGTCGCCGGAGACCTCTATCGGAAACCATAGCCTGCGCTGCCGCTAGAGCCATGGCAGCGGCTCCTTCTCTCCTGCTACCTCAAACCAGCGGCTGTCATTTTCAAGTCGCGAAACCACCAACGCACTTTATCAGAAACTGGATCACTGGAACTAACCTTTTTTTTGTCACAGATCTATCTACACAAAAGGTAGGCAGGAGGAACCCTAAGTCTTTAGACCTCACCAGCACCAATTCTTGAACCATCATCAGAATTACCGTGAACCAGAACCACCTACCCAGGTTCACCCCGCCATTGCCGGAATGATTCCTCTTGCCACAGGAATGGTGGCTATCAAGCCGTGTACCACCATTTCCGTTGCTGGTGAAGATTTCGAGACCCTCTTCTCACTCTCACTCACGGCTCCCTCTCTCTCACTTTGTCATGCGATGCGATGTGTGAAGATGAAAAAGCCAGATAGGAGGGAGATTTCAGGGAGAGGGATAGAGAGATTGGAATGTGAAATCTGTGAGTTTAAATTTTAAATTGGATTGGAAGATCTCGAAGGGGAAAAGGACCCTTGGGATTGGGATCTAGGGTTTGAATTTTGAAAGGGGAAGAGGCCGCCTGATTTGATTTGTACTTCTAGGGTTGGTATTTTGGGGTTGAAGAGATAATGCTTTAAACACCTGTACACAATGTACTTTAAAACGCTTGTACTTGTTAAAAATGTGGCAAATGACCATCATTGCCCTTGCAATTATATATAGTATATGTTTCATCAGTTTCATATGTATAGCTAGTAAACTAAAAAAAAAACATAAAAACTATTAAAACATGAGTATACACTTATGACATATATAATAAACATTATATATTAACTATATTATATTTATAAATATATACACACGTTTGTACATATACATAACTTATAATCTATAAGGAATATTTATGTAATATTTTCTTCACAAAGGTCATATTACACTCGTGCATTTATATAGCCTTTCTTCACAAATCAGTACTTCACTCAGACACTTATATTCACAAATTAAATCCATTACCTACACATATAGAATTTGAAAAGACTATGTAAACACATACGTTGACATGTTTTGTCACTCTCATTTCTTTTATTCAAAAATTAGCCAAAAGAGTAAATTAAGAGCCATGGAAAGTGGTGCAAGTGAGAAATTTCATAAATATCGAATTACACCAAAAAAGAAAATACGTACATAGTCCCATGCATTTCACTTTTCCCACATGCATGACAACCCAAATAATATGCATGGCAAATTTTCTTTTAGTCAACCTACAAGCTTTACATAGATTAGGTAATATGCACATGCTTACACCTAAATAGCAAACATCACTTCCCCATGCAAAGTTGGTTAGTAAATAAATTTCCTAAACTACCCTATCACCATTCAAATTTTCGTTCAACCATACCCAACCCGATTCCCTCCCATTTTTTTAACTTCTCACATTCTCAAAGTTCCTAATTTGACCCTCTAATATAATCATTAACCCCTTGCCATCAAATCCACTATAAATAGAGACACTTGGTGATCATTTCAACCTACACCAAATCCACATTCCTCTCCAAACCTTTGGTAATCCTTTCTACACCATCGCTAAAACCATAGCATACACACACACTTCACATTCCAACATTTAAATTGCTTTCAAACAAATTATTGTTATACATTTTCTAAAGCTCTAGTATTTTGCACACATAATCAAGTGTTCTTGGTGTTCGGATGAGCTTATAAATCTGAAATGCTTCATACACCAAACACTTAAAAGTGAGAAACAAGTTCAATCAACACATTAATCATTTTCAACCTTGTTATATTTTACATATTTCTTTTAACTTAGAAACTAATTTCTTACGAATTTCTTGCTTAGACCGTGGCTTGATAACACAAAGGTTCGTGCGATCGAGAGATCATCATTTGACATGAAAATGTAAAGATAAATGATATTCTGGGATCGAACCTATGCACGAGCATACCTTCAAACGCAAGATCTAGCTTTAAAAGAAAAAGAAAAATAAAACACTTATACTTGAAACTTGAGTCACAAAACAAGTGTATGTCGGGGGATGGTATGTCCTTAATCCCTTCTGGGATGTCCGGTGAATTAAGCTTGGTGACGGATATTCTATATAAAAATCCTAAAAGAGCACTTAGTGGTAAAAACTTATATTAAAATATCGCGATTTGACATCTTACACATTATTATTTTTACACCATTTTTAGTGCATATTTTTGTAAACGTCTAAACTTAAACGGTAGCACACATATAGGTCTATATCACTTAGTTGGCCCTTGAGATCTCATTAGTGTTTACTCGCATCGTAGGACTCGACTAGAACGCACGCGCAAGCTAACCTATGGATTTTGTGAAGTCACGACCTTTCATCAATGTATGAGTCTCGCGGCTCCTTTTTACTTGTTTACTTTTGGGGGAAAACATGCCATTACATTTTTATACACATGTCTTGACTACAATATATGTTACATGAGTTGGACAACGTCATCACATCTAAGTCCCCGGACAACATAACCATTAACTTTGAAAAGCCGTGGATATTATTTGGGTCGACACTCCCTTTCATGGTTAGTTGCGCTAACCTCGACCGTTGTGTCAAATGATTGCATATTATCCATGTTACTTGAAATGTTTTGTGATGAAACATTAATTGGGGCGTACAAGGAAGTCGGGGTTTGGTTATGGGCTCATGGTAACTATATATACGTTACATGTGTTAAGACAACAAACTATTTACATAAGAATACAAACATGCGAACTAGCCAACTCGTTTAGTTGACATTTTTAGGCATGTTTTTTAGGAAATCGAAATTAGCCGGGATATGGACTCTTTCACTTTTGGACATGCATGCTTATGATTGCAACCTGATATTTTTCCATTTTGTTATAGACTAGAGCCCTAGTTTATAAAACATTTATTCATGGAATTGTAATCCCATACTAAAGACATCTATGTAATTCTCTATCATATGAATACATTTTAGTTATTCTCTTTTACCATGTGTTTGTATGATATCCGGTTTGTCACTCCCCTGTGTTTCTGCCTTCGCGGGGGTGTGACAGATTCCTTTGTTAAGCACGTATTATATGCCTAAAATAAGAATAAAACTTCGATGCTACAACTAATTCTATTAAAACTTGGAGAGTTACTTAACATATGATACGAATTATAGATACCTTGATGTACTATACGAAGTTAAACCAAACGACCAAAGTGTAAATCGCTGCTTGGTTGGGAACACTGACTAGCTGCGAATTGGCATTAATAACCTCTATTCGTACCCCAGCCATCAGAGTGCTAGGCTTACCTCGATTGATTACAATTTGCATTCAACCTTTCTTGAAGCTGCTTCTGTTATTTCCAGAGGTTGCCGAACGATTGTGGATCTATGTTACTACATTTCCTAGCAGCACGTATTCCTTTCATGCCCTATTGGGAAACAGAACTGGGTAATCCTACGACAAAGGGTCGAGAAACTCAACGACCTTAGTCTCGACCAACTCGGGGGCTGGGTCTTCATTTCTTGTTTACATTATTACAAATATGAGACTAATGGAAAAAAAATCAGATTCAGTGGTCAACTATCCCTATCAGACTAGGGTGACCATGGATTCGGGCTTTAGCCCATGGTTTCATAAAACCACACGAATTTCTCAATCTAAACCAAGATGGTTTGGCATGAACGAACTCGACGAAACCCTTACATTTAATCGGTGATTCAAATGGCGGAGGTGCCAAGACGGGAAGGCATTATATCTTTCTATACTCATATACAGTCAGATCATACCAAGTCCGAATTTGACTCGAAAAACCACGAGACCGAGACGATCAAGTGGTGATTAACCACCGTGTGACTAGTATGGGCTATATTCGCCTATGCATTAGGTAATCTTTCGAGAACATGATGGGAAACGATTACTTCTCGTTGTTTCCATTAACGATATCCTTGTGAAACGTTAGTCGAGCGTGGCTATGTTCCTACCCTACAAGGGGTACTCCATTGAGGGGGAATCTTGACTCGATGACTCGTTACTTAGTCATCTTTTACAAAATTACCTGTACATATATGATTAAATCTAGTCCCACGTGTAGGGGCATCCTGGTGATACTAGTGATCATTAAACGCTCATCATGCCTTAAATATTTCTTCGTGATATAGTAACATTCAGGACGTGGTGTTACTTGAATTAAAACCGCATTGGGTACACACTCTACCATTCCCAGTATATGGGACTTTTTATACGACTATCTCCTGGAAAATCACATCGATGTTATCGAAGCTACTAAGTTGTTTCCTTCCGAAGAAGAAATAAAGAGTTGTACAACAGCTGGAGCCAAGCTCCCGACACTTAACACAAACTAGAATTATTATTATAGAAATTTCATATCCTTATGACGTAATCCGACTACTGGTGAGTAGTGCGATGCACACCACTGAGGTAAGTGTGCAGATTCGTTATTACTCGTGTACATGCTCGCCGTATGGCAGCCTTAGGATCTTAAAAACCTTTCTCTTTCTTATTCTCTACGATAGAGAAGGGACTCTCGTGGTCGGTTAGTATTAGCCGAAGATATTCACGTACACGACAACAAGGGAAGATTGTCGCGCACCACTCGGTGAGACCAAATTTATTCCCTTAACACAAATATGCGGAGCATGATGCTCATCGCAACGAACCCTTGGAGAGTACCCATACTCCTCCTCTATAGTGGGTGTTCAATAACTATTAAACGAAATCGTAAATGAAACTTATGGTGTATGAATGGTGAAGATAATGAATACGAAGAAAACATAATAATTTCAGTTATCTGCAAGCTGAATACGTGACTCCTGGTTTGCTATGAGTCCAACAACACTCTCACTTTCAGATTGGAAGTGATGACAAACGTTACTCTTAACAATACGTAGGAATTGTGGATGGACAAATTACACAGCTACTATGTAGCACAATTATCATCCCGTACGATGATGATACTAATCGAAAAGCGAAAACATACTTGTCTGTCGACTGACTGACTCAACTGTAAAGACTGAGCTTTCCAACGAATTACTAAACGGAATTTCGAGGACGAAATTCTTTTAACCAGGGGAGACTTTGACAATTGTGAAAAATCCCGGTAAACTTTGATTGGTACAAGTCCATGGTAATCGGACGTGACATGTATATCAGGATATTGTTGTGATTATGTGTGATGATACGAATTCTGGAAAATGTTATACCAACTATTATAGGAGTATATGCCAAGTAATTACCAAAAACATTACATTGACGCTATGCGTCACCTACATGGCAAGACAAAGTCGTGAATGGATTGACGACTCTGGGAACACGTCATGGTTGACATGACACTATTAAGGGCCAACGGTGTGAGGTTGGTGTCCTTAGTCTTTGACAACGTGATAAACAGGAACTTGACGTTTAACAGCGCATTAAACCGTCGACCATGATTATTAGGCCAACGGTAGGGCCATTTAATATTCCAAGTTCACGAAACATCTTAGTTATGTGCCATAGACTCTGACATAAGATTTGAAACAAATCGGTGCTCGGGCACGCAAAACGAGGCAGTCACGGTTAGGGAAACGCCTTTGCGTTAGGAGCAATGAAAGATAAACCAAATATGCAAGGAATGGTCAATCAAGCCTAAAAACACTTAAACTAACCTAAAACGAGGCTTTTATGATGAAAACGTAACCGCGCTCGGGTTTCGAGACGGTTATGCTCGATTTTTAAAACCGAGTCTTTTGACACTAAGAACGCGAAAAACAGAGTCCGTTTCTCAAATTGGGTACGCGTCTGAGACCCGAAAACGAACCTAAACGCGCCACAGAAGATAAAACTCAACTTTTAATATGAAAAGACGAAGCACGACAAAGCGCGGGTGGGGTAGGGGCACCCCACCTATGCCCCCCTACATATAATTTCTTTTTTTTATTTATTCATTTTTTCTTCAAACTTCTTCATTCTTCTTCAAAGTTCCTGCATAATTTCTTCAATATGGCAGCTGATCTTCACCTAATCTCAACCAAATCAAGGTATACTGGCAAGTTATAAGTGATTTTGATAAGGTTTTCTTGATTAAACATGATTTATAACCGAAAAACCCTTTCTAATCCATGATTTTAGAGGGTTTAAACAAGGTTCTTGGCTGAATAAGAACACCTTGTGAATTCCCTGGTGTTATATGGTAGCCAAGAACATGAAACTTCAGGTTTTGATACACTAATCAACCCTTAATCGACCGAAATTGACTAACAAAGTTATTAACCGAAGAACTATGAAACAAGGCTTGATTGACATGGGTTATGGTATGGTTGGATTGTTCTTGGTATATAGGTACTGAATATGACTCACACCCACTTCTGGACTCAAGAAAAACATTTGGAATCGAAGAAATCGCTAGGTATAACACCCGAAACTCGAATCTAGAGTAGACAGAATATTCTTTGGACCATACCTTGGTCCGTGGGTATTGGATTGAGCTGAAATATGGTGTTGTGATGTAGGGTATTGACAAGAAGGTTCATGTAAAATTTTAAAATTTTTCGAATTTTCACGATTTTTGGTGAATTTTTTACTTTTTTACCAAACGAAATTCGGAAAAAATACAAAACCAAGTCAATAAATCACCAAACCTTACATGAACACTAAGAAACATATAAGGAAATTTCTGGGAAGCTTGGGAGTCTATTGGTTGAGTTTTGATTCGGGTTAAAAATCCGCGTTTTTATGAGTTTTCGGTAGTCGGAAACGCACTGAAACGAAATCGGAAAAATCTCAAATTTTTACAGGAAGTTTCTGGGCAGGTATGGAAGTTCCTGGAATATTTTGAGAGTTTTAGGACCTCGGATGATAAGCAAAGTGAATTACTCGGTGGAATACTATTTTATAAATGATTTATTTGAGAAGTTAAAATAGCTTTATAAATTCCCAAAATAATTTTATTGGAATCTATATATCTTTACTGAGTTCTACAAAACTTTTCAAGATTTTATGAACTATGTAGATCAAATGGGATTTTTTGACATTTTGAACGCTTATTTTAACTAAATTCGGCTGTTTACCGGACAACGAACCTGCCGAAACTGGGAACGGACCAAAACCTATTTTGACTATAATTGGAACACTGGGAGCATTTTGGGAGGTTCCAGGGTAAGCGGGACACTCTGGGTGTGTTCCACCACCGTTCGGGAGGATCCCCGACGGCGAAAATGAAAACTCAAATTTGGGCATCAAAGAAGCTATTAGCAATATCATGATCAAGGAAATTCAAGCAATCAAGGGATGTATCCAATAACAAGATTATGAAGATACTGAAGCAGATTAGAAAAGACCAGGAATTGAAGTCAATGTCTCGTTAAGCATTGGAGAAGCAAGTTACTCAGTTGGCGGTCGATGTGGCTCATGTGAGGAAGGAGTCTGGCCTATTGCCCAGTGATACTACGAAGAATCCTCAACATCAAGGAAGTTCGTCCAATGCCAGAGTTAATCAGGTTAGTATTCTTTAGTCTTGTAAAGTTTATGATAATATGGCCGGGTCTCCTCCACCATTTGTTAAGAGTGTTGTGGAGGAGGTAGATGAGGAAAACGAGTCTGAAACTGAACCAGAACCAGAACCTGTCAGCCCTAAAAAGAATAAAAAAGTGACTTTTCAAGAAAAAAAATAATATGGTAATATAAAATGAACAAGCTGAAACTAAGGAAAAGGGTACGGAGGGTAATACCGCCACATTTCCTAAAGCGTTAATTAATCTGAATACAAAAGTTACAAACAAACACGGCCCACAACAAGATGAGACGTGGAAGTTTTTAAACAGGTCAAAATAAATCTCCCGTTACTTGATGCAATCAAACAGGTTCTGGTTTATGCAAAATACTTAAAAAATTGCCTTAATCGAAAATGTTAGTGCCTTTTATCGTGTGTTCTCCTTCCAAAGCTCTGAGATCCGGGTGCTCCTTAAATCCCCATTCAAGTGTGTGACTTCAAAATGATTCGAGCCTTGTTGGATTTAGGAGCGAGTGTTAGTATACTACCTGGGAGTTTATACGATCAATATGACTTCGGACCATTAAAACAAGCTGACACCACCGTGGTGTTGGCCGACTTGACGTTAAAACTACCCAAGGGGATTTAGCGTGATGTCCCTGTCAAAGTAGAAGATTTTTATTATCCGGTTGACTCTATGGTTTTAGATTATGTTCAAATTGAAAAAACTAAACAACCTAATTTCATATTTGGTTGACCGTTTTTAGTAACTGCTAATGCATTAATTGATTGTTGGAATGGTACGGTCAACATCAAGTTGGGAAATCAAAAAGTTCATTTAAATGCTTTTTCCTATGCATCTAATCCTCTAGTCAATGATGAATGCTTTATGGCGGACATCATTGACGGGTGTCATCCTCATGAGAGTGGGGAAGACATTATAGAGATGTGTGTTGTTTGTGACAAGGATTTAGCAGAAGTGGTTGCAAAAAAGGAATTAGAGGTGATGGCTTTTTGGGATCAAAGCGTACATTGAAACATTGGGAGCATATTGATATCCATTTGAAACTATCACTTGAATCACCTCCCTAACTTGAGTTGAAAACATTACCCAGGCATTTGAAGTATGCTTATGTAGGGGACAACAACACCCAACCTGTGATTATTGCAGCAAACTTGTTAGTAGAACATGAAAGGCTCTTATGGAGGTCTTGGTAGCTAGCCGAGCGGTGATTGGGTGGACTATTTCTAATCTTAAGGGGATCAATCCATCCATTATCATGCATAAGATCATCACAGAAGAAGGTGCAAAACCGACTCGAGATTCACAAAGAAGACTAAACCCGAACATGAGGGAAATTGTGAAGAAAGAAGTCCTAAAGTGGTTGGATGCTGGGATCATCTATCCCATATCCGATAGCACGTGGGTGAGCCCAACACAGACAGTACCGAAGAAAACGGGCATTTATATTGTTACAGGTGAAGATGGTAAAGAGATAGCCACCCGGCTAGTAACCGGGTGGAGAATTTGCATAGATTATAGAAAGTTGAATGTTGTAACTTCCAAGGATCACTTCCCTCTTCCCTTTATTGATCAAATTGTTGAGAAGCTCGCAAGTCAGAAATTTTATTGTTTTATAGATGGTTATTCAGGATATAATCAGATTGCTATTCATCCTGATGATCAACAAAAGACCATGTTTTCTTGTCGTTACGGTACCTTCGCATTTAGGCAGATGCCGTTTGGATTATGTAACGCCTCAGCCACCTTCCAAAGATTATTGTCTTAGCCAAGTGAGTCCGAAAACGACTTTTACATCCATTATCAGTCCTGTTGATGATATCGAAGCCGTGACAGGGGAAGTATTTTTTCAAATACGGTCAGGGAGTCTATGGAGATCTTCATGGATGATTTCCCCATTTTTGGAACATCTTTTGAGGCCTGTTTAGAACAATTATCATGAGTGCTAAAAAGATGTGTTGAAACTAATCTGGTTTTAAGTTGGGAAAAAAGCCATTTTATGGTTCAAGAGGGTATCGAGTTGGGGCATGTTTTTTTGAGCAAGGGTATTGAAGTGGATCCTACAAAAATACAAGTAATTTCAACTTTACCACCACACACAAGTGTAAAAGGCGTATGTGCCTTTCCTGGACACGCCGGGTTTTATAGATGGTTCATAAAAAAACTTTCAGTTATTACTAAATCGTTGTGTAACCTTTTGTTGAAAGATGTCCCTTTTGTTTTCGATAAACATTGTTTAAAATATTTTGAAACATTAAAACAAAAGTTGGATGAAGCACCCATTTTATAATCACCTGATTGGTCACTTCCATTTGAAATAATGTGCGATGCTAATGATTTTGCAATAAGCTCAATTTTGGGATCAAGGGTGGACAAGAAGCCAGTGGCGATTTATTATGCTAGCAAGATTCTTTCGGATACTCAATTGAACTATACCACCAATGAGAAAGAGTTGCTTGCGGTTGTTAATGCTTTAGATAAATTTAGGTCTTATATTTGTGGTAGTAAGGTCATCGTTTATTGTTGTCAGGTATCATGTGTAGAAGAAGGATGCAAAGCCAAGGTTGATTAGATGGATACTACTATTGCAGGAATTCGACCTCGAGATACGTGACAAGAAAGGCAGTGAGAATGTTGTGGCGGATCACCTGTGGCGGGTGGTTCATGAAATAGAAGGACATGAACATGATATTTAGAAACTTTTCCAGATTAGCAACTATTGGTTGTTGATATTGAACCAGGTTTTGCTAATTATGCTAACTTTGCTCATTCAAGTACAATACCGGATCATTGATCAAGAAGGAAGAAAGCACATTTTCTGACTCAAGCAAAGCATTATATTTGGGAAAAGCCGGACCTTTTCAAGGTTGGAGTGGGTCAGATTATTCAAAAATGCATAGAAGATGCAGAGATTCCATTCGTTCTATCGACGATACATGAATCAGCATGCGGAGGACATTTTAGTGGACAGAAGACGACACGCAAAGTGCTAGTATGTGGATTATATTGGCCGACTGTGTTAAAAGATACGTTCAGATATGCTATAAATTTTTTGAGATGTCAACAGATGGGTAGCATCACGAAGAGGGATGAGACGCCCATACAGCTAATCCTCGTTGTTGATATTCTTGACGTGTGAGGAATTGACATTATAGGGCCATTCCCTAATTCGTTTGGTAACCTTTATATTTTGGTGGCAGTGGACTATGTGTCTAAATGGGTTGAAGCCATTGCCACTAAAACCAATGACCATAAGGTTGTTTGCAATTATGTTCAGTCACACATTTTTGCTTGGTTCGGGTTCCCCGTGTGATCATTAGTGATGGGGGATCTCATTTAAAAAATGCAAACTCCTTAAGAAGTATGGTGTATATCATCGAATTACCACTCCATATCATCAATCAGGTATGTTTTCTTGTGTTTATGAGCATGTGAGTATGATTGCACAACGATTTATTAGAATTACGTTTGGTAATTTGGGTTAGGAAGTTGGTAAGTTGAGTTGGAATGAAGATTGGACTGAAATTGTCAGTTGGGGTAAGATAAGCTTGTTAGTGGTAATGTGGATTAGTCGGGTGATGTTAGTAGAGAGTTGTGTTTTATGGATTTTGTAAAGAGTATGTTGGTAGGTTTGTCATGTATTCAGAAGGAATAAAGGTGATATTTGGGTAGTATTTTGGGTATGTGGCATTTGTAGGAGGAGGTATCCCATTTAAAATTGGGATATTCAGTGTTAGTTAGATGAATAAGATAGAGTTGAGTGGAGAACCGTTGATTTCAGGAAAGTTTTGTTGAATAAGTGAGTGAGTGAATGGTATGCAATGATAGAATTTGGTTCGGGTTAGTGAATCTCATTGTGTTTTAAGAGTTTGTCGGATTGGTATGTGCAATATTTGGTTTATGCTAAGTTGAGTTTGGATGAATTACGTTGTAGAAATTAATCAGAGTAATGTTCGGTCGAGTTAGTAATGAGTTGAGAAACAGTGGTTAAATTCGTTTGGTCGGAATCGAGTAATAGGAGTTGAGTCAAGCACGGGTGTAGTGTCGAGTTATATGAAAAAAAATTCAGAAAAAATATAAAAACATTTGTTTACGATGACATTTAAAAAGTGGTTAAAAGTGCCGGTTTTGAACATGTTTGAAGAAAAATCGAATTTGGGAATACTAAAGTGCATTTTGTGAATATCGGTCGAACCGTTCGTACTCAATTTCCATTCGAGCGGATCGACTGGGTTAAATACTTTTTTTTTCAAAAAGGGTATCCCGAATTTTTCGAATTGCATATTTTTGTTAACTTAAAACCATGAATGAAATGTTATACGGTTACAAGTTATGAAGTTTTTAACTTGTTTAACGTGTTATACAGGATGTCAGGTGAAGGATATTATCATGGTACGAAAAGGAATAAATTAATGGAAAAGGCTCGCCAAGTTGAGTTTCTGATGCCGAAAGAATGCCCAGAAACGAATTCAGTCACGGGACCCCTTGATCAGTGTATTCTACGTGATCACACCCTATTGCAATTTATGTTAGGGACTGACGAATATGAGAGGTGTGAGAAATTTGTGAAGATTGAGTTGTTTCAACATAAAACAGTGAATTGGTGTATGATTGATAAGATGAATTTAAGGATAACTTCGAATGTTTGTTGGGTCCGAGATGGTTAGAGGTGATTAGGTGTGCGGAGCCATAGTATTATGAGTTTATAGTGGAGTTTCCTTCCACTTTTCAGTACACATTGACATGGTTTATGCAGTCATACATAGTTAGCTTTGTGCTCGGGCAACGTGAGTTTAGGACGAGTGTCCCTCAGTTTGTTGTGGCTATTGGATTGTACACTGCAGATGAGGCGGGGTCGCCGCAGTTTAGGAAGTTACTGAGGGGTAGTTCGTTGCAAAAGAAAGAGTTGCAAGTGTTGTGGCCCTCATAGCAAGGTTCCAGCCACCATAGCAGGGTCAGGCAGGTGGGGGTGATAGTAGATGAAGGATATTCCCGGTGAGGAGACCGAAAATGAGAAGGATGAGTAGATGATAGCAGTATCAGCTACCGGTTATTTTAGGTTATTTTGTACTTTTCCCTTTCTTTTGTTTTTATTTTGAAGCTCATGGTCTGTACTAAATTTTGAAAGTTCCGGATCCGGTAGGTTTAAACGAATTTAGATAAGATAAATCTAGTTAATATCAAAAGAGCATACATCATTTTACAAGCTAGAGAGAAATTTGAGGTCTCTCTAGCCTTTCCCCAAAACTTATGAACTTCTAACACATGACTTCCTATTTACAGACATTAGCCTGCTTTGGAGCGAATGACCAGTTCGTGCGGATGAGTCCTCATCCGTATGAACGAGCACTCGTCCTCTCCAAAGTGTCATTTGTTCGAATCTAACTCACAACTATACAATATTCAACACACGCTCTATCTAGCCTATTTGTACAATGATGGACACATACAATCTGCACCAACAGTTTCCCCCTTGTACGTCACTGTCAAATCTTGATCTTCAAATATGAAAGTCGCGTTTGAATATTCTGCAATTTCAGTCAACTGCTGTGAGTATCTTCAAATAATTCCCTCTTGAATGAAGATTTGGGTTTGCATTATTTCCAATATATTCCCCTTGAAATGAATCCACACTTCAGGTCTTTATTTGAACAGTTCCTAACCTCCTCTGATTTGCTTAACTGCAATCATCACAAATAATCACCAACATGAAACTAATCAATGCAACATCTCAATTTCATCGTTAATCACATCTGCGTTCGGTTTTGATTTACCACTTTAGCCCAATCTCTTAACACACTTTGATCCAAGAAACACTCTTCCACAATCAAATTCACATTCTTCCACTATAGTCACAATAGCAAATAGATAGCCTTCTCTGTTAGTCCCGGCAATAGGTTAATCAACAAGCATCATCATTCCCTGGCGGTTAGTCTAGAAAACAACTCATCTGCTTGAAGATTAACCATTCTAAAACTTTAGACTATCACAGAACTATCAGGTAAATTTTTGTAAGCCCTATGGTATCTTTTAAGTGTCAACAATACTGATGCATCCTCTTGACGCTAATCCTGCTAACCGGCTTGTACGAAAACTCGGACCTTAAACCATCAGACATCAATATGATCATGATCTAAATAATCCGAACCTCCTATGATCATAGACTAACGAATCTAAGATCTTATGCATCCCAAGTCAATTTGAGTCTGAACCACCCGAATACTGTTGCACGTTTTCCTATCTGAATTTCCAAAAATGTTCTAATATTTGGAAAATTTTATTCCCCCTCATATTTGGCTAATTATGACCTCTCTAAACTCATCACTGAATTCCCCCTCAAAATAATGAAATTCAGTCCTCTCTTTTCTCTGAAAAACTCAATTATGTGGAATATGTGACATTTTGCTCCACAAAAGCTTGTTTTTCATCAATGCGGATATTTTGATTTTGGCCCATTAATAGTCACTTTACCAAATGATACATGTTATACAACGGTCTTCATGATTACCCCACTATCTTCACTACTCTGTAATCTCATCATCTTAATCATTCTCCCAAGCCTCCAACGGTGTCCCCGAACAACCCGCATTTAATGTTAAAAACTGGAAACAAAATTCAATAACCATTTTTTTAGACATTTTGACTCATTCATGTGTGAGAGTCCTCGAGCGGATAACTCCTTCGTGCGTATGAGCTGATTCATTTTGGAACGGATGAAGCTCATTCGTGCATAAGAGAGCCTTCTGTGCGGATGAAAGCTTGATCCGTGCGGATGAAAGTTGATTCGTGCGTTTGACTGACTGGTTCGTGTGAATGAACACAATTTTTAAAAGAAAATCAATCTTTATGTTATACTCAAACTGCACTTCGTACCTTTCGCTATGAAATCGGCAAAAACCAACCTTTATGTTCAGGTTTTGCTACAGGTGCAACCTTTAACACAAACGTCGTTTGTTTTTCTGGTTAACACCCCTCACATGCAATGCATGTGAGGGTATTAATTTCATTTCAGTAATCATGTTAATGCTTTCTTTATACAAAAGAAAAACGAAATAGAATGTTGTCATCTTCATGACTTCATCACTGGTTAACACCCTCACTTTCCGGCAGCCACCGCCACCAACCAACGGTAACAACACGATGATATCATCGGTGGTGTGGAGATAACGCGTCCATTATCTTTACCCCAATGAAGCATACCTCAATCTTCCCTTCTTGAAATCAACCATATATATTAATTTATATATATATATATATATTGATCCCATTTATTTACACTAATCAAGCTAATTTTACTAGTACATGTGTATACGTATTGAACTAGTAGCCATAATATACTTTACCAATGACAACCAGAAAAAATATATAAAAAGCTACATCAAAATAGAATGCAGAATTTAGGCCTATGAACACGATGATATCACCAAACACAAAAGATAAATTGCCAAAAGATAAACCAAATCTTAAACAAGAATAAGGAATGACATATAACAATATGAAGTTTCATATAATCAGCATCAACAAAGCCTTTTGTTCATTCACACAGAATCCAGAGCTTCCATAAATGCAAAAGAAATTCAAAACTCAAATACTTGATCGACTTTTCGGCCATTCTTCACTTTCAAAACTGTTAGGATCTGAGTTTGAATATGGAAAATGAATGAGTTTAACAGAGATTTGCAGCGAAAATAGATGAAAAAACTTTTACTACAAGCAATGGTCGTTTGTTTTCATCATCATCATGCTTTCAAGTTGGTAAACTTGCATGTGATTCACAAACTCTCCCTCAGCCTTTGCAATTGAAGTTTGGTAGTAAGAAAATGCAGAAAAGATGATATGCGAAAGTTGATCTTTTAATAGACAAAGTTAAACTGTTACATAAGTTACCTATTTATACTAAACTATCTAACCACTGAGCATCTTTGATGACGTCGGGGTTGATAGTGACAGGAAACTAAATGTAACTCACTACAAACACTGCTAATACTAACTATCAGTGCTTAGCACTGTTACATTGATTATCTAACTAATGACTAAGCTCTGATCTCTATCCTCTGATCCTTGTAGCTCTGGCAGACCTTTGCAACTTTGTGAAGACAGATGATAGAAGAGCAATCTTTAGGAAAGGCAACGTTTGTGCAACAGAGGTTGTAACCTCTGATAGTGTAACCAAAGCTCCGATAATGTTATTTGGTTTTGTATCATATGTTCCTTTCATAGGGTTCAATCCCAACAATCTCCCCCTAGAACAGATGATGCCAAAACACTTTATTCTTGGTCTTTATTCCTCAGGAAGAATTCTCTTATTTGACCTTTGAATTGAAGTTCAAAGTTAAGAGATTCTATGTCATCAGCATCCTTCTGTAGCTCTAAACATAATCATTCTTGGAAGTCTTCTACTGTAAGCCCATAAGAAGCTTCCATGGATAGTTTAGTGGCATTACCATCAGACTTGAGCAGTGTCAATTCATGGGTGTCTTTGTCGACCTTCCACTTTAGAATTTTTGGGTCTGAAGGTTTTCTTGATGGAGCTTTTATTGCTGAGGTTTGAGAAGGAGCTATTTTTGACAAATCTTTAGCCAGCTTGGCACTTGAATCATCTGTTGGATAATCAATCATGTTCTGTATATCTTCCTTGATAAATGTATCCTCAAACTCTTTCCCCTTGCCTTTTTCTGTGTAACAGGGCAAGTGTGGAATGGGCAGATGTTGTGCTGGACTTTTTGGAGAGTTGGGCTTTGAGAATAGCATCTTCTATTGAATAATCAGGTTTAGGAGGCATGGATGGATCCTTTTTCCTCCTTTCTTTTAAATTTTTGTAAGTGTCTATCACCCTAACCTCACCCCATCTCATCACTTGATTCTTTGAACCATAATTGTTCTGAATTAATTCATTCTTCATTCTTTTTAACTTCGAGGCTCTTTCAGTCATATCTTTCTTGTATAAATCCTAGTTGGGAGAAGTTGGCTTTTTGAGAGGGTCTTTCAACATTTCGTGCATTCTGTTGATTTCTTCTCTTAGCTCATCTATGCTCCAATCCCTGAACAGTGCCCTTGTTTCCTTATACATCTTCTTCTCCATGATATACTCAATGAGTTCGCTCTTGAGCAGCTTATCTTCCCTTTCTGACAACTGATTGCTCAGGTTCTTGACAAAATCTTGTAAGATGCTGGCTTTACTTAGTTGAAAGGACATGGCAATCTGTATCTCTCTATCACTTTTACCAACTGATTCTCTTTTAGCAATATCCTCTGCTTGCTTCCGTTTCAATTCCAGATAATCATCAACATTTGCAGGTCTTGGATAGCCATTAAGGGATAGGATTGTTCTTTTGTCAGAGTCATCTTCTGAAAAGAAACTTAGGGTCTCTTCCTTGACTGTTGGTAAATCAAGAGGATATAACTTTGCTGCAGGAGTAACTCAAGAGTTGGGGATGTTGTAAGCTCTGATATGGAGGTCATTGGTTGTGATGATAGTGGAAGAGGTGCAGGAATCTCATCATCATTTATCACTTTTATGATCTTTCTCCTTTTAAACCTTAAAGTGGGTGATGGTGGTGGTGGTATTTTTGGTGGTGTGGATAATGGATGAGTTGATATGGGAAATGAGATCATGGCAGTGGATAGGGCTGCATCTGTTGCAACCTCTGCTGTATCAACAGATGTTGATACAACAGATGCTGTAACATCTGCTTGTGTGGTTGTGGGTTGTGGTTTTGAAGATGTGATAGGTTTTTGAGAGACAGAGGTTTTGATGGTTGGATTGGTTTCAGGCTTGGTTTTAGGAGGTGTGGTTGTTGGTTGCCTAGCTTTTCTAGCAGGTATCTTCTTTGATGAAGTACCAACCTCTCCTTTTTCTTTTTGCTGTTCAATCTTTTTCTCAACCAACACTCTGCTCTCCTTAATCACTATCTTCTTGTGACTAGCCCTTGCCTTGGCCACAATTTCATCAGTTAAATCTTTCTTCTTTGAACCATCAGGCCTTGGAATATTTAATGTAGGTCTGGCCTTATCATCATCTATTTTCAGCTTTTTGTTTCCCAAAGGTTTCTCCCCCTTTTTGGCTTCATCTGTTGTAGCAAAGATAACCGTTGGAGGTGCATGGCCAGTGGTTGTGAATAGATGAGCTTTGATGGCTTTAATGTCTGCGGCAGTGTCTTGATACCTTGACTCAACCATGTTTCTAACATCATTTATCTGGTGCTTGTGTTGTAGATCCAAATAATGTTGTTGATGTTGAAACAGAGGGTTAAGAGCTTCTTTGAGATCAGCAGTGGATATAACAGAGGGTTGACTTTTTGTAGCTATCATCTGCTTCAGTAAACTTTTGATCTCGTCCACAGAATGTTCTATCTTAGTAACTCTCTCCATCAAATCCTGATATTTTAGATCATCACCTAATTTAATAGGATCATCTGAACTCCTACCAGACATGGTAGTTGAATCTATGGTATCATTAGCAGTGGTTTTAGGACTAGCTTCAACCGTAGATGCCCCTTTGACAATAGTGGTAACAATTGTAACCCAAGGGATGTAGCCTCTTCAAGTGCTTATGGGCTAGCAATGAATAAAGAGTCAGACCCAGCCTCTTGATGAAGTATATTCTCAGTAATAGGTTGTTGAGAAGTGCTGGTTTGTGCCTGGTCTAATTCAATTGCATTCAGCAATGGTAAAATAGTGGGTGGAAGTGTGGATATTGGTGAAGGTGGTTGTGTAGAAAGCGACAGTGACCTGGGAGAGGGGCTGTGGAAGATAGAACCAAGTGGATCTAGAGCTTCATAATTTGGTGTCCCTGTGTCTACAACCTTTTCCTTTTGTGAGGAAGAAGGTGGAGTTTCAAAGCCGGTTGGAGATCTTTGAACCATCTGCTGTGGAGAAGTAGCAGCAGTAGTTTGTGACTTTGGTGCTGTCACCGGGTTAACCTCTGGGATCTCATCTTCCAGAGGACCCTTTTTGGGTTTGGTGGACTTTTTGGTAATTGTTTTGGTTTTCTTTTTGAGGATTTTTGGTGCGGGCTTCAGAGCAGCGGTTGTGGTGCCCTGATCACCAAGAGCAGTGGGCTCAGTAGCAAGAGACTGAGTTTGAACATTTTGTTCAGGTAAAACTTGCTCAACCTCCTCTACTTGTGTTTTCGCAACTTTATCTTTGTTTGTTATTAAGGTGAAGGTTTCATGATTGAGGCGGCATTGGTTTGTCACAACGCCTTTTTTACTTTCAGGACCTTTGATTTGATCTTGTAAGTAAACACTCAGAAACCGTGGATGAATCAAAAAGACTTTTCTTTTTTCAATATTTTGAAAACTAGTTACAAGATCAATGAACAGTATCTGGGAGTAGTTAAAATCTGTGTCAGTTAAAATGCATACCCCAGATGTTGCATGTTCATTGGAATTTCATTGAAAGCAATGGTTTTTGCTGAGAGACAAGTTAGAATTGTGTGAAAAAAATCTCGTCTCAGTAGGAAAGTTAAGTTTAAAGATGGTCATACCTTTCATCTGGCCTTCATAACCTCTTTCCAGAAACTCTGCTTGGATCTCATTGAGAGGAAATGACACAGGATGTTCTATGTCATTTAACTTGAAAACTTGAGAGATCGATTGGGGGCTAATTTGCATCAACACTCCCCCTACTCTTGAGATTATTGTATAAGGAACACCAGCAGCAGTTGAGTGAACCTTAGCATTATTCCAAAATTCACGAAGAGAATCAATGTAGATTGGGGCTTTGACTTCCAACATGTGCTTGAATTTTGACTTTTGCAAAATTTGAATCATTGGATGATAGCGAGTATTTGTGTCCTTTGCTTCAAGTATGGCGGTGTAATTATGTGGGGTATTGATTATGAGAGTGAAAGGTGGAAGTTCTTGTGTGGATTTCTTCGAAGATTTTGATTTGGGTGCCATGGTGTTAGAGAGAAAAATTGTTTTGAGATTTTTGAAATCGACACAGTTTTAGGGTAAACACTGGTGAGGGATAAAACAAGGTTTTTATAGGGTTTTCAAAAAGTGATGATGACGTGGCATCTGTTGTAAGATCTGATGGCTAACATCTTGGCCACGTGTAACCTCTGATGAGAAAAGTACTGATTTTTAACACTATCAGTGGATAGCTATCAGTGTTTTGAAACAAGTGGTAAAAATGGAAGTCAGAGGATACACTTTAACAGTGGATAAGATTTTGAAGCCTATTAGAGGTTTTGAGCAAACAAATGTTATGAGCAGACTTTTAAAGATTTATTGAAAAATTCAATTTTAACTATTTTTAAGGATGAGTTTTTAATTTTCTAAAAACATTTTGATGCTATGTACACATGGATTTACAAGAAAACTTGTTTTAATCCATGTTTGGCATTCCAATTCTTGAGATCAAGTTTTCAAAGGTAGATGTATCCAATGCCTTGGTTAAAACATCTGCCAACTAATCTGAAGTATGAACATGATGCAAAAAAATCTAACCTTTTTCATAGCAATCTCTCACAAAGTGATGTCTGATGTCAATGTGCTTTGTAGTTGAGTGAGAAACTGGATTTTTAATGATGTTTTCAGCAGCTTGACTATCCAATCTGAGTGAGTCTTTCGTGCAGTTATACCAAAATCCAGCAACTGGTTTTGAAGCCACAAGAGTTGAGCAGTACATCTAGCAGTAACAATATACTCTGCCTCAGCAGTGGATGTTGAAACTGCAACCTTCGTTTTGCTTTGCCAAGACACTAGACAATCACCTAGGAGTTGACATCCTCCTGATGTGGACTTCCTTGTAGTTTTGCACCCAGCAAAGTCACTATCTGAAAAACCTGAAAGCTCAATATTCCCATTAACTTGATACTAGATACCAAGTGTGGGAGTACCTTTTATGTATCTGAATATCCTTTTTACAACAATAAGATCAGACTTTCTAGGTAATGCCTGTGATCTGGCACAAACACATGTTGCAAACATGATGTCTGGCCTTGATGCAGTTAGGTACAGTAAAGAGCCAATCATGCTTCTATAAAGAGTTTGATCAACAAGGTCATCTTTACCATCAATGGTGACTAGCTTGGTGGTTGCCATGGGTGTGCTACATGGTTTACAATAATCCATATCAAACTTTTTAAGCAGTTCTTTCACATACTTGTTTTGATGGATAAATGTACCATTTTGCAATTGTTTAAGTTGGAGACCAAGAAAACATTGGAGCTCACCCATTGCACTCATTTCAAACTCTGCTGCCATGAGTTTTCAAAACTCTTCACACATAGCAGTGCTTGTGGATCCAAAAATGATGTCATCCACATAAATTTGGACAAGCATCAAATCTTTTCCTTTCCATTTTAAGAATAGGGTTTTATCTATTTTACCTCTAGTAAACCCTATGGATAAGAAAAAAGTGGATAGAGTTTCATACTAGGCTCTTGGTGCTTGCTTCAAGCCATACAATTCTTTGTTGAGCTTGTAGACATGATCAGGATGGAATGCATCTTCAAAGCCTGGAGGTTGACAGACATACACCTCTTCTTTGATTTTTCCATACAAAAATGCACTCTTTATATCCATTTGATACACCTTTATGTTGTGGTTAGCAGCAAAAGCTAAGAACAGGCGAATAGCTTCCAACCTTGCTACAGGAGCAAAAGTCTCATCATAATCTATACCTTATTCCCGTCGATAGCCTTGAACCACGAGCCTTGCTTTGTTTTTGACAACAATACCCCTTTCATCAGTTTTGTTCTTAAAGACCCACTTTGTGCCAATTGGACCTACATCTTTTAGTAGTGGCACAAGCTCCCAGACTTGTTGTCTATTGAACTGAAGGAGTTCTTCTTGCATGGCTTCTACCCAGCTGTTGTCTTTCAGTGCCTCTTGGTACTTGACTGGCTGTGTGAGTGATAGAAAACCAGCAAAAAGACATATTTTGGGATTGGCTCCGTGTGAGCACCCCAGATTTGATGTTGCCAATAACTTGATCTGCTGGATGTCTTTTGAGACAAATCAAATCACCTTGGTATGGACAATAGCATTTTGAGGTGATGGCTGCAAATGTGTATCATCTGAGCTAACCTCTGCTGGTGAATTTGAAGTATCAGCCACTGATGGAAATGGAGGTGGTGGTATTGGGGGTATAGAGGTAGCATTCTGTTGATTTTGGTGCCCAAATGTAGGACTTTTATCAACAGATGTTTGATTTTGTGAACTGGCATAACTTTGAGGATCAACCAGTGTTGATGCAGAAGTGGCAGAGTTTACACAAGAGCTTGTGGCACCTGATCCTCTGTTGGAAGAATGGACTTTTGTTTGTGGAAGCACACATTGATCTTCTCCAGATGATTGTGGTGTACCTGCATTGTCTAGCTTGATAAAAACATCAGCAAAAGTGAATTTATCTAAATCAAAAAGTTCTGCAGGATTTGTTGGGATTTTCAGTGATGAAAGTTCATTGAACTTTACATTCAAAGTTTCTTCAGCACACTTGGTCCTAGAGTTAAGAACTATGTAGGCTTTAGCAGTGGTTGAGTATCCCAGAAAATAACCACAATCAATTTTGGCTGCAAACTTAGATATAGAATCTTTTAAGTTCAAAATGAAGCATGGACAGCCAAAAACTTTAAAAATAGGAAATCAGAGGTTTGATTTTATACAAAATCCCATAGGCAGTCTTTTGATGCCTGAGGTTAATCAAAACTCTGTTTTGAACGTAGCAAGCAGTGTTTACAGCCTCTACCCAGAAAGACAAGGGTAAACCAGAGTCTGCTAGCATAGTTCTTGCTGATTCAATTAAAGTTCTATTTTTCCTTTCAACCACCCCATTTTGTTCTGGAGTCCTTGGAATGCTATATTGTCTAACAATTCCTTTTGACTCACAAAAAGCATCCAACTCCCTATTTTTAAACTCTGTTCCATTGTCACTCCTAAAGATTTTTACTAGAAGATCAAATTTTTTCTACTTGTTTAACAAAGTTTTGCAAAATGACTGCAGTTTCATCCTTAGAGTGGAGAAAGAAGGTCCATGTAAACCTAGAGAAATCGTCAACTATCATTAGGCAATACCTTTTGTATTTTAAGCTTATGATTTGCACTGGGCTAAACAAGTCCATGTGAAGCAATTGTAAACACTGGCTTGTTTTGGACTCTTCTTGATTTGAAAGAACTTTTATGTTGTTTTCCTTTTAAGCAGGAAACACAATGTTCATCACAGGAAAATTGCTTGTGAGGCAAACCTCTTACAAGACTTTGTTTTGAGAGTGTGGTGATAGTTTTAAGATTAGTGTGTCCAAGTCTTCGATGCCATAACTCAGTCTCTTTGCTAGAAGCAATGGAGAATAAGCATGTTCCGGACATAGGATTATCTTTTAACATATCTACCACATACACATTCCCACTTTTGTGTGCAGTGAGTTGTGCTTTGCTCTCAGCAATGATTTGATCAATCCTTTGAACAACAATTTGACAAGTTTTCTTGGTGAAGAAGGATCCATACCCTCTTTCACTCATTTGTGAGACACTCAGCAGGTCAAATTTCAGATTATCAATTAAGTTCACATTTTCAACCTTGAGTTTCCCAGCCAGAACCACCCAGACCCTAAAACCTTTCCCTTTGAGTTATTACCAAAAGATATATCACCCCCATGAGCCATGAAGTCCTTGAGAGGGGCTCTACATCCTGTCATGTGCCTGGAACCTCCACTATCTACATACCATAAGCTATCAAGGCAATAGAGGGTCCTTGCACATCAAGTAAATAGATCAGTTAAGATAGGTCTCCAAAGCCAAAATGGCTTTGGATGGGGTAACAAATGGTCCAGTCTCAAGTCTAGGACAATGGTCAGTGGTTTGGATTTTTTCTTGTAACATCTGCTCTTGACCCTTTCCTATCAGATGATTATATCCATAGGGATGTTTATTCACTCTTTGCTTTGAAGGCTTTTTGTATCCTTCATAAGTTAGAGGAACCCTTTTATAGGCTGGTTGGCCATGCCCTCTTGGAAATGAGTTGATGGTGGGGCATCTGTCACTTGCACCTCTCTAGGAACAAAGGTTTTTTTGGTGCATAATGTCTATGTCTTATTCTTATATCGAGTCTGTTTTCTATAGAGCTGAATAGGCTAGGTATACGAAATATTTATGTTTAGTTTAGCCAAGTTCGCTCATCAGCAACATGTTTATGCATGTTCGGCCGAACTTGCTTATGCAAGTTCGGGCGAACTTGTATCCTTTGGAGCGAACTTGTTAGCTTATAAATACCTAGCTAGCCTACTTCATTTGTAACTTTGGCATTTCAGAGGCAAAGCTCTGCCAGTTTGTAACCAGACCGTTTGATCTATAAAACTGACGTTTAACTGATTAAATCTTGTCTATTGGTAAACACGACGTAATATTTCCGCTATTATGGACGTTAGATATCAAATTTAGGTTCCTAAGTATCGAGGATCGGTCCTACAAGTGGTATCAGAGCTAGAACAGCCTGATTTGATAGTATCAAGATAAGAACACTTCTTTTCTACTACATTCTTCTTTTTTCTTAACTTTTGAATATAAAATGAAGAAATCACGGTCAAAATCTTTTGTATTTTGAATATATCATGTAAACTACAACAAATTGAAAGATTGAAGACCAAATTCAACTGAATTCATGTCAAATTTTTGAAAAAAACATGATTTTGAAAACCCTAAGGATCGAACTTATTGGCCATGCTCGGCCAAACTTATACTAAAACATCACTTTTCAAGTGATTTTTAGCAAGTTCGCCCGAACTTGAGTAGTTTTTGACTAAATTTCAGCTAAGTTCGCTCGAAGTTACACAATTTTTCATTGATTTTACATCAAGTTCGACCGAACTTGTGTAAATCTCAAAGAAAATTTAAGTAAGTTCGCCGGAACTTACTAGATTTTTATCAAATTCTTGAAGATAAGTTCGCCCGAAGTTCTGTAGGATTTGTGTCTCAAGTTCGACCGAACATTAAGCAACAAATCTAGCAAGTTCGACCGAACTTGTTAGAAAAGCTGAGAATTCTTCATTTGTTGCTACAAGTTCGACCAAACTTGTAGTAGGTCTAATTGTTTTCAAAGTTTTTGAAAAATTTTCAGAGTACACGTTTCGTTATTCACAATGGAGGATCAAATAAGAGCTTTTATATCCGGAGCTAGTTCGTCAAATGCCAATGTGATCAATCAAGTCAATCTTGACAATGAAATAGGAACGACTGTCAAACCGCCCAAGCTGATGAGCATGGACGAGTACAAAGCATGGAAAGACAAATTTACTTACTGGTTCAAGCCATGCACTTCGCTGGCTGGGTGTCAATTGAAAGAGGCTACACTGTTCCGGTAGATGAACATTAGCAAGTCCTTGAAAAGTACAACTATTCGACAGTACAGAGAGACGAATACATTGCTGAGAAAAAGATGATCAGTCTCATCCAACAGTCTGTCAAAGAAGATATCCTGATTTTGCTACCAGAGTATGCTGCTGCAAGAGATCTTTGGTTGTCATTACAGAAGAAGTATCTAGGCAGCGCCGAAACGATCAAAAGCAAGAAGGCAATTATTCTGAAAGAGTTCGATATTTTCACTATGCTAAAGAATGAGACCATAAAGCAAATGATCGAGCGTTTCTGTCATCTTAAAGTGCAAATGCGAAGACACGGTCTCGAAAAGACAGAACAAGAATACATCGACAAACTTGCTGACGCACTACCAGAGGGTGAATGGACTACGTATTTGTTGGTTCTTAAGAACAGTGATAAGTGGGAATTTTTCAAGTTGTCGACGTTTATCGATAAACTCGAAGGCCACGAAATGGAACTTCTGAAGATGGCGAAGTCAAAAAACGCTAATGTAGTTCAAGACGTCAGTCTGTATTACAAAGCCGGAGTGCTAGATAGCATTTCGAGTCCTAAAATTCAGAAGGCTTTTAGTGCAAACATGAATGCTTCTCCACAAAATAAGAATCAATCACAGCCTCAGTATGATCAGAGTCCTCAAAGTTCTTACTCAAGCACTGGTTAAAATTCAACGTATCAAAGCCAAGCGAACCAGAATCAACAACAAAGTTCTGATCCGAATATATATAAATGCAACATCGCAGTGAATTTGAACAATGTTGTTTCAGAACAAGTTGCAAAACAACATATGTTACTACTTGCTACCGTTTTAGAATCTTATGAATGTCTTATTGACGGTAAGATCGAAAACCCCGAGATGACCGCAGAAGATTATGACCAGGTAGACAAGGAAGAACTCGAACTAATGGACAGAAAATGGTCCTTAGCTTCGATCATCAGGAGAGTGACAAAGTTCGTTGCACTCACAGGCCGTGACATAGGAAATTCCAGCACAAATTAGGTTTTGACAAAACCAAAGTCACATGCTTTAGATGCCATCAAAAGGGGCATTTTAAAAGAGAGTGTAAAAACACGGAAGCAACCGGAAATCAAAGTCCTTTCGGAGGAGGAAATGAATATTATAAAAAGCCACTTCTATATAAACCATTTCCGAAGAAAACTCAGGTTGAAATCCAAGAAAAACCTGACAATAGCACCACTGAGAAAGCTATGGTGGCATCCAGTGAAGATGATGGTTTTGATTGGAATTCTTACATTGGGAAAAAGACCGGAGTTGGTTTGATGGCGGAGATAGTTGAAGATAATTCTGCAGAGGAAACAGTGGCAGCAGCTGAAGCAGCAGCTTTCGAACAAGCTCTTCTGGAACAATACTTGCATCAACAGCAGGAAGAAGAGGAATATATTCATATGCAAAGACAAGGAATTTTATCCTCTAATTCTTGTGACAGTTTTGCAGGTCATTTTGATGGAAGCTCAAAAGAACAAGTGGTTGAGGAGAAAAATATTGATGAAGTGATCATTGATGTCACTCAAGAAATGAAAGTCGAAGACCTCAAGGACATGGCAGATAAAGCTTTAATGGCGAATCTAACCAAGGTAGGTCCAGAGGTAAAAATTGTCGAGAAAGGAGGTGTCAAAGTACAAGTTGTTGAGGTTGAGAAACCTTGTACAAAATGTACTGAACCTTGTGTTGAATGCGCTGATAAATAAAAGATCATCGCTAAAAACAATGTGCATAACGAATTATTGAAATACGATTATCGCACAATGAAAGAAGTGTATGATAAAATGAAAAATGATTATGGCATACTCGACAGAAATAACATTGAACAACATGATAATATAAGGATGTTGAGTGGAACAGTAATGGATAAACAAAGGGCAATTAACATTTATATTAACGCCATTGCTGAAACCAAACAAAAACTTCAAGACATGACAATCGAAACTGAAAGAGTTCAACAGTTGTTGAGAAGTTATACCACAAATGCATATGTTATTGATCACATTCTTCCGACAATCTCATCGGAAGAAAAACCTAAAGAGAAAACTGGCAAAGAATATAGCAATGTTCCTCCACCCCTTTGCGAGAAGTACTGTTGCAAAACCGCGGACGGGATGGATAAGGCACTCAATGTTGAGTTACTTTCTGAGAAAAAAGATGAGTTGCCAGAGAATATTGATATAATCTATGCTAAATCTAATGATGATAACAATGCTGTGGTTAACAAAGTGGTTGAAAATGTTCTAAGTGATTCTGATGACGGCAGCTTCAAAAGCGCCGACTCGAGTTCAAAGAATTCCAATTCACAGTCTGAAAATGACGATAAGTCGTCAGAGGATGGTCTAAGTGACGATCCTAATATTGTAATGTACAAAATTAAGGATTCGGATAGACTATACTTTGATGATAGCTTCCCGATTCAGAATGTGAAGGAAGAATTGCTTGATAAATTCTTTAAACTCGTGGAAGTCACATCAGAGGAATTGGAAATTAACAAACGAAAATTCTATTCCAAACCTAAAAAAACAACTACCGAAGGAATGGTGGTGATCATCCGAAAAACCAGAGAGCAGGGTTGGGTCTAAAAGATTCAGATGAACCAATAAAGAAAGTGTCACCATTTCATGAATATAAAAACAAAAACATGAATTTTGTATATGGGACAAACACGGTTCACAAAGAGAGTTTGATTGGTAAGCAATCAAATGATGAGTTTAAAAAGGAGAAAGAAGTTCGAGATAAAGCCAAGGTTATAAGTGGTGCCAAAACATCAAGTGGGATAAAACCACCAACTAAAGGACATCCACTTGATAATAGGACATGTTTCAAGTGCAATGAAATGGGTCATATTGTACGACAATGTCTGAAATCAAAACCGGCTTATCCTCGAAGAAGAGAATCAAATGTTGTAAAACCAAGGTATCCAGTGTTTGAAAAAACAATCAAGATTTTGAAAAGAAATGAATCTTTGCCAGAAGTTAAACCTAAAATAGAAAAGAAGTTTGAAAATTCTACTTTTGAAAAAGGAGAAACTTCTAGGGCAAACGAAAACAAATTTTACATCAAGAAGGCTAATATCAAATCTCAAGCCTGGATTACCAAGAAAAGATCAACAACATCTGGTGTTATTAAGTCTGAGCTGGTAAAGACTGATAACACGAAAAAAATCTAAACTTGAAATAACTAAGTTTGAGCATGTTAAGACTAGTGATAGCAAGAAAGAATTAAAAACTGAAATCATAATTGAAACCACATCTGAAACTGTCAAAAATTCAAGTGGAAACAATTCAAAGGATAAAAAGAATGTAAAGTTTTCAAACATAAACATCATAGAAAATTCAGATGAAGAATTCGATTATGCTGATGAATGTGAATTTGATTTTAATAATGCTTATCCAATTCAACCCAAGACAAAAAAGGCTTGGGTCTCGCTTTTTAAATAGATTGTTAAAATGTGCAGGGACACCAGAGATCCGTACTTTCAAAGTGGATTTTAGATAGTGGAGCATCCAGGCATATGACGGGAATGAAGGCGTTGCTATTCGATATTAAAGCTATCAATGGTGGATATGTTGGATTTGCAGGAAATCAAGGTGGAAGGATAGTCGCCGAGGGAAAACTCTCCAATGGCGTAGTTTCATTTGATCGCGTGAACTATATTGCAGAACTTGAGAACAATCTTCTGAGTATATCGCAGATTGGTGACAAGAAATTCACAGTCCATTTCAACGACAAAGAGTGTATTATCTTGAAGCCGGGATTCAAAATACCAGATGAGTGGATTCTGATGCGAGCACCACGAGAGAATGATTTATATGTTCTTGATATGGGTGTTGCTACCACTTCATCAAAATCAGCACAATGTTTTGTATCAAAGACTACTGAAAAAGATTCTATTCTTTGGCATCGTAAGATGGGGCATATTCATTTGCGAAAAATGAATTTCTTGGTTCATAATGATCTTGTAGAAGGCGTAAATCTTCGAAGTTTTCAGATGTCTGATCATTGCTTGGAATGCAAGAAGGGAAAGCAGATCAAGAAATCTCATCCAAAGAAAATTCTAAACTCAATCAAGTTTCCATTAGAACGTCTCCACATGGATTTATTTGGTCATGTAAATGTTCGAAGCATCTCAGGAGACTTATATTGCTTGGTCGTGACAGATGACTATTCGAGATATTCGTGGGTATTCTTTCAAGAATCAAAAGATGAAACGTTCGAGAACTTGGTTATTCTATTCAAGAAAGTCAAGAATCTTTATCATCTGCCGGTCTGACGCATTAGAAGTGACAACGACACAGAGTTTAAGAATAACAAAATGAAGGAATTCTACAACGCAAAAGGGATTCTGCACGAGTTTAGTGCTCCCTACACTCCACAGCAAAACGGAGTAGCTGAACGGAAAAACAGAACTTTGATTGAAACTGCGAGAACCATGCTTTCAGATTCTAAACTTCCTATCAGCTTCTGGAGTTAAGCGGTTGCTGCGGCTTGCTACACGCTAAACAGGGTTCTCACTATCAAACCAACAAAGAAAACATGTTTTGAGATGATAAACCAACGGAAGCCAAATTTGAAGTTCTTAGAACCATTCGGTGCACCATGTACCGTAATAGACCAAGATGGCAAATTCAGAGCTAAATCTCTTGAAGGTTTCTTTGTCAGATATGCGAGTCCGTTGAGAAGAGTATATGTTCCTTCATTGAGAAAGGTTATTGAAGCACAACACGTGGATTGCTTCAACTGCACGGATCCTATTCAAAGGAAAGGTGACGCGTGGCTGTTTAACTATCAAGACCTTTGGAAGTCATTTGACTTGACTGAAGAACCAACTGACGAAGAAGTTGTAGCGTTATATTACCTTCACCAGTCAACGAATCAAGAACAAATTGTTCGACCAATTGTGGTTAATCAACCTACGTTGGATCCATCTTCTTCTGGCGCAAGTTCAAGAAGTAGTGGTGTTCCGACTGAAAATGTTTCTAAATCATTATCAATACCTGCTACTCCTCCAACGAATGCTTCTACTGAACCAGTGAATACAACAACGGAGCCCAGGATGCCTCAGAATCAAAATTCTGACTCAGATGAAGCACCAACATTTGATGCTGATGGGGAATCATCTTCTTCAGATGAAAAAGTGGAGCAGATAACAAGTCTTCTTAATCAATTGCAGTCCCGAACAAACAAGCTCTCCAAACATTGAATTGGTTGTTGATCTCAACATCACGAATCAACAAAACTCAGTAGATGTTCCAAGTGAAGAATTGCCGCGATCATATTCCTATCATCCGTCAACAAATATTATCGGAGAACTTCAATCTGGTGTAGAACTCGAGGGCAAATTAATAAAGCACTCAGTTGTTTCTACACACGTGTTGCTACAACACATAACTATTGTTTCTATTCATGTTTTATCTCTCAGATTGAGCCTAAGACAGTTAATGAAGCTTTAGCCGATGAAAACTGGGTACAAGCAATGCAAGAAGAATTATTGCAGTTTGAGAAGTTGGGTGTGTGGAAGCTTGAAGACCTACCAGAAAATCAGAAAGCAATTGATACAAAATGGGTCTTTAAGTGTAAACGTGATGATAGAGGAGTTATTGTTCGTAACAATGCTAGGCTTGTTGTCAAGGGATTTCACCAGCAGGAAGGGATAGATTACACGGAAGTCTATGCACCAGTAGCTCGATTGGAATCAATTCGAATTTTTCTAGCTTTCGCATCATGGAAAGGATTTAAGGTCTATAAATTAGATGTCAAATCGGCTTTTATGTATGGAAATTACACGAGAAGGTGTACGTTGGACAACCACCAGGGTTTGTCGATCCACTTAACAAGAAGAAAGCGTACCTACTGGATAAAGCTCTTTATGGACTACACCAAGCCCCGAGAGCTTGGTACGAGATGTTATCGTAACATCTCATCGGAAACGGCTCTATCAGAGGAACTGTGGATAGTACTCTTTTCACCAGAGAAGTTGATGGCCATCTGATTATAGTTCAAATCTACGTTGACGACATCATCTTTGGATCTACAAATGATAGTCTCTGCATGGAGTTTGAGGGAATCATGAAAAAGAAATTCGAAATGTCCTCGATGGGCGAAATGAAGTTCTTTCTTGGTTTGCAAGTAGATCAGCTTCCAGATGGTATTTTCATTCACCAGACTAAGTATGTTCACAACATCTTGAAGAAGTTTGGAATGAAAAACATGAAGCCTCTATCTACGCCTCTTGATCTAAATCACGGCATTTGTGTTGATGAGACTGGAGCCAAAGTTGACGAGACGTTATACAGATCGATGATTGGATCGCTGATGTATCTGACGGCATCGCGCCCAGATATTATGTATCCAACCCGCCTATGCGCCAGATATCAGTCAAGCCCGAGGATCTTATACATGTAGATTGTGAAGCGTATCTTCAGATATATGAAAGGATGCCCAAGCACCAGCTTGTGGTACCCGAAGAACGACAATACCTCACAGGCAATGCTGATTCTGATTTTGGTGTAGACAAGTTGAACTCAAAATAAACTACAACGGGATGCCAGTTCTTCGGAACAAGAATGGTAACCTGGCAGTGTAAGAAACAGACTACGGTCGCTCTCTTTACCTGTGAAGCTGAGTATATCTCGGCCTCCAGCTGTTTTTCACAGATTCTGTGGATTCAACAGCAGATGAGAGACTATGGTCTGCAATTTCTAGACACTCTGCTGTATGTTGATAACAAGGCAGCCATCGATGTAACTAAAAATCCGGTTCATAACTCACGCACAAAACACATTGAAATTCGTTATCATTTCATTCGTGATTGCTACGAAAAGAAATTGGTGCGAATATAAAAAATCCACACCGACGAACAAAGGCTGATTTTTATACCAAACCATTTTCTTTGTCATGGTTTAAATACTGCTGAGAATTAACGGTATGAAAAATTTGCTGACAGGTGCGGACGTTGAGGTTAAATACGGATCGGACGACGAGTTCGCGTGATCCACATTGGTTTGTAAATATCTTTCTATTTTAGAATTTTATTAAAAACTACAATCCAAATGGATGTTTTTGATTTTAGGGGGAGAAATGATAGAGAAAATACAAAAGTATTCGAAAATTTTAAAATCCAAAAACATATAAAAATTCAAAATGTACAAAAACATTGAAAAGGACAAAAAGAGTTTAGTGTCACAAAAGGAAATGATAGTACATCAGTGGACTATCACAGTATGCTAAAGAAATGTAAAGTTTTAAAAGTGATAAATGAGTCTTACTGTGGATGTGTTGATAGGCTTAACACGTTCAGTAAATTGTTTTCGAGATATAAACTAAATCTTACAACTGCTTAATCTTGTGGATTAACACATCTTAGATATATGGACTTAGTACTCCGAAATTTCGTTTTAAATATTGCCTGATTCTGAGATACGAGGTCTTTATAGATAGTTGATATCTGGGGTATTATACAAGTTCTTTTGATTTTGCGGAAGCAATGGCCTAGAACTTCTATAATACTTTCGCTATAAACCTCCGAACTGCATGCAATATTGAAAAGAATCGAAATATCTAATCATTTGCATTGCTAAAAAGATTCCTTAAGTGGAACACACTTTAAAGACGAGCCTTCATCTCTTTGTCTGTACGGTAGTACTAACCTGAGCTCTCAAGGTCTCGCACAACCCAGATACAGATATCAATTACGCTATATTCACCTCTAAGATGAAATCTAGGGAATCTGAATACGGGAGTATATTCAAGAAGTGGGAACCACAGATAAGTCAAGTTTCATGAATTCTACCTAAACATATCTTGAAACAGTTGAAAAATTATGGTAAAGCTTAAGTGGACAAACATATCAACAATCTAAGTAAACAAGTTTAAACTTAAAGTCTGCTAAAGGTCAACGGTACTTGTGATATGTCTCAATCAACTTATATGATCCTTAGACACGAATTCACAAAAATATGTCTGTAAATATGTTTGTACATAGTTTACATTGCTTATTATATTGTATTTCAGCTTTACAGATTAAAATCAAAAAGATTTTCGGTGACTTTTAGCATAAACTTACAAAAATACAAAAAGATTATACTTCTACATTGTTTTCAGCAAACCAATGTTGGAGAACGGATCTTCGAAGTCTGGTAAGGTACTAGAACTGGTGGGAATCTCTTTGACAACTGGCTAGGAGCTAATCTGTTAAATCTGAAAAGTCAAAACGATGAAAGGATCATTAATTTTGAAAATATCAACAGTTTGTTCATAACGGGTCAAACCGGGATCATTAACTTGGACTCGGCAGACAAATCGGTTAACCAAGGTCATTAGCTTGGACTTGGTCAACTGAGTGGATTTTCATAACTGATAAAAAGTTGGAAAGTTCAGGGGTTAAAATTGAAAAAAATTGAAAAAGTTCAAAATTTTGGTTTGGCAAGTTCGGCTGAACTTGCTAAACAAATCAAGTTTAACAATCAGCAAGTTCGACCGAACTTGCAGATAAGCTGTGTTGTTTTATTGTTAAGTTCGCCCGAACTTAACTGGGCTTTCATGAATGGGCTTAGCAAGTTCGCCCGAACTTGATTTGGTATAAATACCAATCAAGTTCGGCCGAACTCACTTATCAGCAAACACATTCTCTGAGCGAACTTGAGCTTTGAGAGTTTTTGAACGATTTTGACATTTTCACACCGTTACGCTGTCCAAATTGAGTCGGTTTTTGGTGATTAGCACACCAATTATCATTGCTGAGGTGAGAATTGACCATTGGACTGTGTTTGGACCATTAATGAATGAAACTTCATAAAAAACTTAAAATCTGATAGATCTAGGAGGTGTTGGTTAAAATTGAACATAGATCTTTAATCTACACATAAAATTGACCATATAAACATTTTTGATTGAACAGAAATTTTCATTTGAATGTTTGAACAGATGTGTAAGTTTGGAGAAGACGACAAGTTCGGCCGGACTTGTTGTCAAGTTCGACCGAACTTGCATTATTGTCTTGTTAAAAAAATCTGATTTGAATGACATCTTCGACCGAACTTGTTGTCAAGTTCGACCGGACTTGATAATTTGTATTTGAAAGATTTAAATGGATGTTCGACCGAACTTACATCAAAAGAACTTATCAAATTGGTACAAACAAGTTCGACCGAACTTAGGTTTGAAAGTCTGATGTGTTGTTGTATGTATAAGTTCGCCCGAACTTATATACTGAACATATGTTTTGAAAGTGTTCGGGCGAACTTAGTTAAAACAGATTGTTATAACATATATATCAAGTTCGCCCGAACTTGATATAAATGTTAGAAAATTTTTGTGAAATTTTTCTCGAAAAGCGTGCTAATTGTTTTGCGTCATTTTTCAGGCATAGTTACCAGTGCATGTAATTTCTGTTGAGTTCTCTAAAACTCACAATACATGCATTACGCTTAACAAATCTATCTGTCTGTCACAGAAGGAGTACGACAGTATATTAAAGTTTCTCGAGGAAAGTCATATTCACCGAGCTATTACAGAACGCACCGTATCATATCGATCACATATCGTTCACTTCTGGATGAACGCTAGTTAAGCAAAGATGAGAACACGATCACTTCATCTATGCAAGTCGGCAATGAAGTTAAACCGATTACAGTTACCGAAGATGATATTCGACGGATTCTGCAGATGATCCGATTCATTTAGACGAGAAGATGGTGCGTGGGTGTTTCTTCCGCATGGGTTATAAGGGGAGTGTGATAAACCAACGCTAAAGAAAGGGGAAGTGCCAAACCCCTACAAGCTTTTAATGCATGCTCTAATTCATACATTCAGCCATCGCAAAGCCGGTTTAGATGATGTTCAAGACTATTTGGCTAGCATGGTAACGACGCTTATTTTGATGAAGCCGTTCAATGTTTCTAAGATGGTTTTCACTCACATGTCGAAGAATATGGAAGATTCAAGGCTATGCCTATATCCGAGATTTGTTCAGATGATGATTGACGAGAAGTGTCCCAACATTGCAAGAGATCCAAATGATGTGCTTTATCTAGTTCATCTTGACGAAACGACTGTGAAGAAGCTTATCAAGTTCCAAAAGCAAGCTTCAGCTCCTGTTGCGAAACCAGTGTTTGGAGCTATAAAAGACTCAAATTATATCTTGCCACCTAAAAACAAATGGAGAAAGGATGGTAGTGATGACGAGAAAGAGCTTAAAGCTGAGCAAGAATGGTTTAAGGAATTCAAACCAAAGGCAAGGAGCGAATGGTTTTTAAAGGCAGAAACTGATAAGTCTAAAAAGAAACGAGTTGCGAAGAAAGTCGAAACTGTGCTTGTCGATGAGGATGAACCTGAAAATGTTGAAGCAGTGGCTGGATCGAGCGCTGCAGTGGTTATTGAGAATCAAGAAACTGTGAAAACCACTCAAGATGATGTGATTTCTGCTACTTCTGAAAATGAAGAATCCGATGAAGAAGTTCCTGCCAAAGAGCCAGAAAGACTGAGGTAGAGATTAGAGCAGAAAAGGAAAGAAAATTGGATGCGGATTTTGATCCTAATACTAAAAAGGAATCTGACGAGGAGAGACCAAAGAAAAAGTCTAAGCGTACAAAGTCTCCAGCAATCGAAATCTCTAAGAAGACTACAGGGTCACCTCATACCAAAGGAAAAAGAAAAGCAAAGAAAGCTTAGAAAGCTGTGAGCAAGAGGTACAAAAGTAAGGTGAAAGGCACAGAAGCCACACAAGAACCTTCTGGTGCTCAGGAGAAAGGAGCCACACAAGAACCTCCTCCACAAGAACCTCCTGTTATTGTTCATGCTGAAACTGAAAGGCCAGGAGTTACACAAGAACCTCCTGTGTATGGTTTTGTTGAAATTCCTATCGCTGAATCTCCTATTGATCCAAAGACTTCTGTTCCTGAAAGTTCTACTCCTAAGAAGTCAACACCGAAAACTGCAACACCAAAAGATTCAATGCCAAAGACACCAAGGGGAAATCTGTTTGGTGATATGCCACATGGTCCAATCAGTCTCGAAGACTTGGATGAATTTTTCCCAGAATCTAATGTTGAGATGCTAGAGAAACATGTAAAGGTGTTAGAAGAAAAAGTGGCACAGAATGAAGTCGAGAAAGCTGAGCTTATTCAGAAGATAAATCAAAGTGCTATTGAGAAAGAAATGTTAGACGACAAGGTGAAGGTGTTAGAAAATGAACGTGAGTATTTCAAAGCACTAATTGAGAGTTTGCAAGACGCAAATGAGAAGTTTCAAACTGAAATAGCTGATCTAAGACTATTCAAGCATTGAATGATCAAAGATTCAACAGATTGCAGAAAGTGTTAGCAAACAATCTGAATATTTATTTCATCGCTGAATACGATCGTTTGGATCGTCAGGAAGCAAAAGAGCGTGCTGTGAAAAAGTTAGCTGAAAGTGGTAAAGGAAAGTAGGTTGAGGGTAAAGCCCCTAAATCTTGTGCTGAGAAATCTTCTGATGTTCCAGAAAAACCAATTGAAGATATTTCGAAAGCTTCTGAGTCTGATATTCAAAAGGTTAACGAATCTGTCAAGCCTTCCGATTCTATCGTTGTTACTGAAGAAGAAGAAGAAGAAGACGATGATGAAACCGAAAAGGAAGATAAGAATGAAGACGAAGAGGAAGAAGGTTATCAGGATTAGAATGTTGGGGATGATGACGATGATTTTGATTAAGGTGGTGATGATTTTGATTAGGGAGGTACAGGTTTAAAGATCAATGAAGCCAAAGTATCTGATGAGTTTGATTTTTCTGATTTTATGAACGATGAGTCGAATAGGATGGAAGATAAAAGCCAGGGGGAGACAGGGCAAGAAACGGCCAACTGATGATGATATTGTTTTGTTAGATATTGATCGTTCTACAAAGCCTGTGTCTGCAGTACCCATGAAGCCTTTGATGCTAATGTTGGAACATAATGTGGAAGAAGGTGAGTTTGTACATAATTACTCAAAAGAAGATTTGGCAAAACTAGTGGAAGTTGAAGCTGAGAGTATCAATATGAGAGAAGATTTGAAGCTGATGAGTACAATCGAGTGATAGTTGAAGATCCTCATATGATGAATCAGATCAGAAAGCTAAGTACGTTGGTCAAAATTCAGAAAGTTTTCCTACTTTTGAAGAGATGTACAAACAGCCTAATGTAGATATGTTGAAAGATAAGATTGCTGAAGCGTTACGAGAAGGAAAGATTCCTAAACCGATGACCAAAGAAGAGATAGCTAAAGCGAAAACATCCTGGTTCAAGGAGATGCCACGTGAACGTAAATTTCAACATCCACTAGCATTCTTCACCAAAAATAACGATGTTTCTTTGGGAGATATACTGAGTTGGGGATGGTTTAGAGAGCTCAACGTATATGCAATCAAAAGGGAATTTGGAGTGCAATACTTCAAATATCTTGCTGATTTCAAGACATTACCGTATTAGGATATGGAATAGTTAGTACAAACAGTGAATGTGACTTATCATATGAAGACAATAGATCAGTTGTTGTGGAAGATGATTAAGTACGAAGATGTTAAAGGTTGGAATCACTGGAAGCCATTTATTCCAAGACGAATAGTTAAGATCAATAAGGTTCAGGGGAAAAGGACATAACGTTAATTATGTAACATCCTAGAGCCATGAGGAATATACCACTTATGCCAATCGAACAGAACTTCTATCCTTTATTCAAGTGGTGGCAGATAGATCCAGCTACTTGCGAAGCGGTGATTATGTTAAAATTCGAAGATCATCTGGATATTGCTAAGGAACGAGTTGAAGTGATGGGCCATTAGGGTATGAGAGGTTTGTGGAGGACGATAAGGATTCTGGATCCTATGTGGTTGGTTAACTGCTCGAGAGAAGATATAAAATGCCTTTTCTACAGCAAGATTGTTTTTGAAGAAAGAGAAAAGGTACAAGCGATGCAGTATTAGAAAGTTGTTAACGTTTGCTATGCACGAGAAGTCAATTCTGGAAAGATGTGGCGGACGAAGTGGAGGGATCTGGAGAGAGTGGAGTTCCTAAAAGAAGAAACCAGAAATGAGGCGATTAAAGAAAGAATGAAAAAACGGTAAGGCAAAGTTCGCTCAGAATGGCTAACTTAAAAGACCACGACCAACTGATCAAACGCCTGATCCAAAGCAAGAACGAACAAAGAAGACGTTCAGGAACTTCTTCGGTCATGTACGTTAACGTTTAAATGAAGACAGAGTTTTGAAGACTGATAAAAGATGAAGACGATATCCAAGGGGGAGTCTATTGGTGCATAATGTCTATGTCTTAGTCTTATATCAAGTCTGTATTGTATAGAGCTGAATAGGCTAGGTATACGAAATATTTAGGTTTAGTTTAGCGAAGTTCGCTCATAAGCAACATGTTTATGCATGTTCGGCCGAACTTGCTTATGCAAGTTCGGGCGAACTTGTGTCCTTTGGAGCGAACTTGTTAGCTTATAAATACCTAGCCAGCCTACTTCATTTGTAACTTTGGCATTTCAGAGGCGAAGCTCTGTCAGTTTGTAACCAGAATGTTTGATCTATAAAACTGACGTTTAACTGATTAAATCTTGTCTATTGGTAAACACGACGTAATATTTCCGCTATTATGGACGTTAGATATCAAATTTAGGTTCCTAAGCATCGAGGATCGGTCCTACAGTTGTTTAAAGCTTTTCTAACAGATGTTTCAGTTGGTTCAAAACTCTGCTTAGATTTATTTCCAGCAGAACTTGAACCTTCTCTTTCTAGTACTTTTGCCTTGATCTCTTTTACCTTTTGCTCATAGTTTTTAAGATTGGCACACTCTTGAGTTAAGTGATTTGTTTTGTTGCAGATGGTGCATCTTGAAGATTTTTGATAACACAAGTTTTGTTAATGTCATAGGCTTTTAAAAGAAGACAATCTGCAGCTACATGATATCTTTTTTCACAAAATTCACAAAACAAGTTTTTAATCTTTACTCTTCTTTTCCTATCAGACTTTTTATCAGTAGTGGTTGAAACCTTTGCTGGTACATCTTTGATAGGGATCACCAGTGCTTTTGGGGCTTTAATACCATCAGAGGTTGTAAAGTCCATTGGCTTGAAGTTTTCTAAAATATCACATTCATCTGACAAGGTTGGTTTAAACTGATATTTTTCAATTTCTTTATCTTTTGTTGAAACCTCTGATTTTTCCAAAACAATTTTATTTCCAGATTTGTCTGTGATTTTTATCTCTTCTCCAGCCAAATTTGTTGGGACTATTTCAACCAACTCAGAATCAATTTCAGAAACATTTTTCTCATTTTGGTCATAAGTTCTAAAACCTACACCAAACTTAATGTTGCTCTTGATCTGAGCATCAAGCATAATCTCACAACTTTACAGGACTCCATCCATTTTTCACAAGTGATTTGGGTTTCTTCTAACTCCTTTTTACACACTTGGTATTTTTCTACCATAGTTTGGAGTTGGTCCTTGGTTATGCTTCATTCATGCCTCAGGCTACTCATTTCAGAATCTTTTTCACTTAACTTTGATTTTAACTCTTTGATCAGTTTTTCAAAATTAAGTTCATCTTCTAAAATTTTGTTCCTCAGGATTTCATTCACCTGCTTAATGTTTGCAAAAGCAATGATGCATTTGTCAGAACATAGATCTTTAAGGATCTGAGGTGATACCTTTGTAGCAGCCATGAGATCAACATTCCATGGATCAGAAGGAGAGTTATTTTCCTTATCAGCAGCATTTTCTCTTCTTCACTTGAAACCACTGTTTCATCACAAACTTGAACTTCATCAGTTTTTTACACTAATTCCACATATTCAACACCTTCAGCAATTTTCTCTAAGGGCATTAAACAAAATTCTTGTTGAACATCATTTTTGGCCATTAAAGCAAAGTTCTCATCAGTTAAATCCTCAGGCAAGCTACTCCGGTCAACATAACTTTGTGTGAAAAAGCTCTGTTGACCAACCTCTGCTAGACTAGCAGTGGTTTGAGCAGGTTGTGTGACAATAGGTGCTTCTTGTACATGCACTTGAGGATGTGATGGTGACTGAACATATTGAATTTGTGGAGCAGTGGATTGAACATAATGCACTGGAACATTATAGCAGGATGTGCAAAGTGGGCAGTGTTTTGAACATGTTGAGCAGGGGTATATTGGGAATAATGAACAATGTTTTGTGTGTGCTGAGGTCTAGGGCTAGGATGCGTCACTATTGGTCCAGAATTTTGAGACCTGAATTCTCTGGCAAAGTGTCCTAACCTATTACACTTATAACACTTGACTTTTGATTTATCCAGCCCAACCTTCAACCCCCCATGCAATCCTGGGAATTTCCTACCAATTCTCTTTTAGAATTTACTAGCCCTAACACTCAATAGGTCCAGTTGGTGCAAAATATCCATTTCTTCAAGATCAGAAGGTTCAAAATGTTGCAAATCATTCAGCTCAAAGGATAGATTGTCAGAGGTTTAGCTTTCCCCACTAGCAGTAAAAGCATAGTTGGGTGCATATGTTTCAGATCCAAAGTTCCCACCAGATGTAATATCTATATAGTGATCATAACTTTGGTCCTTACTACTGCCAGAACCCTCTTCTTGGCCTAAAAGAGCTTATTACCCAATGAGTAATCGTTAGTCATTTTGCCAGATTCTTGCAACTTCTTTTTCTGGTTTAACTCTCTCTCATAAGTGAGGATTATCCCATGAAGCTGTGTCAACGACATATCTTTAAACCCAACAGACTTTCTCGTTACATAAGCTACAGTTGGTAACGATCTAAGGAAACGACTATTGACAGTTGAATTAGGTAGAACCACGTTAACCAGTCTAAGTTCACTGATGAGACAGTTGTAATGTTCGAACTGTTGTGTTAGAGACTCTCCTTTCAAGTGACAAAACGTTTCATACTGCTGGTTTAGAACTTCTCTATTACTTTCTATCACTTCCTCAGTCCCACCGAATTGCTCTTTAAGTGCATCCCATAACTCCTTTGCACTATTTCAATGGAGTAGACCAGCATAAATCTCATTGGGTAAGGCCGAAACAACTATGCTAAATGCCTTAGCATCCAATTCAATTTTCTGGAAATCCTGTTCCGAAAAGTTTTCAGGATTTTTTTGGCACTTGTTTAGTTGGATCCTCTATGCTTGGAACCATTGGAACATGAGGTCCATAAGCAACAGATCTCCAGCAACCGGTGTTTTGCTGGGTGAGGATATGACCCATCCGTCGTTGCCAAATGAAATATTCATTTCTTTTGAGCATCGGCGGTTTGAATAAGGATCTTGAATTGGCACCCTGAGTGTTTTGAGACATTATCAGTTGATTTTACACAGATTTCTGTTTTAGAAACTTTGAACGTAATAAAACTCTGTTTATCAAGCAAGAACAACCAAACTAATAGCAGAGAGCTGATCTGTTCGAATCAAATCGATTGTTAGATAGAATTTGATGAATCAAGCTCTGATACCAATTGTTAGGATCTGAGTTTGAATAACTTGTAGTTTTTGTTTCAAAAATGGAGAATGAATGAGTTTAACAGAGATTTGCAGCGAAAATAGATGGAAAAACTTTTACTGCAAGCAATGGTCATTTGTTTTCATCATCATCATGCTTTCAAGTTGGTAAACTTCCATGTGATTCACAAACTCCCCCTCAGCCTTTGCAATTGAAGTTTGGTAGTAAGAAAATGCGGAGAAGATGATATGCGAAAGTTGATCTTTTAATAGACAAAGTTAAACTGTTACATAAGTTACTTATTTATACTAAACTATCTAACCACTGTGCATCTTTGATGATGTCAAGGTTGATAGTGACAGGAAACTAAATGTAACTAACTACAAACACTACTAATACTAACTATCAGTGCTTAGCACTGTTACATTGATTATCTAACTAATGACTAAGCTCTGATCTCTATCCTCTGATCCTTGTAGCTCTGGCAGACCTTTCCAACTTTGTGAAGACAGATGATAGAAGAGCAGTCTTTAGGGAAGGCAGTGTTTGTGCAACAGAGGTTGTAACCTCTGATAGTGTAACCAAAGCTCGGATGGTGTTATTTGGCCTTGTATCATATGTTCCTTTCATAGGGTTCAATCCCAACAAAAACTCAGTTTCCGGTAGTCGCTGCCCTCTGGGTGTGACATTTGTGGTGATTCGATCATGTAACAATTCCAAAAAAAGTTATCAATCAATGAAATATTGTGTTTTATTTCCAAGATTTGTTTATTTATCATGACAATTGCACATATTCGACTCTTGCACGATTACAAACATTCAAACGACTTCTGGATGTGAAATCGCATGACACAAGCTAAACATACCTTAAATAACCTATACATAACATAGAAATAAGTTTTGAAGAGTTCGGTGTGGCGAAAACATGCTTATACAACTTCAGGGTCTATTTTGCAAATTATACGAAACAATGCCGTTACGTGTATTTCTTAATCCGGAACATGTACGCACATCCAAAAATTTTTGTAATCATTAAATCTAGTATATTAATGTTTGGAATGCAAAAATATCATTCGTTACGCGTTTACGGTCATTTGCGCGTTCATTACGATTTTCGTCGTAGTTAACTGAAAACCGCAACCGTACGACCAAACAAACTGACATCCATGACATTTCCGGACATATTTCAAGTTCCCTATGCTTTATCTTCTTATGAAGCTTGAAAATAAGGTTAACGGGTGTTAAAGTGCCAAACGCGACAATCGAAGTTAACGGGCTAAACTATAATTTCTGCACTTTGCTGCCAGCTAAAGGGCTGATGGACCGTAAGCCCAAAGCTCTTACGGTCCGTAAGGACCCTCCAGCACAGCATGTTTTTCTGGCAACAGTCTGCTCATTTAAGGACACTAAGCTCGCGAATTTTGCCACTTCTAACCTGCTTTGGACACCTTGGGGGACACTAAGCATTACCCTAACACCTCATTGCACACTTGTCATGATTTGGTGGCCTCTTGATCACTATGAACAGGTGAGTTCATGGCCATTTTGAATTGCTCAATTCATTTCTTTCTCTCATATGATCTAATTGGAGTGCTACCACTTGTGGAGGCCTCCTACTGAGTATCCTTGGCTGCCTTGAGTGCAAGTAAGTGCTCTAACCAACCTTGTTTACTTCTTTTAGCTTAATTTAAGCTAAAAGTCAAACAGTTTGACTTTCTGTTTGGCTTTCAGTTCTGACCATGAATTGGTCAAACAAAGTTCAATTGAACTTTGCAACATGAGGGTTATGGTCCATAGCGATCATGCCTATCGATTACCACGTTTACTAGTCGAAGTGACGAGTCAAAGTTTTGGTCAATAATGCACAAAATGCGCATTATACGACGGAACTATTTTCGGGTATCAAAAGACTTTGTTTTGATACCAAAACACTTTTATAACTTAGTTTGACATGTCTAACTCGTCACTTTTAGTTTAGTGCTTATTTAGGGTCGTAAGTCGAGCGGTCTTGACCACCGATTTGACTTTCGAATTCGACCCGTTTAGTCGATTTTAGGATCCGACCAAACACATATTTGTGACCATAGTTGTATAGGGAATAACCCTCTAAGGTTATACCTTATTGTCACGTCGTTTGGTTAGTGTTTTGTTAAGTCACTAGTTACGCCTTTATGAATGACCAAAACGCCCTTTTTGCGCATCAATCAACTTTAAGCATATGTGACCAATGTTTTGACATATAAACTGATTTTACAACTTAATCAAACATGTTTTGGCATATTAGACTTATCACAACACATATCTAACCATCCGAACACATATTTACGCAAAAGAATCGTTAAAGTAGCGTAAACTACCTTAACGAGTTATAACGGGTCAAAAGAACTTAGGAACCTTTCGAAATCAGAATGTAGACTTTGTTAAACCGTTTCATATGAGTTCCAACACTCATTTAGTTTAGAAGATCTCATTCTATCTGATCCACCGATTAAATTCCCGATATTTACATAGTTATCCGAATTTAGGACACACTTGGTTTCTCGGACTTTTGAGCTTGTTTGATCTTTAATTCAAGGTTACTTTGCAATCCCAAGTTAGTACATAGCTCCTCTCCATTATGTTTTGCAAATGTTTTTGGGTGACACGTATGTGCAAATTGTTTTCAAGCTTTCAAATTACAAATGCTATGGTTTATATTTAACATGACGATTTCAATAATGTAAGCGAACTTGTTGGTGCGTTGTATCCATGACACGAATGACATTCATTAGCTTTAGCCAAGCCAACAAGTAGTAAGTTATGGTACCATAGGACTGACAATCCCGTTACTAGGCTATTCATTGGAATTTGGTGGGTAGTTTGGGGAACGACCGGAACTTTTTACTTTAACAAACCCTTTGGTGGTTTGTTATTGCAATTTAATACCCTTTGGTGGTATAGACGAGTCAACACAGGTTTGAATGTATTCACCGAAACGACCAAAAGTTTTCACAATTAAAACAAGGACGATTGATAACAAAGATGATGAACAATTGGTATATGACACAAACAATGGACGATTGGTTTATAAAAAGGACGATGAACAATTGGTTTATGACACGAACAATGGACGATTGGTTTATGACACGAACAATGAACTATTGGTTTTTGGTAAGTGATTTAGATAACGGGACGTGTGTAAAGTGATAAAAGCATGGTGGATACGCCGCTGGTACTTCCTATATATAAGTGTTTTTATCATGTTACATATGTGGCGTTATTAGAATCACCTGAAACAAAGAATTTCAACGATGACACGCAACGATTTTCAATTAAAGAAATAAACCATACAAGGTTTCTTTCAAGACGATTTACTACTCGGATTTACAAAATAAATGTTTTGGTCAAGATTCATGATTACAGGTCTTTTATAAACAATAACTAACTTATTTTAGTTGGTTAGTTATCATTGTAATACCAAATACTTTTTGATGACAATGTTTTCAATTAACGACTCAAGTAGTCTGACGAGGTATTGCAATACATAATCAAGGCCATGAATTTGACACACTCATAAAACCTAGGTACTCGCTGGTATATTTTTGCTGACTCGTATTCACATATGTTTCAGGAATTCAAGACAATAACTATGTTTGTTTAGTTTGTTTAAATTCCAAGACAATGTAACAATGTAATTTCAATATTCAATAAAACATAACTTTAATTACCACGTGTTGTTGAATAATCTGTTAATGTGACTCCCCGACGTTTCCGCCACGGTTTGTTGTTTTTACACGGTCGGGGTGTTACACTCGGAATGGCTCCCGACCTCCTGAAACGACTTTTCGGCCATTCGTCTCCGATGGATCTAAGCGTCTCTGTGGAGAAGAAAGGTTGCGGTGACGGTTGTCGTGCAGTTGAAACGAATGGAGGTGATTGTGGATTTTGATTTAATCCACAGAAAAGAAGAAGAAACGTCTAGTTGAAAAAGATAGCAGGGGTGGTGGTGTAGGTTGCTTGATCATGATTTAATTGGGTGATCGATGGAGAAGGTGGTTGTCGAATTGTTTATGGTGGTGACCGGAGATGAAGATGGAGACTCATGGTGGTTTATGGTTTTTTTTAAATATATATTAAAAAATGATTTAAAAGGACTAAAATACCCTCACATGCATTGCATGTGGGGTGTTAAGAAGAAAAAAAATGGCGTTTGTGTTAAAGGTTGAACCCGTAGCAAAACATGAACATAAAAGTTAGTTTTTTCCGATTTCATAGTGAAAGGTACGAAGTGCAATTTGGATATAACATAAAGGTTGATTTTTGAAATTTAGTCTTTTTCAAACAGATCAGGATTCATTGGTGCGAATGAATGACTCATGCACACGAATATGGTACCCCTGCGCTCGAAACTGTCTCGTCCGTTTGAACGTTGTTGTTCACATTTTTCGATCCAAAGTCTTTATTTCTTAGAATTTGATGATGGTTCTTCCATAGACATGAACAAAAATCAATTCTGAATGTAATGATATCTTCAATTTCAAATTCCATCCATGAATTAACCTTAAATTTGATGTTTTACGTCTAAAAACCCATAAATGATGAGCATAGGTGATTCAATCAATTGTTAGATCGATTAAATCGATACCGTAGCTCTAATACCAATTGGAAGTCCAGATCTTGGGGGTGTAGACAAAAGTTTGGATAAGATAAAGCTAGTTTGGTAGAAATGACGTGTGCTTGTATATACATATTTTTACAATAAATCTTCACACGATTCGGTTCTAAATTTATAAAAATGATTTATACTTCAACATTAAAACACACATGAAAGGTCAAGTGTACCCCGTCATATGTGTAGTAAAGTATCGGTAAGAACCAAGTATCGATCCAAGGATGCGGGCGGAGACGATAATGTTGTATGTCAAAAGTGACCTCGTCCTGATCAACTCTAAGCGGCAGCTTGCCGTCGTGCACGTCAATGAGCGCACGTGCAGTGGCAAGGAATGGACGACCTAAAATCAATGGGACCTTGGAGTCCTCGTCCATATCAAGAATGACGACGTCGACTGGAAACACAGACTTGTCAACCTTAACTAGCATATTCTCTACGATCCCGTAGGGAACCTCACCGATCTATCCGCCAGCTGCAGACTCATGCGCGTAGGCGACGACTAGCCTAGATTGAGCTTAGCAAATAATACGGCATCAGATTTATGCTAGCTCCCAAGTCTGCCAGCGCATTGCTGACGGCTAGATTTCCGATCAGACACGGAATAGTGAAACTACCAGTTTCAAACATCTTCTTCGGCAACTTGTTCTGCAAGATAGCAGAACACTCCCCGCTCAACGTTACAGTCGTAAGATCCTCCAATTTCTTCTTGTTCGTGAGCAGATCCTTCAGAAACTTCGCGTACTTTGGCATCTTCGATAGAGCCTCTACGAACCGAATGTTCACGTGCAGCTTCTTCAACATCACGAGGAACTTTCCGTACTACTCTGCATCCTTACCCTTCACCAATCGACCTAGGTAAGGGGGTGTTGGCTTATACACCCTCAACGGCTCCTTCTCAGCCTCTTTCTTCTCTCCTGACAACCCGCTGGACTGTTTTATACTTGCTGGGCGCAGCCTCTCATGCACTTTGCTAGCAGACGTCTCCATCTCGATCTCCTCGTCGACCGGCTCCTCATCAACTAACGGTTCGACCTCAACAGCTCCTCTACCACTCCTCGTCATAACAGCCTTCGAAATGGCATTCGGGTTTCCTACAGTGCTACTAGGGAGACCACCCTGAGGTCTCTGCTTCAACTGATCAGCCAATGAACCTACTGTCCTCTCCAGGTTCTGCAGTGTTGTGTTCTGACTCTTCATGAAGGTCTCGTGCTCCATGAATCTCGACCGTGTCTCCTGATGTCGAGTGTCCTCTCGTGTGATAAACTGTGTAAGCAACTTCGTCTGCTTAGCCAATGTCTCCTGGTTCTACTTCAGCATATCCTCGATCGTCGGGTTAGTCGCACCCGAACTCGATCCTCATCCTGTAGCTCCTGCGTCCTTAAACAAACTATGATGCGGCTGAAACCCCGGTGGGTTGCTATTCTTCCAGCTAAAGTTTGGATGCATCTTCCAATTCGAGTTGTAACCACCTCCAAAGTTATTCTGGTTCCGATTCCCCACAAACTCCACCTGCTCCGACTGTAACTCCTCAGGGGCAATACGACACGCGACCGTGTCATGCCTCCCCGTGCATATCTTGCACAACTGCTCCTTTTTCGCCTGCATATCCTTCATCTGCTTCGTCAAAGCATCGATCTGTGCATGCATAGCAGTAGTATAATCAATCTTATCCAGACCTCTCTGTGCAGCACACGATTCTCTAGACTCAGGAAACTCATAGCTATGTCCTCGAACATCCCAGTGCACTCTAGTGTTTTGGCGGTCATCAGATTGCCACCAGCAGTAGTTCAGCATATTCCTCGTGGTGAGCGTCACTCCATGATAGAACTTCTCAACTAATGCCCAATCCTCGAACCCATGATGAGGACACTTAACTGCAAGTCCTTAAAACGCTCCCATGTCTAGTAGAATGACTTCCCCTCCTCTGTCGAAACTCCTGTATCATGCTCCTCAGACGAGCAGTTTTAGCGGGCGGAAAGTATTTGCCTAAGAATTTATCCCGCATCCCAGCCCAGGTAGTGATGGATCCAGCAGGAAGAGACTCTAACCAAGCATGGGCTCGGTCAGTGAGTGAGAATGGAAACAGGCGCAACTTGCAGGCTTCCTCGTTGACACCTTGCTCCTGAAATGTATCGCAGATAGCGCAAAAACGAGAGATGTGGACATTTGGGTCCTCGGAAGGTAATCCATGAAACAGGCAGGTGTTAGTGATCATCGTGATGAACTGAGGCTGAATTCGCCAGCTGTTGACACCGATAGCTGGACGAGTGATACTAGATCGAGCATTGGCCGCGTTAGGCCTGGCATAGTCCACGACGACTCTCCTAACTGGGGCTTCATTGTTAACATTATCACCCATAGCGAAAGCATAAGATGGAACGTGTACCTGACTAGCTCGGATGGTGCGAAGACGCTCGTGGAAATCTTGCGCGGTCTCAGAAGAAGCAACAAACGATGGTGGCCCCTGTGAACGAGTATGGTGCATACAATGGTAAGGAAATTAAGTTAACTAAAGGCGATCTAACCCTAAAGGCATAAATTGCAAGCGATGTGTGCAAAATAAAACATATAAATTACATCAATTGAGGCATAAAACTAACCCTTTTTTAGTACTAATGTTGGAAAAAGCACGTTTCTTTGTTCCTTTTGTATTTTCAGGATCAAAAGAGCATAAAAGAATGAAAGAAGCAAATAAACAGCCAAAACCAACATAAATACAAAAAGAAGGAATAAAGAACCATGCCCGACTCCTCAGCAACACCCCAAAGACAAAAACAAAGTTTCAGAAGATGACCACGAGCCGTGTCCATCCAACACGGGGCGTGGTCAGACCTCACACTTCAGGACAAAACCTGCAGAAGCTTCTACGCCCATCACGGGGTCGTGCCTAGGCCAATATGGGGCGTGGTCAACTGTAAGATTCGCAGAATCCAGAGTACAGTGAGCAGATTGACTACGGGCTGTGCCCAGGGGACACGGGGTCGTGTGGGGCCCTCTGCTGACGGATGCAGTTAATGAAGAAAAAGAAGAATGATGGCCACAGGCCATGCCCACTGGACACGGGGCCCTGGTCGGGCCTCTGTTTTAACTATAAATAGGGGTGCTTGGTTCCCTTTAAAGGCATCCCTTGGCAAACCACTTCTCTCTCACTTTGCAACCACTCCACCACCACTACAACACCAACACCCACCACCATCATCCATCAATCATCTTTAGAGTGTGTAGTAATCTTGGGATTCAAGATAGATTGTAAGGGTTCTTGTCAAATAAAGGCCATTCTTGGCTAAATTCCTTACATCACTTGCTGAAGACTAATCTTTTATGTATTACTTTTAGTTTTTAATCTTTCAGCACTTTTTATTTGGGTATGTATTAATGACTTTAATAACTAGTTTCTTATGTTGAAAGTGAATTTTCCTAACCATTTCTTCATGAGGTCATTGATTTGCTCATTCGTGTCTTTACGGTCTATATAAAGCGCGTTAACTACTTGGAAGGGGGTTAGAAGGGTGGTTTGGCAAAGTTCTTGTCTCGTTCAGTGTATAGATCCTGCGAGGACTTGGTTCAAGCTTACTAGGGCTTCCTTCAATACTCTATGGGTATTGGATGGCGGGGGCACGAATGGCTTGAACCCCTCATATGTAAACTACTATTAATACTTTAAACTGGCTACTTGGGATTGTATCCCTGCTGACTCAAACCACTTAGCCGAGGGTAACGTCACCTTCAAAAGAGGGGCCTACCACTTTTCGCATTAATAACTTACTTAATTATCTTCCAATATTCCGACCTTTTGGGATTGTATCCCTGCTGACTCAAACCACTGGGTTGAGGGTAACGTCACCTTCAAAAGAGGGGCCTACTACTATAACTAAGATAATCTCTTAAAAAGTCCGAAAGTGCAAAAACTATCAAAGGATACATAAAAGAGAAGTTAGATCCAAGTGATTCTATCTTGTCTGTTAGTATTTTAGTTTATTTATCTTTTTATTTATCTTTATGTTTTTAAAAAGAGTTAAGTATGTTTTTTGTCCCTGTTGTTTGTCAAAATCACTATTTCAGTCCATTAGTTTAAAAGTTGCCATTTCAGTCCCTGTGGTTTCACTTTGGTAACTATTTCAATCCACCTTCATTAACTTCATCCAATTGTTCTGACACTATATTGCAAACCAATGGACTGAAATAGTGATTTTTGACAAACCAATGGATTGAAATAGTTACGAAAGTGAAACCATAGGGACTGAAATGGCAAATTTTAAAGTAATGGACTGAAATATTGATTTTTGACAAACCACAAGGATGAAAAATGTAATTAACTCTTTTAAAAATCTTTATAAAAAATTTTGATTGATTAGACGTTGACGACGAACCGGTATTAAAAGCTCTTGTGTCCTTGGACAATCTCGGTATCTTACCAACGCTATACTACGCTCACGATGGGTGCACTTGCCCAAGTGTGTGTTTAGTGTCAGTAGAATATCGTGTTTTATAAATTTAAAACTTGACTAATACGTAAAATAAACCTAAAATGACAACAAAAATATAGTATGCTAACACACACCAGCAAGCAAAAGGCACCAGAAGGCAATGAAAATCTAAGAAAGCAAGTAAACAACTAAATAAATGACTCGGATCGTTCTCTAAAGTGTTAGTGTCCCCGGAAACGACGCCAAAAACATGATGTGTGAAATGTGTATATAAAAATCAAACAAGTTTTAAAAATGCAATCACAACCTAAACCACACACAATCGGCAAGTGCACCAGTCGCGGTGTAGTGAAGATAGCAAGACCGAGTATCAATCCGTGGACGCTATATACGAACTCTAGATACTGAACCTCTATCGAATACAAAGTCAATTTTAGATTTGATTTCAATGATTAACTAATAACCTAAGTGATTAAGAAGATGGCAAGCACGGCAAACAATGCAAAGCAAACACGAACACGAGAGCAAAATGTGATCAAATATATATGAGAAAAGAACTACCTAGGTGTCGAATCCCTAGAATCATGCAATGCTACTTACTCTCCCGAATGACCCCCCGCTAGAGATGTATCAAACGCAAGATAAAGACGAAATGTGAAGTGCTAGAACGAACCAGCTCGACCTATCGATACCAAATCCTACGAGAATAAAGTAATGAAAGTAACTTTAACCCCCAAAACCCTCTAATCGCAACTAGGAAACCCGAACCACGACGTAATAAACAAGCCCGAGTTATCAGTCACCCAATCTACCCACCAATGATTAACTAATAACCTGGCTCACCTAAATCATCTCTCGAGTCATCAAATGAGGATGCAAGCTTTAGTTAGTTGATTTTAATTATTAGTCGAATTGGTCAATTTCTCAACTCAATATCCAAACCGAAAACCCTAAGATTAACGATTCAAAATAAACTCTAAGTCTAGGGGATATTTCTATGTGCCTAAACCATTGAATTCATCAACTAAAAATCAATCAAAACACACCAACATGCAATATCAAGATCAATCACAAGGCAAAGTTATGTAAATCACATCAAATAGCCAAAACCATGTCAAAATCGCATTACAATCATCAAGTTCATCTAACCTAAGGTGTTTAAACTGATTAGCTACTCATAATATTCAACAAAACAACTGAATAAAGTTTGAAAACAACTGAGTTCATCGTTTTAGTCGAAAGAAAACCAAAAAAAGAATGTCTTACGAACCCAAAACAACCAAAACTCGAACCAAAAGCTTCTGGGTCTTTCAAACAGCTTCACAATGCTCCACAATCGTCCCAAGATACTCCAAAGTCATCTGAGTTTCGAGATATCAAACCCTAAACGACTGCAAGGGTTTTATAACAATTTTTCACGAAATACGATCCCCTTATGGACCGTATGGACTAAAGTCTTATGGTCCGTAAGCCATAAAGTCAATGGGCGCTCTTTAACACTTACGGACCACAAGGACTACCCCCTTACGGTCCGTAAGAACCCCTGGGCAGCAATGTTTTTGATTTTTTTCCTTGTTCTTCCGACACGTCTTTCCGTGTAATCTTCGCTGCTCCGCAATCTCTCGTTTTCACCGCATTACTAGCAGGTTATTCGCCAAATCCTGCAAAATTCACAAACTAAACCATTAAGTACCAAATCGCGGGAAAACCACGTATAAAACACTCGAAATGTAAGGATTTCGATACGTAAAATGTGTATATCTCAAGACACATCTGGGCGCTCCTTTCTATTTGTGAAAAAGAAAGATGGATCATTCCGTATGTGTATCGATTACCTTGAGCTCAACAAACTCACGATCAAAAACCGATATCCCCTACCACGGATTGACGACCTTTTGGTCAACTACAAGGTGCTACATGTTTTCCAAGATCGATCTGCGTTCTGGGTATCATCAGCTTCGTGTACTCGAGGAAGATATTCCCAAAACTGCTTTCCGCACAAGATACTGCCATTACGAGTTTACTGTCATGCCATTCGGCTTGACAAATGCACCTGATGTATTCATGGACTTGATGAATCGGGTTTGTAAACCTTATTTGGACAAGTTCATCATTGTTTTCATCGACGACATTCTCATTTATTCCATGTCTCGAGTCAAGCACGAACAACATCTTCGATTAACAATGGAACTACTAAAGAAGGAACAACTTTATGCCAAATTCTCCAAATGCGAGTTTTGGTTAAAAGAAGTTCAATTCTTGGGACACATAGTTAACCAACAAGGTATACATGTGGATCCTTCCAAAATCACTGAGATTAAGGATTGGAACACACCACTACTCCTATAGAAGTTCGCTCATTTCTTGGTCTTGCTGGATATTACCGTCGATTCATCGCGAATTTCTCAAAGATCATGGTTCCCCTCACTGCTTTGACTCAAAAGAATAAGCCTTTTGAGTGAGGACCCAAACAAGAGGAAGATTTTCAAACGTTGAAACAAAAGCTCTGCAATGCTCCTATTCTATCTTTACCCGATGGCAACGATGATTTTGTTGTCTATTGTGACGCATCGAATCTAGGCCCTGGTTGTGTTCTCATGCAACGAGATAAAGTCATAGCCTATGCGTCAAGACAATTAAAAACACACAAGAAGAACTACACGACTCATGATCTTGAGTTGGGTGCTGTAGTTTTTGCTCTCAAAATTTGGAGACATTACCTTTATGGTACGAGTTGTGTGGTTTTCACCGAGCACAAAAGTCTCCAACACATATTCAATAAAAGGAGCTGAACATGAGACAACGACACTGGGTCGAACTTCTAAACGACTATGATTGCAAAATTCGCTACCATATTGGTAAGGCGAATGTCGTGGCTGATGCGCTTAGTCATAAGGAATGCGTCAAGCTTCATTGTGTTGGAATTCAATCTGATATCCAGAAACGTATCCTTCAAGCACAACGTACATGGGTGAACCAAGGCTTGTTGAAAAATGAGCTACCTCAAAATATAGAACTCCAACTCGAAACGAAAGACAATGGATTGCTCTATTATTTGAACCGTTTGTGGGTTCAAGGTCAAGACAATCTCCGCACCTTATTGATGGATGAAACTCATAAGTCACTTTATTCAATCCATCCTGGTGCAGAAAAATGTACAAGGACCTCTGTACTCAGTATTGGTGGCCGGGTTTGAAAACGGATATTGCCTTGTATGTGTCTAAATGCCTAACTTGTCTTAAAGTCAAGGTTGAACATCATCGCCATCTGGTTTGCTTGAACAACTAGAAATACCAGTATGGAAATGGGGGAACACTGCGATGGATCTCATTACTAAACTACCGCGTACATCTAGAGGTCATGATACTATTTGGGTAGTCATCGATCCTCTAACGAAGTCAACACACTTTTTGGCAATTCGTGAGGATTACTCTGCGGACAAACTCGCCAAAATCTATGTCGATGAGATTGTATCTCGTCATGGTATTCCTTTGGATATCATATCTGACTGAGATGCTCGGTTCTCATCTCATTTTTGGAAGACCATGTAGTCTGCTTTGGGAACCAAACTCAATCTGAGCACTGCTTATCATCCTCAATCGGATGGACAAACTGAAAGAACAATTCAAACACTGTAGGATATGCTTAGAGCTTGTGTGATCGACTTTGGTGTTAGTTGGGATTCGCATCTACCGTTGTTTGGATTCTCCTACAATAATAGTTATCACGCTAGCATCAACATGGCGCCTTTCGAAGCTCTATGCGGTCGAAAATGTCGTTCACCTGTCTGTTGGAATGAAGTTGGAGAGTCTCAGTTTACTGGACCTGAACTTATTCATGCCACAACAGACAAAGTCAAGAAAATACGCGATAACCTTCTGACAGCTAGAAGCCGTCAAAAGAGTTATGCGGACAAGCGACGCAAGCCCTTGGAATTCCAAGTTGGTGATCATGTCTTAATCTAGGTATCTGTCAGGATCTAAGTTTGAATGTCACACCCCAACCGATGGCGGAAATATCAGAGTGAGACGAACGAGATTGCTCATTGCTCATAAATTCTAATTGGTGACAATATTTAAATAAAATCCATATTTCACTCATAGTAACTTTGTCATACAATACAAGAATTTTCAAATACAACAATAACAAAGGCAAAATTTGATACAACATTTTATAAAGCTAACGTCTATATGTGTATCTAAGCATCATCTCTACTCCAATTTCATGGCAAAGCTTCATCAACCTGTAACATGTTAAAAATACGAGTTCAATGCAAAGGCAAAGGCGAGTACACAAGTTTTGGTGATACATAGCATAAGTATAAAAGCGTAACTCGAATCCACATGGTAATTGTAAGCAAGGTTCATACTAATCATGCAATACTAGATCAAACCCCGAGTTTCCACAAAAGTTTTACGAGATCGAGCTTCCCTTGTCACAAAAGCGACAAGACTAGAATGAGTATGATAATCGTAACATAACCCCGACGGGTGGTGTGCTACTCCTATAGCGCTATATATGATAAGTTGGGCTAGCTAAGTTAATGATCAAGCAAGTATAAACGAGCATGTATCTAGGCATAACAAGTATTCGTGTATAAGGATTAAGCATGTAAAGCATGAGTTTTTGGTATGTGCTTTTTGATAGATAAACATGTTACAACCCAAAAGTGATTTAATACGGTAAGTGGGCCGGGTGTATTCACGGTTTTAGTTGGGTCTTTTCTACAAGTCAAGTCCGTGAAAGAGGTTGATTGCAGGATGAACGCCGAGTTATCCTTTAAGAGGAAACGAGGGCGTATAAGTAACAAGCTTAACGGAGATTGAGAGTATTCGGGAAAATGTTAAGGATAAAAGTATGAGAAAAATTGTAGCATGAAAATAATCACTAGACATAGCACTTGTCAACGACACTGTAGCAAATCCCTAAGGATTGAATGTGTTTTATAGGTTCAAGATCTATTAGGATCGTGACAAGGAACTACATACATTAGTGATGGAACTTACTAACTTGACAGATTATTCATTAGTCAATATCAAGATTTCGGTTTCTAGGGTTTATTATAGTAGTTCATAAATATAGTTATATAATCATGTAGGAGGTGGGAGGATGAACCATCCACTTTGGAACCTCTTGATGTCATGTAAGTCAAATAGGAGGTGGGAGGATTAACCATCCACTTTGAGACCTCAAGTAGTGTTAACCGCTACACAAGTTACCATTGGTAACAAGGAGGGTACAAGAACAATAACATTAACAAGAATGACAAGAATAATAACTTAGAATAATAGTGAAATCATCAAGTAATTTGTGGTCTCAAGTTTAAGGATAGCCCAAGCTAACCATGGTGGACACACATGAACAAGTCCAAGAACTTGCATCACTTGTGAGCTTAAAGCTCTATGAAAAAAGAAAGTTTGTGCGGATAAATCCTCTATTTTGAATGTCTCAACCTTTTTTAAGCCTAACCAACCACAAGAAGTGTTTTAAGCATTCGGGCATAGGTTTGAGATGGGATAAACCAAGTTGGATGAACATAAACAAGTTTTGAAAGATTTTGAAAACAAACAAAACGTTTTGGACATTTTCAGGGCATTTCCAAGTCTGAATTCTCTAAGGAGAGACCATGGAATCATGCCCAAAGGAAAACTAAGCATGTAGGAAAAAGAATGGGGCAATTTTGTTGAGTATTGAGTGAGTTATGCTCACTTTAGTGTAGAGGTACAAATCTGCCCGAAAATTGGATTCAGCTACGAACTTGGAGTGTTTTGGAAGGCTTTGAGGCTTTGTAAAGTAGAAAAATGCTAGGAGGAGGCTTGGGTTATATAGGGGATGATTAGGGTTTCATTGGGTTGGGCTTTGACAAGATTTGGGGGAGTTTAGACTTGAAACTAGTCCACTAAACCCAACCCAAAGCTGAATTATAGGGCTGCCATTTTTTATTTTTTTCTTATTCTTTTGTTATTTAATGTTATATGTTAGATTAATAGATGTTATATATTATGTACATAACATGTATTATCGTGTGACAAGTTATTTCGGGAGTATGAACCTTATAAGTTAGAGTTTTATTAGCGATAAAAAATGGGTTTTAACGTTTAACTAAGGTGTTTTATGAATATTTAAGGTATGATAACATATGTAACATGTCACATGGTATATGTATGTATAAAATGATCGAGATCGAGTATCCACATTGCGTATAGAGTATGTATCAAGTATAAACACTGCGTATTAGCAAGTATGTCACGTATTCGAGTATGTATATCATGTGTATGCATTGTATGGACAAGTATGATTGTGTGTAACAAGTATAAAGATGAACATGTTTATTCAATTATGATTCAAGTATCGATTACCACGACTTTTAACGAAATGACGAGTACGAATACAATGGTTTCCAAAAATAGAACTACAATGCTAGCTTGCTATAAATAGAAAGTATCAAAACGCGAGGCGTTACAGTCTCCCATCCTTTAGGAAATTTCGTACCGAAATTTAGGAAGATGCAACGAAGAGATGCAGATACTTAGTCTTCATATCACTCTCAAGTTCCCAAGTAAACTCGGCGCCACGTTTCCCTTCCCAACGAACTTTTACGATAGGGATCCGACTGCGGCGTAGCTGCTTGACTCCTCGGTCCATGATTTCAACCGGTTTTCCATGAAATGCAATGTCTCGTTGATTTGAAGATCTTTGAGCGGAACTTGAAGTCCTTCTTCGGCTAGACATTTCTTGATATTTGAAACATGAAACACAGGATGAACATTGTTGAGCATTTGAGGTAGGTCCAGTCGATATGCTACCTTGCCAATCCTTTCCAAGATTTTGAAAGGACCCATGTAGCGAGGAGCGAGTTTCCCTTTCTTACCAAAACGGACAACACCTTTCCAAGGGGATACCTTGAGAAGTACATGATCACCTATATTAAATTCCAAGGGCTTGCGTCTTTTGTCGGCGTAGCTCTTTTGTCGGCTTCGTGCTTTGAGGAGATTATCACATATTTGCAGGATCTTGTCTGTTGTGTCTTGTATTAGCTCGGGACCGGTGATTTGTGCATCTCCTGTAACACACCTGGCCCTCGTTATCACCAATATTGTCCGTTTTGCCCCCGATGGGTGGCCCATCCAAGAACTCACGGCATTGTTTTTGGTTGCCCTGTTGGAGACTTCCCAGGAGGTCACCCATCCTAGTACTACTTCCACTTGAGCATGCTTAACTGTGGAGTTCTCCTCTCATCCACTAGCATTAAGCCCAAAACGCGTTGGCGACTTTAGAGTTAGGGCATTACTTATGAACCAGGAATCTCTCCTGCCCACAGACGATGTTGGGAGGTATGCCATTACGACCATACAATGCTTCAAATAGAGCCATTTGAATACTAGCTTCTCGTGCCAACAAATAGGCGAATGACACTTACGACCATACAATGCTTCAAATGGAGCCATTTGAATACTAGCGTGATAACTATTGTTGTACGAGAATTCAACCAAGGGTAAGTGCGAATCCCAATTGCCGCCAAAATCGATTACGCATGACCGAAGCATATCCTCCAAGGTTTGGATAGTACGCTCGGTTTGACCATTAGACTAAGGATGAAAAGCGGTGCTAAGATTAAGCTGAGTGCCAAGGGCAGATTGAAAAGTTTGCCAAAGGCGGGAGGTGAAAGGAGCATCGTGATCGGAGATAATATCAAGAGGAGTACCATGACGACTAATGATTTCATCCGTGTAGAAACGGGCCAATTTCTCGGCTTTATAATATTCACGAATGGCGAGGAAGTGGCGGATTTGGTCAATCGGTCAATGATGACCCAAATGCTGTCATGACCAGACGAAGTACGAGGCAATTTCGTAATGAAATCCATGGCTATGCCTTCCCATTTCCAGACAGAAATTTCTGGTTGTTCGAGAAAACCAGAGGGAAGTTGACGTTCCGCCTTGACTTTGGAACACGTAAGACATTTGGACACGTAAAGGGCGATATCACGTTTCATTCCAGGCCACCAATAGGATACATGCAAATCATGGTACATCTTATCAGCGCCAGGATGAATGGAGTATTGGGATTTGTGGGCTTCATCCATCAAGGTAGGCCGAAGATTAAGACGATCGGGAATCCAAATACGACCATGGTAGTAAAGAATACCATCAGGTTTAGCTTTGAGCGGGTTTTCAACTCCACAATTCAATTCACTATCGAGGTTACCCTCGTTAATGACAGTAAATTGTGCTTGTCGAATCAACTCGTTGAGTTTTCCCACGATTTGGTAGCAACGAACACTCTTAACATGAGTTTTACGACTAAGTGCATCGGCCACGACATTCGCTTTGCCACGGTGGTAGCGAATATCACAGTCGTTGTCATTTAACAATTCTACCAACGACGTTGATGCATGTTGAGTTCCTTTTGATCAAATATATGTTGGAGGCTCTTATGATCGGTGAAGACCGTACACTTTGTACCATAAAGGTAGTGTCGCCAAATCTTAAATGCAAAAACAACTGCACCAAGTTCAAGGTCGTGAGTAGTATAGTTTTCTCATGAATTTTGAGTTGTCTCGATGCATAAGCTATTACTTTGTCCCATTGCATGAGAACGCAACCGAGACCCTAGTTAGAGGCATCGCAATACACGACGAAATCGTCGTTCCCATCGGGGAGAGTGAGGATAGCAGCATTACAAAGCATGTCCTTGAGCGTTTGGAAGGATTCCTCTTGTTCGGGACCCCAAACAAAAGGTTTATCTTTTTGAGTCAAAGAAGTCAAAGGAACGACAATTTTTCGAGAAGTTCGAGATGAAACGGCGATAATACCCAGCTAGGCCAAGAAACGAACGAATTTCAGAGGGCGACTTAGGTGCAATCCAATACTTCACAACTTCTATCTTTGCAGGGTCAACGTGTATACCGAGTTCACTGACGGTGTGACCTAAGAATTGAACCTCCTTTAGCCAAAATTCACACTTGGAGAATTTGGCATAAAGACGTTCGGTTTGCAAAAGCTGAAGAATGAGACGCAAATGTCGTCTGTGCTCTTCTTTCGTCTTGGAGTTGATTAGGATATCGTCGATGAATGCAATGATAAAATGATAGAGAAAAGGCTTACACACGCGGTTCATGAGATCCATAAACACTGCAGGTGCATTGGTCAACCCAAAAGGCATGACCACGAAATAACGTGTGCGGAAAGTGGTTTTGGGTACATCTTCCTCGGAAACCCGAAGTTGATGATAACCAGAACGAAGATCAATCTTTGAAAAGCACTTCGCGCCTTGTAGTTGATCGAAGAGATCATGATACGAGGAAGGGGGTATCAGTTCTTGACTGTAAGCTTATTGAGTTCATGATAGTCAATGCACATGCGAAATGACCCATCTTTCTTTTTGACGAAGAGAATGGGAGCGCCCCAAGGGGAAGTACTAGGGCGTATAAAACCTTTATCAAGAAGCTCTTGAAGTTGGCTTGATAGCTCTTGCATCTCCGAGGGTGCTAAACGATAGGGAGCTTTCGCAACAGGAGTTGCGCCAGGGATAAGATCAATACGAAAATCAACAGCTCGGGGAGGCGGAGGACCAGGAAGATCCTCGGGAAAAACAGAAGGAAACTCACAAACGATAGGAACTTCACTTATGCTCGGACCTTTGTCTTTCTTTTCCACAACAAGGGCGAGAAAGGCAAAGTACTCCTTACGCAAGTACTTGTTCGCTTTGATGCACGACATAAGTTTGAGACCTTTAGAAGGTTTCTTGCCATAGACGTGTAGAGAATCACCTTGAGGAAGAGGAAGGCGAATAAACTTTTCGGAACAAACCACTTCGGAACGAACTCGCATGAGCCAATCCATGCCTACTATGATGTCGAAACTACCTATTTACATGGGGATGAGATCAATGGAGAACGAATGATCGTTAAGAATCAAAGAGCAACCAGAGAGAACGGAATCAACGGAGATGGTTTACCATTAGCGACTTCAACAGCGAAAGGATTAGGCATTTTAGATCGTTCACACTTAAGCAAAGGTTCAAATTCTAGCGATACAAAACTCCTATCGGCGCCAGTATCAAATAGACATGTAACATAAATATGGTTCACAAGGAACGTACCAGTGGTGACGTCGTTAGAGCTTTGGGCTTGAGCTGAGATAAGCATGAAAGCTCGCCCCTTTGCAGGCGTAGGCTGCTGCTACTGCTGATGCTGCTGGTTGAGAAGAGGACAAACATTTGCGAGATGGTTGGGATCGCCACATTTGTAACATCCTCGCACAGGAGCATTTTGACGCTGGGGTTGAGTTTGGTTCGGGTTAGGGTTAGGGAAATGGCTTGGTTGCTTTAGGTTTGGCGACAATGGCTAGCGAAATGCCCCATCCTGTTATAGTTGGCGTATTTCCGGCATGGGGTAGAAGGGAGATGATGATAAGTGCAACGATCACACTTAGGCCAAGTGCCGGTGTAGTTTCGTTTGGGTGGATCATTGTTTTGGGTGGAGGAGATGGCATTTAAAGGCGTAGGGGCAGGCGAAGTGACAACCGCGTTGTTTTGAACCGAAGCCTTCTGCTTCTTGTTCTCGATGGGGTTCTTTTTAGGTTGAGGGGGAGGCGGTGGTATTAGCGATGGCTTGATGCGCATGCTTCGTAGAAACCTTGTCATGGCCCCCTGAAGGATGCAGTTGTGGTTAAGCTCTATGATGGTGCTATAGGCTTCTTCGATGGTTCTGGGGCGTGTGGCGGCTACGTGGTTCATGATCACAGGCGAAAGCGAACGAATAAGCTTGGCTATCGCTTTGGGAACTGTATCCACCTGTCCAGGACAGATGATACTCAACTGTTTGAAGCGAGCGATCAACCCTTCAGCGTCGCTCCCTTGTTGCGTGAAGTTCCAAAATTCGTTTTCGATTTGTGGGGAGGACAGAACTGATCTCTCATGAGCTGCTTGAGCTCGTCCCAAGTGAGAGCGTGAGCTGCTTCGTTGCCACACTTGTTACGTTCCGTAGTCCACCACTCGAGGGCTCTCTGGCAAAAGACCCCGGTAGCGTTAAGGGTTCGAAAGGTCATCAGGGCACCCGCCCTGAAGAAAAGTAAGCTCCATAGCGTCAAACCAATTGATCATGACGGTAACACCGTCCATGCCAGTGAATTCTACTAGTTTACAAGCCATGAAATTCTTGAATTGGAAGGACGTTTTGGGGTTATCGGTTTTAGAGTCGGCAGAGGATTTGGGTGTGCCTTCGGTATGGATGGTTTGAAGCTGGCTAACGATATCGGGTATGACACGGGCCATTTGATCGGCCATTTGCTCGGCGACAAGACCAACGAGTTCTTGCTTGGAGATGGAATCCTCATTGTTGTTGTTGTTGTTGGAACCCTTGTTGCACCTCTTGGATTTCTTGGATGAGTCAAGAGAATTCATCTAGAGATTCAACATAGAAAAAGGGAATGAGACTTGATCATAATATGGGGAAAAACAAGTTTTGCATGAATAAGCATGTATGAGGTTCAAGCATGGTTTACATAAGTTTGCATGGTTTCATCAAGTATGGTCCACAAAATTTGCATGAAAGTATCAAGTATGGCATGTATAATCACGTATAAATGCGAATAAGGAGTATAATTTAGTGTGTTCACGAAGATTAGTATTGAAAGATGATTGCGATAAGCGTGCGAAACATTTAATGGTTCAAAACGAATAAGGTAACAAGTATCAAATCACATATAAATTGAGATAACATAAAAGAATTGGCTAATAAAACATGAGATTGTTTCGGGTAGAGAACGTCGACAATTCACAAGTGAATCGAAGATCCTTTCTAATTAGAGAAACATGCTTTGGCCTATAGGTAAAATACTCACATCGAGAAGCGACTAATGGTATTTTACCCTTCCAGTTACTACACATCTCTAATCGATTAGAAAATTGAAACTTTGGCAAGAGCGAAAATCAATGAAAGGGACTTAATCGACAAGGAGGGGGTTTCACCCCTAACTTGAAAGTTTCGTACCCTAAGTGTGGTTGTTACTTACTAAAGGAGGAGCATATTCCGACTCGTTTGTAAGGTCCAGTAGAACATGAAATGGAAGTTTCCATCAAGATGTGGATATCACTCCTAACTTGATGGTATAACTTCGTGAAAAAATCGAATGCGCGGAATGAGGGATTTCACCATAAATTGTAAGTCATTGGACCTATCGTGGTGCAAATTGCCTCGTTTGCATCATGAGTGTCTTTAAGTCTTCAAGTGTATTGTGTAAGATGTCTTAGGAAAGACATTATGTAAATTTTTAAGACCAAAAGATAAGGAAGTGAGGAAGAATAATGTATTAAGCATGATATAAGAATGGTAAAAATGGACACTTAAACTATAGACTAGGCAGAACATGGCAATTCTACCTAATTCCCTATAGTTATGGCTCTGATACCAATCTGTCACACCCTAACCGATGGCGGAAACATCGGAGTGAGACGAACGAGATTGCTCATTGCTCATAAATTCTAATTGGTGACAATATTTAAATAAAATCCATATTTCACTCATAGTAACTTTGTCATACAATACAAGAATTTTCAAATACAACAATAACAAAGGAAAATTTTGATTCAACATTTTATAAAGCTAACGTCTATATGTGTATCTAAGCATCATCTCTACTCCAATTTCATGGCAAAGCTTCATCAACCTGTAACATGTTAAAAATATGAGTTCAATGCAAAGGCTAAGGCGAGTACACAAGTTTTGGTGATACATAGCATAAGTATAAAAGCGTAACTCAAATCCACATGGTAATTATAAGCAAGGTTCATATTAATCATGCAATACTAGATCAAACCCTGAGTTTCCACAAAAGTTTTACGAGATCGAGCTTCCCTTGTCACAAAAGCGACAAGACTAGAATGAGTATGATAATCTTAACATAACCCCGACGGGTGGTGTGCTACTCCTAACGCTATATATGATAAGTTGGGCTAGCTAAGTTAATGATCAAGAAAGTATATGTATCTAGGCATGAAAAGTATTTCTTGTATAAGGATTGAGCATGTAAAGCATGAGTTGGTGGTATGTGCATTTTGATAGATAAACATGTTACAACCCAAAAGTGATTGAAAACGGTAAGTGGGTCAAGTGTACTCACGGTTTTAGTTGGGTCTTTTCTACAAGTCAAGTCCGTGAAAGAGGTTGATTGCGGGATGAACGCCGAGTTATCCTACAAGAGGAAACAAGGGTGTATAAGTAACGAGTTTAACGGAGGATTGAGAGTATTCGGGAAAATTTAAAGGATAAAAGTATGAGAAAGTATTGTAGCATGAAAATAATCACTAGACATAGCACTTGTCAACGATACTATAGCAAATCCCTAAGGATTGAATGTTTTTTATAGGTTCAAGATCTATTAGAATCGTGACAAGGAACCACAAGAAGTGTTGTAAGCATTCAGACATAGGATTGGGATGGGATAAACCCAAGTTGGATGAACATAAACAAGTTTTGAAAGATTTTGAAAACAAACAGTACGTTTTGGACATTTTCGGGGCATTTCCAGGTCTGAATTCTCCAAGGAGAGACCATGGAATCATGCCCAAAGGATAACTAAGCATTTAGGAAAAAACATGGGGCAATTTCACTGAGTATTGAGTGAGTTATGCACACTTTAGTGTAGAGGTACAAATCTGCTCGAAAATTGGATTCAGCTACGAACTTGGAGTGTTTTGGGAGGCTTGGAGGCTTTGTAAAGTGGAAAAATGCTTGGAGGAGGCTTGGGTTATATAGGGGATGGATTAGGGTTTCATTGGGTTGGGCTTTGGACAAGATTTCGGGGAGTTTAGACTTGAAACTAGTCCCCTAAACCCAACCCAAAGCTGAATTATAGGGCTGCCATTTTTTATTTTTTTCTTACTTTTTTGTTATTTAATGTTATATATTTGGTTAATAGATGCTATATATTATGTACATAACATGTATTATCGTGTAACAAGTTATTTCAGGTGTATGAACCTTATAAGTTTTTTATTAGCAAAAAAAACGGGTTTTAACGTTTAACTAAGGTGTTTTATGAATATTTAAGGTATGATAATGTTAACGAAGGAAGAAGCAAGTCAAGTGGCATCAAGAGCATCCATCACACAAGTCTTTCCCTCAGTATCAATGAAAACGAACCCCAACTCCAGAGCCTGTAAACTAAGGTATGATAACATATGTAACATGTCACATGGTATATGTATGTATAAAATGATCGAGATCGAGATCCACATTGCATATAAAGTACGTATCAAGTATAAACACCGTGTATTAGCAAGTATGTCACGTATTCGAGTATATATATCATGTGTATGCATTGTATGGACAAGTATGATTGTGTGTAACAAGTATAAAGATGAACATGTTTATTCCAGATTCAAGTCTCAATTACAACAATTTCAACGAAATGACGAATACGAATACAATGGTTTCCAAAAACAGAACTACAACGCTAGCTTGCTATAAATAGAAAGTATCAAAACGCGAGGCGTTACATTGAATCACTTGTAGTTTTTGTTTCTAAAGATGGAAAATGAATTGAAGTTTTAAAGATATGCAGCGGAATTAATAGAAAACTTTTACTACAAGCAATTGGTCGTTTGTTTTCATCATCATCATGCTTTCAAGTTGGTAAACTCGCATGTGATTCACAAACTCCCCCTTAGCCAATTACAATCAATTGATAGTAAGAAATGAAGAAGATAAAATGCGAATTGATCTTTTTTAGGAGGACAAGTTTAACTGTTACATTGATCAGCTATTTATACTATCTAACCACTGAGCATCTTTTATGATGTCATGGTTGATAGTGACAGCTAACAAATTCATAACTAACTAAAACACTGCTAAACTAACACTATCAGTGCATAGAACTGTTATATTGAATGAACTAGTCTAAGCACTGATGTCTATCCTCTGATCTTGTTTCTTCTATCAGACCTTTGCTTCTTGTTCGATCAGATGATTGGAGCCGTTGTTTAGGGAAAGCAGTGTAAAGGTATATCAGAGGTTGTAACCTCTGATAGTTGGACAAAAGCTCGGATAGTGTATTTGGCTTTGATATCATATGATCCTTTGTTAGGGTTCAATACCAACAATCTCCCCCTAGAACAGATGATGCCAAAACACTTGTTTATTCTTGGTCTTTATTCCTCAACAGAAATTCTCTGATTTGACCTTTAAACTGTAATTCAAAATTCAGATAAATTTCATCATCATCATCCTTTTCGAGTGTCAGATTCAAAAGATCTTGAAAGTCTTCTGCATTTAACTCATATGCAACCTCCATGCTAATCTTGACAGCATCACCATTAGACTTGAGCAATGTCAATTCGTGGGAGTCTTTATCGACTTTGCACTTTAGAATTTTTGGGTCTTCTGGATTTCTAGGACAACTTTTATTTGTTGAGGTTTGAAGAGCTTTTTGTTGAACTATCTTTGTCAATTCTGCTCTGAGCTTTTCACTAGGTTCATCTGTGTGATAGTCAACCATGTTTTTAATTCCCTCTTCGATATGTTCAAACACTCTCTTGTCCTCTTCATCTATCCCTTCTTGCCTTTTTAATTGATTGAAAGCAAGGATATAGGGGACATATGATGAGGTAGACTTTTTAGAGTGTTGAGCTTTATGAACATCATCTGATGGAGGGCAAACTGGTTTAGGAGGCATGTTGGATCTTTCTTCCTCCTCTCTTCTAACATGTTATAAGTATCAATCACCCTGACTTCTTCCCACCTTGTCACTTGGTTCCTTGAACCATAGTGATTCTTTATCAATTCTTCTTTCATCCTTTTAATCTTCAAAGCTTTGTCTGACAAGTCTTTCTTATATTTTCCCAGTTAGGAGGAGTTGGCTTCTTGTGAGGGTCTTTTAACATTTCTTGCATTCTTTTAATCTCTTCTCTCAGCTCATCCATACTCCAATCCTTGAATTGTGCCTTTGTTGCCTTATATTGCTTGTTCTTCATGATATGTTCAATGAGTTCATGTTTAAGGCATTGATCTTCCCTTTCTGATAGCTTATTACTCAGATCTTTGACAAAATCTTGCAATGTTCTGGCTTTGCTTGGCTGAAAAGACATGATGGTCTGTATCTTTCTATCACTTTTACCAGCTGAGTCTCTTTTTGCTATATCCTCTGCTTGTTTCAATTTAAGTTCTAGATAATCATCAATATTTGCAGGTCTTGGGTAGCCATCAAGAGATAGTATTATTCTTTGTCAGGGTCTTCCTCAAAATAGAAGCTTAGAATTTCTTCCCTGACTGCTGGTAAATCAAGAGGATATTGCTTTGTTGCAGGTATAACTTTAAGGGGATCAGTGGTTTGAGTTGAAGATGGTGGAAGCATTGATGTGGAGGTCAGTGGTTGTGATGATAAAGGAGTAGGAGTAGGAAAGATCTCTTCTTCATTCACAATCATTGTAGTCCTTCTCCTATTAAATTTGACTTCAGGTGATGATGGATGAGTTGGAATTCTTGTTGGTGTTGGTAGAGGTTGGGTGGATGTATTAAAAATGACCATGGCAGTGGATGAGATTGCATCTGCTGCAACCTCTGTCGTGTTAACAGATGTTGACACAACAGTTACTGTAACATCTACTTGGTGGAAGTGGGTATGGAAGTTGAAGTAGGTGAGCTTGATTTTTGGAGAGCAGAGGTTTTAATGGTTGGATTTATAGCAGGCTCAATTTTGGAAGGTGTGGGAGTTGGTTGCCTTACTTTTTTAGCAGGTCTCCTCTTTGCTGAGATACCAACTTCTTACTTTCTTTTTGCTGCTTAATCTTTTGTTCAACCAATACCTTGCCATCAAGATACACTTTTCTCTTCTGCTTCTCGTTTTCTCTGGCCAAGATATCATCTTTTAGATCCTTTTTCTTCGAACCATCTGGCCTGGGAATATCCACTGTTGGCTTTGCCATTTGATCATCTATTGTAAGCTTCTTCTTTCCCAAAGGTTTCTCCCTCTTTTTGGCATCATCTTCAGTGCTTACAAAATTAATGTAGGCGGAGTAGTACCAGTGGTTTGGAGAAGATGAGCTTTTATCGCTTTAATGTATGCCCTTGTATCCATGAATCTAGCTTCAACCATGTTTCGTACTTCCTGCATTTGATGTTTGTGTTGTAGATCAGAGAAGTGCTTTTGTTGTTGAAACAGAGGGTCTAGGGCTTTTTTAGATCAAATGCTTCAAGAGATTTTTGATCTCATCAACAGAAGTTTCAATCTATGATACTCTCTTCGTCAAATCTTTGTATTTTAGATCATCACGTATTTTAATAGGATCATATGAACTCCTACCTGAGGTGGTAGTTATATCTAAGTTATCATGAGCATGTGTTTTGACACTAGCTTCAACCTTAGATGCCCCTTTTGCTTGGTACTAGGGACTTCCCACAACATCAGAGGTTACCTTGGTAGCCTCAGCAGTGGTTGCCTTCAACAAAGACTTAGTAATGTAACCATTGTCCAAAGGAAAACTAGGTAGTTTTGCAATTGTAGTGGGTGCTCTAGTTGAACTATCACCAAGGGTTACATGTAACCCAAGGGATGTAGCCTCTTCATTTGCTGATGGGCTAGCAAAGAATAAAGATTCAGACCCAGCATCATGTTGAAGTATATTCTTAGTGATAGGTTTGTGAGAAGTGCTGGATAATATCTTCTCTAGTTCTATTGCATTCAGCAAGGGTAAAAACCTTTGTGGTAGTGATTTTATTGGAGAAGGGATAGGTGTAGAAAGAGAAATTGCCTTTGGAGATGGGCTGTGGAAGATAGAACCAAGTGGTCCTAGAGCTTCATAATTTGGTGTCCTTGTGTTTACAACCTGATCCTTTTATGAGGATGCAGGAGGAGTTTTATAGCCAGGTGGAGATCTGTCAACCATCTGTTGTGAAGAAGTAGCAGCAGTGGTTTGTGACATTGGTGTTGTCACAGGGTTTACCTCTGGGATCTCATCTTCCAGAGGACCCTTTTTGGGTTTGGTGGGTTTTCTGGATGTTTTTGTTGGTTTCTGTTTGGTGATTTTAGGTGTGGGTTTCAGAGCAATGGTTGCAATGCTCTGATCACCTAGAGCAGTGGGCTTAGTAGCAGGAGGAAGAGATTGAACATTTTGTTCTTGTAAAACTGGCTCATCCTCCTCTACTTCTGTTTTGGAAACCTTTTGATTTGTTATTCGTGTAAAAGTTTCATGAGTTAGGCAGCCAGGTGTGGTCACTGCGCCTTGTTTACTTGCTTCAGATCTGATCTGGTCTTGCAAGTAAACACTCAAGAATCGAGGATGGATCAAGAAATCTTTTCTTTTTGAGATATTCGTAAAATTATTTACCAAATCATTATATACCAAATCATTGAACAAAACCTGTGAATAGTTAAAATCAGAATCAGTCAAAATTGCATATCCCAGATATTGCATGTTCAATGGAATCTCATTGGAAGAAGTAGATTTTGCAGAGAGACATGTTAAAAGAGTATGGAAAAAGAATTTCATCTCTGCTAGAAAATGGGCTTTAAAGATTATCATACCTTTCAATTGGCCAGTGTAACCCCTTTCTACAAACTCTGCTTGCATCTCTCTCAAAGAAAATGACACAGGATGTGCCATATCATTCGATTGAAAAACTTGAGAGATCGATTGTGGACTAATTTGCATAGAAATACCACCAACCTTTGAGATTATTGCATAAGGAACACCATCAGCGGATGTTTTGACCTAAGCATTTTTTTAGAAATCCCAAAGAGAATCAATGTAAATTTTTGTTTTGACTTCGAGCATATGCTTAAATTTTGACTCTCTTAGAATCCGAATCATTGTGTGGTATCGTGTATTGATTTCAGTTTCTTCTAAGATCCCTGTGTAATTGTGTGGGGTTTTGATAATCAGGATGAATGGTGGTAAATCTTGCTTTGATTTCTTTGATTTTGTTTTAGGAGCCATGATTTGAGTGCAAACTGTTTTGAGATTTTTGAAATCGACACAGTTTGGTGAATCCTCTGTTCTGGATAGAATAAGGTTTTTATAGGTTTCTGAAAAAGTGATGAGGACGTGGCATCTGATGCAACGACTGTCGAATAACATCTGACCACGTGTAACCTCTTATTGAAAATGGAAGACAATTGTTTGGCTAAACACTGTTTGAAATTTTTGATCAGTGGATAAGAACAGCAATGTTTTTGTTCTATCAGTGCTTTGAACATACTTTGAGGATTTATTGAGAAATTCAATTTTAAACTATTTTTAAGGATGGATTTTGATTTTCTAAAAACATTTTAGTGTTATTTACACATGGATCACAAAAAAAAAAATTTGTTTTTAATCCATGTTTAGCATCCAAGCCAAGATATCAAACTGTCAAAAGTGTGAGCATCAAGTGCTTTTGTCAACACATCTGCCAGTTGATCCCTGGTATGGACATGTTGTAAATAAATCAATTTTTTTCATAGCAATCCCTCACAAAGTGATGTCTGATGTCAATGTTCTTGGTGGTGGAATGAGAGACAGGATTTTTGATGATATTTTCTGCTGCTTGACTATCAATTTTGAGTGGAGTCTTTAAAGCAGTGATACCAAAATCCAGCAATTGATTTTGAAGCTAGAGGAGTTGAGCAGTACAACTTGCAGCAGCTATATATTCTGCTTCAGCAGTGGATGTGGAAACAGCAACTTGCTTTTTGCTTTGCCAAGACACTAAGCAATCACCTAGGAATTGGGTGCCTCCAGATGTGAACTTCCTTGTTGTTTTACGTCCAGCAAAGTCACTATCAAAATATCCTGCAAGCTCAATGTTACCATTAGCTGGATACCAGATACCTAGTGTGGGAGCACCTTTTATGTATCTGAATATCCTTTTACAGCAATAAGATCTGATTTTCTTGGCAATGACTGTGTCTGGCACAAACACATGTTGCAAACATGATGTCTGGCCTTGATGCAGTTAGGTACTGTAAAGACCCAATTATACTTCGATACAATGTTTGATCAACAAGGTCATCTGTGCCATCAAATGTGACTAGCTTGGATGTTGCCATAGGTGTGCTACAAGGTTTACAATCATCCATATCAAATTTCTTAAGTAGTTCTTTCACATACTTGTTTTGATGGATGAAAGTGCCATGTTGCCTTTGTTTGACTTGTAAACCAAGAAAACATTGCAACTCACCCATTACACTCATCTCAAACTCTACCGCCAGAGTTTCCTGAACTCTTCACACATGGCAGTGCATGTGGATCCAAAAATGATGTCATCCACATAAATTTGGACAAGCATCAAATCTTTTCCTTTCCATTTTAAAATTAGGGTTTTATCAATCCTACCTCTGGTGAAACCAATGGATAAGAGAAAAGTGGATAGAGTTTCACACCAGGCTCTGGGTGCTTGTTTTAGACCATATAGTGCTTTGTTTAACCTGTAAACATGATAGGATGAAATGCATCTTCAAAACCAGGAGGTTGACACACATACACTTCTTCTTTGATCTTTCCATACAAGAATGCACTTTTGATGTCCATTTGATACACCTTGATGTTGTGGTTGGCAGCAAAAGCTAAGAACAGTCTGATGGCCTCTAATCTTGCAATTGGAGCAAATGTTTCATCATAGTCTATGCCTTCTTCTAGTCTATAGCCTTGAAATATGAGCCTTGCTTTGTTCTTGACAACAATGCCCCTTTCATCTGTTTTGTTCTTCAAGACCCACTTTGTGCCAATAGGACATACATCTTTTGGCAGTGGTACAAGTTCCCATACTTGTTGTCTTTTGAACTGTAGGAGCTCCTCTTGCATGGCTTCTACCCAACTGTTGTCTTTTAGTTCCTCTTGGTACTTGACAGGTTGTGTGAGTGATAGAAAACCAGCAAAAAGATAAATGTTTTGGGATTGGCTTCTGGTGAGCACTCCCTCATTGATGTTGCCAATAACTTGATCCACAGGATGGCTTTTGAGGAAAATCAATTCCCCTTGATATGGGACAATGGCATTCTGAGGTGAAGCTTACAAATGTGTATTATCTGAGCCATCCTCTGTTGGTGAATTTGATGGTCCAGCCTCTGATTGGAATGGTGGTGGAGGAATTGGTGGAATGGATGTGAAAGTAGGTTGACTTTTGTCTATTTTTTGTAGACTTTTATCAACAGATGTTTGGTTATGAGAGTTGGCAGAGGTTTGAGTATTAACCACTTTGACCTGGCAGAGCTTTCACCATTGCTACTAACATCTGCTCCTCTACCTGAAGGATAGATTTTGAAATTTGGAAGGATGCAATCATATCCTTGCTCTTGACTTGATGATTGTGGGGTACCTGCATGGTTAGTCTTGACAGACACATCTTCAAATGTAAATTTGGATAGGTCAAACAGTTCAGCAAGATTTGCTGGGATTTTCAAAGATGAGAGTTCATTGAACTTCAGATTCAGAGTTTCTTCAACACAATTGGTCCTAGAGTTAAAAACTCTGTAGGCTTTGGCAGTGGTTGAGTATCCTAGAAAATAACCACAATCAACTTTGGCTACAAACTTGGATATTGAATCCTTTAAATTTAAAATGAAGCATGGGCAGCCAAAGACTTTAAAATAAGAGAGCAGATGTTTGATTTTATAAAGTAAATCATAAGCAGTCTTTTGATACCTGGGTCTATCAAAACTCTGTTCTGAACATAACATACAGTGTTTTCAGCCTCTGCCCAGAAAGACAGGGGTAAACTAGAATCTGGTAGCATAGTTCTTGCTGATTCAATCAAAGTTCTGTTTTTCCTTTCAACAACCCCATTTTGTTCTGGAGTTCTATGGATGCTATATTGCCTAACAATCCCTTTTGACTCACAGAAGGCATCCAAGTCTTTGTTCTTAAACTCTGTCCCATTATCACTCCTAAAGATTTGTATAGGAAGGTCAAATTGCTTTTCAACTTGTTTAACAAAGTTTTGCAAAATATTTGTTGTTTCATCTTTCGAGTGTAAAAAGAAAGTCCATGTGAACCTGGAAAAATCATCAACTATCACCAGGCAATACCTTTTGTGTTTTAAACTCATGATTTTCACAGGTCCAAAGAAGTCCATATGAAGTAACTGTAAGTACTGACTTGTTTTGGACTCTTCAATTGACTTGTAAGAACTTTTATGTTGTTTACCTTTTAAAAGGAAACACAATGTTCTTTACAAATAAATTGTTTGTGAGGCAAACCTCTGACAAGACTTTGTTTTGAGAGAGTGGAGATGGTTTTTAGATTTGTGTGACCTAGTCTTTTATGCCATAATTCTGTTTCTTTGCTTGAAGCAACTGAGAACAGACATGCATTTGACATACGATTATCTTTTACCTTGTCTACCACATACACATTTCCTACCCTATTAGCAGTAAGTTGTGCTTTGCTCTCTGCAATTATTTGATTAATCTTTTTAACAACCTCTAGGCCTACTATCTGACAAGTTTCCTTTGTGAAGAAGGATCCATAACCCTATCACGCATTTGTGAGACAGTTAGAAGATTGAATTTTAGATTATCAATGAGATTCACATTCTCAAACTTGAGTTTTCCAGCTGAGACACATCCTGACTCCAACACCTTCCCTTTTGAATTATTTCCAAAGGATATATCACCCCCTCCATGAGCTTTAAAATCTCTAAGCAGTGTTTTACATCCTGTCATGTGCCTGGAGCCCATACTATCTACATACCAAAGACTGTCAAGGCAAGTAGAAGCTCCCTGTACATGTTTTGAAATAATTAGTTCAGGTGAGCTTCCAAAGCCAGAATGGCTTTGGATGGGGTATCAGATGATCCAGACTCAAGTTCAGATAAATGAGCAGTGGTTAGATCAACTTTTTGTAACAACTGCTGTGAGCCACTTCCTATCAACTATTGGTAACCATGAGGATGCCTATTTACCCTTGGTTTAGAAGACTTTTTGTAAGTCTCATAAACCATAGGCACCTTTTGATAACTAGGTTGGCTTTTACCTCTTGGAAACTTGTTTGATGGAGGTACATCTGTCACTTGAATTTCTCTGTGAACAGAGGTTTAATTTAAGGCTTTAGTGACAGATGTTTCAATTGATTCAAAGTTATGTTTAGATTTGTTTTCAGAAAAGCTTGAACTTTCTCTTTCAAGAGCTTTTGCTCTAATCTCTTTTACCTTTTGATGATAGATTTTGAGATAGGTACACTCTTGGGTCATGTGATTTGTTTTGTTGCAAATGGTGCATCTAGGAATTTGGGTATAACACAATTTTTGATTTTGTCAAAGGCTTTTAGCAGAAAACAATCTGCAGCCACATGATTTCTCTTTTCACAAAATTCACAAAACAAGTATTTAACCTTTTCTTTCCTTTTCCTATCAGACTTTTTGAGAGCAGTAGGTGCAACCTCTGCTGGCAAGTCTTTGATAGGGATCACAGTGCTTTTGATGCTTTTATACCATCAATAGTTGAAAAGTCCATTGGCTTGAAGTTTTCCAAAATATCACATTCATCTGACCAGGTTGGTTTAAGCTAATATTTTTCAATTTCTTTATCTTTTGCTGAAACCTCTGGTTTTTCAAGAATGATTTTGTTTCCATTTTTATCTGTGATTTTGATTTCTTCACCAGCCAAGTTTGTTGGGACTATCTCAACTGACTCAAAATCAATTTTTGTAAAATTTTCACAAGTCTGGTCATAGTCTCTAAAGCCTATTCCAAACTTTATGTTGCTCTTGATTTGAGCATCAAGCATAAGCTCATAACCTTTACAAGACTCTACCCGTTTTTCATAAGTGATATGGGTAGATTCAAGCTCCTGTTTACAAACTTGGTGTTTTTCTACCATAGTTTGGAGCTGGTCTTTGGTTATGCTTAATTCATGCCTTAGGCTACTCATTTCAGAATCTTTTTTAGTTAACTTTGTTTTCAACTCTTTGATAAGTTTTTCAAAATTAAGTTCATCTTCTAAAATTTTGTTTCTCAGGTTTTCATTCACATGCTTTACGTTTGCAAAAGCAATAATGCATTTGTCAGAACATAGATCTTTAAGGATCTGAGGTGATACCTTCGAAGCAGCCATAAGAGCACAATCACACTCTTCTTCCTCACACACCTGCTCATCCCAAGGGTCAGATAGAGGGTCTTTTTCAACATCAACAGCATTCACTTCAACCACTGGTGTAACTTCTGGTATAACCACTGCTTCACAACAATCAAACACATCAGACTTTAACTCCTGCTCCACAGATTCATCACCTTCAACAATGGTCTCCAAAGCCATTAAACATATATTTTCATTTTCAAAATCCTTTTTGGCTATGAGAGCAATGTTTTCATGTGTTAGATCCTCAGGCAAACTACTCCACTCAACAAAACCTTGTGTTAAAAAGCTTTGTTGATTAGCCTCTGCTAGTGTAGCAGTTGTAGGTCCGTTGTACGGATCGTTCTGGTTCTAATTTGGCAAACCTAAGGTAAACGTGCGGAATCCGTTTGCATAGGCGACATTGGATACAAGTTCTTTACTGTTTAATCACTGTTTCATTAATGTATAGACGTTACAGATCCTGGAAACACTTAGACAGAGCTTCACCGTCCAGTTGACAAAATCTCTGAATCTATTAAATGAAATGTCAAGACTCCTATTTATAGGAGAACAAGTTCGCTGGATAGGATGCAAGTTCGGGCGAAGTTGCTTAGTCAAGTTCGGCCGAACTTGACTACAACATACTACTTTCAAGCGAACTTGATCCTTTATATACATAAACTTTGACATTTCGCTCCTAAATACCGACTTGGTGTTATACGATGACATAGGCAACAGACATATGCATCAACAGACTCCCCCTTGGATGTTGCCGTAGTCATCACTTTTCAATTAAGTTCTTGAGTCTTTACTGTTCTCTTGATCTTTATTTCTTGAATAACTTTAACATCCATGATCTTCGTATCGTCTCAGTCCTTTTCTTTGTTCTTGCGCTTGTCTTGATAAAACTTGAATTACCATGCTCCCCCTTGCTTTGAGCTTTCTTGTATCTTCAATCAACGTTTATCTAGCTCCCCTTAAAATCTACTTACTCTTTCAAAGTTCTTTAACCACTCAAAGAAACATTTCAGATTCAAACTTTGAAACTTTTAAACACAAACATTTCAAATTTTAATATTCTTATCAGTTTTTAACCCCTCTTAGATAATCAAGTCCAATCTAATGACCTTGAATATCTGATTTTATTTTATCAAGTTCAACTTAATGATCTTGATTAAACGATTTGACACTAAAGTGACACATTTATTCAAATGTAAGTTTCAACTTAATGAACTTTTAAACTTTTCAGATCAATTTTTCAAAAGTTTTTAGATTTTGTTCAGCAACTTTAGACTTTGAAAATTAGCTTTTCATCATCAGTGGTCGAAACTAAAAGATAATATAATCTTTTTGTTTTTATGAAATGAATATTAAACACTACGTATGTACAAATATAATTACAAACATATTTTTGTTGAGTTTGTGTTAAATGATCATATCAGTTTTTCGAGACAAATCACCAGTACCATTGACCTTTTTCTTGACCCTAAGTTTTAAACAAATTTACCTAGATTGTCGATATGTTTGTCCATTTAAACTTTGACACATTACTCAATTGTTCCAAAATATGTTATGTATGAATTATGAAACTTGACTTAACTATGGTTCACATCTTAGAATATACCCCCGTATCAAGATTCCCTAGATTTCATCTTACAGGTGAGTATAGAGTAATTGATATCTGTATCCGGGTTAATGCGAAGCCTTGAGAGCTCAGGTTAATACCACCGTATTGAAAAAGAGATGAAGGCTCGACTTAAAGGTGTGTTCCATTTAAGGAATCTTTTTAGCACTGCAAATGATTAGATCTTTCGATACTTTTCAAGTTTGCATGCAGTTAGGGGTTTATTGCGAAAGTTTTATAGAAGTTCTAGGCTAATGCTTCCGCAATTAGAAGAACTTGTATAATACCCTAGATATCAACTATCTATAAAGACCTCCTATCTCAGAATCAGGCAACCCTTCAATCGAAATTTCGGAGTACTAAGGTCATATATCCAAGATGTGTTAATCCACATGTTTAAGCAGTTGCGAAATTTAGTTTATATCTCAGAAACAATTTACTGAACGTGTAAAGTCTATCGACACATCCACAGTACGACTTGTTTATCACTTTTAAACTTTACATTTCTTTAGCATACTGTGATAGTCCAATGATGTACTATCATTTCCTTCTGTGACACCGAATTCTTTTTATCTTTTTCAATGTTTTTGTACATTTTGAAAATTTTCATATGTTTTTGTATTTTCTCAAATATTTCTCCCCTTAAAATCAAAAATATATTTTTGTATTTTAGATTTTAAGAAATTCTAAGCTAAAAGATATACAAACCAATGTGGATCACGTGAACTCGTCGTCTGATCCGTATTCAACCTCAGCTTCCACACCTGTCAGCAAATTTTTAATACCGTTTAGCCTCATTAGATATTTAAATCTTGTTAAAGGAAAAGCTTTGGTATAAAGATCAGCCTTTTGTTCATCAGTGTGGATTTTTTTATTCGCACCAACTATTTTTCGTAGCAGTCAGGAATGAAGTGATAACGAATTTCAATGTGTTTAGTACGTGAGTGATGAACATGATTTTTGTTTATATCAATAGCTGCCTTGTTATCTACGAATAAAGGTGTATCAAGAAATTGCAGACCATAATCCCTCATCTGTTGTTGAACCAGAGGATTTGTGAACAACAGCTGGAAGCATAAATATATTCTGCCTCACTGGTAGAGAGAGAGAGACCGTGGTCTGTTTCTACATTGCCACGTTACCAAACGAGTTCTGAAGAACTGGCAACCAACCGTTGTAGATTTAGAGTTCAACTTGTCCACCCGAAGTCTGAGTCAGCGGATCCCGTAAGATCGAAATTGCCATTCTTTGGATACCACAAGCCGGTGCTTGGACTGGACTGGTATCTCGCGCATAGGCAGGTAGGATACATGATATCTGGGCGAAATCCGTAATCGAAATTACATTCATAGGAATATAAGCCGAAACGTCTCCCGATTGGGTTTCAACTATTGGTAAAGCGGTCACACTTCCTTCACCTAAAAGAGAACTTAATTTAGCAGCTCTTTCCAAAAGGCTTGAATGTAGATGAAAAACATCCACTGGATAAGCCTCGCGCCTAGGTGGTCTTTGTAATAGAAGAGACATTTGGCGATAAGCTTGCGCTTGTTTAGAGAGATCATCATAAATGATTAAAGTGTGTCATTCACGGTACATAAAATATTCAGCCAGAGCTGCTCCTGTATAAGGAGCGAGGTATTGTAATGTAGCAGGGGAATCCACCGTTTCGGCTACCACAATAGTATATTCCATCGCGCCCCTTTCCTTGAAAGTAATCACTACCTGAGCCACAGAAGATGCTTTTTGAGCAATAGCTACATAAACACATATTACATTTTGGCCTTGTTGATTTAGAATTGTATCTGTTGCTACTATTGTTTTACCGGTCTGTCTGTCCCCAATAATTAATTCTCACTGACCACGTCCTATCTGAATCATTGAATCAATAGCAATAAGCCCTGTTTGAAGAGGCTCATATACAGAACGTCGAGAAATAATCCCCGGAGCGGGCGATTCAATTAATCTATATTCAGAAGATGAAATTTCACCTCTACCATCAAAAGGTTTAGCCAGGGCGTTTATAACACGGCCCAAATAGGCCTCACTCACTGGTATCTGAGCAGTTATTCCTGTTGCTTTTATAGAACTCCCTTCTTGTATCAGCAAACCGTTACCCATTAATACAACACCAACATTAGTTGATTCCAAATTAAGAGCAATGCCTATTCTACCCTCTTGAAATTCTACTAATTCACCTGCCATTACTTCATCAAGACCATGAATACGAGCAATGCCATCAGCTACTTGAAGTAAGGTACCAGTATTTACAATCTTTACTTCTATATTATATTGCTCAATATGTTCACGGATAATATTACTAATTTCATCAGCTTGAATGGTTACCATGAGTATTTCTTAATTCTTTTTTGAAAAAAATTAAAATAAATCAAAAATAATGCCTAAACTCTAAACTAAAGTAGAAGGACTAATCCGTTATTTGTTTCATCGCCGCCAATATGCCAATATTGGCACTGATAGTACGTAAATGTAATTCGTTGTTTAAACAACTATTCAGAGTTCCTAGAGCCCTTTGTAAAGCTTGTTGGAAAACCCGTTGTCGGACTTGATTACTGGCCTTTTGTTGTTCAAAATTTATAGTTTCAGTTTTATAATTTTCTAGTTGTTCCAAAGTCTTATAAGTTTAATCAATCAAGTTCAATTTTTCTCGCTCTATCTCAGAGTATCCATTCACACGAAACTCATCTGCTTCTATTTCTATTTAAAAGACCCGAAGTAGCAAAGCCTTGGGTAAAAATAGTAATTGAGGCAGTTACTGTGGTTAAATATTTTTTTCTTATTTTTAAATAAGGCACTATATGAATAAGGGAGAAACTCCATGAAAGAAAAAATAATGATTCATATAAATCACTTAGCGGGAAATGGCCTGAATAAATCTAACGAGTGGTTAATAATCCTGCTAGACATAAAAAAGTAGCTATCATCCCCTTATCTGACGAATCATATGGTTTTATGATTTCATTACCCAATAAGGTTATCAAATGAAGTGTAATTACAATTGAAACAATAGAAAAAGAAATATGAGTTAATATATGCTCTAAAGTTAAAACTATCATAAAAATGAAAAAAGGAGAGGGAATCCCCTATATTAATTAAGAAATACAAATGGGGAATTTAATTTATTTTATTATAGGATCTATTTGATCTCTTTTAGAAGTCTGGTCCGGTATGAAATGAACTTATAATCATAGAATCGACTTGATCATCAGATTATAGATTATAAGTTCATAACCCAAGCCCATTATCATCTTGGGCGGAACAGATCTACTAATTCTTTGATTCCAGTTAGTAAGAGAGATCTTGAACTAAGAAATAGACCCTAGAAACTAAATTCCTGGTATAGTAGATGCTATCACACATACAATCATACTCAATTCGATGGAATTGTTTGATCTTAAAGGGGATCTTCTATAATTTTGTACCTGAGGGGTTATTTCTTGGTTTCGTCCAGTCATTAATAACTAGATACATCAGATATCCTATCATCGATCGATAGAGTGTGATCAACTTTGGTTCCAGTCTCGTTAATGCAAATCCCATGATTCTGTGCCAGCGGAGTCGGAAGCGGCTTCAAGCTATCCATTTCAAACTTCTTAAGAATATCGTGAACATACTTTGTTTGATGAATGAATATGCCGTCTGGTAACTGATCGACCTGTAATCCGAGGAAGAATTTCATTTCACCCATGGAGGACATCTCGAATTTCTTCATCATGATCTTTTCGAACTCTTTCCAAAGACTATCATCTGTTGAACCAAATATGATATCATCCAAATAGATTTGTACAATGATTAGATGAGATCCGACTTCTCTGGTAAACAATGTACTATCCACTGTGCCTCTTGTAAAGCCGTTTCCAACGAGATGTTGCGACAACGTCTTGTACCAAGCTCTCGGGGCTTGGTGTAATTCGTATAAGGCTCTGTGTAGGAGATTAGCTTTGTTCTTGTTCAACGGATCGACGAACGCCGGTGGTTGGCCGACGTACACCTGTTCACATAGTTTACCGTAGAGAAATGTGGATTTTACATCCAACTGGTACACCTTAAAACTTTTCCAAGCTGCGAACGCAAGGAAAATACGGATTGACTCTAATCGTGCAACCGGTGCATAAACTTCTGTGTAGTCAATACCCTCTTGCTGGTGGAAACCTTTAACAACCAACCGAGCTTTGTTTCTGATAATTACCCCCCGATCATCTCTTTTACACTTTAAGACCCACTTAGTATCTATAGCTTTCTGCTTCGGTGGTAAGTCAACAAGCTTCCAAACTCCCAATTTTTCGAACTGTAACAGTTCCTCTTACATTGCTATCACCCAGTTCTCGTCACGCAGAGCTTTATTCACTGTTTTGGCTCTATTTGAGAGATGAAACATGAGTAGTAGCAGTAGTCTTGAGTAGGAGCAACTCGGGTGTAGAAACAACTTAGTGCTTTATTGATTTAACTTCTTGTACGCACACCAGTTTGTAATTCACCAATGATATTCGTTGAAGGATGGTAAGAATATGATCTTGGCATTTCTTTGCTAGGAACATCAACTGAGCTTTGCTGATTTGAGATGTTTTGATCAACGTTCAATTCAACATTAGGAGCACTTGATGAAGCTTTGTTCTGATTGCTCGGGCTTGCAGATTTATTCAACATGTTGGATATCTGCTCAACTTATTCATCCGATGAGGATTCACCATCAGCATCAAATGTCGGCGCTTCATCAGAGTCAGAATTCTGATTCTGAGGCATACTTGGCACTGTTGTTGCATTTTATGGTTCAGAAGAATCATTCGACGGAGTTATAGCAGGTGTTACTTCTGCTTCAAAAATGTTTTCAAATTGAACACCGCTTTTACTCGGACCTGCTTCGGAAGACGAAGTATTCAACGTGGGTTGATTAACCACAATTGGTCTAATTTTCTGTTCTTAATTCACCAACTATTGAAGATAATATAACGTTGCAATTTCTTCTTCAGCCGGTTCTTCCGGCAAGTCAAATGACTTCCATAGATCTTGATAGTTGAAAAGTCACGTGTCATCTCTTCTTTGAATAGGATCCGTATAATTAAAACAATCCACATGTTGTGCTTCAATTACCTTTCTCAAAGAGGGAACATATACTCTTCTTAGCAGACTCGCATACCCGACAAAGAAACCTTCCAGCGGTTTGGCCCCGAATTTACCATCTTGATCGATTACAGTACATGGCGCACCAAGTGGCTCTAGATACTTCAAATTTGGTTTCCTTCGGTTTATCATTTCAAAACATGTCTTTTTGGATGGTTTGACAGTTAAGACCCTGTTTAGTGTATGGCAAGCCGCTGCAACTGCCTCACTCCAGAAGCTAACAGGAAATTTCAAGTCTGCAAGCATGGTTCTTGTTGTTTTGATTAAAGTTTTGTTCTTCCTCTCAGCTACACCGTTTTGTTGCGGAGTATAGGGTGCACTGAATTCGTGCAGAATTTCCTTGGTGTTGCAAAATTCTTTCATCTTATTATTCTTGAATTCCGTGCCGTTGTCACTGCGGATTCGTCTGATAGGGATATGATATAAATTTTCAAGTTTCTTGAAAAGAATCACCAAATTATCAAACGTTTCATCTTTTGATTCTTGGAAGAAAACCCATGAATAACGCAAATAATCATATGTGACAACTAAGCAGTATAAGTCTCCTGAAATACTTCGGACGTTCACAAGACCAAATAAATCCATATGGAGACGTTCAAGCGGCAGCTTAATAGAATTCAGAATCTTCTTCGGATGTGACTTTTTGATCTGCTTCCCCTTTTTACATTCTAGGCAGTGATCAGTCATATAGTCATATGAAAGCTCCTAAGATTCACACCCTCAACCAGATTGTTATGTACCAGAAAATTCATTTTTGTAAATGAATGTGCCCCATTTTCCGATGCCAAAGAATAGAATCTTTCTCCGTAGCTTTTGTTTGAGCCGATTTTGATGATGTGGTAGCGATGCCCATATCTAAGACATATAAATCATTCTCGCGTGGGGCTCGCATGAGAATCCAATCATCGGGTATTTTGAAACCCGGCTTTAAAATCATACACTCTTTATCGTTGAAATGCACCGTGAACTGTTTGTCACAAATCTGCGAAATGCTTAAAAGATTGTTCTTAAGCTCAGCAATGTAGTTCACTCGATCAAACCGATACTATGCCATTGGAGAGCTTTCCCTAGGCGACAATCCTTCCACCTTGATTACCGGCAAATCCAACATATCCGCCATTAATAGCTTTTATGTCGAACAAAAGAGCTTTCATCCCTGTCATATGTCTGGACGCTCCACTATCCAGAATCCACTTTGAAAGAACAGATACTTGAGCCCTTGCACATATTAAAATCTAGTTAAACAGTGCGACCCAAGCCTTCTTCGTCTTGGGTTTGGGATAGAAAGCTTGGTAATCGTCCTCATAATCTCCATCTGAGCCTCCACTGTCAGTTATATTTTCAAAGTTCCCTTTCTTTTTACCTTTTGTTGATTTGACAGTTTCGGTTTTGGTCTCAGATTTTGATTCTTTGCTATTACCAGTCTTAATAAGCTCAGATCTGGTAATTTCAGATGTTATTGACTTTTTCTTAGCAATCCAGGCTTGTGATTTTATGTTTGCATTTTTTATGTAAAACTTTGTTTCGTTTGCCCTGGAAGTTTCTCCTTTTGTTGAGTTTTCAAATTTCTTTTCAGTTTAGGTTTAACTTCAGGTTTTGATTCATTTCTTTTCAAAATCGTGACCAGTTTTACAAACTCTGGTTGCTTTGGTTTTACAACATTTGAACTTTCTTTCCTTCGAAGATAGGCCGGCTTTGATCTCGGACACTTGCGTGCAATATGACCAACTTCATTGCACTTGAAGCAAGTCTGATTATCATGTGAGTGTCCACTAGTGGATTCTACACCACTTGTGGCTTTGGCCTTATCTCGAAGTTCTTTTGCTTTCTTAAACTCATCGTTTGATTGTTTTCCAATCAAACTTTCTTCTTGAACCATGCTTGTCCCATAAAGGAATTTCATGTTTTTATCTTTGTACTCGTGAAATGGTGACTATTTTCTTAATCGGTTCTTCTTCAACGTCTAAACCCAACCCAGCACTCGGGTTTTTCGGATAATCACCACCATTTCTTTGGAAGTTATTGTAATTTCTTTTAGGTTTAGAATAGAATTTCTTTTCATTCTTCTCCAGATCTTCTGGTGTAACTTCAACCGGTTTGAACAGTTTATCCAATTGATCTTCTTTGACATTCCGAATCGGAAAACTGTCATCAAAATATAGTCTATCACATTCCTTAACCTTGTACATGACAACGTTAGGATCATCACATAGGCCATCTTCTGATGATGTATCGTCATCTTCGGATTTTGTGTCAGAACTGTTCGAACTCGAGGTGGCGCTCTCAAAGGTGCCATCATCAGAATCGTTCAAAACGTTTTCAACCACATTTTTAACCACCGCATTATTGTCATCATCTGATATAGTATAGATTACATCAATGTTCTCCGGCAACTCATTTTTCTTTTCAGATAATAACTCAATGTTGAGTGCCTTATCCATCCCATCAACAGTTTTGCGACAATATTTCTCGCATAGGGGTGGTGGAACATTATTGTATTCTCTACCATTTTTCTTTTTAGACTTTTTATCATTTTCTTCCGATGAAATCTTGGGAAGAATATGATCGATGACATAAGCGTTAGTTATGTAACTTCTTAAAAGTTGTTGAACACGTTCTGTTTCAATTTCATGTCCTGGGGTTGTTGTTTGGTTTCAGTAATGGTGATAATGTAAACATTTATTGCTTTTTGTTTATCCATTACTGTCACTTTTAACATCCTCACGTTGTCGTGTTGTTCGATATTGTTCCTATCGAGCCTGCCATAATCATCTTTCATTTTGTCATATGCTTCCTTCATTGTGCGATAGTCAAATTTAAAATGTTCATTACGCACATTGAGTTCAACGATGATTTGTGATTTTTCGGCACATTTAGCACACGGCTCGGTACATTTTGTGCAAGGTTTTTCAACCTCCACAACTTGCACTGTGAACGCTCAGGATCGGACCCAACTTGTGAGCTTCCGGTCAGACTTGCTCAGCTAACAGAGGCGGAATTCATTGTTAGTTGATTGAACAAACAAAGAACAAGCGATGATTACTGTTTAAATCATCTGTATATTGATTAACGTTGAAACGATTACAGACTCGAGTAGGGCTTCGCCTCTGATCTCCAAAAATAGCATGCTAGACAAACATCCTAATTCACCTATTTATAGGCAAGACTTGACAGCACCTAGTGACTCAGGACACAGGATTTTCGTTCGAAAATCCTTATACATTTTCGTGCGAAAATTCTACGGAATATACAAAACATTCAAACCTAAACTTTTGACACTGCGAAACCCTATCTACACAATAGACTTGTCCTAGACGTAGGCAATAGACATATGTGCACCAACAGACTCCCCCTTGGATGTTGCCGCAGTTTTGGACAGTCTTTCAAAAGTTTTCTTCAAAATAACTTTAAACATATCTGACTTTAATCAACCGAAAAATCTCTTGCGTAGCCTTCGACACTCCTCTGAAGCAATGGGCGTTTGATCTGTAGGAGGAGGTCGGTTGTAGGTGTTCCCAAACTTGAATCTTTCACGGGTGGCCAGCTTTCGATGAGCTTCAATCATTTCTTCATTTTGATCCTTCTTTTTCTGCTATTTATCTTCAAGCTGTCTCCATGAAGTTTTCCATTCTTTACCCAAATTAATGTTGTTAGCGTAACAAACATTCACAATTTTCTGGAACTGCATGGCCTGCTCCTTGTCTTTATCTTCATAAGTGATCTTGATGAAGAATAGGCGTTCAATATCTTTCTCTGAGCAGTTGACCAGCCACATAGGATCCAATACTCTGATTGCACGCCATAGCCCATAAATTCTCTTGTGCATGATCACGGTTTCGGAAAGATCCTCAGACATATCCCATGATCCTTCATCAGGCTCTACACAAATAACAGCCTCTCTATTACTCGAATCATAATGCCACCATTTGAAGATCTTGTAAAAATCTTGTTCCATTTTCTTCAAAGGCATATTCTTCATAACGCGTGGCCTTTTCACAATCAAAGTCACATCTTTCTCTTGAGTAATTGGATCAATCTTTGTCACGGTTTTCGGCTTGTGTGGCTTCCATAAGTTGAAACCATGTTCTGCCTCAAACTTGATAAGCTTCCATAGACGCTGATCATTTGGACGCATCTTCATACTGAACGTCTTGGTTTGAACCAACTCTTTCACGTCCCATTCTGGCAAGGTCTTTATATCACCCAGTCTTCTGAAGTATTGAACTCCATACTCACGTTTCAACGCATACACATCAAGTTCCTCGATCCATCCCCATCTAATAATGTCACCCAGAGATACGTCAGGGTCTCTGGTGAAGAAAGCCAATGGATGACGGAACTTTCTTTCAGGTGGCATCTCCTTGAACCATTTCTTCTTCATCTATATGATCTCATCCTTTGTTGGTGGTTTAGGAGCTGTTCCCTCTTTAACTGCCTCTGCCACTTTCTGTTTTATCATCTCATCGTCGATCTCAGGAGTCATTTCATCAAGGGTAGGAAACACACCAGTTCCTTCACCCGTATACCATGCCTCTTCATTGTCATCTGAATCCCAATCTTCAATAATGACTCTATCATAATCGTTCGCTTGCGGGATGTCTTCGAAAACATAATCATTCGGCTCTGAGCTCGTATTCTTTAATTCTTCTTCAAAGTCGAATACGACCGAATCTTCTTGTAGGCCATATAAATCTGCAAGATCAGCCTTGGAGAGGTTATGAACATACTCCCCTTCTTCAACATCGTGCTCGAGATAGATAACTTTTGGTTTTGGCACTGTTTCTTCAAACGACGACTCCCCCTGAACCTGTTCATTAGTTAGCTCAAACATAGAGTCGTTCATGTAAGCATCAACAGAAATATTTTCATTATCAAATAAACTGGCTACATATTCAAACCCTTCCTTTTCTAACTCATCAAACGTTCCGTCTACCAAATCATCAATCTCTTTCCTTAGCTCTCTATCAGAAATTGCCTTTTCTATCGTCATTGATTCCAGAATACCTTCCCCTTGAAGCACAAACCCCATGCTAACATTAGCAAACGGATCATAGACTACCGTCTCAGAAGATACTGGCACGGATTTAGCTTCCAGTGCAGATTGTTCGATTAAAGAAGCTGATGAAGTATCAGCTTTATCCAAGGGCATATCATCAATCTTTTCTTTTCCCCGGCCTTCAGCATCAGATAGAGCTTTAGAAGCTCGTTCCCTTTCAGCAACCTTCTGTCTAGCTTCCTCTCTCTCAATCTTCTCAATCTCATCAGCGAGAGAGATACCCATAGTACGAACTAAAATATTCTTCATAAGCTCCACCTGCCTGTTGTTCGACTCATGCTCAGCCTCATACTCTTCCATTTTCTTTATGATCCTCTGATTCTCTGTCTCGTAACTGCTCAGAGTTGCCTTTAGAACCTCCCTTTCATTCTCCAGAACTTTGATTCTTTCTTCATAAACAGCAACTTTCTGGGAAGCCTGGAAGTATCTTTTACTATCATCAGTCACCAGTCTAAAAATATCTCTGATGCTTTCCCTATCAGACTCAAGGATCTTTATGTTCTCATCAGCAGACTTCAATTTTTCTTCCAACTCATTGAGCCTTCCAACGTAAACGTCATCAGCTGTGAGCCTATCTCCCCCGGGAATACTACCTATCTCAAAGAAACAGTCATCAAAAGCTGTGTCAACTGGAGGATCTTGTTGTGTAGGATGAGCAGATGATGTAGCTTGCGTTTGAGATACAACAGGAGGAGTAACCACTGGAGGCTCTGTAACTGGTTGAGGAGATGGAATAGGAACCTCTGTAGATGTGTGCTGTGGAGGAGGAGGAGAAGTAACTGGAGGATCAGCAACCGGTGGAGGAGATGGTATACGAGTCTCCATGTCAATATGCTGAGGAGGAGGAGAAGGAGGTCGTTCAGATGAAGTTTCAACCGTTGGAGCAACTGGAGCCTCAGTAGACTTTGGCTTTAGCTTGATCCGAAGCTTTCTAGCAGTAGACTCAGGCTTTCTCGCTGCCATATGTTTCAATCTTTGACCATCTTTCTTCCTTGCGGGTTTAACGACCGAAATCTCTTCTTCGCCCTCTGATGGCTCATAAGGTGTATCATCATCCCCGGTAGCCTTACACTTTTTCTTCTCAGCCAATTCTTTTTCTCTTTCTTTCCTCTTCTTCTCTTTTCTTTCTTTTTCTTTCTTTTCTCCTTCTCTTCTATCCTCAGAATCTGTGCTTGATGATGGCCCTTCACCATCGCCACCTCCTGCTTCTGTTTCAACACCGACCATTCTCTCGATGTCTGTAGTGGTTTGTTCCAAAGTTTCTTCAACTTGAACTGATTCAGTTGCCTGCACAGTCTCTTCAACATTCACTTGCACAACATCTGGTTCATCAATCAGCCCTATGCTAACACTGGCTTGTTTTCTTTGGCTTTTGGGTGCAGAAGAAGAAGTTTCTATAGATTTCTTTCTCTTTGAAGTAGCAACACCTTTCTTCTTTCCGTAGTGACCCTTCTCACCTTCACTTTCATCACTGCTCCCCTCATTCCTCCATTTACCCTCAGGCGGAGCAATATAATCAGTCTTGACAAATGTTCCAAGCACAGGCTTGAATGCTGGAGCCTTTCTTCCTTTGCGGTAGTTGCTGATGTTATGGAGGTCAGAAGCAATCATGTGTTCTAACTTCAAGAGAGCATCCTTCTTTTTCTCCAGATTCGGATTTAAGTGATCAAGAATCATCTGTACAAAACGAGGGTACTGCAAAAATCGACTCTTCCCCAAATTCATCACCATCTGGTCAAAAATCATCCTACTGAAGTTGTAGGGCTTGTTCAATATCACCGCCACCATCATACACATGTGATAGTCCACCAAATCATCCCAACCCCCTTTCATGTGGCTCAAAGAGCGTGTGATGCAGTGTGCAAGAAATCTGTATGGCAAACCTAGTTGATTGATCTTGTATGGAGCGGAGTTCACATATCCATTGTATCCCATTCGGTAAAAGCGGCCCTTAACAAACTTTTCTGAAAACCCAGTCGGAAAATCACTCTCATCTCTAAAATGCTGACTGTGCGAATCAGATCTTCTGTGATAGTAATTTATACGTCTTTATCCCCAATCTTTACTGCTGACATAATAGATTTACCATCAGCTCTTGACACTGTTGCGCCCCAAAATCTATCAACGTGTGAGGCATAAACATCATGATGATGTGTAAGGGCATAATAGACTGGCAGTCTCTCCAGAAAGTCTATGTATTGCGAGAATGGAGCGAATTCTGGTACATCTTTGTCAATCAAGCAGCAGGAGTTGTGGATTGGTTGGAACTCATACACGGTTTTCTGTGAAACAAATAGATGGGAAAAAGTTAGAAAAATTATCACAACCACAAAATTTCTCTTAATTTTAGTACGAAAAATTTTAAAGTATGACTTTAGACAATTTTCGTGCGAAAAAATAAAGCTAAAGAATCAATACTTTCTGTCATGAATTTTGGTATGGAAATAGATAATTTTCATGCGAAAATTCATCTTCTTCACAGTTATAGTTTCTTCAAGCCGACTCAAAACACTTGTAACTTTTTACTTTTTCAAGAAATCGAAACGGCAAACCTTAGTTAAATTTTGCCGATTTTAACATTGGAAGGTTCAATTTTAGATTTTACCGGCTAGTTTATCCTAGATCTACGTTTTAGTCCATTTGTCGTCCGACGATTCTAAATTTGATGGTTCAATCTCGGTTAATACCTTTGCCATTATAACAGGTGTGCAAATCAAACTCCCTAATGTGTAAAAAACGTCGAGAAGTGAGTGAACCGAGAAAAGTGCACAAAAGCTTCAGAGAATCCGCACCAAAATCTTTAACAGTTTTCGTGCGGAATGAACTGAAACCTCTCGTACGAAAATTTGGCTGGTGAACTTTAGCCAAATTTTCGTGCGGAAATTCTGGATCCTTATGAAATTTTCTCAATTTTCCAATTCTTTTGTTTTTTCAGTTTTAATTATCCACACAGTTGACCAAGTCCAAGTTAATGACCTTGTTTAACTGTTTAGGCTACCAAGTCCAAGTTAATGACCTTGGATGACCACCTTTTGACCAAAACTGATATTATTCTAAGATTTTAATTTTCAAATTAATGACCTTGGATGACCACCTTAGTTTCCAGATTAGCTCCCAACCCATAGATCAAACGATTTTCCTCTGCATTCTGTCGCTTTCGACTTTGAAGATCTGTTCTCCATCACTGGTAGTCGAAGACTAAAGTAGAAACAGAAAATCCTTCTGAATTTTAATACTTCTATCCTAGAAACTCTTGAAGCAATATGTACAAATATATTTACAGACATATTTTTGTGAGTTTATTTTAGAGGATCATATCAGTTTATTGAGACACATTACCAGTACCGTTGCTCTATATGAAACTTCAAGATTTTAAACAGATTTTCTTCAAATTGTCGGTATACTGATCCACTTAAACCTCTACACATTTCTCAACTGCTTCAACATATGTTAGCTAAATTTTAGCAACATGACCTAATCTATGTTTCCCACCTTAGAATATACTCCCGCATCGAGATTCCCTAGATTTCATCTCACATGTGAATATATCTAACTGATATCTGTAAAGGGGTGAATTGCGAAACCTTGAGAGCTCAGGTTAGTACTTCCGTACAGAGAAAGAGATGAAGGCTCGACGTTGGTGGTGTTCCTCTTGGGAATCTTTTCATTTTTGTACTGCAGCATGTCGTATCTTTTTATGACATTTTTCTTCATTTTTATGCAGCTTTGGGGGTGAAAAATGCGAAAGTATTATACAAGTTCTAGGCCATTGCTGACGCAAAATCAGAAGAACTCGTATAATACCCCATATATCAATTAAATATAAAGACCTAGTATCTCAGAATCTGGCATTCTCTCAAACGAAATTTCGGGGTACCAAGCCCATATATCCGAGAGATGTTAAGCCACAGATTTACCAGTTTATCTCTTTAGGTTTATATCCTGAAAGCAGTTTACTGAACGTGCGAAGCCTACCGATATATCCTTAGAAAGACCTGTTTAGATGCTTTTAAACACTATATTTCTTTAGCGTTTACTATCATCTCCTCTTATACACAAAACTCTTTTTGTTATTTTTAATGTTTTTGTAATTTTCATGAATTTTTTTAATGATTTTTTTTTTCAATGTTTTTGTATTTTCATGATTTTTTCAATGTTTTTGTATTTTTTTACAACTTTTTCTCCCCCTAAAAATCAAAAACATATTTTTGGATTTTTGGTTTTAAAGAAAGCATGTAAACTATTTACAGAAAAACATTTTGACTTACCAGTGAGGATTACGTCTCAACATCGTCATCCTCAAACTCAACCTCATAAATATCCCCTGATGGTAGATTCTTTAAACCATTTAATTTTGAAAAATTTTGAAATCTGGCTCTATCAAAAGCTTTGGTATAAAAATCTGCTTTTTGGTCATCAGTGTGGATTTTTTCAATTCGTATCAACTTTTGTATCGTGACAGTCACGGATAAAGTGATATCGAATCTCGATATGTTTAGTGCATGAGTGTTGACAAGGATTGACCGTGATATCAATAGCCGCCTTGTTATCTACGAAAATTGGCGTATCAGGAAATTGCAGACCACAGCCTCTCATCTTGTGTTGCATCCACAATATTTGGGAACAACAACTGGATGCTGAAACGTATTCAACTTCGCAAGTAGAGAGAGTGACCGCAGTCTGTTTCTTGCATTGCCATGTTACCAAACATGTTCCGAAGAACTGGCAACCGGCAGTTATAGATTTTGTGTTCTGCTTGCAGCAACCAAAATCAGAGTTAGAGTAACCCGCAAGGTTGAAATCATCGTGACGTGGATACCAGCCGGTGCTTGGGCATCTTTTCAAATAGCGCATGATACTTTTGACGATCAACAGATGTGATTCCTTCGGACTTGACTGATATCTGGCGCAAAGGCATGTGGGGTACATGATATCCGGTCGAGAAGCTGTGAGATATATCAAGGATCCGATCATGGATCAATATAAAGTTTCATCCACATTTTCTCCATACTTGTCTGGACAAATGCCATGGTTTGTGGCTAAAGGGGTAGATGCGGGTTTAGTTCCTGTCATGCCGAATTTCTCCAACACGACATGAACATACTTCGTCTGGTGAATGAAAATACCGTCTGACAGTTGTTCAACCTGAAGCCCCAAAAATAATTTCATCTCTCCCATAGCGCTCATTTCAAATTTTTCTTTCATGACTTTCTCGAAGTCCTTGCACAGCAGTTCATTTGTCGATCTAAAGATGATATCATCCACATAGATTTGTACAATAATCAGATGTCCATCTACTTCCTTTGTAAAGAGGGTGTTGTCTACTGTTCCTCTGGTGAATTGATTAGCCAGTAGTTGCTTGGAAAGCGTCTTGTACCAGGCTCTCGGGGCCTGGTGTAAACTGTAAAGAGCTTTGTTCAGCAAGTAGACCTTGTCTTTGTGAATCGGATCGACAAACCCCGGTGGTTGGCCGACATATACCTCCTTTTTTCCCTTTCCGTATAGGAAAGCAGATTTCACATCCAATTGGTACACTTTGAAACCTTTCCATGAGGCGAATGCCAGGAAAATGCGGATAGCTTCTAGACGTGCGACTGGGGCGCAGACCTCGTTGTAGTCTATCCCTTCCTGCTGACGAAAACCTTGAACTACGAGCCGAACTTTGTTTCGAACAACCACTCATCTATCATCTCTTTTGCACCTGTAGACCCACCGTGTGCTTATCTTTTTCTGCTTTGGTGGTAGGTCAACAAGTTCCAGACTCCAAGTTTCTAGAATTGCAATAATTCTTCCTGCATTGCCTCCACCCAACTGTCATCTTTAAGAGCATCTCTGATGTTTCCTGGTTCGACCTGACAAACAAAACAACTATGAGAAAATTTATTTTGGAGTGGAGCAACTTTGGAATAAAAGCAACTTAGATCCTTATTGATCTGATTTCGCATTTTCACGCCCGTTTGCAGTTCTCCAATGATGTTATCCGTTGGATGGTAGGAGACTGATCTCGGTATTACTTCGCCTGGAACATTTATTGAGCTTTCTAAATTTGTGATATTCTGATCAGCAACTTGTTATGAGGAAGTAGCCTCATTTCTCGCACTGGTTTCAGCAGTTTGATTGTTGAGATAACTTGAAATCTCTTCTGATCCTTCATCGGAACTGGAATCCCCATTATCAAAAGTAGGATCTTGTTCAGGTTCTGCGTTTGCTGGCGGTGGGGAAGATGGTTCTGCAGCTGGTGTAACAACTGGTTCTGTCTGAGTATTGCTTGGACCTGCTTCTGAGGAAGGAGTTGTTGTTGGAGAGATTACCAACGGCCTTGTCACTTGCTCCTGATTCGATATCTGATGTTGTTGAAGTAGCAAGATAAGTTCTTCCTCAGACGGTTCTTCAGGCAGATCAAATGAATTCCACAACCCGTCGTAATTAAACAGCCACGGATCTCGAGGTTTTTGCATGGGCGTTGTATATCTCTGGCAATAAACATGTTGAGCAACAATAACCTGATTTAAGCATGGGAGAAAGACTCGCTTTTGCGGACTAGCATAGCCTATGAAGAAACCTTCCAAGGATCTTGCTCTGAATTTTCCTTCTTGGTCCAATACGGTACACGGTGATCCAAAGGGTTCCAAAAACTCTAGATTAGGTTTTCGCTGGTTAAGAAGTTCAAAGCACGTCTTTTTGTGATTCTTGACTGTCATTACACGGTTGAGGGTGTAACATACAGAGGCAACAACTTCGCTCCAAAAACTGATTGGTAACTTTGAATCAGCAAGCATTGTGCGTGCAGTTTCAATAAGCGTTCTATTCTTTCGTTCAGCTACTCATTTTGTTGAGAAGTATAGGGGGCACTGAACTCATGATGAATACCCTTAACATTGCAGAATTCGAGCATCTTGTTGTTCTTAAACTCAGTGTTGTCACTTTTGATTCTCTTGATAGGCAAATGGTAAAGGTTTTCAATCTTTCAAAACAAGATCATCAAATTCTCGAATGTTTCATTATTGCTTTCTTGAAAGAAAACCCATGAGAATCTTGAGAAGTCATCAGTTACGACTAGGCAGTATAGATCTCCTGTAATACTTTTCACATTGACAGGCCCAAAGAGATCCATGTGAAGCCTTTCAAGTGGAAGTTTGATGGAGTTGAGAAGCTTTCTCGGGTGTGACTTCTTATGCTGCTTCCCCTTTTTGCAACTGAAACAGTCGTCTGACAGATGAAATTTTTTTAGATTCACCCCTTCCACTAGATTGTTGTGCACCAGAAAATTCATCTTCCTTAAGTGTATGTGACCCATCTTCCTATGCCATAGAATTTATTCTTTCTCAGTAGCCTTTGATACAAAACACTGTCCCTCTTTTGAAGTAGTGGATGCGACACTCATGTCAAAGACATATAGATCATTTTCTCACGGAGCGCGCATAAGGATCCACTTCTCAGGAATAATGAAACCAGGTTTGAGAATAAGACATTCTTTGTCAGTGAAGTGAGTTGTGAATTTCTTGTCACAGATCTGCGAAATGCTCAAAAGATTGTTCTAAAGCTCAGCGATGTAGTTTACTTTGTCGAAAGATACGACTCCGTTTGTCAAAATTCCTTCTCCCACGATCCTGCCGCCCTGTGTTCCGACAAACCCAACATATCCTCCCTTGATGGCTTTAACATTGTACAATAACGCCAACATCCCTTTCATGTGCCTAGAAGCTCCATTGTCCATTATCCACTTTGAAATGATTGACCTTGGAAGCCCATGCACATATTAAAAGCATGTTACTTAAACAGAGAGACCCAAGCCTTTTCGGTCTTGGGTGGGACGACAATGTCGACTTTTGGAACTTTAGCAACTTTGTCATCTTTCTTAACCTCAACCCACTGTCCAGTCTTAAATTAAGTCTTATCTTTTGATTTGACTGGAACATTGGTTGATTTTGGAGTTACAGGAGATGTTTTAGCTTTGGCTACCCAGGTTTGTGCCTTTGAAAATGTCGTTTTGATGTAAAGTTTGGATTCTTTCTTTTCATTTTTTCTTTGATGTTTTACCAACTTCAAATTAGGAAATGATCTCAGTTGGTGATTCCTTAATAGTATTGCCATTGTCGTTTCTCTTTAAAATTTTTGTTGGCACAAACGCTGGACCCTTTTTCTTCTCATCTACTGTAAACCTCTTTTGTTCATGAACAGGTTTTGGACGATTTTGTGAACATTGTCGTGCAATATGCCCAACTTTGTTACACCTGTAACAGGTTATACTGTCATTTCCAACAGTGTGTCCCAAGGCTTGTTCACGAAGCTTCTTCTTTTTTTCTTAAACTCTTCGTTGGTTTGTTTGTTAATAACCTCTTTTTCCTCAACAGTGTTGGTTCCAAAAAGAAACTCAACTTTCTTTGTAACATCTGGTTTTCGTGATTTGTTATTTCATTTCTTTTCAAACCCTAACCCATCCCTTTTGTTTTCAGGATAACTTCTTCCTCTGGGATGAATGTTTTTGTTATTTTTCTTTGGTTTTGAGTAGAAAACATCAACATTCTTCTCAAATTCAGATGTTTCAACTTTCTGGTTTTGGCATAATGTGATCGAGGACATACATGCTGATAGAGTAACTGATTAACAATTTGTTAACCCTTTCGGTTTCAATTCTAGTTTTCTCCAGTTCACTTTTCAGCTCAGCAATTGTGATAATATGAAGATTTATGGCCATTTGTTTGTCCATCACTGTTGCTTTGAGCATCGAAATTGTTTTGTCATCTTCTTTGACAGTTTTCTCATACTGTCGAATGGTCCTGCTGGGCTTTCATATGATTCTTTTACGGTGTTGTAATCGTATGACAACTTATCTATGTTTTAAGTTCTTTAAAAGCTTTTTCTTTCTCAGCACATTGCTCACATGCTTCGACACATTTTAAGCATGGGCTGACCAATTCGACAGTTTGAGCTTTGATTGTTTCTTTAGCTGTTTCAACCTTTTCTACCTGTTTTTCCACACTGACTACCTCATTTGTATTGGCCATGAGTGCTTTGTTGGCAATATCGGTTAGGCTCTCCAGTGTTACAGGCTTGGTTACATCAATCACTTCCACACACTCAGACTTAGTCTCCTTCGGAATTTCTTCTTTGTGACCAGAATCGAAGCTATCTGCAAAAGTTTTAAGAATTGTGTCAAATAAACAGGGTTTAGGGGTACCTGCTAGATGATCCTCTTCCTCTGCTGAAGTTCTGAAGTAATCTGCCAATACTTCTTCCATCTCTTCTTCTGAGACTTCTTTAGATGCTTCTGGTTCTTCCATGATTTCAGCAACGAGTGCAAGACTTTCCTTTTTGGAGATAAAATTGTTCCAATTGAATCCTTCATCTTCCTGTGTTACCACCAGAGCTTTATCTTTGGAGTTTGAACCTCCATCTTCGATCTGTACCAATCTCTTCTCTGGTTGTGGTTGATGATAGATTGCCTTTTTGTAATAGTCATCCCTAAACGGATCATGATTGCCTTTTACTTCTCGGTTTGGGCATTCGCGTTTGAAGTGCCCTTTCTCCCTACACTTAAAACATGTGACTTTGGATTTATCAAAGCCTAATTTACAGTCAAGGCCCCTTAAATCCTCTCTTCCAGTAATTTCCATGAAACATTGAGCCCTTCGAACCACTGATGTCATGCACAACATGATGTCAATTAATTCCATCTCTTCTGGGTCAATTTGGTCGTAGTCTTCTTGTTCATTTCTGGATTTCCGATACGACCGGCTACAAGACTTTCATATGATTCCAGAACTGCTACAAGGAGCACCATATGTTGTTTAGCAGTTTGCTAATTGAAGTCTTGAGCGTTCTGGAGATTTACTGCGATGTTGCATTGTAGGATTCTCTGGTTAGAGTTGGATTAACTCTGCTGGTTGTTCTGTGGTTGATTTGAGCTTTGAGACGATTGTTGTCCTTGGTGATTGTTTGGATTGAAGGAAGCAAACATTTGAAATCCACTGGACTGATTGGAGGCTGGACTAGCATTTGTATTAGCATTGAAGGTTGTTTGAATCTTGGGACTCTGAACAGGAGTGATTGGGTTTCCTTTGTAGTATAGGCTGACGTCCTGTTGCGAGTTTGATTTCTTACCTTTTGCCATTTTCTGCATTTCTAGCTCGTGCCCTTCCAATTTTTCAATGAATCTCGGCAAACTGAGACTGTCATACTCAGCTCCATTCTTCAGAATTGTTAGATATGTTGCCCAATCTCCTTCCGGCAAAGAATCTGCCAGTTTGTCAACTAGCTCTTCATTTGTCTTGACGATTCCCATACGCTTCATCTGTACTACCAAGTGGCAATACCTTTCTATGAGTTGCTTCATATTCTCGCCTACAAGAACATTGACCACTTCAAATTCTTTGTTCAGTAACGCCTTATTTCCTTTTCTGACATTAGTACTTCCTTGAGCTCTTAATCGTAAGGTGAGCCATAGTGAATGAGCATTGTCATCGTGTTGCAGGAGAACTAAGATCTCTTCTTTTATCGCCTGCTGAAGAAGATTCGTCATCTTCTTTTCAGTGATGTATTTGTCTCGTTCGTCATCGGATAGACGAGCCACTGTTTTCTCAATGCCAAGTTCACTAAGTGGTGGTTGATACTTGTTTTCGAGTGCGGACCAAACTGTTAAGTTTGTCGCTTGAACCCAGTTCTTGAAACGCTCACTCCAACTGTCGTAGTCTTTGATGTTCATGAGCTTTGGAGGCTTCGTAGTAGTTCCTATTTCATTTTCCAGATTCATGTTATGGGCTGCTACGGAGGCTATAACGGTTTGTGTAGCAACGCGTTATGGAATTCTTCTTCACCTGACATCTTGACAAAAACTTAAAATAGAAAACAGATTAAAACTGGTTAACTTGAAGTTGACTGAAAATTGGGTTGAGACACAAAATTTTCGTACGAATTGTAAGGCAGAATTTTCGTACGAAAATTTTAATTTTCGTGGGACGGAAATTTAATTTTGTTCGAAAATCTTTGTTGTTTAGATGGTTTAAACTTTTCAGGTTTTAGACCCCTAATTTTCGTTAGAAATCTAATATTTCGTGCGAAAATACTTGTCTTCTTCAAGCACTTGTTCACAATTTCACGTTTTTGATGATTTCAGACATGATTTTGATGGATTTTAGGTTTATATTTTCAGTAAGCTGATTAGTGTCGATTTTAACACCGTATACTAATAACCTAATCTAAATTGTCCATGAAATCCTTCAGATCTAGAATAAGTTCCAAGAAAAAGTAGAAGAAGAGTTTCCAATTGATGAATCTTGAACTTTGAAGGTTGAATCCAGCTGAAACTTGGTTGTTTGTTCAAAAATCAGACCTTAACGCTCTGATACCACTTGTGAACGCTTAGGATCGGACCCAACTTGTGAGCTTCCGGTCAGACTTGCTCAGCTAACAGAGGCGGAATTCATTGTTAGCTGATTGAACAAACAAAGAACAAGCGATGAACTGTTTAAATCGTCTGTATATTGACTAACGTTGAAATGATTACAGACTCGAGCAGGGCTTCGCTTCTGATCTCCAAAAACAGCATGCTAGACAAACATCCTAAGTCACCTATTTATAGGCAAGACTTGACAACACCTAGTGACTCAGGACACAAGATTTTCGTATGAAATTTTCGTACGAAAATCCTTATACATTTTCGTGCGAAAATTCTACTGAACATATAAAACATTCAAACCTAAACTTTTGACACTACAAAACCCTATCTGTATAATAGATTCATCCTAGACGTAGGCAATTGACATATGTGTACCAACATGCACTTTGACAACTTCCTTTTCGACTATTTTTACCACTGGACCTACCTTGGTTAGATTCGCCATCATAGCTGTATTGACAATGTCCGTGAGATTTTCAGCATTCATTTCTTGAGTAACATCAATAACTTCTTCATCAGTTGATTTCTTCTCAACCACTTGCTCTTGAGAACTTCCATCAAAATCCCCTGCAAAACTAGAAATTGAGTTAGTAGGTAAAATACCTTCTGTCTTCATGTGAGGATAAGTTTCCTCTTCTTCTTCTTGTTGCAGATATTGTTCAAGTTGAACATTCTCCAGAGCTGCTTCCTCAGCAGATGTATCTTCGACAATTTCAGCCATTAATGCAACTCCTGTCTTCTTACCAATATAATACTTCCAATCAAAACCATCATCTTCGTTGGTAGCAACCATCGCCTTCTCGGTATTGTTGGATGGTTTTTCTTGAATATCAACTTAAGTCTTCTTCGAAAATGGTTTATATTGTAGTGACTTCTTGTAGTATTCATTGCCACCTCCAAATGGACTCTGATTGCCCGTTGCTTCAGGATTTTTGCATTCTCTCTTGAAATGCCCTTTCTGTCGACATCTAAAACAGGTGACCTTTGTTTTGTCGAACCCTAGCTTGTTGCTTGAATTTCCGATATCTCAGCCTGTGAGTGCAACAAATTTGTCACCCTTTGAATGATAGAAGCTAAAGACCATTTTATATCCATCAGCCCAAGTTCTTCTTCGTCCACCTGATCGTAGTCTTCGGCGGTCATTTCCGGATTACCAATATTCCCGGCCACCTAACTTTCATACAATTCTAGAACTGTAGCGAGAAGAGTCATGTGTTGCTTAGCAATTTGCTTGGAAACAACATTGTTTAAGTTGACAGCAATGTTACACTTGTATACATTTGGATCAGAATTCGTTTGTTGATTCTGATTTGCTTGACGCTGATATGAAGAATTTGACCCTGTGCTTGAAAAAGAAGAACTCTGCGGACTTTGATCATATTGTGGATATGATTGATTTTGATTCTGCGACGAATGATTCGAAGAATTCATATTCGCACTGGATGTTGTTTGAATCTTTGGGCTTGAAATGATGTCTTGAATTCCGTCTTGAAATATAGACCGACATCTTGAACAATGTTAGCATTCTTCGACTTTGTGATCTTTGGAAGTTCCATCTCATGACCTTCGAGTTTGTCGATGAATGTAGCCAGCTTGAAGAATTCCCAATTCGGACTTTCTTTCAATACCATAAGATAAGTAGTCCATTCTCCGTCAGGTAACGCATCTGCAAGCTTATCAATATACTCCGGTTCTGTCTTCTCAAGACCATGTCTCCTCATTTGAACTTTCAGATGACAAAAACGTTCAATCATCTGTTTCATTGTCTCGCCCTTCAACATGGTCAAAATATCAAATTCCTTCATAATAAGAGCGTTTTTACTCTTGATCATCTCTGCGCTTCCTTGGTATTTCTTTTGCAGTGATAACCAGAGTTCTCTCCCAGTCGTGTATTTAGGATGAGGCTAATCATCTTCTTTTCAGCAATATATTCTTCCTTTTGTTGCAAAGAATACTTGTACCTCTCAAGAACTTGTTGAGTTTCGTCTAACAGAATGACATAACCTTTCTCAATAGCCACCCAGCATTGGACGTACCCACTCCTGACATAAACTCTCTCTGAAGATCATCCATCGCAAATGTCGACACACGTACACTGAATACACGTTCAAACTTTTTAAAATATTAGAATTACAACAAGTTCGGTCAAACTTGCAGTGGATGAATGAAAAAATTTTAGTTTTTAACAAGTTTGGTCGAACTTGTTGTGACAAAGTTTGAAAACTGTCCCTGAATCAACTTCGAGCGAACTTACAAATGATTATAGAATGAAAACTTGCAAGTTCGAGCGAACTTAGTATAACTTTCTTGATTTTAATCATGTTCGAGCGAACTTGATAAGATATAACATAAGTTCGAGCGAACTTATCAATATTTCTCTCAAAAATCCTCAAGTTCGAGCGAACTTGATAGAAAAACACTCAAAAAGTGAATTTCTAAGTCAAGTTCGAGCGAACTTGGCTTATAAGTTCGATCAAGCTAGATTTTTCAAACATGATTTTTTCAACAATTTTGCATTAATTCGTTTGATTTTAATCTCCAAACTCTCAGGGATTTATCTATGATGTATTTAACATGACAAATTCAAATTTGGACAGAATTTGCCCGTAAATTCTTCATTTTTAGTGTAAAAGTTAAGAAAAATAGAAGAATGGAGTAGAATAAGAGTTGTTCTTGTCTTTATATCAATTAAATCAGGCTATTCTAGCTCTGATACCACTTGTAGGTCCATTGTACAGATCGTTCTGGTTCTAATTTGGCAAACCTAAGGTAGACGTGCGGAATCCGTTTGCATAGGAGACATTGGATACAAGTTCTTTACTGACTGTTTCATTAATGTATAGACGTTACAGATCCTGGAAACACTTGGATAGAGCTTCGCCGTCCAGTTGACGAAATCTCTGAATCTATTAAATGAAATGTCAAGACTACTATTTATAGGAGAACAAGTTCGCTGGATAGGATGCAAGTTTGGGCGAACTTGCTTAGTCAAGTTCGGCCGAACTTGACTACAACATACTACTTTCAAGCGAACTTGATCCTTTATATACATAAACTTCGACATGTCGCTCCTAAATACTGACTCGACGTTATACGATGACATAGGCAACAGACATATGCATCAACAACAGTAGTTTGAGTAGGTTGAGTAACTTGTGGCATTTGCTGCACATGTACTTGAGGTGGTGTTTGGACATATTGAATCTGTGGTGCATGTGCTTGGACATAATGGACAGGAACTGTAGCAACAGGATGTGCAAAGTGTGCAGTGTTTTGCATTTGAGGTGCAGGGGTATATTCAGAATATTGGATAGTGCTTTGAGGTCTGTTGCCAGGATGTGTTACAATTGGTCCTGCAGATTGTGATCTGCATTCTCTGGCAAAGTGACCCATCTTGTTATATTTGTAACACTTGATTTTAGACTTATCCAACCCAACTTTCAACCCCCCCATGCAATCCTGGAAACCTTCTACCATTTCTTTTGTAAAATTTACTTGATCTAACACTTAAAAGTGCTAGCTGATGCAAAATGTCCATCTCTTCAAGGTCAGTGGGTTCAAAATGTTGTAATTCATTCATTTCAAAAGACAGATTGTCAGAGGTCTGGCTTTCACAATTTGCAGCAAAGGCAAAATTGGGTGTACATGGATTAGAGTTGAAATTGTTTCCAGATGTTATGTCAATGTAATGATCATAACTCTGATCCTTTCCACAGCTAGACCCTTCCTCATGACTATATAAAGAAGTGTTTTCCAAAGTATAGTCATCAGTCCTTTTCCCTGACTCTTGCAACTTCTTTTTCTGGTTCAACTCTCTCTCATAAGTGAGGAGTCGTCCATGAAGTTGTGTCAAGGTCATTTCCTTGTAACTAACAGCTGTTCTAGTGACATAAGCTACAGTCTCCCATTTCTCAGGTAAAGATCTCAAGAAACGACTGTTGACAGTCAAAATTGGAAATTCCACATTTACCAATTTGAGCTCACTGATGAGATGGCTATATCGTTCGAACTGTTGGGTTAATGACTCACCCTTAACGTGGCAAAACGTCTTATACTGTTGATTTAAAACCTCTCTATTATTCTCTATAACCTCTTCAGTACCACTGAATTGCTCTTTAAGAGCACCCATAACTCTTTAGCACTATTACAATGAAGTAATCCCGCATAAATCTCATTAGGCAAAGCCGAAGCAACGATGCTAAAGGCCTTAGCATCCAATTCAATTTTAAGGAAATCATGTTTAGAATAATTTTCGAGTTTCTTAGGACCTGAGTGTGGGGATCCTCTGTATTTTCGAGTTTCTTAGGACCTGAGTGTGGGGATCCTCTGTACTTGGAACCATGGGTACATGAGGTCCAAATACAACGGATCTCCAGCATCCAGTGTTCTGTTGGGCGAAAATATGACTCATCCGATGTTGCCAAATAAAATATTCATTTTGTTTCAACATCGGTGGTTTAAACATGGATCCAATATTTGATTCCGGTATGTTTTGTGCCATTTCTCTTGTTTACAACAGATTTGTGTGTTAAAAACTTTTGTAGTAATAAAACTCTATATTCAAGTAAAACTATCAAACGAATTAGCACAAAGAGCTGATCTGTTCAAATCAATTTGACTGTTAAATCAAAATCGACTGACCAAGCTCTGATACCATTATCAGGATCTAAGTTTGAATCACTTGTAGTTTTTGTTTCGAAAGATGGAAAATGAATTGAAGTTTTAAAGATATGCAGCGTAATTAATGGAAAACTTTTACTACAAGCAATCGGTCGTTTGTTTTCATCATCATCATGCTTTCAAGTTGGTAAACTCGCATGTGATTCACACACTCCCCTTAGCCAATTACAATCGTTTGATAGTAAGAAATGAAGAAGATAAAATGCGAATTGATCTTTTTCAGGAAGACAAGTTTAACTATTACATTGATCAGCTATTTATACTAACTATCTAACCACTGAGCATCTTTTATGATGTCATGGTTAATAGTGACAGCTAACAAATTCATAACTAACTAAAACACTACTAAACTAACACTATCAGTGCATATCACTGTTACATTGAATGAACTAGTCTAAGCACTGATCTCTATCCTCTGATCTTGTTTCTTCTATTAGACCTTTTCTTCTTGTTCGATCAGATGATAGGAGCAGTTGTTTAGGGAAAGCAGTGTAAAGGTATATCAGAGGTTGTAACCTATGATGGTTGGACCGAAGCTCATATAGTGTATTTGGCTTTGATATCATTTGTTCCTTTGTTAGGGTTCAATCCCAACAGTATCCCCTTGGAAAGGAGTGGTCAGATTTGGAAGGAAAGGAAAACTTGCACCACGATACGTTGGACCATTCAAGATCATTGAGAGAATCGGAAAGTTGGTCTACCGACTTGAGCTACCTCCTAAACTTGGGAACGTTCACCCAACATTCCACATGTCCAATCTAAAGAAATGTTTAGCCGACGTAAATCTTCACATCCCCCTCGATGAAATTCATGTTGATGATACTATGCACTTTGTCGAGAAACTCGTGGAGATTTTGGACGGTGAAGTCAAGAAACTTAAACGAAGACGAATACCGATAGTCAAAGTTCGCTGGGAATCCAAACGTGGCCCAAAATTTACTTCGGAATGAGAGGATCATATGAAAACAAAATACCCACATCTGTTTCCACAAGTTTCCTCTAATTAAATTTCGAGATGAAATTTTCTAACGTAGGGGAGACTGTGACATTTATGGTGATTCAATCATCTAACAATTCCAAAACAAGTTATCAATCAATGAAATATTGTGTTTTATTTCCAAGATTTGTTTATTTATCATGACAACTGCACATATTCGATTCTTGCATGATTACAAACTTTCAAACGACTTCTGGAAGTGAAATCGCAAACCATTATGCAAACGTAATCAGTTTAACGTGACGTACACTCTGGAACAATGACACAAGCTTAACATACCTTAAATAACCTTTACATAACTTAGAATAGGTTTTGAAGGGTTCGGTGTGGCGAAAACATGCTTATGCTACTTCAGGGGCTATTTTGCAAATTCTACGAAACTATGTCGTTAAGTGTATTTCTTAATCCGGAACATGTACGTACATCCAAAAAAATTTTAATCATTAAAATCTAGTATATTAATGATTGGAATGCAAAAATATCATTCGTTGCGCGTTTACGGTCATTTGCGCGTTCATTACGATTTTCGTCGTAATTAACCGAAAACCGCAACCGTACGACCAAACAAATCGACATCTGTGACATTTCCAGCCATATTTCAAGTTCCCTATGCTTTATCTTCTTTATGAAGCTTGAAAATAAGGTTAACGGATGTTAAAAGTGCCAAAATGCAACAAATCGAAGTTCAGGGCTAAACTGTAATTTCTGCAAACTTGCTGCCAGCTAAAGGGCTTACGGATCGTAAGCCCAAAGCCCTTACGGTCCGTAAGGACCTTCCAGCACAGCATGTTTTTCTGGCAACAGCCTGCTCATTTAAGGACACGAAGCTCGTGAATTTTGCCACTTCTAACCTGCTTTGGACACCTGGGGGGACCCTAAGCATTACCCTAACACCTCATTGCACACTTGTCATGATTTGGTGGCCTCTTGATCACTATCAATAGGTGAGTTCATGGCCATTTCAAATTGCTCAATTCATTTCTTTCTCTCATGTGCTCTAATAGGAGTGCTACCACCGGTGGAGGCCTCCTACTGAGTATCCTTGGCTGCCTTGAGTGCAAGTAAGTGCTCTAACCAAGCCTTGTTTATTTCTTTTAGCTTATTTGAGCTAAAAGTCAAACAGTTTGACTTTCTGTTTGACTTTCAGTTCTGACCATGAATTGGTCAAAGCAAAGTTCAATTGAACTTTGCAACGTGATCGTAATCACGAGGGTTATGGTCCATAGAGATCATGCCTACTGGTTACCACGTTAACTAGTCGAAGTGACGAGTCAAAGTTTCGGTTAATAATGCGCAAAATGCGCATTATACGACGAAACTATTTTCAGGTATCAAAACACTTTGTTTTGATACCAAAACACTTTTATAACTTAGATAGACATATCTAACTCGTCACTTTTATTTTAGTGCTTATTTATGGTCGTAAGTCGAGCGGTCTTGACATCGCATTGACTTTCGAATTTGACCTATTTAGTCGATCTTAGGATCCGATCAAACACATATTTATGACCATAGTTGTATAGGGATTAACCCTCTAAGGTTATACCTTATTGTCACGTCGTTTGGTTAGTGTTTTGTTAAGTCTTATGAATGACCAAAACACCATTTTTGCGCATCAATCAACTTTAAGCATATGTGACCAATGTTTTGACATATAAACTGATGTTACAACTTAATCAAACATGTTTTGGTATATTAGACTTGTCACAACACATATCTAACCATCCGAACACATATTACGCAAAAGAATCGTTAAAGTAGCGTAAACTACCTTAACGAGTCATAACGGGTCAAAAGCACTTAGGAACCTTTCCAAATCAGAATGTAGACTTTGTTAAACCATTTCGTATGAGTTCCAACACTCATTTGGTTTACAAGATCTCATTCTATCCAATCCGCCGACTTAAGTTCCGATATTTACATAGTTATCCGAATTTAGGACACACTTGATTTCTTGGACTTTTCAGCTTACTTGATCTTTGATTCAAGGTTACTTTGCAATCCCAAGTGAGTACATAGCTCCCCTCTTTTATGTTTTGCAAATGTTTTGGGGTGACACGTATGTGCAAATTGTTTTCAAGCTTTCAAATTACAAATGCTATGGTTTATATTTAACACGACGATTTCAATAATGTGAACGAACTTGTTGGTGCGTTGTATCCATGACACGAATGACATTCATTAGCTTTGGCCAAGACGACCAGTATCAAGTTATGGTACCATAGGACTGACAATCCCATTACTAGGCTACTCATTGGATTTGTTGGGTAGTTTGGGGAACGACCGAAACTGTTTACTTTAACAAACCCTTTGGTGGTTTGTTATTGCAATTTAATACCCTTTGGTGGTATAGACGAGTCAACACAGGTTTGAATGTATTCACCGAAACAACCAAAATTTTTCACAATTAAAACAAGGACGATGAACAATTGGTTTATGACACAAACAAGGACGATTGGTTTATAACAAGGACGATGAACAATTGGTTTATGACACGAACAATGGACGATTGGTTTATGACACGAACAATGAACTATTGGTTTTTGGTAAGTGATTTAGATAACGGGACGTGTGTAAAGTGATAAAAGCATGGTGGATACTCCGCTGCTACTTCCTATATATAAGTGTTTTTATCATGTACGTGGCGTTATTAGAATCACTTGAAACAAAGAATTTCAAACAATGACACGCAATGATTTTCAATTAAAGATATAAACCATACAAGGTTTCTTTTCAAGACGATTTACTACTCGGATTTACAAAATAAATGTTTTGGTCAAGATTCATGGTTAAAAGTCTTTTATTACCAATAACTAACTTATTTTAGTTGGTTAGTTATCATTGCAATACCAAATACTTTTTGATGACAATGTTTTCAATTAACGACTCTAGTAGTTTGACAAGGTATTGCAGTACATAATCAAGGCCATGAATTTGTGTAGGACCGATCCTCGATGCTAAGGAACCTAAATTTGATATCTAACGTCCATGATAGCAGAAATATTACGTCGTGTTTACCAATAGACAAGAATTAATCAGTTTAACATCAGTTTTATTGATCAAACGTCAAGAGTACAAAATGACAGAGCTTCGCCTCCAAAATGCCAAAGTTACAAATGAGAGAGGCTAGCTAGGTATTTATAGATGTACAAGTTCGCTAAAGGGAGGTGTAAGTTCGCCCGAACTTGACTACACTTGTCAACATGGACGAACTTGTCTCACCTTTACATAAATATTTCATGCGACTAGCCTATTCAGCTCTATTCTATACAGACTCGATATAAGACTAAGATATAGACATTATGCACCAACAGACTCCCCCTTGGATATCGTCTTCGTCTTATATCAGTCTCCAAAACTCTGTCTTCATAATATACTTTAACGCACACGACCGAAGAAGTTCTTGTACTGCTTCTTTCGTCGCTCTTGCTTAGGATCCGGCGTCTGGTTTGTAGGAGGCACTTTGTTCATATGCTGAAATATCCTAATACTTGCCTTTCTTGTTCTCTCATGAATCGCTTCAAGACGCTTCTCCTCTTTTAGAAATTCAACCCTTTCTAAATCCATCCAATTTGTTTGCCACATCTTTCCTAAGTTTACTTCATTTGCATAGCAAACATTAACAACTTTCTGAAACTGCATAGCTTGTACCTTTTCACGTTCTTCAAATATGATCTTGTTGTAGAACAAGTTTTTAATATCTTCTCTTGAGAAGTTAACCAACCACATAGGATCAAGAATCCTGATTGTACTCCATAACCCCCTCATGCCTTGATATCCCAATACCTCAACTCTTTCCTTTGAAATATCCAAGTGTTCTTCAAACTTTAAAACAATAACTGCTTCGCAAGTAGATGGATCTATCTGCCACCACTTGAACAATGGATAGAAGTTTTGCTCAATCGTCATCAGTGGCATGCATTTCCCTTGGTCGCTTCATTATCAATGTAATGTCTTTTCACCCGTCTTTTTGTTTATCTTGTTTCTGCGACCAGGAATAAATGGCTTCCAATATCTGAATCCTTTAACCGCTTCAAACTTTATCAACTTCCACAACAACTGATCAATCACTTTCATGCGATATGTAACATTGACGGTCTGAACTAACTCTTCCACATCCCAATATGGTAAGGTCTTGAAATCAGAAAGATACTTGAAGTATTGCACTCCAAATTCTCTTTTGATTGCATATACGTTAAGTTCCTTGAACCAACCCCAACTCAAGATATCTCCCAAAGAAACGTCTTTGTCTCTGGTAAAGAATGCTAGAGGACGTCGAAACTTACGTTCGCGTGGCATTTCTTTGAACCAAGACTTCTTTGCTTGAGCTATTTCTTCTTTTTCATCGGCTTTGGAACTTTTCCTTCTCGTAAAGATTCTTCAATCTTTTCTTTCAGCATGTCTTCATCGAGTTGCTTGTATATCTCCTCAAGAGTAGGAAAACTTTCAGAATTAGGACCGACGTACTTTGCAGTATGATCTTTCTCATCATCAGAAGACCAATCTTCAACAATAACTCTATATAGTATTCATCAGCCTCAAATCTTCTAACATACTGGTAATCGTTCGGTTCAAATGTGTTAACATTCAACACGTCTTCTTCGAAATCAAACTCTAAATCTTCAGCATCAACTTCAACTAACTTTGCCATATCTTCCTTTGTATAGTTGTGCACATACTCTCCTTCCTCCACATTATACTCTAACGTCAACAACAAAGGCTTAGAAGGTACTGCAGCAACTGGCTTAACAAATCTTTCAACATTCAACAGATCAATATCATCAAATGGCCCTTTCTGCCCTGACTCCCCCTCACTTTTATCATCCATTCTGTTTGATTCGTCATCCATAAGCAAAGAGAAATCAAACTCACTTGAGACTTTAGCTTCAGTGATTTTCAGACCAATACCACCCTGATCATCATCATCGTCATTGTCAGCAACATTCCAATCCTCATACTCAGAATCATCCTTCTCATCATCTTCCTTATCCTCTTTCTCTGCTTCTTCATCGTCCTTATCTTCAGAAGCAATGATAGGATCAGAAGGCTTGACAGATTCATCAACCTTTGGAATCTCGGACTCTGAAGCTATAACAACATTTTCTTCAACTGGTTTCTCTGCAGCTTCAGAAGACTTAGGAGTTTCACATTCAACCCCTTTTCCTTTACCACTCGCAGCTAACTCTTTCTCAACTCGTTCTTTAGCTTCTTGTTGATCCAGATGATCATACTCAGCAATGAAATTGATATTCAGAGCATTTGATAAAACTTTCTCATCCTGGAAAATCTTCTATCGTTTAGAGCTTGAATTGTCTTCAAATCAGCTATTTCTGTCTGCAGCTTCACATTTGCATCTTGCAAACTCTCGATCAAAGCTTTAAAGAATTCTCGCTCATTTTCCAAAACTTTCACTTTGTCATCCAGCAATTCTTTTTCAACTGCGCTTTGATTCATCTTGTTGATCAATTAACTTCATTCTGTGCCACTTTGTCTTCTAACACCTTCACACGCTTTTCCAGAAGTTCAACATTCGTCTCTGGAAATAAATCATTTAGATCTTGCAGACTAATCGGATCATTATGCATATCACCAAACAGATTAGGCCCTGGAGATTTTGGCGTTGACTTTGGAGTAGCAGCCGGTGTTGACTTCCTTGTAGTAGAACTTTCAAGATTTGAAGTCGTTGGAGCAACCGGTGATTGAATAACAGGAACTTCCAATAAACCAGACACAGGAGGTTCTTGTGTAACTCCTAGCCTTTCAGCTTCACTTGAAACAATGACAGGAGGTTCTTCTGTAGAAGGTTCTTGTGTGACTTCTTTCTCCTGTGCGCCAGAAGGTTCTTGTGTAACTTCTGCGCTTTTCGGCTTTCCTCTGTGTCTTTTGCTGACTGCTTTTTGAACTTTCTTCTTTTTCTTGCCTTTTGTCTGAGGAGACCCTGTAGTTTTTGTCGATGAATTAGTAGTAGTCTTTACACGTTTTTCTTTTTTCTTGGGCCTTTCCTCATCAGAATCATTCTCAAGATTTGGATCGAAATTAGCATCAAACTCTCTTTCTTTTTCAACTTGTATTTCTGCTGCTGTCTTTTCAGGTTCTTTCACTGGTTCTTCGTCAGAATCATCATCTTGTTCAGAAGTAGCAGATATAACATCATCTTGCGTAGCTTTTTCAGTCTCTTGACTTTCAATAGTAACTGTTGCGCTTGAACCTACTTCGGCTTGAACATACTCAGGTTCATCTTCGTCAATGAGCATCGTATCAACTTTCTTTGCTGCTCGTTTCTTCTTAGGCTTATCAGCTTCAACCTTTAAGAACCATTCACTTCTAGCTTTTGGCTTGAAGTCTTTAAAACATTCTTTTTCAGGTTAATTTCTTTTTCATCATCGCTTCCGTCTTTCCTCCATTTATTTTCAGGCGGCGCAATGTAGTTTGAATCTTTTATAGCTCCGAAAACTGGTTTAGCCACAAGTGCGGATGCTTGTTTCTGAAACTTTAAAAGCTTCTTCACCGTTGTCTCATCGAGATGAACTAGATATAACACATCGTTTCGATCTCATGCAATATTCGTGTACTTCTCATCTATCAGCATCTGCACGAATCTAGGATATAAACATAACCTTGAATCCTCCATGTTCTTCGACATGTGTGTAAATACAAGCTTCGAATAGTTGAAGGGCTTCTTCAGAATCAGTGTCGTCGCCATACAGGCCAAATAATCTTGTACATCATCAAGGCCCGCCTTTCGGTGACTAGGTGTATGAATGATCGCATGCATGAGGATCTTGTAGGGGTTAGGCACTTCCTCTTTCTTTAACGTCGGCTTGTTCACACTTCCCTTATAGCCCATACGAAAGAAACAGCTACGAAAAATCTTTTCATCGAGAAATATCGGATCATCTTTATTATCATTGAACTGCAGGATCCGTCGAATATCATCTTCAGTCACAGTGATTGGTTTGACTTCATTGCCGACTTGCACAGATGAAATAATAGACTTCTGATCATCACTTAGACTTGCGTTCATCCAGAAATGGTACGTGTGAGATCTGTATGAAACTGTGCGCTCTGTGATAGCTTGATGAATAGGGCTTTCTTTCAAAAACTTCAAAATACTCTCATAATCCTTCAAAGATGGACATATAGTCTTGTCGAGCGTAATGCACGTGTTGTGAGACTTAGAAAACTCAATAGAATTACACGCGCTGGTTCTTGAGCCTGAAAAAACGATGCAAAACAATTAGTACACATTACGAGAAAAGTTTCAAATTTTTCTAACACTTACAGCAAGTTCGGGCGAACTTGGGAAGTGTTATAATGTTCTGGTTTAACTAAGTTCGCCCGAACATGTGATATACATGTTCAATATTCAAGTGTAAGTTTGGGCGAACTTATACTCTTAACAGATCATATTTTCTTAACACAAGTTCGGGCGAACTTCCACATAATATTCAAAATCATTTTTAGGAAGTTCGGTTGAACATGTTCTTTTTACCAGATTTAAAATACCTTTTGATGCAAGTCTGGTCGAACTTGACAACAAGTTCGGCCGAACTTGTCTTCTTCTTCAATCATCAATCCTATAATTTCAAATCTTGACTATCTGATCAATTTTAACACTTATCCAATGTCGATTGTTGTTTATTACAATGATTTTAAGTTCAATTTAGTCCAAACCAACCTAGATCTATCAAATTTTAAGTTTTCATATCTGGATTCAAGAATTTGAGTTCAATTTATGGTTCAATCATCAAATTATACCTCGGCCATTGTAGTTGGTGTGCTAATCACCAAAAACAATTCAAATTTCGGCAGAGTAACGGTATGAAATTGCCAAAATCACAAGATCGCTCAAAATAATTCAAGTTCGCTTAGATGAGTTTGGGGTGCATGTAATGAGTTCGGCCGAACTTGCCGGTACTTATACCCTAGCAAGTTCGGGTGAACTTGACAAGCCCATTAAAAAGCCCAACAAGTCCGGGCGAACTTATGCAATATTCAACCAGCCATCAACTTAGCAAGTTCGGTCGAATTTACTGGAATGTTAAACATGATTCTGTTTAAAGTTCGGTCGAACTTACCAAACAACAAATTAAAACTTTTTTCAATTTTTACAATTTAACCCCTGAACTTTCCAATTTTTACCAGTTATGAAAATCCACTCAGTTGACCAAGTCCAAGCTAATGACCTTTGTTAACCGATTTGTCTGCTGAGTTCAAGTTAATGACCCCGGTTTGACCCGTTATGAACAAACTGTTGATATTTTCAAAATCAAAGTTTCAAATTAATGAACTTTTTATCATTTTGACTTTTTAGATTTTACAGATTAGCTCCCAGCCCATTGTCAAAGAGATTCTCACCAGTTCTAGCATCTTACCAGACTTCGAAGACCCGTTCTCCAACATTGGTTTGCTGAAAACAATGTAGAAATAAAATCTTTTTGTATTTTTGTAAGTTTATGCTAAAACACACTGAAAATCTTTTTAATTTTAATCTGTAAAGCTGATAAACTATGTACAGGACAATGCAAACTTTGTACAAACATATTTACAGACATATTTTTTGTGAATTCGCGTCTAAAGAATTATATCAGTTAATTGAGACATATCACCAGTACCGTTGACCTTTAGATGACTTTAAGCTTTAAATTTGTTTACCTAGATTGTCGATATGTTTGTCCACTTAAACTTTACCACGTTTCTCAACTGTTTCAAGATATGTTAAGGTAAGATTTATGAAACTTGACTTATCTGCGGTTCCCACTTCTTGAATATACTCACGTATCAAGATTCCCTAGATTTCATCTTACAGGTGAATATAGCGTTATTGATATCGGTATCTGGGTAATGCGAGACCTTGAGAGCTCAGGTTAGTACTACCGTACAGACAAAGAGATGAAGGCTCGTCTTTAAGGTATGTTCCACTTAAGGAATCTTTTTAGCAATGCAAATGATTTTTCGATACTTTTCAATATTGCATGCAGTTTTGGGTTTATAGCGAAAGTATTATAGAAGTTAGGCTATTGCTTCCGCAAAATCAGAAGAACTTGTATAATACCCCAGATATCAACTATCTATAAAGACCTAGTATCTCAGAATCAAGCAATCTCTCAAACGAAATTTCGGAGTACTAAGTCCATATATCCAAGATGTGTTAATCCACATGATTAAGCAGTTGCTAAATTTAGTTTATATCTCGAAAACAGTTTACTGAACGTGTTAATCCTATCGACACATCCACAATAAGACTCGTTTATCACTTTTAAACTTTACATTTCTTTAGCATACTGTGATAGTCTATTTCCTTTTTGTGACATCGAATTCTTTTTATCTTTTTCAATGTTTTTGTACATTTTTGAAATTTTTCATATGTTTTTGTATTTTCCTAAATATTTCTGCCCCTAAATCAAAAACATATTTTTGGATTTTAGATTTTTAAGAAACTAAAGTAGAAAGATATTTACAAACCATACAAACCAATGCGGATTATGTGAATTCATCATCCGATCCGTATTCAACCTCAGCTTCCGCACTGTAAGCAAATTTTTAATACCGTTAAGCCGCATTAGATATTTAAATCTTGTTAATGGAAATGCTTTGATATAAAATCAGCCCTTTGTTCGTCGATGTGAATTTTCTCTATTCGAACCAATTTCTTTTCGTAACACTCACGAATGAAATGGTAACGAATTTCAATGTGTTTTGTACGTGAGTGATGAACTGGATTTTTAGTTATATCGATGGCTGCTTTGTTATCTACAAATAAAGGCGTGTCAAGAAACTGCAGACCATAATCCCTCATTTGTTGCTGAATCCAGAGGATTTGTGAGCAACAACTAGAAGCAGAAATGTATTCCGCTTCACAGGTTGAGAGAAAGACCGTGGTCTGTTTCTTACACTGCCACGTTACCAAACGTGTGCCAAAGAACTGGCATCCTGCAGTTGTAGATTTCGAGTTAAGCTTGTCCACTCCGAAGTCTGAGTCAGCGTATCCAGTGAGATCAAAATTGTCGTTCTTGGGGTACCACAGGCCGGTGCTTGGGAAACCTTTCAAGTAACAGAAGATTCGCTTGACTATCTGCATGTGTGACATTCGAAGACTTGACTGATATCTCGCACATAAGCAAGTAGGATACATGATGTCTGGGCAAGATGCCGTCAGATACATCAATGAACCTATCATCGATCGATACAGCGTTTCATCAACTTGCGTTCCCGTCTCGTCTATGCAAATCCCATGGTTCAGTGCCAGCGGTGTCGAAAGCGGCTTCGAGCTATCCATTTCAAACTTTTTGAGAATGTCATGAACATATTTAGTCTGATGAATGAATATCCCGTCTGGAAGCTGATCCACTTGAAGACCTAAGAAAAGCTTCATTTCGCCCATCGAGGACATCTCGAATTTCTTCTTCATGATTTTTTCAAACTCTTTGCACAGACTGTCATCCGTAGAACCGAAAATGATATCGTCCACATAGATTTGTACTATAATCAGATGCGATCCAACTTCTCTGGTAAACAAAGTGTTGTCCACTGTTCCTCGAGTAAAATCATTTCCTACGAGAAGTTGCGATAACGTCTCGTACCAAGCTCTCGGGGCTTGGTGTAATCCGTACAAGGCTTTATCCAGGATATATGCTTTGTTCTTGTTCAATGGATCGACAAACCCCGGTGGTTGGCCGACATACACTTGTTCACGAAGTTTACCGTAGAGAAATGCAGATTTTACACCCAAATGGTACACCTTAAATCCTTTCCAAGCTGCGAACGCTAGAAAATGCGGATAGATTCTAATCGCGCAACCGATGCGTATACCTCCAACTGGTACACCTTAAATCCTTTCCAAGCTGCGAACACTAGAAAATGCGGATAGATTCTAATCGCGCAACCGATGTGTATACCTCCATGTAATCTATACCTTCCTGCTGGTGGAATCCCTTGACAATCAGCCGAGCTTTGTTTCTGACTACAACACCCCGGATCGTATATTTTACACTTGAAGACCCACTTTATATCAATAGGTTTCAGCTTCGGTGGCAAGTCTACAAGCTTCCAAACACCCAACTTCTTGAACTGTAAAAGGTCCTCTTGCATTTCTATCACCTAATTCTCGTCTGCCAGAGCCTCATTAACTGTCTTTAGCTCTATTTGAGAAATGAAACATGAATAGTAGCAGTAGTTCTGAGTTGGTGCAATTCGGGTGTAGAAACAACTAGGTGCTTTATTGATTTAGCTTCATGTACGCACACCAGTTTGTGGTTCTCCTATAATATACGTTGAAGGATGGTACGAATATGATCACGGCATTTCTTCTGTTGGAACATCAACTGAGCTTTGTTGATTTGAAACAATCAGATCACTGTTCGCATCAACATTAGGAGTACTTGATGAAGCTTCGTTCTGATTTCTCAGACTAGCAGATTGATTTAACATGTAAGATATCTGCTCAACTTCTTCATGCGATGAAGTTTCATTATCAGCATCAAATGTCGGTGCTTCATCTGAATCAGAATTCTGATTCTGAGGCATATTGGGCACTGTTGTGTTTTCTGGTTTATTATAAGCATTCACTGGAGGTGTAGCATGTGTTACTTCTGCTTCAGAAGTATTTTCAACTTGAACACAACTGTTATTGCTTGGACCTGCTCTGGAAGATGAAGAATCCAACGTGGGTTGATTAACCATAATTGGTCTAATGATTTGTTCTTGATTCGCCGACTGTTGAAGATAGTATAATGCTGCAATTTCTTCTTTAGACGGTTCTTCCGGCAAGTCGAATGACTTCCATAGATCTTGGTAGTTAAACAGCCACGCGTCACCTCTCCTTTGAATAGGATCCGTATAGTTAAAGCAATCTACGTGTTATGCTACAATAACTTTTCTTAGCGAAGGAACATAAACTCGTCTCAACGGACTCGCATATCCGACAAAGAAACCTTCAGGAGATTTAGCTCCGAATTTGCCATCTTGATCGATTACAGTACATGGCGCACCAAATGGTTCTAAGAATTTTAAATTTGGTTCCGTCAGTTTATCATCTCAAAACAAGTTTTCTTTGTTGGTTTGACAGTGAGAACTCTGTTTAGCGTGTAGCAAGCCGCAGCAACCGCTTCACTCCAGAAGCAGCCTGGAAGTTTAGGATCTGCAAGCATGGTTCTCGCAGTTTCAATTAAAGTTTTGTTCTTCCGTTCAGCAACACCATTTTGTTGTGGAGTATAGGGGGCACTAAACTCGTGCAGAATCCCTTTAGTGTTGCGGAATTCCTTCATTCTGTTATTCTTAAACTCTGTGCCGTTGTCACTTCTAATGCGTCTGACCGGCAGATGATAAAGATTCTCGAGTTTCTTAAACAGTATCACCAAGTTCTCGAACGTTTCGTCTTTTGATTCCTGAAAGAATACCCACGAATATCTGGAATAGTCATCTGTCACGACCAAGCAATATAAGTCTCTTGATTGAGTTTAGAATTTTCTTCGGATGAGATTTCTTGATCTGCTTTCCCTTTTTATATTCTAAGCAGTGATCAGACATATGAAAGCTCCGAAGATTTACAACCTCTACAAGATCATTATGAACCAAGAAATTCATTTTCGCAAATGAATATGCCCCATCTTACGATGCCAAAGAATAGAATCCTTTTCAGTAGCCTTTGTCACAAAACATAGTGTTGATTTTGATGAAGTGGTAGCGACGCCCATATCAAGAACATATAGTTCATTCTCTCGAGGTGCTCGCATCAGAATCCACTCATCTGGTATTTTGAATCCTGGCTTCAAGATAATACATTCTTTGTCGTTGAAATGCACTGTAAACTTCTTGTCACAAATCTGCGATATGCTCAGAAGATTATTTTCCAACTCTGCAATATAGTTCACACGATCGAATGAAACGACGCCATTGGAGAGTTTTCCCTCGGCGACTTTCCTTCCACCCTGGTTACCCGCAAATCTAACATATCCACCATTGATAGCTTTTATGTCGAATAGCAACGCTTTCATTCCCGTCATATGCCTGGATGCTCCACTATCCAAAATCCACTTGGAGAGTACGGATCTTTGGAGCCCCTGCACATTTCAGCAATTAGTTAAACAGCAAGAACCAAGCCTTTTTGGTCTTGGGTTGAATTGCATAACCATCATCGTAATCAAACTCACATTCATCAGCATAATCAAATTCAATTTCATCATCTGAATTTTCTATGATGTTTATGTTCGAAAACTTCACTTCCTTTTTGTCTTTTGAAATATTACCACTTGTAGTTTTGACAATGTTGGTTTCAATTTCAGATTTTGATACTTTCATGTTATCAGTCTTTACAAGCTCAGACTTAATAACATTGGATGTTGTTGACCATTTCTTTGCAATCCAGGCTTGAGATTTGATGTTAGCCTTTTTGATGTAAAACTTGTTTTCATTAGCTTTTGAAGATTCACCTTTTTCGAAAATTGAATTTTCAAACTTCTTTTATGTTTTAGGTTTAACTTCAGCGTTTGATTCGTTTCTTTTCAAAAATTTTACAGGTTTTACAAACACTGGTTGCTTCGGTTTCACAACATTTGAACTTTCTTTCCTTCGAAGATAAGCCGGCTTTGATTTCGGGCAGTAGCGTGCAATATGACCAATTTCGTTGCACTTGAAACAAGTCCGAGAATCATGTGGATGACCTTTAGTGGGTTTTACACCACTTGTTTTGGCACCACTTGCAATTTTGGCTTTATCTCGAAGTTCTTTCTGTTTCTTAAACTCATCATTTGATTGTTTGCCAATCAAACTTTCCTCATGAACCGTGTTCGTCCCATATACAAAATTCATGTTTTTATTCTTGTATTCGGGAAATGGTGACGTTTTCTTTTTAGGTTCATCCGATTCCTCTAATCCCAACCTAGCTCTCTGGTTTTCCGGATGATCACCACCATTCCTTCGGTAGTTATTTCTTTTAGGTTTGGAATAGAATTTCTTTTCATTGATCTCCAGATCATCTGATGTGACTTCCACGAGTTTAAAGAATTTGTCTAACAATTCTTCCTTCACGTTCTGAATCAAAAAACTGTCATCAAAGTTAATCTATCAGATTCCTTAATCTTATACATTACAACATTAGGATCATCACATAGATCATTCTCCGATGACGTATCATCGTCTTCGGACTGTGAATCAGAATTCTTTGAACTCGAGTCGGCGCTTTTAAAGCTGCCTTCATCAGAATCGTTCAAAACATTTTCAACAACCTTTTTAACCACAACATTGTCATCATTTGTTTTAGTATAGATTACATCAATGTTCTCTGGCAACTCAGTTTTCTTTTCAGATAACAACTCAATGTTTCATGCCTTATCCATCCGATCAGCTGATTTGCGACAATACTTCTCGCATAGGGGTGGAGGAACATTGTTGTATTCTTTACCAATTTTCTTTTTTCGTTTTTCTTCCAATGGAATTGTCGGAAGAATGTGATCAATGACATATGTGTTGCAAGTGTAACTTCTCAAAAGTTGTTGAACACGCTCTGTTTCAATTTTCATGTCCTGGAGTTGTTGCTTAGTTTCAGCAATGGTGTTAATATAGCTATTAATCGCTTTTTGCTTATCCATTACTGTTCCTTTCAACATCCTCACAGTGTCGTGTTGTTCGACATTGTTTCGATCGAGCCTACCATAATCATCTTTCATTTTGTCATACGCTTCTTTCATTGTTCGATAATCATATTTTAAAAGTTCATTATGCACATTGATTTCAGTGATTATCTTTGATTTTTCAGCACATTCGATACATGGTTCAGTACATATTGTACAAGGTTTCTCAACCTCTACAACTTGTACTTTGACTTTTTCATTTACCTCTGGACCTACCTTGGTTAGATTTGCCATCAAAGCTTTGTCGGCAATGTCCTTGAGGTTTTCAGCATTCACTTCCTGAGTAACATCAATGACCATTTCATCAGTTTATTTCTTCTCGGGAACTTGCTCCTGAGAACTTCCATCAAAATGTCCTGCAAAACTATCACACGAATTAGGAAATAAAATTCCTTGCTTTTGAAAGTGGATATACTCCTTTTTTTCACGTTGTTGTTGTAGATATTGTTCCAGCAGAATATTCTCCATAGCCGCTGCTTCTTCTGCAGATGTATCTTCAACAATTTCAGCCATTAACGCAACTCCGTTCTTCTTACCAATGTAGGAATTCCAGTCGAAACTGTCATCTTCGTTAGATGCAACCATAGCCTTTTCAGTGTTACTGCTATTCGGTTTCTCTTGAATTTCAACCTGAATCTTCTTTGTGAAAGGCTTGTACTTAAGTGACTTCTTATAATACTCGTTGCCTCCTCCGAAAGGACTTTGATTTCCCGTTGCTTCAGGATTTTTGCACTCTCTCTTGAAGTGTCCCTTTTGGCGACATCTAAAGCACGTGACTTTTGTCTTGTCAAAACCTAGTTTGTTGCTCAAATTTCCGATATCTCGACCTGTGAGAGCAACGAACTTTGTGACTCTTTGGATGATAGATGCTAAACACCACTTTATATCCATGAGCTCCAGTTCTTCTTCATCCACCTGGTCGTAGTCTTCAGCGGTCATTTCGGGATTGCCGATTTTTCCTGCTACAAGACTTTCATACGATTCTAGAACAGTGGCGAGAAGTGCCATGTGTTGCTTAGCAGTTTGCTCAGAAGCATCATTATTCAAATTAACAACGATGTTACATTTGAATACATTCGAATCAGAATTTGTTTGTTGATTCTGATTTGCTTGACTCTGATAAGACGAATTTGAACCAGTGCTTGAGAATGAAGACTGTGGACTTTGATCATATTAAGGATATGATGATTCTGATTCTGCTGCGAATTGTTCGAAGAATTCAAACTCGCATGAATGCTGTCTGAATCTTTGGGCTTGAAATGTTGTCTGCCATTCCAGTTTTATAATACAAACCAACATCTTGAACAACCTTAGCATTCTTCAACTTTGCAATCTTCATAAGTTCCATTTCGTGACCTTCTAATTTGTCGATGAATGTTGACAGCTTGAAGAATTCCCATTTTTCGCTTTCCTTCGGAATCATTAGATAAGTAGTCCATTCTCCATCTGGTAGAGCGTCAGCAAGCTTGTCGATGTACTCTTGTTCCGCCTTCTCGAGACCGTGTCTTGCATTTGGACTTTAAGATGATAGAAGCGTTCAATCATCTGCTTCATGGTCTCACTCTTCAGCATGTTGAAGATATCGAATTCTTTCATAATGAGAGCTTTCTTGCTCTTGATCATTTCCGCACTTCCTTGATACTTCTTTTAAAGTGAGAGCCAGAGATCTCTTGCAGTTGTGTATTCCGGTAGCAAAACGAGAATATCTTCTTTTACGGATTGTTGGATAAGACTAATCATCTTTTTCTCAGCAAGGTATTCTTCTTTCTGTGTCGTGGAGTACTTGTATTTCTCCAAAACTTGCCAATGTTCGTCCAACTGAACTGTATAACCTCTCTCGATCGACACCCAGCCTAGGAAATACATGGCTTGAACCCAATATGTAAACTTCTCTTTCCATCCTTCATACTCATCCATGTTCATTAGCTTTGGTGGTTTAACAGTCGTGCCCATCTCGTTGTCAAGATTGACTTGTGGGATCACGTTGGCATTTGATGAACTAGCTTCGGACATATAAGCTCTTTGAATATCATCCATTGTGAATAACGAGACGTGTACACTGAAAATACTCAAAAACTTTTGGAAATATTAGTTCTACTACAAGTTCGGTCGAACTTGTAGTTGAAATGAAGAACTCTTTGATTTTATCACAAGTTCGGTCGAACTTGTGATTTTGATTTGAAAATTTTCTTTTAATCAACCTCGGTCAAACTTATAACAACCACCTCTTAGTTAACCTCGAGAGAACTTGAAAGAATTTGATGGAAATATAGCAAGTTTGGGCGAACTTAGCTAAAAAATTGTTGAATTTTATCAAGTTCGGTCGAACTTGACAAAATATCAATAAACTTCTAGCAACTTCGAGCGAACTTAACTCTAATTCCTTCAAAAATGCCTCAAGTTTGAGCGACTTGGTAAAAAATCACTGAAAAGGTGAGTTTTTAGCACAAGTTCGGCCGAACTTGGCTAACAAGTTCGATCAACATGGTTTTGTCAAACATGGTTTTTTTAAGATTTTGACATCAATTTGGTTAAATTTGGTCTCCAATCTTTCAAGGGTTTATCTTTGTTGTATTTTACATGATATATTCAAAATTGAAAAGATTTTGACTGTGAATTCTTCATTTTTTGTGAAAAAGTAATGAAAAATAGAAGAATGGAGATGAAATAGAAGTGTTCTTGTCTTGATACTATCAAATCAGGTTGTTCTAGCTCTGATACCACTTGTAGGACCGATCCTCGATGCTAAGGAACCTAAATTTGATATCTAACGTCCATAATAGCGGAAATATTACGTCGTGTTTACCAATAGACATGAATTAATCAGTTTAACATCAGTTTTATTGATCAAACGTCAAGAGTACAAATGACAGAGCTTCGCCTCCAAAATGCCAAAGTTACAAATGAGAGAGGCTAGCTAGGTATTTATAGATGTACAAGTTCGCTAGAGGGAGGTGTAAGTTCGCCCGAACTTGCCTTAGCAAGTTCGGCCGAACTTGACTACACATGTCAACATGGGCGAACTTGTCTCACCTTTACATAAATATTTCATACGACTAGCCTATTCAGCTCTATTCTATACAGACTCGATATAAGACTAAAACATAGACATTATGCACCAACAATTTGACACACTCATAAAACCTATGTATCGCTAGCATATTTTTGCTGACTCGTTTCCACATATGTTTCAGGAAATCAAGTTTGATGTCGATTTACGTCGGATCGGACGCGGATTTTAGTGCCTTAAAATAAGCAAGACAATAACTATGTTTGTTTAGTTTATTTTAAGTTCCAAGACAATGTAACTATATAATTTCAATATTCAATAAAACATAACTTTAATTACCACGTGTTGTTGAAAAAATCTGTTAATGTGACTCCCAGGGGGGTTTCCGCCATGGTTTGTTGTTTTTACGCGGTCGGGGTGTTACACTAGGAATGGCTCCCGACCTCCTGAAACAACTTTTCGGCCATTCGTCTTCGGTGGATCAAAGCGTCTCCGGTGGATCTAAGCGTCTCTGTGGAGAAGAAAGGTTGCGGTGACGTTTGCCGTGCAGTTGAAACGAATGGAGGTGATTGTGGATTTTGATTTAATCCACAGAAAAGAAGAAGAAGTGACCAGTTGAAAGAGATAGCAGAGGTGGTGGTGTAGGCTGCTTGATCATGGTGGTTGTCGAATTGTTTATGGTGGTGACCGGTGATGAAGATGGAGACTCCTGGTGGTTTTATGGTTTTTTAAATATATATTAAAAATGATTTAAAAGGACCAAAATACCCTCACATGCGGCATGTGAGGGGTGTTAACAAGAAAAATAAATGGCGTTGGTGTTAAAGGTTGAACCTGTAGCAAAACATGAACATAAAAGTTGGTTTTTGCCGATGTCATAGTGAAAGGTACGAAGTGCAATTTGGGTATAACATAAAGGTTGATTTTTGCAATTTAGTCATTTTTAAACGGATCAGGATTCATTGTTGCCAATGAATGACTCCTGCGCACGAATATGGCACTCACTGTCTCGTCCGTTTGAACGTTGTTGTTCACATTTTTCGATCCAAAATCTTTATTTCTTAGAATAACTAAACCTTTATCATTATTCTACCGGTAGCAAAAATAAGTGGATAAGTTGTTAAAACTAGAAAATGACAAAACATAATCTTTTTGTTTCTTTTTTCTTTTCTCTTTTAAAACATAATAGACTCCAAATATGAAATATAGATATATAGCCTTCCTTTACGAACAACCGGAACATGTTAATTAAATCAGTTTCCCCACTAACACACTTGGTCAATTTTCCATTTTTTCAAAGACATATAGTATCCCTTTCGGGAATCCTAACATGACAATTTTTCGGAAAGTTAAAACGATAAACACACTTTAACCACCTAAAATTGTTCTTTAACGACCTATTGACGAATGTCTATGTAAACCCTTAAAAATAAGCTAGTCATCCATTAGGAGTTTTCTAACCTCACTTAATCAAGGAAAGCGACACCGATAAACACAATGTAACCACCGAGACAAGCATAAACTAGATTAAATCACAACCGAGTTCATTTTACAGATCTTGAACATAAACCCACCAAGATAGCAATTTTGGCCCAAATCACTAGCAAAATTCATAACCTATATCAAGAATCCATAGCAACACCATCTAACCCACTAAGGTCCTTCCGTGAGGGAAAACACTCTTGATTAATATTAATTACCCCTTATTAAACCAATACCCATTTTTAGTTTCATGGTGTAAACATTTTAAACAAGTTAAAGATTTACTAGTAAATGATTAATTAAGCTTCTTCTTGCAAATATCTCAACTAACCATGTACTAATCATCCAAGATAATTAACTATAATCAAGAACCTAACATCAATAAACAAGGTTGCAAACTAAGCATCAAGGATTAACATAGAAAGTGTTAAGTGTCATTACAAACTTAATTAACATAATAATGGTTGTTTATGAAGCAAGGAATAATAATGTTTTTGCTCTTAGGCTACAATAATACATAATAAATCAACTAAATGCTTGAATTATAATCTAAATTATGGAAAGCTTCAAGAATCAAACCAATAACAAGCATGAGACTGAAGACCTGAATGGTAACGGAGCTTCTCGGCACTATGGGACTTGATTATGAGTAAATGTGCTGTCTCTCGAGCCCAGAAGTCGCCTAAGATGCTCCCAAAAATCCAGATTGTCGATCAGAATGCCCCCTGTGGTTGTTTTGTAACTTTTTCATTTGGCACGGTCGTACGCATGAAGTCCACGGCCGTGCACTATTCATCGGATCTTGTGACGTCAGCATATCTTGTCGAAGATATTCAAAATGGCACGGTCGTGCATCTCCGAGTTTCAGTTGGCACTGGCAGTCGCACTGGCAGTGCTCTCCAGGAATCTGGCTTGCCACGGTAGTGCGAGGGTACACACGGGCGTGCACGCCAAATAATCTGGTGGCACTGGCAATGGCACTACCAGTGCAATCTTGGTCTTCGCATTGGCACGGCCGTGCCAATGTCCGCATGGTCGTGCCAAATTATCTACACTTCCACAGAATCTTCGTAACTCTGTCGGTTCGTCCGGAAAATCCATTTTTTCTTTATCTTCTAGTCTGGTACGTTGTTTAAGGCTTGTAAACCAAAACATACACGATTAAGTGCCGAAACTTTGGATTTATAGCCGAAAATATGTAAAACAGGGGTAAAATGGGGGATTAAAGTATGTATAGTTTAACGTATATCAAACCTCCCCACACTTGAACTTTGCTTGTCCTCAAGCAAAGTAAAATCAAAATAGAATAAAAGAAAGTTTCTAACGAGATTAAATAATTTACAAACTACATACTAATACACGTACGTACGGTTAGCCGATTCTTTGAAAGGCAACGTCAAAGGATTCAAACCAAACAACCACATGCAAATATATGTAAAGATAACCAAAAAGCCATGATTCCACTTTCAATTGACTTAGCATGCAAATCTTCACACACACTCTGCTATATTTGTGAAACATATATAAAATGTGTATGTGTAAACACTCTATGCCTGGACAATGAATCATGTAATATCATAAGCTTGTCAAAAGATCTATTCTCCACCAAATAACATGTGAAAAAGTGTAAATCAAGAGGTCTTTACGGGTTGTAATCATAGGCTAGAGTGAAAGGTGTGGAATGGACATTTTAAAGTGACTAAATGGGTAAAACTCGGTAGTTACGTTTAACAAGCATAAAATAAGCAATACTATACATAAATAAGTCTTTAAAAAGACAACAATTGTGTTTTCGAGCTAGTCGATGATATTCTTCTCTTTTATCACTTAAAATTGCTCGAATCTTGTCATCTTCACCCTATTTTAGAGTGTTTTAATTTCTAATTTTCTGACTTTTTTTGACATATAACTTTAATACTTTTGTATAATAAATAACTAATTTACAAGGAACGCTAGTTAAACGGTAACTTTAACCGAGTTTTACACTAAGGGTTAAATATAAAAAAGACTAAATTTGGCTAAGTGGGTTAATTGGTTGGGTAAAAAGGAAGAAAAAACACAAGATAAGGTTAACATGGTTAATTTTAGTGGATGACATAGGTTTAGGGAAAACAAATGAAAGAAAAAAAGCTAGAAACAAAAGGTTTTCTAACTGCCCCTATCACTTTTATACAATCTCCCATGTTTATGGTCTAAAGAAGTATACTAGGGAAAAGTTCTAAATTACACGAGCATCCGGCTCACTCCTAATCCGAAATGAACAAGCATCTAACAAATCTAAGGCTCAAAACATGCTGACATAACGGGAGGAATGGATAAAAGTGTGAAAATTAACATGCAAGTCTTTCTTTTTTGTCACGTTTTTAGTTATCTTTTTCGAAATTTATTAGGCTTGTCGGTTCTTTATCGGATTTGATGCTTTCTAAAAACAAAAACTAACCGGTTTATGTAGTTAGTTTTTTTATTCATATATAAATAAATATATATATATATATATATAAGTATTTATTTTATATTATAGTACTAATATAGCAGTTTTTTATTAAGGACAAACAAAGTCACAATGTTAAACCCCCTCCCCACACTTGAACTTCACATTGTCCCCAATGCGAAACCCAAAAATAGAGAAAAAGGAGAATAACACTCCCCTGAACAATGATAAAGATGGAGGAATGAACTGTCGACTCGGTTTTGTTTATCACGCCCAATATGTGTCTAGTACCTACATAAACGTCACAACAACGCAAACCACGGTGACAAACTGATCTCAATGTAAAAATAAAAACCTACAATAGATAATAATAAAACCCGTTCATACATAAAAACAAGGAAATAAAAGAAAATGTCCGAAAATAAAAGTACATAACCGAGGGTGTTTTAAATGGTAGACAAAATGAACACCCAAAATAAAGACAACTAAACTACTGATAGATAGATAGCAACACCAAGTACCCATGCATCCTACTAGTCGTCATCATCATCATGTCCGGCACCTGATGAGCCCGCCCCACCCTGATTATTTGGGTTCCCAAATGGGAACTGCGAGGGGTCACCAAAGTAGTTAGGGAATGCGTCATCAAGGCCACCGAAGATGTACGAAAATCCTACATGCATTTCTTGTCGCATGAAATCCTGATTCACTGCATTTGCTGAAACTGTTTGTAGAACTCATGATATGACGAGATGTCTGGTTGCCAATGCTGCTGAGGCTGGTACTGGTGCTGCTGATGCTGCGGTGACTGCTGCTCGTCAATATGACCCTCCTCATGTACTGACATATCATGCATGACCGCATCTCCTCCTTCCTCATTCCCCGGTGGTAGCGGTGGAAGAGGATCCCAAATCTCACCTTCTGAACTCTCTACCTTGGGCCGTTGTCGGTGCAACAACCAAGCCCGCTACCTTTAATGAACGAACATCTACGGGATACCCCTCCTTCTCCAAGGTCAACCCGGCAATCACCTCATCAGTCATGATCCCTAGCGCGTAAGCGAGCTAGGTGACGTACTCACCCCTGTATCTCGCTACCGGCGGTCCTTCCCGAACTATGAATGAAGAACTCCGCCATCCATGTTGTGAGGTTGATATGAACCCCGTCTGTAAGCGCAAAAAGATAGATCACATCTGGTGTGGGACAGTTCCCTGAACTGTCCATGCGGCCTGTGATAGTGTGACTCATGATCTGGTGCATTACCCGGAGGAGCGGGTCTCGTAGCCAAGATGCTTTAGCCGTTCGAAGGACGTAAGGTGGTCCCATGGCTACCCTAGCCCAGAATGCTGCCCGTTGTTGTTTGCTTTCAAATGTGTACTGTTCGGTAAAAAGTTCAGAATTTATCTCATCCCTCGTGTAAACCCCGAGCTTTCTTCCAAGCTTAGCAACAGTCCATTTATGCCATCGATCGCCCAATCGAAAGTTAATCCTTTTCTTCCTATGGAAGTCTGGATTTCTGCTCGCTTTGGGTTTTTCATATGTGTAAGTGGCAAAAAACTCCAAAGCGAGCTCGCGATATACCAGGCGGTTGATGTAGCAATCTAGCGAACGGGACTGATAACATCTCCTGCAGTCGTTCAGATTGGTTGATTTCTTGCATGACAGCCCAACTTAGTCTTCTTGGTTCACCAAATTGATCTCGGCGCTGCCGTAGGTTATTCAAAGTGGTGATGTATGGCTGTTGTTTTAATTGTTTTGATCGAAGTAGAGGAATTCGTGGCCCATCTGCATGAGGAAATTAGGTCAAAAATATGTGCAATAAAACAAATTACGAACCAAGCAGCCTAAAACAGTGTTGCGAAGACTCTGATTCTAATCTGGGCAGCTGGCACGGTTGTGCCAGTGGTGGCACGGTCGTGCGATTCGAGATCGCACTTGCAGTGCCAATGGCAGTGCAGCCCAGATCATCGCAACATTCGGATCGGCACGACCGTGCCATAGCATGCACGGTTGTGGGTCTCCGCAAACCTACAGCATCTAGTGGCACGGTCGTGCATGCACTGTTAATCGCGAGACAGCCCCCAATCACAATAACAAGCAATTTCCTTTCATGTAAAGCCAATTTTTGGATGATTGGGTGGTCAACATCCGATTATTGTTCACCAATTTCACTATTCCTTCAAGGTTTAGGGTTTCATTTGTATTTATGAAGAGAACCCCAAATTTCTTGAAGGAATTAAGAACCCTAAGTGTAGAAACGAAAAAGGAAAGAAAAATCTAAGAGAAATTCGTATCGTGACCGATGATTTTAGTGAATCTTGCAAAAAGTGAGAAGTTTTTGAGGGGAAACCTCTGGGGGATCGGCTGTGGTGGTATTAGGGTTATGAAAAAGAAATGTGGTTGCAGTTAAGTTCCTTAAATACCCTAAGGAGAAAACTGTCCCCGCAATTTGGCACGGTCGTGCCAATGGTGGCACGGCCATGCAGATCCGAGATCGCATGAAGTCTAACCCTGGTTCCCGGAACGCACGCCAGTGCACTGCGAATGCTGATCCAATTTGGCACGGTCGTGCCAGTGGTGGCACGGCCATTCGTGAAGTCCAGATCAGTGTTTTTCTCACAGAACCCATTTTCGGGGGCAGTTCCGCCCGGTTTACACCACTTTTGCAAAATATAATTTTTTATAACATTGTATTGACTTAAACCCTTCGCTCGGTACGAATAAAAATTGTACAAACAAACGGGAAATCGAAAATTTAAGCTAAAAACGTCCAAAATACGAAAAAACTTAAAAACAAGACAAATCTACCCCTAGGCGTGCAAAACACGCATGGTACATTTTTAATCGTCGAGTTGATAGCATAGACTCTCCTCCCCACACTTATCACGTGTGTGGGGTGTGGAGTTCGATAATCTCCACCGCTGGATCAACCGGCCCAGCGACATAGAGCTTCAATCTATGGCCATTCACCTTAAAAGTCACACCATCGGCATTTTCGATCACGACGGTACCATACGGGAACACCTCCTTCACCGTGTAAGGTCCCGTCCATCTAGAGTGCAACTTTCCCGAAAATAAACGCAACCTAGAGTTATAAAGCAAGACAAGGTCTCCAGCTTGGAATTCTTGTGGTCCATCAAGCATTTGTCATGCAACCTCTTGGTCCGTTTCTTGTACAACATGGAGCTCTCACAGGCGTGTTGTCGAAGCTCTTCAAGTTCATGAATTTGTAAGAGCCGGGCTTCTCGTCCGCTTTTAAGATCCAAATTCTTCGTCTTCAAACCCATATCGCCTTATGCTCCAACTCAACCGGTAGATGGCATGCTTTTCCATAAACCAACCTAAAGGGAGTAGTCCCAATAGGCGTCTTGTAGGATGTCCTAAATACCCAAAGCGCCTCATCTAGTTTCTCCAACCAATCCTTTGGTTTTGACCAACCGACTGCTCAAGGATTCTTTTCAAACCCCGGGTCGTGACCTCCACTTGCCCACTTGTTTGCGGATGATAGGGCGTGGCTAACCTATGGTAAACACCATATGGGGACAAGGCTCGCTCAAGCTGAGTATTGCAGAAATGCGTCCCTCAGTCACTGATTAGTGCTTTCGGCGCACAAAACCGGGCAAACAGACTCATCAAAAACCTCACGACCACCCTGGCATCATTAGTGGGCAAAGCTTGCGCGTCCGCCGAGTTTGACACATAATCTACCGCAACCAGGATGTATGTGTCCTCGCGTGAGGGAGGAAACGGACCCATGAAGTCGATACCCCAAATATCAAAAACTTCACATACCTTGATCCAATGCTGAGGCATCTCATCACGTGCGGATATATTGGTTGCCATCTCGCAAGCATCGCACGCACTGACCCATTACTGCGCATCACAGAATATTGTGGGCCAATAAAACCCGGAGTCTAACACCTTCTTTGCGGAGAAATTAGCTCCATGATTACCTCCGGTGGGCCCCTCATGACAATGGCGCAATATGTCAGTCGCCTCCTTTCCAAACACACACCTACGAATCACTTGGTCCGCTACAACACGAAAAAGGTAAGGGTCGTCCCAAATGTAATGCTTGAGGTCCGAGAAGAACTTCTTCTACTGATATGTCATTCCTTTGATAAGGACCCCACAAGCAAGATAGTTCGCGAAATCAGCGAACCAGGGCGACTCATCACACACCTCGACGCTCATTAAAGACTCATGCGAGAAATTGTCATTTATCAGCTCCCTATGCGCGTCCTTAGTATCTCCGTGCTCCAATCTGGAAAGATGATCGGCCACAACATTCAACGAACCCTTTTATCCTGAATCTGAATGTCGCACTCCTGTAGCAATAGAATCCACCTGATAAAACGCAGTTTAGCGTCTTATTTGCTGAACAGGTAGCAGATGGCGGCATGATCGGTGTATATAATCGTTTTCGACAGCACTAAATACGATCTAAATTTGTCAAATGCGAAAACCACCGCCAAAAGCTCTTTCTCCGTAGTAGTGTAGTTCTCCTGAGCGTCATGTAGAGTCTTGCTGGTGTAGTAGATCGGATGGAAGTGCTTGTCCTTCCGCTGTTACAACACGGCCCCTATCGCGTAATCACTCGCGTCGCACATAATCTCAAATGGCAAAGTCCAGTCTAGTGCGACTAAGATAGGGGACTCAACAAGCTTTTGCTTAAGAAGGTCAAAGGCCTTCAAGCAATCATCATAAAAGATAAACGGAGCATCCTTCTCCAACAAATGGGTCATGAGTCTAACGATTTTTTAGAAGTCTTTTATGAATCGCCTGTAGAATCCTGCATTACAAGGAAACTCTGTATTGCTCTAATAGAGGTGAGAGCTGGAAGTCGAGAAATGATGTCAACTTTTTCTGGATCGACTTCCATACCTACTTGCAATATCTTATGCCCAAGAACTATGCCCTCTCTCACCATAAAGTGGAATTTTTCCCAGTTCAGCACAAGATTCGTCTCCTCACACCTTTTTAATATCTTTTCTAAATTTTCAAAACATTGATCGAAGGAATCCCCAAAAACTAAAAAATCATCCATAAATACCTCCATGGAATCCTCGATCATATCATAGAAAATCGCTACCATGCAGCGCTGGAAGGTAGCCGGTGCATTACACAACCCGAAAGGCATACGCCGGTAAGCGGATGTTCCAAAGGGGCATGTAAAAGTAGTCTTTTCCTGATCCTCAAGAGCAATAGGAATCTAGAAATATCCTGAAAACCCATTAAGTAAACAGTTTTAAGACTTCCCCGACAGACATTCCCCCATCTGAACGATGAATGGAAGCGGGAAGTGGTCCTTGCGGGTGGCATCATTGAGTTTACGGTAATCGATGCAAACTCGCCATCCCGTGATTGTCCAGGTTGGAATAAGCTCATTCATATCATTCGTAACTACCGTCATGCCACCCTTTTTGGGCACTACCTGCACGGGACTAACCCAAATTGAGTCGGAGATAGGATAGATCAAACCTGCATCTAACAACTTTATCACCTCCTTTTTGATGACATCTTACATGTTTGGGTTTAATCGTCCCTATGGCTGCGCACACTGCTTGTAATGGTCCTCCATGAGAATTTTATGAGTGTAGAAAGCGGGATTGATTCCTTTGATATCCATTATCTTCCACGTCATGGCTTTCTTATGAAGTCGCAAAACACTGAGAAGCTTGCTCTGTTCCTCGTCCGACAAAGATGACGAAATGATAACCGGCAACGGCGCTCCTCGTCTAGAAACGTGTACTCGAGATGCGGCGGAAGTTCCATAAGTTCTATGGACGGAGGAACTTCAACTAAAGGCTTCGACTTCTCTTCAACCTCACGATCAATCTCTGTATATCGATCCAGACTCTGTGAACCATCATCACCAATCTGATAGGCTGGCTGCTCAAAGTCGTGGCCCTCCTGCGTATTGCCATCTAGATCCCCACACAGAAGATGTGTGTCTGAATCGATCTCCTCAATCGTGCCCTGGAATTGGTGCTCACATAAGTGTCGATAATCTCAACATAATATAGCGCATCATCATGACTCTGTGGGTGCTGCATTGACCGCGTGATGTCAAAGGTCACATGCTCGTCATTCACTCGGAGTGTAATCTGGCCCGCGACTACATCTACAATCGTCCAGGCGGTATTCAAGAATGGGCGTCCGAGTTTAAAGGCACCCTAGAGTCCTCATCCATATCCAAGATAACAAAATCCACTGGAACCACAAACTTGTCAATCTTAACAAGCATATTCTCAACAAACCCGCGTGGATACTTGATTAAACGATCAGCAAGTCGAATGCTCATCCTCGTAGGTGAAGGCTCACCTAGATCCAGCTTGGAAAATACCTTATAAGGCATAAGGTTATTGCTCGCTCCCAAGTCAGCTAACGCGTGACTGACAGACATACTGGCAATAAGATAAGGTAATGTAAAGCTGCATGGATCTCCCATCTTCGTAGGCAGACGGTTCTAAAGAATAGCTGAGCAACTCTCGTTCATCACAACACAAGTTTCTGCTTATTTGAGAGGATGTCCTTCAAGAACTTCGCGTACTTAGGCATTTGGGCTAGTGCTTCAACAAATGGTATGTTTATATGTAACTGTGTGAACAACTCGAGAAACTTACCATATTGTTCTTCATGTTTCTGCTTCTTTAGCCTGCCTGGGTACGGAACTGGAGGACTATAATCTTTGACCGGTGTCTGGAGCTGGGCTGTACTTGCTAGGCCTCGCATAGCGTGCACCTCGTCCGAAGCATCGGTCTAGACCGTCTTTGTGATCTGTGGTGAATCCGATGTGTCAGGTCCCGTGGTTATACCACTCCTCGTCATCACGGCATTCACATGCCCTCACGGATTCGGCTCAGTATTGCAATAGGAGACCACTCGGGGGTCTCTCAGACATCATTGTGGCCAACTACCCAACCTGATTATGAATATTTTGAATCGAGGCCTTCTAACTTCGCATCTCTCCCTCGTGAACTAAGAAACGTTCTTCGTTTTGCTGGTAACGTTTCTCGGCTAACTAATTTGCACTAGTGGGGCTGCTTATAAGTTGGGCCATCATCTCCTCCAAATTTGAATTTTCCTGAGGGGCTTGTTGCTAGGAACTACTCCCGGCGCCCTGATTTTGATACGAATATGGATGTGGTTGGAAGGATTGATTGTAAGGCTGGAATGACTAGCGTTGAGCCTGCTGTGGTGCTAGAGCTCGATGAGTAAATTTGAGTGGGTTTTGGTTACCCGTGTTAGCTCTCCACCCAAAGTTCGGGTGATTTCTCCATCCCGGATTATACGTGTTGATGTAAGGATTATTTTGTGGCCTCGCTTGATTGCTAACGAAATCTACCTCCTCCTGGCCTGCAAACATAAGTCCCTGGTCACACACACCTAACTCGTGCGATACTCCGCACTAGTCACATCCCGAACTAGCCTGTGCCACTGTTTGGGACGGTGATCTATCAAACTTCGCCAACAAAGCCGCGATCTGTGCAGTAATAGCTGTGTAGTCATCAACACCATGAACTCATGGGTGGGAAGATGCCCGACTCCTCTCTCCACCATGACGTGAACTCGAATTCAACGCAGCTTTTTCGATAATCACGTAAGCTTCATTACGCATCTTTGTCCCTAGATCGCCACATGCATACACATCTAGACGCTCCTGCGTGTCATAGTTGAGCCCCGGGTAGAAAGTCAAGACTAACTGCCTCTTGGAGAACCCGTGGTGTGGAACATCAAGTAATAAGTCTCAAAATTGCTCCAAGGCTGCATGTAAAGACTCTCCGTCGTCCTGGCGAAACGTCATGATCTGGTTCCTCAGCTTAGTTGTCTTTCTGGCGGAAAGTATTTTTGCATGAACAGCTCCGCCATCTTGTCCCAAGTCATGATAGATCTAGCGGGAAGTGACAAAAGCCACTGCTTAGCTTTGTCCCGTAATGAAAATGGGAAAAGTCTCAACCAGAAAGCATCCTCAGAAGCATCTCGTATCTTGAATGTTGAGCAGATCTCCAGAAAAGAAGCAATGTGTCGACCGGGATCTCGTGCTCTCGTCCATTAAACTGCACTGAATTTTGCACCATATTTATTATACTATATTTAATTTTAAAATTTGGCGCTACAATCGTCGGTCAGGCAATGCTCGGCTCCAAGCCTCCACCTTCGGGTTGGTTCATCTCATTTAAAGGTCGGTCGTCGTCCGCTATGGTGGTATCTCCCTCGTCCTCTGAGCTCTCGGTCTTAGAGAGTACCACTGGCTCGTCCCAAGCTGCCTCAATTTTTTGCGCAACCGCGCGGGATCTCTCTCGAACTCCCCTCCTCAGATCACGTTCGGGTTCGTCAGATGGCTCAACAGCGGCGGGTGGGGGGGTTGAGGACATCAACCTGCAAACGAAAAACCAGCGCATATGAATATTATATTATTATTATTATTATTATTATTCTGTTTTTTTCTTTTGCTGTTGTAATAAAACGAATTTTCTGTTTTAAAGAAATAAAAGCTTTTAAAAATCGGGGGTAGGCCAAAATTTGTATCAAAACTCAAAAAAATACTTGAACCGATAATGACAAAAATGGTTTTCCCAGTTCCGAAAATTTAAGAAATAAATGAATAATTAGTTCGAATTCAAACAAATAAATGAAATAAAAAGTCAACAAATATTTAAACAAACAGAAAAACGAATGAATTAAATAAAAATATTAACAAATGAATAAATATATAATCAAATGGAAAATACTCACAAATATTAACAAGTATGTACACCGGTAAAATATTGACTTGGGTCGTTCCTAAAACTCGCCACATCCCGGCAACGACTCCAAAAACTTAATGTGTGCGTGTATATACATATTTTTACAATGAATTTTACACACGATTCGGTTTTAAATTTATAAAAATGAATTATACTTCAACATTAAAACACACACGAAAGGGCAAATGTACCCCGTCATATCTATAGTAAGTATCGGTAAGAACCAAGTATCGATCCAAGGATGCGGGTGGAGACGATAATACTAAACCTTTATCATAATTCTACCGGTAGCAAAGATAAGTGGATAAGTTGTTAAAACTAGAAAATGACTAAACATAATCTTTTTGTTTCTTTTTTTCTTTTTTCTTTTAAAACATAATAGACTCCAAATATGAAAAATAGATATAAAGCCTTGCTTTACGAACAGCCAGAACATGTTAATTAAATCAGTTTCACCACTAAAACACTTGGTCAGTTTTCCATTTTTCAAAGACAATTAGTATGCCTTTCGGGAATCCTAACATGACAATTCTTCGAAAATTAAAACGATAAACACACTATAACCACCTAAAATTGTTCTTTAACGACCTATTGACGAATGTCTATGTAAATCCCTTAAAAATAAGCTAGTCATCCGTTAGAATTTTTCTAACCTCACTTAATCAAGGAAAGCGATACCGATAAACACAGTGTAACCACCGAGACAAGCATAAACTAGATTAAATCACAACCGAGATCATTTTACAAATCTTGAACATAAATCCACCAAGATTGCAATTTTGACCTAAATCACTAGCAAAGTTCATAACCAATGTCAAGAATCCGTAACAACACCATCAAACCAGCTAAGGTCCTTCCGTGAGGGAAAACACTCTTGATTAATATTAACTACCCCTTATTAAACCAACACCCATTTCTAGTTTTATGGTGTAAACATTTTAAACAAGTTAAAAGTTTACTAATAAATGATTAATTAAGCTTCCTCTTGAAAATATCTCAACTAACCACATACTAATCCTCCAAGATAATTAGCTATAATCAAGAATCTAACATCAATAAACAAGGTTGCATACTAATCATCAAGGATTAACATAGAAAGTGTTAAGTGTCATTACAAACTTAATTAACATAACAATGGTTTTTATGAAGCAAGGAATACTAATGTTTTTCCCCTTGGGCTATAATAATACATAATAAATAAACCAAATGCTTGAATTATAATCAAAATCATGGAAAGATTCAAGAATCAAACCAATAACAAGCATGAGATTGAAGACCCGGATGATAACGGAGCTTCTCGACAGTATGGGGACTTGATTATGAGCATAATGTGTTGTCTCCGGAGCCCAGAAGTCGCCTGAGATGCTCCCAAAAATCCAGATTGTTGATTGGAATGCCCCCTGTGGTTGTTTTATAACTTTTCTATTTGGCACGCCGTGCACTATTCATCGGATCCTGTGACGTCAGCATATCTGGTCGCAGATATTCAAAAGGGCACGGCCGTGCCAAGAGTGGCACGGTCGTGCATCTCCGAGTTTCAGTTGGCACTACCAGTCGCACTGGCAGTGCTCTCCGGGAATCTGGCTTGGCACGGAAGTGCGAGGGCACGCATAGGCGTGCGAGCCGAATAATCTGTTGGCACTGGCGATGGCACTGCCAGTGCATTCTTGGTCTTCGCATTGGCACGGTCGTGCCAATGTCCGCATGGTCATGCCAAATTATCTGCACTTCCACTAAATTTTCGTAACTCTGCCGATTCGCCCGGAAAATCCAATTTTTCTTCATCTTCTTGTCCGGTTCGCTGTTTAAGGCTTGTAAACCAAAACATACATGATTAAGTGCCAAAACTTCATGTTTATAGCCGAAAATGCGTAAAACGGGGGTAAAATGGGGGAGTAAAGTATGTATAATTTATCGTATATCAAGAAATCTCGTAAGAATAATCAAAAGTAGAAAGCTTCCATTAATACCGAAAGAGCATTCATCATTTTACAAGCTGGAGAGAAATTTGAGGTCTCCCTAGCCTTTCCCCAAAACTTATGAACTTCTAACACATGACTTCTCATTTATAGACATTTGCTTGCTTTGGAGCGGATGACCAGTACGTGCGGATTACTCATCTGTACGAATGAGCACTCCTCCTCTCCAAAGTGTCATGTGTTCAAATCTATCTCTCAGCTATACAATATTCAGCACACTATCTATCTAGCCTATTTGTATAGTGGCGGCCACACAATATGCACTAAGAAATTTGATACTAACGTATTTGGGAAAGTTGTAAGGGTTAACCAGTTGGGCTATATTTATATGTTATGGTTATTATGATATTTATGTTAATATTGCTAGAATGTGATTGATAGGTACATATAAGGTGTTGGAATTCGTTCGGAGGATCGTGTTACGAGAGAAGGCATGGAACGAGACATACGAAGATCAGCAAAGAAAATCGGGAGAGTCTGTTCCATTTTTGTATATTTTTTTCTTTTCTTTTTGTTTTTGTTTGTGTTGTCATTTGTTTCTCGTTTCATTGAGGACAATGGAGGAATTACGTGTTGGGAAGGGAACTAGTGTCGTGAGAGTCTAGTTTGTGTCGTGTTTGTCGTTAAAAAAATCTAAAGAATAAAAAAACCCATAAAAATTAAGAAAAAAAATTGAAAATGTTTTGAAAAGATTTTTTCACAAAAAAATGGAAGAAGATAGGTATAATCAGTTCGTCGTTTTTCAATTATTATATATATATAATAACGAAACGGTCGAGCATGCATTGTTAGGATATGTGGGTAGGCCCAGCCGGTTGAAAAGTTTCTTAGGATCGATATAATACTTAAATATTAGGAATCTTGTGGGTTCTCACCTTGAAGTTGTAGCAAAACCGAAACTGTTGAGAGTACAAGGGGTAGTGTGATAAATAAAAAGGTTATAAGTATTCCGGTTAAATGGCACACCTGTTTCTTTTTATGAAAATAAATCCGAAACTAGGTTGCACCCGAAAAAATATATTCCATCTATCCATTTATTTGAGCTAGTTGTGTATTGACAAAGCCTATGGTATTGTCACTTGGATGGTGATTCGGGTGGTACATACCCTCTAGGTGGAGTTAGAAGAAAAAAATGATAAATACGTGAAGCTTATGGCACTAACCACTAGGATGATGACTCGGGTAGGGTATGTCCGCTTAGCTGATCATAAGAAGAAAACATGTCTAAGCTCATAACATTATCCACTATCCATCACAAATTTAATCGGAATTACATTAGACTTTTTTTATATAAGAAGCTAGATAATTATCTTTTAACCTCAAAGCTTAAAGCGGGACTAGGTAGCGTTGTGGACTTTTAAGTGTGAAACCCTTAATGGAGTGTGAATGAGAGCTTGGAAACCTGCGGTTGGGTTTAGGTTGATCATATACCTACAATCTTAGTTAATGTGTGTTTTGATTTATTTATAACATAACTGCGTAAATTGAAACTGATGCTTCTGATTATGATTTCATTGCAAATAATTTTTTCAGTCGGTTCTTTGTGTGGGAATGTGATAAGTTTGTAAAAACACAATGTATTTTGTGTAGTTTTGAGTCGGTTCTTTGTGTTTAAATATGTTAAATCAGATTAGTATGTGGTGCTTATCAAGTGTTAGTTTTTCAGGTTTAACGGATCCTAAATGAGGCGAAAAGAACACCAAAGTCGAAAAATGGGCTCGACGGTACCTGGAAGTGGAAGAAAAGCAGGCTTCAAGAAACCACACCTCGTCACGCCACGCGATGGGGAACGAAAGGATGGTCGCGTGACGCAACCATGCTCAGTCAACGGAAGTCAATTTTGTATCTCTTCACCCCACGCGAGGGAGAAATAGTGTCTTGTCGTGTGGCGCGACGTTGTAAGGCGGTGAAAACCTGTTTAAATACGTTCCAAATCGCATGGAAACCCTATATTTTGCTATTTTGGATTATTCTGGAGCTGGGTTTAGGAAGTTTTATCAGTATTCTTCCATCTTTCATCATGTTTCTTCATGTCTGATCGTATTAAATCAATTAGAAGTTGTGATGAAAAGTATGCTGATGCGTAGGTATAAACCGGTGTTTGTTATGGTTTAAGTTAACATTTTTACGTGACTTTTAATTCCGGATAGCCTACTTTTAATAAGGTTTGTGTTCTAGAGGTCTTACGGAGTTTAAAGACCTAATCGGGAGCTTAACGGAGCATCGGAACGCGAACGGGATCGATCAGAATCAAGAAAAAAAGAAATCAGAAATTGAGGTTTAGAAGCACCGTCGCCGACGCCACTATGGGCCGTCGGCGACGCCTTGTGGAATCTTCTCCGTCATCCAAAGTTTACCGTAGATAGCAAGATAACCCGTCGGGAGAATAGCCAAAAAGCACAGCCCGTCGCTGACGGGTCATCAGGCCGTCGGCGACGGGTCTCCAAATCTTGCATCGCGAATTTTTGAGTTTGTTTGGTTTGGGGACGGGTTAAAACTTGATTTTTGACCTATTTGAAGGGTTACGAATTTTGGGAGTTTTAACCTTGTTCTTGGAGCCACAATCATCATCAACCATCATCTTCCACTCATCCAATCCATCCAATTACACTCTTCGATCCAAAACCCTAATCCCAACACCATCATCATCGTATCCATCACTCATCACCATCATTTATAACAAACCCTAACCACTTTCCATCATCACCTCCAAGTTCAAGATGCCAAGATTCGAGCTTTCATCATCCATTGATCGTGTCATGTTCACCATGAGCGGCTAATTCCCGGAGGTTTCACCCAGGTTTAGACTTTTGTAAGATTTCTAGGTTTGCTACATGTTAAACATTTGATTTGTGACAAGTCGAATTGCATTTAATCTTTTGATAATTGTCTTGCGTTTGTATTTATTTGCAAATTGTCGAGTGAGTTATGAAATTTGACTTCGTAAAATGAGTATGCGTATTTATGCCTTGTCGATTGATAGGTTTTACTTGTCCAAAGTAACGAAGTGCATTGTGGTCCGTTGTCTATAACATTGATAACAATTGGCACCTAAGCTTTGTGATTCTAAACCGTTAATGAACTAATTCGTTTAAATCAATTTAAAATATGTAGTAACCCTAGGTCTTGCAATTGTTGAACCGGGTGTGAACCTTGTTTTATCACTATTGTTTTACAATCATATTTACTTTTGTTGAAATCATTCTCAAATTCTAGTAGTTAATTAATTAAATAAACACTTGTCGGTTCATTCCGACATCCTTTTCAACCAAACAAATTAACAATTTCGTTAGCAAGCTTCATAAAAGTGACAATCTTAGTAAAATCAATCTTGTCCGTACGTAAACCACAGACTCTTCTTGGATCGACCTCGTACTACCACTAACTCATAGTTGATGGTAAATCGGGTTTATAAATATCATCTTTGACCGAGGCGCGACACCTCGATCAAATTTCGGCGTCGTTGCCGGGGAGTTCGTGCGCTTTGCGTTTGGATTTATTGGTTTTTGGGATTAACTCTTTAAGTGCTTGTTTTCGTATTATCATATCTGCTTTTGTATTACGCGGGTGTGTTACTTGTGCAGGCTACAGGTAGTACATGCATACACGGAACTCCGGAAGAACTTCACCGTTAGTATTCGAACCGGAGATTGAGCGGGTTGTTAGACGAAATCTAGCCAACCGATTAGAGGCAACCGTTGTCTCTATTCCACCCAATCCCAACACACCAAGCACCTCATCCGTTGGAACCGTTCCAATGGATAACCAAAATGCTAACCAACATCAATACCAATACCCAAATCACCAACCTCAAAACCCAAACAATCAACCGGGTGGTAACAACTCAAGACCACCTACACCACCATTTCAAAATCACGGTCCTAATCAAAACCTCAATCAACGAGCCCGTACACCTCCACCTAAAAACCAAAACCGACAAAACCCATTACCACCAAATGTCAACAACCGCAACGCTAACACCAACCGTGGTGTTAATGCGAATCGTGGCAATCCCGCGAATGAAGATCAATTTGTCAATCTTGATGAATTGAGGAATAATATCCCGGACGATGAACCTTATAGCATACCCGGTTATCAATCACCGAAACATATGAGCGTTCACACGGAATACTCGGACGATGGGGGATATTATAATGATAGGGTTGAAGACGATGGATGGGGAAATGACAATGAAGGGTCTTTCCACGACGGTGGGAATTATGGTTATAAGGAAGGGAGGTATCAATATGCGAATGTTGTGGGAGATTATGATGGATACGGTTATGACCAAGGTAGATATGATGGTTATGGGAACAACCGTCAACCACGTAACAACAATAGGAACTGAAACAATGGTAACAACAATTACAACAACCAACATGTCAATCGTAATCGGATTCCACAATACGTGGGTGGCGGGAATCAAGGGGGTTATCGAGATGGTGATAGAAGAGGGGATCGAAGAATGGGGGACCAAGAGGTGAACGGTCCACCAAGGGATAATCGATACAATCGCAACAACAACAATCAACGTCAACCACCACAAGGAGTTGATGGTCGGTTCCGACCGATGATATCGGAAAACGATTCTCCGATTGTACCACCGCTAAGAGGAAGAGTTGCTTTTGATTGCAAACCCAACTACATCAACATACTTCCTCATTTTAATGGACGGTCGAATGATGAACCATATACGCATTTACAGGAGTTCTCGGCCATATGTAGCACTATTGGGGGTGGTCATTTCACTCAAGACGAGGTTCGCTTACTTTTTTTTCCAATTCTCATTAAAGGACAAGGCTAAGCAATGGTTATTAACATTGCCCACCAATAGCATTCACACTTGGGTGGAGATGCAACAAGCCTTCCTTGACGAGTATTACTCGATGGCCAAGACCGATGATGCGCGTGATGAGATTCGAGCGTTTAAGCAACTCCGAGTGAACCGTTACATGAGGCTTTCATGAGGTATAAAGAATTGATCCGAAAATGTCCTCATCATCAAATCGAAAAGTGGGAATTGGTGAAGCGCTTTGTGAGAGGCTTAGACGGAGAGACATGGAATCATTTGGATCGACTAGTAACGGAACATTGTTGAGTAATCATGAAGATTACGATTGGGAGTTTCTCAAGAGAATGGCTAAAAGATCAAAAGCCAAAGAGTCGGCCGACCGAGCTAAGAAGCACCATATATCCCGGTCACTACCAGACCTTGACTCTAGTTCAAGGGACCGCATTTCTACATTGGAACGGGAATTGGCCCGTATGAAGAAAAAGGAAGTTAACGCGGTACAATTCGCGGGTTGTGATGGGTGTGGGGGACTTGATCATAGAACCATGGAATGTCAAATGGGAAAAGTCGAAGACACCGAGGAAGTGAATCAAGTGTTTGGTGATCGGAAACATAATGATATGAACTCGAACACTTACCATCCCGGGTTGAGGAATCACCCTAATTTCCGTTATGGGAACGCCGAAAATCAAATGAACCCGAACTTTCAAGCGGGTAACCAAGGCGGATCATCATACCAAAACCGCCAAGGCGGTAATCACGGGGGCTATCAAAGAAACTACAACCAAGGTAGTAATCAATCATATCAAATCGTGAAGGAAATTATCAAAGGGGTTACAACCAAGGTGGTAACGGGGGAGGTAATTCGAACTCTCAAGGCGGTGGTGATGATTTGAGTGCCAAGATTGATGCACTCTTGAATGTTGTGAAAGAATCGAGCAGTGACATCAAGGAAATGAAAAAGGTGAATGAGATGAGGGATAAATCTCATGAGGTGCTGGCAAAGCAAGTGGGGCAAGTTGCTGAAGAGGTAGCTCAGATGCGAGGAAGTGGAAGAAGACTTCCAAGTGATACCACTATAAACCCTAAGCATCAAGGGTCCAACTCAAAGAACACACGTGAGGTACCAATTAATAAAATTTCTTTACGTAGTGGTCGAGTCATAGATAGTGGTGTCGAAGCACCACCACCTTAGTTTGTTGAAGGGGTGGTGGAAGATGTCAGTGATGAGGAGAGTGCTGACGGTCAAACGGGTGCAAATAAAAATGTTTCTGAAAAAAGTAAAAATACCCCCTTGTGACCGTCCCAGTCCCAAAAGCTAAGGAAAAGGTTGTGGAGGTTAATACCGCCCCTTATCCCGAAGCATTATTGGGACCATCTAAGAAGGTGGTTACAAAACGTGGCCCACAACAATAGGAGATGTGGGAAATTTTTAAACAAGTGCAAATCAACTTACCTCTCTTAGATGCGATCAAGCAAGTGCCCTCTTATGCGAAGTACTTAAAGGAATTGTGCACCCAGAAACGAACTAACAAGTTTCCCAAGAAACTTGATTTGACTGACAATGTTTGTTCGATTCTTTCGGGTGCACTTCCACCAAATCTACAAGATGCGGGGGTGCCCCTTATTTCTATTCAAGTTGGTGAATTTAAAATGACACGGGCACTTTTGGATCTTGGGGAGAGTGTGAGTATCCTACCGGGTAGTTTGTATGACCAATATGACTTTGGTCCACTTCAGTCATCTAACACCACTGTGGTGTTGGCGGACTTGACACCCAAACTACCCCTTGGGATAGTCACTAATGTGATAGTAAAAGTCGATGACTTTTATTATCCGGTGGACTTTCTTGTACTTGATTATGTTTCCTTGGACTGAACTAAACAACCAACGGTTATACTCGGTCGACCATTTTTGGCAACATCAAATGCCCAAATCAATTGTAAAACTGGTACGGTCGACATGACTTTTTGTAATCGTCTGTTGCGGTTGAACGTTTTTTCAGGATTGACGAATCCTCTAGTTGGTGACGAATGCTATATGGCGGATGTCATTGACGCGTGTATACCTCTATATGACATTAGTGTCAAAGAGGAAAACACAATAGAGGAATGTTTCATGTTTGACAGGTTGCAAGTGGAAACTAATCGAAGCATGGATGAGGAGGTGAAAAGAATGGAGGTGATGGCGGCGAAGGAAGGAAGACCTACTTGGACACATCAAGTGGAAAGTCTTCCGAAAAAGATTGATACGAAATTGAAACCGTCATTAGTAGAACCACCGGTGGTTGAATTGAAAGTGTTGCCCAAGCATTTGAAATATGCTTATGTGGGTGAGGGCAACACGCTTCCGGTGATCATTGCGGCTAATCTAACCGGAGAGCAAGAGGAAAAGCTCATGGAAGTCTTGGTCACCAATAGAGCAGCTATTGGTTGGACCATTGTTGATCTTAAGGGAATCAGTCCCTTAGTGGTGATGCACAAAATCATCACCGAAGATGGTATCACTCCTTCCGTGATGCACAAAGGCGATTGAATCCTAACATGCGAGAGGTCGTCAAGAAGGAGGTATTGAAGTGGCTAGATGCGGGTATTACTTACCTCATCTCTGATAGCCAATGGGTGAGCCCAACGCAAACGGTCCCAAAAAAGGCAAGCATTCAAGTCGTCACAAATGACGCATGTTAAGAGGTTGCCACCCGGCCGGTAACCGGGTGGCGAATTTCTATTGATTATAGGAAGTTAAATTCTGCAACTTCCAAAGATCATTTCCCTTTACCTTCTATTGACCAATTCTTTATGGATGACTTCTCAATTTTTGGGTCATCATTTGAGGCATGCCTTGATCAACTCAAAAAAGTTTTGAAAAGATGTGTTGAGAAAGATTTGGTTTTGAGTTGGGAGAAGAGCCATTTTATGGTTCATGAAGGGATTGTGTTGGGGCATGTAGTGTCGAGTCGTGGGATAGAGGTCGATCGTGCAAAGGTGCAAGTCTTCTCTACTTTACCATATCCCACGAGTGTTAAAGGGGTTAGATCATTTTTAGGTCATGCGGGTTTTATAGGCGGTTTATTAGAGGTTTTAGTGACATTACGAAACCTTTATGTAAATTATTGCTTAAGAACCAATTGTTTGATTTTAACAAAGAGTGTCAAACCGCTTTTAACATTTTGAAAGAGAAATTAGTGGAGGCCCCAATATTGCAATCGCCGAATTGGTCTTTACCATTCGAAATCATGTGCGATGCAAGCGATTACGCGGTTGGGGCCGTGTTGGGTCAAAGGGTAGAAAAGAAACCCGTTGCTATTTACTACGCAAGTAAGACTCTTTCGGATGCACAATTGAATTACACAACTACCGAAAAAGAGCTACTTCCGGTGGTATTTGCATTGGAAAATTTTCGGGCTTACATATGGGGTAACAAAGTTGTTATATATTCTGATCACACTGCTGTCAGGTACCTCATGGAGAAAAAGGATGCAAAGCCGAGATTGATCCGTTGGGTTCTTCTACTACAAGAGTTTGACTTGGAGATACGGGACAAGAAGGGTAGTGAAAACGTGGTGGCGGGCCACTTGTCTCGATTGATGGTGGAAGAGGGCTCTTCACGTGTAGAGATTGATGATGCTTTCCCAGATGAGCACATTCTGAAAGTAACTGTTTTACCTTGGTATGATAACATTGTGAATTATTTGGCCACAGGTGATTTGCCGGCTCATTGGGATCGGAGGAGAAGGTTGCACTTCATGTCGCAAATCAAATACTATACGTTGGAGGAGCCGGACTTGTTCAAAATATGTCGGATCAAGTTGTTCGAAGATGCATTCTGGATGAGGAGATCCCGAGTGTTTTGACGCACTTGCATTCATTTGCTTGTGGGGGCCATTTTAGTGGTCACAAAACTAGGCACAAAGTGCTCAATAGTGGGCTTTATTGGCCAACTATCTTCAAAGACGCATTTACTTTTGCTAAAAACTGCGTTGAGTGTCAAAAATTAGGGGGTATTTCCAAACGGGATGAGATGCCCATGCAACCGATCCTTATTGTAGATATTTTTGACGTGTGGGGAATCGATTTCATGGGCCCCTTTCCTAATTCACATGGCAACATGTATATCTTGGTGGCGGTTGACTATGTGTCGAAATGGGTTGAAGCGATCGCTACCAAGACAAATGACCATACCATGGTTTGCAATTTTGTTCAAACGAATATAATTTCTAGATTTGGGATTCCCCGAGTAATCATTAGTGATGGAGGGTCTCACTTCAAAAATTTTAACTTTGGCAAACTATTGAAACGGTATGGTGTTGACCATCGAATTGCCACCCCTATCATCCGCAAATAAGCGGTCGGGTAGAGGTATCCAATTGGCAAATCAAAGAGATTTTGCAAAAGACTGTTCGACCGGACCGTAAGGACTGGTTGACAAAGTTGAACGATGCTTTATGGGCCTATCGAACGGCACATAAAACACCAATTGGTACCACACCTTACCGTTTGGTTTACGGTAAAAATTGTCATTTGCCGGTTGAGCTTGTACATCGTGCTTTTTGGGCTATTAAAGAGGTTAACATGAAATATGATGATGCATGCAAGGAGCGAAAGTTAAAGTTATGCGAGTTGGAAGAACTCCGGGAGGAGGCATATGAGTGTGCTTCAAAATATAAGGATGGAATGAAGCGAGAACACGACGCAAAGCTGAAGCCAAAGGAGTTTGTGATAGGGCAAAAGGTTTGGCTCTACAACTCAAGGCTTAAATTCTTTCCCGGGAAGCTCAAGAGTAAGTGGATGGGCCCATACGTGATCACACGGGTCGGAAAATTGGGTGATGTCATCATTGAGGACCCGAAGGATGGGTCAAGGCAAACGGTTAACGGTCATCGTCTAAAAACATTTCTTGATGGTAATGATGATAAGGGCGAGAAGAACACGGAAGTGGTAAGCTTCATGGTGGTCGTACCACACTACGAGGTCATTTGAGAACTAGTAAAACGTTTTGTAGAGTTATATACTATTTTCAATTGTTTGGGTGCATTGCTTTAGAATAGTTATGCTTATTATTTGGATCTAACAACTCTTTGAGATGTGTGAAGTTCCGGAAGCTATAAACGAGTCTTGAAGACATGAGGTATGTTATCGAACTCTTTTATGTGTATTGGGGACAATACACGATCTTTTTAGGGGGTGGTAGGATCGTTAACGATAGGTTGTTAGTGAATATTAAAACCGAAAAAGTTACACAAAAAGATTTTTTCATAATTTTAGGATTTATATTAAGCTAGGCTCCTTTTGTAAAAAGTTCATGTTTTTGCCAATAGTTTCTTAAAAAATGGATTTAGGGGTGCCGTCGCCGACGGGTTGCCAAATGCTGGTCGTCGGGTGAAAAGTGTCGTAGACAGCGGGTTAGTGCGTCGGAAGGAAAAACAAAAAAGCCCAATTTTGGGGAGCCGTCAGCGACGGTGCTTGGTTAGTCAGCCGACGCTGATTGTTGTTTGACGCGTATTTTCGACCCGAACCTCATTTTTAGCCAAACAAACTCGACCCGAACCTTGTTTTAACCACACAACTGACCCATAAGACCCAACCTCTGATCTCTAAACCCCCTTATACCACAAAATCTCTGCATTCATCACCACCACAACTCACCTCATCCTTCATCTTCTTCATCTCCTTCAACCAAGAACCCTAATCTTCAATCCTTCATAACTTCTTCAAATCTCCACCAAATCCAGTGATTCTTGATCCTATTTTGTGTATTTTTCTGAGAGGAACCCCAACTTTGTTTTCAGAATTTCTTGCTAGTTTGCAAGATTTCTAGGCGTGATTTCAGGTTTTTGAAGAAGTTCATCAAGCTTCAAGATTTTCTTCTTTCTTTAGTTCTTCTTGCCTAAACAACACTAAAGGTATGATTTTTTCTCAGATTTGAGCACGATTATCATATGGTTAGTCAATTTCTTCCGAAATTTTTAAACTTTTTGGTTTAGAGTACGTTGTTTATTGCAATTTATTATGTTATATCTTATATTTGGGCATGAATAGAGGATTTGGGTGGGATTTGAACTTACAACAACTCTTGTGATGTGATTGCACATATTGTTAGTATGCTTGAACATGAATATGGTATTGAATCTTGTTGAACTTCCATGGATTTGGGAATAAACACAATGACTATTAAGTTTTAGATTATAAAGTTGCCACTTTTAAGTTTAAACAAGCTTATTTATGTCTAAAGCAGAGGTTCAATCAACATCAATGTTTATGTTAAAAAGTTGGAGTGTTTGAAGTTTTGGGTATACTAATTGGTTTCTTGTGTAAGATTGTAGCCATGTTTTCCTGAAAAAGAAGTAAGACATCTGGTGAAGGGTCATCTTCACAAGCCGGTTCGGGCTCAGGATATGTCCAAAAGAAATGGGAACAATTAAGTAATGTTGAAGAGGATGATGGTCAATTGGAACCCAGGATTAGGATTGGGATGAACTCAGAAACAGCCGTACAGCTTCACAGTGGAACGACAACAAGAAGAACCATTGTCGAGGTATAACAATAAAAAACTGCAGGCAAAAATGTGGAGATGGAAGATGGTTTCCGGGAACCTCACCACTTCGGTCCCGGAACGATCTGTTCCGGAAAGATCTGTTAACGTGGAGGAGTTCAGGGCTATAGGAATCGTCCAAAAGTTTGAAAGGCTTGGCTGGGAGAGAGTAACGGATTGGTGTGAAGACATCACACCGAGGGTTTGTTTGGCAGCAGTTTGTGAGTGGCTGTCAACATTACGGTTTTTATATAGGGATGGACCACCACTCACTTGGTAATTGATTGGTGATATTTGAAAAATCAGATGATCATGTCATTCGAGCACATGAATTGTATTGCTCGTTTTGATTCGTTGGGAGCGGATGCTTATTACTACTACACCATTGACCAATTTCTGGATAACAAGGTGAACCCTGCTGACCCAGCCGGCATGTTAGTCACTGTGTTGTCGGGTCCGGTGGGTTAGGTGAGTCGAGAAACGATCTGTCATTGGAGGAGAGGATCCTCCAAGGTATATCTCTTGAGAATGTCATGGTGCGGTTTGGGGACCGCGGGAAGGTAAAGGCGCCCGACTGTAGGGTGCTACATTCATTGTTGGTTGGTGCGCCAAAGTTGTCATGGTACCAAATTGTGATGATAAACACGTGGGACACGCGTGAATCATGCACCAGAAAAATGATACCTTATGTGAGGTTGATAAGCGCAATGATCCTACAGCAAAACGCTTTACCCGCTGACTCGTTATGGGTAACCAAGCCAATTGATCAAGTTTGTGTCGCCTCAATCAAGCGGCATTGGAAGATTAGAGTGGAGGTCTATGGTCACCAATATACGGTGAAAGATGATCAGGGTCGCCAATTCACATTTACGGATCCCACTGCAGCCCAAGGGGCTGTACAAGAAGAGGAAATGTATGATATGGAAGAGGAAGAAGAACAGGCCGGTCCGAGGGGACCGAGACAGATATATGCCCGACAGGATCGAGAAATTTCAAATGAGGTTGCTCAAATCGTTGTCTCCCGGCGTAGGCCGGATTACACCAATTATAATCGGGGGCAACAGGGGGTGTATGACAATGTATCCGCGGGTATTGGGGAGAATCACGGGTACCATGAGGAAAGGCGCCAATAGGAGCAAGGCTTCCAAACTCAGTGTCAAAACCATTGGAACGAGGAAGCTGCCCATAGGACCAAAGTTGAACAATATTGGGAAGAGCAACAGTTGTTTCAAGCGCAACAACAATCTCGATTCGATTTGATGGAGCACAAACGGGCTCAAGAAAATGCTCAACGAAGAGCATGGGAGGAGGAACAAGATCATCTCCGTAGGGAGCGAGAGGCCTATGAGGATAGGCGTTGGATGGCGACCACTACAGATCAACAAATAGCCATCAATAACGCCAAGATCCTGCATGATCGAGAGAGGCATCATCGGAATTTGATGGCCGGGTTACCATTTCAGCAACATACACCATGGTTAAACTATGAGGACCTTCCCGTGCCTCAAGGACCCTCCGGCCCATCTCCACATTGGCCCAAAATGTCGGGCTCAAGTTTCGTCCCGATACAACCACCACCACCAGCTGAAGGGGAATCTGGACCGCTCGATGATTGGAAGGATATCTTGTCTTCCCTAACCGGGTCCCCTTATAACCCGTACCCGCCTAAAGACCCGAACGAACAGTACCAAAGGTAGGCGAGGTATGTTTTATGTTGTTGTTGTACCTTTTTGTTTTTAGTTTGTGTTCTAGTTAGATTTTATTGCTTTCTTAGTTAAATAAACGTTGTGGGTGTGTTCTCTATATAACCCTCACGAGACCTACTCGTCCTTCCGAGCTATCGGAAGGTTTAAAAGGGCTTGTTGCATAAGTTAAATACAACCGTGATTCCTACGAAAGTGAGCTAGGATTGTTATTGTTGTACACTATTTTCCACATAAGTTAAAGTGAATTAACGTATGGATCGGTAATATTTTCATAAAAGTGGTAGAACTAGGTTACTAACAAATTTTGATGGTTGTGAGAAGCATGCTTCTACACAAGGGTTGAGATTTGTAGGTACATTATTTTCGTGAGACGACCGCTTTGTTAAAGGATGTGGAGCAAATAAAGAACGAGCTCGGAAATTAGGTGCATACTTTTCTTTTTACTTTGATTTTTTAGTTAGATAATAAGTGGAGTGTATATTGTATTTTAGTCTCCGGGGTGAAAGTTTTGGGAAATTAGCCGTGTCACATCCCTTGTGCATTATAAAGAGCCCTAATTCTACACATTGAGGACAATGTTAACCTCAAGTGTGGGGATGGGGGAGTAAAAGTTTTTCGATTTTGACCCGTTCATTTAAACACTACACATTGAGGACAATGTTAACCTCAAGTGTGGGGATGGGGGAAAATTTCAAAAAATTTTCAAAAATGTCTTTGTTTGAAGCAATCTAAAAGCACAAGTAACTAAGTTAGCGAGGGATGGCATGAACCATTTAGTCTTTTGTCATGGTTGAGTTCAAGTTAAAGGCATGAAAAGTATTTAATGGGTGGTTATTTGGGAATAATTTGCCTACGAAACTTGTAATTGTGCATATCACATTTCATACCCTTAATATGTGAGTGTTTGAGCCACTTGTATACATTATGCATATACATGTTTCTTTGTTTGAGTGGTCCGTTAGTCATGTATTGTAGAACTTGCATCTTTTGATACGTTTGAGACCATAGACAGAATGCAAGCATGAGAATGATTAAGGCAATAGGTAAACCTTTTTGCTTTACACCATTTATTTAGCCTTACCCAAACATATCCCCTAGTAGGCAATGTTGAGCCTAGTCCTTTCATTTGATCGCCCAAATTAGCCTTTAACCTTAAACCTTTCTAACCCGTGTGATGGAAATTCGATCATGGTATTAGTTAATTAGTTGTGTATATAGTTGTGGATAAAAGGCGAACGTTTTAGCCTATTAGTTATCGACTTGTGTTGAGTCGGTTTAGTGTAATTGTAATAAAGATCGAATTTTCATCACCTTAGCCACTTTAAATATCCTATTCCATACCCTTAGCCTAGCCCTGTTACAACCCGTTAAAGACCTTTTGACTTGTGCGTAGTATTCGTGTTCGGTGGCGGAGAATGATTGAGTTGCAAGCATATGCGGGCATATGTTATATTCGGGTTTGAGTGATCACTTTAAAAAAAGGTGCTAATACATCATTAAAATTAGCCAAATTGGTAAACCGAGTGGAGTGAACATTGTGAGGGATATGCATATGTTGTGGTTTTAAGGGCGGGTTAATCTTGAATAACCACTTTCATATGACTAGTCCATTGAGTGTTAAATAACTTGAAATTGCAAAACATCTTGAACCGGGTATGACTTGAGACCTTAACTTACGTCTCAAGAATGGGGAATGTATTTCTTGTTTAACCCACGTGAAATTGAAAAACATATTTGCTTGAGGGCAAGCAAAAGACAAGTGTGGGGATGTGATACGTGGGTATAAACCGGTGTTTGTTATGGTTTAAGTTAACGTTTTACATGACTTTTAATTCCGGATAGCCTACTTTTAATAAGGTTTGTGTTCTACAGGTCTTACGGAGTTTAAGGAGCTAATCGAGAGCTTAACGGAGCACCAGAACGCGAACGGGATAGATCGGAATCAAGAAACAAAGAAATCAGAAATTGAGGTTTAGAAGCACCGTCGCCGACGCCAATATGGGCCGTCGGCGACGCCTTGTGGAATCTTCCCCGTCGTCCAAAGTTTACCATAGACAGCAAGATAACCCGTCGGGAGAATAGCCAAAAAGCACAGCCCGTTGCCGACGGGTCATCAGGCCGTCGGCGACGGGTCTCCAATTCTTGCATCACGAATTTTTGAGTTTGTTTGGTTTGGGGACGGGTTATAACTTGATTTTTGACCTATTTTGAAAGGTTACGAATTTTAGGAGTTTGAACCTTGTTCTTGGAGCCACAATCATCATCAATCGTCATCTTCCACTCATCCAATCCATCCAATTACACTCTTCGATCCAAAACCCTAATCCCAACACCATCATCATCATCCTTCAAGTATCCATCACTCATCACCATCATTTATCACAAACCCTAACCACTTTCCATCATCACCTCCAAGTTCAAGATGCCAAGATTCAAGCTTTCATCATCCATTGATCGTGTCATGTTCACCATGAGCGGCTAATTCCCAGAGGTTTTACCCCGGTGTAGACTTTTGTAAGATTTCTAGGGTTTGTTACATGTTAAACATTTGATTTGTGACAAGTTGAATTGCATTTAATCTTTTGATAATTGTCTTGCGTTTGTATTGTATTTGCGAATTGTCGAGTGAGTTATGAAATTTGACTTCCTAAAATGAGTATGCGTATTTATGCCTTGTCGATTGATAGGTTTTACTTGTCCAAAGTAACGAAGTGCATTGTGGTCCGTTGTCTATAACGTTGATAACAATTGGCAGTGTGATTCTAAGCCGTTAATGAACTAATTCGTTTAAATCAATTTAAAACGTGTAGTAACCCTAGGTCTTGCAATTGTTGAACCGGGTGTGAACCTTGTTTTCTCACTATTGTTTTACAATAATATTTACTTTTGTTGAAATCATTCTCGAATTCTAGTAGTTAATTAATTAAATCAAAAACTTGTCGGTTCATTCCGACATCCTTTTCAACCAAACAAATTAACAATTTCGTTGGCAAGCTTCATAAAAGTGACAATCTTAGTAAAATCAATCTTGTCCGTACGCAAACCACAGACTCTTCGTGGATCGACCCCGTACTACCACTAACTCATAGTTGAGGGTAAATCGGGTTTATAAATATCATCTTTGACCGATGCGCGACACCTCGATCGTATGCGCGGCTAAACGCTAACCTCTGCAAGGATGAATGTTTATTAGTTTCTGCACTTTGAACTTTGTTTGCTGATTCATATAAACTGGTAATTTAAACTACTTGTTTATATTTTGTGAAACATTTATTATATTTGAATTGTTCGTTATTTACTAAGCGTAATAATGATTTCCTTGCATCAATAACGGGTTGGTAAATTGGTGGGTGATTGGTATAATCTAACGGGTTGTTAGGTGTTATAATTTATTTAAAATGCTCCCTAATAACTAATTAAAGTCATGAAATCCAATGCCATGTCTATGTGGTGTTTTGAATTGGAAAACTTGTTTTTGTGTTAAAACGGGTGATCGGGATTCCGGGTGGTGGTTACCTCTTCTTATTCTGATAACACTTTTCGTGACAAATTGTGTTTTCTTTAAAAAACAAACAAACGCCCAATTAGGTTAACATTAGTTAATTAATTAAACGTTAAACACTTAGACACTGACCACAAATTCCCTGGGGATACGACCTTACTTGCCTATACTTCCTAGGCATTTAAGTTAAATATAAATACTTTTGATTAGCCTACGACAGCTACATAAATAACTTACCTTCGTTAACTTAAAGAAAAGAGTTTACTGCCTGGATGGTCCTTGTGGTTTGCAACCGCGACCACCACCTCCCCACCTACCCGTAGCGGAATGGTACGGGGCATGATTAATTGCTCAAAGTTTATAATATCTAATTAAAAGTTGAAGTATTTAAAGCAACAATATTAAATTGTCACACATAACTAGAAATCAAATATATTATTACAATGTTCCAGTTTCAAATAAATAGAAGCAACAAAACATAGAAACACAGAGATCCAAGCCTGGAAAGGCGAATCTGCGAAACAATGATGGCGATACCGAGTTCAACCCATGGCCGTGGGGAACCTGTCAGCCAGATGGATCCACGCGAAACCTGTGACACAAAGCGAGTAACACATAGATGCACATATAGAGATACAATAGAAGTTAGCAACAATGACACATAGAAACACATCGAATAGCATGTTATCAGTTTGAATAATAATTTTGAAATCAAGCACGAGATACGCCCCAAAAAATAGTTAATGGCAAAAAGGGGAAAAATAGTCGAATCTACTCACTGGTTGCGTTCCTGCTTAGTCTTGTAAAACACCGCAGGATTTGGGAAAAACTCGAAAGACGAACACTCACCCTAATATATATAAAGTAAAATACTAAATATCACGAAGAGAAAAATAACCTAAGTGACATAATATATTAATATTTATAAATTATTATATGCTTGTACAATTTTAATATCTAATCTTGCCAATTCAAAAATTATATCCGACTATCTTTTACTTTATATTTATCAAACTTAATATAACTGTTTAATTACGCTAAAATCAAATACAAACTAAGAAAGCTAGTAGTAACCAGTTTCTCAAAAAAAAAAACATTTTAACCAGAGTATCTTTATAAGTAAAATGTTTATTAATTTCTTTTCTTGGCCGTACAAAAAAAAGAAAGAGAAATATTGCATTAAAATATTTCGACATGTATGCTCCATGCTAAAATCACTTGATAAACATGAGTTTCTCTATTATGTATACAAAGGTCACAATTACTTCATCTGCATACTTAAACTTTTAAGTAGTCTAGTAATATTATCCAAACATAATATTAGGATCTGTAGTGTATCATTTATAAATTGTAGGAGCTAATTAATTATTAGTTTAGAACTTAAAAAAAACCTCAAGCAAGTTTGGCATGTTAATGGTGACACACTCCATGCGGCAATAGTTATACACAAAGTAGTTGTTTAGCGGCTTCAGTAGAAGAGTTGTCAACACCCAGAACAAAGAACTACCCGGTTAGTCGAATCGATGAGCATTATGGTGGCTATTTTGGGGGGCAGGGTACCTAGACGGCTAGACGCATTAGAGGCGTTAGGTGGCAGCCGATGACGGAGGCAGTTGTCTGAACAAAGAGAAGAGCTAGTAACCAAGGGGATGAGGGTTTTCACCTTTTATGCAATGGTAGAAGAAAGGGACTTTCTAGTTGGTGAGATACAATTAGTTGAAATTTAATGGACTTTGGATTATCGTAAGTGATTCTTTTCAGTTTCAGATTTTAATTTACTAATAATGATGGTAAAGTAATGGTGTGAGGATTGTGCTTTCAAGCAATGGAAAAGTTTTCATCCGTTACAAAAAGAGAAAGTTATTACTATTATGACTATTTAATCCATATATATTCTATTAAATCTCCTTTAACGTAAAATAAAACATATGACTAAATAAACATTACCATATTATTTTATTTTACTTTTTTTTCAAAAATATACTTCTAAACAAGATTACAAAATTTACTCAAAATTCCAAACTAAAAGAAAATCTTTGCATGATTTAATTGGGAATTAAATATCGAAAATGAAACCGGTTGAGTTATGAGTACGTATAATTGCCGGATGTCACAGTCCCCCCAACTTTAGGAAATTTCCTCCCGAAATGAGGAGGAAACCGCTCGTGTAGGATGGTGTGTAGAGTTTTTATAGGCTTAAGTGATATCAGTTAGATTTTGTAATAGAACTAGGAACTCAAATCTTGAGATCAGAGTTCTTAGGAATGTCAAGTAACCCGTGTTAAACACAAGTCTTAAGGATGCTGAAGGTACGCGCAAGCTAAGATATACCAAAAGTAAGGTTCAGATCTGATTGTGGCGGTAACGTTCCTGGTGAGGGTTGAATACCCAATTAAGGAATCGTTTTTAGTGCCAGAGACCCGTGAGTGAAAAGTGTGCATAATAAAGTATGAGATAGCCTTTCTAAAGTGATACGAGCATTACATTGTGAAGCGTAAGAATGGCATATTGAAGATTGACTGTGATCTAAGGGAAAATTTTGTCGAACAATTTGCAATCTGAGAAAGCTTCCACATAAAACGTCAAGACGATAGGATTGAAGTCACCATGCCATTAAATTGAATCACCAAACACATAAACACCAAAAACTAACATAAAATATCTCATGATTAGTTTAACGATGCTTTTGCTAATTGACAGAGGCACTTATAAATAGGAAGTACCAGCGGCGTATCCACCATGCCTCTACCAAACTCCATCCACATCATTATTCGAATCATGATTGATTACACACATAAAACTTACACAGAACTTCGCATGACCAGTCTAACGAGGCTTTTGAATTTTGATAAGCACACTTATATATAGGAAGTACCAGCAGGGTATTGTTGGGATTGAACCTGTACAAAGGAACATATGATATAAAGCCAAAATACTCTATCCGTGGATTGGTCCTTCTATCAGTGCTTAGATCCTCTGATCACCTAAACTCTGTCTTCTAAAGATTGATACCTTTACATCATCTGCTACACCAAAGGTCTGACGGAAGATATGAAGCAGAGGATGGTTATTAGAGATTAGTTTGTTAGTTTTCTTTTCAATGTAACAGAGGTCTTCTTAAAAAGATCCTTGCACCAATCATCTTCTTCCATTTATGTACTATCTGTGTTGCAATAGGTTGAGGGGGAGTTTGTGAATCACATGCAAAGTTTATAAACTTGAAAGCATGATGATGGTGAAAACAAAAGACCTTTACTTGTAGTAAAAGTTTTCCATTCTATTCCGCTGCATTTACTTTAAATTTCAATCATATTTCCACTTTTGAAACAAAAACTACAAGTAAATCAAACTCAGATCCTAACAATTGGTATCAGAGCTTGGTCAATCAAAATTTGATTAACATCAATTTGATTTGAAAGATCAGCTCTCCCTGCTAATCAGTTGGATAGTTTTATTTTAATACAGAGTTTTATTACGTTCAAAGTTTTTAAAACACAAATCTGTTGTAAACAAGCAGAAATGGCTCAAAACACACAGGATTCCAACATTGGATCCATGTTTAAACCAACAATTTTGAAATGAAATGAATATTTTATATGGCAACGTCGGATGGGTCACATCCTAGCTCAGCAAAACACCGGTTGTTGGCGATCTGTTGTGTATGGACCACATATTCCAATGGTTCCCAGCATAGAGGATCCCAATACTCAAGTGCCAAAAAGTCCCGAAAATTACTCTGAGCAAGACTTCCAGAAAATAGAGTTGGATGCAAAAGCGTTTAGCATCGTTGCTTCCGCGCTACCCAACGAAATCTATGCTGGATTGCTCCACTGCAACAGTGCAAAAGATTTATGGGATGCACTAAAAGAACAGTTCGGTGGGACTGAGGATGTGATAGAGAATAACAGAGAAGTTTTAAATCAACAGTATGAGACGTTTTGTCACGTAAAAGGTGAGTCGTTAACAGAACAATTCGAACGTTTTAGCTGTCTCATTAGTGAATTAAAACTGGTTAATGTAGAATTTACAAATTCGACTGTCAATAGTCGCTTTTTAATATCATTACCAGAAAAATGGGAGACTGTAACTTACGTTACTCGAACATCTGTTGGTTTTAAGAGATTTGAATCAGAAAAAGAAGTTACAAGAGTCTGGGAAAACAACTGACGACTATACCTTGGGTAACACTGCTCTTTATAGTCATGAAGAGAGTTCTGGCAATGGGAAGGATCAAGGTTATGATCATTATATTGATATAACATCTGGAAACAATTTTACCTCTAATCCTTACACACCCAATTTTGCTTTTGCTGCAAATGGGGAAAGCCAAAACTCTGACAATATGTCCTTTGAAATGAATGACTTACAACATTTTGAACCCACAGATTTGGAAGAAATGGACATTTTACACCAGCTGGCACTGTTGAGTGTTAGAGCAAGTAAATTTTACAAAAGGACTGGTAGGAAAGTTCCAGGATTGCATGGGGGTTGAAAGTGGGGTTGGATAAATCCAAAATCAAATGTTATAAGTGTAAAAGGTTAGGACACTCTGCCAGGGAATACAGATCTCAAATTGAAGGTCCAATTGTAACTCACCCAGGCCCTAGACCTCAAAGCACTGCTCATTATTCCCATTATACCCCTGCACCACAAATGCAACATACTGCACATTTTGCACATCCTGCTACTAATGTCCCTGTCCATTATATCTAAACACCTGCTCCATAGATTCAATATGCTCAAGCACCACCTCAAGTGCATGTGCAACAAGCTCCACATGTCACACAAACTACTCAAACCACTGCTCCGGCAGAAGGGAACCAACAGAGCTTCTTTACACAAGGCTTTGTTGATTGGAGTAGTTTGCCTAAGGATTTATCTGATGAAAACTTTGCTCTAATGGCTAAAACTGATTTTGAAAATGAAAATATCTGTTTAATGGGTTTAGAAACTATAGTTGAAGGTGTAGCGTCTGAGGAACAAGGATCAAAATCTGATGAAGTTCAAGGTTGTGATGAAGCAGTGGTTACACCAGTGGTCGATCAAAACACTGTTGATGAAGAAAAGATCTCTCTATCTGACCCATGGGATACTGATATGTGTGAAGATGAGTGTGATTGTGCTCTTATGGCTACTACCAAGGTATCACCTCAGATCCTAAAGGATCTCTGTTCTAAAAAATGTATAATAGCTTTTGCTAACATCAAACAGGTGAATGAAAACCTTAGGAACAAAATGTTAGAAAATGAACTTAATTTTGAAAAACTTGTCTGAGATAAGTAGCCTAAAGCACGAAGCTAGCATAACCAATGACCAACTCCAAACTATGGTAGATAAATACCAAGTTTGCAAAAAGGAGTTAGAGGATGCCCAGATCACATGTGAAAAATGGGTAGAATGTTCAAAAGGTTTTGAAATTATGCTAGATAAACAGATTAAGAGTAATATAAAATTTAGCATTGGTTTTGTAACTAAAGAAGAAGCCAAAGAAAATGTTACAAAAATTGATTCTGAAAAGGTTGAAGTAGTTCCAACAAATTTGGCTAGGAATGAGATAAAAATCACTGATAAAAAAGGTAACAAAATCTCTCTTGAAAAACATGAAGGATCATCAACTTTTAAAGAAATTGAGAAATACCAATTCAAACCCACATGGTCAGATGAATGTGATATTCTTGATAATTCAAGCCAATGGACTTCTCAACTCTTGAAGGTGTCAAGGCACCGAAGGCAAGAATCATTCCTATCAAAGATCTTCCAGCAGAGGTTAAAACATCTGCTGAGAAGAAATCAGATAAAAAGAAAAAAGAAAAAATCAAAGTTCTGTTTTGTGAATTCTACGACAAAAGAAACCATGTAGCTGAAAACTGTTTACTTTTAAAAGCATATGACATAAACAAAACACATGTAATCCCAAATGATTCAAAATGCTTTATCTGTGGGAAAACAAATCATCTGACTCATGAGTGTGCTTATCTTCAAACCTATGATCAAAAGGTAAAGAGATCAAAGCAAAAGCTCTTGAGAAAGAAAGTTCAGGCTCTGCTAGAATTAAATCTAAGTAGACTTTTGAACCTGTTGAAACATCTGTCACAAAAGCATTGATCAAAACCTCTGTTCCCAGAGAGGTACAAGTGACAGATGCTCCACCTGCCAACAAGTATCCATGAGGACATGGACAACCAGCTTATCAAAAGGTTCCTATGAGCTATGAAGGTTACAAAAAACCTTCAAAGCCCAAAGTGAATAGATATCCTCATGGTTACCAACATCTGAAAGGAAATGGTTCACAACAGTGGATACAAAGGCAAACTCACCACTGGCAATACTCCTAGATTTGAGAATGGACAATCTGTAAACCCATCCAAAGCCATTCTGGCTTTGGAATCTCATCTGAACTAATTGTTTACTTGTGTGAAGGGAGCTTCTACTTGCCTTGATAGTTTATGGTATGTAGATAGTGGTGGCTCACGGCACATGACAGGATGTAGAGCCCTTCTTAAAGGTTTCTTGGCTCATGGAAGGGGTGATATATCTTTTGGTAACAATTCAAAAGGAAAGGTGTTGGGTTCAGGGTGTGTCCAGGCTGGGAATCTCAAATTTGAAAATGTTAATTTAATTGACAATCTAAAATTCAATCTTCTGAGTGTCTCTCAAATAAGTGACAAAGGTTATGGATCCTTCTTTACAAAGAAAACTTGTCAAATTGTAGGACCAGAGGTTGTGAAAAAGATTGATCAGATTATTGCTGAGAGTAAAGCACAACTTGTTGCTCATAGGAGTGGCAATGTGTATGTGGTTTATATGTTAAAAGATAACCCTATGTCTAATGCATGCCTGTTCTCAGTTGCTTCCAGCAAAGAGCCAGAGTTATGGCATAGAAGACTTCGGCATACAAATATAAAAACAATCACCACACTCTCCAAAAACTGTCTTGTCAGAGGTTTACCACATAACAATTTACTTGTGAAGAACATTGTGTTTCCTGTCTAAAAGGTAAACAACATAAAAGTTCTTACAAGTCAATTGAAGAGTCCAAAACAACCCAGTGTTTGCAACTGCTACACATGGATTTGTTGGCCCTGTAAAAATCATGAGTTTAATGAAGAAAATATTTTGTTTAGTCATTGTTCATGATTTTTCAAGGTTTACATGGACCTTCTTTCTACACTCCAAAGATGAAACAGCTGGTATATTGCAAAATTTTGTCAAACAAGTTGAAAAGTAGTATGACCTTCTATAAAAATCTTTAGGAGTGATAATGGGACAGAGTTTAGAAATAAGGAGTTAGATGCCTTTTGTGAGTCAAAAGGGATTGCTAGGCAATTTAGTGTCCCAAGAACTCCAGAACAAAATGGGGTAGTTGAAAGGAAAAATCGAACTCTTGTTGAATCTGCAAGAAGCATGCTAGCAGACTCAGGTTTACCATTGTCTTTTTGGGCAGAGGCTGTAAACACTGCTTGTTATGTTCAAAACAGAGTTTGATTAACCCCAGGCATCAAAAGACTGCCTATGAACTGCTTTACATTATCAAACCTCTGATCTCATATTTCAAAGTTTTTGGTTGTCCTTGTTTCATTTTGAACTTAAAAGATTCTATTTCTAAGTTTGCAGCCAAAGTTGACTGTGGTTATTTTCTGGGATACTCAACCACTACCAAAGCCTACAGAGTATTTAACTCTAGGACTAAGTGTGTTGAAGAAACTTTGAATGTGAAGTTCAATGAACTTTCATCTTTGAAAATCCCAGCAAATCCTGCTGAACTGTTTGATCTAGATAAATTTACATTGAAGATGTGTCTGTCAAGACTAACAGTGCAGGTACATCACAGTCATCACCACAAGAGCAAGGATATGATTGCATTCTTCCAAATTTCAAGATCTGTCCTTCAAGCAGAGGAGCAGATGTTAGTAACAATGGTGAAAGCTCTGCTGGTTCAACAGTGGTTAATTCACAATCCTCTGGCTGCTCTCAAAACCAAAACACTGTTGATAAAAATCCATCAAACTTCGATAAAAATCAAACAGTCACTACCATACCACCCATATCACCTCCATTCCAATCTGAGGCTGGACCATCAAATTCACCAACAGAGGATAGCTTAGATGATACACATTTGCAAGCTTAACCTCAAAATGCACTTTTCCCATATCAAGGTGAGTTGATGTTCCTCAAAAGCCATCCATTGGATCAAGTTATTGGCAACATAAATGAGGGAGTGCTCACAAGAAGCCAATCCCAAAACATTTACCTTTTTGCTAGTTTTCTATCACTCATCCAGCTGTCAAGTACAAAGAGGCAATGAAAGACAATAGTTGGGTAGAAGCTATGCAAGGGGAGCTCCTTTAGTTCAGAAGACAACAAGTTTGGGAACTTGTACCACTGCCTAAGGATGTAAGTCCAATTGGCACAAAGTGGATCTTCAAGAACAAAACCGATGAAAAGGGTATTGTTGTCAAGAACAAAGCAAGGCTCGTAGTTCAAGGCTATAGACAGGAAGAAGGCATTGACTATGATGAAACTTTTGCTCCTGTAGCAAGGTTATAAGCCATCAGACTGTTGTTAGCTTTTGCTGCGAACCACAACATCAAAGTGTTTCAAATGGACATCAAAAGTGCATTCTTGTATGGAAAGATCAAGGAAGAAGTGTATATGTGCCAACCTCCTGGATTTGAAGATGCATTTCATCCTAATCATGTGTACAGGTTAAACAAAGCACTATATGGTCTTAAACAAGCACCAAGAGCCTGGTATGAAACTCTATCCACTTTTCTCTTATCCATAGGTTTTTCAAGAGGTAAAATTGATAAAACCTTGTTTTTAAAATGGAAAGGAAAAGATTTGATGCTTGTCCAAATTTATGTGGATGACATCATTTTTGGATCCACATGCACTGCCATGTGTGAAGAGTTCAGAAAACTCATGGCAGCAGAGTTTGAAATGAGTGCAATGGGTGAGTTGCATTGTTTTCTTGGTTTACAAGTAAAATAAATGCACAATGGCACTTTCATCCATTAAAATAAGTATGTCAAAGAACTGCTTAAAAAGTTTGATATGGACGATTGTAAACCTTACAGCACACCCATGGCAACATCCAAGCTGGACACTATTGTTGATAAAGATGACTTGGTTGATCAAACACTTTATAGAAGTATGATTGGGTCCTTATTGTACCTAATTGCTTCCAGGCCAGACATCATGTTTGCAACATGTGTTTGTGCCAGATCCCAGTCTCTACCTAGAAAGTCTGATCTTATTTCTGTCAAAAGGATATTCAGGTACATAAAAGGTGCTCCCACGCTTGGTATCTGGTATCCTGCTAATGGAAATATTGAGCTTTCAGGTTACTCAGATAGTGACTTTGCTGGTTGCAAGACAACAAGGAAGTCCACATTAGGAAGTGTCCAATTCCTAGGTGTTTGCCTAGTGTCTTGGCAAAGTAAAAAGCAAGTTGCAGTTTCCACATCCACTGCTGAGGCAGAATACATTGCTGCTGCAAGTTGCACTGCACAAATCTTGTGGCTTCAAAATCAACTTTTGGATTTTGGTATCACTACTTTAAAGACTCCTCTCAAAATTGACAGTTAAGCAGCAGAAAATATCATCAAAAATCCTGTTTCTCACTCAACAACAAAACACATTGACATCAGACATCACTTTGTGAGGGATTGCTATGAAAAAAGTTTGAATTCTTTACAACATGTCCATACTAAGGATCAACTAGCAGATGTTCTAACAAAAGCATTAGATTCATCTACTTTTGAAAGCTTGATCTCTAGGACTGGAATGCTAAACATGGATTAAAAACAGTTTTTCTGGTGATCCATGTGTAAATAGCATAAAAATGTTTTCAGAAAATTAAAATCTCGTCCTTCAAAATAGCTTAAAATTGAATTTTCAATGAATCCTTAAAGTTTGTTTCAAATCACTGATAGCATCAAAACACTGGTCGTTTAGAAAAGTATATCCACTGTCAAAAGTGTATCCTCTGATAGTTTTAAAAACACTGTTCACATTCACTGCCTAAGTTTTCAAACAGTGTTTATCCCAACAACTGTCTTCCATGTTCAAACAGAGGTTACACGTGGTCAGACGTTATTCGTTAGCTGTTTGCATCAGATGACACGTCATTATCACTTTTTCAAAACCCTATAAAACCCTGTTTTATCCATAACAGAGGTTTCACTTTGTCGTGTTGAATTCAAGATTCTCAAAGCGGTGTCCTCTTCAATCATGGCCCCAAATCAAAATCTAAAGCAAAATCCAAACCAAAACCACCTCCATTCACTCTCATCGTCAAAACCCCTCACAACTAAACAACAATTCTTGATGCAACTGATTCAAACACGAGATATCATTCAATGATAAAAATCTTGAAAGAATCAGAATTTTTGCATATGTTAACCGTTAAAGCTCCTATCTATCAAGACGCACTATGGTAAATTTGGGCAAACGCAAAGGTTCATTCATAAAAGGATGTTCCTTATGCTATCATATCAAAAGTGGGCAAAACACTGATGCAAATTAGCTCTCAATCGATTTCCCAAGTTTTTGAACTAAATGATATGGCACATCCTGTGTCATTCTCTACAACTGAGATGCATGCCAAATTTCTGGAAAGGGGCTACATTGGGCAACTTAAAGGTATGACAATCTTCAAACCCAATTTTCCTGCTAAGATAAGATTCTTCTTTACACTCTTTTAACTTGTCTCTCAGCAAAGACCACAGCCTTTAATAAAATACCATTGAACATTCAGTATCTGGGCTATGCAATTTTAACTGGATCAGATTTTAACTTTACTCAGATACTGTTCAATGATCTTGTGGCAAATTTTAATAACATTGCAAAACAAAGAGCTTTTCTGATGCATCCATGATTCTTGAGTGTTTATTTTCAAAGTCAGTTACCTGATAAAGATGCTAAACAAGGTGCTATTACACAACCAGGCGGCCTAACTCATGAGACTTTTACTAGAATTACAAATCAGGATAAAGTTCTAAAACACAAGTAGAGGAGGCTGAGCATGCTTTACCAGAACAAAATGTTCAATCACAACCTCCTGCTACTGAGCCTACTTCTCCTGTGATCAGGGCATTACAACCACTGCCCTGAAACCCACACTAGCAATCTCCAAAAAGAAACCCAAGAAAATCTCCAAAAAACCCACCAAACCCAAAAAGGGCCCTCTGGAAGATGAGATCCCAGAGGTTAACCCATTGATAACACAAAAATCACTTGAAAACACTGCTACTACTTCTTCAAAGCAGATGTTAGAATCTCAACCTGGCTTTGAAACTCCTCCTTCTTCCTCACAAAAGGAAAAGGTTGTAAACACAGGGACACCAAATTATAAAGCTCTGGATCCACTTGGTTCCATCTTCCATAGCCCCTCCCAGGGCAATGTCTCTTTCTGCACCTCAACTTTCACCAACAAAATCACTACCACCTACCATATTGCCTTTGCTGAATGCAATTGAATTCGAACAGACATTAACCAGTTCTTCTCACCAACCTATTAATGAGAATATACTCCAACAAATGAATGGGTCTGCTTCTTTATTCTTTGTTAACCCATCAGCAACTGAAGAGGATACATCCCTTGGGTTACATGTGACCCTAGGTGATAGTTCATCAAGAGCAGCCACTACAATTGCTAAACTCCCCGGTTTACCTTTGGACAGTGGTTACATTCCTAAGACTCTGATGAAGGCAACCACTGTTGAGGCTACTATGGTAACCTCTGATTATGTGGGAAGTCCCTAGTACCAAGACAAAGGGCATCTATGTTTGAAATAGGGGTTGAGACTCTTGTTTATGATGACTTAGATAAAACTACCATTTCTGGTAGGAGTTCATATGATCCTATTAAATTAGGTGATGATCTAAAATACAAGGATTTGACGGAGAGAATTGCCAAAATTGAAAGGTCTGTGGATGAAATCAAGGATTTACTAAAGCAGTTGTTAGCTACAAAGAGCCAACCCTCTGTCCTATCCACTGCTGATCTCAAACAAGCCTTAGACCCTCTGTTTCAACAACAAAAATATTATGCTGATCTCCAACACAAACATCAAATGCAAGAAATTAGAAACATGGTTGATGCCAGATATATGGATACTGTTGCAGATCTTAAGGCAATCAAGGCTCATATCCTTCAAACCACTGGTACTCCTCCTCCTACAGTAATCTTGGTCAACACTGATGATGCCAAAAGGGGGGAGATACCTTTAAAGAAAGAAGTGCTAAAGCTCAACGATAAAGATGCACGTCCAACAGTGGTTATCCCTAAACCAGATGGTTCTAAAAAGATTGATGAAATAGCTTATATCTTTGCAAGGGAAAAGGAGAACACAAAGAAAAGGGTAAGGGTTGAGAGCAGAGCTTTGGTTGAGAAAAAGATAGCTCTGCAAATAGAAAAAGAAAGTGTTGGTTCTTCAACAAAGAAGATGCATGTTAGAAAAACAAGGCAATCAGCATCCACACCTTCTAAACCTAAGACAGTTGCTAATCCAACCTCATCCTCTGCTCCCACAAAAACGCTTACACCTCCTTCTTTAAAAGCAGTTGATACACCAACCACAACAGATGTTACAACACCTGTTGTGTCAACATCTGTTGACACAGCAGAGGTTATAACAAATGTTAATCCAACCACTGCTATGATCATATTTCCAACTTCCACCATATCTCTACCCACACCCACAAGAATACCACAACTACAATCACCTGATCTCAAGTTCAAGAGGAGAAAAACCACAAATGTTATACTTGATGACAAGATAATCCCTTCTCCTATACCTGTGTCATCAAAACTAGTGTCCACCACAGCAATTACTCAATCTTCTTCTTCTCAAACTATTGTAGTGCCTCTTGCCACTCAATTCCCACTGGAGTTACAAGCTATCAAACCAGAGATCAAATCCTTCTTTTCAGAAGAAGATCCAGATAAAAGGGAATTCTATCTCTGAAAGGTTATCCCAAACCAAGAACTTGGAAGAATACAAGAAGCTTAAAGTCGAACAAGCAGAAGATATCACCAAAAGGGATACTCAGGGAAGTTCTGACAGAGTAATACAAAATTACTGGCAATTTCAGTTGAGCAAAGTCAGAAGTATAGAAGACTATGCAAGAGACTTGTCCAAAAATCTGTCAGAGAGAGAAGACAAAAGCCTTAAAGAAGACTACATCAATCACATCATGGAAACCAAGTTATATAAGGCTACAAGGGCACAATTCAAAGACTGGTCTGTGAGAGAGTTGGAAGAAGAAGTACAAAGAATGCAAGATATACTGAAAGATCCTCTCAAAAAGCCAACTCCTCCATATTGGAATAAACACAAGAAGTTTCCTGAAAAGAACTTGAAGTTTAGAAGAATGAAGGAAGAGTTGATTGCTACAAACTATGGGTTGAAGAACCAAATCATGAGGTGGACAAAGGTTAAGGTGGTTGAAACATACAAGTGACTTGAGAAAAGAAGAAAAACTTATCCATCATTGCCAAAGAAGCCAGAGTATCCAGTAGAGGATACAACTCATCAGACCCAACACTCTTCAAAACCATCTTAAACTTCTGCTCTATCTATTTTGGCCTTGAATCAAAGAAAAAGGCAAATGAATATAGAAGAAGAAGAAGATAAAAGAGTGTATGAGCACATAAAGGAAGGCATCCAAAATATGATTGACTTCCATACTGATGAGACCAGTCATAAGTTTGCAGAAGATCTATCTCAAATGGCACATCAAACAATCCTACCCACCTCAACAATAACTTTCCATCCTAGAAAGCCTTCAGACCCAAATATTCTAAAGTGGAAAGTTGACAAAAACTCCCACGAATTAACTCTGCTCAAGTCTGATGGCACATCTACTAAGATGAAAATGGAGGATGCATATGGGCTGTGGGTAGAAGACCTCCAAGAACTTATGGATCTGGTACTTGAAAAGGATGATGATGATGAGGAATCTCTGAATTTCGAATTACATGTCAAAGGCCAAATTAGAGATCTCCTGTTGAGGAATAAAGACCAAGAATAAAAGGTGTTTTTGGCATCATCTGTTCTAGGGGAGATTGTTAGGATTGAACCTGTACAAAGGAACAGATGATATAAAGCCAAAATACTCTATCCGTGGATTGGTCCTTCTATCAGTGCTTAGATCCTCTGATCACCTAAACTCTGCCTTCTAAAGACTGATACCTTTACATCATCCGCTACATCAAAGGTCTGACAGAAGATATGAAGTAGAGGATGGTCATCAGAGTTTAGTTTATTAGTTTTATTTTCAATGTAACAGTGCATTTGCACTATCAGTTGTTAAGCATCAGTGTTTATAGTTTGTTATTTTTCTGTTAGATGTCACTATCAACCCTGACTTCATAAAAATATGTTTAGTGGTTAGATAGTAAGTATAAATAGCTGAGTTGATGTAACAGTACAATTGGTCTTCTTAAAAAGATCCTTGCACCAATCATCTTCTTCCATTTCTGTACTATCTAATTGTGTTGCAATAGGCTGAGGGGAGTTTGTGGATCACATGCAAAGTTTACAAACTTGAAAGCATGATGATGATGAAAACAAACGACCTTTACTTGTAGTGAAAGTTTTCCATTCAATTCCGCTGCATTTACTTTAAATTTCAATCATATTTCCACTTTTGAAACAAAAACTACAAGTAAATCAAACTCAGATCCTAACACGTATCCACCATGTCCTTATCAAATTTCATGTGCTTTGTTATCAGACAAGTTTGGTTCCATGTGACGACACTACTAGCTCACGTACTAAATAAATAAAACCAAAACACAACAACCAAAACTTGATAGAGAAACACTTGCGTCCCTAACCTTTACAGGTTAGGCTGTGACGATGTCCATGTCCCTTGCGGGTCAAGTCGTGTATCTGTATGTAATGAAATAGCAACAACATGTAACGACATCAACGTGAAATAATGATGACATTAAAAAAAGACAATAAAACGGTAAAATTAATAAATGACTTTAGCACAAAATGCCTAAGTCAACAATACAATAACATAATTGTCTGAGTACAATATGAAAATGACGTTAATTCAAAATGATAACTTCGGAACTTCCCAAAATTTCTTGAGATATAAACAATAAAGAAGTTTCATTTATTCGGACTCGGATTACATGTTTCCATTGTTGTTAGCCCCAGCTTGATTTGCATTGTTGTTGACTACTTTACCATCAGCTGCCTGGTTAGCTTGATTAATCAGATTAGCCTGAGCTTGGGCATTAATGATGTTCACCAATCTTGGGCATGTGTTTCGAAAGTGATTGGGGTCACCACAGTTGAAGCATACTCTAGCTGGTGGCATCATTGGGAGGTTAGGTTGGTAGTAGGGCTGGATCATGTTCTGTGGAGGTGGAGCCATGATTTGGGGTAGCTGGTGGATAGGTTGGGTCACCAGTTGGTTATTAGGATGAGCTTGGTGCTGGTTAGGTGCTTGTCGTGGAGCAGAGCGACAAACATGAGCTAAGTGACCAAAGCGTTCACAATTGGTGCACTGTTGGCAAGGAGTATGGGCTTGGTGGTGGAAATTACAACGGTTAAACAATGGATGAGGCCCGGTATAGGGTTTATTGCTCAAGAGACTAGTAGGTGCAAATTGGTTTAATGGGGTGGCTGGTATAGTTGGGGTTGTAGTAACTGCATAGTTTTTCTAGTTACCCTTACGCTTCTTATTTGAACCAGAGTGAGAGGAAGATTCGGCCTTAGTTTCTTTTGCCTCTTTTGATTCTTCAACATGTGCCTTGCCAGCTGACCCCTTGCTCCCTTCGCGATCAAGATGTGTCGACTTAATGCGGTTTTCAGTGAGTTGACTAGCCAGCCGCATAGCTGCTTCAAGAGTTTCTCGGTTACTACCTTCCATCGTGTCTTTGATAACAGCAGGCAAGCCACCAATATATTGCTCTATAAGTCGAGAGAGAGGGGTGAATAGGTTTGGGCATATCCTATTCAGCTCATGGAAGCGCTTGTTGTACGCCACGTTGTTACCACTGTCTTGCTCCAACGCCCAGAACTAGTCCTCGAGTTTCTTAATTTTATGACGAGGGTAGAATTTTTCAGTCATAAGTTCCTTCAGTTGTTACCACGTCAAAGCCCTGCGGCATCAACACCGCGCGTATTCTTTTCAGCATTCCACCAGGTGAGTGTGTTTCCCAACAAGTAGCCCGTTGCATAACGAACTTTGCGATTGTCAGGGCATTCGCAATTGAGAAACGTACTCTCCATCTCCTAAAACCAGCGAAAGAGAACGGTTGCACGGTGGGCCTTCGTACGTAGGGGGTCACATGATTTGAAGTGTTTGAAGGAACACCTCGAGGTATTAACCCCATCGTGGGTCTCTGGGTTATTGAGAGCTTGTTGAACTTGTACGACGATGTTGGGAATAACGGCGGCCATCTCTTCTCCAATATGGGACGCCATGCGTCGGCTGGAGTTCCCAACACGTTTCCCGATACGATGACGTCTAGCCGACATCTAGAAGATTGAACGCAACAATCCTTGAGTTTGTGAGTAGAAATTAGTGACGCAATGTATAGTGTGACAAATGTGAAACTTATGATTGCGAAAATGAATTCGAAATGCGACATCATATAAATCAAACATATAACCAAAACCACTTAAAGTCACATGAAACTCGATGATAGAAACAAACTTATGATAAGTTGATATTTCAAAATGAAATATTGAAAATTGTTAGGGTTGGTACGCAAATAGGGTTTTGTATATTTTCCATGCGTCACTCTCATAATTACGTGGGCCCCTGCAATTACCGAGCTTTCACATGGTCTACATATGTTCACCCATTAAGATACACATAACCGAAAAAGAAGAAATCATGAAATTGATGTAAGAACCAAAAGTTGGGGTGATATGAAATGATGTTGGAGGGTATCCATGACTTAACACGGACACATTTACTTATCAAAGTGTTGTTAGTTTAAGCGACGTTTGGTGTGACATGCTTTGGCCTAATAGATATTAGTACTCTCATCGGTAGTCCCCAGGTAGGCAAACTGGTCCATTATTGGATTTATACGATTGCCAGCCTACACAGGGCGTCCCGACTACCGGTACGTAACCATTCCAGTTACTAGATGTCTGTCACATAAACCCACTTTGACGAGATAGAGAAAATCAAATAATATTTGAAATTAACACAAAATAAAATCCAAAAGGTTATAAGTGGGGTTGTGATCAGGGCATTACAACCACTGCCCTGAAACCCACACTAGCAATCTCCAAAAAGAAACCCAAGAAAATCTCCAAAAAACCCACCAAACCCAAAAAGGGCCCTCTGGAAGATGAGATCCCAGAGGTTAACCCATTGATAACACAAAAATCACTTGAAAACACTGCTACTACTTCTTCAAAGCAGATGTTAGAATCTCAACCTGGCTTTGAAACTCCTCCTTCTTCCTCACAAAAGGAAAAGGTTGTAAACACAGGGACACCAAATTATAAAGCTCTGGATCCACTTGGTTCCATCTTCCATAGCCCCTCTCCCAGGGCAATGTCTCTTTCTGCACCTCAACTTTCACCAACAAAATCACTACCACCTACCATATTGCCTTTGCTGAATGCAATTGAATTCGAACAGACATTAACCAGTTCTTCTCACCAACCTATTAATGAGAATATACTCCAACAAATGAATGGGTCTGCTTCTTTATTCTTTGTTAACCCATCAGCAACTGAAGAGGATACATCCCTTGGGTTACATGTGACCCTAGGTGATAGTTCATCAAGAGCAGCCACTACAATTGCTAAACTCCCCGGTTTACCTTTGGACAGTGGTTACATTCCTAAGACTCTGATGAAGGCAACCACTGTTGAGGCTACTATGGTAACCTCTGATTATGTGGGAAGTCCCTAGTACCAAGACAAAGGGGCATCTATGTTTGAAATAGGGGTTGAGACTCTTGTTTATGATGACTTAGATAAAACTACCATTTCTGGTAGGAGTTCATATGATCCTATTAAATTAGGTGATGATCTAAAATACAAGGATTTGACGGAGAGAATTGCCAAAATTGAAAGGTCTGTGGATGAAATCAAGGATTTACTAAAGCAGTTGTTAGCTACAAAGAGCCAACCCTCTGTCCTATCCACTGCTGATCTCAAACAAGCCTTAGACCCTCTGTTTCAACAACAAAAATATTATGCTGATCTCCAACACAAACATCAAATGCAAGAAATTAGAAACATGGTTGATGCCAGATATATGGATACTGTTGCAGATCTTAAGGCAATCAAGGCTCATATCCTTCAAACCACTGGTACTCCTCCTCCTACAGTAATCTTGGTCAACACTGATGATGCCAAAAGGGGGGAGATACCTTTAAAGAAAGAAGTGCTAAAGCTCAACGATAAAGATGCACGTCCAACAGTGGTTATCCCTAAACCAGATGGTTCTAAAAAGATTGATGAAATAGCTTATATCTTTGCAAGGGAAAAGGAGAACACAAAGAAAAGGGTAAGGGTTGAGAGCAGAGCTTTGGTTGAGAAAAAGATAGCTCTGCAAATAGAAAAAGAAAGTGTTGGTTCTTCAACAAAGAAGATGCATGTTAGAAAAACAAGGCAATCAGCATCCACACCTTCTAAACCTAAGACAGTTGCTAATCCAACCTCATCCTCTGCTCCCACAAAAACGCTTACACCTCCTTCTTTAAAAGCAGTTGATACACCAACCACAACAGATGTTACAACACCTGTTGTGTCAACATCTGTTGACACAGCAGAGGTTATAACAAATGTTAATCCAACCACTGCTATGATCATATTTCCAACTTCCACCATATCTCTACCCACACCCACAAGAATACCATAACTACATTCACCTGATCTCAAGTTCAAGAGGAGAAAAACCACAATTGTTATACTTGATGACAAGATAATCCCTTCTCCTATACCTGTGTCATCAAAACTAGTGTCCACCACAGCAATTACTCAATCTTCTTCTTCTCAAACTATTGTAGTGCCTCTTGCCACTCAATTCCCACTGGAGTTACAAGCTATCAAACCAGAGATCAAATCCTTCTTTTCAGAAGAAGATCCAGATAAAAGGGAATTCTATCTCTGAAAGGTTATCCCAAACCAAGAACTTGGAAGAATACAAGAAGCTTAAAGTCGAACAAGCAGAAGATATCACCAAAAGGGATACTCAGGGAAGTTCTGACAGAGTAATACAAAATTACTGGCAATTTCAGTTGAGCAAAGTCAGAAGTATAGAAGACTATGCAAGAGACTTGTCCAAAAATCTGTCAGAGAGAGAAGACAAAAGCCTTAAAGAAGACTACATCAATCACATCATGGAAACCAAGTTATATAAGGCTACAAGGGCACAATTCAAAGACTGGTCTGTGAGAGAGTTGGAAGAAGAAGTACAAAGAATGCAAGATATACTGAAAGATCCTCTCAAAAAGCCAACTCCTCCATATTGGAATAAACACAAGAAGTTTCCTGAAAAGAACTTGAAGTTTAGAAGAATGAAGGAAGAGTTGATTGCTACAAACTATGGGTTGAAGAACCAAATCATGAGGTGGACAAAGGTTAAGGTGGTTGAAACATACAAGTGACTTGAGAAAAGAAGAAAAACTTATCCATCATTGCCAAAGAAGCCAGAGTATCCAGTAGAGGATACAACTCATCAGACCCAACACTCTTCAAAACCATCTTAAACTTCTGCTCTATCTATTTTGGCCTTGAATCAAAGAAAAAGGCAAATGAATATAGAAGAAGAAGAAGATAAAAGAGTGTATGAGCACATAAAGGAAGGCATCCAAAATATGATTGACTTCCATACTGATGAGACCAGTCATAAGTTTGCAGAAGATCTATCTCAAATGGCACATCAAACAATCCTACCCACCTCAACAATAACTTTCCATCCTAGAAAGCCTTCAGACCCAAATATTCTAAAGTGGAAAGTTGACAAAAACTCCCACGAATTAACTCTGCTCAAGTCTGATGGCACATCTACTAAGATGAAAATGGAGGATGCATATGGGCTGTGGGTAGAAGACCTCCAAGAACTTATGGATCTGGTACTTGAAAAGGATGATGATGATGAGGAATCTCTGAATTTCGAATTACATGTCAAAGGCCAAATTAGAGATCTCCTGTTGAGGAATAAAGACCAAGAATAAAAGGTGTTTTTGGCATCATCTGTTCTAGGGGAGATTGTTAGGATTGAACCTGTACAAAGGAACAGATGATATAAAGCCAAAATACTCTATCCGTGGATTGGTCCTTCTATCAGTGCTTAGATCCTCTGATCACCTAAACTCTGCCTTCTAAAGACTGATACCTTTACATCATCCGCTACATCAAAGGTCTGACAGAAGATATGAAGTAGAGGATGGTCATCAGAGTTTAGTTTATTAGTTTTATTTTCAATGTAACAGTGCATTTGCACTATCAGTTGTTAAGCATCAGTGTTTATAGTTTGTTATTTTTCTGTTAGATGTCACTATCAACCCTGACTTCATAAAAATATGTTTAGTGGTTAGATAGTAAGTATAAATAGCTGAGTTGATGTAACAGTACAATTGGTCTTCTTAAAAAGATCCTTGCACCAATCATCTTCTTCCATTTCTGTACTATCTAATTGTGTTGCAATAGGCTGAGGGGAGTTTGTGGATCACATGCAAAGTTTACAAACTTGAAAGCATGATGATGATGAAAACAAACGACCTTTACTTGTAGTGAAAGTTTTCCATTCAATTCCGCTGCATTTACTTTAAATTTCAATCATATTTCCACTTTTGAAACAAAAACTACAAGTAAATCAAACTCAGATCCTAACACGTATCCACCATGTCCTTATCAAATTTCATGTGCTTTGTTATCAGACAAGTTTGGTTCCATGTGACGACACTACTAGCTCACGTACTAAATAAATAAAACCAAAACACAACAACCAAAACTTGATAGAGAAACACTTGCGTCCCTAACCTTTACAGGTTAGGCTGTGACGATGTCCATGTCCCTTGCGGGTCAAGTCGTGTATCTGTATGTAATGAAATAGCAACAACATGTAACGACATCAACGTGAAATAATGATGACATTAAAAAAAGACAATAAAACGGTAAAATTAATAAATGACTTTAGCACAAAATGCCTAAGTCAACAATACAATAACATAATTGTCTGAGTACAATATGAAAATGACGTTAATTCAAAATGATAACTTCGGAACTTCCCAAAATTTCTTGAGATATAAACAATAAAGAAGTTTCATTTATTCGGACTCGGATTACATGTTTCCATTGTTGTTAGCCCCAGCTTGATTTGCATTGTTGTTGACTACTTTACCATCAGCTGCCTGGTTAGCTTGATTAATCAGATTAGCCTGAGCTTGGGCATTAATGATGTTCACCAATCTTGGGCATGTGTTTCGAAAGTGATTGGGGTCACCACAGTTGAAGCATACTCTAGCTGGTGGCATCATTGGGAGGTTAGGTTGGTAGTAGGGCTGGATCATGTTCTGTGGAGGTGGAGCCATGATTTGGGGTAGCTGGTGGATAGGTTGGGTCACCAGTTGGTTATTAGGATGAGCTTGGTGCTGGTTAGGTGCTTGTCGTGGAGCAGAGCGACAAACATGAGCTAAGTGACCAAAGCGTTCACAATTGGTGCACTGTTGGCAAGGAGTATGGGCTTGGTGGTGGAAATTACAACGGTTAAACAATGGATGAGGCCCGGTATAGGGTTTATTGCTCAAGAGACTAGTAGGTGCAAATTGGTTTAATGGGGTGGCTGGTATAGTTGGGGTTGTAGTAACTGCATAGTTTTTCTAGTTACCCTTACGCTTCTTATTTGAACCAGAGTGAGAGGAAGATTCGGCCTTAGTTTCTTTTGCCTCTTTTGATTCTTCAACATGTGCCTTGCCAGCTGACCCCTTGCTCCCTTCGCGATCAAGATGTGTCGACTTAATGCGGTTTTCAGTGAGTTGACTAGCCAGCCGCATAGCTGCTTCAAGAGTTTCTCGGTTACTACCTTCCATCGTGTCTTTGATAACAGCAGGCAAGCCACCAATATATTGCTCTATAAGTCGAGAGAGAGGGGTGAATAGGTTTGGGCATATCCTATTCAGCTCATGGAAGCGCTTGTTGTACGCCACGTTGTTACCACTGTCTTGCTCCAACGCCCAGAACTAGTCCTCGAGTTTCTTAATTTTATGACGAGGGTAGAATTTTTCAGTCATAAGTTCCTTCAGTTGTTACCACGTCAAAGCCCTGCGGCATCAACACCGCGCGTATTCTTTTCAGCATTCCACCAGGTGAGTGTGTTTCCCAACAAGTAGCCCGTTGCATAACGAACTTTGCGATTGTCAGGGCATTCGCAATTGAGAAACGTACTCTCCATCTCCTAAAACCAGCGAAAGAGAACGGTTGCACGGTGGGCCTTCGTACGTAGGGGGTCACATGATTTGAAGTGTTTGAAGGAACACCTCGAGGTATTAACCCCATCGTGGGTCTCTGGGTTATTGAGAGCTTGTTGAACTTGTACGACGATGTTGGGAATAACGGCGGCCATCTCTTCTCCAATATGGGACGCCATGCGTCGGCTGGAGTTCCCAACACGTTTCCCGATACGATGACGTCTAGCCGACATCTAGAAGATTGAACGCAACAATCCTTGAGTTTGTGAGTAGAAATTAGTGACGCAATGTATAGTGTGACAAATGTGAAACTTATGATTGCGAAAATGAATTCGAAATGCGACATCATATAAATCAAACATATAACCAAAACCACTTAAAGTCACATGAAACTCGATGATAGAAACAAACTTATGATAAGTTGATATTTCAAAATGAAATATTGAAAATTGTTAGGGTTGGTACGCAAATAGGGTTTTGTATATTTTCCATGCGTCACTCTCATAATTACGTGGGCCCCTGCAATTACCGAGCTTTCACATGGTCTACATATGTTCACCCATTAAGATACACATAACCGAAAAAGAAGAAATCATGAAATTGATGTAAGAACCAAAAGTTGGGGTGATATGAAATGATGTTGGAGGGTATCCATGACTTAACACGGACACATTTACTTATCAAAGTGTTGTTAGTTTAAGCGACGTTTGGTGTGACATGCTTTGGCCTAATAGATATTAGTACTCTCATCGGTAGTCCCCAGGTAGGCAAACTGGTCCATTATTGGATTTATACGATTGCCAGCCTACACAGGGCGTCCCGACTACCGGTACGTAACCATTCCAGTTACTAGATGTCTGTCACATAAACCCACTTTGACGAGATAGAGAAAATCAAATAATATTTGAAATTAACACAAAATAAAATCCAAAAGTATTGAAAAGAAGATAAATTAGATTGAAACTGTAGATAAGTAGATATAGGAATTATATATTGAAGCATATAATATTTATACCATATAGTGTGTGTAAAGCGAAAGGATAGAAAATATAGTAATTTTACTTTAGATAAATAATATAGAACAATATAACATATAACACATAAAGTTATTTGACAATTAAAGTGATTATGTGCATGTGTATGCTTTAAATAAATATAAGCTAAGACAACCAAATCAAGTAAGCACATAAGGTACTTGAAAGTACCTACTAAACTATAGTCTAAGTCTAGGGGGTCTAATAACCTAAACCTAGTTCCCTATAGTTATTGGCTCTGATACCAATCGGTCACACCCCGACCCGCAGCGGAATGGTACGGGGCATGATTGATTGCTCAAAGCTTATAATATCTAATTAAAAGTTGAAGTATATAAAGCAACAATATTAAATTGTCACACATAACATAGAAATCAAATATATTATTACAATGTTCCAATTTCAAATAAATAGAAGCAACAAAACATATCCGGTTTATTACTAAGGCAATCCTACATGTCTTTAACTCAAAATCCGTCCACCCTTGTGTACCTATATCACGTGTAAAAGAGTTTTGGGTCAAAAAACATGCTTGTGAATAAATTCGGTTTTTACTTGAAAACGTTTTTGTATTAGTATTATTTTTGGAAAACATTATTTAATAACATGCATCATCAAGTGTGAAACTATGTCCATCACAAATCAAGAGTTCAACACATATATCATAAGCAACATAAACATAACAATAATAGTAACCATAGAAACACAGAGATCCAAGCCTCGAAAGGCGAATCTGCGAAACAATGATGGCGATACCAAGTTCGACCCATGGTCGTGGGGAACCGGTCAGCCAGTAGGATACACACGAAACCTGTGACACAAAGGGAGTAACACATAGATGCACGTATAGAGATACAATAGAAATTAGCAACAAGTGACCCATAGAAACACATCGAATAGCATGTTATCAGTTTAAATAATAATTTTGAAATCAAGCACGAGATACACCCCAAAAATAGTTAATGGAAAAAAGGGAAAAGAGTCGAATCTACTCTCTGGTTGCGTTCCTGCTTAGTCTTGTGAAACACCGCAGGATTTGAAAAAAACACGAAAGACGAACACTCACCCTAATATATATATATATATATATATATATATATATATAGTAAAATACTAAATATCACAAAGAGAAAAATAACCTAAGTAACACAATATATTGATATTTATTAATTATTATATTCAATTTTAATATCTAATCTTGCCAATTCAAAAATTATGTCCAACTATCTTTTACTTTATATTTATCAAACTTAATGTAACTGTTTAATTACGCTAAAATCAAATCCAAACTAACAAAGCTAGTAGTACATAATGTATACAGCCAGTTCTGAAAAAAAAAAAAAAAAACATTTTAACCAGAGTATCTTTATAAGTAAAATGTTTATTAGTTTCTTTTCTTGGCCGAAGAAAAAAAAAAGAAAGAGAAATATTGCATTAAAATATTTCGACATGTATGCTCCATACGAAAATCACTTGATAAATATGAGTTTCTCTATTATGTTTACAAGGGTCACAATTACTTCATTTGCATACTTAAACTTTTAAGTAGTCTAGTAATATTATCCAAACATAATATTAGGATATGTAGTATATCATTTATAAATTGTAGGAACTAATTAATTATTAGTTTAGAACTTACCTAAAATCTCATGCAAGTTTGGCATGTTATTGGTGACACACTCCATGCGGCAATAGTTATACACAAAGTAGTTGTTTAGCGGCTTCAGTAGAAGAGTTGTCAACCCCCGAAACAAAGAACTACCCGGTTAGTCAAATCGATGAGCATTATGGTGGCTATTTTGCGGGGTAGGGTGCCTAGACGGCTAGACGCATTAGAGGCATTAGGTGGCGGTCGATGACGGGGCAGTTGTCTAATCAAAGAGAAGAGCTAGTAACCAAGGGGATGAGGGTTGTCACCTTTTATGCAATGGTAGGAGAAAGGGAGTTTCTAGTTGGTAAGATACAATTAGTGAAAATTTAATGGACTTTGGATTATCGTAAGTGGTTTTTTATCAGTTTTAATTGGGAATTAAATATCGAAAATGAAACCGGTTTGGTTATGAGTACGGATAATTGACGGATGTCACAAATTAATTAAACGTTAAACACTTAGACACCGACCACAAATTCCCTCAGGATACGACCTTACTTGTCTATACTTTCTAGGCATTTAAGTTATATATAAATACTTTTGATTAGCCCACGACAGCTACATCAATAACTTACCTCTTTAACTTAAAGAAAAGAGTTAAGTGCCTGGATGGTCCTTGTGGTTTGCAACGACCACCACCTCCCCACCTACAATCGCCGCCACCACGACCACCACACCAGAGCCCCAAACCACCACCACTACCACCCCAACCAGCTCACCACCAGATTTTCTTCACCTGCATTTCAAAAACCTAGCACATCATCATCTTCAAAAAATATGGGTTTAAGGGTTTTGAACATATATTAGGGTTTTGAATCTTCAAACACACACATCTTGGTTTTTATAATCTTCTAACACAAGTGTTATGGATTTGTTATAAGAAAGAATCGCAACTTGAACATGGGTCTTTCTTTGGAGGTGGTGGGTTAACAGTGATGGTAAGGAATGGTAGTGGGTGATGGTGATTTGTCATGAGAAGGAGATGGAGGTGGGTCCCACCCTAAGCAAATATATTAAATAAGTGTGTTTAACTCAATAGCATATTGGGTACTTTTAAAAATTTTAATGAGAAACTTAACATTCATTCAAGTCAGAGACCGTCTATGTAAAAAAAATAAAAAATTAAACATCAGACACCATTGTTTTGCAAGTCGCACGGACCATCTGAACACTTCACTCTAAAGAAAAATATCTAGTTGTGTTTATTGCATACAATTTGTAATGTAATAGTAGAGACAGTAAAAAGAAAACAAGATGATTCTTGTGTGACTCGTAATGACAAGTGGCACATCAACTGGACCAACAATCATTGTTTGTAAATTTCGTGAAGAGGATATTCACACAATGCATCAATCTATCAACCGAAGGTAGGGTGTTTTCAACTACGAGGAAAGCTATTTTTCAGTTTTTGGTTCAAAGTTAATCTAGGAAAAAAAAATAATGAGTTGGAGGTGTTTAAAAATTTGGTAGTCAAAAATTACTTATGTATTAGGATTTACAGTTAAAAGTTTAATTATGAAGATACAAAGGTTAACTAGTTTGGATTTTGGAAGCCAAAAACTTGAAAAGAACTACTTAATTAAAATCATGATTTTGGTGTAGAAAATGATGCACCTTAGCTTTTGTTATAAAAACAAAATTAAATCCTCTACTCAAAACACAATTTCAATCACACAGTTATTGATTTTCAAATACGTGATGACAAAATATAAACCTAAAGCAAATTGATTACAATTATTTGAAATGACATAATTAATTATTGAATGGTAAAAAAGATTGCGTAACTTTATATAAAATGTATGGTTGCCAAGCCTTTGATTTGCTTTACGTTTTAGAATTGTGTTTTTTAACACATTGATATAACAGTGATCAAACTTTTTAAAAACACAATGAAAAAAGTATATTTTTTGTGTTTTTTATTTATTCCGTTTTAAAAAAAAAACACTTTGTTTTATATTTGTAGTTCATTGCGTTTTAAGAAAAACACCTTCTTTTGAGTTTTTATTCCATTGCGTTTTAGAAAAAAAAAAAACACTTTCTTTTGTGTTTTTTAGTCTATTAAGTTTTATAAAGAACGCTTTCTTTTGTGTTTTTAGTACATTACGTTTTAGAAAACACACTTTATTTTGTGTTTTTAGTCTATTGCATTTTAGAAAAGACACTTTATTTTGTGTTTTTAGTCATTACGTTTTAGAAGTCACTTTCTTTCTTTTTTTAAAGTCCATTGCGTTTTTGCAAAAAAAGCACATTTTTTTGTGTTTATAGTCAATTACGTTTTAGAAAAAAAAAAAAGTCATTTTTTATATTTTCTGGCCATTGCGTTTTAGAAATAAGACATTTCTTTGTATTTTATAGCCATTGCGTTTTACAAAAAAAATACATTTCTATGTGTTTTTCAGTCATCGCATTTTAGAAAAAAACACATTCTTTGTTTTCCAATGCGTTTTAGAAAGAACATTTTCTTTTGTGTTTTAGTCTATTGCGTTTTAGAAAAAAAAATCATTTTTTGTGTGTTTTTTTCCATTGCGTTTTACGCATCTGGGTTATCGAAAACTTTTTTTCAAAAGTATAGCAATAGTATGCTCGTTTTAAAGATAAAAAACGCACGTTTTATGGTGCAATTTTTATAAAAAAATATTGTCGTATGAAAAAGTTATTACTGTTTAAAAAACGGGGGGGGTGAATTGAAGGAGAGAGAAACTATTGCTTTTGATTGACTAGAATGTCCCTACACAAACACACGCGCCTCTTCTTTTTGTTTTAATTCACTCATTTAATCTTAACCATTTGATTACTAAATAGATGAACAAGATTACTTTCTAACATTCCTACTCAAATAAACTTCTATTATATCCTAACCCCACTTATTCGTTTCACAATTTTTATTTATAGTGATAAAAGTTTAATGTACGGAGAGTCTAACAAGTAACATCATCTCTTTTGTGATTATTCATTATGACATAATTAACTGATATTATTTTATTATGTTGTTCTTCATGATTGTCTTATTTTTAAATTAATTTGGTTTCATGAGAGAGGATCCCATACAAGACAATAAAATCATACAAAGTATAGGAGACAAGGAGAATAGGACAAGTGACATTAGCTTGAAGGATAATTTAGTCATTTCTCTTTTGAAACAACTTCCCCCATTGATTTTTAAACGGCTATAACTTTTTCATACGTTAATATTTTTTTTAAAATTACACCATATTAACGAGCATTTCATTTTCTTTAATTTGAGCAGTCTATTGCTATAGTTTTTCAAAAAATAAATTACATGATTTTGAATACACGTTAGATCATTACGTGATTACGTGATTTTGAATACCCAACACATGACTACGTGATTTTGAATACCCATAACGTGATTACACATTCAACATAAACCGTTACGTGATTACACTTTCAATATAAATGCATTACTTGATTTTATGTTGATGCATATGTCTGTTGCCTACGTCATCGTATAACGTCGAGTCTGTGTTTAGAAGCGAAACATTAAGTTTATGTAAGATGTGAGACAAGTTCGCCCGAACTTGTAAAGTACATGGACAAGTTCGCCCGAAGTTGTCCTGTGAAGGACAAGTTCGCCCAAACTTGGTCATGGCACATTTTAAGCGAATTGTTCTCCTATAAATAGGAGTGTTGTGATTTCATTTGTAACATTCAGAGATTTTGTGTACTGGACGGCGAAGCTCTGTCCAAGTATTTCCAGGATTTATAACGTTTACTAGTCAATGAAACGGTGTTAAACAGTAACAAACAAGTATACAATGTCGCCTTTGCAAACGGATTCCGCACGTTTACCTTAGGTTTGCCAAATTAGGACCTGAACGATCCGTACAACGGACCTACAAGTGGTATCAGAGCCATGGATACCTAGTTGCAGATATCTACACAAGACATTCTCTATTTCTACCCATTTTTTCTTATTTTTCATACTTTTTCACAAAAATGATGAACCTACGGTTAAAAATGGCTAATTTTTGAATATGTCATACATAATCACCTAATAACAAACCCTTGAAAGTTTCATATCAAAATTCAACCAATTTCATGTCAAAATTCACAAAAACCATGTTTGACAAACACTTTCTGTCCGAACTTGATACATAAGTTCACCCGAAGTTGTCCTGTGAAGGACATGTTCGCCTGAACTTGGCCCTGACATATTTCAGGCGAACTTGATCCTCTATAAATAGTAGCCTCAGGATCTTTCATTTGTAACTTTGCAACTTTTGAGGCGATGCTCTATCAGCTTGGTTTCTTGGATTGTAAACATATTTGGACTAATAAACTAACGTTTAAACAGCAATTCTTGTGTATTTGTCACTAATCACGTAATTTCCGCTTACGATGACATAGATACAAACTTAGGTTCCGTGACAAGTGGCCGGATCGATCCTAACAAGTGGTATCAGAGCAGAAGAGGACTAATTTGAAGACATTGGACTTAGAACATCATATCTTCTACTCATTTCTTTCTATTTTGACTTTTATTGGACATTACACAGACAAAATGGACTGATTTTCAAGTATAATATGTAAAATCCATCATAGTAAAACCCTTGAAAAGATCAGAGCTAAAATCAACCGTATTCATGTCAAAATTTACAAAAAATCATGTTTTGGAGAAAATTTTGTCCGAACTTATTAAACAAGTTCGCACAAACTTGACCTAAAGTATACAAGTTCGCACAAACTTGTCCTAAAGTATAGAAGTTAGCACGAACTTGACCTAAAGTGTACAAGTTCGCACGAACTTGACCTAAAGTGTACAAGTTCAGACGAAGTTAAGGTAAGGATCTAAAAAAGGCATGAAAATCCCGAAAAACGTCTCGAATATTATATATCGTTAAATTCGTATCGATGAGGCGATTTTAAAGCTATAATCTGGTAAAAACAGTTTTCGGAAAAATTTTAAACTTTTTTAGCAAACCGATACGTTAAATTGTCGATTAAATAGTCAAATTTTGCATAAAGTCTTTGAAAACCAAATTTTTTGTCAAAAATGAAAGATATTGATTTTGAAAAAATGAATGATTGGAAAGAGTTGTCTTCTGGTTTGGATCTTTATGATATTTTCTATAAAAGATTTCAAATGTTTAAATGCAAAAAGGATGTATCTGTAATTGAGCTAGTAAAACGTTTTAATGTCAGGATGAAACATTTAAATCGAGGTAGTCACTGGTGTAAAATGTAACAACTCTCCAAAACACCCCAAACCGGACCATAAACGGAAAACCGGATACGTACCACGAGACCCGACGCGAAAAACAAAGAAGTTCCACCAGGGCGTCTCAGGCGACACGCGCCAGAAACCCTGGCATCTCCCGCGACGCGTGGGAGACGTTCAGGTGACGTGTCACCGTTTCGCGCCATGTTGCAACCCTACACTTGGGACCAGGCTGACCTAGCCTAGCTAGGTGTCTCAGGCGCCATGCGAGGGAGGTTCAGGAATCCCGCACGACGCGCGGGAGAAGCCAATTTTGGGTATAAATAGAGCAGCATGGGACTGAGTTCGTTGCTCAAAATGGATCGAATTCTCTGATCGTATACTCCCCCTATCTCTGTTTCTCGGTGAAACCCCCCTAAACCTGCGAAGCGCTACCCGCTGTAAGTATCTTAACCCCCGATCACTAATTCGTTACCCTACTCGATTGATTTAGGACCCACCGACGCATGTCGAGGCTCTGCTTGACTAGGTTTGTTGGGGTTCTGTCTCGCGTTGTATGGGCATCCTACCCGATTGATTTAGGACCCACCAACGCATGTCAAGGCTCTTCCTGACTAAGTTACGTTGGGGTTCTGTCTCGTGTTGTATGGCAAAAGTGACTTGGGTTAATTTACTAACACATGTGCATTGTATGTTTTAAATAGAAATTCCAGGAAGTAATCAGGAATTGTTACAAGGAAGCCTGTAGGAATACCTAAGTTTCCAAGGCGGGTACATTCTCTTTTTGTAAATCTTTTTGTGAGTCAAAATGTGTTACCAAAACCTCAAATGTTTTAATTATGCTTAATAGTAATTGAGTATATGTATTCTACAATTACTGCCGGTATGTTGGGGTTTTGTATACATTACTAGTCCACAGTCACAGGATTGTGATAGGAACCGTTACTGTTGGGTGACAGGGCACAAAGTAATATGACCCACAAGTCAGGAGTGACAGTACTGAATGAGTAATTGTATAGATATAAACATTGTAAATGCGGGTGCTCTCAATATTGTAAGTGTAAACACTTGTTTTGATTAAACTGGGTGCACTCGCCAGTATTTCTTGCTGATAAAATGTTTTTTAAAATGCGTTTCAGGTAACTTAATGTGAAGCTAATAGAAGCCAGCTGGAGAGCACTGAACGCTTAGAAAAGTGGCTATAAAAGTTACCTAAATAAAAAGGAGTTTATGTTTTCCATTAATTAGGGTTTACCCCTCAACGAATGTATTGTAATGGAAACATGAGTTTTATCCCATTTGTTATTTATAAAGTTGGTGTTTTGAAACTCTGATATTTAATTCCTAACTACGATCCTGATGTTTTAATTCCGCTGCCAAATTAATAAACACCGGTACCACTTGACTGGTTCACGGCTCCCGCTCCTAGGGTGGGGTTGGGGTAGTGACAGATGGTGGTATGAGAGCCACTGGTTTAAGCCATTTAGGTGTTCCTTTAAATACCTAAATTTAAACCATTTATGTTAAGGAAATACCTGCGACTTCTATGTTACTCTGTAAAAATATATATATTAAGTATTATTTTAATAACTTCTTTAGTTTACAGTATGAGTGATCATGGTAGTTCTGACACTTACCTCATTCTCTCATGGATGAAGGAACATCCCAGTCAACCACAGACTACACCGCCGATTCTGAAGATATCTTCGTTTTCAAAGCCAAATCCGCAGAAACCTTTCCCCCTAAAAAGAGAGGTTGGTTTAGTAGAGCCTGAGGATAGAGAAGGAAAAGAATGAGGCAAGCCGAACAACAAGCCATAGCAGCTAGAACTGAGAGAAACACTCAAAACCCAGAAGTTAGACCTTTTTGGGAAGAAGAGTTGGATAGATAATTAGCAAATTTTCACATGTTTGGAAATGTAGAAGGAGAACCTAATTTCAACCAAATAGTAAATCCAGAACCACGTTACTTCCTTTATTTCCTAACCAGCCCATGAACCTAGAACAGAACCAGGGAAACTTATTTCCAATCCCAGCCTTTGATCCCAATGAGATACCTAGAATTCCAGCACCAAACCCTTTAGATCAATGGTGGGCTAACAACTGGGCAATTCAGAACCTGCTAGAAAACCCAACTCCCAATGAAGATCCAGTTCCACCTTACCCTAAACCAGTGCCAGCCCCAATACTACCCAGGGATCACGTGGAGGAACTCCGCCAGTATGGTGAAGAGTTAGTGGAAGAAGGAAACCGGATTCGCCAAATCGAGGAGAAGCTCGTCTGGAAATACGAAGAGCGGGGGATGCAGTTTTAAGAAAACCATATATATATATATATATATTGTGTGTGTGTGTGTATTTTGTTACAAAAAAAACTAAAACTAAAATAGACATAAAGTAATCTCACTAATATAAATATATCGATGCATAGGTTATTAATGTTTGAATTCCAGTTATGTTGTACTAGATGCATATATTGAAAAGAGTAAAAGTCGCAATGCTCGACGATTTTGATTCACTGTGTTGGTGTGATTATCATTCAATTTATTCTGTGATATTAATACCTGATAAATGTTTACAATTCAGATGTCAGACGAAGTAAATCAGGAAATCCAGAATACCGATATTAACGAGAATCAAATGAATAAAAGTGCTATCGAACGCCTAGTGGACCAGGGAATCATAGATGTTATGCCCTATATTATCGACACTATTAAAAAGGCAGGAAATAATGATTCCATAAACAGGAATAAACGTGTACCCCCTGAATCAAATCACAGCGTGAATGGAAATCACGAATTGTTAATCCAAGCTCCAATTCCAAAAAGAAGAAGAACCATCTCATATGGTTGTTCTTATAAAGAATTCTTATCGTGCAAACCGATAGAATTCTCCGTCAGTGAAGGAGCTATTTCAGCCTTGCGCTGGATAGAAAAGACAGAAGCAGTCCTAAAGATAAGTAAATGTGCAAATCAAGATAAAGTCATGTATGCTTCTAATCTTTTTAAAGATGCAGCTTTAGAGTGGTGGAATACCATTCTTTAGTCCAGAGGAAGTGACAGGGTTTACAGTATGGAATGGAACAACTTTAAGGAAATAGTTGAAAGGAAATTTTGTCCTCCTAATGAAAAGGAACAGCTTGCTAATAAATTCCTAAATCATAGAATGATCGGGTAGATTACAGAGAATATACTACCACATTCTTTGAATATGCAAGGATTGTACCAACCCTGGCCTCACCAGAACCAGTATGAATCGCCCGTTACATCTGGGGATTAATCAGTGAGATCAGACATGTAGTCAAGGCAGCTAGACCACAAACCATAGAAGAAGCAGTGGAATTAGCAAATACCTTGACAGATGAATTAGTACGTACGCAAGAAGAAAACCAGAAAAGGAACCTAGCTCAAAGATCACCCAGGAACTACGGTATGGTAATTCCAATCGCGGGAAAGGAGCGAATTCTTCTTCACCCCCGTTTAAGTACTGCAAAAGGAAACATTCAGGGAAATGTTCTACATACTACAATTTCTGCAAATTCCCAGGGCATAAGGAAGAAGACTGCAGAAAGAAAGTTAGCATAGGTTGTGCTACAATTGCGGAGAAGCCGGTCATATTAAAACCAACTGTCCGAAACTAGCTCCAGCAGCAAACAACAAAGCCAAGGCGACGGAAGGACCCAAGAGAAATGCCAAAGCATTCGTGCTGACCACCGAGGAAGCCAAGATGATTTCAGATGTGATTACCGGTACGTTTTTAGTTAATGATGTTTATGCAAAAGTATTATTTGAATCTTGTGCAAACCAAAGTTTCATAAATACTTCCTTCTGCAATTTTCTTAATCAACCATTAACTTTTCACCAAGACTGTCTGGTGGAAACGGCAAATGGATCCTCTATCAAAATAAGTGAAATCCTACAAGGAGTAAATATAGAAATTTTAAGCCACAATTTTACTGCTAACCTTTTTCCCATGGATCTAGTCGGACTCGATGTTGTGTTAGGAATGGATTGGTTGGTAGCAAATCAGGCAAGCATATTATGTGATCACAAGTCTGTAGAAGTAAAGGCGCCATCTGGCGAAAGGATCACAATTAAAGGAGATAAGTCGACAAGGTCAACAAAGTTCATCTCTGTGATGAAAGCTGCAGGCTATATACGGAAAGGAGGAATAGTGTATATGATTTCCTTAATCATTAACACTAAAGAAAAAGAATTAAAAGATATTCCCGTAATATCTGAATTCTCTAATGTTTTCCCAAAAGAGTTGCCTGGATTACCGCCAGATCGGGAGGTTGAATTCAGAATTCACCTAATACCAGGAACGAAAACGATTGCCAAAGCACCCTATCGCCTTGCGCCGACGGAGATGCAAGAACTGAAGAAACAACTGGATGAACTACTAGAGAAAGGTTTCATACAACCCAGCTCATCGCCATGGGGAGCACCAGTGTTATTTGTTAAGAAGAAAGACGGATCAATGCGAATGTGCATTGATTACCGAGAATTGAATAAGGTGACAATCAAAAATCGGTACCCATTACCGAGGATTGATGATTTGTTCGATCAACTCCAAGGAGCCCGATTGTTTTCTAAGATCTACTTACGCTCAGGATATCATCAATTGAAAGTACAGGAAGAGGACATTCCTAAAACTGCTTTCTGAAACAAGGTACGGTCACTATGAATTTACAGTCATGTCATTTGGGTTAACCAATGCCCCAGCTACATTTATGGACATGATGAACAGGATATGTAAACCATACCTGGATAAATTCATAATTGTCTTTATAGATGATATTCTAATTTACTCTAAGAGTAAGGAAGATCACGCAGAGCATTTGAATATACTCCTTTCGCTGCTGAGAAAGGAAAAGCTTTATGCGAAATTCTCGAAATGTGAATTCTGGTTACAAGAAGTACAATTCCTTGGACATCTGGTAAACCACGAAGGAATCCATGTGGATCCCACAAAGATCGAAGCAATTACCAAAAGGAAGGTCCCTGAATCACCAACGGAAGTAAGAAGTTTTCTTGGATTGGCAGGATATTATAGACGTTTTATTCAAGATTTTTCTAGAATAGCCATCCTGTTAACTAAGCTAACTTGCAAATCAGTTAAGTTTGAATGGGGACCAAAGCAAAGGAAGCATTCAGGATTTTGAAGCAAAAGTTAACCAACGCACTACTCGCTTTGCTAGAAAGGATTGAAGACTTCGTAGTTTATTGTGATGCGTCTAAGACAAGATATGGATGTGTGCTGATGCAACGTCAAAAAGTAATTTCTTATGTCTCTAGACAACTTAAAAGCATGAAGAGAATTATACAACCCATGACCTAGAGTTAGGAGCAATAATTTTTGCCCTTAAGATTTGGAGACACTATCTTTACGGTAGTAAGTTTGTGGTAGTTACAGACCATAAGAGTTTAAGATATGTCTTTGGATAAAAGGAATTAAACATGAGACAGAGGCGATGGATGGAAATTCTTAGTGATTATGATTGTGACATCCAGTATCATGCAGGAAAAGCGAACGTAGTAGCTTATGCTTAAAGTCTAAAATTCCATGAGAAACCAAAAAGAGTACGCTCTCTTAGACTAAACCTGCAGATAGATTTAAATGAGCAAATTAAACAGACACATGAAACAACAATCAAGGATGATGCAGAAAGATTAAAATGGATGATTAAGGAATTAGAGAAAGGAACAGATGGAATTTGGAGATTCCATAAGGAAAGGATTTGGGTTCCTATCCAAGGAGACCTACGAAATCGAATTTTGGAAGAGGCCCATAAGATTAAGTATACAATGCATCCTGGAAGTGATAAGATATATAAAGACTTGAGAAAGAACTTCTGGTGGATAGGAATATAAAAGGATGTAGCAAGCTATGTTGCTAAATGTCTAACTTGTTCACAGGTTAAAGCCGAACATCAGAAACCTTCAGGACTATTGCAACAATTGGAAATACCAATTTGGAAATGGGAATTGATAACAATGGACTTCGTTACTAAACTACCCAAAACACGAAAAGGTAATGATACAATCTGGGTGATTGTAGACAGGTTAACCAAATCTGCTCATTTCTTACCGATGACGGAAACTTTCAGTATGGAACAGTTAGCTAAATTATATGTAAATGAAATAGTTTCATTACATGGGATTCCTTTGTCTATTGTGTCTGACAGGGACAGCCGTTTTCCTCTCATTTTTTGACAAGTTTCCAAAAAGCAATGGGAACTAGACTAAATCAAAGTACAACATATCATCCTCAAACAGACGGTCAAAGTGAAAGGACAATCCAAACAATGGAAGATATGCTTAGAGCATGTGTAATTGATTTCAGAGGAAATTGGGATGAACCTTTTCCTTTGATAGAGTTTTCCTACAACAACCGTTATCATACCAGCATCAATGCTGCACCATTTGAAGCACTCTATGGGCAAAAATGTCGAACTCCAGTATGTTGGGCAGAAATTAGAGAAAAGCAACTATCAGGTCCTGAATCGTGCAAGAAACAACTGACAAAATCATTCAAGTCAAGGAAAGACTGAAAGCGGCCCGAGATCATCAAAAGAGTTATGCAGATAATAGACGCAAACCTTTGGAATTTCAAGTTGGAGATAAAGTGCTATTAAAAGTCTCACCATGGAAAGGAGTTGTAAGATTCGGTAAGAAAGGAAAACTAAGCCCAAGGTGTGTCGGACCTTTTAAGATTATCAAACGAATAGGGCCAGTAGCTTATCAGCTACAATTTCCAGAAGAAATGACGGGGATACATGATGTATTTCATGTATGTAATCTCAAGAAATGTCTAGCAGATGAATCATTGGTAATTCTTCAAGATGTAGAGATAAATGAGAAACTTAAATCTGTAGAGAAACCCGTTCAGATTGAAGATAGAAAGATCAAGAATCTCAAGCGTAAGAGATTAGTTCTGGTCAAAGTAAAATGGGATTCAAAGAGAGGACCAGAACATACATGGGAGCTAGAGTCAGAAATGCAAAGAAAGTATCCACACATATTTCAGTGAATCTCGAGGACGAGATTTAAAACAAGGTGGGGAGGATGTAACAACTCTCCAAAACACCCCAAACCGGACCATAAACAGCGAACCGGACACGCACCATGAGACCCGACGCGAAAAATGAAGAAGTCCACCAGGGCGTCTCAGGCGACACGCGCCAGAACCTAGGCATCTTCCCGCGACGCGCGAGAGACGTCCAGGTGACGTGTCACCATTTCGCGCCATGTGGAAACCCTACACTTGTGACCAGGCTAACCTAGCCTAGCTAGTTGTCTCGGGCGCCACGCGAGGGAGGTCCAGGAATCTCGCACGACGTGCGGGAGAAGTTAATTTCAGGTATAAATAGAGCAGCGTGGGACTGAGTTCGTTGCTCAAAATCGATCGAGTTTTCTGATCGTATACTCCCCCTATCTCTGTTTCTCGGCGAAACCCCCCTAAACCCCTAAACCTGCGAAGCGCTGCCCGCTGTAAGTATCTTAACCCCCGATCACTAATTCGTTACCCTACCCGATTGATTTAGGACTCACCAACGCATGTCGAGGCTCTGCTTGACTAAGTTTGTTGGGGTTTTGTCTCGCGTTGTATGGGAATCCTACCCGATTGATTTAGGACCCACCGACGCATGTCAAGGCTTTGCCTGACTAAGTTACGTTGGGGTTCTGTCTCGTGTTGTATGGCTAAAGTGACTTGGGTTGATTTATTAACACATTTGCATTGTATGTTTTAAATAGAAATTCCAGGAAGTAATCAGGAATTGTTACAAGGAAGCCTGTAGGAATACCTAAGTTTCCAAGGCGAGTACATTCTCTTTTTGTAAATCTTTTTGTGAGTCAAAATGCGTTACCAAAACCTCAAACGTTTTAATTATGCTTAATAGTAATTGAGTATATGTATTCTACAATTACTGCCGATATGTTGGGGTTTTGTATACATTACTAGTCCACAGTCACAGGATTGTGACAGGAACCGTTACTGTTGGGTGACATGGCATAAAGTAATATGACCCACAAGTCAGGAGTGACAGTACTGAATGAGTAATTGTATAGATATAAACATTGTAAATGCGGATGCTCTCAATACTGTAAAGTGTAAACACTTGTTTTGATTAAACTTGGATGCACTCGCCAGTATTTCTTGCTGATAAAATGTTTTAAAACGCATTTCAGGTAACTTAATGTGAAGCTAATAGAAGCCAGCTGGAGAGCATTGAAGGTTTAGAAAAGTGGCTATAAAAGTTACCTAAATAAAAAGGAGTTTATGTTTTTCATAAATTGGGGTTTACCCCTCTACGAATGTATTGTAATGGAAACATGAGTTTTATCCCATTTGTTATTTATAAAAGTTGGTGTTTTGAAACTCTGATATTTATTTCCTAACTACGATCCTGATGTTTTAATTCCGCTGCCAAATTAATAAACACCGGTACCACTTGGCTGGTTCACGGCTCCCGCTCCCAGGGTGGGGTCGGGGGTAGTGACATAAAATCAGTATTGAAGATCAGTTTATGAAATTGGAAGAGGCATTACCATCAGAATGGGATGATTTTTTGACAGAATTAAAAAGGAACCTAGATTTGACGTCAATCATCTTTATGAATTTATGCACAAAATTTGCGATCACATTCCTGTAATTGAAAACCTGAAAGTTTTAAAACTAAAGAAGGAAAGTGAGATTGAGATTACATCTGAAAATGAAAATGCTTGTCAAAGTTTTAATAATCCTGAAGTTTATCATTCTTTTGCAGGTCTAGTTAGTGATCAAGGTAACAATATGGAAGCACAAAGTTTAAATGATTGGGTTAAAAGAGAAAGAAGTATAATGATGAAGAACTGTGAAGCACAAGTTTCAAGTACATTTACAAATGAGTCTTCAAGTTCTAAAACAACCTGCCCAGTCTATGATGAAGATTTTAGTGATTATCTGGCAGATAATGCCAAACTCTTGACAAAATTGGAGAGTTTGACATTAGAAAATAAAAAGTTAAAAGAAATGAAAAGATTTTTGAAAATAGAATAAAAATTTCAGAAAATGAAAAATCTGTTTTAAATAAAAATGATTTTGAAAAACAAAATATAATAAACTTGAATCATGAAAAAATCAGAAAATTTGACAAGATGTTGAGATTCCTAAAAATAAAATTGTTTATTTGGAAAAGAAATTGAAAGATTTTGTGACCTCGTCATTAATGTTAGATCTAATATGTCCAAAACTGATCAATGAGAATATAAAAGGAATTCCAATAAGTGACAATGTCGCAAATTATGACAATGTCATAATTGAGGATTGTGATGATGATACCGACAATGAAAGTGATAAAAATGATAAAATGAAATACTTTTAAAACTAAAAGAAAATTTTCAAGAAACTGTTCTATAATCTACTGAAAAAGGTGAATACTCAACGCAAAAACCTTCTAAGCAGAATGGAGAACAAAAACAAAAGGAAAAACAAAGTTTTAAAATTCTAAAAATTTTCAAAGGATAAATAAAAGTTCATCGGTAGGATCATCCAATCATTATGAAAATTCACAAAATTTTGAAAATAAGTGGTACAGGTCGGACCACAGTGCTTCAAAGTCAAATCAAGTTTATAGAAGAAACAGGAAAGATGGCTACCACACTTCAAATCAATGTTATGATTTGAGTGTGGTTTGATAAAAAGGATCGATATGATAACAGGGTGTGTCACAACTGTGGAGTAAATGGACACATTGCTAGAAAATGTCCACAAAATAATCCTAAACCTGTTCATATTGATAAGAAAAATTATGAGGATTTGGAAGTACAAACTCAAGTTTGGAAACAATGTACAGAAACTACAAACAAGGTGAAACCAGTTATTACTAAGTTTTCAAATTTTGAAACTGGTGAGTCCTTGAGTTATAACAAACAAAAAATTCTACATTGTATTTCAAGAAAGCTTTAATGAAAAATCAAACATGGTTGGTGAAAGAAAAAGAAGTTACACAATCAATAAAAATTGAAAGTTTAAAGGACTTTCCAAAACTTGAGAAAGTCCAAAATAAACCTGATTGTGAAAAGAAAGTTAAAATTGAGGTTGAAGAAATAACACCTAAGACTGAAAAGGCTTGGGTGTCACTATTCAACTAATTGTTTGAATTTCCATGCAGGAACTGCTAAGATAAAAGCAAATTACTGAGAATGAAGTTCCGTGACACACAACGAAGACATGGGTCGGGATAGCAAATTTTACATAAAAGGCCATTTTTACAATATTTTGACATTCAAATAATGTTTACTTTACAATTTTTGCAAATTTTTGGAGAAAATTTTTCGAAAACACTTTTTGACATTCAGAAGAACTTTTATAATAGTAAAGTAAACATTAGTTGAACTTTTATAATAGTAAAGTAAACAAGTCTTACTGTGGATGTGTCGATATAAACTAAAGTGTACAATTTTTGACATCCAGTTTCGGGATTTATGCAAAAGCATTATATAAGTTCTAGGCCATTCAGAAGTGTACAATTTTTGAATGTTTACTTTACTATTATAAAAGTTCTTCTGATTTTGCGTAAGCAATGGCCTAGAACTTATATAATGCTTTTGCATAAATCTCGAAAACTGCAGCATATTGAAAAGTATCGAAAGATCATCAATTGCAGTCCAAAGATTCCATAATTGGAACATCACCTTAAAGTCGAGCCTTCATCTCTCTGTCGATACGATGGTATCAACATGAGCTCTCAAGGCCTCGCACAACCCAGTTACAGATATCAGTTATGCTTTACTCACCTGTAAGATAAAATATAGAGAATCTTGATAGGGGAGTATATTCTGAGATGGGAACCATAGTTAAGTCAAGTTTTTTAATTCTCCCTAACGTATCTTGGAACAATTGAGAAATGTGTCGAAGTTTAAGTGGACAAACATATCGACAATCTAGGTAAATTTGTTTAAAACTTAAAGTCTCAAAAAGGTCAACGGTACTTCTGATTTGTCTTAAAAACTGATATGATCCTTTAACACAAACTCAACAAAAATATGATTGTAAATACGTTTGTACATAGTTAGTGTTTGTTATTCATTTTATAAAAACAAGAAGATTTTATTATCCTTTTAAGTTTCGACCACTGATGATGAATAGCTGATGTTCAAAGTCTAGAATTGCTGAACGAAATTTAAAAACCTTTGAAAATTGATCTAAAAAGTTTAAAAAGTTCATTAAGTTGAAACTTACATTTGAGTAATGCATCAGTTTGTGTCAAAATGTTTAATCAAGATCATTAAGTTGAACTTGATACATAAATAAAATATTCAAGGTCATTAATTTGGACTTGATTAACTGAGAGGGTTTAAAACTGATGAGAAGATTAAATTTTGAAATGGTTGTATTTAGAGGTTTCAAAGTTTGAATCTAAAATGTTTATTTGAAAGTTTGAGGAACTTTGAAACAAAAAATAAATTGTAAAGGGGAGCTGAATGAAACATGTTGATTGAAGATAACAGAAAGCTCAAAGTATGGGGGAGCATGGTGATTAAAGTTTTATCAAGACAAGCTCAAGAAAAGGAAATAGGATTGAAGAAGATTTGAAGATCATGGATGTTAAAGTTTTTCAAGAAATAAATATCAAGAAAATATTAAAGACTATGGAGATTTAATTGAAGACTGATGACTACGGCAACATCCAAGGGGGAGTCTATTGATGCATATGTCTGTTGCTTACGTCATCGTATAACGTCGAGTCTGTGTTTATGAGCGAAACGTTAAGTTTATGTATGATGTGAGACAAGTTCGCCCGAAGTTGTCCTGTGAAGGATAAGTTCGCCCGAACTTGGTCATGACACATTTCAAGCGAACTTGTTCTCCTATAAATAGGAGTGTCGTGATTTCATTTGTAACATTCAGAGATTTTGTGTACTGGACGGCGAAGCTCTGTCCACGTGTTTCCAGGATTTATAACGTTTACTAATCAATGAAACGGTGTTAAACGGTAACAAACAAGTCTACAATGTCGCCTATGCAAACGGATTCCGCATGTTTACCTTAGGTTTGCCAAACTAGGACCTGAACGATCCGTACAACGGACCTATATTATACCTTCAATATGATTTGTTATAACAAATGTTATTACAATTATGCTTATAACGTAATCACTCAGTGTGTTTCAAGTAAAATATTATTATGAAATCATGTAATCACAAAATGGGTATTCAAAATCACGTAGTCACTTAATAATACATAGTCAACTATTGTTACGTAATTACGTAATCACTTACTGTAGTTTCACATTCTATAATGAAATCACATAATCGGTATTCAAAATCACGTAGTCATGTGATGGGTATACAAAATCATGTAATCACGTAATGAGTATTCAAAATCATGTATTTTTTTAAGAAAACTATAGCAATAGGCTGCTCGAATTAAAGAGAAATGAATGCTCATTAATACGGTGTAATTTAAAAAAAAATATTAATGTATGAAAAAGTTATAGTCGTTTAAAAATCAAAGGGGAAGAGTTCAAATGAGAAAGGACCAAAATACCATCTCTTTATTTGTTTCTTCAATTGTTTTAACCTTGTATTTATAATAATGTCACTCCTAGTTTTGAGCCATTGATCTTGGGAGATCAATGGCTGAGCTTGTCTCCTACACTTCGTATAAAACTTCTCTCTTGTATATGATCTCTCATCTTGGTTTCATTTGTAACGTCACTATATTTATTAGGCTATGGGGGTCATGGATTGGAACATTATTTCCACATAGGATCATTAATGGATTACTATACCATCCCCTTATCTCATCCACAATGATTCCCATTGATTAAACCATAGCAACCATGAGCCTCCTTTCCTTATTTAATCGTTTCTTTCATTTTCACAAAATAAATTAAAATAAGAGAATAGTTGTTTGGGTCATGACCACACCCTTAGGGTAGTGGTTTTGGATGATGGATTAGAAGTAGATGACATGTTGCTGATGTGGATGGTCATTGTGATCATGAGGGTCATGACCACATCCTATAGCCTTATGTTGGTCTTCATGATTATCCTATTTTTAATTTCATTAGGTTTCATATGCAACATCGCTATATATGACGATTTCAAAAATGTCGCATGTCACCACCCTCTTATCCTTAAGTAGAATCGTTTTTAATCAAAACTCATTTTATTATTATTTTGAAACTTGGTTAATCTAACTTATGATAAAAAAACTCCAATAATGACACATGGCGTTCTCTCCTTCAATCTCATAAATTTTATTTATATTTGTTTTAATATATTTCTTTTAATATCAATAACTAATATAAAGATATCACTTATATTTATCCTTATTTTTAATAACTAATATTTAAATTAAGTGTTTTGTATTTGTCTATGAGATTATTTAAAAGGATATATAAGATTTATTAGTTAGTTTAAAATCAAATTATATTAAAAAAATACACAGAAGTGTGGAATGCACATGCGGTCGTTAAAAAAAGAATAAGAATAGTTTTCCAAATTAAAAAAAAAACTTGTATTGAATATAGATGTACATTTGGGGCAACGATTAGGTGACCTGATAACCGATTTATTTAAAGCTCGGGTTAGTCGGGTTCAGGTTAGTTTGGGTCGGTTTATTTGGTTTTCGGGTTTAGATGTAAAATAAAATAAAAAATAAATGTTTTTTTCTTTTGCAAAATATAATCAAAATTTATCATGCTACCAAACGTATATCATTACAATTCAAATCTAATTTGACAATATAATATGATAATATTCAAAAATATCGAAGCAAACCATAATCCCAAATCTGAATGTTCTAAATACGAAATACTGCAACCAAAATGCATCAATAAAAAAGACAACAAAAGTTCGCTTTTAATTTGGGTTTCGAGTATCGGGTATTTTGGGTCGAGCCGTTCAGGTTTTTTGCTTGAGAAAAGTGTCCCGATAATCAATTCATTTAAGATTTAAGTGACTTCGTATTCGAGTCGGGCTTTGAGTTTCGGATAAAAAAAAACCCTAAACCCCTAACGATGATTCTATGGATAACTGAAAATGTAACTTTCTTTTTGTTTCACATTTTATGTAATAAATCATTTCACTAATAATTATTTATATACAAAATATACAAATTTATGATTTATATTTTTTAGTTATTTAACTCTGTAAGATACGGGTTTGTAAACTAGTACCATAATATAACACATTATTTATTATAAAATGATTACCTTTAATACTCACTCTTACTTTTAATTTAATATATATATATATAGGGAGAGGTTCATGAGAAAACTAGTTATAAATGAGAAAATTAGAAAACTAACTAAAAAAGCCTAAAAAACATTTCAAAATTTTTTTTTGAATTTTTTTATTAAAAATCGCTACTTTTTATTAAAAAAAACCTTTTTTCCAAAAAAAAAAAAAACCTTGTACTACGCATGTGCATTAAAATATGTGTACTACACTTGTGCATTATATGTATATGTTGCACATGTGCATTATTTGCTTAAACTTAACTTTTAGGGTTAGGTTTTTTGGAGATTTAGGATTAGTATTAGGTTTTTGGGTTGGGGGGAGGGGGGTTTAGGTTTTTTGGGGTTTTTGTTTACGGGTTTAGCTTTTTGGTGGGTCGGGGTTTAGGCATTTGGTGGGAGGGTGGATTTAGGTTTTTTAGAGGGTGGGTTAGGTGGTTTAGGCTTTTCCGTACTTGTTCACATGTGCAGCACAACTTTTTTTATTTTTTTATGGAAAATTTTTTTTTTATATATTAATATTAGCGATTTTTAATTAAAAAATTCAAATTTTTTTTATATGTTTTCTTGGCTTTTTTAGTTAGTTTTTTTTCTCATTTAAACTAGTTATATATATATTATATAGGGGGCAACTTAAAGTAATTTGCCACTTACTTAAAAACACCCTTACAACATTATGTACAACTCTCAAAGCACCAGAAAACACGCATCACTTTTTAAGGATTACCCTTCTTACGAATCATGATCTACACCATCCATTTCTTTCACACGGATCATGATCTAGACCGTCCGTTCCTTCCTCTTTCTCTCTCACACGGATCATCATCATCCATTCCTTTCTCTCTCTACATCTCAAAATTCAAATCCAATCTACATCTGCTTCCCCTCTCTCTCTACACGGTGACCAAAGGTTTCCAGGTCTCATTTGGCATGCATCACTTGCAACTACATCTAAGGTATGATTCTTAAAGCTTACTTTCATCTCCTTTTTCTGTTTCAGAGGTTGATTTTTTCTCTATTTGGAGAACCATGACTACAATGGCAGAATATGAAGGAATCTTGTTGGGTATGGGTAACCCCCTTCTCGACATTTCAGCCGTTGTTGACAAGAGTTCCTCACCAAGTAAACCCCCTTTCTCTTTCACGCTTTAAGTGATGTGATTGTTTGGATCTGACTTCATACTGTTTTGATCTAGATTTGGTATTGTTGTTATGTTTATTTTTAGTACAGATCTGATGTTTTTTTGTTCTTTTGTTTAGTTGGTTTGCTTTGATTGTACTGTCAGTTAGGGTTTTAGATCTAGGGTTCGTAAGCTTTTGAGAATGTAGCAGCATGTATAGGAGTTGCAAGTAGCTTAATTTGAGTTTAATTAGCTGAACTGAGCTTATTTTGGATTGATTATTATATTGTTTTTGGGTTTCATATGTTATGTTTTTTTATTCTTGTTTTCTTGATTTTTGTATCTAACTGTATTATATATAGTTTTGGATCTTGATTTGTTGATAAAAATACACAATGTTTGGCTTAGATGTAGCATACTTCCATGGTGTTTTTATTGCCTGATCCAATGGTTACTGTACATACAACTTTGATTTGGAACAGAGGTGACAAGAAAGATTAAGCTCTTTGCTTAAAGTGCAATCTTTTTGTTGTTTGTGTATTTTTTTGTTACCACTAGAGGTATTTTGAGCTTGCATTTATTTAACATTAGGAGTTAACTTGAGCTAATGGTACATCTATTATGGATAAGAAAGATGATCTATATGGATGTTAAATCTTTTTGATTATCAATGTTGATATCAACCGTTGGTTCGTGACCTCGTATTCTTGTTTGAGGACTGATATCTTGTTATACCCTAACCTCTTACTTTTTGAAAATTTAGATATGATATCAAGTTGAACAATGCTATCCTTGCCGAAGACAAGCATTTGCCCATGTAAGTCTTCTTCTTCGCCCTAATCCTTCACATTGGCAACGTTATCTTATTGCGTTATAGAATCTATTTGGATTAAGATTAACATATTAGTATTCTTTACATCATATATTAGGGATAATCACTTTTATTTATTCGGACACGATGTATTTTGCCATGTCTGAACATATCTTTTTTTAACACCCTAACAAGGGTTCATAATGATCTAACAATTTATGATCGCATGTTGCATTATCTTGTTATGTTATTGATTATAATGATCTTGTTTTGGTTTGGCTTCTTTTCAGGTATGATGAAATGTCATCTAAATACAATGTGGATTACATTGCTGGAGGTGCTACTCAAAATTCCATCCGAGTTTACCAGGTAAGTAACCGAACGATTTTTTTTATCTTAATTTATGTAGTGAAAATACTGATTTACCCTTCTGTGGTGGTTTTCAGTGAATGCTTCAAATCCCTGGTGCAACAAGTTATATGGGTTGTGTCGGGAAGGACAAGTATGGTGAGGAGATGGCAAAGAACTCAAAAAGTGCTGGTGTTAATGTACTAATCTTCTTTCTTTTGTTCTGTTTGGAGTCTTCTTGGCAGTGTTTAGATTTGTGTTTTAAAACTGATAATCTTATGGTTAAAATAAACAGTTTTTAGTGTTTCCTGAACAACTTTTGTGTCTGATTATTTAGGTGTCAATTATATTTGTATTATAATTTTCATACTGTTTAAACATCCAAACACTATTTTCTACGGTTTGTTTTGTTTTAACTGATAATCTGATTATTATTATTCAAATCACGTAATTACTTTCAAAACACACTTCCAAACACACAGTACTATTTTTACTTATGTATTGACTTACATTTTTCTTAATGATGCTGTTTTTTAGGTGCACTATTATGAGGATGAAACTGCACCAACCGGTACATGTGCTGTCTGTGTTGTTGGCGGTGACAAACAAGTTTCTCAACTTCACACAATATCCATGTTAATTTGGAAACATGTTCTACGCAAAAGTGTTTGCTTCCGCTTTTTTGAAAGATGCAGTGATGCACAAATATTGTAATCAAACCAGAATATATCTTTGTGAATAGTAATTTAACAAAGATTCTTGCTTTTATCAGGTCTCTTATTGCCAACCTGTCTGCTGCCAACTGCTACAAGTCTGAGCACTTAAAGCGTCTAGAGAACTGGGCACTCGGTACTGATTCCCGACTCATTTTTTTTTAAATATTCTTGTGTCTCCATACATCTTTCAGTTTGCTAAGATAAACGATTTTTGACAGTTGAAAAGGCCAAATACATCTATATTGCTGGCTTTTTCCTTACTGTGTCTCCTGAATCAATTCAGCTTGTAGCGGAGCATGCTGCTGCAACAAACAAGGTTATCCTTGCTGAAGACTAGCATTTACCCATGTAAGTGTTCTTCGCCTTATTTCATTACATTGGCAACATTATATTATCCTTGCTGAAGACTTTATTTTAGTTTTACTAAACGGGTCAAGCAGTACGACCAGTCGATATATATCTAACGGGTCAACTTAATTTATTTTAGTTTTACTAAATGGGTCAAACAGTACGACCGGTTGATATATATCTAACGGGTCAACTTATTTATTTTAATAAAGCTAAACGGGTCAAACAATACGACCAACCAATATATCTCAAACGGATCAACTTAATTTTTTTTTTTTGCTAAATGGGTCAAACAATACGACCAATCGATATATATCTAACGGGTCAACATAATTTATTTTTTCTTATATATATTGGCACTGGTCTGGCCCATTAAAAAAGGGAGAAGTACACTTAACATTAATGGTCTCTTGTTTGAAATGGAATTGCGCCAACGGAAACCGCCCTGCTCGACTGGCCATCAACCTTATGGCTGATGGCGTCCATTACGAGCATCTCAACAAGACTTATTATTGTTTGACCCAAACAGCCCAACATTTGTATAATGATTGACTTATTATTGTTTGACCATTGTTTGATGTTGATATTGTTGAACTTTGTTTTGTGATTAATTATAATGCTTGACTGATTATGTATAATGTGAACTTTGTAGTTGGAATTAGAGTCAACTGGACCCTAAACCATGTGGCCGTGCACGTGTTTGTGGTGGTCAGGATCTGGAACAACCATCCTGGAAGTTCGTTTTGAACATGGCCTGCCGGAAAGGAGGATCGACTAGGCGGCTATTAGTGTTTGTTAGTGTTTGTAAGCCCCTTATTGCTGTTGTTTGTCACATTTACGTTAGTCAAGATGGGTGAAGTCATTATATGCCTGCCAAGGGGCCTTGGGCTGATGATAACTGTGAAGCGGCTGATCATTATACTACAAAAATCGTTGGAGTTTCGGTATGTAACTGGAACAATATAATAGAATGTTTTGTGTTACTACAACACTATAACTTGATTGAAAATCTATCTTTCTGCAGGACTCCCCTACCTTACATCTGCTATTAAACCGGATCTTCTAAGGTGTGATTCATGTGGAGAAGACCTCTGTCTTGTGGTTCAGGTTAATGTTAAAATGTTACTAATCTAGTCTTGAAATTTTGATTTTGGATTTTTTCTTTCATATTAGAGTGGTTAGAACTGTGTTTTGTTTATGATTATGACGCCTATTTCATGTCTTTATTTTTCAGATATATTCCCCTATTTCCAGCAAGATGTTAATTTATATATTTGCTTGTGTAGCACCAGCTTGTCAGGCTTTGAGGCAGGTAATTCTTATGTGTTCTATCTTTTTGGTAGGTAAATGATCACAAATCGCGATTCTCCTACAATAATTAAAAGTTAGTTGTTCACCAAAAGTTTCTTTTTTTTACTGTTAGAGAACTTAGAGCTTTTGTGTGTAGACCAGTAAATATGGAGGATCTATAAAGCACTTAGACCTGTGAAACCGCAAAAATAAAGTGTCATTTAGCTGATATAGGTCGTACACTTACTGAAGCTATATTCTTTCTCTATCTTCGTCTTTAAAAACCTTTCACTGATGAAGAACCAAAGCCTTTAGGCCATGACTCTTCTACATCGCCATCAACCAAGTTGCAGGATGAGCCATGGGCATTTGAGTTTGAAAACACTTGTGGTTTGTTGTTGTAGACAAGAAGTTAACACTTGTGACCTGCTCAGGTCATTGATGTCATCAGTAAATCTATGTTCTTTTCTAATCAACAAGGGGAGATAACTCTTTTCTTTTTCTGGTGGAAGTGATCATCAGAATGATCTTCACTTGTATATTATGTTTAACTGACATATTTTATGGTTTTATAAAGTTTGTTGTCATGGGTTTTAAAGTTTAAATATTGTCGCACTCTATACTTAAAGCTACTGTATTGATTTTGGTCATAAGCTTACAGTTTTTTTTAGTGAGGTATTTTTAATTGTTGACATACTGAGAAACTATATACATAAAGTATTCTTGCACCTTTTTCTTAAAATGCACACAAACACACACACACACACACAATAAGCAACATATGAAAGATTGTACATGGAAGACATCCTTTATTGAGATATGTAAGCCTTATGGCATAGATAGAACAAAGCGATGTTATGAATAAGAAAACTAAGAGACGCCATATACAAACGTCACAAGAGAATTGATAAACTAATAGAAAATGAGTACCCAAGGCGCTAGGCGTGCGAGATGAACTGAAAAACCCCTTAACGGCTTGAGACTGTGCCTCCATGGCCCTAAACTCACCAACCTAAATGATATGTTTCCCGTCGCATCGCGTGGGTAAACGACATAAAAGGAAAAAAGTCACGTGTCAAAGTCGTTCAAAATGTATATACAAAACCACCTGAATCATTCTTCCAAAATTACCAAACTATAACCACTTATTTTTAATACATGCCTTTGCCCATTCGACTTTTATATGTTCTGTGTATTTGCACCCACTCATCTCTTGACAAATCCTTACCGTCAGGATGATGCTAGAGACGCTGCAAATAACGTTGGAAAGACCAATGTAGATTAATTTAGAATCACATATATATAAATACATTTTCAATGATCATACTTGTTCAAGAGTAAGATGAGCAAGATCAGTTGTTGATGTCATCACTCCAGCAGCAAAGCTACCCAGTTCAAGGGTTAGACCATCACTCCAGCAGCAAAGCTACCCAGATCAAGGGTTAGACCCAATCTGGACTACACTGAAATCATAGGATAACTTGTCATTATAAGCACAATAGGGCATTCTTAGAACTATTTTCAATAGTGTATCATCATAAGATAGCTGATAGAAGTGACAAAATGGCAGAGGCTATAACGGGTCAAAATGGGTAAGATTGAACCAACATGCTTTTTACCCCAACTTTTTTTATATACAGTTTATGTAAATATATAAAATATGATTAATTGATTATAACATGTAAAATATTAATCTAACTTCTTAAATGAAAATAATTAGAAGCAACCTGAAATTTAAAGTTCCAAATTTTGAATTTGCAATGCTGAAACTTGATCAATTTGGTTAAGATTCAAAAAATATGATTTGGAAAACTAACCCCACAACTGGTATCAGTGGTTGTACGAATAGTTCCATCTTTCATCACCGGGAATAGATTTTGCGTTAAATCAACATACGCGCTAATGCCATTGGGGAACATAGTACCACGACCTGGAAAGTATATTTTTTCTCCCTCTTTCCTTAGCCAATGCTGGTTTGAGTTCTGTTTGTTGATCCAGTCATAGTCATACGGTACATTCCTAGAAAGTTAAACATGCAAAAGTTAGCAAAATGATGACAAGCCGTAATTTTGAACAATATACAGGTTGTGTTTTACCTCAAACATGTTTAATTAAAATAAGTAGCTAGAACTAAATTAGGTCAAATGGGCCGAGCGCACTCAAAGTTACCGAAAGTCCCAGCTCTCATTTTTGTAATGGACAGTATCGCTTTGAGTCGTAATTAACGTATTAACTATTAGGACAAAAAAAGGTTGTGGGTGAACGGAAAAGGAAAGAACCCAATCTGGAGTGCCGCAAAAAAATGACCCGTTTGAACTCAAACCGGATTTGATGTGTTAACCAACCTACCCATCATTACCACCTCTAAACTTGATCCAAGATTGACATAAAGATACAAAAGACTGGAAATTTATCTCTACCAACATTCGTCTTAATAACCAATCCTGGTCTTCCCTTACCAATCCAGCCTTAACCAAAAGCTCCTCAAGAGTCAGCTCACCTAATGTCAAAAAGAAAACCAGCATGAGGACTACCAGGTGTTCATCAATCAAGATTCTGATTGACTTACGTATTTTAAACTGGAAACCAAATAACATTAATGATAAATAATTCTAGAGAACGTATGTCGTACTTACCTCAAGGTCATTGCAAAACGGTACTAATGACATCGGCATAATGATCTATAAAACAAGATAACACACTCAACATTAACTACATAGTTCCTTTGAACAACATTGCTTTGAACGCGATATGCATATACAAGAGAGTTATGATTTCAGAAATACACAAAAAGTAAACCACCAGAACACCAGTTCGACATTATGCACTAAATATCCTTAGAAAAATAATGTAAGCGTTTTGAAGTAATTAAGAAATTTGGTCAGCGAGAATTTACGTAATGACGTGTGATGACGACGGCGATAACACGAACGGCATCCCAAGTTTCCTCTGGTGTGTTAAAACGTGTGAGTTTGAAACCACCACAGTATAGATCAACTAAAAAAACTATCTGGGCGACTCCCATACACAAAACTCATTTTAGTTTAAAAATTATTTTGTAATTAAAATAATTTAATTTTGACAAAAAAGTCCAGTATTTCTCAATCAAACACGTATTTGGATAATTTATCAATCAAGCTACCTCATACATTACCATTTCAGATGTATATATTTGGTTCTCAACATGGACATGAGTACAATGCAGAAGTTATCTGCAAAACTGAATAACTGTAAACTTTTTCTCAGAAAATTTTATAAAATGGAACACAAAGTTTCAGAATCAGTTTACACTACAAACCAATGCTCCCTGCACTTTTCAATATTATTACTTTAGATTAGCTATGTTTCCTACATGTTCAAACATCAATCCAATTAACGACTTGTTTCTTTGTATGCAAAATCAACAACAGTAACCAAATCATTCATCTCACAATCAAATCGAGAGAAAAAGAAAGTATTTAATACCAAAATGAGTTTAGGTAAAATATGCACATGTAATCAAAATTAGCGCAAAATCAAACCTGAAGATCTGCAACGGGTTTCACTTTCTCGACATATGGATACCGGGCGCTGCCGCAATCCAAGCTCTCTCCTTATATATGGTGTTTCATAATTTGTAAGCGTGGTAAAATTATAATCTTTTCCATCACATTTGCTTTATATAGTATTATAGATTATAGATATATGACATTAATTATAGACAACACCTTACATTAATTCCCATGTCACGATATTTTTTCAGATTAACAAAATGATATGATCTTCCTCTAATATGTAAAACAAACATCAAAAAATATATTTTCTATTTATATTAAACTTTTGACAAAGTTCATTATTAACCCTTGACATGAGATACATTCGTTATTAACCTTTAAAATTTTGAGGACATTCATTATCTACCCTCGTACTTTTAACATGAAAAAAATATTAAACCTCATCTTTAAATAACCACACATTCACTTCTAACTTTTGATAATTAACAACTTTGACCCTCTAATATTTTCTACTTAATAACTTGACACTTTCTTTTATTTAGATTACTTTTACGATCTTCTTCACTTCTAACATTTGGTAGTTGACAAATTTGACCCTCCAACCTTTTATACTTAATAGCTTGACACTTCCTTTTGATTAAATTACTTTTACGACCTTCTCCACTTCTAACTTTTGGTAATTGACAACTTTGACCCTCCAACCTTTTTTACTTAATAACTTGATACCTTCTTTTTACGACTTTATACTGCAACGTGCGACACATTATTATACTTTTTTTAGAGTTAAGTGTCATTTACGTCCATGTGGTTTGTCCACTTATGCCATTTAGGCCGAATTTTAATATTGTACTACTTTCCTCCCTGACATTCTCGAAACGTGCCATTTCAGTCTAAAAAAATAACCCAGTTAAAAAATTGATAACTCAGTTATCCTAGGGGCCTATATGGCATATAAAGTATAGGGACGAAAATGACACATAACTTCAAGATATATATTTTTAAATTTATTATTATTATTATTATTATTATTATTATTATTATTATTATTATTATTATTATTATATACACAGTTAGGGAGAAACATTTGGTACCGGTATTGAAGTTCCCGTATGAATCATTTTCGGTACCAACGTTTTGGCGTTTTCGGTTCGGTACCGGCATTTTACCGAATCTTACCTTTAAATACCAGTATCGTACCGATACGTACTATACCAAACATTTTCGGTACCGGTACCAGGCTCGTCCTTACACCCATACACAGAGGATCTTTCACCCCCTTACATCACCACCACCACAGCCACCGCTGCCACCACCAAGCCGTATCGAGAGAGAGCTGTTATGATCTAACTTGGGTTTGAGGGTTTTTTTACAGGTGGTGGTTGTAACGCTTCGCCTTTCGCAACTTTCCATTTTTAGTAAGATTGTATCATATTTCTATTTCCGGAAACTCGTTTCCTTTGTAATCGCATTTCGTTTCAAATCATTGTAAATCCGAGACTTCAATCGTAATGAAATTAATCTTTATGTGGAATATACATTACTTATACATGTTTATATATCGATTTATACCCACGTTTATTAACATAGTTCGCACCACAAAATAACTCGTAAACAATTCTCGTGTAATCTGTAGGACCGTCCTCCTCAGCTCGGGAACCTAAATTTGTATCTAATGTCCATATAAGAGGAAATTATATGACACGTTAACCAAATGCACAAGAATTACTGTTTAATTGTCTGTTTATTAAGTCTAAAAGTATTACAATTGCGTTTCCAAACAGACAGAGCTTCGTCGTCAATGTCGCAAAGTACTTACAATGCTAGACCCATGACATCCTATATATAGACAAAGAAGTTCGCTCGAAGTGTGTCCAGGCTAGATCACGTTCGGCCGAACTTGATCAGCCTATACTAACTTCGGCCGAACTTGCTTGTTTCAAGATAAATACATTATGAAATCCAACAATTCAAGCTCTAAACATACAGAATCGATCCAAGACCTAGACAATAGACATTATGCATCAACAGACTCCCCCTTGGATATTGTCGCAGCGTCTTGATCAGTCTTCAATCTTTAACATCTTCCGAAGAAGTTCTTGTACGACTTTTTTCGATGTTCTTGCTTAGGAATCGGCGTTTGGTCAGTAGGAGGTGCCCACTTCATGAATTGGAATCTTCTAATTCTTGCCTCCCTACCCCTTTCGTGTATCTTCTCTAAACGTTTTTCTTCCTTTAAGAACTCTTCTCTTTCTAGCTCTCTCCATCTCGATTCCCACATATGACCTGAATTAATACCATGTGCATAGCAAACGTTAATCACACCTTGGTATTGCATCGCTTGGACTTCTTCACGTTTATCGAAACAAATCTTGTTGAAGAACAAGCACTTTATATCTTCCTTCAAGTAATTAACTAGCCACATCGGGTCTAGTATTTGTATCGTTCTCCACAGCCCCCAAATTCTCCTTCGTTCAATCGGTTATGGATCCTTTTCTTTCGTTATATCCCATGTCTCGTCAGCACGTAATACAATAACAGCTTCACATGTCGCTGATCCGTTTGCCACCACAAAAATTAAGGATGAAAATCCTGTTCAATGGCTTCAGTGGCATATTTTTCATTGCTCATGGACGCTTCATCACTAGTGTAATGTCTTTTTCTCCCGTTTTCTTGTTAATCGTTATTCTACGTTTAGGGATAAACGACTTCCACAATTCAAAACCTCTCGATGTGTAGGAACGTCCACGAACAGCTCAGGAACCTAAATTTGTTATCTAATTTCCAATTAGGCGGAAACTAATGACATGTTAATCAAACAACAAGAATTACTCATTTAAACGTTGTTTTCATTGATCTAAAGTCATATACATTCGAGAACCAGATCCGACAGAGCTTCGTCGTCTCTGTGCTAAAATCTCTAACTCTTACAAATGAAAACCCAAGGCACCTATTTATAGGAACACAAGTTCGGCCATAAAAGACACAAGTTCGGCCGAACTTGCATAAGCAAGTTCGGCCGAACATGCATTACATGATAACATCATGCGCGAACTTGGCCAAACAAGTTTGCTGATGAGACTGTAAGTTCGCCCGAACTTGACCTTCCAATCACCATACCAGCGAACTTGCCCTATTACATACATAAATACGCCTCGCTTCTAACACATTAAGCCCTATTCGCTCAGACTCGATACATAATGACGTTAATGAAGAAGGCAACAGACATATGCACCAACAGACTCCCCCTTGGATGTTGCCGTAGTCATCTTGATGTAAACATCCTTTTGATATATGCACCAACAGAGTTTCCCAGACATCCTCTCTTTGGATATTGCCGTAGTCATCCTTGACATTTAAAATCTTCTGAGTCTTCTGATATTTTTAGTTCTTGAATAAACTTTAACGTATTGATCTTCAATCTCCATCTTTTTCTTTAAATTTATCTTGATAAAACTTTTAAGTTCCAAGCTCCTCCTTTGTTGTGAGCTATGCTCCCCTTGCTTTAAGCTTTATCTTCAATTACGTTTCATCCTGCTCTCCCTAAAACTTTACTTCCTGTTTCAAAGTACTTGGGAATTCAAATAAACATTTTAGATTATAGCTTTGAAATTTTGTACCACATGTATTCCATACCACTTGTACAAAACTTGTACTTCAAATTTTAATCTTCATTTTTCAGTTATTTCAAGTTCAAATTAATGATCTTGAATACGTTTAAAACCTTCAACTTTCAATTATTGAAATAAAATCCTCTTAGTTGATCAAGTCCAAGTTAACGACCTCAGTTTGAAAAACCGTTAAGAACGATCTGATGTTTTCTTCAGTTTTTAAAGTTTCAGTTTAATGAACTTTCTATGAATAAATTTTTCATCATCTTACCAGACTTCGATGATCTGTTCTCCAACATTGGTTTGTTGAAACTAACGTAGAAACAAAATCTTTTTGATTTTTAGAAAGTTTATGCTAAAACACACTGAAAATCTTTTTGCTTTTATCTTTGAAAAGCAAGTAAAGAAAGTAAACTATGTACAAACATATTTACAGACATATTTTTGTGAATTTGTGTCTAAGGATCATATCAGTTTGTTTGAGACATATCACCAGTACCGTTGACCTTTTTGAGACTTTAAGTTTTAAACTTGTTTACCTTAGATTGTCGATATGTTTGTCCACTTAAACTTCATCACGTTTCTCAATTGTTCCAAGATATGTTAGGTAAGAATTATGAAACTTGACTTAACTATGGTTCCCACCTCTCGAATATACTCCCGAATCCAGATTCCCTAGATTTCATCTTACAGGTGAGTATAGCGTAATTGATATCTGTATTTGGGTTGTGCGAGACCTTGAGAGCTCAGGTTAGTACTACCGTACCGACAAAGAGATAAAGGCTCGACTTTCAGATGTGTTCCACTTAAGGAATCTTTTCATCATTGCAAATGATTAGATCTTTCGATTTTTTCAAGTTTGCATGCTATTTGGGGTTTTTAGCAAAAGCATTATAAAAGTTCTAGGCTATTGCTTCCACAAAATCAGAAGAACTTGTATAATACCCTAGATATCAATTATCTAATAAAGACCTCGTATCTCAGAATCAGGCAACCCTTCAATCGAAATTTCGGAGTACTAAGTCCATATATCCAAGATGTGTTAAATCACGAGATTAAACAATTGTAAAATTTAGTTTATATCCCGGAAACAATCTACTGAACGTGTAAAGCCTATCGACATATCCACAGTAAGACTTGTTTATCACTTTTAAACTTTACAAATCTTTAGCATACCGTGATAGTCCACTGATGTACTATCATTTCCTTTTTGACAACCAAATTCTTTCTGTCTTTTTCGATGTTTTTGTACTTTGTACTTTTGAATTTTTCAATGTTTTTGAATTTTCAACTTTTTCATATGTTTTTGATTTTTCAACACCTTTCAAATTTTCTTACTCCCCATAAAATCAAAAACATATTTTTGGATTTTAGATTTAAAGAAATTCTTCTAAAAATGTAACAAACCAATGCGGATCCCGTGATCTCGTCGTCCGATCCTTTTTTTCAATCCTATATGGAAGAAGCAACCCTTGACCATTCACTCCTCGAAGCTTATTGGATCACTTTCATCGTCGTTGAATTCTAACACCCTTCAAATGTCAGCTTCGGCGACCAAAAATTCTTTATTTTCGTTCCCGACACGAATTGCAGACTTTATAACTTTATTCGCTTCGTTGTACGATGCTGCGTTCCAAAATAAGTAGACGTGCGATCTATACACAACATGTTTATCGGTGATCACCTTTGTTATCGGGATTCTGCCTAAAAACTTCAAGATCTTAGAAAATGCAGACAACATTGGATAGATCTTCTCGTCAAGCGATGTACAAGTATTATGAAACTTGTTAAATGAAAGCTTGATATTATGCGGACAGAGAAAACAAACACTTGTTATACAAAACAATTCAATACATAACAAAACAATCAACTTCGGCCGAACATGTACAAAACAAACCAATTTAAACATTTTTCACAAGTTTGGGCGAACTTGTTATACAAACAAGTTTTTCAGAATGTAAACAAGTTCGGGGAACTTGTTACAATTTCAAGTTTCAAGCAGGATCAGAACAACTTCGCCCGAAGTTGATGTAAAACATCAACAACAAGTTCGGGCGAACTTGTCGTCTTTTCCAAAGTTTCTGCAACACACAAACATGTTCAATTTATTGATTTTATGGATTGTTAAGCATGTTAACATGAATATTAACTCATTTATCCATTCAATTCATTCAATCAAACCCTAGATCTACTTGATTTTACATGTTCGGTTCAAAACAGTTCGTTCAAGCTCTTTTCATGGATGTTTTGTTTGTTAATACCTCAGCCATGATGATAAGTTTGCCAATCACTTATGATCACGTTCAATTTGGGTAGCACAAAGGCTTAAATTTAGCAATTTAATTTTTCGCTCAAAAACACCTAAGTTTGCTCGAAAACACTTTTGAAACAGATAATGTGAATTTCCAGCGAACTTGACCTTATATAGTGAGTCATGTTCGGGCGAACTTGACTTCTTTACAATAAAAAACTAACCAGAAAATTCGCCCGAAGTTACACACTCAATGAAACAGTTAACATCCAGCAACTTCGGTCGAACTTAGCTAAGCCAAAATTCAAACTTTTCAAAATTTTCATTTTTAACCATTTACTTTCACATGTTTACCAGTTATGAAAATCCACTCAGTTGACCAAGTCCAAGTTAATGACCTTGGTTAACCGATTTGTCTGCCGAGTTCAAGTTAATGACCTTGGTTTGACCCGTTATGAACAAACTGATGTTTTCTTCAAATTTAAAGTTTCAAATTAATGATCTTTTCATCGTTTTCGTGTATTTTGATTTTAACAGATTAGCTCCCAACCCGTTTTCGTCAAGATTCCAACAACTTAGCACCATTCCGAACTCTGAAGATCCGCTTTCCATCATTGGCTGTTGAAAACAATGTAGAAATAAAATCTTTTTGAATTTTTGAAAGTTTATGCTAAAACACGCTGAAATCTTTTTGGGTTTAAATCTGAAATCAAATAAGCTATGTACAAACATATTTACAAACATATTTTTGTGAATTCGTGTCTAAGGATCATATCAGTTGATTGAGACGTATCATCAGTACCCTTGACCTTATGATGACTTTAAGTTTTAAATTCGTTTACCTAGATTGTCGATATGTTTGTCCACTTAAACTTCGACACATTTCTCAATTGTTCCAAGATATCTTAGTTGAAGTTATGAAACTTGACTCAACTATGGTTCCCATCTCAGAATATACTCTCGTATCAAGATTCCCTAGATTTTATCTTACAGGTGAGCATAGCGTAATTGATATCTGTATCTGGGTTATGCGAAGCCTTGAGAGCTCAGGTTAATACCACCATATCGACAAAGAGATGAAGGCTCGACTTTAAGGTGTGTTCCAATTAAGGAATCTTTTAAGCACAACAAATGATTAGATCTTTCGATTCTTTCAATTTTGCATGAAGTTTTAGGGTTTTTTAGCAAAAGCATTATAGAAGTTCTAGGCTATTGCTTTCGCAAAATCAGAAGAACTTGTATAATACCCCAGATATCAGTCATCTATAAAGACCTCGTATCTCAGAATCATACAATCCCTCAAACGAAATTTCGGAGTACTAAGTCTATATATCCGAGAGATGTTAATCCACAAGTTTAAGCAGTTGTAAAATTTAGTTTATATCCCGGAAACAATTTACTGAACGTGTAAATCCTATCGACACATCCACCGTAAGACTTGTTTATACTTTTTAAACTTTACAAATCCTTAGCATACTGTGATAGTCCACTGATGTACTATTGTTAATGCACTTTGTGTTCTTCACTTGTCGAATAGGCTAGATAGAGCGTGTGTTGAATATTGTATAGGTTAGAATCGAACACACGACCAAAATACAGAGTTTTCAGTGTAAAAGGGAACAAGTTCGCTCGAACTTGAGCTGTGGAGGTCAAGTTCGCTCATGATGGTGAGTTGATGTCAAGTTCGGCCGAACTTGACTAGGTCAAGTTCGCCCGAACTTAGATGCTTACCAGCGAACTTCTCATCCTATAAATAGGTGGTGTGTGTTCATTTGCATTTGAGTTTTTGCCATCCCTACAGGGAGGTGCTGCTGGATTCTCTCCAGGAACTCTGGCAGCTGGACTTATAAAGATGTATACTCTTTCGGTATGAATGAAGACTTCCGCTGCATTCTGTTTCTACTCCTTTCTGTAATAACATTCTACCGATTCGGTTTACGTTTACGCATTAACTTCCGTTTAGAACCGCCTGATCACAGACCTTCAACTATCATTTCCTTTATACATAAAATTCTTTTTGTCTTTTTCATGTTTTTGTAATTTTGGTTTTTCATATGTTTTTGTATTTTCTCATAATTTTTCTCCCCCTAAAATCAAAAACATATTTTTGTATTTTAGTTTTTAAGAAATTTTTAATCCTAAAAGGTAACAAACCAATGAGGATCACGAGAACTCGGTGTCCGATCCATATCCAACTTCTGCATCCGCACCTGTCAAAAGATTTTTCATACCATTAATCCTCATTAAGTATTTAAACCGTGAAAGAGTAAATAGTTGGGTATAAAAATCAGCTTTTTGTTCATCGGTGTGGATTTTCTCAATTCGTACCAACTTCTTTTCGCAGCAATCACGAATGAAGTGGTATCGAATCTCGATATGTTTTGTTCGAGAGTGATGAACTGGATTTTTAGTTATGTTGATAGCTGCCTTATTATCAACATATAGCGGCGTGTCAAGAAATTGCAGACCATAGTCTCTCATTTGCTGTTGGATCCACATAATCTATGAACAATAGCTGGAGGCCGAGATATACTCAGCTTCACAAGTAGAGAGAGCGACCGTAGTCTGTTTCTTACACTGCCAGGTTACCAAGCGTGTTCCGAAGAACTGGCAGCCCGCTAGTTGATTTTGAATTCAACTTATCTACACCGAAGTCAGAATCAGCGTATCCCGTCAGATCAAAGTTATCATTCTTCGGGTACCACAAGCCGGTGCTTGGACATCCCTTCAAGTATCTGAAAATTCGCTTCACGATCTGCGTGTGAGAGATTCTTAGGCTGGACTGATATCTGGCGCAGTGGCAGGTAGAATACATGATATCTGGGCAAGATGCCGTCAGATACATAAGTGATCCAATCATCAACCTGTAAAGAGTATCATCAACTTTGGTTCCGGTTTCGTCGATGCAAATTCCGTGATTGAGAGCAAGAGGAGTGGATAATGGCTTCAAGCTTTCCATTTCAAACTTCTTCAAGATGTCATGAACATACTTAGTTTGATGAATGAAAATACTGTCTGGCAATTGATCAACTTGCAATCCAAGGAAGAATTTCATTTTGTCCATAGAAGACATCTCGAATTCTTCTTCATGATTTTCTCAAACTCTTTGCAAAGATCGTCATTTGTTGAACCAAATATGATGTCGTCCACATAAATTTGTACAATAATCAGATGATTTCCAACTTCTTTGGTAAATAGCATACTATCCACTGTTTCTCTAATAAAGCCGTTGCCGACGAGATGTTGAGATAACGTCTCATACCAGGCTCTTGGGGCCTGATGCAAACCATATAGTGCTTTATCCAGGAGATAAGCTTTCTTCTTGTTTAGTGCATCGACAAAACCCGGCGGTTGGCCGACATATACTTGCTCTCGTAGCTTACCGTATAGAAAAGCGGATTGCTCATCCAACTGGTACACTTTAAATCCTTTCCAAGCAACAAATGCAAGGAAAATGCAAATGGACTCCAATCTAGCAACTGATGCATACACTTCTGTATAATTAATTCTTCCTGTTGATGGAATCCTTTGACAACGAGCCAAGCTTTGTTGTGCACTATTACTCCACGACCATCACGCTTGCACTTGAAGAACCATTTGGTATCTATCGCCTTTTGATTCTCCGGAAGTTCAACAAGCTTCCAACCCATAGCTTTTCAAACTGTAGCAGTTCTTCTTGCATCGCTTGCACCCAATTTTCAACTCTCAAAGCTTCAGAAACATTCTTCGGCTCAACTTGGGATATGAAGCATGAATAGTAGCAATACTCGTATAGAAACAACTCAAGCTTTGTTAATCTGGCTCCTTGTTCTCATGCCAGTTTGCAATTCACCAATTATAGAATTTGATGGGTTGTATGAATAGTGTTAGTACATAATGTCTATGTCTTAGTCTTGGATCGAGTCTGTTTAGTTTTGGCTAGATTAGACTAGAAAATGAAGGTATTTATGTAATTAGCATACAAGTTCGCCCGAAATCATTATGTAAGATCAACTTCAGCCGAACTTGATCAAGACAAGTTCGCCCGAACTTGATCTCATCCCAGTGAACTTGTGTGGCTATATATAGGTGTCTTGTTTCCTTCATATGTAACTTCTGCAATTTTGACACACAGACGACGAAGCTCTGTCGGATTTGGATCTGAATGTATTGAACTATTATGATCAATAAAACAATGTTTAAACAGTAGATCTTGTCTATTCGGTTAATCTTGTCATATAATTTCCGCTTGTATGGACAATAGAAACAATTTAGGTTCCTAAGCTAAACGGGAGACGATCTAACAAGTGGTATCAGAGCCACGGTACCTAAATTGGTGAAATCATAGCAAGATCTACTCTTATTCTACCTCTTTCTACCATTTTTCTTCATTTTTAAAAGAAAGCAATGAATTCACGGATAAAAGTTGCTAATTTTTGAGTATGTCATGTAAAATACACTTGTGGTAAACCCCTGAGAGTTTGGACATCAAATTCAAATGAATTGATATCAAAAAGTTCAAAAAACCATGTTTTGCAAACAAGCTTTGGCCGAACTTAACACCAAGTTCGACCAGACTTGATTAAAATTCTATGATTTTTAATCAAATTCGCCCGAACTTGATTAAAATTCTATGATTTTTAATCAAATTCGCCCGAACTTGACTGTTATTTCAAGGTTTATATACAAGTCCACTCGAACTTACAGTTTTTCTTTCAATTTTTACCAAGTTCGCCCGAACTTGAGTAAAACGTGTGGAAATTCTAGCATAAGTTCGCCCGAACTTATAAATTCTCTTGAAATTCATCATAAGTTCGCCCGAACTTAATCAGGGAGAATTTTCAAATCTCAACCACAAGTTTGCCCGGTGTTAATCAAAATCTGATTTTTCATCCTACTGCAAGTTCTCCCGGACTTGTCAGTGTACATATTATTTTTCGAAGTTTGTGAACGTGTGTTTTTCAGTCAAATTCGTCAGTTTTTTCAAGATGGAAGATCTACACTGCTAAGATCTGAGTTTGGATTGACTGTATTGTTTTAACCAAATTGATAACAAATGATAAATCATGAAGAACTTTGCAGCGGAAGAACAGTTAAAACTTTATAACACAATCAACGAGAGAATAGTTTTCATCATAACATGTTTTAAATTACTTAAAAGATTGAAATCATTGCAAAGTAATTACATGAATGAATCACTAAACTCCCCCTCAGGCCGAGCTACACATAGAAATAATGTACAAAAAGTGAAAGTGTGAAAAGCTGAATAGAACAGTACAAACACTGTCTATATATAGTACAATCCTAACCGCTGATGTCTATGCTGACATCACCTTGACAGTGACATCTAACAATACTAACAAACTCTAACCACTGCCTAAGCTATCCTCTGATAGTGGGTATAAGCACTGATGGCAAAGCACTGGTGATCCTATCCTCTGATAAGCTTAAACTCTGATGAAGCAGTAGCAGATGTTCTTCAAAGGGTGATCAGACCTTTGACTTACAGCAAACCTTTAGCCTCTAGCAGATCTTTGACCCATCTGAGGTTTGGTGATACAACAGTCTTTATAACTAGCAGAGCTTTGGTATAAGGCAGTTGTTAGAACTATCAGCGGTTTGGTAGCCGGTCTTTGAGAAGAGTAACTCTAAACTCTGTTTATTCTGGATTATATATAGCAGACCTGTTTTGGCATTTTATCATCTGTTCTTTTGTAGGGTTCAATCGCAACAATCTACCCCTAGAACAGATGATGCCAAAACTCTTCTTTATTCATGAACTTTATGTCTCATCAGTTTTTCCCTGATTTGTTCTTTGAATTGTGATTCAAAGTTCAAGGAATCTTCATCATCCTCATCCCTGCATAGTTGAAGTTCCAACAGATCTTGAAGGTCAGCTACACCCAGGCTTAGTGCATCCTTCCTTGATATACATTCAACCTTCCCATTGGACTTGAGCGAAGTTAATACATGGGTCTTTTTATCAGAGAGCCACTTCTTGAAAGCCTTTGAAGAGGATCTTCAGATTTAGCTTGAGGCTTCAATGGTTCTTTATTCAAGTCAGGCAAAGGTTCCTTTGTGATAGCCTGCTTACTTTTGTTAGTATCCATTTGATGATCTTGCTTATCCATCTACAGCTGCCACTTCCTTTGGTTGAGGGCTTGAATGGTTGTTTCTAAGACCAGAACTGAACTAAGGTTCTTAACATCTTTCCAATCTGGTGCATTCTGTCTTATTTGAGGGTATTTCTTCATCCTATCAATTCTATCTACTTCTTGTTTGATAGCTTGGATGGACCACTCTTTGAACAGGTTCTCCTCAGTTTGATAGGGTTTTTCTTTCATGATAAATCTGATGAGATTTACCCTTTGCTTCTTTTGAGGATCATCTTTTGGAGAATCCACAGTCATTTTCTCATTTAACTCTCTTGCATACTCTTCTAATTTCTTTACCTTGTTAAGCTCATGTTGTTCCCTTTTGGACAAGTAAGCATTACCCTTTCCTTCACTCTCTTCTTTTGCTATTATTTTGGCTTGCCTAGTCTTCAGTTTTAGATAGTCCTCAACGGTTTTGGGATTTCTATAGCCATGAAGAGATGGGAAGGTTCTTTTGGTTGGATCAACTTATGTATAGAATTGTAGCATTTCTCCTTTTACTACACCAACTCTAAAGGATATGATGTTTCCATAGGAATATTTCTTTTTGGATTTTGACCTTTGAATGACTCAGCAAAGCTGATTTGTAGTGATGATGAATGGATGATAACTGATTTTGGATTTGTTTGGATAACAAGTGAAGATGGTATGTCATCATTTTTCACTGTAGCCATTCTTCTTCTTTTTCTAGCATAAACCAGTTTTGGTGCAGGGGAATTTGTGCAAACCACTGTTATCATAACATCTGCTGTACTTTTAGTAATATTAACATCTGCTACTGTGATAAGTGGTTGCTGAGATGAGGAAGGCAATAAAATTGATCTGTCAGCGGTTTGTCTATTAATACCAGCAATGGTTTTGGGACCAGCAGTGGTATCCTTCATCTCATTCTCTTTTATCCTGACATGACTTTGAACGATCCTCATTTGTGTATCTTCATCATCTGCTTGAATTTTCAGGGTTTCATCACCTCCCTTTTCCTTTTCTTTGACAGATGTTTCAGCAGAAGTTACTGAGAGTTTTCCTCAGAGTCATTTTTCTCCCCTTTTGGCATTATCAACTCTTTCGAAGATAGGTGCAGGGGTAGTGCCAGGAATGAGAATTTTCTTGATCACTTTAAGCTCTTCCTGTGTGTCTTTATACCTTGCTTGAACTTCTTCTTTGAATGTCTATACTTTTGAATCATATAACTGATTAGCATGTTGATAGTGTTGTTGAAACAGATGATACACTTGTTTTGCAATTCTGGTGGCTTGAGCAGAGGATTGGGCAGTGTTTCAAGATTTTGCAGAATGTAAAATCTGTTGCAGCACATTTTTGATATCTCCACTGAGGCCTCAATCTTTGTGACTTTATCCGTCAATTCTTTATGTTTTAGCTCATCTCCTAAGTTAATAGGATCATCTGAGCTTCTACCAGAGGTGGTAGTTTTATCTATGGTATCATGAGCATATGATTTATCACTTGCTTCAACCTTAGATGCCCCTTTTTCTTGGTACTTGGGTCTTCCCACTAGAACAATGGTTGCCTTCAAAGGAGACTTATATACGAAACTACTGTCCAGATGTAAATCAGTGGATTCAACATCTGTAGTAGCTGCTCCATTTGAACTATCAACAAGGATTTCGTGAAATCCAAGTGATGTAGCCTCCTCAACTGTTTGTGGGATAACTAGTTGATTTTTATTAGACACAGCCATTGTGGAAGTTTTGCTCTCAGTAATGTGTTGGTGAGAGTTGCCCTTTTGTGACTGACTATCAAAGGCTTCAAACAGTGATGTGGTGGTTGTTGTGATATGAAATGTGGAGAGTGGTGTGGAAAGCATGTTTGTCCTGGGAGATGGACATTTCAACATACTCTCAAATGAGAGTGATGTTATTAGTTGTGAGATCCCTATGGTTACAACATGTTCCTTTTGTGAGGAATCATGAGGAGCTACGGTTTTGGGTGGAGATCTTTCTACCATCTGTTTTGAGGAAGTAGCACAGTGGTTTCATGTGACTTTTGTGTTGTCACTGGATTAACTTCTGGGATCTCATCTTCCAGAAGGTCCTTTTTGATAGGTTTGGTGGGTATTGAAGGTTTCTTTTTGGTCTTTCGAGTGGTTTTTGGTGTAGGTTGCACAACAGTGGTTTTGCTGCTGTGGTCACCAAGAGCAGTGGGCTCAGCAGCTGAAATCTGAGGAACAGATGTGGACTCATCTAAATTTTGCTCAGACTCCCCTGCTTGTGTTTTTGAAACTTAGACTCTTTGGCCATAAGGCGAGTATATGTTTCAGATGATAAGCTGTTTATTTGAGAAGGCACACCTTGAACAAGAACATGTGCACTTTCTTTTGGGATTTTCTTTAGTAAATAATAACTTAAAAGCCTAGGAAAAAGCAAAAAAAACATTTTTCCCTTTTGTTTTTCACATTTTCTAGATTTAGTACCAAATCATTAAACAACGTTTGGGAGTAATTGTAATAAGTTTTAGACATAATAGCATACCCCAAGTATTGAATTTTTAATTGTATTTCATCAAAACCAGTTTTTTATTTCACACACATGATAGCAGGGTATGAAACAAAAATTTCATAGGAGGTGGGAATTTTCCCTTTTTCATGGTAGCTTTTGTTAAATCTCCTGTATACCCTTTGTTTTTCAAAACAATTTGATACTCACTTTTAGGGAAATAAATTTTACCTTCTAGAGTTCATTTGAAAAACCTCTGAGATGTTTTGTGGGATTATTGGAACCAATCCCTCCCACTTTTGACGTGATTGCCCAAGGTTTCTTTTTTAGACTTTCAATCTCATCATTTGCCTAGAAATCTCGAAGGGCATCTGATAAATCGGTGCGTTACAGGTTAACATAGTCTTATCTTTGAGGAAGACAAGATATCGATGATTTCATGAAACTCTGTATTTTTCTTGGTCTTTTCAAAAGTACAAAGGTAATTGTGTGGATTTTTGATGTTAAGAGTGTGTTTTGGTGGTTCCTATGTTGTTTTCGCTTTAGGTGCCATGATTTTCAGAGGAGATAGTTTTGAGAAATTTTGAAATTGCACAGTAGAAGTGAAAACTCTGTTTATGGATGAAATAGGGTTTTATAAGGTTTTCAAAAAGTGATGATGACGTGGCATCTGACGCAACGACTGTCGAATAGCATCCGTCCACGTGTAACCTCTGATTAACAATGGAAGATAGTTGTTTGGTTAACCACTGACAGAGTAAACTATCAGTGGTTGTGACCAAATGTTAACACTATCAGAGGTTCCACATCAATGGATAGGTTTTTCTATCAACAGTGTTTTTAGGCCATCAGAGCTTTGAACAACCTTTAAGGATTTATTGAAAAATTCAATTTAACTATTTTTAAGGATGAATTTCTGATTTTCTAAAAACTTATTTTATTGCTATTTACGCATGATTCACAAGAAAATTTGTTTTTAATCCATGTTTAGCATTCCAAGCCTAGATATCAAACTATCAAATATGGAAGCATCAAGTGCTTTTGTCAACACATCTGCTAGTTGATCCTTTGTATGGACATGTTGTAAAGAAATCAACCTTTTACATAGCAATCCCTCACAAAGTGATGTCTGATATCAAATGTGTTTGATAAATTTTTTTGATAATTCGCTAGGTTAGTTTTGACAGACCATTTCAAATGTCCTTCTGAGATTTTTCAATGACATAAGTTTTTTTTAACTTTTTCAGTCAAAGCTTCATTCACATGCTCGTCCTTGTGTACAAAACACTTTACAGGCCTTGGCAGAGGTTGAATATCCCAGATGGTACAAACTATGTTGTCTGTAGGGACAGGTTTCAAGGACATTTAAATCTGATTTGAACTGGTCATCATCCAGGGTCCTCTTGATTCACTAGTAGAGGAAGTATCTCCCCTTTCAAAAAATAGGGTTCTACTTCAAGCAGGTACTTAAGTTTTGTCTATCAAAAACAAGCAAAACTCAAGGTGTATTATCTAAAAAAAAAATCAGAGGAGAAATACAAGACCTGATATAAACATGAAATTTCTACTATAAAAACTCGTAGAAAATTTCCTGATACATGAATCAATTAGATCTGATAGATTTTCAGCAATCCTTTTGAGAAATTTATGAATTAAGAGTTCATTTCAGTCATTTTTATGAGAATGATATGGATCCTCTTTATCAACTAACCCCGAAATCAACATAGACTCCAACACAAAAAATAAAACCACATGAATCGTGGATTTCCACACAATCTCGACTCCGTTTCAACAATTAAGAATAACACAATATCAATGAGATTGAACTGATCTTTTTAGGTCAAATTGACGGTTAGATCAATTCGACTGACCAAGCTCTGATACCAATTGTTAAGATCTGAGTTTGGATTGACTGTATTGTTTTAACCAAATTGATAACAAAATGATAAATCATGAAGAACTTTGCAGCGGAAGAACAGTTAAAACTTTATAACACAATCAACGAGAGAATAGTTTTCATCATAACATGTTTTCATTACTTAAAAGATTGAAACATTGCAAAGTAATTACATGAATGAATCACTAAACTCCCCCTCAGACCGAGCTACACATAGAAATAATGTACAAAAAGTGAAAGTGTGAAAAGCTGAATAGAACAGTACAAACACTGTCTATATATAGTACAATCCTAACCGCTGATCGTGTATGCTGACATCACCTTGACAGTGACATCTAACAATACTAACAAACTCTAACCACTGCCTAAGCTATCCTCTGATAGTGGGTATAAGCACTGATGGCAAAGCACTGGTGATCCTATCCTCTGATAAGCTTAAACTCTGATGAAGAAGTAGCTGATGTTCTTCAAAGGGTGATCAGACCTTTGACTTACAACAGACCTTTAGCTTCTAGCAGATCTTTTACCCATCAGAGGATGGTGATACAACAGTCTTTATAACTGGCAGAGCTTTGGCACAAGGCAGTTGTTAGAACTATCAGCAGTTTGGTAGCCAGTCTTTGAGAAGAGTGACTCTAAACTCTGTTTATTCTGGATCATATATAGCAGACCTGTTTTGTCATTTTATCATCTGTTCTTTTGCAGGGTTCAATACCAATATACACAGTGCATTCATGACTGCTTTAGCTTCAAAAGCTCAAATGGTGAATCAAGTGAACATCGCCAACGAGATGGGCACGTCTGTAAAGCCTCCAAAACTCATGTGTATGGATGAATATGAGGGATGGAAAGAGAAGTTTATGAATTGGGTCCAAGCTACATATTTCCACAGCTGGGTGGCAATAGAGACTGGTTATACATGACCCAGAGATGAGAATGATAATGTTATCGACATCAGCAAGTTCTCAACTTCACAGAAAGATGCTTATGTCGTCGAGAAGGAAAATGATAAGCTTGATCCAACAGTCGGTGAAAGAAGACATTTTGGTACTTCTACCGGAATTCAAGACTGCACAAGAGCTATGGAAATCCTTGAAGAACAAATACCAGGCAAGTGCAGAAATGGTCAAAAGCAAGAAAGCACTAATCATGAAAGAATTTGACATATTTACGATGATTAAAGGAGAAATGATGAAACAGTTGATCGAAAGGTTTTGTTATCTGAAAGTGATCATGAGGAGACACGAGCTTGAGAAAACAGAAGAAGAATACATTGATAAGCTAGCCGACGCTTTACCTGAGGGTGAGTGGACGACTTATCTCATGGTGCTCAAAGAAAGTGCGAGTTGGGAGTTCTTCAAATTGTCCATATTCATTGATAAACTGGAAGGACATGAGATGGAGTTGTTAAAGATAGCAAAATCAAAGAATGCAAACGTGACTCAAGATGTAGGACTATACTACAAGTCAGGAGCTCAAGAGAATATCATTAGCCCGAAGATCCAAATTGCTTTTAGTGTGAATCTGAATTCTTCGAATCATTCGCCGCAGAGTCAAACACAATCATATCCGAAATATGATCAAAGTTCGCAGAGTTCTTTGTTTTCAAGCACTGGATCAAATTCTTCATATCAGAATCAAGCAAATCAGAATAATCAATCAAATTCTGATCCAAATGTGTACAAATGCAACATTGTTGTTAATCTAAACAATGTCGTTTCGGAACAAGTTACCAAACAAAACATGGCACTTCTCGCAAACAGTGTTAGAATCATATGAAAGCTTGGTGGCTGGGAAGATTGGTAATCCGGAAATGACCGCCGAAGATTATGATCAAGTAGATGAAGAAGAGCTTGAACTTATGGACATCAAATGGTCCTTAGCATTGATCATTCAGAGGGTTACTAAGTTTGTTGCTCCTACCGGTAGAGATATCGGGAATTCAACCAACAAGTTAGGATTCGATAAAATGAAGGTCACTTGCTTCAGATGCCGACAGAAAGGGCACTTCAAGAGAGAATGCAAGAACCCAGAAGAAACGGGCAACCAAAGTCCATTTGGAGGTGGCAACAAATACTACAAGAAGTCACTTCAGTACAAGCCATTCCCAAAGAAGACTCAAGTCGAAATCCAAGAGAAACCAAACAATAACAACACTGAAAAGGCAATGGTCGCTTCAAATGAAGATGACGGTTTTGATTGGAATTCATATATTTCCAAAAAGACTGGTGTTGCTCTTATGGCCGAGATCGTAGAAGACACATTAGCTGAGGATGCAGCCATGGAGAGTGCAACACTAGAAGAATATATGCAACAAGCAGAAATGGAGGAAATTTATCAGCATACAAAGATGCAGGGTGTCCTTTCCCCTAACATATCTACTAGTTTTGCATGTTGTTTTGGTGAAACGACATCTTTAGAGAATGTTGCTGATGAAAAGCCCGAGATCGAAGAAGTGATCAACGTTACCAAAGAAATGAACGAAGAAAACCTTACAGAGATCGCCAAAAAGGCTATGATGGCAAATCTTACAAAGGTAGGTCCAAAGGTAAAGGTTGTAGAAAAGGAGGTGGTTAAAGTACTAGTCGTCAAGGTTGAGAAACCATGTACGAAATGTGCTGAACCGTGTGTTCAATGTGCTGAAAAGTCTCAGATCATAACCGAACTCAATGTGCATAATAATAATTTCAAATACGATTATCACACAATGAAGGAGGCATATGACTAAATGACAGATGATTATGGTAGGGTTGATAGAAATAACATTGAACAAGATGATACTATCAAAATGTTAAAAGCTACTTTAATGGAAAAACAAAAGCTATTAATGTTTACATTAATAACATTGCTGAAGTAAAATAAGAGCTACAAGACATGAAAATCGAAACCGAAAGGGTTCGACAGCTTCTAAAGAGCTATACCACGAATGCCTATGTCATAGATCACATTCTTCCGACGATCCAATCGGAAGAAAATGTTTAGAAAGCCAAAGGTAAGAAACATGGAGACCATACCAATGTTCCACCACCCCTATGCGAAAAATATTGTCGCAAAAAAGCTGAGGGGATGGAAAAAGGCGCTTAACATTGAACTTTTAACTAAAAAGAAAAATGAGCTACCTGAGAACATTGATATAACCTACACGAGTGATGATGGCGAAGCAGTGATTAAGCAAGTTGTTGATAATGTCTTGAGTGAATCTAATGATGGCAGCTTTGAAAGCGCCAACTCGAGTTCGAACAATTCTGATTCATAATCTGAAGATGACGATACATCATCGGAAGATAGCCTAAGTGATGATCCTAATGTTGTCATGTACAAAGTTAAGGATTCCGATAGACTATACTTCGACGATAGCTTTCCGATTCGGAATGTGAAGGAAGATCAACTTGACAAATTCTTCAAAGTCGTTGAAGTTTCATCAGAAAATTTGGAAATCAATGAAAAGAAGTTTTACTCCAAACCTAAAAGAAATAACTACCGAAGGAACGGTCGTGATTTTCCTGAACATAGGAGAGTTGGGTTGGGTTTGGATGTGGAAGATGAATCGGTTAACAAAATGTCACTATTTCACGAATATAAATATAAAAACATGAAATTCGTTTATGGGACAAGCACGGTTCAAGAGGAAAGTTTGATTGGAAAGCAATCAAATGACGAGTTTAAGAAAGAAAAGGAACTTCGAGATAAGGCAAAAGCCGCAAGTGGCGTAAAACCCACTGGTGGACATTCTCATGATGATCGGACTTGCTTCAAGTGCAATGAAGTTGGTCACATTGCACGCAAGTGTCCGAAATCTAAGCCGGTCTATCCTCAAAGGAAAACAAGTTCAGATGTTGAAAAACCTAAGCAACCAGAATTTGTAAAACCGGTCATGATTCTGAAAAGAAATGAATCTAAACTTGAAGTTAAACCTAAAACTAAATTTGAAAACTCAACTTTCAAAAAAGGTGAAACTTCCAAGTCAAATGAATCAAGGTTTTACATTAAAAGGGCACATGTAAAATCACAATCCTGGATTGCTAAAAAGAAATCGTCAACATCTGAAGTTATCAAGTCTGAGCCTGTTAAGACTGGTAACAACAAAGAATCAAAATTTGTGACCAAAATTGAAACTGTCAAATCCTCAATTGGTATCAAATCATCAAAAGGTAAATAGAAAGTTAACTTTAAAACTGTAAATGACAGTGGAGGCTCAGATGGAGATTTTGAGGATGATTACAAAGCTTTTTATCCCAAACCCAAGACCAAGAAGGCTTGGGTCGCGCTTTTTAACTGAATTTTAAATTGTGCAGGGGATCCAGAGATCCGTTCTTTCAAAGTTGATTCTGGATAGTGGAGCGTCAAGGCATATGACAGGGATGAAAGCTCTTCTCTTCGACATCAATGCTATAAACGGTGGTTATGTTGGCTTTGCCGGAAACCAAGGTGGAAGGATCATAACGGAAGGAAAACTCTCAAATGGAGTAGTATCGTTTGATCGTGTGAACTACATTGCTGAGCTAGAGAACAATCTTCTAAGCATCCCGCAAATTTGTGGCAAACAATTCATAGTTCATTTCAATGACAAAGAGTGCATGATATTAAAGCCGGGTTTCAAAATACCGGATGATTGGATTCTCATGCGTGCCCCACGCGAAAACGATCTCTATGTGTTAGATATGGGCACAGCTACTACATCATCGAAATCGGCTCAATGTTTTGTCACTAAAGCCACGGAGAAAGATTCTATTCTATGGCATCGAAAAATGGGGCACATTCATTTAAGAAAAATGACTTTTCTGGTTCATAACAATTTAGGTGAGGGGGTGAATCTTCGAAGCTTCCACATGACCGATCACTGTTTGGAATGTAAGAAAGGGAAGCAGAAGAAGAAATCACATCCTAAGAAGATTCCGAATTCTATCAAGTTGCCGCTTGAACATCTTCATATGGATCTTTTTGGTCTGGTGAACGTTCGAAGTATTTCAGGAGATCTATACTGCTTGGTAGTCACAGATGATTATTCTTGATATTCGTGGGTATTCTTTCAAGAGTCAAAGGATGAAACGTTTGATAATCTGGTGATTCTCTTCAAGAAGCTCGAAAATCTATATCATCTACCTGTCAGACGTATTCGCAGTGACAACAGCACGGAATTCGAGAACAACAAGATGAAAGAATATTGCAACGCCAAAGGAATTCTGTACGAATTCAGTGCACCTTATACTCAACAACAAAATGGCGTAGCTGAGAGGAAGAACAGAACATTGATCGAAACAGCAAGAACCATGCTTGCAGACTCAAAACTTCCTGTTAGCTTCTGGAGTGAGGCGGTTGCTGCGGCTTACTACACACTAAACAGGGTCTTAACTGTTAAACCGACTAAAAAGACATGTTTTGAAATAATCAACCGAAGGAAACCAAACTGAAATATCTCGAGCCATTTGGTGCACCATGTATAGTAATTGATTAAGATGGTAAGTTTGGTGCCAAATCGCTTGAAGGTTTCTTTTGTCGGGTATGCTAGTCAGCTTAGAAGAGTGTATGTTCCTGCATTAAAAAGGTTATTGAAGCACAACACGTGGATTGCTTTAGATATACAACTCCTATTCAGAGGAAAGGCGACGCGTGGTTGTTCTACTATCAAGACTTGTGGAAGTCATTCGACTTGCCGGAAGAACCGTCTGAAGAAGAACTTGCAACGCTTTATTATCTTCAACAGTCGGCTAATCAAGAACAAATTCTTAGGCCAATTGTGGTTAATCAACCCACATTTGGTTCTACCTCTTCTTCTGGTGCAGGTCCGAGTAATAGTAGTGTTCCGATTTAACAAATTTCTGAAGTAGAAACAGAACATACTATTACTCCAGCAAATGTTTCCACTGAACCAGGAAATACAACTTCAGTGCCAAATACTTCTGAGAATCAGAGTTCCGACTCCAATGTAGCTCTGAATTATGATGATGATGAAGAATCTTCTTCCGATGAAGAATCCGAGCAGATATCCAACATGTTAAATCAAGCTGCTGGCCTGAGCAATCAAAACGAAGCTACATCTAATGCTCCTAATGTTGAAGTGAATGTTGATCTGAATGTCTCAAATCAATAAAGCACTATGTTTGAACATTGGCGAATATCATTGGCGAATTACAAACTGGTGTTTGAACAAGAAGCCAAATCAATAAAGCACTATGTTATTTCTATACCCGAGTTGCTCCTACTCAAGATTACTGCTACTATTCATGTTTCATATCTCAAATAGAGCCAAAAACTGGTAATGAAGCTCTGGGTGATGAGAACTGGATTATAGCTATGCAAGAGGAACTTTTACAGTTCAAAAAACTGGGAGTTTGGAAGCTTGTAGACTTACCACCGAAGCAGAAAGCAATAGATACGAAGTGGGTCTTCAAGTGTAAAAGGGATGATCGAGGTGTGATTGTTAGAACCAAAGCTCGATTAATTGTCAAAGGTTTCCACCAGCAAGAAGGAATTGACTATACTGAAGTTTATGCACCAGTTGCACGATTAGAGTCAATCCACATTTTCCTTGCATTCGTATCTTGGAAAGGTTTTAAGGTGTACCAGTTAGATGTGAAATCCGCATTTCTCTATGGTAAGCTACGCAAACAAGTGTACATCGGCCAACCACCGGGTTTTGTCGATCCGCTGAATAAGAACAAAGCTTATCTCCTAAACAAAGCCTTATATGGATTACATCAAGCCCCGAGAGCTTAGTACGAGACGTTATCTCAACATCTCGTTGGAAACGGCTTTAATAGAGGCACAATAGATAGTACATTATTTACCAAGAAAGTCGGAAACCATCTAATCACCGTACAAATTTATGTGGATGATATCATCTTTGGTTCAACAAATGATAGTCTTTGCAAAGAGTTTGAAAAGATCATGAAGAAAAAATTCGAGATGTTCTCTATGGGTGAAATGAAATTCTTTCTCGGATTACAGGTCGATCAGTTACCAGACGGCATATTCGTTCATCAAACAAAGTATGTTCACGATATTCTGAAGAAGTTTGAAATGGATAGCTCGAAGTCGCTTTCGACTCCTCTGGCATTGAATCATGGGATTTGCATTGACGAAACTGGAACCAAAATAGATGATACGCTCTATCGGTTGATGATAGGATCTCTGATGTATCTGACGGCATCTCACCCAGATATCATGTATCCTACCTACCTTTGCGCGAGATATCAATCCAGTTCTCGAGTGTCACACATGCAGATAGTCAAAAGAATATTCCGTTACTTGAAGGGATGTCCAGGCACCGGCTTGTGGTATCCAAAGAACGACAATTTTGATCTAACGGGATACGCTGATTCGGACTTCGGGGTGGACAATTTGAATTCTAAATCTACAATGGCCGGTTGCCAGTTCTTTGGAACACGCTTAGTAACGTGGCAATGCAAGAAACAAACCACGGTCTCTCTTTCTACCTGTGAGGCAGAATACATTTCTGCTTCCAGCTGTTGTTCACAAATCCTATGGATTCAACAATAGATGAGCGACTATGGGTTGCAATTTCTTTATACGCCTTTATATGTAGATAACAAGGCAGCAATCGACATCACTAAACATCATGTTCATCACTCTCGTACTAAAACATTGAAATTCGTTATCACTTCATTCGTGACTGCTACGAAAAGAAGTTGGTACGAATAGAAAAAATCCACACCGATGAACAAAAAGCTGATTTTTATAGTAAAGCATTTCCTTTAACAAGATTTAAATATCACATGAGGCTTAATGGTATTAAAAATTTGCTGACAGATGCGGAAGCAGAGGTTGAATACGGATCGGACGACGAGTTCACGTGATCCACGTTGGTTTGTTATATCTTTTAGCTTAGTATTTTTTAAAACCAAAATACAAAAATATGTTTTTGATTTTAGTGGGAGAAATATTTGAGAAAATACAAAAACATATGAAAATTTTCAAAAAGTACAAAAACATTGAAAAAGACAAAAAGAATTTGTTGTCACAAAGGAAATCATAGTACATCAGTAGACTATCACTGTATGCTAAAGAAATGTAAAGTTTAAAAGTGATAAATAAGTATTACTGTGGATGTGTCGATAGGCTTTACAAGTTCAGTAAATTATTTCTGAGATATAAACTAAATTTTACAACTACCTAATCTTGTGGATTAACATCTCTCGGATATATGGACTTAGTACTTTGAAATTTCGTTTGAGAGATTGCCTGATTCTGAGATACGAGGTCTTTATAGATAGTTGATATTTGGGGTATTATACAAGTTCTTCTGATTTTGCGTAAGCAATAGCCTAGAACTTTTATAATGCTTTTGCTATAAACCCCTAAACTGCATGCAAAGCTGAAAAGAATCGAAAGATCTAATCATTTGCAATGCTTAAAAGATTCCTTAAATGGAACACACCTACAAGTCGAGCCTTCATCTCTTTGTCGATACGGTGGTATTAACCTGATCTCTCAAGGCTTGCATTAACCCAGATACAGATATCAATTACGCTATATTCACCTGTAAGATGAAATCTAGGGAATCTTGATACGAGAGTATATTCTGCGATGAGAACTATAGTTAAGTCAAGTTTCATAATTCGTACCTAACATATCTTGGAAATTGAGAAATGTGTCAAAGTTTAAGTGGACAAACATATCGACAATCTAGGTAAACGAGTTTAAAACTTAAAGTCATCAAAAGGTCAACGGTACTGGTGATAAGTCTCAAACAACTGATATGATCCTTAGACACGAATTCACAAAAATATGTCTATAAATATGTTTGTACATAGTTTACTTTGTTCTGTATATATTTATCTGCTTTACAGATTAAAACCAAAAAGATTTTTTGTGTTTTTAGCATAAACTTACAAAAATACAAAAAGATTTTGTTTCTACATTGTTTTCAGCAAACCAATGTTGGAGAACGGATCTGTAGGTCCGTTGTATGGGTCGTTCGGGCACTAATCTGACAAATCTAAGGTAAACGTGCGGAATGCGTTTGCATAGGCGACGTTGGATACACTCATTTGTTTCTATTTAATCATCATTTCATTAATATTCAACGTTACAGATCCTGGAAACACTTGGACAGAGCTTCGCCTCTGCCGTGAGAAAATCTCCGAATTTACAAATGAAATCACAAACTACCTATTTATAGTTTTACAAGTTCGCTGGTGTGATGCAAGTTCGGGCGAACTTGCATAGACAAGTTCGGCCGAACTTGTCTTCAACACTACAATCTCAAGCGAACTTGACCCTACATATACATAAACTTCGTCATTTCGTTCCTAAATACAGACTCGATATTATATGATGACATAGGCAACAGATATATGCATCAACAGACTCCCCTTGGATGTTGCCGTAGTCATCATTCTTCAAATAAGTTCCTGAGTCTTTAATGTTCTCTTGATCTTTATTTCTTGAATAACTTTATCATCCATGCTCCCCCTTACTTTAAGCTTTCTGTTATCTTCAATCAACATGTTTATCTAGCTCCCCCTCAAATGATGCTTCGAATCTCTAAGATTTGACGATTAAGAACAATCACACGTATCCACACACAAATAGTTTCTTAACAGTTTCATTGGTCCGGCTCACATTCAACATTATCATGTTACCATGGAAGATTTTAAAAGAAATTCTTTTTGGATTTTAATATTGAATGCAGAAATGTAAACAAACTGAAATGTAATATCTACAGTTTATATTTTTGTGAGAAAACATGCTAGAGGATCATATCAGATTACTGAGACATACCAGCTGCACCGTTGATCTTTAAGAAACACTCTGTTTAAACAATTCACATGGATTGTCGGTATTGTTGTCCACTTAAACTCAATCTAAAAACTTTTTTAATGCTTACCGATACGTTAAGGTACATTAATGTGCAATAAATTCTATGGACCCCACGATCTCAGCATATCCCCTCATCATGTAATACACTAACTCAAGTAATGCCTTTAAACTTTCATCAACTATGAATTGTGTGAAAATAACGCAGAATGTTTAAACATTAACAATCAGGTCGATCTTTCGATATGTAGAGAAAGTCCAATGTTTAAACAAAATAAGAAATGAAAAACAAGTTAAAATTGTTTAGATCTTAACCATCAGATCGATATTCTCATATACGCAGAGGTGATCCAAGATTTAAACGAAACACTAAGTAAAATAAAGCAGAAACGTTCAGGCACTAACATCCAGTTCGATACTTTCGTATGCGCAGAGGGTGTCCAATGCTTAAACAAAATAAAGAAATAAAACAAGTTGTGAAAGTTCACAAACTGACCGGTATTTATGCTTTGCAACATTCGGCGATTACCGAGTAGGTACACAGTCACGAAGGACAAAACTAAGTACTATGCTTTCAATCATGTTTCCCACTAGAACTAGGCTTTTCTATTTAAGTTTGTATCGTTTTTGCAAAACTACTAGTCTAGCTGAGCCTATCGACACATCTTTAGTGAGAATGTTTAACCATTTTAAACAATACATATCTTTAGCATGCATTGATAGTCTACTGATGTACTTTCATTTCCTCTTTTTGCACAAGTAATCTCATTTTTCATTTTTCAATGCTTTTGATATTTTGAGATTTTCTATCGTTTTTGGCTTTTTGAAAATTTTTATCTATCTAAAATAATTTTGAAATGATGTTTTTCAATTTTACAGGAATTTTTTATTTTTTATTTTTGACAACGACAATAATGACAATTTTAAAATTTTTTCTCCCCTAATATTGAAAACATCTTTTTAGAAATCGAAAATAAGAATCTTCCATTTTAATCTTTTAATGAATTTTTACGAATGTGAATGCGAGACTACCATTTTATTTGTGTGGAATATCACTCATGTCTCCCTACATGAACAACCACGGCTTCTGAAATGACGTTTGACTTGAAGCTTGGTTATCCTGCATATTCAAACAAACTTCAAGTAGTTTTGAATTGGAACCCAATCCGTTTTGGATTTAGGTTTACCAAATTCATTAACATCTGAAGTAAACAAACATTCACATTCTTTTTGATATTCAAACAGTTTGATAAAAACTTTATTTGAAAATTTTACTTTCTTTGATTTTTTAACTGTTTGATTTATCAAATTATTCTCCACTGCTCTCTCTTTTGTCCTCAGATTTGTATCTGATGAATTCGTTTTACTTGACTGTGAGTAAAATGATTCATTAGAACTTTTATCTGATTTTTAGACGTATCCGAGGACAAAATCTTTTCCAAATACTCATTAACTTTTTTCCTCTTTTTTCTCAATCTGTCTTTTTTCCTTGTGATAACTTGACTTTTTGTTCTTTGGGCTTCTCTACAGTTTTCTCATTTTTCTTCTCTGTTTTCTTCTCCTCTGGTCTTTTCTCCCCCTGAGATTTAACCGATCTTCTTTTTAGATTAGTCGGACAATCCCTGGAAATATGACATTTGATTATTTGATTTGACATTTATAGCATCTTCTCGTATCAAATCTCTTTTTTCAGGCAGTTAATAGCAATGTGTCCACCAAATCCACAGTTGTAACACACTCTGTTATCGTACCAATCTCTCCATTCAGACCAAACACCCAAATCAGCACATTGATTTGACATGTAGTAGTCATCTTTCCTGCTTCTTCTGTAAAATTGATTTGACTTTGAAGCACTGTGGTCCGACCTGCACCACTTATTTTCAATTTTTTGTGAGTTTTTATAATGACTGGATGACCGTACCGATGAGCTTTTATTTTTGTTTGAAAATTTATAGAATTTTGTTTTTCATGTTGTTTTTGTTCTCCATTTTGCTTAGAAGGTTTTTACGTTGAGCATTCACCTTTTTCCGCAGATTGTAGAACAGTTTCTTGAAAATTTTCTTTTAGTTTCAAAAATATTTCCTTTTTATCATTTTCATTATCGGTATTATCATCACAATCCTTAATTACGACATCGTCATACTTTGTGACATTGTCACTTATTGGATTTTCCTTTCTATTCACATTGATCGGTTTTGGACATACATAATCTAACTTTAATGAGGAGGTCACAAAACCTTTCAATAACTTTTCTGAATTAACAACTTTATTTTTAACAGTCTCAACTTCTTTTTCAAGTTGAGCAATTTTCTCAATATGAGAATTTATTGCTTTTTGATTTTCTATATTTAATTTTTCAAAAACAATTTTTTCATTTTAAACATATTTCTTTTATTTTGAAAATCTACTAACATTTGTAATTTTTCATTTTCCAAAATTTTTATTTTGTTTTCAAAATTCTTTTCATTTTCTTTTAACATTTTATTTTCTAATGTCAAACTCTTCAAATCATTCAAGAGTTTGGCATTATCTGCCTGATAATTGTCTACATCATAGACCGGGCAGATTGGTTTAGAACTTGAAGACTCATTTGTGGATATACTTGAAACTAGAGCTTCACAGTTCTTAACCACTACACTCTCTTGAAACTTATTCTCTAGAGATGTCCATAATTCTTTCGCAGTCTTGTATTCTGGTAAAAGTATCAGGATGTCTTCCTTAACCGATTGCTGGATAAGATCAATCATTTTCTTTTCAGCAAAATAATCATCTTTCTGTTGAGTAGAATATTTGTACTTCTCCAGAATTTTCTGATTCTCATCTCTAGGAACGACATAACCTGTTTCAATCGCGACCCAACTGCGGAAATGCATAGCTTGGACCTAGCTCTCAAATTTTCCTTTCCAAACTTCATACTCGTTCATACTCATCAACTTTGACGACTTCACGGAATCCATTTTGTTTTCCAAATATATCAATCGTTTAAAACACTTGACAAATGATTAGCAAACAGACAATTTTTAGAAAAAAAAATGTCTTTTTAATCGACAATATTAACGTATCGGTTTGCTAAAAACGTTTAAAATTTTTCAGAAAACTGTTTTTACCAGATTAGAGCTTTAAACTATTTTTTTAAACCTTAGACAAGTTCGGGCGAACTTGTCACAGACTTAACAAGTTCGAGCGAACTTGTGTTAAGATGTTATGAAAAATAGCAAGTTCGAGCGAACTTATGTGAATTTTCAAGAGATAGCAAGTTCGGGCGAACTTGTATAGACTTTCAACAAATTTTTATCAAGTTCGGGCGAACTTGACTAAAAATGATGAAAAACAGTCAAGTTCGAGCGAACTTGAGTAAAAACCTTGAAAAATCAGTCAAGTTCGGGCGAACTTGATGAAAAATTTGAGTTTTTCAGTCAAGTTCGAGCGAACTTGAGGTTAAGTTCGAGCGAAGTTGTGATTTCAAACATGTGAGGTTAAGTTCGAGCGAAGTTGTGATTTCAAACATGGTTTTTTTCAATATTTCAGCATGAATTCGTTTGTTTTAAGCTCTGATCTTCTCAAGGGTTTATCTATTATGGATTTTACGTATTATACTTGAAAATCAGTCCATTTTATCCGTGAATTGTCCAAGAAAAGTTAAAAATAGAAGAAATGAGTAGAAGATGAGATGTTCTATGTCCAGTGTCTTCAAATTAGGCCAATCCTGCTCTGACACCACTTGTAGGTCCGTTGTACGGATCGTTCGGGCATTAATCTGACAAACCTAAGGTAAACGTGCGGAATCCGTTTGCATAGGCGACATTGGATACACTCATTTGTTTCTATTTAATCATCGTTTCATTAATATTCAACGTTACAGATCCTGGAAACACTTGGAGAGAGCTTCGCCTCTGTCGTGATAAAATCTCTGAATTTACAAATGAAATCACAAACTACCTATTTATAGTTTTACAAGTTCCCTGGTGTGATGCAAGTTCGGGCGAACTTGCATAGACAAGTTCGGGCGAACTTGTCTTCAACACTACAATCTCAAGCGAACTTGACCGTATATATACATAAACTTCGTCATTTCGCTCCTACATACATACTCGATATTATATGATGACGTAGGCAACAAACATATGCATCAACAAGATCTTCAAAGTCTGGTAAGGTGCTAAACTGGTGGAAATCTAATTGACAACGGGCTGGAAGCTAATCTGTAAAATCTGATAAGCCAAAACGATTAAAAGTTCATTAATTTGAAACTTGATTTTTAGAAAAACCAACAGTTTGTTCATAACGGGTCTAACTGAGGTCATAAACTTGGACTCGGCAGACAAATTGGTTAACCAAGGTCATTAGCTTGGACTTGGCCAACTGAGTGGATTGTTAAAACTGGTAAAATCTGAAAAGTTCAAGGTCTAAATTGAAAAATTTGAAAAAATTAAGTTTTGAAATTGTTCAAGTTCGCCCGGACTTGTAATCAAGTTCGACCGAACTTGTTAAAAAACTTGAAATCTGTTATCAGTCAACAAGTTCGCCCGGACTTATCTAATCTTAGTTGATTGGATGTACAAGTTCGCCCGAACTTGTCAATTATAAGTAGATGACAAGTTCGACCTAATTTCATTACTCGTCTACAACCTACAGAGCGAACTTAAGTGCAAAATTGAGCGATTTTGAAATTGTGACTCACACGATGAAGTCTGCCCGATTGTTTAGTGATTAGTGGTGATTTGCACATCACTCATCATGGCTATGGTGAGAATTCTGAATCTGGACCATAAATTGTAGGATTTTGAACGGTTTTAGATCTGATATGGGTTGTTTGACATGTTCTGGACATTTAATGAATAAATTGAAACTTAAAACATGACTAACAAGGATAAACGACCATAAAATTGTCATTAATTCCATCAGAACATCATGAAATATGTTTGCAGGTTTTTGGCGAACAAGATGACAAGTTCGCCCGAACTTGTCTATAAGTTCGACCGAACTTGTCATCAAGTATTAAAATGTTGAGAAATCATAAGTTCGCTCGAACTTCCAAACAAATTTGTGAAAATAATTTTATTACAAGTTCGCCCGGACTTGTATGAATAAGATGTAATATCAGTTAACAAGTTCGCCCGAACTTGTGTGAAAATGTTTAAAATTGGTATGGCAAGTTCGCCCGGACTTGTGAGTTGTAACGTTTGTATAAATGTGGACAAGTCCGACCGAACTTAATGTCAAATTGACAATCAAGTTTGCCCGAACTTGATAGAAAATTGTGAAAGTTGAAAAATTTCGTCTAATTTTGTCTCGATTTACGTGTTTGCAGAATATTCAGCTCTGGTTTAATAAATTTCACAACACATGCATCACGCTAGACAAGGCTATTTGTCCGTCTCTGGAAGCATTTGAAAGTATTATCGAGTTTATGCAGCGAATCCCTATTCACAAGGCGATTACAGAGAAAACAGTGGTGTATAGGTCGCATGTTTGTAGATTCTGGAATTCAGCGGCAATGAACGATGATGATACTGCGATTAAGTCGGTGGTTCGTGTTGGTGAAGAGGATAAAGAGATCATTATTACTGAAGCTGACATACGCAAAGTTCTAGAATTTAACGACGCAACTAATGCCCAATGATGCTGGATGAGAGGATGGTCAGAGGATGTTTTTGTCGCATGGGATATAAGGGGCACGTCAATGAATCTACGCTGAAGAAAGGATCAGTCCCTAATTCGTATAAGTTCTTGATGGATGTAATTATTCATGCCTTTAGTCATCGAAAGGCCGGTTTAGATGATGTGCAAGATTATATGGCCTGCATGGCTATAGCGCTTATTCTCAACAAGAAGTTCAATTATTCAAAGCTGGTTTTCACGCATTTGAAGAACAACATGGGGTCAAACAGATTTGTGATGTATCCGAGATTTGTTCAAATGTTGATAGATGAGAAATTCATGAAGATAGTCAAAGATCCAAACGACATCTTATATCTTAGCCATCTGGATGATACTACAGTGAAGAAACTTATCACTTTCCAGAAACAATCATCTGTACCTATTCTGAAGCCTTTATTTGGTGCTATTGCGTCAGAAAATTACATCGCACCGCCAGAGTATAAATGGAGGAAAGACGATAGCGGAGATGAAAACGAAAGAAATGCTGAGTTGGAATGGCTATCTACATTCAAAGAAAAGCGAAGTGATTGGTTCCTCAAGAAGTTGTTGTTCAGGAGGAAAAGAAACGCTCGCGAAAGCCGAAGAAAGTTGATACTATGCTTATTGATGAAGATGAGCCTGTCAATGTTCAACCTGAATCTGGTCTTAGTACTGCAATAGTTGAGATTGATAGTCAAGAGAAAACAACGCAGGAAGATGATGTGATCTCTGCAACATCAGATAATGAAGAAAATGATAGTGATGATTCTCTAGAAATTCAAACAAAGATAGCTATTGTTGAATCGACTACAGAGAAAATAAAAGAAACTGACGCAGACTATGAGCCTGAACAAGAAAAAGATTCTGAAGAGGAGAGACCGAAGAAGAAAACAAAGCGAGTAAAGTCTTCTGTAACTCATGTATCTAAGAAGGCTACAGGGTCTCCTAAGACGAAAGGCAAAAAGAGTCAGAAAGAAAAAAGCCACCGATATGTGGGACAAAAGAAAGGTACAGAAGTTACACAAGAACCTTCTGTTGCACAACATACATGAGCTACATAAGAACCTCCTGTGGCAACAACAATACAATCATCTACTGCTCAAGAAACATTAGTACAGACAGGAGTTACACAAGAACCTCCTGAGTCTGAATTACTCGAGATTCCAATTATTCAATCTCCAGATCCTCCAAAAGCTTCTCAACCTGAAGGACCAACACCTAAAGCGTCTACACCGAGGAGTACGCCAAAGTCTACACCAAAAGTTACCCCAAAGTCGAAGTTATTCGGTGATATTCCTAATGAGACAATTGATATTCAGGATTTGTGTTGGTGCATAATGTCTATGTCTTAATCTTATATCGAGTTTGTATAGAATAGAGCTGAATAGACTAGTCGTATGAAGTATTTATGTAAAGTTTAGGCAAGTTCGCTCATAATCCTTCATGTATAGCTAAGTTCAACCGAACTTGCTAAGGCAAGTTCGGGCGAACTTGAGTCTCCCTAGGCGAACTTGTGAGTCTATAAGTACCTAGCTAGCCTCTCTTATTTGTAACTTTGGCATTTTGGAGGCGAAGCTCTGTCAGTTTGTACTCTTGACATTTGATCAATAGATGTTAAACTAATTAATTCTTGTCTATCGGTAAACACGACGTAATATTTCCGCTATTATGTACGTTAGATATCAAATTTAGGTTCCTTAGCATTGAGGATCGGTCCTACAAGTGGTATCAGAGCTAGAACAGCCTGATTTGATAGTACAAGACAAGAACACTTCTATTTCATCTCCATTCTTCTATTTTCTTAACTTTTTCATCAAAAATGAAGAATTCACGGTCAAAAACTTTTCAATTTTGAATATATCATGTAAAATACAACAAAGATAAACCCTTGAAAGATTGGAGACCAAATTCAACCAAATTGATGTCAAAATTTTGAAAAAAACCATGTTTTGGAAAACCCTAATTTGCGAACTTGTTAGCCAAGTTCGACCGAACTTAGGCTAAAAACTCACTTTTCAGTGAATTTTTTTCCAAGTTCGCTCAAACTTGAGGGAACTTTGAGGGAGTTTCTGCTGAGTTCACTCGAACTTACAAGAATTTCATTGATATTTTGTCAAGTTCGACCGAACTTGATAAAATTCAAAGAACTTTCAACTAAGTTCGCCCGAATTTGCGAAATTTTTATCAAATATCAAGTGCAAGTTCGACCGAGGTTGTAAAAAGAATTTTTCAAGTTTAAAAATCACAAGTTTGACCGAACTTGTGATTAAATATGAGAATTCTTCATTTACACTACAAATTCGACCGAACTTGTAGTAGATCTAATATTTTCAAAAGTTTTCAAGTGTTTTCAGTGTACGAGTCTCATTATTCACAATGGATGATATTCAAAGAGCTTATATGTCTGGAGCTAGTTCATCAAATGCCAACGTGATCCAACAAGTCAATCTTGACAAAGAGATGGGCATGACTGTTAAACCGCCAAAGCTAATGAGCATGGACGAGTATGAAGGATGGAAGGAGAAGTTTACATATTGGGTTCAAGCCATGCACTTCCTAGGCTGGGTGTCGATCGAGAGAGGTTATACAGTTCCATTGGACGAACATCAGCAAGTTCTGGAGACATACAAGTACTCCACGACACAGAAGGAAGAATACATTGCTGAGAAAAAGATGATCAGTCTTATCTAACAATCCGTCAAAGAAGATATTCTCGTCTTGCTACCGGAATACACAACTGCAAGAGATCTCTGGCTCTCACTTCAAAAGAAGTTTCAAGGAAGCGCGGAGATGATCAAGAGCAAAAATGCTCTCATCATGAAAGAGTTTGATATCTTCAACATGCTGAAGGGTGAGACCATGAAGCAAATGATTGAACGCTTCTGTCATCATAAAGTCCAAATGCGAAGACACGATCTTGAGAAGACGGAAAAAGAGTACGTTGACAAGCTTGCTGACGCTCTACCAGATGGAGCATGGACTACTTACCTAATGGTTATGAAGGAAAGTGAAAAATGGGATTCTTCAAGCTGTCAACATTCATCGACAAGTTAGAAGGTCACGATATGGAACTTCTGAAGATTGCAAAGTCGAAGAATCCTACTGTTGTTCAAGATGTTGGTTTGTATTATAAAACTGGAATGCAAGACAACATTTCAAGCCCAAAGATTCAGACAACATTCAATGCAAGTGTAAATTCTTCGAACAATTCGCAGCAGAATCAGAATCAATCATATCCTCAATATGATCAAAGTCCACAATCTTCATTCTCAAGCACTGGTTCAAATTCGTCGTATCAGAGTCAAGCAAATCAGAACCAATAAACAAATTCTGATTCGAATGTATTCAAATGTAACATCGCTGTTAATTTGAATAATGCTGTTTCTGAGCAAACTGCTAAGCAACACATGGCACTTCTCGCCACTGTTCTAGAATCGTATGAAAGTCTTGTATCAGGGAAAATCGGCAATCCCGAAATGACTGCTGAAGACTACGACCAGGTGGACGAAGAAGAACTGGAGCTCGTGGATATAAAGTGGTGTTTAGCATCTATAATTCAAAGAGTCACAAAGTTCGTTGCTCTCACAGGCCGAGATATCGGAAATTCGAGCAACAAACTAGGTTTTGACAAGACAAAAGTAACGTGCTTCAGATTTCGCCAAAAGGGACATTTCAAGAGAGAGTGCAAAAATCCTGAAGCAACAGGAAATCAAAGTCCATTTGGAGGAGGCAACGAGTACTACAAGAAGTCACTTCAGTACAAGCCTTTCTCGAAGAAGACTCAGGTTGAAATCCAAGAGAAACCGAATAGCAGCAACACTGAAAAGGCTATGGTTGCATCAAACGAAGATGATGGTTTCGACCAGAATTCATATATCGGTAAGAAGACTGGAGTTGCATTGATTGCTGAAATTGTTGAAGATACTTCTGCAGAAGAAGCAGCAACTATGGAGAATATTATACTAGAACAGTATCTGCAACAACAACGTGAAGAAGAGCAGTATATCCACATGTAGAAGCAAGGAATTTTATCTCCTAACTCTTGTGAAAATTTTGCAGGTCACTTTGATGGAAGTTCTCAGGAGCAAGTTCCCGAGAAGAAATCAACTGATGAAGTAGTCATTGATGTTACTCAGGAAGTGAATGTCGAAAACCTCAAGGACATTGCCGACAAAGCTTTGATGGCAAATCTAACCAAGGTAGGTCCAGAGGTAAATGAAAAAGTCAAAGTACAAGTTGTAGAGGTTGAGAAACCTTGTACAAAATGTACTGAACCATGTATCGTATGTGCTGAAAAATCAAAGATAATCGCTGAAATCAATGTGCATAATGAACTTTTAAGATATGATTATCGCACAATGAAAGAAGCGTATGACAAAATGAAAGATGATTATGGAGGCTCGATCGAAACAATGTCGAACAACACGACACTGTGCGAATGTTGAAAGGAACAGTAATGGATTAGCAAAAAGTGATTAATATCTATATTAACACCATTGCTAAAACTAAGCAACAATTCCAGGACATGAAAATTGAAACAGAGCGTGTTCAAAAACTTTTGAGAAGTTACACATGTAACGCATATGTCATTGATCACTTCTTCTGACAATTCCATCGGAAGAGAAACCTAAAAAGAAAATTGGTAAAGAATACAGCAATGTTCCTCCACCCCTATGCGAGAAGATTTGTCGCAAATCCGCTGATGGGATGGATAAGGCACTCAACATTGAGTTGTTATCTGAAAAGAAAACTGAGTTGCCATAGAACATTGATGTAGTCTATACTAAAACAGATGATGACAATGCTGTGGTTAAAAAGGTTGTTGAAAATGTTTTGAACGATTCTGATGAAGGCAACTTTAAAAGAACCGACTCGAGTTCAAAGAATTCTGATTCACAGTCTAAAGATGACGATACATCATCGGAGAATGATCTATGTGATGATCCTAATGTTGTAATGTACAAGATTAAGGAATCTGATAGAATATACTTTGATGACAGTTTTCCGGTTCAGAACGTGAAGGAAGAATTGTTGGACAAATTCTTTAAACTCGTGGAAGTCACATCAGATGATTTGGAGATTAATGAAAAGAAATTATATTCCAAACCTAAAAGAAACATCTACCGAAGGAATGGTGGGGATCATCCGGAAAACCGGAGAGCTGGGTTGGGATTAGAAGAATCAGATGAATCTAAAAAGAAAACGTCACCATTTCATGAATACAAGAATAAAAACATGAATTTTGTATATGGGAGGAACACGGTTCATGAGGAAAGTTTGATTGGCAAACAATCAAATGATGAGTTCAAAAAACAAAAAGAACTTCGAGATAAAGCCAAAATTGCAAGTGGTGCCAAAACAAGTGGTGTAAAATCCCCTAAAAGGTCATCCACATGATTCTCGGACTTGTTTCAAGTGCAACGAAATTGGTCATATTGCACGTTGCTGTCCGAAATCAAAGCCGGCTTATCTTGGAAGGAAAGAAAGTTCAAATGTTGTGAAACAGAAGCATCCAGAGTTTGTAAAACCTGTAAAGATTTTGAAAAGAGCTGAATCAAAAGCTGAAGTTAAACCTAAAACAGAAAAGAAGTTTGAAAATTCAATTTTCAAAAAAGGTGAAACTTCAAAAGCTAATGAAAACAAGTTTTACATCAAAAAGGCTAACATCAAATCTCAAGCCTGGATTGCAAAGAAACGGTCAACAACATCTGATGTTATTAAGTTTGAGCCTGTAAAGACTGATAACACAAAAGAATCAAAATCTAAAATTGAAACCAACATTGTCAAAACTACAAGTGGTAATATTTCAAAAGACAAAAAGGAAGTGAAGTTTTCAAACATAAACATCATAGAAAATTCATATGATGAATTTGAATTTGATTATGCTGATGAATGTGAGTTTGATTACGATGATGGTTATCCAATTCAACCAAAGACCAAAAAGGCTTGGGTCTTGTTGTTTAACTAATTGCTGAAATGTGCAGGGGCTCCAAAGATCCGTACTCTCCAAGTGGATTTTGGATAGTGGAGCATCCTGGCATATGACGGGAATGAAAGAGTTGCTATTCGACATAAATGCTATCAATGGTGGATATGTTGGATTTGCGGGTAACCAGGGTGGAAGGATAGTCGCCGAGGGAAAACTCTCCAATGGCGTCGTTTCATTCGATCGCGTGAACTATATTGCAGAGTTGGAGAATATTCTTCTGAGCATATCGCAAATTTGTGACAAGAAGTTCACGGTGCATTTCAACGACAAAGAATGTATTATCTTGAAGTCGGGATTCATAATACCAGATGAGTGGATTCTGATGCGAGCACCTCGAGAGAATGATCTATATGTTCTTGATATGGGCGTCGCTACCACTTCATCAAAATCAGCGCAATGTTTTGTGACAAAGGCTACTGAAAAGGCTACTCAATCAAGTTGCCATTAGAACGTCTCCACATGGATTTATTTGGTCCTGTAAATGTTTGAAGCATCTCAGGAGACTTATATTGCTTGGTTGTGACAGATGACTATTCCAGATATTCGTGGGTGTTCTTTCAGGAATCAAAAGACGAAGCGTTCGATAACTTGGTGATTCTGTTTAAGAAACTCGAGAATCTTTACCATCTGTCGGCCAGACGCCTTAGAAGTGACAACGGCACAAAGTTTAAGAATAACAAAATGAAGGAATTCTGCAACGCTAAAGGGATTCTGCACGAGTTTAGTGCTCCCTATACTCCACAGCAAAACGGTGTTGCTGAACGGAAGAACAGAACTTTGATTGAAACTACGAGAACCATGCTTGCAGATTCTAAACTTCCAGTCAGCTTCTGGAGTGAAGCGGTTATTGTGGCTTGCTACACGCTAAACAGAGTTCTCACTGTCAAACCAACAAAGAAAATATGTTTTGAGATGATAAACCGATGGAAGCCAAATTTGAAATTCTTAGAACCATTTGGTGCGCCATGCACTGTAATCGATCAAGATGGCAAATTCGGAGCTAAATATCTTGAAGGTTTCTTTGTCGGATATGCGAGTCCGTTAAGAAGAGTATATGTTCCTTCGTTGAGAAAGGTTATTGAAGCACAGCACGTGGATTGTTTCAACTATACAGATCCTATTCAAAGGAGAGGTGACGCGTGGTTGTTTAACTATCAAGATCTTTGGAAGTCATTCGACTTGCCGGAAGAACCGTCTAAAGAAGAAATTGCAGCATTATACTATCTTCAACAGTCTGCGAATCAAGAACAAATCATTAGACCAGTTGTGGTTAATCAATCCACATTGGATTCTTCATCTTCCGGAGCAGGTCCAAGCAATAGCAGTGGTGTTCAAGTTGAAAATACTTCTGAAGCAGAAGCAACACCTGCTACACCTCCAGTGAATGCTTCTAATGAACCAGAAAACACAACAGTGCCCAGTACGCCTCAGAATCAGAATTCTGATTCAGATGAAGCACCAACATTTGATGCTGATAATGAAACTTCATCGGACGAAGAAGTTTAGCAGATATCTAACATGTTGAATCAATCTGCTAGTCCGAGAAATCAGAACGAAGCTTCATCAAGTACTCCTAATGTTGATGTGAACAGTGATCTGATTGTTTCAAATCAGCAAAGCTCATTTTATATTCCAACAGAAGAAATGCCGCGATCATATTCGTACCATCCTTCAACGAATATTATAGGAGAACTACAAACTGGTGTACGTACACGAAGCCAAATCAATAAAGCACTTAGTTGTTTCTACACCCGAGTTGCACCAACTCATAACTACTGCTACTACTCATGTTTCATTTCTCAAATAGAGCCAAAGACAGTTAATGAGGCTCTGGAAGACGAGAACTGGGTGATAGCAATGCAAGAGGAACTTTTACAGTTCGAGAAGTTGGGTGTTTGGACGCTTGTAGACTTGCCACCGAAGCAGAAAGCTATTGATACAAAGTGGGTCTTCAAGTGTAAAAGAGACGATCGGGGGGTTATAGTCAGAAACAAAGCTCGGCTGGTTGTCAAGGGATTCCACCAGCAGGTAGGTATAGATTACACGGAGGTATACGCACAGGTTGCGCGATTAGAATCTATCCGCATTTTCCTAGCGTTCGTAGCTTGTAAATGATTTAAGGTGTACCAGTTGGATGTAAAATCTGCATTTCTCTATGGTAAACTTCGTGAAAAAGTGTATGTCAGCCAACCACCAGGATTTGTCGACCACTAAACAATATCTTCTGGACAAAGCCTTGTATGGTTTACACCAAGCCCCGAGAGCTTGTTACGAGACGTTATCGCAACATCTCGCAGGAAATGGTTTTACACGAGGCACAGTGGACAGCACTTTGTTTACCAGAGAAGTTGGATCGCATCTGATAATAGTACAAATCTATGTGGATGATATCATTTTCGGTTCTACGGATGACAGTCTGTGCAAAGAGTTTGAAAAGATCATGAAGAAGAAATTTGAGATGTCCTCGATGGGCGAAATGAAGTTCTTTTTAGGTCTTCAAGTGGATCAGCTTCCAGACGAGATATTCATTCATCAGACTAAGTATGTTCATGACATTCTCAAAAAGTTTGAAATGGATAGCTCGAAGCAGCTTTCGACACCGCTAGCACTGAACCATGGGATTTGCGTAGACGAGACGGGAACAAAAGTTGATGAAACACTTTATCGATCGATGATAGGTTCATTGATGTATCTGACGGCATCGTGCCCAGACATCATGTATCCTCCTTGCTTATGCGTGAGATATCAGTCAAGTCCTCGAATGTCACACATGCAGATAGTCAAGCGAATCTTTCGTTACTTGAAAGGTTTCTCAAGCACCGGCCTGTGGTACCCCAAGAACGACAATTTTGATCTCACTAGATATGCTGACTCAGACTTCGGAGTGGACAAACTAAACTCGAAATCTACAAATGTTGGATGCCAGTTCTTTGGCACACGTTTGGTAACGTGGCAGTGTAAGAAACATACCACGGTCTCTATCTCAACCTGTGAAGCAGAATACATTTCTGCTTCCAGCTGTTGCTCTCAAATCCTCTGGATTCAGCAACAGATGAGGGATTATGGTCTGCAGTTTCTTGACACGCCTTTATTTGTAGATAACAAAGCAGCCATCGATATAACTAAAAATCCAGTTCATCACTCACGTACAAAACACATTGAAATTCGATACCATTTCATTCGTGACTGTTACGAAAAGAAATTGGTTTGAATAGAAAAAATCACACCGGTGAACAAAGGGATGATTTTTATACCAAAGCATTTCCATTAACAAGATTTAAATATCTAATGCGGCTTAACGGTATTAAAAATTTGCTTACAGGTGCAGAAGCTGAGGTTGAATACGGATCGGATGACGAATTCACGTAATCCGCATTGGTTTGTATGGTTTGTAAATATCTTTCTAAGTTTAGTATTTCTTAAAAATCTATAATCCAAAAACATGTTTTTGATATTAGGGGGAGAAATATTTGGGAAAATACAAAAACATATGAAAAATTTCAAAAATGTAAAAAAAATTGAAAAAGACAAAAAGAATTCGATGTCACAAAAAGGAAATGATAGTACATCAGTGGACTATCACAGTATGCTAAAGAAATGGAAAGTTTAACAGTGATAAACGAGTCTTACTGTGGATGTGTCGATAGGCTTAACACGTTCAGTAAACTGTTTTCGAGATATAAACTAAATTTAGCAACTGCTTAATCGTGTGGATATATGGACTTAGTACTCCGAAATTTCGTTTGAGATATTGCCTGATTCTAAGATATGAGGTCTTTATTGATAATTGATATCTGAGGTATTATACAAGTTCTTCTGATTTTGCGGAAGCAATAGCCTAGAACTTCTATAATATTTTTGCTATAAACCCCAAACTGCATGCAAAACTTGAAAAGTATCAAAAGATATAATCATTTGCGGTGCTGAAAAGATTCCTTAAGTGGAACACACCTTAAAGTCGAGCCTTCATCTCTTTGTCTATACGGTAGTACTAACCTGAGCTCTCAAGGCCTCGCATTACCCAGATACAGATATCAATTATGCTATATTCACTTGTAAGATGAAATCTAGGGAATGTTGATACGAGAGTATATTCAAGAAGTGGGAACCACAGATAAGTCAAGTTTCATAAATCTTACCTTAACATATCTTGAAACAGTTGAGAAATGTGGTAAAGTTTAAATGGACAAACATATCGACAATCTAGGTAAACGACTTTAAAGCTTAAAGTCATCTAAAGGTCAACGGTACTGGTGGTATGTCTCAATTAACTAATATGATCCAATAGACGCAAATTCACAAAAATATGTCTGTAAATATATTTGTACATAGTTTACTTTGTCCTGTACATAGTTTATCAGCTTTACAGATTAAAATCAAAAAGATTTTCATTGTGTTTTAGCATAAACTTAAAAAAAAATACAAAAAGATTTTATTTCTACATTGTTTTCAGCAAACCATTATTGGAGAACGGGTCTTCGAAGTCTGGTAAGATGCTAGAACTGGTGGGAATCTCTTTGACAACGGGCTGGGAGCTAATCTGTAAAATCTGAAAAGTTAAAATGAAAAAAAGTTCATTAATTTGAAACTTTGATTTTGAAAATATCAACAGTTTGTTCGTAACGGGTCAAACCGGGGTCATTAACTTGGACTCGGCAGACAAATCGGTTAACCAAGGTCATTAGCTTGGACTTGGTCAACTGAGTGGATTTTCATAACTGGTAAAAGTTGGAAAGTTCAAGGGTTAAAATGTAAAATTTGGAAAAGGTTTGAATTTGTGTTTGGCAAGTTCGGCCGAACTTGCTAAACTGATCAAAGTTTATCATTCAAGCAAGTGCGACCGAACTTGCAAGTGATGGCTGTATGTTTTAAAGCTAAGTTTGCCAGGACTTGTTGGGCCTTATCAACTGGGCTTGCAAGTTCGCCCGAACTTGCTAGGGTATTTATTCTCAGCAAGTTCAGCCGAACTCATTATTTCTGATACAACTCCATCTGAGCGAACTTGAGCGATTGTGAATGATTGTGTGAGATGACATTCTCGAGTCGAATTGTTGTCAAAGTTTAGATTGTTTTAAGTGATTAACATACTTATTACAATGGAAGAGGTGAGTATTTGTCATGTGAACCGTGAATTGAACTGTTATTGAACATGTCAGATCTAAAATGTTAAAAAAATGCTAGATCTAGGGCTTGTTGGACAAAAATGAACATAAATTCCTAATTCTTAACATAAATTAACCATGGAATCATCTTGTATTTGGTTAAAAGGATCTTGAATGGTTAAGCAGGTTTGTTATGTCTAAGGAGATGACAAGTTCGGCTGAACTTGTTATCAAGTTCGACCAGACTTGCTATCAAATTTGTATAAATGCTGAAACCAGAAGTTCGACTGAACTTCTTTAAAAGTTGAATTAAAATTGAAATGGAAGTTCGCCCGAACTTAGATATTGAATGTTAAAAATTATAAGTTCGCCCGAACTTAAGCTTTGATGTTTAAACATGTATATTACATATTCGGGCGAACTTGATAAAAACAGAATGTTTTAACACTTCTCAAGTTCGCCCGAACTTGATGAATGTGTTAGAAAAATTTTGAAATCTTTTTCTCGATAAGCGTGCTAATTGTTTTGCGTCATTTTTCAGGCTCAAGAATCAGCGAGAGTGATTGCAATAGAATTTTCTAAGTCGCACAACACTTGTATTACGCTCGACAAGACTATATGTCCATCTTTGAAGGAATACGAGAGTATTTTGAAGTTTTTGAAAGAAAGCCATATTCATTGAGCTATCACAGAGCGCACCGTTTCATACAAATCTCACACGTACCATTTCTGGATGAACGCAAGTCTAAGTGATGAAAAGAAGTCTATTATTTCATCTGTGAAAGTCGACAATGAAGTCAAAGCAATCATTGTGACTAAAGATGATATTAGACGGATCTTGCAGTTCAATGATGATAAAGATGATCCGATATTTCTTGATGAAAAGATGGTTCGTGGCTGTTTCTTTCGTATGGGCTATAAGGGAAGTGTGAACAAGCCGACGTTAAAGAAAGGGGAAGTGCCTAACCCCTACAAGCTCCTCATGCATGCAATCATTCATACATTTAGTCATCAAAAGGCGGGTTCTTGATGATGTTCAAGATTATTTGGCCTGTATGGCAACGACACTTATTCTGAAAAAGCCGTTCAACTATTCCAAGCTGGTTTTCACTCATATGTTAAAGAATATGGAGGATTCAAGGTTGTGTCTCTATCCGAGATTTGTATAGATGCTGATAGATGAGAAGTACACGAATATTGCACGAGATCCAAACGATGTGTTATACCTAGTTCATCTCGATGAGACAACGGTGAAGAAGCTCTTAAAGTTTCAGAAACAAGCATCAACACCAGTGGCTAAACCAAAGATTCAAACTACATTGCGCCGCCTGAAAATAAATGGAGGAAAGACGGAAGCTATGATGAAAAGAACTTAACGCTGAAAAACAATGGTTTAAAGACTTCAAGCCAAAAGCTAGAAGTGAATGGTTCTTAAAGGCTGAAGCTGATAAGCCTAAGAAGAAATGATCAGCAAAGAAAGTTGATACAATCCTCATTGACGAAGATGAACCTGAGAATGTTCAAGCCGAAGCAGGTTCAAGCGCAGCAGTTACCATTGAAAGACAAGAGACTGAAAAAGATACGCAAGATGATGTTATATCTGCTACTTCTTAACAAGATGATGATTCTGACGAAGAACCGGTGAAAGAACCTGAAAAGACAGTAGCAGAAATACAAGCTAAAAAAGAAAGAGAGTTTGATGCTGATTTCGATCCAAATCTTGAGAAAGATTCTGATGAGGAAAGGCCCAAGAAAAAAGCAAAACGTGTAAAGACTGCTACTATTTCATCGACAAAAACTACAGGGTCTCCTCAGACAAAAGGCAAGAAAAAGAAGAAAGTTCAAAAAGCAGTCAGCAAAAGATACAGAGAAAGCCGAAAAGCGCAGAAGTTACACAAGAACCTTCTGGCGCACAGGAGAAAGAAGTCACACAAGAACCTTCTACACAAGAACCTTCTACACAAGAACCTCATGTTATTGTTTCAAGTGAAGCTGAAAGGCCAGGAGCTACACAAGAACCTCCTGTGTCTGGTTTATTGGAAGTTCCTGTTATTCAATCACCAGTTGCTCCAACGACTTCAAATCTTGAAAGTTATGCTCCAAGGAAGTCAACACCAAAGGCTGCTACTCCAAAATCAACACCAAAATCTTCAGGGCCTAATTTGTTTGGTGATATGCATAGTGATCCGATTAGTCTGCAAGATCTAAATGATTTCTTTCCAGAGACAAATGTTGAACTTCTAGAAAAGCATGTGAAGGTGTTAGAAGACAAAGTGGCACAGAATGAAGTTGATAAAGCTGAATTGATCAACAAGATGAATCAAAGCGCTGTCGAAAAAGAATTGCTGGATGACAAAGTGAAAGTTTTGGAAAATGAGCGAGAATTCTGTAAAGCTTTGATCGAGAGTCTGCAAGATGCAAATGTGAAGCTGCAGACAGAAATAGCTGATTTGAAGACAATTCAAGCTCTAAACGATAGAAGATTTTCCAGGATGCAGAAAGTTTTATCAAATGCTCTGAATATCAATTTCATTGCTGAATATGATGTCTGGATCAACAAGAAGCTAAAGAACAAGCTGAGAAAGAGTTAGCTGCGAGTGGTAAAGGAAAAGGGGTTGAAGGTGAAACTCCTAAGTCTTATGAAGCTGCAGAGAAACCAGTTGAAGGAAATGTTGTTATAGCTTCAGAGTCCGAGATTCCAAAGGTTGATGAATCTGTCAAGACTTCTGATCCTCTCATTGCTTCGGAAGATAAGGACGATGAAGAAGCAGAGAAAGAGGATAAGGAAGATGATGAGAAGGATGATTCTGAGTATGAGGATTGGAATGTTGCTGACAATGACGATGATGATGATCAGGGTGGTATTGGTCTGAAAATCACTGAAGCTTAAGTCTCAAGTGAATTTGATTTCTCTTTGCTTATGGATGACGAATCAAACAGTATGGATGATAAAAGTGAGGGGGAGTCAGGGCAGAAAGGGCCATTTGATGATATTGATAAGTTGAATGTTGAAAGATTTGTTAAGCCAGTTGCTGCAGTACCTTCTAAGCCTTTATTGTTGACGTTAGAGCATATTGTGGAGGAAGGAGAGTATGTGCACAACTATACAAAGGAAGATCTGGCAAAGTTAGTTGAAGTTGATGCTGAAGATTTAGAGTTTGATTTCGAAGAAGACGTGTTGAATGTTAACACATTTGAACCGAACGATTACCATGTTAGAAGATTTGAGGCTGATGAATACAATATAGAGTTATTGTTGAAGATAGGTCTTCTGATGATGAGAAATATCATACTACAAAGTACGTCAGTCCTAATTCTGAAAGTTTTCCTACTTTTGAGGAGATGTACAAGCAACTCGATGAAGACATGCTGAAAGAAAAGATTGAAGAATCTTTACGAGAAGAAAAAGTTCCAAAGCCGATGACAAAAGAAGAAATAGCTCAAGCAAAGAAGTCTTGGTTCAAAGAGATGCCACGTGAACATAAGTTTCGACGTCCTCTAGCATTCTTTACCAGAGACAAAGACGTGTCATTGGAGGATATCTTGAGTTGGGTTGGTTCAAGTAACTTAACGTATAAGCAATCAAAAGAGAATTTGGAGTGCAATACTTCAAATATCTTGCTAATTTCAAGACATTACCATATTAGGATGTGGAAGAGTTAGTTCAGACAGTTAATGTTACATACCACATGAAGGTGATTGATCAGTTGTTGTGGAAATTGATCAAGTATGAAGCGGTCAAAGGATTCAGATATTGGAAGCCATTTATTCCTGGTCGCCGAATCAAGACTAACAAAAAGACGGGGGGAAAAGGCATTACATTGATAATGAAGCGACCAAGGGCAATGAGGAATATGCCGCTAATGCCGATTGAGCAGAACTTCTATCCATTGTTCAAGTGGTGGCAGATAGATCCATCTACTTGTGAAGCTGTTATTGTTTTAAAGTTTGAAGAACACTTGGATATTTCAAAGGAAAGAGTTGAAGTATTGGGATATCAAGGCATGAGGGGGTTATGGAGAACAATCAGGATTCTTGATCCTATGTGGTTGGTTAACTGCTCAAGAGAAGATATTAAAACCGTGTTCTACAGCAAGATCGTATTTGAAGAACGTGAAAAGGTACAAGCTATGCAGTTTCAGAAAGTTGTTAATGTTTGCTATGCGCATGAAGTAAACTCAGGGAAGATGTGGCAAACAAATTGGAGGGATTTAGAAAGGGTTGAATTCCTGAAAGAGAAGAAGTGTCTTGAAGCAATTCATGAGAGAACAAGAAAGGCAAGTATTAGGAGATTTCAACATATGAACAAAGTGCCTCCTACAGACCAGACGCCGGATCCTAAGCAAGAACGACGAAAGAAGCCGTTGAAGAACTTCTTCAGTCGTGTGCGTTAAAGTATATTATGAAGACATAGTTTTGAAGACTGATACAAGACGAAGACGATATCCAAGGGGGAGTCTGTTGGTGCATAATGTCTATGTCTTAGTCTTAAATCGAGTCTGTATAGAATAGAGCTGAACGTATGAAGTACTTATGTAAAGTTTAGGCAAGTTCGCTCATAATCCTTCATGTATAGCCAAGTTCGGCCGAACTTGCTAAGGCAAGTTCGGGCGAACTTGAGTCTCCCTAGGGCGAACTTGTGAGTCTATAAATACCTAGCTAGCCTCTCTCATTTGTAACTTTGGCATTTTGGAGGCGAAGCTCTGTCAGTTTGTACTCTTGACGTTTGATCAATAAAACTGATGTTAAGCTGACCAATATTTGTCTATTGGTAAACACGACGTAATATTTCCGCTATTATTGACGTTAGATATCAAATTTAGGTTCCTTAGCATCGAGGATCGGTCCTACAATTTGAATGATTTCTTCCCAGAATCAGATGTTGATGAGCTTGAAAAACGTGTAAAGATTCTGGAAGACAAAGTTGCTAAGAACAAGACAGAGAAAGCTGAGTTATAGAAGCTGGTGAAACAGAGTGAAGTGGAGAAAGAAATTCTGTCCGACAAAGTCAAATTCTTAGAAGGCGATCGAGGATACTTGAAATCCCTAATTGAAAGCTAGCAAGACGCTAATGAAAGATTGATGAAAGAGTTAGCAAAATTACGAGCGGAAAAAGATATGAATGATCGAAGATTCAACAGGCTACAGAAAGTACTGTCAAACAGTCTGGGCATTGATTTTGATGTTGAATATGCACGAATAGATCTACAGGAAGCTAAAGAGAAAGCAGAAAAGGAAATAGCTGAACAGGGCAAGGGTAAGAACGTGATTGAAAGCATGGCCGAGATTACTGAGCCAATAGCTGAGTCTGCAAAAGCTTCGAAGTCTAGTGTGGTTGTTCTAGAACAGAAATAGAAAAGAAAGACGACGATGAAGCTGAAGATAAAGATGACGATGATGATCAAGTAGACAATACAAAAGACGACTTTGACAATGATGGTGGTAATGATGATGATCAGGGTGGAGTCGGTATGAAAATTGTTGATGCGAAAGTGAATGAAGAGTTTGATTTTACTTTGTTACTGAATGATGAATCTAATCAGATGGATGATCAAACTCAGGGGGAGCAGACAGGGGAGCAAATAGATGATATAGATATGACAGATGCTATTACTACTGCGATGCCTGTTTCTGCAGTCCCTACAAAGCCATTAATACTGATGCTTGAACGTTTGAAGAAGGAGAATTTGAGCATAACTATTCAAAGGAAGACTTGGCAAAGCTGATCGATGTTGATGCTGAAACATTCGACTTTGACTTTGAAGAACAAGTTCTGAATGTGAATACGTTTGAGCCAAATGAGTATTGTTATAAAAGAAGGTATGAAGCAGACGAGTACAACGAGGTGATAGTTGAAGATTGGTCTTCGGATGATGAGAAAGATGAGGCTGAGAAGTACGTTGGTCCGAACACAGATAGTTTTCCAACTTTCGAAGAGATGTATGTACAGCTAAATGAAGACATGTCAAAAGAAAAGATCGAAGAGTCTGTAGGACAAGGAAAGATCCCTAAACCGATGACAAAAGAGGAGATTGCGCAAGCGAAGAAGTCCTGGTTTAAAGAGATGCCAAGTGAACGAAAGTTTCGACGTCCATTAGCATTCTTTACCAGAGATAAAGATGTGTCGTTGGGAGATATACTGAGCTGGGGATGGTATAAAGAGTTGAATGTGTATGCCATCAATATGGAGTTTGGAGTACAATACTTCAGATACTTAGCAGATTTTAAAACATTGGATTACTGGGATGTTGAGGAGCTAGTACAGACACGTAACGTCACATACCATATGAAGTTTATTGATCAGTTGCTTTGGAAAATGATCAAGTTTGAAGCAACAAAAGGGTTCAGGTACTGGAAGCCATTCATTCCGAAACGTCGAATCAAACAGATTAGAAGACTGGTATAAAGGACATATCGTTGATTATGAAACGTCCTAGAGCGATGAGGAATATGTCCCTAATGCCTATCAAACAAACTTTCTATCCATTATTTAGGTGGTGGCAGGTTGATCCAACGACTTGTGAAGCAGTGATTGTTCTAAAGTTTGAAGATCATTTGGTTATCACTCGGGAAAGGGTTGAAATGTTTGGGTTAGAAGGTTTGAGAGGGCTGTGGAGAACAATTCGTATACTAGACCTGATGTGGCAAGTAAACTACTCAAAGTAGGATATAAAGTGTTTATTCTTTAGCAAGATTTGTTTTGAAGAACGTGAAAAAGAGCAAGCGATGCAATATCAGAGGGTTGTTAATGTCTATTATGCACACGAAGTTAACTCTGGTAGAATGTGGGAATCGAGCTGGAGGGAACTTGAACGCAAAGAGTTTTTGAAGGAAGAAGCGTGAATTGAACAAATACATGAAATGGGTAGGGAGGCGAGACTTAGAAGGTTTCAATTCATGACAAAAGTGCCACCTACAGACCAAACGTCGATTCTAGAGCAAGAACGTCGTAAAAAGCCAATCAAGAACTTCTTTGGGCGTGTCAGACAAAAGTAGAGCTTTAAAGACTAATCAAGACGAAGACGATATCCAAGGGGGAGTCTGTTAGTACATAATGTCTATGTCTTAGTCTTGGATCGAGTCTTTTTAGTTTTGGCTAGATTAGACTAGAAAATGAAGGGTATTTATGTAATTAGCATACAAGTTTGCCCGGAATCATTATGTAAGATCAAGTTCGGCCGAACTTGATCAAGACAAGTTCCCCCGAATTTGATCTCATCCCAGCGAACTTGTGTGGCTATATATAGGTGTCTTGTTTCCTTCATTTGTAACTTCTGCAATTTCGGCATATAGACGACGAAGCTCTGTCGGATCTGGGTCTGAATGTATTGAACTATTATGATCTAAAACAACGTTTAAACAGTAAATCTTGTCTATTTGGTTAATCTTGTCATATAATTTCCGCTTGTATGGTCAATAGAAACAATTTAGGCTCCTAAGCTAAACGGGAGACGATCTAACAAATAGGTCCTCGGCATCACCTCACTTGGAACATCAACAATACTCTCCTGATTAGTAATATTCTGATCTACCACCGTTTCAACTATAGGAGCACTAGAAGATGTTTCATTTTGATTACTCGGGCCAGCAGATTTATTCAACATACTTGTGATCTGCTCAGATTCTTAGTCAGAAGAAGATTCTCCATCATCATCGAAAGTCGGAGCTTCATTAGAGTCAGAATTCTGATTCTGAGAAAGAATGGGCTCTGTAGTAGCATTTCCTGGTTTAGTGGAAACATTTGCTGGAGTTGTAGTAGGTGTTGCTTCTGCTTCAGAAACTTGTTCAACTGGAACATCACTACTACTCGGACCTGCCCCAGAAGACGAAGTTCCAATAGTAGGTTGATTAACCACTATTGGTCTTGAAATATAGTCCTGATTAGCCGACTGTTGTAGATAATAAAGAGCTGCAAGATCTTCTTCAGAAGGCTCTTCTGGCAAGTCGAATGACTTCCACAAATCTTGATATTTGAACAACTACGCATCGCCTTTTCTTTGAATAGGAGTTGTGTACCAAAAGCAATCAACGTGTTGTGCTTCGACCACTCTTCTCAGAGTACGAATGTAAACTCTCCTGAGCGGACTAGCATAGCCAACAAAGAAACCTTCCAGCGTTTTGGCACCGAACTTTCCATCCGAATCAATCACTGTGCAAGGTGCGCCAAACGGTTCTAGATACTTTAGATTTGGTTTCCTTCGGTTAATCATCTCGAAGCAAGTCTTCTTGGTCGGTTTGACTGTCAAGACTCTGTTCAATGTGTAGCATGCCGCTGCAACCGCCTCACTCCAGAAGCTAACAGGAAGTTTGGAATCTGCAAGCATGGTTCTTGTTGTTTCAATTAACGTTCGATTCTTCCTCTCAGCTACTCCATTCTATTGCAGAGTGTAAGGTGCACTGAATTCGTGCAGAATTCCTTTAGCGTTGCAAAAATCTTTCATCCGGGTATTTTTGAACTCCGTACCATTATCGCTTCGAATTCGTCTAACAGGGAGATGGTACAGATTTTCTATCTTCATGAAGAGAATCATAAGATCATCGAACGTTTCGTCTTTGCTCTCCTGGAAGAAAACCCATGAATATCTTGAATAGTCATCTGTGACGACTAGAAAATACAGATCTCTGGAAATACTTTGAACATTCACCGGACCGAAAAGATCCATATGTAGTCGTTCAAGCGTGGAGTTAAGAATCTTCTTAGGATGTGACTTCTTAATCTACTTTCCTTTCTTGCATTCAAGACAATGATCCGTCATATGAAAGCTTCAAAGATTCACCCCTTCGACTAAGTCATTGTGAACCATAAAATTCATTTTCCTGAGGTGTATATGTCCCATCTTCTGTGCCATAGAATCGAATCCTTCTCCGTGGCCTTTGTTACAAAACATTGAGCCGACTTTGACGATGTGGTAGCAACACTCATGTCTAGCACATAAAGATCATTTTCGCGTGGAGCGTGCATCAGAATCCACTCATCCAGAATCTTGAATCCCGGCTTAAGAATCATGCACTCCTTGTTGTTGAAATGAACGGTAAACTTCATATCGCAAATCTGAGAAATACTAAGAAGATTGTTCTCCAGCGCGGCGATATGGTTGACTTTATCAAACGACACCACTCCATTCAAAAGTTTTCCTTATGCTATGATTCGACCTCCTTGATTACCAGCGAATCCTACATAACCTCCGTTAATTGCTTTAATACCAAAGAGTAGTGCTTTCATCCCAGTCATGTGACGTGAAGCTCCGCTATCCAGAATCTACTTCGATAATATGGATCTTTGGAGCCCCTGCACATGTTAACAACTCAGTGAAAAAGTGCAACCCAATCCTTTTTGGTCTTGGGTGTGGGATAATAATCTTCATAAACATCCTCATAAGCCCTTTGATATTCATAATCAACATCTAAGACCTCATTGACATTTAAGTTTTCAAACTTGACTTTCTTCTTTTCATTTGAAAGTGTAGGAAAAACTTTGTCAATGTCTAACTTTACCGACTTTTCAGTTTTACCCTTTAATTCAGACACTTTGTTATTACCAATCTTGACTGACTCAGATTTTGCAACTTCAGATGATGATGAGGTTTTCTTTGCAACCCATGCTTGAGATTTAACCCCTGCTTTCTTGATATAAAACTTTGAATCTTTTTTTTCACTTGATTTAGAAGATTCACCTTTTTCAAAATTTGATTTCTCAAACTTAGACTTAGTTTTAGATTTCACTTCGATGTTAGATTCATTGTTTTGTTTTAAGATCGTGATCGGCTTTACGATCTCTGGTTGCTTAAGTTTCTCATCATCTGAAGACGTCTTTCTTCGGTGATACACAGGCTTTGATTTCGGACACTTGCGAGCAATGTGACCAACTTCATTGCATTTAAAGCAAGTCCGAGTATCAAAATGTCCATTCGTGGGTTTTACTGTTGGTGCAGGATGTCTATGTCTTAGTCTTATATCGAGTCTGTATAGATTAGATGTGAATAGGCTAGCTAAACGAAGTATTTATGTGATTGTATGCCAAGTTCACTGGAAATGGATATGTGAAGTCAAGTTCGGCCGAACTTGACTATGTCAAGTTCGCCCGAACTCATGCACTCACCAGCGAACTTGTGCTAGTATATATAGCTAGCTTGTGTCTTGTCATTTGTAACTTTTACGCTCTGAGAGGCGGAGCTCTGTCAAACTGGAGATTTGAAATTTATCAATAAAATTGATGTTTAACTGATTAATTCTTGTTATTTGGTAATCGTGTCATAATATTTCCGCTATTATGGACATTAGATATGAAATCTAGGTTCCAATGCTATCAGGATCGGTCCTACAAGTGGTATCAGAGCTAGAATAGCCTGATTTGATTGATATCAAGACAAGAACATCTCTAATTCTACTCCATTCTTCTATTTTTCTTAACTTTTACACTAAAATGAAGAATTTAGGGGCAAATTCTGTCCAAATTTGAATATGTCATGTTAAATACATCATAGATAAACCCCTGAGAGTTTGGAGACTAAAATCAAACGAATTGGTGTCAAATTGTTGCAAAAACCATGTTTGAAAAAGTCATGTTTATCGAACTTGTTAGCCAAGTTCGGCCGAACTTGACTTAGAAACTCACTTTCTAAGTGATTTTCTATCAAGCTCGCTCGAACTTGAGGTTTTTGATAGGAATTCTGTTAAGTCCGCTCGAACTTACAACATTTTCATTGATTCTTTATCAAGTTCGCTCGAACTTGATAAAAATCAAGAAAATCATATTAAGTTCGCTCGAACTTGCAAAAGTCTTTTCAAATCTCAACAATAAGTTCGACCAAAGTTATCTCATGGAATTCTCAAATCACAACACATAAGTTCGACCGAACTTGTGTGAAATCTGAAATTCTTCATTCATCCACTACAAGTTCGACCGAACTTGTAGTAAGTCTAACATTTTTCAAAGTTTGAACGTGTTTTCAGCATACGTGTGTCGATATTCGCTATGGATGATCTTCAGAGAGTGTTTATGTCAGGAGTGGGTATGTCCAATGCCAGTGTCATACAACAAGTCAACCTTGACAACGAAATGGGAACGTCCGTCAAACCTCCGAAGTTAATGAGTATGGACGAGTACGAGGGATGGAAGGAGAAGTTCAGTTATTGGGTTCAAGCCATGCATTTCCAAAGCTGGGTGGCTATTGAGAGAGGTTATGTCATTCTGTTAGACGAAAATCAGCAAGTTTTGGAAAAGTACAAGTACTCCACAATACAAAAGGATGAGTATATTGCTGAGAAAAAAATGATCAGTCTCATTACACAATCCGATAAAGAAGATATTTTGGTCTTATTGCTCGAATACACGACTGTGAGAGAGCTATGGTTATCACTGCAAAAGAAATACCAAGGAAGCACAGAGATGATCAAGAGTTAAAAAGCTCTTATCTTGAAGGAATTCGATATTTTTACCATGTTGAAGGGCGAGACGATGAAACAGATGATTGAACGTTTTTGTCATCTGAAGGTTCAAATGAGGAGACGCGGTCTTGAGAAGATAGAACCAGAGTACATCGACAAGCTTGCTGATGCGTTACCTGACGAAGAATGGACTACATATCTTATGGTATTGAAAGAAAGTCCGAATTGGGAATTCTTCAAGCTGTCTACATTCATTGACAAACTTGAAGGTCATGAAATTGAACTTCTAAAGATTGCAAAGTCGAAGAATACTAACACTGTTCAAGATGTTGGTCTGTATTACAAGAACGGAAAGTATTACAAGAACGGAATGCAAGACAACATCTCAAGCCCAAAGATTCAAACAACATTCAATGCAAATATACTTCTTCGCCACAGAATCAGAATCAATCATATCCTCAATATGATCAAAGTCCCAGAGTTCTTCGTTTTAAAGCACTGGTTCAAATTCTTCTTATCAGAGTCAAGCAAATCAGAATCAACAAACAAATTCTGATCCGAATTTGTACAAGTGTAACATTGCTGTCAACTTAAACAATGTTGTTTCTGAACAAGTTGCTAAACAACACATGACTCTTCTTGCTACAGTTCTAGAATCGTATGAAAGTCTGGTGGCCGGGAAAATTGGGAATCCAGAAATGACCGCAAAAGATTACGATCGGGTGAAGGAAGAAGAACTGGAATTGATGGATATAAAATGGTCTTTAGCTTCTATCATTCAAAGGGTGACAAAGTTTGTTGCGCTCACAGGCCGAGATATCATAAATTCAAGCAACAAGCTAGGGTTTGATAAATCAAAAGTCACATGTATCAGATGCCGACAGAAGGGGCATTTCAAGAGAGAGTGTAAGAATGCTGAGGCTAGCGGCAATCAGAGTCTGTTCGGAAGTGGAAGTGATTATTACAAAAAGTCTCTTCAGTATAAACCATTCCCGAAAAAGACTCAAGTTGAGATTCAAGAAAAATCATCCAACAATACCGAGAAAGCGATGGTTGCTACCAACGAAGATGATGGTTTTGATTGGATATCTTATATTGGAAAGAAGACAGGAGTGGCTTTGATGGCTGAAATTGTCGAAGATACATCTGCTGAAGACGCAGCTCTGGAGAATGTTATACTGGAACAATATCTGCAACAACAGGAAGAAGAAGAGACTTATCTTCACATGAAGACACAAGACATTTTATCTCCTAATTCAACTTCTAGTTTTGCAGGTGATTTTGACGAAAGTTCTCAGGAGCAAGTGGTTGAGGAGAAATCGGTTGATGAAGAAGTCATTGATGTTACTCAAGAAGTGAATACTGAAAACCTCACGGACATTGCCAATAAAGCAATGATGGCGAATCTAACCAAGGTAGGTCCAGAGGTAAAGATCGTCGAAAAGGAAGTTGTCAAAGTGCAAGTTGTGGAGGTTGTAAAACCTTGCACAAAATGTACCGAGCCATGTGCTAAATATGCCCAAAATTACAAATCATCGTTGAACTCAATGTACATAATGAACTTTCAAATATGATTATCGTACAATGAAGGAAGCGTATGACAAAATGAAAGATGATTATGGCAGGCTCGACAGAAATAATATTGAACAACATGATATTGTGAGGATGTTAAAAGGAACGGTGATGGATAAACAAAAAGCAATAAATATTTACATTAACACCATTGCTGAAACTAAACAACTCCAGGACATGAAAATCAAAATAGAACATGTTCAACAACTTTTAAGAAGTTATACAACTAACGCTTATGTCATTGATCATATTCTTCCAACGATCTCATTGGAAGAAAATGATAAAAGGTCTAAAAAGAAAAATGGTAGAGAATACAACAATGTTCCACCACCCCTATGCGAAAAATATTGTCGCAAAACTGCTGATGGGATGGATAAGGCACTCAACATTGAGTTGTTATCTGAAAAGAAAAATGAGTTGCCGGAGAACATTGATGTAATCTATACTAAATCAGATGATGACAATAATGCGGTGGTTAAGAATGTGGTTGAAAACGTCCTGAATTATTCTGATGATGGCAGCTTTGAGAGCGCCACCTCAAGAACAGTTCTGACACAAAATCCGAAGATGACGATACGTCATCGGAAGATGATCTATGTGATGATCCTAACGTTGTCATGTACAAGGTTAAGGAATCTGATAGATTATACTTTGATGACAGTTTTCTGATTCGGAATGTCAAAGAAGATCAATTGGATAAACTGTTCAAATTGGTTGAAGTTACATCAGAGGACATGGAGAATAATGAAAAGAAATTCTATTCTAAACCCAAAAGGAATTACAATAACTACCGGAGAAAGGGTGGTGATTATCCGGAAAACCGGAGAGCTGGGTTGGGCTTAGTGAGGAAGAAGAACCGGTAAAGAAAATGTCACCATTTCACGAGTACAAAAATAAAAACATGAAATTCGTTTATGGGACAAGCACGGTTCAGGAGGAAAGTTTGATTAGAAAACAATCAAATGATGAGTTTAAGAAACAGAAGGAACTTCGAGATAAGGCCAAAGCCACAAGTGGTGTAATATCCACTAGTGGACACTCACATGATAATCGGATTTGCTTCAAGTGCAACGAAGTTGGTCATATTGCGCGGAAGTGTCCGAAATCTAAGCAGGCCTATCTTCAAAGGATTCAGATGTTGTAAAACCAAAGCAAACCGAGTTTGTAAAACCTGTCACGATTTTAAAAAGAAATGAATCAATATCTAAAGTTAAACCTAAAACTGAAAAGAAATTTGATAACTCAACTTTCAAAAAAAGCGAAACTTCTAGGGCAAACGAAAAAAAGTTTTACATCAAAAGGGCAAACATAAAATCACAAGCCTGGATTGCTAAGAAAACGTTGACAACATCTAAGGTTATCAAGTATGAGCCTGTTAAGACGGATAACAAGAAAGAATCAAAATCTAAAGTCAAAACCGAAACTGTCAAATCAACAAAAGGTAAGAAGAAAGTGAACTTTGAAAATGTAACTGACAGTGGAGGCTCAGATGGAGATTATGAGGATGATTACCAAGCTTTTTATCCCAAACCCAAGACCAAGAAGGCTTGGGTCAAGCTGTTTAACTAGATTTTAACATGTGCAGGGGCTCCAAAGATCCGTTCTATCGAAGTGGATTTTCGATAGTGGAGCGTCCAGACATATGACAGGGATGAAAGCTCTTTTGTTCGACATTAAAGCTATTAACAGCGGATATGCTGGATTTGCCGGTAATCAAGGTGGAAGGATAGTCGCCGAGGGAAAACTCTCCAACGGCGTTGTATCGTTTGATCGAGTGAACTTCATTGCTGAGCTTGAGAACAATCTTCTGAGCATTTCGCAAATTTGTGACAAACAGTTCACGGTGCATTTCAACGATAAAGAGTGTATGATCTTAAAGTCGGGTTTCAAAATATCTGATGAGTGGATTCTGATGCGAACTCCGCGCGAGGACGATTTATATGTCTTAGACATGGGCGTCGCTACCACATCATCAAAATCAGCACAATGTTTTGTGACAAAGGCTACGAAGAAAGATTCTATTCTTTGGCATCGGAAAATGGGTCACATTCATTTACAAAAAATGAATTTTCTGGTACATAATGATCTTGTTGAGGGTGTTAATCTTCGGAGCTTCCATATGTCTGATCACTGTCTAGAATGTAAAAAGGGGAAGCAGATCAAAAAGTGACATCCGAAGAAGATTTTGAATTCAATTAAGCTGCCGCTTGAACGTCTCCTCATGGATTTATTTGGTCCTGTAAATGTTCGAAGTATTTCAGGAGACTTATACTGCTTAGTTGTGACAGATGACTATTCGCGTTATTCGTGGATTTTCTTCCAAGAATCAAAAGACGAAACAATTGAAAATTTGGTGATTCTTTTCAAGAAGTTAGAAAACCTTTATCATCTCCCTGTCCGATGAATCCGCAGTGACAACGGCACAGAATTCAAGAATAATAAGATGAAGGAATTTTGCAACGCCCAGGGAATTCTGCACGAATTTAGTGCACCCTACACTTCGCAGCAAAACGGTGTAGCTGAAAGGAAGAACAGAACTTTAATCGACACAGCAAGAACCATGCTTGCAGATTCGAAACTTCCAGTAAGCTTTTGGAGTGAGGCAGTTGCAGCGGCTTGCTACACACTAAACAGAGTCTTAACTGTCAAACCATCGAAAAAGACATGTTTTGAAATGATTAACCGACGGAAGCCAAATTTGAAGTTTCTAGAGCCATTTGGTGCGCCTTGTACTGTAATAGATCAAGATGGTAAATTCGGGGCCAAATCGCTTGAAGGTTTCTTTGTCGGGTATGCGAGTCCGCTACGAAGAGTGTATATTCCTTCGTTGCGAAAGGTAATTGAAGCACAACATGTGATTGCTTTAACTATACGGATACTATTCAAAGAAGAGGTGATGCATGGCTGTTCAACTATCAAGATCTTTGGAAGTCATTCGACTTGCCGGAAGATCCGTCTGAAGAAGAAATCGCAGCGTTATATTATCTTTAACAGTCGGCGAATCAGGAACAAATCATTAGACCAATTGTGGTTAATCAACCCACATTGGATTCTTCGTCTTCCGAAGCAGGTCCTAGTAATAGCGGTGTTCAAGTTGAAAATATTTCTGAAGCAGGAGCAACACCGTCTATAACTCAATCAAATGTTTCTTCCGAACCAGAAAATGCTACAATAGTGCCAAGTATGCCTCAGAATTAGAATTCTGACTCTGATGAAGCGCCGACATTTGATGCTGATGGTGAGTCCTCATCAGATGAAGAAGTTGAGCAGATATCTAACATATTAAATCAATCTGCTAGCCCGCGCAATCAGAACAATGCTTCATCAAGTGCTCCTAATGTTGAATTGAACAGTGATTTGAATATCTCGAATAAGCAAAGCTCAGTTGATGTTCCTAGTGACGAAATGGCAAGATCATATTCTTACCATCCTTCAACGAATATTATAGGTGAATTACAAACTGGTGTGCGTACACGAAGCCAAATCAACAAAGCACTTAGTTGTTTCTACACCCGAGTTGCTCCTACTCAAGACTACTGCTACTATTCATGTTTCATTTCTCAAATAGTGCCAAAATATGTAAATGAAGCTCTGGGTAACGAGAACTAGGTGATAGCAATGCATGAGGAATTGTTACAATTCGAGAAATTGGGTGTTTGGAGGCTTGTAGACTTACCACCGAAGCAGAAAGCTATAGATACGAAGTGGGTCTTCAAGTGTAAAAGAGACGATCGGGGTGTAATAGTCAGAAACAAAGGTCGATTGGTTGTCAAAGGTTTCCACCAGCAAGAGGGTATTGATTACACGGAAGTATACGCACCGGTTGAACGATTAGTGTCAATCCGCATTTTCCTCGCGTCCGCAGCTTGGAAAGGATTTAAGGTGTACCAGTTGGATATAAAATCTGCATTTCTCTACGGTAAACTCCGCGAACAAGTGTACGTCGGCCAACCACCAGGTTTCGTCAATCCGCTGAACAAGAACAAAGCTTATCTTCTAGACAAAGCCTTATACGGATTACATCAAGCCCCGAGAGCTTGGTACGAGACGTTATCGCAACATCTCGTTGGAAATGGCTTTACAAGAGGCACAGTGGATAGTACATTGTTTACCAGAGAAGTTGGATCTCATCTAATCATTATACAAATATATGTGGATGATATCATCTTCGGTTCTACGGATGACAGTCTTTGCAAAGAGTTCGAAAAGATCATGAAGAAGAAATTCGAGATGTCCTCCATGGGTGAAATGAAATTCTTTCTTGGATTACAGGTTGATCAGTTACCAGACAACATATTCATTCATCAGACAAAGTATGTTCATGACATTCTCAAGAAGTTTGAAATGGATAGCTCGAAGCCGCTTTCGACTCCGCTGGCCCTAAACCATGGGATTTGCATTGACGAGACTGGAACCAAAGTTGATGACACACTCTATCGGTCGATGATAGGATCTCTGATGTATCTGATGGCATCTCACCCAGATATCATGTTTCCTACCTTCCTTTGGTCGATATATCAATCCAGTCCTCGAGTGTTACACATGCAGATAGTCAAGCGAATCTTCCGATACTTGAAGGGATGTCCAAGCACCGGCTTGTGGTATCCAAAGAACGACAATTTTGATCTTACGGGATACGCCGACTCAGACTTCGGGGTGGACAAGTTGAACTCTAAATCTACGACCGCGGGTTGCCAGTTCTTCGGAACTCGTTTGGTAACGTAGCAATGCAAGAAACAGACCACGGTCTCTCTCTCTACCTGTGAGGCAGAATGCATTTCTGCTTCCAACTGTTGTTCTCAAATCCTCTGGATTCAACAACAGATGAGGGATTATGGTCTGCAATTTATTGATATGCCTTTGTTTGTAGATAATAAAGCAGCGATCGATATCACGAAAAATCCTATTCATCACTCACTCACTAAACACATTGATTCGTTATCACTTCATCCGTGACTGCTACGAAAAGAAGTTGGTGCGAATAGAAAAAATCTGCACCGATGAACAAAAGGCTGATTTTTATAACAAAGCATTTCCTTTAACAATATTTAAATATCTCATGAGGCTTAACGGTATTAAAAATTTGCTGACAGGTGCGGAAGCTAAGTTGAATACGGATCGGACGATGAGTTCACGTGATCCACATTGGTTTGTTTATCTTTTAGTTTAGTATTTCTTAAAAAATCTAAAATCCAAAAATATGTTTTTGATTTTAGAGGGAGAAAATTTTTAGAAAATACAAAAACATATGAAAAATAAAAAAGTAATAAATTCTCATCTTGAGAAAATAACTCAACTTGAAAATGCAGTTGAGAATGCTAAATGTAAAATTGATGATTTAGAAAAGAAATTGAAAGGTTTTGTTGTCTCGAGCTTAATGCTAGATAATATAGTTCCAAAATCGATCGATGAGAATAAAAAGGAAATTCCAATAAGTGACAAAGTCACAAATTATGATGATGTCACAATTGAGGATTGCGATGATGATACCGATGATGGAAATGTTAAAAGGATAAAAATGAAATATTTTTAAAACTAAAAGAAAAATTTCAAGAAACTGTTCTACAATCTACTCAAAAACGTGAATGCTCAACGCAAAAACCTTCTAAGCAGAATGGAGAACGAAATAATTTTCAAAAGAAACATAAAAGTTCATTAGTACGATCATCCAATCATTATATAAATTTACAAAAATTTGAGAATAAGTGGTGCAGGTCAGACCACAATACTTCAAAGTCAAATCAAGTTTACAGAAGAAGCAAGAAAGATGACTACTACACATCAAATCAATGTTATGATTTGAGTGTATGGTTTGATAAAGAAGATCGGTATGATAACAAGGTGTGTTACAACTGTGGAGTAAATGGACACATTGCTGTTAACTGCCCAAGAAAGAGAGTTGATACGAGAAGCTGCTATAATTGTTAAATCAAAGGTCATATTTCCAGAAATTGTCCGATAAATTCGAAGAGAAGATCGTTGGATAAATTTCAGGGGGAGAACACAAAAGCTGCGAAGAAGACAGGAAAAACAGAAGAAAAGCCCAAAGAACAGAAAGTGAAATTATCACAAGGGCAGAAAGACAAATTGAGAAAAAAAAGAAAGAAAGTTAGAAAGTATTTAGAAAAGATTTTGTCCTCGGATACGACCGTTTCAGATATAAGTTCTGGAGAATCGTTTTACTCAACAAAGAGTGATCAGTCAAGTAAAACGAATTCACCAGATACAAATCTGAGGACAAAAGAGAGAACAATGAAGAAAATTTTGGTTAATCAAACAGTTAAAAAATCAAAGAAAGTTAATTTTTCAGATAAAGTTTTATCAAACTGTTTGAATATAAAAGAGAATGTGAAGGACTGTTTATTTCAGATGTTAATGAATTTGGTAAACCTAAATCCAGAATGGATTGGGTTCCAATTCAAAACTAATTGAAGATTGTTTGAATGTGCAGAATAACCAAACTTCAAGCAAGCGTCATTTCAGAAGCAGTGGTTGTTCGTGCAGTGGAAATAATTTGACAGGATTGATTTTCCACACAAACAAAATGGTAGTCTCGCGTTCACATTCGTAAAAGTCATTAAATGGTTAAAATGGAAGATTTTTATTTTTGATTTCGAAAAGATGTTTTCAATTTTAGGGGGAGAAAATTTTAAAATTGTCAAAAATAATTTTTTTTTTGTAAAATTCCTGTAAAATTGAAAACATCATTTCAAAATCATTTTAGATACACAACAACTTCGCTCAAGAATTCTCTCAAGAACGCTTCTTCGGTTCCGATCTAGATCGAGTCGATTTTGTCACTTAGACGTCGAAACTATGTCCGGTTGTCGATTAGAACGTAATAAACGTTGATTAATTATGATTCGTTGTCACGATTACGGTTCAGTTTAACGGATTCCGCACGTTAAACCGGATTAAATGCAGGGTTTGTGTTCTTCGGTGAACCGATCCGGACCTTCAATAGAGACAAAAAGAATTCGGTGTTACAAAAGGAAATGATAGTACATCAGTGGACTATCACAGTATGCGAAAGAAATGTAAAGTTTAAAAGTGATAAACAAGTCTTACTGTGGATGTGTCAATAGACTTTACACGTTCAGTAAATTGTTTCTGAGATATAAACTAAATTTAGCAACTGCTTAAACTTGTGGATTAACACAACTTGGATACATGGACTTAGTAATCTGAAATTTCGATTGAAGGGTTGCCTGATTCTGAGATACGAGGTCTTTATAGATAGTTGATATCTGGAGTAATATACAAGTTCTTCTGATTTTGCGGAAGCAATAGCCTAGAAGTTCTATAATACTTTCGCTATAAACCCCTAAAAACTACATCCAAACTTGAAAAGAATCGAAAGATCTAATCATTTGCAGTGCTGAAAAGATTCCTTAAGTGGAACACACCTAAAGACGAGCCTTCATCTCTTTGTATGTACGGTAGTACTAACCTGAGCTCTCAAGACCTCGCATTAACCCAAATACAGATATCCATAACGCTATATTCACCTATAAGATGAAATCTAGGGAATTTGGATTCGGGAGTATATTCAAGAAGTGGGAAACACAGTTAAGTCAAGTTTCATAAATCATACCCTAACATATCTTGGAACAATTAAGAAACATGAAGAAGTTTAAGTGGACAAACATATCGACAATCTAGGTAAACGAGTTTAAAACTTAAAGTCATCTAAAGGTCAACGCAACTGGTGATATGTCTCAATCAACTGATATGATCCTTAGACACTAATTCACAAAAAATATGTCTGTAAATATGTTTGTACATAGTTTACTTTGTTCTGTACATAGTTTGTCTGCTTTACAGATTAAAACCAAAAAGATTTTCAGTGTGTTTTAGCATAAACTTACAAAAATACAAAAATATTTTGTTTCTACATGGTTTCAGCAAACCAATGTTGGAGAACGGGTCTTCGAAGTCTGGTAAGATACTAAACTGGTGGGAATCTAATTGACAGCGGCCTGGGAGCTAATCTGTAAAATCTGATAAGCCAAAACAATGAAAAAGTTCATTAATTTGAAACTTTGATTTTGAAAAATTTGAAAAGTTCAACAGTTTGTTCATATCGGGTCAAACCGGGGTCATTAACTTGGACTCGGTAGACAAATCGGTTAACCAAGGTCATTAGCTTGGACTTGGTCAACTGAGTGGATTTCAGAACTGTTAAAATGTGAAAAAGTTCAAGGTCTAAAATTGCAAAATCTTGAAAGTTTGAATTTGAGTTTAGGCAAGTTCAAGTTACAAGGCCCATAGTAAGTTCGGGCGAACAAACATCAAAACTCAACAGATCCAAACAAGTGAACTTGTTTGGATCCACTTGTTTGGATCTGTTGAGTTTTGATGTTTGTTCGCCCGAACTTACTATGGGCCTTTGTAACTTGGGCTTACAAGTTCGCCCGAACTTGCTAGTGTATAAATACAAAGCAAGTTCACCCGAACTTCAGTATCAGTCACACACACTTCTCTGAGCGAACTTAAACGATATGTGAGATTTGTCAAAATTGTCAAGAATTTGTTGAATTGCTGCCAAAATTTTCATTGTTTGTGGTGATTTGCACACCATCTTCAATGGCTGAGGTGTGTATTGAAAGATTGGACCGTTTATTGAACCTGAATGTTAACTTAGATCTGAGTTGGTTAAAATCTGATAGATCTAGGGTAATTATGGGCAAATTGAACATAAAATCATGATAATCAATAATAATCGACCGTGAAAATGATTTGAATTTGATCAGGTTGGACTGAAAATTGAAAGATGCATATGTTGGTGGAGAAGATGACAAGTTCGCCCGAACTTGTTCATCAAGTCCGGCCGAACTTGCATCCTTAAAACTACATAATTCATGAATAAACACTAAGTCCGACCGAACTTAAGAAAAAAATCAGAAAGTATGTTATAGATTGGGAAGTTCGCTCTAACTTAGATAGGAAAAACTGATATGTTAATTACAAGTTCGCCCGAACTTGTGAAGAATTGATTGAACATGTTTGTAAACATGCTCGGACGAACTTGCAAAAAAATGTTTGTTATTTCAACATCAAGTTCGCCCGAACTTTATGTAAAAGGTTGAAAAATTTGTAACATTTTCTCAAAATACGTGCTAAATGTTTTACGTTGATTTTTAGGTTCAAGTGCCAGCGCAGGTAATCACTATGGGTTTTTCTAAATTCCACAGCACCTGTATTACTCTCAACAAGGTGTTGTGTCCATCGCTGAAAGAATATGAAAGCATTCTGAAGTTCTTAAAGGATTGTCCGATTCATCGAGCTATTACTTAGCGAACAGTGGCCTATCGATCGCATACTTATCACTTCTGGATGAATGCAAGTTTAAGCGAAGATAAAAGGACTATTACGTCGTCAGTTCAAATCGGAAACGAGAACAAAGAGATCACAGTCACTGAGGAGGATATTCGCAGGATCTTACAATTCAACGACAACAAAGATGATCCTATTTTTCTGGATGAGAAGATGGTTCAAGGATGTTTCTATAGAATGGGTTATAAAGGAAGCGTAAACAAGCCGACACTGAAGAAAGGGGAAGTCCCAAACCCCTACAAGCTTCTCATGCATGCAATCATACACACATTCAGTCATAGAAAGGCGGGTCTCGATGATGTACAAGATTATATGGCTTGTATGGCTACGACGTTGATTTTGAAGAAGCCGTATAACTATTCGAAGCTTGTATTTACTCCTATGTCGAAGAATATGTAGGATATGAGATTGTGTTTATATCCAAGGTTTGTGCAGATGCTCATTGACGAGAAGTTACAAACATTGCACGTGATCTGAATGATATTCTATACTTCAGTCATCTCGATGAAACTACAGTAAAGAAGTTGTTAAAGTTTCAGAAGCAGGATTCAGCACCAGTAGCGAAACCAATATTTGGGGCTTTGAAAGATGAAAATTATGTTGCACCTGTTGGAAATAAATGGAGGAATGACGGTAGTGGTGATGAGAAGGAGCTAAATGCTGAGAAAGAATGGTTTGCGACATTCAAGCCGAAAGCTCGCAGTGAATGGTTTGTAAAGGCTGAGATCGAGAAGAAAAAGAAGCGTGTCTCTAAGAAAGTTGATACCATGCTTATAGATGAAGACGAGCCTGTAAATGTGCAAACAGAGGCTGGATCTAGTGTAGCAGTTGTGGTTGAAAGCCAAGAGGCAGAAAAGACTACGCAGGAAGACATGCAACTTCCGAGAACGATGATGATAGTGATGATTCTCTCGAGAAAGAAACTAAGGAGGCTATAGCAGAAAAAGAAGCAGAAAGATCAAAGAAACTAATGCTGATTTTGATCCAGAACAAGAAAAAGAATCAGACGAAGAGAGACCAAAGAAAAGAGCAAAGCGTGTGAAGTCTGCAGTAACTTCTATGACAAAAACTACGGGGTCTCCAATAGCTAAGGGCAAAAAGACAAAGAAAGCTCAGAAACCAGCTAGTCGTCGATACATGGGAAAGCCTAAAAGCACAGAAGTTACACAAGAACCTTCTGGTGCACAGGAGAGAGGAATTACACAAGAACCTCATACACAAGAACCTCTTGTTGTTATTTCTTCTGAAGCAGAACGTCCAGGAGTTACACAAGAACCTCCTGAGACTGTATTACTTGAAGTTCTGGTGATTCAATCTCCTGATCCTAAAGATGTTCATCCTGAAAGCTCAACTCCAAATAAATCTACTCCAAAGACTGCTACTCCTAAGTTAACACCAAAGTCAAATCTATTTGGTGATATTGCTAATGTACCAGTGGATCTGCAGGATTTAGATGATTTCTTTCCTGAAACAGACGTAGATATTCTTGTAAAACACGTCAAGATTTTGGAAGATAAAGTAGCAAAGAATGAATCAGAAAAGGTTGAGTTAGAAAAGTTGATGAAATAGAGTGAAGTAGAGAAGGAAATGTTATCTGACAAGGTGAAATTTCTTGAAGGAGATAGAGGTTATTTGCAAGCACTAGTTGAAAGCCTGCAGGAAGCGAATGAAAGATTGGTCAAAGAGATTACTGAGCTACGTTCTGAAAAAGATATTAATGATAAAAGATTCGACAGACTTCAGAAGGTATTATCTAACAGTCCAGGAATTAATTTCAAAGAATAATATGCTCGATTAGATCTTCAAGAAGCAAAAGAGAAAGCTGAGAAAGAGCTAGCTAAACAGGGTAAGGGGAAACATGTGATCGAAAGTATGCCGGAGATCATTGAACCTGTAAAAGAGATAAAGAATGTTGCGAAAGCTTCTGAGTCCGAGATTTCTAAGGTTGATGAATTTGTCAAACCTTTTGATGCTGCAAATGTTACTGAAGATAAGGATGATGATGAAGCAGAGGATGAAGAAAAAGATGATGAACCACCAACTGATGATCTGAAAGATGATTCTGACCATGATGGAGGTAATGATGATGATCCTAGTGGTATAGGGATAAAGGTGGTTGATGCAGCAGTGAATGAAACCTTTGATTTCTCTAATATTCTAAATGATGAAGCGAATGCTATGAATGATCAGAATGAGGGGGAGTCAGGCAAACAGGGCCATCTGATGATACTGATATGTCTGACGCTATCACTATTGCAAATCCTGTTGCTGCAGTTCCGATAAAGCCGTTGATACTAATGCTTGAGCATAATGTTGAAGAGGGAGAATATGTACACAATTACTCCAAAGAAGATTTGGCAAAGCTAATCGACGTTGAGGCAGAATCATTAGATTTAGATTTCGAAGAGCAAGTGTTGAACGTGAATACATTTGAGCCTAATGAATATCACTATCAACGAAGATATGAGGCAGATGAATACAACAGAGTTATTGTTGAAGATTGGTCTTCTGATGACGAGAAAGACGAAGCTGAGAAGGATGTCGGTTCTAATACAGATAGTTTTCCTACGTTCAAAGAAATGTACAAGCAATTGAACGAGGATATGTTAAAGGAAAAGATTTAAGAGTTGATGCATGAAGGAAAAGTTCCTAAGATGATAACGAAGGAAGAAATCGCTCAAGCTAAGAAGTCTTAGTTTAAAGAGATGCCACGTGAAAGAAAGTTTCGACGACCACTAACATTCTTTACCAGAAAAAAATATGTGTCATTAGGTGATATTTTGAGCTGGGGGTGGTTCAAGGAATTGAATGTGTATGCCATCAAACGAGAATTTGGAGTTTAATACTTCAAATATCTGGCAGATTTCAAGACGCTACATTACTGGGATGTTGAGGAGCTTGTTCAGACGAGGAATGTAACGTACCACATGAAGTTCATCGATTAATTACTATGGAAAATGATCAATTTTGAAGCATCACAAGGTTTCAAATACTGGAAGCCTTTTATACCGAAGCGTCGTATCAAAACGAACAAGAAGACAGGGGAGAAAGATATCACGTTGATCATGAAACAACCAAGAGCAATGAGAAACATGCCGTTGATGCCTATCGAACAGAATTTTTATCCGTTGTTTAAGTGGTGCAGATTGATCCAAATACGTGTGAAGCCGTGATTGTGTTACGATTTGAGGATCATCTGGATATAACAAAGGAGAGGGTTGAAATGTTTGGTGTGCAAGGTATGAGAGGGTTATGGAGAACGATCAGAATACTAGACCCGATGTGGCTAGTTAATTGCTCGAAGGAAGATATAAAGTGCTTGTTCTACAGCAAGATTGTGTTCGAAGAAAGTGAAAAAGAACAAGCTATGCAATATTAGAGAGTCGTTAATGTCTGTTATGCACGTGAAGTGAACTCTGGTAGGATGTGGGAATCGAGTTGGAGGGATCTTGAACGTGTAGAATTTTTGAAAGAAGAAAAGCGTCTCGAAGAGATACATGAAAGAGGTAGGGCGGCAAGGCTCAGAAGGTTTCAATTTAGGAATAAAGTGCCACCTACTGATCAGACGCCAGATCTAAAGCATGAAAGACAAAAGAAGCCGTTCAAAAACTTCTTTGGTCGTACGCGTTAAAGTTTTATTGAAGACAGAGGTTTGAAGACTGATAAAAGACAAAGACGATATCCAAGGGGGAGTCTGTTGGTGCAGGATGTCTATGTCTTAGTCTTATATCGAGTCTGTATAGATTAGATGTGTATAGGCTAGCTAAACAAAGTATTTATGTGATTGTATGCCAAGTTCACTGGAAATGGATATGTGAAGTCAAGTTCGGCCGAACTTGACTATGTCAAGTTTGCCCAAACTCATGCACTCACCAACGAACTTGTGCTAGTATATATAGCTAGCTTGTGTCTTGTCATTTGTAACTTTTGCACTCTGAGAGGCGAAACTCTGTCAAACTGGAGATTTGAAGTTTATCAATAAAATTGATGTTTAACTGATTAATTCTTGTTATTTGGTAATCGTGTCGTAATATTTCCGCTATTATGGACATTAGATATCAAATCTAGGTTCCTATGCTATCAGGATCGGTCCTACATTTACTCCACTTGTGGATTTAGCCTTATCACGAAGTTCCTTCTTCTTCTTAAACTCATCATTTGATTGTTTTCTAATCAAATTCTCTTCCTGAACCGTGTTTGTCCCATAAATGAAATTCATGTTTTATTCTTGTATTCATGAAATGGTGAGTTTTGTTTCTTTTTCGGTTCATCTTCTACCTCCAAACCCAAACCCGCGCTCCTGTTCTTAGGAAAATCACCACCATTCTTTCGGTAGTTGTTATAATTTCTTTTGGGTTTTGAATAAAACTTTTTTCTCATTTCTTTCAAGATCATCTGATGATACTTCCACAAGTTTGAACAATTTATCGATTTGATCTTCTTTCACATGTTGAATCGGAAAACTATCGTCAAAATATAGTCTATCAGATTCCTTAACTTTGTACATGACAACGTTAGGATCATCACTTAGGCTATTTTCAGATGATGAATCGTCATCTTCGAATTGTGATTCAGAATTGTTCAAACTTAATTTGGTGCTATTAAAGTTGCCATCATCAGATTCACTCTCCGAAACATTTTCAACCTTTTTGTTTACGACCGCTTCACTATCATCGTTTATGTAGGTTATGTGAATGTTCTCAGGCAGCTCATTTTTCTTTTCGGTTAACAACTCTACATTGAGCGCCTTTTCCATCCCTTCAACTTTCTTACGGCAATAACTTTCGCAAAAGGGAGGTGGAACACTGCTATAATCCCCACGTTTCTTACCATTTGATTTCTGAACATTTTCTTCCGATGGGATCGTTGGAAGAATATGATCGATGACATAAGCATTCGTGGTATAGCTTTTCAAAAGCTGTCGAACCCTTTCGGTTTCAATTGTCATATCTTGAAGTTCTTGTTTTGTTTTAGCAATGGTATTGATGTATATATTAGTGACATTTTGTTTTTCCATTACCGTTGCTTTTTACATTCTTATTGTGTCATGTTGTTCTATATTGCTTTTATCAAGCCTGCTGTAATCTCCTTTTATTTTATCATAAACTTCCTTCATTGTGCGATAATCATATTTAAAATTGTTGTTATGTACATTGAGTTCACTTATGATTTGAGATTTCTCGGATCATCGCGCACATGACTCAGTATATTTCGTACAAGGTTTTTCAACCTCCACGATTTGCACTTTTACAACCTCTTTTTCTACCACTTTTACCTCCGGACCTACCTTTGTCAAATTTGCCATTATCGCTTTGTATGCGATCTCAGTGAGGTTCTCCTCATTCATCTCCTTGGTTATGTCAAAGAATTCCTCAACCACTGGTTTCGCTTCTTCAACAACATGCTCAGAAGATGCTGCATCAAAGCAACCTGCAAAACTAGAAGTGGTAATAGGAAAAAGAACACTCTGCATCCACGTATGATGATAGATCTCCTCTTCTTCTGTTTGTTGCATGTACTCTTCTAGAATCGCGTTCTCCAAAGCTGTATCCTCAGCAGACGTATCTTGCTCTTCCATGATCTCGGCCATTAGAGCGACACCAGTCTTCTTGGCAATGTAGGTGTTCCAATCAAAGCCACCATCTTCATTAGAAGCAACCATCACTTTTTCTGCGGTGTTAGATGGTTTCTCTTGGACTTCGACTTGAGCTTTCCTCAGAAACGGCTTGTATTGCAATGCTTTCTTGTAGTAGTCATTGCCGCCTCCGAAAGGACTTTGGTTGCCACTTACTTCTGGATTCTTGCACTCTCATTTGAAATGCCCTTTTTGTCAGCATCTGAAGCAAGTAACTTTCATCTTGTCGAATCCAAGCTTGTTGCTCGAGTTTCCGATGTCTTTTCCAGTTAGTGCAACAAATTTGGTAACTCTCCGTATAATCGAAGCTAAGGACCATTTGATATCCATCAACTCAAGCTCCTCCTCATCAACTTGATCGTAATCCTCAACAGTCATTTCTGGATTTCCGATCTTCCCAGCCACTAAACTCTCATAAGATTCCAGCACTGTAGCAAGAAGTGACATATGTTGTTTAGCCACTTGGTCAGAGAAGACGTTGTTTAAGTTGACCACAATGTTGCATCTAAACAAGTTCTGATCAGAATTTGATTGACTATTCTGATTCGTCTGATTCCGAAATGGTGAGTTAGAACTCGTGCTCGAATATGATGCATTCGGAGGACTCTGATCAAAGTTAGGACATGATTGAGTATTCTGTGGCGAATGATTTGAGGAATTCATATTCATATTCACACTGAAAGCTGTCTGGATCTTCGGAATCGTAATTTATTGAGCTCCACTCTTGTAATAAAGTCCAACATCTTGAACCACGTTCGCATTCTTTGACTTGGCAATTTTCAATAATTCCATCTCATGCCCTTCTAACTTGTCGATAAAAGTGGATATCTTGAAAAATTCCCAGCTTGGACTTTCCTTCAACACCATTAGATACGTCGTCCATTCACCTTCTGGTAGTGCATCGGCCAGCTTATCGATATATTCTGCAGCTGACTTAAGAAGATCATGTCTTCTCATCTGAACTTTCAAATGACAGAAGCGTTCTATCATTTGTTTCATTGACTCGCCTTTCATCATTGTGAAAATGTCAAACTCTTTCATGATAAAAGCCTTCTTGCTCTTGATCATCTCAGCACTCCCCAAGTATTTCGCACCCAAAGACTTCCACAGTTGTTGTGCAGTTGTATACTCTGGTAGTAAGATTATATATCTTCTTTCACAGGCTGCTGAATCAGACTGATCATTTTCTTTTCTGCAACATAAGCTTCCTTTTGCTGAGTTGAGAATTTCTCCATTCCAATATCATTCTCATGCTCATCCTTTGGCCAGGTGTATCCTATTTCAACCGTAACCCAACTGTAGAAAAAGTTAGCCTGAACCCACTTCGTGAATTTCTCCTTACACCCCTCGTACTCATCCAAGCTCATAAGCTTCGGTGGCTTCACCGGCGTTCCCATTTCATTATCCAGATTAACTTGCTTCACCATATTTGCATTTGATGTTGAAGCCACAGCTGTCATATACGCATTGTGTAGATCTTGATCCATAACGAAAAGCAGACGAGTATAAATGAAAACACGTTCAAAAACTTGAAAACTTGATTAGTGCACTGACAACTTCGGGCGAACTTGTGAAGAAAACAAATTTCAAATTCATTTTCAACAAGTTCGGGCGAACTTGTATGAAATTTTCAAGATTCTTCACAATTAATCAAGTTCGGGCAAACTTGAGTTAGAAAATTTCCAAGTTTTGTTCCAAGTTCAGGCGAACTTGATGAGAATTTCAATAAAATTTGACAAGTTCAGGCGAACTTAGTAAAAAATCACTGAAAAACAAGCAAGTTCGGGCGAAGATGTTTAAAATCAACAAAATTGATGATTTTAGAACAATTTCGAGCGAACTTGTTGAATAAGTTCGGCCGAAGTTTGTTTACAAAACATGCATGGTTTTTTGACAATTTTCACATGAATTCATTTGAATTTGATTCTGAAACTTTCAGGGGTTTGTATTTAGGTGATTTTATGTGACATGTTCAAATTTTAGCCATTTTTGTCCATGAATTCATCAATTATGTGAAGAAGTTAAGAAAAATGGTAGAAATGAGTAGAAATAGAATGATTCTTGTGTTGATTCCAGCAAATTTAGGTATACAGGCTCTGATATCACTTGTTAGGATCGTCCTCCTCAGCTCGGGAACCTAAATTTGTATCTAATGTCCATATAAGCAGAAATTATATGACACGTTAACCAAATACACAAGAATTACTGTTTAATTGTCTGTTTATGAAGTCCAAAAGTATTATAATTGAGTTTCCAAACAGACAGAGCTTCGCCGTCAATGTGGCAAAGTTCTTACAATGCTAGACCCATGACATCCTATATATAGACAAAGAAGTTCGCTCGAAGTGTGTCCAGGCTAGATCAAGTTCTACCAAACTTGATCAGCCTATACTAACTTCGGCTGAACTTGCTTGTTTCAACATAAATACATTATGAAATCTAACAATTCAAGCTCTAAACATACAGATTCGATCCAAGACCTAGACAATAGACATTATGCATCAACATAATCGTACTTCTTAAAGCATTTCATTTATACACAATACTTGATCATTCAATCGCGAGATTTACACTTATTTGACACTTCGTTGTGTGTCACAAACTTGTTAATTGTTAGTCTAGATTAATATTTTTAAAAGATGTTAATTTTGCTTATAAGACCTTAGGATATAATAACCAAACATTAGGAATATCATGCCACACCTTATTACAAGTTCATAACCCATTAACAGGTAAGAAATTAGCCAAATAAAAACATTTATTTAACAAAAAAATGGGGACGACCCACTTTAAGGGTGTGTTTGGGCTTGTTTCAAGACCCACTAATCTTGTCCAAAGCCCAACCCATTGAAAACCCTAATCCCTTCCCTATATAATGACACTTCCCTATCCTTTATTCCACTTCTACAAGCCTCCAAACACTTCAAAAACCCTTCTAAACTCAGCTGAGTTTTTCAACAAACTTTAGAAAGTTTCAGCCATTAAAAGTTAGTATTAACTCACTCCTTCTAATTTCTTCTTGTTCTTTCTTTAAAACACTTGGATAACCTCTAGGAAGGTTTTCACAAGTTTGCTTGGGCAAACTAAGATGAAATCTCATCCAAAATGAGGACCAAAGTGACTACAATTTTCTACTTGTTTTTATCTTTTTATTTCATGTTTTCTTCACTTCTTCTTCCTGTACAATGGTTATAATGCCTCTAGGGATGTTACCATAGGTTTTCCATGGAAAAAACAATACCATTTTTGAGGCTAAACTTTATGTTTTGGAAGATTAACTTGTAAACCTTATTTAAACTCACTTTTACTAAACAAACTTGTGCTACTTGTGCCTCTAATCGATCCCATGATTAGGGAGCTAGCCAAGGTTGTTTCATACAAATTAGGAGGTGTAAAACACCTCTAAACTTTCTATTTTGAAAAGGGTTTTAAACCACAAGTGTTCACCGAGCTTGTCCTTGAAACAAGACTTGTGATGGAAGTGTGTGATTATTTGGAAGCTTGGGCTATCTACCTCAATCCACCACCTCACTTGATGATTTCACCTTTGAAGGTCCGTTATACGGATCGTTTAGGTCCTAATTTGGCAAACCTATGGTAAACGTGCGGAATCCGTTTGTATGGGCGACATTGGATACTAGTTTGTTACTGATTAACACCCTTTCATTGATTAGTAAACGCTATAGATCCTGGAAACACTTGGACAGAGCTTCGCTGTCCAGTACACAAAATCACTGAATCTTACAAATGAAAACCAAAGACACCTATATATATACTATGACAAGTTTGCTTGAAATGGGACATGACCAAGTTCGGGCGAACTTGTTCATGTGCTCTACAAGTTCGGGCGAACTTGTCTTATATCACATAAACTTAACGTTGCGCTCCGAAACACAGACTCGACTTTATACGATGACGTAGGCAACAAACATATGCATCAACAGACTCCCCCTTGGATGTTGCCGTAGTCATCATTCTTCAATTAAGTTCCAGAGTCTTTAATATTCTCTTGATCTTTATTTCTTGAATAACTTTAACTTCCTTGATCTTCATAGCATCTACAATCCTTTTCTCTTTTCTTCTCGAGCTTGTCTTGATAAAACTTTAATCACCATGCTCCCCCTTGCTTTGAGCTTTCTGGTATCTTCAATCAACGTGTTTTATCCAGCTCCTCTTTAAAAACTATTTTCTGTTTCAAAGTTCCTCATACTCACAAATAAACATTTCAGATTCAAACTTTGAAATTTCTATCAAAAAACATTTCAAATTTTAATCATCTTTATCAGTTTTAAAACCCTCTCAGTTAATCAAGTCCAAATTGATGACCTTGAATATCTGATTCGTGTATCAAGTTCAACTTAATGATATTGATTAAAACATTTTGACTCTAAACTGATGTTTTTGTTCAAATGTAAGTTTCAAATGAATGAACTTTTAAACTTTTCAGATCAATTTGAAATTTTCAACCTTTTGATCAGCAGCTTTAGATTTTGAAAATCAGCATTTCATCATCCGTGGTCAAAACTAAAAGATAATATAATATTTTTGTTTTTATGTAATGAATATCAAACTCTAAGTATGTACAAACATATTTATAAACATATTTATGTTGAGCTTGTGTTAAAGGATCATATCAGTTTTTGAGACAAATCACAAGTACCGTTGACCTTTTGAGACTTTAAGTTTCAAACAAATTTACCTAGATTGTCGATATGTTTGTCCTCTTAAACTTCAGCACATTTCTCAATTGTTCCAATATACGTTATGTAGAGTTAACAAACTTGACTTAACTATGGTTCCCATCTCATAATATACTTCCGCATCAAGATTCCCCAGATTTCATCTTACAGGTGAGTATAGTGTGCGGAGCCTTGAGAGCTCAGGTTAATACCATTGTATCGACAAAGAGATGAAGGCTCGACTTATAAGGTAGTGTTCCAAAATGGAATCTTTTTGTACTGCAATTGTAGTATCTTTCGATATTTTCAATTGAATGCAGCTTTAGGGGATTTTTGCAAAAGCATTATAGAAGTTCTAGGCCATTGCTTACACAAAATTAGAAGAACTTGTATAATACCCCATATATCAATCATCTATAAAGACCTCGTATCTCAGAATCAGGCAACCTCTCAAACGAAATTTCGAAGTACTAAGTCCATATATCCAAGAGATGTTAATCCACAAATTTAAGCAGTTGTAAAATTTACTTTATCCCGAAAACAATTAACTGAACGTGTAAAGCCTATCGACACACCCACAGTAAGACTTGTTTATTACTTTTTTAAACTTTACAATTCTTAAGCGTACTGTGATAGTCCACTGATGTACTATCATTTCCTTTTATCCACAAAACTCTTTTTACCTTTCTCATGTTTTTGTACTTTTTGCATTTAATATGTTTTTGGATTTTCTGAAAATTTTTTCTCCCCCTAAAATTCAAAGACATATTTTTGGAATTTTTGATTTATAGAAAACATTGACCAACCGATGAGAATCACTTCAATTCTCCATCCATTATTGCTTCTCAATTTTTCTTTTTAAGCACTCTCCCCTTCATGATGACAAAAACCTTGACACTTTTGTGTTTATCAAACATTTATATCCATGAATTTTGTCTTTTCAACAGTGAGGGTTCTGTGAAATTTTTCAAATTTTCTTCAAAAATTTGTAAAATTTTCAAGTAACCGTTATTAAAACATGTTTTCGACTCCAAAATTTTTCAAAAATTGTAAAGTAAACGTTATTTGAATATGTAATAAGGCCTTGATATAGAAATTGATAACCCGGCCCATTTTCATTGTGTGCCACGGAACTCCATTCTCAGTAATTTACTTTCTTCTCAGAAGTTCCTGCACAAAAATTCATACAGTTAGTTGAATAGTGACACCCAAGCCTTTGCAGTCTTAGGCGTTGTTTCTTCAACCTTAATTTTTACTTTCTTTTCACAATCAGGTTTATTTTGGACTTTCTTAAGTTTCAGAAAGTTCTCTAAACTTTTAAGTTTCATTGATTGTATGACTTCTTTTTCTTTCACCTACCATGTTTGATTTTTCATTAAAGCTTTCTTGAAATACAATGTAGAAACTTTTTGTTCATTACAACTCGAGGATTCACCAGTTTCAAAATTTGAAAACTTAGAAATAACTGGTTTCACCTTGTTTGTAGTTTATGTACACTGTTTCAAAACATGAGTTGGTATTTTCAAATTTTCAGAATTTTTCTTATCAATATGAACAGGTTTAGGATTAATTGAACATTTTCTAGTAATGTGTCCCTTTATACCACATTCCTGACATAACCTGTTACCATATCGTTTTCTATCAAACCATACACTCAAATCATAACACTGATTTGACGTGTGGTAGCCATCTTTCCTGCTTCGTCTGTAACTTTGATTTGACGTTGAAGCACTGTGGTCCGGCCTGCACCACTTATTCAACAATTTTTGTGAGTTTCTATGATGATTGGATGATCGTACTGATGAGCTTTTATTTTTCTTTTGACAAATTTTAGAACTTTGTTTTTCTTTTTGTTTTCGTTCTCCATTCTGCTTAAAAGGTTTTTGCGTTGAGCATTCTCCTTTTTCAGTAGACTGTAGAACAGTTTCTTGAAAATTTTCTTTTAGTTTTAAAAATATTTCATGTTTATCATTTTTAGCTTTTTCATCATCGGTATCATCATCACAATCCTCAATTATGACATTGTCATAATTTGTGACTTTATCACTTATTGGAATTTCCATTTTATTCTCATTAATCGGTTTTGGACATATCTGATCTAGAATCAATGACGAGGTCACAAAACCTTTCAATTTCTTTTCTAAATCAACAACTTTATTTTTAGCAATCTCAACTTCATTTCAAGTTAGAATTATTTTCTCAAGATGAGAATTTATTGCTTTTTGATTTTCAATATTAATATTTTCAAAAACAAATTTTTCATTTTCTAAAACTTTTATTTTATTTCAAAATTCTTTTCATTTTCTTTTAACCTTTTATTTTTTAATGTCAAACTTTCCACATCTTTCAAAAGTTTGACAATATCATATCTGAATTTTTCACACTTTGAGCACACATATTCAGAACTTTAAGCTTCATTGTTGATGTACTTGAATATTTGGCTTCACATTTCTTCACTACTATACTCCTTTTGCTCTTTATCTAATCATTTGAACTTTGCGTTTCCAGCTTTCCCTGATCACTCACTAAACTTGCAGAAGATTGACAAACTTCATAATTATTATCCTTCTTTAGTTTTAACACTTTCATATTCTAAATTATAGGAACGTGATCCCAAATGTCGCTAATAAATGTATAAAGATGATTGATGGTAAATCGACTTTTTTTCTTGATTCATTCACGAAATCATTCCATTCTGATGGTAATGCATTTCTAATTTCGAAAACTTATCTTCAAGACTGATATAACATCCATCAGAACGGTCTAAATAGCTATGCATGACATTACAACGTTTTATTAGCTCAAATACCGATTCATCCTTTTTGCATTTAAACATTTCAAATCTTTCTTTCCAAATGATCCAACGTTGATTATGATTCAAATCAGAAGACAATTCTTCCCAATCATTCATTTTTTCAAAATTAATATTTCTCATTTCCGACAAAAATTTCAGTTTTCAAAAGTTTTATGCAAAATTTGACCTTTTAATCGACAATTTTAACGTATCGGGTCGCTAAAAACGTTTAAAATTTTTCCGAAAACTGTTTTTTACCAGATTAGAGTTTTAAACTCGTCTCGTCGATACGAATCTAACGCTATATAATGTTCGAGACGTTTTTTGGGATTTTCATGCCTTTTTTTAGAAACCCTTTGTACAAGTTCGGGCGAACTTGTAACAGCTACTTAACAAGTTCGGGCGAACTTGTTAGAAGAATTCAGAAAGTTTCACTTTGAAACAAGTTCGGGCGAACTTGTGTGAAAATTCAAGAGAAACAGCAAGTTCGGGCGAACTTGTAAAGAATTTCAACAAATTTTTATCAAGTTCGGGCGAACTTGATTAAACTTGATGAAAAACAATCATGTTCGAGCGGACTTGAGTGAAAATCTTTGAAAAGTCAATCAAGTTTGGGCGAACTTGATGAAAAATCACTTAAAAAGTGAATTTTCAGTCAAGTTCGAGCGAACTTGATGATAAGTTCGAGCGAACATGTGTTTTCAAACATGGTTTTTTTTCAAATTTTCGACATGAATTTGTTTGTTTTAAGCTCTGATCTTTTCAAGGGTTTTACTATTATGGATTTTACGTATTATACTTGAAAATCAGTCCATTTTATCCGTGAAATGTCCAAGAAAAGTTAAAAAATGAAAGAAATGAGTAGAAGATGAAATGTCTATGTCCAATGTCTTCAAATTAGGCCAATCCTGCTCTGATACCAATTAAAGGTCCGTTGTACGGATCGCTTGGGTCCTAATTTGGCAAACCTAAGGCAAACGTGTGGAATCCGTTTGCATAGGCGACAATGGATACTAGTTTGTTACTGATTAACACCGTTTCACTGATTAGTAAACGTACAGATCCAGAAACACTTGGACAGAGCTTCGCCGTCCAGTAGACAAAATCTCTGAATCTTACAAATGAAAACCAAAAACACCTATATATACCATGACAAGTTTGCTTGAAATGGGACATGACCAAGTTCGGGCGAACTTGTACTTCACAGGATAATTTCGGGCGAACTTGTCTTATATCACACATAAACTTAACGTTTCGCTCCGAAACACAGACTCGACTTTATACGATGACGTAGGCAACAGACATATGCATCAACAACCTTGCTATCCTAAGTGGTTTACTAGACCTAAAGATAACTTAGCTCCGTTTAACTGTCGACACTTAGTTGATTCTTTTCATGTCGGAAATTGAAACTCGGGTTGATGCTTACTTGGTCACTTAGTATAGTAAGAAGTTGTTCATTTCCATTTTCATTCATGACTATCCTTGTTGTCTTCATGATAACTTGTGCATTGGTGAATATATAAAAGAGGTCTTAAATGGAAGGTTATTCTCCTACTTCCTTGCATGACTTATATGAGATCCTTGTAATACATGTTGGACTAAACTTATACAATAAGCTATATAAAATGAATAGAACATGTATAAAAATATAATAACCGAACCCCGGATGATAATCAAGTGATTATTCATCATGGTGCTAGGTTACGTCATCTAAAATACTTAAATTCTCGTTACGATTCTAATGGGTATTTAACCCATGAAATCATTCTAACCCCTATAGGTTCTATAGTGTCAAGAACGAGTATTAAGTCTAGATGAGTATTTTCTCGTATACCTACTTTTGTTATACTTTAAATTTCGAATCTAAATCCACCGTTATCATCCAAACTACTCACACACCTATGTTTCCTCGTGTAGAAGGACTCGGTGTTCCATTTCCAAACCAACAACTCTTCACGGAATTTCCAAGTGGAAGCTTACAAAACCGTGAGTACACTTGACCCATTTTCAACTTTTACACAATTTGGGTTGTAACTGTTAACTTACAAAATACACAAATACACACAACATACTTTATACACTCAATCCATTATACATGCTTATTGTTATGCTTAGGTTCATGCTAGATACATACATGCTTTGTCATTAACTTAGCTAGCCCAACTTAACATATATAGCGCTATAGGAGTAGCACGCCGCCCGTTGGGGTATTGTTAAGCTTTATTCATAATTTGTCTCGTTACTTTTGTGGCGAGGGACACTTATAATTCTTGTGGACACTTGAGTTTGACATTTAGTATTGCATGCTAGTTTACCTTGTATACAATTGCCATGTGGATTCGAGTAAATTCTTTTTATACTTATGCTATGTACTTTAAAACTTGCGCGCTCGCCAACGATTTTGCGTTGAACCATATTTTAACATGTTACAGGTTGATGATGATGTTTATGACGAATCTAGTAGGGACGACATAGAAACGCACAAGAAATACTAGATTTGAATATTTTGTTTTGTTGAACTTATTGTACTTGTCTTTTAAATTGTTGTAATTTCAGTTTCCTTGTAATGTACTTCACAATTTTGATATGCAATGAAATCGGTTTTGAATTAATTATAGTCGCAAATTGTGTTATGTGTGATGAGCAATCTGTTTCGTCTCACTGATTCCGTCATCGGTTGGGGTTTTGACAATGGTTCTCTGGTGGTGGTAGCAGGGGCTGTCGTGGTGGTGATGTAGAGAGGGAGTGAAAGAGACCGTGTGTAATGATGAGCTCAGTCCCGGTATCGAAAATTGCCAAGTATGGGTACTGGTACCTAAAATATTCAGTACGGTACCGGTATTTGAATGTGATATTCGGTAAAATTCCGGTACAAACCGAATGTACCGGTACCAAAAAACGCAAAAGTTGGTATCGAAAATAATTTTGTATGGGAAATTCGGTACCGGTACCCGGTACCAAATGCTCATCCCTAACTGTGGATAATAATAATAATAAATTTATAAATAAAATAATCTTGAAGTTATGTGCCATTTTCGTCTCTATACTTTATGTGTCATTTACGTCCCTTAGATAACTGAGTTATGAGGTTTTTTTGATTGGGTTACTTTTTTGGATTGAAATTGCACGTTTCGAAAATGTTAGGGAGGAAAATGGTACAATTTTGAAATTTAACCTGAAATGGCAAAAGTGAACAAATCAAAGGGATGTAAATGACACTTAACTCCTTTTTTATCAATGCCTAACCATGTTAGTGTCTAGTTTGCTTTTACGACTTTACACCATCGTTTAAATTACTTTTACGACTTTACACCGTAATGTCTGAGACATAATCTTTTTTCTATTGGTGTTAATGTCACGAACCTAACATATGTGACAAAGTAACAAAAACATAATATCATGTACATGCACCACATATTAATACCATGATCACTACACATGTAACAAAGTCACAAACACGACCTTATCGTTGAGATTTAGGATATTAAACCTTAAACCAAAACTACACCGTTGAGATATAGGAAAAGAAAGAAAAAAAAAACATGAGTTTGATTTAACACTGTTGAGATTTAGGAAAAGAAAGAAAAAAAAACATGAGTTTGATTTAAAAAAAAGAAAGAAAAAAAAACATGAGTTTAAAAAGTGGATAAAAAAAAGTAACCCACATTTTCATCTATTTAACTGAACTCCCTATACATCTCCTCTCTCTCTCTTTCTCTCTCTCTCTCTCTCTCTACAACGTCACCACCACCACCCACCGCCAGATCTTCAAATCTCACGGCATCTCATCTTCAAACCAACCGATTCAGCATTTCACCGCTACTGAATTCCCCAATTCAGCTGCCTGAAACCTGTCTTTACATCCACCGGTGGTCACCTTTTCCCGTCGACACCTGGCGGTGGCCCTAGGGTTTCCAGAATTGGATGAGTCTGGTGGTGGTGCGTTTATTCCTTAACAGAGAGATTGCGGATTCTGTAATTGGTAGCTGGGATGAATGTGGCTGATATTTCTGGCTATTTCTGTTTGTTTTTGTGGTTCTAGTGATCTGATTTTGGGAATCGAGAATTAGTGCATATTTGTGTGATTAATTTCAGTTTTGGGACGGTTAACGATGCAACAAGATCCGCGCAGAAAGGTTTAATTTTGATTTGTTTTGTTTTTTTTTAAAATTTTGGATTTTACGGATTTATTTTTGTATATATATATATATATATATATATATATATATATATATATATATATATATATATATATATATATATATATATATATATATATATATATATATATATATATTATTGTTAGTTGATTGAATTGAATGTTTTGAGCTAGGACTGTTCTGATGTTTGCGTTTTTTATGAAAATGTTGGTCTTGAGAGTTTATTAAATGCTTGCTGTGTTGGGAAGGTTTATCATATGATCTGTAAACTATAAATTGCTAGTTTGCATTACTGTTTATGGGTCTGGTATGCTTTAATGGTCTTAAAGGTTGTTGCTGTATGATCATTTGGTGGGTTTTCCATTTGGGTTGTGTTAAACGAACCCCTCCAGTTTTACTGAATGTACCCATTTGTCAAATTAGTGTATTTTGTAGCCCCTTGAAAGTTTGGTTGACCCCCCCTCCCCTGTTTGCCCCCAGAAAATAAATCTTTGGTTATACGTGTTGTATGAAAGCCCGAACGTAATACGGGTCGTATGAAATAATTAAGTTTGTATGCTACATCTTATACGGGCCTTATAAAGGGACAACGTTTGTTATATGGGTCGTATAGAACGTATGTTATACGACGTTTGTATACGTTTTTTTTCTTATATAATTGAAAATGCTATTAGCCAACTTCTGTAGATTAGCATGTTTGGGTTCGGTTGAATAGTATTGATGTAATGGTGCATTTGTTTCATTACAGAATCCCAAAGAGGTTGAATTCTTCACTGAATATGACGAATCAAATCGATACAAAATCTGGGAGATCATAGGGAAGGGAAGTTATGGAGTTGTTTGTTCAGCGGTTGACACACACACCGGGGAAAAGGTTGCAATCAAAAAAATAACCAACATTTTTGAGCACGCGTCGGATGCTATTCGTATCTTGCGTGAAATCAAATTGTTAAGGCTTTTAAGGCATCCTGATATTGTTGAAATCAAACGGATCATGTTGCCACCGTCAAGACGAGCTTTTAAAGATATTTATGTAGTGTTTGAACTCATGGAGTCTGATCTTCATCAAGTCATAAAGGCCAATGATGACCTGACACATGAACACCACCGTTTTTTCCTCTATCAAATGCTACGAGCGCTGAAGTATATGCACACAGGTAACTAATTACTATATAGTCAAAGTCAACTAAAGTTTTGACTTTTGGAGCTAAATCTGATTATAATTTTCCTTAAATACAGCGAACGTGTTCCATCGTGATCTTAAACCGAAGAACATATTAGCAAATGCAAATTGCAAGCTCAAGATATGCGATTTTGGACTCGCAAGAGTTGCATTTAATGATGCCCCGACAGCTGTTCTTTGGACGGCAAGTTATTCATCTACATTACTAAAGATTTTAAATAGGCTAACGTTTTAAAATTGATATTAAAGCTGGATTTTATATCTTTTGTTTTACAACTGTACTGCAGGATTATGTAGCAACGAGATGGTACAGGGCTCCTGAGCTATGTGGTTCTTTTTCTTCCAAGGTACCTACTCTTTATAGTACTTTCAATCTGCATTTTTGTGTCATTTTATTAGACCATGATTTATGTGAATATTGAATTGCAGTATACCCCTGCTATTGATATATGGAGCATCGGGTGTATATTTGCTGAAGTATTAACTGGAAAACCGCTTTTCCCGGGTAAAAGTGTTGTTCATCAGTTGGAACTAATCACTGACCTTCTTGGGACCCCATCAGCTGACACCATTTCTGGAGTATGTTCAATGTCACATCATTTTCTTCTTTTTCACATGTTCATTTTCCATATATACAATTTTTTATTTACTTACTTTTAACGTAACTTAGGTTCGTAACGATAAGGCAAGAAAATACTTAATGGATATGCGTAAAAAGCAACCCATCCCATTTTCACAGAAGTTCACACATGTTGACCCGTTGGCACTCAGACTACTGCAGAGGATGTTAGCATTTGATCCAAAGGAACGACCAACTGCCGAAGAGGTGTGTTATTATTTTACGTGTTATCAAAATTTGGTTTCCTTTTAACAGCTAACTCTTGTCGTTTTTTATGTTAGGCATTAGCTGATCCTTACTTCAAGGGGTTGGCTAAGCTCGAGAGGGAGCCTTCTTGCCAGTCTATCTCAAAATTGGAATTTGAGTTCGAGAGGCGTAGGATTACAAAAGAGGATATTCGAGAACTGATATTTCGAGAAATTCTCGAGTACCATCCTCAGCTTCTTAAAGATTACATGGCTGGAAACGAAAGCACCAACTTTCTCTATCCTAGGTTTATAATTATATTATCACCATCATTTCTGCAATTTATTGCCTGTTTTTTTTTTATCTAGGATTTAACGTATGCTTTTACCCTGCAGTGCCATTGGTCAATTTCGTAGACAGTTTGCATATTTAGAGGAAAACAGTGGAAAAAACGGGCCTGTTGTGCCTCCAGAACGGAAGCATGTTTCCCTCCCGAGGTAAGATATTGAAGTTCTCGGTCCTGTTCCCCATCTGTTTAAAGGGTTTTACAAAAGAAAACTAACAAAAAGTGGGACCACAAGGTTTGACTTTGGCCAAACCTACTATTTGTGTAATTACCAATACTTAATATAAAGTTGAAATAGTCAATTTGCAGGCAGGCACTAATTATAACATTTGTTGTTAGGTCCTCGGTAAATTCAAGTAGGGTTGCTTCTAGACCGCATCAGACAGTTGTTGCATTTGACAATAGAAGAGTGATAGACAGTGCAATTACTAGTGGTAGAGTAACGGACGCATCCGGAAACATTTACAAAGCTTCGACTACTCGAATGCCTACAGGTACATGATCTTTCTTAATTTCAAATTAGCCCTTGGGGTTACCAAATTAGTACATGTACCAACTAACTTTTTTATATGTGTGAAGCTGAACCAAGAGTTACAGGGCCTGTTATTCCTTACGAAGAAGTGTATGAACAACGGGTGGTAGTGCAAAATGCAGTAGCACCACCAGTGGCTCTTCCTCCACAATATGTATATATGACAACCAACGGTGGAGATCAAGCAAAGAGTCACGGGATAGAAGCGGTTAGGCACCCACACGCGCACACGCATCAGCATGCGGGTACAACTAAATTGGCGGGTGGGATCGTGATTGACCTTAATAACACGTATTACACCCAACCACATGCACACGCGCACCCACATGTTATGTCTAGTCAACAGCCTAATGAGCGGATAGCAATAGATGCAAAGCTTATGCAGGCACAAACGCAGTTTGGTCATGTGGCCGCCGTGGCTCATACAGTTGTTCAAATTGGATTATCTTAAACCCATATGTTTTTATGTTTTTTCTTGTAAATTACGAACTCTGTTTTAGGGTGGAAAAATGAAAAGAGATAAAATAATAATTAAATCCATGCAGTTAACTAGTGATATTTTTAACTTTAATACGCTTACAATTACAAAGAATACACGTCTTCTTCATTCGATCATAATTATTCATGATTACGCTTACAAAGAATACATGTCTTCTTCTTCTATCATAATCATTCACGTGACTGAAATAGAGTGGAAAACATGCGAGCGAATTAAGTGGAAAATAAGTGTTATAATACTTGCTAGTAACAAAAATAGAGTGGAAAACATGCGAGTGAATTACGAGTGAAAATAATTACGCAAGATCAGTCTAGACAATGGAAGCAGAAGTTCACGGTAGATCCACCTTTAGTGTTTGTAACAAAGGATCTTGAACCCGAAGAATATGGTGTGGTGGTAAAGTGTGTGGGTCAAATCCTGCAAGGTGCAGGTATAGTAATATTTTAAAAGTAATTTAGTTTGTGATATGGCTATGGGGTGTGGGGCATAGGACCATTAATCAAATGGTACATCGCCCCCTCCTTTAACGAGTTGTATGAATCCCCGACGTCCCCATCGAAACGTAAGCCTAATCCCGATACTTACTCTCTTGAGACCGAGCCAATTCGTCACAACTTTAGATTTAAGCATTTTTAAATCTACACGATCGTTTTCTCTAAAACACCGTAAAATCCCCGTTTCATCCCCAAAACATATTAATTCACAAGATTGATGGTGGTTCGTATGGATTGAACCACGTTTACGACCCTCCCATTTGATGATTTTGAGACGAAAGTAAATTAAAAAATAAAAGGGATTGATGGTTTTGAATGGTGAATTAAAGGTGGTGGACACAGTGGTGAAGCTTGAGATATCCGACCGTGGGGTCGGAAGTCACAGGAAGGGTCAGCCTTTGTCCGACAACTGGTCTTATACGGATCGTATAGGCCTATACGATCCGTATTGGACACTAGTTTTTTTGAAGATAAAGTTTGGTGTTTTGGGTTTGGTTATTGGTGTTTATTGTTGGTTATTTTTTGTTTTTATATGTTTTATAATTTGTATTGTATTTTTATTGTGGCGTATTGTATTATATCATATTTGAATTTTGTATGATATTTTATCGTATCGTATTATATCGTATCGTATTTGTATTTTTATATTATATTATTATCGTACCGTATTGTATCGTGACGTGTTCAGTATTTTGTATGATATTTTATGGTGACGTATCGTATTATATTGTATCGTATTCGTATGTTGCATTATATTTTTATCGTACCATATCGTGACGTGTCATATCGTATTATACATTATAGGTAACCAACCAACAAATCTAAACATTTTAAATAAGCAACACAAAACTTAAATAAATTGAAATGACAAATTTAACAATCTAATATGTTTGTTTATACATGACATAATACAAAATACATAAAAAGACAAAATACCTGGATCCTGAGCGGTGCTTGACGATCGGATCCTGAGTGGTGCTTGACGATCCTGGATCCTGAGCGGTGCCAGATGGCCATAGATTCTGTCCAGGGTGAGGCGGCAACGTCGACAGCGGTAAGGGGGTCCCACCACGCTCGATAGACGCCTGGATATTGCCGGAATCAGAAGGGCCTCCGTACGAGCGTGGTAGGCGTCGATCCGCGATTGTAGCTGACCCTCTATCTGCTGTAATGCAAGCGCGACTATGACAACCCGCAATTTTAGGCTAACATCCGTACACGCTCGAATCTCGCACACATCGCGAAAGAATCACGTGGCGCGGTGAAGGGTTCCCGTTGGGGTTTCCGGCTCTCCTGGTCTCCACCTACTTGTGGAAGAGGGGGTGAGTTGATATTAAGGTGTCAAGGTGCTCGAAGAAGGCAACAAGCGGAAGCAACCGATGCATCACCGGAAAACCCCTTTTTTATTTCAAGCTCAGTGGTAGAGCGGTCGGCTGGTAACTGACTAGTCAGGCGTAGGTTCGAATCCTACTTGAAAAGCTTCCCTGGACTTTTTTGACTCTCTGCCTACTCCAGCCGTAAGTAAACTCGTAGAATGGGATGTCATCCGCTGACTCCTAATTTCGAGAAGAGAATTTCCCTCCTAAGTCATCGAAAAAGAGGAGACCTAGCTATGAAAAGGCTCCACGAAGGTCAGAACAATGTTCACCAACTCTTCCATAGTAATAATCCAGCCAGCTCGGGAAAGCGGTTTTTCTACTACTTGGCATTAAGAGAAGCTGGGTAGCTTTGTAATCTGTCAAAGAGGTGGCTTTCGCCTATAAGGACGATTGGAGTTGACGGTACAGTAAGACCTGATGCTGGAATAATTTGTGTTGATGGAATAGAAGCTCTTCCTAAATTGCGTAAGAAATGTTAGAGCCTTACCTTTTTTTTGAGCTCTCTCTTGCTTCAGTAGCTATTATGCTTAACACATGCAAGTCGAATGGGGAGCTGCCAGTGCCTCTTTCGTTTGCTTTCTAGCTTTACCAAATGATGTTAGTCACCTTCCTCTTCTGTTTCCGCTTTTAGACAAGTAGCTAAGTCGTGATCTTATGTTTTAGACTTAATTTTTATTAGTTTAGTCGTCATATGCATAGCAATGTCCATTCGTGTCACATTTCGTATTTGCGGTAATTTTTAGAAATTACTGGCTCACACTCATGAGTTAACCTGACACATACGAACGTTGGTGATAATTGTCTAAATACTTGGGACATCACTCTATAGAATTATTATGTGTGTAAAAGTATAATATATTTTTAGATATATATTTTTTATTATTTAAAGTTTTCGACGTGTAAATTGTAAAATTTATTTATGATATACGATGAGTGCAAGATAAATACAAACGTATAAGAATATACTTTTTACACCCGACGCATTCATATTTTTAATCACAGTGTTATTTTTTATTTGATAAAAAAACAAGTATCTAGTGTGTATAATTAAGCGAGTGTTCATAAAACCGACTTTAACCAAACTTAAACTTAGATCTATGCCATCATCATCATTATCATCACAAAAGGTATAATGATATGTTATTTTAAGAGACTATGCTTCCTCCTCATCTTTTCCAAGTAATCAGTTGAACTCAATTGGGAACATCATAAACTTTTCAATCACATAATCTTTGTACAAAGCTTCACTCCACATACAAAGACCCATGCTTTTTCATGATAAAAAAATCGCCAGTTCTTCACCTTTTTGGACTAGAAATGAAGAGCAAATACTGGTTAAATTTACACACATACAACCTCTCGTTTACCTCTACAAACACACACATACTTCTGCCTTTTGAAGCCTGAATAATCAGCCTTGGAACAACCCCTTTCTTGGCTCTCTTTCAGTCCCAAAACCAACTATCAAGCAACCCAAAACAACCCTATAATTCACTCTTTTGGCAACCTTTCCGTTCCAGCTTTGCCAAAATCAAGTTCCTAAAACGTAGACTCTTAACTCTTTTGGCCTGTTGCTGCCTCAAAAGGGTCACGTTTGGTGCCAAAATCAAGTTCCTCTCAAGCTAAATTCATCTCTTGCTGGTTGGTATAATCCTTGCCCTCTATTTTTTTTAGGTTACTATGTTTATAAACTATTTTGTTAGCTTTGTTCAAAAGTCATGATCACCCAACATCTGTGTATATACATGGTTTTTACAAATCAAATCTAGAACTTGCTTGTTCATATATTTTTTGTTGGAAAATTAGTGAATAAATATTTAGTTAATTTATAATTAAGTGAAATTATAATTACTAATTAAACTTTCATATGGTGAAACTCTTAAGTAGAGTTTTAATGATGACATTTGATGAGTTTTATTAGAGTTTAAGTCTATAATTATTGCTTAACTCTTCATATGGTGAAACTCTTGAGTAGAGTTTTATTTATGACATTTGATGAGATTTATTAGAGTTTAAGTCTATAATTATTGAGACTCTTATCTCTTTAAAAGATTCTTGGAGATTTAGAACACAATGTGCCTCATATGAAAAGTACACTAGAGAAATACAAGATATATGATACAACGAAAATTCATGAATACATGGAGAGTTCTTAAAAAAGATGAAATTCTTGAAGATCCATGTGTTGGGTACTTAGAGAGATATGTTTTCTCTATACGATTTCATCGCATTCGTATCATAATTTTCCACAAGTTCTAACACTATAATTTTATCCGGTGTAACCTCAGGCGCATGGCCATCTCCGGCAGTACAAACTGCATTATGTGCCTCAACCAAAATTGTCAACGTTTTAGTGTGCTCTTTGTTACAGTCAAGGCGTATTTTTCAAGACTCAAGATGCCGAATACTCGAGTCTAAGATGCTATCAAGTGCGCGTGAAGGACCCACCAAAGATGCGGCTTTAATCAAGACTGGCATATATAGTTATATTTTATATTCCTTTTATTTAGTTACCGCAGCCGGTATTGTACTATGATAATTTCTACGAATAATAATGATAAGTGCAAAAAAATTTTTGAATTTGAATTGTTTTTGACCAAGTTCTCGTGGTTTTTCATTCATTCTCACGGTTATCACAATATTTAGCGTTCTCATTTAAGCCTTCCTATATATATACATATATATATATATGTATACATATGTACATGTATACATATATATGTACATATATATATGTGTATATATATATAAACGGGATCAGGAGAAAACGATTGGAAGTGTGAAAACGGTGAGAACGGATTCTGGTCGAACACGTGGCAGGGGGCACTAAATGATATGCGGGGTACGATTGTCATTGTTCAATTCCGTGTAATAGATGGCGTTATAATTCATTTTCAAACAAAATCCATTAGATATCGCGTGTTGTTATTTATTCTTGTTTCATTTGCTTTTTATTTTCAAATTTATTTTCAAATCTCCATATGAATTTCTCATGCAACAACGCCAAATTTAGGGTCATGTATGTGTTCAAACATGTTGTGTTGTTTAACTCCTCTAGGAACCGTAGACTCTATTTGGTCATGATGTTATCATCCGTGTAGTCTTCCTGCTCCCCGTTGTCACATACAATATGTCACACCCTGATCGTAGCGGAAGCGCAAGTGTGTGACTATGAGGTAATCATTGCATCTAATCGTGTAAATATATAGTAATTAACAACGTTGCCATGTCATACATTAAGTTATAACCAAAGTTCACAAGTTCCAAAAGTAAGATTACAAGTTTCTTTCACTGGTTTACATTTGTTATCCAAAACATGGTTTAGTTTCATTACATCATAACCAAAAGACTGTTTTTAATCATAAACATAGTGAGATTTTGACTCCTATATACCCATACAAGGTTGGGATATAAAAGGGAAATCCTCCAAAAGTTGGCAACCGTTGTTATGTCATCCCATTCCGAAGTCTATCACCGGCTCATGTCTTGTTTCCTGAAATACATGTAAGTTTGGAAAATGAACAAAAGTTGAGCGAGTTTATGTAGTTATTGTTTTCGTATAAAACGTCATAGTTGAAATCCACCATTGAATCCGAGTATGTTATTGTCATCAATCATGGGTTTAAGGATCTATCAGTGGGTAGCAAGCCCTCGATATTATCCCGAGACAACTTTGTCATCAATTAGGCTCACAAAAGCACTCGAGGGTATACCAACCAGGAGTGGAGCGTGTCTCAAGCTCAATAGATCTACACCTTTTGTACCTTGGTCACTAAGTGATTAATGGTTATTATTGTCATCAATGTCATCATCCTACTTACGCACATCCATCATTGTCATCATCTAAACCCGTAGCTAACATACGATTTGTCATTAACATGTATTTCCCCCCGAGTGTTATAAAACCAAAAACGTTTAAAAGAAAGGGGGACATGAATTCACAAGTTTGCGTTTGCTAGTCGTACGAATAATCTGCGAGTGTCCGTACATGTGTATACCCTACATGGTATTAAATTCATTAGACCCTTAGGTCTTGGTGGACCTCGTACAAGTTGTTCATCTTGAAATATTGTTATGTATTTATTTGTTTTCCTTGAACAACTTTATTGTTTTTATAGTGTTGGTAGCTTGGGTGTTTTATTATTATTATTTATTCATATATATATATATATATATATATATATATATATATTGTAAATATATATTTATTCATGCATGCCATTTGGCCTCGCCCATGTATTCTTTGTCATTGGGCCTAGCCCATGTATCTTCGTCATTGGGCCTAGCCCATGTATTCCTTGTCATTAGGCCTAGCGCATGTGACATTTGTGTTGATCCGATCATGTAGCGATTCCAAACGAATCATCGATCAATGAAATTTTTGTGATTTATTTCCGAGATTGTATTTTTATCATGACAATTGCATGTATTCAATTCTTGCACGATTCCGAACTCTTAAACAACTTCTGGAAGTGAAATCGCAAACTATTACGCAAACGTAATCAGTTTAACGCGACATACACTCTGGAACAATGTCATAAGCTAAAGATGCTGAAAATACCCTTTACATAACTTAGAAATAACTTTCGAGGGATTCGGTATGGCAAAAACATGCTTTTGCAACTTCAGGGGCTATTTTGCAAATTCTGCGAAACTATGCCAATTCGCATATATTGTTATCTGGAACATGTACGCACATCCAAAAATTTTTGTAATCATTAAAATATTGTATTTTAATGATTAGAATGCAAAAATATCATTCTTTACGCGTTTACGGTCATTTGCGCGTGTGTTACGATTTTCGTCGTAATTAACCGAAAACCGCAACCGTATGACCAAATGAATCGACATCCGAAATGTTTCCGAGCATTTTTCAAGTTCCCTATGCTTTATCTTCCTTATAAAGCTTAAAAATGGGGTTAACGGGTGTTAAAAGTGCCAAAACGCGTCAAAAACAAGTTTTCAGGCTGCAGGGGCCTGTTTTGCCAATTTTGAAACTTAGGAATCCCAGGCGCCACGCGAGAGACTCACCCAGATCTCCCGCGACGCGCGGGGAATTCCATGTTACAGCAGAAAATGGCAGACAACTGTTTTACAGCTATGAAACCCAAGGATTCGTGTTCTCCAAGTTCTAGCCTAGTCTTGACACGTCTTTGAACATGTGGAATGATCCTAGAATGATCCTTGACACTTGTGATCATGAAATCCATCCTCCACAACTATAAATAGGTCCTTGATCTCACATTTCAACTTGCTCATTCTTTCCCTTTCTCTCTATAACTCTAAGAGGAGAACTCCCACTTTGTTGGAGGTCTCCCAAATGAGTTTTCTAAGTCTTTTCTCCATCCTTGGCTGCCTTGAACACAAGTAAGTGTTCTAACTTAGCCTAGTCCTTTCATTTTTGCTATTTCAAGCTAAAAAGTCAAACAGTGTTTGACTTTCAGCTTTGACCATTAATTGGTCAAAGCAAAGTTCAATTGAACTTTGCAACGTGATCGTAATCACGATGGTTATGATCCTTAGCGATCATACCTAATGATTTACCATGTTACTAGTCAAAGTGACGAGTCAAAGTTTCGGTCAAAAGTGCGCATTATGTGCATTTAATGACGGAAACATTTTTAGGTATCAAAACACTTTGTTTTGATACCAAATCAATTTTCTAACTTAGTTAAACATGTTTTAACATGTTTAACTCGTCACTTTTACTTTAGTGTTTGTTTAGGATCGTAAGTCGAGCGGTCTTGACCGCCGCTTTGACTTTCGAATCTGACCCATTTGGTCGATCTTAGGATCCGACCAAACAATTATATGTGACCATAGTTGTATAGGGAATAACCTTCTGAGGTTATACCTTATGGTCATGACGTTTGGTTAGTGTTATGTTAAGACGTCTATTATGCCCTATAAATGACCAAAATGCTCTTTTTGCGCACAAATCAAATTTAAGCATATGTGACCAATGTTTTGACATATAAACTGATGTTGCAACTATATTAAACTTATTTTGGCATATTAGACTTATCATAACACATATCTAACCATCCAAACATGTTTTTACGTAAATGGACCCGTTAAAGTAGCGTAAACTACCTTAACGAGTCATAACGGGTCAAAAGCACTTAGGAATCTTTCCAATTCAGAATGTTAACTTTGTTAAACCATTTCATATGAGTTCCAACACTCATTTGCTTTACAAGACCTCATTCTATCCGATCCGCTGATTTAAAGTCCCGACATTAACATAGTTATCCGATTTTAGGACACACTTGATTTCTCGCCAATTTGAGCTTGTTTAATCTTTTTTTTCAAGGTTACTTTGCAATCCCAAGTGAGTACATAGCTCCCCTCTTTTATGTTTTTCAAATATTTTGGGGTGATTCATATATGCTAAATTGTTTTCCAGTTTTCAAATTACAAATGCTATGGTTTATATAAACACGACGATTTCAATAATGTGAACGAACTTGTTGGTGCGTTGTATACATGGCACGAATGACATTCATTAACATTGATCAAGCCGACCAGTAGTAAGTTATGGTACCATAGGACTGACAATCCTGTTACCAAGTTTCCCGGTGTTTGTGGGGAAGTTTGGGGAACGACCGAAATTGTTTACTTTAACAAACCCTTTGGTGGTTTGTTATTGCAATTTAAAGATACCCTTTGGTGATATAGACGAGCCAACACAGGTTTGAATGTATTCACCAAAACGACCAAAAGTTTTCACAATTAAAAACAAGAACGATTTGTTTACACGGACGATGAACAATTGGTTTATGAAACGAACAATGGACGAATGGTTTATGACACGAACAATGGACGATTGGTTTATGGTAAGTGATTTAAATAATGGTACGTGTATAATGTGATAAACGCATGGTGGATACACCGCTGGTACTTCCTATACATAAGTGCTTTTTTCGTATTACATTCGTGGCGTTATTTGCATCACTTGGAACAAAGGTTTAAAAATAGTGACACGCAACGATTTTCTATTAAAGATATAAACCATACAAGTTTCTTCAAGATGATTTACTACTCGAATTTTCAAAACAAATGTTTTGGTGAAGATTCATGGCTACAAGTCTTTTATAAACTATAACTAACTTGTTTTAGTTGGTTAGTTATCACTGCAATACCAAATACCTTTTGATAACATGGTTTTCAACTAACGACTCTAGTAGTCTGACAAGGTATTGCAAATACATAATCAAGGCCATGAATTTGACACACTCACAAAACCTATGTACTCGCCGGCATATTTTTGCTGACTCGTTTTCACATATGTTTCAGGAAACCAAGTTTGATGTTGATGCATGCTCACTTATGATTGGACGCGGACTTAGTGCCTTAAAATTTGAAAGACAATAGTTTAATTAGTTTGTTTTAAACTCCAAGACAATGTAACTATGAAATTTCAATATTTAATAAAACATAACTTTAATTACCACGTGTTGTTGGAACAATATGTTAACGTGACTCCCCAACGTTTCCACCGTGGTTTGTTGTTTTTTACGCGGTCGGGGTGTTTCAGATTGGTATCAGAGCACTGGTTATAGGGAATTAGGTTATTAGTAATGCTTTAACCTAGACTATAACCTTCCTAGGACCGTAACACGAGTTTACTTGCATTTAGATTCTTAATACACTACCATCACCTATCCTTAGGTGATTACCAAAAACAAGACAAAATTGAAGGCATAAAGTCAAAAATGAATCATCGGTCTCTTTTAGTCTTCAAGGTTTTCAAATCACGTCAAAGTTTGGGTTTTATTAATGTGAACACATGCAATCTGGAAGGGTGGGTGCCTGTACCCCGAGTTTTCTGTCCAAGGTTAGAGTGTTCGTACAAATCCACTTAATCGGATCAGTCACTCTTACCTGGGAACTCTTGGGGTGAGTATCCACTTATAGGCTAAAGCATGTCTTCGCGATACATTATAAAGACCCATTTACTTTGATTAGTCACCGTGTGTCGTTTGTTTGTTTTGAGAAACGAACGAATGACCACCATCCTTATTTCGTTGATATTTTCAACACCTCTCTTGATTTATATCAATCTCACGTATCTTCCTCCATGTTTTCTTTTAGAATGCCTCCTAGACGTGACACAACTCAAAATGCCGAAATGGCAGCTATTATCGCTCAGCAAACTGCTGCTGTACTCCCAAATCTTGTGACCCACCTCAATCAAGCGAACAACAATAACAATAACAATGAACAAGTTCCGTGCAACTATAAACAATTTTGTTCGGCTAAACCACTCTCGTTTTCTGGGTCTGAGGGAGCTACTGGGATTTTGCAATGGTTTGAGAGCCCTGAAAGTACTTTTCGTCATGTGCAATGCCCAAACGAGCGAAAAGTTGAGTTTGCGTCGAGCGTATTCAAAAAGAGAGCTCTTACATGGTGGAATGGTAATATGAGAGATAGAGGTTCTAATGTAGCCTTAGTACAAACTTGGGAAGAGCTTAGGGCTCTAATGATGAAGGAATTCTGTCCTCGTCATGAGCAGAGGGCGCTTGAAAATGAATTCCATGATCTCAAACAGGATAGTGGTGAGCATCGTGCTTATACTGACCGGTACGAGGAGTTAAGTTTGTTATGTCCGATGATGGTAACGCCTTTGGATAAGGCGATCGAGAAATATATCAATGGTTTACCTGATCCTGTTCAGGACATTGTTACCAGAAGTAACCCAACCAATGTCCGCCAGGCCATTGAGCTAGCTGCAACTTTGACCGAGTCTCAGGTCAAAAAGGGTAACCTTCAACGCAAAGGCGATAAGAAATCATCCACCAAAACCACTCAAGAGAAACAAAAGGGAAACAAAGCTGAGCCTTCCAAACGATCAAAGAAGCGTAAGGCTTCTTAGAACTTTGCTGTTATTTCACAACCCGCTCCAGCCGCTCAACCCAATCAAGCTCCTCAAAACCAACCAGTTCAACTTCCTGCGAGGAAGCCATATGTTGGTACTGCACCGTTGTGCAATCGGTGCAACAGTCACCACCAAGTTCATCAACCGTGTCGTCAATGTACTACTTGTGGAAGATTTGGTCACTTGGCCAACGTTTGTCGATCTGTTCCAAACCAAGCTACACAGAACCCTGTCCAATCTCAAGCAAATCCTGTTCGACCTCACTTTCCACCTGGGTCATGTTTTAACTGTGGCGAGATGGGCCATTACAAGAACAATTGCCCGAATTTAGCCAATGCCAATCAAGCTCGTGGACTAGCATTCAACATTAATGCCAACGAGGCCCGTGCTGATAACGAAGTCGTTAACGGTACGTTTCTTATCCACAATCACCCTGCTTCTGTTCTTTTCGATTCGGGTGCCGATAGGAGTTTCGTGTCCTTAGCCTTTGAACCATTGCTTTCAATGCCAAGAACTAAACTAGGAAAGCCCTTGACTGTTGAGATAGCTAGTGGCGAACCTCTTAAACTTGATTCTGTCATTCGTGATTGCCAATTGAACTTCGATAACCACCATTTTCCCATTGACCTCACGCCAATGCAACTTGGGAGTTTCGACATCATCATAGGAATGGATTGGTTAACCAAACATCATGCCGAAGTTATTTGTTTTGACAAGATAGTTCGAATACCTCTTCCCACTGGTGAAGTTTTAGAAGTTCGTGGAGAGAAACCCGCTAGTAATCTTAAACTCATGGCCTGACAAAGCCCAAAAATACCTACGAAAGAACTATGTTGCCTTCCTGGAACATATAGTAGAGGAGAAAGGCAAAGGCAAAACAGTTCAGGATATCCCCGTTGCTCAGGATTATCCTGAGGTATTTCCTGAGAAATTACCTGGCTTACCTCCTGTACGTCCGACTCCGCATTGATCTAGTACCTGGTGCCAACCCAATTGCTAAGTCTCCATACCGTCTTGCACCGTCTGAGATGCAAGAGCTATCTGATAAAGGATTCATTCGTCCGAGCTATTCACCTTGGGGCGCTCCAGTCCTACTTGTGAAGAATGACGGATCTTTCCATATGTGTATCGATTACCGTGAGCTCAAAAAACTGACGATAAAAAATCGATATCCCCTACCTCGCATTGATGATCTCTTTGACCAGCTTCAAGGTGCTACTTGTTTTTCAAAGATTGATTTACGTTCTGGGTATTATCAACTTCGTATGCTCGAAGAAGATATTCCCAAGACTACCTTTCGCACTCGATATGGTCATTACGAGCTTACTAGTCATGCCTTTCGGTTTGACAAATGTTCCAGCTGTTTTCATGGACTTGATGAATCGGGTTTGTAAACCTTATTTGGACAAGTTCATCATTTGTTTCATCGATGACATTCTTATTTATACCAAGTCTCGAGCCGAACACGAACGACACCTTCGATTGACTATGGAACTACTAAAGAAAGAACAACTTTATGCCAAATTCTCCAAGTGCGAGTTTTGGCTAAAAGAAGTTCAATTCTTGGGACACATAGTCAACGAGGAAGGTATACATGTGGATCCTTCCAAAATCACTGCGATTAAGGATTGGAACACACCCACTACTCCCACAGAAGTTCGCTCATTTCTCGGTCTTGCTGGATATTACCGTCGATTCATTGCGAACTTTTCAAAAATCGCGGTTCCCCTTACCGCTTTGACTCAAAAGAATAAGCCTTTTGAGTGGGGATCCAATCAAGAGGAAGCCTTCCAAACATTGTAACAAAAACTTTGTGACGTTCCGATTCTATCTTTACCCGATGGCAATGATGATTTTGTTGTCTATTGTGACGCATCGAATCTAGGCCTTGGTTGTGTTCTCATGCAATGCGTCAAGACAATTGAAAATCCACGAGAAGAACTACACGACTCATGATCTTGAGTTAGGTGCTGTAGTTTTTGCCCTCAAAATTTGGAGACATTACCTCTATGGTACGCAATGCGTGGTTTTCACAGACCACAAAAGTCTCCAACATATATTCAATCAAAAGGAGCTGAACATGAGACAACGACGCTGGGTCGAACTTTTAAATGACTACGACTGCGAAATTCGCTACCATCCTGGCAAGGAGAATGTCTTAGCAGATGCGCTTAGTGGTAAGGAACGTGTCAAGCTTCATTGTATTCAAATTCAATCCGATATCAGACACGTATCCTACAAGCATAACTTTCATGTGTGAACCAAAGCTTGTTGAAAAATGAGCTACCTCAAAATCTCGAACTTCAATTCGAAAGGAGAGACAATGGATTACTCTATTATTTGAACCGTTTGTGGGTTCCAAGTCAACACAACCTCCGCACCTTATTGATGGACGAAGCTCATAAGTCTCGTTATTCAATCCATCCTGGTGTAGACAAAATGTACAAGGATCTTCGTACCCAGTATTGGTGGCCAGGTATGAAGAAAGACATTGCCTTGTATGTATCAAAATGCCTAACTTGTCTTAAAGTCAAGGCTGAACATCAACGCCCATCTGGTTTGCTCGAACAACCAGAAATACCTTTATGGAAGTGGGTGAACATTGCGATGAATCTCATCACAAAACTACCATGCACATCTAGAGTTCATGATGCCATTTGGGTAATCATTGATCGTCTAACAAAGTCAGCACACTTTTTGGCAATTCGTGAGGATTACTCTGCTGACAAACTCGCCAAAATCTATGTCGATGAGATTGTATCTCGTCATGGTGTTCCTTTGGACATCATATCTGACAGAGATGCTCGGTTCTCATCTCATTTTTGGATGACCATGCAATCTACTATGGGAACCAAACTCAATTTGAGCACTGCTTATCATCCTCAAACAGATGGACAAACCGAGAGAACTATTCAACCATTGGAGGATATGCTTAGAGCGTGCATGATCGACTTTGGTGGTAGTTGGGATTCACATCTACCGTTGATCGAATTCTCCTACAACAATAGTTATCATGCTAGCATCAACATGGCGCCTTTTGAAGCTTTATACGGTCGAAAATGTCGTTCACCTATCTGTTGGAATGAAGTTGGAGAGTCTCAGTTTACTGGACCTGAACTTATTCATGACACAACAGACAAAGTCAAGAAAATACGCGATAACCTTTTGACAGCTAGAAGCCGTCAAAAGAGTTATGCGGACAAACGACGCAAGCCCTTGGAATTCTAAGTTGGAGGTCACGTCCTACTCAAGGTATCCCCTTGGAAAGGAGTGGTCAGATTTGGAAAGAAAGGACAACTTGCACCACGATACGTTGGACCATTCAAGATTGTTGAAAGAATCGGAAAGGTGGCCTACCGACTTGAGCTACCTCCTAAACTTAACGTTCACCCAACATTCCACATGTCCAATCTAAAGACGTGTTTAGCCGACACAAATCTTTACGTCCCTCTCGACGAAATTCACGTTGATGACACTATGCACTTCCTTGAGAAACCTGTGGAGATTTTGGACCGTGAAGTCAAGAAACTCAAGCGTAGACGAATTCCGATATCAATGTTTGCTGGGAATCCAAACGTGGCCTAGAATTTACTTGGGAACGAGAGGATCAAATGAAAGTGAAATACCCACATCTGTTTCCACAAGTTTCCTCGAATTAAATTTTGGGATGAAATTTCCTAAAGTAGGGGAGACTGTGACATTTGTGGTGATCTGATCATGTAGCGATTCCGATCGAATCATCAGTCAATGAAATTTTCGTTTTTATTTCCGAGATTGTATTTTTATCATGACAATTACAACGTATTCAATTCTTGCACGATTCCGAACTCTTAAACAACTTCTGGAAGTGAAATCGCAAACTATTACGCAAACGTAATTAGTTTAATGCGATGTACACTCCGGAACAATTTCATAAGCTAAACATACCCTAAATACCCTTTACATAACTTAGAAATAAGTTTCAAGGGCTTCGGTATGGCTAAAACAAGCATTTGCAACTTCAGGGGCTATTTTGCAAATTTTGCAAAAGTATGCCAATTCGCGTATATGGTTATCCGGAACATGTACGCACATCCAAAAATTTTTTTAATCATTAAAAGATTGTATTTTAGTGATTGGAATGCAAAAATATCATTAGTTACGCGTTTACGGTCATTTACGCGTTTGTTATGATTTTCGTCGTAATTAACCGAAAACCACAACCGCATGACCAAACGAACCAACATCCGAAATGTTTGCGAGCATTTTTCAAGTTCCCTACGCTTTATTTTCCTTATAAAGCTTAAAAATGGGGTTACCGGGTGTTAAAAGTGCCAAAACGCGTCAAAAACAAGTTTTTAGGCTGCAGGGGCCTGTTTTGCCAATTCTGAAACTTAGGAATCCCAGGTGCCACGCGAGAGACTCACCCAGATCTCCCGCGATGCTCGGGGGATGCCCTGTTATAGCAGAAAATGGAAGAAAGCTGTTTTACAGCCATGAAACCCAAGGATTCGTGTTCTCCAAGTTCTAGCATGGTCTTGACACGTCTTTGAACATATGGAATGATCCTAGAATGATCCTTGACACTTGTGATCATCAAATCCATCCTCCACAAATATAAACAGGTACTTGATCTCATATTTCAACTTGCTCATTCTTTCCCTTTCTCTCTATAACTCTAAGCGGAGAACTCCCACTTTGCTGGAGGTCTCCCAACTGAGTTTTCTAAGTCTTTCTCCATCCTTGGCTGCCTTGAGCGCAAGTAAGTGTCCTAACTTAGCCTAGTCCTTTCATTTTAGCTATTTCAAGCTAAAAAGTCAAACAATGTTTGACTTTCAGCTTTGACCATTAATTGGTGAAAGCAAAGTTCAATCTAACTTTGCAACGTGATCGTAATCACGATGGTTATGATCCTTAGCGATCATACCTACTGATTTACCACGTTACTAGTCAAAGTGACGAGTCAAAGTTTCGGTCAAAAGTGCGCATTATGTGCATTTAACGACGGAAACATTTTTAGGTATCAAAACACTTTGTTTTGATACCAAATCAGTTTTCTAACTTAGTTAAACATGTTTTAACATGTTTAACTCGTCACTTTTAGTTTAGTGCTTGTTTAGGATGTAAGTCGAGCGGTCTTGACTACCGCTTTGACTTTCGAATCCGACCCATTTGGTCGATCTTAGGATCCGACTAAACACGTATATGTGACCATAGTTATATAGTGAAAACCTTCTATGGTTATACCTTATGGTCACGATGTTTGGTTAGTGTTATGTTAAGACGTCTATTATGTCCTATAAATGACCCAAATGCCCTTTTTGCGCATAGATCAACTTTAAGCATATGTGACCAATGTTTTGACATATAAACTGATGTTGCAACTATATTAAACTTATTTTGGCATATTAAACTTATCATAACACATATCTAACCATCCGAACATGTTTTTACGTAAAGGATCCGTTAAAGTAGCGTAAACTACCTTAACGACTCATAATGGGTCAAAAGCACTTAGGAATATTTCCAATTCAGAATGTTAACTTTGTTAAACCATTTCATATGAGTTCCAACACTCATTTGGTTTACAAGAACTCATTCTATCCGATCTGCTGATTTAAAGTCCCGACATTTACATAGTTATCCGATTTTAAGACACACTTGATTTCTCGACCATTTGAGCTTGTTTAATCTTTTATTCAAGGTTACTTTGCAATCCCAAGTGAGTACACAGCTCCCCTCTTTTATGTTTTTCAAATATTTTGGGGTGATTCATATGTGCTAAATTGTTTTCAAGTTTTCAAATTACAAATGCTATGGTTTATATAAACACGACGATTTCAATAATGTGAACGAACTTGTTGGTGCGTTGTATACATGAAACAAATGACATTCATTTACATTGATCAAGCCGACCTGTAGTAAGTTATGGTACCATACGACTGACAATCCCGTTACCAAGTTTCCCGTTGTTTGTGGGGAAGTTTGGGGAACGACCTAAACTGTTTACTTTAACAAACCCTTTGGTGGTTTGTTATTGCAATTTAAAGATACCCTTTGGTGGATAGACGAGTCAACACAGGTTTGAATGTATTCACCAAAACGACCAAAAGTTTTCACAATTAAAAACAAGAACGATTTGTTTACACGGACGATGAACAATTGGTTTATGAAACGAACAATGGACGAATGGTTTATGACACGAACAATGGACGATTGGTTTATGGTAAGTGATTTAAATAACGGTACGTGTATAATGTGATAAAAGCATGGTGGATACGCCGCTCGTACTTCCTATACATAAGTGCTTTTATCGTATTACATTCGTGGCGTTATTTGCATCACTTGGAACAAAGGTTTACAAATAATGACACGCAACGATTTTCTATTAAAGATATAAACCATACAAAGTTTCTTCAAGGAAATTTACTACTCGAATTTTCAAAACAAATGTTTTGGTCAACATTCATGGCTACAAGTCTTTTATAAACTATAACTAACTTGTTTTAGTTGGTTAGTTATCATTGCAATACCTAATACCTTTTGATAACACGGTTTTCAACTAACGACTCTAGTAGTCTGACAAGGTATTGCAAATACATAATCAAGGCCATGAATTTGACAGACTCACAAAACCTATGTACTGGCCGACATATTTTTGCTGACTCGTTTTCACATATGTTTCAGGAAACCAAGTTTGATGTTGATGCATGCTCACTTAGGATTGGACGCGGACTTAGTGCCTTAAAATTTGAAAGACAATATTTTAATTAGTTTGTTTTAAACTCCAAGACAATGTAACTATGAAATTTCAATATTTAATAAAACATAACTTTAATTACCACGTGTTGTTAGAACAATCTGTTAACGTGACTCCCCGATGTTTCCTTCGTGGTTTGTTGTTTTTTTACGCGGTCGGGGTGTTACAGCCCATGTATCTTTGTCATTGGGCCTAGCCCATGTATTCTTTGTCATTGGGCCTAGCCCATGTCTTTTATGTATTTGGGCCTAGCCCATGTCTTTTATGTAGTTATCAAGTTTGAGATTGGGCCTAGCCCATGTGTTTTTATATTTGGGCCTAGCCCACAATAATTTATTAAAATGAGTCCATTTAGTGGGGAGTCTTATACTTATATAATTTTTACTAAGTATGTTATTTCCAAGTATCTTCCTATACTTATGTATTACTTAGTAATTTTTACACTTCTTAAATTTTAGGAATCTTGTTATCGAAAATATACATTAGTTCGTGTCAAAATATATTTTTAGAGACGTTGTTGTGATTGTTTTTAATATATATTTTTGTGTCGATAACGCCCAAGTGTCGTAGTAATCTCCTCGTAACGTCGATGTGTCTTTTTATTGTTGTTGACGATATATATTCTTTTATTTCACCAAGGTAAATTATATATTTTAGTTGTCGGGCGAAAATATTATTATTTCATACGACTGTATTTTTGTAGCTCATCTGTTCCTGTTCGTTCGTTCGTCCGTCCGTCCGTTTTCGTGGTGTTTCTTTGGAAATATTAAAGAACGTGTATATGTATTTTGTGTCTTTTTATACTTGTTTCATACAAGTATTTCTTGGTATTTATGGGTGTATTATTTTGATTACCCTAAGCGTATCTATATACGTACCCATAACACATACATAATACATATACTTTCAGGTGTTTCCAAAATATATAATTTTTAAAAAAAATTATATTTTCACTTTGTCATTATTTTTACCCATTTATTTTTGTGAAAATATATATTATAAGTTCACAAAAACTCTTGTATATTTAGGACTCAAACATTTTCATCGAAGCTTCCATAATGACGTTTAAGACCACTAATCATGTTTAGCCTTGTTAATCACCCCTTAATCCCATTTTTAATCGCGATTAGATTTTTAGAAAAACTCGCCATAGTTTCCACTAAAACTATGACGCGTTCCACGTTATAAAAACGTATTTAAACCAAATTCGCCATAGTTTCCACTAAAACTATAGCGCTTTCCACGTTATAAAAACGTATTTAAACCATAACCAATTTTCCAAATCAAGTTCCATCATATCAACTTTGCATGCATGATTTTTTTTATACTTCTCACCGTCATTTACATGAATCCTTTATAAGTATATTTGTAAAAACTTGTTTACAAATAAATAATCTTAACATATTCACTAGACTTTTAAAGGCATCATTTTTGTTATATTTTCAAATCAAGTTTCCCATTTTAAACCATTTTGATTAATAGACTTTTAGATAATTATGGTAAAAATCATAGTGTTTATTCTTTAAAAAATCATCCATATTTAATAATTCATTTTTCTCTAGGTTGTAGTAATGTGCATGGATCATGAGGGTGATGATCTTGCTTAGATTTAAACATCAATGTGTTTAAATCATCATTTATAATTTTAATCATACAAGATCATACACTTAAACAACTCTACTTTAACAAAATCAACATCATCATACTACTACCTATCACTAATACACAATATAAACACAAAATAAAACAATATTTAGTAGACTTTTATGGTAAGATTGAGGTTTTTAAGTTTGATTTTTCTTTGTTTTCAAGATGATCAACAAGTACTTTCTTAGACTACATATAATAATGAGTTTAAAAATAGTAAAGATTGATCTTACAATTTTTGCACAAGCTTAAGTGAAGATGAAGAAGAAAATTGAGCTCCAAAGAAAGCCCTAAAGTCCCTCCATGCTTGCCATGTTCTTAGATGATCTTGTAGGGGTTTTAATGTGATTAAATTATGTTCTTAATTGGATGAATATGATGATATTTGGGGGGCTTGGGGCTGCCAAATACCAAGGGGAAAAGAAAGAAAATGTCTTGAGTTTGAATGTGGCGGAATGGTGTTGTTATGGTAAAAATGGTAGTGTTATAATTATCATTCTTTTCAATCATACTCCCAAATCTGCATGCCATACATACATGCCTAATTTTTCAACATCAAACAAGTAGGTGGATCCCACATGTTGACGTGAATAAGAAAAAAAGGGTAGAAGGTATGGTTTGGTTATTATTTTATAAATTAAACATGTGATGAAATGTTAATTTCTTTAGATATTTAGGTAATTAGGAAGTCTTACATCATTAGGCCACTAATTTTGTGTAGGGTGTTAAACAATTCTTAACTAGTTCATTAGTTTAATGGTATTGATTTTAGATGGTAAAAATGCTACTAGTTTGCTCGTCGGTTCGATGCCGGGTGACATACGAAAGATATGATATAATACCGGAAGCGATGGTTTTAATTTATCATTGTTGCGATGGAGTTTATGTAAGGTGTGTATGACGCCAAAATATGGCTAACTAGTTCGCTAGGTTATTAGTTTGGTTGTTATAGTGGCGAAAATATCGCTTACTAGTTCACCGGGTCAATAACAGACTAGTTATGTTGATAGCGATATAGTACCGGAAGCTTATAATTTTGGACACCTCATTAATATCCTCATATCGTTTTAGTGTGTTTTTCATCAATTGTCATAATTCCGGAGTTCCAGAGTTGCTTGCTGAATTATTATTACAGACGAGTTAAAAATGTTATATTTTTAGCCGATTGGACGATTTTGTATTCAGGGCGTTGTACCGGAAAGTTACGTAATATTACAAGACTTATTCCCACATTAATGTTTTCATTTACAAATCGACTCAGTTATGTCATCAGTATGTCTTAGTTCATTTTTTATTCTTGTTTCAGCGGTTTGCTGGCATGAATAATGCAACCGTGAATAGTGCGCCCAACATTCTCTACCAACACTTTTAGGACATAGTTTTGGTTGTTTCGTGTTGCAACGGAAACCAATAGATGTTATATCATGTTTTACTTGTCCTAATACTTGTTATATGCCGTACGACTCAGTTATGTAATTAAATTACGATTAAATGCATGAGATTATAAAATAAAATAGGTGATTAGATTGTACAAAATTACCGGTTATTTACCGTTTGTCACACAATAGTCACTATGTCAGTTTTTCATCATAACGCCATGATTGGATTACTGGATCCACATTTCTATTTGCATTGTTCGATCCAAATTTTCAGGTTAATCTTCTTATAACCATATATATTTTATCATAGTGGTTATCAAGAGGGACGCCAAGTGCTAGGATCCCCCTTTGTTCTTCTTCTTCCAAGTTCAATATGACTTTGATATTTTAACAAACATTCTTCTTCTGTTGTCAAAACAGATTACGAATCTTCTGATTCTGATTGTGTATCCCCTCGAAACGATGTTTGGCATTTGTGCCTTTTTCTGAGTTTTCTTATTTTTTTTGAATTTTGGCGTTTGGGTAAATACGACGATTTTTAGTATGATCTATGGAAGGCATGGTAAGGTTGTTATGATATTTTGACACGTAGTTTAGGAGGGAAATTTTTGTAATAAATGTTAATAATTAACTTTCAGTTACTGTTCGTTCACATCTATTTGTTAAATTTGCAACACGTTCTATCATTAAGTTTTGGTGTTTTGTATCAATGGCGTTTTAGATAAATATGTCGTTTCATCTGGGAATGTAGGTGTTTAGTGTGGCGTTTTGTATTAGAGTAGTAAAAAGACGCGTTTACCCTTAATGAAGCACATCCAAGTGATAAAGTTGATGTTATTTACCGAAAACGCCACCGCGCCATTCTAATCTATAGATTGTTTTGATCCAACGGATGAGAGGCGTTCTCACCGTTGTCACCGTTTTCACACTTGGTCAAAAACAATCCAAAATCAAAATTTCTTTTTACACTTATCATTATTATTCGAATATAATGTAAGAAATTCAATTTACACCTTTAAATTGACGTGTATATAAAGAAAATTTACACATGTGTAAGTTTGCCATTTATACATGTGTAAATTTGTTATATTTACACATGTGTAAAAATCTAATAAGAATGATTTTGAGAGGATAAATGAATTATCTGATGTTGTAAATTCTTTTTTTGATGTTGTATCTTAATTACAATGAGGTTTGTATTAAAAAATAGGTTTTGATTGGTTTTTCCATTCGTTCCCACCGTTCATTGGGGAACACTAAAATAGTAGGGAACCGGGGAACACTTTTAAAATTTTAACTTAACATGTTAAAAATAAATTTTTAAATTTTTTTCGGCGCTTCTTCTTATAATTACTTATAATTACTGTTAGAAGCATTTTTAATAAAAAAATAAAAAACTAAAAATATTAAAAACAGTTAAAAACGGGTAAAATTTTTTTTTTACAAAAATTATTTTCTTATTTCGAATAGCTTCTACCCAATTTTATAAGGAAAAACGCTGATTTTTTAAAAAAAAAACTGATTTTTAACATGTTACGTTAATTTTATAAGATATATATTTTTTAACTGTTTTTTAAACATTTTTTATATTTTTAGTTTTTGTATTAAAAATGTTTATACATGTATTTATAAGAAAAAAACACCGAAAAAATTTAGAAAAAAATAACTTTTAACATGTTAAGTATAATTTTTAAGAGTGTTCCCGATTTCCCACTTTTTTAGTGTTCCCCAATGAACCCTCCCCTATATGTATATTTACATATATATGTACATCTTAGGAAAACCACGATGGGCCGTGTCATTATTCATTAATGTATATGGTGACTATTTGGAAAACCGTACGAATACATTATACGAGTTTACAACGTGTATTATTTTTAGACACTCACTTGTTTACATGCACGCACTACTATTCGAGACGACTAACACGATTCTATAAATATATTTATATTTATACATATATAAATATATCCTTAATTTCTCAGAAATAAGTTGTTTCCAAGACATAGTATTTATCCTGACTAAAAATGGGATTAAACAAATATATCATTGTTATTTAAAATCAAGATAACAACACTTCCGTAGAGTCGTTAGTTTAGTTAACGATTTGGTAGAGCTCGATGACGAACATTATAATCGTATCCCCTCCGATAGACACTTATCTTTTTGCTATTTACTAGGGCTGCCTTAGTATTAGCATACACATAGCGAGCTTATGATTCAAGTCAGTTTATCTTGTACAAGGATATCGAGGTGAGTTCATACCCACATTTTACAGTTTACATTTATATAAATGTTTTCGGGGGTGGAAAGACATGCAAGTTTTGCAAAAGCATACATATTTCTATGAGAGAAATTTACATATTTCTAAACCATGATGCAAACGAATTCCAACTAACACAAGTGGTTTATGAAAGGTTAATGCTAAACATACCGGTTTTACAAAACCTTACGCGTTATCTTTTTTGAAACACGCATGTGTTTGATGACTAGTGACGTGATTGTCCTAGTTACAATTAGGGACTGGATTGTCCTACATATGGACATAGGGAATGGGTTACCCTACATACAAACACAGGAATGGATCACCAACTTTATGTTGACTTTTTAGCATGTTCTTTATCAGGTTTCACTTTCAAACTATGGCTTTCTGTTTGACTTTAGGTTCTGACCATAATTGGTTAAGTCAAAGTTCAATAGAACATTGCACCATGATCATAATCACGAAGGTTATAATCCCTTGCGATTGCACCTTCTGATTACCACATTGACTAGTCGAAGTGACGAGTCAAAGTTTCGGTCAAAGATGCAAAAAATGTGCATTTTACAATGAAACCATTTTCGGGTATCAAAACAGCAAGTTTTTATACCAAATCAGTTTTATAACTTAGTTGGACATGTTTTGACAAGTCTAACTTGTCACTTCTAGTTTAATGCTCATTTAGGGTTGTAAGTCGTGCGATCTTGACCACCGCTTTGACTTTCGAATCCGACCCGTTTGGTCGATCTTAGGATCCGACCAAACACATATTTGTGACCATAGTTGCATAGGGAATAACCTACTGAGGTTATACCTTATAGTCATTTCGTTTGGTTAGTGTTATGATAAGTCATTTATATGTTACTTAAAAATGACCAAAATGCCCTTTTTGTGCGTAAATCAATTTTAAGCATAAGTAACCAAGGTTTTGACATATAAACTGATACTACAACATTATCAACATGTTTTAGCATATAAGACTTATTATAGGACATGTTTAACCATCCGATCACGCGTTTACGCAAATGACACGTTAAAGTAGCATAAACTATCTTAACGAGTCATAACGGGTCAAAAGCACTTAAGATCCTTTCAAATCAGAATGTTAAGCTTATTAAACAATATCATATGAGTTCCAACACTCGATTGCTTTGTAAGACTTCATTCTATCCGATCTCTCGTTTAACGTCCCGACTTTTTAACATATTATCTAACACATTAGGACACATTTGAGCTTTGTCTATTCCATTGATTCAAGGACACTTACGCAATCCCAAGTGAGTACATAGTCCCTTTCTTTTACATTTTTCCAATGTTTTGGGGTGATTCATATGTGCCTATCACTATTTTCATGATTTCGAAACCGTATGATTTTATATACATAGTACTTTATCCATTAACGATTTGAAACTGTTACCGATGCTTAAATAATGATTTTCAAAATTTGTAAGAGTCTTGTTGGTGCGTATTTGTAATTATGTCCAAAATACATTCATTAACAATGATCAAGCCAATAGGTAGTATGATATAGTGCTATAGGACTTGACGCCCCATTCCCACTTCCTAGGTTTGTTTGGAAGTTTGATTAGGGAATGTCAGAAACCAAGTTTTTACACCAAATAGATTTACCTTCATGGTAAATCTATACGTCAACGAATAAGGTTTGAATGTATTACCAAACGACCACAAGGTGTTCATACAAAATTTTTCTATTAAGCCATAAAGTTTATGTTTATTGATTTCATAAACCAACACATAGTTTGATATGCTAAACCAAAGTATAGTTTGATATACTACCAAAGCATAGTTTGATATGCTAAACCAAAGCATAGTTTGATATGCTTAACAAAAGTATAGTTTCATATACTACCGATTTCCTTATTCATAAACTAAAGTATATTTTGATATACTACAAATCCTATCGTTCATAAACCAAAGTATAGTTTGATATACTACAAAATTTAATTATTCATAAACCAATGTATATTTTGATATACTATAAATTTCATTATTCATAAACAAAAGTATATTTTGATATACTAACAATTCTATTATTTTTCAAAACCAAAGTATATTTTTGTATATACTACAAATCTCTTTTTAACGCAAAATATTTTTACCAAAGGTTTATCAAGAATTCATGGCTATTTTGAAACCAATTAATCTTTTCTCTAAATATGCAAAGCCATGAATCTAAATCACAAAACTTATGTTACTCACAGGCATTTTTATGCTGACGTTTTATTTTCACATATGTTTTAGGTATTATTATTTGATAATTTGAATGCATACTTCACATAGGATGGACGCGGGCTTTAGTGACTTTAAAACTTGAAAGACAATGTGATTGAAATTTTATTTCCGTTATTCCAAGACAATGTAATTCAATAAATAAAACAAAACTTTAAATACCATGTGTTGTGAAACAATTTCCTGTAACGGGACTCCCCGATGTTTACGCCGCGGTTGGTGTATTACGCGATTGGGGTGTTACAGAGATTGGTATCAGAGCTCATGGTTATAGCGAATTAGGTTATTAGAAATCCTAGGACCCTAACGCGAGTTAACTTGCGTTTAGATCCTTGATACAATATCATCACCTATCCTTAGGTGATTACTAAAAACAAAACATAATACATCTTTGAAAGTTAAAATTTTTCCAAAACTTCACAAGAAATTATCTATCCTTAGATAATTTGTTTTTGGCTTTAAGCCTTTGATGTTTTCAAAATCTTGTCAAAGTTTGGGCTTTAATAATGTGAACATATCCAATCCGGAAGGGTGGATGCATGTACCCTGAGTTTTCTGTCTAAGGCTAGAGTGTTCGTACAAATCCGCATCACCGGACCAGTCACTCTTACCTGGGAACTCTTGGGGTGAGTTTCCACTTACAGGCTAAAGCATGTCTTCACGATACATTATAAAGACCCATTTACTTTGATTAGTCACTGTGTCGTTTGTTTGTTTTAAGTAACGAACTAATGATCACAATCCTTATACTTCGTCGATATTTTAACATTCATTTTGACTATATTTATTAATCCAATTCGTTTTCTCTCATATATTCCATCTCTTTTAGAATGCCTCCTCATTGCAACGCTACCCAATACGCTGAAATGGCAGCTCTAACCGCTCAGCAGATGGCTGCTGTACTCCCAAACCTTGTGAGCCAACTTAATCAGGCCTACAATAACAATAAAACAACAATACACCTGTCCGTGCAACTATAAACAGTTTAATTTGGCTAAACCACTTAACTTTAGTGGGTTTGAGGGAGCTACTGGGTTCCTACAATGGGCTGAGAGTATTGAGAGCACTTTCCGCCATGTTCAATATCCGAACGAGCGCAAAGTAGAGTATGCTTCGAGTGTCTTCCAAAAGAGAGCACTCATGTGGTGGAACGGGGTTATGAGAGATAGAGGTGCTGGTGTAGCATTGGCTCAAACGTGGGAAGAACTTAGAGCTCTCATGATGAAAGAATTCTGCCCACGTCATGAACAAAGGGCACTTGAGAATGAGTTCCACGATATTAAACAAGATAGTGGAGAACATCATGCCTATACTGACCGATATGAGGAGCTAAGTTTGTTGGGTCCTACCATGGTTACGCCTTTGGACAAGGCAATCGAAAAGTACATTGATGGCCTCCCTGACCCAGTTCAGGACATAGTCACTGGTAGCAATCCCGCTATAGTTTACAAGCCATCAAACTAGCAGATACCCTAACTAACTCTCAAGTCAAGAAGGGTAAAATTTTCGCAAAGGCGACAAGAAACAATCGGACAAGACTATACAAGAAAAACCAAAGGAAACTAAAGCTGAACCCTCAACGAAGTCAAAGAAGCATAAGGCTTCACAAAACTTTGCTGTAGTTGCACAGAATAACCAAGTTGCTCCCAACCAACTAGCACAACCTCGTGCTAGGAAAGCATATGCTGGGACCTCACTTCTGTTCAACAAATGCAACCGTCACCATCCATCAATCACCATGCCGCCAATGTACCCACTGTGGACGATTTGGACATTTGGTCAATGCATGTCGTCTTGCTACCAACACCCAAAACCAAACTGTCGCAAACCCTACTCAACCTATTGCCCCTCAAGCACCTCCTACTCGACATCATTATCCACCTGGATCGTGTTACAACTATGGTGATCTTACTCACTACCGAAACAACTGTCCGAAGCTCGTTAATGCAGATCCAGCCTGTGGACGAGCATTTAACATAAATGCTAACGAGGCTCGTACTAATAGCAATGCAGCTGTGAACATTTAACTTTTACATTTTCCTTTTTTTTATCCAAGAACTTTGAAACACTTCGATTGTTCTATAAATAAATTTGGTCGTTCCCATTTTTTTACAAAACCGATGTGACTACGTGTATATGTGACATACCGCTACAATACCGACACCGAGGATATGATTCCTTGCAAATCAAACTACTCTCATGGTTTCTTTGATTTTTGTGATCGCTCGCGATCTATACAAAAATTCTATGTACTCGTTTCTTCTAAGAAACAAAGTACAAATCAGAAGCTATCCTTAATGGATACTCAAAGTACCACATTAAATCCTTGATTGGATACCTAAGGGTACTTTCATAAGTCCTTAATTGGTCTTATGCAATATTTCTATGTGCATATCACTACTTTCTTGTTTTCATGACATAATACATGATTTGTTTATCTAGTACGTATAGTACATGATTTTCAAAGACATTTTGCTTCGTATGTTGACCTAGCATACCTAGTACATGATCTCAAAGACATTTTTGCTTGGTATATTAACTTAGTATCCCAAGTACATGGTTTCAAAACATTTTCATAACATGCTTACATTGTTCAAGACAGTTTTGGTGATAAAACAAAACACAAATCCCAAATCCATGATTGATCTTCCTATGCAAATAGTTAGATCTCTGGATCCCAAAGTAATATTCTAAATCCTTAATGGGCTTTTCTATGTAAATAGTTAAACCCTTGGATTCCAAAGTGCTATTCCAAACCATTATTTGATTCAAAGTTAAAGAGACCCTTTAGTGGTCTAGACAGTTATCACACGTCTATTTTTTTTGTGAATTTGTTTGTTTGATTTTTCCTCGCACATCACAAAATGAACTATGCAGACTATGCAAATAATTGAGTAATTATTGGTGCAACATAATTATAAAATTTGGTGCATAGAAAACCATAGCAAGTTTTGTCATGTGTAAAGAACCTATAGTGGTAAGAATAACGAAACGTGAACAACATAATAAGGGTATGGTGGATACGCCGCTGGTACTTCCTGTATATAAATGTTCCTTCTTACATTGTAAGCATGGTGTTATTTAAGTCATTAGAAGTTCTGGAGCTTGACCAATGTTGTTATCAAGTTCGTGAAACCTTTTATGCACTTTCCTACTACAACTTCGAGCACACACATCAGTTTCCTATATTAGTCTTCATAGGAAACCTCTATAAACATTCTTTCATCCGTTATTTCAAAACTCCAATCCCCTTTCAAGTTCACACTCTTCTCGAATTCATAAGCTCTAAGGGTAAAACATCTACTCTCTTTTGGTTTGCTTGAACAACCAGAAGTGCCGGTGTAAAAGTGAGAGAATATTACTATGGATCTCACCACCAAACTACTAAGAACTCCAATATGCCATTTGAGTAATTATTGACCGCTGACTAAGTCAGCACACTTTTGTCAATTCATGAGGATTTCCTCTACTAGCAAGCTTGCTAAGATTTATGTCAATGGGATTTCATCACGTCATGGTGTTCATTTGAACATCATAACAAATCGTGACACTTGTTTCTCATCTCATTCTTGGAAAATCGATACGATTTTCCATGGAAACAAAATTAAATCTAACCACTACTTATAATCCTCAAACAAATAAACAAACCGAAAGAACAATTTAAACACTCGAAAACATACTTAGAGCTTATGTGACTAACTTGGGTGGCAGTTGTAATTCGGATCTGCCGTTGATCGAATTCTACTAAAACAAGAGTTATCACCCAGACATTTACAAGGTTCTCTTGAGGCTTGGTACAATTTGAAATGTCGTGCACCTGTCTATTGGAATGAAGTTTAAATCTGCGAATCTGAACTCTTTCCTAGAAACAACAGACGAATACAATTGAGAAAGTTCCGTGGAAATCCAAGTGTGGCCAAGAGTCTCACTCAGGGAACGGGGGATCAATTGAAAGCGAAACACCCACATCTCTCCTCACAAGATTCCTCTAATTAAATTTCAGGACGAAATTTCTTGAAGTAGGGGAGACTGTGACATCTACACATTTTCTGTCCTCAAACACAATCAGTTTTACACAATATACACTTCGGAACAAGGATATAAGCTACACATATCCTAAATACCTTTTACATAACTTAGAAATAAGTTTTAAAGGGTTAGGTATGACAAAAACATGTTAATACGAGTCAAGGGACTATTTTCTCCAAACTATGAAAGTCTGTTTGTCCGTATTCAAACACGAACCTCAAAATACAAGTTTAAATATTTTTTTATTCAATAAAATCTTGTATTTTATTGATAAGAATGCAAAAATGTCAATCTTTGCGCAATTTCGAGCATTTTCGTGTTCGTTTAAGCATTTTACGTATTTTTGTGAAACGCGTAACCGTACAACCGTACGAACCGACATCCATGACATTTCTGAGCAAAATCCAAGTTTCATATTCCTTAACACCTTTATGGAACCTAAAAATTAGGTTAAAAGGGGTTAAAAGTGACAAAACGCGATAAAACAAGTCTAGGGGCCAAAACTGCCATTTTTGGAAACTTCAGCCCATGCAGGGCCTTACGGACCATAAGACCTAAGTCTGTACGGTCCATATTGAGGTGCCAGATAGAATAATATTGGCTGCAACATGGAAGCTTCTCCTTCAAAGGCTTGGGCTCCAAGTTCACGAGAAATCAAACTTTGTACCTGCAAATGACATGTGTTAACATGACTATAGGATCATGCCACCTCCTTGGACACTTGTGATGATCCTAGGACACTTGAACAACTATAAATAGCCACCAAATTCTTCCATTTTCCTTCCTCAGTTCATTCTTTCTTCTCCCAAATCTTTGGAGCTTGCTTCCAGCTTTGGAGGCCTCCTATTCTTAGTTCTTATAGTGTTACCAACACAAGTAAGTACTCTCCTTAGTCTATTTCCTTAGTTTGGCTATTTTGGATCCAAAATTCAAACAATTTGACTTTCAGTTTTGACCAAATTGGTCAAGTCAAAGTTCAATTAAACTTTGCAACGTGATCGTAATCACAAAGTTTATAATCCCTTGCGATTGCCCCTTCTGACACGTTTACTAGTAGAAGTGACGAGTCAAAGTTAAGGTCAAAGATGCACAAAATGTGTATTTTACGATGAAACCATTTTCGAGTATCAAAACACCAAGTTTTGATACCAAATCAGTTTTGTAACTTAGTTAGACATGTTTGACATGTCTAACTCGTCACTTCTAGTTTAGTGATCATTTAGGGTCGTAAGTCGAGCGGTCTTGACCACCGCTTTGACTTTCGAATCTGACCTGTTTGGTCAATCTTAGGACCCGACCAAACATATATTTGTGACCATAGTTTCATATGGAATAACCTACTGAGGTTATACCTTATGCTCACATCGTTTGGTTAGTGTTATGATAAGTCATTTATATGGTCCTTGAAAATGACTAAAATGCCCTTTTTGCGCATAATCAATTTTAAGCATATGTATCCAAGGTTTTAACATATAAACTGATATTAAAACATTATCAAACATGTTTTAGCATATAAGACTTATCATAGGACATGTTTAACCATCTGATCACGCGTTTACGCAAATGACACATTAAAGTAGCATAAACTATCTTAATGAGTCATAACGGGTCAAAAGCACTTAAGTTCCTTTCAAATCAGAATGTTAAGCTTATTAAACCATATTATATGAGTTCCAACACTCAATTGGTTTGTAAGACTTCATTCTATCCGATCTCCCGTTTAATGTCCCTACTAATTATCATATTATCCGACATACTAGGACATGTTTGAGCTTTGTCTATTCCATTGATTCAAGGACACTTACGCAATCCCAAGTGAGTACATAGTCCCTTTTTACGTTTTTCAAATGTTTTGGGGTGATTCATATGTGCCTATCACTATTTTCATGATTTCGAAACCGTATGCTTTTATATACATAGTACTTTATACATTAACGATTTAAAATTATTACCCATGTCTTAAATAATGATTTTCAAAATTTGTAAGACTCTTGTTGGTGCGTATTTGTAATCATGTCCAAAATACATTAATTAACAATGATCAAGCCGATTGGTAGTATGATATAGCGCTATAGGACTTGCACCCCATTCCCGCTTCCTAGGTTTGTTTGAAAGTTTGATTAGGGAATGTCAGAAACCAAGTTTTTACACCAAATAGATTTACCTTCGTGGTAAACTATACGTCAGCGAATAAGTTTCGAATGTATTACCAAACGACCAGAATGTGTTCATACAAAGTTTTTCTAATCAAGCCATAAAGTTTATATTTATTGATTTCATAAACCAAAGCATAGTTTGATATGCTAAACCAACGTATAGTTTGATATACTACCGATTTCCTTATTAATAAACCAAAGTATATTTTGATATACTACAAATCCTATTGTTCATAAACCAAAGTATAGTTTGATATACTATGAAATTTAATTATTTATAATCCAAGGTATATTTTTATATAGTATAAATTTCATTATTTATAAACAAAAGTATATTTTTATATACTAACAATTCTATTATATTTCAAAACCAAGGTATATTTTTGTATATACTACAAATCCCTTTTAACGCAAAATATTTTACCAAAGGTTTATCAAGGATTCATGGCTATTTTGAAACCAATTAATCTTTTCTCTAAATATCCAAAGACATGAATCTAAATCACCAAACTTAAGTTACTCACAAGCATTTTTATGCTGACGTTTTGTTTTCACATATATTTCAGGTATTATTATTTGATGATTTGAATGAATACTTCACATAGGATGGACGCGGGCTTTAGTGACTTTAAAAGTTGAAAGACAATGTGACTGAAATTTTATTTCCCTATTCTAAGACAATGTAATTCAATAAAACAAAACTTTAAATACCATGTGTTGTGAAACAAATTCCTGTAACTTTGACTCCCCGATGTTTCTGCCGCGGTTGTTGTATTACGCGATTGGGTGTTACATGTTGTCTGATCGATAAGGAAATTTTAGAGATAAAACCATTTAATGATGTATTGGAGTTTATGGGAAGGATTCATGTTACAAAGGCACATATACACAAACATTTACAAGTCTCATGTTGAATACTTTTGTAATGCTGCTAAATACGATGAAAATCAGAAAACTATACTCTCTATAGGAAAAATTGACAATAAAGACTTTGAAGTTAAAATTACAGAACCAGATATTCGTAGAGTGTTGGGGTTTAAACACGATGAAAAAGATCCAACGGGATTTTTAGAACGTATGGTGAAAGGTTGTTTTTATGGAATGGGCTACAGAGGATAGGTTAACGCAACAACTTTCAAGAATGTTGATACACAATGTCTATTGTCTAAGTCTTGGATTGAGTCTGTTTAGATAGGATTTGAAAATGTTAGTTTTTGATGTATTTGTGATGTAAAGACATCAAGTTCGCCCGAAGTTGATCAGGGCAGGACAAGTACGGCCGAACTTGTCCTGGCCATGTCACACTTCAAGCGAACTTGATAGTCTATATATATGTGCCTTGGGTCTTTGTCATTTGTAACTTTGAATTCCATGAGGCGAAGCTCTGTCTGTCTGGAGTCTTGAATGTAATATGATCTTGGACTAATAAACAGACATTTAAACAGTAAATCTTGTGTATTTGATTAACAATCACGTGATTTATGCTTACGATGAATTTAGATAACAAATTAGGTTCCTAAGCAGTGGAGGAGCGATCCTAACAAGTGGTATCAGAGCCATGGATACCTAGTTTGCTGAGATCTACACAAGACACTCTCTATTTCTATCAATTTCTTTCATTTTTCTACACTTATTCACAAAATTAATGAATCTACGGTTAAGAATGGTTAATTTTTGAATATGTCATACATAATCACCTAATAACAAACCCTTGAAACTTTCAGAATCAAATTCAATCGATTTCATGTCAAAAATCACAAAAAACCATGTTTCATAAACTTATTTTGGCCGAACTTATACCACAAGTTCGCCCGAAGTTGGCATAAATCACACATTTTGTTGATTTTTAATAACTTTGCGTGAAGTTGTCAAGTTTTTCAAGAAATTTTGAACAAGTTCGGACAAGGTTTGCTGGATTTTTGTCACAAGTTCACCCGAACTTGACAAAAAGTTGAGTTTTTCTTTAAAAAGTATTACAAGTTCGCCCAAACTTGGTTCAAAGTGAAAATTTTCTGAAAACTTGATACAAGTTCGCCCTAAGTAAATGTGAACATTGTTTTCTGCACAAGTTCGCCCGAACTTGTCTGTTTGCTAATCAACTTTCAAGTGTTTTTGAACGTGTTTCAGTTAAAATCTTTTGTCTGACGCAATGGATCAAGATTACAATGCCTTTGCTATGGCAGTAGCACAGGCCTCGACTTCAAATGCAAACGCAGTAAATCAAATGAATCTTGACAACAAAATGGGAACTTCTGTGAAGCCGACCAAGTTGATGAGCATGGATGAATATTGGTTACCAACAGTTGATAGGAGGTGGCTCATAGGAGTGGTTACAAAAACCTGATCTAACCATTGCTCATTAATCTGAACTTGAGTTTGGATCATCTGATACCCCATCCAAGATGGTTTTGGCTTTGGAGACCCACCTGAACTAATTATTTCAAAACATGTGCAGGGAGCTTCTACTTGCCTTGACAGTCTTTGGTATGTAGATAGTGGAGGCTCCAGGCACATGACAGGATGTAAAGCCCTGCTCAGAGATTTTAAAGCTCATGGAGGGGGTGATATATCTTTTAGAAATAATTCAAAAGGGAAGGTGTTGGGGTCAGGATGTGTTTCAGCAGGAAAACTCAAGTTTGAAAATGTGAATCCCATTGACAATCTAAAATTCAACCTCTTAAGTGTCTCACAGATAAGTGATAAGGGTTATGGTTCCTTCTTCACAAAGAAAACTTGCCAAATAGTAGGGCCAGAGGTTGTCAAAAAGATTGATCAAATCATTGTAGAGAGCAAAGCACAGTTGACTGCTCATAGAGTAGGAAATGTGTATGTGGTTGATATGGCAAAGGATAATCCTGTGTCAAATGCATGCTTGTTTTCAGTTGCTTCAAGCAAAGAGACAGAGCTATGGCATAAAAGGCTAGGGCACACAAATCTAAAAACCATCTCCACTCTCTCAAAACAAAGCCTGATTAGAGGTTTGCCCCAAAAACAATTTACTTGTGAAGAGCCTTGTGTTTCCTGTTTAAAAGGTAAACAACATAAAAGCTCTTACAAGTCAATTGAGGATTCTAAAACAAGTTAGTGTCTACAGTTGCTTCATGTGGACTTGTTTGGACCTGTAAAAATCATGAGCTTAAAACACAAAAGATATTGTCTGGTGGTAGTTGATGATTTTTCAAGGTTCACATGGACTTTCTTTTTACACTCTAAGGATGAAACAACAAACATTTTGCAAAACATTGTCAAACAAGTTGAAAAGCAATTTGATCTTCCTGTAAAAATCTTTAGGAGTGATAATGGGACAGAGTTTAGGAACAAGGAGTTTGTGACAACCTGGAAATTCTCTCATACTTTCGTGTACTATTGTTGACTAAATTCTTGTGCATGACACTTGGAAATCTTTGTGTATGACACTTGGGAACTTCTTGTAACGTTGCGTACTATCATTAACAAACTAACTCTTTGTGCGTGGCACTCTGAACATGTACGCTACATGCTAAACCGCGTTTACTCAATTTTCGGGACGAAAATTCTTTCAACATGGGGATAATGTGATATCCCGGGTTTTTCAGATAACTTACACGTGACACTTGTCGAATAAGATGTGTGCTAAGTATTAAACGTGAATGAATACGTGATGAGTGTTTATGTGATTGTTTAGTTATTAAGTAATTATTGTAAATATGCACACAAACCGAACACTTTGTGAAACTAGGAAACTTGGAACCCAAGTCTTCGGCCAAAAGAGAACAAGAATCAAAGATCAAACCTAAACTTAAAACTCATTCTAATACTTGGCCGCAAGATCAAACTCGAAACCACAAGATCAAAACCCAAATCAAATTAACTCACCTTAGTCTCTCGGCACTCTAACTATTCGGCCACAATACACAAGCCCAACCGTAACCCTAATCTCTCGGCCGCAAGACCCAAACCAAACAACCCAAAATTCTCGGCCACAATACACCCAACCCTATCCCTTGACCGCAAGACCCAAACCCAAACCGCAACCCTCACCCCTTGTGCTATATATATATACACATACCCATGCATGTTGCATATACAAAAACACAAACCCTAGAAGGAAAAACTGCCGTCGGCAGCTTGTTCACAGCCCTTGCGACCGCAAACAGCCTTCATCAGATCAGCCTTTGTTCAGTCCATACAATCGCAAACCAGCCTCCTTCTCGGTCACGGGTCTTCTCGGCTGCAAGCAGTCTTTGATCACCGGATTCCTTAGCTTAAGCACGGTTCGTTTACCTTATCATATAAGACCATATTCGGATACATGTGTGTAACTTTGTTGTGTTCGAGTTGTATGATTGTATTGCTTCGGTTAGATATATGTTTGAATGTCTAGTTGTGTCGGCTAAATATATGTTTGAATGTCTAGTTGTTTCGGCTAAGTATATGATTATATTGCTTCGGATATATACACATACTTGAATGAATTGAGTTATTGTTTCGGATATATATACACATACTTGAATGAATTGAGTTATCGCTTCGGATATACACGTACTTGAATGAAGTGATTTGCTTGTTAGGATTATGGGTGTTTAATGTAATCGGCTGAGTTGGTATAAACATAAGGGTATTCGGAAATCATAAGTTAGCAAGTGTGTCTTGATTGTTGATGATTCTCAGATCGCATGTCGGTATAGTTCGGATTGTTAATACAAGATTGAGAGTTTGCATGTTATTTGAAAACTGAGTATGTAGGCTGTGATTCGTTATAAAGACAAAAGTTATTGAGTAGGGTTTGTATGGATAGGTTATTAGTATTAATCTAGGACTAGAAATCAGAGCTAGATCGCTTAGGGTAATCGCATGAACGGGATTGCACGAGTTCATAATAATAACATGCTGAAACAGGATGCTGAGTGAAAGTTTCAGCCGACTTCATCAGGCTGTAACTTGGTCGTTAGTTGTCGAAAAACGGATTTTCTGATGTCTAGAACGTAGAGATTTGAATAAGGAATCCAATGGCGCTGGATTCATAATTTTCTGAAATCGTTTGATATTTTTAAAGGGCTAAACAAGTTCAGTAGGTAAAGCTGTTAAAATTCTGGAATTTTGTTGGTTGTTTATCAAGCTAGATTTTAAAATCAGTAGAGAGTTGAGTCATGATTTTTGTACAGCAACTAGGTATAAAAATTTCCGGGTAACTCCAACTGGAATTTTGTTAATCGGACGACCAGTGAATTTTAAATAAATCCTCCCGTGGACTGCAGTCAGAAAACGGTAAATCTGACTGCAGCTTAATGAATTAATATTTATGGCTAATTGGTAAAGATTTAGGACTTGGAAAAATTATATAAATTTCTATGGGATAAATGTCACCTACTGTAAAAATATTGGAATTTTTGGAATGTTAGAACTATTTTATAAAAATCCTAGAAAACAGCTGAATAATTGAGTGTTAGGCAGAAAGTTGATACCTTGTGATTTTATGCATTAAAGTGTTGTATGGAGTTGGAATATGTTCATGATAAGTTGTTTGATTTCTATGATCACATGAGAATACTTGCATGCATGTTTGAGTGTTAGATATGTTGTTTGTGTGTATCACTTTGTGAGTAAATTGCGTGTGGAATTTGTATTGGTGTGATTACACACTGACGTGGAATTAATTGGTTTGTTAGGACGCAACTAGCTGTCCCATTCCTTATAACATCTTTGCCACACTAACCGAGCAAATAAAGGTGAGTTCACGGCCCCTAACTTTATACGGTTTTTAAACAACAGGGGGAGAAACATGTATACACTCTCAAACTCAAACTCTTTACGTTATACGAATCTAACGTCACATAACTATACGGTAAATAAGTTAATGTTAATGTAATGTTATGGTCACTATGCAGCTTTATCACTTAAGTCCTCGACAATCTCCTCGGATCGTTAGTATTTGGGTTAAATAGCGGGGGAATTATAAGTAGTACTACTGGGTCTGACGAGCCCCATCCGAGCTAGTCGCGCTAGCTGACCGGGTATGGTCAACGGGTGTATGATTGGCCTAACATCGCCATGGTCATGTGATAGACCTGGCAAAACGGAGGCACAACTGTCAGCTTCGATCGCGAACACTTAGTGACATGACTTTAGGCTAGCTACCTATATACATTAATATTGAACTTAATTACAGAACAACTTAATATTCCGGGTTTGGAATATTGGAAACATCAACTTATTATCCCGGGTTGGGGATAATGGAAACAACAACTTAATATTCCGGTTTGGGAATATTGGAAGCAACAACTTATTATTCCGGGATTGGAATAATGGAACTGATTAGTTATCCCGGGTTGGGGATAACGGAGTAACAAACTATAACCGAACAAACGAATTTATAAAAACCTGTGAACTCACTCATCTTTAATGTTGACACTTGTTTCTTTACATGTTTCTCAGGACGCTAGGAGCTCTAGGTGCACATACATGCATTGAACAAGACATCATTATCGAGTCTCATTTATTAATATTGTTTTGGGATTTTTCCTTTGTTTTGGCGTTTGTGTTGGCGCCCGCATCATTACTTATTATTGCTTCCGCTCAAACTTTAAAAACTGATACTTATGCTAAAGATTGGTAATCTAAAATTTACAACAAATGATTTTGGAAAACGTATTATCAAATCATGTAGAGTCGTTCGATGTACTAGTGTCTTAGATTCTGGTTTGTTCACACGTCTCGCGGTAGAACTCCGCAAGTGGAAATTGAGGGTGTGACAGAGTTGGATGCTTTCTGTGAGTCAAAAGGGATTGTTAGACAATACAGCATCCTTAGAACCCCAGAACAAAGTGGGGTTGTTGAAAGGAAAAACAGAACTTTAATTGAATCAGCAAGGACCATGCTTGCAGACTCAGGTTTACCCTTGTCTTTTTGGGCAGAGGCTGTAAACACTACTTGCTATGTCCAGAACAGAGTTTTGATAAACCCTAGGCATCAAAAGACTGCCTATGAATTGCTTTACAAAATCAAACCTCTGATCTCTTATTTTAAAGTCTTTGGCTGCCCATGCTTCATTTTAAACATCAAGGATTCAATATCCAAGTTTGCAGCCAAAGTTGATTGTGGTTATTTTCTGGGATACTCAACCACTGCCAAAGCCTACAGAGTTTTTAACTCTAGGACCAAGTGTGTTGAGCAAACTCTAATGTGAAGTTCAATGAACTCTCATCTTTGAAAATCCCAGTAAATGGACCTGCTGAATTATTTGATTTATCTAAATTTACATCTGAAGATGTGTCTGTCAAGACTAACCCTGCAGGTACGCCACAATCAACATTCCAAGAGCAAGGATATGGTTGCATTCTTCCAAGTTTCAAAATCAATCCTACAGGCAGAGGAGCAGATGTTAGTAGCAATGGTGAAAACTCTGCTAGTCCAATAGTGGTTAGTACTCAAACCTCTGCCAGCTCTTCAAACCAAACATCTGTTGATAAAATTCCACAACTAATGGACAAAAGTAAACCCACTTTCACTACCGTTCCACCAATCCCTACACCACCATTCCAATCAGAGACTGGACCATCAATTTCACCAGCAGAGGTTAGCTTAGATGATACACATTTGCAAGCTTCACCTCAAAATGCCATTGTCCCATATCAAGGTGATTTGATCTTCCTCAAAAGCTATCCATTGGACCAAGTAATTGGCAACATAAACGCATGTGTGCTCACAAGAAGCCAAGCCCAAAACATTTATCTTTTTGCTGGTTTTCTATCACTCACACAGCCTGTTAAGTACCAAGAGGCACTGAAAGACAACAGCTGGGTAGAGGCCATGCAGGAAGAGCTCCTACAGTTCAAGAGACAACAAGTATGGGAGCTTGTACCACTGCCAGAAGATGCGAGTCCCAAACGGCACAAAGTGGGTCTTCAAGAACAAAACTGATGAAAGGGGTATTGTTGTCAAGAACAAAGCAAGGCTCGTGATTCAAGACTACAGACAGGAAGAAGGGATTGACTACGATGAAACTTTTGCTCCAGTAGCAAGGTTAGAAGCCATTCGCATGTTCTTTGCCTTTGCTGCTAACCACAACATCAAGGTGTATCAAATGGACATCAAGAGTGCATTCCTGTATGGAAAGATAAAGGAAGAAGTATATGTTTGTCAATCTCCTGGACTTGAGGATCATTTTCATCCTGATCATGTTTACATGTTAAACAAAGCACTGTATGGTCTAAAACAAGCACCAAGAGCCTGGTATGAAACTCTATCCATTTTTCTCTTATCCATTGGTTTCACCAGAGGGAGGATTGACAAAACCCTATTTTTAAAATGGAAAGGAAAAGATTTGATGCTTGTCCAAATTTATGTGGATGACATCATTTTTGGATCAACATGCACTGCCATGTGTGAAGAGTTTAGAAAACTCATGGCATCAGAGTTTGAGATGAGTGGAATGGGTGAGTTACAATGTTTTCTTGGTTTACAAAATGCAAAAAAGGCACTTTCATTCATCAAAATAAGTATGTAAAAGAACTACTTAAGAAATTTGATATGGATGATTGTAAACCTTGCAGCACACCCATGGCAACATCCAAGCTAGTCACTGTAGATGGCAAAGATGACCTTGTTGATCAAACTTTATACAGAAGCATGATTGGGTCTTTATTATACCTAAATGCCTCAAGGTCAGACATTATGTTTGCTACTTGTGTTTGGGCCAGATCACAGTCATTGCCAAGAAAATCAGACCTTATTGCTGTAAAAAGGATATTCACATGCATAAAAGGTGCTCCCACACTTGGTATCTGGTATCCAGCTAATGTTAACATTGAGCTTGCAGGATATTCTGATAGTGACTTTGCTGGATGTAAAACAACAAGGAAGTCTACATCTGGGGGAGCCCAATTCCTAGGAGATTTCCTAGTGTCTTGGCAAAGAAAAAAGCAAGTTGCAGTATCCACATCCACTGCTGAAGTCGAATATATAGCTGCTGCAAGTTGCACTGCTCAAATTTTGTGGCTTCAAAATCAACTCCTGGATTTTGGTGTGACTGCCTTGAGGAGTTATCTCAAAATTGATAGTCAAGTAGCAGAAAACATCATCAAAAATCCAGTTTCACATTCCACCACCAAGCATATTGACATCAGACATCACTTTGGGAGGGATTGCTATGAAAAAGGTTTGATTTCTTTACAACATGTCCATACCAAGGATCAACTAGCAGATGTGTTGACAAAGGCACTAGATGCTTCCACATTTGAAAGATTGATATCTAGGCTTGGAATGCTAAACATGGATTAAAACAAATTCTCCTTGTAATTCATGCGTAAATAGCAATAAAATGTTTTTAGAAAATAAAAAATCCATCCTTAAAAATATTTAAAATTGCATTTTTAATAAATCCTTAAAGTCTGTTCAGAGCTCTGATAGCACAAAAACACTGTTGTTTAGAAAAATCTATCCACTGATGCAAACCTCTGATAGTGTTTAAAATTTGGTCACAACCACTGATAGATTGCTCTAACAGTGGTTAGTCAAACAACTGTTTTCCATTGTCAAATAGAGGTTACACGTGGAAAGATGTTACTCGACAGATGTTGCATCAGACGCCACGTCATTTGCACTTTCTGAAAAACCCTATAAAACCCTGTTCTATCCCTAAACAGAGGTTTCATTTTTCTTGTGCGATTTCAAAATTTTCAAAGCCCTTCTCTCAAAAATCTTCCAAAATCATGGCTCCTAAAAGCAAATCAAAGAAGAAATCAACACAAGAACAACCCCCATTTATCCTAATCATCAAAACACCACACAATTACACCGCAATTCTTGAAGAAACCGACGCAAACACTCGCTATCATCCAATGATCCGGTTTCTGAAGGAATCAAAATTTAAGCACATGTTGGAAGTCAAAGCCCCAGTTTACATCGACTCTTTAAGAGAATTTTGGGCAAATGCTATAGTAAAGTCATCCGCTGATGGTGTGCCCTATTCCATCACTTCCAAAGTTGGTGGCACACAAATGCAAATAAGCCCACAATCTATCTCCCAAGTTTTTATGTTAAATGATATACAACATCCGGTATCATTTCCTTTGAGGGAGATGCAACATGAGTTTGTTGAAAGGGTTACACCGGGCAGTTGAAAGGTATGACAATCTTCAAACCCAATTTTCCAGCAGAGATGAAATTCTTTTTTCACACATTGCTTACCTGTGTCTCTGCAAAAACTACTGCTTTTAATGAGATCCCTTTAAACATGCAATATCTAGGATTCGCAATCTTAACTGACTTTGATTTTAACCTTTCCCAGGTATTATTCAATGATCTCATTAATAATTTTATAAATATTGAAAAAAGAAAAGCTTTCTTGATACATCCTCGATTCTTGAGTGTTTACTTGCAAGACCAGATTAAATCAGATGCAAGTAAACAAGGCGCCGTAACCAACCCTGGCCGCCTCAATCATGAGACCTTTACGTGAATAAAAAATCAAGACAAAGTTTCCAAAACAGAAGCAGAGGAGGCTGAGCCTATTTTACAAGAACAAAATTTTCAAGCTTAACCTTCGGCTGCTGAGCCTACTGCTCTCTAGGTGATCAGGGCATCACAACCGCTTCCCTAAAACCCACACCTAAAATCTCCAAAAACAAACCATCCAGAGCATCCCGAAATCCCAGAGGTAAACCCGTTGACAACACCAAAGTCACCAACCACTGCTGGTACTTCTTCACAGCAGATAGTAGAAAGATCTCAACCCAACTTTGAAACTCGTCCTGCATCCTCACAAAAGGATCAGGTTGTAGGCACAGGGACACCAAATTATGAAACTCTAGGACCACTTGGTTCTATCTTCCATAACCCCTCTCCCAAGGCAATGTCGCTTTCTACACAGCCACTCTCACCATTGACATCACTTCCACCAACAATGTTACCCTTGCTGAATGCAATAGATATTGAGCAGACATTATCCCGTACTTCTCACCAACTCATCAATGAGAATATACTCCAACAAGAAGCTGGTTCTGACTTATTTCTAATTGCTAGCCCGTCAGCAAATGAAGCGGCTACATCCCTTGGGTTACATGTAACCCTTGGTGATAGTTCAACAACGGCAACCACTACAATTGCCGAACTCCCAAGTTCTCAATTGGACAGTGGTTACATAACTAAGACCTTGTTGAAGGCAACCGCTGCTGAGGCTACTAAGGTAACCTGTGTTCTGGTGGGAAGTCCCCAGAACCAAGAAAAATGGGCATCTAAGATTGAAGCAAGTGGCAAAACACATGCTCATGATATCTTAGATAAAACTACCACATCTGGTAGGAGTTCAGATGATCCTATTCAGTTAGGTGATGAGCTAAAATACCATAAATTGATGGAGAGGGTTACCAATGTTGAAACCACTGTTAATGAAATTAAAGATCTGTTGAAAGAGTTGATCACTATTCAGAGTCAACCCCCTGTTCCAACCACTACTGAGCTCAAATGTGCAATAAATCCAATCTTTCAACAAGAAAAACATTTCCTGGAGCAAAAACATAAACATCAGATGATGGAACTCATGAATATGGTTGATGCAAGATACATTGATACTGCTGCAGATATTAAGGCAATCAAAGCCCACGCTTACCACCACTGGTAAATCTCCTCCTACTGTCATTTTTATGAGTCCAGATGAAGCCAAAAAGGAGGAGAAACCTTTGGGGAAAGAAAAATTGAAGATGGATGATACAAAGGCAAGGCCTACAGTGAAAATCCCTAAGCCAGATGGCTCAAAGAAACCAGACACAACTGAAGATATCCTGGCAAGGGCAAAGATGTCTCACAAGAAGACTGTGTTTGATGAAGGCAAGGTGCTGGTTGAGAAAAAGATTGATCAGCAGTTAGAAAAGGGAGAGACTGGTACCTCAACAAAGAGGAGATCTTCTACGAAAGCAAGACAACCAGAATCCACACCTCTCAAAACTAAAATGGCTACCAATCCAACCACAAAAACCTCCGTCATCACAAAATCAACCACATCTTCTCACACATCTCCCATATCCACCCCAACAGATGTTACAGCAGCTGTTGTGCCAACATTTGTTGAAACAACAGAGATTGGAGCAGATGTTATCACAACCACTACCGTCATCACCTTTCCTACTTCCACACAAATACTACCAACACCACCTAGAATTCCAAGCCATCCATCGTCACCATCAATCAGTTTTAAGAGAAGGAAGGTAACAAAGGTCATAAATGAAGAAGCGATCCCTGCTCCTATGCCTCTTGCATCTGTACCAATGTTAAATCTAACCTCTGCTTCCCCAGCTACAACATCTGTTCCTTCAAAAAAGAAGTGGTTCCTGCAGCTATAAAGTTTCCTCTTGATTTGCCTGCTGTTAGGAAAGAAATCAAGTCTTTCTACGCTGAAGAAGATCCAGACAAAAGACATTTCCCATCTCTTCAAGGTTATCCAAAGCCTGCTAATATTGATAAGTATCTGGAACTCAAAGAAAGGCAGGCAGAGGATATTGCCAAGAAGTTGTCTGAAGGCAAAAGTGATAGAGAAGTGCAGAACCAATACCAGTTTCAGCTGAGCAAAGTTCAATCACTGGAAAGATTTTCAAAGAATCTATCAAATCAGATTTCTGAAGCAGATGATAAATTTTTGAAAGATAAGTACATCTCTCACATCATTGAATACAAGAAATATGCTGCAACTAGGGCACATTTCAAAGATTGGTCTGTGAGTGAGCTTCAAGAAGAAATTGCAAGAATAGAAGAACAACTAAAAGATCCTCACAACAAACCTACATGCCCAGATTGGAACAAATACAAAAAGAATGTACCTGAAAAGAGTCTAAAGCTCAGAAGAATGAAAGAAGAGCTAATTCAAAATCATTATGGTCAAAGAACCAGGTAATGAGATGGGGGGAGTTGGAAGCCAGAAGGAAAAAAGGATACATCAATGCTTCCTAAACCTGATTATACCCAAGAAGATGATGCTCTCAAAGCCCAACTTTCTAAAAAGTCCAACTCAACATCTGCCCAATCCACACTTGCCTTGCTAAAGCGAAAAAGGCAAGGGGAGATGTCAGAGAAGGTTGACAAAGAGTTTGAAGAAGTATTCATCAAAGAAGGTATCAAAAATATGATGGACTATCAAACAGATGATACAAGTTCCAAGTTGGCAGAAGATCAGACAAGAATAGCTCCTTTTCTAGCCTCAGCAATAAAGGCTCCTTCAAGAAAGCCTTGAGACCCAAAAATTCTAAAGGGGAAGGTCAACAAAGACACCCACGAATTGACTCTGCTCAAGTCTGATGGTAAAGCCACTAAACTATCCATGGAAGCTGCTTATGGGTTTACAGTAGAAGACTTCCATGAACTACTAAGTTTAGAGCTTGAGAAGGATGTTGATGATTTAGATTCTCTTAACTTTGAACTACAATTCAAAGGTCAAGTAAGAGAATTCTTTCTGAGGAATAAAGATCAAGAATAAGGTGTTTTTGGCATCATCTGTTCTAGGGGGAGATTGTTGGGATTAAACCTTTGGAAAGGAACAGATGATACATAGTCAAAACACACCATCCGAGCTTTGACCCAACCATCAGAGGTTTCAAACCGCTGATGAGTATTTACTGCTTTCAATAAACACATTACTTCCTATCCTCTGACAGAAGAAACTCTCAACCGCTGATAGAAGATCACAAGAACAGAGGATAGCCAACAATGCTTAGTTTAGTATTAGATTAATCAATGTAACAAGGCTATGCACTGATAGTTTAGTCTAAGCAGTGTTTGTAGTTAGTTACTTCTTGTTAGCTGTCACTATCAACCCTGACGTCATTGAAAGACAATCAGTGGTTAGACAATTAGTATAAATAGGCGCTTAATGTAACAGTTAACACTTGTCTTCTTAAAAAGATCAATTTCGCATATCTTCTTCATTTCTCACTGTCAAACGATCGTTATTGGGCTAAGGGGGAGTTTGTGAATCACATGCAATATTTAATTACTTGAAAGCATGATGGTGATGAAAACAAACGACCAATTGATTGTTGTAAAAGTTTTCCATTAATCCGCTGCATTTATTTTCTGTTTTTCAATCATTTTCCATTACTTGAAACAAAAACGTCAATCAATTCAAACTTAGATCCTGACAGTGGTGTCGTTTGATAAGGTCAACTATATCGCCGAACTGGAAAACAATCTTCTCAGTATTTCTCAGATCCGTGATAAGAAGTTTACCACCCACTTCAACGACAAGGAGTGCATGATTATTAAACCGGGTTTCAAGATTCCAGAAGAGTGGATTCTCATGCGCGCACCTCGCGAAAATGATCTTTATGTGCTGGATATGAGTATTGCTACAACTGCTTTGAAGTCGGCTCAATGTTTCGAAACGAAGGCTACAAAGAAGGAATCAATTCTTTGGCACATAAAGATGGGTCATATACACCTCAGAAAGATGAATTACCTGGTTCACTATGACTTAGTTGAAGGAGTGAATCTTAGAAGCTTTCACATGACTGATAATTGTCTGGAATGCAAGAAAGGAAAGCAGATTAAAAAGTCTCATCCAAGAAACATTCTGAACTCCATCAAGCTGCCGCTCGAAAGACTGCATATGGATCTCTTCGGTCCAGTGAATGTGCAAAGTATATCTGGAGAGCTATGTTGTCTTGTTGTCACTGATGATTACTCGAGATTTTCATGGGTCTTATTCCAAGAGAGCAAAGACGAAACGTTCGATAATCTTATGATTCTCTTCAGGAAGATTGAAAATCTGTATCATCTCCCTATTAGAAGAATCCGAAGCGACAACGGTACATAATTCAAGAACGCACAAATGAAAGAATTTTATAACGACAAAGGCATCTTACATGAATTCAGTGCTCCATACACTCCGCAACAAAATGGAGTGGCTGAGAGAAAGAACCAAACATTAATAGAAACAACAAGAACTATGCTTGCAGATTCTAAACTTCTTGTCAGTTTCTGGAGCGAAGCAGTCGCAGCAACATGCTATACGTTGAACAGAGTCTTGACGGTCAAACCTACCAAGAAGACTTGTTTTGAATTGCTAAACTGAAGGAAACCCGATCTGAAGTACTTAGAACCATTTGGCGCACCTTGTACAGTCATTGATTCAGATGGAAAGTTTGGTGCCAAAATAATAGATGGTTTCTTTGTTGGTTATGCAAGTCCGCTCAAGAGAGTTTATCTTCCAAGTTTGAGAAGAGTGCTAGAAGCACAGCACGTCGACTGTTTTCGATATACAACTCCTATTCAAAGAGCAAGCGATGCTTGGTTTTTCAATTATAATGAATTGTGGAAATCATTTGACTTGCCAGAAGAGCCTTCTGAAGAAGACGTTGCTATTCTATATTATCTACATCAGTTGGCTAATCAAGAGCAGATTATCAGACCAATAGTGGTTAATCAACCAACTGTTGGATCATCTTCCTCTGGTGAAGGTCCTAGCAGTAGCGGTGTTCCAATTGAACAAACTCATGAAGAATAAGTGACATCGGCTACAAAACCAGGAAATGCTACAGAAGAACCCAGTATTTCTCAAGCACATAATTCCGACTCTAATGAGGCTTCGACATTTGATGATGATGGAGAATCTTTTTCTGACGAAGAATCTGAGCAGATCACAAGTATGTTAAATCAATCTGCTGGCCTAAGTACTCGAAATGAAGCATCTTCTACTGCTCCTACAGTTGAATTGGTGGTTGTTCTAAATATTACTATCAGGAGAGTACTGTTGATGTTCCAACTGAGGTGATATCGAGATCTTATTCATACCACCCATCGGATTCCATAATTGGAGAATTACAAGCTGGTGTAAAAACGAGAGGTCAGATCAACAAAGCATTGAGTTGTTTTTACACTAAAACAGCTCCAGTTCAAGATTATTGTACTTATCAGTGTTTCATATCCCAGATTGAGCCAAAGAATGTTTCTGAAGCTTTAGGAGATGAGAATTGGGTGCTTGTGATGCAAGAAGAATAATTACACTTCAAAAAGCTGGGGGTATGGAAACTTGTTGACCTTCTGGAGAATCAAAAGGCGATAGATATTAAATGGGTCTTCAAGTGTAAGCGTGATGACCGTGGAGTGATAGTACGAAACAAAGCTCGACTCGTTTTCAAAGGTTTTCATCAATAAGAAGGAATTGGTCACATCGAAGTATATGCACCAGTTGCAAGGTTGGAGTCAATCCGCATTTTCCTTGCATTCACTGCTTGGAAAGGTTCTAAAGTGTATCAATTAGATTAAAATCTGCTTTTCTATATGGTAAGCTAAGAGAGAAAGTGTACGTCGGCCAACCACCATGGTTTGTCGATCCGCTGAACAAAAAGAAAGCCTATCTTCTGGATAAAGCATTGTACAGGTTGCATCAGGCCCTGAGAGCCTGGTATGAGACGTTATCTCAACATCTCATTGGCAACGGCATTATTAGGGGAACATTGGATAGTACGCTATTTATCAGAGAAGTTGGAAGTCATCTGATTATCGTACAAATTTATGTGGATGACATCATCTTTGGTTCGACAAATGACGATCTTTGCAAAGAATTTGAAACTATCGTGAAGAAGAAATTCGAGATGAGCTCAATGGGTGATGAAATTCTTTTTCGGATTGCAAGTTGATTAGTTTCCAGACGGTATTTTCATCCACTAAACCAAGTATGTTCATGATATATTGAAGAGGTTTGAGATGGATAGCACAAAGCCGTTATCTACTCCTCTTGCATTGAATCACGGAATTTGCATTGATGAAACTGGAACTAAAGTTGATGATACTCTTTACAGGTCGATGATAGGATCACAAATGTATCTGACGGCATCTCGCCCAGATATAATGTATCCTACCTGCCTCTGTGCACGTTATCAATCCAGTCCCAGAATATCTCACATGCGGATCGTGAAGCGTATTTTTAGATAGTTGAAGGGATGTCCGAGCACCGACTTGTGGTATCCAAAGAATGAAAACTTCGATCCGACGGGATATGTAGACTCCGATATCGGTGTTGACAGATTGAAAGCAAAGTCTACTACGGCCGGTTGCCAGTTCTTCAGAACACGATTAGTAACTTGGCAGTGCAAGAAACAAACCACGGTCGCTCTCTCTACTTGTGAGGCTGAGTATATCTCAGCTTCCAGTTGTTGTTCACAAATTTTGTAGGTTCAATAGTAGATGAGAGACTGGATTGCAATTTCTTGACACTCCATTATATGTAGACAATAAGGCAACAATCGATATAACTAAAAATCCAGTTCATCACTCTCGAACGAAACATATCGAGATTCGTTACCACTTTATTCGTGATTGCTACGGAAAAAATATTGGTACGAATTGAGAAAATCCACACCGATGAACAAAAAGCTGATTTTATACAAAACCTTTCAGTCTAACACGGTTTAAATACTTATTGAGGCTTAACGGTATGAAAAATATTTTGACAGGTGCGGAAGCAGAGGTTGAATATGGATCGGACGACGAGTTCTCGTGATCCTCATTGGTTTGTTATCTTTTAGGATTAGCATTTTTTAAAAACTAAAATACAAATATATTTTTTTATTTAAAGGGGAAAAATGAAACGAGAAAATACAAAAACATATGAAAAACCAAAAAGTACAAAAACATTGAAAAAGACAAAAATAATTTTGTGTCAAAAAGGAAATGATAGTACATCAGTGTACTATCAAAGTATGCTAAGGATTTGTAAAGTTTAAAAAGTTTTAAAAAGTCTTACTGTGGATGTGTCGATAGGCTTTACACGTTCAGTAGATTGTTTCCAGGATATAAACTAAATTTTACAACTGTTTAAACTTGTGGATTAACATCTCTCGGATATATGGACTTAGTAATCTGAAATTTCGTTTGAGAGATTGCCTGAATCTGAGATACAAGGTCTTTATAGATGATTGATATCTGGGGTATTATACAAGTTCTTCTGATTTTGCGAAAGCAATAGCCTAGAAATTCTATAATGCTTTTGCTAAAAACCCCTAAACTGCAGCAAAATTGAAAGAATCGAAAGATCTAATCAATTGCAGTCAAAAGATTCCATATTGGAACAACACCTTAAAGTCGAGTCTTCATCTCTTTGTCGATACGGTGGTATTAACCTGACCTCTCAAGGCTTCGCATAACCCAGATACAGATATCAATTACGCTATACTCACCTGTAAGATGAAATCTAGGGAATCTTGATACGGGAGTATATTCTGAGATGGAACCATAGTTGAGTCAAGTTTCATAATTCTAACTAAGATATCTTGGAACAATTGAGAAATGTGTTGAAGTTTAAGTGGACAAATATATCAACAATCTAGGTAAACAAGTTTAAAGCTTAAAGTCATCAAAAGGTCAACGGTACTAGTGATATGTCTCAATCAACTGATATGATCCTTAGACACAAATTCACAAAAATATGTCTATAAATATGTTTGTACATAGTTTATTTGATTTTATATTTAAACCCAAAAAGATTTTCAGTATATTTTAGCATAAACTTTGAAAATTCAAAAAGATTTTAGTTCTACATTGTTTTCAACAACCAATGATGGAAATCAGATCTTCGGAGTTCGGAATGGTGCAAGTTGTTGGAAATCTTGATGACAACGGGTTGGGAGCTAATCTTTAAAATCAAAACACACAAAATACGATGAAAAGTTCACTAGTTTGAAACTTTAATTTTTAAGAAAACATCAGTTTGTTCATAACGGGTCAAACTGGGGTCATTAACTTGGACTCGGCAGACAAATCGGTTAACAAGGTCATTAACTTGGACTTGGTTAACTGAGTGGATTTTCATAATTGGTAAACATGTGAAGATCAGGGTTTAAAGTGTAGAATCTGAAAAATTTAAGTTGAACTTAAACAAGTTCGGCCGAAGTTGTTGTTGAGCTTTAATAATAATTCTTGACAAATTCGGGCGAAGTTGTGTGATGATGTGCTGAGTTTTGAACTGGCAAGTTCACCCGAAGTTGCCTATATATAAATATCAGCAACTTCGCGCAAAGTTCATTTAACAGTGTTTGAAAGAGAACGAGCGAACTTGAAAGAGATTTAGCGAACTTGTTAAATTGCAATTGTTGTGTCATTATTCTGCCCAAATTGAGTCTTGTTCTAAGTGATTTGCACACTTAGAAACATGGCCGAGGTATAAATTCAATGAAAAATCCATGAATAAGCAATCTTTGAACGATGTGAACATGAACATGATAAAAACTGATAGATCTAGGCATGATATAATAAAATTGATCGGTCACAAGTGTTTAAAAATATGTTAAGAACATAAACGAATCATAAAAGTTCGATAATTGAATCATGTATGCATGTTGCAGGATTTTTGGAGAAGATGACAAGTTCGCCCGAACTTGTTGAGGTTGGCTTGAACCAACTTCGGGCGAAGTTGTCTATAAGATAAATATAATTTGTTTTGATGCCAAGTTCGAGCGAAGTTAATCAATGTTTAATGAAATGAAATCTTGACAAGTTCGACCGAACTTACACTTAAATGTTATAAAAACTATTTTGGGATCAAGTTCACCCGAACTTAGTCATTAAGTGTTGGAAAATCATGTTTTCGGGTCAAGTTCGCCCAAACTTATGTAAATTTGTTATAAAAATGCCATTTGTGACATCTTCGAGCGAACTTGATCTAAATGTTGTTAAAAATTTTGAAAAAATGTGCTAAGTGTTTGCATTTTTCGTATCGCAGAATATCGAGCTATCGTTTCAAAGTTCCACAACACTTGAGTGTCTCTGGATGAGAAGATATACCCTTCGCTGGCTGCATTTTCAGATATTCTTGAATTCATGGGAAGGATTCCAATCACGAAGGCGATTAAAGATAAGCATGTGGTTTATCGCTCACACGTTTATTTTTTTTGAAATTCAGTGACATTTAATGAAGCAACAAATGTTATTACTTCTGCTGTTCGTGTTGGCAACGAAGATAAAGGGATAAAGATTTCTGAAGCAGATATTCAGAAGGTTTTGGAGTTCAACGACAATGCGAATGATCCTATAAGCTTTGAAGAAAGGATGGTTAAGGGTTGTTTTTACCGGATGGGATACGAAGGGCATGCTAATGAACCTACATTGAAGAAAGGTGGAGTTCCTCTTCCGTACAAGTTTCTTATACATGCTATTATTCACGAATTTAGCCACAGAAAAGCCGGTTTGGATTATATGGCTTGTATGGTGATGGCGTTGGTGCTCAACAGGAAGTTCAACTATTCTAAAGTTGTCAAAGAATATGGGCAAAGATAGATTGGTGATGTATCCAAGATTCGTCCAAATGCTGATAGATGATAAATTTCAAGACATCGCAAAAGATCCAAATGATATTCTGTAGTTAAGTCACATGGGTGAAACTACTCTAAGAAACTTATGAAGTTTCAGAAGCAAGATTCTGCTACGATTGCAAAACCAGTATTCGGTGCACTAGTTAAAGCTGATTATGTGTCACCACCTGATGATAAGTAGAGAAATGATGGTAGCGGAGATGATAAGGATGAGGTTGAGTTATTGAAGACATCAAAGAAAAAAGAGGTGACCGGTATATAAAGAAAGTTGTTGAGAAGCCAAAGCGTAAACGGGCGTCAAAGAAAGTTGAAACTATGTTAATAGACGAGCCTGATATTGATCAAGAGAATCTTGAGAATGTTGCAGGATCTAGTGCACCAGTAAATGTTGATAATCAAGAGGTTGAAACTGGTACTTTGGTGTTGATTGAGATGACGTTATTTCGGCTACTTCCGACAAAGAAGATTCTATCGATTCAACTGATGCAAGATTAGAGCATATAAGAAAAGAAGAGGAGGAAGAGAGATTGAAAAAGCACGGTGAAGGTTTATATGAACCATCTGCTAAGGATAATTCAGAAGAAGAAAGGCCAAAGAAGAAATCTAAACGTCAAAAGTCTAAAGCGGGTGATTCAAAGAAAACAACTGGTTCTCCAAGCACCAAAGGTAGAAAGAAACCTCAAAACCGAAGATATTTGAGTCAAAAGAATAAGAAGGATGTAACACAAGAACCTCCAGTTGCTGATTTGCAAGATACTCCTATTACTCAAGTTCAAGAGCTGCCGACTACTACAGTACAAGATCAACCAGAAGGTGTTATTTCAAAAGAAGTACCTGTTCTGATTACACCTCAATCTACGCCAAAGTCTACACCAAAATCTACTCCAAAGGTTACTTCAACAAGCACTCCGCAAAATGAAAGATATTTCAGAGACGCTTTTTGTGATATTCCAGATAATGTTCACGAGCATATTTCTACTCAAGATCTGGAGGATATGTTTAAAGAAACAAATTCTGAAGAACTTGAAAGGTGAATTAAAGATCTTGAAGATAAGTTGAAGCAGAACGAAGTCGAAAAAAGAGATTCTGAATGATAAAATCAAGTTCTTGGAAGATGATCGAGGGTATTTAAAAGCAATGGTGGAAAGTTTGGGTACGGCTAATGAAAATCTTCTCCAAGTCATTGAAGAACTTAAAGCTGAAAGAGATCAAACGAATTGAAGATTTCTCAGATTGCATAAGTGTTGACAAATAGTCTAGGCATTGATTTTATAGCAGAGTATGATAGGCTAGATGCTCAAGAGGCAAAATATAAAGCTGAGAAGGAACAAGCAACACAAGACAAAGGTAAAGGGATTACTGAGGGAGCCCCTAAACCTACTGAAGAGCCTGTGATAGAAAAGATTGATGCTGAAATTGCAGAATCAGAACATATCAAAGTAATAAAGCCTGTTGATGGGTCTATTCCTGAACTTGTTTCTGTGGAAGCAGTTCAAAATGTTGAACAAGTAGATGAATCTGTTAAAGCTGCAGAAACAGAGAAAGAATCTGAGGAAAAAGATGATGAAAACGATGATGACAATGATAAAGACGACGATCTTGTTGTGGATACTAAAGACGATTCAGATCACGATGATGGTGGTGATGATGGTCAGGGTGGCGTTGGTTAAGAATTGAGTCTACAGAGATTCACACAGAATTTGATTTTGAGTCATTAATGAACGATGAAGCAAATGTTGATAATGATCAAAGTAAGGGGGAGCAAAAAGGGCCTCAACATTATGATTTTTCTGATGCAATAGTTGCTATGCATGTTGCTGCTGTTCATGATAAACCCCTGATGCTTATTTTAGAATATAACGTCGAAGAAGGAGAATACGTCCACAACTACACCAAGAAGGAACTTGCAAAGATGCTAGAAGTGGATCTTGAAACATTTGATTTTGATTCGAGGAGGAATTGATGAATATAGATACTTTTGAGCCGAATAAGTATTTCTAGCAGATGATTATAACAAAATGATTGTTGAAGATAGGTCTGATGATGAATAAGAGGGTGCTGAAAAGTATTCGGGTGCTAACACTGACAGTTTTCCAACTTTCAACGAGATGTATGAAGAGTTGAATGATGATTTGTTGAAAGAAAAGATTGAAGAGTCGATTCGAGAAGGAAAAGTCCCAAAGCCAATGACAAAAGAGGAAATCGCTAAAGCAAAGAAGTCCTGGTTCAAAGAAATGCGAAAGCAACGAAAGTTTCGAACACCACTTGCATTCTTTACCAGAGACAAAGATAAATGATTAGGAGATATTTTGAGCTGGGGATGGTTGAAAGAATTGGACGTTTATGCTGTTAAACGTGAATTCGGAGTGCAACACTTCCGATATTTGGTGGATATTAAAACTTTACCATATCCGGATATAGACGAGTTGGTGCAAACACGAAATATTAGTTATGAGATGAAGTTTCAAGACCAATGTCTTTGGAAGGTTATCAAGTTTGAAGCAATGAACGGTTTTAATTACTGGAAACCGTTTATCCCAAAGCGGTGAGTCAGATAAATAAAAATACTGGTGAAAAGGATATTACACTTATGATGAAAAGGCCTAGAGCGATGAAGAATATGTCGCTTATGCCGGTTGAGCAAGATTTTGATCCTCTATTCAAATGGTGGCAGATAGACCCAGAAACATGTGAAGCCGTGATTGTTCTGCGAGCTGACGAGAACTGGGATATTACAAAAGAATTAACGCCAGAATTGATAGAGAGACGGAGGATATGGGGTTATGGCGAACTATCTGAATACTAGACATGATGTGGCTAGCAAACTGCTCTAAAGAAGGTATCAGATGTTTGTTCTTCAACAAAATCTGCTTTGAAAGAAAAGAGGAAGCTCAAGCAAAACAACATCAGGGAGTCGTGAGTGTTTGTTATGCTTATGGTGTTAATTCAGGATGAATGTGGGAGTCTAGATGGAGAGAGTTAGAACGAGAAGAGTTTCTGAAAGAGGAACGATGATTAGATAAGATACATGAAAGGGGTAGAGAGGCAAGACTTAGAAGATTTCAGTTTATGAAGTGGGCACCTCCTACTGACCAAACGCCGATTCCAAGACAAGAGCGAAGAAAGAAGCCGTATAAGCACTTCTTTGGTCGTTAGCATCAAATTTTGAAGACAAAGGCTTTTGAAGACTAATCAAGACTAGGAAGATATCCAAGGGGGAGTCTGTTGATACACAATGTCTATTGGCTAGGTCTTGGATTGAGTCTGTTTAGACAGGGTTTGAAAATGTCAGTTTTTGATGTATTTATGATGTAAAGACATCAAGTTCGCCCGAAGTTGATCAGGGCAGGACAAGTTCAACCGAACTTGTTCTGGCCATGTCACACTTCAAGCGAACTTGATAGTCTATAAATATGTGCCTTGGGTCTTTGTTTTGTAACTTTGCATTTCATGAGGCGAAGCTCTGTCTGTCTGGAGTCTTGAATTTAATATGATCTTGGACTAATAAACAAACATTTAAACAGTAAATCTTGTGTATTTGATTAACAATCATGTAATTTTCGCTTACGATGACTTTAGATAACAAAGTAGGTTCCTAAGTAGTGGAGGAGTGATCCTAATAAAGAAGGCAAATCTTGGTTGTCCATACAAATTCTTTTTTCATTTACCGATCCACGTACTAAGTCATAGAAAGGGTGGTTTTGATGACTTAGTCGATCATCAGATGTGCATGGTCACTGCGTTGGTACTGAATCCGCCATACAATTTTTCGCGAGTAATATTCGAGCACATGGCGAAGAACACATGCAAAGAAAAGTTTGTACAATATCCACATTTTTTCCATATGTTATTAGACGGTTAATTCCCGAATCTAAAAAGGACAAAGATGATATATTGAAGTTAAATCATATGGATGTTGATATGCTACAAAGATTAGACTTAAATCTGAAGTAGGAATCTGAGCCAATAGCTAAAGCCATATTCGGAGCTATCAAAGATGAAAAAGACGAGTTAGCTTGCTTGGATGGTTTTGTTGAGAAGCGTAGCAGGTGGTATGAGAAAGAATAAGTACGGAATACAAGAAGACAAAAGAAAAGAAGACGAATGCCAACAAAGAAACAAACACCTGGGGCATCATCGTCTACTTCTCAAAGAAAGAGAGCTACTGTTAGAATGTTGTTAGTTTATGAACCAGATGCTCAGACATAAGCAAATGTGGAAGCAACTATTGAAGTTAAGGAGAAAAGTGATGATGAAGTTATTTCTGCAACTTTAGAGACTGAAAAACAAACGGCTGGTGATGAAAATGAGGAAGATTATGAAGATTCTATGGATAAAAGATTCAAACAATTTCGGAAGGAGCATAGAGAACAAGAGGCCCTAAAGAAATATGTGAAGATGATGATATTTATGTTCCATCTGAGCATGAATCAAAAGAAACTGCCGAGAGACCAAAGAAGAAGAGACGTGTAAAGAGCAAGTCTCATGTTCAACCCAAATACATTGGGTCTCCAAATGTTAAGAAATAAAGAAAGTACAAGAAGAAGAAAACACATGGAATTGAATTCGAAAGCATTCAACAACCACCTACTTCACCAATTCATTCATCACCAATACCACAACAACCACCTGTTACACCGAATATTGAAACTATTATACCACCAATACCATCACCACCACAATCATCAGCACAATCTATTCCACCACCACCTCAGCCAACACCACAACATGTTACACCGCCACAATCTTCTTCCCAGAGATAAACACCACAACGACGTTCTACACCAAGATTTGGTGCTAGAGGTTCTTTAGAAGATAGATTTTCATTTGATTTTGGTGATATTTTAGTAGATGATAATGTCAATCCAGACATGTTCAACGATTCAAAGATTGCTGAACTGGAAACTTGAATAGTGATGAACGAGGTAAAGATTGCAGATCTGGAAAGTAGAATCAAATGGTTGGAGGATGAGAGGAAGAATCTGGAAGCTGTTTTATTAAGTTTTCTATCAGGAAATGAAAGACTGAGAAAGCTGATTGTTGAATATGATGCTGAATGGTTTCAATATAGGTGGCAAATTGATCTCTTTTAGAAGATTATGGTTAGAAAGTTTGGTATTGATTATGCAGCAGGAGTTGATCAGATTGAAAAAGAAGAGGCAAGAGAAAATATTGCTGAACGAGAACGACAAATGCAAGCTGAATTTGTTGCACAAGGGAAGGGTATACAAAATATTGACAAAGTGCCAATGATTGAATCTATAGTTGAAGCAGAGGAGATTGAAACTGAAACTGCCAAATAAACAACGATTGAAGTTGTGGATAATCTAGGGTCTGAAGGCTTTGTACTTATTGGAGAACCAATTGATGTTTCAGATCCAACTTTGAAAGATAAGCTTGTTGATAAAAGAAGATTATATGCAGAGGTGGATGAGATGTTAGGTGATGATGAGAATGCCGATGATAAAAGAGGCTGAGGAAGATAAAGATGGTGATACTGTCAAAGATGATAAGCATGATGATGATGATCAACATGGTACTGATGATACATAGGATGGAACGGGAATTAGAGTGGAATCTACAAAAATGAAGCATTTGATTACGATACTTTTCTGCATAATAATGTGAATGAAGAAAATGAAGCTCAAATTCAGGGGGAGTAGAAAGACCAAACTCATGACGCAAAACCATCAGGAATCGTCACGGCTAAACCAATAACAGCTGTTCTTGTGTCCACAACCCCGAATCTTTATGTTGGAACATGGAGTTGAAGATAGAGAGTTTGTGCATAACTACACGAAGGAGGAAATTGCAAAGATGATGGGAGTTGATGACAAATCATTTGATTTTGATTTTGAAGATGAACTCAACAATATTTCTACTGAACCGAATGATTATGTGTACAAACATGTACCTGATGCTGATAATTATGATCGCGTGATAGTTGAAGATGCTTCAGATGACGATGATGAGTCTGTGAAATATTCTGGAATTGACACTAATACTTTTCCTACATTTGAAGAGTTATTCAGTGAATCTAATGAAGATTTGTTAAAACAAAGGGTGGAAGAGACTGTTAAAAAGGGAAGTATACCAAAGCGTCTATCTAAAGAAGAAATTGCTGAAGCTAGAAAATCTTGGTTTAAAGAGCTTCCAAAAGAACGAAAGTTTAGACGACCGTTGGAGTTCTTCACAAGAGACAAAGAAAAATCTTTGGGAGATATTTTAAGTTGGGGATGGATCGAAGAGTTGAACGTATATGCCATCAAGAGGTAGTTTGGTGTGCAATACTTTATGTATTTGTGTTATTTAAAGTTATTACCTTAATGGGATATCGAAGAGCTTGTACAAACGAGAAGTATTAACTTCAAAATGAAGTTTCATGATAAGAGATTATGGAGGTTAATCAAGTATGAAGCGTTAGTTCACTTAACAGATGGAAGCCATTCATACCAAAGAAGAGAATAAAGATTGGACCTGTTACTAAAGAAAAAGGATGTGACTTTTGTAATAACCCGCATTTTCGCAGCTCGTTACTCTCGTTACGCCTAACACCAGAGATTCGGATCATAATGTAAACTATATCGCTTATTGCGCTACATCGCATATTTTTGCACTACATCGCTTATGTCAACACACTACATCGCACCTCACAATGCTTATAACGCACTCGCTAAACGACAAAACTACCACGTGATGTTTCCAAGACTATCTGCTCGCTTAAACAACAACGCGACTCTCACAAGACTAGGGAACTGGGACGCATACTCTCTCGCCTGTTTATTTTATTTAATTTAATTTAAACGCTTAATAATTCGCCAAAACTTTCAGCGCACTTAACCTAACTAAGCGAAACTTAAAAAAAAATTCACCCGAAAATTCATATTTTCGCACGAAAATTCATATTTTCATAGGAAAATGTTGGTTTTCGTGTTTTCGCATGAAAATTCATATTTTCGTACGAAAATATTGTTTTTCATGCGAAAACGACGTATTTTGGGTGTTTCTGGCACGAAGATAGTATTTTTCACCCGAAAATGCATTTGTTTTGCACGAAAATGGTCATTTTCGCACGAAAATTCCACCAAACCACCTCCACTCCTCTCTGCCTATAAGTACAACACTCCACATTCCGTTCAACTTGCTGCCTTTTCCGCACCAAAAACGCTCTCTACCTTGTTTTCTCTGTTTCAAGTAAGAAGACTACGTTTTTTACGAGAATCACAACGAATTCTACAATGATTTTGCACGAGATTATCTCCGATTTCATCTAAACTTTTTTGTTTACGAAAATCTTCATCTTTTTCATAAAACTTTCTGATTTTTCAACTTGGATTCACACTTAACCGAGTATATTTGAGTTAGCTTTGGCTTGTCAATGTAGAAAACTCGTTGTTCCAGACTCACCAAGTGTTTATCCTAACAACACTGTTTTCTAAATCGATTTTTAACAAAAACGGACAACAACCGACTAAGGTTTCTTTCACTAATCAGTGTGACGAAGCACTGTCGAAACCGTCATGAAATAGACTCGAAAATACATCTGTTTCAGATGAAATCTCAGTCCCAAACGCACCGAGACACAAGAACAATCACTTGTGCGATCTGAACTGGCTCGCGTGAACCATACTTGGTTCACACGGTCCAGTCCGAGTTCATACAAGAGACTCACTCGCTCAAAAGACCTCTCCGATGCTAGGTTGATCAGTAACCTAAGGTTGGAGGGATGAACACTCGATTTCCGGAAGACAGGCGAGAAACCACTCGATTTTGGACACAAAAACAAGCATTTCCGCACAAAAATTCCATTTTCGTGCGAAATAGTCTGTTCCCGCATGACTCTCCATACCGACTGTTTCCACACTTTGGAAGACTGATGCACTTCTGTTTCTGCGCGCAGGCTGACCCGACACCCTCCTCACTCCATCTCTCTTAGTGTTTGTTGTACGCACCCACTGTGAGTATACTTGAACCCATTTTCACTTTAAACGCACTTTTTGGGTGTAACATACTATCAAAATACACAACACGAACTAAACTGATTATCACACGCGAATACCCGTTACACATGGCTACACATGATGCTTGATACATATATACTAGGACACTTTTTCGTTAACTCCCACCTTAGCTAGTATGGTACTATAGTTTGGCTAACACCCGACGGGGTCTAGCTAGGAAGTCACAAATCGTGCTTACCAGCCTTTTCGAGGAACTTAGCATGAGAAATTTTTCTTGTGAGTTTATATATGTTTATCATGTTTTTATATATGGTATTTCGCAACGTTTTTCTCTACTATGCTACTATATCAAAACCTGTATGCTCGCCAATACATTTTTGTATTGACATTATTTTAACGTATGTTGCAGGTTAAACATAGGTTATATCAAATCAAGATTAGGATTCTCTAGATACACGCTAAATCAAGTTGTCTACTTTGTTTTATCGTTTGAGAAACTTGGATTTATTTCAATTATTGTATGAATATTTTTATTAGTTTTATGGGAAATTGAACCTGTTAACTATGGTCATATAGTAATTGTTATAGATTCTCTCTAGCAATCTGATTCGCTTAGTGCCGCGTCCCAATGATTCCGCCATCGGTTGGGGTGTGACAACTTTGGTGATGTAGAGGCCGCATGTGATGAAGAATATGCCTCTAATGAAAATGAAGAAGATTTTCATTAGTATTTTATTTGGTGGGAGGTAGATTCTAAAATAGGTGAGGCTGTGATTGTGTTAAAAGCTGATGATAAATGGAAAGTTACTGAAGAGTTAACTCCAGAAATGATTGACAGACAAAAGATATGGGGTTTATGGACACTAGACCCGATGTGGCTAGTTAATAGTTCAAAGGAAGATATCAAATGCTTGTTCTTCAACAAGATTTGTTATGATGTGAAAGAGAAGATGCAAGCAATGCAATACAAGGGTGTGATTAATGTGCTATGCTCATGGTATTAATCCAGGAAAGATGTGGGAGTCATCGTGGAGAGAACTAGAGAAAGAGGAGTTTCTGAAAGAAGAGTGACGTTTAGAAAAGATTGAAGAAAGATCTAAAGCTGCTCATCTCAGAAGATTTCTGTTCATGAAATGGGCTCCGGCAACTGATCAAACGCCAATTCCATCGGAAGAGCGTCAAAAGCCAAAGAAGCATTTCTTTGGGCGTTAAAGTGTACAAGAATGAAGATTTTGAAGATAGACCAAGACTCCGACAACATCTAAGGGGGAGTTTGTTGATACATAATGTCTATCGTCTATGTCTTAGGTATAGTCAAGTCAATTCATGTAATAGGGTTTTTGGTTTCTAGATTTGAAGTTGATTATGTATATGGTACACTTCGTACGAAGTGTTGAGCACCTCGTACGAAGTGAACACTTCATACGAGGTGTGTCGTGCCTTAGTGCAAAGTGTGCCAGCCTATAAATAGGTGTTAGGTCATTTCTATGAGATTTGTACATTTTCAATCTTTTATTTAATTACGAGAATGCATAATTCCAATGGTTGCAAAAATTCGGTCATTTGCGTGTTCGATAAAGTTTTATACTTTATTTATGAAACGTGTAACCGTACGATCGAACGAACCGACATCCACGACATTTCTGGACAAAATCCAAGTTACACATGCCTTGACACCTTTATATAACCTAAATATTAGGTCAAAGGGTTTAAAAATGGCAAACAAGTGAAAATACAAGTCCAAGGGCGGAAATTGTCAAATAAATAAATAAATAAATATATTTTTTTGCTTGCTCACCAAGTTTGGCCACCTTTCTCCATCTTATTGCAACCTAGCACCTTCCTTACCACACTTAACCTCCTTATGGCACCTCACTTGCCCCGAATCACCATCCTAGCACACTTGAGGACACTTGTCTTACTCTCATCATTCTTGAATTAGTATAAATAGGCTTCAAAACTTCACTTGTTCTTCACACATTTCATTCTCATCTTTAAATCACTCTTGTAACTTGCTCTAGTCATTGGATCCTCCTTTTCTGATTTCAAGCTTTCTTCCAAACACAAGTGTTTCTCCTAGTATATTCCATTTTCTTAACTAGTTATTAGCCAAAAGTCAAACAAATTGACTTTTGCTTTGACTTTCGGTTATTACTTTTTGGTCAACCTTAGGATCCGATCAAACACATTAATATGACCATAGTAATATAAGGAATAACCCTTTTAGGTTATACCTTTTGGTCATGTCATTTGATAGGTTAAATGACGAGCCAACTTTAGATACTTTTAAAAAATGTCAAAAATGCCCTTTTGGCATAAAATAGTTTTAAACTATATGATCATTGTTTTTGAATTATAAAATGATCATACAACATTATTAATAAAGTTTTGACATTACAGACTCGTCATAAGAGCCATTCGACCATCCGGACCCGCATTTGCACATACGGCTAGTTAATTAGCGTAAATTAGTCGTAACAGGTCAAAACACTTAGAAACTCTTTCCAATAAGAATGTTAGGTTTAAACAACCATGTTACATGAGATCCCTTACTCATATGGTTATAAACCACATTCTATTTACTCGTTTTTCAAATCCTTAGTATGCGCAATTAATTAATTTTTGACCAAAACTTCTTGTTTGGACAGATTCTGTGTTGTTACTTTAACCAAACATAACTTGCACAAAACTTAAACAAACAAAGTAAACTCTCACATTTTAATTAATTACATGGAAATACCTTTTCAACAATATGTGATACATCGACAAACACCTCTGTATGGACCCTCAAATGTTTAAAAACAAATCGAAGGTCAAAACTGGACAGATTGTAAAGATTAATAGTTTTGACCACTTTCCGGGTTCCAAACAAAAAAGCTCTCTAAATGAAAGTTGTAGACCACACTTTGAGATAGTAAACTGGAAATTTTTATATTTTTTGATAATATTTACTATTTTAAGGTATTTTACAAAGACAACACAGAAAGCTGTCAAAACTCATATTTCCTAAAAATCTTAACATTTTCATATCTACAATGTCCCTTTAACACATGCTCTTCCACAATCATCATCGCAACAAAACCATAAAACATAATTCTCGTTATTAGGAAACTCTTGAACCTTTGAGCTTTGCTTAAACATTTGACAAGACATATATGCAATCCCAAGTGAGTACATAACTCCCATCTTTTATGTTTTCAAATGTTTTGGGGTGATATATGCCTATCACTACTTTCGTATTTTCAAGACATTATACATGGTTTAATTACTTAGTATACCTATCACTTGGTTTCAAATACATTTTACATGGTATATTCACTTAGTATACCTTGTACACAATTTCAAAGACATTTTACATGGTATATTGACTTACTATACCTATCACTTGGTTTTAGATACATTTTTCATGGTATATTGACTTAGAATACCTATCATTTGGTTTCAAATACATTTTACATGGTATATTGACTTAGTATACCAAGTACATGGTTTAAATGACATTTTACACGGTTTCAAAACATATTCACGACATGCTTACATTGTACTAGACATTTTGGTCCGTTGAATATGACAATGATACATTCATTAACATTGATCACGCCGACTGGTAGTATGTTATGGTACCATAGATTGACAACCGCATTCCCGATTCCTAGGTTTGTTTGGACGTGACCTTAGGGAATGATAGAATCCGATGAACATTTGATAAACCTTTGTCCTTATACGGGTTTATCTGACAGTCGACAAGGCTTGAATGTATTTTCCAACACCCTATATATATATGTTTACACAATAAAATCAACTGATTTATAAGACAAAAGTTTTTGGTTAAACAAGACTTTTGTCTATTCAAAACACTTGTTTTATACAAGACATTTTTACAAGACAAGACATTTTGGTTATTTTATACAAGACATTATTTTATGGTTTATACAAGACCTTTTTTTTACCATACAAGACATTGTTGTTTTATACATGACATTTGTTGATTTATACAAGACAAGACATTTATTGGTTTATGGAAAGTGATTTAGATAGCGAGACGTGCGTAATACGATAAAAGTATGGTTGATACACTGCTGGTACTCCCTATATATAAGTGCTTTTATTGTATTATATCATAGCGTTATCCATATCACTTCAAACAATGACAGGACAAGACATGTTATTTGGTTAATTCCAAGACATAACTGGTTATTAAGTTACCATGCATCATGATGTACGTGAATTATATATATTTTTATTGGGTTTTTCTTCACACAGATTTAGTTTTAAAAAGGGTTTTGTTGATACATGATGTCTATTGTCTAGGTCTTGGATAAAGTCTGTATGTTTAGGGTTTGAAATTGTTAGAACTTGAAAAGTATTTATGATGTAAGCACAAGTTCGGCCAAACTTGTGTGAAGGAAGATCAAGTTCGCCCGAACTTAATTTGTCCAACCACCGTTCGAGCGAACTTGTTGCCCTATATATAGTTGTCTTTGGATCTCTCATTGTAAGAACTTTGCGTTGACGATGGCGAAGCTCTGTCTGTTTGGATACTTGATGTACTATTGATTTGAACTAATAAACAGACAATTTAAACAACAAATCTTGTGTATTCGATTAACAAGTCACATAATTTCCACTTATGATGGACTTTAGATACAAATTAGGTTCCTATGTAGTGGAGTAGCGATCCTAACAAGTGGTATCAGAGCCATGGATACCTAATTTGCTGAGATCTACACAAGACACTCTCTATTTCTACCCATTTCTATCATTTTTCTATATTTTTTCACATAAATGATGAACCTATGGTTAACAATGGCTAAAAAATGAATATGTCATACATAATCACCTAATAACAAACCCTTGAAAGTTTCAGGATCAAATTCAATCGAATTCATGCCAAAAATGTCAAAAAATCATGTTTGAGAACTCAACTTCTCTCGAACCTATTACACAAGTTCGCCCGAACTTGATTTAAAATCTTCAATTTTTGTTGATTTTAAACATCTTCGGCCGAAGTTGTTGAATTTTTTCATAGATTTTTGATCAAGTTCACTCGAACTTGTCAAAATTTATAGAAATTTTCACATTAAGTTCGCTCGAACTTGATAAACTTGGAAAATTTTTCAAAAATCACCACAAGTTCGCCCGAACTTGCTTAAAACTGAAATTTTCTAAAATCTTTACATAAGTTCACCCGAACTTGTTAAAATTGAACTTGAAATTTGTTTTCTACACAAAATCGCCCGAACTTGTGAGTTTGCTAATCAATCTTCGAGTGTTTTTGAATGTGTTTCAGTCATAATTGTTTAATTTTTGAGATGGATGATTTTCACAACGCCTTTGCTTCAACAGTAGCTTCTACATCAAATGCGAACGCAAATGCGAACGCGGTGAACCAGATGAATATAGACAACAAAATGGGAACTTCAGTTAAACCGCCAAAGTTGATGAGCATGGATGAATTTGAAGGCTGGAAAGAGAAATTTGTGAACTGGGTTCAAGCTAATTACTTCTATAGTTGGGTTGCTGTGCAAACCGGTTATACGTGGCCAAAAGATGAACGTAATCTAGAACTTTCTTTGGTTAAGCTTACGCAAGAACTTAAAGACGCATATGTGGCAGAGAAGAGAATGATCAGTCTGATACAACAATCAGTGAAAGAAGACATCTTGATCTTGCTACCTGAATGCTTGACTTCACAGATGTTGTGGAATGCACTATGTGCTATATATCTGGGAAGTGCCGAGATGATTAAAAGCAAGAAGGCTTTAATCAAGAAAGAGTTTGATATTTTCATGATGATCAAAGGCGAAACCGTGAAGCAGATGATCGATAGATATTGTCATTTGATGGTTCAGATGCGTAGACATGATATTCATAAAACTGATGAAGAGACGATTGATAAATTGGCGGATGCACTTCCTGAGGGGGAGTGGTCGACCTACTTGATGGTATTGAAGAATAGTCTGAGTTGGATGCATTTCAAGCTATTATTTTTCATTGACAAGTTAGAAGGACATGAAATGGAGTTGCTAAAAATGGCCAAATCAAAGAATGTAAATGTTGTACAAGATGTAGGTGTGTACTACAAAGGAGGTGTTCAGGAAATTTCAAGTCCGAAAATTCAAACGACGTTTAGAGTCCTCCGAACACTCAAAGTCAACCGAACACTCAATCATACCCGAGTTATGATCAGAGTCCTCCGAACACAGGATATTCAAGTGCAAGTTCAAATTCTCCGTTCTAGAATCAACCGAATCAGACAAATCATTCCAATTCTGATCCAAACGTATTTCAATGCAACATTGTGGTTAATCTGAAGAACGTTTTCCCTAAGCAAGTGGCTAAACAGCATATAGCACTTCTTGCAACCGTGCTCGAATCATACGAAAGCTTAGTTGCAGGGAAGATCGGAAATCCAGAAATGACGGCTGAGGATTACGACCAGGTTGATGAATGGGAGTTAGAACTGATGGATATCAAATGGAGCTTAGCATCGATTATCAGAAGAGTCACAAAGTTTGTCGCGCTTATAGGAAGAGATATTGGAAATTCGAGCAATAAACTTGTATTTGACAAGTGGAAAGTAACGTGCTTCAAATGCAGACAAAAAGGGCATTTCAAACGCGAGTGCACAAATCAAGAAGCAAGCGGCAATCAAAGTCCTTTTGGCAAACAACAACGATTATTACAAGAAAGCGTTGCAGTACAAGCCATATCCATAAAGAAGTCAAGTAGAAGTTCAAAAAAATTCTTCAAAGCGAACTGAACAAGCTCTAGTTGTGTCTCATGAAGACGAATTGTTTGACTGGAATAATTACATTGGAAAGAAGACTGGTGTTGCTTTGATGATAGAGATCATGGATGAATCAGAATCAATGGTTGATGATGCAGCTCTTGAAAATGCGATCTTAGAAGAATATCTGCAAAGAACAGAGGAAGAGGAAATGATCTATCACTAAACAAAGATGAAGAACATTATCCCTCCTAACTTTCATTCCAGTTTTGCAGGTTGCTTTGGAAATACATCGCAAGAGCAAGTTGCTGAAGAAAAGAAACCAGAGGTCGAGGAGGTCATTGAGTGACAAAGGAGATGAACGAAGAAAATATCACAAAGATTGCTAACAAAGCCATGATGGCAAATCTGAAACAGGTGGGTTTAGAGGTAAAGGTGATTGAAAAGGAAGTTGTGAAAGTTGTGGAGGTTGAAAAACCTTGCACAAACTGCACAAAACCTTCTGAGCAATGTGTTGAGAAATCTCAAATCATAAGCGAACTAAATGTGCATAACGAAAATTTTAGATACGATTGTCGCACGATGAAGAAGCTTATGATAAGATGAAAGGCACTGATTGCAATGTTGAAAAAGCTAATTTAGAGGAAGGTGCCATAATAAGAATGTTAAAAGCAACAGTAATTGAAAAACAAGAAGCAATTAATATGTATATAAACACCATTGCCAAAACAAAACAAGAGCTTCAAGATATGAAAATTGAAACTGAACGAGTAAGACAACTTTTTCTCAGTTATACGACTAATGCTTATGTCATCGATGACATTCTTCCTATGATTAAGTCAGAGGAAAATGATGAAAAACCAAAAGGTAAGAAGCGTGGAGAGTATATCAATGTTCCACCTCCACTGTGGGCAAGTTATTGTCGCAAGAAAGTGGATGGGATTGAGAAGGCAACTAATACAACACTTTTATAAAAAACAAATGATATGTTGCCTGAGAACATTGATGCAATCTACACAACATCTAATGATGACAATGAAGCAATTGTGAAAAATGTGGTTGAAAATGTTTTGGGAAATGATTTTGATGATGGAAGGTTTGAGAGCGCCAACTCAAGTTTGAATAGCTCTAAATCACAATCCGAAAATGACGATGCATATTCAGAAAATAGCCTAAGTGATGATCCTAACGTTGTGATGTACAAAGTTAAGGACTCTGATAGACTATACTTTTATGATGGTTTTCCGATTCGAAATGTGAAAGAAGATTAAATTGATAAACTATTCAAACTAGTTGAAGTATCATCAGATGATCTAGAGAAGAATGAAAAGAAATTTTACTCAAAATCCAAGAAAGTTTATAACAACTATAGAAGGAATGGTGGTGACTTATCTAAGAACAGGAGAGCGGGTTTGAGTTTGGCAGTAGAAGATGAACCGAAAAAGAAACAAAAGTCACCATTTCACGAATACAAGAATAAAAACATGAAATTCGTGTTTGAGACAAACACGGTTCAGGAAGAGAATTCGATTGGAAAGCAATCGAATGATGAGTTTAAGAAGGAATAAGAACTTCGTGATAAGGCTAAACCCACAAGTGAAGTAAAACCCACTAGTGCACATTCTGCTGATACTCGGAATTGCTTCAAATGCAATGAAGTTATTCACATTGCTCGCAAGTGTCCGAAATCAAAGCCTATGTATCACCAAAGAAAGACAACTTCAGATGATGAGAAACTTAAGCAACCAGAGATCGTAAAGTCAATCACGATATTAAAACGAAATAATGAATCTAACATTGAAGTAAAACCTAAAAGTGAATCTAAAATTGAAAAATCAACTTTTGATAAGGGTGAAACTTCTAAATCAAATGAGAACAAAGATGCAAAGTTTTACATCAAGAAAGCTAGAATGAAATCTCAAGCTTGGGTTGCAAAGAAAACCTCATCATCATCTGAAAGTGCAAAGTCGATTTCAGAAAAAATTGAAAATGTCAAACCAACTAATTCAGTCAATGTTAAAGATTCCAAAGAAACAATGAATGATAAGGGGGTTCTCAAAAATGATCTTCCAAAATTAAAAAGGGATCTTCTAAACCAAATAAAGGAAGATAAAATTGAAAAGTTTTCAAAGTTGACATTGGACGAGATGTTTAATGGATTACGTAGATGAATATGAAAGTGATTACGAAGATGTTTATCCGAATCCACCCAAGATCGGAAAGGCTTGGGTTCCCTCTTTAAATAGTTTCTTAACGTGTTCAGGGGCTCCAAAGATCCATCTTGTCAAAGTGGATTATGGATAGCGGAGCTTCACGTCACATGACTAGGATGCGTGCCTTACTCTTCGATATTAAAGCAATCAATGGAGGGTACGTGGGATTCATAGGTAATCAAGGAGGTAGAATCATTGCAGAGGGAAAGTTATCTAATGGTGTGGTGTCGTTTGATAAGGTCAACTATGTCGCTAAGCTAGAGAACAATCTTCTTAGTATTTCTCAGATCTGTGATAAGTATTTTACCACCCATTTCAATGACAAGGAGTGCATGATCATTAAACCGGGCTTTAAGATTCCAGAAGAATGGATTCTCTTGCGCGCTCCTCACGAGAATGATCTTTATGTGCTTGATATGAGTATTGCTACTACTACTTCCAAGTCAGCTCAATGTTTAGTAAGAAGGCCATAGAGAAGGAATCAATTCTTTGGCACATAAAGATGGGTCATATACACCTCAGAAAGATGAATCACTTGGTTCATAATGATTTAGTTGAAGGAGTGAATCTTAAAAGCTTTCACATGACTGATAATTGTCTAGAATGCAAGAAAGGAAAGCAGATTAAAAAGTCTCATCCAAAGAAGATTCTTAACTCCATCAAGCTGCCGCTCGAAAGACTGCATATGGATCTCTTCGGTCCAGTGAATGTTCGTAGTATATCTAGAGATGTTTATTGCCTTGTCGTCACTGATGATTATTCAAGGTTTTCATGGGTCTTCTTCCAAGAGAGCAAAGACGAAACGTTTGATAATCTCATGATTCTCTTCAGGAAGATTGAAAATCTGTACCATCTCTCTATTAGAAGAATTCGAAGCGATAACGGTACAGAATTTAAGAACGCCCGAATGAAAGAATTTTGCAATGACAAAGGCATCTTACATGAGTTCAGTGCTCCATACACTCCGCAACAAAATGGAGTGGTTGAAAAGAAGAAAAACGTTAATAGAAACAGCTAGAACAATGCTTGCTGATTCAAAGCTTCCTGTCAGTTTCTGGAGTGAAGCAGTCGCAGTAGCATGCTATACATTGAACAGAGTCTTGACGGTCAAACCTACAAAGAAGACTTGCTTTGAATTTCTAAACCGAAGGACACCCAATCTGAAGTATTTAGAACCGTTTGGCGCACCTTGTACAATCATTGATTCAGACGAAAAGTTTGGTGCCAAATCGATAGATGGTTTCTTCGTCGGCTACGCAAGTCCACTCAAGAGAGTATACCTTCCAAGCTTGAGAAGAGTGGTAGAAGCACAACACGTCGATTGTTTTCGTTATACAACTCCAAATCAAAGAGATGGCGATGATTGGTTGTTCAATTATATTGAATTGTGGAAATCATTTGACTTGCCAGAAGAGCCTTCTGAAGAAGACATTGAAGTGTTATATTATCTACATCAGTCGGCTACAAGAGCAGATTATCAGACCAATAGTGGTTAATCAACCAACTGCTGGATCATCTTCTTCTAGTGCAGGTCCAAGTACTAGCGGTGTTCAAGAAACTCATGTCGAACAAGAGACACCGGCTACAGAACCAGTAAATTTTACATAGGAACCTAATCTTTCTCAAGCACATAATTCAGATTCTGACGAGGCTTCGACGTTTGATGATGATGGAGAATCTTCTTCTGACGAAGAATCTGAGCAGATCACAAGTATGTTGAATCAATCTGCTGGCCCAAGTACTCGAAATGAAGCGTCTTCGAGTGCTCCTGAAGTTGAAACTATGGTAAATCAGAATATTACTAATCAGGAGAATACTATTGATGTTCCAAGTGAAGTGATGCCAATATCTAATTCATACCATCCATCAAATTCCATAATTGGTGAATTGCAAGTTGGTGTACGAACAAGGAGTCAGGTTAACAAAGCTTTGAGTTGTTTCTATACTTGAGTAGCTCTGACTCAAGATTATTGCTATTATTCATGTTTCATATCCCAGATTGAGCCGACAAATGTTACTGAAGCTTTTGGTGATGAGAATTGGGTGCTTGCGATGCAAGAAGAATTACTACAGTTCGAAAAGTTAGGGGTATGGAAACTTGTTGACCTTCTGGAGAATCAAAAGGCGATAGATACTAAATGGGTCTTCAAGTGCAAGCGCGATGATCGTGGAGTTATGGTGCGCAACAAAGCTCGACTCGTTGTCAAAGGATTCCATCAACAAGAAGGAATTGATTACACCGAAGTGTATGCACCAGTAGCACGATTTGGAGTCAATAAGAATTTTCCTTGCACTCGCTGCTTGGAAAGGATTTAAAGTGTATCAATTAGATGTGAAATCAGCTTTTCTATACAGTAAGCTACGGGAGCAAGTGTACGTCGGCCAACCATCGGGTTTTGTCGATCCGCTGAACAAAAAGAAAGCCTATCTTCTGGATAAAGCACTGTACGGTTTGCATCAGGCCCCGAGAGCCTCGTACGAGACGTTATCTCAACATCTTGTTGGCAACGGCTTTATTAGAGGAACAGTGGATAGTACGCTATTGTTGGAAGTCATCTGATTATCGTACAAATTTATGTAGATGACATCATATTTGGTTCGACAAATGATGATCTTTGCAAGAGTTTGAAAAAAATCATGAAGAAGAAATTCGAGATGTCTTCTATGGGCGGAATGAAATTCTTCCTCAGATTGCAAGTTGATCAGTTTCCAGACGGTATTTTTATCCACCAAACCAAGTATGTTCATGACATCTTGAAGAAGTTTGAGATGGATAGCACAAAGTTGTTATCTACTCCTCTGGCACTCAATCATGGAATTTGCATTTATGAAACCAAAACGAAAGTTGATGATACTCTTTACAGGTCGATGATAGGACCACTCATGTATCTGACGGCATCTCGCCTGGATATAATGTATCCTACCTGCTTTTGTGCACGTTATCAGTCAAGTCCCTGAATATCTCACATGCAGATTGTGAAGCGAATTTTAAGATACTTGAAGGGATGTCCAAGCACCGGCTTGTGGTATCCAAAGAATGACAACTTCGATCTTACAGGATATGCTGACTCAGATTTCGGTGTTGACAAATTGAATTCAAAGTCTATGACGGCTGGTTTCCAGTTCTTCGGAACTCGACTAGTAACTTGACAGTGCAAGAAACGAACCGTGGTCGCTCTATCTACTTGTGAGGCTGAGTATATCTCGGCCTCCAGCTGTTGTTCACAGATCTTGTGGATACAACAATGGAAGAGAGACTATGGATTGCAATTTCTTGACACTTCATTATATGTAGACAATAAGGCAGCAATCGATATAACAAAAAATCCAATTCATCACTCTCAAACTAAACATATCGAGATTCGTTACCACTTTATTCGTGACTGCTACGAAAAAATATTGGTACGTATTGAGAAAATCCACACTGATAAACAAAAAGCTGATTTTTATACCAAACCTTTTACTCTTTCACGGTTTAAATACTTAATGAGACTAAATGGTATGAAAAATCTTTTGAAAGGTGCGGAAGCAGATGTTGAATATGGATCGGACGAAAAGTTCTCGTGATCCTCATTGGTTTATTATCTTTTTAGATTAGAATTTCTTAAAAACTAAAATCCAAAAATATGTTTTTGAATTTAGGGGGAGAAATGAAAGCAGAAAATACAAAAACAAATGAAAAACCAAAAAGTACAAAAACATGAAACAGACAAAAAGAATTTTGTGTCAAAAAAGAAATGATAGTACATCAGTGGACTATCACAGTATGCTAATGATTTGTAAAGTTTAAAAAGTTTAAACAAGTCTTATTGTGGATGTGTCGATAGGCTTTACACGTTCAGTAAATTGTTTCCTGGATATAAACTAAATTTTACAACTGCTTAAACTTGTGGATTAACATCTCTCGGATATATGGACTTAGTACTCCGAAATTTCGTTTGAGAGATTTCCTGATTCTGAGATACAAGGTCTTTATAGATGATTGATATATGGGATATTATACAAGTTCTTTTGATTTTGCGGAAGCAATAGCCTAGAACTTCTATAATGCTTTTGTAAAAACCCCTAAACTGCAACAAAAATTGAAAGAATTGAAAGATCTAATCAATTGCAGTGCTTAAAAGATACCATATTTGGAATACACCTTAAAGTCGAGCCTTCATCTCTTTGTCGATATGATGGTATTAACCTAAGCTCTCAAGGCTTCGCATAACCTAGATACAAATATCAATTACACTATACTCACCTGTAAGATGAAATCTAGGGAATCTTGATACGGGAGTATATTCTGAGATGGGAACCATATTTGAGTCAAGTTTCATAATTCTAACTAACATATCTTGGAACAATTGAGAAATGTGTCAAAGTGTAAGTGGACAAACATATCGACAATCTAGGTAAACAAGTTTAGAACTAAAGTCATCAAAAGGTCAACGGTACTGATGATATGTCTCAATCAACTGATATAATCCTTAGACACGTATTCACAAAAATATGTTTGTAAATATGTTTGTACATAGCTTATTTGATTTCAGATTTAAACCCAAAAAGATTTTCAGTGTCTTTTAACATAAACTTTCGAAAATTCAAAAAGATTTTGTTTCTACATTGTTTTCAACAACCAATGATGGAAAGCGGATCTTCGGAGTTCGGAAAGGTGCAAGGTGTTGGAAATCCTGATGACAACAGGTTGGGAGCTAATTTGTAAAATTAAAATACACGAAAAGCGATGAAAAGTTCATTAATTTGAAACTTTAAATTGAAGAAAAAATCAGTTTGTTCATAACGGGTCAAACCGGGGTCATTAACTTGGACTTGGCATACAAATCGGTTAACCAACTTGGACTTGGTCAACTGAGTGGATTTTCATAACCGGTAAACATGTGAAAGTTCAGGGTTAAAATTGAAAAATTTGAAATATGATTTAACCAAGTTTGGCAGAAGTTGCTAAGGTTGAAAAATGTTTCATTATAGCATAACTTTGGGCGAAGTTACTTATTGGTTATTGTTAGAATGTTGCCAAGTTTGCCCGAAATTGACTAGCTATAAGTATCCAAGTTCGCTCAAACTCTCAGATTACCTGATTCACTGAACTTCGAGCGAACTTATAGGCGAATTGATGGATTTGTAAAATTGCAAGAATTTTTCCGTTATACTGCCCGATTTGAAACTGATTATATGTGATTAGCACACTTGTAATCATGACCGAGGTATAGTTTGCTTGAAACAACCATGAATTGAATGTGTTTGAACAACTTTGGACCGCACATGATAAATCAGTTAGATCTAAGGTTTAAATGAACAAATTGAACGGTGAAATTTATTACTAATCATGTTAACATCTTAAACAAACCTAAAATTTGATCATTGGCCATATTGTTAATGTTGCATGTTTGATTGGAAATGATGACAAGTTCGCCCGAACTTGTTGAGTTAATTTTTAATCAACTTCGGGAGAAGATGTCCTAATCCCTGATAAAATCTGAAATTGCAACAAGTTCGCCCGAACTTGTTGTGAATGTTTCAAAAACCTATTTTTATAACCAGTTTGCCCGAACTTGTTTAAATCAGAAAATTAAATTGAAAAACACATGTTCGACCGAAGTTGTGTGTTATTTGTTGTATTTGGTAATGTTTAGTATCAAGTTCGCCCGAACTTGATGTTTAGGTGTTAAAAATTGTCAAATTTGCTAAGTGTTTGATTGTTTTGTCCGCAGAACATCCAGCTTTCGTTTTCCAAGTTCCATAACACCTTGATTTCACTGGACGAGAATATTTATCCTACGATGACTGCATTCTCCGAGATTTTAGAGTTTTTGGGGAAAAATCCGATCACGAAGGCGATTACGGATAAGCATGTCGTTTATAGATCACATGTTTACTTTTTCTGGAATGCAGCATCTTACGATGAAGCAAATAAAGTGATAAATTCTGCAGTTCGAGTTGGTAATGAAGATAAGGAATTTTTGATCACTGAAGCTGACATTCGAAGGGTTTTGGAGTTCAATGACAGTTATCCGATTAGCTTTGAGGAAAGAATGGTTAAGGGCTGTTTCTATCGGATGGGTTACAAAGTTCATGCAAACTAGCCAACGTTAAAGAAAGGCGGTGTTCCTGTACTGTACAAACTTCTGATTCATGCTATTATTCACGCAGTCACCGAAAAGCAGGGCTAGATGATATTCAAGATTACATGGCATGCATGGTTACTGCATTGGTAGGTAACAAGAAATTCAACTTCTCAAAAGTGATCTTCAAGTTCATGTCAAAGAATATGGGCAAAGAAAGACTGGTGATGTATCTGAGGTTCGTTCAGATGCTGATTGATGAAAAGTTCAAAGACATTGTGAAAGATCCAAACGATATTCTATACTTGAGCCACATGGATGAAACAACGTTGAAGAAACTCAAGATATACCAGAAACAAGATTCTGCTCCTATTCGAAAACCTGTGTTTGGTGCTATCGACAAAGCTAATTATGTCGCACCACCTGAGAACAAATGGAGAAAAGATGGTAGTGGAGACGATAAAGATGAAGTGGGATTATTAAAGACCTTCAAAGAAAAAAGTGGTGATTGGTACACAAGAGGGTTGTGGTTGTTGAAAAGCCTAAATGTAAAAGGGTATCAAAGAAAGTAGAAACTATGTTGACCGATGAACCTAAAGAAGATCCATAGAATGTTGAAGGATCTAGTGTTGCAGTTAATGTTGAAAGCCAAGAAGCTGAGGCTGGTACAGCGGGTGGTGATCGTGACGATGTTATTTCAGTGACTTCTGATAAAGATGATGAATCGTCTGAGGATTTAGCTGGCATTAGATAGAAAGAGACTGAGAAACAAAAAGAAGAGGAACGTTTGAAAAAAACTTGGTGAAGATCTATATGAACCAGGTTCTGATGAGGGTTCTGATGAAGAACGTCCTAAAAAGAAATCAAAGCGCTCAAAGTCAAAGGCTGGAGACTCAAAGAAATCTACATGTTCTCCGAATACCAGAGGAAAGAAAAAGCCTCATAGTCACAGGTACTTGAGTCAGAAAACGAAAAAAGGAGCTACACAAGAACCTCCTGTTTCTAATCTGCAAGAGATTCCGATCATTGAAGCACAAGTTCCACCAACGACTGTAACACAAGAACCACCAACAGTTATTGAAGTACCGCTTCAGAGTACACCTCTATCAAGTCTAAAAGCTGCTGCAAAGGGTACTCCTAAAGCAACTCCTCTAAGATCAAAGCAATCTACTCCACAAAGTGCCAGAGCCAGAGAGTTTAAAGATGCTTTCAGTGAAATTCCAGATAATATTACTCATCCAGTCATAGCTGAAGATCCTTCAAATTGGTTTGAAGATACTCCTGTTGATATGTTGGAGAAAAGAATCAAAGCTCTGGAGGATAAACTGAAACAGAATGAAATCGAGAAAGAAGTTCTGGAAAAGAAAGTCAAGCAGAGTGATGTTGAAAAATAGATTTTGCAAGATAAAGTCAAATTCCTAAAAGATGATAGAGGTTACATGAAAGCGATGGTTGACAGTTTAAGTACTGCGAATGCACAGTTAAAGAAAGAGATCGCTGAGCTTAGATCTGAACGTGATCAGAATGACAGAAGATTTGCAAGGCTTCAGAAAGTATTAACAAACAGCTTGGGCATTGATTTTAAGGCAGAGTACGAAAGGCTTGATCTGCAAGAAGCAAAAGACAAAGCTGCAAAAGAATTGGCTGAACAGGGTAAAGGAAAAGGGGTTATTGATGGTGTCCCTAAACCTACAGAGGAGCCTATGATAGAAAAGATTGTTGAATCAGAAAAAGCTCCTGAATCAGAGATTGTTCATGAAGATATTCCTGAAAAGAATGTTGAATTGATTAAAGCTTCTGAATTAGAAAAGGATGACGTGGAGGAAGATGATGAAAAAGACGACGACCCAGTAAGTGATGATACAAAAGATGATTCAGATCATGATGATGATGATAATGATGATCAGGGGGCGTTGGTCTAAAGATTGACTCTGCGAAAGTACATTCTGAGTTTGATTTTGAATCTTTGATCAATGATGATGCAAATATGGAAGATGATCAAAGTAAGGGGGAGCATACAGAGCAAACAAGGCCTAAAGATGATGATGTTTCTGATGCGATAGTTGCTATGCCTGTTGCTGCTGTACATGAAAAACCATTGATGATAATGTTAGATCCGAGTATAGAAGAAGGGGAGTTTGTTGATGATTACACCAAAGAAGAGTTGGCTAAAATGTTTGAAGTTGATGCTGATTCGTTCGAATTCGACTTTGAAGAAGAATTGGTGAACATCAAAACATTTGAACCAAAAGAGTATGTTTACAAGCGTGTATCAAAAGCATATGATTATAATCGTGTTATATTTGAAGATTCTTCTGATGACGAAGAAGAAAATATTCAGGTGTTAATACTGACAGTTTTCCGATGATCGAAGAAATCATGAGTTAAATTGATGTGAATTTGCTGAAGCAAAAGACTGATGAAGTGGTAAAGCAAGGTAATATCCCTAAACATTACACGAAAGAACAGATTGCTGAGGCAAAGAAGTCGTGGTTCAAGGAGATGCCAAAAGAAAGAATGTTTAAACGACCACTAGCGTTCTTTACACGTGATATAGACAAATCTCTGGGAGATATCTTAAGTTGGGGATGGATAAGAGAACTCGACGTACATGCTATAAAAAGAGAGTTCGGTGTGCAGTACTTTAGACATCTGACAGACATAAAGACATTGCCGTTTTGGGATGTTGAAGAGTTGGTGCAAACGAGAAATATCAGTCTGCAGATGAAGTTCAACGAACAACGTCTTTAGAGGGTTATAAAGTTTGAAGCATCAAGGGGTTTTGAATTGTGGAAGCCGTTTATATTGAAACGCAGAATAAAGATTGACAAGAAAAAGGGGGTTAAAGATGTTACACTTGTCATGAAAAGACCAAGAGCGATGAAGAACATGCCACTAAAGCCTATCGAACAGGATTTTCATCCTTACTTCTTGTGGTGGCAAAGGGATCCAGAAACTAGTGAAGCAGTGATTGTTTTAAGGGCTAATGACACATGGGATATCACAAAAGAAAAAGATCTGGAATGCATTGAACGTAGAAGAATTTGGGGGTTATGGCGAACTATTCGTATACTAGACCCGATTTGGCTAGTTAACTGCTCGAAAGTAGATGTGAAGTGATTGTTCTTCAACAAGATATGTTTTGATAAACGTGAAGAAGTCCAAGAAAAGAAATACCAATGTGTGATCCATGGGTATGCTATGAACATGGTATTAATTCAGGTCACATGTGGGAATCAAGATGGAGAGAGTCAGAATGAGAAGAATTTTTGAAAGAGGAAAGACGACTAGAGAAGATACATGAAAGGGGTAGAGAGGCAAGGCTCAGACGATTTCAGTTTATGAAGTGGGCACCTCCTATGAACAAACGCCTATTGCTAAGCAAAAACGTCGAAGAAAGCCGTACAAGAATTTCTTCGGAAACACAAAGGATACATGTTAAAACCAATTATCCTGTTAAAAATGTACTTAGGAAACCTGAAATGTCTGGGAGAATGGATAAGTGGTCTGTAAAACTAAGTGCATACGATTTAGTATATGAACCTAGAAATGCTATAAAGTCTCAGGCCTTAACAGACTTCGTGGCTGATTTTAGTAGTGATATTCAAAATGAAGCTGACCTAGAAGTACAACAATTAGGTGAGAATTCAGGATCTTGGATATTGTATACTGATGGTGCATCTAACGTAGGAGGTGTAGGATTAGGGATACTACTAAAATCGCCACAAGGGGGACATATTACCTCAGGCTATTAAATGTGAATTTCCTGCTACTAATAATGAAGCTGAATATGAAGCCCTGATAGCAGGATTAGAATTCGCTAAGAATATGAATGTTAAATGTTTACAAGTGTATGTTGATTCCCTGTTGATATAACCATTTCAATGGATCTTATGCAGTTAAGGGAGAAAAGTTAGTTGAATACCTTGTAATTGTTAAAAAATTAGCAGGATATTTCAAAAATTTTACACTTGAGCAGGTACCAAGAGAAGTGAATGCTGAAGCAGATTCTCTAGCAAATTTAGGATCTACTGTCAGGATACCGAAAGGAACTCAGATACCAACATTACATATCCTGTACCCTGCGATGGAACTTTTGAAGTCTCAGGATAAAGAGGTAACAAGTGTCCAGGATCCTGGTAAAGCATATCCTGATAAGGATCCTGAATCATGGATGACGTCAATTGTCAAGTATCTTGAAAAAGGAGATGTCCCGACGGATGAAAATCCCACGGCTTTCAGAATGAAGGTATCTCGTTTTACAATTATAAATGATGTTTTGTATAAGAGATCCCTTGCAGGTCCATATCTGAGGTGCTTGGAAGATCCTGAAACTAAGGAGGTACTTCAGGATATACACGAAGGAGATTGTGGCAACCATCATGGGGGCATATCTTTATTCTCTAAGGTATTGAGAACAGGATACTACTGGCCAACCATGAGGAAGGATGCTGCGGAGTATGTTCGAAAATGTGATGTATGTCAAAGACATAGCAATATACTACATCAGCCTGCAGAACCATTATACCCTATCATATCTCCTTGGCCATTTATGAAATGGCGGATGGACATAGTAGAAAAACTCCCAAAAGCTCCGGGAGGAAAATTCTTCATGCTAGCAATGACAGATTATTTCTCCAAGTGGGTTGAAGCAGAAGCGTATGTCCAAATTAGGGATCAAGAAGTGGTATCTTTCATCAAGAGGAATAAACTGACAAGATTTGGGATACCGGCGTAGATAACTTGTGACAATGGTTCCCAATTCATCAGTAAGAGGACTACTGATTTTTGTAAAAGTTGGGGGATCAAGATGATTACATCAACACCGGTGCATCCTCAGGCTAATGGACAAGCAGAATCCTCCAATAAGATAATTGTCAATAACTTGAAGAAGAGGTTAGGTGCCAGGAAAGGAAGATGGGCTGAGGAACTACCATTTGTCCTATGGGCTGATAGAACATCTATGAAGAATGCTACTGGGAAAACTCCATTTTATTTGGTATTTGGGGTAGAAACAGTGATTCCAACAGAAATGATGATACATACAGCAAGATCGAGCCTTCGGGATCCTGAAGCAAATCCTGAAGCCTTATGTCAAGATTTAGATACTATCGACGAAGCAAGGGATGCAGCAAAGCTAAGGATGGAAACATATCAACAAAGGATAGCTAAGTCATACAACAAGAATATAAGGACTAGGAGATTCCAAGTTGGAGATTGGGTATTGAGAAAGGCGTTTTAGAATTCGACTAATCCTACTGATGGGAAGTTAGCTCCAAAGTGGGAAGGACCCTATGAAATTGAATCAGACTCAGGAAAAGGAGCATACCGACTCAAGACTATGGAAGGGGATATGTTGCCAAGATCCTGGAATGATATACACCTTAAAGCTTATTTCAAGTGAATTTAGGATTTACTTTTTGACTCAGGATGGTATCAATTCTATCTCTTTTAAAATATGTTTAATTTAATATTCTTTGAAACCCAATACTGATTTAAGGATTGGAGGGGTGTTAGCGAAGCTAACACCCACCTTAGTTTAAAGGTGTTTTGTAGAATCCTTTTCAGGATATTAATCCAAGATATGTACTCAAGACGGATCGAAAGACTAGAGGTTGGCCCCCTCTCTCACGTTTAAGGGATTCAGATCCCTTCACGGGTTTAAAGGTATTCACCTTTCTTCCGAATTGGGTTTAAACACCCTGCCTGGAGTGCAAGTATCCAGGAATAGTTCAAGATAGTGGGACCAGTTCATGTAACAGTGGATGTCAATTTCGTTATTGTTGGCTATATCCTGGATCCTTAAGGTATATGAGGATTGATCACCCTCTCTCGCGAAAGAGTATTTTCATACTTTCTAAGGTTTAAAGGTTTTCACCTTTCTAAGTCTTGGAGTTTATACACTCCCGCCTGTAGCGCACGAAAACAAGGGTTTATCCCCAGGATACTAAGGGTTTATCCCCAGGCCACTAAGGGTTTATCCCCAGGATACTAAAGGTTTAACCCCAGGATATTAAGGGTTTATCCCAAGTGAAACTAAAGTTGTTAACAAATTCTAAAGATATAGCAGATTATGATTGTGTTTACACGCATTATTTGTTGATGAAAAGCTACGAAGTTCAATTACTAAATGAAGAAATTCTCAAGTATGCCATGCACTGATGCAATATCCTGCACAGACAGGGGACATCTATGCTGGGGACATTGCGAAGGATTCAAAGGTTGAAGTCGGAAATTATTGCATAAGTGTCTCTGGTATGGTTTTTTATTTTTCAAATCTTGAAAGCCCTATCTGAATAACCTAAGTTTTCTATAAAGTAATGTTCAACCAGGCTTTTGTCTAATATTTTTAAGAGATAACAAAAGTGTTGAACATTTATATCATTATCCTGATCATGATATTTGATTAGAATATTCCAAACATGTCTCTCAAAACAAAAACATAACAACAACAGATAAGGCTAGAAGATTAGTTTATTATTAACAGATCAAAATGTCACACTCTTGGCTTCGTTTTAAACCAAGACCCATCCACCAGAAGTACAACTAGTTTTAGAATATATTTACATAAACAGTTGAAGGCTTCATCCTGAAAAACACAGGATCCCTCCACCTACAACTGTTGGATTGTTTAAAGCATGCAGGAAATATAAATTGTTCAAGTGCAAGGAAAGTAAATTGTTCTACAAACATCACACCAACACCACCACCAGCTCAAGCTCCACCTTCCTCATCAGCCTTGCCACCTGCTCCACAGGGTTGCCTCCAAAATCCTCCAGCTTTGCCTCTAGGAGCTTCGCTATTCCACAAGACTCCTCGTAAAGAGACACCGAGCGATTCAAACCCTATAAAACAGAAGACAAGGATGTGTTAATGGAATCAATGGACTCCATGAAGCCAAGATTTTTGTAGGAGAAGGCTGTGGTAGAGTAGCAGGGAGATCAGCACCTTCCTCTTTTTAGATCCTGATGCCAGGACCTGGTCAGATGGGAAGACTTAGGAACAGCAGAAGAAGGTTTAGAAAAGCTGTCAAGCTCCTCCAGATCAAAAGTAGCAGGGTCCTTGGTGGAATCTACGTAAAAGGGAGTAATCCTAATTTCATTACATGATAATATTTTGAAGTAACCAAACATATGCAGGAAAACTTAAAACAGATATCCTTACCAGACATGACTACCTACCTATGAGAAAGTATAACCTCGGAAGTTGCACGAATTCACATCAATATCTACGTCCCGTTAAGTGCATCGAACAACGCAAAGAAAAATATATCCGTTTCAATATTTCTCATCAAGGCATGGAAAAATTTTGTTTATCATATTGATGGGATGAGTGTCCAGAAAAAAAAATGGTGATAGAAATTTTTTGGGTTTTCGAAGACCGACCCGAGATGTTCGAGGACACCGTCTAGAGATTCAGAGTACAGATTTGGTGATACGGTCACAAAATTTTGAAGATAACGGGAGAGTCATTTATACCGGTGCAAAATGTTGATCATTTGGGTGTCGTGACTAGTAATGGGCCTAAACGTAAAATCCGCATTTGTTAAAAACTGAAAGTTCCAGATTTCATGGGGAATTTCAGTGAAAATTTCAGTATGGTCAGAATTTGCAAAAATGAAGGGGAATAAAATATTTTCAATATTTGAAGATTCCAGCATTTTTGAAATTCGTGACTGCTGTATCAGTACCCGGGTGGTTACCGATTGCAGATTATCATGAAATGTAGAGGATTGAGATTCATCGGGTGATCACAGGAAGTTCCGTGTTTTTCAGTTCACGATACAGAGTGATGCTTAAGGGTTAGAGTCCTGATCTCCGGTAAAGGAACTGTTAGCTGGATTAGCAGTCGTTAGTACCAGTGAGGAACTGAGGAGGTTCAAAACGTTCGGTGATGATCTTAGGAACTAATGACTAGCTCCGCAGACGGATGGTTTCAAAATTACCAGGGAAACCTGATGATAACCTTTGGGTGGCCATTATTTTTAGTCTTCAAGCAGATAAATCATTCTTCTCTTTGGACTAACCGCTGTTGGATGATGATGTTTGGTGGTTAAGTAGCGCTGGTCTACCGGAGATAACTATATATCTGGCATTGTGACTGAAGAGGAAGATGTGAGTTTGGTCACGGACGTATATTTCCCAGATTCGATGCTTTACTAGATTATCTGTTTCCGATGAAGATTTGCTGATTGAGCAGATTACCAATTTGCTAATCAAATCTTTCTGAAGGGTACTTAACTGGGATTACGGAGATCGGGATTTTAGATTTTCGAGGGTATTCGTTGAAGATTGTTCTTCTGATGATGAAACTGATCAAACTGCGAAGTACGTCGGTCCTAACACTGATAGTTTTCCTACTTATGAGGAGATGTATAAGCAACTTGATGAAGATATGTTGAAGGAAAAGATTGAAGAATCTTTACGAGAAGGGAAAGTTCCGAAACCAATGACGAAAGAGGAAATAGCTAAAGCTAAGAAGTCCTGGTTTAAAGATATGCCACGCGAACGTAAGTGTCGACGTCCTCTAGCATTCTTTACCAGAGACAAAGACGTGTCGTTGGGAGATATCCTAAGTTGGGGTTGGTTCAAGGAGTTTAATGTTTATGAAATCAAAAGGGAATTTGGGGTGCAATACTTCAAGTATCTGGCTAATTTCAAGACTTTACCATACTGGGATGTTGAAGAACTTGTTCAAACCGTGAATGTTACATATCATATGAAGTATATTGATCAGTTATTGTGGAAAATGATCAAGTTTGAAGCGGTCAAAGGTTTTAGATATTGGAAGCCGTTCATTCCAGGTTGTAGAATCAAAACGAAAAAGAAGACGGGTGAGAAAGATGTAACATTGATAATGAAACAACCGAGAGCTATGAGAAACATGCCGTTGATGCCGATTGAACAAAATTTCTATCCAGTATTCAAGTGGTGGCAGATAGATCAAACCACATGTGAAGCCATTATTGTTTTACGATTGAAGAACACTTGGATATTATGAAGGAAAGGGTTGAGATATTGGGATTTCAGGGCATGAGGGGGTTGTGGAGAACAATCAGGATACTAGACCCGATGTGGCTTGTTAACTATTTAAGAGAAGATATCAAATGCTTGTTCTACAGTAAGATAGTATTCGAGGAACGTGAAAAAGAACAGGCTATGCAGTATTAAAGAGTTGTGAATGTTTGTTATGCACGAGAAGTGAATTCACGGAAGAGGTGGCAAACTAGCTGGAGAGAGCTAGAACGGGTTGAGATTCTAAAAGAAGAAAAGCATTTAGAAGCTATACATGAGAAAGGTAAGGCGGAAAGGCTTAGAAGATTTCAGTATATGAACAAAGTACCTCCTACAGATCAGACGCCAGATCCTAAGAAAGAACGACGAAAGAAGCCTTACGAGAACTTCTTCGGTCGTGTTCGTTAATGTTTATTTGAAGACAGAGTTTTAAAGACTGATACAAGACTAAAGACGATATCCAAGGGGGAGTCTGTTGGTGCAGAATGTCTATGTCTTAGTCTTATATCAAGTATGTATAGATTAGAATAGAATAGGCTAGTGATATGAAGTATTCATATGTAATAGGGTCAAGTTCGCCCATGATGTTCTTGGAATGTCAAGTTCGGTCGAACTTGCTAAGGCAAGTTCGCCCGAACTCACCTCCTCCATGAGCGGACTTGTACCTCTATAAATACCTAGCTTGTTATCCTCATTTGTAACTTTGCCATTTCTGAGGCGAAGCTCTGTCAATTTGGAGACTTGATGTTATATCAATAAAATTGACTAATTCTTGTTATTTGGTAAACTTGTCATAATATTTCTGCTATTATGGACAATAGAGATCAAATCTAGGTTCCTATGCATTGAGGGTCGGTCCTACAATGCGGTGATTCAAAGTTTCTATCAATTGCCGGTTGAGTTTTTGATACTTTAGAAGTGTGCGGAATAAACTCTCGATGCCCAACGCTTATTCAGAAATTGAGCCCAGATGCGGTTATCGTCAAAATGGAGAAGCTGCTGCATTGATTAGCTTTGAGTTGATGGTTATTCGAGAAAATTTTTCGGTCAATTAATGCAAACCCGGATCATCAATTAAGGGGGAATTTGTTGACGCGTTTCGACGACATCGGTAGACACCTTGATTGAAGTTGCAGAATATTCAAACACGGCTCAAAGTTTTGAATTTCAAGATCAAGCTTCGACAGTAACGAACAAGGTGGAATCTGTTGATGCACTATTGTATTCGTCACTTGTCGAATAGGCTAGATTGAGTGTGTGTTGAATATTGTATAGGTTAGAATCGAACACATGTCCGAAATACGGAGTTTTCAGTGTGAAAGGGAACAAGTTCGCTCGAACTTGACCTGTGTAGGTCAAGTTTGCTCGAACTTGACATGTGGCAGACAAGTTTGGCCTAACTTGTCATATGATAGACAAGTTCGCCCGAACTTGACCTCATATGCACATGTCAAGCGAACTTGGTTGTTTTCCCTTTAAATAGATGGTGTATGTTCATTTGTCATTTGAGTGTTTGCCATCCCTACGGGAGGTGCTGCCGGATTCTCTCTAGGAACTCCGGCAACTGGACTTATAAAAATGTATACTCTTTCGGTATGAATGAAGACTTCCCCTGCATTCTGTTTCTACTCCATTCTTATTAACATTCTACTGAATCGGTTTACGTTTACACATTAACTTCCGTCTAGAACCTCCTGATCACGGACCTTCAGGGAGACTGTGACACCTGGTTATTTTAGAGCCTGTACTAGTGTGACACATGTTATGAATAAACAAAAGGCAAAATTTTATTGAATTTGGTGTTATTTGATGATATTTGATGTGTTGATAAATTTAAAGTTTACTAAAAATTATGTTGGCAATATTAAGATAAATACTTATCACGTAACGGAAAAATGCGAAACTAACGTCGGTGACCGCCCGTTTAATTTTAAAATCCTAAAAAAGTCCGTTATGATTAAAATAATATTTTTATCGTGTTTGTGAGGAAAAATTAATTAAAACACTGAAAAAATCTATTTTTCGAGTTTAAGCGCGTACTGCGCAATACATCGCGTATACTGCAAAATACTGACAATGCAGCTAGTCTAGGCCAATAAAATATTGTTCAACAATATTTTGGTGAGTTTATTTTTATAGAGTGATAAAAATAAATTAAAACGCCATAAACAAGGGATTAAACGCTAGATAAAATACCCGGTAACCAGTTAAATATCCGTCTTAACCTAATATATATTACATATATGTATGTAAATGTAGTATGTGTGTGTGAGGGATAGATGGCGGCCCCATGAGAGCCCACCTTTTCTTCTTGTGTGCCAAGTGTTGAAGGCAATGATTTCAAATGGAAGATTCTTCCATAATATACATTTTCCAACACCCAAAATCTTGCAAATCTTTCCTTCTCTCTCTCTAGAAACCGTATAGACACACATATACGATTACTTTCAAATTTTGAATATAATCTTGAAGATTCAAGTCTATTTGAAAGTGTCTCCAAGTTGTTTTGAAGATCCAAGAAGGTTTCCAAGCTGATTTCAAAGAAGAACAAGCTCCATATCATCAAAAATCTCATGAAAACCCACTAAAATTTGTGTGAGGTAAATTTTTTTAAAATTTATATTCTTGTTTCATGATGATTGTTGATGCACTTTGTGTCCGTCACTGTGCGAATAGGCTAGATAGAGCGTGTGTTGAATATTGTATAAATTAGATACGAACATGCGACCCAAGTACGAACTGAGCAGAGTTTATAGTGTAACTTCGTACGAATTGTCAATTTGTACGAAGTGATGTCACTTCGTACGAAGTCAACATGCTTAGTTCGTACGAATTGCTTAGTTTGCCTATAAATAGGTGTCGCGTGTTTATCATTTGTAAGTTTTTGCGCTCCAGGACGGGGAGGTGCTGGCGAAATTTCTCTAGGATTTCGCCAGCTTGACAAGATGTACACTCTTTCGATATGAATGAATAACATATGACTTCCGCTGCTTCTACTCCTTTCTTAATAACATTATACCAAAACAGTCATATTAGGCACTAACTTCCATCTAAAACCGCCTGATAAGGACCTACAATTGGTATCATATCTACAGTTAACACCTACGCTCATGAATTTTGGACATTTATGGACTTAGGAAGGTTTTAGACGTACAACATCCAAATAAACGACAATCCATGGACAAAAAGTAAAATTGAATGGATAGGATTGCTAGAAAACCATTTTCGACCAGATTTGTGGAGAAATCATCTCGAAATTCACAGAAGTAAAGATTTTGGATCGAAAATATGAAAACATGTCAATTCGTACGAATTGACACCAATTCGTACAAAGTGGCCAATTCGTACGAAGTGGCCAATTCGTACGACGTGGCCAATTCGTACGAAGTGATGTGAGGCATGGAAAAATTTTGTTGATAGTATTGACGAGATGAGTGCCCAGAAAAAAATTGGTGATAGAAAATTTTTCAAGATTTTAACGTCTTATTCAGCATATTTGGGGACACCGTCTAGAGCTTTAGAGTACAGATTTGGTGATACAGTCACAAAATGTTGAAGATAACGAGAGAGTCATTGATACATGTGCAGAATGTTTATCATTTAGGTGACGTAACTAGTAATGGGCCTAAACGTAAAATCCGTATTTGTTGAAAACTGATTTTTCCAGATTTGAGGGGGAATTTCAGTGAAAAAATTTGGTACGGTCAGAATTTACAAGAATGAGGGGAATAAAAATTTCAAGTTTATATGAAGATTCCGACATTTTTGAGATTTTCTATTGTCTTTGTCTTTTGAAAAAAATTTTAACTATCTGAAATGATTTTTAATTGATGTTTTTCAATTTTAAAGAAATTTTTGATTTTGACACTTTTCAATTTTTTTCTCCCCGTAAAATAATTGAAAATAAAAATCTCCCATTTTAACCTTTTAATGATTTTTTTACGAATGTGAACACATGACTTCCATTTTGTTTGTGTGGAATATCAATCTTGTCTCTTTACATGAACAACCACTGTTGATGCACATTGTGTTCGTCACTTGTCGAATAGGCTAGATTGAATGTGTGTTGAACATTGTATAGGTTAAAATCGAACACTCGACCAAATACGGAGCTAATAGTGAAAATGGGAACAAGTTCGCCCGAACTTGTCATGTGGTGGACAAGTTCGGCCAAAGTTTTCGTATGGTGGACAAGTTTGCCTGAACTTCTCCTGGGCATGCCACACTTCAAGTGAAGTTGTTGTTGCCTATAAATAGGTGATGTGTGTTCATTTGTTGTTTAAGTTTTTGCAATCCCTATGGGGAGGTGCTGTCGGATTCTCTCCAGGAACTCTGGCAGCCTGACAATATGTATACTCTTTCGGTATGAATGAAGATATGACTTCCGCTGCACTCTACTTCTACTCCTTTCTGTAATAACATTCTATCGAATCGGTTATGTTTACGAGCTAACTTCCGTCTAGAACCGCCTGATCACGGACCTTCAATTGGTATCAGAGCTACGGTTATCATCTACGCTCATGAATTTGGATATTTATGGACATTAGGAGGGGTTTTAGACGTAAATCATCAAATAAACATACAATCCACGGACAAAAAATAAAATGGAACGGATAAGATTGTCAGAAAACCATTTTCGACCTGATCTATGGTGGAATCATCTCGAAATTCAAAGAAATAAAGATTTTGGATAGAAAAATGTGAAAAAGGCTGATTTGGAGAGTCAACTTTGCCCGAACTTGGCGTTGGGTGACCAAGTTCGCCCGGCCTTGTTGTTTGGTGACCAAGTTCACTTGAAGTTGTCAAGGGAAGGACAACTTCGCCCGAAGTTGGTGTTGCGTGACCAACTTCGCCCGAAGTTGGTGTTGGGTTACCACTTCGCCCGAAGGCATGGAAAAAATTTGTTGATCGTTTGGACAAGACGAGTGTCTAGAAAAAGTTTGGTGATAGAAATTTTTTCGAGTTTTTAACGTCTAAATCGGCACGTTAGGAGACACCGTATAGAGCTTCAAAGTACAAATTTGGTGGTACGGTCACAAAATTTTGAAGATAACGGGAGAGTCATTGATACCGATGCAGAATGTTGATCATTAGGTTTCGTGACTAGTAATGGGCCTAAATGTTAAATCCGCATTTGTTAAATACTGAAAGTTCCGGATTTGAGGGGGAATTTCAGTGAAAATTTCAGTATGGTCAAAATTTTCTAAAATGAGAGGGAATAAAAATTTTAAAATATATGAAGATTACGTCATTTTTGTAATTCGTGACTACTGCAACAGTATCCGGGTGGTTACCGATTGCAGATTATCGGGAAATGCAGATGATGGAGATTCATTGGGTATTTCAAATTGATGTCTAGTTTGAAAGCGGTTGATTACATAACTGAGTTTGGAGGAGTTGTTTATCAGATTCTAAGATCATGGTTGTGGATTGACACTTGAGTCGCGCACATGGTTTGGAAGCACATACGACTGCCTATCTTTAACTCTGCTTTGCACATGAATTATTGACTGGACTAACCGCCAGGAGGTAAGGATGCTCTGTAGTTTCAGTTGCCCCGGGTTGTACGCGGTACCATGATTAAGGAATATGATATAATGGGTTTTTCAGATTAAGGTGTGTACCAGTTGCTGACGAAAGAAACTATATATTTGGGATTCTGTGATCACAGGAATTTTCGATTTTTCAAATCATGATACAGATTGATGCTTAAGGGTTAGAGTGCTGATCTCCGGTGAAGGGTTAGTTAGCAGGATTAGCAGTCATCAATACCAGTGAGGAACTGAGGACGTTCAAAATGTTTAGTGATGATCTTAGGAATTAATGACTAGCTCCGTGGATCGGATAGTTTGAAAATTACAAAGGAGATCTAAAGTTAGTCAAGATATAACTGATGATAGCCTTTGGTGGCCATTATTTTTAGTCTTCAAGCAGATGAATCATTCTTCTCTTTGGACTAACCGCCGTTAGATGACGATGTTTGTTGATTAAGTTGCGTTGGTCTACGGAGATAGCTATATATCTGGCATTGTGACAGAAGAAGAAGAATGTGATTCTGATTCGACGTGTGTTTCTTAGATTCGATGCGCTATCAGATTATTTGTTTCCAATGAAGATTTGCTGATTGAGTAGATTACCGATTGCTGATCAAATCTTTCTGAAGGGTGCTTAACTGTGATTATGGAAATTGGGATTTCCGATTTTTGAGGGTATTTGTTGATTTGAAGTATTCCGATGCGGTGATTCGAAGTTTCTATCAATTGCCGATTGAGTTTTTGATATTTTAGGAGCGTGCGGAATAAACTCTCGATGCTCAACGCTTATTCACAAAGTGAACTCGGATGTACCCCATACGATAGAAGCATCCTTTAACCATTCTCTTTGAGTAGCCTGTTGGATAATGACTTTGATCGTTGATGTCTAAAACTTTTCATCAGGTCTTCGGTGATAGCAATCTCAACATCTTTAGTCCTAACTTTAACTACTGATACTATTGCTCTTGGCTGCTCTTGTAGTCTAGCAGCTTTCCAAAATCTCTCAACATGTGACTGATATACGTCATGTTTCTTTGTAAGAGCGTTGAATATCGGCAACCGCTATCTGAAAATGCTGCAAACTTAGGCTCATTTTCATCCAGCAAACAACATGTATTATGCAATGGGCTGAAATCAGTTTTTTATCCTGCAATGACATAGAGCACAAGAAAATCAGAAAAAAAAATTAACACTAGAAATTCCAAGATTTTGTGCGAAAATAGTATATTTCACACGAAAAATGTTAGAAGATTTTCGTAAGAAAAGACTTCATCTGGAATCATTTATCTACATAGGTTTCGTACGAAAATATCTATTTTCGAACGAAAATCTGAATTCGCATGAAAACTCTTCAATCCGCACAAATGAGGGGGAATAAAAATTTCAAATTTATATGAAGATTCGTGACCCTGCACCTGTATTCGGGTGGTTACCGACTGCAGATTATCCGGGAAATGCAGAGGATCTAGATTCATTAGTGATCTTGAGTTGATGTCTACTTTTCGTTAAAGCAGCGGGGAGGGGGGGTTATATAACTGAGTCTCGGAGGAGTTGTTTATCGGCTTCTATGTCATGGTTGCGGATATTGACGCGTGAGTCGTTTGTATGTTTGCGGGTGCACACACAGCTGCTTATCTTCAACTCTGCATTGCATATGAACTATTTTCCGGACTAACCGCCACAAAATAGGAATATCTTGTAGTTTCAGTTGCCCTGGGGTGTACGAGGTACCATGATTAAAGAAGATGATTTAGTGAATCTTTCAGACAAAGCTGTGTACCAGTTGCTCACGAAAAATACTATAAATTTGGGATTTCGAGATCATAGGAAGTTCAGAATTTTCAGATCATAATAGAGATTGATGCTTAGGGGTTTAAAAGCCTGACCTTCGATATGGGGTTGATGATACATGATTGCCTATCTTTAACTCTGCAACGCAAATGAACTGTTTACCGAATAACCAGAAATGAGGATGTTTTGTAGTTTCAAGGCGTCAGCTTCAGCAGAGTGAGCTATACATCTGATATTGGGACTGAAGAGGGAGAATGTGATTTTGATCGCGGACATATGTTTCTCAGATTCGATGTATTACTAGATGATTTGATTATGATGAAGATTTGCTGATTAAGCAGATTACCGATTTGCTAATCAATCTTTTAGGAGTATGCGTAAATATGATTGCGGAAATCGGGAATTCAGTTTTTCGCGGATATTCATTGATTTGAAGTTTACCGGCGTGGTGATTCGAAGTTTCTATCAATTGTCGGTTGAGTTTTTGAAAGATTAGGAGTTGTGTGGAATAGACTCTCAGTGCTACAATGCTTATATAAAAACTGAACTCGGATGCGGTTATCGTCGAAACTGAGAAGCTGCATTGATTAGCTTCAAGATGGTGTTTATTCGAGAAAATTTATCGATCAGGAAAATCAGAGGAGGTTGGAAACCGTGCAAACAAAGTTCTGAACTGGAGATTTCAAGGGGAATTTAATGTTGATAATGCAAACCCGGATCATCAATTAAGGGGGAATTTGTTGACGTGTTCTATGACATCGACAGATACCTTGATTGAAGTTGTAGAATATTCAAACATGGCTCAAAGATTTCAAGTTCAAGATCAAGATTCGACTGTGAAAGACAAGGGGGAATTTTTTGATGCACTTTTTGTCTGTCACTGTGCGAATAGGTTAGATAGAACGTGTGTTGAATATTGTATAGATTAGATATGAACACGTGACCCAAGTACGAACTGAATAAAGTTTACAGTGTCACTTTGTACGAAGTGGCAACTTCATACGAATTGACAGTTCGTACGAAGTTTTGTCACTTCGTACAAAGTGGTGTTACTTCGTAAGAAGTCAACATGCTTAGTTCATCTGAATTGCTTAGTTTGCTTATAAGTAGGTGTCGCGTGTTCATTTGTTGTAAGTTTTTGCGCTCCTGGACGGGGAGGTGCTGGCAAAATTTCTCCAGGATTTCGTTAGCTGAACAAGATGTATACTTTTTTGGTATGAATGAATAACATATGACTTCCGCTGCTTCTACTCCTTTCATAATAACATTCTACCGAAACTGTCATATTACGTACTAACTAATAAAAAATGGGTTTTAAAAAAAATAAAATGGAAGTATATATATGTGTGTGTGGCCGTGAGTGTACATATAAATATGTTGTTGGTGCAGAATGTCTATATCTTAGTCTTATATCGAGTCTGTATAGATTAGAGTTGAATAGGCTAGCAAAACGAAGTATTTATGTAGTTTTGGAACAAGTTTGCTCACGTGATGCTTGTGAAGTCAAGTTCGGCCGAACTTGACTAGGTCAAGTTCGGGCGAACTTATCTATCCCACTGGCAAACTTATTGCCCTATAAATAGCTAGCTTGTCATCCTCATTTGTAACTTTGGCATTTCTGAGGCGAGGCTCTGTCAATTTGGAGACTCGACGTTATATCAATAAAATTGACGTTAATTGACTAATTCTTGTTATTTGGTAAACTTGTCATAATATTTCCGCTACGATGGACAATAGAGATCAAATCTAGGTTCCTATGCATTGAGGATCGGTCCTACAAGTGGTATTAGAGCCAGAATAGCCTGATTTGATTGATATCAAGACAAGAACACTTCTAATTCTACTCCATTCTACTATTTTTCTTAACTTTTACACAAAATGAAGAATTCACAGGCAAATTCTGTCCAATTTTCAATATGACATGTTAAATACATCATAGATAAACCCCTGAGAGTTTGGAGACTAAAATCAAACGAATTGGTGTCAAATTGTTGCAAAAACCATGTTTTCAAACACACTTCCATCGAACTTGTTAGCCAAGTTCGACCGAACTTGAGCTAAAAAGTCACTTTTTCAGTGAGTTTTTACCAAGTTCGCTCGAACTTGAGGAGTTTTTGAAAGAAATTTAGCTAAGTTTGCTCGAAGTTGCTAACAGTTCATTCATATTTTATCAAGTTCGACCGAACTTGATAAATTCAAGAAAATTTAGCTAAGTTCGCCCGAACTTGCGAGATTCTTATAAAGTTCAAACTACAAGTTCGCTCGAAGTTAAATCTCAGGAAATTTTTTAAAACAAATCACAAGTTCGACTGAACTTGTGATTAAATTATGAAATTCTTCATTTCACTACCAGTTCGACCGAACTTGTAGTAAATCTAACAATTTTCAAAGTTTTAACGCGTTTTCAGCATACGTGTCTCGATATTCGCGATGGATGATATTCAGAGAGCATTTATGTCAGGAGTGGGTACATCCAATGCCAATGTCATATAGCAAGTCAATCTAGACAAAGAAATGTGCACGTCCGTTAAACCGTCAAAGTTAATGAGCATGGACGAGTACGAAGCATGGAAGGAGAAATTTACCTATTGGGTTCAGGCCATGCATTTCCAAGGCTGGGTGTCGATTGAGAGAGGTTATACTGGTCCGTTAGACGAACATCAGCAAGTTCTGGAGAAGTACAAGTACTCCACAATTCAAAAGGATGAATACATTGCTGAGAAAAAGATGATAAGCCTCATTCAACAATCTGTTAAAGAGGATATTCTGGTTTTGTTGCCTGAATATATGATTGCGAGAGATCTCTGGCTATCATTGCAAAAGAAATACCAAGGAAGTGCAGAGATGATCAAGAGTAAGAAAGCTCTCATCCTGAAGGTGTTCAATATCTTTAACATGTTGAAGGAGAGACAATGAAACAGATGATTGAGCGTTTCTGTCATCTGAAAGTCCAAATGAGAAGACACGGTCTTGAGAAGGCAGAACAAGAGTACATCGATAAGCTTGCAGATGCGTTACCTGACGGAGAGTGGACTACGTATCTCATGGTCTTGAAAGAAAGCCATAACTGGGAATTCTTTAAACTGTCTACATTCATCGACAAACTAGAAGGTCACGAAATGGAACTCCTGAAGATCGCAAAGTCGAAGAATGCTAACATTCTTCAAGATGTTGGTATGTATTACAAGAACGGAATGCAAGACATCATTTCAAGTCCAAATATTCAAACAACATTTAATGCAAACATAACTTCTTCGCCATAGAATTAACCACAATATGATCAAAGTCCACAAAGCTCTTCGTTCTCAAGCACAGGGTCAAATGCTTCTTATCAGAGTCAAGAAATCAGAATCAACAAACTAAATTTGATCCAAATGTGTACAAGTGTAACATTGCCGTAAATCAAAACAATGTTGTCTCTGAGCAAGTTGTAAAACAACACATGTCACTTCTCGCTACTGTTCTAGAATCATATCAAAGTCTTGTAGCTGGAAAGATCGGCAATCCCGAAATGACCGCCGAAGACTACGATCAGGTGGACGAAGAAGAGCTTGAGCTGATGGATATCAAGTGGTCACTAGCTTCTATTAATCAAAGAGTCACAAGTTGCACTCACTGGCCGAGATATCGTAAATTCAAGCAACAAGCTAGGGTTCGACAAATCGAAAGTCACTTGTTTTAGATGCCGACAAAAAGGGCATTTTAAGAGAGAATGCAAAAACCCTGAAGCAAAGGGAAATCAGAGTCCACTTGGTGGAGGCAACGAGTATTACAAGAAATCTCTTCAATATAAGCCTTTCCCAAAGAAGACACAGGTTGAAATCCAAGAGAAACTAAACAGTAATAACACTGAGAAGGCAATGGTTGCTTCAAACGAAGATGATGGATTCGATTGGAATTGTTATATCGGTAAGAAGACCGGAGTTGCATTGATGGCTGAGATCGTTGAAGATACTTCTTCCGAAGAAGAAGCAGCGATTGGAAATGCTCTACTGGAAGAGTATCTTCAACAACAGGAAGAAGAAGAAATGTATCTTCACATGAAGACACAGGGTATTTTAACTTCTAACTCATCTTCTAGTTTTGCAGGTAACTTTGATGGAAGTTCTCATGAGCAAGTGATCGAAGAGAAGTCAAATGAAGAAGTTACTGATGTTGTTCAAGAAGTGACTGCTGAAAACCTCAAGGACTTTGCCGATAAAGCTATGATGGCGAATCTAACCAAGATAGGGCCAGAGGTAAAGGAAGTTGTCAAAGTGCAAGTTGTAGAGGTTGTAAAACCTTGTACAAAATGCATTGAGCCATGTGCTGAATGTGCCGAAAAATCATAAATCATCGCTGAACTCAATGTACATAATGAACATTTCAAATACGATTATCGTACAATGAAGGAAGTGTATGACAAAATGAAAGATGTTATGGCAGGCTCGATAGAAATAATATTGAAAAACATGATACTATAAGGATGCTGAAAGGTACGGTGATGGATAAACAAAAAGCAGTAAACATTTACATTAACACCATTGCGGAAACTAAACAACAGCTCCAGGACATGAAAATTGAAACAGAATGTGTTCAACACTTTTAAGAAGTTACACAACTACACATATGTCATTGATCACATTCTTCCCACAATTCCATCGGAAGAAAAATCTAAAAAAAATTGGTAAAGAATACAACAATGTTCCTCCACCCTATTGCGAGAAGTATTGTCGCAAAACAGTTGATGGGATGGATAAGGCACTCAACATTGAGTTGTTATCTGAAAAGAAAAATGAGTTGCCGGAGAACATTGATGTAGTCTATATGAAATCAGATGATGACAATGCGATAGTGAAAAAGGTGGTTGAAAATGTTCTGAACGATTTTGATGATGGCAGCTTTGAGAGCGCCACCTCGAGTTTGAACAGTTCTGAGACAAATTCCGAAGATGACGATACATCATCGGAAGATAATCTATGTGATGATCCTAACGTTGTCATGTAAAAGGTTAAGGAATCTGATATATTATACTTTGATGATAGTTTTCCGATTCGGAACGTCAAAGAAAATCAATTGGATAAACTGTTTAAACTAGTTGAAGTCACATCAGAAGACGTGGAGAAAAATGAAAAGAAATTCTATTCTAAACCCAAAATAAATTACAATAACTACTGGAGAAAGGGTGGTGATCATCCGGAAAACCGGAGAGCTGGGTTAGGTCTAGATGAGGAAGAAGAACCGGTTAATAAAATGTCACCATTTCACGAGTACAAAGATAAAAACATGAAATTCGTTTATGGGACAAACATGGTTCATGAGGAGAGTTTGATTGGGAAGCAATCAAGCGACGAGTTTAAGAAACCAAAAGAACTTCGAGATAAGGCGAAACTCACAAGTGGTGGAAAATCCACTAGTGGACACTTACATGATAATCGGATTTGCTTCAAATGCAACGAAGTTGGTCATATCGCACGGAATTGTCCGAAATCAAAACCAGCTAATCTTTGAAAGAAAGAAAGTTCAGATGTTGTGAAACCAAAGCAACCAGAGTTTGTAAAACCGGTCACGATTTTGAAAAGAAACGAATCAACACTTGATGAGAAACTTAAATCTGAAAAGAAGTTTGCAAATTCAACTTTCAAAAAAGGTGAATCTTCAAAAGCAAACAAAACAAAGTTTTACATCAAAAAAGCTAACATAAAGTCACAAGCCTGGATTGCAAAAAGGAAGTTGCCAACATCTGAAATCACTAAGTCTGAGCCTGTTAAGACTAGTGATAACATGAAAGAATCAAACTCTGAAATCACTAAGTCTGAGTCTGTTAAGACTAGTGATAACATGAAAGAATCAAAATCTGAAATCAAAATTGAAAATGTCAAATGTTTGAAAGATAAAAAGAAAGTGAAGTTTTCGAACATAAACATCATAGAAAATCCAGATGATGAATATGAATTTGATTATGCTGATGAGTGTGAATTTGATTACGATGATGGTTATCCAATTGAACCCAAGACCAAGAAGGCTTGGGTTGCGCTATTTAACTAATTGTTGAAATGTGCAGGGGCTCCAAAGATCCATACTTTCCAAGTGGATTCTGGATAGTGGAGCTTCCAGACGTATGACAGGAATGAAAGCGCTCTTGTTCGACATAAAAGCTATCAATGGCGGATATGTTGGATTTGCTGGAAACCAAGGTGGAAGGATTGTCGCCGAGGGAAAGCTCTCAAACGAAGTTGTTTTATTTGATCAAGTGAACTACATTACGGAGCTTGAGAACAATCTTTTGAGTATTTCTCAAATTTGTGATAAGAAGTTTACCGTCCACTTCAACGATAAAGAATGCATGATCATTAAACCGGGTTTCAAAATACAAGACGAGTGAATACTCATGCGTGCACCAAGAGAGAATGATTTGTATGTTCTTGATATGGGAAATACTACTTCTTCTTCAAAAACAACACAATGTTTTGTTTCGAAAGCTACTGAGAAGGTGTCAATCTTATGGCATAGAAAGATGGGCCACATTCACCTGAGAAAGATGAATCATTTGGTGCATAATGATTTGGTGGAAGGTGTGAATCTGAAAATTTTTCATATGACAGATAATTGCCGCGAGTGTAAAAAGGGAAAGCAGATCAAGAAATCTCATCCAAGAAAGATTCTCAATTCGATAAAGTTGCCGCTCGAAAGTCTTCACATGGATTTCTTCGGTCCAGTGAATGTCCGAAGCATCTCTGGAGATCTCTACTGCTTGGTAGTCACGGTTGATTATTCCCGATACTCGTGGGTATTCTTCCAAGGATCAAAAGATAGACGTTTGAAAACTTAGTGATTCTTTTCAAGAAACTTGAGAACCTGTACCATCTTTCGGTGAGACGCATTAGAAGTGACAATGGTACTGAATTCAAAAACACCAAAATGAGGGAATTCTGCAACGCTAAAGGGATTTTGCACGAGTTTATTGCACTATATACTCCGCAGCAAAACGGTGTCGCTGAAAGGAAGAACATAACTTTAATCGAAACTGCAAGAACCATGCTTGCAAACTCAAAGCTTCCAGTCAGCTTCTAGAGTGAAGCAGTTGCAACGGCTTGTTACACACTTAACAAAGTCTTAACAGTCAAACCAACAAAGAAGACCTGTTTTGAGATGATCAACCGACGGAAACTGAATTTGAAGTTCTTAGAATCATTTGGAGCGCCATGTACTGTAATCGATCATGATGGCAAATTTGGGGCTAAATCACTCGAAGGTTTCTTTGTCGGATATGCAAGTCCGCTACAAAGAGTGTATATTCCATCGTTGAGAAGAGTTAGTGAAGCACAACATGTTGATTGTTTTAACTATACGGTCCTGTTCAAAGAAAAGGTGATGCATGGTTATTCAACTATCAAGACTTGTGGAAATCGTTTGATTTGCCTGAAGAACCATCAGATGAAGAAATTGCAGCTCTTTATTATCTTCATCAATCAGCAAATTAAGAGCAAATTGTCAGACCATTGTGGTTAATCAACTCACATTGGGATCATCTTCTTCTGGTGCTAGTTCAAGTAATAGCGATGGTCAAGAAACTCAAACAGAACAAGTGACACCGACTACAGAACCAGTCAATACTGCAGTGAATCCTAATCTTTCTAAAGCACAAAGGTCAGACTCGGACGAGGCTCCAACATTCGATGCCGATGGAGAATCTTCTTCAGATGAAAAAGCAGGGCAGATTACAAGTTTAGTGAATGAATCTGCAAGCCCGAGTAGTGCTCCTGAAGTTGAAGTAGTGGTAGATCAAAATATCACAAATCAAGAGAATACTATGGTTGTTCCAAGCGAAGTGATGCCAAGATCATATTCTTATCATCCATCAAATTCTATAATAGGCGAATTACAAGCTGGTGTGAGAACACGGAGTCAAATAAGAAAATCTTTGAGTTGTTTCTATACTTGTGTTGCCCCAATTCAAGAATATTGCTACTATTCATGTTTCATATCCCAGATAGAGCCAAAGAGTGTTTCTGAAGCTTTAGGCGATGAAAACTGGGTATAAGCAATGCAAGAAGAACTATTACAGTTCGAGAAGTTAGGAGTGTGGAAGCTTGTAGACCTACCTGAAAATCAGAAAGCAATTGATACTAAACGGGTCTTTAAATGCAAGCGAGACGATCGAGGAGTTATAGTTCGAAACAAAGCTCGGCTTGTTGTCAATGGATTTCACCAGCATGAAGGGATAGACTACACGGAAATCTACGCACCAGTAGCTCGCTTAGAATCCATTCGAATATTTCTTGCTTTCGCAGCATGGAAGTGATTTAAAGTCTATCAGTTGGATGTCAAATCAGCTTTTCTGTACGGAAAATTACGCGAGAAGGTGTAAGTCGGACAACCACTGGGGTTTGTCGATCCACTCAACAAAAAGAAAGCATATCTTCTTGATAAAGCACTTTACGGTTTACACCAAGCCCGAGAGCTTGGTACGAGACGTTATCACAACATCTCGTGGGAATCGACTTTGTCAGAGGAACTGTGGATAGTACTCTCTTCACTAGAGAAGTTGGTAGTCATCTAATTATTGTTCAAATCTATGTGGACGACATCATCTTTGGATCAACGAATGATAGTCTTTGTAAGAAGTTTGAGGGCATCATGAAGAAGAAATTCGAAATGTCTTCGATGGGCGAAATGAAATTCTTCCTCGGATTGCAAGTAGATCAACTTCCAGACGGTATTTTCATTCATCAGACTAAGTATGTGCACGACATCTTGAAGAAGTTTGATATGGAAGCTCGAAGCCGTTATCTACTCCTCTTGCTCTTAATCATGGGATTTGCATCGTTGAAACAGGAACCAAAGTTGATGAGACGCTCTACAGATCAATGATAGGATTGCTGATGTATCTGACGGCGTTGCGCCCAGATATCATGTATCCTACCTGCCTTTGCGCCAGATATCAGTCTAGCCTGAGAATATCACACATGCAGATCGTGAAGCAAATCTTCAGATACTTGAAGGGATGTCCAAGCACCGGTTTGCGGTACCCGAAAAATGATAACTTCGATATTGCAGGATATGTTGATTCTGATTTTGGTGTAGATAAGTTGAATTCAAAATTGACTACAATGGGATGCCAGTTCTTCGGAACAAGAATGGTAACTTGGCAGTGTAAGAAACAGACTACGGTCGCTCTCTCTACTTGTGAAGCTGAGTATATCTCGGCTTCCAGCTGCTGTTCACAGATTCTGTGGATACATCAGCAGATGAGAGACAATGGTCTGTAATTTCTCGACACTCCGTTGTATGTTGATAATAAGGTAGCGATTGATATAACAAAAAATCTGGTTCATCACTCACGCACTAAACACATTGAAATTTGTTATCACTTCATTCATGACTGCTACGAAAAGAAGTTGGTGCGAATAGAAAACATCCACACCGACGAACAAAAGGCAGATTTTTATACTAAACCATTTTCTTTACCACGATTTAAATACTTGTGGAGAATTAATGGTATGAAAAATTTGCTGACAGGTGCGGACGCTGAGGTTGAATACGGATCGGACGACGAGTTCACGTGATCCACATTGGTTTGTCAACATCTTTCTATTTTAGAATTTTATTAAAAACTAAAATACAAAAATATGTTTTTGATTTTAGGGGGAGAAATGTTACAGAAAATACAAAAACATTTAAAAATTTTAAAACTCAAAAACATATGAAAAAAGCAAAAAGTACAAAAACATTGAAAAAGAAAAAAAGAATTCGATGTCACAAAAAGGAAATGATAGTACATCAGTGGACTATCACAGTATGCTAAAGAAATGTAAAGTTTAAAAGTGATAAACAAGTCATACTGTGGATGTGTTGATAGGCTAAACACGTTCAGTAAATTGTTTTCGAGATATAAACTAAATTTTACAACTGATTAATCTTGTGGATTAACACATCTTGGATATATGGACTTAGTACTCCGAAATTTCGTTTGAGAGATTGCCTGATTCTGAGATACGAGGTCTTTATAGATAGTTGATATCTGGGGTATTATACAAGTTCTTTTAATTTTGCGGAAGCAATAGCCTAGAACTTCTATAATACTTTCACAATAAACCCCTAAACTGCACGCAATCTTGAAAAGTATCAAAAGATCTAATCATTTGTAGAGCTAAAAAGATTCCTTAAGTGGAACACACATTAAAGTCGAGCCTTCATCTCCTGTCTGTACGGAAGTACCAACCTGAGCTCTCAAGGTCTCGCACAACCCAGATACAGATATCAATTATGCTATATTCACCTGTAAGATAAAATCTAGGAATCTTGATACGAGAGTATATTCAAGAAGTGGGAACCACAGATAAGTCAAGTTTCATAAATCATACCTTAACATATCTTGAAACAGTTTAGAAACGTGTTAAATTTAAGTGGACAAACATATCGACAATCTAGGTGAACGAGTTTAAAACTTAAAGTCATCTAAAGGTCAACGGTACTGGTGATATGTCTCAATTAACTGATATGATCCTTTAACACGAATTCACAAAAAATATGTCTGTAAATATGTTTGTACATAGTTTACATTGTTCTGTACATAGTTTATCAGCTTTACAGATTAAAACCAAAAGATTTTCAGTATGTTCTAGCATAAACTTAGAAAAATACAAAAAGATTTTGTTTCTACATTGTTTTCAGCAAACCAATGTTGGAGAACGGATCTTCGGAGTCTGGTAAGGTGCTAAACTGGTGGGAATCTCACTGACAACGGGCTGGGAACTAATTTATAAAATCCAAAAAGTCAAAATGATGAAAAGTTCATTAATTTGAAACTTTGATTTTGAAAATATCAACAGTTTGTTCGTAAAGGGTCAAACCTGGGTCATTAACTTGGACTCGGCAGACAAATCGGTTAATCAAGGTCATTAACTTGGACTTGGTCAACTGAGTGGATTTTCATAACTGGTAAAAAGTGGAAAGTTCAGGGTCTTGATTGAAAATTTTGAAAAATTTGAATTTGAGCTTACGCAAGTTCGACCGAACTTGCTTAACTGCTTAAAAGTTCATCTGACAGCAAGTTCGACCGAACTTGTGAGATGGACTGTTTTGAAAAAAGGTTAAGTTCGCCCGGACTTCATGGGCCTTTGATTCATTGGGCTTGCAAGTTCGCCCGAACTTGCTTGGGTATTTATATCCAGCATGTTTGGACGAACTCATTACTTGCACCCATTAACTCTCTGAGCGAACTTGACAGAATTTGAGCGATTGTGTGAATTTGGCAAAATTATACCATTAAACTGCCGAAATTTTTAGTTGATATTGTTGATTTGCACACCAGGTGTGTAATCAATCTTTGATCTGTTATTTGGGCCGATTTGATGAACTAAGATCTAAAAATGCTAAAATCTGATAGATCTAGGATATATTGAACTAAATTGAACTTAAAATCATGATTTACAACATAAATCGACCATGGATGACTGATAAATTTGATTAGAATCATATGTTTTGGTTTAGCAGGTTGTTGAAGAACATAACAAGTTCGGAGCCGAACTTGTTATCAAGTTCGACCGCACTTGTTGATAAAACATTGATAAATCTGATAAAACCACAAGTTCGATCGAACTCAGTATAAAATATGAAATTTTGTTTTTGAATGTAAGTTCGCTCGAACATATAAAATGAATTGAATTTGTGATTGAGTGTAAGTTCTCCTGAACTTATGATTGAATCATTGAACATGTATTTGAGACATGTTCGGGCGAACTTGTCTAAACTGCTTGCAAAACCCACATCAAGTTCGCCCGAACTTGATGAAAATATGTTGAAAAAATTTTGTAATTTTTCTCGTAATGAGTGCTATTTGATTTTGCATCATTTTTCAGGCTCAAGTACCAGCGCAGGTGATTTCTATGGATTTTTCTAAATTCCATAATACTTGTATCACGCTCGACAAGACGATATGTCCATCGCTGAAGGAGTACGAAAGCATCCTAAAGTTTTTGAAGGATTGTCCTATTCACAGTTCCATTACAGAGCGCACATTATCTTATCATTCACATACTTATCATTTCTGGATGAATGCGAAGCTCAGAGAAGATAAGAAGACTATTATTTCATCTGTTCAAGTCGGAAATGAAGTTAAGGAAATCTCTGGTAGTGAAGATGATATTCTAAGGATCTTGCAGTTTAATGATGACAAAGACGATCCTATTTTCTTGGACTTAAAGATGGTGAGAGGTTGTTTCTATCGCATGGGCTATAAGGGGAGCATTAATAAGCCGACTTTGCAGAAAGGGGAAGTGCCTAATCCCTACAAACTACTCATGCATGCTATCATACACACTTTCAGTCACCGTAAAGTGGGCCTAGACGATGTGCAATACTACATGGCCTGTATGGCAACGACGTTGATTTTGAAGAAGCCGTTCAAATATTCAAAGCTTGTGTTTACACATATGACGAAGAACATGGATGATTCAAGATTGTGTTTGTATCCAAGGTTTGTGCAGATGCTAATTCATGAGAAGGTCACAAACATTGCACGTGATCCGAATGATGTCTTATATCTCAGTCACCTTGATGATACTACTGTTAAGAAGTTGATAAAGTTTCAAAAGCATGATTCAGCACTGGTAGCAAAGCTAGTATTTGGGGCGATTAAAGATGAAAGTGATATTGCGCCGGCTGACAAAAAATGGAGGAAAGACGGAAGTGGTGACGAGAAAGAGTTGAATGATGAGAATGAGTGGTTTAAAGCTTTCAACCCGAAAGTTCGCGGTGATTGGTTTCTTAAAGCTGAAGTTGAAAAGCCTAAAAAGAAGCGAGCAGCTAAAAAGGTTGAAACGATGCTCATTGATGAAGACGAGCCAGAAAATGTTCAAACAAAGGCTGGCTCGAGTGCTACGGTAATTATTGAAAGTCAGGAAACTGTTAAAATGACTCAGTAAGATGATGTTATTTCAGCTACCTCTGAGAATGATGAAGATTCTGATGAAGCACCTGAGAAAGAAGCTGAAAAGTCAAAAGCAGATATGGAAGTTGAAAAGGAAAAAGAAATGGATGCCGATTTTGTTCCAGAGTCTGAAGAAGAAAGACCCAAGAAAAAAGCAAAAAGAACAAAGTCTTCCGCAACTGAAATTTCAAAGAAGACTACAGGGTCTCCATCAGCAAAGGGCAAAAAGACAAAGAAAGCCCAGAAACCACCAAGTCGTCGTTATATTGGAAAGCTGAAAAGCGAGAAGTTACACAAGAACCTTCTGGCGCACAGGAGAAAGGAGCAACACAAGAACCTCCTGTTGTTATTACTGCTGAAGCTGAACATCCAGGAGTTACACAAGAACCTCCTGAGACCGTATTGTTAGAGATTCCGGTGATGCAATCCCCAGATCCAAAGTCTTCTCATCTTGAAGGATCTTCACCGAAATCAAACCAAAGGCTGCTACTCCAAAGTCGACACCAAGATCTTCAAAGGCAAATCTGTTTGGTGATATGTCAAATGAACCAATTAGTCTTCAAGATCTAAATGATTTCTTTCCAGAGACGAATATTGATCGTCTTGAAAAGCGTGTGAAGACTCTAGAAGAGAAAGTTCAATAGAATGAGGCTGAGAAAGCAGAGCTGATAAAGAAAGTAAATCAAAGCTCAGTGGAGAAAGAATTGTTAGATGATAAGGTCAAAGTGTTGGAAAACGAAAGAGAATTCTTCAAAGCCCTAATTGAAAGTTTGCAAGACGCAAATGAAAAGCTACAAACAGAGATTGCTGATCTGAAAGCAATTCAAGCCCTAAATGATCGAAGGTTTACAAGGATGCAGAAAGTATTATTTAATGCTCTGAATATTGATTTCATAGCTGAATATGATTGTTTAGACAGACAAGAAGCGAAAGAGAGAGCAGAGAAAGAACTTGCTGCTCGTGGTAAAGGTAAAGGTGTTGAAGGTGAAGCACCTAAATCATCTGAAGCTACCGAAAAGCATGTTGATGAATCTAAAAAATCTTTTGAGTCAGATATTCCTAAGGTTGACGAATTTGTCAAGCCTTCTGATCCTGTAAATGTTTCTGAAGAAAAGGACGATGAAGAAGCAGAAGATGAGGATAAAGATGGTGATGACAAGAAGGATGATTCGGATTATGAAGATTGGAATTATGCTGATGATGATGATGGTGATGATGATCAGGGAGGAGTTGGTGTGAAAATCAGTGAAGCAAAAGTCTCTGATGAATTTGATTTTTCTTCTTTGATGGATGATGAATCAAATAAGATGGATGATCAGATTGAGCGGGAGTCAGGGTAAAAAGGGCCAAGTGATGATGTTGATATGATTGATGTTGATACGTTTGCAAAGCCTGTTGCTGCCGTACCTATAAAGCCTTTGATTTTGATGCTTGAACACAATGTAGAGGAAGGCGAATACGTGCACAATTACACGAAAGAAGATTTGGCAAAGTTGATTGAAGTTGATGATGAAACTCTTGAATTTGATTTTGAAGAGCAAGTGATGAATGTTAACACGTTTGAGCCGAATGATTATCAGTATATACGAAGGTTAGAAGCTGATGAGTACAACAGAGTGATAGTAGCGGATTGGTCTTCTGATGATGAAACAGAAAGAACTGCTAAGTACGTTGGTCCTAACACTGATAGTTTTCCTACTTTCGAGGAGATGTACAATAAATTAAATGAAGATATGTTGAAAGAGAAAATCGAAGAATCGATACGTGAAGGTAAAGTTCCGAAACCAATGACGTAGGAGGAAATAGCATAAGCTAAGAAGTCTTGGTTTAAAGAGATGGCGCGCGAACGTAAGTTTCGACGTCTTCTAGCATTCTGTACCCGAGATAAAGATGTATCTTGTTGGGGGATATCCTAAGTTGGGGGTGGTTCAAGGAGTTGAATGTGTATGCTATAAAACGTGAGTTTGGAGTGCAATACTTCAAATACTTAGCAGTTTTCAAGACACTACCGTATTGGGATGTGGAGGAGCTTGTTCAAACTGTGAATGTCACATATCATATGAAATTTATTGATCAGTTATTATGGAAGATGATCAAGTTTGAAACGACGAAGGGGTTTAAGTATTGGAAGCTGTTTATTCCAAGACGTCTCATCAAAACAAATAAGAAGAAAGGGGAAAAAGATATAACGTTGATTATGAAACGACCAAGAGCGATGAGAAACATGCCGTTGATGTCGATTGAGCAAAATTTCTATCCAGTGTTCAAGTGGTGGCAGATAGATCCAACTACATGTGAAGCCGTTATTGTTTTACGATTTGAAGAACACTTGGATATCACGAAGGAAAGGGTTGAGATATTGGGATTTCAGGGCATGAGAGGGCTATGGAGGACGATCAGGAATTTTAGACCCAATGTGGCTTGTCAACTGTTCAAGAGAAGATATCAAGTGCTTGTTCTACAGCAAGATAGTATTTGAGGAACGTGAAAAAGAACAAGCTATGCAATATCAAAGAGTTGTGAACGTTTGCTATGCACGTGAAGTGAGTTCAGGGAAGATGTGGCTGACAAGCTGGAGAGAGCTAAAACGGGTTGAATTTCTAAAGGAAGAAAAGCGTCTAGAAGCTATACACGAGAAAGGTAGGGCGTCAAGGCTTGTAAGGTTTCAGTTCATGAACAAAGTGCCTCCTACAGATGAGACGCCAGATCCGAAGCAAGAACGACGAAAGAAGCCTTACAAGAATTTCTTCGTTCGTGTTCGTTAATGTTTATTTTGAAGACAGAGTTTTGAAGACTAATACAAGACGAAGACGATATCCAAGGGGGAGTCTGTTGGTGCAGAATGTCTATATCTTAGTCTTATATCGAGTCTGTATAGATTGTAGTTGAATAGGCTAGCAAAACGAAGTATTTATGTAGTTTTGGGACTAGTTCGCTCATGTGATGCTTGTGAAGTCAAGTTCGGCCGAACTTGACTAGGTCAAGTTCGGGCAAACTTACCGATCCCACTGGCGAACTTGTTGTCCTATAATTAGCTAGCTTGTCATCCTCATTTGTAACTTTGGCATTTATGAGGCGAAGCTCTATCAATTTGGAGACTCGATGTTATATCAATAAAATTGACGTTTAATTGACTAATTCTTGTTATTTGCTATTATGGACAATAGAGATCAAATCTAGGTTCCTATGAATTGAGGATCGATCATACATATGTTAGAGATTGTGTTATGATTTTTGTTGGTTCTTGATTGATGAGAGATTCTTGGAAGATTGTTGCATGCATGAGCAAAAAGGGTTTTTAAATAAAATTCACATGATGGATGATGAATATATAAAAAGTGGGTTTTTTGATGTATATGTGTACATGTGTGTATGTCTTGTACATGGATATATGTATGCATGCATGTGGTTTTTGTAAAGGTTCACAAATGTTATGCATGCAATCATCCATCATAGGATGATGATTAGATTAACATGATATTTTGGATTATATGAGGATGAAATAAATGTGTGTTTTGTTGGTGCATATTCTGTGACAACAACTTAATAGTTTAAGTATTTAGTCTTTTGATATTTTGTATTAGGCGTAGCTTATTGGTTAGTGAGTTAATTATTGTAATGGGCTTGTAGAATGGCCTAGCCTAGTAGGAAGCCCAGTTCACAGACACGTGGTATATAAACATGTTTTGTGATTAGGGTTTGTAATGCTTAGAGAATTCTAGAGAGAGAAAATGTAGAGCTTAGAGAGAGAAAAATGAAATTGTGTGAGAGACAAGATCATAGAGATAGGCTGTGAGGTTGTGTGAGTCTTGAGTTAATTGTAAAACTGCAAGTATGGGTAATTAATAGAAGACTGTTTAATATAATTTTGTTTCTACTTTTTTTGGAGTATAATTTGGTAAAAACAGTTTTCGGACTATTTTTGTACGGTTTTACCGGTACGTTTACGGTTAAACTCGACAAGGACCAGTCCAGAAGTTAGATTTGGATTTTGACACAAGTATACCAAAATCCATTTAAGCTTTTAAGCTGCGTGATGGCCAAAATGGATAAGTTCAGTGGGATTGCGAATAACTGGCCAAAGCTGATAAACGTTAAAGAATATGCTGATTAGAAGAAGAAGTTTGAGGCATTTGTTCAAAGTGAAGATGCTAGAATGTGGAGTTGTATGATTGATGGGTACATTGATTCCACACGTCGAGTTGACGGGAGAGTTATTCTGATTTCATATGAGAAGATGGATGAATATGAGAAATGGATGTTTGATACTGAGAAGCGAGCTTTAGCAGTGATAAAGAAATCCTTACCTGCGGAAATTAGTTATATTTTCAATAAGTATGTGACATCTAGAGAGCTGTGGAAAGCTCTAGTAAACCATTATCAGAGTTCTTCAGGAAAGATTACAAGCAACCGTGCTTCTGTGAAAAGTGTCAGCTCGGATGTTAAGTCAATTAGACACTCATGTGTAGCTGAGACAACTGTGGTGAAGGATTCAGAAGTAAATATTGTGGTGAATGAAAAGAAGGAGACTGTTGAGAAGAAGGATGCAAAAGTTTCAAAGTGCTTGAATGGTGTTAATGAACTTACAACAGAGGTGAAGGTAAAATCAGAATCTATAAGTCGTACATGTCATAATTGCATTGAACTACAAGGTAAATTTAACAGACTATCGGAGCAAGACAAAATTCTATTAGCTGAATTAGAAAAATTGAAAGAGTCAAATGTTCTTTTGATTAAAAGAGAGTCAAATTCTTTAAATAAACTCAAATCAAGTGAACAAGAAATCAGCAGTTTAACAAGCAAGGCCAATGAACTGTTGCAGATCATTGATTTGGCTCGTGAAACTGTGAAGGATAAAACTAATGAATTTTCTGAAAAATGCAGGGAATTGGCCGCTTCACAAGTCCAAATCGTTGAACTTAATGGAAAGTTAGTCAAATTTGGAAAATCTTCGTTAGTTAGGACTCAGATATAGGAAAGGTTGAAAAAGAGTAATGATAAAACGAGAGTGGGGTTTGGTAAAGCCTCACCTTCAAAGCATCAGGACTACTCTTTTTTACCAAATGAGAATGAGCTAACTGATTTTGTGCCCGCTGCACAAGCTGTAGTGGTTCCGATAACTGTGGACTTGCCTAATAGTCCAGTTTCTTTGAAAGAATATGTTGGATCTAACAGTACACCTCATAAATTGGATGAGGATACTGAGGATGAAAAGAGAAAAACATTTAAAAAGGGATTTAACAAATTTATAAGAAAAAATCATGTTTTAAATGTCACAATAAAGGGCATGTGGCGAGTTGTTGTCCTTTTAAGAAGAATAAAGGAAAAGTTGATGAGGTTAATGATGGGAATAGGGTTGGTAATCAATCCAGATTTCAATCAAAGACTTCACCATCAGAAAGATTTGATAGACCAAGAAGCATTTCTCCACAATTGAGTCATTTAATGGTAAATCAAATCAGTTTCAAAGTAGAAATTTTGGATATCAAAATCGATACCAGTTTTCTGGTAATCGAAATTTTCAATAAAGAAATGGATATAGGATTTTTTTAACTCAAATGTTTAAAAAAATCCAAAATTTTTACAAAGTTCATGGTTTGATATGGGACAAGAAGGTTTCAAATGAGTAATTTTCAAAGGTTGGAAACTCCAAGAGTTTATTGGGACTCTCGTGACCATCAACCTTGTCAAAATCAATCTTGGAAAGATGTTCATATTTTTTATGAGTCTGGAAAACCCAAGACTATCTGGGTTTGGGTTCTTCATTCTAACTGAGTTGTTGAATGAGTGCAGGGTGACCAAGAAGGACTGTTGATGTGTTCGACAGTAGTTATTCCTGTAAAGCATCTGAGGTAAATGGTAGGTTAGAATTGGTTACGAACTATTTACTATAGTGATTATTATGTTTTTTTAAACTTCAAAATTGAAAAACTTATTGTCAGATTGAAGTGGGAGTCTGTTTGTGTTTTTAAATTTCTGTTTTTAAAACTTGCTCCATAAAAACATAAATTTAGGGGGAGAATATTCCCTAAACCAAAAAGAGTTTAGATAGTGCATGAGTTTAGGGGGAGTAAGTTAAAAATTTTAAAAATCCAAAAACATTGAAAAACATAAAAAAGGAAAAACTGAAAAAAGAGTTTTCATGGTGCGAAAAAGAAGAGTTGATAGTACATCAGCAAGTTAGACTGTTAAACTGAAATTGTAATTAAATTGCTTAAGTGTGATTGCAGCTTCATCATATGATGTACCGATAGGCAAGAAACATGAAATATTTAACTTACCATGGTGATTTAAACATAAAAGAACTGTGTATAAGTGGGTAACATATTAGTGGCATATGGTTTTATAACCTTAAATCTTGTGTTGATAGATTGCTAAAATCTAAAGTATTGGGTCTTTATACTGTTATTTCATCCGGGGTATCAGGGTTGTCCTTCTGCAGCATCCAGATATATGTTGACCTAGGCACAACCAGGATATCTTAAAAGAGCTAAAAATGCCAAATCCTAGAAATTGAAGAAGCTCTCCTAGAGAATCATTCAAATGTGCAAAATGTATAATCGTACCAAAATCTATAGTATTTGTCTTAACCCTCATTGGATATTGGTCTCTTTGCTGTAGAGAATTTCTGACCAGATCACCAATAATCTGATGTTGTAAATCAAAAAGGATGAATTTCGGTATACTCACCTACTACAATAAATCTTTGTGCATACCTTGATCGTGAGGATATGTCATGAAGTGGGACACACTAGTATGTCAGTAAAAAATTACCTTAATATATAACTGGGTAATGGTACTTGAAATGTTCATGTGTTTTTTTTAAGTGGACAAACATACTGGTAATCGTCTTGAACTTTGATTCACAAAAATCAAAAGAGAAAATTAACTGAAAATGTGAAACAGTTTGATTTGGCTGATATGATCTTCTTGCACATGATTCTCATAAAAGGATGCATTGTAAATATGTTTGAGTTTTTTTTAGTTGTTTTATTTATATCAAAAAACCAAAAAGATTTTTTTAAAAGACTTCCATATTGAACTGACAGGTTGTTATTGATGAGATAAAATAGTGGTTTATCTTTACTGTGAAAAAGACTAATGGTTTTTCTAGATACTTGCTAGTGTTTCTAAACAGATTGATGTTGTTATCAAAATGAAGTGCAAAACTCAAGTGAAGCGCAAATTTAGAGTGAAGTGCAGAGCGTGAGAAGATGCATGGTAGGATCCTTCTACTACATTGCAGAGAGATATGGAAAATTGGAGCTTACTTGCTTAACCAAAGATTGCTAGTTCACTGATTTACAAGGAATGAATTTTTTGGAGATTAGTAGCATCAGCTAAGGGGGAGTCTGTTGATGTCAGAATCTGTGTGTAGCTGAAGCTATCCAAAGACCAAAAGAACACGAGATGTTTGAATACAAAGTTACACTATGAAGCTATTGTCAAGGGGGAGTCTGTTGGTGCATATTCTGTGACAACAGCTTAACAGTTTAAGTATTTAGTCTTTGGATATTTTGTATTGGGCTTAGCTTATTGGTTAGTGAGTTAATTATTGTAATTGGCTTGGAGAATGGCCTAGCTCAGTAGGAATCCCAGTTCACAGACATGTGGTATATAAACATGTTTTGTGATTAGTGTTTGTAATGCTTTGAGAATTCTAGAGAGCGAAAACGCAGAGCTTAGAGAGAGAAAAACAAAATTGTGTGAGAGACAAGATCGTAGAGATAGACATAAACTGTTGGGATTGAACCCTATACAAAGGAACAGATGATACAAAGCAAAATACACTATCCGCGCTTTGGTTACAGCTATCAGATTCGATGTGACTGAAGAAGAAGAATGTGATTCTGATTACGGACGTGTGTTTCTCAGATTCGATGCGTTACCAGATTATCTGTTTCCGATGAAGATTTGCTGATTGAGCAGATTACTGATTTGCTGATCAAATCTTTCTGAAGGGTGCTTAACTCTGATTATGGAAATCGGGATTTCAGATTTTCGAGGGTATTTGTTGATTTGAAGTTTTCCGATGCGGTGATTCGAAGTTTCTATCAATTGCCGGTTGAGTTTTTGATATTTTAGAGTGTGCGGAATAAACTCCCGATGCTCAACGCTTATTAAAAGACTGAACTCGGATGCGGTTATCGTCAAAATGGAGAAGCTGCTGTATTGATTAGATTCGAGTTGGTGGTTATTCGAGAAAATTTGTCGGTCAGGTAAATCACAGGAGGTCGAAAACCATGAAACCAAAGATCTGAACTGGAGTTTTCAGCGGGAATTGAATGTTGATAATGCAAGCATGGATCATCAATTAAGGGGGAATTTGTTGACGCGTCTTGAAGACATCGACATACACCTTGATTGAAGTTGCAGAATATTCAAACACGACTCAGAGTTTTGAAGATCAAGATCAAGCTTCGACAATAACGAACAAGGGGGAATCTGTTGATGCACTTTGTGTTCGTCACTTGTCAAATAGGCTAGATTGAGCGTGTGTTGAATATTGTATAGGTTAGAATCGAACACATGACCAAAATACAGAGCTAATAGTGAAAATGGGAAGAAGTTCGCCTGAACTTTTCATTTGGTGGACAAGTTCGGCCGAAGTTGTCGTATGGTGGACATGTTCGCCCGAACTTGTCCTGGCCATGCCACACTTCAAGCGAACTTGTTGTTGCCTATAAATAGGTGGTGTGTGTTCAATTGTTGTTTAAGTTTTTGCAATCCCTACGGGGAGGTGCTGCCGGATTCTCTCCAGGAACTCCAGCAGCCTGACAATATGTATACTCTTTCGGTATGAATGAAGATACGACTTCCGCTGCACTCTACTTCTACTCCTTTCTCTAATAATATTCTACCGAATCAGTTACGTTTACGCACTAACTTCCGTCTAGAACCGCCTGATCACGGACCTTCAACCACTGCTTCTGAAATGACATTTGGCTTGAAGCTTGGTTATCCTGCACATTTAAACAAACCTCAATTAGTTATGAATTGAAACCCAATCCGTTCTGGATTTAGTTTACCAAATTCATTAACATCTGAAGTAAACAACCCCTCACTTTCTCTTTATATTCAAATAGTTTGATAAAAACTTTATCGGAAAAATTAATTTCCTTTGATTTTTTAACTGTTTGATTAATCAATTTTTTATTCACTATTCTCTATTTTGTCCTCAGATATGTATCTGATGAATTCATTTTACTTGACTGATCACTCTTTGTAGATTAAAACGATTCTTCAGAACTTTTATCTGAAACGATCGTATCCGAGGACAAAATCTTTTCTACATACTCTCTAACTTTCTTCCTGTAAGAGCTGACATTGTGTATATCGGAAGCCGCCATGTGTTCTAATTCCAACAAGTCATCTTTCTACTTTTCAAGATCTGGATGCAAGTGATCTAACATCATCTGTAAGAATCTCGGGAAACCGCCAGATGCGGTCTTTCACCGGATTTATCAACATTTGTGCAAAAACAAGCTTTCTAAAGTTGTATGGAGAGTTGTGCGCAATAGAAGCTATGATACACATCTGGTAGTCAATCAGATCATCCCATCCACCTTTCCTGTGACTAAACGAACAGACGACACAGTGAGCTAGAAAATGATACGGTCTGCCAAGATTGTTGATCTTGAATGGAGCAGCATTTACGTAACCGTTGTACCCCATACGATAGAAGCATCCTTTAACCATTCTCTCTAAGTAGCCTGTAGGATAATGACTTTGATCGTTGATGTCTAAAAATTTTCTGATCAGGTCTTCGGTGATAGCAATCTCAACATCTTTAGTGCTAACTTTAACTACTGATACTATTGCTCTTGGCTGCTCTTGTAGTCTAGCAGCTTTCCAAAATCTCTCAACATGTGACTGATATACGTCGTGTTTCTTTGTAAGAGCGTTGAATATCGGCAACCGCTTTAAAAATTCGTGTATATCTGAAAATGCTGCAAACTTAGGCTCATTTTCATCCAGCAAACAACATGTATTATGCAATGGGCTGAAATCAGTTTTCTTATCCTGCAATGACATAGAGCACAAGAAAATCAGAAAAAAAATTAACACTGGAAATTCTGAGATTTTGTGCGAAAATAGCATATTTCGCACGAAAAATGTTAGAAGATTTTCGTAAGAAAAGACTTCATCTGAAATCATTTATCTACATAGGTTTCGTACAAAAATATATATTTTCGAACGAAAATCTGAATTCATGTCACACCCCGACCGCGTAAAACAACAAACCGCGGCGGAAACGTCGGGGGTGGAGTAACAGAAGTATTGTTTCAACAACCATGGAAATTAAAGTTTTGTATTATTGATTCAAATTGTTTACATTGTCTGGAATTTAACAGAAATATAACATAATTTTATTTGTCTTGCTAGTTTTTAAGTCACTAAAGCCCAAGTCCGCCTAAGTGTAGCATGATCAACCTTAGATATTAGCTCCTGAAACACATGTGAAAATAGGCATGTCAGCATAAAAATGCCTGTGAGATACATAGGTTTTGTTGATGAGGATTCATGACTTGAAGTTAAAATAATAGTTTAACGAAAAGTAGTCATGAACCTTATAAAATGTTTTTTTTTTTCAAAATCATATGAAAATCAATGTGAAAATCAAATGATATAGAAGAAGGATGTATGGTTAAATAATTAACCGGAAGATAATGAATTGTATAAAACATGTCATTTGTAAAACAATGTCTTGTGAAAAATATATGATATTTGTACCAAATATGTCATGTCTTTCTTTATCTTTGTCGAAGTGGTTTAAATAACGCTACGATATGTAATATCATCAAAGCACTTATATATAGGAAGTACCAGCGGCGTATCCACCGTGCTTTTATCATATCAAATACATCTCGTTATTTAAATCCCTTATCAAATAACCACCAAAAATGTCTAGTCAAACAAATGTCAAATGTCATGTGTAAACAATGTAATATGTTACAAAAAGTTAGGTATAAACCATGTCTTGTATAACAAATGTCTTTTATGGCAAGTAAAAAGACTTTACTCAAGCCATATGTATAATGTCATGTATAACCAATGTCATGTACAAAACAATGTCTTGAATAAACCGAAGTTTTAAATCAAAAATCATGTTTTGCAAAACCAATGCTTTATTTGATATGAACATTTATGTAGTTATGTTTATCGCATACATTCAAGCCTTGAGACTGTCGGATAAACCCTTATCAAGTCAAAGGTTTATCAAAAATGTATTCGGATTCTGTCATTCCCTACTTCCAAACAAACCTAGGAAGCGGGGAACGGGATTTGTCAAGTCCTATGGTACCATTACATACTACCGGGCGGCGTGATCAATGTTAATGAATGTATTATGTCTTGTTAAACAAACCAAATGTCTTAGTCAATGTAAGCAATGTCATGAAAAATGTCTTTAAACCATGTACTAAGTATGCTAAGTCAACATACGAAGTAGAAATGTGCATAAAATCGATGTGCTAGCATGCTCAGTCAACATACATAGCAAAATGTAATGTAAATCAATGTACTGATATGATAAGTCAACATATGCCGCAAACGATGTCTTTGAAATCAATGTGCTAGCATGCTCAGTCAACATACATAGCAAAACATAATTGAAATCATGTACTATATATGTACTAGATGAACATAGCAAGTATATGTTATGAAAGCGTGAAAACATGAAAGTATCAAGTAGGCACATGTGTTTCACCCCATGATATTTGAAAACGTAAAAGAGGGGTCTATGTACTCACTTGGGGTTGCAGAAGTATCCTTGTTCAGAAAAATAACAAAGCACAAGAGTCCGAGGAAAATCAAGCGAGTCCTAATATCGGATAATTATGTTAATAAGTTGGGACTTTAATCGGCGGATTGGATAGAATGATGTCTTATAAATCAAATGAGTGTTGGAACTCATATGGTGTGATTTAATAAACTTAACTTTCTGATTTGGAAGTGATCCTTAGTGCTTTTGACCCGTAATGATCCGTTAAGGTAGTTTACGCTACTTTAACATGTCATTTGCGTAAACGCATGATCGGATGGTTAAACATGTCCTATGATGAGTCTTAAATGCCCAAACATGTTTAATAATGTTGTAATAGTAGTTTATATGTCAAAACTTTAGCCACATATGCTTAAAATGAATTTATGCGTAAAAATAGCATTTTGGTCATTTATAAAGGGCATAATAACGACCTATCATAATACTAACCAAACGACGTGGCCATAAGGTATAAACTCAGAGGGTTATTCCCTATATAACTATGGTCACAAATATGTCTTTGGTCAGATCCTAAGATCGACCAAACGGGTCGGATTCGAAAGTCAAAGCAATGGTCAAGACCGCTCGACTTACGACCCTAAACAAGCACTGAACTAAAAGTGACGAGATAGACATGTTTAACATGTCTAACTAAGTTTATAAAACTGATTTGGTATCAAAACAAAGTGTTTTGATACCCGAAAATAGTTCCTTTGAATAATGCGCACTTTGCGCATTATTGACCGAAACCTTGACTCGTCACTTGGACTAGGAAAACGTGGTAATCAGTAGGTATAATCGCAAGGGATTATAACCTTCGTGGTTACGATCACGTTGCAAAGTTCAATTGAACTTTGACTTGACCAGCTAATGGTCAAAACCGAAAGTCAAACAGTAAGTCAAACTGTTTGACTTTTAGCTCATAATAAGCTAAAGAATGAACAAGGCTTGGTTATAGCACTTACTTGCACTCAAGGAAGCCAAGATTACTAGAAAAACTCAGATGGGAGGCCTCCTAATAAGGTAGCAACTCCACATAGAGTTTAGAGAGAAGAAAGATGGAAATGAGCAAGGAATTTGTTTGAAGATAAAGGGTATTTATTGTTGTGGAGGATGAATTTGATGACCACAAGTGTCAAGGACCATTCTAGGATCATTCCACATGCTCAAAGACGTGTCAAGACTAGGCTAGAACTTGGAGATCACGAATCTTGGGTTTTAAAGCTGTAAAATAGCTATCTACCATTTTCTGCTATAACTAAGCATCCCCCGCGCGTCGCGGGAGATCTTGGTGAGTCTCTCGCATGGCGCCTGGGATTCCTAAGTTTCAGAATGGCAGAACAGGTCCCTGCAGCCTAAAACTTGTTTTTCGAGGCGTTTTGGCACTTTTAACACCCGTTAACTCCATTATTAAGCTTTACAAAGAAGATAAAGCATAGGGAACTTGTAAAAAGGGTCGGAAACTTTTCGTATGTCGGTTCGTTTGGCGGTACGGTTGCGGTTTTCGGTTAATTACGACGGAAGTCGTAACGAACGCGCAAATGACCGTACACACGTAACGAGTGATATTTTTTCATTCCAATCATTAAAATGCTATATTTTAATGATTACAAAAATTTCTGGATGTGCGTATATGTCCCGGATTAGGAAATACGCGTAACGGCATAGTTTCACAGAATTTGCAAAATAGCCCCTGAAGTTGCATAAGCATGTTTTTGCCATACCGAAGCCTTCAAAATTCATTTCTAAGTTATGTAAAGGGTATTTAGGGTATGTTTAGCTTATGCCATTGTTTCGGAGTGTACGTCGCATTAAACTGATTACGTTTGCGTAACGGTTTGCGATTTCACGTCTAGAAGTGATTCGAAAGATCAGAATTGAACAAGGATTGAAAATATGAAATACCATATATAAATACACAAATCTTGGAATAAAACACAATGTTATAAAATTACAAAATTGTTTCAGAATTGAACAATGATGGAAAAGCACAGATGTGACAGTCTCCTCTACTTTTAGAAATTTCATCCCGAAATTTAATTAGAGGAAACTTGTGAGAATATATGTGGATATTTCGCCTTCATCTGGTCCTCTCATTCCCAGGTAAACTCAGGGCCACGTTTGGACTCCCAACAAACTTTAACAATCGGTATACGTCTACGCTTAAGCTTTTTGACTTCACGATCCAAAATTTCCATAGGTGTCTCGACAAAGTGTAATGTGTCATTAACACGAATTTCATCAAGAGGGATGTGGAGGTTTTCATCAGCTAAACACTTTTTCAAATTGGACACTGGAAAGTTAGATGAACATTTCCAAGTTCAGGAGGTAGCTCAAGTTTGTAGGCCACCTTTCCGATTTTCTCAATGATCTTGAATGGTCCAACATATCTAGGTGCAAGTTTTCCTTTCTTTCCAAATCTAACCACGCCTTTCCAAGGGGATACCTTGAGTAGGACATGATCACCGACTTGGAATTCTAAGGACTTGCGCCGTTTGTCCGCGTAACTCTTTTGACGGCTTCTAGCTGTCAAAAGATTATCGCGAATTGTTTTGACTTTGTCTGTTGTGTCTTGAATGAGTTCAGGTCCAGTGAATTGAGATTCACTGATTTCATTCCAACAGACAGGTGAACGACATTTTCGACCATAACGAGCTTCGAAAGGAGCCTTGTCAATGCTGGTGTGATAACTGTTATTGTAGCAGAATTCGATCAAAGGTAGATGTGAATCCCAACTACCACCAAAGTCGATCACACAAGCTCTAGGCATATCCTCCAGTGTCTAGATTGTCCTTTCGGACTGTCCATCCGTTTGAGGATGAGAAGCAGTGCTCAGTTTAAGTTTGGTTCCCATGGCAGATTGCATGGTCCTCCAAAAATGAGATGAGATCGAGCATCACGATCAGATATGATGTCCAAAGGGACACCATGACGAGATACGATTTCACCCACATAGATCTTAGCAAGTTTGTCAGTAGGGAAATCCTCACGGATTGCTATAAAGTGTGCTGACTTGGTTAGACGATCAATAATTACCCAAATGGCATCATGACCTCTAGATGTATGCGGTAATTTGGTAATGAGATCCATTGAAATGCTTTCCCATTTCCAAACCGGAATTTCTTGTTGTTCAAGCAAACTAGAATGGCATTGATGTTCTGCCTTAACTTTGAGACAAGTAAGACATTTAGATACATACAAGGCAATGTCTTTCTTCATACCCGGCCACCAATACTGGGTACGAAGATCCTTATACATTTTGTCTTCACCTGGATGAATTGAATAATGAGACTTATTAGCTTCATCCATTATCAAGGTGCGGAGATCATCTTGACTTGGAACCCACAAACGGTTTAGATAATAGGATAACCCGTTGTCTTTCGTTTCAAGTTGAAGCTCAAGATGATGTGGTAATTCATCACTTATCATGCCTTGTGTAATACAAGTTCGTTGAGCTTGGGAGATACGGTTTTGAATATCAGATCGAACTTGAACACAATGTAGCTTGACTCGTTCTTTACGACTAAGAGCATCGGCTACGTCATTCGCCTTACCAGGATGGTAGCGAATCTCACAGTCATAGTCGTTTAGAAGTTCAACCCATCGTCGCTGTCACATGTTTAGTTCTTTCTGATTGAAAATGTGTTGGGGACTTTTATGGTCCGTGAAAACCACATATTTTGTACCATATAGATAGTGTCTCCAAATTTTCAGAGCGAAAATAACGGCACCCAACTCAAGATCATGAGTGGTGTAGTTCTTTTCGTGAATGTTCAATTGTCTTGATGCATAGGCTATAACTTTGTTCCTTTGCATGAGAATGCAACCAAGGCCTAAGTTAGATGCATCACAATATACGACAAAGTTGTCGTTACCTTCAGGTAAGCATAAAATAGGAGCATTACAAAGCTTCTGTTTCAAGGTCTGAAAAACTTCTTCTTGTTTAGGTCCCCACTCAAAAGGTTTATTCTTTTGAGTCAAAGCAGTGAGGGGAACCGCAATCTTTGAGAAGTTTGCGATAAAGCGATGGTAATAACCCGCATTTCGTACGAAATTGACAGATTTCATAGGAAATGTGTCCATTTTCTCTTCCGACGTTCGTGCTTGGGTCGTGTGTTCATTTCTAATCTATACAATATTCAACACACGCTCTAACTAGTCTACTCGCACAGTGACGGACACAAAGTGCATTAACAGGCTCTTGATTGGCTTGGTCCAGAATTGGTTGCTGCAGAAAAAGGTGGATTTTTGGGATATTTTGAAGGAATTTTCGAAATTTTGGACGCTGAAACTAGGGTTTTAAAATTTTGGATCTGCGTTTTTGGGTTAAAAAGGCTGATTTTGGTATCCTGCGAATTTAAATTCTGTGTTTTTGGTGATTTTGTTGCAGGAAACTTGAAGATTTGAAGAAAAACTTGAAGATTTGAAGATTTGTTCTTGTGTTCTTCATTATGTTCTTTGTTTTTTCTTGAAAATTACTAATATTTTGCTTGTTTGATTTGCAGGAAAGTGATAAGATATCAGGATTAAAATCTTTTCAAAGTTTGAAAAGATTTCATCAAATCTGGTGTATTTAGAAGCTTGGTGGAGAAGTTACTGAGTTTTGATAAATACACTGAAAAACCAGCGTTTTTGTGACCCGGCGCATTTGACTGACTGGTGTAATTATCTCGACCAACGTAATTGACTTAGTGGTGTAATTAAATCTAAAGGCGAATTTGGTAGCTGTGATAATAGTCCTCAGCGACATTACGACGGTGATCAACGACTTTATTAGTCACCGTAATACTGAACTGATCAGCCGGCGTATTTGACCTGCCAGCATAATTAAATTCAGCATAATTGGAACTCAGCAAAATTAATTTGGACCCACCTGCGTAATTAACCAGCGAACTTAACGTTTTTGTGAATAGAAAATTATCCGTAAGGAATCTCGGAAAACGGGTTGCGCAGTTTGAACCGATATATTTTTAGGACAAATAAAAAAAATAACTCTGGAAAATCCCGAAATAGGTTTTGGACATTATATATAATTAGATTCGTATCGTCGAGACAAGTCTAACAGTATAATTTGGTAAAAACAGTTTTCGGACTATTTTTGTACGGTTTTACCAGTACGTTTATGGTTAAACTCGACAAGGACCAGTCTAGAAGTTAGATTTGGATTTTGACACAGGTATACCAAAATCCATTTAAGCTTTTAAGCTGCGTGACGGCCAAAATGGATAAGTTCAGTGGGATTGCGAATAACTGGCCAAAGCTGATAAACGTTAAAGAATATGCTGATTAGAAGAAGAAGAAGTTTGAGGCATTTGTTCAAAGTGAAGATGCTAGAATGTGGAGTTGTATGATTGATGGGTACATTGCTTCCACATGTCGAGTTGACGGGAGAGTTATAGTGATTTCATATGAGAAGATGGATGAATCTGAGAAATGGATGTTTGATACTGAGAAGCGAGCTTTAGCAGTGATAAAGAAATCCTTACCTGCGGAAATTAGTTATATTTTCAGTAAGTATGCGACATCTAGAGAGCTGTGGAAAGCTCTAGTAAACCATTATCAGAGTTCTTCAGGAAAGATTACAAGCAACCATGCTTCTGTGAAAAGTGTCAGCCCGGATGTTAAGTCAATTAGACACGCATGTGTAGCTGAGACAACTGTGGTGAAGGATGCAGAAGTAAATATTGTGGTGAATGAAAAGAAGGAGACTGTTGAGAAGAAGGATGCAAAAGTTTCAAAGTGCTTGAATGGTGTTAATGAACTTACAACAGAGGTGAAGGTAAAATCAGAATCTATAAGTCGTACATGTCATAATTGCACTGAACTACAAGATAAAGTTGACAGACTACCGGAGCAAAACAAAATTCTATTAGCTGAATTAGAAAAATTGAAAGAGTCAAATGTTCTTTTGATTAAAAGAGAGTTAAATTCTTTAAATAAACTCAAATCAAGTGAACAAGAAATCAGCAGGCAAGGCCAATGAACTGTTGCAGATCATTGATTTGGCTCGTGAAACTATGAAGGATAAAACTAATGAATTTTCTGAAAAGTTTATAGAATTGGCCGCTGCAGAAGTCCAAATCGTTGAACTTAATGGAAAGTTAGTCAAATTTGGAAAATCTTCGTTAGTTAGGACCAGATACAGGAAAGGTTGAAAAAGAGTAATGATAAAACGGGAGTGGGGTTTGATAAAGCCTCACCTTCAAAGCATCAGGACTACTCTTTTTTACCAAATGAGAATGAGCTAACTGATCTTTTGCCCGCTGCACAAGCTGTAGTGGTTCCGATAACTGTGGACTTGCCTAATAGTCCAGTTTCTTTGAAAACATCTGTTGGATCTAACAGTACACCTCATAAATTGGATGATAATATTGAGGACGAAAAGAGAAACATTTAAAAAGGGATTTAACAAAAAGCGAATTTATAAGAAAAAATGTTGTTTTAAATGTCACAATAAAGCGCATGTGGCGAGTTGTTGTCCTTTTAAGAAGAATAAAGGAAAAGTTGATGAGGTTAATGATGGGAATAGGGTTGGTAATCAATCCAGATTTCAATCAAATACTTCACCATCAGAAAGATTTGATAGACCAAGAAGCATTTCTCTGCAATTGAGTCATTTTAATGGTAAATCAAATCGGTTTCAAAGTGGTAATTTTGGATATCATAATCGATACCAGTTTTCTAGTAATCGAAAATTTCAACAAAGAAATGGTTATATGAATTTTTTAAACTCAAATGTTCAAAAATATCAAAAATTTTTCCAAAGTTCACGGTATGATAATGGGCAAGAAGGTTTCAAACGAGTAATTTTCAAAGGTTGGAAACTCCAAGAGTTTATTGGAACTCTCGTGACCATTGACCATGTCAAAATCAATCTTGGAAAGATGTTCATATTTTTGATGAGTATGGAAAACCCAAGACTATCTGGGTTTGGGTTCTTCATTCTAACTGAGTTGTTGAATAAGGGCAGGGTGACCAAGAAGGACTGTTGATGTGTTCGACAGTGGTTATTCCTGTAAAGCATCTGAGGTAAATGGTAGGTTAAAATTGGTAACGAACTATTTACAATCGTGATTATTATGATTTTTTTTAAACTTTAAAATTGAAAAACTTAATGTCGGATTGAAGTAGGAGTCTGTTTGTGTTTTTAAATTTCTGTTTTAAAACTTGCTCCATAAAAACATAAATTTAGGGGGAGAAATTTCCCTAAACCAAAAAGAGTTAGATAGTGCGTGAGTTTAGGAGGAGTAAGTTAAAAATTTTAAAAATCCAAAAACATTGAAAAACATAAAAAAGGAAAAACTGAAAAAAGAGTTTTCATGGTGCGAAAAAGAAAAGTTGATAGTACATCAGCAAGTTAGACTGTCACACTGAAATTGAAATTTAATTGCTTAAGTGTGAATGCAGCTTCATCATACGATGTACCAGTAGGCAAGAAACATGAAATAATAAACTTACCATGGTGATATAAACATAAAACAACTGTGTATAAGTGGGTAACATATTAGTGGCGTATGGTTTTATAACCTTAAATCTTGTGTTGATAGATTGCTAAAATCTGAAGTTTTGGGTCTTTATACTATTATTTCATCCGGGGTATCAGGGTTGTCCTTCTGCTGCATCCAGATATATGTTAACCTAGGCACAACCAGTATATCTTAAAAGAGCTAACAATGCCAAATCCCAGAAATTGAAGAAGCTCTCCTAGAGAGTCATTCGAATGTGCAAAATGCATAATCGTACCAAAATTTGTGGTATTTGTCTTAACCCTCGTTGGATATTGGTCTCTTTGCTGTTGAGAATTACTGACCTGATCACCAATTATCTGACGTTGTAAATCAAAAAGGATGAATTTCGGTATACTCACCTACTACAATGAATCTTTGTGCATACCTTGATCGTGGGGATATGTCCTGAAGTGGGACACACTAGTATGTCAGTATAAAATTACCTTAATATATAACTGGGTAAGGTACTTGAAATGTTCATGTGTTTTGTTTAAGTAGACAAACATACTGGTAATCGTCTTGAACTGTTATTCACGAAACTCAAAAGAGAAAATTAACTGAAAGTGTGAAACAGTTTGATTTGGCTGATATGATCTTCTTGCACATGATTCTCACAAAAGGATGCATTGTAAATATTCACGAAAATCAAAAGAGAAAATTAACTGAAAGTGTGAAACAGTTTGATTTGGCTGATATGATCTTCTTGCACATGATTCTCACAAAAGGATGCATTGTAAATATTTTTGAGTTTTGTTTAGTTGTTTTATTTATATAAAAAAATCTAAAAGATTTTTATAAAAGACTTCCATATTGAACTGACAGTTTGTTATTTTTGCATGATGAGATAAAATAGTGGTTTATCTTTACTGTGAAAAAGACTAATGGTTTTTCTAGATACTTGCTTGTGTTTCTAAACAAATTGATACAATTATCAAATTGAAGTGCAAAACTCAAGTGAAGTGCAGATTGAGAGTGAAGTGCAGAGCGTGAGAAGATGCATGGTAGGATCCTTCTACTACATTGCAGAGAGATATGGAAAGTTGGAGCTTACGTGGTTAACCAAAGATTGCTAGTTCCCTGATTTACAATGAATGAAATTTTTGGAGATTAGTAGCATCAGCTAAGGGGGAGTCTTTTGATGTCAGAATCTGTGTCTAGCTGAAGCTAGCCAAAGACCAAAAGAACACGAGATGTTTGAAGACAAAGTTACACTATGAAGCTATTGTCAAGGAGGAGACTGTTGGTGCATATTCTGTGACAACAGCTTAACAGTTTAAGTATTTAGTCTTTGGATATTTTGTATTGGGCTTAGCTTATTGGTTAGAGAGTTAATTATTGTTATGGGCTTGGAGAATAGCCTAGCCCAGTAGGAAGCCCAGTTCACAGACATGTGGTATATAAACATGTTTTGTTATTAGGGTTTGTAATGCTTAGAGAATTCTAGAGAGAGAAAACGCAGAGCTTAGAGAAAGAAAAACAAAAGTGTGTGAGAGACAAGATCATAGAGATTGACAGAAATTGTTTGGATTGAACCCTATACAAAGGAACAGATGATATAAAGCCAAATACACTATCTGTGGTTTGGTTACAACTATAAGAGGTTACAACCTCTGATGTATATACATTGCATTCCACAAGATCTGTTTCCTATCATCTGTCTCAACATTTGTCAAAGGTCTGCCAGAAGAATAGAGATCAGAGGATAGAGATCAGATTTTAGTTTATTAGTTTAATAATCAATGTAACAGTGCTTCGCACTATCAGATGTTAGATAATAGTTTTTTAGTTAGTTATTTAGTTGTTAAATGTCACTATCAACACTGACGTTATCAAAAGATGCTCAGTGGTTAGATAGTTAGTATAAATAGGTGAATCGATGTAACAGTTGAACTCGTCTATCAAATGATCATTCACAAATTATCTTCTCTGAGTTTTATGCACTGTCAAACTGTGTTGTAATTGGCTGAGGGGGAGTTTGTGAATCTCATGCAAAGTTTATCAACTTAAAAGCATGATGATGATGAAAACAAACGACCTTTACTTGTACTAAAAGTGTTCCATCTTATTCCACTGCCTTACCTTTAAGATCAATCATATTTCCATTTTTGAAACAAAAACTACAAGTAAATCAAACTCAGATCCTAACAATTGGTATCAGAGCTAGATCAATCAAATTTGATTTAAAAGTCAATTTGATTTGAACAGATCAACTCTCACTGCTAATTCGTTTGATAATTTTACTTGAAAACAGAGTTTTATCACGTTCAAAATTTTTAAAACACAAATTTGCTGTAAACAAGCAGAAATGTCTCAAAACACATCAGATTCCAACATTGGATCTATATTCAAACCACCGATGTTGAAACGAAATGAATATTTCATATGGCAACGTCGGATGGGTCACATCTTAGCTCAGCAAAACACCGGTTGTTGGCGATCCGTTGTGTTTGACCACATATTCCATTGGTTCCAAGCACTGAGGATCCCACTACTCAAGTGCCAAAAAATCCTGAAAACTACTCTGAGCAGGATTTCCAGAAATTAGAGTTGGATGCAAAACCATTTAGCATTGTTGCTTTCGTGCTACCCAACGAAATCTATGTTGCACAGCTCCACTGCAATAGTGCAAAAGAGTTGTGGGATGCACTAAAAGAGCAATTCGGTGGTACTGAAGAAGTGATTGAAAACAATAGAGAAGTTCTGAATCAACAGTTTTGTCACGTAAAAGGTGAGTCGTTAACACAACAGTTCGAACGTTTTAGCTGTCTCATCAGTGAATTGAAATTGGTTAACGTGGAATTTCCTAATTCGACTATCAATAGTCATTTCTTAAGATTGTTTCCAAAAAAATGGGAGACTATAGCTTACGTTACTCGAACATCTGTTGGGTTTAAAAAGATGATCCTCACTCAACTTCATGGTCAACTCCTCAATATGAGAGAGAGTTGAATCAGAAAAAGAAGTTGCAAGAGTCAGGGAAAGCAACAGACGACTATACCTTGGGTAACACTGCTCTTTATAGTCATGAAGAGAGTTCTGGTAATGGGAAGGATCAGGGTTATGATCATTATTTTGACATAACTTCTGGAAACAATTTTACTTCTGATCCTTACACACCCAATTTTGCTTTTGTTGCAAATGGGGAAGCCAAAACTCTAACAATATGTCCTTTGAGATGAATGACCTACAACATTTTAAACCCACTGATCTGGAAGAAATGGATATTTTACATCAGCTAGCACTCTTGAGTGTTAGAGCAAGTAAATTTTACAAAAGGACTGGTAGGAAGTTTCCTGGATTGCATGGGGAGTTGAAAGTGGGGTTGGATAAATCCAAAATCAAATGCTATAAGTGCAATAGGTTAGGACACTTTGCTAGGGAATGTAAATCTCAAACTGCAGGTCCAATTGTGACTCACCCAGGCCCTGGACCTCAAAGCACTGCTCATTATTCCCATTATACCCTTGCACCACAAATGCAAAACACTGCACACTTTGCACATCTGCTACTATAGTTCCCGTCCACTATATCCAAACACCTGTTCCACAGATTCAATATGTCCAAGCACCACCTCAAGTCCACGTGCAACAAGGTCCACATGTCACTCAAACTACTAAAACTACTAAAACCACTGCTCCGGCAGAGGTCAACCAACAGAGCTTCTTTACACAAGGCTTTGTTGACTGGAGTAGTTTGCGTGAGGATTTATCTGATGAAAACTTTGCTCTAATGGCTAAAAATGATTTTGACAATGAAAATATTTGTTTAATAGCCTTAGAAACTATAGTTGAAGGTGATGAGTCTGAGGAACTAGTGTCAAAATCTGATGAGGTTCAAAGTTGTGATGAAGCAGTGGTACACCAGTGGTTTCTCAAAACACTGTTGATGAAGAAAAGACCTCTCTATCTGATCCATGGGATACAAAGGTGTGTGAAGAAGACTGTGATTGTGCTCTTATGGCTGCTTCCAAGGTATCACCTCATATTCTTAAGAATCTCTGTTCAGAAAAATGTATAATAGCATTGAACAGGTGAATGAAAACCTTAGGAACAAAATCTTAGAAGATGAACTCAATTTTGAAAAACTTATCAAAGACTTAAAAACAAAATTGACCTTAAAAGATTCTGAGATAAGTAGCCTAAAGCATGAAGCTAGCATAACCAAGGACCAACTCCAAACTATGGTAGATAAATACCAAGTTTGCAAAAAGGAGTTGGAAACTACCCAGATCACATGTGATAAATGGGTAGAGTCTTCCAAAGGTTTTAAAATTTGCTAGATAAACAGATCAAGAATAACATTAAATTTGGCATACGTTTTCAAAATGAAGAACAAGCCACTGAAAATGTTACAAAAATTGATTCTAAACAGGTTTAAGTGGTTCCTAAAAATTTTGTTGGAAAAGAGATAAAAATCACTGATAAAAATGGTAACAAAATTTCTCTGGAAAAACATGAAGGGACTTCAACTTTTAAGGAAATTGAGAAATACCAATTCAAACCCACATGGTCAGATGAATGTGATATTCTTGAAAATTTCAAGCCAATGGACTTCTCAACCATTGAAGGTGTCAAGGCACTAAAGGGTAGAATCATTACCATCAAAGATCTTCCAGCAGAGGTTACAACATCAGCTAAGAAGAAATCAGATAAAAAGAAAAGGGAAAAGATAAAACATTTGTTTTGTGAATTTTGCAACAAAAGAAATCATGTCACTACAAACTATTTTCTTTTAAAAGAATATGACCACATGTGATCCCAATTGATTCAAAATGTTTTGTCTGTGGTAAAACGAATCACTTAACTAATGAGTGTGTATATCTTCAAACCAAAAGAGATCAAGGCAAAAGCTCTTGAGAGAGAAAGTTCAAGCTCTGCCAGAAATAAATCTAAGCAAAACTTAGAACTTGTTGAAACATCTGTCACAAAATCATTGAACAAAACCTCTGTTCCCAGAGAGGTACAAGTCACAGATGCTCCACCTACAAACAAGTATCCAAGAGGACATGATCAACCAGATTATCAAAAGGTTCCTATGAGCTATGAAGGTTACAAAAAAATTTCAAAGCCCAAAATGAATAAATATCCTTGTGGTTACCAACATCTGACATGAAATGGTTCACAACAGTGGATACATAGCAAAAATCAAACCACTGACCATGTTCCTGGATTTGAGAATGGACAATCTGTGACCCCATCCAAAGCCATTCTAGCTTTGGAATCTCATCTAAACTAATTGTTTACTTATGTGCAGGGAGCTTCTACTTGACTTAATAGTTTATGGTATGTAGATAGTGGAGGCTCCAGGCACATGACAGGATGTAGAGCCCTTGTCAAGGATTTCTTGGCTCATGGAGGGGGCTATATATCTTTTGGTAACAATTCAAAGGGGAAGGTGTTGGGGTTAGGGTGTGTTCAGGCTGGGAATCTCAATTTGAAAATGTTAACTTAATTGACAATCTAAAATTCAATCTTCTGAGTGTCTCACAAATGAGTGACAAAGGATATGGATCCTTCTTTACAAAGAAAACATGTCAAATTATAGGACCAGAGGTGGTTAAAAAGATTGATCAAATCATTGCTGAGAGTAAAGCACAACTTGTTGCTCATAGGAGTGGCAATGTGTATGTGGTTGATATGTTGAAAGATATCCCTATGTTTGATGCATGCCTGTTCTCAATTTCTTCCAGCAAAGAGACAGAATTATGGCACAAGAGACTTGGGCACACAAATCTGAAAACTATCACCACTCTCTCTAAACAATGTCTTGTCAGAGGTTTACCACAAAATCAATTTACTTGCAAAGAACATTGTGTTTCATGTTTAAAAGGAAAACAACATAAAAGTTCTTAAAAGTCAATTGAAGACTCCAAAACAACTCAGTGCTTGCAACTGCTGCACATGGATTTGTTTGGCCCTGTGCAAATAATGAGTCTCACAAAGAGAAGGTATTGTGTGATACCCATTACAAAACCAGCTACACCTTAATTGGTCTTCAACTTAAAGCATGATTAAAACAATAATTGTCGTGAACTTTGCAAATTTGCATGATTTGTGTGCTATACTAAACGATATTTGTTATGTCTCGGAGGAATCTGAGAGCATGTCATGGTTAACATGACACTATTAAGGACCAACGATGTGAGGTTGGTGTCCTTAGCCTTTAACAACGCGTTAAACGGGGACTTGACGTTTAACAGTGCATGGAACATTCGATCGTGATTATTAGGCCATCGATAGGGCCTTGTATGATTCTGAGTTTACGAAACATCTTGATTATGTGCCATAGACTATGACATAAGATTATAAACAAATCGGAGCTCGGGCACGCAAACGAGGCGGTTCCCGGTTAGGGAGACGCTTTGTTTTAAGAGCGACGAAAGCAAATCAAACATGCAAGGAACGGTCGATCAAGCCTAAAAATGCTTAAACTAACGTAATACGAGGCTTTTATGATTAAAACGTAACCATGCTCGGGTTTCGAGACGGTTATGCTCAGTTTTTAAAACCTAGTCTTTTGACAGTAAGAACACGAAAAACAGAGCCCGTTTCGCAAATCGGAGACGCATACGGGACCTGAAAACGAACCTAAACGCAAAACCAAAGAAAAACATCATCTTTTAACGCGTGATACGAAGCACAAGGTGGCCGAAGTGGACCCCACTCCAAACCCCTCCTTTATACTTTTTTTTTCTTTTCCTTTTTATTTTCATTTTAATTCCAAAAATCCACAAGTTTTCTCATAAATTCTGCCATAACCATCTTCTTCTTCAGTTGATCATCTTCCTATCATATCAAAATCGAAGGTATAATCAATGTTTCATAAGGTTTTGATTATTATTTCTCGATTAAACGCGATTTATAATCGAAAAACGCACTTTAATCCATGAATTTTGAAAGGTTTAAAGAAGTTCTTGGCTGAATAAGAACACCTTGGGAATTCCCTGGCGTTATATGATAACCAAGACCATGAAACTTCAGGTTTTGATATACTAATCGACACCTATTCGACCAAAAACGCGTAACAAAGTTCTAAACCGAAAAACAATGAAATAAGGCTTGATTGATCTAAGTTCTAGCATATTTGGATTGTTCTTGATGTGTAGGTACCGAATATAGCACCCACACACTTCTGGACTCACAAGGAACGCTTGGAATCGAAGCCTACGCTAGGTATAACATCCGAAAACCGAATCTCGGATAGGCAGAAACTTGTTTTGCTTATAACTTGGTCTGTGATGCTTGGATTGAGCTGAAATTTGGTGTGATGATGTAGGATATCGACAAGAGTGTCCACGTAAATTTTAGAATTTTTGGAATTTTCTACGATTTTTGGTAAATTTTTTATTGTTTTATCAAAACAATCCCAGAAAAAATAACAAACAAAGTCAATAAATCATCAAAATTTACTTGAACACTAAGAATCATATAAGGAAATTTTGGGAAATCCATGTTTTCGGGAGTTTTTGGTAGCCGGAAATGCACCAAATAAAATTGGAAAAATCTCAAATTTTTATGAGAAGTTCCTGGACATGTAAGGGATGTTCTTGAATTTCTTGGGAATTTTTAGACCATGGATGATAGTTATTGACAATTATTTGGTTAAATACTGTTTAAAAAGAATTTATTTAAATAGTTAAAATATCTAAATAAATTCCCAAATTATTTTTCCCATAATCTCTAGATTTTTACAGACTTGTAAAAAAATTTACAGATTTTTATTCAAATTATAGATTAAACGGGAATTTAGGGAATTAAAAACGGGTAATTTTAAAATAATTTCGGCAGTTTACCGTTTAACGAACCTGCCGGAACCGGGAACTGACCAAACACGACTAGTACTATAATTGGAACACCGGGAGACTTCCGGGAGATTCCGAGGCAGATTGGACACTAGGGGTGTGTCCTAGGCCAGTTAGGGAGAATCCCCGACGGCGGGAATGGAAACTCAAATTTGGGCAACCTAGACTCCCCAAACACCCAAACTCCCTTAATGAAAAGTTAATCATTCTTAAATAACAACGTATTGGCACTATTGGTATTTCCATACAATTATCCGAACATGTTAAACAACCGACTTTGGCTGGCACGCGAAACGGTGCCCGGAAGCCAAACTGAAAACTAATACTACCCTGATCTCCATCACCATACCAGTGTCCTATAGACTCAATCCAGGTGAAAACTCCTGACCGAATCCAAGTTATAACCACTACCAACTTAGATACTGATTTGAATCCATACTTGCATGTGTGTTATTAAAGTTGATCCAGTTGCTTGATCACTCTTGTATTGAGACTACTACCCGCACTGTGAGTTCACTTCCCCGCTTTTAAATTGTTTTACTGTTTTCTAGGGACTTGCATTGTGTTGATTACACCAAGTTGGGAGTGAGTTTAACTCCACCACTTTTACATTGTGTTATACCATTTTTTGCACCAACTGTGATAATGTGAATTGTCTAACACACGAACACCCTCCCCTCTACAACTGATTAATATAAGCCATGGGCAGTGGATAGTACTATTGGTCTGACAAACCCAGTTAAGGCCGGATGGTGCGATGCCGGCCACAAGTCAACTGCACTTGTCCTCATTTGGTTATGTCGTTAGGCATAACTGCAGGGGAAGATTGAACTGCTTGTGATGCAGTTGGTGGGAAGTGTCTGGGGTGACACGACCCAGTGCGATGATGTGTCTGTATGACACGGAGTGACTATGACATGTCAAGGTTTCACTTGTGTCCTCGTGTAATTCCATCGGTGACTGTGACCAGTGCAGTTAAACTTGTTAACAAATATTGTTCCACAACAACCAAATCAGTGGAACTCACTAGCAGCGTGTAGCTGACCCTTTTTAAAACTAACATGCATTTCAGGTAAGACTCAGCAGGAATAAGGCCTGTGCGTGTGGATGGATTGGGTAGCAAACTGTAGCAGAATAAGAGCTGTAGTGGCTCATAGTTTCGTATTTAAACTAATGGTTTGTAATATGATACTTTATGTATGTTGTAACCGAGGTTCCCTTTTTATGTGATATCATGTTTTTAAATTATGGGGACTTACCATGTGTCTGCCGCACCCTGCAATTGTCTTTCGCTGCGAGTCAGGGTGTGACAGAAGATGGTATTAGGGCCTTCGGTTATAGCAAACTAGGTATCTTTAAAGAACCTAGACTATAATCCTAAGTTAGTCTCCACATGCTGAGAACCTATAGAGATTGAGTAGTATGGCTATTACCAGGAAGCCCTGGTAGGGCAAATAAAGTATTGTAGTCCAGAACACAATAATTTATCTGCTCATACTTGGGAGTTTTAGGAACGTCATTGAGATAGGATGGGAATCAGTGTACTAACGTCACCAACCATAAATATTTTTTTTAAATCTTAAAATGAAAACTGTGTGAAATACGTGTTTATGTGTATATTTGTGGAATGTGGAGTTCGATTAGTTGGTCAGCAGAATCAGTGTTGTATGTGGTTTTCTTTCTACAGGTACCATGTCGCATCATTCGAGCCGCCAGACTACTTCTCATACGGAGACCGATCCTAAGGAGGATCCACTGATACCCCCTTGACATCGAGCAACGAGCCAGATCCTCCTAGTTACTGTTGTGGCCCTTACCCACGCAGACCTCGTACTAGGCGCGAGGGAGAGGTCTCGAGCGCCTACCACTCTCAATCTTACCATCCGACTAGCTCCTCGGAGCATAGTTTACCCTAGACATTGCTATTTAGTTAGGACCGATCCCCGGAGCCCTACTCCTGCTACAGAGCATTGGGAGTGGGAGCCGGTAGCACCCCACTCACCTTCATCGGAGACTCCTCCTGAGCCTTATACTCCTTCTACCTAGAGTGCTTACTCACTCTCTTCAACTAGTTCCCACGAGATACCCATCCATGGCCTCCAACAGACGGCTCGTCAGAGGGTACTTGCACCTGTAACTGTGTTCAGACTACCAGTTTCTCCTATCCGTCCGAGACCGGTACCTCTAGGGACCCAACAGCACTTTACTGCTTGTTTCCTTACACCACCTAGGGAGGACCCTTTTCCTTTTCATACTTATGATCGAGGTGGCCCTTCTCGCCCAGTTAGAGAGTCTACACCCCCTGTCTGGGGCATACCAGTTCGTCCTCAGGTGGTACCTGCTCCCATCACTGAGAGCAGTTTGATGAGGTATTTGTTTGAGCAGATTTCATTGCTGCGGATGGCACAGGATGAGGACGAGCAGCATAGGAGAGCGATGGGAGATTACTTGATTGTCTTACAGCAGGCGATCATTGCATTACAGCAGGGTATGGGTTATGTTCATCAGCACCAGGATCACTTTCGGGCGATGCTGTATGGATGCATCGGTACTATCATAGGCCTGGTGGCAGGTTTTGTAGGTTTGACGTGTTGGTTGTGGCGATCGTAGTATGGTTTTCTTTATAGTATCGACATATATGATGTATCTTTTGCCCATCCTACCAAGCACTGGGTTATGCCCATGTCGAGGTGGTGATGTAGTCGTAGTGTTCGTTGTTTTCGTGGTTGTTGTTTCTGTAGCATGGCATATGTACGTCACTTCGGTGACATGTTTTGACAGCACATCTAAGCACTGGCCCTTACGGGTTAAGTCTATGTGCAAATTTTGACAGTTATATGATGACCGATATTATTATATGTATATGATGATGACGTTTTGGGGTATGCATGTTGTGAATTTATATGCATGATAATTGCGTGATATGTGATGTTTGACTATGTGACATTAATGCATACATATCTATTGTCTATAATAGATTGGCCTCGAAACGCGCACCACAAATGACTGAGGCAGAAATCACGCAAATGATAGCGCAACAGCTTCAGGCAGTTATACCCACGATTGTGGCGCAGGTTAGCGCTGGTATCAATGCTAACCCGCAACCAAACCCACAAAACGAGGTTAGACTGGTTTACACGTATAAGCACGTCATGGAATGCAAACCAATGGAATTTACTGGAACTGAAGGACCAAATGGATTAGTGATAAGGAATAAGCGAGAAGCCCCAGAAAGTAGCCGAGCAGGGGCAGCAACACCAAAGAAGGGGAAAGCAACTAGCCAGAGTTACGCCACGACTACCCAACTGGTAACGCTGATAACTATAAAGGAAAAGCCCCAAAGTGCAACAAGTGCGCTTTCCACCACTTTGGTAGGTGCCAAACAGTGATATGCTTGAGGTGTCAAAGAAATGGGCATTTTGCCCGAAAACTGTAAGATGTCCATGAAACCAAACCCCAAACCAACTCGTTTCCAACCCCCTAAGTCTCAACCTCTACAACAGCAACCCCAACAACCAACACAGCAGGTTACCTACCCCCGTACGTGCCGTGGATATGGCAGTACGGAGCATTTCAAAAATAGTTTTCCGAAGTTAGCTCAGCAGATGGCATGAAGGAATACACAGAACCAAGCATCTACCTCGAATACAGCTAGAGGTCATGCCTTTGTCATGGGGTCTAGTGACGCATGCCTGGATACCAACGTGGTTTTAGGTACGTTCCTCGTTTTCGATCAATTTGCTTCAGTGTTATTTGATACGGGAGTTGATAGAAGTTATGTTTCCATTGCGTTTTGCCATTTTTGAATATGCCTGCTATTGACTTAAAACAACCCTATACCGTCGAACTTGCTAACGGAAAACCGATCATTAGTCACCAACTTATTTATAACTGCCCTATAACCCTTAACGGTTACCAATTTTCCATTGACCTTTTACCTGTAGAATTGGGGAGTTTTGATGTTGTGGTAGGAATGGACTGGCTGTCCAGCCATCATGCGGTAGTGTTGTGTGATCAGAAGGTTGTGAAGATTCCTTTATCCTCGACGGATGCAATCATGGTACAGGGAGAGAAGCTAGGTACCATGCTAAACCTCGTATCTCACCTCAAGGTGTTGAGTACGAAAGGGATGTGACGTGTTTTTTAGCAAGCATCACGACGGAGGAACCAGCCCAGAAGCGTATTAAAGACATCCAGGTAGTATGTGAATACCCTGATGTGTTCCCGGAGGAATTGCCCGGATTGCCGCCAATCAACAAGTCGAGTTTTACATCGACCTTATACCGGGAAAGACACCCATTGCCAAAGCCCCATATCGTCTTTCACCATCCAGATGCATGAACTATCGACACAGCCCCAGGAATTACTTGATCGTGGTTTCATTCGTCCTAATTATTCCCCGTGGGGAGCCCTAGTTTTATTTGTGAAGAAAAAGGACGGTAGCTGTTGGGATTGAACCCAATGAAAGGAACAGATGATACAAAGCCAAATAACCCTATCCGAACTTTGGTTTAACTATTAGAGGTTACAACCTCTGATGTACATACACTGCTTTACCTAAAGACTGCTCATCCTATCATCTGCCTTCACAAAGCTTCAAAGGTCTGCCAAAGTTACAAGGGTCAGAGGATAGAGATCAGAGTTTAGTCATTAGCTTAGTTAAATCAATGTAACAGTGCTAAGCACTGTTAGTTGAGTATTAGCAGTGTTTTCAGTTAGTTACAATTGGTTTTCTGTCACTATCAACCCTTACGTCATCAAAGATGCTCAGTGGTTAGATAGTTAGTATAAATAGGTAACTTCTGTAATAGATTAAACTTGTCTATTAAAAGATCAACTTTCACATATCATCTTCTCTGTAATTTCTTATTACCAAACTGTAATTGCAAAGGCTAAGGGGGAGTTTGTGAATCATATGCAAGTTAATCAACTTGAAAGCATGATGATGATGAAAACAAACGACCATTGCTTGTAGTAAAAGTTTTTCATCTTATTTCACTGCAAATCTCTTTTAATTCAATCATTCCCATTTTTGAAACAAAAACTACAAGTAATTCAAACTCAGATCCTAAAAATTGGTATCAGAGCTTGATTCATCAAATTCGATCTAACAATCGATTAGGTTCGAACAGATCAGCTCTCTTGCTAATCTGTTTGGTTGTTTTAGCTTGATATTCAGAGTTCTATTACGTTCAAAGTTTTTAAAACAAAATCTGTAAAAATCAACTAAAAATGTCTCAAAACACACAGGATGCCAATTTTGGATCCTTGTTGAAACCGCCGATGCTCAAAAGAAATGAGTATTTCATTTGGTAACGACGGACGGGTCACATCCTTGCTCAGCAAAACACCGGTTGCTGGAGATCTGTTGCTTATGGACCTCACGTTCCAATGGTTCCAAACACAGAGGATCCAACTAAACAAATGCCAAAAAAATCATGAAAACTTTTCCGAGCAGGATTTGCAGAAAATTGAATTGGATGCTAAGGCATTTAGCATAGTTGCTTCGGCCTTACCCAATGAAATTTATGCTGGTCTACTCCATTGCAATAGTGCAAAGGAGTTATGGGATGCACTTAAAGAGCAATTCGGTGGGACTGAGGAAGTGATAGAAAGTAATAGAGAAGTTCTAAATCAGCAGTATAAAACGTTTTGTCACTTGAAAGGAGAGTCTCTAACACAACAGTTCGAACGTTACAGCTGTCTCATCAGTGAACTTAGATTGGTTAACGTGGTTCTATCTAATTCGATTGTCAATAGTCGTTTCCTTAGATCGTTACCAGATAAGTGGGAGAGTGTAGCTTACGTAATGAGAAAATCTGTTGGGTTTAATGAAATGTCGCTGACACAACTTCATGGGATACTCCTCACTTATGAGAGAGAGTTAAACCAGAAAAAGAAGTTGCAATATTCTATCAAAATGACTGATGATTACTCATTGGGTAATACAGCTCTTTTTGGCCAAGAAGAAGGATCTGGCAGTAGTAAGGATCAAAGTTATGATCACTATATAGATATTACATCTGGTGGGAACTTTGGATCTGAAACATATGCACCCAACTATGCTTTTACTGCTAGTGGGGAAAGCCAAACCTCTGACAATCTATCCTTTGAGCTGAATGACTTGCAACACTTTGAATCTTCTAATATTGAAGAAATGGATATTTTGCACCAACTGGCCTTATTGAGTGTTAGGGCTAGTAAATTCTATAAGAGAACTGGTAGAAAATTCCCAGGTTTGCATGGGGGGTTGAAGGTTGGGCTGGATAAATCAAAAGTCAAGTGTTATAAGTGTAATAGGCTAGAACACTTTGCCAGAGAATGCAGATCTCAAAATTCTGGACCAATAGTGACTCATCCTGGCCCTAGACCTCAGCGCACACAAAACACTGCTCATTATTCCTAATATGCCCCTGCTCAACATGTTCAAAACACTGCCCATCTTGCACATCCTACTACCACTGTTCCAGTGCATTATGTTCAATCGACTGCTCCGCAAATTCAATATGTTCATGCACCATCACATCCTCAAGTGCTTGTTCAACAAGCACCCATTGTTACACAACCTGCTCAAACCACTGCTAGTCTAGCAGAGGTTGGTCAACAAAGCTTTTTCACACAAAGTTATGTTGACTGGAGTAGCTTGCCTGAGGATTTGACTGATGAAAACTTTGCTTTAATGGCCAAAAATGATGTTGAACAAGAATTTTGTTTAATGGCCTTAGAGACAATTGCTGAAGGTGTTGAATCTGTGGAGATAGTGTCAAAAACTGATGAAGTTCAAGTTTGTGTTGAAACAGTGGTTTCAAGTGAAGAAAAAAAATGCTGCTGATAAGGAAAAGAACTCTCCTACTGACCCATGGAATGATGATGTGTGTGAAGATGAGTGTGATTGTGCTCTCATGGCTGCTACAAAGGTATCACCTCAGATCCTTAAAGATCTATGTTCTGACAAATGTATCATTGCTTTTGCAAACATCAAGAAGGTGAATGAAAACCTGAGAAACAAAATTTTAGAATATGAACTTAATTTTGAAAAACTGATTAAAGAGTTCAAATAAAGTTAAGTGAAAAAGATTCTGAAATGAGTAGCCTGAGACATGAATCAAGCATAACCAAGGACCAACTCCAAACTATGGTAGAAAAATACCAAGTTTGTAAAAAGGAGTTAGAAGAAACCTAAATCACTTGTGAAAAATGGGTTGAGTCCTATAAAGGATATGAGATTATGCTTGATGCTCAGATCAAGAGCAACATTAAGTTTGGTGTAGGTTTTAGAACCTATGACTAAATTGAGAAAAATGTTGCTGAAATTGATTTTGAGTTGGTTGAAGTAGTCCCCAAAAATTTGGCTTGTGCAGAGATAAAAATCACAGATCAAGCTGGAAACAAAATTGTTTTGGAAAAACTAGAGGTTTCAACAAAAGATAAAGAAATTGAAAAATATCAATTTAAACCAACCTGGTCAGATGAATGTGATATCTAAGAAAACTTTAAGCCAATGGACTTCACAACCACTGATGGTATTAAAGCCTCAAAAGCACTGGTGATCCCTATCAAAGATGTACCAGCAGAGGTTACAACCACTGCTGATAAAAAATCTGATAGGAAATGAAGAGTAAAGATTAAAAACATGTTTTGTGAATTTTGTGAGAAAAGAAATCATGTGGCTGCAGATTGTTTTCTTTTAAAAGCCTATGACATTAACAAAACTTGTGTTATTAAAAACTCTTCAAAATGCACCATCTGCAACAAAACAAATCACTCAACTCAACAGTGTGTCTATCTCAAAAACTATGAACAAAAGGTAAAAGAGATCAAGGCAAAAGCACTAGAAAGAGAAAGTTCAAGTTGTGCTGGAAATAAATCAAAGTAGAGTTTTGAACCAATTGAAACATTTGTTACAAAAGCGTTAAACAAAACCTCTGTTCAAAGAGAGGTGCAAGTGATATATGCCCCACCATCAAACTCATTTCCAAGAGGGTATGGCCAACCTGCTTATAAAAGGTTCATCATGCTTATGAAGGTTACAAAAAGCCTTCAAAGCAAAGAGTAAGCAGGCACCCTTATGGATACAATCATCTGATAGGAAACGGTCAAGAGCAGATGTTACAAGAAAATTTCAAAACCGCTGACCATTGTCCTAGACTTGAGGCTGCACCATATGTGACCCCATCCAAAGCCATTTTGGCTTTGGAGACCAATCTTAACTGATTTATTTACTTGATGTGCAGGGACCCTCTACTTGCCTTAATAGCTTATGGTATGTAGATAGTGGAGGTTCCAGGCACATGACAAGATGTAGAGCCCTTCTCAAGGACTTCATGGCTCATGAGAGGGTGATATATCTTTTGGTAATAACTCAAAGGGAAAGGTTTTAGGGTCTGGGTCGGTTCTGGCTGGTAAACTCAAGTTTGAAAATGTGAATTTAATTGACAATCTGAAATTTAACCTGCTGGGTGTCTCACAAATGAGTGACAGAGGTTGTTAAAAAGATTGATCAAATCATTGCTGAGAGCAAAGCACAACTCACTGCACACAGAAGTGGGAATGTGTATGTCGTAGATATGCTAAAAGATAATCCTATGTCTGGAACATGCTTATTCTCAGTTGCTTCCAGCAAAGAGACTGAGTTATGGCATAGAAGACTTGGACACACAAATCTTAAAACTATCACCACACTCTCAAAACAAAGTCTTGTAAGAGGTTTGCCTCACAAGCAATTTTCCTATGATGAACATTGTGTTTCGTGTTTAAAAGGCAAACAACATAAAAGTTCTTTCAAATCAATTGAAGAGTCCAAAACAAGCCAGTGTTTACAACTGCTACACATGGACTTGTTTGGCCGAGTGCAAATCATGAGCTTAAAACACAAAAGGTATTTCCTAGTGATAGTTGATGATTTCTCTAGGTTTACATGGACCTTTTTTCTCCACTCTAAGGATGAAACTGCAGGCATTTTGCAAAACTTTGTCAAACAAGTAGAAAAGTAATTTGATCTTCCAGTAAAAATCTTTAGGAGTGACAATGGAACAGAGTTTAGAAATAGGTAGTTGGATGCTTTTTGTGAGTCAAATGTATTGTTAGACAATATAGCATTCCAAGAACTCCAGAGCAAGGGTGGTTAAAAGGAAAAATAGAACTTTAATTGAATCAGCAAGGACTATGCTAGCAGATTCTGGTTTACCTTTGTCTTTCTGGGCAGAGGCTGTAACACTACTTGCTATGTTCAAAACAGAGTTTTGATTAACCCCAGGCATCAAAAGACTGCCTATGATATTTTGTATAAAATCAAACCTCTGATTTCATATTTTAAGGTTTTTGGCTTGCTTCATTTTGAACTTAAAAGATTCTATATCTAAGTTTGCAGCCAAAGTTGATTGTGGTTATTTTTTGGGATACTCAACCACTGCTAAAGCCTACAGAGTTTTCAACTCTAGGACCAAGTGTGTTGAAGAAACTTTGAATGTCAAGTTCAATGAACTTTCATCACTGAAAATCCCAGCAAATCCTACAGAGCGTTTTGATTTAGAAAAATTCACATTTGCTGATGTTTCTCTCAAGCTAGACAATGCAGGTACACCACAACCATCTGAAGAAGATCACGATCAAGGATATGACTTTGTGCTTCCACAAACAAAAGTCTATTCTTCCAACAGAGGATCAGGTGCTACACGCTCTTGTGTAAACTCTGCCATTTCTGGGTCAACAGTGGTTGATCCTCAAACCTCTGTCAGTTCACAAAATCAAACATCTGTTGATAAAAGTCCTACTTTTGGTCACCAAAATCATCAGAATGTTACCTCAATACCCCCCATACCTCCACCACCATTCTCATCAGTGGCTGATACTTCAAATTCACCAGCAGAGGTTAGCTCAGATGATACACATTTGCAGCCATCACCTCAAAATGCTATTGTTCCATACCAAGGTGATTTGATTTATCTCAAAAGCCATCCAGCAGATCAAGTTATTGGCAACATCAAATCTGGGGTGCTCACACGGAGCCAATCCCAAAATATTTGTCTTTTTGCTGGTTTTCTATCACTCATACAGCCAGTCAAGTATCAAGAGGCACTTTAATACAACAGCTTGGTAGAAGCCATGCAAGAAGAACTCCTTCAGTTCAAAAGACAACAAGTTTGGGAGCTTGTGCCACTGCCAAAAGATGTAAGTCTAATTGGCACAAAGTGGGTCTTCAAAAACAAAACTGATGAAAGGGGTATTGTTGTCAAAAACAAAGCAAGGCTCGTGGTTCAAGGCTACAGACAGGAAGGAGGTATAGACTATGATGAGACCTTTGATCCTGTAGCAAGGTTGGAAGCTATTCACATGTTCTTAGCTTTTGCTGCTAACCACAACATAAAGATGTTTCAAATGGATATAAAGAGTGCATTTTTATATGGAAAAATCAAAGAAGAGGTGTATGTCTGTCAACCTCTAGGTTTTGAAGATGCATTCCATCCTGATCATGTCTACAAGCTCAACAAAGCATTGTATGGCTTGAAACAAGCACCAAGAGCCTGGTATGAAACTCTATCCACTTTTCTCTTATCCATAGGGTTACTAAGGTAAAATAGATAAAACCCTATTTTTAAAATGGAAAGTAAAAGATTTGATGCTTGTCCAAATTTATGTGGATGACATCATTTTTGGATCTACAAGCACTGCTATGTGTGAAGAGTTTCGAGAACTCATGGCAGCAGAGTTTGAGATGAGTGCAATGGGTGAGCTCCAATGTTTTCTTGGTCTCCAAGTTAAACAATTGCACAATGGTACATTTATCCATCAAAACAAGTATGTGAAAGAACTGCTTAAAATGTTTAATATGGATGATTGTAAACCATGTAGCACACCCTCCAAGCTAGTCACCATTGATGGTAAAGATGACCTTGTTGATCAAACTCTTTATAGAAGCATGATTGGGTCTTTATTGTAGCTAACTGCATCAAGGCCAGACATCATGTTTGCAACATGTGTTTGTGCCAGATCATAGGAATTACCTAGAAAGTCTGATCTTATTGCTGTTAAAAGGATATTCAGATACACAAAAGGTGCTCCCACACTTGGTATCTGGTATCCAGCTAATGGAAATATTGAGCTTTCAGATTTTTCAGATAGTGACTTTGCTGAGTGCAAAACTACAAGGAAGTCTACATCAGGAGGATGTCAATTCCTAGGTATTGTCTAGTGTCTTGGCAAAGCAAAAAGTAGGTTGCAGTTTCAACATCCACTGTTGAGGCAGAGTATATTGCTGCTGCTAGCTGCACTGCTCAACTCTTGTGGCTTCAAAACCAGTTGTTGGATTTTGGTGTAACTGCACTAAAGACTCCACTCAAATTAGACAGTCAATCTGCTGAAAACATCATTAAAAATCTAGTTTCTCATTCAACTACAAAGCATATTGACATCAGACATCACTTTGTGAGAGATTGCTATGAAAAAGGTTTGATTTCTTTACATCATGTCCATACTTCAGATCAATGGGCAGATGTTTTAACCAAGGCATTGGAGACATCTACCTTTGGAAAATTGATCTCAAGAATTGTAATGCTAAACATGGATTGAAAACAAGTTTTCTTGTAAATCCATGTGTACATAGCATCAAAATGTTTTCTGTTGATGCATTTTGTGTTCGTCAGTTGTCGAATAAGCTAGATTGAGCGTGTGTTGAATATTGTATAGGTTAGAATCTAACACACGACCGAAATTCAGAGATTTCAGTGTAAAAGGTATCAAGTTCGCCCGAACTTGATGTGCCTTTAGTCATGTTCGCTCGAACTTGACTAATGCAGGCCAAGTTCGCTTGAGAATGCTCTTAGGAAGTCAAGTTCACCCGAACTTACCTCCACTCCAGCGAACTTGTCTCCCTATATATAGGTGTGTTGTTCATTTGTCATTTAAGTTTTTGGCATCCCTACGGGGAGGTGCTGCCGGATTCTCTCCAGGAACTCCGGCAGCTGGACTTATAAAGATATATACTCTTTCTGTATGAATGAAGACTTTCGCTGCATTCTACTTCTACTCCTTTCTGTAATAACATTCTACCGAATCGGTTTACGTTTATCCACTAACTTCCGTCTAGAACCGCCTGATCACGGACCTTCATTTTCAGAAAATCAAAAATCCCTTAAAAATAGTTAAAATTGAAAATTTTCAATAAATCTTTAAAAGTCTGATCATAACATCTGATTGCTCAAAACCTCTGATAGGCTTCAAAATCTTATCCACTGTAAAAGTGTATCCTCTGACTTCCATTTTTACCACTTTTTCAAAACACTGATAGCTGTCCACTGATAGTGTTAAAAATCAGTATTGTCCAATCCCCTATCCTAAAACAGTGGTTTGCCACCTCAACGGTTACTTTTCTCATCAGAGGTTACACGTGGACAGATGTTAGCCATCAGATCTTGCAAACAGATGCCACGTCATGTTCACTTTTTCAAAACCTTATAAAAACCCTGTTTTATCCTTCATCAGTGTTTACCCTAAACTGTGTCGATTACAAAAATCTCAAAACAATTTTTCTCTCTAACACCATGGCTCCCAAATCCAAATCTTCAAAGAAATCCACACAAGAACTTCCACCCTTCAATCTCATAATCAAAACCCCACAGAATTATATCGCCATACTTGAAGAAAACAACGCCAATACTCGTTATCATCCAATGATTCGAATTTTGCAAAAGTCGAAATTCAAGCACATGTTAACGGTCATAGCCCCAATTCACATTGATTCTCTTAGAGATTTTTGGAAAAATGCAAAGGTTCACTCATCTGTTGTTGGTGTTACTTACACAATAATCTCAAGAGTAGGGGGAGTGTTGATGCAAATTAGCCCCCAATCGATCTCTCAAGTTTTCAAGTTAAATGACATACAACACCCTGTGTCATTTTCTAAAAATGAGATCCAAGCAGAGTTTCTGGAAAGAGGTTATGTAGGCTAGATGAAAGGTATGACAATTTTTAAACCTAACTTTCCTGCTGAGATGAGATTTTTCTTTCACACATTTCTTACTTGTCTTTCAGCAAAAACCACTAGTTTCAATGAAATTCCATTGAACATGCAATATCTGGGGTATGCAATTTTAACTACTCCCAGATACTGTTCAATGATCTTGTGAACAATTTAAAAACATTGAGAAAAGAAAAGCTTTTTGATGCATCCACGTTTCCTGAGTGTTTACTTACAGGATCAAATTAAAGGTCCTGAAAGTAAATAAGGTGCTGTGATTAACCCAGGCCGCCTTAATCATGAAACCTTCAATAGAATAACTAACCAAGATAAAGTTGAGAAAACACAAGTAGAGGAGGTTGAGCAAGTTATACCTGAACAAAATGTTCAAACTCAACCTTTTGCTACTGAGCCCATTACTCTTGGTGATCAAGGCACCACAACCGCTGCGCTGAAGCCCACACCAAAAATCTCCAAAAAGAAAACCAAAAAAAATTTCCAAAAAGCGCACCAAACCCAAAAAGGGTCCTCTAGAAGATGAGATCCTAGAGGTTAACCAAACCACTGCTGCTACTTCTTCACAGCAGATGGTTCAAAGATCTCCTACCGGCTTTGAAACTCCTCCTTCTTCCTCACAAAAGGAAAAGGTTGTAGACACAGGGACACCAAATTATGAAGCTCTAGATCCACTTGGCTCATCTTCCATAGCCCCTCTCCCAGGGCAATGTTGCTTTCTACACAACCACCTTCACAAATGACTTCACATCCACCCACGATTGTACCATTGCTGAATGCAATTTAATTAGTTCAGACACAAACCAGCACTTCTCAACAACCTATTACTGAGAATATACTTCATCAAAAGGCTGGGTCTGCTTCTTTATTCATTGCTAGCCTATCAGCAAATGAAGAGGCTACATCCCTTGGTTTACATGTAACCCTTGGTGATAGTTCAACTCAAGCAACCACTACAATTGCTGAACTCCCAAGTTCTCAGTTGGACAGTGTTTCATTAATAAGACTTGGTTGAAGGCAACCACTGTTGAGGCAACAACTGTTACCTCTGTTGTGGGAAGTCCCCAGTACCAAGACGAAGGGCATCTATGTTTTAAGCTGGTCCTAAAACCACTCCTCATGATGACATAGATATAACTACTAGCACTGGTAGGAGTTCAGATGATCCTATTAAATTATGTGATGATCTAAAATATCAGGATTTGACGGAGAGAGTTACTAAGATAGAAAGTTCTGTTGATGAAATCAAAAGTTTACTGAAGCAGATGACAGCTACAAAAAGTCAACCCTCTGTTATATCCACTGCTGATCTCAAAGAAGCTCTTAACCCTCTGTTTCAACATCAACAACATTATTTGGATCTACAACACCAGCATCAGATGAATGATGTTAGCAACATGTTTGAATCAAGGTATCAAGACACTGCAGCAGACAATAAAGCCATCAAAGCACATCTACTCACAACCACTGGCCATGCACCTCCAACGGTTATATTCGTTACAACAGATGAAGCCAAAAAGGGGGAGAAACCTTTGGGTCCAAAGAAGTTAACAGTAGATGATGATAAGGCCAGACCTACCTTGAATATTCCAAAGCCTGATGGTTCAAAGAAGATAGATTTAACTGATTAAATTGTGGCCAAGGCAAGGGCTAGTTACAAGAAGAAAGTGATTGAGGAGAGCAGAGTGTTGGTTGAGAAAAAGATTGAACAACAAAAAGAAAAAGGAGAGGTTGGTACTTCATCAAAAATAACACCTGCTAGAAAAGCCAGGCAACCAACATCCACACCTCCTAAAACTAAGCCTGCAACCAATCCAACCATTAAAACCTCTGCCTCTCAAAAACCCATCACATCTTCCAAATCACAACCTATATCCACAAAAGCAGATGTTGCAGCACATGTTGTGTCAACATATGTTGATACAGCAGAGGTTGCAACAAATGCAACTCTATCCACTGCCATTATCACATTTCCCACATCAACCCATCCATTATCCACACCACCAAAGATCCCACAACCACCATCACCCACTCTAAGGTTCAAAAGAAGAAAATCACAAAAGTGATAAATGATGATGAGATCTCTGCACCTCTTCCAATATCATCAACACCAGTGACCTCCACATCAGTGCTTACAACATCTTCAAGTCTTAAAGTCATTCCTGCATCAAAGTTGTATCCTCTTGATTTACCAGCAGTCAGGGAAGAGATCCTAAGTTTCTTTTCAGAGGATGACCCTGACAAAAGAACAATTCTATCCCTTGATGGCTATCCAAGACCAGCAAATGTTGATGCTTACCTGGAACTGAAAAGGAAGAAAGCAGAGGATATAGCCAAAAGAGAATCAGTTGGTAAAGATGATAGAGAAATACAGATTGTCATGTCCTTTCAACTGAGTAAAGTCACCATTTTATAAAACTTTGTCAAAGATCCGAGCAATCAGTTGTCAGTAAGGCAACAAGGGCACAGTTCAGGGACTCGAGCATAGATGAGCTAAGAGAAGAAATCAACATAATGCAAGAAATGTTGAAAGACCCTCTCAAAAAGCCAACTCCTCCCAACTGGAATTTATACAAGAAAGATATGACTGAAAGTGCTTTGAAGTTGAAAATAATAAAGCAAGAACTGATTCAGAATCATTATGGTTCCAAAAACTAAGTGATGAGATGGGGTGAGGTGAGGGTGATAGACACCTACAAAAGTTTGGAAGAAAGAAGGAAAAAGGATCCATCCATGCCTTCTAAGCCTGACTATTCAAAAGAAGATGCTATCCTCATAGCTCAACTCTCCAAAAAGTCCAGCTCAACATCTGCCCATTCCACACTTGCCCTATTACACAGAAAAGGCAAGAGGGTATGTCTGAAAAGACTGATAAAGAGTTTGAGGATACATTTATCAAAGAAGTCATACAGAACATGATTGATTATCCAATAGATGATAGAAGTGCCAAGCTAGCCAAAGATCTATCACAAAAAGCTCCGGCTCAAACCTCAGCAATAAAAGCTCCTTCAAGAAAACCATCAGACCTAAAAATTCTAAAATCGAAGGTCGATAAAGACACCCATGAATTGACACTGTTCAAGTCTGATGGTGCAGCCACTAAACTATCCATGGAAGCTGCTTATCAGCTTACAGTAGAAGACTTCCAAGAACTACTATGTTTAGAGCTGGTGAAGGATGCTGATGACATGGAATCTCTTAACTTTGAACTTCAATTCAAAGGTCAAATAAGAGAATTACTTCTGAGGAATAAAGACCAAGAATAAAGTGTTTTTGGCATCATCTGTTACAAGGGGAGATTGTTGGGATTGAACCCAATGAAAGGAACAGATGATACAAAGCCAAATAAGCCTATTCGAGCTTTGGTTTAACTATCAGAGGTTACAACCTCTGATGTACATACACTGCTTTACCTAAAGATTGCTCATCCTATCATCTGCCTTCACAAAGCTTCAAAGGTCTGCCAGAGTTACAAGGGTTAGAGGATAGAGATCAGAGTTTAGTCATTAGCTTAGTTAAATAAATGTAACAGTGCTAAGCACTGATAGTTTAGTATTGGCAGTGTTTTCAGTTAGTTACAATTGGTTTCCTGTCACTATCAACCCTGACGTCATCAAAGACGCTCAGTGGTTAGATAGTTTGTATAAATAGGTAACTTCTGTAACAGTTTAAACTTGTCTATTAAAAGATCAACTTTCACAGATCATCTTCTCTGCATTTTCTTATTACCAAACTGTAATTGCAAAGGCTGAGGGGGAGTTTGTGAATCACATGCAAGTTAATCAACTTGAAAGCATGATGATGATGAAAACAAACGACCATTGTTTGTAGTAAAATTCCATCTTATTCCGCTGCAAATCTCTTTAATTCAATCATTTTCCATTTTTGAAACAAAATCTACAAGTAATTCAAACTCAGATCCTAACAGTAGCTTTCGAATGTGCATCGACTACCAAGTGTTGAATAAGGTCACTATCAAGAATCGTTACCCTCTTCCAAGGATCGATGATCTTTTTGATCCGCTACAAGGAGCGCAATATTTTTCTAAGATAGATCTTCGGTCAGGTTACCATCAATTGAAGGTCCAAGAGGACGATATTCCTAAGACAGCCTACGAATTCCTTGTTATGCCTTTTGGGTTAACCAACGTACCTACTATGTTCATGGACCTCATGAATCGGGTATGTAAACCATACCTTGACAAATTTGTCATCGTCTTTATCGACGATATCTTAATCTACTCCAAGAGCAAGGACGAGCAGTGCTATCTTGGACATACTACGGACAGAACAATTGTACGCTAAATTGTCTAACTGTGACTTTTGGTTGCAAGCCGTGTAATTCTTAGGACATGTGGTGGATCAATACGGAATCCACGTGAACCCAAGCAAGATTGAAGCAATTAAGGATTGGCCGGCGCCGAAATCTCCAAAAGAAATACGCCAATTCTTGGAACTGCCAGGGTATTACTGCCGCTTCATCGAAAACTTCTCAAGTATCGCCCATCGCTAACAGCCTTGACACAGAAGGACAGGAAGTACGAATGGGGTGAAGATCAGGAAACAACATTCCAGCTGTTAAAGAAATAGTTATGCAAGGCCCCAATCCTGACATTGCCCGAAGGCAACGATGACTTTGTCATATATTGTGACGCATCGCGACAAGGGCTCGGATGTGTCCTTATGCAAAGAAATAAAGTTATTGCGTACGCTTCTAGACAACTAAAGGGGCATGAAAAGATTCACACGACGCATGACTTTGAACTAGGTGCCGTTATATTCGCACTAAAGATTTGGAGACATTACTTATATGGTACCAAGTGTACTATATAGACGGATCACAAAAGCCTCCAACATATCTTCGACCTAAACATGAGGCAGCGCAGATGGGTAGAGTTGTTAAATGATTACGACTGTGAGATAAAGTACTACCCGGGGAAAGCTAATGTCGTAGCGGATGCGCTAAGTAGGTAGGATCAAATTAAACCCCTCCGAGTGAGAGCCTTGGGAATGATTGTGCAGACGATCCTGATAGAGCAAATCCGAAATGCGTAGATGCAAGCCTTGGAGGAAAGCCAGTTACCCGATGAAGGATTGCACGGGAATGAGAAAAGTTTTGTGAAGAAAACGAATGAGATGTTGTATTTCAAGAATCGAGTGTGGATTCCTGCAAGTTCGGAGCTGAGACAATTGATCATGGACGAGGTTCATAAATCGAAATATTCGATTCACCCTGGTACATATAAGATGTACCACGACCTTAAAGAGTTTTACTGGTGGCAGGGAATGAAAAAGGATGTGGCCGAATATGTAAGCCAATGATTGACTTATGCACGAGTCAAGGCAGAATATCAGAAACCCTAGGGAATGTTACAACAACCCAAGATACCTTAGTGGAAATGGGAACAAATCACGATAGATTTCGTGACCCATCTTCCAAGAACGCCTCGTGGTCATGATGCGATTTGGGTAATCATAGATTGAATGACCAAATCCGCACATTTTATTCCAATCCACACCACTTATAAAACCGACAAGTTGTTCGAAATCTACACGAGCGAGATAGTAGCCAGACATGGTGACCCGATTGCCATTATTTCCGACCAAGACAGCCATTTTACTTCGCAATATTGGCAGAAGCTGAAAGAAGCTTTGGGGACGCGGATCGATCTGAGTACTGCTTACCATCACCAAACCGATGGTCAATTGGAACGCACGATCTTGACACTAGAGGAGTTGCTTCATGCTTGCGTCCTGCACGTCGGAGGAAGTTGGGAAAAGCATCTCCCACTATTGGAATTTTCATATAACAATAGTTACCACAATAGAATCTGGGCAGCCCCGTATGAGGCACTTTATGGCCGATCACCACTTTGTTGGGCCGAAGTGGGTGATACCCAACTGATAGGATCCGAGTTAGTCCAAGAAACGATCGCTAAGGTCCATCAGATTTGGAATCGTCTAAAAGCCGCTCAGAGTCGGCCGAAGAGTTGGGCTGATGTGCGCCGAAAACTGTTATCGCTCGAAGTGGGGGAACGGGTATTGTTAAAAGTCTTGCCATGGAAAGGCGTTATCAGATTTGGAAAATCCGGAAAGTTAGCCCCACGATACATTGGACCGTACGAGATCCTAGCCAAGGTAGGTCACGTAGCTTATAGATTGAAGTTACCACCCGAGCTTAGTGCCATTCATAATGTCTTCCACATTTCAAACCTCAAGAAGTGCCTTTCGGTCGAGGCCACCCAGATACCATTGGAAGACATACACGTTGATGATAAGCTCCACTTCGTGGAGGAACCGGTAGAAGTAGTTGATGGAAGGGTTAAACAATTAAGGCACACCAAGATTTCACTGGCTAAAGTCCGGTGGGACTCTAAACAAGGACCTGAATATACCTGGGAACGGAAGGATGAATTCCGTAGAAAATATCCTCACCTCTTCCCTAGATTAACAAAGTAAATTTCGGGGACAAAATTTCTTAACCAGGGGAGATTGTGATACCCATGACGAAACCAGGTACACCTTAATTGGTGCTAAACTTAAAGCATGATTAAAACAATAGTTGCCCTGAACTTTGCAAATTTTCATAACTTGTGTGCTATACTAAATAATATTTATTATGTCTCGGAGGAATCCGAGAGCATGTCATGGTTAACATGACACTATTAAGGACCAACGATGTGAGGTTTGTGTCCTTAGCCTTTAACAACGCGTTAAATGGGGACTTGACGTTTAACAGTGCATGGAACATTCAATCGTGATTATTAGGCCATCGGTAGGGCCTTTTGTGATTCCGAGTTCGTGAAACATCTTGATTATGTGCCATAGACTAGACATAAGATTAGAAACAAATCAGAGCTCGGGCACGCAAAACGAGGCGGTTCCCGGTTAGGGAGACGCTTTGTTTTAAGAGCGACGAAAGGCAAACCAAACATGCAAGGAACAGTCGATCAAGACTAAAAACGCTTAAACTAACATAATAAGAGGTTTGTATGATTAAAAGGCAACCGTACTCGGGTTTCGAGACGGTTATGCTCAGTTTTTAAAACCGAGTCTTTTGACAGTAATAACGCGAAAAACGGAGCCCGTTTTACAAATCGGAGACGCGTACGGGACCCGAAAACGACCCTAAATGCAAAACCAAAGATAAACATCATCTTCCAATTTGCGATACGAAGCACGAGGTGGCCCAAGTGGACCCCACTCTAAACCCCCCCCCCCCACCGTTTTATATTCTTTTTTTCTTTTCTTTTTTATTTTCATTTTAATTCCAAAAATCCACAAGTTTTCTCACAAATTCTGCCATAACCATCTTCTTCTTTAGCTGATCATCTTCCTATCATACCAAAATCGAAGGTAGAATCAATGCTTTCTAAGGTTTTGATTATTATTTCTCGATTAAACGCGATTTATAACCGAAAAACTCAATTTAATCCATGAATTTTGGAAGGTTTAAACAAGTTCTTAGCTGAATAAGAACACCTTGGGAATTCCCTGGTGTTATATGATAGCCAAGACCATGAAACTTCAGGTTTTGATATCCGAATCGACACCTATTCCACCAAAAACGCGTAACAAAGTTCTAAACCGGAAAACAATGAAATAAGGCTTGATTGATCTAAGTTCTAGCATATTTGGATTGTAGTTGATGTGTAGGTACTGAATATAGCACCCACACACTTCTGGACTCACAAGGAACGCTTGAAATCGAAGCCTACGCTTGGTATAACATCCGAAAACCCAATCTAGGATTGGCAGGAACTTGTTTTGCTTATAACTTGGTACGTGATGCTTGGATTGATCTGAAATTTGGTGTGGTGATGTAGGGTATTGACAGGAGTGTCCACATAAAATTTGGAATTTTTGGAATTTTCTACGATTTTTGGTAAATTTTTGATTGTTTTATCAAAACAATTCCAAAAAAATAACAACAAAGTCAAAAAAATCACCAAAAATTTACCTGAACACTAAGAAACATATAAGGGAAAGTTTTGGGAAATCTTGGAGTTAATTAGTTGAGTTTTGATTCAGATTAAAAATTTGTGTTTTCGGGAGTTTTCGATAGCCGGAAACGCACCAAAATAAAATAAAAAAATCTCAAATTTTTATGAAAAGTTGCTGGACATGTAAGGGATTTTCTGGAATTTCTTGGGAATTTTTAGACCACGGATGATAGTTCTTGACAATTATTCGGTTAAATATTGTTTTACAAATAATTTTTTTTAAATAGTTAAAATATCTAAATAAATTCCCAAATTATTTTTCCCATAATCTACATATTTTTACAAGCTTGTATAAAAATTTACAGATTTTTATTCAAATTATAGATTAAACGGGAATTTAGGAAATTAAAAATGGGTCATTTTAAAATTATTTCTGCAGTTTATAATTAAATTTAGAATTTTTGGAATTTTCTGACCAAACCCGACTTGTACTATAGTTGGAACACCGGGAGACTTCCGGGAGACTCCAGGGCAGATTGGACACTAGGGGTGTGTCCTCGGCCAGTTCGGGAGAATCCCGACGGCGGGAATGGAAACTCAAATTTGGGTAACCTAGACTCCCCAAACACCCAAACTCCCTTAATGAAAAGTTAATCATTCTTAAATAACAACGTATTGGCACTATTGGTATTTCCATACCATTATCTGAATATGTTAAACAACCGACTTTGGCTGGCATGTGAAACGGTGCCCGGAAGCCAAACTGAAAACTAATACTATCCTGATCACATCACCATACCAGTGTCCTATAGACTCAATCCGGGGTGAAAACTCCTGACCGAATCCAAGTTATAACCATTACCAACTTAGTTTCTGATTTGAATCCATACTTGCATGTGTGTTATTAAAGTTGATCCAGTTGCTTGATCACTCTTGTATTGAGACTACTACCCGCATTGTGAGTTCACTTCCTCGCTTTTAAATTGTTTTACTATTTTCTGGGGACTTGCATGTTAAAAACTGTGTTGATTACACCAAGTTGGGAGTGAGTTTCACTCCACCACTTTTACACTGTGTTATACCGTTTTTTGGAATGACTTGCATGTTACGAACTGCGTTAATTGCACCAACTGTGATGATGTGAATTATCTAACACACGAACACACTCCCCTCTACAAGTGATTAATATAAGCCGTGGGCAGTGGATAGTACTATTGGTCTGACAAACCCAGTTGAGGCCAGATGGTGCGATGCCGGCCACAAGTCAACTGCACGTGTCCTCATTTGGTTATGTTGTTAGGCATAACTGCATGGGAACATTGAACTACTTGTGATGAAGTTGGTGGGAAGTGTCTGGGGTGACACGACCCGGTGCGATGATGTGTCTTTATGACAAGGAGTGACTATGACATGTCAAGGTTTCACTTGTGTCCTCGTGTTACTCCATCGGTGACTGTGACCAGTGCAATTAAATTGTTAACACATATTGTTCCACAAAAATCAGTGGAACTCACCAGCAGCGTGTAGCTGACCCTTTTTAAAACTAACATGCATTTCAGGTAAGACTAAGCAGGAATAAGGTCTGTGCGTGTGGATGGCTTGGGTAACTTTAGTAGAATAAGAGTTGTAGTGGCTCATAGTTTCGTACTTAAACTTATGGTTTGTAATATGATACTTTATGTATGTTGTAACCAAGGTTCCCTCTTTATGTGATATCATGTTTTAAATTATGGGGAATTACCATGTGTCTGCCGCACCCTTCAATTGTCTTTCGATGTGAGTCGGGGTGTGAATTAATTTATAAAATCAAACCTCTGATCTTATATTTCAAATTTTTGGTTGTCCATGCTTTATTTTGAACTTAAAAGACTCCATCTCTAAGTTTGCAGCCAAAGTTGACTGTGGTTATTTTCTGGGATATTCAACCACTGCCAAAGCCTATAGAGTTTTTAAATCTAGGACCAAGTGTGTTGAAGAAACTCAGAATGTGAAGTTCAATGAACTCTCATCTTTGAAAATCCCAGCAAATCCAGCTGAACTGTTTAACTTAGATAAATTTACGTTTGAAGATGTGTCTGTCAAGACTAATCATGCAGGTACACTACAATCATCAACACAAGAGCAAGGATATGACTACATACTTCCAAAGTTCAAGATCAGTCCTTCAAGCAGAGGAGCAGATGTTAGTAACAATGGTGAAAGCTCTGCTGGTTCAATAGTGGTTAATACGCAATCCTCTTCCTGCTCTCAAAATCAAAACACTGTTGATAGAAATCCATCCATGTGGATAAAAATCAACAAACATTCACAACCATACCACCCATACCTCCACCTCCATTCAAGTCACAGGCTAGACCTTCAAATTCACCAGCAGATGATAGCTCAGATGATACACATCTGCAGTCTTCACCTCAAATGCAATTGTCCCATATCAAGGTGATTTGATTTTCCTTAAAAGTCATCCATTGGATCAAGTTATTGGCAAGATAAATGAGGGACTTCTCACAAGAAGCCAATCCTAAAACATTTGCCTTTTTGCTGGCTTTCTATCACTCACACAACCTATCAAGTACCAAGAGGCACTAAAAGACAAAAGTTTAGTAGAAGCTATGCAAGAGGAGCTCCTAGTTTAAAAGACAACAAGTTTGGGAACTTGTACCACTGCCTAAGGATGCCAGTCGAATTGCCACAAAGTGGGTCTTCAAGAACAAAACAGATGAAAGGGGTATTGTTGTCAAGAACAAAGCAAGGCTCGTGGTTCAAGGCTACAAACAGGAAGAAGGTATTGACTATGATGAAACCTTTGCTCTTGTAGCAAGGTTAGAAGCTATCAGATTGTTCTTAGCTTTTGCTGCTAACCACAACATCAAAGTGTTTCAAATGGACATCAAAAGTGCATTCCTGTATGGAAAGATCAAGGAAGAAGTGTATGTGTTTCAACCTCCTGGATTTGAAGATGCATTTCATCCTGATCATGTTTACAGGTTAAACAAAGCACTGTATAGTCCTAAACAAGCACCAAGAGCCTGGTATGAAACTCTATCTACATTTCTCTTATCCATAGGTTTTTTCAAGAGGTAAAATTGATAAAACCTTGTTTTTGAAATGGAAAGGAAAGATTTGATGCTTGTCCAAATTTACGTGGATGCCATCATTTTTGGATCCACATGCACTACTATGTGTGAAGAGTTTAGAAAACTCATGGCAGCAGAGTTTGAAATGAGTGCAATGGGTGAGTTGCAATGTATTCTTGGTTTACAAGTCAAACAAATGCACAATGGCAGTTTCATTCATCAAAATAAGTATGTCAAAGAACTAAGTAAAAAGTTTGATATGGATGATTGTAAACCTTGCAGCACAACCATGGCAACTTCCAAGCTAGTCACTATTGATTGTAAAGATGACCTTGTTGATCAAACACATTACAGAAGCATGATTGGGTCTTTATTGTACCTAACTACATCAAGGCCATAACTTCATGTTACTCAGATAGTGATTTTGCTAGGTGCCAGATCATAGTCACTACCAAGAAAGTCTGATCTTATTGTTGTGAAAGGAATATTCAGATACATAAAAGGTGCTCCCACACTTGCTATCTTGTATCCTGCTAATGGGAACACTTAGCTTTCAGGTTACTCAGATAGTGATTTTGCTGGGTGCAAGACAACAAGGAAGTCCACATCAGGAGGTGTCCAATTCCTAGGAGATTGCCTAGTGTCTTGACAAAGCAAAAAAGCAAGTTGCAGTTTCCACATCCACTGCTGAACCAGAGTATATAGCTGCTGCAAGATGCATTGCTCAAATCCTGTGGCTTCAAAATCAACTTTTGGATTTTGGTGTTACTGCTTTAAAGACTCCACTCAAGATCGATAGTCAAGCTCTAAAGCAGTTGAAAACATCATTAAAAATCTTGTGTCTCATTCTAGAACAAAGCACATAGACATCAGACATCACTTTGTAAGGGATTGCTATGAAAAAGGTTTGATTTCTTTACAACATGTCCATACTAAGGATCAGCTGATAGATGTTCTAACAAAAGCATTGGACACATCTACCTTTGAAAGCTTGATCTCTAGAATTAGTATGCTAAACATGGATTAAAAAACGTTTTCTGGTGATCCATGTGTAAACAGCATAAAAATGTTTTCCGAAAATCAAAACTCCATCCTTATAGCATTAAAATACTGATTGTTTAGAAAGTCTGTTCAAACCACTGATAGCATTAAAATACTGATTGTTTAGAAAGTCTATCCACTGCCAAAAGTGTATCATCTGATAGTGTCAAACATTGTTCACAATCCACTGTCCATATCTTCAATAGTGTTTTCCAAATAACCGTCTTCCATTTTCAAGCAGAGGATACACGTGGTCAGATGTTATTCCTCAGTAAAATGCATCAAAACACTATAAAAACCCTGTTTTATCCATAACAAAGTTTCCACTTTATCGTGTTGAATTCAAAATTCTCAAAACAATTTTCTTTCAACCATGGCACCCAAAACCAAATCAAAAGTGAAATCCAAAGCAAAATCTAAACAAGAACGACCCCCATTCACCCTCATCATCAAAACTCCTCACAACTACACAGCAATCTTTGAAGCAACCGGTTCAAATACAAGATATCATCCGATGATAGAAATCTTGAAAGAATCAAAATTTAAACACATGTTAACTATCAAAGCCCCAATTTATCAAGAAGGACAACAGCGTTCATTCTCAAAAAGATGTTCCTTATGTCATATTATCCAGAGTCGGCAAAACACTGCTGAAGATTACCCCTCAATCAATCTCACAAGTGTTCCAATTAAATGATATGGCACATCCTATGTCATTTCCTATCAACGAGATGCATGTCGAATTCTTAGAGAGAGGTTATATTGGGCAACTTAAAGGTATGAAAATCTTAAAACCCAATTTTCCTGCTGAAATGAGATCTTTCTTTCATACTCTTTTAACTTGTCTCTCAACCAAGACCACAGCTTTTAACGAAATCCCATTGAACATCCAGTATGTGGGTTATGCCATTTTAACTGGTTCAGATTTCCCATATATTATTCAATGATCTTGTGGAAATTTTTTTTAACATTGCAAAAGAAAAAGCTTTTCTAATACATCCAAGATTTTTGAGTGTTTATCTTCATAATCAGTTACCTGATGATGATGTTAAACAAGGCGCGGTTACAAACCCAGGCAACCTAACTCATGAAACTTTTACAAGAATCACAAATCAAGATAAAGTTTCAAAAACACAAGTAGAGGAGGAAGAGCAAGTTTTACCAGAACAATATGTTCAATCTCAACCTCCTGCTACTAAGGCCACTGCTCTTGGTGATCAGGGTACTACAACCACTACCCTGAAACCCACAACAAAAATCTCCAAAAAGAAACCAACAAAAATTACCAAAAAGACCACCTAACCCAAAAAGGGTCCTCTGGAAGATAAGATCCCAGAGGTTAACCCTGTGATCACAAAATCACAAGTAAACATTGTTGCTACTTCTTCACAACAGATGTTAGAATCTCAAACCAGTTTTGAAACTCATCCTTCTTCCTCACAAAAGGAAAATGTTGTGAACACAGGGATACCAAATTACAAAGCTCTAGGATCACTTGGTTCTATCTTCCACATCCCATCTCCCAGGGCAATGTCTTTTTCTACACCACACCATTCAGCAACAAGATCACTACCACCTGCTATGTTGCCTTTGCTGAATGCAATTGAATTAGGACAGACATTAACAAGTTCTTCTCACAAACCTATTATTGAGGACATACTTCAGAATGTAACTGGGTCTGATTCTTTATTCTTTACTAGCCCTTCAGCAACTGAAGAGGATACATCCTTTGGGTTACACGTAACCTTAGGTGATAGTTCACCAAGAGCGGCCACTACAATTGCTAAACTCCCAAGTTTACCTTTGGACAGTGGTTACATACCTAAGACTCTGATGATGGCAACCACTGTTGAGGCTACTACGGTAACCTCTGCTTATATGGGAAGTCCCTAGTACCAAGGCAAATGGGCATCTATGTTTGAAACAAGGGTTGAAACCCCTGTTCATAGTGATGTAGATATAACTACCATATTTGGTAGGAGTTCAAATGATCCTATTAAATTAGGTGATGATCTAAGATGCCTGGATTTGACGTAGAGAGTCACTAACATTGAACATTTTGTTGATGAAATCAAAGATTTACTGAAGCAGATGATAGCTATAAAGAGCCAACCCTCTGTCATAACCACTGATGATCTCAAACAAGCCTTAGGCCCTCTGTTTCAACAACAAAAATATTTTGCTGGCCTTCAACATAAACATCAAATGCAAGAAATTAGAAACATGGTTGATGCCAGATACATGGATACAGTTGCAGATATTAAGGCAATCAAGGCTCACATCCTTCAAACCACTGGTACCACTCCTCCTATAGTAATACTGGTAAACACTAATGATGCCAAAAAGGGGGAGAAACCTTTAAAGAAAGAAGTGATAAAGCTTGAAAGAGATGCACGGCCAACAGTGGATATCCCTAAGCCAGATAGGTCTAAGAAAGTTGATGAAACAGAAAACTTCTTGGCCGGGGAAAGGATGAAGAATAAGATGAGGGTAAGAGATGAGGGAAAAGTGTTGGTTGAGCAAAAGATAGCACTGCAAAAAGAAAAATAAGAGGTTGGTACTTCCACAAAGAAGAGACCAGTTAGAAAAACCAGGGAACCAACAACCACTCCTTCTAAAACTCAGTCTGTTGCTACTCCAACCATTGAAACCTCTGCTCCCACAAAATATTTTACACCTCTTGCAAAAGCTAAACCTACTTCCACCACAACAGCTGTTACAACACCTGTTGTGTCAACATCTGTTGACACAGTAGAGGTTATAGCAGATGTTAACCCATCCCCTGCTTTGATCATTTTTCCTACATCCACCCAACCAATACCAACACCTACAAGAATTCCTGATTATCGACCATCACCTACACTCAGGTTGAAGAGGAGAAAGGTTACAAAGTCATTAATGAAGATGAGATCATTCCTGCTCCAATTCCATTGTCAGCACAACCTCTGACCTCTACCACATCTATTCCTCAATCTTCCATTCAAACAACTGATCAACCATTGAAAATAGTTCCTGCAGCAGGAAAGTTTCCTCTTGATTTACCAGTTGTAAGGGAAGATATCAAGTCTTTCTACTCTGAAGAAAATTCTGAGAAAAGACTCATCCAATCTATGGATGGCTATCCTAGACCAGCTAATATTTACTACTTAAAGCCAAACAAGCAGAGGATATAGCCAAAGAGATACATCAGGTAAAAGTGATAGAGAAGTGCAGAACTATATGCAGTTCTAGCTGAGCAAAGTCAGAGTTTTGGAATACTTTGTTAAAGACTTGTGCAAGAGGCTGCCTGAAATGGAAGATCAAAGTCTAAGACATGACTACATTGAGCACATCATGACCAACAAGAAGTACAAAGCTACCAGGGAACAGTTCAAAGATTGGACTGTGAGTGATCTAAGAGAAGAAATAGAGAGAATGCAAGAAATGTTAAAAGATCCTCACAAAAAGCCAGCTCCTCCAGACTAGAAGAAATACAAGAAAAAATTGCTTGACAGAGCTTTGAAGCTCAAAAGGATGAAGGAAAAATTGATACAGAACAATTATAGATCAAGAAATCAGATCACTAGATAGGGAGAGTTGAGAGTGCTTGACACTTACAAAAAGTTGGAAGAAAGATCCAAACATGCTTCCTAAGCCTGATTATTCATCAGAGATTGTGGTTCATAAAGCTCAACACTCTAAAAATATATCTCAACATCTTCCCCTTCCACACTTGTCTTAAATCAATTAAAAAGGCAAGAGGAGATTGCTTAAGAAGATAAAAGAGTGTATGAACACATCAAAGAAGGAATCAAGTGCATGATTGATTATCATACTGATGAAGCCAGTAAAGAGCTTGCAGGAGATCTTTTAAAGATGGCTCATCAATCAATTCCACGGACTCTACCAACCACAACAATAAAGTGCCATCCTGGAAAGCATTCTGACCCAAAAATTAACCATATATTATTTCTTTTATATCATATTGATTTTCATATTGTTCTTATAAAAGAAATTTTTTTTGGTTCATGGCGACTTTTGCACTACTTTAAACTTTTCTTACATTAATCAAAGCCATGAAGCATCAACACAAAATCCTATGTACTCGCCGGCATTTCTTTGTTGACTTTATTTTCACATATGTTTCAGGGGCGAATGTTTGAGGTTGATCGTGCTACACGTAGGGCACACTTTGGGCCTTAGTGATAATAAAAGCAAGAAGAACAGTTTAACTTATGTTGCATTTTTCGTTTTATCTAAGACATGTATACAATTACAATAAATAAAACTTAACTTTATATGCCATGGTTATTGAAACAATAGTTTTATTACGACACTCCCCAACGTTTTCGCCGCGGTTTGTTGTTTTACACGGTCGGGGTGTGACAGAAAGATTGGTATCAGAGCCAATTGTTATAGGGAATTAGGTTATTAGTAATGCTTTGACCTAGACTATAACCTTTATAGGACCTTAACGCGAGTTGTCTTGCGTTTAGATTCTAAAAACAATATCGTCACCTATCCTTAGGTGAACATCAAAATATAACCACAATTTCCAAAATGATTTTTGAAATCAATCATCCATCCTTGGATGATTTGTTTATGGCGTTAAGCCTTTAACGTTTTCAAAATCTTGTCAAAGTTTGGTTTTTAATAATGTGAACACGTGCAAATCCACTTAATTGGACCAGTCACTCTTACTTGGGAACTCTTGGGGTGAGTGTCCACTTATAGGCTAAAGCATGTCTTCGCGATACATTATAAAGATCCATTTACTTTGATTAGTCACTGTGTGTCGTTTGTTTGTTTTAAACGAACAAATGACCACCATTATTACATTTGTCGATATTTTGTCATCTCATTTTGATTATTCAAACATTCATCTCACTCGTTTTCTCTCGTGGTTTCTCTCTTTTAGAATGCCTCCTCGACGAGACGTAAATGCTAATCCAGACCCTGCCATGGCAGCTATGATAGCTTAGCAGATTGCTGTTGTACTACCTAATCTCGTAACTCAAATGAACTAAGTCAATAACAACAATGCACCTGCTGTGTGCAACTTTAAACAGTTCAATTCGGCTAAACCACTTAAGTTTAGTGGTTCCGAGGGAGCAACTAGGCTCCTACAGTGGTTTGAGAACCTTGAGAACACTTCTCGTCATGTGCAATGTCCGAATGAGCGCAAGGTTGAGTTTGCTTCAACCGTGTTTGAAAAGAGAGCGTTAACATGGTGGAACAGGGTGATGAGAGATAGGGGTGCTGACGTTGCTATGGGTCAGACTTGGGAGGAACTCAGGGCTTTGATGATGAAAGAGTTTTGCCCCCGACATGAAAAGAGGGCACTTGAAAATGAGTTTCATGACCTGAAGCAAGACAGTGGTGAGCACCGTACGTATACTGACAGGTATGAGGAGTTGAGTTTGTTATGTCCTGAGATGGTGACGCCTTTGGATAAGGCAATCGAGAAATACATAGATGGTCTTCCTGACCCGGTTCAGGATATTGTCACCGGCAGCAACCCCACTACTGTTAGGCAAGCCATTGAGCTATCTGCGACACTGACTGAATCGCAGATCATAAAGGGTAAGCTCCATCGTAAGGGTAACAAGAAATCGTTTGACAAGTCTGAGAAACAAAAGGATAAGAAATCTGAAGGTTCGAAGAAGTCTAGGAAGCGCAAGGCTTCCAAGAATTTCGTTGTCACCACACAACCCAACCAAACCGCACCTAATCAAGCTGCTCCCAACCAGCCTGCTCAGCCTCTTACCAAGAAACAGTATACAGGCATTGCACCTTTATGCAACAGGTGCAACAGCCATCACCAGCCTCATCTTCCATGCCGTATTTGTACAAACTGTGGTAGATCTGGCCATCTGGCCAATGTTTGTCGATCGCCTCCTAACCCGAACAATGTGGCTCGTAACCTTGTTCAGCAGCCAGCCAATCCTGCACGACCTCATTACCCACCAGGATCTTGCTACAACTGTGGGGATCTCACCCACTGCCGTAACAATTGCCTGAGATTGGCAAATGCGAACCAGGCTTGTGGACGAGCTTTCAATATTAATGTGAACGAGGCACGGACAGATAACGAGGTGGTAAACGGTGCGTTCTTTGTTAACAACCATCCTACTTCTATACTATTTGATTCGGGCGCTGAAAGAAGTTTTGTGTCATTAACATTTGAGCCTTTACTTGCGAAACCGAGAACCAAACTAGGAAAGCCCTTGACATTAGAAATAGCCAATGGTGAACCTCTTGTACTCGATTCTGTCATTTCTGGTTGTCTATTGAACCTCAATAACCATCTTTTTCCTACTGACCTCACACCGATGCAACTTGGGAGCTTTGACATTATAGTGGGAATGGATTGGTTAACCAAATATCATGCTGAAGTGGTTTGTTTTGATAAGATTGTTCGTGTACCTCTTTCGTCTGGTGAAATTTTGGAGGTTCGTGGAGAAAAACCGGTTAGTAGTCTCAAACTCATGACATGTACCCAAGCCCAAAAATACCTACGCAAGGATTATGTGGCTTTCTTGGCACATATCGTAGAGGAGAAATGCAAGGGTAAAACTATTTGAGATATCCTCGTGGTTCGGGATTATCTTGAGGTGTTTCCTGATGAATTACCTGGTTTACCTCCTACTCGTCAAGTTGAGTTTCGTATAGACCTTGTACCTGGTGCCAACCCTATTGCTAAATCTCCATATCGTCTTGCACCGTCTGAGATGCAAGAATTGTCAAAACAGCTTCAGGAGTTATCTGATAAAGGATTCATTAGACCGAGTTTTTCACCTTGGGGTGCTCCTGTGTTATTTGTGAAAAAGAAGGATGGGTCTTTCCGTATGTGTATCGATTACCATGAGCTCAACAAACTCATGATCAAGAATCGATATCCCCTACCTCTCATTGATGATCTCTTTGATCAACGACAGGGTGCTACTTGCTTCTCAAAGATTGATCTACGTTCTGGGTATCATCAGCTTCGTGTACTCGAGGAAGATATCCCAAGATAGCTTTCCATACTCGATATGGTTATTATGAGTTCACTGTTATGCCATTCGGCTTAACCAATGCTCCTGCCGTCTTCATGGACTTGATGAATAGGCTTTGTAAACCTTATTTGGACAAGTTCATCATTGTTTTTATAGATGACATCTTGATTTATTCCAAGACACGAGCCGATCATGAACAACATCTTCGTTTAACAATGGACTCCTAAAGAAAGAACAACTTTACGCCAAATTCTCCAGGTGTGAATTTTGGCTTAAGGAAATTCAGTTTTTTGGACATATTATCAACGAACAAGGTATTCATGTGGATCCCGCAAAGATTAGTGCAATCAGGGATTGGAATAGACCTTCTACTCCTACTGAAGTTCATTCATTCTTGGGTCTCGCGGTATTATCGTCGTTTCATTGCAAACTTATCCAAGATTGTGGTTCCTTTTACTGCTCTAACTCAAAAGAATAAACCTTTTGAGTGGGGACCCAAACAGGAAGAAGCTTTTCTGACTCTGAAGCAGAGGCTTTGTGATGCTCCTATTTTATCTCTACCCGAGGGTAACGATGACTTCGTTGTATATTGTGATGCGTCTAACTTAGGTCTCGGTTGTGTCTTTATGCAAAGAGACAAGGTTATAGCTTATGCCTCGAGACAACTGAAAGTTCACGAAAAGAATTACACCACTCATGATCTTGAGTTAGGTGTTGTTGTGTTTGGTCTTAATATTTGGAGACATTACCTGTACGGTACGAAATGTGTGGTTTTCACGGACCACAAAAGTCTTCAACACATCTTCAATCAGAAAGAACTAAACATTAGGCAACGAAGATGGGTTGACCTTCTGAACGACTACGACTGCGAAATTCGCTACCATCCTAGTAAGGCGAATGTCGTAGCTGATGCACTAAGTCGTAAAGAACGTGTCAGGCTGCATTGTGTACAGGTTCGTTCTGATATCCAGACACGTATTCTTGAAGCTCAACGCACTTGTGTCACGCAAGACAAACTAGGTGATGAACTGCCACATCATCTCGAGCTTCAAGTTGAAACAAAAGATAATGGGTTATCTTATTATCTAAACCGTTTATGGGTTCCAAGTCTAGACAATCTCCGCACCTTGATAATGGATGAAGCTCACAAGTCTCATTACTCAATTCATTCTGGTGCAGATAAAATGTATAAGGATCTTCGTACTCAGTATTCGTGGCCGGGTATGAAGAAAGACATAGCTTTGTACGTCTCCAAATGCCTTACTTGTCTCAAAGTTAAGGCGGAACATCAATGTCCTTCTGGTTTTCTTGAACAACTAGAGATTCCAGTTTGGAAACGGGAAAGCATTGCCATGGATCTCATTACCAAATTGCCGCGCACCTCTAGAGGTCATAATGCCATTTGGGTAGTCATTGATCGTCTAACAAAGTCAGGACATTTTATAGCCATTTGTGAGGACTTCTCTACTGACAAACTTGCTAAAATCTATGTGGTTGAAATAGTATCTTGTCATGGTGTCCCTTTGGATATTATATCTGATCGTGATACTCGATTCACATCACATTTTTCGAGAACCATGCAGTCTGCCATGGGATCCAATCTTAACTTGAGCACTGCTTATCATCCTCAAACGGAGGACAATCTGAAAGAACGATCCAAACACTGGAGGATATGCTTACATTTATGAGTTTTGTATATTTACTTATGACATTTGTGTATTTTTAATCCTTGTTCAAATCCGATCTTTTAAACCTTTTCTGGAAGTGTAATCGCAAAATAAAATCAGTTAAACGCACCGTATAGTCTGGAATATTGACATTGTTGGTGCAGAATGTCTATGTCTTAGTCTTATATCGAGTTTGTCTTGTATAGGCTAGGTTAAGGAGTATTTATGAAAAGTCTTAGCCAAGTACGCTCATAGGTTTACATGTTTGAGCATGTTCGGCCGAACTTGCATAGGCAAGTTCGGGCGAACTTACAGATGTGGAGCGAACTTGTAAACATATAACTACCTAGCTTGTGTGTCTCATTCGTAACTTTGGCATTGTAGAGGCGAAGCTTTGTCAGTCTGTAATCTGAACGTTTAATCAATGAAACTGACGGTTAACTGATTAATTCTTGTCTATTGGTAACACGACGTAATATTTCCGTTATTATGGACGTTAGATATCAAATTTAGGTTCCTAAGCATCGAGGATTGGTCCTACAAGTGGTATCAGAGCTAGAACAGTCTGATTTGATAGTATCAAGACAAGAACACTTCTATTTCTACTCCATTCTTCTTTTTCTTTAACTTTTGATCACAACATGAGGAATTCATGGTCAGAATCTTTTGAATTTTGAATATATCATATAAAATACAACAAAAATAAACCCTTGAAAGATTGGAGACCAAATTCAAACGAATTCATGTCAAAATTTTGAAAAAAATCATATTTTTGAAAATTTTCTGGACGAACTTGTTGGCCATGTTCGGCCGAACTTGCACTAAAACATCACTTTTCAAGTGATTATTTAGTAAGTTCGCCCGAACTTAGGTGATTTTTGAGGAAATTTGAGTCAAGTTCGCCCGAAGATACTAAATTTTCATTAATTTTACATCAAGTTCGACCGAACTTGGGTAAAATCAAGAAGATTTTAAGTAAGTTCACCCGAACTTGCTTGTGTTTCATCAAAGTTCTTTTGAACAAGTTCGCTCAAAGATCTGTTTAATTGGGTTATAAGTTCGACCGAAGATAATTGAATTTTTTTCAAAGTAAATCTAACAAGTTCGACCGAACTTGTTAGAAAATTCAAGAATTCTTCATTTGTCACTACAAGTTCGACCGAACTTGTAGTAGGACTAACTGTTTTAAATGTTTTTGAAAACTTTTCAGCGTATACATTTCGTGATTCACAATGGAAGATCAACTAGGAGCTTATATGTCCAGAGCTAGTTCGTCAAATGCCAATGTGATTAATCAAGTCAATCTTGATAACGAAATGGGAACGACCGTCAAACCGCCCAAGCTGATGAGCATGGACGAATACGAAGCATGGAAAGAGAAATTTACCTACTTGGTTCAAGCCATGCACTTCGCTGGCTGGGTGTCAATCGAAAGAGGCTACACTATTCCGGTAGATGAGCATCAACAAGTTCTTGAGAAGTACAACTACTCGACAGCTCAGAGAGCCGAATACATTGCAGAGAAAAAGATGATCAGTCTCATCCAACAGTCTGTCAAAGAAGATATTCTGATCTTGCTACCAGAGTATACTACAGCAAGAGAGCTTTGGTTGTCATTACAGAAAAATACCAAGGCAGTGCTGAAATGATCAAAAGCAAGAAGGCTCTCATTTTGAAAGAATTCGATATTTTCAGCATGCTAAAGAATGAGAACATTAAGCAAATGATTGAGCGTTTTTGTCACCTCAAAGTGCAAATGCGAAGACACGGTCTTGAGAAGACGGAACAAGAATACATCGACAAACTTGCTTACGCACTACCAGAGGGTGAATGGACTACGTATTTGATGGTTCTGAAGAATAGTGATAAGTGGGATTTCTTCAAGTTGTCAACATTTATCGATAAACTCGAAGGTCACGAAATGGAGCTTCTGAAGATAGCGAAATCAAAGAACGCTAATGTAGTTCAAGATATCGATTTGTACTACAAAACCGTAATGCAAGATAACATTTCGAGTAAAAAAAGTGGAACTGCTTTTAGTGCAAACATAAACACTTCTCCACAGAACCAGAATCATTCACAGCCTCAGTATGACCAAAGTCCACAAAGTTCTTACTCAAGCACTAGTTCAAATTCAACATTCCAAAGTCAAGCAAATCAGAACTAACAGCAAAGTTCTGATCCAAATGTTTACAAGTGCAACATCGCAGTAAACTTGAACAATGATGTTTTAGAAGAAGTTGCAAAACAACATATGTCACTACTCGCTACCGTCTTAGAATCATATGAATGTCTTGTTGCCGGTAATATCGGAAACCCCGAGATGACCGCAGAAGATTATGACCAGGTTGACGAGGACGAGCTCGAACTAATGGACATCAGGAGAGTGACAAAGTTCGTTGCACTCACGGGCCGTGACATAGGAAATTCCAGTAACAAATTGGGTTTTGACAAATCCAAAGTCACGTGCTTTAGATGTTGACAAAATGGACATTCTAAAAGAGAGTGTAAGAACACCGAGGCAACCGGAAATCAAAGTCCTTTCGGAGGAGGGAATGAATATTACAAGAAGGCGCTTCAGTATAAACCGTTCGCGAAGAAAACTCAAGTTGATATCCAAGAAAAGCCAAACAGTAGTACCACGGAGAAAGCCATGGTTGCATCCACAGAAGATGACGGTTTTGACTGGAATTCTTATATTGGGAAAAGACCGGTTGCTTTGATGGCAGAGATAGTTGAAGATAATTCTGCAGAGGAGGCAGCGGCAGCAGCTGAAGCAGCGGCAACAGCAGAAGCAGCAGCTTTCGAACAAGCTATTCTGTAACAATACTTGCATCAACAGTAGGAAGAAGAGGAATATATCTATATGCAGAGACAAGGAATTTTATCCTCTAATTCTTGTGATTGTTTTACAGGTCACGTTGATGGAAGCACGAAAGAAGAAGTGGTTGAGAAGAAAAAGATTGATGAAGTGATTGTTGATATCACTCAAGAAATGAAAGTCGAAGACCTCAAGGACATGGCAGATAAAGCTTTAATGGCAAATCTAACCAAGGTAGGTCCAGAGGTAAAGATTATCGAGAAAGAAGTTGTCAAAGTACAAGTTATAGAGGTTGAGAAACGTTGTACAAAATGTACTAAACCTTGTGTCGAATGTGCCGAAAAGTCAAAGATCATCGCCAAAAACAATGTGCATAACGATTTGTTAAAATATGATTACCGCACAATGAAAGAAGCGTATGACAAAATGAAAAATGATTATGGCAGACTCGACAGAAATAACACCGAACAACATGATAATATAAGAATGTTGAGTGGTACAGTAATGGATAAACAAAGAGCAATTAACATTTATATCAACACCATTGCTGAAATCAAACAACAACTTCAAGATCTGACAATTGAAACTAAAAGAGTTCGACAATTGTTAAGAAGTTATACTACTAACGCGTATGTTATCGATCACATTCTTCCAACAGTCTCATCGGAAGAAAAACCCAAAAAGAAAGCGGACAAAAAATATAGCAATGTTCTTCCACCCCTTTGCGAGAAATACTGTATTAAATCTGCAGACGGGATGGACAAGGCACTAAATGTTGAATTACTTTCTGAAAAGAAAAACAAGTTGCCAGAGAACATTGATATAGTCTATGCTAAATATGATGATGATAAACGTTGTGGTTAACAAAGTTGTTGAAAATGTTTTAAGTGATTCTGATGATGGCAGCTTCAAAAGTGCCAACTCGAGTTCAAAGAATTCTGATTCACAATCTGAAAATGACGATAAGTCATCAGAAGATGGTCTAAGTGACGATCCTAATGTTATAATGTACAAAATTCAGGATTCTGATAGACTATACTTTGATGATAGTTTCCCGATTCAGATTGTGAAAGAAGAATTGCTTGATAAATTCTTTAAACTCGTGGAAGTCACATCAGAGGAATTGGTAATCAATGAACGAAAATTCTATTCCAAACCTAAAAGAAACAAAAACTAAAGAAACGGTGGTGATCATCCGAATAACCAGAGAGCATGGTTGGGTCTAAAAGAAACTGATGAATCTGTAAAGAAACCGTCACCATTTCATGAATATAAAAACAAAAACATGAAGTGTGTATATGGGACGAATATAGTTCATGAGGAAAATTTGATTGGTAAGCAATCAAACAATGAGTTCAAGAAGGAGAAACAAATTCGAGATAAAGCCAAGGTTACAAGTGGTGATGTGGCACGACATTGTCCTAAATCAAAACTGGCTTATCATCGAAGAAGAGATTCTAATGTTATTAAACCAAAGCAACCAGTGTTTGTAAAACCTGTAAAGATTTTGAAACGAAATGAATCAAAACCAGAAGTTAAACCAAAGCCTGAAAAGATTTTTGAAAATTCCATTTTTGAAAAAGGTGAAACTTCTAGGTCTAATGAATACAAGTTTTACATCAAAAAGGCTAATATCAAATCTCAAACCTGGATTGCCAAGAAAAGGTCAACAACATCTGGTGTTGTTAAGTCTGAGCTGGTAAAGACTGACAACACAAAAGAATCAAAGACTAAAATCACTAACTCTGAGCAGGTAAAGACTAGTGAGAATGTGAAAGAAATTAAAACAGAAATTAAAAACGATAATATCAAATCTGTAAAAGATAAGAAAAAAGTGAAAATTTCAAACATTAACATTGTTGAAACAGATGATGAATATGATTTTGATGATGTTGATGAGTTTCAATATGCTTTTGTTGATGGTTATCCTGTAAAACCCAAGACCAAGAAGGCTTGGGTAGGGCTTTTCACCTAATTTCTGAATTTTGCAGGGGCTCCAAAGATCCGTACTTTCAAAGTGGATTTTGGATAGTGGAGCATCTAGGTATATGACAGGAATGAAGGCATTGCTATTCGACATTAAAGCTATCAATGGTGGATATATTGGGTTTGCAGGAAATCAAGGTGGAAGGATAGTCGCCGAGGGAAACCTCTCTAATGGCGTAGTTTCTTTTGATCGCGTGAACTATATTGCAGAGCTTGAGAACAATCTTCTGAGTATATCGCATATTAGACAAGAAATTCACAGTTCATTTCAATGATATGGAGTGTATTATCTTGAAGTCGGGATTCAAAATTCTAGATGAGTGGATTCTGATGCGAGCACCACGAGAGAATGATTTATATGTTCTTGATATGGGTGTTGCTACCACTTCATCACAATCAGCACAATGTTTTGTATCAAAGGCTACTGAAAAAGATTCTATTCTTTGGCATCGAAAGATGGGGCATATCCATTTGCAAAAAATGAATTGCTTGGTTCATAATGATCTTGTAGAAGGCGTAAATCTTTGAAGTTTTCAGATGTTTGATCATTGCTTGGAATGCAAGAAGGGAAAGAAGATCAAGAAACCACATCCGAAGAAAATTCTAAACTAAATCAAGTTGCCTTTAGAACGTCTCCACATGGATCTATTTTGTCCTGTAAATGTTCGAAGCATATCAGAAGACTTATATTGCTTGGTAATGACAGATGACTATTCGAGATATTCGTGGGTATTCTTTCAAGAATCAAAAGACGAAACGTTCGAGAATTTGGTTATTCTATTCAAGAAACTCGAGAACATTTATCATCTGCCGGGTTAGACGCATTAGAAGTGACAACGGCACAGAGTTTAAGAATAACAAAATGAAGGAATTCTGCGACGCAAAAGGGATTCTGCACGAGTTTAGTGCTCCCTATACTCCACAGCAAAACGGAGTTGCTGAATGGAAGAATTGAACTTTGATTGAAACTGCGAGAACCATGCTTGCAGATTCTAAACTTCCAATCAGTTTCTGGAGTAAAGCAGTTACTGTGGCTTGCTACACGCTAAACAGGGTTCTCACTGTCAAACCAACAAAGAAAACTTGTTTTGAGATGATAAACCGACGGAAGCCAAATTTGAAGTTCTTAGAACCATTCGGTGCTCCTTGTACCGTAATAGACCAAGATGGCAAATTCGGAGCTAAATCACTCGAAGGTTTCTTTTTCGGATATGCGAGTCCGTTGAGAAGAGTATATGTTCCTTCATTGCGAAAGGTTATTGAAGCACAACACGTGGATTTTTTTCAATTACACGGATCCTATTCAAAGGAAAGGTGACACGTGGATGTTTAACTATCAAGATCTATGGAAGACATTTGACCTGCCTAAAGAACCAACTGACGAACAAGTTGCAGCGTTATATTATCTTCACCAGTCAGCGAATCAAGAGCAAATTGTTCGACCAATTGTGGTTAATCAACCCATGTTGGATCCATCCTCTTCTGGTGCAAGTTCAAACAATAGTGGTGTTCCGGCTGAAAAAGTTTCTGAAACATTATCAACACTTACTACTCTTCCAACGAATGCCTCTACTGAACTAATGAATTTAGCAACGGAGCCCAGTATGCCTCAGAATCAAGATTCTGATTCAGATGAAGCACCAACATTTGATGCTGATGGAGAATCATCTTCTTTAGATGAAGAAGTGGAGCAGATAACAAGTCTTCTTAATCAATCTGCAGTCCCGAACAACAGAAATGAAGCTTCATCAAGCTCTCCAAACATTGAATAAGTTGTTGATCTCAACATCACTAATCAGCTAAACTCAGTAGAAGTTCCAAGTGAAGAATTGCCGCAATTATATTCCTATCATCCGTCAACAAATATTATCGAAGAACTTCAAACTGGTGTTAGAACTCGAGGGCTGATTAATAAAGCACTCAGTGGTTTCTATACACGTGTTGCTACAACCCAGAACTATTGCTTCCATTCATGTTTCATCTCTCAGATTGAGACTAAGATAGTTAATGAAGCTTTAGCAGATGAAAACTGGGTACAAGCAATGCAAGAAGAATTATTGCAGTTTGAGAAGTTGGGTGTGTGGAAGCTTGAAGACCTACCAGAAAATCAGAAAGCAATTGATACAAAATGGGTCTTTAAGTGTAAACGTGATGATAGAGGAGTTATTGTTCGTAACAAAGCTAGGCTTGTTGTCAAGGGATTTCACCAGCAGGAAGGTATAGACTACACGGAAGTCTATGCACCAGTAGCTCGATTGGAATCTATTCGAATATTTCTAGATTTCGCATCATGGAAAGGATTTAAGGTCTATCAATTGGATGTCAAATCAACTTTTCTGTATGGCAAATTACGCGAGAAGGTGTACGTTGGACAACCACCAGGGTTTGTCGATCCACTTAACAAGAAGAAAGCATACTTACTGGATAAAGCACTCTACGGTCTACACCAAGCCCCGAGAGCTTGGTACGAGACGTTATCACAACATCTCGTCGGAAATGGCTTTATCAGAGGAATTGTGGATAGTACCCTTTTCACTAGAGAAGTTGATGGCCATCTGATTATAGTTCAAATCTACGTTGACGACATCATCTTTGGATCTACTAATGATAGTCTCTGCAAAGAGTTTGAGGGAATCATGAAAAAGAAATTTGAAATGTCCTCGATGGGCGAAATGAACTTCTTTCTTGGTTTGCAAGTAGATCAGCTTTCGGATGGTATTTTCATTCACCAGACTAAGTATGTTCATGACATCTTGAAGAAGTTTGGGATGGAAAGCTTGAAGCCTCTATCTACACCTCTTGCTCTCAACCACGGCATTTGCGTTGACGAGACTGGAGCCAAAGTTGACGAGACGTTATACAGATCCACGATTGGATCGTTGACGTATCTGACGGCATCGCGCCCAGATATTATGTATCCAACCTGCCTATGCGCCAGATATCAATCAAGCTCTAGGATCTTACACATGCAGATTGTGAAGCGTATCTTCAGATATCTAAAAGGATGCCCAAGCACCGGCTTGTGGTACCCAAAGAACGATAATTTCGACCTCACAGGCTATGTTGATTCCGATTATGGTGTAGATAAGTTGAATTCTAAATAAACTATAGCGGGATGCCAGTTCTTCGGAACAAGAATGGTAACCTGGCAGTGTAAGAAACAGACTACAGTTGCTCTCTCTACCTGTGAAGTTGAGTATATCTCGGCCTCCAGCTGTTGTTCACATATTCTGCGGATTCAACAACATATGAGAGACTTTAGTCTGCAATTTCTAGACACTCCGCTGTATATTGATAACAAGGCAGCCATCGATATAACTAAAAATCCAGTTCATCACTCACGCACAAAACACATTGAAATTCGTTATCATTTCATTCATGATTGCTACGAAAAGAAATTGGTACGAATAGAAAAAATCCACACCGACGAACAAAAGGCTGATTTTTATACCAAACCATTTTCATTATCACGGTTTAAATACTTGTTGAGAATTAACGGTATGAAAAATTTGCTGACAGGTGCGGATGCTGAGGTTGAATATGGATCGGACGACGAGTTCTCGTGATCCACATTGGTTTGTAAATACTTTTCTAGCTTAGAATTTTACTAAAAACTAAAATCCAAAAAGATGTTTTTGATTTTAGGGGAGAAATGTTAGAGAAAATACATAAACATTTGAAAACTTTTAAAATTCAAAAACATATAAAAAGTCAAAATGTTCAAAAACATTGAGAAGGATAAAAAGAATTCAGTGTCATAAAAGGAAATGATAGTACATCAGTGGACTATCACAGTATGCTAAAGAAATGTAAAGTTTTAAAAAGTAATAAACGAGTCTAACTGCGGATGTGTCGATAGGCTTAACACGTTCAGTAAATTGTTTTCGAGATATAAACTAAATTTTACAACTGCTTAATCTTGTGGATTAACACATCTTGGATATATGGACTTAGTACTCCGAAATTTCGTCTGAAAGATTGTCTGATTCTGAGATACGAGGTATTTATAGATAATTGATATATGGGGTATTATACAAGTTCTTCTGATTTTGCGGAAGCAATGGCCTAGAACTTCTATAATACTTTCGCTTTAAACCCCCAAATTGCATGCAATATTGAAAAGTATCGAAAGATATAATCATATGCAATGCTGAAAAGATTCCTTAAGTGGAACACTCCTTAAAGACGAGCCTTCATCTCTTTGTCTGTACGGTAGTACTAACCTGAGCTCTCAAAGTCTCGTACAACCCAGATACAGATAGCAATTACGCTATATTCACCTGTAAGATGAAATCTAGGGAATCTGGATAAGAGAGGATATTCAAGAAGTGGGAACCATAGATAAGTCAAGTTTCATGAATTCTATCTTAACATATCTTGAAACAGATGAGAAATGTGGTAAAGTTTAAGTGGACAAACATATCGACAATCTAGGTAAACGAGTTTAAAACTTAAAGTCATATAAAGGTCAACGGTACTGGTGATATGTCTCAATCAACTGATATGATCCTTAGATACTAATTCCACAAAATATGTCTGTAAATATGTTTGTACATAGTTTACATTGCATATTTCATTATATTTCAGCTTTACAGATTAAAATCAAAAAGATTTTCGGTGTGTTTTAGTATAAACTTACAAAAATACAAAAATGTTTTTTTCTACATTGTTTTCAGCAAACCAGTGTTGGACAACGGATCTTCGAAGTCTGGTATGATGCTAGAACTGGTGGGAATCTCTTTGACAATGGGCTGGGAGCTAATCTGTTAAAATCTGAGAAGTAAAAATGATGAAAAGTTCATTAATTTGAAACTTTGATTTTGAAAATATCAACAGTTTGTTCGTAACGGGTCAAACCAGGGTCATTAACTTGGACTCGGCAGACAAATCGGTTAACCAAGGTCATTAGCTTGGACTTGGTCAACTGAGTGGATTTTCATAACTGGTAAAAAGTTGGTTCAGGGTTAAGAATGAAAAATTTGAAAAAAAGTTTGAAATTTTTAAGGTTTGGCAAGTTCGGCCAAACTTGCTACACAATTTGAGTTTAATAATCAGCAAGTTTGACCGAACTTGCAGATGGCTAACTGTCAGTTTTATAATAAGTTCGCCCGAACTTCTCTGGGCCTCAGGATGGGATTAACAAGTTCACCCGAACTTGACATGGTATAAATACCATTCAAGTTCGGCTGAACTCATTCACTTGATATCAGAACGTTTTGAGCGAACTTGAGCTTGTTGAGAGATTTCGTGAGAAATTGTCAATTTTAAGCCGTTATACTGTCCATTTGAAGATAGTTTTTGGTGATTAGCACACCAACTACTATGGCAGAGGTAATTAATTAAAACTAAATCATGATTGAACTGTTAACAAGCAAAACCAAATCAAAAAATTTAAAATCTGATAGTTTTAGGTGTTATTGGACAAAATTGAACATAGATCTTTGATCTACACTTAAAATAAACGGTGAAATTGTTTTTGATTGAACTGAAATGCACTTTTACAAGTATGAAACTTGGTTGGTCTTATTGAAGAATACGACAAGTTCGGCCGAACTTGTTGTCAAGTTCGACCGGACTTGTCCAAAACACACTTGAATGAATCAGTAACATGTTCGACCGAACTTGAGTGTTGAAATATTTTTGATCATACATGTTCGACCGAACTTATGTTAACAAAAAATGATTTGTTTATAGTGTAAGTTCGACCGAACTTGGTCTTTAACATGAAACATGTGTCTCATACATCTTCGGGCGAACTTAGGAAAAATTGTATAATAAAACTGTAAGTTCGCCCGAACTTGCATTAAGAAAAAGTTTGAACATGTGTGTTACATGTTCAGGCGAACTTGTTAAAATCGGTGTGTTTAACACTAATTAAGTTCGCCCGAACATGATTAAAGTGTTAGAAAATTTCTGGAAAAATTTTTGTGATTTTTCCTCGAAAAGCGTGCTAATTGTTTTATGTCGTTTTTCATGCACAGATTCCAACGCGTGTTGTCTCAGTTGAGTTTTCCAAAACTCACAACACTTGTATCATGCTTTACAAGTCTATTTGTCTGTCGCTGAAGGAATGTGACAGCATTTTGAAGTTTCTTGAAGATTATATTTGCCGAGCTATTACTGAGCGCACTGTATCTTATCGATCTCATGTTATTCACTTCTGGATGAACGCAAATCTAAGTGCTGATGAGAAGACAATCTCTTCTACAGTACAGGTTGGTGAAGAGATAAATCCGATTACAGTTACTGAAGGCGATATTCAAAGAATTTTAGAGCTTAAAGATAAAGAAGATGATCCGATTCATCTAGATGAGAAGATGGTTCGCGGATGTTTCTTCCGCATGGGATATAAAGGGAGTGTGAATAAACCAACATTGAAGAAAGGGGAAGTGCCAAACCCCTATAAGCTTTTGATGCATGCTCTAATTCACACATTCAGCCATCGCAAAGCCAGTTTAGATGATGTTCAAGATTATTTGGCTAGCATGGCAACGACACTTATTTTGAAGAAGCTGTTCAACGTTTCTAAGATGGTATTCGTTCACATGTCAAAGAATATGGAGGATTCAAGACTGTTTTTTATATCCAAGATTTATTCAGATGTTGATTGATGAGAAGTATCCTAACATTGCTCGAGATCCGAACGATGTTCTTTATTTGGTTCATCTTGACGAAACTACAGTGAAGAAGCTTATCAAGTTTCAGAAATAAGCTTCAGCTCCTATCTCCAAACCTGTATTCGGAGCAATTAAAGATTCAGATTATGTATTGCCACCTGGAAGCAAATGGAGAAAAGAAGGTAGCGACAATGAGAATGAGCTTAAAGCTGAACGAGAGTGGTTTAAAGAGTTTAAACCGAAGGCAAGAAGTGAATGGTTCTTGAAAGATGAAGCTGATAAACCAAAGAAGAAGCGAGCATCAAAGAAAGCTGAAACTTTGCTTATCGATGAGGAGGAGACTGAGAATGTTGAAGCAGTGGCTGGATCTAGCGCTGCTGTCGTTAATGAGGGTCAAGAAACAATGAAGTCGACTCAAGAAGAAGTAATTTCTGCTACATCTGATAATGAAGAATCTGATAAAGAGCCTGAAAAGACAGAGGCTGAAATAAGAGCATAAAAGGAAAAGAGAATGGATGCAGAAATTGAATCTGATGAGGAGAGGCCCAAGAAAAAGACTAAAAGAATAAAGTCGCATGCAATTGAAATTTCTAAGAAACCTACAGGGTCACCTCACACGAAAGGGAAATGAAAGGCCAAGAAAGCTCAGAAAGCGGTGACCAAAAGATACAAGAGCAAAGTTAAAAGCACAGAAGCTACACAAGAACCTTCTGGTGCTCAGGAGAAAGGAGCAACACAAGAACCTCCTGTTATCATTCATGCTGAAGCAGAAAGGCAAGGAGTTACACAAGAACCTCCTGTATCTGAATTTGTTGAAGTTCTAATTGTTGAATCGCCGAATGCTCAAAAGACTTCTATTCCTGAAAGCTCAACGCCAAAGAAGTCTACACCAAAAGACTCAACACCAAAGACGCCCAGGGGAAGTATGTTTGGTGATATGCCACATGATCCTATAAGTCTTGAAGACTTGGATGAATTTTTCCCTGAAACAAATGCTGAGATGTTAGAGAAGCGTGTGAAGGTTTTGGAACATAAAGTTGCGAAGATTGAGTTAGAAAAGGCTGAGCTCGAAAAGAAGGTGAATAAAAGCGAAGTCGAAAAGGAAATTCTTGACGATAGAGTGAAGGTGCTTGAAAATGAATGAGAATATTACAAGGCGTTGATAGAGAGTTTGCAGGACGCCAATGAAAAATTACAAACAAAGATTGCAGAGTTAAAGAAAATTCAAGCTCTAAATGATCGAAGATTCATCAGATTACAAAAGGTGTTATCCAATAATCTGAATATTGATTTTATCGCCGAATACGATCGTCTGGATCGTCAAGAAGCCAAGGAGCGTGCTGAAAAAGAATTGGCTGAGGGTGGTAAAGGGAAGCAGGTAGAGGGAGAAGCCCCTAAATCTACTACAGAGAAATCTTCTGATGTTCCCGAGAAGTCTGTTGAAGATGTTTCAAAAGCTTCTGAGTCTGACATACAAAAGGTTGACGAATCTGTCAAGCCTTCTGATCCTATTGTCATGACTGAAGAAAAATACGATGATGAAGCCGAGAAAGAGGATAAGAAATGAGGATAAAGAAGAGGAAGGATATGAAGATTGGAATGTAGGGGAGGATGATGATGATTTTGATCAGGGTGATGATTATTTTGATCAGGGTGGTACTGGCTTAAAGATCAATGAAGCTAAAGTCTCTGATGAATTTGATTTTTCTGATCTGATGGACGATGAATCTAATCGAATGGAAGATAAAAGCCAGGGGGAGTCAGGGCAAAAAGGGCCTTCAGATGATATTGATATGTTAGATGTTGATCGGTTTGTGAAGCCTATGACTGCAGTACCTACCAAGCCTTTGATACTGATGTTGGAACACAATATTGAAGAAGGTGAGTTGGTACATAATTATTCGAAAGAAGATCTGGCAAAGCTAGTTGAAACTGAGGTTGAAAACTTGGAATTTGATTTTGAGGAGATAATGAATGTCGATACATTTGAACCAAAAGAGTATTAGTACGAAAGAAGATTCGAAGCTGATGAATACAACCATGTGATTGTTGAAGACTGGTCCTCAGAAGATAAAACAGAGAAGAAAGATAAGTCTGTTGGTCATGATTCAGAAAGTTTTCCTACATTCGAAGAAATGTATAAACAGCTGAATGAAGACATGTTGAAAGAGAGGATTGCTGAAGAGCTACGTGAAGGAAAAATTCCTAGGCCAATGACCAAAGAGGAGATAGCTGAAGCGAGAAAGACCTGGTTCAAGGAGATGCCTCATGAATGTAAGTTTCAACGTCCACCAGCATTCTTCACCAGAGATAAAAATGTTTTTTTGGGAGATATTGGGGATGGTTTAAGGAGCTCAATGTGTAGGCAATCAAAAGAGAGTTTGGAGTGCAATACTTCAGATATTTTGCTGATTTAAAAACTTTGCTGCATTGGTATATGGAAGAGCTGGTGCAAACAGTGAATGTTACTTCTCAAATGAAGACGGTTGATCAATTGTTATGGAAAATGATAAAGTACGAAGCTGAAAAAAGGTTGGAATCACTGGAAGCCGTATATTCCGAGGCGAAGAATAAAGATTAACAAGGTTACAGGAGAAAAGGACATAACGTTAATCATGAAATGTCCTAGAGCCATGAGGAATATGCCACTTGTGCCAATCGAACAGAACTTTTATCCTTTATTCAAGTGGTGGCAGATTGATCCAGCTACTTGTGAAGCAGTGATTGTATTCAAGTTTGAAGATCACTTAGATATTGCTAAAGAACGAATTGATGTGATGGGTGTAACATCCGTCAAAAACGGATTTACCAAACCCGCTCCGTTTAGCAACCGAACAGTCAGTCAAAATTTTCGTTGCGAATTAAATGTCCAAAACATTTTTAAACGATCCGTAATCAATTATTATACGCGAATATATATTTAGTTTTTGAAAAACTGTCAAAAATCACAAAATAAAAATGAAATACATCTGCCGGGTTTCGAACCCGGGTCTGTACCGAATCAGATGCAACTTATCTTCACACACACAAACCACTGCGCCGCGGACTTTGTTTGTGATATAATAGAATCATTTAATTGATAAAGTGTCTTTACGAATTCAAAACCGGCGCCCAAACGATTCAGTCGTCGGAATCCCTGAATTCTCGCGAGTTTTAACACCAATTTACGTTATAACGTAAACCATTAACCACATATCGGTTATAACCGATGTTTGAAGTCCGCGACACTTTTCAAAACCGCCGGAAAACTTAAACCGATGAATACAGTCCAAAATCAGACCAAATACATTTCGATTTCTCTTATAAATTGACCCACAACCGACGACAAACACTTTCGCTCAAAAATCACACCTTTTCTCGGCGTAATTCCACTCGTCGGAATAACCCTGTTCGTCGCCGGAAAACCGGTTTCCTCATTGCCGAGCTTTTCTGAACCTCTGAAGCTTATACCGGAGATACCCATACTCTTTCCAAGTTTTTCGGAGACTTGCTGCTGCAAGACACCAGACGCCGGAGTTGTTTTCTGTCGCCGGAGTTCTGCCGGAAAACAGAGGAAAACGAGTCGGTATACCTCACGCTTATTTTCCTTTCTTTTTACTTCTATCTTACCAGTAATTAACCTAAAACATTAATGAAACTTGAATAAAAACTCGAACCAGTCAGACCCGATTTCTGGTTCAACATTGACGAAGAAGACGACGCACTTTCGTTAACATATAAGTATAATTAAAATCATGAAATTAATCGGGTTAGACACACAGTCCAGCGGTGGACTGTGCACATATAAAACGCAAAACGTCTCGAGTTCGATTCCCGTCTCACACACGCTGCCTTAATAAAATGCATTTTTTTTGTTTACTGAACCGGATCGCCTCAGATATATGTTAAATATATTGTTAACCGGAATAATAACCAAGTTAGACACACAGTCCAGCGGTGGACTGTGTGTTTGTTTATATCACAGGTCACGAGTTCGAGTCCGGTCTTCAGCACCGACTCGGACAATTATCTTCTCTTTTTAATTAAGGCAGAAAAGGAAATAAATAATTAGTATTTAAGTATAATAAAAATCGAATGTTATAACATGTTGAACACACAGTCCAGCGGTGGACTGTGTGTTAGATTAAACCACAGGTCCCGAGTTCGAGACCTGTGGAGTGCAAAACCGGTCCGCTTAAACTGTTTTTAAAATAAAATGATTTTCTGTTAACTCTAATTAATGTATATATGAAATTAAAATCGGATATATAACGGGTTAGACACGTAGCTCAGTTGGTAGAGCTGCGTGCACGCGTACGGGAGGTCTCGGGTTCGAGCCTCACCGAGCGCACAACAACATGCCTCAAAACCGGTCAACGACCAGTCAAAGTCAACAAGTCAATGTCACTGTAGCAGAAAAAAATAAAATATTTTTATTATTTTTATTTAATTATTTTAATTAAAAATCAATTATAAATACTTAAAAATAACATTTTTTTGATTAGAAAATAGCCTCAAACTCACAAAAATACACCCAACAATCCTACTAAAATAGTTTAATAAAATCCGTTTACTTACCAAACCATAATGCGATTTATCTAGGTTAAATCTCACTCGTGGTTAAAACCACTTCGCGTGCATTCAACGTCATCAACCGAACGCACCCACTGTGAGTGAATCTTACAATTCCCCCTTTCAAATTACACGTTTTGGGGTGTGTCATGTGTTATGAAATAATTAATTTATTTATTTAAACTTGTGCCATACCACATCATGACTTAAACTTAGATTGATTTATTGTTGTGATTTACTTATATTCCGTTTGTCAAATTACATGAAACTCATACATTAAGCCCATCAGTTCCTCGTGGGAAACGAGTAGAACATCGCTTGCTTCAATTCAATTCATTATTGTTCATGTGTGTTTTCATTGAGTTTATATTGTTTGTAGTTGTGTTATTCATATTATCATGTTTATGCAATTCATTCATCGGGCCCCTCAGTTCCTCGTGAGAGACGAGTTGAGCAACGCGTGCCTTTAATTGTTCCATTATTATTCATGAGTGTTTCATTTAACATCTTATGATTGCCGATTAAGTTACATCTATTTTTACTCATGTTTGGTTGTGCACATATTTCATAATCAATTTAAATAAATTATTCAAATGTTTTCCATAGGATTCACTCGCCAACATTATGTTGATCCAATAAACCTTTTTACACATGATACAGGTGAACAGGTTGAAGCAAGGATAACATAGGATATGCCTTAGAAGAGAACAAAGAAGTTAGATTGTTAGTTAGATCATGTTGTAACATTATTGTAAATTTCCATTTAATTTGTATTAATGAATATGAAACGTTTAATAAATGTCATGAGCTTTGATGATAACCCAATCATGCCCCGATCACCTTATCCGCTGCGGGTCGGGGTGTGACAGATTGGTATCAGAGCCATGACTATAGGGATATAGGATAGGTTATTAGACCCTTAGAGCCTATACTATAGTCTGCCTAAATTTTAAGTTGATTAGGTGGTTACATACAAACTTGTGATATTTATTTGTTTCATATTTGTTTACATTTCAGTCAAACATACATGCTTATATACATATTCATTATACATATATACATATTCATTATACACATATCGATATTCATGAATTCAATTTATTTTCATATTCTCATTATCCAAAGATTTTGTGCAATTTTCAAATCTCATCAAAGTAAGTTCTGCGACGGGCATGTAGTAACTGGAAGGGTACGAGTACCGGTAGTCGGAACGTCCTGTCTAGGCTGGCATTCGTATAAATCCAATATAACGGACCAGTTTGCCTACCTGGGGACCAACGATGAGAGTACGAAGGACCTATTAGGCCAAAGCATGCCACACCAAACGTCGTTCGAACTAACCCTACTTTGAGGTGTCATCGTGTCTACACCTGGACACATTCCGAACATCACACGTTGTATACATATTCCTCGATTTTCCCGGGTTTTTGTGTACGCAACCAGGCAGAAACCGTGCGAACCATATGAAAAACCGGTATTCATGGGGGCCCACATGATTACATAAGGTAAAGTATGGCGGCATGACGGGCCTAACAGCGAGCAAAGCCCAAGACATCCTATGGATGTAGTATTTTTGTATAATTATTTTATAAATGATCATTCTTGAATGCGACCCATGATCCCAAAAGCATCCAACTCATACTCTTGTCATGTATTCATTGTAGATGTCTTCTAACCTCGCCCGTAGGAAGACGAGAGCAAGAAAAGCCCGCGAACGCATGGCTACCTTAATCGCTCAACAAATGGCTGCCGTAATACCCAACATTGTAATCCAAGTTCAACAAGCACTTACCAATAATCCTGTCAATCAAGCAAACCAAAACATTTTCAACTCTTCCCCAAATACCACTAAATGTACCTACAAGCATTTCAAATCATGCGACCCTCCGAAATACAAAGGTACTGAAGGTGTCACCGCACTCCTCCATTGGTTTGAAGAAATGGAGAATACTTTTCTAAATTGCGATTGCCCTGCTGAACGCAAAGTGCGTTATGCTACCGGTCGACTATATGGGATAGCACTTACTTGGTGGAACACAGAGAAGGCCAAACGAGGTGTGGAAGATGCTATGTCCTTAACTTGGAACGAATTGAAGGAAATCATGACCAGACGATTTTGCCCAAGGAGTGAAATCAAGAAGTTGGAAGATGAATTTTACTCATTGAAGCAAATGGAAGGAGACCACACCACCTACAACAAAAGATTCCTCGAATTACATCAAATGGTTCCCAACATGTTTACTCCTCTCTACCGTTTGATCGAGCACTACATTCGTGGTCTTCCGTCAAAGATTCAAGACCCTGTGTTAAGTACCAAGCCTGCAACTTTGGAAGCAGCAATGGAGCTAGCAACAGAGCTCACCGAGAACCGAATTCGAAACAAAGACTTCAAGGAGGAGAAGAAGAAGGATAAAGAATCGACTGAAACCTCCGACTCCACTCAAACCGAATCCCCTTCTCAACCCAATCCTAAGAGAAGAAGAGTCGGGCGACTTTTCGCTGCTACCCAACGAAATCAACCCGTTTTTCACGCTATACCCATCCGAGCTGTCCCAATCATCCAAGAGGCACCCAACTCAGCTTACCCAAATAAGAAACCATATCTTGGACCTCACCCTCGATGCAACAACTGTTTTTATCACCATCCCCTTACTTTACCTTGCCGGCTATGTACAGCTTGTGGACGTTATGGTCATTTGAGCAATGTTTGTCGCACCTTTCAAGACCAAACCTTTTCCCCTACTCAAAACATGGCCCAAACTTATCACCAACCCCAACACCCCATGTTCCCATATGCTCGAGCTTGCTTCAATTGTGGCGACCCTACCCACCTTAGAAACACATGCCCTCAATTGGTTAACGTTATCAACACTCAAGCCCAATCAAACCCAGTTAACCAAGTAAACCAAGAAAACCCAACCACTATGCCACCAGCAAGAGGAAGAGTCTTCAATATCAACGCCAACCCTGTCGAAGATAATGACGGCCCTGATGAAGATACTCAGCTAGTCCTCTTCGCCGAAGATCCAGATTCAACTTCTATTGTTTAGTCTTATGTTTTTCTTTATCACATATGTAGACTGTTAGAGAAATTATTGGATATTATATATTATATATTGTTTTCGGTATATGCTTTTGCCGAGGCCGTGGCTCCCCATCCATCGAGGTTGAGTTGGATCCCCATTTTATTATGTGGTTGATCTTGGTGTGCCCGCACGATCGGCTCCGTTTGTTAGAGCCTTGATCGGTTACGTAATTTTACATTTCAATACATGCAATACGCTCGGCTCCGTTTGATTGAGCCTTGAGTGCACAGATTTATTCACATTTCCAGTTCATGCAATACGCTCGGCTCCGTTTGATTGAGCCTTGAGTGCACAGATTTATTCACATTTCCAGTTCATGCAATACGTTCGGCTCCGTTTGATTGAGCCTTGAGCGCACATACAATTTCATTATCAGTATCTTGTGGTTGTGGTGTTTGTAGTAGAGTCGCATCGAACTAACCATAACTTTCGGATAAAGTCAACGAAAATTTGACAAGGATATGGTGGATACGCCGATGGTACTTCTTATATATAAGTATTCTTGTCAAATAATCGGAGGCATTATCAGGCGGTTATGAGAGGTTCCATGCATAGGCTGTTTGTGTGATTAAGTTATTCATATTCAGTACATGCAATATGTTCGGCTCCGTTTGATTGAGCCTTGAGCACACAATTTCAATTTCAGTACATTCAATATGTTCGGCTCCGTTTGATTGAGCCTTGAGCACACAATTTCAATTTCAGTACATTCAATACGTTCGGCTCCGTTTGATTGAGCCTTGAGCGCACATCCATTTTATTTTCAGTACATGCAATACGATCGGCTCCGTTCGATTGAGCCTTGATCGCACAGATATATTTCATTTCAGTATTTTATGTTTGTTGTATTGATTGTAGAGTTATAGGACTAATCATAATTCACTGATAAAACCAATGAAAATTTGACAAGAATATGGTGGATACGCCGCTGGTACTTCCTATATATAAGTATTCTTGTCAAAGGATCAGAGGCATTATCGGACGGTTATGAGAAGTTCTATGTAGGATTTATTAGTTTCTTGGTAACCAATCATAACTTGTGGATAAAACTAATGAAAATTTGGCAAGAATATGGTGGATACGCCGCTGGTACTTCCTATATATAAGTATTCTTGCCAAAGGATCAGAGGCATTATCAGGCGGTTATTAGAAGTTCCATGTAGGATTTAGTATTGCCTTGGTTGGAATTTGTGTTACATTTATATCATCATGTTATTTAAAGAGATTGGATTGTGATCCATTTCTACATAAACTAACCTCTCCATCATAACAAACGAGAGAGGGACTTCCATCATTCAAACATATATGCTATCAGAATGTGGATTCAAATATTTGCTGTTGTGTTTATTCATGTTCAAATATTCGCTGATGTGTCTATTCATGTTGAATATTTGCTGTTGTGTTCATTCATGTTTGAATATTTGCTGTTGTGTTTATTCATGTTCAAATATTCGCTGATGTGTCTATTCATGTTCGAATATTTGCTGTTGTGTTCATTCATGTTTGAATATTTGCTGTTGTGTTCATTCATGTTTGAATATTTGCTGTTGTGTTTATTCATGTTCAAATATTCGCTGATGTGTCTATTCATGTTCGAATATTTGCTGTTGTGTTTATTCATGTTCAAATATTTGCTGATGTGTTCATTCATATTAGCTATTGTGCTTACTTATGTTCAAATATCAGCTGTTGTGTTTTTATTTATATTCCATGTAGATTGTAGTGTTAGAAGTTTTGCCTTAGGATATAACCATATTTTCCCAAATGTATCTAAACTCTTATGCATGATATCATTTTTGGCAAATCATTTCTGTTTATCAATATTCATACAGTAGGCAACAAAAAAAAAAAAAACGATTCCTGAATAGGGTACTTAACCTTTACAAGGAACGTTACCGCCTCGAACAAAAACTTAAACCCTCATTTTTCTGAGCATACAACTGTCAAACAAAACATCATCACCCTTTTAGTCAAAATATATCATTATTTAAATTTCGGGACGAAATTTCTAAAAAGCAGGGGATACTGTAACATCCGTCAAAAACGGATTTACCAAACCCGCTCCGTTTAGCAACCGAACAGTCAGTCAAAATTTTCGTTGCGAATTAAATGTCAAAACATTTTTAAACGATCCGTAATCAATTATTATACGCGAATATATATTTAGTTTTTGAAAAACTGTCAAAAATCACAAAATAAAAATGAAATACATCTGCCGGGTTTCGAACCCAGGTCTGTACCGAATCAGATGCAACTTATCTTCACACACACAAACCACTGCGCCGCGGACTTTGTTTGTGATATAATAGAATCATTTAATTGATAAAGTGTCTTTACGAATTCAAAACCGGCGCCCAAACGATTCAGTCGTCGGAATCCCGGAATTCTCGCGAGTTTTAACACCAATTTACGTTATAACGTAAACCATTAACCACATATCGGTTATAACCGATGTTTGAAGTCCGCGACACTTTTCAAAACCGCCGGAAAACTTAAACCGATGAATACAGTCCAAAATCAGACCAAATACATTTCGATTTCTCTTATAAATTGACCCACAACCGACGACAAACACTTTCGCTCAAAAATCACACCTTTTCTCGGCGTAATTCCACTCGCCGGAATAACCCTGTTCGTCGCCGGAAAACCGGTTTCCTCATTGCCGAGCTTTTCTGAACCTCTGAAGCTTATACCGGAGATACCCATACTCTTTCCAAGTTTTTCGGAGACTTGCTGCTGCAAGACACCAGACGCCGGAGTTGTTTTCTGTCGCCGGAGTTCTGCCGGAAAACAGAGGAAAACGAGTCGGTATACCTCACGCTTATTTTCCTTTCTTTTTACTTCTATCTTACCAGTAATTAACCTAAAACATTAATGAAACTTGAATAAAAACTCGAACCAGTCAGACCCGATTTCTGGTTCAACATTGACGAAGAAGACGACGCACTTTCGTTAACATATAAGTATAATTAAAATCATGAAATTAATCGGGTTAGACACACAGTCCAGCGGTGGACTGTGTGCACATATAAAACGCAAAACGTCTCGAGTTCGATTCCCGTCTCACACACGCTGCCTTAATAAAATGCATTTTTTTGTTTACTGAACCGGATCGCCTCAGATATATGTTAAATATATTGTTAACCGAAATAATAACCAAGTTAGACACACAGTCCAGCGGTGGACTGTGTGTTTGTTTATATCACAGGTCACGAGTTCGAGTCCGGTCTTCAGCACCGACTCGGACAATTATCTTCTCTTTTTAATTAAGGCAGAAAAGGAAATAAATAATTAGTATTTAAGTATAATAAAAATCGAATGTTATAACATGTTGAACACACAGTCCAGCGGTGGACTGTGTGTTAGATTAAACCACAGGTCCCGAGTTCGAGACCTGTGGAGTGCAAAACCGGTCCGCTTAAACTGTTTTTAAAATAAAATGATTTTCTGTTAACTCTAATTAATGTATATATGAAATTAAAATCGGATATATAACGGGTTAGACACGTAGCTCAGTTGGTAGAGCTGCGTGCACGCGTACGGGAGGTCTCGGGTTCGAGCCTCACCGAGCGCACAACAACATGCCTCAAAACCGGTCAACGACCAGTCAAAGTCAACAAGTCAATGTCACTGTAGCAGAAAAAAATAAAATATTTTTATTATTTTTATTTAATTATTTTAATTAAAAATCAATTATAAATACTTAAAAATAACATTTTTTTGATTAGAAAATAGCCTCAAACTCACAAAAATACACCCAACAATCCTACTAAAATAGTTTAATAAAATCCGTTTACTTACCAAACCATAATGCGATTTATCTAGGTTAAATCTCACTCGTGGTTAAAACCACTTCGCGTGCATTCAACGTCATCAACCGAACGCACCCACTGTGAGTGAATCTTACAATTCCCCCTTTCAAATTACACGTTTTGGGGTGTGTCATGTGTTATGAAATAATTAATTTATTTATTTAAACTTGTGCCATACCACATCATGACTTAAACTTAGATTGATTTATTGTTGTGATTTACTTATATTCCGTTTGTCAAATTACATGAAACTCATACATTAAGCCCATCAGTTCCTCGTGGGAAACGAGTAGAACATCGCGTGCTTCAATTCAATTCATTATTGTTCATGTGTGTTTTCATTGAGTTTATATTGTTTGTAGTTGTGTTATTCATATTATCATGTTTATGCAATTCATTCATCAGGCCCCTCAGTTCCTCGTGAGAGACGAGTTGAGCAACGCGTGCCTTTAATTGTTCCATTATTATTCATGAGTGTTTCATTTAACATCTTATGATTGCCGATTAAGTTACATCTATTTTTACTCATGTTTGGTTGTGCACATATTTCATAATCAATTTAAATAAATTGTTCAAATGTTTTCCATAGGATTCACTCGCCAACATTATGTTGATCCAAAAAACCTTTTTACACATGATACAGGTGAACAGGTTGAAGCAAGGATAACATAGGATATGCCTTAGAAGAGAACAAAGAAGTTAGATTGTTAGTTAGATCATGTTGTAACATTATTGTAAATTTCCATTTAATTTGTATTAATGAATATGAAACGTTTAATAAATGTCATGAGCTTTGATGATAACCCAATCATGCCCCGATCACCTTATCCGCTGCGCGTCGGGGTGTGACAATGGGTTATCAGGGGATGAGAGGATTGTGGCGGACGATAAGGATTTTAGATCCTATGTGGTTGGTAAACTGCTCGAGAGAAGATATAAAATGCCTTTTCTACAGCAAGATTGTTTTTGAAGAAAGAGAAAAGGTACAAGCGATGCAGTATCAGAAAGTTGTCAATGTTTGCTATGCACGTAATGTGAATTCAGAGAAGATGTGGCAGACAAAGTGGAGGGATCTGGAAAGAGTCGAATTTCTTAAAGAAGAAACCAGAAGTGAGGCGATTAGAGAAAAGATGGAAAAACCGGTAAGAGAAAGTTCGCTTAAGATGGCTAACTTCGAAAGACCACCGCCAACTAATCAAACGCCGGATCCAAAACAAGAGAGACGAAAGAAGCCCTACAAGAACTTCTTTGGTCGGGTACGTTAATGTTTATATGAAGACAGAGTTTTGAAGACTGATAAAAGACGAAGACGATATCCAAGGGGGAGTCTGTTGGTGCAAAATGTCTATGTCTTAGTCTTATATCAAGTTTGTATTGTATAGAGCTGGATAGGCTAGGTTAAGGAGTATTTATGAAAAGTCTTAGCCAAGTTTGCTCAGAGGTTTACATGTTTGAGCATGTTCGGCCGAACTTGCATAGGCAAATTCGGGCGAACTTACACATGTGGAGCGAACTTGTAAACATATAAATACCTAACTTGTGTGTCTCATTTGTAACTTTGGCATTGTAGAGGCGAAGCTCTGTCAGTCAGTAATCTGAACGTTTAATAAATGAAACTGACGATTAACTGATTAATTCTTGTCTATTGGTAACACGACGTAATATTTCCGCTATTACGGACGTTAGATATCAAATTTAGGTTCCTAAGCATCGAGGATGGGTCCTACAGACATAAGCTAAACATACCTTAAATATCCTTTATATAACTTAGAAATAAGTTTTGAAGGGTTTGTATGTCAAAAACAAGCTTATTCCATCACAGGGACTATTTACGACAAACTATGAAAGTCTACCGGTTCTCGTTGCGACGCACACTTTGGAACAAGTTCAGTGGCTTAACATACCTTAAATAACCTTTACATAACTTAGAATTAAGTTTTGAAGGCTTCGGTATGGCAAAATCATGCTTTTGCAACTTCAGGGACTATTTTGCAAATCTTGCGAGACTATGCTTTTTTGCGTAAATCACTATCCGGAACATGTACAAACATCCAAAGGTTTTTCTAAACATTAAATAACATATTTTAGTGATTGGAATGCAAAAATGTCGTTCGTTACGCATTTACAGTCATACACGCGTTCGTTACGATTTTCATCATAATTAATCAAAAACCGTGACCGTACGACCAACGAACCGACTTCTGGAACATTTTTGGATATTTTTCAAGTTCCCTATACTTTTTTGTCCTTATGGAACTTAAAAATCAGGTTAACGGGTGTTAAAAGTGACAAAACGCGTCAAAAACAAGTTCAGGGGCCTGTTTTGCCAATTTGTGAAAGTTTATGCCAGCTAAGGGCTTACGAACCGTAACCCCAAAGTCCTTACGGTCCGTATGGGACCCCTAGCTCACCAGAAACGTGGCAGCAGCTAAATAACTTCATTTTTTTGCCACCCTTAATTCTGCACTTGACACCTATGGGACACTAATCAAACTTGTGGGTGAGTCATGGGACACTTGTTAATCACCGACAACATCAAGAAAACTATAAATACCATTGTATTCTTTACATTTGAACTCTTGCAACCATTGTTCTTGCTATAACCTGCCACAAATCCGAATTTGCAACCTCCTTGGAGCTATTCTCTGGTTCTTGAATCATTCCTTGGTGTTTGTAAGCATTCCACTCTTGCTATGTTCAATTATTATAGCTTAATTTGATTAAAAATCAAACAGGTTGTTTTGATGCCAAAATACTTTTATAAACTTATTAAGACATGTCAATATATGTCAAATTCGTCACTCTTGTTATAGTGCTTGTTTAGAGTCAAAAGTCTAGCGGTTTGACCACCACTTTGACTTTTGAATCTTACCCGTTTGGTCGATTCCTAGATCCGATCAAATACATACATGTGACCATAAATATATAGGAGATAACCCTCTGAGGTTATACCTTATGGTCATGTTGTTTGGATTGTGTTATGATAATTAATTGTAGTAATCTTAAAAAATGAACAAAATACCCTTTTTGCAAAGAAATCCATTATAGACATATGTAACACAAGATTTGACGTATATTCTGATCAAAGTCATTTTTAAACATATTTTGGTAATTAAGACACATCATGAGACATATCTAACCCTCCGAATGCATAATTACGCAAATGACGCATCAAAGTGGCTTAAACTATCTTAACGGGTCAAAAGCACTTAAAATCTTTTCCAACTCAGAATGTTAACTTACTAAACCATATCATGTGAGTTCCAACACTCACTTGGTTTATAAGGTCTCATTCTATCTAAATCATCCGATTTCAAGTCTCGATATTTACATAGTTAACCATTTTTAGGAGACGCTTGATTTCACGGACTCTTTATCTTGGTTTATCTTCTTGAAAAAAGGATACTTTTTGCAACCACAAGTGAGTACATAGTCCCCTCTTTTACGTTTTCAAATGTTTTGGGGTGAAACATATTGTGCCTATATCTACTTTCATGTTTTCATGACATTATACATGCTTGATTATAGTGTATATATATAGTACATGATTTTCATTGCATTTTGCTTCATATGTTGACCTAGCATACTTAGCACATTGGTTTTCAAAGACATTTTTGCTATGTATGTTGACCTAACATACTAGTATATGGTTTTCAAAGACATTTTCAAAAGACATTTTTTGGACATTTTCAAGACATGCTTACATTGTTATTAACTTTTTGGTACGTTGAACTCGACGATGATACATTCATTAACATTGATCACACCGACCGGTAGTATGTAATGGTACCATAGGATTGACAATCACGTTCCCACTTCCTAGGTTTGTTTGGAAGTGACCTTAGGGAATGACAGAATCCGATGAACATTGATAAATCCTTGATCGGATAGGGATTTATCCGACAGTCAACAAGGCTTGAATGTATTCGCCAATAATCAATAATATATGTTTTAACAATAAAGGCAAATGGTTTATAAAACTCGACATTGTTCACTCGACATTGGTTTACATGACATTGTTTACTCCACATTGGTTTACTCGATATTGGTTTACATGACATTGTTTACTCGACACTGGTTTACATGACATTTGTTACTCGACATTGGTTTATGGTGAATGACTTAAATAGCGTGACGTGTGTAATATGATAAAAGCATGGTAGATACGCCGATGGTACTTCCTATATATAAGTGCTTTTATTATCTTACATATCATGGCCTTATCTAAATCATTTTAAACAAAATACAAGACATGACATTTTAAGCAAGACAAAACTTACTTTTGGTTATATATTTAACCATATATTATTTCTTTTATATCATATTGATTTTCATATGGTTCTTATAAAAGAAACTTTTTATGGTTCATGGCGACTTTTGCACTACTTTAAACTTTTCTTACATTAATCAAAGCCATGAAGCATCAACACAAAATCCTATGTACTCGCCGGCATTTTTTTGCTGACTTTATTTTCACATATGTTTCAGGGTCGAATGTTTGAGGTTGATCGTGCTACACGTAGGGCAGACTTTGGGCCTTAGTGACAATAAAAGCAAGAAGAACAGTTTAACTTATGTTTCATTTTCTGTTTTATCTAAGACATGTAAATAATTAAAATAAATAAAACTTAACTTTATATGCCATGGTTATTGAAACAATAGTTCTGTTACGACACTCCCCGATGTTTCCGTCGTGGTTTGTTGTTTTACGCGGTCAAGGTGTGACACCAGTGCTCTGATACCAATCTGTAACACCCCGACCACGTAAAAAAACAAACTGCGGCGGAAACGTCGGGGAGTCACGTTAACATATTGTTACAACAACACATGGTATTTGAAGTTTCGTTTTATTGAATATTGAAATTACATAGTTACATTGTCTTGGAATTTAAAATAAACTAAATATCCTATTGTCTTTCATATTTTAAGGCACTAAGTCCGCGTCCAATCCTACGTGAGCATGCATCGACATCAAACTTGGTTTCCTGAAACATATGTGAAAACGAGTCAGCAAAAAAATATGCCGGCGAGTACATAGGTTTTGTGAGTATGCTAAATTCAAGGCTTTGAATATGTATTGCAATACCTAGTCAGACTACTCGAGTCGATAATTGAAAACCTTTTTATCAAAAAGTATCTCGTATTGCAATGATAACTAACCAACTAAAACAAGTTAGTTATAGTTTATAAAAGACTTGTAGCCACGAATCTTGACCAAAACATTTGTTTCGTAAATCCGAGTAGCAAATCATCTTGAAATAACTTGTATGGTTTATATCTTTAATTTGAAATCGTTGTGTGTCATTGTCTGAAAACATTTGTTTCAAGTGAAAAAAAACGCCACAAATGTAATACGATAAAAGCACTTATATATAGGAAGTACCAGCGGTGTATCTACCATGCTTTTATCACATTACACACGTACCGTTATCTAGATCACTTACAATAAACCAATCGTCCGTTGTTCGTCTCATAAACCATTCGTCCATTGTTTGTGTCATAAACCAATTGTTCCTCGTTCGTGTAAACAAATCGTCCTTGTTTTAATTGTGAAAAATTTTGGTCATTTTGGTGAATACATTCAAACCTGTGTTGACTCGTTTATACCACCAAAGGGTATCTTTAAATTGCAATAACAAACCACCAAAGGGTTTGTTAAAGTAAATAGTTTCAGTCGTTCCCCAAACTTCCCCACAAACACAGGGAACCTCAGGAACGGGATTGTCAGTCCTATGGTACCATAACTTACTACTAGTAGGCTTGGCCAAAGCTAATGAATGTCATTCGTGTCATGTATACAACACACCAAAAAGTTCGTTCACATTTTTGAAATCATCGTGTTTATATAAACCATAGCATTTGAAATTTGAAAACTTGAAAACAAGTGACCACATATGAGTCACCCCAAAATATTTACAAAATGTAAAAGAGGGGAGCTATGTACTCACTTGGGGTTGCAAAATAACCTTGAATAAAAGATCAAACAAGCTCAAAAGTCCGAGAAATCAAACGTGTCCTAAAACCGGATAACTAAGTAAAAATTGGGATTCTAATTGGCGGATCGGATAGAATGAGGTCTTGTAAACCAAATGAGTGTTGGGGCTCATATGACTCGTTATGACTCGTTAAGGTAGTTTACGCTACTTTAAAGTTTCATTTGCGTAATTACGTGTTCAGATAGTTAGATATGGGTTATGATAAGTCTAATATGAAAAATTAGTTTATTATAGTTGCAACATCAGTTTATATGTCAAGTCATTGGTCACATATGCTTAAAGTTGATTTATGCGCAAAAAGGGCATTTTGGTCATTTATAAAGTACATAAGAGCGACTTATCATATAACTAACCAAACGAAGTGACCATAAGGTATAACCTTAGAGGATTATTCTTTATACAACTATGGTCACAAATATGTGTTTGGTCGGATCCTAAGATCGACCAAACGGGTCGGATCGAAAGTGAAAGCGGTGGTCAAGACCGCTCAACTTACGACCCTAAATAAGCACTAAACTAAAAGTGACGAGTTAGACATGTCAAAACATGTCTAACTAAGTTATAAAAATGTTTGGGTATCAAAACAAAGTGTTTTGATGCCCGAAAATAGTTCCGTCGTAAAATGCACATAATGCACATTTTTTGACCGAAACTTTGACTCTTCACTTCGACTAGAAAACGTGGTAATCAGTAGGTATAATCGTAAGGATTATAACCTTTGTTATTACGATCATGTTGCAAAGTTCAATTAAACTTTACTTTGACCAATTATGGTCAAAACCGAAAGTCAAACTGAAAGTCAACTGTTTGACTTTTAGCTCATAAGAAGCTAAAATAAATAACAAGGCTATGATAGAACACTTACTTGTGCTAAAGGAAGCCAAGATTACTAGAAAAACTCAGATGGGAGGCCTCCTAAATAGGTAGGAACTCCACTTAGAGTTTAGAGAGAAGAAAGATGGAAATGAGCAAATTGAAATGGTGATGATCATGGCTATTTATAGTGATCAAGGACTCACCAAATCAAGCCAAGTGTCCCACGAGGTGTTATGACATGCTTAGTGTCCTTACACATGTTCAATGCAGGTGAATTGGTGGAAAAATCGCGAGTCCTTGGGCCCCAAGCAAGGAAAACAGCTGGTTGCTATGAAAAACAGCTTTCTGTCCCCAAGTACCACCGTAGGCTACGGTGGGGGCGTAGCGTACGGTGGGGGCTGGGCAGCCAAACTTTCAAAAATGGCTGCCGAACTTGTTTCGTCGCGTTTTGACACTTCTAACACCCGTTAACCCCATTTTTAAGCTCTATAAGGACGTGAAAGCATAGGAAACTTGAAATATCTTTAAAAATGTCTCGGATGTCGGTTCATTCGGTCGTAAGGTTGCGGTTTTTGGTTAATTACGACGAAAATCGTAACGAACGCGCAAATGACCATCAACGCGTAACGAATGATATTATTGCATTCCAATCATTAAAATACTAGATTTTAATGATTAAAAAAATTTTTGGATGTGCGTACATGTTCCGGATAACGATATACGTGAATTGGCATAGTTCCGCAGAATTTGCAAAATAGCCCCCGAGCTTGAATAAACTTGTTTTTGCCATACCGAAGCCCTCAAAACTTATTTCTAAGTTATGTAAAGGATATTTAGGGTATGTTTATCTTATGTCATTGTTCCGGAGTGTACGTCGCGTTAAACTGATTACGTAAGGACTTGAAGTGACGATCAAACCGTTTGGATTCGAAAGTCAGAGCGATGATTAAACCGCTCGAATTACAACCCAAAGTAGAGCACTAAACTTGAAGTGATGAGTTAGACATGTTGAAACATGCTTAACTAAGTTATAAAATGATTTTGTATCAAAACTTGAAGTTTTAATACCCGAAATTAGTTTCTTCGTAAAATGCACATTATGCGCATCTTTGACCGAAACTTTGACTCGTCACTTCGACTAGTAAACATGGTTAGCAGATGGTGAAATCATAGGGGATTATAACCTTTGTGATTACAATCACGTTGCAAAGTTCAATCGAACTTTGACTTGACCAAAAATGGTCAGAACCAAAAGTCAAACAAAAAGTCAAAATGTTTGACTTTTAGCTCAAAATAGCTAAAATAAATGAAATAGACTGGGAGTGAGTACTTACTTATGTTGAAGAACACTTAAGAGCTCAGTAGGAGGCTTCCAAAGGTTGGAAACATGCTCCAAGAAGGTGGGAGAAAGAATTTGTGAAAGGTGCAAGTGAAGGTGGATGAATGAGCATGTTATTATAGTGTTTAGGAGCCCACAAGATCATCACAAGTGTCCATGGAGGTGGCATGACCTGGAGGGAGCTCCTAACACTTGTCATTTAAAGGGAATAAGCCGAAAGTTTGATTTCTTGGGCTCCAAGGCATTAAAAAAGAGGCTGCCAACAAATCCACTATGTTAGGCACCCCTTTATGGTCTGTATGGGGGCACCCATTACGGTCCGTAAGGCCCTGGCATGGGCAGAAAGTTTGAAATTTGGCAGATTTGGCCCCTGGACTTGTCTCGTCGCGTTTTGTCACTTTTTGTAACACCCCGATCGCGTAATACAACAAACCATGGTGGAATCATCGGGGAGTCACGTTACAGGAAATTGTTTCACAACAAATGGTATTTAAAGTTTTGTTTTAGTGAATCAATATGTTATATTGTTTTGAAATAATGTAAAAGTAATACGATCAAAATCGTCTTTCAAGTTTTAAGTCACTAAGGCCCGCGTCCATCCTATGTGAAGTAAGCATTCAAATCACCAAATAATAGTACCTGAAACATATGTGAAAATATAACGTCAACATAAAAATGCCTGTGAGTAACATTGGTTTTGTGATTTAGATTCGTGGCTTTGGATATTAAGAGAAAAGATTAAACGGTTTTGAAAATAGCTATTAATCCTTGATAAAAAAATTGGTATCTAAAATACTTTGGTTTTGAAATAATAGAATCGGTAGTATCTTAAAATATACTTTGGTTTTGAAATTACTTTGGTTTATGAATAAAAGGATTTTGTAGTATATCAAAATACACTTTGTTTAAAAAGGTTAGGTAGTATATCAAAATATACTTTGGTTTAAAAGATTAGGTAGTATATCAAAATATACTTTGGTTTAAAAAGGTTAGGTAGTATATCAAAATATACTTTGGTTCAAAAGATTAGGTAGTATATCAAACTATACTTTGGTAACATATCAAACAATGCATTGGTTTATGAATAAAAGAATCGGTTGATATGTCAAACTATACTTTGATAAACAATATCACTTTGGTAGCATATTATACTATGCTTTGGTAGTATATCGAAATATACTCTGATTGTGGTTTGGTAGTATATCAAAATATACTTTGGTTTAGGAAATCGATAAAATATAATTTTTAGGGCTTAATTAGAAAACCTTTGTAATAACATATTGTGGTCGTTTGGCAATACATTCAAACCTGAGTATATCAAACTATACTTTGGTGACTATAGATTTACCAAGAAGGCAAAATCTATTTGGTTTAAACTTGGTTTCTGACATTCCCTAAAACGGGAATGGGGTGTCAAGTCCTATTTTTGATGCATATGTATGTCGCCTACGGCATTGTATAACATCAAGTCTGTAGTTAGGAGCGTAATGTTGTATTTTGTATGTTTTAAGGGCACTTCGCATGAAGTGAAAAACGCACTTCATACGAAGTGGTGAACACTTCGTATGAAGGGGAATCAATTCGTACGAAGTGAGTAGTTAATCTTGTGCGAAGTGAGTTGCCTATAAATAGGTGTGTGCTCATTTGAATGTTTGTATCTTCTGCCACTCGGAAGACGGAGCTCTATCCAACTGTTTCCAGGAATAGTGACACTTGATAATCAATGAAACCGTGTTTAAATAGAAATAAAGTTTTCTACAATGTCGCCTAAGCAAACGGATTCCGCACGTTTACGTTAGTTTACCAAATTAGTGCCTGAACAGATCCAACAACGGACCTACAAGTGGTATCAGAGCATGAGATGCCTAATTTGAAGACATTGGACTTATGACATCACATCTTCTACTCATTTCTTTCTATTTTTGACTTTTCTTCGACATTACACGGTTAAAATGGACTGATATTCAAGTATAATACATAAAATCCATCATAGTAAAACCCTTGAAAAGATTAGAGCTAAATATGATAAAAATCATGTCAAAAATGGCAAAAAACATGAATTTGTGAGATCATTTCGCACGAACCTAGCACACTTCGTACGAAGTGGGCATCCAATTTGTACGAAGTGAACAACTAGTTTGTATGAAGTGACTACGACATCATATAACATCGAGTCTGTAGCTAGAAGCGCAACGTTGTATTTTGTATGTTTTAAGGGCGCTTCACACGAAGTGAAAAACGCACTTCGTACGACGTGGTGAACACCTCATACGAAGTGGAATCAATTCATACCAAGTGACTAGTTAATCTTGTCCGAAGTGAGTTGCCTATAAATAGGTGTGTGCTCATTTGAATGTTTGTATCTTTTGCAACTCGGACGGCGAAGCTCTGTCCAACTGTTTCCAGGAATTGTAGCGTTTGATAATCACTGAACAGTTTTTAAATAGAAACAAACTTGTCTACAATGTCGCCTAAGCAAAGAGATTCCGCACGTTTATGTTAGGTTGCCAAATTACTGCCTGAAAAGATCCTGAAAATTCCGAAATAGGTCTCGGACATTATGGATCGATGGATTCGTATCGACGAGACGAGTTTAATGCTATAATCTGGTAAAACAGTTTTCGTAGAACTTTTTAAACGTTTTTAGCAAACCGATACGTTACAATTTTCGGTTAAAAAGTCTTATTTTCCATCAAGCTTTTGAAAACCAAATTTTTGACGAAAATGGAAGAAGTTCATTATGACGAAGTTCCTGAATAGTCTAATCATTGTCATTTTGATGAAAGAGAATTTTTACAAGCATATATGACTCCTAATGTTTTTAATGTTTTGTTTAGTAATCAGGAAAATTGTCAGAATATGCAAAGTGAAGAAGATATGATTGCAGAGAAAAATTATATGGATCAAAGAGACAAAGAAGAAGCATATTTTATGGTTGAACATAACAAGAAAGTTGAAAATGTCTAAGAAGAGGAAGTTGTGGTAGAAAGACAGTGCACAAAATGTCTCAACCATGCAAGTCGTGCTTTGAGAAGGATGAGAATTATAAAGCGCTTAATGTCATTATTATAAGTTGTTAAGAGATTTTAAAGACGCAAAAGAAGCTTATGATGTGTTGAGCAGAACATATAAACATTAGAACAAGTTAACTTAGAACATGGTGCTACGATCGACATATTAAAGGCTACAATAATGAGTAAACAGATGGCAATAAATACCCATATTGATACAATAGCCAAATTGAAAAGTGAGTTGGAAGCAATGAGAATAGAGACTGAAAGGGTTGATAAAAAGTTAATCAGTTACTCAACAGCTTCATATGTTTTGAATCATCATCTCCCGAAGCCGACTGGAAAAGATGAAAATGGAGAAGATACTTACGGTTATCAAAACAAAGGTTTAGGTTACAATAGATGTCCACCGGAGGGGATGGAAAAGGCATTGAACTTGAAATTAAAGACAGTAAAACCTGAACAAGAAGACCAGTTGCCTCACAACATCGATGTACCTATTCAAAGCTGATGAAAATGATGGATCAGATGTGATTAAGAAAGTAGTTGAGAATGTTTTGGGAAAAGAAAAGCATAAAAATATTTTTGAAAACACTCAACTGAAATATGAAAAGGCATGTTTGAGTTCACAAGCTGAAAATGATGAAAATTTTCATGATGCTTATATCAAAACATCAGAAAATAGTTCAAATGATGATTCAGGTGTTTTAAGTACAAAACGATTGTATCTGATGAACTATATTCTGTTTGTGAATTTCCGATTCAGAATGTGAACTTGAACAAAGTTGAAAAAGTTTTCAAACTTGTTGTAATCAAAATTCCTTATATAGAAAGTTTAACAAAAGAATCAGAAGGTTTAAACTTTAACAGAAACAAACCTTACTACTCCAAACCAAAAAATGTTTATTCAAATAACCAACAAAATAATAACATTGGTTGGAAAGGGTATGGGAATGGTAAAAAATAATAATAATAGGTTTGAAAAACCAAAATATGTGAAGAAAAAGACTTTTGTACCTGCAAATTCAGAAAAGATAAACAAAAGTCAATTCGTTAAACAATCTAATGAAGAATTTTTCAAAGAGCAACAAAGTAAACATGTTAAGGAACCTTCTGTCATTGACAATAGGACATTCTATAGATGTACAAAATTGGACACATTGCTAGAAAATGTCCACAAATTAATCCTAAACCTGTTTACGTTGTTAAGAAATATTCTGAAGATTTGAAACAAAAATCATCATTAATGTTCATACCAACTCAGGTTTGAAAACAATGTACATAAATTACAAACAAGGTGCAACCAGTGATTACTAAGTTTTCAAATTTTGAAACTGGTGAATCCTCAAAAAGTAATGAACATAAAGTTTCCACATTGTATTTCAAGAAAGATTTAAAGAAAAATCAAACATGGTTGGTGAAAGAAAAAGAAGTTAAACAATCAGTGAAAATTGAAAGTTTAGACTATTCGAAACTTGAGAAACTCCAAAGTAAACCTGGTTGTGAAAAGAAAATTAAAATTGAGGTTGAAGAAATAACACCTGAAAACACTTGGGTGTCAATATTGAACTAATTATTTGAATTTTTGTGCAGAAACTTACGAGATAAAAGCAAATTACTGCGAGTGAAGTTCCGTGGCACACAATGAAGACATGGGCCGGGTTATCAAGTTCTACATAAAGGCCTTAATAAATTTCCAATAACGTTTACTTTAAAATTTTGTAAATTTTTGAAGAAAACTTCAAAAAATTTCTCAGAACCCTCACTGTTGAACAAACAAAACTCATGGAAATAAATGTTTCTTAAACTTAAAGGTGTCATAGTTTTTGTCATCATGACGGAAGAAGGCTTAAAAGAAAATTTGTGAAGCAGTACTGGATGGCGAATTGAAGTGATTCTCATCGGTTGGTCAATGTTTTGTTTTCCAGAAAATTCAAAAACATATTGAATTTTCAAAAAGTACAAAAACATTGTAAAAGACAAAATGGATTTTGTGTCAAAAAGGAAATGATAGTACATCAGTGGATTATCACAAGTATGCTAAGGAATTGAAAAGTTTAAAAGGATTAAATAGGTCTTACTGTGGATGTGTCAGTAGGCTTTACACGTTTAGTAGATTGTTTATGGGATTTAACCTAAATTTACAACTTCTTAATTTGTGGATTAACATCTCTCGGATATATGGAGTTAGTACTCCGAAATTTCGTTTGAGAGATTGTCTGATTCTGAGATACAAGGTATTTATTGAAAATTGATATCTGGGTATTATACAAGTTCTTCTGATTTTGCGTAAGCAATGGCCTAGACTTGTAGAGTACTTTTGCATTTAAAACCCAAAACTGCAGCAAATCGTAAGAATCAAAAGATCCAACAATTACAGTACAAAAGATTCCATATTGGAACGCTTCCTTTAAGACGAGCCTTCATCTTTTTGTCTGTACGGTGGTACTAACCTGAGCTCTCAAGGTCTCGCATAACCTAGTTACAGATATCCGTTAAGCTATATTCACATGTAAGATGAAATCTAGGGTATCTTGATACATGAGTATATTTTGAGGTGGGAAACAGAATTAAGTTAAGTTTCTTAATTATACCTAATGTATCTTGGAACAATTGAGAAATGTGTCAAAGTTTAAGTGGACAAATATACTGACAATCTAGGTAAATTTGTTTAAAACTTATAGTCATAAAAGGTCAATGGTACTGGTGATATGTTTCAAATAACTGATGTGATCCTTTAACACAAACTCAACAAAAATATGTTTGTAAATATGTTTGTACTTAGTTAGAGTTTGATATTCATTTTATAAAAACAAATTATCATCTTTTTAGTTTCGGTCACTGATGGTGAAAACTGATTTTCAAAGTCTAGAGTTGCTGAACAATAAAAAAATTGAAATTTATTGAAATTGTTCTGAAAAGTTTAAAAGTTCATTAATTTGAAACTTACATTTGAATAAATGCATCAGTTTAGCATCAAAATGTTTAATCAAGATCATTAATTTGAACTTGATACATAAATCAGATATTCAAGGTTATTAATTTGCACTTGATTAACTGAGAGGGTATTATAACTGATAAGAAGATTAAAATTTGAAATGTTTGTGTTTAGAAATTTCTAAGTTTGAATCTGAAATGTTTATTTGAATGTTTGAGGTACTTTGAGACAGGAAGTAGATTTTAAAAGGGGAGCTGGATAAACATGTTGATTGAAGATAATAGAAAGCTCAAAGAAAGGGGAAGCATGTTGGTTCAAGTTTTTTCAAGACAAGTTCAAGAAATAAAGATCAGAGAATATTAAAGAGCCTGGTGTTTAATTGAAGATTGGAGATTGATGACTACGGCAACAACCAAGGGGAGACTGTTGATGCATATATATGTCGGCTATGGCACCGTATTACATCGGGTCTGTAGTTAGGAGCGTAACGTTGTATTTTTTTATTTTTTAAGGGCACTTCGCACGAAGTAAAAAACGCACTTCATACAAAGTGGAATCAATTCGTACGAAGTGACTAGTAAATCTTATGCGAAGTCAGTTGCCTATAAATAGTTGTGTGCTCATTTGAATGTTTATATCTTTTACAACTCGGACGGCGAAGCTCTGTTCAACTGTTTCCAGGAATTGTAAAGTTTGATAATCAAGGAAACAATGTTTAAATTGAAAAAAACTTGTCTACAATGTTGCCTAAGCAAACGGATTCCGCATGTTTACGATAGGTTGCCAAATTAGTGCCTGAATAGATACTGAAAATTCCGAAACAGGTCTCAGGCATTATGCGTCGTTGGATTCGTATCGACGAGACGAGTTTAAAGATATAATATGGTAAAAACAGTTTCCGGAAAACCTTTTAAACGTTTTTAGCAAACCAATACGTTACAATTGTCGATTAAAAAGTCTTGTTTTGCTTCAAGCTTTTGAAAACCAAATTTTTGAGGAAAATGGAAGAAGTTCATTATAATAAAGTTCCTAAAGAGTCTAATATTTGTCATTTTCATAAAAGAGAATTTTTACAAGCATATATGACTCCTGATGTTTTTAATGTTTTGTTTGGTAATCAGGAAAATTGTCAGAATACGCAAAGTGAAGAAGATATGATTGCAAAGAAAATTTATATGGATCAAAGAGACGAAGAAGAAGCATATTTTATGGTTGAACAGAATAAGAAAGTTGAAAATGTCCATGAAGAAGAAGTTGTGGTAGAAAGACAGTGCCCAATATGTCTCGAACCATGCAAGTTGTGCTTGAGAAAGATGAGAATTATAAAGCGCTTAATGTCATTATTATAAGTCGTTAAGAGATTTTAAAGACGCAAAACAAGCTTATGATGTGTGGAGCAGAACATATAAACATTTAGAACAAGTCAACTTAGAACAGGGCGCTACGATCGACATGTTAAAGGCTACAATAATGAGTAAATAGATGGCAATAAATACCCATATTGATACAATAGCCAAATTGAAAAGTGAGTTGGAAGCAATGAGAATAGAGACTGAAAGGGTTGATAAAAAGTTAATCAGTTACTCAACAGCTTCATATGTTTTGAATCATCATCTCCCGAAGCCGAATGGAAAAGATGAAAATGGAGAAGATACTTACGGTTATCAAAACAAAGGTTTAGGTTACAATAGATGTCCACCTCCGATGTGGAACAGTTATGCCATAAAAAAACAAACCTGAGGGGATGGAAAAGGCATTGAACTTGAAATTAAAGACAGTAAAACCTGAACAAAAAGACCAATTTCCTCACAACATCGATGTTACCTATTCAAAAGCTGATGAAAATGATGGATCAGATGTGATTAAGAAAGTAGTTGAGAATGTTTTAGGAAAAGAAAAGCATAAAAATATTTTTTAAAACACTCAACTAAAACATGAAAAGGCATGTTTGATTTCTCAAGCTGAAAATGATGAAAATTTTCTTGATGCTTATATCAAAACATCATAAAATAGTTCAAATGATGATTCAGGTGTTTTAATGTACAAAACGATTGGATCTGATGAACTATATTCTGATTGGAATGTCCGATTCAGAATGTGAACTTGAAGAAAGTTGAAAAAGTTTTCAAACTTGTTGAAATCAAAATTTCTGATATAGAAAGTTTAACAAAAGAATCAGAAGGTTTGAACTTTAACAGAAATAAACCTTACTACTCCAAACCCAAAAATGTTTATTCAAAAAACCAAAAAAATAATAACACTGGTTGGAAAGTATGGGAATGGTAAAAAAAATACTAACAAGTTTGAAAAACCAGAATATGTACAGAAAATGACTTTTGTACCTGCAAACCGCGGAGGAAACGTCGGGGAGTGTCGTAACAGAAGTATTGTTTCAACAACCACGGTAATTAATGTTTTGTATTATTACATTAAGTTTGATTACATTGTCTTGGAGTAAAGGAAAAGAAGACGGAAATTAAATTGTCTTTGCGAAATAATAACAACATTATTATTGTCTTGTAGATTTTAAGTCACTAAATCCCAAAGTCCATCCTAAGTGTCGCATGAATCAACCTCAAACATTAGCTCCTGAAATACATGTGAAAATAGGTACGTCAGCATAAAAATGCCTGTGAGATACATGGGTTTTATTTATGAGGATTCATGACTCGAAAGTTAAAATAGATGTTTAATGAAAAGTAGTCATGAATCTTATAAAGTATTTTCTTTATTAAATCACAAGAAAATCAAATGTTTAAATGAAATGATGCATAGTTGAATAAATGTCTAATAAAAATGATTTGTTTAAAATATGTCTTGTTTTGAAATAAAATACCTTGTCTTGTGTAAAAAATGTCATGTTTTGTAAACATGTCATGTCTTGTACTTAATGAAGTGGTTTAGATAACACCATGATATGTAATATAATAAAAACACTTATATATAAGAAGTACCAACGGCATATCCACCATGCCTTTATTATGTTACACATGTTTTGTTATTTAAATCACTTACCAAAACTCATCAAGTTATGTCTTGTTTAAACCAATGTCAATTGTCATGTGTAAGCATTGTCTAATGTCAGTGTAAACCATGTCTTGTATAATCAATTGTCTTGTGTAACCAAATGTCGTGTACAAAATGTTGTCTTTGAACAAAAAAAAAGTTTAAATCAAAGATTATGTTTTGAAATCCATTACTTTATTTGATACGAACATTTATCAGGGTTTTGTTTATCGCATACATTCAAGCTTTTAGACTGACGGATAAACCCTTAGCAAGTCAAAGGTTTACCAAAAATGTATTTGGATTCTGTCATTCCCTACTTCCAAAACAAACCTATGTGACATCTGAGCCTTTTCAAGCATCAAACAATATCGAACAATTCCAACTCTAATGAAATCCTGTGTTTCATTCCTGAGAATTGTGTAATTACATGTGACATTCATACATTTTAGTCCATGTAAATTTCGACTCCACGAAGCTTCTATGGAAGTTATACGCAAACTGTTACGCAAACGAAACCAATTTAACGCAACGCATATTGCGGATTAGTGACATAAGCTAAACATACCTTAAATATCCTTTACATAACTTAGAAATAAGTTGTAAAGGGTTTGGTATGTCAAAAACAAGTTTATTCGATCACAGGGACTAATTACGACAAACCGCGAAAGTCTGCCGATTCTTGCAGCGACTGTCACAGCCCGATAAATTAGTTACATCAGAGCCGGGCGTGATCGACTAGTAACTGGTATCTTCATTGCACAGCGAAAGATAATATTTGTTAAGACTTCTATTAAATGAACGCCCGCTAAGTACTCGGATCCCCATGAGTCCTCCTATTCCAACCGTGCCATAATTTGAAAATGTAACCTGAGAAAGAAACATGCGAAAAATCAACATAAAGTTGAGCAAGTTCATAGTTTGTTTGAAAAAGATTTAAAATAAATCTTTTTGATAACCGGTTTAAATATTGTTGAGAAAACATAATAAAACCATTTTTCTCGGCATATTAATTGAAAACCTTGTTTTTGTAATGTTTGAATAACCGTCGATGTCCGCGTACGACAAAGACAACATGCCCCGCATGAGCCTATAATACACCCCAAGCTAGTAAGTGCCTCGCCAACCGTTTACTCAAGACGGTAGACTAGCAGGCGGTTATAGTTCTGATATGCAGCGAGGACTTCATTGTGCAGTTTTAAGCTACCCTACGGCCCTTAGTGTTGAGTAGTGGACAATCCATTCCTTATGTTTGTATCCATGACAATCCAGTCCCTAAGTTGTATCCAGGACAATCCCGTCCTTAAGTTGTATGCAGGACAATCCAGTCCCTAAGTTGTATGCAGGACAATCCAGTCTCTAAGTTGTAGCTATGACAGTCCCGTCACTAGCCATGAAACTCATGCACGTTCTGAAAATACGCGTGTGTTTTGTAAAACCGGTATGTTTAGTATAAACCATTCGTGTAGTTGGAGTTCATTCATAACATGGTTTAGAAATTTGTTGTTTTCGTTTCTCTTAATATTATGTACTTTTTGCAAAACATGCATGTCTTTCCACCCCCGAAAATATTTATAAAAATGCAGAACTGTAAAAACTGGGGGTTATGAACTCACTTTGATATTCTTGTGCAAAGCTAGCGAAATGTGAATTCCATAGTGTCGTTCCAAGAACGTGAACTCGCTAGCATGCAACTATAGCCTCCTATTAAGAAATCGAGCTTATAAGTTTCTAATATGACAACGTAGTTAAACTACGTGTCCGAGCTCTACCGAATCGTTAACAACGATCCTAAAAGGTGTTGTTATCTTAACTTGGAATAACCAATCTATGGTTATTTGTTTCCATTTATTGTTGATGATAAATGCTAAGTCCTGGAAACACTCAGTTTCCGAAAAGTTTAGAATATATATTCATATATTTAAATATAAATATACTTACGAAGTCGTGTTAGTTGTCGTAAACGGAAATATGTAGATGAAAAATGGTACGACTCGTTGTAGACTTCGTAGACGCAAGTGTGTGTTTGTATATATATATATATACAAGCATATGTATATATATGCAAAACATTACGTGTCTGTCAAACGCGTCTTACGTCTTGTTTATAATTAATAAAATTATGTAATTGATGCTTGTTATGCTCTTACAACAAAATGTCGTTCTTTGTTTGGAAAGTTGAAAATAAATATAATAATTATATTTATTTTATGAGATATTCTAATCATCGTCTTTTGAAATAAATACAAAACATTGTATTCATTTAAATAAAAGCATCTCAAGAGTCGACGATTGAAATAAATATAAAACATTATACTTATCTAAAAAAACGTGCCTGAATCGTCGACGTCTTAAATGAATATAAAATATTGTATTTGTTTTATAACAATAACCTGACGTTTGGAATAAGTATTCGGATTTCCAATATTGGAAATGAATATGAAATAATTCATTTATTTTGTATAGCTTTCGAGTTCCAAATATTGGAAATAAATATAAATAATTATATTTAGTTATAAAAGCTTTCGATTTGGTTAACTTGTAAACGGTGTTTCGTGGAAATGTTGTCAACTCGTTTCGTAGGTTATAAAGTGTGGTCACAAATAAATACCCGTTTATATTCATTTTATAAAAACAATTTGGATCTGATAGATTTCGTTTTTTTTATCACAATAAGACGCGCGTCGTTTCAAGGATTTTTAACGAAAAACGGGCAGAGTTACCTCTGTTTTTAGGATTGTACGACAACTCAATGTGCCGATATTTTTATCAAAACGCAACAAATATTCAATCACAATACATCAACTCTTTTTGTCAAGTGTTAAAACGTAAATAATCGCTATATAAACTACGATTACGATGGTTCGAGCTCGGTACGCGTAAACTATAAGGTGTATAATTTTATAATCAAAATATTTCGGGTCGTTTAATCTTTGTCGGGTCTTGCGTTGACTGAGTTTGACCCGCCCTTTGACCTGGTTTGACCGGTTGCATGTTGACTTGGTTTGACCCGACACCCAAAACTGACCCGTACCACCAGTTTGACTGCCGCTGACCTAGTTTGACTTGTTGACTCGAATGTCGACCAGTTGACCCGAGCAATACCCGAAGCAGCAAAACCATCTCAAACCCCAAACTGTAACATCTTGAACCAGCTACACCCGAAACTCCTAAAGATTACCCGAGTCGTCCCGTGCCGCGAAACCAAACCGAAACAAATCTGCCCTGACCCGAACATGACCCAGGCTGAACCAGAACACTCGAACCGGAGTTTGAACTGAACCAATCTAAGTCTGGCCCGAAGCTCTCAAAGCTGACCGTGTCGTGAAACCCGAACCGGAACCCCGAATCTTGAACGAACATACCTGAACTCAATTCTAAACTGAACCGAAACGGCCACCACCATCACCCCGACTCTCTCTCTCTCTCTCGTCACTTCTCTCTCTGGTCTCACTTTCTAGCCACTGTTGTGCGCCGCCGCCACCGGTGGTGGCCGGCTTTCTTTCTTCACGCCGTCAGGGGTGACAAGAGAGGGTTGGGGAAGGAAGTGCTTGGTCGGGTTGGGTTTGTGCGGTTACGAGGCACCGGAAAATCGGCCGGGGCCGGCCGGAGTTACTTCGTTCCTCGGAGATTAGAGAGGAGGCAGGTGTCTTGAAGGGGGCTAGGGTTTTTAAAATGAGAAGATGATGAAAATGATATATAATCTTGAGCTCAAGTCCATGACAAGCTTGATATTATGATGTTTGGATACACTTACAAGCCTTGGAATTGTGGGGTTTAACATTTGATTAGTAGGAATGGGTGTTGAGTGTTGAGTGTCGTGAGTTTGAGGAAGAGGCAGAGAAAATACTTGTACATTTTTCTAATATGAAATGAGCTAGCTTGATAGTATTTAAAGATTATAAATTATGGGGCATGGGGTATCAACCAATCAATTTTTATCTTGGGATGGTGAATTCAGCTTATGAAACCGATGGAAAAAAAATGGTCTTGTACTTCAATGTTTTATTTATTCAACAACCCACACCTTATTTCATGAGTATGTAGGAAACATGGTATTTGGAATTTTTATAATGCAAGCATGGATGACTTTTGTACTTTCCAAGATTATGATGGTGGAGCATGTTACTTTCTTTACTTTCTTGGGAACGTACATTATGGATGCGGAAAAAAGAAATGTGATATGGCTTTATTACATTACATTGCCTTTTATGTATCATCCATTTAATTAATTAATGTGTGTGAAATTATATATTCACTAGGGAAATCGGATGGTGAGGTGATGAGTTTAGACTTTGGAGTCTTGAGGTTTAATAGATAAAAGTAGATGTTAAAAGGTGGCTAGTTTTATTAAATCCAATTAGTTTTTAATATAGTCATAACTAACGAGGATATAATTTAGTGGCATGGTTCATAAAATAAAAATTGAACACGAGAAAACTATAAATGTACCCATGTGTATCGTGTATGTATATATACGTATATGAGCTTGTATTTTTCGGCGTTGTCAGTATTTCGTCCGGTATCAGTTCGTTACCGTTTAACGCTCGACAGTTTTTCCTGAAATCACCATACGCGCATTGTAAAGTTAGATAGGCGTTCCTAGACATTTCAAAAGCCTAATTAAGTTGATGTGTGTCTTAAACACTATTTGATATCGCCTTAAACGTTTGTTAATCCCGTAATTAGAAGCCGAAAAGTACAGGTTGTCACAGCGACGTACACTCTGGAACAAGAAAACAAGCCTAACATACCATAAATATCCTGTACATAGCTTAGAAATAAGCTTTGAGGGTTCGGTATGGCAAATTCACATTTTTGTGACTTCAGGGGCTATTTTGCAAATTTCACGAAACTATGCCTTTTTGCGTATTTCACTATCCGGAACTTGTACGGACATTCAAAAATTTTTCTAATCATCCAAATATTGTGTTTTAGTGATTGGAATGCGAAAAATCCGTTCGTTACGCAATTACGGTCACACACGCGTTGGTTTCGATTTTCGTCGTAATTAACCGAAAACCGCGACCGTGCGACTAAAAAAACTGACTCTGGAACATTTTCCAACATATTTCAAGTTGCCTATAAATTTTTGTCCTTATGGAACTTAAAAAGGGGGTTAACGGGTGTTAGAAATTCCAAAACGCGACGAAAACATGTGCAGGGACCTGTTCTCCCATTTTGTGAAAGTTTCTAATTTTGGGAGGCCTCACGTGGCGCGCCAGCACCAACTGGACCTGTCACGTGGCGCGTGGGTTACCAGTTTTCAGCAAAAACCTGGCAGCCCCTTGTTTTATTGCTTGGACACCTATAACTCGAAAGTGCCACCTTTCTTCCTGCTTCTAACATGTGTTAGGACACTAATCAAGTTTAGTGATGATTCATGGACACTTGTCTTGATCATATTAACTCAATTCAAGTATAAATACCATAGAGTTCTTCAATTTTTGAACTTTTGCAACCATATTCTTGATCCATCTTCTACAAATCCGAATTTAGCAATCATTTTGGAGCTTCCTCAGTGTTCTTGATCAAATCCTTGGTGTTTCTAAGTGATCTCCTTCATGCTTGTTTCAATTCTTATGGTTAATTTGATTAAAAGTCACAAAATTTGACTTTTATTTGATTTCCAGAATTGATCATGATTTGATCAGTTTAAAATCCAATTGAAACTTGCTTTATGATGGTAATCAAGGTGGTTATGATCCACAAAAATCATACCTACTGATTCTCATCGTTTCTAGCTATTTTGTCAAGTCATAGTTTCGGTCAAAATGCGATTTTTGCGTAATTTGCAACGGATCTAAATTTGGGTGTCAAAGCAGGTTGTTTTGATGCCAAAAATCTTTTATAAACTTATTTAGACATGTCAAAACATGTCTAAATCATCACTCTCATTATAACACTTATTTAGAGTCAAAAGTTGAACGGTTTGACCGCCGCTTTGACTTCCGAATCTGACCCATTTGGTGGATCTTCGGACCCGACCAAATACATAATTGTGACCATAAATATATAGAGAATAACTCTCTGAGGTTATATCTTATGATCATGATGTTTGGATTGTGCTATGATGATTGATTGTAAGATTACTTAAAAATGACCAAAATGCCCTTTTCGCAAACGAATCAACGTTAAGCATATGTAACACAAGATTTGACATATAATCTGATCAAAAACATTTTTAAACATGTTTAAGCATCTAAACTTATTATGACACATATCTAACCATCAGAATGCGTTGTTGCGCAAATGACGCGTTAAAGTGGCTTAAACTACCTTAACGGGTCATAACGGGTCAAAAGCACTCAAAAATCTTTCCAATTCAAAATGTGAATTTATTAAACCATGCCATATGAGTCCCAATACTCATTTGGTTTATAAGGTGCCATTCTATCTAAATCCTCCGATTTCAAGGTCCGATATTTACTTGTTATTCGACTCATTAGGACACACACTTGATTCCTTGATCTTTGGACTTTCATCATACACTCGTACAAGGCTTATTTGCACCCCCAGGCGAGTACACGCTACCCTATTTTATGTTTACAAATGTTTTGGGGTGATTCATATGTGCTAGTTGTTTTCAAGTTTTCAAAGTACAAATACTATGGTTTATATAACAATATGGTTTCAATAATGTGATACAACTTGTTGGTGCATTATCCAAGATACGAATGACATTCATTAACATTGTTATGCCACCCAGTAGTAAGTTATGGTACCATAGGATTGACAATCCCGTTACTAGGCTATTCCCTGGATTTGGTGGGTAGTTTGGGGAACGACAGAAACTGTTAATGACTAACAAATCATTCGTTGATTTGCTAGTCTTGTTAAAGAGATCTTTTAGGATCTATTAAAGATACCCTTGGGGTATAGTCGAGTCAAGAAAGTCTTGAATGTATTCATTAAAGAACGACCAAAAGTTTCACAATTAAAACAAGGAACGATGAACGATTGGTTTATAACAAGGAACGATGAACGATGAACAATTGGTTTATAAAAAAACGGTTTATTTCGAGGAACGATGAACGATGAACAAATGTTTTCAAACAATGACACACAACGATTTTCGAGTTAAAGATATAAACCATACAAGTCATTTCAAGACGATTTACAAGTTGGATTTACAAAACAAATGTTTTCGAGTCAAGGTTCATGGCTACTAGATTTTATAAGTTTTAACCATTTATTTTAGTTGAATAACTATTGCAATATCAAATGCTTTCAATACAAGGTTTCACTTACGACTCTAGTAGTCGGGTTATTCATATTGCAATATATACAAAGCAATGGACTTGACATGCTCACAAAACCTATGTAGTCGCCGGCATATTTTTTTTGCTGACTCGTTTTCACATATGTTTCAGGGAATGATGCTAGATGATACTGATGCGTGCTCATGTAGGATCGGACTTGGACTGTAGTGCCTTAAAATAAGCAAGACAATAACTATGTTTGTTTAAGTGGTGTTACTTTCTAAAGACAATGTAACCTATGTTCAATATTCAAATAAACTGAAACTTCAAATACCATGTGTTGTTGAGACAATCTGTTAACGTGACTCCCCAAGTGTTTCCACCGCGTGTTGTTCTTACGCGATTTGGGGTGTTACAAGTTGGTATCAGAGCACTGGTTATAGGTAATGCTTTGACCTAGACTATTACCTTCCTAGGACCCCCAACGCAAGTTTACTCGTGTTTAGATTCTTAAATCATTACCATCACCTATCCTTAGGTGATTATCAAAAAACAAAGCATTCTAAAATCTCACAAGAAATCACCTATCCTTAGATGGTTTGTCCTTGGGCTTATTGCCTTCAAAATTTTCAAACTCTCGTCAATGTTTGGGCTTTAATAATGTGAACACATGCAATCTGGAAGGGTGGGTGCCTGTACCCCGAGTTTTCTGTCTAAGGCTAGAGTGTTCGTACAAATCCACTAAATCGGACCAGTCACTCTTACCTGGGAACTCTTGGGGTGAGTGTCCACTTGTAGGCTAAAGCATGTCTTCACGATACATTATAAGACCCATTTACTTTGATCAGTCACCGTGCTTCATTTGTGTGTTTTGAGAACCAAACAAGTGACCACCATCCATAGGTTTCTTCAATATATTGATGCCTCTATTGATTCTCTTCCGAATGTCAATCTCATATATCTTCTTTCATGTTTCTTTTCTAGAATGCCTCCTCGACGTGATACAACTCAAAATGCCGAAATGGCTGCACTTATCGTTCAGCAAATGGCTACAATCCTCCTGAACCTAATGACTCAATTAAATCAAGCAAACAACAATAACAACAATGCAGTAGCTCCGTACAGCTACAAACAATTCTGTTCGGCTAAACCACTTAAGTTCACTGGGTCTGAGGGAGCTACGGAACTTCTTCAATGGTTTGAGAGTCTCGAAAGCACGTTCCGTTTTGTTCAATGTCTAAATGAGCAAAAAGTTGAGTTCGCATCGAGTGTATTCAAGAAAAGAGCTCTTACGTGGTGGAATGGTATAATGAGAGATAGGAGGGCCGATGTGGCATTGGCACAAACTTGGGGAGAGCTTCGAGCTTTGATGATGAAGGAATTTTGTCCTCGTTATGAACAAAGGGCACTTGAGAATGAGTACCACGATCTTAAGCAAGATAGTGGAGAACACCGAGCTTACACCGACCGGTATGAGGAGTTAAGTTTGTTGTGTCCTACGATGATTACGCCCTTGGATAAGGCGATAGAAAAGTACATTGATGGCCTGCCTGATCCCGTTCAGGATATTGTTAATGGTAGCAACCCTACCACCGTTCGACAGGCTATCGAACTATCTGCTACCCTGACTGAGTCCCAAATCAAAAAGGGTAAACTTTTCCGCAAAGGCGACAAGAAACCATCTGATAAAACTACCTATGAAAAACCAAAAGAAAACAAGGTCGAATCCTTTAAGAAGTCAAAGAAGCGCAAGGCTTCACAAAATTTCGTTGTAGTTGCTCAGAATAATCAAGCTGCCCCCAATCAACCAGCACAACCCCTTGCGAGGAAACCTTATGCTGGTACAGCACCCATATGCAACAGGTGCAATGCTCATCATCAGACTCACCTACAATGTCGTCAATGCACTTCTTGTGGGTGACGTGGTCATTTGGCAAACGTCTGTCGATCAGCTCGAGCTAACTTTCCACCAGGTTCTAGCTGCAACTGTGGCGAGATGGGTCATTTTAGAAACAACTGCCCGAAACTTGTAAATGCAAATCCCGCTCGTGGATGAACATATTAACAAGACTCAAGCCAAAAATGATGCAACTATAACAATTAAGTTTTTATCTGTTTCTCTTTTGTTTTCCAGGCTTAGTTAAAAAGGTCTTTCAGGGCCTAGTTAAAGAAGTCTTTCAGGGCTTAGTTAAAGAGGTCTTTTCAGGGCCTAGTTAAAGAAATTGCTCATCAATCTAGTTAAAGAGATCATGTGTTGATCTAGTTAAAGAGATTGCTCGTCAATCTAGTTAAAGAGATCATGTGATGATCTAGTTAAAAAGACACTTTAGTGGTCTATTTAAAGAGATAATGTGTTGATCTAATTAAAGAGATCCTGATGTGGTCTAGACAAGTCATTCCATGTTACTCATATGATTTTTCCCTACACATCACAAAATAAACTATGCGGACTGTGCAACGAATTGAGTAATTATGGATGCATACATAATTATAAAATCCCTTCCATAGAAAACCATATCAAGTTTTGTCATGTGTGAGAACCTATAGTAATAAGAATAACAAAACGGGAACAATGTAATAAGGCCATGGTGGATACGCCGCTGGTACTTCCTATATATAAGTGTTCCTTATTACATTACAAGCGTGACATTATTTAAGTTACTAGAAGTTCTAGACCTTGACCAATGTTGTTCTATCATACTCTCTCTGACTCCAGTTTCGAGCACACACAAGTTTCCTATACTAGTCTTCATGGGAAACCTTCATAAACAATCTTTCGTTCATTATTCGAAATCCGACTCCTTTCTGTCATGTCCACGCTCTTTTTATGGTATCCTGCGACAAAAAGATACCACTATGACATTTACAAGAATCTTTTCTGAGGCTCAGTACAATCAAAGGTGTCATGTACCTATTTATTGGAATGAGGTTAAGATATTCGAATCTTAACTCATCACCATGGACAACAAACGAGTACAATACACAAAGTTCGCTGGAGTCCAAACGTTTTCTAGAGATTTTCCCCGGAAACGAAGGCTCACTTGATGGCGATACCCTCTATTGTGTTTTTTCAAGTTTCCTCTAAATTTAAATTTCGGGACGAAATTTCCTAAAGTAGGGGAGACTGTGACATCTGAGCCTTTTCAAGCATCAAACAATATCGAACAATTCCAACTCTAATGAAATCCTGTGTTTCATTCCCGAGAATTGTATAATTACATGTGACATTCATACATTTTAGTCCATGTACAATTTCGATGCCACAAAGCTTCTATGGAAGTTATACGCAAACTATTACGTAAACGAAACCAATTTAACGCAACGTATATTGCGGATAAGTGAAATAAGCTAAACATACCTTAAATATTCTTTACATAATTTAGAAATAATTTTTAAAGGGTTTGGTATGTCAAAAACAAGTTTATTCGATCACAGGGACTAATTACGACAAACTGCAAAAGTCTGCCGATTCTCGTAGCGACTTATGCTCCAGAACAAGAAAACAAGCCTAACATAACATAAATGTCCTATACATAGCTTAGAAATAAGCTTTGAGGGCTTCAATATGGCACATTCACACTTTTGTGACTTCAGGGGCTATTTTGCAAATTTCACGAAACTATGCCTTTTTGCGTATTTCGCTATCCGGAACCTGTACGGACATTCAAAAATTTTTCTAATCATAAAAATATTGTGTTTTAGTGATTGGAATGCGAAAAATCCATTCGTTACGCAATTACGGTCACACACGCGTTCGTTACGATTTTCATCGAAATTAACCGAAAACTGCGACCGTACGACTAAACGAACTGACCTCTGGAACATTTTCCAACATATTTCAAGTTGCCTATACTTTTTTGTCCTTATGGGACTTAAAAATGGGGTTAAAGGGTGTTAGAAATTCCAAAACGCGACTAAAACATGTGCAGGGACCTGTTCTGCCATTTTTTGAAAGCTTCTAATTTTTGGGAGGCCTCACGTGGCGCGCCAGCACCAACTGGACCTGTCACGTGGCGCGAGGGTTACCAGTTTTTAGCAGAAACCTGGCAGCCCCTTGTTTCATTGCTTGAACACCTATAACTCGAAATTGCCACCTTTCTTCCTGCTTCTAACATGTGTTAGGACACTAATCAAGTTTAGTGATGATTCATAGACACTTATCTTGTAGGACCGATCCTTGATGCTTAGGAACCTAAATTTGATATCTAACATCCATAATAGCGGAAATATTACGTTGTGTTTACCAATAGAGAAGATTTAATTAGATAATCGTCAGTTTTATTGATCAAACGTTCTGGTTACAAACTGACAGAGTTTCGCCTCTGAAATGCCAAAGTTACAAATGAAGTAGGTTAGCTAGGTATTTATAGAGATGGAAGTTCGCTCATGAGGTGCCTAAGTTCGCCCGAACTTGCCTAAGCAAGTTCGCCCGAACTTGGCTAGACATCATGTCATGCGCGAACTTGCTACAATATAACATAAATACTTCAAACACCTAGCCTATTCAGATCTATACTATACATACTCGATATAAGACTAAGACATAGACATTATGCACCAACAGACTCCCCCTTGGATAGAGTCTTCGTCTTGTATCAGTCTTCAAAAACTTTGTCTTCATATAAACGTCAACGTACACGACCGAAGAAGTTCTTGAACGGCTTCCTTCGTCTTTCTTGCTTTGGATCAGGCGTTTGATCAGTTGGCGATGGTCTTTTAAAGTTAGCCATTCTTAGAGAACTTTGCCTTACCGATTTTTCCATTCTCTCTTTAATCGCCTCATTTCTGTTTTCCTCCTTTAAAAACTCAACTCTCTCCAGATCCCTCCACTTTGTTTGCCACATCTTTCCAGAATTGACTTCGCGCGCATAACAAACGTTCACAACCTTTTGAAACTGCATAGCTTGTACCTTTTCACTTTCTTCAAAAACAATCTTGTTGTAGAACAAGGTTTTGATATCTTCTCTCGAGTTGTTCCCAAGCCACATAGGATCTAGAATCCTTATCGTTCTCCATAAACCCCTCATGCCCTGAAAACCCATCACTTCAACCCGTTCCTTGGTAATATCCAGATGTTCTTCAAACTTTAGCACAATCACAGCTTCACACGTTGCTGGATCAATCTGCCACCACTTGAACAAAGGATAGAAGTCTTGTTCAATCGGCATTAGCGGCATATTTCTCATGGCTCTTGGACGTTTCATTATTAACGATATGTCCTTGTCTCCAGTTACCTTGTTTATCTTCACTCTGCGACCAGGAATAAAAGGTTTCCAATAATTCCAACCTTTAACCGCTTCATACTTAATCATTTTCCACAATAATTGATCAATCGGCTTCATGTAATATGTAACATTCACCGTCTGTACCAACTCTTCTACATCCCAATACGGTAATGTCTTGAAATCAGCAAGGTATTTGAAGTATTGCACTCCAAACTCCCTCTTGATTGCATATACGTTAAGGTCTTTAAACCAACCCCAACTCAAAATATCTCCCAAAGAAACGTCTTTGTCTCTGGTAAAGAATGCAAGAGACGTCGAAACTTGCGCTCACGTGGCATTTTAGAACTTCTATAATACTTTCGCAATAAACCGCTAAACTGCATGCAATCTTGAGAAGTATCGAAAGATCTAATCATTTGCAATGCTTAAAAGATTCATTAGGTGGAACACACCTTAAAGACGAGCCTTCATCTCTTTGTCTGTACGGTAGTACTAACCTGAGCTCTCAAGGCCTCGCATTAACCAAAAAACAGATATCAATTACGCTATATTCACCTGTAAGATATAATCTAGGGAATCTGGATTCGGGAGTATATTCAAGAAGTGGGAACCATAGTTAAGTCAAGTTTAATAAATCACACCTAACATATCTTGGAACAGTTGAGAAACGTGGTAAAGTTTAAGTGGACAAACAAATTGACAATCTAAGTAAACAAGTTTAAATCCTAAAGTCTCAAAAGGTCAACGGTACTAGTGATATGTCTCAATCAACTGATATGATCCTTAGACACGAGTTAACAAAAATATGTCTGTACATATGTTTGTACATAGTTTACTCTCTTTAAATTGCTTTACAAATAAAAATCAAAAAGTTTTTCAGTGTGTTTTAGCATAAACTTTCTAAAAATCAAAAAGATTTTGCTTCTTCATTATTTTCAACAAGCCAATGATGGAGAACGGTTCTTCAAAGTCTGGTAAGGTTTTATAATGGTGAAATCTTGATGACATCTGTGAAAAATCAAAATGATCAAAGGTGTTAAAAAGTTCATTAAGTTGAAACTTTAAAATTGAAGAAAAAATTTGATTCAATCACAACGGTTCCAAACCGAGGTCATTAACTTGGACTCAGTAAATGAAATTGGTTAACCAAGGTCATTGGACTTGGTCAACCAAGTGGATTTCATATTTGAAAATTTTTAAGAGAACCAAAGGCTTAAATGTTAAAAGTGTTTAAGGTCATTAACTTCAACTTGGTCAACCAAGTGGATTTCATAATTGGAATTTAAAAAAAAAAAGAAAAGTAAACAAAGGCTTAAATGTTAAATGCATTCAAGATCATTAAGTTGAACTTGAATCATCCAAAGTTTGTGAGAAGATTAAAATTTGAAATGTTGGTCTTACAAAATTTCAAAGATTGAATCTGATATGTTTATTTGAATGTCAGAAAGTATTTAGACAGGAATTAAAGATTGAGGGGGACTTGATAAAGCAAAGATTGAAGATTCCAGAAAGCTTAAAGCAAGGGGGAGAGCTTAAAGCTAGGGGAGCATGTTGTTAAAAGTTTTATCAAGACAAAGCTCAAGAAAGAGGAAGATGTTAAAGTTTATTCAAGAACTAAAGATCGGAAGACTCAGAAGATTTTAAAAGTCAATGACTACGACAACATCCAAGGGGAGTCTGTTGGTGCATATGTCTGTTGCCTACGTCATTATGTATTGAGTCTAATTGAATAGGGCTTAATCTGTTAGAAACAAGGCATATTCAAGTGTGTTGTATGCCAAGTTCGCTCATAATGGTCTTGAGAAGTCAAGTTCGGCCGAACTTGACTAAGTCAAGTTCGCCCGAACTTCCACACTCACCAGCGAACTTGTGCTCCTATAAATAGGTGCCTTGGTTATTTTATTTGTAAGGTGGAGATATTTTGGCACAGAGACGGTGAAGCTCTGTCGGATCCGGTTCTCGAATGTGTTGAACTTTAAATCAATGAAAACAACATTTAAATGAGTAGTTCTTGTTATTTGGTTAACTTGTCATTAGTTTCCGCCTAATCGGACAATAGATAACAAATTTAGGTTCCCGTGCTAATCGTGGATGTTCCTACAATTTTTGATTGTGAGTTTGTTGAGCTCACGGTAATCGATACACATACGGAAGGATCCATCTTTCTTTTTCATAAATAGGACTGGAGCGCCCCAAGGTGAAAAGCTTGGACGAATGTATCCTTTGTAAGACAAATCCTGAAGCTGTTTAGATACCTCTTGCATCTCAGACGGTGCAAGACGGTATGGGGATTTGGCTATAAGGTTGGCACCAGATACAAGATCTATACGAAACTCGACTTGTCGTGCTAGGGGTAAACCGGGTAGTTCTTCAGGAAAAACCTCAGCGTAATCCAAACAACAGGGATGTCCTGAATAATTTTACCCTTGCCTTCGTCCTCTACAATACGTGCCAAGAAGGCAAGATAATTCTTTGGTAGGTATTTATAGGCTTGGGTACATGTCATGAGTTTAAGGCTACTAACGGTTTTTCTCCATGAACCTCTAAGGTTTCACTAGACGAAAGGGGTATACGAACGATCTTGTAAAAATAAACCACCTCAGCATGGTGCTTGGTTAATCAATCCGTTCCTATTATGATGTGAAACTCCCGAGTTGCATTGGTGTGAGGTCAATGGGAAAAAGATGGTTATTAAGGTTCAATTGGCAATCACGGATGACAGAATCAAGAACAAGGGGTCACTAGCTATTTCGACTGTCAGTGGCTTTCCTAGTTTGGTTCTAGGCATGGAAAGCAAATGTTCAAAAGCTAGGGATACAAAACTTCAATCGGCACCCGAATAAAAAAGAGTTGAAGCAGGATGGTTGTTAGCGAAGAACGTACCGTTTAATGTTATATGCTTGTCCACGAGCCGAGTTTGCATTGGACAAATTCGGGCAGTTATTTCTGTAGTGGGTGAGATCCCCACAATTGTAGCAAGACCCAGGTGGATAGTGAGGTCGTGCAGGCTGCTAAGCGGGGTTTTGGGCTATTTGATTCTGGGTAGGAGCAAAACGGCAACTGTTGGCAAGATGACCAAATTTCCCACAGTTAGTGCAAATGCGGCACTGTAAATGTGGTTGATGGTGACTGTTACACTTATTGCACAAAGGTGCATTGCCAACATACTGTTTCTTGGCCGGTGGTTGTGCTGGCTGGTTGAGAGCAGTTTGGTTGGGTTGTGTAGTTACAACAAAGTTCTTGGAAGACTTACGCTTCCTCGACTTCTTGGAGGTATCAGCTTTGTTATCCTTTTGCTTCTCAGACTTAACAATCTGTTTCTTGTCACCCTTTCGGTGGAGTTTACCCTTTTTGACTTGAGAGTCATTAAAGTAGCTGCTAGTTCGATGGCTTGTTGGACAGAAGTAGGGTTGCTGCCAGTGACAATATCCTGAACTGGGTCAAGAGGACCATTTGTGTACTTTTCAATCGCCTTGTCCAAAGGCGTGAACATCGTAGGACATAGCAGACATAACTCCTCATACCGATCGGTGTAAGCACGGTGCTCACCACTATCTTGCTTTAGGTCGTGGAACTCATTTTCTAGTGCCCTCTGCTCGTGACGAGGGTAGAACTCTTTCACCATTAGAGCCCTAAGTTCCTCCCAAGTTTGACTCATCGCAACATCAACACCCCTATCTCTCACCACTCTGTTCCACCACGTGAGCGCCCTCTTTTGGAACACGCTTGAGGTAAACTCGACCTTTCGTTCATCCGGACATTGGACATGACGGAATGTACTCTCAAGACTCTCGAAGCACTGTAGATGTGACATCCCGGTTTTTCAGACATCTTAAACGCACTACTTCACGGTTATTCGTTCCTACGCTAAATTGATTCGGAGACTTAAATTGCACGCTCGAAATAATTACGATAATTTCGTGTACTTGTCAAATGAATTACGTGCTACGTCTTAAACGTTTATAAGTTGGTGAGTTATTATGTGATGTTCCGATTTCGTGATTTGTTTTAGTTGAAAAATGTAGATATAATAAATAGATAAATGAATCGAACCGAGCCGCGAAATGAATAGACCTCACTTCCTTGCGACTCAAGTAGTTAATCGAAACTTGAGGACCAAGTTATAGACCCAAACCGACCCACCCGAACCCCTTGCGGCCGTGAGTACCCAAACCGCAAACCTCGTCGGGTACGAGCACTACAGCTCACCATTCATTCGGGGTTACCCGAACAGATACGCGACGCGCAGTTAGAAGTAGTTAAGGAAGAAAACATCAAGGCCGAATCGGTGGGAAAGATGGAACGCGATTAGGAAGTAAAACCTAATGGAGCCCGGTATTTCATGAATCGTATATGGGTATCTCTCTACGGAGACCTTAGAAAGCTAGTCATGGACGAAGCTCACAAATCCTGATACTCTGTCCATCCTGGTTCGGATAAGATGTATCAAGACCTTAAAGCTGCGTATTGGTGGCCCAACGTGAAAGCTGATATAGCCACCTACGTGAGCAAGTGTTTGACTTGTGCAAAAGTCAAGGTAGAGTATCAGAAACCATCGGGGCTACTTCAACAACCTGAGATCCCAGTGTGGAAATGGGATCAGATCTCGATGGACTTCATCACTAAACTCCCGCGAACTTTGGGTGGTTGCGATACCATCTGGGTGAGTGTGGATCGTTTAACTAAGTCCGCACACTTCCTAGCTATTAAAGAAACAGATAAGATGGAGAAGTTGACTCGCATCTACATTAAGGAAGTAGTTTCTCGGCATGGAGTGCCAACGTCCATCATCTCAGACAGAGATGCTCACTTCACGTCCAACTTTTGGCAGTCACTTCAGAAAGCGTTGGGAACACTCTTAGATATGAGCACAGCTTATCACCCTCAGACTGATGGTCAAAGCGAAAGGACCATACAGACCTTGGAAGACATGCTTAGGGCATGCGTAGTAGACTTCGGGAATAGTTGGGAAATCCACCTGCCTTTAGTGGAATTCTCGTATAACAACAGTTACCATACGAGTATATCGGCAGCATCGTTTGAGGCATTATACGGTCGTAAATGTAGATCACCGGTCTGTTGGGCAGAAGTCGGTGACAGTCAACTCACAGGCCCTGAGTTGATACTTGAGGTTACTGAAAAGATTGTACAAATCAGAAACCGCAGGGCGGCGGCACGAGATCGACAGAAAAGCTACGCTAATCAACGACGCAAACCGCTCGAATTTCAAGTAGGCGACCGCGTCCTACTGAAGGTGTCACCCTGGAAGGGTGTAATCCGCTTTGGAAAACGAGGCAAACTAAACCCACGGTACGTAGGCCCGTTTGTGATCTTGAAACGTATTGGACCCGTAGCTTATCAATTAGACCTTCCTGCCGAACTCAGTGGAGTTCACAACGTTTTTCACGTGTCAAATCTGAAGAAGTGTCTATCAGATGAAACCCTAGTTATTCCATTGGATGAGATTCAAGTGGATGAACAACTGCACTTTGTGGAACAACCTATCGAGATCATGGATCGTGAGATCAAGACTCGAAGGCACAGCAAGATTCCAATCGTCAAGGTTCGTTGGGACTCTAAGCGTGGACCGGAGTTCACATGGGAAAGAGAGGACCAAATGAAAAGCAAATACCCACACCTCTTTGCAGCTGAGCAGCAAACTAACGATACCAGCAACTAAATTTTCGGGACGAAAATTCTTTCAACATGGGGATGATGTGACAACCTGGGAATTTCTTGTAACTTCGTGTACCATTGTTAACAGCTGCATTCTAAACCGCGTTTACTCAATTTTCGGGAAGAATATTCTTTCAACATGGGGATAATGTGACATCCCGGTTTTTCAGACATCTTAAACGCACTACTTCACGGTTATTCGTTCCTACGCTAAATTGATTCGGAGACTTAAATTGCACGCTCGAAATAATTACGATAATTTCGTGTACTTGTCAAATGAATTACGTGCTACGTCTTAAACGTTTATAAGTTGGTGAGTTATTATGTGATGTTCCGATTTCGTGATTTGTTTTAGTTGAAAAATGTAGATATAATAAATAGATAAATGAATAGAACCGTGCCGCGAATCGAATAGACCTCACTTCCTTGCGACTCAAGTAGTTAATCGAAACTTGAGGACCAAGTTGTAGACCCAAACCGACCCACCCGAACCCCTTGCGGCCGTGAGTACCCAAACCGCAAACCCTTCCCTTTCTCTTTACCTCTTGCGCTATATATACACATACATGCATGTGCATTGCTTCACAAACAAAACACACAAACCCTAATAGTTAAACAGCCGACGGCAGCCTCCCATTCACCCTCTCGATCGCAAGACAGCCTTGCTGCATCCCTCTTGATCGCGGCAACCCTCCCCTCACCATTCTCCTTCTCGGTCGCGATTTTCCTTGATCATCGGCTCCCATCTCGCTCACGGTTCATTGATCTTCGGTGTAAAAGGTTAGGGTTTATCATTTTTTGCAAAGTTATACTAGGATTATAAACTCTTGATCATGCTTGAATGTAGTGTTATGATGTTAGTCGATTAATTATGCTAGTTGCGATTATGATGATTAGCGGAATTAAGAAACGTTAGGCTACGTTTTGTGTGATAAAAACTATATGTTATGATTAGGGTTTGCATGGGTATGATAAATATGATGATATATGATTGGTAATTCTGTTCTTGATCGCTTATATTTAACGTATCGATTGTTTAAACGGATTAGATTGCGATAAAATGCTGAAATCAGGATGCTGAATGGTGTTTACAGCCAACTTCAACTGGCTGTAACTTGGTTATTATTTATCGAAAAACGGATTTTCAGAAGTCTAAAATGTAGAGTTTTGAAAAACGCTTCTAATGGCGCTGGATTCATATTTTTCTGAAGTCGTTTGGTATTTTTAAGTGGCCAATTAAGTTCAGTAACTGAAGCTGTGAAAATTCTGAAAAATTGTTAGTTGTTTATCGAGTGGGATCTAATAATCTGTAGAGATTCGAATCATGGAATTTGTACAGCAACTAGATATGGAAATTTCCGGGAAACTCCCACTGGAATTTTGTTAATTGGACGAACGGTGATTTTTAAATAAATTCTCCCGTGGACTGCAGTCAGAAAACGACGTATCTGACTGCAGCCTAGCATATTAATATTTATGAATAATTGGTAAAGTGTTAGGACTTGAAAAATTTATATAAAATTCTACAGTATAGTTGACACCTTCTGTAAAATAATTGGAATTTTTGGAATGTTGGAACTATTTTATAAAAATCCTCGAAAACAGCCTAATTATGAGTATATAAGCTGAAACTTGATAACTTGCGAATGTGTGTACCAAAGTGTTGTATGGATTGATTGTGTTCATGATAAATTGTTTTGATCACTATATTGGTATGATGATACTTGCATGCATGATTTGAGTCTTAGGAATTGTCATTGTATGTACCGCATTGTGTGTTAGTATGTGTAGGGCTTGTATCAGTGTGTTCACACACTAACTCTAAATCAATTGACTTGTTAGGACGCAATTAACGGTCCCATCATTTGCTACATCTGTGTTACACTAACCGAGCAACTAAAGGTGAGTTCACGGCCCCTAATTTTATCCGGTTTTAAACAACAGGGGGAGAAACATGTATACACTCTACAACTCTATCTCTTTACGTTATACGAAATTAACGTCATTAAACTATTCGGTAACTAAGTTAATGTTAATGTACGTTATGGTCACTAAGCAGCTATATCACACAAGTCCTCGACAATCTCTCGGATCATTAGTATTGGGTTAGATAGCGGGGAAATTATAAGTAGTACTACTGGGCCCGATAAGCCCCATCCGAGCTAGTCGCGCTAGCCGACCGGGTATGGTCAACGGATGAATAATTTGGCCTAACTTCGCCATGTTCAGTGATAGGCCTGGCAACACGGAGGCACAACAGTCAGCTTCGATCGCGAACACTTACGTGACATAACTTTAGGCTAGCTACCTACATGTTAACATTGAACTTAATTACGAATCAACAATATTATCCCGGGTTAGGGATAACGGAACCAACAACGTTATTATTCCGGGTTAGGAATAATGGAACCTCATTATTATTCCGGGTAAGGAATAATAGAACTATCAGTATTATTCCGGGTTGGGAATAATGGAACTAAATCATTATCCCGGGTTAGGGATAACGGGGGAAACAAACTTATAACCGAACAAACGAATTTATGAAAACCTGTGAACTCACTCTTCTTTAATGTTGACACTTGTTTCTTTACATGTTTCTCAGGACGCTAGGAGCTCTAGGTGCACTCACTTGATCAAGACATCTTTTTATCGAGTCTCATTTACAAACATTGTTTTGGGTTTTTCTTTAGTTTTGGCGTTTGTGTTGGCGCCCGTTCCTCTACTTTATTTTTATGCTTCCGCTAAACATTGAAAACTAACTAAGACAATATAAAATCTACTATGAATGGTTAAACAAATGATTTTGGAAAAACGTATTATCAAATCATATAGAGTCGTTCGACGCACTAGTGTCTCAGATTCTGGTTTGTTCACACGCCTCGCGGTGAAACTCCGCAAGTGGAAATTGAGGGTGTGACAGTAGAAGCCCAGTTGCTCCCTCAGAACCACTAAACTTGAGTGGTTTAGCGTAATTAAACTGTTTGAAGTTGCACGCAACAGGTGCATTGTTGTTATTGTTGGCTTGGTTTATTTAAGTTATAAGATTGGGTAGTACAGCAGCAAACTGCTGAGCTATCAAAGCTGCCATATCGGCATCCGAATTCACATTTTGACGAGGAGGCATTCTAAAAGAGAGAAAATCATGAGAGAAAGCGAGTGAGATAAATGTTGGATAGTCAAAATGAAATGTTATAAATATCAACGAAATGTAAGGATGGTGGTCATTCGTTCGTTTTACTTTCAACAAACAAACGACACACAGTGACTAATCAAAGTAAATGGGTATTGATAATGTATCGCGAGGACATTATTTAGCCTATAGGTGGACACTCACCCTAAGAGTTCCCAGGTAAGAGTAACTAGTCCGATAAAGTGGATTTGTATGAACACTCTAGCCTTAGACAGAAAACTCATGGTACAGGCACCCACCCTTCGAGATTGCATGTGTTCACATTATTAAAGCCCAAAATTTGACGAGATTTTTGAAAACTTTGGAAGGCATAAAGCCAAAACAAATCATCTAGGTATAGATGATTATTTTCAAAACGGATTTGAAATTTGTGGATTTTTTTTTGTAATCACCTAAGGATAGGTGATAGTATTTTGTTTTAAGAATCTAAACACAAGATAACTTGTGTTAGGGTCCTAGAAATGTTATAGTCTAGGTCAAAGCATTTCTAATAACCTAATCCCCTATAACCATTCGCTCTGATACCAATCTTTCTGTCACACCCTGACCGCGTAAAACAACAAACCACGGCGAAAACGTCGGGGAGTGTCGTAACAGAAGTATTGTTTTAATAACCATGGTAATTAATGTTTTGTATTATTACATTAAGTTTGATTACATTGTCTTGGAGTAAAGGAAAATAAAACGGAAATTAAATTGTCTTTGCGAAATAATAACAACATCATTATTGTCTTGTCGATTTTAAGTCACTAAAGCCCAAAGTCCATCCTAAGTGTCGCATGAATCAACCTCAAACATTAGCTCCTGAAACACATGTGAAAATAGGTACGTCAGCATAAAAATGCCTTTGAGATACATAGGTTTTATTTATGAGGATTCATGACACGAAAGTTAAAATGGATGTTTAACGAAAAGTAGTCATGAACTTTATAAAGTATTTTCTTTTATAAAATCACAAGAAAATCAAATGTTTAAAAGAAATGATTCATAGTTGAATAAATGTCTAATAAAAATGAATTTTGTAAAATATGTCTTGTTTTGAAATAAAATACCTTGTCTTGTGTAAAAGATGTCATGTTTTGTAAAAATGTCATGTGTTGTACTTAATGAAATGGTTTAGATAACGCCACGATATGTAATATAATAAAAGCACTTATATATAGGAAGTACCAGCGGCGTATCCACTATGACTTTATTATGTTACACATGTTTCGTTATTTAAATTACTTACCAAAACTCATCAAGTTATGTCTTGTTTAAACCAATGTATTATCATGTGTAAGAAATGTCTAATGTCAGTGTAAACCATGCCTTGTATAATCAATTGTCTTGTGTAACCAAATGTCATTTACAAAATGTTGTCTTTGAACAAAACAAAAGTTTAAATCAAAGATTATGTTTTGAAATCCATTACTTTATTTGATACGAACATTTATCAGGGTTTTGTTTATCGCATACATTCAAGCCTTGAGACTGAAGGATAAACCCTTATCAAGTCAATTGTTTACCAAAAAGTATTCGGATTCTGTCATTCCATACTTCCAAAAAAACCTAGGAAGCGTGGAACGGGATTTGTCAAGTTCTATGGTACCATTACATACTACCGAGCGGCGTGATCAATGTTAATGAATGTATCATGTCTCGTTAAACATATCAAATGTCATAGTCAATGTAAGCAATATCATGAAACTTGTCTTTAAACAATGTCTTAAATGAAATGTAAATCAATGTGCTCATATGCTAAGTCAACATATGCCGCAAAAGTATCTTTGAAATCAATGTGCTAGCATTCTTAGTCAACACACATAGCCAAACATAATTAAAAATCATGTACTATATGTGTACTATATAAATATAGCAAATGTATGTCATGAAAACCTGAAAGCATTAAAATAACGAGTAAGCACATGTGTATCACCCCAAATCATTTGAAAACGTAAAAGAGGGGACTATGTACTCACTTGGAATTGTAAAAGTATCCTTTTTCAAGATAGATATACAAAGCTCAAGAGTCCAGAAAAATCAAGTGAGTCCTAATATCGGATAACTATGTTAATGTCGGGACCTTAATCGGAAGATCCGGATAGAATGAAACCTTATAAACCAATATGAGTTTTGGAACTCATATAAAATGGTTAATAAAGTTAATATTCTGATATGGAAAGGATCCTAAGTGCTTTTGACCCATTATGGCTCGTTAAAGTAGTTTCCGCTACTTTAACGTGTCATTTGCGTAAATATGTGTTCAGATGGTTAGATATATGTTATGATAAGTCTTATATGCCAAAACATATTTAATAATGTTTTAACATCAGATTATATCTCAAAATTTTTGTTACATATGCTTAAAGTCGATTTATGCTAAAAAAGGCATTTTGGTCATTATTAAAGGCATAATAAGCGACTTAACATAATGCTAACCAAACGAAATGACCATAAACCTCAGAGGGTTATTCCCTATACAATTACAGTCACTAATATGAGTTTGGTCGTATACTAAGATCGACCAAACGGGTCGGATTCGAAAGTCAAAGCGGTGGTCAAGGCCGCTCGACTTACGACCCTAAACAAGCACAGAACTAAAAGTGACGAATTATACATGTTAAACATGTCTAACTAAGTTTATAAAACTGATTTGATATCAAAACAAGATGTTTTGATGCCCGAAAATAGTTTCGTCGTATAATGCGCACTTTGAGCATTGTTGACCGAAATTTTGACTCGTCACTTCAACTAGGAAACGTAGCATTTATCTTCAGAAAGCCGAGCCGTAGGCCAAGAGCGAACCCTTCTTGATTCATCAGTAGGCATGATCGCTATGGATCATAGCCAACGTGATTACAACCACGTTGCAAAGTCCAACTGGACTTTGACTTGACCAATTAATGGTCAAAACTGAAAGTCAAACACCGTTTGACTTTATGTTAAAAATAGCTAAAAATAATAAACAAGACTAGAATGGAACATTTACTTGTGATCCAAGGATGAAGGAAAGACTAAAGAACTCAGATGGGAGACCTCCAACAATGTGGTAGTCTCCACTTAGAGTTATAGAGAGAAAGAAAAGAATTGAGCAAGGGAAATGGTTGCAACTCATGGAGGTATTTATAGTTGAAGACGAAGTGTAGGATCATGCCAAGGGTTGAGAGGTGTTGTATGATCAAAACATGTGTCTAATGATGTGTTGCAACTAGAGGAAGTGTGGCAATAACAAGTGCTTCGTGTCCAAGAAAGTAAACAAGAAGCTGCCAAATTGCAATTAGGATGCTCTGGGCACCCCTTACAGATCGTATGGGGTTTTACCTTACGGTTCGTAAGGCCCTTGCAGGGGCAGAAGTTTCAGAATTGGCAGAATTGGCCTCTTAACTTGTTTTTGTCGCATTGTGGCACTTTTAACACCAGTTAACTTCATTTTAAAGCTTTATAAGGATGATAAAGCATAGGGAACTTTAAATATGTCCAGAAATGTCACGGATGTCGGTTGGTTTGGTCATACGGTTGCGGTTTTTGGTTAATTACGACGAAAATCGTAACGAACGCGCAAATGACCTAAATGCGTAACGAATGATATTTTGGATTCCAATCATCAAAATACAAGATTTTAATGATTAAGAAAATTTTTGGATGTGCGTACATGTTCCGGATTAGGAAATACGTGTAACGGCATAATTTTGCAGAATTTGCAAAATAGCCCCTAAAGTTGAATAAACATGTTTTTTTCCATACCAAACCCTTCAAAACTTATTTCTAAGTTATGTAAAGGATATTTTGGGTATGTTTAGCTTATGTCATTGTTCCGGAGCGTATGTTGCATTAAACTGGTTATGATTGCGTAACAGTTTGCGATTTCACTTCCAAAAGTGGTTTGAAATATCAGGATTGAACAAGTGTAGGAACGTCCACGAACAGCTCGGGAACCTAAATTTTTATCTATTATCCGATTAGGTGGAAACTAATGACAAATTAATCAAATAACAAGAATTACTCATTTAAAGGTTGTTTTCACTGATCTAAAGTTCAATACATTCGAGAACCGGATCCGACAGAGCTTCGCCGTCTCTGTGCCAAAATCTCTGAAGTTGTCACAAATGAAAACCCAAGGCTCCTATTTATAGACTCCTAAGTTCGCTCCTAAAATACCAAGTTCGCCCGAAGATAGCATAAGTTCGGCCGAATATGATTGGAAGTTCGTCCGAACTTGACTTCTCAAGTTATTCCTCAAGCGAACTTGTCCTAATCTTTACTTAAATACGCCTAGTTTCTAACAGTTTAAGCTCTAACCACTCAGACTCAATACATAATGATATTAAAGACGAAGGCAACAGACATATGCACCAACAGACTCCCCCCTTGGATTGCCGCAGTCATCTTGATGTAGATAACCCTTTTGTTATAAGCACCAACAGACTCTCCATACAACTTCTCATTGGATATCTTCAGTGTCATAGTCTTTCTTGAATACCCCGTAGTCATCAGACTTCAAATAAGCTTCCGAGTCTTTATCTTCGTTCTTGAATAAGTATAAACTTTTTGATCTTCAATTTTCATCTTTATCTTCAATTTCTTGATAACGCTTTAATCTCCAAGCTCCTCCTTGTTGCGAGCTATGCTCCCCCTTGCTCTGAGCTTTACTTTAGTCATGTTTCATCCTGCTTCCTCTAAAACTTTACTTCCTGTTTCAAAGTACTTGGGAATTCAAATAAACATTTCAGATTCTAACTTTGAAATTTTGGTCCACATGTATTCCATACCACCTGTACAAAAACTTGTACTTCAAATCTTCATTTTCAGTTATTTCAAGTTCAAATTAATGACCTTGAAACATTTAACGTTTAAAACCTTCAACTTTCAATTATTGAAATAAAATTCAGTTAGTTGATCAAGTCCAAGTTAATGACCTTGATTCACTAATTTTGTTTACCAAGTCCAAGTTAATGACATTGGTTAAACCTGTTGTGAACAACTTATGTTTTTGTCAATTTTAAAGTTTCAAATTAATGAATCTTTTCTTACCAGACTTTGATGATCTATTCACCAACATTGGCTCGTTGGAAATCTTTTTGGATTTTAAAAAGTAAGTAAAGTATTTACAGAACTTTTAACAAGTAAAGTAAACTATGTACAAACATATTTACATACATTTTTTTTTGTAAATATGCGTCTAAGGATCATATCAGTTGTTTGAGACATATCACCAGTACCGTTGACATTTTTAAGACTTTAAGTTTTAAACTTGTTTACCTTGTCCACTTAAACTTCATCACGTTTCTCAAATGTTTCTAGATATGTTAAGGTAGAATTCATGAAACTTGACTTATCTGTGATTCCCACTTCTTGAATATAATCCCGTATCTAGATTCCCTAGATTTCATCTTACAGGTGAATATAGCATAACTAATATCTGTATCTGGGTTGTGCGAGACCATGAGAGCTCAGGTTAGTACTACCGTACAGACAAAGAGATGAAGGCTCGTCTTTAAGGTGTGTTCCACTTAAGGAATATTTTTAGCACTGCAAATGATTAGATCTTTTGATTCTTTTCAATATTGCATGCAGTTTGGAGGTTTATAGCGAAGTATTATAGAAGTTCTAGGCCATTACGTCCGCAAAATCAGAAGAACTTGTATAATATCCCAGATATCAACTATCTATAAAGACCTCGTGTCTCAGAATCAGGCAATCTTTCAAACGAAATTTTAGAGCACTGAGTCCATATATCTAAGATGTGTTAATCCACAAGATTAAGCAGTTGTAAAATTTAGTTTATATCTCGAGAATAGTTTACTGAACGTGTTAAGCCTATAGACACATCCACAGTAAGACTCGTTTATCACTTTTAAAACTTTACATTTCTTTAGCATACTGTGATAGTCCACTGATGTACTATCATTTCCTTTTATGACAGTGAACTCTTTATGTCTTTTCAATGTTTTTGTATTTTCTCTAACATTTCTCCCCCTAAAATCAAAAACATCTTTTTTGAATTTTAGTTTTTAACAAAATTCTAAAGTAGAAAGATATTTACAAATCAATGTGGATCACGCGAACTCGTCGTCCGATCCGTATTCAACCTCAGCGTCCGCACCTGTCAGCAAATTTTTCATACCGTTAATTCTCAGCAAGTATTTAAAAATTGACAAAGAAAATGGTTTGGTATAAAAATCAACCTTTTGTTCGTCGGTGTGGATTTTTTCTATTCGCACCAATTTCTTTTCGTAACAATCACAAATGAAATGATAGCGAATTTCAATGTGTTTTGTGCGTGAGTGATGAACCGGATTTTTAGTTATATCTATGGCTGCCTTGTTATCAACAGACAGTGGAGTGTCTAGAAATTGCAGACCACAATCTCTCATCAACTATTGAATCCATAGAATCTGTGAACAACAGCTGGAGGCTGAGATATACTCAGCTTCACAGGTAGAGAGAGCGACCGTAGTCTGTTTCTTACACTGCCAGGTTACCATTCTTGTTCCGAAGAACTGGCATCCCGCTGTAGTTGATTTTGAGTTCAACTTATCTACACCAAAATCAGAATCAGCATAGCCTATGAGGTCGAAATTGTCGTTCTTCGGGTACCACAAGCCGGTGCTTGGGCATCCTTTCAGATATCTGAAGATTCGCTTCACAATCTGCATGTGTAAGATCCTCGGGCTTGACTGATATCTGGCGCATAGGCAGGTTGGATACATAATATCTGGGCGCGATGCCGTCAGATACATCAACGATCCAATCATCGATCTGATAACGTCTCGTCAACTCAAACGCCGTGATTTAGAGCAAGAGGCGTAGATAAAGGCTTCAAGCTTTCCATTCCAAACTTCTTCAAGATGTCGTGAACATACTTAGTCTATTGAAGGAAAATACCATCCGGAAGCTGATCTACGTGCAAACCAAGAAAGAACTTCATTTCGCCCATCGAGGACATTTCGAATTTCTTTTTCATGATTCCCTCGAACTCCCTGCAGAGACTATCGTTTGTAGGTACAAAGATGATGTCGTCAACGTAGATTTGAACTATGATCAGATGGCCATCAACTTCTCTAGTGAAAAGAGTACTATCCACAGTTCATCTGATAAAGCTGTTTCTGACGAGATGTTGCGATAACGTCTCGTACCAAGCTCTCGGGGCTTGGTGTAGTCTATAAAGAGCTTTATCCAGAAGGTACGCTCTCTTCTTGTTGAGTAGATCGACAAACCCCGGTGGTTGTCCAACGTACACCTTCTCGCGTAATTTGCCGTACAGAAAAGCCGATTTGACATCCAATTGATAGACCTTAAATCCTTTCCATGATGCGAAAGCTAGAAAAATTTGAATAGATTCCAAGCGAGCTACTGGTGCATAGACTTCCGTGTAGTCTATCCCTTCCTGCTGGTGAAATCCCTTGACAACAAGCCTAGCTTTGTTACGAACAATAACACCTCCATCATCACGTTTATACTTAAAGACCCATTTTGTATCAATTGCTTTCTGATTTTCAGGTAGGTCTTCAAACTTCCACACACCCAACTTCTCAAACTGCAACAATTCTTTTTGCATTGCTTGTACCCAATTTCCATCGGCTAAAGCTTCATTAACTGGCTTTGGCTCAATCTGAGAAATGAAACATGAATAGAAGCAATAGTTCTGGGTTGTAGTAACGCGTGTGTAGAAACAACTGAGTGCTTTATTAGTTTTCCCTCGAGTTCTAACACTAGTTTGAAGTTCTCCGATGATATTTGTTGACGGATGATAGGAATATGATCGCGGCAATTCTTCACTTGGAACATCTACTGAGTTTTAATGATTCGTGATGTTGAGATCAACGACCAATTCAACGTTTGGAGAGCTTGATGAAGCTTCATTTCTGTTGTTCGGGACTACAGATTGATTAAGAAGACTTGTTATCTGCTCCACTTCTTAATCTGAAGAAGATGATTCCCCATCAGCATCAAATGTTGGTGCTTCATCTGAGTCGGAATATTGATTCTGAGGCACATTTTCAGCCGGAACACCACTATTACTTGAACTTGCGCCAGAAGAAGATGGATCCAACGTGGGTTGATTAATCACAATTGGTCGAACAATTTTTTCTTGATTTGCTGACTAGTGAAGGTAGTACAATGCTGCAACTTCTTTTTCAGTCGGTTCTTCGGGCAAGTCAAATGACTTCCAAAGGTCTTGATAGTTAAACAGCTACGCGTCATCTTTCCTTTGAATAGGATCCGTGTATTTGAAACAATCCACATGCTATGCTTCAATAACCTTTCTCAATGAAGGAGCATATAATCTTCTCAACGGACTCGCATATCCGACAAAGAAACCTTCAAGAGATTTAGCTCCGAATTTGCCATCTTGGTCTATTATAGTACATGGTGCACCGAATGGTTCTATGAACTTCAAATTTGGCTTCCGTCGGTTTATCATCTCAAAACATGTTTTCTTTGTTGATTTGACAGTGAGAACCCTGTTTAGCATGTAGCAAGCCGCAGCAACCGCTTCACTCCAGAAGCTGATTGGAAGTTTAGAATCTGCAAGCATGGTTCTCGCAGTTTCAATCAAATTTCTGTTTTTCCGTTCAGCTACTCCGTTTTGCTGTGGAGTATAGGGAGCACTAAACTCGTGTAGAATCCCTTTTGCGTTGCAGAATTCCTTCATTTTGTTATTCTTAAACTCTGTGGTGTTGTCACTTCTAATGCGTCTGACCGGCAGATGATAAAGGTTCTCGAGTTTCTTGAATAGAATAACCAAGTTCTCGAACGTTTCGTCTTTTTATTCTTGAAAGAATACCCACGAATATCTCAAATAGTCATCTGTCATGACCAAGCAATATAAGTCTCCTGAGATGCTTCGAACATTTACAGGACCAAATAAGTTCATGTGGAGATGTTCTAATGGCAACTTGATTGAGTTTAGAATTTTCTTTGGATGAGATTTCTTGATCTGCTTTCCTTTTTTCATTCCAAGCAATGATCAGACATATGAAAACTTCGAAGATTTACGCCTTCTACAAGATCATTATGAACCAAGAAATTCATTTTTCACAAATGAATATGCCCCATCTTACGATGCCAAAGAATATAATCTTTTTCAGTAGCCTTTAACACAAAACATTATGCTGATTTTGATGATGTGGTAGCGACACCCATATCAAGAACATATAAATCATTCTCTCGAGGTGCTCATGTTAGAATCCACTCATCTGGTATTTTGAATCCCGGCTTCAAGATAATACACTCTTTGTCGTTGAAATGGACTGTGAATTTCTTGTCACAAATCTGCGATATACTCAGAAGATTTTTCTCAAGTTCTGCAATATAGTTCACGCGATCAAATGAAACTACGCCATTGGGGAGTTTTCCCTCGGCGACTATCCTTCCACCTTGATTTCCTGCAAATCCAACATATCCACCATTGATAGCTTTAACGTCAAATAGCAACGCCTTCATTCACGTCATATGCCTGGATGCTCCACTATCCAAAATCCACTCAGAAAATACGGATCTTTAGAGTCCCTGCACATGTTAAAATCTAGTTAAAGAGCGCGACCCAAGTCTTTTTGGTCTGGGGTTTTGGATAGAAAGCTTGGTAATCATCTTCGTAATCTGCATCTGATCCTCCACTGTCGTTTACATTTTCAAAACTTACTTTCTTTTTATCTTTTGAATTGTTACCACTTGTAATTTTGACAGTTTTAGATGTGGTTTCAATTATGATTTCATATTTTGATTCTTTCTTGCTATCACTAGTCTTAACAGGCTCAGACTTAGTGGCTTCAGGTTTAGATTCTTTTGTGTTATCAGTTTTTACCAGCTCAGACTTAATAACCCCAGATGTTGTTGACCTTTTCTTGGTAATCCAGGCTGGATTTGATATTCGCCTTCTTGATATAAAATTTGTTTTCGTTTGCCCTAGAAGTTTCTCCTTTCGAAAGTAGAATTCTCAAACCTCTTTTCTATTTTAGGTTTAACTTCTAGCAAAGATTCATTTCTTTTCAAAATCTTGACTGGTTTTACAACATTTGATTCTCTTCTTCGTGGATAAGCCGGTTTTGATTTCAGACATTGTCGTGCAATATGACCCATTTCATTGCACTTGAAACATGTCCGATTATCAAGTGGATGTCCTTTAGTGGGTGGTTTTACCCCACTTGATGTTTTGGCACCACTTGTAACCTTGGCTTTATCTCGCATTTCTTTCTCCTTTTTAAACTCATCATTTGATTGTTTAGCAATCAAACTTTCTTCGTGAACCGTGTTTGTCCCATATACAAAATTCATGTTTTGTTTCTTCTAGACCCGACCCTGCTCTCTGATTTTCCAGATGATCACCACCATTCCTTCGGTAGTTGTTTCTTTTAGGTTTGGAATAGAATATTTGTTCGTTAATTTCCAATTCCTCTGATGTGACTTCAACGAGTTTAAAGAGTTTACCAACCAATTCTTCCTTCACATTCTGAATCGGGAAGCTATCATCAAAGTATAGTCTATCCGAATCCTTAATTTTGTACATTACAACATTAGGATCGTCACTTAGACCATCCTCCAACGACTTATCATCATTTTCAGACTGTGAATCGGAATTCTTTGAACTCGAGTCATCGCTTTTGAAGCTGACGTCATAAGTCAACCACTTTGTTAACCACAACATTGTTATCATCATCAGATTTAGCATAGATTATATCAATATTCTCTGGCAACTCATCTTTTTTCTCAGAATGTAACTCAACGTGGAGTGCCTTATCCATCCCGTCTGCGGTTTTGCGATAGTACTTCTCGTAAAGGGGTGGAGGAACATTTCTATATTCTTTGCCAGTTTTCTTTTTAGGTTTTTCTTCCGTTGAGATTGTCGGAAGAATGTGATCAATAACATATGCATTTGTGGTATAACTTCTCAACAACTGTTGAACTCTTCTAATTTTGATTGTCATGTCTTGAAGTTGTTGTTTGGTTTCAGCAATGGTGTTAATATAGATGTTAAGTGCCATTTGTTTATCCATTACTGTTCCACTCAACATCCTTATATTATCATGTTGTTCGATGTTATTTCTGTCGAGTCTGCCATAATCATTTTTCATTTTGTCATACGCTTCTTTCATTGTGCGATAATCGTATTTCAACAATTCGTTATGCACATTGTTTTTAGCGATGATCTTTGATTTTTCGGCACATTCGACACAAGGTTCAGTACATTTTGTACAAGGTTTCTCAACCTCAACAACTTGTACCTTGACAACTTCTTTCTCGACAATTTTTACCTCTGGACCTACCTTGGTTAGGTTCGCCATTAAAGCTTTATCTGCAATGTCCTTGAGGTCTTCGACTTTCACTTCTTGAGTGACATCAATGATCACTTCATCAATCTTTTCTCCTCAACCACTTGTTCTTTCGAGCTTCCATCAAAATGACTTGCAAAACTGTCACAAGAATTAGAGGATAAAATTCCTTGACTCTGCATATGGATATATTCCTCTTCTTCCTGTTGTTGATGCCAGTATTGTTCCAGAAGAGCTTGTTCGATAGCTGCTGCTTCTGCTGCTGCCGTTGCTTCAGCTGCTGCCGCTGCTTCCTCTGCAGAATTATCTTCAACTATCTCCGCCATCAAAGCAACTCCGGTCTTTTTCCCAATGTAAGAATTCCAATCAAAACCATCATCTTCACTGGATGCCACCATAGCTTTCTCAGTGGTGCTATTGTCAGGTTTTTCTTGGATTTCAACCTGAGTTTTCTTCGGAAATGGTTGCCTTTTTGAATATTCATTTCCTCCTCCAAAAGGACTTTTATTTCCGGTTGCTTTGGTGTTTTTACACTCTCTTTTAAAATGCCCCTTTTGACGGCATTTAAAGCACGTGACTTTGGTTTTGTCAAAACCCAATTTATTGCTGGAATTTCCTATGTCACGGCCTGTGAGTGCAACGAACTTTGTCACTCTCCTGATGATCGAAGCTAAGGACCATTTGATGTCCATTAGTTCGAGTTCTTCCTCGTCTACCTGGTCATAATCTTCTGTGGTCATCTCAGGGTTTCCGATCTTACCGGCAACAAGACATTCATAAGATTCTAATACGGTAGCGAGTAGTGACATATGTTGTTTTGCAACTTGTTCTGAAACAACATTGTTCAAATTCACTGCGATGTTGCATTTATATACATTTGAATCAGAACTTTGTTGTTGATTCTAATTCGCTTGGCTTTGATAAGTTAAATTTGAACCAGTGCTTGAGTAAGAACTTTGAGGACTCTTGTCATACTGAGGCTGTGATTGATTCTGATTCTGCGGAGAAGCATTCATGTTTGCACTAAAAGCCGTCTGAATTTTAGGACTCAAAATACTATCTAGCATTCCGGCTTTGTAATACAGACCGACGTCTTGAACAACATTAGCGTTTTTTGACTTCGGCATCTTCAGAATTTCCATTTCGTGGCCTTCGAGTTTATCGATAAACGTCGAAAACTTGAAAAATTCCCACTTATCACTGTTCTTCAGAACCATCAAATACGTAGTCCATTCACCCTCTGGTAGTGAGTCAACAAGTTTGTCGATGTATTCTTGTTCTGTCTTTTCGAGACCATGTCTTCGTATTTGCACTTTAAGATGACAGAAACGCTCGATCATTTGCTTTATGGTCTCATTCTTTAGCATAGTGAAGATATCGAACTCTTTCAGGATAAGTGCCTTTTTGCTTTTGAATATTTCGGCGCTGTCTAGATACTTCTTCTGTAATGACAACCAAAGATCTCTTGCAGTAGCATACTCTGGTAGCAAAATCAGGATATCTTCTTTGACAGACTGTTGGATGAGACTGATCATCTTTTTCTCGGTGATATATTCTTCTTTTGAACACTCGAGTAGTTGTACTTTTCAAGAACTTGTTGATGTTCATCTACCGGAACAGTGTAGCCTCTTTCAATTGACACTCAGCCAGCAAAGTGCATGGCTTGAACCCGATAGGTAAACTTCTCTTTCCATGATTCGTACTTGTCCATGCTCATCAACTTGGCGGTTTGACAGTCGTTCCCATTTCATTATCAAGATTGACTTGATTGATCACATTAGCATTTGACGAACTAGATTCGGACATAAAAGCTCTTAGTTTATCCTCCATTGTGAATAACGAAACGTGTACTCTGAAAATTTTCAAAAACTTTGAAAACAATTAGTCCTACTACAAGTTCTGTCGAACTTGTAGTATCAAATGAAAAATTCTCATATTTTCTAACAAGTTCGGTCGAACTTGTTAGATTTGATTTTGAAAAATTTGATTAAACTTTGGTCGAACTTGAGACACAAATCCAACAGAACTTCGGGCCGAACTTATCTTCAAGAATTTGATAAAAGTCCAGTAAGTTCGGGCGAACTTACTTAAAGTTTCTTCGAAATTTACACAAGTTCGATCGAACTTGATGTAAAATCAATGAAAAATTGTGTAACTTCGAGCGAACGTAGCTGAAATTTCTTCAAAAACTACTCAAGTTCGGGCGAACTTGCTAAAAATACTTGAAAAGTTATATTTTAGTATAAGTTCGGCCGATGGCTAGTAAGTTCGATCATGGGGGTTTTCAAAAACATGGTTTTTTCAAAATTTCGACATGAATTCGGTTGAATTTTGTTTCCAATCTTTCAAGGGTTTATCTTTATTGTATTTTACATGATATATTCAAAATTCAAAAGATTTTGACCGTGAATTCTTCATTTTATGTTCAGAAAGTAAGAAAAAGAGAAGAATGGAGTAGAAATAGAAGTGTTCTTGTCTTGATACTATCAAATCAGGCTGTTCTACATCTGATACCACTTGTAGGAACGTCCACGAACAGCTTGGGAACCTAAATTTGTTATCTATTTTCTGATTAGGCGGAAACTAATGACAAGTTAATCAAATAACAAGAATTACTCATTTAAAGGTTGTTTTCATTGATCTAAAGTTCAATACATTCAAGAACCGGATCCGACAGAGCTTCGCCGTCCCTGTGCCAAATCTCTGAAGTTGTTACAAATGAAAACCCAAGGCTCCTATTTATAGACTCCTAAGTTCGCTCCTAAAATACCAAGTTCGCCCGAAGATAGCACATGTTCGGCCGAAGATGATTGGAAGTTCGTCCGAACTTGACTTCTCAAGTTATTCCTCAAGCGAACTTGTCCTAATCTTTACTTAAATACGCCTAGTTTCTAACAGTTTAAGCTCTAACCACTCAGACTCGATACATAATGATATTAAAGACGAAGGCAACAGACATATGCACCAACAACAAGGATTGAAAATACGAAATGCCATAAATGAATACACAAATCTCGGAATAAAACACAATGTTATAAAATTATAAAATCGTTTGAAATAGTGCGATGATTAAAATACACAGATGTCACACCCCGACCGCGTAAAAACAACAAACCACGGCGGAAATGTCAGGGAGCACCTTAACAGATTGTTACAACAACACGTGGTAGTTAAAATTACGTTTTATTGATTATTAACATTGATTACATTGTTATATTGTCTTGAAGTGACACAACTAAATAAACATAGTAATTATCTTTCCAGTTTTAAAGCACTAAAGTCCAGGTCCATTCCTACGTGAACATGCATCAGTATCATCAAGCATCGTTCCCTGAAACATATGGGAAAACAAGTCAGCATAAAAGAATGCCCGCGAGTACATAGGTTTTGTGAGTCTGTCAGATTCATGGTCTCGTATATATATTGCAAAGCCTCGTCGAACTACTCGAGCCGTGAATGGTTACTTGTATCAAATGTGTTTGATATTGCAATATAGTTAACCAACCATAACTAGTTGGTTAAAGTTGATGAAAAATCTTGTAACCATGAAACTTGACCAAAATGTTTCCTTTATAAAACCAAGTTATAAATTAATTTAAAAGAAAACTTCGTATGGTTTATATCTTTAAGTGAAAATCGTTACGTGACATTGTTCGAAAACATTGTTCCAAGAAATTTAGATAAGGCCATGGTATGTATTATGATGGAAGCACTTATATATAGGAAGTACCAGCGGCGTATCCACCATGCTTTTATCACATTACACGCGTCATGTTATCTAAATTACTTATCATACACCAATCATCCAATCGTCATTGTTAAAACCAATCGTCCAAATCCTCATTGTTATAAACCAAATCGTCATCGTCATAAATAAATTGTCCTTGTTTTAATTGTGAAAACTTTTGGTCGTTTTGTTGAATACATTCAAGCCATTGTTGACTCGTCTATACCACCAAAGGGTATCTTTAAATTGTAATAACAAACCACCAAAGGGTTGGGGAAAGTAAACAGTTTCAGTCGTTCCCTGTCAGGATCTAAGTTTGAATCACTTGTAGTTTTTGTTTCTAAAGATGGAAAATGGATTGAATATTAAAGATATGCAGCAGAATTAATGGAAAACTTTTACTACAAGCAACCGGCCGTTTGTTTTCATCATCATCATGCTTTCAAGTTGGTAAACTCGCATGTGACTCACAAGCTCCCCCTTAGCCAATCACAATCGTTTGATAGTAAGAAATGTAGAAGATAAAGTGCGAATTGATCTTTTCCAGAAAGATTTACAATGATCAGCTATTTATACTAACCATCTTACCACTGAGTATCTTTTATGACGTCATGGTTGATAATGACAGCTAACAAATTCATAACTAACTAAAACACTGCTAAACTAACACTATCAGCGCATAGCACTGTTACATTCAATAAACTAGTCTAAGCACTGATGTATATCCTCTGATCTTATTTCTTCTATCAGACCTTTGCTTCTTGTTCGATCAGATGATAGGAGCAGTTGTTAAGGGAAAGAAGTGTATAGATATATCAGAGGTTGTAACCTCTGATAGTTGGACCAAAGCTCGGATAGTGTATTTGGCTTTGATATCATATGTTCCGTTGTTAGGGTTCAATCCCAACAATCTACCCCTTGAACAGATGATACCAAAACACTTTTTTATTCTTGGTCTTTATTCCTCAACAAAAATTCTCTGATTTGGCCTTTAAACTGTAATTCAAAATTCAGAGAAATTTCATCATCATCATCCTTTTCGAGTGTCAGATTCAAAAGATCTTGAAGGTCTTCTACATTTACCTCATATGCAGCCTCCATGCTAATCTGGACAGCATCACCATTAGAGTTGAGCAATGTCAATTCGTGGGAGTCTTTATCGACTTTCCACTTTAGAATTTTTGGGTCTTCTGGCTTTCTAGGACAACTTTTATTGTTGAGGTTTGAAGAGCTTTTTGTTGAACTATCTTTGTCAAATCTTCTCTGAGCTTTTCACTAGCTTCATCTGTGTGATAGTCAACCATGTTTTTAATTCCCTCCTTGATGTGTTCAAACACTCTCATGTCTTCTTCATCTATCCTTTCTTGCCTTTTTAATTGATTGAAAGCAAGGATGGAGGGAACAGATGATGAGATGGACGTTTTAAGTGTTGAGCTTTATGAACATCATCTGATGGAGGGTAAACTGGTTTAGGAGGCATGTTTGGATCTTTCTTCCTCCTCTCATCTAACATCTTATAAGTATCAATCACCCTGACTTCTCCCCACCTTGTCATTTGGTTCCTTGAACCATAGTGATTTTGTATCAATTCTTCTCTCATCCTTTTAATCTTCAAAGCTCTGTCTGGCATGTCTTCCTTATATTTTTTCTAGTCAGGAGGAATTGGCTTCTTATGAGGATCTTTTAACATTTCTTGCATTCTTTTAATTTCTTCTCTTAGCTCATCCTCACTCTAATCCTTGAACTGTGCCTTTGATGCCTTATATTGCTTGTTCTTCATGATATGTTTAATGAGTTCATGTTTAAGACATTTATCTTCCCTTTTTGACAACTTATTACACAGATCTTTGACAAAATCTTGCAATTCCCTGGCTTTGCTTAGCTGAAAAGACATGTTGGTCTGTATCTCTCTATCACTTTTACCAGCTGAGAATCTTTTTGCTATATCCGCTGTTTGTTTCAATTTGAGTTCTAGATAGTCATCAATATTTGCAGGTCCTTGGGTATCCATCAAGAGATAATATGATTCTTTTTTCATGGTCTTCCTCAGAATAGAAGCTTAGAATTTCTTCCTTGACTGCTGGTAAATCAAGAGGATATTTCTTTGCTGCAGGTATAACTGTAAGGGAATCAGTGGTTTGAGTTGAAGATGGTGGAAGCACTGATGTGGAGGTCAGTGGTTGTGATGATAAAGGAGTAGGAGCAGGAAAGATCTCTTCTTCATTCACCATCCTTGTAGTCCTTCTCCTCTTAAATTTGATTTTAGGTGATGATGGATGAGTTGAAATTCTGGTTGGTGTTGGTAGAGGTTGGGTGCATGTATTAAAAATGACCATGGCAGTGGATGAGATTGCATCTGCTGTGTCAACAGATGTTGACACAACAGTTGCTGTAACATCTGCTTTGGTGGAACTGGGTATGGACGTTGAAGTAGGTGAGCTTGATATCTGGAAAGTAGAGGTTTTAAAGGTTGGATTTACAGCAGGCTCAGTTTTGGAAGTTGTGGGAGCTGGTTACCTTACTTTTCTAGCAGGTCTCCTCTTTGCTGAGGTACCAACCTCTTCCTTTTCTTTTTGCTGCTTAATCTTTTGCTCAACCAATACCTTGCCATCAAGATACACTTTTCTCATCTGCTTCTCTTTTTCTCTGGCTAAGATATCATCTGTTAGATCCTTTTTCTTTCAACCATCTGGCCTGGGAAGATCCACTGTTGGCTTTGCCATTTGATCATCTATTGTAAGCTTCTTCTTTCCCAAAGGTTTCTCCCCCCTTTTTGGCATCATCTTCAGTGGATACAAAAATTACTGTAGGAGGAGCAGTACCAGTGGTTTGGAGAAGATGAGCTTTTATCACTTTAATGTCTGCCCTTGTATCCATGAATCTAGCTTCAACCATGTTTCGTACTTCCTGCATTTGATGTTTGTGTTGTAGATCAGAGAAGTACTTTTGTTGCTGAAATAGAGGGTCTAAGGCTTCGTTTAGATCAACAGTGGTAAAGACAGAGGGTTGGCTCTGTGTAGCTATCAGCTGCTTCAAGAGACTTTTGATCTCATCAATAGAAGTTTCAATCTTTGATACTCTCTCCATCAAATCTTTGTATTTTAGATCATCACTTAATTTAATAGGAGTATTCGAACTCCTACCTGAGGTGGTAGTTATATCTAAGGTATCATGAGCATGTTTTTGACACTGGCTTCAACCTTAGATGCCCCTTTTTCTTGGTACTGGGACTTCCCACAACATCAGAGGTTACCTTGGTAGCCTCAGCAGTGGTTGCCTTCAACCGAGAGTTAGTAGTGTAACCACTGTCCAAATGAAAACTAGGTAGTTTTGCAATTGTAGTGGCTGCTCTAGTTGAACTATCACCAAGGGTTACATGTACCCCAAGGGATGTAGCCTCTTCATTTGCTGATGGGCTATTCAGACCCAGCATCATGTTGAAGTATATTCTCAGTGACAGGTTGGTGAGAAGTGATGGATAATGTCTGCTCTAGTTCTATTGCATTCAGCAAGGTAAAAAGGTTTGTGGTAGTGATTTTATTAGAGAAGGGATAGGTGCAGAAAGAGACATTTCCCTGGGAGATGGGCTATGGAAGATAGAACCAAGTGGTCCTAGAGCTTCATAATTTGGTGTCCCTGTGTTTACAACCTGATCCTTTTGTGAGGATGCAGGAGGAGTTGTATAGCCAGGTGGAGATCTGTCAATCATCTGCTGTGAAGAAGTAGCAGCAGTGGTTTGTGACTTTGGTGTTGTCATAGGCTTTACATCTGGGATCTCATCTTCCAGAGAACCCTTTTTGGGTTTGGTGGGTTTTCTGGATGTTTTTCTTGGTTTCTTTTTGGTGATTTTAGGTGTGGGTTTCAGAGCAATGGTTGCAATGCTTTGATCACCTAGAGCAGTGGGCTTAGTAGCAGGAGGAAGAGATTGAACATTTTGTTCTTGTAAAACTGACTCATCCTCCTCTACATCTGTTTTGGAAACCTTTTCTTGATTTGTTATTCGTGTAAAACTTTCATGAGTTAGGCAGCCCGGTTGTGACAACCGGTTACGCGATTAACAGATGTTTAAGGCGATAATAGATAGTGTTTAAGACACGTATTAACTTAATTAGGCTCTTGTAATGCCTAGGAACACCTATTCGACCTTACATTACGCGTATGATGATTTGCGGAATAACTGCGTAGTGTTAATGATAACGAACTGACACCAGACAAAATACTAACAACGCTAACAAATACGAGTTTATACATATACTTTAAGCATATGAACTTGGTTTTACAAATTTATGGTGCTTTCGAATGGCACAAAGCGCATACAAAAACGAAAAACACGACTGCAGGAACGCACCGGCAACAAAACGAAGGCCTCAGACATGTGTATTGCCTTCAAAGTAGAAATATTATGGCATATTTGGCTCCGTAATTTCATTTTAAAACTAGTAGCCTAAATCACCTCGAAAAACAAACCAGATATGATAACAGACGCATCTACGCGATTTTAACGAAATCAATTGGTTTACCAAAATAAAAATCGACCTACGGCACTATTTTACATATTCTCGACCCTAAATAAGTGTTAAACGACATTTGATGACATTCGGGTTCAAAAACGGGATCAGAAACGGTGAACAAGGCATTTTACGCGTTTTATCGCAACCGGCAAAATACACGTCAAATAACAATTTCCGACGTAATTTTTGAGTAGTATTCGAATTAAAATTTTATATTACGACAATCTTCGAGGCTCGGGAGCGAAATTGGCTTCCGAAAATGTCACTGGGCCACACCAAGCACTAACGGGCCTTGGGCTCGGCCCACTTACTAAACCTACCTATAAAATTATCTCATCCTTTCATCTCTTCATTTGAAACCCTAGCCGCCATTACACAGACCTCTGCTCTCTCTCCATCCGATGAAATCTGGTCACCGGATCAACTTTCCGGTCGTTCTCCGGTCCCCCCCCACGTGCAACCACTATCCCTTGTACCATCACACATATCAACGAGAGAGAGAGAGAGAGATCTGTGCAGAGAGAGAGAGAGTGGCATGAGAGAGAGATCAGGAGCGAGAGAGAGTGAATCATGAAGACAAGGAGGGTCGGCCACCCTCTACGGTGGCGGCACTCGACGTCTGCGACGGCAACAGGGCGGAGACGCCGTTTTTCCGTGGTCGGTTCGCTGGCGACGGCGAGATACGGCGAAGCCGCTTATCTGGCGGCAAGTAAGTCGCCAAGCGGCAACGACGATGGCAAGGAGGTGGTGGCCGTATGGGAGCGGCAAACTGCCGCAGCCGGCGGCATTAGGGGCGGCCGGCAGTGGCAGTGGCAGTTGTGGCAGTGGCTTTCATTTCGGGTCCCTTACTGGGTCCTAGTCAACTCAGTTTAATCCTGGTTTAGTTTCGGTTCATGCTTCGGGTATGTATATTCGAGTCAGATTTTGTTCGTGTGCTTCGGTTCAGCTCAACAGTTAAACGATCAAGTCATGGGAGTCGGTTCAGTTGTGGTTCAGACATGGTTCGTGTTTTGGTTCAGCTTCCGTTTTGGTTCGGGATACTAGAAGGTTCGGGTCAACATCAGAATCTGCTCAGTCAACTTGGTCAACGTTGGTCAAAACTGGTCAAAGGAGGTCAGACGTGGTCAACGGGTCAACCCGGGTCAACACTCGCTCAACTGTCGGGTCAACGGTAAAACCGAGACTCGGTAAATTGTTACAATGCGAAAACTTATATTACATTAGTTATGAATATCGTAAGATCGTGAAACCGAGCTCGACCGACCCGCTAACAAATATATATTTATATATCGTCCTACTTTAGAAATAATTACAATGATTATTTCAAACGCCAAGGTTTCGAATGATTATATAAAACCATTCATTTCGAATGTCTAAACAAAGTATGACACATTACCGTAAGATGATAACACAAAATATAATACGAGTTATCACAATAACAAACGAATGAGGTCGATTCCTAACAAGCGTATAACTATAGAGTTATTTTTTATAATTATCCATGACACGTGATGTTACTATTTCGGTTACATGGCGTTTATATACATATACATCTATGCTTAGATACATATACATATATACATATATATGTCTACACCTTACAAAAACTACGACATGTCATATCGTTATTCATATACGTACTCCTATTCGCGACAACTAACGTGACTTCATGAATATATTTATATTTATACGTATAAGTATATATTATAATCAACTCAAAAACTATGTAGTTTTCATGACTTAGTACTACCCCGACTCTAAATGAAATCAAATAACCATAGATCGGTTATTCTAAGTCAAGATAATAACACCTTTTAGGATCGTTTGGTAGAGCTCGGACACGTAGTTTAACTACGTTGCCTTATTAGAATCCTATAAGCTTGATTTCTTAATAAGAATGCTATAGTTGCACGTAAGCGAGTTCACGTTCTTGGAACGACACTATGGAATCACATTAAGCTAGCTATGCACAAGGATAACAAGGTGAGTTCATAACCCCCACTTTTCATGGTTTTACATTTTCTTAAATGTTTTCGGGGGTGGAAAGACATGCAAGTTTTGATGAAGTACACAAAATTTCGAGAAACAAAAGGATTCATATTCCTAAACCATATTACGAAAGGATTTCAATTAACTCAAATGGTTTACCAAAGGTTATACTCAATATAGCGGTTTTACAAAACACACTCGTATTTTCAGAACGTGCACGAGTTTCATGGCTAGAGACGGGAATGTCCTAGCTACAACGAGACTGGATTGTCCTACATAAAACTAAGAGGACGGGTTGGTCCTGCTTTTAGACTTAAACGGGCTAGGCCCAATTTCAATTGTGCGAGACACTAAGACACAGTGAGTTCATGTTTCCCGCTTTTCTTTTAAATGTTTTCGAATTTATAACAATCGGGGGTGAAATACATACTATGACATTTTATGACAAGAAAGGGTATGTTTGCTAGGGTTTAGAGAAAGAACTATGATCAATGTGTGTAAGTAGGAATGACTTTATAATAACCATTAATCACGTAGTCATCGAAGGTGCAAAGGTGTAGATCTACTTAGTTGTGAGACACGCTCCACTCTGAATAAAACAAGTCCTTTCAGAGTGCTTTGTGATCCCTAAGACTCCAAATAAAACAAGTCCTTTCGGAGTGTGAAATTCTGAATAAAACATGTCCGTTTAGAGGTTAATGTTGTCTCGGGTTGGTTATTTACTTATGACACATAATATCAGGGACTAGCTACCCGCTGATAGATCCTTAAACTGTAGGAGTAACAATAACATATCGGGTTTTCAATATTGATGACAATTATGACAGAAAACATTTTGGTTACCAGTTCACAAATACAACAGTTACATGCATTGGTTTACAAACATAACAGAGAACATTTTGATACCGATATACGCGCTACGACATTTCAAATGTTTTGAAATACTATGATCTCACGAACCGGTTTTCAAAAGATTTATTTCAAATCTTTTTCAAGCAAACTATGAACTCGCTCAACTTTATGTTGATTTTTCGCATGTTTCTTTCTCAGGTTATAAAGTCAAACTAAGGCACGGTTGGAATAGGAGGACCCATTTGGAACTCGAGTGCTTAGCAGGCGTTCAACTTTAAATAAGTCTTAGCTGACACTTACTTCCGCTGTGCAATGAAGATACCAGTCCAGTCACGCCCGACTCTGATGTAATCGATTTATCGGGGTGTGACACAGGTGTGGTCACTGCGCCTTGTTTACTTGCTGCAGATCTGATCTGGTCTTGCAAGTAAACACTCAAGAATCGAGGATGTATCAAGAAAGCTTTTCTTTTTGAGATGTTTTTTAAATTATTTACCAAATCATTGAACAATACCTGGGAATAGTTAAAATCAGAATCAGTTAAAATTGCATATCCCAGTTATTGTATGTTCAATGGAATCTCATTGAAAGCAGTAGATTTCTCAGAGAGACATGTTAAAAGAGTATGGAAAAAGAATTTCATCTCTGCTGGAAAATGGGGTTAAAGATTGTCATACCTTTCAATTGGCTAGTGTAAACCCCTTCCACAAACTCTGTTTGCATCTCTCTTAAAGAAAATGACACAGGATGTGCCATATCATTCAATTGAAAAACTTGAGAGATCGATTGTGGACTAATTTGCATAGAAATACCCCAACCTTGGAGATTATTGCATAAGGAACACATCAGCGGATGTTTTGACCTTAGCATTTTTCAAGAAATCCCGAAGAGTTTCGATGTAAATATGGGCTTTGACTTCGAGCATATGCTTAAATTTTGAATTTCTTAGAATCCGAATCATTGTGTGGTATCGTGTATTAGCTTTGGTTTCTTCTAAGATCCCCATGTAATTGTGCGGGGTTTTGATAATCAAGAGGTATGGTGGTAGATCTTGCTTTGATTACGCCTTTGATTTAGTTTTAGGAGCCATGATTTGAGGGCAAATTATTTTGAGAATTTTGAAATCGACACAGTTTGGTGAATCCTCTGTTCTGGATGGAACAGGGTTTTTATAGGGTTTCTGAAAAACTGATGAGGACGTGGCATCTGATGCAACGACTGTTGAATAACATCTGACCACGTGTAACCTCTGTTTGAAAATGGAAGACAGTTGTTTGGCTAAACACTGTTTGACATTTTTTATCAGTGGATAGGAACCGTATTTGCAACTATCAGAGGATACACTTTTTGGCAGTGGATAGATTTTTCTTAAATGAACAGTGTTTTTGTGCTATCAATGCTTTGAATAGACTTTGAGGATTTATTGAGAAATTCAATTTTAAACTATTTGTAAGGATGGATTTTGATTTTCTAAAAACATTTTATTGCTATATACACATGGATCACAAAAAACTGTCTTTCATCCATGTTTAGCATTCCAAGCCTAGATATCAAACTGTCAAAAGGGTGAGCATCAAGTGCTTTTGTCAACACATCTGCCAGTTGATCCTTGGTATGGACATGTTGTAAAGAAATCAAACATTTTTCGTAGCAATCCCTCACAAAGTGATGTCTGATGTCAATGTGCTTGGTGGTGGAATGAGAGAGGGTTTTTGATGATATTTTCTGCTGCTTGACTATCAATCTTGAGTGGAGTCTTTAAACCAGTGATACCAAAATCCAGCAATTGATTTTTAAGCCACAGGAGTTGAGCAATACAACTTGCAGCAGCTATATACTCTGCCTCAGCAGTGGATGTGAAAACTGCAACTTGCTTTTTGCTTTGCCAAGACACTAAGCAATCACCTAGGAATTGGGCTCCTTTAGATTTGGACTTCCTTATTGTTTTATATCCAGCAAAGTCACTATCAGAATATCCTACAAGCTCAATGTTACCATTAGCTGGATACCAGAGTCCAAGTGTGGGCGCCCCTTTTATGTATCTGAATATCCTTTTTTACAGCAATAAGATCTAATTTTCTTGGCAATGACTGTGATCTGGCACAAACACCTGTTGCAAACATGATGTCTGGCCTTGATGCAGTTAGGTACAGTGAAGACCCAATCATGCTTTGATATAATGCTTGACAAACAAGGTCATCTTTGCCATCAAATGTGACTAGCTTGGTTGTTGCCATGGGTGTGCTGCAAGGTTTACAATCATCCATATCAAATTTCTTAAGTAGTTCTTTCACATAGTTATTTTGATGGATGAAAGTGCCATGTTGCATTTCTTTGACTAGTAAACTAAGAAAACATTGCAACTCACCCATTGCACTCATTTCAAACTCTGCTGCCATGAGTTTTCTTAACTCTTCACACATCGCAGTGCATGTGGATCCAAAAATGATGTCATCCACATAAATTTGGACAAGCATCAAATCATTTCCTTTCCATTTTAAAAATAGGTTTTTATCAATCCTACCTCTGGTGAAACCAATGGATAAGAGAAAAGTGGATAGAGTTTCTTACCAGGATCTGGGTGCTTGTTTTAGACCATATCGTGCTTTGTTTAACCTGTAAACATGATCAGGATGAAATGCATCTTCAAAACAAGGAGGTTGACACACATACACTTCTTCATTGATCTTTCAATACAATAATGCACTTTTTTATGTCCATTTGATACACCTTGATGTTGTGGTTAGCAGCAAAAGCTAAGAACAGTCTGATGGCCTCCAATCTTGCAACTAGAGCAAATATTTCATCATAGTCTATGCCTTCTTCCTGTCTATAGCCTTGAACCACGAGCCTTGCTTTGTTCTTGACAACAATGCCCCTTTCATCTGTTTTGTTCTTGAAGTCCCACTTTGTGCCAATAGGACTTACATCTTTTTGCAGTGGTACAAGTTCTCATACTTGTTGTCTTTTGAACTGTAGGAGCTCCTCTTGCATGGCGTCTACCCAACTGTTGTCTTTTTGTGCCTCTTGGTACTTGATAGGTTGTGTGAGTGATAGAAACTAGCAAAGAGACAAATTTTTTGGGATGGGCTTCTGGTGAGCACTCCCTCATTGATGTTGCCAGTAACTTGATCCAAAGGATGGCTTTTGAGGAAAATCAATTCACCTTGATATGGGATAATGGTATTCTGAGGTGAAGTTTGCAAATTTGTATCATCTGAGCTATCCTCTATTGGTGAATTTGATGGTCCAGCCTCTGATTGGAATGGTGGTGGAGGAATTGGTAGAATGGATGTGAAAGTGGGTTGACTTTTGTCCAGTTGTTGTGGACTTTTATCAACAGATGTTTGGTTCTAAGAGCTGGCTGGTTTGAGTATTAACCACTGTTGACTTGGCAGAACTTTCACCATTGCTTCTAACATCTGCTCCTTTGCCTGAAGGATTGATTTTGAAATTTGGAAGAATGCAATCATATCCTTGCTCTTGACTTGATGACTGCAGGGTACCTGCATGGTTAGTCTTGACTGACACATCTTCAAATGTAAATTTAGATAGGTCAAACAGTTCAGCAGGATTTGCTGGGATTTTCAAAGATGAGGGTTCATTGAACTTCACATTCAGAGTTTCTTCAACCACTTGGTCCTAGAGTTAAAAACTCTATAGGCTTTAGCAGTGGTTGAATATCCCAGAAAATAACCACAATCAACATTGGCTGCAAACTTGGATGTTGAATCCTTTAAATTTAAAATGAAGTTTGGGCAGCCAATGGCTTTAAAATAAGAGATCAAAGGTTTGACTTTATAAAGCAATTCATAAGCAGTCTTCTGATGCCTGGGGTTTATCAAAACTCTATTCTGAACATAACAAGCAGTGTTTACAGCCTCTGCCCAGAAAGACAAGGTAAACCAGAATCTGCTAGCATAGTTCTTGCTGATTTAATCAAAATTCTTTTTTTCCTTTCAACAACCCCATTTTGTTCTGGAGTTCTAGGGATGCTATATTGCCTAACAACCCCTTTTGACTCACAGAAGGCATCCAACTCTTTGTTCCTAAACTCTGTCCCATTATCACTCCTAAAGATTTTTACAGGAAGTTCAAATTGCTTTTCAACTTGTTTAACAAAGTTTTGCAAAATATTTGTTGTTTCATCTTTAGAGTGTAAAAAGAAAGTCCATGTGAACCGGGAAAAATTATCAACTATCACTAGGCAATACCTTTTGTGTTTTAAGCTCATGATTTTCACAGGTCCAAACAAGTTCATAGAAGTAACTGTAAGCACTGACTTGTTTTGGACTCTTCAATTGACTTGTAAGAACTTTTATGTTGTTTACCTTTTAAACAGGAAACACAACGTTCTTCGCAAGTAAATTGTATGTGAGGCAAACCTCTGACAAGACTTTGTTCTGAGGGAGTGGAGATGGTTTTTCAATTTGTGTGACCTAGTCTTTTATTCCATAATTCTGTTTCTTTGCTTGAAGCAACATACACATTTCCTACCCTATTAGTAGTAAGTTGTGCTTTGCTCTCAACAATTATTTGATTAATCTTTTTAACAACCTGTGGGCCTACTATCTGACAAGTTTCCTTTGTGAAGAAGGGTCCATAACTCTTATCACTCATTTGTGAGACACTCAGAAGATTGAATTGTCACACCCCGACCACGTAAAACAACAAACCGTGGTGAAAACGTCGGGGAGTGTTGTAACATAATTATTGTTTCAACAACCATGGCATAATAAGTTAAGTTTTATTGAATATAATTGTTTACATATCTTAGATAAAACGGAAAATACGACAAAAGTTAAATTGTTCTTCTTGCTTTTATTGACACTAAGGCCAAAAGTCTGCCTTATGTGTAGCACGATCAATCTCAAACATTCGCCCCTGAAACATATGTGAAAATAAAGTCAGCAAAGAAATGCCGGCGAGTACATAGGATTTTGTGTTGATGCTTCGTGGATTTGATTATTGTAATAAAAGTTTAAAGTAGTAAAAAAGTCGCCATGAACCATAAAAAGTTTCTTTTATAAAAACCATATGAAAAATCAATATGATATAAAAGAAATAATGCATGGTTAAATAGATAACAAAAAGTAAGTTTTGTCTCGTATAAAAATGTCATGTTTTGTATAAAATATGTCATGTCTTGTATTTTGTTTAAAATGTTTTAGATAACGCCATAATATGTAAGATAATAAAAGCACTTATATATAGGAAGTACCATCGGCGTATCCACCATGCTTTTATCACATTACACACGTCACATTGTTTAAATCACTCACCATAAACCCATAATCATGTAAATAAATGTCGTGTAAACAAATGTCATGTAAACAATGTCGAGTAAACAATGTCATGTAAATAAATGTCATGTAAACAATGTCGAGAAACCAACGTCATGTAAACCAATGTCGAGTAAACAAATGTCAAGAAAACAATGTCATGTAAACCAATGTCGAGTAAACCAATGTTGAGTGAACAATGTCGAGTTTTATAAACCATTTGCCTTTATTGTTAAAACATATATTATGGATTGTTGGCGAACACATTCAAGCCTTGTTGACTGTCGGATAAACCCCTATACGGTCAAGGGTTTATCAATGTTCATCGGATTCTATCATTCCCTAAGGTCGCTTCCAAACATACCTAGGAAGTGGGAACGAGATTGTCAATCCTATGGTACCATTACATACTACTGGTCGGCGTGATCAATGTTAATGAATGTATCATTGTCGAGTTCAACGCACCAAAATGTCAATAACAATGTAAGTATGTTTTAAAAATGTCTTGTAAATGTTTTGAAAACCATGTACTAGTATGCTCGGTCAATATAGATAGCAAAAATGTCTTTGAAAACCAATGTGCTAAATATGCTAGGTCAACATATGAAGCAAAATGTAATTAAAATCATGTACTATATATATACATTGAAATCAAGCATGTATAATGTCATGAAAACACGGAAGTAAATCATAGGCACAATATGTTTCATCCCAAAACATTGAAAAACCTAAAAGAGGGGACTATGTACTCACTTGTGATTGCAATAAAGTCCTTGTTCAAGAAGATAAACCAAGATCAAGAGTCCGTGAAATCAAGCGTGTCCTGAAATCGGATAATTGTGTAAATATCGAAACTTGATATAGGAGGATTTGGATAGAATGATATCGTATAAACCAAATGAGTATTGGAACTCATATGAGATGGTTTAATAAGTTAACATTCTGAGTTGGAGAGATTTTTAAGTGCTTTTGACCCGTTATGACCCGTTAAGGTAGTTTAAGCCACTTTAGCATGTCATTTGCGTAACTACACATTCGTATGGTTAGATATGTGTTATGATAAGTCTTTAATACTTAAAAATGTTTGAAAATGTTATTTAATTAGAATACATGTCAAAATTTATGTCACATATGCTTATAGTTGATTTGTTTGCGAAAAGGGCATTTTGGTCATTTTTGAAGATCATAACCACTAGTTAACATAACACTAATCAAAAGACATGACCATAAGGTATAACCTCAGAGGGTTATTCCCTTTATAATTATGGTGATAAATATGTATTTGGTCGGGTCCAAAGATCCACCAAACGGGTCAGATTCGAAAGTCAAAGCGGTGGTCAAACCGCTAGACTTTTGAACCCAAATGAGCACTTTTAACAAAGGTGACGAATTTGACATAACTTGACATGTCTTAATAAGTTTATAAAAGTATTTTGGCATCAAAACAACCTTTTTTGACACCCAAAACAGATCCGTTGCAAAATGCGCAAAAATCGCATTTTGACCGAAACTTTGACTTGTCAAAATGACTAGAAAATGTGGAAATCAGTAGGCATGATCAATAAGGATCATAACCACCTTGATTACCATCATATTGCAAGGTTCAATTGGACTTTATGTTGATCAATTCATAATCAAATCTGGAAGTCAAACAAAAGTCAAATTTTGTGACTTTTAGTCCATTTAAACTACAAGAATTGAACAATACTTGAATGTAACACTTACAAATACCAAGGATGATCAAGGAATCACAGAGGAGTCTCCAAAATGGTTGCAAAATTCAGATATGTAGCAGATGAGAGCAAGAAGGGAATGAAAATTTTAAATGTGGGGATGATCAGGGTATTTATAATGAGCAAGAGGTGATCAAGATCATGCCAAGTGTTAAGACAATGTTCTAGGATGTTAACAAGTGTTATTGAGATGTTAGAAGTAGGTTAAGTGTGGCAAAATACAAGATAGGTGTCATAATTTGCGTATTAGTGGCAAAGAAAGAGCTGGGAAGCTGCCAGCTAATTTTTCTATCAAAACAAGGGCGTCGCGCTACACTACGGGTAACCCTTCCGAGCTACGTGCTACACCTAGCCCCCATATTCAATTCTGAAGTTTCAAAATAGGCAGAACAGGTCCCTGCATGTGTTTTCGTCGTGTTCTGGCATTTCTAGCTCCCGTTAACCCAAGATTTAAGTTCCATAAGGATGTTTTGAAATATGTCCAAAAATGTTTCAGAGGTCGGTTTGTTTGGTCGTAGGGTTGCGGTTTTCGGTTAATTACGACTAAAAGCGTAACGAACGCGCAAATGACCGTAAATGCGCAACGAATGATATTTTTGCATTCCAATCACTAAAATATAATACTTTAATGTTTACGAAAATTTTTGGATGTCTGTACATGTTCCGGATAGCGATATACGCAAAAAGACATAGTGTCGCAAAATTTGCTAAATAGTCCCTGAAGTTACAAAAGCATGTTTTTGCCATACCAAAGCCCTCGAAACTTACTTCTAAGTTATGTAAAGGGTATTTAGGGCATGTTTAACTTATTCCCTTGTCCCGGAACATGCGTTGCATTAAACTGATTAAATTTACGTAACGGTTTGCGATTTTTTCACTTCAAGAAAATGTTTAAAAGATCGGATTTGAACAAGGATTAAAATTATACAAATGTAATAAGTAAATATTCAAAACCCATAAATGTAACACAAAATTTCATTAAGTATAACATTGTCGGATAAAGTACATAGATCGGAAAGCACATATGTCACATGAATTTTAGATTATCAATGAGATTCACATTCTCAAACTTGAGTTATCCAGCTAAGACACAACCTAACCCCAACACCTTTCCATTTGAATTTTTTCCAAAGGATATAACACCCCCACCATGAGCTTTAAAATCTCTGAGCAAGGCTTTACATCCTGTCATGTTCTTGGAGCCCCCACTATCTACATTACAAAGACTGTCAAGGCAAGTAGAAGCGCCTTGCACATGTTTTGAAATAACTAGTTCAGGTGAGTTTCCAAAGCCATAATGGCTTTGGGTGGGGTATCAGATGATCTAGATTCAAGTTCAGATAAATGAGCAGTGGTTAGATCAGGTTTTTGTAACCATTGTTGTGAACCACTTCCTATCAACTGTTGGTAACCATGAGGATGCCTATTTACCCTTGGCTTAGAAGACTTTTTGTAAGTCTCATAAACCATAGGCACCTTTTGATAACTAGACTTGCTTTTATCTCTTGAAAACTGGTTTGATGGAGGTGCATCTGTCACTTGAATTTCTCTGTGAACAGAGGTTTGATTTAAGGCTTTTGTGACAGATGTTTCAATTGATTCAAAGTTCCGTTTTGATTTGTTTTCAGAAAAGCTTGAAATTTCTCTTTCAAGAGCTTTTGCTCTAATCTCTTTTACCTTTTGATGATAGATTTTCAGATAGGCACACTCTTGGGTCATGTGATTTGTTTTGTTGCAGATGGTGCATCTAGGAGATTTGGGTATAACATAAGTTTTGTTTATGTCAAAGGCTTTTAGAAGAAAACAATCTACAACCACATGATTTCTCTTTTCACAAAATTCCCAAAACAAGTATTTAACCTTTTCTTTACTTTTCCTATCTGACTTTTTGAGAGCAGTGGGTGTAACCTCTCCTGGTAAGTCTTTGATAGGGATCACCAGTGCTTTTGGTGCTTTTATACCATCAATGGTTGAAAAGTCCATTGGCTTGAAGTTTTCCAAAATATCACATTCATCTGACCAGGTTGGTTTAAACTGATAATTTTCAATTTCTTTATCTTTTGCTGAAACCTCTGTTTTTCAAGAATGATTTTGTTTCCATTTTTATCTGTGATTTTAATTTTTTCACTAGCCAAGTTTTTTGGAACTATTTCAACTGGCTCAGAATCAAGTTTTGCAGCATTTTCACAAGTCTGGTCATAGTCTCTAAAGCCTATTCCAAACTTTCTGTTGTTGTTGATTTGAGCATCAAGCATAAGCTCATAACCTTTACAAGACTCTACCCATTTTTCACAAGTGATCTGGGTAGATTCAAGCTCCTATTTTCAAACTTGGCATTTTTCTACCATGGTATGGAGCTGGTCTTTGGTTATGCTTGATTCATATCTTAGGCTAGTCATTTCAGAATCTTTTTTACTTAACTTTGTTTTCAACTCTTTGATAAGTTTTTCAAAATTAAGTTCATCTTCTAAAATTTTGTTTCTCAGGTTTTCATTCACCTGGTTTATGTTTGCAAAAGCAATAATGCATTTGTCAGAACATAGATCTTTAAGGATCTGAGGTGATACCTTCGAAGCAGCCATAAGAGCACAATCACACTCTTCTTCCTCACACACCTTCTCATCCCAAGGGTCAGATAGAGTGTCTTTTTCAACATCAACAGCATTCACTTCAACCACTGGTGTAACTTCTGGTATAACCACTGCTTCACAACAATCAACCACATTAGACTTTAACTCCTGCTCCACAGATTCATCACCTTCCACAATGGTCTCCAAAGTCATTAAACATATATTTTCATTTTCAAAATCATTTTTGGCTATGAGAGCAAAGTTTTCATCTGTTAAATCCTCAGGCAAACTACTCCAATCAACAAAACATTGTGTGAAAAAGCTTTGTTGATTAACCTCTACTGGTGTAGCAGTAGTTTGAGTAGGTTGAGTAACTTGTGGCATTTTCTGCACATGTACTTGAGGTGGTGCTTGGACATATTGATTCTATGGTGCAGGTGCTTGGACATAATGGACAGAAACTGTAGCAACAGGATGTGCAAAGTGTGCAGTGTTTTGCATTTGAGGTGTAGGGGTATATTGGGAATATTGGACAGTGCTTTGAGGTTTGTTGCCAGGATGTGTTACAACTGGTGGTGCAGATTGTGATCTGCGTTCTCTGGCAAAGTGATCCATCTTGTTACTTTTGTAACATTTGATTTAAACTTATCCAACCCAACCTTCAACCCCCATGCAATCCTGGAAATCTTCTACCAATTCTTTTGTAAAATTTACTTGCTCTAACACTTAAAAGTGCCAGCTGATGCAAAATGTCCATCTCTTCAAGGTCAGTGGGTTCAAAATGTTGTAAGTCGTTCATTTCAAAAGATAGATTGTCAGAGGTTTGGCTTTCACAATTTGCAGCAAAGGCAAAATTGGGTGTACAGGGATCAGAGTTGAAATTGTTTCCAGATGTTATGTCAATGTAATGATCATAATTCTGATCCTTTCCACAGCTAGACCCCTCCTCATGACTGTATAGAGCAGTGTTTCCCAGAGTATAATCATCAGTCATTTTCCCTGACTCTTGCAACTCCTTTTTCTGGTTCAACTCTCTCTCATATGTGAGGAGTCGTCCATGAAGTTGTGTCAAGGTCATTTCCTTGTAACCAACAGCTGTTCTAGTGACATAAGCTGCAGTCTCCCATTTCTCAGGTAAAGATCTCAAGAAACGACTATTGACAGTTGAATTTCAAAATTCCACATTTGCGAATTTTAGCTCACTAATGAGACAGCTATATCGTTCGAACTGTTGGGTTAATGACTCACCCTTAATGTAGCAAAATGTTTCATACTGTTGATTTAAGACCTCTCTGTTATTCTCTATCAGCTCTTCAGTACCACCGAATTGCTCTTTAAGTGTAACACCCCAATCGCGTAATACAACAACACGCGGAGGAAATATCAGGGAGTCACGTTACAAATTGCTCAGCCACAACTGGTACTAAATTATTTTTTATTATTATTAACATTTCTTTAAAGTACAAACAATACAACAAATTGTCTTTTGATTAAGGAAGTCTAAAGCCCGAATGCATTCCTATGTGTAGCATACTTGAATGATCATCAACCTCAAACACATGTGAAAAAGAGACGTCAACAAACAATATTGGCGAGTACATAGTTTTGTTGGCCAAGTTGCCTGCAAAATGTTTTAGTGTTGCAGTATCTAACACCCCGACCGTGTAAATAACCCGTGGCGAAAACGTCGGGGGTTCACGTTACAAATTGATTCAAACACATGGTAAATAAAGTTTCGTTTTACTGAACTTATAAGTTACATCGTCTTTGAGAATTTGAAACAAAATACAACAACTATTTTATTTAATCAAGCTAAGGCCAACGTCCATCCTATGTGCAGCATACTTGATCATGCATTAGTACCTGAAACATATGTGAAAATAAAGTCAACATTGAATGCTGGCGAGTAACATAGGTTTTGTGGGCACGACTCAGGGCTTTTGAATATTGAAATATATTTAATCAGTTGATATGTTAAATAAATCTTTCTTTGTAGCCATGAATCTCTAACAAAAATGTTTCTTTTGTAAAATCGTATGAGAAATCATTCGATTTAAGAGAACCATTGTATGGTTTACTTAGAAACCATTTGTGACTTTGTATAAACCAACCAAATGTCGTGTATTGTATAAATCAACCAAATGTCTTGTACTGTATGAACATATATCTTTGTATAAACTAAATGTCTTGTTGTTTATATAAAATAATTTGCCTTTTTGTATAAAACAAGTGCGGTTTGTTGGCGAATACATTCAAGCCTTGTTGATTGTCGGACAAACCTTTATAATAAAGATATGTCAAATGTGTTGCACAGTTTCTGTCATTCCCAGAGGAAACTTCCAAACAAACCTAGCAAGCGGGAATGGGGTTTTCAATCCTATGGTACCATAACATACTACCGGTCGGCGTGATCAAAGTTAATGAATGTATCATTGTCATGGTCAATGTACCATCAAGTTTCGTACAATGTAAAGCATCTTGTGTATATAAATCATACGTAAATAAGTTTTGTTAATGTGGAAATATATAATTCACCTCAAAACATGTAAAAGAGGGGAATTATGTATTCACAAGAACCATAAGTAGTAAGTATGTTTTGAAAGATAGTTTAGCACATATGAATCACCCCAAAATATTCAGAAAACATAAAGAAGGGGAACTATGTACTCGCTTTAACCATAAGTGGTAAGTATGTTTTGAAAGCTAGTTTAGCACATATGAATCACCCCAAAACATTTATAAAACGTAAAAGAGGGGAACTATGTACTCGCCTGGAGCTTTAGGATTTTTAACTTAAAGCTTCCTGGTGCAAATTCTGAGTTCCTAATAACAATACAATGCATCACGTGTTAGTAAAGTAACCTAGTCACTTTAGCCACACAACACGAGACAGAACCCCAGCGGACTTAGTCAGGCAGAGCCTCGACATGCGTTGGTGGGTTTTAAATCAATCGGGTAGGGTGGCCATACTACACGAGACAGAACTCCAATGGACTTAGTCAGGCAGAGCCTCGACATGCGTTGGTGGGTCCTAAATCAATCGGGTAGGGTGACGATATTGCACGAGACAGAACCCCAACGGACTTAGTAAGGTAGAGCCTCCACATGCGTTGGTGGGTCCTAAATCAATCGAGTAGGGTGACGAATTAGGGATCAGAGATTAAAATACTTACAACGGAGCAGAGCTTCGAAGGTTTAGGGGTTTAAGGGGGCTCAGGACTCGGATAGAGTTTAAAGAGAGTAAGAAATGTCGATTTTCGATCGAACTGAGCAATTTGAACTCGCCCTAGGCCGGCCTTTATATACCCGAAATTTGACTCTCCTGTACGTCGCGCGAGGAGACAGGGAATCTCTCGCATGGTGCGGGGGAGGTCACCCCAAAGATCCTTTACATAACTTAGAAATAAGTTTTGAGGGTTTCGGTATGGCAAAAACACGCTTATGCAATTCCAAGGACTATTTTGCAAATTATGTGAAAGTACGCTGATTCACGTATTTCTTAATAGGAACACATACGTACATTCAAAAAATTTTGTAATCATTAAAATCTTATATTTTAATGATGGGAATGCAAAGATATCATTGTTACACAATTGCGGTCGTCTTCGCGTTAATTAAAGCATTCGTCGTAATTAAGCGAAAAACACAATCGTACAATCGAATGAACTGACATTCGTAACATTTTTAACATATTTCAAGTCACCTATGCTTTATCATCCTTATAGAGCTTAGAAATTAGGTTGACGGGTGTTAGAATCAACGAAATGCGACAATACAAGTCTAGGGGCAAAAGCTGCCAAAAAGCAAACTTCAGCCCCCAGAGCAGGCTTACAGACCGTATGAACAGACCCCTTACAATCCTTAAGGGGTCCCCAGCTCAGCAGAATTGCAACAACAACCTGGCAGATACTTGTTCATTTGCTTGGACACCGAGAACTCGAATTTGCCACCATTTAACCTGCAAATGACACTTGTTAGGGCCTCCTTAGGATCATGCCAACATATTGGACATGTGTAATGATCTTGTGGCTCCAAGATTACTATAAAAAGGCATCCAAATTGGCCATTTTCTTTGCTCATTCCTCTTCTCCTTCTTCTTGCTCTAAGCTGGAGTGCTACCACCTTGTGGAGGCCTCCCATCTAAGCATTCTTCATCCTTGAATACAAGTAAGTGTTCTGCGTAGTCTTGTTCTTTTATTTTGGCTATTCTGATCAATTTTGGTCAAGTCAAAGTTCAATTGAACTTTTCAACATGATCGTAATCACGAAGGTTATGATGCATAGCAATCAGACCTACTGATGACCACGTTTACTAGTCGAAGTGAAGAGTCAATGTTTTGCTCAAAATGAGCATTATGCGCTTTTTGCGATGGAACTATTTCGGGTATCAAAACAATAAGTTTTGATACCAAAAACTTTTTATAACTTATATAGACATGTGTTTTGACATCTCTAACTCTTCACTTTTAGTTTAGTGCTTATTTAGGGTTGTAAGTCGAGCAGTCTTGACCACCGCTTTGACTTTCGAATCCGACCCGTTTGGTCGATCTTACGATCCAACCAAACACATATTTGTGACCATAGTTGTATAGGGAATAACCCTCCGAGGTTATACCTTATGGTCACGTCGTTTGGTTAGAGTTATGTTAAGTCGCTAGTTATGCCTTAAATAATGACCAAAACGCCCTTTTTGCGCATAAACCAATGTAAGCATAAGTAACTAACTTTTTGACATATAAACTGATTTTGAAAATATATTAAACTTATTTTGGCATATAAGACTTATCAAAGGACTAGTATGACCATCTGAACACGTATTTTCGCAAATGACCCGCTAAAGTAGCATAAACTACCTTAACGAGTCATAACGGATCAAAAGCACTTAGGATCCTTTCCAAATCAGAATATTAAGTTTATTTAACCATTTCTTATGAGTTCCAACGCTCATTTGTTTTACAAGACTTCATTCTATCTGATCCTCCGATTAAAGTCTCGATAATAACATAGTTAGTCGATATTAGGACAAGCTTGAATCAATGAACTCTTGAGCTTTGTTTGATCATTGAAAAAAGGACACCCTAGCAATCCTAGGTGAGTACATAGTCCCCTCTTTTATGTTTTATAAATGTTTTGGGGTGAAACATATGTTCCTATGACTACTTTCGTATTTTCATGACGTTATACATGCTTTGGTTACATAGTGCACATAGTACATGATTTCAATTGCATTTTTTGCTACGTATGTTTACCTAGCATGCCTAGTACATTGATTTCAATTACACTTTTGATTTGTATGTTGACTTAGCATACCTAGTACATGATTTCAAACTTTTTACATATTATATTGACTTAGTATACCTACACATGGTTTCAAAGACATTTTGCTTGGTATATTTACTTAGTATGCCAAGTACATGGTTTAAAACATTTTCATGACATGCTTACATTGTTCAAGACATATTGGTGCGTTGATTATACAATGATACATTCATTAACATAAACCCCGCCGACTGGTAGTATGTGATGGTACCATAGGTTTGACACCCCATTCCCGCTTTCTAGTCGTTTAAAGTATCCATTGGGGAATGACAAAATCCGATGAACATTGATAGACGTTTGTTTTTATAAGGGTTTATCTGATAGTCGACAAGGCTTGAATGTATTCGCCAACAATCCTAATATATGTTTTACAATAAAAGTAATGGTTTATAAAACATTACTTGGTTTAGACAAAACATTTGTTTATTCAAAAATGTTGTTTTATACAAGACATTATGGCTATTCAAGACATGACATTGGTTTTACATAACATTGGTTTATACACGACATTACTTTAGTTTGACAAGACTTTTCGTTGGTTGGTTTATGGTGAGTGACTTAAATATCGAGACATGTGTAATATGATAAAAGCATGGTGGATACATCGTTAGTATTTCCTATATATAAGTGCTTTTATCATATTACTATCATAACATTATCTAACAAGATACAAGACATTTTATACAAAACATGACATTTATACAAGACACGTTTTATACAAGATACAACATTTTCATACAAGACTAGATATATTTTGTTTATTAGATTAACCATGCATCATTTCTTTTATATCATTTGATTTCCATATGATTTCATTAAAGAAATACTTTTATAACGATCCATGGCCAATTTAGTATTAGTCAAACTTTTCTCTTAAATATTCAAAGCCATGAATCGTCAATTCAAAACCTATGTTACTCACCGATATTTTTATACTAACGTACCAATTTTCACATATATTTCAGGATACATTTTTTGATGAATTAGATGCAAACTTTACATATTATGGACACGGGCCTTAGTGACTTTAAAATCCGAAATACAAATTAATTGTATTTCATTTCTATTATTTCAAGACTGTCACACCCTCAATTTCCACTTGCAGAGTTTTACCGCGAGGCGTGTGATCAACCAGAATCTGAGACACTAGTAATATCGATCGACTCTACATGATTTATTTAAACGTTTTACAAAAAACATTTGTTTAACATTCATAGTTATTTTCAAATTATCTTAGTTTCAAAGTTTAGCGGAAGCATTAGCTTCAAAGTTTAGCGGAAGCATTAGAGTAAAGTAAAGTAACGGCCACCAACATAAACGCCAAAACCAAAAATCCCAAACAATATTCGTAAATAAGACTCGATAAAAATGTCTTGATCAATGCAGGTGAGCACACCTAGCGCTCCTAGCGTCCTGAGAAACATGTAAAGAAACACGTGTCAACATTAAAGAAGAGTGAGTTCACAGGTTTTTATAAGTTCACAAGTTCGGTTAAATATTTGCTTTCCCCGTTATCCCTAACCCGGGATAACGATATAGTTCCATTATTCCTAACCCGGAATAATAATGTTGGTTCGTAATTAAGTTAAATGTTAACATGTAGGTAGCGAGCCTAAAGTTACGTCACATAAGAGTTCGCGATCGAAGCTGACTGTTGTTGCCTCAGTGTTGCCAGGCCTATCACTGACCGTGGCGAAAGTTAGGCCAAATTAATCACCCGTTGACCATTCCCGGTCGACTAGCGCAACTAGCTCGGGTGGGGCTTGTCGGGCCCAGTAGTACTACTTATAATTTCCCCGCTATCTAACCAAATACTAAAGATCCGAGAGTTTGTTGAGGACTTCCGTGATTAGCTACTTAGTGACCATAACGTACATTAACATTAACTTAGTTACCGAGTAGTTTAACGACGTTAATTTCGCATAACGTAAAAGATAGAGTTATAGAGTGTATACATGTTTCTCCCCTTGTTGTTTAAAACCGGATAAAATAGAGGTCGTGAACTCACCTTAAATTGCTCGGTTAGAATAACACAAAAGTAGCAAATGATGGAACCGCTAATCGCGTCCTAACATGCCAACCGATTTAAAGTTAATGTGTGAACACACTAATACAAAACCCTACGCATAACTAATACACAGTGTGGCACACGTAATAACCAATTCGAAAACACAATCATGCATGCAAAGTATCATCATACCAAAATAATGATCAAACCAACTTGTCATAAACACAAATTAACTCATACAACACTTAGGTACACACAATCGCAAGTTATCATGTTTCAGCTTGTACGCTCATAACTGGGCTGTTTTCGAGGGTTTTTATAAAATTGTTCCAACGTTCCAAAAATTCCAATTTTTTTTACAAGAGGTGTCAACAAAAATGTAAAATTTTATGTAAAATTTTCAAGTAACGCTTTACCAGTTGTTTATAAATATTTATATACTAGGCTGCAGTCAGATTCGTCGCTTTCTGACTGCAGTCCACGGGAAAAATTATTTAAAAATCATCGTTCATCCAATTAACAAAATTCTAGTGGGAGGTTTCCGGAAATTCCCGTCTCTAGTTACTATACAATTTTCGTGACCCAACCCTCTACAGACTATGAGATCCGACTCGATAAACAACTAGCAAATTTTGCAGAATTTACGTAGCTTCAGCTGCTACACTAAATGACCACTTAAAAATAGCAAACAACCACAAAAATATATGAATCCGGTGCCAACAGAAGCGTTTTTCAAAAATACACGTTTTAGGCTTCAGAAAATGCACTTTTCGATAAATACTAATTAGGTTACAGCCGATTGAAGTTGGCTGTAAATGTCATTCAGCAAACAGTTTTCGACTTTTATCGCATTAGAACATGCTTAAACGATCATGACGCTTAATAACAATGATTAACAACAGGTTATTTATCAAATATCATCATGTATATCAATATTCATGCAAACCCTAATTATATAACATGATCTTTATCACTAAAACGCAGCCTATGATTTTCGTATTCATCATAACATCACAATCGCAAAGCTTCGCACAATCATCCAAACTAATCATAAATGACACCATTTTTCATCCTAATAATCCTACCATTACACACAATCATGATCAAGATTATACAAACCCTAATGTGAATCGCAAAACAATTAAACCCTAACCTTGAAACGATGATGATTAGCGAACCGGGACAAGATTGGAATCAATCTGGGAGTTGGAGGGCTTGCGATCGTGAGAGGGGGGGGGGGAGGGCTGCCGTCGGTTCTCCTTGGGACTAGGGTTTGTTGTTTTTTTTTGAAACTATAACATGCATACATACAAATATATAGCACAAAGGAAAAGAAGGGGAAAGGGGTGGGGGGCGCGACCGCAAAGGGGGGGGGGTTGGGTAAGTAGCTTGGGCCTCAAGTTTAGGTTAGTTCCTTGGGCCGCAAGGAAGTGAGGTCGACACATTTCGCGGCTCGGTTCGGTTCGGCTGTTTATTTATTATTATTATTTTTTTTTATAACTAATAATCGCGAAATCAAGGCGTGATACAATAATCTACAAAATATACAAACGTTTAATAACACATAGCACGTAATTCACCCAATAAATTCACAAAGTTAGCGTAGTTATTGCGAGCGTGTAATTTAATTCTCCGAATTAAATCAGCGTAGGAATGAATAACCGTGAAGTAGCGCGTTTAAGATACCTGAAAAGCCGGGATGTCGCATTATCCCCATGTTGAAAGAATTTTCGTCCCGAAAATTGAGTAAACGCGGTTTAGAATGCAACGCACAAAGATTCAGTTTGTTAGTACTAGTACAAGTCATTCCCAGGCTGTCACATCATCCCTATTTTGAAAGAATTTCGTCCCGAAATTTAGTTGGTGGTAACGTCAGATTGCTGCTCAGCTGCAAAAAGGTGTGGGTATTTGCTTTTCATTTGGTCCTCTCTTTCCCACGTGAACTCCGGTCCACGCTTAGAGTCCCAACGAACCTGGACAATCGGTATCTTGCTGTGCCTTCGAGTCTTGATCTCACGATCCATGATCTCGATAGGTTGTTCCACAAAATGCAGTTACTCATCCACTTGAATCTCATCCAATGGAATGACTAGGGTCTCATCTGATAGGCACTTCTTCAGATTGGACACGTGGAAAACGTTGTGAACTCCACTGAGGTCGGTAGGAAGGTCTAACTGATAAGCTACGTGCCCGATACGCTTCGAGATCACAAATGGGCCTACGTACCGTGGGTTTAGTTTGCCTCGTTTCCCAAAACGGATTACACCCTTCCAGGGTGACACCTTCAGTAGGACGCGGTCGCCTACTTGAAATTCGAGCGGTTTGCGTCATTGATCAGCGTAGCTTTTCTGTCGATCTCGTGCCGCTGCCATGCGGCTTCTGATTTGCACAATCTTTTCAGTAGCCTCAAGTATCAACTCAGGACCTGTGAGTTGACTGTCATCGACTTCTGCCCAACAGACCGGTGATCTACATTTGCGACCGTAGAATGCTTCAAACGGTGCTGCCTGAACACTCGTATGGTAACTGTTGTTATACGAGAATTCCACTAAAGGCAGATGGATTTCCCAACTGTTCCCGAAGTCTACCACACATGCCCTATGCATGTCGTCTATGGTCTGAATGGTCCTTTCACTTTGACCATCCGTCTGAGGGTGATAAGTTGTGCTCATATCTAAGCGTGTACCCAACGCTTTCTGAAGTGACTGCCAAAAGTTGGACGTGAAACGAGCATCTCTGTCTGAGATGATGGATGTTGGCACCCCGTGCCGAGAAACTACTTCCTTAATGTAGATGCGAGTCAACTTATCCATCTTATCTGTTTCTTTGATCGCTAGGAAGTGTGCGGACTTAGTTAGACGATCCACGATTACCCAGATGGTATCGCAACCACCCGGAGTTCGCGGGAGTTTAGTGATAAAGTCCATCGAGATCTGATCCCATTTCCATACTGGGATCTCAGGTTGATGAAGTAGCCCTGATGGCTTCTGGTATTCCACCTTGACTTTCGCACAAGTCAAACACTTGCTCACGTAGGTGGCTATATCTGCTTTCATGTTGGGCCACCAGTACGCGACTTTAAGGTCTTGATACATCTTATCCGAACCAGGATGGACCGAGTATCGGGATTTGTGAGCTTCATCCATAACTAACTTCCTGAGGTCTCCGTAGAGAGGTACCCATATACGATTCATGAAATACCGGGCACCATTGGGCTTCACTTCCCAATCGCGTTCCATCTATCCCACAGATTCGGCCTTGATGTTTTCTTCCTTAACTGCTTCTAGCTGTGCGTCGCGTATCTGTTCGGGTAACCCTGAATGAATTGTGAACTGTAGTGCTCGTACCCGACGAGGTTTCAAGTGCTCCTTTCTACTGAGGGCATCAGCTACCACGTTAGCCTTACTCGGGTGATACCGAATGGCACATTCATAATCGTTCAGGAGTTCGACCCAGCGACGCTGTCGCATGTTCAACTCCTTCTGGTCAAAGATATGCTGGAGGCTCTTGTGATCCGTGTAGATAGTGCACTTTGTTCCTTATAGATAGTGTCTCCAAATCTTAAGTGCAAACACAACTGCTCCCAATTCCAGGTCATGTGTTGTGTAGTTTTTCTCGTGAACCTTCAACTGTCGGGATGCATATGCGATGACCTTATCACGTTGCATGAGTACGCATCCCAATCCCTGAATGGAAGCGTCACAATATATCACAAAATCATACGTCCTTTCTAGCAAGGACAAGATGGGCGCACTGCAAAGTTTCTGCTTCAGCAATTGAAATATTGCTTCCTGATTGTCACCCCAAGCATACTTGGTACCCTTCTTAGTGAGAGTGGTAAGCGGTTTGTGTGATCTTTGAGAATCCCTCGATGAAACGTCTGTAGTAACCAGCCAAACCCAAAAATTGGCGGATCTCTGTCGGTGTCCTGGGTGCTTCCTAGTTCTTTATAGCTTCGATCTTGGCGGGATCAACGTGTATACCCTTTTCATTCACGATATACCCGAGGAACTGAACTTCTCGAATCTAGAAATCACACTTCGAAAACTTGGCATAGATTTTCTCCTGTTGAAGTAGTTCCAGCAATAATCGTAGATGCTCAGCATGTTCTTCTTCACCCTTAGTGTAGACGAGTATATCATCAATGAACACGATGACAAACTTGTCGAGATACGGCTTACACACGTGGTTCATGAGGTCCATGAACATCGTGGGTGCATTGGTGAGACCGAAGGGCATGACCAAGAACTCATAATGGCCATACCGAGTACGAAATGCCGTCTTGGAGATATCCTCATCCCTGACGTGTAACTGGTGATACCCGGACCATAGATCAATCTTAGAGTAGTAGCTTGACCCTTTAAGCTGGTCGAAGAGATCGTCGATGCGAGGTAATGGGTATCGGTTCTTGACGGTAACCTTATTGAGTTCCCTATAGTCGATGCACATGCGAAGGTCCCGTCCTTCTTCTTGACAAAAAGGACCGGAGCTCCCCATGGCGAAGTACTGGGTCGGATAAATCCTTTTTCTAACAATTCCTGAAGTTGGATAGACAACTCCTGTAGCTCTGCTGGGGCTAAGTGGTACAGGGCCTTGGACATAGGAGTTGCATGGTTCGCCAATTCGATTTCAAACTCCACTTGTCGATGTGGTGGAAGACCAGGTAACTCCTCTGGAAACACGTCGGAAAAATTACGGACGACGGGGATATCTTCAACCCGCTTCTCGTCCTTAGGCTGCTCGGTGACCAGTGCGAGCAAAGCGAAGGAGTTCTTTCTCCGAAGATACTTCTGAGCTTGCATGAAAGAAATGATGTTTGTGACGGTGCCTGCCTTCTCGCCTTGCACTGTCAAGACTTCGTCGTTAGAGAGCGGAATACAGATAGCTTTCTCGAAACAGAGAACTTCAGCTCGGACGTCAGATAGCCAGTCCATTCCGGCTACCAAGTCAAAACTACCCATGGTAGTTGTCATCAGATCAATGGTAAAGGTGTGACCCGCGAGTTTAAGTTGACAACCGGTTACTAAATGGGTCACATCTACAGATTTACCATCGGCTAGCTCTATGACGTAAGGGGTCTCTAGGGGTTTAGGCATGAGATTTAGATTCTTCCTAAAAGACTCAGATATAAAACTCTTATCCGCACTCGTATCAAAAAGTATAGTAGCAAAATGATCGTTAAGGGGAAACTTACCGGTGACCACATTCGAGTCGTTTATGGCCTCTCCGCGGCCCAGCGTGAATGCACGACCTTTGGCACCTCCTGTGCCACCATTTCCATTGTTGCCATTGTTGTTATTGTTGTGGTTGTTGTTGTTGTGAAGCTGCGGGCAGTCTCGCTTGAAATGGGCAGTGCTACCGCACTGATAACATCACCGGTTGTTACCTTGCTGTTGACCCTGGTGCTGATTCTAATTTTGTCGAGACATGATTTCCCCGTGACAATCCTTTGCCGCGTGTCCCGCTTTTCCACATCGTTGGCAGCGATTTTCGGCGCAAGGGCCATGATGATGGAGGTTACAACGGTTACATTGCGGCTTTCGACCCACATAGCCGCTTGAGTTTTGGGTGTTGTTGGCAGACTGATTATTGTGACCCAGATTGTTGTTGAAATTGTTGGACCGCTTCTGGTTTCCTTGTTGTGGATGGGCTGACGAAGACTGTCGAGCAGGTGAGTCTTCAAATTTTCTTTTGTTATCAGGGGCAACTTCGGTTGCACCCCGAGGTGGCAATATCCTTTGGTCCACCACCTTATCGGTGAGTTTATGCGCCAGCCTGATCGCTTGATGCTCCGTCGTAGGGTTGCTAGACATTACCATGCCCTGGATCTCAGGGACCAGACCCCCAAGATAAAACTCAAGTTGTTTTTCGACGGTGTTAGCCAGATCAGGACATAGGAACACCAGATCATGATGTTTGGCCGTGTACGCTTCAATTTCAGACCCTACCATCTTGTGGTTCCATAACATTTGCTCCAACTGCTGAACTCTGTCCCACGGACAATATTCCTCCTTGATTAGGGCCTTAAACTCGGTCCAGGCCGTTGCGTTCGCCGCAACAAGTCCACACGTTTGGACTTGTGCGTTCCACCAGGTTAATGCCCCATCTTCCAACGTTGAGGCAGCATACTTGACCTTATTGGCTTCAAGGCAATTGCACATCTCGAACACCGATTCAGACTTTTCAATCCAACAAATCAGTCCTATGGGTCCGTCCACACCCGTGAACTTGCTCGGTTTTGCATCAAGGAACATCTTGTAGGGGTTAAGACCCCCTCCTGGAGACAGAGGATAGGTAGTCAGCGAGAAAGTCTACTAGCCCAACTATTAGATTTTCCCATGAAAATTTAATAATGGTTACCTGCTGGTGGGTTTTGAACACCTGCCAGAGCAGCTTTCACGTGTTCTTGGATTAATGCGGCCAGTTCTTTAGGTGACATGTTGAGGTTTCCGTGACGACCAGTTGCCATTTCAGATCTTCGCAAGACAACACAAACACACACCGATAAGTATATATATCCAATATAGTTATCATACTCCACTTCAATAATCACACGAGGTATGTCAACCCAACAAATTAAACAATCTAAAGGAACATTCGATTAAATAATTTGCAATGTCTCACAAAATACCAACCAAACATCTCAGTTTAATTATAAAATTTCAAGTTCGAACATAAGTGGAAACAAACAAACTAAAGGAAACAAAACAGGGATTGGCGAGACGAGTTAGTCATCTACGTCTCCATCTCCTAAGTCGCTATCGTTGCCGTCATCCTCGGCGGCGTTTTCAGCTTCAACAGCCGGGTCCTGTTCCGGCTCTTCTTCCTCCGGATCCTCCTCCGGGTCTTCCTCTGGATCCTCCTCTTGGTCTTCCTCTGGATCCTCCTCCTCTTCCTCTACCGGCGCTGGAGGGGCCGGTGCTGGTGTGGGTACTTGGACAGGTGGTGCTTGGTTCTGCTTCAGTTCTTGAATCCTCCAACTGGACTCAAGAACTCTGTCTTCGAGCCAATCAGCCCTCAGCTGCTCAGCACGAAGATCCTTAGCTAAAATGTTGCGAACTTTCTTATTCTCATATTGCTCTTCCTCGAGCTCTCCAGTTTTACCAGTTAGTGGACGTATCATCCATCCTTGTGCTTCGATAGTCTCCTGCATTCTCTCTAGCTGTTCTTGTTGTTCCTTAACATATCCCTAAGTAGATCGTCCCCTACTCCTAACGAGTTGACCGGTTCGACCGGTATAGCCGTGGTCGGATGGGAGGATGACTCCCCTCCTAGAGCGAGTCTTTTCCTAGCAGATGAGCGTGTCTCCACGCCTTGAGGTGGTGAGGGTTTGACCAAGGGTGCCTTCCCCGGCGCCCTTGATTGTCGAGATTTTTTGGATGATGATGATGACATACCCTGCTGGGTTGGTGTAGTTAGTTACGAGTTGCGTGCATCACAATATACATATATAAGTCACATAAAACAATTGTAGTATAACGCATAACAAGATATCATAATTCGATGCCAACTAAGTTTAGTGTCATGTATCTGCTATAGTTTAGGTCTACTTTTAATGCCAACCTGGTTCTCTATAGCTAGAGGCTCTGATACCAATCTGTCACACCCTCAATTTCCAGTTGCGGAGTTTACCGCGAGGCGTGTGATCAAACCAGAATCTGAGACACTAGTAATATCGAACGACTCTATATGATTTATTTAAACGTTTTCCAAAAACATTTGTTTAACCATTCATAGTTATTTTCAAATTATCTTAGTTTCAAAGTTTAGCAGAAGCATTAAAGTAAAGTAAAGTAACGGGTGCCAACATAAACGCGAAAATCGAAAATCCCAAACAATATTCGTAAATAAGGCTCGATAAAAATGTCTTGATCAATGCAAGTGAGTGCACCTAGCGCTCCTAGCGTCCTGAGAAACATGTAAAGAAACAAGTGTCAACATTAAATAAGAGTGAGTTCACAGGTTTTATAAGTTCACAAGTTCGGTTAAATGTTTGCTTTCCCCGTTATCCCTAACCCGGGATAACGATATAGTTCCATTATTCCTAACCTGGAATAATAATGTTGGTTCGTAATTAAGTTCAATGTTAACATGTAGGTAGCGAGCCTAAAGTTATGTCACATAAGAGTTCGCGATCGAAGCTGACTGTTGTTGCCTCAGTATTGCCAGGCCTATCACTGACCGTGGCGAAAGTTAGGCCAAATTAATCACCCATTGACAATTCCCGGTCGGCTAGCGCGACTAGCTCGGGTGGGGCTTGTCGGGCCTTGTAGTACTACTATAATTTCCCCACTATTTAACCCAATACTAACGATCCGAGAGTTGGTTGAGGACTTCCGTGGTAAAGCTACTTAGTGACCATAACGTACATTAACATTAACTTAGTTACCGAGTAGTTTAACGACGTTAATTTCGCATAACGTAAAAGATAGAGTTATAGAGTGTATACATGTTTCTCCCCTTGTTTTAAACCGGATAAAATAGAGGCCGTGAACTCACCTTAAATTGCTCGGTTAGAATAACACAAAAGTAGCAAATGATGGAACCGCTAATCGCGTCCTAACATGCCAACCGATTTAAAGTTAATGTGTGAACACACTAATACAAAACCCTACGCATAACTAACACACAGTGTGGCACACGTAATAACCAATTCGAAAACACAATCATGCATACAAAGTATCATCATACCAAAATAATGTTCAAACCAACTTGTCATAAACACAGATTAACTCATACAACACTTAGGTACACACAATCGCAAGTTATCATGTTTCAGCTTGTACGCTCATAACTGGGCTGTTTTCGAGGGTTTTTATAAAATTGTTCCAACGTTCCAAAAATTCCAATTTTTTTTACAGGAGGTGTCAACAAAAATGTAAAATTTTATGTAAAATTTTCAAGTAACGCTTTACCAGTTGTTTATAAATATTTATATACTTGGCTGCAGTCAGATTCGTCGCTTTCTGACTGCAGTCCACGGGAAAAATTATTTAAAAATCATCGTTATCCAATTAACAAAATTCCAGTGGGAGGTTTCCGGAAATTCAAGTCTCTAGCTACTGTACAATTTTCGTGACCCAACCCTCTACAGACAATGAGATCCGACTCGATAAACAACTAGCAAATTTGGCAGAATTTACGCAGCTTCAGCTGCTGCACTAAATGACCACTTAAAGATAGCAAACGACCTCAGAAAAATATGAATCTGGCGCCATTAGAAGCTTTTTTCAAAAATACACGTTTTAGGTTTTAGAAAATCCACTTTTCGATAAATAATGATCAGTTACAGCCAATTGAAGTTGGCTGTAAATGTCATTCATCAAACAGTTTTCGACTTTTATCGCATTACAACATGCTTAAACGATCATGACACTTAATAATAATGATTAACAACAGTTTTATTTGTCAAATATCATCATGTATATCAATATTCATGCAAACCCTAATTATATAACATGATTTTTATCACTAAAACGCAGCCTATAATTTTCGTATTCATCATAACATCACAATCGCAAAGCTTCGCACAATCATCCAAACTAATCATAAATCACAACACTTTTCATCCTAATAATCCTACCATTACACACAATCATGATCAAGATTATACAAACCCTAATATGAATCGCAAAACAATTAAATTCTAACCTTGAAACGATGATGATTAGCGAACCGGGACAAGATTGGAATCAATCTGGGAGTTGGAGGGCTTGCGATCGTGAGAGAGTGGGGGGGGGGCTGCCGTCGGTTCTCCTTGGGACTAGGGTTTGTTGTTTTTCTTTTTTTTTGAAACTATAACATGCATACATACAAATATATAGCAGAAGGGAAAAGAAGGGGAAATGAGGTGGGGGGCGCGACCGCAAAGGGGGGGGGGGGGTTGGAGTAAGTAGCTTGGGCCTCAAGTTTAGGTTAGTTCCTTGGGCCGCAAGGAGGTGAGGTCGACACGTTTCGCGGCTCGGTTCGGTTCGGCTATTTATTATTATTATTATTATTATTATTTTTATAACTAATAATCGCAAAATCAAGGCGTGATACAATAATCTAAAAAATATACAAACGTTTAATAACACATAGCACGTAATTCACCCAATAAATTCACAAAGTTAGCGTAGTTATTGCGAGCGTGTAATTTAATTCTCCGAATTAAATCAGCGTAGGAATGAATAACCGTGAAGTAGCGCGTTTAAGATACCTGAAAAGCCGGGATGTCACAAAGACATTGTAATTCGTTATTCAATAAAATAAAACTTTAAGTACCATGTGTTGTGAAAAAATTTGTAACGTGACTCCCCAAGTGTTTCTGTTGCGTGTTGTTTTTACATGATTTGGGGTGTTACATCCGCTTCTTGCCTTTGTTGTTGTTTCTTAGGGTTTTGGATGGGGTAGGCTCAATTGTGACATCGGTGGTAGCTTGGTGAGCATTCTTTGATGGAGCCTTGGTGGAGGCTTCATTAAGAACGTGGTTATGGTTAAGCTTGGCGGCTAATTGGAAGGTACCATCGAGCGTTTTAGAGGAAGCGGCGTCGGCAAGGCTCATGAGGTGAGGAGGAAGGCAGCGTATGTATTTTGCAATATCCTCCTCGGTAGTGTTAATTTGACTAGGGAAAATTGCACCAAGCTATTTGAAATGGGCCGTGAGGCCAGCATTGTCGTTCCCAATTTGCGTAAGGTTCCAGAACTTGTTCTCGGGTTTTTGGCGTTCGTGAGGAGGACAAAATTCCTTCTCCATATGTTGTTTAAGGTCGGCTCATAAGAGGGCTGTGCGGCTTCGTTGCCTCGTGCGTTACGTACGGAGGTCCACCAATCGAGAGCCCTCGATCGGAAGACGCCTGTCATGTTAATCATACGCAAGTGGTCAAATGGGTCACTTAAACTAAAGACTAGGTCGAACATGACAATTCTACCAAATTCTCTATAGTTATGGCTCTGATACCAATCTGTCACACCCTAACCGATGGCAGAAACATTAGAGTGAGACGAAATAGATTGCTCGAGACATCATAACACTATTGTGTCAATATCTAAATTCAAAACCGATTTCATTTCATTGATAAACATAGTCAAAACATTACAAGGAAACAAAATACAACACGGATAAATTCAAATACAACAAAAGTTTGACATAACTATATAACATAATCTAGAAATTCTAAATGCGTTTCTAGTGTCGTCCCTACTAAATTTCTTCATAAACATCATCATCAACCTGCAACATGTTTAAAAGTATAGTTCAACACAAAAGCATTGGCGAGTACACAAGTTTGATATAGCATAAGTATGTAAAAGCGTTTAAACAAATCCACATGGCAAAATAGTATACTAGATTATTTTAAACATGGCATGTGATTATACAAGTCAATCCTCTAAGTGTCACCGCAATAATAGAATATTTACCATGACCTCAAGAATGTTCCAAGTATACAAATCACGTATTATATATCTTAGCATGTATGATGGATTGTTTGTGTTCGCAAAAGTTTAAGTGTGAGTTGTGTAATTTAATAGGTATACATATTGCACCCAAAAGTGTAAAGCGTAAAAAGGGTGTTCGAGTGTACTCACGGTTTTTGCAAAGCTTCCTTTGTTAAATCCCCTGAAGAGTTTGGTTGTTTGGAGGACGGAACATCGAGTTATCCTAAACGAGGAAACATAGGTGTGTGAGTATTGGAATGATAATGGGGGACTTGAATTAGGAGCTTAAAGTATGTAAAAAGTATGTATTCAAGAAAGTAATTATCTAGACATTAACTTTGGTTTTGACACTATAAATCTCATAAAGGTGATTGCGGTTTCATGGGTCATGCCCAATAGAATCGCAACGAGAAGGTTAAGTCTTAGATAATATAACCTAATGTTGTAGGACCGATCCTTGATGCTAAGGAACCTAAATTTGATATCTAACGTCCATAATAGCGGAAATATTACATCGTGTTTACCAATAGACAAGAATTAATCAGTTTAACATCAGTTTTATTGATTAAACATCAACAGTACAAACTGACAGAGTTTCGGCTCCAAAATGCCAAAGTTACAAATGAGTGAGGCATGCCAGCTACTTATAGAGTAATAAGTTCGCCTAAGGAAGACCCAAGTTCGCCCGAACTTGCCTTAGAAAGTTCGGCCGGACTTGACCAAACATGTCATTATGGGGGAACTTACCCTCAATCTACATAAGTACATCATTTTGCTAGCCTATCCAACTCTATTCTATACACACTCGATATAAGACATAGACATAGACATTATGCACCAACAGACTCCCCCTTGGATATCGTCTTCGTCTTGTATCAGTCTTCAAAACTCTGTCTTCATAACAAACATTAACGCACACGACCGAAGAAGTTCTTGTAAGGCTTCTTTCGTCGTTCTTGTTTAGGATCTGGCGTCTGGTCTGTAGGAGGCACTTTGTTCATATGCTGAAATCTTCTAATACTAGCCTTCCTAGTTTTCTCATGAATAGCTTCGAGACGCTTCTCCTCTTTCAGGAATTCAACTCTTTCTAAATTCCTCTAACTTGTTTGCCACATCTTTCCTGAATTTACTTCACGTGCATAGCAAACATTCACAACTTTCTGATACTGCATCGCTTGTACCTTTTACGTTCTTCAAATACGATCTTGCTATAAAAAAGGCATTTCATATCTTCTCTCTAGCAGTTAACCAACCACAAAGGATCTAAAATCCTGATTGTTCTCCATAACCCCCTCATGCCCTGAGAACCAGGTATCTCAACTCTTTCCTTCGTAATATCCAAGTGTTCTTCAAACTTTAAAACAATAACAGCTTCACAAGTAGATGGATCTATCTGCCACCACTTGAAAAATGGATAGAAGTTTTGCTCAATCGGCATCAATGGCCTGTTTTTCATGGCTCTAAGTTGCTTCATTATCAATGTAATGTCTTTCTCCCCTGTTTTCTTGTTAGTCTTGATTCGAAGACCTGGAATGAATGGCTTCCAATATCTGAATCCTTTGACCGCTTCATACTTTTCAACTTCCACAATAACTGATCAATCACTTTCATGTGATATGTAACATTAACGGTCTGAACCAGCTCTTCCACATCCCAATATGGTAACGTCTTGAAATCAGCAAGATACTTGAAGTATTGCACTCCAAATTCTCTTTTGATTGCATATACATTAAGTTCCTTGAACCAACCCCAGCTTAAGATATCTCCCAATGACACATCTTTGTCTCTGGTAAAGAATGCTAGAGGACGTCGAACTTACGTTCACGCGGCATTTCTTTAAACCAAGACTTCTTTGCTTGAGCTATATCTTCTTTCGTCATCTGCTTTGGTACTTTACCTTCTCGAACTGATTCCTCTATCTTTTCTTTTAACAAGTCTTCGTCTAGCTGCTTGTACATCTCCTCAAATGAAGGAAAACTATCTGTTTTAGGACTGACATACTTTGCAGTTTGATCTGTTTCATCATCAGAACACCAATCTTCAACAATCACTCTATTGTACTCATCAGCTTCAAATCTTCTAACATACTGATAATCATTCGGCTCAAATGTGTTAACATTCAATACATCCTATTCAAAATCAAACTTAGATTTTCAGCTTCAACTTCGATCAACTTAGCCAAATCTTCCTTTGTATAGTTGTGCATATACTCGCCTACCTCCACATTATGCTCTAACGTCAACAATAAAGGCTTAGTAGGTATTGCAGTAACAGGCTTTGCAAATCTTTCAACATTAGACATATCAACATCATCTGATGGCCCTGTCTGCTCTGATTCCCCCTCAATTTTATCATCCAGCCTATTTGATTCATCATCCATCAGCGAAGAGAAATCAAATTCATCTGAGACTTTAGCTTTAATAATTTTCAGACCAACACCACCCTGATCATAATCATCGTCACCATCAGCAACATTCCAATCCTCATACTCAGAATCATCTTTCTGTTCATCATTATCTTCATCCTCTTTCTCTGCTTCTTCATCGTCCTTATCTTCAGAAGCAACGATAGGATCAGAAGGCTTGACAGATTTGTCAACCTTTGGAATATCAGACTAATAAGATATAACAACATTTTCTTCAACAGATTTCTCTGCAGCTTCAGAAGACTTAGGGGCTTCACCCTGAACACTTTTTCCTTTACCACTAGCTGCTAACTCTTTCTCAGCTCTTTCTTTTACTTCCTGTTGATCTAGACGATCATATTCGGCGATGAAATCGATATTCAGAGCAATACTTTCTGCATCCTGGAAAATCTACGATCATTTAGGACTTGAATTGACTTCAGATCAGCAATCTCAGTATGCAGCTTTTCATTTGCATCCTACAAACTCTCGATCAAAGCTTTAAAGTATTCTCATTCATTCTCCAATACTTTCACTTTATCGTCCAACATCTCTTTTTCAACATTACTTTGATTCATTTTCTGAATAAGCTCAGCTTTGTCCTCCTCATTCTTTGCCACTTCTTCTTCTAACACCTTCACACGCTTTTCAAGAAGTTCAACGTTTGTCTCTGGAAAGACATCATTCAGATCTTGAAGACTTATTGGATCATTCTGGATATCACCAAACAGATTAGGCCATGGAGTAGACTTTGGAGTAGCAGTCTGTGATGTAGTCTTCTTTGGAGTAGACACAGGAGGTTCTTGTGTGGCTCCTTGCCTTTCAGCTTGAGATGAGATAATCACATGAGGTTCTTGTGTGACTCCTGGACGTTCAGCTTCACTTGTAACTTCCACAGGAGGTTCTTGTGTAACTCCTCTCTCCTGTGCGCCAGAAGGTTCTTGTGTAACTTCTGCGCTTTTCAGCTTACCTTTATAACGTTTACTAACAACTTTTTGAACTTTCTTCTTTTTCTTGCCATTTGTCTGAGGAGACCCTGTAGTCTTTGTCGAAGAAATAGTTGTATACTTTACACGTTTAGCTTTTTTCTTTGGTCTTTCCTCATCAGAATCTCTCTCAGGATTTGGATCAAAATCAGCATCCATTCTTTCTCCTTTTCTGCTCTAATTTCAGCCTCTGATTTTTCTGGCTCTTTCACTGGAGTTTCTTTAGAATCATCATCGTTCTCTGAAGTAGCCGAAATAACATCCTCTTGTGTTGATTTTTCAACCTCTTGACTTTCAACAACTACTGCAGCACTCGAACCTGCTTCAGCTTGAATATTTTCTGGTTCTTCTTCATTTATGAGTATTGTATCGACTTTCTTTGCAGCTCGTTTCTTTTTTGGCTTTTCAACTTCAGCCTATAAGAACCATTCACTCCGAGACTTAGGCTTGAAATCTTTGAACCATTCTTTCTCTGCCTTCAACTCTATTTCATCATCGCTTCCGTCTTTTCTCAATTTATTGTCTGACGGCGCAATATAATTTGAGTCTTTAATTGCTCCAAACACTGGCTTAGCAACAGGAGCTGACGCTTGCTTCTAAAACTTTAAGAGCTTCTTCACCATTGTATCATCAATGTGACTAAGATACAGCACATCATTCGGATTCTGTGCAATATTAGTGAATTTCTCATCTATCAACATTTGCACTAACCTCGGATAAAGACATAACCTTGAGTCATCCATGTTTTTCGACATAAGTGTGAAAACAAGCTTTGAGTAGTTAAACAGCTTCTTCAGAATCAGTGTCGTTGCCATACAGGCCATATAATCTTGCACGTCGTCAAGGCCTGCCTTTCGATGACTAAAAGTATGGATAATCGCATGCATTAAGAGCTTGTAGGGGTTTGGCACTTCCCCTTGTAACCCATTCTATAAAAACACCCTCTGACCATATTTTCATCAAGGAATATCGGATCGTCTTTATCATCGTTGAACAGTAGGATCCGTCGAATATCGTCTTCTGTAACTGTAATAGGTTTGACTTCATTCCCGACGTGTATAGAAGATGTAATGGTCTTTTTATCTTCATTGAGACTCGTGTTCGTCCAGAAATGGTACGTGTGAGATCTATAAGACACTATGCGCTCCGTTATGGCTCGATGAATAGGGCTTTCCTTTAGAAACTTCAATACACTGTCGTATTCTTTCAAAGATGGACATGTCGTCTTGTCGAGTGTAATGCACGTGTTATGGAATTTTGAGAAGTCCATAGCAATCACCCTTGCTGGTTCTTGAATCTGAAAAACGACAAAAACAATTAGCACATAATACGAGAAAATGTTTCAAAAATTTCCCAACACATTTTTATCAAATTCGGGTGAACTTGATAAGTGTTTAGCAAAACTGATTTGATCAAGTTTGTCCGAACATGCCTATCTAACATGTTTAACCTTCAATTATAAGTTCAGGCGAACTTATATACATGACAATTTTCAGAGATCAAATCTAAGTTCGGTCGAACATGTGATAAAGTCTGAATTAACAAGTTTTTATACAAGTTCGGTCGAACTTGTATTTGATTCATTTATTCAGATTGATTAACAAGTCCGTTCGAACTTGATTAACAAGTTCGGCCGAACTTATCATCTTCTTCACATCAAAACTGTTAACCATATCACCAACCATTTCAATCAAATTAAACCCATTTCTACGGTCGATTTTAAGTTTTTAACAAGATTTTAAGTTCAATTTTGTCATTACATTCCTAGATCTATCAGTTTTTAACAATTCAGATATAGATTCGTTCAATTAACGTCTAGTTTACGGTTAAAATCACAAATACACACCTCTTCCATTGAAAGTGGTGTGCTAATCACCAAGTTCAATTCAAATTTGGGCTGAGTAACGATTCTTTCTTGGCAATTTCGCTCAAATCTCTCAAATGCTTAAGTTCGCTCAGAGTATTGACGTTTGCACAAATGAGTTCGACCGAACATGCTTAGATACTTATACCATGGCAAGTTCGGGCGAACTTGCTGAGCCCAAGTCAATAAGCCCATCATAAGTCTGGGCGAACTTAAGTTTCATTAAAACAGCCATTCACTTGCAAGTTCGGTCGAACTTGCTGTAATGATAAACTATATTCAGTTTAGCAAGTTCGGCCGAACTTGCCAAACCCAACTTCAAACATTTTTCAAATTTTACAATTTAACCCCTGAACTTTTCAACTTTAAACAATTATGAAAATTCACTCAGTTGACCAAGTCCAAGTTAATGACCTTGGTTAACCGATTTGTCTGCTGAGTCCAAGTTAATGACCTCGGTTTAACCCGTTACGAACAAACTGTTGAATTTTCAAAATCAAAGTTTCAAATTTATGAACTTTTTATCATTTTGTATTTTTGTAAGTTTATGCTAAAACACACTGAAAATCTTTTTGGTTTTAATTTGTAAAGCTGATAAATTATGTACAAGACAGTGTAAACTATGTACAAACATATTTATAGACATATTTTTGTGAATTCGTGTCTAAATGATCATATCAGTTGATTGAGACATATCACCAGTACCGTTGATCTTTAGATGACTTTAAGCTTTAAACTCGTTTACCTAGATTGTCGATATGTTTGTCCACTTAAACTTTACAACGTTTCTCAACTGTTTCAAGATATGTTATGGTAAGATTTATGAAACTTGACTTATCTGCGGTTCCCACTTCTTGAATATACTCCTGTATCAAGATTCCATAGATTTCATCTTACATGTGAATATAGCATAATTGATATTTGTATCTGCGTTATGCGATGCCTTGAGAGCTCAGGTTAGTACTACCGCACAGACAAAGAGATGAAGGCTCGACTTTAAGGTGTGTTCCATTTGAGGAATCTTTTCAGCACTGCAAATGATTAGATCTTTTAATACTTTTCAAGTTTGCTTGCAGTTTAGGGTTTATAGCGAAAGTATTTAGAAGTTCTAGGGTATTGCTTCCGCAAAATCAGAAGAACTTGTATAAGACTCCAGATATCAACTATCTATAAAGACCTCGTATCTCAGAATCAGGCAATCTCTAAAACAAAATTTCGGATTACTAAGTCCATTTATCCAATATGTGTTAATCCACAAGACTAAGCAGTTGTAAAATTTAGTTTATATCTCGAAAACAGTTTACTGAACGTGTTAAGACTATCGACACATCCGCAGTAAGACTCGTTTCCACTTTTAAACTTTCCATTTTTTAGCATACTGTGATAGTCCACTGATGTACTATCATTTCCTTTTTGTGACACTGAATTCTTTTTGTCCTTTTCAATGTTTTTGTACTTTTTGCATTTTTCAAATTTGGATTTTAAAATTTTCAAATGTTTTTGTATTTTCTCTAACATTTCTCCCCCTAAAATCAAAAACATCTTTTTTGTATTTTAGATTTTAATAAAATTCTAAACTAGAAAGATATATACAAACCAATGTGGATCACGCAAACTCGTCGTCCGATCCGTATTCAACCTCAGCGTCCGCACCTCTCAGCAAACTTTTCATACCATTAATTCTTAACAAGTATTTAAACCGTGATAAAGAAAATGGTTTGGTATAAAAATCAGCCTTTTGTTCGTCGGTGTGGATTTTTTCTATTCGCACCAACTTCTTTTTGTAGCAATCACGAATGAAGTGATAACGAATTTCAATGTGTTTTGTGTGTGAGTGATGAACCAGATTTTTAGTTATATCAATGGCTACCTTATTATCAACATACAGCGGAGTGTCGAGAAATTGTAGACCATAGTCTCTCATCTGCTGTTGTATCCACAGAATCTGTGAACAACAGCTGGAGGCATAGATATACTCACCTTAACAGGTAGAGAGAGCGACCGTAGTCTGTTTCTTACACTGCCAGGTTACCATTCTTGTTCCGAAGAACTGGCATCCCGCTGTAGTCGATTTTGAAGTCAACTTATCTACACCAAAATCAGAATCAGCGTATCCTGCAAGATCGAAATTATCATTCTTCGGGTACCACAAGCCGGTGCTTGGACATCCCTTCAAGTATCTGAAGATTTGCTTCATGATCTGCATGTGTGAAATTCTCGGGCTTGACTGATATCTGGCGCAGAGGCAGGTAGGATACATGATATCTGGGCGCAATGCCGTCCGATACATCAACGATCCTATCATTGATCTGTAGAGCGTCTCATCAACCTTGGCTCCAGTTTCGTCAATGCAAATCCTGTGATAAGAGCAAAAGGAGTATATAATGGCTTCGAGCTTTCCATATCAAACTTCTTCAAGATGTCGTGCACATACTTGGTCTGATGAATGAAAATACCGTCAGGAAGTTGATCTACTTGCAAACCGAGGAAGAATTTCATTTCGCCCATCGAAGACATTTCGAATTTCTTCTTCATGATGCCCTCAAACTCCTTGCAAAGACTATCATTCGTTGATCCAAAGATGATGTCGTCCACATAGATTTGAATGATAATTAGATGATTATCAACTTCTCTGGTGAAGAGAGTGCTATCCATAGTTCCTCTGACAAATCCGTTTCCCACGAGATGATGCGATAACGTCTCGTACCAAGCTCTCGGGGCTTGGTGTAAACCGTAAAGTGCTTTATCAAGAAGATATGCTTTCTTTTGTTGAGTGGATCGAAAAATCCGTGTGGTTGTCTGACGTACACCTTCTCACGTAATTTTTCGTACAGAAAAGCTGATTTGACATCCAACTGATAGACTTTAAATCCCTTCCATGCTGCGAAAGCAAGGAATATTCGAATATATTCTAAGCGAGCTACTGGTGCGTAGACTTCTGTGTAGTCTATCCCTTCCTGCTGGTGAATTTCCTTGATAACAAGTCGAGCTTTGTTTCAAACTATAACCCCTCGATCGTTTCGCTTGCATTTAAAGACTCATTTTGTATCAATCGCTTTCTGATTTTCAGGTAGGTCTACAAGCTTCCACACTCCTAACTTCTCAAACTGCAACAGTTCCTCTTACATTGCTTGCACCCAGTTTTCATCGCCTAGAGCTTCACAAACACTCTTTGGCTACATCTGGAATATTTTAAAACATGAATAGTAGCTATACTCTTGAACAAGAGCAAAACGAGTATAGAAACAACTCAAAGCCTTGTTTATTTAACTCCGTGTTCTCACACTAGTTTGTAATTTGCCTATTATGGAATTTGACAGATGATAAGAATATGATCTTGGCATCACTTCGCCTGGAACAACCATAGTATTCTCTTGATTTGTAATATGTTGATCTACCATTGCTTCAACTTCAGGAGCACTACTCGGGCTTGTAGATTCATTCAATAAATGTGTAATCTGCTCTACTTCTTCATTTGAAGAAGATTCTCCATCGGCGTCAGATGTTGGAGCCTCATCCGATTCTGAACTCTGTGCTTCAGAAATATTAGGATTTACTGTAGTATTGACTAGTTCTGAAATCGGTGTCACTTGATTTGTTTGAACTTCTTGACCATCGCTATTACTTGAACTAGCCTCAGAAGAAGATGATCCTAACGTGGGTTGACTACCACAATCAGTCTGACGATTTGCCCTTGATTTGCTGATTGATGAAGGTAATATAATGCTGCGATTTCTTCATCGGATGGTTCTTCAGGCAAATCAAATGATTTCCACAAGTCTTGATAGTTGAATAACCATGCGTCACCTTTTCTCTGAATAGGATCCGTATAGTTAAAACAATCAACATGCTGCGCTTCAATAACTCTTCTCAATGAAGGAACGTAAACTCTTCGCAATGGACTCGCATATCCGACAAAGAAACTTTCGAGTGATTTAGCTCCAAATTTGCCATCTTGATCGATTACAGTACATGGCGCTCCAAATGGTTCTAAGAACTTCAAATTTGGTTTCCGTTGGTTGATCATCTCAAAATAGGTCTTTTTCGTTGGTTTTACTATTAAGACTCTGTTGAGTGTGTAACAAGCCGTTGCAACTGTTTCACTCCAGAAGCTGACTGGAAATTTAGAGTCTGCAAGCATGGTTCTTGCAGTTTCGATAAGCATCCTATTCTTCTGTTCAGCGACACTTTTTGCTGCGGAGTGTATGGTGCACTAAACTCGTGCAAAATCCCTTTAGCATTGTAGAACTCCTTCATTTTGGTGTTTTTGAACTCAGTACTGTTGTCACTTTTAATGCGTCTTACTGGAAGATGGTACAGGTTCTCAAGTTTCTTGAATAAAATCACCAAATTTTCAAACGTCTCATCTTTTGATTCTTGGAAGAATACCCACGAGTATCGGGAATAATCGTCTATAACTACCAAGCAGTAGAGATCACCAGAGATGCTTCAGACATTTACTGGACCAAAGAGATCCATGTGAAGTCTTTCGAGAGGCAACTTTATCGAATTGAGAATCTTTCTTGGATGAGATTTCTTGATCTGCTTTTACACTCGAGGCAATTATCTGACATATGAAAATTTTTCAGATTCACACCTTCCACCAAATCATTATGTACCAAATGATTCATCTTTCTCAGGTGAATGTGGCCCGTCTTTCTATGCCATAAGATTGACTCCTTCTCAGTAGCTTTCGAGACGAAACACTATGCCGTTTTTGAAGAAGTAGTAGCATTTCCCATGTCAAGAACATAAAAATCTTTCTCTCTTGGTGCACGCATGACTATCCACTCGTCTGGTATTTTAAAACCCGGTTTGATTATCACGCATTCTTTATCGTTGAAGTGAACGGTAAACTTCTTATCATAAATTTGAGAAATACTCAGAAGGTTATTCTCAAGCTCCGCAATGTAGTTCACTTGATCAAATGAAACAACCCGTTTGAGAGCTTTCCCTTGGTGACAATCCTTCCACCTTGGTTTCTAGCAAAACCAACATATCCGCCATTGATAGCTTTTATGTCGAACAAGAGCACTTTCATTCATGTCATATGTCTGGAAGCTCCACTATCCAGAATCCACTTGGAAAGTACGGATCTCTGGAGCCCCTGAACATTTCAACAATTAGTTAAACAGCGCGACCCAAGCCTTCTTGGTCTTGGGTTGAATTAGATAACCATCATCGTAATAAAAATTCACATTCGTCAGTATAATCAAATTCAAATTCATCATCTGAATTTTCTACGATGTTTATGTTTGAAAACTTCACTGTCTTTTTATCTTTTGAATTGTTACCACTTGATCATAATCTTCGGCGGTCATCTCGGGATTGCCGATCTTTCCAGCTAGAAGACTTTCGTACGATGCTAGAACAGTGATCAGAAGCGACATATGTTGTTTTGCAACTTGCTCAGAAAATTGTTTAGATTCACAGCAACGTTACACTTGTACACGTTCAAATCAAAATTTGTTTATTGGTTCTGATTTGCTTGACTTTGATGAGATGAATTTGAACCAGTGCTGGAGAATGAAGACGGTGGACTTTGATCATACTGAGGATATGATTGATTCTGGTTCCGTAGAGAAGAATTCATGTTTGCACTGAATGCTCCCTGTATCTTTGGACTAGAAATGTTGTCATGCATTCTGGTTTTGTAATACATTCCAACATCTTGAACAACATTCGTATTCTTCGACGTTGCAATCTTCAGCAATTCCATTTCATGGCCTGCAAGTTTGTCGATAAATGTTGACAACTTAAAGAATTCCCAATTTTCACATTCCTTCAGAACCATAAGATAAGTAGTCCACTCTCCATCTGGTAGAGCGTCTGCAAGCTTGTCGATGTACTCTTGTTCCGTCTTCTCAAGACCGTGTCTTCGCATTTGAACTTTAAGATGACAGAAGCGTTCAATCATCTGCTTCATGGTCTCACCCTTCAGCATGTTGAAGATATCGAACTCTTTCATGAGGAGTGCTTTCTTACTCTTGATCATCTCTGCGCTTCCTTGATACTTCTTTTGAAGCGATAGCCTGAGTTCTCTTGCAGTTGTGTATTCTGGTAGCAAGACGAGAATATCTTCTTTAACGGATTGTTGGATAAGACTGATAATCTTTTTCTCAGCAATGTATTCTTCTTTCTATGTCGTGGAGTACTTGTATTTCTCCAGAACTTGCTGATGTTCGTCCAACGGAACTGTATAACCTCTCTCGATCGACACCCAGCCTAGGAAATGCATGGCTTGAACCCAATATGTAAACTTCTCCTTCCATCCTTCATACTCGTCCATGCTCATTAGCTTTGGCGGTTTAACAGTCGTGCCCATGTCGTTGTCAAGATTGACTTGTTGGATCACGTTGGCATTTGACGAACCCGCTGCTATCATATATGCTCTTTGTAGATCATCCGTCACGAATAACGAGACACGTATACTGAAAACACTTGAAAACTTTGAAAACAATTAGTTCTACTACAAGTTTGGTCGAACTTGTAGTAAAATGAAGAATTTTAGGTTTTTTTAATCCACAAGTTCGGTCGAACTTATGGTTTCTGTTTTGAAAATGTTACTTGAACGTCGATCGAACTTGTGACAATTTAGAAAATAAACCCTGGTTAAACTCGAGCGAACTTATCAAATGAAATTGATGAAAATTAGCAAGTTCGGGCGAACTTAGCTAAAAATCCTTGAATTTTATCAAGTTCGGTCGAACTTGACAAAATATCAATAAAGATCTAGCAACTTCGAGCGAACTTAACCAAATCTCCTCAAAAATTCACTCAAGTTCGAGCGAATTTGGTAAAAATTCACTGAAAAAATGATTTTTTACACAAGTTCGGCCGAACTTGGCTAACAAGTTTGATGGAAAGTATTTTGTCAAACATGGTTTTTGCAACATTTCGACACCAATTCGATTGATTTTGGTCTCCAATCTTTCAAGGGTTTATATTTGTTGTATTTTACATGATATATTCAAAAATGAAAAGATTTTGACCGTAAATTCTTCATTTTTGTGAAAAAAGTATTGAAAAATAGAAGAATGGAGATGAAATAGAAGTGTTCTTGTCTTGATTACTATCAAATCAGGCTGTTCAAGCTCTGATACCACTTGTAGGACTGATTCGATGCTAAGGAACCTAAATTTGATATCTGACGTCCATAATAGCAGAAATATTAGGTCGTGTTTACCAATAGACAAGAATTAATCAGTTTAACATCAGTTTTATTGATTAAACGTCAAGAGTACAAACTGACAGAGCTTCGCCTCCAAAATGCCAAAGTTACAAATGAGTGAGGCATGCTAGCTATTTATAGAGTAACAAGTTCGCCTGAGGAAGACCCAAGTTCGCCGGAACTTGCCTTAGCAAGTTCGGCCGGACTTGACCAAAAATGTCACTATGGGCGAACTTGTCCTCAATCTACATAAATACATCTTTTTTCTAGCCTATCCAACGCTACTCTACATAGACTCGATATAAGACTAAGACATAGACATTATGCACCAACAAATGTTGTGACAAGTAACCATATGATCATTGTCAAAAGTTTGGTTATGTATAAGTCTGTTTATGTATATATTGTATAATATATTATAAGTCCATCATATATGTCATGGATTATCATAGAAGTCATGCATGGAGGTAGGATGATGATTATCCATTAAACCTCACTATATGATTCACCATTACACAAACCTTTACAAGGACGATTCGGATGGTCATGAATTAAAATGAAAATGTATAAATGTTGGGATTGAACCCTACAAAAGAACATATGATAGAAAGCCAAAACAGATCTGTACAAAATGATCCAGGACAAGAAGTACTTTGATTCGCTTCTCCTTTCAATGACAAGATATCTAACATTTGATGGTTCTAAAATCTGCCCAGTGCTAAGCTCTGTTGATTTATAAAGACTGCTGAAGACCAAACCACTGATAAAGTCAAAGGTCTGCTGGAAGTCAAAGGTCTGATCACCCTTTGAAGAATATCTGATAAAGCTTCATAAGTGGTTGACCTCATTAGTGGATAGCATCATTAGTATCTTATTATCTGTGTTTTATCAGTGGATAGCATTATCAGTGGTTAGAGTTTGTTATGGTTGTTAGATGTCACTGTCTTGGTGACGTCAGCAACGATACCACAGAGGTTAGAAGTTTCATACTATAAATAGACAGTGCATGTACTATTGTATTTAGCTCACACACACTCATCTGGTACGAACAAATCCGTGTGAGCTCGGTCTGAGGGGAGTTAGTGATTCATACATGTATTAGTTTGTAATCTTTTCAATCTTTTGAGTAATGGAAACATTGTATGATAAAAGCTAATCTCTCCTTGATTGTGTTACAAAGTTTTAGATTTCATTCCGCTGCAAAGTATTGTATGTTTTATCATCTTTTGTTATAAATTTGTTTAAAACAATACAATCAAGTCAAACTCAGATCCTAACAATTGGTATCAGAGCTTGGTTAGTCAAATTCGATCTAATAATCAATTTGACATAAGAAGATCAGCTCAATTTCATTGATATTGTGTTGTCCGTATTTGTTGAAAAACAGAGTAAGAAGCTAATCACGTTGGTTAATTAAATATTCTATAATCAACCAAGATGTTACTAAACACACAAGTTCTACATGACAATAACAGTGTATAGTTTCATATGATTTCAGTGTTTGTTTGGAATTTGTGATGATTCCATGATTAATTGTTGCTAAGGATTCATCTAATGTCATTAAAAGACTGAGGTGAACCAAAACCTTAGGAACAAGATCTATATATATGGAACAAAAGTTACGAGAAGCATTTAAAAGGTGAAAATCAAAATTGTGTTGATATTTAGAAAACCAGATCAAAAGTAATGTGAAATTTAGAATAAGCATTTTGCAAAAATGACCATGCTTCTCCAAACATTACTGTAAATGGTTCTGGATTGATTAATCTTTCCTTAGAAACCTTCCAGTGAATGATATAACATCTATCTATGGAACGGTTAAAAAGAGAATAGAAGAAAAATCACAAAACTCAAAAGTGTGTTTATCTCAAAACTTTTGATGTCGAAAGAAAGAGTATAAACATAAGACACTTGAGAGTTCACAGGCTAGTACTACAAAAGGAAAACCTAGATAGATCTCCATCTCTTCTCAAACATCTGTTACCAAACAAGCTAAGTGCCACCACTGTTTACAGGAGGGTTCATGCAATTCATGTATCTCAAGTTAACTATTATTCAAAGAGGACCTTGGAAATCCATCATGTCCAATTGGTTCATTTATCAAAAAAATTTTACTTAATTTTTAAATAGTAAAGATTTCATGTACATATCAGGTCATGTATTACTCCTTTAAGTTTTTTAAAGTAATACATATTGAGCTTTTACTTGTTTTAGATAGATAAAGCTCAATACCTGTCAGGAAGTAGAACCCTTAAATTTTTTTAAAAAAAGGGAGGATACTTCCACTGATAATGACTCAAGAGGAATCAGTATGATGGCCAGTCTAAATAAATTGAAGTAGTTTGACAACCTGGTTCTACAGACAAAGTAGATTGTGGTTCCATCTGGGATACTCAACCACTACCAAGGCCTATAAAGTGTTTTTACACAAGGACTAGTGTGTGGAAGAGGCTTTGACTGAAAAGTTGAATAAACTTTTATCATTGAAAATCCTAGTATGTCATGTGAAATGTTTGTCAAGACTAATCTTACAGGTACTCAATCGTCATCACAAGTCTGTGGATATGCTAATATGATCCCACGACCAAATACAGTGTAAATCAGACATCACCTTGTGAGGGATTACTATGAAAAGGTTTGATTTCTCTGCATCATGTTCTAACTAAAGATCAACTGGTAGATGTTCAAATGAAAAGCATTAGAAACATCCACCTTCAAAAGTCTGATCTCTAGGTTTAAAATGCTAAACAAGTCATAACGGGTCAAAAGCACTTAGGAATCTTTCCAAATCAGAATGTTAACTTTATTAAACCATTTTGTATGAGTTCCAACACTTATTTGATTTATAATGTTTCATTCTATCCGAATCTTCCGATTAAAGTCCCGATATTTACATAGTTATCTGATTCTAGGACACGTTTGACTTCTCGGACATTTGAGCTTGTTTAATCTTTGATTGAAGGATATTTTGCAACCCCAAGTGAGTACATAGACCCCTCTTTTATGTTTCCAAATGTTTTAGGGTGATTCATATGTGCCTATTCACTATTTTCACGTTTTTCAATGCTATATGATATCTTAAACATAGTACTATATCCGATAACGATTTGAAACTGTTACCTATGGCTTAAATAACGATTTTCAAAGTTTGTACTATTGTTGGTGCGTATTTATTTTATACATTCATTAAAAATGATCAAGCCGGTTGGTAGTACGATATAGCGCTATAGGATTTGACACCCCATTCCTGTAGTATGGAATGTCAGAAACCTAGTTTAAACCAAAAAGATATTGCCTTCGTGGTAAATCTATAGTCACCAACGTATAGTTTGATATACTTAGGTTTGAATGTATTGTCAAACGACCACAATGTATGTTTTACAAAGGTTTTCTAATTAAGCCATAAAAACTTATCTTTTATCCCCTAAACCAAAGCATAGTTGATATGCTACCAATGTGACAATGTTTTCCAAAGTATAGTTTGATATACAAAACCAAAGCATAGTTTGATGTGCTACTAAAGTATAGTTTGATATACTACCCAGTCTTTTAAAACAAAGGTATACATTTTGATTTACTACCTAAATTGTTATTTCAAAAACCAAACGTATATCTTGTACATATATTACAAACACTTTTTATTAAAAAGCAAAGTATTTTATATACCAAACCTTTTTGCAAGGATTCATGGCTATTTTTGAAAACATATGCTCTTTTCTGAAACCATTCAAAGCCATGAATCTAATTCACAAAACCTATGTTACTCACATGCATTTTTATGCTGACGTACCTATTTTCACATATGTTTCAGGTTTATTTATATGATGATTGTCGCTGCTTACTACACATAGGATGGACGCAGGCCTTAGCTACTTTAAAACTTAAAAGACAATTTAATTGTATTTCATTTTCGATACTCCAAGATAATGAAATTCGATAATTCAATAAAACAAAACTTTAAATACATGTGTTGAGACAATTTGTAACGTGACTCCCAAAGTGTTTCTGCCGTGTGTTGCTGTACGCGATTTGGGTGTTACACATCAAAGTATAAAACTTTCCTTACCTTTAACGCACCAATTTATCATGACAACCTACAAGATATATGGGCTAATGCTAAACTTGAAATTTAAAATAAAAAGCCTTGGGCAATTTCCATCAAAAGTAGGAGGTATCCTGGTTCCAATAACTCCACAAACCATCTCATAAGTTTTTCAGATGGACGATCTAGCAGGTAAAATCTCTTTCCTTAAGGATGAGTATCAAGTCGATTTGATCAATAGAGGGTATATAGGAAAATTAACAAAAGCTACTATGGAAAAAAGAGAATTTCCACCTCCTTTGAAATTCATGTTTCATGCCTTGCTCACCTGTGTTTCAAATAAAACAACTGATTTTAACGAAATACCTTTGAAACTTCAATACTTGGGGTATGCTATTATGTCTAAAACTGATTACAATTACTCCCAAAGTAGTGTTTAATGATTTGGTAACAAATCTAAAAAATGTGAAAAACAATAAAGCACAAGCTTTCTTGTTATTTCCAAGATTTTTAAGTTATTATTTATAACAGAAAATTCCAAAAGAGAATGCACAAGCTCTTGTTCAAGGTTTATCTTTTCAAATAAACAGCTTAACATCTGAAACATTTACTCGCCTTATGGCTAAAGAGTCAAAAGTTTTTAAAACACAGGCAGGGGAGTCTGAGCAAAATTGGACGAGTCCACATCTACTCCTCAGACCTTAGCTGCTGAGCGCACTGCTCTAGGTGAACACAGTAGCATAAGCACTGTTGTGCATCCCCCACCAAAAATCACCAAAAGGACCAAAATGAAATCCACCAAGCCCACCAAACCTACGAAAAAGGATCTTATGGAAGATAAGAATCCAGAAGTTAATCCTGTGACAACACAAATGTCACAAGAAACCACTGTTGCTACTTCCTCACAACAGTTGGAAGGATCTCCACCAAAAACCACAACTCCTGATGATTCCTCCCAAAAGAACATGTTGTAAGCATAGGGACCCCACAACTAGAAACACTACCCTCATTTGAGAGTATGTTGAACTGTCCTTCTCCCGGGGCAAATTATTTTTCCATATCACTCCCCACATCTCATAAAACTTCAACAAAAGTATCTTTGTTTGGAGTCATTGAAAGTCAGACACAAAACAACCCCTCTCATCAACACATTACTGAGAGAAAAACATCCACAATGGCTGTGTCTGATAAAATTCAATTGGCTATCCCACAAACAGTTGAGGAGGTTACACCACTTGAATTTTATGAAATTCTTGTTGGTAGTTCAAGTGGAGCAGCTACTGCAGATGTTGAATCCACTAATTTACATCTGGACATTAGTTTCATAATAAGACTCCCTTGAAGGCAATTTACACTGAGGCTACCTTGGTAACCACCGCTGGTGTTAAAACCATTGTTGAGTTTGCCAAGGAATCATCTGCTGTAGAAAGAAGTCCCCAGTACTAAGAAAAAGGGGCATCAGCTGATGGGAATTTGGAGACTTCTCCTATCTCTAAGGTTGATACAACCACCTCTGGTGGGAAATCAGATGATCCCATTAAATTGGGTGATGATTTAAAATATAGTGATTTGACGGAGAGAGTTACAAAAATTGAGGCATCTGTGGCAGATAATAAAAAATATGCTGCAACAGATGTTAGAATCTTAGAAGTTTCAAAACACTGCTCAACCCTCTGCTCCTCAAACCACCGAAATATTGAGACAGTTATATCCTATGCTTCAACAACAACGCCAACATGTTGACCACTAACATGAAATACAAGTGCAAATGCTCAAAAATATGGTTGAGGAAAGATATAAAAATACTCAGGCCAAGCTTAAGAGTATTAAAGAAACCCTCACAAAAATGCCTGACACTAGCCCTGCACCTATCTTCTAAAGAGTTGATGATCCCAAAAAGGGGGAGAAAAATGATTTTGTGAAAAGGCTCTCAGTAATTTCTGTTGAAACATCTGTCAAAGAAAAGAAAAAGGGAGTTGATGAAACCTTAGAAATTCAAGCAGATGATGAAGGTGCAAAAATGAGGACTATTCAAACTCAAAATGAGGAAAAGGAGAAAAGTTTGACAAAGGAGCAAAAGGGGTTGAAAGAATTAGAGATAAAAGCAAAGGACACCACTATTAGTCTCAAAACCACTGCTGGCATAAAAAAGTTAACCACTGACAGTCCTAAACCAATGTCCTCATCTCAACCACCACCTAACAAAAAGTAGAAAACAATGCCATTATCATTATTTAGCATCTTCCATTGCAACAGATGTTGATACTACCAAAGGTACAACAGATGTTAAGACAACAGTGGTTTATACAAAAACTTCTCAATTTCCATCAGAATCAATATTCACTCCTATAACTCAAATTCCTACAAAAACTCCTTCGCCAAAATTAGTTTATACAAGAAAAAGAAAGGTCACGGTGAATGATGATGATATACCTGCACATACTCCTTTATCACCTTCACCATTTATTCAAACAAATCCAGAACCTTTCATCCCTCTCTCATCACCAGCATCAATGCCACTTACTCAATCACCCACTGGTTACAACCCTTCTAGAAACATACCACTGGAAACAACATATCCTCTGGAGCTGGCTGCAGTTCAAAACGAAATGATACAATTTTATACATAGGTTAATCCATCCAAAAGAACCTTTCCATCTCTTCATGGCTACAGAATTCCTAAAAACATTGATGAGTATCTGAAATTGAAAGCCAAACAAGCTAAAAACATAGCAAAAGAAGAGGGAAAAGGGAAGGGTAACACCTACTTATCTAGACCAGAGCAGCATGAGCTAAGCAAAGTCAGAATACATGAAGATTATGCAAGAGACTTAAAGAAGAAGATGTCAAACTTACCACCTAATGCTGACCTTCAAAGGAGCTAAGGAAAGATCTCATAGAACTTATCATGAGAGATAAACCATATCAAGCATATGAGCATCAATTCAAAGACTGGCCTATCACAGCTCTCAAACAAGAAGCAAATAGATGTGAAAGAATGAAGAAAGATCCTCAAATGAGGAAGAATGCACCAGACCAGAACAGGTTTAAAGATTACAGTGCAGATCTGGCCTTAGAAGCATCCATCCAAGCCTTAAATCAAAGAAAGAGGCAGTTACAGATGGATGTGGAAGGCGACATCAGTATACAAGCCAATGAAAATCAACCTTTGCATGAATTGGATGATGGTTCATTAAAGCCTCAAGCTCAACCTGCAGAAACTGTCAAAAGGCTATCAAGCAATTCACCATTCCCAAACTCATCACAAATAAAACTTCTCCCAAGAAACCCATTGAACTCAACAATACTAAAATGGATGTCTGACAAAAAGACCCATGTATTGACCTTGCTCAAGTCCAATGGGAAAGTTGAAAATATATCAAGGGAGATGCACTAAGCCTGGGTGAAGCTGACCTCCAAGATCTTTTGGAAGTTCAACTGTGTAGGGATGAAGATGATGAAAATACCCAGAATTTTGAACTATAGTTCAAAGGACAAATCAGGGAAAAACTGATGAGAGAATAAAGATCATAAATAAGAAAGAGTTTTGGCATCATCTGTTCTGGGGAGATTGTTTGGGTTGAACCCTACAAAAGAACAGATGATAGAAAGCCAAAACAGGTATGTACACAATGATCCAGGATAAGTAGTACTTTGATTCACTTCTCCATTCAAAGACAAGATATCTAACATCTGATGGTTCTAATATCCGCCCAGTGATAAGCTCTGTTGATTTATAAAGACTGTTGAAGACCAAACCACTGATAAAGTCAAAGGTCTGCTGGAAGTCAAAGGTCTGATCACCCTTTGAAGAACAGCTGATAGAGCTTCATAAGTGGTTGAGCTCATCAGTGGATAGCATCATTAGTGTCTTTTAATATGTGTTTTATCAATGTAATAGAGGATAGCATTAGTAGTGGTTAGAGTTTGTTAGGGTTGTTAGATGTCACTGTCTTGGTGACGTTAGCAACGATACCACATAGGTTAGATGTTTCGTACTATAAATAGACAGTGCATGTACTATTCTATTTAGCTCACACACACACACACACTCATCCGGTACGAACAAATTTGTGTGAGCTTGGTCTAAGGGGGAGTTAGTGATTCATACATGTATTAGTTTGTAATCTTTTCAATCTTTTGAGTAATGGAAACATTGTATGTTGAAAGCTAATCTCTCCTTGATTGTGTTACAAAGTTTTAAATTTCATTCTGCTGCAAAGTATTGTATGTTTTATCTTCATTTATTGTTAATTTGTTTAAAACAATACAATCAAGTCAAACTCAGATCCTAACAAGTAATCATTATACCAAGTAGCCAAGTAATCTTCAACCCAGGTGAGCCAACATCGACATAGAAACAATTAACTAAGTGTCAAAGGCTAGACGGGTCATGTCACTTTCGGCTAGAAAACTACTTGGGATAGAGATGGGAAAACATCAAATGAGGTGGTGGATTGAAGGTAGGATAGCCAAGGCTTCCAAGTAATCACACCTTTACCAAAACACAAGTTTTGTCAAGCTTGGATGGTTTAAACTATTGTGGGTTAAAACCCTGTCAAAAACAGAAAGTTTAGAGGCATTTTACACTTCCTAATTTGTATGAAACAACTTTACCAAGCTCACTAATTATGGGCTTGATTAGAGGCACAAGTAGCACAAGTTTGTTTAAATAAAGTTTACCAGTTCATCTTCCAAAACAGAAAGTTTAGCCTTAAAAACGGTATTGTTCCACCTTGTTTTCCATGGAAAACCTATGGTAACATCCCTAGAGGCTTTACAAACTTTGTTGAAGAAGAAAAGATGAAGAAAACATGAACATAATGTAGTCATAAAAATATAAAAATGAGCCAAAAGTTTATGCACTTTGGACCTAAAAAATAGTGAGGTTTGACCTTAGTTTGCCTAATAAAACTTGTGAAAACCTTCATAGAAGTCATCTAAGTGTTGTAGAAGAAAGAACAAGAAGAAATTAGAAGGAGAAGTGAGTTAAAACTCACTTTTTATGGCTGAAAACTTAGCTAAGTTTGGGAGGGTTTTTGAAGTGTTTGGAGGCTTGTAAAAGTGGAAAAAGCATGGGGAAGTGCTTCTTATATAGGGAAGGGATTACTGTTTGAATGGGTTAGGCTTTGGACAAGATTAGTGGGTGATTAAACTTGAAACAAGCCCAAGACACACCCCTATACAAGATTGGCCCTTTTTTTATTTCGTTTATTAGATATATATATTGGTTATTAGATGTTTAGTATTATATACATAACAAGTATTATTGTTTGGTAACATATTTCAGGTGTTTGGACATCATAATCTTATTAAGTATAAAAAAAGAACATGTTTAAAAGAACGACAAGTATAGGTATTTAAACAAGTGTGACATTTGATGAAGTGTCACATATGTATAATTCTCGTGAATAAAAAATAATGTATGAGTAAGATGCTTGAGAATCGAGAACACATAGCAATGGTTTGCGAGCTTAAAGTTATGCTTATAATTCAAGTAACAACGTGTGTATGCATCCATGTATAAGTATGTATAACTTGATGCGAGTTTCATATAAAAGGTGTATTTCATTACGATAAAGGTCTCGGATTTACAACGATTCGAAATAAGGTACGAATACAAAGAAACGAGTTTCCGGAAATAGAATTACATTAAACACTTTCTAAAAACGGAAAGCTACGAAAGTCTAGGCGTTACAATATAGGCAACTAAATAACCCTAATTTTCATAATCCACGACTCCTGCCACCACCATCTACCATCTCTAATCGAAACCACCGCATTCTTAGTTTTTGTCTGTCACCGCCACAAATTACAACAAACCCTAGATAACAACACAAGGGCTTCTTCTTCTTTCTTCGTTAATGGTAGTGCTAACTCTTTGTTTTCATTTTGATTTTTAAGATTGAAGAGATTTTAGATTTTAGATATCAACACAAGTGCTTCTTCTTCTTTCTTCGTTAATCAGCATTTGCATTTGTTTGAAGGTTTAAATGGAACAATTGATATGTTTTTTTATATATAGAAGAAATACATATTTCTTGTAAAAAGGGCATTGAATAGTTCATCGCATGAATACCGATTCATCTATAGTAATAACACTGATTCATCAGGATTCTTACGTTTTCAACGGAGAACCATCGTGTGAGTTACATTCTTCTCTAATTTATTTCAGATAAGGGTTTCTATTTATTATATTTTTTTAATTTTCGTCCTATTTTGGAATTTTGAGTTGCTAATTAGCAATGTGATCGATTTGTTCTATTGGATTTAGTGATTTATGCAAGTGATTTTGAGTTGCTATTTACCGATATGTTCGGAATGGTGCCCGGACGTATTACATGAATAGCAGGTGAGTTTGTTTTGTTCTTTAAATTAATATATTTGTTTATAATTTTGTATGCCAATTTAATAGAACAAAAGAAAACCTATGTGACAAATTGGTTCAAACATGATCTGTATATTTGTTGAAACCTATTAGAAGACCAATAATTTAGTGTTTGGTGTTATAATTTTCAGTCAACTTTCTCTGATGAACTGCAGAAGTAGAGATACTGCATTTCGTCTTAGGGTATATTTCTTTCGGCATGTGTTTTAAAGTGGCAAACAAACAGGTTCCATCAGTTAATTGGGTCAAAAAAACTGAGTTTTATATATGCATTGTAATAATTTGATATTGATTTACTTATTGTTATTTGATGAGAAGTGAGGGTTTTAGAGCACGCTAAATATGTTGATAAGCAGCCGATTTACGCTTGGGCCCAAGGCACATTCACATTTGTGATTAGCTTATGTCTTCATGATTCATGAATCTTGTTGTTTTAGCTGCAGTTTTTCTCTTATGACATCTGAATACTTTTATTTTTAATATAGGATTGCTGTAACTAACCAGAATACTATAATTGATTCACATAATTATTTTCTCAAGTTTATAAAGCGTAATGTGAAGGGCATTCAAATTAACCTAGCAATATCAACTACATTCATAAGTGTAGATAATGTGTATTTTTCTTACTTTGCTTGATAATACTTAATTAGCATGTAATTTTTTTTAAATCATGATAGTATACTACAATTTCTTTGAGATTTACAATGACATTTTTGAAAATATGTGATTCGGCCTTTATGATAGTGCGTTATTGGATGTGTATGATAAATATCATGCTAGATCATTTAATCATGTACAAATGCTCTTAGGCTAATATAGTTTAAGATCCTACGAAATTATCAGACAAAATAACCAAGCTCGGTCCATCTATCAATCTAGTATCAAGCTTATAAGGACCAGTCATTTTTGGGCCAGACTTGCCAAAGCCTGTTAGTTTTTTTCGATTTTACTATAGTTGTACTGATTATTATATCACTAATGAATTTATATTTATTTTAATTTATTTTCAGGTGCAAGCAAATGGGGTAAATGTAAAATGCTTATGCCAAAAAAGCGCGATATCGATCGGTAGGCATGGCACGATATATGTCAAGATCAGCGGGAGAAACTGCTTTCGGGCTTTAGAGACTGATATTTCTACTCACGAACTTGATGTTCCTAATGTTGATCTGGTCTGTCTTCTTCTTTTATTAGGTATAAATATTTTCCATTGTTTTCCAATTTGGATCTTGTGTTTTATAATCAAGTAATTCATTTTGTGCTTCCACAGTCTTCATAAGTGTAACAGCCCAAATCGCGTAAAGCAACACGCGGCGGAAACACTTGGGGAGTCACGTTACAAATTGTCTCAACACATGGTATTTAAAGTTTTGTTTTATTGAATTATCGAATTTCATTGTCTTGGAGTATGGGAAATGAAATACCATTAAATTGTCTTTCAAGTTTTAAAGTAGCTAAGGTCCGAGTCCATCCTATATGTGGCATGCAGCGACAATCATCATGTAAATAAACCTGAAACATATGTGAAAATAGGTACGTCAGCATAAAAATGCCTGTGAGTAACATAGGTTTTGTGAAGTAGATCATGGCTTGAATGTTTTAAGAAAAGAATATATGTTTTCAAAAATAGCCATGAATACTTACAAAAAGTTTGGTATCTAAAATACTTTGCTTTTTGATAGAAAGTGTTTGTAGTATACGTATAAGATATACGTTTGGTTTTGAAATAACAATTTAGGTAGTATATCAAATGTATACTTTTGATTTAAAAGATTGGGTAGTATATCAACTATACATTAGTATACAATAAGAGAATCGATAGTATATCAAACTATACTTTGCTAAATAGTAAGAGAATCCGTAGTATATCAAAATATACTTTCGTATAAGAACAAGAGATTCGGGAGTATATCAAACTATACTGTCTGAAATAATATCACATTTTAGCATATCAAACTATGCTTTGGAAGTATATCGAAATATACTTTAATTGTGATTTGGTGTATATCAAAATATACTTTTGTTTAGTGAAAAAAATAAAAGATAAGTTTTTATGGCTTAATTGGAAAACCTTTGTAAAACATACATTGTGATCGTTTGGCAATACATTCAAACCTAAGTATATCAAACTATACTTTGGTGACTATAGATTTACCACGAAGGCAAAATCTATTTGGTTGAAACTTGGTTTCTGACATTCCATACAACAAGAATGGGGTGTCAAATCCTATAGCGCTATATCGTACTACCAATCGGCTTGATCATTGTTAATGAATGTATAAAAGAAATACGCATCAAAAATAGTCTCACAAACTTTTAAAATCGTTATTTAAGCTATAGAAAACAGTTTCAAATCGTTATCGGATATAGTACTATGTATAAGAAATCATATAGCATTGAAAAACGTGAAAATAGTGAATATGCACATATGAATCACCCTAAAACATTTGAAAAACATAAAAGAGGGGACTATGTACTCACATAATCACCTTAAAACATTTAGACAAAGAGGGGTCTATGTACTCACTTGGGGTTGCAAAATATCCTTGAATCAAAGATTAAGCAAGCTCAAATGTCCGAGAAGTCAAACGTGTCCTAGAATCGGATAACTATGTAAATATCGGGACTTTAATCGGCGGATCGGATAGAATGAGGTCTTGTAAACGAAATGAGTGTTGGTACTCATATGAAATGTTTTAACAAAGTCTACATCCTGATTTGAAAAGGATTCCTAAGTGCTTTTGACCCGTTATGACTCGTTAAGGTAGTTTATGCTACTTTAACGGATCATTTACGTAAATACGTGTTCGGATGGAATCTTGGATCGAGTATTTAGTTTGGGCTAGATTATGTCAAAGTATAAGGGTATTTATGTAAATACTACACAAGTTCGCCCGGAACCAACATGTGAGAACAAGTTCGCCCAAACTTGTTAACACCCCAGCGAACTTGTGATAGTATAAATAGGATGCCTTAGTTTGTCCTTTGTAACTTTTGCAACTTTGTCCTTGGACGGCGAAGCTCTGCCCGATCTGGATTTGACATGTAATTGAACTTTATGATCAATAAACAACATTTAAACGAGTAATCTTTCATATTCGATTAACACGTCACATATTTTCCAACTATATGAACGTTAGATACCAATTTAGGTTCCTATGCTAATCGTGGAGTGATCCAACAAGTGGTATCAGAGCCTGGATACTTGAATTGGTGAAATGATTGCAAGATCTACTCCTATTCTACTCCTTTCTACCATTTTTCTTCATTTTTTCAAGAAAAACAATGAATTCACGGATAAAAGTTTCTAAAAACTGAATATGTGATGAAAATACACTTATGATAAACCCCTGAGAATTTCAACATCAAATTCAAACGAATTGATATCAAAAAGTTGAAAAAACCATGTTTCAAAAACTTGATTTGGTCGAACATAACATCAAGTTCGCTCGGACTTGATTAAAAATTCATTGTTTTAAATCAAGTTCGCCCGAACTTGATTGATTTTCAAGGTGTTTGGCTTAAGTCCACTCGAACTTGCTTAGAATTTCATCAAAAGTTTCATCAAGTTTGCCCGAACTTGATCAAACTTTGTTGAAATTTTATTACAAGTTCGCCTGAACTTGCTTGTTATCTTGAATATCATACAAGTCCGCCCGAACTTGCTTCAGGGTGAAATTTTCAAAATTGTTAACACAAGCTCGCCCGAACTTGTATAGAACTGAACCTGATTTTCTCAAACTGCAAGTTCACCCGAACTTGTCAGTATACTGATTATTTTTCAAAGTTTGTGAACGTGTGTTTTCAGAAAAATTCGTCAGTTTTTCAAGATGGAAGATCTTCACAGTGCATTTATGACGGCTTCAGCATCAAATGCTCAAATGGTGAATCAAGTGAACATTGATAACGAGATGGGCACATCCGTAAAGCCTCCAAAACTCATGTGTATGGACGAATATGAGGATGGAAAGAGAAGTTTATGAATTGGGTTCAAGCTACATATTTCCACAGCTGGGTGGCAATAGTGACTAGTTATACATGGCCCAGAGATGAGAATGATAATGTTATCGACATCAGCTAGTTCTCTACTATACAGAAAGATGCTTACGTCGCCGAGAAGAAAATGATAAGTTTGATCCAGCAGTCGGTGAAAGAAGATATATTGGTGCTTCTACCGGAATACAAGACTGGACAAGAACTATGGAAATGCTTGAAGAAGAAATACAAGCGAAGTGCAGAAATGGTCAAAAGCAAGAAAGCACTGATCATGAAGGAATTTGACATATTTACCATGATTAAAGGCGAAACGATGAAACAGATGATTGAAAGGTTTTGTCATCTGAAAGTGATTATGAGGAGACACGGGCTTGAGAAAACGGAAGAAGAATACACTGATAAACTGGATGACGCTTTACCAGAGGGTGAGTGGACGACTTATCTCATGGTGCTCAAAGAAAGTCCTAGCTAGGAATTCTTCAAATTATCTACCTTTATCGATAAGCTAGAGGGGCACGTGATGGAGTTGTTAAAGATAACCAATTCAAAGAATTCAAAAGTTGCTCAAGATGTAGGGCTTTACTACAAGACCGGAGCTCAAGAGAATATCACTAGCCCGAATATCCAAACCACTTTTAGCGCGAATCTGAATTCCTTGAATCATTCGCCACTGAGTCAAGCTCAATCATATCCAAAATATGATCAAAGTCCTCAGAGTTCTTCATTTTCAAGCACGGGTTCAAATTCTTCATATCAGAATAATCAATCGAATTCTGATCCAAATCCGTTCAAATGCAAAATTGCAGTCAACCTAAACAATATCGTTTCTGAACAAGTTGCCAAACAACACATGGCACTTCTTGCCACAGTGTTGGAATCGTATGAAAGTTTGGTGGCTGGGAAGATTGGTAATCCGGATATGACTGCAGAGGATTATGATCAGGTGGACGAAGAAGAGGTTGAGCTGATGGACATCAAATGGTCCTTAGCCTCAATCATTCGGAGGGTTACTAAATTTGTTGCTCTAACCGGCAGAGACATCGGGAATTCAAGCAACAAACTGGGTTTCGACAAAACAAAGGTTACTTGCTTCAGATGCCAACAAAAAGGGCACTTCAAAAGAGAATGCAAGAATCCTAATGCAAATGGGAATCAAAGTCCATTTGGAGGTGGCAGTTAATACTACAAGAAGTGACTACAATACAAGCCATTCCCAAAGAAGACTCAAGTCGAAATTCAAGAAAAACCATCCAACACCACAGAAAAGGAAATGGTTGCTTCAAATGAAGATGACGGTTTTGACTGGAGCTCTTATATTGGCAAAAAGATCGGAGTTGCTCCAATGGCAGAGATCATGGATACATCTACTGAAGATACAGCCATGGAGAATGCAATGCTAGAAGAATATATGCAACAAGCAGAGGAAGAGGAAATTTGTCATCACACAAAGGTGCAAAGTATCCTTTCTCCTAACATGACAACTAGTTTTGCAGGTTGTTTTGGTCATACAACATCTTCGGAGCATGTTGCTAAGGAGAAAGCAGTGGTTGAGGAAGTCATCAACGTGACAAAAGAAATGAATGAAGAAAACCTCACAGAGATCGGTAACAAAGCTATGATGGCAAATCTGAAAAAGGTAGGTACAGAGGTAAAAGTTGTAGAAAAGGAGGTGATTAAAGTGCAAATCGTCGAGGTTGAAAAACCATGTACGAAATGTGCTGAACCTTGTGTTCAATGTGCTGAAACAATGTGCTGAAAAGTCTCAGATCATAAGGGAACTCAATATCGCACAATGAAAGAGGCTTATGACAAAATGAAAGATGATTACAGCAGGCTAGACAATAATAACATTGAACAACATGATACTATCAGAATGTTAAAAGCTGCATTAATGGAAAATAAAGCTATTAACGTTTACATAAACAACATTGCTGAAGTAAAACAAGAGCTTCAAGACATGAAAATCGAAACTGAAAGAGTCAGACAACTCTTAAAAAGATATACCACAAACGCTTATGTCGTCGATCATATTCTTCCAACGATTCAGTCGGAAGAAAATGTTCAAAAAGCTAAAGGTATGAAACGTGGAGATTATAGCAATGTTCCACCACCTTGTGGGAAAAGTATTATCACAAAAAGGCTGATGGGGTGGAAAACACGCTTAACATTGAACTTTTAACTGAAAAGAAAAATGAGCTGCCTGAGAACATTGATATAACCTACACAAGTGATGATGGCGAAGCTGTGGTTAAAAATGTTGTTGAAAATATTTTGAATGAATCTGATGATGGCAGCTATAAAAGCTCAAACTCGAGTTAAACAATTCTGATTTACAATCTGAAGATGACGATACATCATCAGAAGATAGCCTAAGTGATGATCCTAACATTCTCATGTATAAAGTTAAAGATTCTGATAGACTATATTTTGACGATAGCGTTCCGATTCGGAACGTGAAAGAGGATCAGCTTGATAAATTCTTCAAACTCGTTGAAGTATCATCAGAAGATTTTGAAACCAATGAAAAGATGGTTTACTCTAAACCCAAAAGAAACAACTACCGAAGGAATGGTGGTGACTTTCAGGAACATAGGAGAGCAGGTTTGGGTTTGGATGTAGAAGAAGAACCGAATAAGAAAACGTCACCATTTCGTGAATATAAAGATAAAAACATGAAATTTGTGTATGGGACGAGCACAGTTTAAGAAGAGAGTTTGATTGGAAAGCAATCAAATGTTGAGTTCAAAAAGGAAAAAGAACTTCGAGATAAGGCTAAAGCCACAAGTGGAGTAAAACCACTAGTGGACATTCTCATGATAATCGGACTTGCTTCAAATGCAATGAAGTTGGTCACATTGCTCGCAAGTGTCCGAAATCAAAGCCTATTTATCCTCGAAGTAAGACAAGTTCAGATGTTGATAAAATGAAACAACCAGAGATTGTAAAACCTATCACAATTTTGAAATGAAATGAATCTTAAATTGAAGTTAAACCTAAAACTGAATCGAGATTTGAAAATTCAACTTTTGAAAAAGGTGAAACATCCAAAACAAATGAAAACAAAGATTCAAGGTTTTACATTAAAAAGGCACAAGTTAAGTCACAATCCTGGATTGCCAAAAAGAAGTCAACATCTGAAGTTGCAAAGTCTGAAACCAAAGTCGACAAAGTGTCTGTTTCAAAAGATAAAACTGAAACTGTCAAACTTTCAAAAGATAAGAAAAAGGTTAAGTTTGAGAATGATAATGTCGATGAAGTTTTAAGTGATGATTTTGAGGATGATTATGATGCTTATTATCCAAAACCAAAGACCAAGAAGGCTTGGGTCGCGCTTTTTAACTGAATGTTAATGTGTGCAGGGGCTCCATAGATCCATATTATCAAAGTGGATTCTGGATAGTGGAGCGTCGGGGCACATGAAAGGTATGAAAGCTCTTTTCTTCATCATCAAAGAAATTAATGGAGGATATGTTGGCTTCGTTGGAAGCCAAGGAGGCTGGATTGTAGCTAAAGGAAAACTTTCAAATGGCGTGGTATCTTTTGATCAAGTGAATTACATCGCCGAGCTAGAGAACAATCTTTTAAGTATCTCACAGATCTGTGATAAGAAGTTCACTGTTCATTTCAACGACAAAGAGTGAATGATTTTAAAGCCAGGCTTCAAAATTCCTGATGAATGGATTCTCATGCGTGCTCCACGCAAAAACGATCTCTATGTGTTAGATATGGGCACTGCTACAACATCATAGAAATCGGCTCAATGTTTTGTGTCAAAAGCCATGGAGAAGGATTCGATTCTATGGCATAGGAAAATGGGGCCCATACATCTGAGAAAAATGAATTTCCTGGTTCATAACGATTTAGTCGAATGGGAAGAATCATCGAAGCTTCCACATGACAGATCATTGTCTTGAATGTACAAAAGGGAAGCAGAAGAAGAAGTCACATCCTAAGAGGATTCTGAATTCTATAAAGTTGTCGCTTGAACGTCTACATATGGATCTTTTCGGTCCGGTGAGTGTTCAAAGTATATCCGGAGATCTATACTGTTTCGTTGTCACAGATGATTATTCTCGATATTCATGGGTTTTCTTTCAAGAGTCAAAGGATGAAACTTTCGATAATCTGGTGATTCTCTTCAAGAAGCTCAAAAATCTATAGCATCCGCCTGTCAGATGTATTCGAAGCGATAATGGCACGAAATTCAAGAACAACAAGATGAAAGAGTTTTGCAACGCCAAAGGAATTATGCACGAATTCAGTGCACTGTATACTCCACAAAAAAATGGCGTTGCTGAGAGGAAGAACATAACTTTGATTGAAACAGCAAGAAGAATGCTTGCATATTTGAAACTTCCTATTAGCTTCTTGAGTGAGGCGGTTGAAGCGACTTGTTACGCTTTAAACATGGTCTTAAATGTCAAACCGACTTAAAAGACTTGTTTTGAAATGATCAACCGAAGAAAACCAAATTTGAAATATCTAGAACCGTTGGCGCACCGTGCATAGTGATTGATCAAGATGGAAAAATTCGGTGCTAAAATGCTTAAAGGTTTCTTCGTTGGTTACACTAGTCCGATAAGAAGAGTTTATGTTCTTGCTTTGAGAAAAGTAATCGAAGCACCACACGTTGATTGCTTTCGATATACAACTCCTATTCAGAGGAAAGGCGATGCGTGGTTGTTCAATTATCAAGATTTGTGGAAGTCATTCGACTTGTCAAAAGAACCGTCTGAAGAAGAACTTGCAGCTCTTTATTATCTTCAATAGTTGGCAAACAAAGAATATATTATAAGGCCAATTGTGGTTAATCAATCCATTGTTGGTACTTCGTCTTCTGGTGCAGGTTCGAGTAATAGTGTTGTTCTGGTTGAACAAGTTTCTGAATCAGAAGAAGAACCTACTACAACTCCAGCAAATGTTTCTACTGAACCAGGAAATGCAACTACAGAGCCCAATACTTTTGAGAATCAGAATTCCGACTCTGATGAAGCTCCGACTTTCGACGATAATTGACAATCCTCCTCTAATGAAGAATCCGAGCAGATAAACAATATGTTAAATCAATCTGCTGGCCGGGACAATCAAGATGAAGCTACATCTAGTGCTCTTGAAGTTGATTTGATCATTGATCTGAATATCACAAATCAAAACAGTACAGTTGTTGTTCCTAGCGAAGAGATGCCACGATCTTATTCTTATCATCCTTCAACAAACATTATTGGAGAATTACAGATTGGTGTGCGAACAAGAAGTCAAATCAACAAAGCATTAAGTTGTTTCTATACCCGAGTAGCTCCAACTCAAGACTATTGTTACTATTCATGTTTCATATCTCAAATTGAGCCGAAGACTGTGAATAAAGCTCTGGGTGATGAGAACTGGGTGATAGCGATGCAAGAAGAGTTGTTACAATTCGAGAAACTGGGAGTTTGTAGACTTGTTGACTTACCACCAAAGCAGAAAGCGATAGATACGAAGTGGGTCTTCAAGTGTTAGAGGGATGATCGAGGTGTTATCGTAAGAAACAAAGCTCGGTTGGTTGTCAAAGGTTTCCACCAGCAAGAAGGAATTGACTATACGGAAGTCTATGCACCGGTTGCACGCTTAGAGTCAATCCGCATTTTCCTTGCATTCGCAGGTTGGAAAGGTTTTAAGGTGTACCAGTTAGATGTGAAATCCGCATTTCCCTATGGTAAGCTACGCGAACAAGTGTACGTCAGCCAACCACCAGGGTTCGCCGATCCGCTGAACAAGAACAAAGCTTATCTCCTAGACAAAGCCTTATACGGATTACACCAAGCCCCGGGAGCTTGGTACGAGATGTTATCACAACATCTTGTTGGAGATGGCTTTACTAGAGGCATAGATGATCATGAACATGTTGTTGTAGGTTATGATGAAGATGATGACAAGTTCGCCTGAAATTGTCAAATGGTTCTTTGAACCAAGTTCAGCCGAAGTTATCCTCAGGTGTTAATATGATATAACTTTCATATGTTAGCTCAAACTTACCTAATAAAATTAAAAATTCATGAACTCTTGACAAGTTCGTCCGGACTTGTCTGAAAATGTTTCACATGTAAAAACTTAAAAAGTTCGCCCGAACTTGTTTAAGATTTGTTCAATTTGCTAAAGGCAAGTTCGCCCAGTGTGTAATGTTTAATATAAGTCCGCCCGAACTTGATACATGATTTGTGAAAAATGTCAAACTTTGCTAATTTCGTCTCGATCTTCGTGTTTGCAAAATATTCAACTCTCATTCAACAATTCATAATACATGCATCACGCTCGATAAAATTGTCTGTCCATCACTCGAAGCATATGATAGTATTCTCGCTTTTATGGAGCCGATTCCTATTCATAAGGCGATCACTGAAAAGACGGTGGTTTATAGATCACACGTTTACAGATTCTAGAGTTCTGCGGCAATGAACGAGGATGATACAACGATTAAATCAGTAGTTCGTGTTGGAGAAGAGGATAATGAAATAACAGTGATAGAAGCTGACATCCGAAAGGTTCTGAATTTCAACGATGATAAGGATGATCCGATGATGCTCAACGAGAGGTGGTTAGAGGATGTTTTTGCTGAATAGGGTATAAAGGGCACGTCAATGAATCGACCTTGAAGAAAGGGGAGTTCCGAACCCCTACAAATTCTTGATGTACGCAACTATACACGCATTTAGTCATTGTAAAGCTGGATTGGACGATGATCAGTATTATATGGCATGTATGGCCACGGTGCTTATTCTAAACAAGAGAGTCAACTATTCAAAGCTTGTATTAACGCATATGAAGAATAATATGGGATCGAATGGGCTCCTGATGTATCCGAGCTTTGTACAGATGTGATCGATGATAAATTCAAGAAGATAGCGAAGGATCCAAATGATATCGTGTATCTTAGTCATCTGGATGATACGACTATAAGAAGCTGATTATATTCCAGAAATAAGCTTCAGCACTTATTGTAAAGCCTTTATTCGGTGCTCTAGATTCTGAAAATTATATTGTGCCACCAGAGTCCAAGTGGAGGAAAGATGATAGCGGTGACGAGAATAAAAGGAATGTTGAGCTAGAATGGTTATGGACGTTTAAAAAGAAACGCAACAATTGGTTTCTAAAGAAGGTTGTTGTTCAAGAGAAGAAGAAAATGTCGCGAAAGCCAAAGAAAGTCGAAACAATGATAATAGACGAAGAGGAGCCTGTTAATGTTCAAAAAGAAGCTGGTTCGAGTGCTGCGGTGAACATTGAGGGTCAAGAGGTTGAAAAGTCTATGCTGGGAGATGATGTTATCTCTGCTACATCCGATAAGGACGAAGATAGTGATGATTCGTTGGAAAGGGCAACAAAGAAATCAATTGCTGAAACAGCTGCAGAAAGAAACAGTTGCAGATTACGAACCGGAGATCTAAAAAGGTTCAGACGAGGAGAGACCAAAAAAGAAAGCAACAAGAGTTAAGTCTTCTGCCAAAGATACAACGATGAAGACTACAGGGTCTCCAAAAACTAAAGGCAAGAAAGTTCGGAAACCGAAAAGCCGCCGATATGTTGGTCAAAAGAAAAGCACAGAAGTCACACAAGAACCTTCTGTTGCACAACAAACAGGAGTAACACAAGAACCTCCTGTGGCTGAAAATATTCAAACTGCTGAAGTTCAAGAAACGATAGTACAGACAGGAGTCACACAAGAACCTCCTGAGTCTGAATTGCTCGAAATTCCAATCATTCAATCACAAGAACCACTGACATCTTCTCAACCTAAAAGCTCTACACCAAAAGAAGTTCCAGTATCTACACCGAAGAGTACTCCTAAGTCTACACCAAAGACTACTCCGAAGTCGAAATTATTTGGAAATATTCCTAATGACCTAGTTGATCTTAAAGATTCAAATGATTTCTTCCCAGAATCAGATGTTGATGAGCTGGAGAATGTGTCAAAGCCTTGGAAGATAAATTTGCGAAGAGTGAAGCTAAGAAAGCAGAGTTGGAAAAATTGGTGAAACAAGGAGAAGTCGAGAAAGAAATTCTGAACGACAAAGTCAAATTCTTGGAAGGTGATCGAGTGTATTTGAAAGCCCTAATTGAAAGTCTGCAGGACGCAAATGAAAGATTGCAGAAAGAGTTAGCTGAATTACGATCTGAACGTGATATGAATGATCGAAGATTCAACAGGCTGCAGAAAGTTTTATCAAATAGTCTGGGTATTGGTTTTGCTGCTGAATATGGTCGAATTGATCTGCAAGAGGCTAAGGAAAAAGCAGAGAAAGAATTATCAGAACAGGGAAAGGCAAGAACATGATTGAAAGTATGCCTGAGATTACCAAGCCTGTGATTGAGTCTGTGAAAGCTTCTAAGTCTATTGTTATTCCAGACACAGTAACTGAACAGAAAGACGAAGAAACCAAAGATAAAAATGAAGATGATGAACCGATTGATGATACGAAAGACAAATCTGACAACGATTATGGTAATGATGACAATAAGGGTGGAGTTGGTTTGAAGGTTGTTGATGCTAAAGTAACAGATGAGTTTGATTTTTCTTCGTTGCTGAATGATGAAACAAACATGATGGAAGGACAAAATCAGGGGGAGCAGACATGGGGCAAAAGGATGTTGATATGACAGATGCTATTACTGCTATGCATGTTGCTGCTATATCTACGAACCGATGATTCTAATGCTTGAACATAATGTCGAGGAAGACGAGTATATTCATAACTATTCAAAGGAAGATTTGGCAAAGTTGGTTGATGTTGATGCTAAAACGTTTGATTTCGCTTTGAAGAAGAGGTAGTGAACATAGATGCGTTCGAGCCGAATGAATACTGCTACAAACGTAGATCTGAAGCTGATGATTACAACAAGGTGATATTGAAGATTGGTCGTCAGATGATGAAAAATGTCACACCCGCAATTTCCACTTGCGGAGTTTTACGGCGAGGTGTGTGAACAAACCAGAATCTAAAACACTAGTACGTCGAACGACTCTACATGATTTGATAATACGTTTTCCAAAATCGTTCATTTTAGATTTTATATCAATTACCAATATTTAGCAGAGCATTAGTTTTAAGTTTGAGCGGAAGCATGAATAAGTAGTGATGCGGGCGCCAACACAAACGCCAAAACAAATGGAAAATCCCAAAACAATATTGATAAATATGACTCGATAATGATGTCTTGTTCAATGCATGTGTGTGCACCTAGAGCTCCTAGCGTCCTGAGAAACATGTAAAGAAACAAGTGTCAACATTAAAGATGAGTGAGTTCACAGGTTTTCATAAATTCGTTTGTTCGGTTATAGTTTGTTACTCCGTTATCCCCAACCCGGGATAACGTATCAGTTCCATTATTCCAATCCCGGAATAATAAGTTGTTGCTTCCAATATTCCCATCCCGGAATATTAAGTTGTTTCCAATATTCCAATCCCGGAATATTAAGTTGTTGCTTCCAATATTCCCATCCCGGAATATTAAGTTGTTGTTTCCATTATCCCCAACCCGGGATAATAAGTTGATGTTTCAAATATTCCAAACCCGGAATTTAAGTTGATCCGTAATTAAGTTCAATGTTAATATATATAGGTAGCTAGCCTAAAGTTATGTCACTAAGTGTTCGCGATCGAAGCTGACTGTTGTGCCTCCGTTTTGCCAGGCCTATCACATGACCATGGCGGTGTTAGGCCAATTATTCACCCGTTGACCATACCAGGTCGGCTAGCGCGACTAGCTCGGATGGGGCTTGTCAGACCCAGTAGTACTACTTATAATTCCCCCGCTATTTAACCCAAATACTAACGATCCGAGGAGATTGTCGAGGACTTAAGTGATAAAGCTGCTTAGTGCCCATAACATTACATTAACATTAACTTAGTTAGCGTATAGTTGCGTGACGTTAAATTCGTATAACGTAAAGAGATTGAGTTTGAGATTGTATACATGTTTCTCCCCCTGTTGTTTAAAAACCGGATAAAGTTAGGGGCCGTGAACTCACCTTTATTTGCTCGGTTAGTGTAGCAAAGATGTTATAAGAGATGGGACCGCTAGTTGCGTCCTAACAAACCAATTAATTCCACGTCAGTGTGTGAACACACCAATACAAATTCTACACGTAACTTACTCACAAATTGATACACACAAACAATCATCTCTAACACTCAAACATGCATGCAAGTATCCTCATGTGATCATAGTAATCAAAACATCTTATCATAACCATAAACCAATTCATGCCACAATTTGGTGCACACAATCACAAATTATCAGATTTCAGCCTAACACTCATTATTCAGCTGTTTTCTAGGATTTTTATAAAATAGTTCTAACATTCCAAAAATTCCAATATTTTTACAGTAGGTGACATCTATACCATAGAAATTTATATAATTTTCCCAAGTCCTAAATCTTTACCAATTAACCATAAATATTAATTCACTAAGCTGCAGTCAGATTTACCGCTTTCTGACTGCAGTCCACGGAAGAATTTATTTAAAAATCACTGATCGTCCGATTAACAAAATTTCAGTTGGAGTTGCCCGGAAATTTCTATACCTAGTAGCTGTACAAAAATCATGACTCAACTCTCTACTGATTTTAAAATATAGCTTGACAAACAACTAGCAAAATTTCAGGATTTTCACAGCTTTAGCTACTGAACTTGTTTGGCCCTTTAAAATATATCAAACGATTTCAGAAAATTATGAATCCGGCGCCATTAGATTCCTTATTCAAATCTCTACGTTCTAGACATCAGAAAATCCGTTTTTCGACAACTAACGACCAAGTTACAGCCAGATGAAGTCGGCTGTAACTATGACTCAGCATCCTGTTTCAGCATTATTGTTACCATTAATTCGTGTAATCCCGTTCATGCGATTAATCTAGGCGATCAAGAACTGATTTTTAATCATAGACTAATACTTATAACCTATCCATGCAAACCCTAGTTCTTACTTCTAGTTATTATAAACAAAACACACTTGCACACTTATGATATCCGTAAACAATCATGCACATGAACAATGCTCAAATCAGCCGATTACTTAACACTCACATAATCTGAAAGCAATACAATCAAACACATATATACTCGACTATAATCTAGCAACATATGATAAATTCTAGATGATAAGGTACACGAACCGTGAGTATTATAAGAGATCGGTGATCAGGGATGCTTGCGGCCGAGATGAAAGAAAAACTGATCTCGCGACCAGGGAATAAGATTAAGCTGTTTGTGATCTAGGTGAAGTGTATCAAGGCTGAACTGGTGATCCAAGGAACAAATAAAGGGCTGTTTTACGTCTGAGATGATGAAGACTTCTGCTGCTGCTTGCTGTGACCGAGAGAAAGAAGCGAACCCGGAAAGAATCGGTCTGCGATCGCAAGGCTGCTGCTGTCGCTGCGACCGAGAGGAATGCAAAGAACAAGGCTGATCAGTGTTTGCGATCACAATGGTGAGACAAAGCTGCCGACGGCTGTTTGCTTGTTAGGGTTTGTGTTTTGTCAATGGCACATGCATGGGTTTATATTTATAGGCGCAAGAATGATAGGGTTACGGTTTTGGGTTTGCACACGGCCGCAAGTGACTTGGGTTGGTTTGGTTTGGGGTTTTGGCCGAATGGTTCTAGGTTTGGCATGCTATGGGTTTCGGTTTGGGTTGTTCTCGGTTCGTGTTTAATTCTCGTTCTCAGTCGAATACTTGAGTTAAGGTTTAAAACTTGTTAACTCCTAGAGTCACAATGAATCACTTTGGTTCGTGTCGCGGTTCGGTTCGTGTACATATCTACAATAATTACTTTATAACTAAACAATCACACAAACACTTATCACGTATTCATTTAATTCGTACACGTTCATACACATAGCATATACTTTATTCGACAAGTGTCACGTGTAAGTTATCCGAAAAACCCGGGATATCACATTATCCCCATGTTGAAAGAATTTTCGTCCCGAAAATTGAGTAAACGCGGTTTAGCATGTAACGTACATGTTTAGAGTGCCACGCATAAAGAGTTAGTTCGTTAATGATGGTACGCAACGTTACAAGAAGTTCCCAAGTGTCATACACAAAGATTTCCAAGTGCCATGCACAAGAATTTAGTCAACAATAGTACACGAAAGTATGAGAAATTTCCAGGTTGTCACATCATCCCCTTGTTGAAAGAATTTTCGTCCCGAAAATTTAGTTACTGGTATCATTAGTTTGCTGCTCAGTTGCAAAGAGGTGTGGGTATTTGCTTTTCATTTGGTCCTCTCTTTCCCACGTGAAATCCGGTCCACGCTTAGGATCCCAACGAACTTTAATGATTGGAATCTTGCTGTGCCTTCGAGTCTTGATCTCACGATCCATGATCTCGATAGGCTGTTCTACAAAGTGCAGTTGCTCATCCACTTGGGTCTCATCCAATGGAATAACTAGAGTTTCATCTGATAGACACTTCTTCAGATTTGACACGTGAAATACGTTGTGAACTCCACTGAGTTCGGCAGGAAGGTCTAATTGATATGCTACGGGTCCAATACGTTTCAAGATTACAAACGGGCCTACATACCGTGGGTTAAGTTTGCCCCGTTTTCCAAAGCGGATTACACCCTTCCAGGGTGACACCTTTAGTAGGACGCGATCGCCTACTTGAAATTCGAGCGGTTTGCGTCGTTGATCAGCGTAGCTTTTCTGTCGATCTCATGCCGCCGCCATGCGGTTTCTGATTTGTACAATCTTTTCAGTAGCCTCAAGTATTAACTCAGGGCCTGTGAGTTGACTGTCACCGACTTCTGCCCAGCAGACCGGTGATCTACATTTACGACCGTATAATGCCTCAAACGGTGCTGCCGAAATACTCGTATGATAACTGTTGTTATATGAGAATTCTACTAGAGGCAGGTGTATTTCCCAATTATTTCCGAAGTCCACCACGCATGCCCTAAGCATGTCTTCCAAGGTCTGTATGGTCCTTTCACTTTGACCATCAGTCTGAGGGTGATAACCTGTGCTCATATCTAAGCGGGTTCCCAACGCTTTCTGGAGTGACTGCCAGAAGTTCGACGTGAAGCGAGCATCTCTGTCTGAGATGATGGACGTTGGCACTCCGTGCCGAGAAACTACTTCCTTAATGTAGATGCGAGTCAACTTCTCCATCTTATCCGTTTCTTTAATAGCTAGGAAGTGTGCGGACTTAGTTAAACGATCCACGATCACCCAGATGGTATCGCAACCACCCAAGGTTCGCGGGAGTTTAGTGATGAAATCCATTGAGATCTGATCCCACTTCCATACTGGGATCTCGGGTTGTTGGAGTAGCCCCGATGGCTTTTGATACTCCACCTTGACTTTGCACAAGTCAAACATTTACTCACGTAGGTGGCTATATCGGCTTTCATGTTGGGCCACCAATACGCAACTTTAAGGTCTTGATATATCTTATCCGAACCCGGATGGACAGAGTATCGAGATTTGTGAGCTTCGTCCATGACTAGCTCTCTAAGGTTTCCGTAGAGAGGTACCCATACGCGATTCATGAAATACCGGGCTCCATTGGGCTTTACTTCCCAATCACGTTCCATTTTTCCCACTGATTCGGCTTTGATGTTTTCCTCCTTAACTGCTTCTAACTGGGCGTCGCGTATTTGATCGGGTAGCCCCGAATGAATAGTGAGTTGTAGTGCTCGTACACGACGAGGTTTCAAGTGTTCCTTCCTACTGAGGGCATCAGCTACCACGTTAGCTTTACCCGGGTGATACCGAATGGCACACTCATAATCGTTCAAGAGTTCGACCCAGCGACGCTGTCGCATGTTCAACTACTTCTGATCAAAGATGTGTTGGAGGCTTTTGTGGTCAGTAAAGATTGTGCACTTCGTTCCATAGAGGTAGTGTCTCCAAATCTTAAGTGCAAACACTACTGCTCCCAATTCCAGGTCATGCGTCGTGTAGTTTTTCTCGTGAACCTTCAGCTGTCGCGAGCATACGCGATGACCTTATCGCGTTGCATGAGTACGCATCCCAATCCCTGAATGGAAGCATCATAATACACTACGAAGTCATCTGTCCCTTCCGGCAAGGACAGAATGGGTGCACTGCAAAGTTTCTGCTTCAGCAATTGAAATGCTGCTTCTTGTTTTTCACTCCAAGCATACTTGATGCCTTTCTGGGTGAGGGTAGTGAGCGGTTGTGCAATCTTTGAAAACCCCCCGATGAAGCGTCTGTAGTAACCAGCCAATCCTAAGAATTGGCGAATCTCCGTCGGTGTCTTAGGTGCTTCCCAGTTTTTAATGGCTTCAATCTTAGCAGGGTCTACATGGATACCCTTTTCATTCACGACGTGCCCGAGAAACTGAACTTCCCGGATCCAGAAATCACACTTCGAGAGCTTGGCATATAGCTTTTCCTGTTGAAGTAATCCTAGCAGTAATCGTAGATGCTCAGCATGCTCTTCTTCACTTTTGGAGTAGATGAGTATGTCATCGATGAACACAATGACAAATTTGTCGAGGTATGGTTTACACACGCGGTTCATGAGGTCCATGAACACCGCAGGTGCGTTAGTGAGACCGAATGGCATGACCAAGAACTCGTAATGGCCATACCGAGTGCGAAATGCCGTCTTAGCGATATCCTCCTCCCTGACGCGTAGCTGGTGGTAACCAGACCGTAAATCAATCTTGGAGTAGTAGCTTGACCCTTGTAGTTGGTCGAATAGATCGTCGATGCGAGGTAACGGGTATCGGTTCTTGACAGTAACCTTGTTGAGTTCCCTATAGTCGATGCACATGCGGAAAGTCCCGTCCTTTTTCTTGACAAAGAGGACTGGAGCTCCCCATGGCGAAACGCTTGGTCGGATAAATCCTTTTTCCAACAGCTCTTGAAGTTGGGTAGACAGCTCCTGCAGCTCGGCTGGAGCTAGGCGGTATGGAACCTTGGCGATGGGAGTTGCATTGCTTGCCAATTCGATTTCAAACTCCAATTGTCGATGTGGTGGAAGACCAGGTAGTTCTTCTGGGAATACATCGGAAAAATCACAGACGACAGGGATGTCTTCTATACGTTTCTCGTCCTTAGGCTGTTCGGTAATTAGTGCGAGTAAAGCGAAGGAATTCTTTTTTTCGAAGATACTTCTGCGCTTGCATGTATGAGATGATGTTGGTGACGGCGCTTGCCTTATCGCCTTGTACTGTCAGGATTTCGTCATTCGAGAGTGGAATACGGATAGACTTTTCGAAGCAGAGAACTTCAGCCCGGACGTCGGATAGCCAGTCCATTCCGACTACCACGTCAAAACTACCCAGGGTAGTTGTCATCAGATCAATGGTAAAAGTGTGGCCCGCGAGTTTGAGTTAACAGCCGGATACGATTTGGGTCACATCTACCGATTTACCATTGGCTAATTCTATCACATAAGGGGTCTCTAATGGTTTAAGCGTGAGATTTAGGTTCTTCCTAAAAGACTCAGATATAAAACTCCTATCCGCACCCGTATCAAAAAGCACAGAAGCAAAATGTTCGTTAAGGGGAAACTTACTGGTGACTACGTTCGTGTCGTTTCTGGCCTCTCTGTGGCCAATTGTAAATGCGCAACCTTTGGCACCTCCTGTGCCACCGTTCCCATTTTTGTTGTTATTATTGTTGTTGTGGTTATTGTGGTTGTGGTTGTTTCCACCATTATTGTTGTTGTTGCGCAAATGTGGGCAGTTTCTTCTGAAATGAGCAGTGCTACCACACTGATAGCACCCCCGGTTTATACCCTGCTGCTGACCCTGGGGCTGATTTTGATTTTGTCGGGACATGATTTCCCCGCGACAATCCTTTGCCGCATGTCCCACCTTGCCACATCTTTGGCAGCGATTTCCGGCACAAGGGCCGTTATGATGGAGATTACAGCGGTTGCACTGCGGCTTTCGACCTGCATATCCGCTTGCATTTGGGTTGTTGATATTGTTGCTGTTGTTAGCGGGATGATTTTGATGACCCCGGTGGCTATGGTAATGATTGAACCGTTTCTGGTTCCCTTGCTGCGGATGTGATGACGAAGACTGTCGAACAGTGGAGTCTTCAAATTTTCTTTTGTTATCTGGGGCGACTTCGGTGGTACCCCGTGCTGGCAGTTTCTTCTGTTCCACCGCTTTATCGGTGAGTTTGTGAGCCAATCGGATTGCTTGATGTTCTGTTACAGGGTTACTAGCCATTACCATGCCCTGAATTTCCGGAACCAGACCCCCGAGATAGAACTCGAGTCTTTTCTCCACCGTGTTGGCCAATTCGGGGCACAGAAATACTAAGTCATGATGTTTTGCAGTGTAAGCTTCAATTTCCGATCCCACCATCTTGTGGTTCCATAGAGCTTGCTCTAACTGTTGCACTCTGTCTCGTGGACAGTACTCCTCTTTAATTAGGGCCTTGAACTCAGTCCATGCCATTGCGTTTGCAGCTAACAGTCCACGTGTTTGGACTTGGGCATTCCACCATGTCAGTGCCCCATCTTCCAGTGTTGAGGCTGCGTATTTGACCTTGTTGGCCTCTAGACAGTTGCACATTTCAAATACGGATTCAGATTTTTCAATCCAGCGGACCAGTCCAATGGGTCCTCCCGCCCCCGAGATTTTGCTTGGTTCCGCGTCGAGGAACATCTTGTAGGGGTTAAAGCCCCCTCCTGCTGGTGGTGGGTTTTGAACACCTGCCAGAGCAGCGTTCACGTGTTCATGGATCGTTGCGGCCAATTCTTCGTTGACATGTTGAGGTTTCTGCGACGTCCAGTTGCCATTTCAAATAAACTAAAGAAAACAAAGCGGGAATTGGCGAGACGAGTTAGTCCTCTACGTCTCCATCTCCCAAGTTGCTATCGTTGCCGTCATCCTCCGTGGCGTTTCCAGCTTCTACAGCCGAGTCTTTCTCCGGATCCTCCTCTGGATTCTCCTCCGGCATTGAAGGGGCCGGTGCTGGTGCAGGTGCCCTAATTTTTGTTCCAGTTCTTTAATTCTCCAGCTAGACTCAAGAACTCTGTCCTCTAGCCAGTCAGCCCTTAGCTGCTCAGCACGAAGATCTCTGGCTAAGGTGTTACGAGCTATCTTACTCGTATGCTGCTCTTCCTCGAGCGACTCAGTTTTACCAGTCAGTTGTCGTATCATCCATCCCTGTGCTAGGGTGGTTTCATGCATTCCTTCTAGTTGTTCTTGTTGCGTTCTTATCATATCTCTAAGTAGGTCGTTCCCTACTTCTAACGAGTTAACCGGTTTGACCGTCACAGCGATGGTCGGCGTGAGGACGACTCCTCCCCCAGAGCGAGCCTTTTCCTCGCAGCTGAGCGCGTTTCCACGCCATAAGGTGGTAAGGGTTCCACCATAGGTGCCTTTCCTGGCGCCCTTGGTTGCGTAAGTTTGTCGGATGATGATGAGGATGATGATGACATTGCCTTTAGGTTGTGTAGTTAGTTACGAGTTGCATTCGCTTCAATTATGCATTCATATTTCACATAGCATAGTAGTGGTACATCGCATAACAAGATATAATAATTCAGTGCCAAACTAAGTCTAGTGTCGTGATATCAGCTATAGTTTGGGTCTACTTCTAATGCAAACCTGGTTCTCTATAGCTAGTGGCTCTGATACCAATCTGTCACACCCTCAATTTCCACTTGCGGAGTTTTACCGCGAGGTGTGTGAACAAACCAGAATCTGAAACACTAGTACGTCGAACGACTCTACATGATTTGATAATACGTTTTCCAAAATCGTTCATTTTAGATTTTATATCAATTACCAATATTTAGCAGAGCATTAGTTTTAAGTTTGAGCGGAAGCATGAATAAGTAGTGATGCGGGCGCCAACACAAACGCCAAAACAAATGGAAAATCCCAAAACAATATTGATAAATATGACTCGATAATGATGTCTTGTTCAATGCATGTGCGTGCACCTAGAGCTCCTAGCGTCCTGAGAAACATGTAAAGAAACAAGTGTCAACATTAAAGATGAGTGAGTTCACAGGTTTTCATAAATTCGTTTGTTCGGTTATAGTTTGTTACTCCGTTATCCCCAACCCGGGATAACGTATCAGTTCCATTATTCCAATCCCGGAATAATAAGTTGTTGCTTCCAATATTCCCATCCCGGAATATTAAGTTGTTTCCAATATTCCAATCCCGGAATATTAAGTTGTTGCTTCCAATATTCCCATCCCGGAATATTAAGTTGTTGTTTCCATTATCCCCAACCCGGGATAATAAGTTGATGTTTCCAATATTCCAAACCCGGAATATTAAGTTGATCCGTAATTAAGTTCAATGTTAATATATATAGGTAGCTAGCCTAAAGTCATGTCACTAAGTGTTCGCGATCGAAGCTGACTGTTGTGCCTCCGTTTTGCCAGGCCTATCACATGACCATGGCGGTGTTAGGCCAATTATTCACCCGTTGACCATACCAGGTCGGCTAGCGCGACTAGCTCGGATGGGGCTTGTCAGACCCAGTAGTACTACTTATAATTCCCCGCTATTTAACCCAAATACTAACGATCTGAGGAGATTGTCGAGGACTTAAGTGATAAAGCTGCTTAGTGCCCATAACATTACATTAACATTAACTTAGTTACCGTATAGTTGCGTGACGTTAAATTCGTATAACGTAAAGAGATTGAGTTTGAGAGTGTATACATGTTTCTCCCCCTGTTTTTTAAAAACCGGATAAAGTTAGGGGCCGTGAACTCACCTTTATTTGCTCGGTTATTGTAGCAAAGATGTTATAAGAGATGGGACCGCTAGTTGCGTCCTAACAAACCAATTAATTCCACGTCAGTGTGTGAACACACCAATACAAATTCTACACGTAACTTACTCACAAATTGATACACACAAACAATCATCTCTAACACTCAAACATGCATGCAAGTATCCTCCTGTGATCATAGTAATCAAAACATCTTATCATAACCATAAACCAATTCATACCACAATTTGGTGCACACAATCACAAATTATCAGATTTCAGCCTAACACTCATTATTCAGCTGTTTTCTAGGATTTTTATAAAATAGTTCTAACATTCCAAAAATTCCAATATTTTTACAGTAGGTGACATCTATACCATAGAAATTTATATAATTTTCCCAAGTCCTAAATCTTTACCAATTAACCATAAATATTAATTCACTAAGCTGCAGTCAGATTTACCGCTTTCTGACTGCAGTCCACGGAAGAATTTATTTAAAAATCATTGATCGTCCGATTAACAAAATTTCAGTTGGAGTTGCCCGGAAATTTCTATACCTAGTTGCTGTACAAAAATCATGACTCAACTCTCTACTGATTTTAAAATCTAGCTTGACAAACAACTAGCAAAATTTCAGGATTTTCACAGCTTTAGCTACTGAACTTGTTTGGCCCTTTAAAAATATCAAACGATTTCAGAAAATTATGAATCCGGCGCCATTAGATTCCTTATTCAAATCTCTACGTTCTAGACATCAGAAAATCCGTTTTTCGACAACTAACGACCAAGTTACAGCCAGATGAAGTCGGCTGTAACTATGACTCAGCATCCTGTTTCAGCATTATTGTTACCATTAATTCGTGTAATCCCGTTCATGCGATTAATCTAGGCGATCAAGAACTGATTTTTAATCATAGACTAATACTAATAACCTATCCATGCAAACCCTAGTTCTTACTTCTAGTTATTATAAACAAAACACACTTGCACACTTATGATATCCGTAAACAATCATGCACATGAACAATGCTCAAATCAGCCGATTACTTAACACTCACATAATCTGAAAGCAATACAATCAAACACATATATACTCGACTATAATCTAGCAACATATGATAAATTCTAGATGATAAGGTACACGAACCGTGAGTATTATAAGAGATCGGTGATCAGGGATGCTTGCGGCCGAGATGAAAGAAAAACTGATCTCGCGACCAGGGAATAAGATTAAGCTGTTTGTGATCTAGGTGAAGTGTATCAAGGCTGAACTGGCGATCCAAGGAACAAATAAAGGGCTGTTTTACGTCTGAGATGATGAAGACTTCGGCTGCTGCTTGCTGCGACCAAGAGAAAGAAGCGAACCCGGAAAGAATCGGTCTGCGATCGCAAGGCTGCTGCTGTCGCTGCGACCGAGAGGAATGCAAAGAACAAGGCTGATCAGTGTTTGCGATCACAATGGTGAGACAAAGCTGCCGACGGCTGTTTGCTTGTTAGGGTTTGTGTTTTGTCAATGGCACATGCATGGGTTTATATTTATAGGCGCAAGAATGATAGGGTTACGGTTTTGGGTTTGCACACGGCCGCAAGTGACTTGGGTTGGTTTGGTTTGGGGTTTTGGCCGAATGGTTCTAGGTTTGGCATGCTATGGGTTTCGGTTTGGGTTGTTCTCGGTTCGTGTTTAATTCTCGTTCTCGGCCGAATACTTGAGTTAAGGTTTCAAACTTGTTAACTCCTAGAGTCACAATGAATCACTTTGGTTCGTGTCGCGGTTCGGTTCGTGTACATATCTACAATAATTACTTTATAACTAAACAATCACACAAACACCTATCACGTATTCATTTAATTCGTACACGTTCATACACATAGCATATACTTTATTCGACAAGTGTCACGTGTAAGTTATCCGAAAAACCCGGGATATCACAAAAAAGACGAAGCAGAAAAATATACTAGTCATAATACTGATAGTTTTCCGACATTTGAAGAAATGTATGATCAGTTGAATGAAGATCTACTGAAAGATAAGATAGTTGAGTCTGTACAAGAAGGAAAGATTCCTAAACCAATTACGAAAGAAGAGATTGCACGAGAAAATAAGTCCTGGTTTAAAAGAAATGCCAAGAGAACGTAAGTTTCGACGTCCCTTAGCATTCTTTACAAGAGATGCCGATGTTTATTGGGAGATATACTTAGCTGGGGGTGGTTTAAAGAATTGAACGTTTATGCTATCAAGAGGGAATTAGGGGTTCAATATTTCTGACACTTGGCAGATTTAAAAACACTTCCATACTGGGATGTAGAGGAGTTAGTGCAAACAAGGAACGTTACTTATCATATGAAGTTTATTAATCAATTGTTATGGAAGATGATCAAATTTGAAGCGATGCAGGTTTTTAAGTACTGGAAACCGTTCATTCCAAAGCGCCGAATCAAAACAGATAAGAAGACTGGTGTAAAGGATATAACGTTGATTATGAAGCGTCCAAGAGCAATGAGAAATATGCCCTTAATGCCGATTGAACAAGATTTCTATTCTTTGTTTAAACGTCCAAGAGCATGGTGTAAATGCTGGAAGAATGTGAGAATCCAGTTGGAGGGAACTAGAGTGCAAAGAGTTTCTGAAAGAGGAGATGCATATTGAACGTATGGATAATATGGGTAGGGAGGCGAGACTCAGACGTTTTCAGTTCATGACTAAAGTGCCACCTACAGATCAGACGCCGATTCTGTCGCAAGAACGTAGAAAGAAACAAATCAAGAACTCCTTTGGACGCGTTAGGCAGAGATAGAGCTTTGAAAACTGATAACGACGAAGACGATATCCAAGGGGGAGTCTATTAGTACATAATGTCTATGTCTTAGTATTGGATCGAGTCTGTTAAGTTTGGGCTAGATTATGTCAAAGTATAAGGTTATTTCTATAAATACAACACAAGTTCGCCCGGAACCAACATGTGAGAACAAGTTCGGCCAAACTTTTTCAAGACAAGTTCCCCTGAACGTGTTAACACCCCAACGAACTTGTGATAGTATAAATAGGATGCCTTAGTTTGTCATTTGTAACTTTTGCAACTTTGTCACTTGGACGATGAAGCTCTGCCTGATCTGGATTTGACATGTAGTTGAATTTTATGATCAATAAACAACATTTAAACGAGTAATCTTTTCATATTCGATTAACACATCACATAGTTTCCGCCTATATGAACGTCAGATACCAATTTAGGTTCCTATGCTATGTAACATTTGTAAAAATCGGGTCTCCAAAACCCGCTCTGTTTTGCAAACTTGTACCAAGTTATGAAATTTCATTAATTATTTATGATTATTTTGGGTTTAAACATTACATAATTAATAAATAAACTAAACCATAAAAATTATATTTGATAAAAAGTTAAAATAAAATAAATAAAAACCTTTTGTAGCTGCCGGGACTCGAACCCGGGTCAGCTGTCTCCAACGATTTATCATTTGCTTCCCAAACCACTCCGCCACCAAGTGTTTTCTGTTAACCTTAGGAAAACAATTTGGTCTTATACGCAAACACGAATCAACCGTTAATGTCATCTGAATAACGGAAATTGGTAAACCGATCGCCAAATCAGTTCAACTTCGTCTGGCTAGCTTATAACCGATGAATATCGGTTTCTAATTAAGTCCAAATTGAATGAACTTAAAGTTTCGGTTTTTGAAACCGAAAAGTTATCAAACTCCGATTAATTCAGGTTCCAATCATTTATGCGATTCAAAACCATCCCAACTACACTCCATTTCCTTTTCGTCACGTTTTCAAGTCATTTGAGCACCAAAAATTGTTCGCCGGAATTCTCTGCAGAAATCGCCGGAAAACCGTGTTCAACACAAATCGGTAAGTTATTCCTCCTTTGCGGTTTCAATCTATTGTTAGGACTCTACTAACATTAATCCATCACTCAAAATCAGTCACAGAAGACTTTTCAGGATTTTTGTGTTCGCCGGAGAAATTCTGGAATTCGCCGGAAACTCGCTAGTTAACGGTAAGCACATTCAATCGTACTAATAATCCATGTACTCTGGTTCAATTTCAAATCTAATTCCTTAATTCTGTTGCTAGACCCTCCCAGCCGAATGTTCAAAAACAGAGCTGTTTGTTCCCGCCGGACTCCCTAAGGAAGACGACCTGTCCGGTATTTTATTACCCCAAACTGTTCGGTTTTGTACATTCAAGCTAGTCGTCATGTTTAGTAATTAGTTAAACCATGAACCAGATGATTGAGTAAAGTCGGTAATTGTAATGAAGAAGACAAACTTAAAAACGGGATAAAAGTAATTAAAATTCGGATAATAAACGCGTTAGACACACAGTCCAGCGGTGGACTGTGTGCAAAGTTTATATACAAGTCCAGAGTTCGATCCTTACTACACACACGCTTTACGTAATAACATTTCTTTTTATTCATGAACTAACCGGGTTAGAGCGAGTAGTTGTTAAGTATAATATAAATCAATAATATAACCGGGTTAGACACACAGTCCAGCAGTGGACTGTGTGCAAGATAAACTTCATAGCGCGCGTTCGAACCCTGTCCCAAGCACCGGTCATTTGAATTAAAACGTTTTTGTAAATAAACGTATTTTCGGATTAAGGCGAATAAGTATATAAATATAATTAAAACTGAGTTTCTAACGGGTTAGTCACGTAGCTCAGTTGGTAGAGCTACGTGCACGTGAACTGAAGGTCACCGGTTCGAATCCCACTTGGCGCAAACATTTACCGCTGACCGAACCGGTCAACGGTCAACGGTCAAACAGTAAAATAATAATATTTTTTTTATATATTTAATTGTTTATTTTAATTTAAAAATCAATTAAAAATACTTAAAAATAACATTTTTAAGGATAGAAAATAGCCATAAACTCAAAAAAATATATCTAAAAATCCCATTAAAATCTTTGATAAAATCCATCCATTTAATATATTTTTCCATTATTATTTAGGTTAGTGTTTCCTCGTTGTCTCGCTTCGTCTAAATCCTGCGCATCTCACCATCTCAAATTCAACGCACCCAATGTGAGTGAACCCTACAAATTCCCCGTTTTAATCACGTTTTTGGGGTGTATCATGTGTCTTGTTCATTTACATATTATAACCAAGTTATTGTGCATATATCATATCATGACATGTGTATTAGTTTGTTGCTGTTAAGTAGTTATTATTGTATGCAAATTATTATTTCAATACATGCAATTGCCGAGGCCGTGGCTCCCTATCCATCGAGGTTGAGTTGGATCCCCATTTAATTATGCGGTTGATCTTGGCGTGCCCGCACGATCGGCTCCGTTTGATTGAGCCTTGATCGGTCATTTCATTTTACATTTCAATACATGCAATACGCTCGGCTCTGTTTGATTGAGCCTTGAGTGCACAGTTCAATTTACATTTCCAGTTCATGCAATATGTTCGGCTCCGTTTGATTGAGCCTTGAGCGCACAGTTCAATTTACATTTCCAGTTCATGCAATATGATCGGCTCCGTTTGATTGAGCCTTGATCGCACAGTTCAATTATGTTAATTGTTATATGATGTTGGTATGTTCATGTATGCTATCGATTGTTAATTGATGTTTGCCAATGTTTGATTTCATACATGTGCTCTTTTATGATTATGCACAATATTTTATTGATAAACTAACCAGAAAATCATTATCAAATGTTTATCTATAAGGTTCACTCGCCAACTTATGTTGACCCAAAAACCTCCTATTTTACACATGATACAGGTGAACCAGCAGCAGCTAGGAACACATAGGACCTGGATTAGAAGAAATAAAACGATTTAGTTTTTGGATTATTATGTTTGGTTGTTTTCCCTTGTAATGAATGAACATGTTTGGATGTTTGAGCAATGTAACATTGACTTCATTTAATTATGAAACATAATAGTAAATGTCATGTGCTTTGGTGATAACCCAATTATGCCCTGACTCTTATTTCCGCTGCGGGTCGGGGTGTGACAGATTGGTATCAGAGCCATGACTATAGGGATATAGGATAGGTTATTAGACCCTTAGAGCCTATACTATAGTCGATTAGAAACTTATAAGAATTTTGTGTGTTATATGCCAAATTTCATGATGTTTATATGTTTATGTTAAATGTTACATTTGATATTGTTCAAGCATGTTCATAAGTATGTATTATCAAATAATGCCTATCATGAAATCGTATGATCATAACATATCACATCCATGCAAGCACACACCACATCATGATTGATTTTACAATGATTTTCATGTTTTCAAATCTCATCAAAGTGAGTTCTCATGACGGGCATGTAGTAACTGGAAGGGTACTAGTACCGGTAGTCGGAACGTCCTGTCTAGGCTGGCATTCGTATAAATCCAAAATAAAGGACCAGTTTGCCTACCTGGGGACTAACGATGAGAGTACGAAATATCTATTAGGCCAAAGCATGCTATACCAAACGTCGTGAGAGCTAATCCCACTTTGAGTTGTCATTGTGTCTACACCTGGACACGTTCCGACCAAACGCCTCATGAACATATTTTGTGGTTTGCATTCGGGGGATGCAAGTGTTAAATTGCCAATACTAATGTGAATCCTACCAAGCCAATAGCCATGGGGGCCCACATGACTATGTAGGTGAAGGTATGGGGGACATTTGAGGCCCAACATGAGCGAACCCAAGACATCCTTTGGATGTAGTTGCATTATTGATATTTATGTTATTTTCATTTTCTTAAAGACACATGACACCTAAAAAGACATCATAAACTCACAATCTTCTCATTTTATGATCCTGTAGATGTCGTCTAGATCGCATCGAAGAAGTAGGAAATCGGAAAAGTCTCGGGAACGTTTGGCCACCCATATCGCGAATCAAATGGCCACAATATTACCTGACATTGTAGTACAAGTACAACAAGCCCTTGCTGCAAATCCTACTAACCCTCCTCAACAACAGGACCAGATCATCAACAACCCTCCTACCAACAAATGCTCCTACAAACATTTTAAGTCCTGTGATCCTCCGAAATTCGAAGGGACCGAGGGAGTCACTGCTCTCCTACATTGGTTCGAGGAGATGGAAAACGTTTTCTTAAACTGCGATTGTCCTGAGGATCGCAAGGTTCGTTACGCCACCGGGAGACTACTTGGTGTAGCTCTCACTTGGTGGAATACGGAGAAAGGAAAGAGGGGAACAGAAGATGCGATGGCCTTAACTTGGGAGGAGTTAAGGGAAATCATGACTAGGCGATTTTGTCCTAGGAGTGAAATTAAGAAATTAGAGGATGAATTTCATGCCTTGAAGCAAAAAGATGGTGATCACTCTACTTACAACAAAAGGTTCTTGGAGTTGAACCAAATGGTTCCAAACTTATTCACTCCAACCTACCGTCTGATCGAACATTACATTCGAGGACTTCCCTCGAAAATCCAAGATTCGGTCCTCAGCGTTTCACCAGTAACCCTCGAAGCTGCCATGGAGTTGGCAACAGAACTGACCGAAAACCGAATTCGCAATGGGAAATTCAAGGAGGAAAAGAAGAAAACACCTGCTGAGGGACAAACCTCAAACCACCACACTCCTTCCTCTAAATTTGCTACCAAGAGGAAGCGTAACACCAGGAACTTTGCAGTCACCCAAACCAACACCCCTGTTCCTGCTGCACCCATCACTCAAGCCACTCCTCCACCCGCGCCATACAGAAAACCATACACAGGGCCACTACCAAAATGTAACCGTTGTCAGTATCACCACTCCCCTGACTATCCTTGCCAATACTGTACCGGCTGCGGTCGCGCCGGACACACTGCTCAAAACTGCCGTACGCTCCAACGAACAAACCGCCACCAACCTATAACCCAAACCCACCAACAATTAATGGGTCAAGCCCAACAACAGCTACCATACCCACCCACTCAACATTTAGCCCAAACATACTATCAACCCAATTACCCTATGGGCCAACCTATGCGGGCTTGTTTCAACTGCGGCGACCCAAGTCATTTCAGGAACACATGTCCAAGGCTGGTTAATATTATTCATGCTCAGGCCCAAGCCAATCCTGTGAATCAAGCGAACCAAGCTCCTCCACCTGCTAGAGGAAGAGCTTTCAATATTAACGCAAACCAGGCCAGAGCTGACGGCAATGTGGTCAACGATACGTTTCTTATAAATGGTAGATATGCCTCTATGTTATTTGATACTGGTGCGGATAGAAGTTTCGTGTCATTAGAGTTTGAACCTATCTTAAGTAAAAATCGGGATAAGCTCGCGGAATCCATAACGGTAGAAGTTGCGGACGGAAAACCTGTTTCATTAGAATCTATTTTACGCAACTGTACACTCACCTTAAACGACCACGAATTCTCAGTCGATCTTATTCCTATGAAGCTGGGAAGTTTTGACATCATAATCGGTATGGATTGGCTCAGTCTACATCATGCGGAAGTTGTTTGTCGTGAGAAATTTATTCGTATTCCTCTTTCAAACGGTCAGACTCTTCGAATCTTTGGAGAAACCTCGTCGAAAGGGCTCAACTTAATGTCTTGTCTTCAAGCTCAAAAATACCTTCGCAAGAATTATGTCGCGTTTTTAGCCCATATCATCAAGAAGGGGACCACAGAGAAGAAACTTGAAGATATTCCTGTTGTAAAAGATTTTCCACAAGTTTTTCCTGACGACATTTCAGGACTTCCTCCAATCAGAGATGTCGAATTCCGTATCGATCTTATACCTGGTGCTACACCAGTGGCAAAATCTCCATATAGGTTAGCCCCCTCCGAAATGCAAGAGCTAGCCAGTCAATTGCAAGAGTTGACTGACAAGGGATTTATACGCCCCAGCTCATCGCCTTGGGGTGCACCTGTACTTTTTGTAAAGAAGAAGGATGGATCTTTTCGTATGTGCATCGACTACAGAGAGCTCAACAAGTTAACTATCAAAAATCGATATCCTTTACCTCGCATAGATGATCTTCTTGACCAACTACAAGGTGCCAGTTGCTTTTCGAAAATCAACCTTCGATCTGGCTATCATCAGCTTAGAGTGCATGAAGAAGACGTTCCTAAAACTGCTTTTCGAACTCGATATGGTCACTATGAATTCATGGTTATGCCGTTTGGTTTAACCAACGCACCAGCTGTTTTCATGGACCTAATGAATAGAGTCTGCAAACCTTACCTTGATCGATTTGTCATTGTATTCATCGACGATATTCTTATCTATTCAAAAACTAAAGCTGATCATGAGCGTCATCTACGACTTGTTCTTGCACTTCTAGAAAAGGAAAAGCTTTATGCCAAGTTCTCTAAATGTGAATTCTGGTTAAAAGAGGTGCAATTTCTCGGGCATGTAGTTAATGACAAAGGAATACATGTGGACCCATCAAAGATCAAAGCAGTTCAAGAATGGCAAGCCCCACGTACACCAACTGAAGTAAGGTCTTTTCTTGGACTTGCTGGCTATTATCGTCGGTTCATTTCAAACTTCTCTCGCATTGCTGTGCCACTCACGGCTTTAACCCATAAAGGGAAACCATTTGTATGGGGACCCAAGCAAGAAGAAGCTTTTCAAACTCTCAAGCAAAAACTTCGTGATGCACCAATCCTCACACTTCCTGAAGGTTGTGATGATTTTGTAGTCTATTGCGACGCGTCAGGGCAAGGATTAGGTTGCGTTCTCATGCAAAGACGAAAAGTCATAGCTTATGCCTCATGGCAACTCAAGGCACACGAAAAGAACTACACCACTCATGACCTTGAACTTGGAGCTGTTGTATTTGCTCTTAAGATATGGAGACATTATCTCTATGGTACGAAGTGTGAGATCTACACTGACCACAAGAGTCTTCAACATATCTTCAACCAGAAAGAGTTAAATATGAGGCAACGAAGATGGGTCGAACTCCTAAATGATTACGACTGTGAAATCAGATACCACCCTGGTAAAGCAAATGTGGTGGCTGATGCACTTAGTCGAAAGGGTTATGCGAACTCCATTCATCTTCTATGTTCGCAAATTATAACCAATGTTAAGGATCAAATTCGAGAAGCTCAACACGTTTCAATAACAGAGGAAGATGTACAAAAAGAGATGTCCTGTGGAGCCGAGCTAAAACTTGAAACTAAATCTGATGGTATTTTGTATTACCTGGATCGTATATGGATTCCTAACCACATCAAACTTCGTGAAACACTCATGCATGAAGCTCATAAGACGCGATATTCTATACACCCAGGAGCCGATAAGATGTATCAAGACCTACGGTACACCTATTGGTGGCCTGGAATGAAGAAAGATATTGCCGTTTTCGTTTCCAAGTATCTCACATGTTCTAAGGTGAAGGCTGAACACCAAAGACCCTCAGGACTTCTAGTCCAACCAGAAATACCTGTATGGAAGTGGGAAAATATAACCATGGATTTCATTACCGGGTTACCTCGCACTTCTAGTGGGTATGACACTATATGGGTGGTTATAGACCGACTTACAAAATCAGCTCACTTTATCCCTATTCGAGAAGATTTCAAGAACGATAAATTTGCTCGTATTTATATCAACGAAATCGTAAGCCGGCACGGGGTACCAATAAGTATTATTTCTGATCGTGATGGTCGTTTCACCTCACGAACATGGCAAGCAGTACAATCCGCTATGGGCACTCGATTAGATCTCAGTACCGCCTACCATCCTCAAACTGATGGACAGTCTGAGCGCACCATTCAAACCCTTGAGGATATGCTTAGAGCATGTGTCATAGACTTCAAGGGAAATTGGGACGCCCATCTACCGTTAGTTGAATTTTCGTACAACAACAATTATCATTCTAGCATCGGCATGGCACCTTTTGAAGCGTTATATGGTCGAAAGTGCCGATCTCTTGTTTGTTGGCACGAAATTGGGGAAGCACAAATTACTGGTCCAGAATTGACCCAAGAAACCACAGATAAGATTCATCAAATCCGAAACAATCTTCTAGCGGCTCAAAGTCGTCAAAAGAGTTACGCAGATAAACGACGGAAGCCCTTGGAGTTTAGCGTTGGTGATCATGTGCTTTTAAAAGTATCACCGTGGAAGGGAGTAGTTCGTTTTGGTCAAAAGGGAAAGCTAGCACCACGTTATGTAGGACCTTTCAAAATACTCGAAAGAGTAGGTCCTGTAGCATACAAGCTTGACCTACCGGAAGAACTCGACAGGATTCATCCCACATTCCACGTGTCGAACTTGAAGAAGTGCCTCGCTGATGAGAATCTTCATATTCCACTGGAGGATATTCAGATTGATGAATCCATGCATTTTATTGAAAGACCAGTGGAGATTATGGACTATGGAGAAAAGCGTTTACGACGAAGTCGCATTCCTATTGTTAGGGTACGCTGGGAGTCGAAACGGGGACCTGAGTTTACTTGGGAACGTGAAGACTCAATGCGTGAAAAATACCCTCATCTTTTCCCTACTACTTCAACTGTTTAAATTTCGGGACGAAATTCCTAAAAGTAGGGGATACTATAACATTTGTAAAAATCGGGTCTCCAAAACCCGCTCCGTTTTGCAAACTTGTACCAAGTTATGAAATTTCATTAATTATTTATGATTATTTTGGGTTTAAACATTACATAATTAATAAATAAACTAAACCATAAAAATTATATTTGATAAAAAGTTAAAATAAAATAAATAAAAACCTTTTGTAGCTGCCGGGACTCGAACCCGGGTCAGCTGTCTCCAACGATTTATCATTTGCTTCCCAAACCACTCCGCCACCAAGTGTTTTCTGTTAACCTTAGGAAAACAATTTGGTCTTATACGCAAACACGAATCAACCGTTAATGTCATCTGAATAACGAAAATCGGTAAACCGATCGCCAAATCAGTTCAACTTCGTCTGGCTAGCTTATGACCGATGAATATCGGTTTCTAATTAAGTCCAAATTGAATGAACTTAAAGTTTCGGTTTTTGAAACCGAAAAGTTATCAAACTCCGATTAATTCAGGTTCCAATCATTTATGCGATTCAGAACCGTCCCAACTACACTCCATTTCCTTTTCGTCACGTTTTCAAGTCATTTGAGCACCAAAAATTGTTCGCCGGAATTCTCTGCAGAAATCGCCGGAAAACCGTGTTCAACACAAACCGGTAAGATATTCCTCCTTTGCGGTTTCAATCTATTGTTAGGACTCTACTAACATTAATCCATCACTCAAAATCAGTCACAGAAGACTTTTCTGGATTTTTGTGTTCGCTGGAGAAATTCTGGAATTCGCCGGAAACTCGCTAGTTAACGGTAAGCACATTCAATCGTACTAATAATCCATGTACTCTGGTTCAATTTCAAATCTAATTCCTTAATTCTGTTGCTAGACCCTCCCAGCCGAAGGTTCAAAAACAGAGCTGTCTGTTCCCGCCGGACTCCCTAAGGAAGACGACCTGTCCGGTATTTTATTTCCCCAAACTGTTCGGTTTTGTACATTCAAGCTAGTCGTCATGTTTAGTAATTAGTTAAACCATGAACCAGATGATTGAGTAAAGTCGGTAATTGTAATGAAGAAGACGAACTTAAAAACGGGATAAAAGTAATTAAAATTCGGATAATAAACGGGTGAGACACACAGTCCAGCGGTGGACTGTGTGCAAAGTTTATATACAAGTCCAGAGTTCGATCCTTACTACACACACGCTTTACGTAATAACATTTCTTTTTATTCATGAACTAACCGGGTTAGAGCGAGTAGTTGTTAAGTATAATATAAATCAAATATAACCGGGTTAGACACACAGTCCAGCGGTGGACTGTGTGCAAGATAAACTTCATAGCGCGCGTTCGAACCCTGTCCCAAGCACCGGTCATTTGAATTAAAACGTTTTTGTAAATAAAGGTATTTTCGGATTAAGGCGAATAAGTATATAAATATAATTAAAACTGAGTTTCTAACGGGTTAGTCACGTAGCTCAGTTGGTAGAGCTACGTGCACGTGAACTGAAGGTCACCGGTTCGAATCCCGCTTGGCGCAAACATTTACCGCTGACCGAACCGGTCAACGGTCAACGGTCAAACAGTAAAATAATAATATTTTTTTATATATTTATTTGTTTATTTTATTTAAAAATCAATTAAAAATAATTAAAAATAACATTTTTAAGGATAGAAAATAGCCATAAACTCACAAAAATATATCTAAAAATCACATTAAAATCTTTGATAAAATCCATCCATTTAATATATTTTTCCATTATTATTTAGGTTAGTGTTTCCTCGTTGTCTCGCTTCGTCTAAATCGTGCGCATCTCACCATCTCAAATTCAACGCACCCAATGTGAGTGAACCCTACAAATTCCCCGTTTTAATCACGTTTTTGGGGTGTATCATGTGTCTTGTTCATTTACATATTATAACCAAGTTATTGTGCATATATCATATCATGACATGTGTATTAGTTTGTTGCTGTTAAGTAGTTATTATTGTATGCAAATTATTATTTCAATACATGCAATTGCCGAGGCCGTGGCTCCCCATCCATCGAGGTTGAGTTGGATCCCCATTTAATTATGCGGTTGATCTTGGCGTGCCCGCACGATCGGCTCCGTTTGATTGAGCCTTGATCGGTCATTTCATTTTACATTTCAATACATGCAATACGCTCGGCTCCGTTTGATTGAGCCTTGAGTGCACAGTTCAATTTACATTTCCAGTTCATGCAATACGTTCAGCTCCGTTTGATTGAGCCTTGAGCGCACAGTTCAATTTACATTTCCAGTTCATGCAATACGATCGGCTCCGTTTGATTGAGCCTTGATCGCACAGTTCAATTATGTTAATTGTTATATGATGTTGGTATGTTCATGTATGCTATCGATTGTTAATTGATGTTTGCCAATGTTTGATTTCATACATGTGCTCTTTTATGATTATGCACAATATTTTATTGATAAACTAACCAGAAAATCATTATCAAATGTTTATCTATAAGGTTCACTCGCCAACTTATGTTGACCCAAAAACCTCCTATTTTACACATGATACAGGTGAACCGGCAGCAGCTAGGAACATATAGGACCTGGATTAGAATAAATAAAACGATTTAGTTTTTGGATTATTATGTTTGGTTGTTTTCCCTTGTAATGAATGAACATGTTTGGATGTTTGAGCAATGTAACATTGACTTCATTTAATTATGAAACATAATAGTAAATGTCATGTGCTTTGGTGATAACCCAATTATGCCCCGACTCTTATTTCCGCTGCGTGTCGGGGTGTGACATGCTAATCGTGGAGTGATCCAACTTTTATAAAACTGTTTTGGTATCAAAAAAAGGGTTTTGATACCCGAAAATAGTTTTGTCGTATAATGCGCACTTTGCGCATTATTGACCGAAACTTCGACTAGTAAACGTGGTAATCAGTAGGCATGATCGCTATGGATCAAAACCATCGTGATTACGACCACGTTGCAAAGTTCAATTGAACTTTGCTTCGACCAATTAATGGTCAAAGCTGAAAGTCAAACACTGTTTGACTTTTAGCTTGAAATAGCTAAAATAACTAAACAAGATTAGGAAGAGCACTTACTTGTGTTTGAAGAACAGTCAAGAGCTCAAGAAAACTCAGATGGGAGACCTCCAACAATGTGGTAGTCTCCACTTAAAGTTATAGAGAGAAAAGAAGAAAACGGCCAAAGGAAATGGTTGAAGTTCAAGGCTATTTACACTAATCTTGGAGCTCCCAAATCATGATAAGTGTTGATCTAGGTGTAACGGAAGTGATTAGTGTCCTCCCATGTGTCCATTGCAGGTTAAAGGTGGCAAAAATCACGACTTGGTGGTCAAGGAATGCAACAAGAAGCTGACAGTTTGCTGTTAGGAAGCTTCTGACATGGGGAAGCTTCTGACATGGGGAACCCTTACGGACCATATGGGGTTTTGCCTTACGGTCAGTAAGGCCCTGCAAGGACAGAAGTTTCAAAAATGGCAGAAATGGCCGTTGAACTTGTTTTGTCGCATTTTGGCACTTTGAACACCCGTTAACCTCATTTTAAAGCTTTATAAGGATGATAAAGCATAGGGAACTTGAAATATATCCAAAAATATCCTGGGTGACGGTTCGTTCGGTCGTACGGTTGCGGTTTTCGGTTGATTACGACGAAAATCGTAACGAACGCACAAATGACCGTAACGAATGATATTTTTGCCTTCCAATCACTAAAATACAAGATTTTAATGATTACAAAAATTTTTGGATGTGCGTACATGTTCCAGATTAGGAAATACGCGTAACGGTATAGTTTTGCAGAATTTGCAAAATAGCCCCTAAAGTTGAATAAGCATGTTTTTGCCATACCGAACCCTTCAAAACTCATTTCTTAGTTATGTAAAGGGTATTTAGGGTATGTTTAGCTTATGTCATTGTTCTGAAGTGTATGTCGCGTTAAACTGATTACATTTGTGTAACAGCTTGCAATTTCACTTCCAGAAGCGATTCGAAAGATCGAAATTTTACAACCACTGAAATGTGTGAATGTCACATGTAATTATACAATTCTTGGGAATGAAACACAAGATCTCATTGGATTCAAAATTGTATGATGGTTGAATAGGCACAGATGTTACAATAAGTATTTGTTCACCGGTGTGATCGTACAAGCCAGGCCTGGCCGGAAAGAAAGGAAGACCATTTCAATTCATTAGTCTTAGCATCGTCTGAAGTGAAGGGATCCAAGCACGAAGTAGGATCCAAATTTTTGCGGTAGCATGACAAACTATTTAATATCACATGTTCTATTGTGTTTATTTACTATAAAACCCCCTAAAATCACTGTTAATATTGGTTAAAGAATTAACCTTTGTGGTTACCTGAAGACGTATAAATGGTTATACCTGGAGACAATGTGACTGCTGCTTCTTTACTTATTACCCGAGTTGTGTCTTGGACCAGGTGTGTTTGCAGAAAAAAAAAAACTAAATTCTCATTTTAAATGCATACCTAAGTAGTTAATGTGGTAAAATATCGGATATCAGTCAAGGACAGATATTTGAGATATTGGTTATCGCAGTGGGATATCGGAAATTCTAATATCATGCTGAATATATATATGTGTATATATATATATATATATATATATATATATATATAATATATATCGCAATTTAACACTATCTATCACATACTCAAATTCCACATGCGGAGTTCTACCGCGAGGCGTGTGACGTACCAGGATCCAGCAACTAATCATGTCGAACTATAGTAAATAATATAATACAAGTCATCGTGGACACATGAATAGTGAGTTTCAAGTTAAACGTTTCAAACATAGTAAGTATTCAGCGGAAGCATAAACACTTGTTTAAACAATAAAAACCATTTTTGTTCAAAACGTAACCATAATAATAAGCGTTTCATCAAACGATACGACACATGAAAGTTCCCGCTCCTCAGACTGCAAGTTCCCACACAAGATATATCTAACGACCTGCAAGCGTGCTAAAAAAGTGTATCAGCGATTAAGTCGGCGAGTTCATAGTTTTGTTTAATGAAAACAGGTTGGTGTTTAGTTTAAAGACTTGTCGTTGATAACTCGATACCAGTGTGACGTATGTTTGTTTGCCCTCATCAATGCCTATGATCATTGGCCATATGTTTAAGATCCATAGTTCACGCCCGTCCTCCCAGGTATGGTGTGAGGTTGTCAAGCCTAATAGCGCTATCAACTAATACCCTGTTGCCTCCCAGACAACTAGCTCGGTAGTAAGTAGGGACTTTCGTGATAGAGTTTAAGTTTATTAACCAGCATCGAAATTAAACTAAAACATTTATAAAAAGTATTCCTCCAGGGAATAGTAGTTTGTCCCCCCGGGACGCATGCCTGTGAAAGAGTAGTGAACTCACCTTAGTTTAGCTTGGCAGATTAAGTTATGCGAGCGAGTATGGTCAACCACGTCTGATTATGGTTACCAAGAATATTAGGGGTCGTTTATGTCATTCACGCAAATCCTACACGTATCTGGCAATTAACATGCGTACAAGTTGTCACAACGTATTACCGAGTAGTTTTAAGGCACATATTCACCATATAACCTACGACGTGCAATTACACCATTTATATAATTATTTAGCATGCATGGATATCGAGCGTACCAATTCGACAATTATACACTTATAATCATACCTAACAAAATTCACTGAAAATAGGCTGTTTTGGAGTGTCCGTTTACCATCCTACGAAGCTACAAAAATTATGATATTTTTATGTGACATGCCCTCGGAGAAGTTATCTTTGTGCTAAATTTTTAGAGTCTAACTCTTTACCAAAAATTTATAAAAAAATCATTTACCAAGCAGCAATTAGATTCGTCACTTTTTGAGTGCAGCTCATGGAAAAATTCATTTAAAAGTCCTCGGTTATCTGATTGGCGTAATTCTAGTCGGAGGTTTTTGGAATCACCTGGAAGCACCTACAGTAAAAAATTGAGATCATAACTCAATTCGTAATGGGCTGCAAATTCTACCGGAAAACGCAACCTGAACATTCGATACAGAAAAATTCATAAAACATTCAGTTTTCTTCGAAAAAAATGCAATTCCAGTGGTGTTTTAAACATATTTCCTGGAGATTCATCTTAGACTAAAGAAGCACACGTTTTTGTTCAGTTTTGCCCATGTTACAGCCAATACAAGTCAGCTGTAAAATCTGGACATAATCTGCTTCATTCAGCTTTCATCAAAAACATGTTCAAACCACTAAAAACACTATTTTTAGCAATCACAACCTCAAACAACATCCCACATACGAATTTAGCATCAAGTTTCATCATCAAAATCAAACATATTCAAAACCCTTGCATGCATACATGATCATGAAGTTACTATACTATCAAGAATCATTCCATAAACATCAAAATACATGTTTTTAGCAAACCCTAACACGTATAAGTTCATGTTTTCATTCAACAAGAATCAAAGCGAAATCAAGATTTCAAATCACACAGATGTAATCGCAATATAACAACCAAGATGTGATTACCTGAAGCAAGCAAAGAGCCTAGAGACGGAAAAGAAGATCAAACAAGCAAGATTAGGGTTCTTGGTTTTCTTGAAGTCGCCTAGTGTGAGAGAGAGGGAGAGTACACACGTGAATGGGAGGGGGCGACCTAGGGTTGGGTTTTATTTTATTACTTTGTTTAAAACAACTTACATTAAATGCATAATTGGTCCCTCAAGTTTCCAAATTCAAAGTTTGGACAGAAAGCTATCACCATAACTTTGTTGATTGACACTCAGGTCCTTCGTTCTGCAAACTTAACCAAATTAACTCCGTATGTTTGTTCGTGTAACATCCGTCGAAAAACGGGTTTTCCAAACCCGCTTCGTTTATTAATCGAATAATCAGTTTCATATTTTTGTTGCTCATTTAATGCTTATTTTAATTTTAAACAATACATAACTAATAAACATTTTAGAATATGGAAATTAAAATTGTTAGAAAATAAAAATAAGGCAATTAAAATTAAAAAGGGGTTGCCGGGTTTCGAACCCGGGTCAGCCGGAAAACCTTAACTTCAAACACTTAACCACCCCGCCACTTGATGTCTTTGTGTAATCTAGGAAACAAATAAAAGATAAGTTCATTTGTGAAGTCATCTGTTTTGTGCCAAACTGAAACCGGTAATCGACTTTCAACTTTTAAGATGTTTGAGTGTTGATACTACTGGTTATAACCGATGAAAACATTACGACGCACGATCTCAATCAATTTAGCCTTTATTGAACTTGAATTTATATGATTTTCGGGTTTAATAACCGAAATTATTTACTTCCGGAATTACAACGGCAATATCATCATCTCGCGACTCATAAACACCCACAGAACCTCCAATTTCACTTTCGCTCTATTTTCTGTTCGTCGGAAACGCTTTCTGAACTTGCCGGACTTTCGCTAGAAAACCGTATCTTTCATCAAAACGGTAAATTTCTAAGTTCTTTCATCTTCTATCTGTTTTAGACTTTTACTAACTCAAACCCTCCAATCAGAATCGGTCCTAGACGATGATATCGGATAATCTGCAGTCGCCGGAAAACTTCTGAAAATTCCTAAATCGCGCTGTGAATCGGTATAATCATCTAAACTCTCTGATAACTCTTGTTTAGTCATTCAATTCCACAATTAGTTAATCAAAACTGTTAATTGGTCCGCTCAGACGGAGTTCGTAAAACAGAGCTGACGACTTTGCCGGAGTTCTGAGAAAAGTCATCATTCCGGTATGTTCATTCCCAAAACTTTTCCTATCCGTTACATTTTAATCACTTATATGTCTTTTTATTGAATTGAACAAGATCAGTCGAAAATCAGTTGTCTGGGTTATTGTAACGAAAAAGATGAAGTTAGGCTGTATATAAATTTAATATAAATCGGATTATATCTCGGGTTAGACACACAGTCCAGCGGTGGACTGTGTGCATTCGTATCATAGAGTCCCGGGTTCGAGTCTGTCCTTGTACCGATTCGTCACAATATTCAGACTTTTTATAAAACCAAAATACGGAGACTTCCAGTTAGTATATAAGAGAAATAAAAACAAGTGTTTTAACCAGGTTAGACACACAGTCCAGCGGTGGACTATGTGCAACGTTAAACCACAGGTCCCGGGTTCGAGACCTGTTATGCACGCCGGTTCGATAGAATTAAATCCTTTTTAGAATAATTGAATTTTGGAATAAACTAAATAGTATATAAATATAATTAAAAACAGAAATAATTCGGGTTAGACACGTAGCTCAGTTGGTAGAGCTGCGTACACGCGTACGGGAGGTCACAAGTTCGAAACTCACTTAGTGCAAACAATATACACGACCGAACCGGTCAACAAGTCAACAGTCATGGTCAACGATCAACGGTCATAGTCAAAAAAAGTCAACATTTTTTTATATTTTTATTTATTTATTTAATTTAAAAATCAATTAAAAATACTTAAAAATAATGTTTTTAAAGTTAGAAAATAGCCTTAAACTCACAAAAATATATCCAAAAATCCTATTAAAATTGTTAATAAAATCCACTTATTTACCGTACATTTTCGTTATTAATTAGGTTAGTTATTCCTCGTCGATCAATCCTCTAAACTCGTGCGCATTCAACATCATCAAACGAACGCACCCAATGTGAGTGAATCTCTACAAATTCCCCGTTTTAATTACGTTTTTGGGGTGTATCATATGTCTTATTATTTATTACATTTAAACACTTGTGCATCTATCATATCCATGATCAAATATGTAATCAATATGTATCAACTGATTGTGTGGTTAATGTTTAGATTAAATTTATCATTTTCAGTACATACATTATCATAGGCCGCCGCTCCCCATTACCTATGAGCGTGAACGAGGCGTTGCCAACATATGATCGGCTCCGTTTGATTGAGCCTTGATCGCACATACATTCATCATAGGCCGTCCGTTCCCCATTACCTATGAGCGTGAACGTGACGTTGCCAACATTTACATTATCATTCATGACATATATTCATGCAAGGTGGTTTGTTATTGTATGTTATTGTTATTGTTATTCTTAGTGTATATTATTGTTATTGTTATTGTATGTTATTGTTTGTTATTGTTATTGTTATTGTATGTGTATTTACGTTTGCTCACATATGATTATTGCACAATTTTTCATAATAAATATAACAAGAAATCAATAATAAATGTTTTCTAACAAGGTTCACTCGCCAACTTTTTGTTGACCCAAAAACCCCCATTTTTACACATGATACAAGTGATCCAGTTGCAGCAAGAAACATATAGGATGGCTTAGAAGAATAAATCGGTTTAGACTTTGGATTGTTTATGTAGTTACTTTTCTTTGTAATTGTATGAACTTGTTTGGAATATTGAGGATGTAATTTTGAATTTAATAAATATGAAACATATTAGTAAACATCATGAGCTTTGGTGATAACCCAATTATGCCCCGACACTTATTCCGCTGCGGGTCGGGGTGTGACAGATTGGTATCAGAGCCATGACTATAGGGGTATAGGATAGGTTATTAGACCCTTAGAGCCTATACTATAGTTGATTAGAATTTTTAAATTGTTTGTGTGTTACATGCAAAATTCATGATGTTTATATGCTTTATGATTATTGTTACATTCAATGTTATACAAGCATGTTCATAAGTACATATTATTATACAATGCCTGACATGAATCATATTCTCATAACATATCATATCCATGAGAGCACACACCACACAATTTCCTTGACTTTTGCAACGATTTTTGTATTTTCAAATCACATCAAAGTGAGTTCTCATGACGGGCATGTAGTAACTGGAAGGGTACAAGTACCGGTAGTCGGAACGTCTTGTCTAGGCTTGGCATTTGTATAAATCCAAAATAAAGGACCAGTTTGCCTACCTGGGGACTAACGATGAGAGTACGAAGGACCTATTAGTCCAAAACATGCTATACCAAACGTCGTGCGAGCTAACCCCACTTTGAGTTGTCATTGTGTCTACACCTGGACACCCTCCGACCATACATCTCGTAAACATATTTCATGGTTTTCATTCGGGTGATGTGAGTGTTAAACCGCCAATACCAATGTGAATCCTACTAAGCCAATAGTCATGGGGGCCCACATGACTATACAGGTGAAGGTATGGGGGACATTTGAGGCCCAAACATGAGCAAACCCAAGACATCCTATGGATGTAGTTGCATTATTGATGTTTATGTCATTTTTTTTAAGACACATGACACCTAAAAAGACTCCTTAAACTCACAATCTTCTTATGTATATTTCTGTAGATGTCGGCTAGGCAACAACGTGGGGGTAGAAGGTCAGGAAGGTCAAATGAATGCTTGGCCACCCAAATCGCAAAACAAATGGCCGCGGTGCTTCCTGACATCGTAGTTCAAGTCCAACAAGCTCTCGCCGCAAATCCCATCAATCTACCCCAGCAAGAAGACCAGAACGTCGACAACCTTCCCTCCAAAAAGTGCTCATACAAACATTTCAAGTGTTGCGATCCCCCAAAATTTGAAGGGACCGAAGGTGTCACTACTCTCCTCCACTGGTTTGAGGAAATGGAAAACACCTTCCTCAACTATGATTGTCCCGAGGATCGCAAGGTACGTTACGCAACCGGGAGACTATTTGGGGTAGCTCTTACCTGGTGGAATACTGAAAAGGGTAAGAGAGGAATCGAAGATGCAATGGCCTTAACGTGGGAGGAGTTAAGGGAAATCATGACGAGACGCTTTTGTCCAAGAAGCGAGATCAAAAAGTTAGAGGATGAATTTCATTCGTTGAAGCAAAAGGAGGGAGATCATACTTCCTACAACAAACGGTTTTTAGAGTTGAAGCAAATGGTCCCTAACTTGTTCACGCCATTTTTACCGCTTAGTCGAACACTATATTCGAGGCCTCCCCTCGAAAATTCAAGACTCAGTTCTCAGCACTTCATCTGCAACACTCGAAGCTGCTATGGAACTAGCTACCGAGCTTACCGAGAATCGTATTCGCAACAGCAAATTTAAAGACGAGAAAAAGAAAGCCCCTGTTGAGGGCCAAACTTCAAACCATTCCACCTCCTCCTCAAAGTTTGCTAATAAGAGGAAGCGAAACACCAGAAACTTTGCTGTCACACAAACAAATTTCCCTATCCCTGCTGCACCCATCACTCAAGTTGCCCCCTCACCTGCACCATATAAAAAGCCATACTCCGGCCCATACCCAAAGTGCAACCATTGCCAATACCATCATTTTCCTGATCATCCCTGCCAACATTGCACCGGCTGTGGTCGCGCAGGTCACACCATTCAAACCTGTCGCGTACCTCAGCGAACGAACCACCATCAGCCCTCAACCCAAGCCCACCATCAGATAGTGGGTCAAGCCCAACAATCTTTAATGCTACCACCTACCCAACATGTACCCCAATCCTACTACTAACCCAACTATCCCATGGTGCAACCTATGCGGGCTTGTTACAACTGTGGAGACCCAAACCACTTCAGGAACACCTGTCCACTCCTGGTGAATATCATCCATGCCCAAGCTCAAGCTAATCCAGTAAACCAGGCGAACCAAGCTCCTCCACCTGCAAGAGGAAGAGCTTTTAACATCAACGCCAATCAAGCTAGGGCTGACAACAATGTGGTTAACGGTACGTTTCTCATCAATGGTAGTTATGCGTCCATGTTATTTGATACTAGAGCGGATAAAAGTTTTGTGTCCTTAGAATTTGAACCCATCCTCAACCAAACTCGAGATAAACTCATGGAATCCATAACGGTAGAAGTTGCTGACGGAAAACCGGTCTCATTAAACTCTATTATACGCAATTGTACTCTCACCCTAAACGATCACGATTTTCCAGTTGATCTCATTCCTATGAAGTTAGGAAGCTTTGAAATTATCATTGATATGGACTGGCTCAGCCAACATCATGCTGAAGTTGTATGCCATGAAAAGTTTATTCGCATTCCTCTTGCGAATGGTCAGACTCTACAAATCTTTGGAGAAACCCCTTCGAAAGGGCTCAAATTAATGTCCTGCCTTCAAGCTCGAAAATATCTCCGCAAAAATTATGTCGCATTTCTAACTCATGTCGTCAAAAACGGAACCAAGTAGAAGAAAATTGAAGACATTCCAGTAGTAAAAGATTTTCCGCAAGTTTTTCCTAACGACATTTCAGGACTTCCTCCAGTGAGAGAAGTCGAATTTCGCATTGATCTTATACCTGGAGCTACACCAGTTGCAAAATATCCTTATAGGTTAGCCCCATCCGAAATGCAAGAGCTAGCCAGTCAATTACAAGAGTTGACTGACAAAGGATTCATAAGTCCTAGCTCATCGCCTTGGGGTGCACCTGTCCTTTTTGTGAAGAAGAAAGATGGAACGTTTCGCATGTGTATCAACTACAGAGAACTAAACAAGTTAACGGTTAACAACCGCTACCCATTACCTTGCATCGATGATCTTCTTGACCAACTTCAAGGCGCCAGCTGTTTTTCAAAAATCGACCTTCGTTCTGGTTATCATCAACTCAGAGTACATGAAGAAGACGTCCCAAAGACCGCCTTCCGAACTCGTTATGGTCTTATGAATTCATGGTCATGCCATTTGGTCTAACCAACGCTCCAGCTGTCTTCATGGATCTAATGAACAGAGTCTGCAAACCCTATCTCGATCGCTTTGTTATAGTCTTCATCGACGACGTCCTCATTTACTCAAAGTCTATGTCTGATCATGAACGACACCTTTGACTCATCCTTACACTTTTAGGGAGTGAAAAGCTCTACGCAAAATTCTCCAAATGCGAATTCTGGTTAAAAGAGGTACAATTTCTTGGACATGTCGTCAATGAAATTCCCATATACCGGGAATGGTAGAGTGTGCACCCAATGCGGTTTTCATTCAAGTAACACCACCTCTAGAACACCACTCTTACGTAGACATATTTAAGGTGTGATGAGTGTCTAGTGACCACAAGTATCACCATGATGCCCCAACACGTAGGACAAGATTTAATCGTAGACGTACAGGTAATTTTGTAAAAGATGACTAAGTAACGAGTCATCGAGTCAAGATTCCCCATCAACGGAGTACCCCTCGGATGGTAGGAACATAGCCACGCTGGTCTAACGTTTCATAAGGATGTTGTTAATGGAGACAACGAGAAGTAATCATTTCCCATCATGTTCTCGAAAGATTACCTAATGCATAGGCGAATATAGCCCATACTAGTCACAAGGTGGTTAATCACCACTTGACCGTCTCGGTCTCATGGTTTTTCAAGTCGAATTCGGACTTGGTATTATGTGAACTGTATATGAGTATAAAAAGATATAATGCCTTCCCATCTTGGCACCTCCGCCATTTGAATCGCCCATCTTGGTTTAGATTGAGAAATTCGTGTGATTTTATGAAACCATGGGCTAAAGCCCGAATCCATAATTACCCTAGTTTGATAGGGCAGTTGACCATTGCATCGGATTTTTCCCGTTAGTCTCATATTCGTAATAATGTGAACAAGAAAAGAAGACCCGGCCCTCGAGTTGGTCGAGACAAGGTCGTTGAGTTTCTTGACCGTTTGTCGTAGGATTGGTTAATTATGTTTCTCAATAGGGCACGGAAGGAATGTGTACTGCTGGGAAATGTAGTAACGTAGATCCATAATCGTTCGGCAACCTCCGAGAATAACAGAAGCAGCTTCAAGAAGGCTGAATAGAAATCGTAATCAATCGAGGTGAGTCTAGCACTCAGCGACTAGGATACTAATAAAGGTTATGAATGCCATTTCACAGCCAGTTGGTGCATCCAACCAAGCACCGATTTACACATTGGTCATTTAGTTTGACTGGGTATCGCACATCTAGGTATTTACAATTCGTAGCGTGTGTTAAGTAACTCTACAAATTTGAAGAGAATTAGTTGTCGCGTCAAAGTCTTATTCCTCTTTTATGTATATAATACGTGCTTATCAAAGGAATTCCCCTCTGGATGGGCATGATATCGGAGGAACGTATTCGGAAGATTTACTAGTCCCTTCATATGGAATGATCAGGACTACTAGATTTCTGGTTTACCCTTCCCCAGGGTGGTTCAGTGCGCACAAGACACCAATTACGATATTCGAACGACTCAGGACTAATCCATTTCAAAGAGAGTTTGGTTTTGACCGTTTTCCTTTATGTAGGGTAGTTCGTGCTTCTCATAGTATGGCGTATATACGTCACTCCGGTGACACGTTCTGACCGTACCTTTAAGCACTGGCCCTTTTGGGTTAAGTCTAAGTGCAATTTTGAACAGTTGTATGATGACAGATATCATTATATACATGATAATGGTGTTGGTTATACCGGTTGTGGACTCATGCGTGCGACGAAATTGTGTAGTATGGGAGGATTGAATATGTGACATTAATACATGTATATATATATTGTTTATAATAGAATGGCCCCGAAGCGCTAACCGCAAATGACCGAGGCGGAAATCGCGTAAATGATAGCGCACAACTTTCGACAATCATCCCCACGATCGTGAATTTCACTCCTGGTACGAATACCCAGGTATATATGTATACATACAGTACTATACTTAAGATTTCTCCCGTTCTTATTTCTATTGGTAACACAAGAATTTTCGTCACTCAAAAATAATGAGGAATCGGGTTTCTTGGTAGCATCGTATTTTACAAATACTTATTTAAATCGATCAAACTGAAAATCAATTAAAGGTACCAACCATTCGAAGGAAGACGAGGGGTGGTTCAACAATACTTACCTGATCTAAAGAATTTATTTCTCGTATACTCACGAGGACAAGGAACACCGTTTAACGCATACTCTTGGTTACTCACAAGTGTAGGGTATCGTTCACTTTGTGTCAAATTGACGGTTGAATGTCAGTGTATCTCATGCATCGTTCTCCTACTCATGTAGGAGACCACCACCAAATAACAACTTTAAAATGGCCCGAAGGGAATTTTGGTCATCCCCCTGGAATCGTGAATTCATTATGTAAAAAAATTGGACTTCTCGGGTGTTTCAAGGAAGAGGAGGAAACGTATGGTGTTCTCCAGGTATTATTATCATAGCGTCGGGAAGTCAATATGTCTTATAGGCATACAAGTATCTGAGTTAGTCCCTACTCAGGGCCTCTCGCACGGTCGTAGTAGGTATTGTGACGTGAAAAGCCTTAATCGAAAGGAATTAAGGAACCATGTATCCCCTTATGCGATTTCTAGCATGAACGCACCGCCCTCATACGGGTGATATGGATTCAAGACTTAGTATCTCAGGGTTACCAAGAGAATTCAGGTCAGGACCCCGTGTAGTCTAGAGTTTGAAGACGTAAATAAGAGTTGTCACATAGGTTAATCATCGTATTATGGTACTCGAATACTATTAGAAGGCGAACTCGTCTTTCATCAGAAATCTTTTCCACTAAGTTATACCAGGCTGAAAACAAGGGATCGTTTGATATATAAAAATTTTATACAATTCTTTTAAGTACCATCCTTTGAATTAGACATATATATATAATAATTGTCCGATGAAAATTCCTTTTGTACCATTTTGTTTCCTAATTATGCATTAAAACGTAGCTTCGTTACGGTCCTTCGTACCGTTCATTCCCTACTTCTTCGAGTTACTGGGGATTTATCTTGTATTAGTTTGAACTAAATCGATAGGGCGCATCAAATTAATAATTTATATGTACCGGACCTTAACATTTTCCAATAGTGTTAGTAAGGAGAATTGAATTGATTTGAAGCAGTGAGTCGGATCACTTCATGATTATAGTTTTCTTACTTCGCACCGGGGCTACGTCACCCTCAACTGAAATTTACCAAATTGACACTTGGATTGGACCACCGTTATTGTTGTATATTTATAAATAAACGTATGCATATGAGTGTTCCGTTAATACAAAGTATTAACGGTTACGAGGAATATAGGCAAAATTATTCTCGCCTCCACAAGTCTTATTACCATCAGATCCGCATCCACACAACTCCTTGCCAAACTTTGATTACATCAAATAAGTTTCTCCATTTATGTGTTACCCCTAAATCCCCTTGGGTTACCAACGCTGATGCTATTACGCGTTCTTACTAAGAATTAGAGATTGTATCACTAGCGAACAATAGCTAGTAAAGGAAATATACGCTTCAACCGAATAGCTCCCTAGACGACGATCGGTGAAATAAGTATAATTGGTTCGTCGCAACATAATGATTTCGAATAAATGGATAACGTTCTAGCAAATCCCACCAAAAGAAATAAATTACGCTGAATTGTGTTACCAAAGATAGAACATTGTTACTTATCCCGAATTAATCATTGGGTAATCGATGTGGGTAAGCTATCACCGGCTATACCCAAATGGTGCAGTACAGAGCACTACCGATGTGTAGTACCCCTAGAAAGTCGTACTACATATTCTATGAAGGACCTTCACAGGATTAACCCCAAGGGTCGTTATATGTTGACCCAAACTACCTTTCATTTAAAATCACTGCGAACATATGTAGATATTGTGGTTATGATAACTATGGCATCATCTATCGCATCAAACAGGGTCAAAGTCCCAACATCGCATTGCCCAAAACATAACCGAACGGATCGCCACATGAAGCCCCTTTGTCATAAGTAATGGTACCTTGATAATGTAGCCCGGTGTTTATATATAGGAAGTACCACAACATATCCACCACACCCATATACATGATCAATATTCCGTTCTCCATGTTATTCGGGCCTCATACTACTTTCCGCAAATAACCAACTGAAATTCGAAACAATCAATAATCTTAAAAGAACACAATGTAATCGATGGTCACACGAAACGATGTTCCACAACGCAGGGTGTTTCAAAGGAATCTGTATCATCACAAACTTTATCTCCCATGGAATAGAATGACAACGGGAAGGGTAACTTATTCATGCATTCCATGTCATCTTGAAGGTCCGTTTTACGGATCGTTCAGGCACTAATTTGGCAAACCTAAGGTAAACGTGTGGAATCCGTTTACATAGGCGACATTGGATACTAGTTTGTTACAGTTTAATCACTGTTTCATTGATTAGTAAACGTTACAGATCCTGGAAACACTTGGACATAGCTTCGCCGTCCAGTTGATAAAATCTCTGAATCTCTCAAATGAGAAATCAAGACTCCTATTTATAGTAGAACAAGTTCGCTCCAAATGTGGTATGATCAAGTTCGGGCGAACTTGTCCTTCATAGGACAAGTTCGGGGGAACTTTTTCATATACATTACAAGTTCGGGCAAACTTGTTTCCCAACATACATAAACTTAACATTTCGCTCTTAAACACATACTCGACGTAATACGATGACGAAGGCAACATACATATGCGTCAACAGACTCCCCCTTGGGTGTGGCTGTAGTCATCATTCTTCAATTAAGTTCCTGAGTCTTTAATGTTCTCTTGATCTTTATTTCTAGAATAACTTTAACTTCCGTGATCTTCATAGCATCTACAATCCTTTTCTCTTTTCTTCTCAAGCTTGTCTTGATAAAACTATAATCATTATGCTCCCCCCTTGCTTTGAGCTTTCTGGTATCTTCAATCAACATGTTTTATCCAGCTCCCCTTAAAATCAACTTCATGTTTCAAAGTTACTCAAACTTTCAAATAAACATTTCAAATTCAAACTTTGAAATCTCTAAATACAACCATTTCAAATTTTAATCTTCTCATCACTTTTAAACCCTCTCAGTTAATCAAGTCCTAATTAATAACCTTGAATAGCTGATTTATGTATCAGGTTCAACTTAATGAGCTTGATTAAACGTCTTGACACTAAACTGGCACATTTATTCATAAGTAAGTTTCAACTTAATGAACTTTTAAGCATTTTCAGATCAATTTGAAATATTCAAACTTTTGATCAGCAGCTTTAGATTTTGAAAATCAGTATTTCATCATTAGTGGTCAAAACTAAAAGATAATATAATCTTTTTGTTTTTATGTAATGAATATCAAACTCTAAGTATGTACAAACATATTTACAAAAATATTTTTGTTGAGTTTGTGTTAAAGGATCATATCAATTTTTGAGACAAATCACAAGTACCATTGACCTCTTCATGACACTATGTTTTAAACAAATTTACCTAGATTGCCGATATATTTGTCCTCTTAAACTTCAACGCATTTCTCAATTGTTTCAAGATATCTTAATTAGACTTATGAAACTTGACTTAACTATGGTTCCCATCTCAGAATATACTCCTGCATCAAGATTCCCTAGATTTCATCTTACAAGTGAGTATAGCGTAATTGATATCTGTATCTGGGTTGTGCGAGGCCTTGAGAGCTCAGGTTAGTACCACCGTACCGACAAAGAGATGAAGGCTCAACCTTAAAGGTAGTGTTCCAATTTTGGAATCTTTTGAACTGCAATTGTAGTATCTTTCGATATTTTCAATTTAGTGCAGTTTTAGGGTTTTAATGCAAAAGTATTCTGCAAGTTCTATGACATTGCTTACGCAAAATCAGAATAACTTATATAATACCCCAGATATCAATCATCTATAAAGACCTTGTATCTCAGAATCTGGAAATCTCTCAAACGAAATTTCGGAGTACTAAGTCCATATATCCGAGCGATATTAATCCACAAGTTTAAGCAGTTGTAAAATCAAGTTTATATCTCAAAAACAATTTACTGAACGGGTGAAGTCTATCGACACATCCTTAGTAAGACTTGTTTTTCACTTTTAAACTTTACAATTCTTTAACATATTGTGATAGTCCACCGATGTACTATTATTTCCTTTGTGACACAAAACTCTTTTTGCCTTTTTCATTGTTTTTGTAATTTTTTCATTTAATATTTTTATGGATTTTCCAGAAAAAAAATGTATCCCCCTAAAATTCAAAAACATATTTTTGAAATTTTTATTTATAGAAAAACATTGATCAACCGATGAGAATCATTCAATTCGCCATCCATTACTGCTTCACAAATTTTCTTTTAAGCACTCTCCCCCTCATGATGACAAAGCTATAACGGAAAAGACAGTGGTTTATAGGTCGCATGTTTATAGATTTTGGAGTTCTGCGGGAATGAATGATGACGATACAGGGATTAAATCACCTCATGATGACAAAAACCTTGACACTTTTGTGTTTATAACAAATTACTGAACATGAGTTTTGTCTTATTCAACAGTGAAGGTTCTGTGAAAATTTTCAAATTTTCTTCAAAAATTTGTAAAATTTTCAAATAAACATTATTCGAAACATGTTTTCGAAAAAGTTTCTCCAAATTTTTTTAAAAAATTGTAAAGTAAACGTTATTTGAATATAATAAGTCCTTTATGTAGAACTTGATAACCCTGCCTATCTTCAAAGTGTGCCATGGAACTCCATTCTCAGTAATTTACTTTCATCCCAAAAATTCCTGCACAAAAATTCAAACAATTAGTTGAATAATGATACCCAAACCATTCCAGTTTTAGGCGTTGTTTATCAACCTTAATTTTGATTTTCTTTTCACAATCTGGTTTATTTTGGACTTTCTCAAATTTTGGAAAGTCCTCTAAACTTCAATTTTCACTGATAGTGTAACTTCTTTTCTTTTACCAACCATGTTTGATTTTTCTGAAAAGCTTTTTTGAAATACAATGTAAAAACTTTTTGTTCATTATTATTCGAATATTCACCAGTTTCAAAATTTGAAAACATAGTAATAACTGGTTTCACCTTGTTTGTAGTTTTTATACATTGTTTCCAAACCCGAGTTGGTACTTTCAAATCTTCAAAATTTTTCTTATCAATATGAACAGGTTTAGGATTAAAGTGAAAACATTTTATAGCAATTTGTCCAGTTACTTCACATCTAGACACTTCCTGTTCTTATATTGATCTTTTTAGCATACCATACACTCAAATCATAACACTGACTTCAAGTGTGGTAGCCAATTTTTCTGCTTCTTTTATAACTCTGATTTGACATTGAAGCACTGCGGTCCGACCTGCACCACTTATTTTCATTTTTTTGTGAATTTTTATAATGATTGGATGATCGTACCGATGACCTTTTTTTTTATTTGAAAATTTTTAGAATTTTTAAAACGTTGTTTTTATTTTTTTCGTTCTCCATTCTGCTTAGAAGGTTGTTGCGTTGAGCATTTACCTTTTTCAGTAGATTGTAGAACAGTTTCTTGAAATTTTTCTTTTAATTTAAAAAATATTTCATTTTTCTCTTTTTTAGTACTTTCATCATCGATATCATCATCATAATTATCAATTATGACATCGTCATAATTTGTGACATTGTCACTTATTGGAATTTGCTTTTTGTTCTTATTGATAGGTTTTAAACAAATATGATCTAACATCAATGACGAGGTCACAAAACCTTTCAATTTCTTTTCTAAATCATTAAATTTATTTTTAGTAATCTCAACATCTTGTTCAATTTTCCTGATTTTTTCAAGATGCGAGTTTATTATATTTTGTTTTTCAAAAACATTTTTGTTTAAAACAGATTTTTCATTTTCTAAAATTTTTATTCTATTTTCAAAAAAAAATTCATTTTCTTTTAACTTTTTATTTTTTAATGTCAAACTTTCCACATTGTTCAAGAGTTTGGCATTATCTGCCAGATAATCATTTAGATCTACATCAAAGACTGGGCAGATTGATTTAGAACTTGAAGACTCATTTATAGATGTAGAAACTTTTTCTTCACAGTTCTTCGCCATTACACTTCCTTCTCTCTTCAACTGATCATTTGGACTTTGCGTTTCCAAATCATTTCCTTGATTACTGACAAGATCAGACTTCTTTAGTAATTCCATTTCATATTCCTCTAACTTGTCAATGAAAGTGGATAACTTGAAAAATTCCCAGTTTGGACTTTCTTTTAGCACCATTAGATAAGTTGTCCATTCATCTTCCGGTAAAGCATCAACCAACTCGTCAATATATTCTTCTTCAGTTTTATCAAGACCATGCCTTCTCATTATCACCTTCAAATAACAGAAACGTTCTATCATTTGTTTCATCGACTCGCCTTTCAACATTATGAAGATGACAAACTCTATCATGATTAGAGCCTTCTTGCTCTTAATCATCTCAGCACTCTCCATATATTTAGCACATAGAGCATTCCACAACTTCTGTGTTGTATCACATTCTGGTAGTAGAATCAAAATATCTTCATTTATTGATTGCTGTAACAAGTTGATCATCTTCTTCTCATGAACATTTTTGTAGAAGAAATTTGCTCATTTCAAGTTCTCAAATTTTTCTTTCTAGCTTTCATACTCATCCATACTCATCAACTTTGGCTGGTTCACAGACCCCATTTCGTTTTCCGAATTTATATGTCGTTCAAAAACACTTGAAAAATGATTTGCAAACATACAATTCTAGTAAAATTTGACTTCTTAATCGACAATATTAACGTATCGGTTCGCTAAAAACGTTAAAAAAATTTTTTCGAAAACTGTTTTTAACAAATTAGAGCTTTGAACTCGTCTCATCGATACGAATCTAACGATATATGATGTCCGAAACGTTTTTATGAATTTTCATGCCTTTTTTTTGAAACCTTTGACAAGTTCAGGCGAACTTGTCACAACTTGTGAAAATCAGCTACTTAACAAGATCGGGCGAACTTGTATTGAGATTTATGAAAATATCACCCTGAGAACAAGTTCGAGCAAACTTGTAAGAATTTCAAGAGATTTATCAAGTTCGGGCGGACTTGTACTAGATTTTCAACAAGATTTGATCAAGTTCGGGCGAACTTGATTAAATTTGAAGAATTATCTAGCAAGTTCGAGCGGACTTGATAGAAATCAGTGAAAAATCAATCAAGTTCGGGCGAACTTGATGAAAAATGTGAATTTTTCAGTCAAGTTCGAGCGAACTTGATGATAAGTTCGAGCGAACATGGGTTTTCAAACATGGTTTTTTCAAATTTTCGACATGAATTCCTTTGTTTGAAGCTCTTTTCAAGGGTTTTACTAATATGGATTTTACATATCATACTTGAAAATCAGTCCATTTTGTCCGTGAAATGTCCAAGAAAAGTTTAAAAACCAAAGAAAGATTAGAAGGTCCGTTGTACGGATCGTTAAGGAACTAATTTGGCAAACCTAATGTAAACGTGCGGAATCCGTTTGCATAGGCGACATTGGATACTAGTTTGTTACTTTTTAATCACTGTTTCATTGATTAGTAGACGTTACAGATCCTAGAAACACTTGGACAGAGCTTCGCCGTCCAGTTGACAAAATATCTGAATCTCTCAAATGAGAAATCAGGACTCCTATTTATAGGAGAACAAGTTCGCTCCAAATGTGGTATGATCAAGTTCGGGCGAACTTGTTCATATGCATTACAAGTTTTGGCGAACTTTTTTCCCAACATACATAAACTTAACATTTCGCTCTTAAACACAGACTCGACGTAATACGATGACATAGGCAACAGACATATGCATCAACACATCTCCAAAGCCCAGAGATCGTCATATTCAGATATAACATATATTGAAACATGTGCTAAGGAGTACCACTAGGTATCATAGTATCACATGACGTGAGAGCTAAAGCCAATATTGTAAGCAAAAGAGGAATCCAGTGGACAATCAAATGAATCATGGATTCAAGGATGAAAAGTTTCGTAAAATGTTTGAACTTTGTGATTGTATAACCATCGAATATAAGGCAACGAGAAGTGGAATAATGATGCATACACATCCTCCTAGTACATCTGAACGACCTGCCCGTTCTTTGGGTATCTATGTTCTTATTGAAGTCTTAGTCTCGTATATAAACGTCGTTATAGTAGCTATACGAATAGAATTGGTGACATCGTATCACACTAAAGGCTTGGGTTCTCACATCATAAAGTATAAGTAACAACTATGGGAGTGATATGAATCCAATTCTAGTGTATATTAAACATGTGGTCAGTAGGAATGTGGAATGGACTGTAATGTCAGTTTTCTGCCTATCCCGAAGGCATATGTAGTAACACATTATCCACCAATCCCAATTCATGTATCAATTCACGCACAAACATTCACACACTATCATCTTGGTACACATATGTATCATTCCACGTAATTAAATGTGTTTATTACCGCGGCTTTCCGAACACTGCCTCGTATGAGCAAGTCTGTTATTATGTTCCGGACCATAATAACCCACTTGCTCACAAGGCCATCCTGGTACTTGCAAATATGATACTTTACAGCGTTGTCTAACGACCTTGAGTAGAGGTTAATTTTTCCAATGATGTCCATTCAAGTCCGAGCCTGTAGTTATAGTCTAGGTTTCCTTAAAGGCACCTAATTCTCTATAACCAATGGCTCTGAAACCATCTTCTGTCACACCCCAACTTGCAGCGGAAGGAAAAAAATACTGGATGCAATAGACACCTCTAGTACAAGCACATTGTTTATAAAGACACTACATTTTATTACTTACAAAATGTTGATTACATACTACATGTATGTTACAACTGCGTGTTCCCATGAACCACATAAGTCTTCTAAGCCACATGCATCTATATCAGGGTTCGCCTATAAACATGTCTTGAACAACATACACATGTTAGTTTTAAAAAGGGTCAGCTAAACGTTGCTGGTGAGTTCCACTGGTTTAGTTGTGGCGGAACAATATGTGTGAACAAGTTTAATTGTACTGGTCATAGTCACAAATGGAATTACACGAGAACACAAGTGAAACCTGGACTATTTTAACCGAACCGTGTCACACAGACACATCATCGCACCGGGCCATGTCATAATGGACACTTTAGCCCACCTGCGTCACATGCAGTTGAATGTCCCCAAAGTAGTTATGCCTAACAATATAACCAAGGTTAGGACGCGTGCAGTTGCCTTGTCACCGGCCGCACTGGTCCGGAGCAACTGGGTTTGTCAGACGAATAGTACTATCCACTGCCCATAAGGCTTCCGTTAATCACTTGTCATGGGGAGGTTGTTCGTGTGTTAGTTAATTCATATCATAACAAGTTTGTATAATTGTCACAGTTTGTAACATGCAAATTACCTTAGAAAATAGTAAAATAGTTTAAAAGTGGGGGAGTGAACTCACTGGATAGTAGCATCACAGGTAGCAATAGGAGTATATGTAAGCTTGTTCAGCTTTAATAGCAATCATGCAAGTAATTAATAATATCAGTCACTAGGTCGGTAACGCCTATAACTCGGGTCCAAGTGGGTATTTTCAGTCCATGTTGTGCATATAGTGTCCTGGTGTGGTGATGGATGTTAGGGTAGGATTAGTTTCACATATGTTTAACATGTTCGGATAATGGTACGGAAATACCAATATTGGCAATGTGTTGTTATTTAAGAGAGATTAACTTTTCTTAAGGGAGTTTGGGTGTTTGGAGAGATTAGGTTGGCCAAATTTGAGTTTCCATTCTCGCCGTTAGGGATTCTCCCGAATGGTGGTGGAACACACCGAGAGTGTTCCGCTTACCTTGGAACATCCCAAAATACTCCTGGTGTTCCAATTATACTCAAAATAGGTTTTGGTCCATTCCCAATTTTGGCAGGTTCGTTGTCCGGTAAACTGCCGAATTAGTTAAAATTAGCGTTTTAAATGTCTAAAAATCCCATTTAATCTACATGGTTCATAAAATCCTGGAAATATTTGTAAAACTCAGTAAAAATATATAGATTCAAATAAAATTTTTTTGGGAATTTATAAAGCTATTTTAACTTCTCAAATAAATCATTTGTGAAACAGTATTTACCAGAATAATTCACCTTGTTTATCATCCGGTGTCCAAAAATTCCTGAAATATTTTAGGAACTTCTTTACATGTCTAGAAACTCCCTGCAAAAATTTGGGATTTTTTCAATTTCGTTTCAGTGCGTTTCCCGCTACCGAAAACTCATAAAAACTCGTTTTAATCCATACCAGAGTCCAACCAATAGACTACAACTTCCCAGAATTTTTCCCATATGTTCTTTAGTGTTCATGTAAATTTTGGTGATTTATTGACTACGTTTGGTATTTTTTCCAAATTTTGTTCGTTAAAAAAATCAAAACATCACCAAAAATTGTAGAAAATTCCAAAATTCTAAACTTTTACATGGACCTTCCTGTCAGTATCCTACATCACTACACCAAAGTTCAGCTCAATCCAATACCCGCGGACCAAGTTATGGTCCAAACAATATTCTGCCTATTCTAGATTCGAGTTTCGGGTGATATACCTAGCGATTCCTTCGATACCAAGTGTTTTCCTTGAGTCCCGAAGTGCTTGTGAGCCATAATCAGTACCTATATATCAAGAACAATCCAACCATGCCATAACCCATGTCAATCAAGCCTTGTTTCATTGTTTTTCGGTTAATCAAATAGTTATGCGATTTTGGTCGAATAGGTGTTGATTAGGGTATCAAAACCCAAAGATTTGTGATCATGGCTGCCATAGAACACCAGGGAATTCACAAGGTGTTCTTATTCAGCCCATAAACTTGTTTAAACCTTCAAAAAAATCATGGATTAGAAAGGGTTTTCATGATTTAGATCATGTATAGTAAAGAAAACATGATTAAAACCATAAGAACCAAGGTTGATACCTTTGATATAAAGTTGTTAATGGCTGGAGCAGCTAAGAATTGGTGAAGCTGACCAGATTTTTGGTGTAAAATTAAAACTAAAAATGGATTAAAAAGGAAAAAAAAATTAAATAAAAGGGGGGCGGCATAGGTGGGGTGCCCCTACCCTACCCGCGCTTTGTCGTGTTTCGTCTTTTCATGTTAAAAGATGATGTATATCTTCGGTGATGCGTTTAGGTTCGTTTTCAGGTCTCAGACGCGTACCCGATTTGCGAAACGGACTCCGTCTTTCGTGTTCTTAGTGTCAAAAGACTCGGTTTTAAAAATCGAGCATAACCGTCTTGAAACCCGAGCACGGTTACTTTTTAATCATAAAAGCCTCGTTTGAGGCTAGTTTAAGGGTTTTTATGCTTAATTAACCATTCCTTGCATGTTTGGTTTGTCTTTCATTGCTCCTAACGCAAAGGCGTTTCCCTAACCGGGACTGCCTCGTTTTGCATACCCGAGCTCCGATTTGTTTCTAATCTTATGTCATAGTCTATGGCTCGTAACTAAGATGTTACGTGAACTAAGAATCTTTAAGGGCCCTAACGTTGGCCTAGTAATCATGGTCGATTGTTTAATGCGCTGTTAAACGTCAAGTTCCCGTTTAACACGTTGTCAAAGACCAAGGACACCAACCTCACATCATTGGCCCTTAATAGTGTCATGTCAACCCTGACATGTTCTCAGAGTCTTCAATGAATTCACGACTTTGTCTTGCCATGTAGGTGACGCATAGCGTCAATGTAATATTTTTGGTAATTACTTGGCATATACTCCTATTATGGTCGGTGTAATATGCTCCAGAATTCGTATCATAACACCTAATCACAACAATATCATGACCCACATATCACGTCCGATTGCCATGGACTTGTACCAAGCAAAGTTTACCGGGATTTTTCACAGTTGTCACACAATCCATGTATGTAAATAACATGAAGAACAAAAAAAGTAGTAATAGGCATATAGTATTTGTAGTGTTTGTTTTGCAGCGATTGTATGAATGCACTAGTGTGCAAATCATAATATGCTATTCTTGCGAGATTTAGTTCCTAATAATAAAGAACAGAATCCTCGAAGTTGGTATGTAGTTGTAAATTACACACAGTGTAATCACATTGGAATTTGTAACTTATGTCATAGTCTATGGCTCGTAACTAAGATGTTACGTGAACTAAGAATCTTTAAGGGCCCTAACGTTGGTCTAGTAATCATGGTCGACTGTTTAATGCGCTGTTAAACGTCAAGTTCCTATTTAACACGTTGTCAAAGACTAAGGACACCAACCTCACATCATTGGCCCTTAATAGTGTCATGTCAACCCTGACATGTTCTCAGAGTCTTCAATCAATTCAGACTTTGTCTTGCCATGTAGGTGACGCATAGCGTCAATGTAATGTTTTTGGTAATTACTTGGCATATACTCCTATTATGGTCCGTGTAACATTCTCCAGAATTCGTATCATAACACATAATCACAACAATATCATGACCCACATATCACGTTCGATTGCCATGGACTTGTACCAAGCAAAGTTTACCGGGATTTTTCAAATAACTGAAATACGAATAGCAAGAATAAAGAGAATCTTCTTGAAAATTTATATTGTCATTACAAACATAGTTGAAATATGTACATTGTCTTTAGAAAATAAAACAGGAATGTAAAGACTCAAATGATCATAAGTGCTTGACCATCAGCTTAATCCTCATTGACATTGTATACTTGTCCATTTACGTTAGCAAGCTTGAGGCAGTTTTGTTTGAATTTAAATCACCGCAATTGAAAGATGCTCCGGCTAGATAGCAAGGGCGTGTTTGAGTAGGGGTTGTTTGGTCTTGGAGGCGACAGGTCGCAGCTAGATGTCCATGAAAACCACAAATTGTACACTAGCAGCATGGAGAATTTGCTGGGTGGTGATAGTTGCAACGATTGCATCGAGGATATATCCCATGATAAGACCTCCCTAACGGGTAGTGGGATTGGTGCAGCGATCGTATAATTCTTTGAAGTCTTACGCTTCTTAGAATTTTTGGAAGGTTCACCCTTTGTTTCATTTAGTTTTTCTTGTGTAGTTTCAACAGTTTGTTTCTTGTCTCATTTTTGAAAAAGTTTCCCTTTTTTAACATGGGAGTCGGTTAGGGTAGTGGCTAATTCCTTAGCCTCCCTAAGCGTTACAGGTTTGCTGCCAGTGACATTGTCTTGGATCGGATCAGGTAGGCCATCAAAGTATTTCTCAATGGCCCGATCCAAAGGTGTAACCATAGTGGGGCAAAGTAGGCTCAACTCTTCAAACCGATCTGTATAAGCGTGGTTTTCACCACTATCTTGTTTAAGGTAATAGAATTCGGTTTCAAATATCCTTATTTCGTGTCGTGGACAATATTCTTTCATCATAAGACTCCTGAATTCTTCCCACGTTTGTGCCATAGCTACTTATGCACCTCTGTCCCTCATAATTCTGTTCCACCAAGTGAGTGCTCTATTTTCGAAAACACTTGAGGCGAACTCTACGTTACGCTCGCTAGAACACTGAACATGGCGGAATGTGCTTTCTATACTCTCAAACCATTGTAGGAGCCCAGTTTCTCTTTCAGACCCATTAAACTTTAGTGGTTTAGCCAAGTTGAATTGTTTGTAGTTACATGGCGTAGGAACATTGTTGTTGTTTTGACTAACTTGGGTCACAATGTCTGAGACTACAGCAGCTAGATGCTGAGCGATCAATGATGCCATTTCAGCGTTCCAAGTGGCGTCACGGCGAGGAGGCATCTTGAAGAAGTAGCTATAATGAAAACAAAATAAGTAAAATTTTGTAGATTGTTATATATTTAAACATCATAGTGAATTGAAAATCTCAACTTGGTATTCGTTTCAAAATCTTGTTCTTGTATTTAGGAAAAATAGTATTGTGGATTTTTTTCTGAAATAAGAATTACTTGAAAATAAATTCTGTTATATTTTTGGATGAAAAATTAAAGGAATTATGCATATTTTAAAATTTTAAAATTATTTACCTTTCAAAATTTTATTTTTTACGATAAAAGATATTTTTAGTTGAAAAATAAAGAAATTATTCATATATTAAATTTTAAAATTCTCATCCAACTGGTAAATATTTTGAAATTATTAAAGACAAAAGATAACATTTGAAAATGAAGTAGGATTATAAAGTGTTGTTAAATGAAATGGAATCTGTTTCAAATACGTTGGATATAGTCGTAACATATTAACAAAGGTAACATGTCGGAGTAGTGTCATAAAGGTAGTAATGTTTTGGAATTTGTACGACTAATCAAGGTAGATGGGTTTTCATAATGTTTCAAGAAGACATGCTTTAGCCTCTAAGTGAACACTCACCCTAAGAGTTCCCAGGTAAGAGTGACTGGTCTGATAATGCGAATTTGTACGAACACTCTAGCCTTAGACAAAAAACTCAAGGTACAGGCATTCACCCTTCCAGTATGTGTTCACATTATTAAAACCCAAGATTTCGACGAAAATGTTTGAGAGTAAAACATTTTGAGAAATCTTTTGATAAAAAGTTTGAGATAAATAAGTCGAGAAACATTTTGACGAGAACTTTTGAGAAAGCATTTCGAAAAACCTTTTGATAAAATGTTTGAGATAAATAAGTTGAGAAAAATTTTGTTGAGAACGTTTGAGAAAACATTTTGAGAAGTATTCCAATGAAAATGTGCATTTTGCGCATTATTGACCGAAACTTTGACTCATCCCTACGACTAGTAAACATGGTAACCAGTATGCATGATCGCTATGGATCATAACCATCGTGATTACGATCACGTTGCAAAGTTCAATTGAACTTTGCTTTGACCAATTATGGTCAGGACTGAAAGTCAAATAGAAGTCAAACTGTTTTACTTTTACCTCAAATAGCTAAAAGAAATGAACAGGACTAGAAGAACGCACTTACTTGTGTTGTAACACCCTCAAGAGCTCAGGTAGGAGGCCTCCAAAGGGAAGCAAACTCCACTTAGAGCATATTTAAGAGAAAGGAAAGAATTGAGCAAGGACAAATGGTGAATGATCAAGGGTATTTATAGATTTCATGAAACCACAAGATCATTCCATGTGTTAGGAGGTGTTATAGGATCATTACAAGTGTTTAGTGAGGTGTTACAACTAGGAGAAGTGTGGCAAAGAAGGGTTATACGTGTCCAAGCAATGAAACAAGAAGCTGCCAAGTATTCTGCTGTGTTAGGCACCCCATGCGGACCTTATGGGGTTCTAGATGCGGTCCGCATGGCCCTCAGCTGGCAGAAACTTTGCAATTTTGGCAGAACAGACCCCTGAACTTGTTTTGTCGCGTTTCGTCATTTTTAACACCCGTCAATGCTATTTCTAAGCTCCATGAGGATGAATAAGCATAGGGAACTTGAAATATGTCCAAAACGGATGTCGGTTCGTTTGGTTGTACGGTTGCGGTTTTCGGTTAACTTTGACGAACGCCTTAATTAACCCGTAAACTACCGTAATTGCGTAACGAATGATATTTTTCATTCCAATCATTAAAATTCAAGATTTTAATGATGGAAAAAAATACTTGGATGTACGTACGTGTTTCGTATTAAGAAATACGCGAATTAACGTACTTTCATAGTTTGTCATAAATAGTCCCTGTGATCGAATAGGTTTGTTTTTTTACATACCAAACCCTTAAAAACTTATTTCTAAGTTATGTAAAGGATATTTACGGTATGTTTAGCTTATTTCCTTGTCCCGGTGCGTACCTTATGTTAAACGGGTTACGTTTAAGTATCAGTTATCGGAATGCCTTCAAAAAAAGAGTTTTTGAAAGCCCGAAATTTTGGCACAAGGGTTACAGTCTCCCCTACATTAGGAAATTTCGTCCCGAAATTTATTCGAAGGAGACTGTAGAGTGAGTTTGGAATAATTGAATGATAACAAAGCTTGAGATTCCAAAGATGCGGAGCATCATTTGGTGTTGGGAATGTTTGGGGGATTCAAAGCGTAAACATAGATATTCAAAGCATCTTAAGGTATTCAACCTTTAGAATTTCTGAATCTTTAAAATGTCATTGAGTGTATAATTGTTTTTTGTATGGCACTATGTTATACTTTAGGCACTTAGTGTAACTCCATAGCAAACAAAAGGGGTGTACATTCAAGCCTAGCCATACGTACACGGTTTCTAACGTCCCACGAGGTACATCCCATGTACCATGACCATCTCATGCATAGGAGACGGGTCAACATACCTATGGAGTCAAGGTCATCACCTTTAACACCATAATGTGACCCCGGTCGGCTCAAATAGAGTTAATGAATGTACTCGTCTCGTCCATTGCCTTCAATAAACAGATAACAAATAATTACATAATCACATAGTGGTCCAAGATAACAAAAAATTTTCAAGCGATCCTGGTAACGTTTCGAAGAATAACACAATAAGAACACTTATATATATGAAGTACCAGCGGCGTCTCCACCGTGGTCTTATTGCGTCATACCCTTCCCGTTACCTATCACTCTAGATTTTATGCCACCATCTTATTAAGGCTTACTATGATTCTCATGTGTCGCTCCCCGCAATTAAGTGTGCACCCATAATTACGCATTTCGTCACATGGTCCACATAGCTCCTCTTGTTAAGTAAAGGAAAATAGATAATAAGGTCGAAGTAACATCTAAAATCAAATAAGCATCTTCATAACACAACATCTATTGAATCGACCGTGTTTTATACTAGAAATGTTAACAGTACTTGTTTTGCATTCAACAAAATCACTAGCAGGTATTTCATTCTAGTATTTATATTAATATATGTTTCGCACTAGCCATATAGATAGTGTGCATCATATACTAAGCATGGATTGTTACAAACAATGTAAGTATATCGTGAAAAAAAATTGTTTTTAAATCATGTGTTAGGTATGCTAAGTCAACATACTAAGCAATAGTGTATTTGTAATCATGTACAATACATAATAGATTAACAATCCATGTATGTAAATAACATGAAGAAGAAAAGAAGTAGTAATAGGTATATAGTATTTGTAGTGTTTGTTTTGCAGCGATTGTATGAATGCACTAGTGTGCAAATCATAATATGCTATTCTTGTGAGATTTAGTTCCTATAATAAAGAACAGAATCCTCGAAGTTGGTATGTAGTTGTAAATTACACACAGTGTAATCACATTGGAGTTTGTAACTAAAATACGAGTAACAAGAATGAAGAGAAACTTCTTGAAAATTTATATTGTCATTACAAACATAGTTGAAATATGTACATTGTCTTTGGAAAATAAAACAGGAATGTAAAGACTCAAATGATCATAAGTGCCAGCTTGAGCCTCATTGATATTGTATACTTGTCCATTTACGTTATCAAGCTTGGGGTACTTTCGTTTGAAATGATTTAAATCACCACAATTGAAACATGCTCCAGCTGGATAGTGAGGGCGTGTTTGAGTAAGGGTTGTTTGGTCTTGGAGGCGACAGGTCGCAGCTAGATGTCCCTGAAAACCACAAATTGTACATTGGCGGCATGGAGAATTTGCTAGGTGGTCATAGTTGCAACAATTGCATCGAGGATGTTTCCCATGATAAGACCCCCTAACGGGTAGTGAGTTAAGTGGGATTGGTGCAGCGATCGTATAATTCTATGAAGTCTTACGCTTCTTAGAATTTTTGGAAGGTTCACCATTTGTTTCATTTTGTTTTTCTTGTGTAGTTTCAGCAGTTCATTTCTTGTCTCATTTTCGAAAACGTTTCCCTTTTTTAACCTGGGAGTCAGTTAGGGTAGCGGCTAATCCTTAGCCTCCCTAAGCGTTACAGGTTTGCTGCCAGTGATAATGTCTTGGATCAGATCAGGTAGGCCATCAACGTATTTCTCAATCCGATCCAAAGGTGTGACAAAAGTGGGGCAGAGTAGGCTCAACTCTTCAAACTGATATGTATAAGCGCTGTTTTCACCACTCTCTTGTTTAAGGTAATAGAATTGGGTTTCAGGTATCCTTATTTGTCGTGGACAGCATTCTTGTTAGATCATCTCCACGTAAGCACGGGAACCTAAATTGTATCTAAGGTCCATAATGGCGGATACAATATGACATGATTACCAAATAGACAAGATTTACTATTTAAACGTTGTGTTATTGATCAATAATGTTCAATACATTCAGTTCCTGATCGGCAGAGCTTCGCCGTCTATGTGCCAAAATAGCAAAAGTTACAAATGAAATCACCTAGGCACCTATATATAGTGTTGCAAGTTCGCTGGAGGATGATCAAGTACGGGGGAACTTGATCTTACAACATACTTACAAGCGAACTTGTCCACTAATTACATAAATAACCCTCTAATTTGACATACTCTAGCCAAAACTATATAGACTCGATCCAAGACTAAGACATAGACATAATGCACTAACAGACTTCCCCTTGAATATCGTCTTCGTCTTGATCAGTCTTCGAAGTTCTACTTTTTCCTTACACGCCCAAAGAAGTTCTTGATTGGCTTTTTACGACGTTCTTGCTCTACAATTGGCGTCAGATCTGTAGGTGGCACTTTAGTCATGAATTCAAACCTTCTAAGTCTCGCCTCCCTACCCATTTCATATATACGTTCAATGCATGCTTCTTCCATTAAAAATTCTTCACGTTCAATCTCTCTCCAACTCGATTCCCACATTTCAACCTTCAGCTCCAAACATTTCAACTCTTTCCTGAGTGATATCCAAATGATCTTCAAACTTTAGAACAATCACTGCTTCACAAGTATAGGATCAACTTGCCACCACCTAAATAATGGATAGAAATTCTGTTCAATCGACATTAGGGGCATGTTTCGTATTGATCGTGGACGCTTCATTATCAACGTGATATCTTTAAACCCCCGTCTTCTTATCTGTTTTGATGTGACGCTTAGGAATAAATGGCTTCCAGTATCTGAACCCTTTTGTCGCTTCAAACTTGATCATTTCCCAAAGAAACTGATCAATGCACTTCATATGATATGTTACGTTTCTAGTCTGTACCTGCTCCTCAACATCCCAGTAAGGAAGTGTTTTGAAATCTGCCAGATATATGAAGTATTGAACTCCAAATTACCTTTTAATGGCGTAAACATTCAATTCTTAGAACCATCCGCAGCTCAGAATATCACCCAATGACACATATTTGTCTCTGGTAAAGAATGCTAGTGGACGTCGAAATTTACGTTTTCGCGGCATTTCTTTGAACCAGGATTTCTTCGCTTGCGCAATCTCCTCTTTAGTCATCGGTTTAGGGATTTTTCCTTGTCGTATAGACTCCTCGAACTTTTCTTTCAACATGTATTCATTTAGCTGCTCGTACATCTCCTAAAAAGTTGGAAAACTATCTGTATTAGGACCTGTGTACTTCTAAGCTTCATCTTTTTCATCATCAGAAGACCAATCCTCAACAGTAACCCTGTTATATTCATCGGCATCATAACTTCGTTTGTAATGATACTCGTTCGGTTCAAATGTATTAACATTCAGAACTTGTTCTTCAAAATCAAAGTCGAACGTTTCAGCATCAACTTCAAGTAGTTTTGCCAAATCTTCCTTAGAATAGTTGTGCACAAACTCACCTTCTTCAACATTGTGTTCGAGCATTAGAATCATCGGCTTTGTAGGGACCGCAACAACAGGCACAGCAGTAGTAATGGCATCTGTCATATCAATATCATGTTTTTGCCATGTCTCCCTGTTTGCTCCTCCTGAATTTGATCTTCCATCATATTTACCTCATCATTAAGCAGCGAAGAGAATCAAACTCATCATTAAATTTGGCATCAACTATTTTCAGACCAACTCCTCCTTCATCATCACCACCATCATTGTTGACGGAGTCGTCTTAAGTGTCATCTCCATGTTCATCGTCATCTTTATCTTCAGATTCTTCATCGTCTTTGTTTTCAGTTTAGTTTCTTGCACAACAGTAGACTCAGAAGCTTTTGCAGAGTCTTTCACAAGTTCTGTTATCTCTGGCATACTTTCAATAACATTCTTTCCCTTGCCTTGTTCAGCCAGTTCTTTACCAGTTTTTTCTTTGGCTTCCTGTTGATCTATACGAGCATATTCTGCATCAAAATCAATACCAAGACTCACCTTCTGCAGTCTGGAAAATCTTCGATCATTCATTTCTTTCTCTTATCGTAGTTCTACTTGTTTAGGGTTTTTGAACATGTTTATCAAAGTTATTTTATCCGTATAAAATAAAAACGCAGCGGAATTATTATTTAAAACATGTTACTTAAAAGATATAAAACCCATTTTATATGTAAAACCAAAACCAGGATCCATATATGAACATGCATGCTATCAAAATACAATCATAGGGTGTTTAGAATACTACCTTCCAAAGAACAAGTAGGGGAAGAAGATGATACTTCTTGAATGGTAATCTTCTAGTAGAAGACCTCAAGCTTGTATACCCCAAGCTTTCCAACAAACACCATAAGATTGCTAGGATTTCTACACTTATGAACTTGCTTGAAATACCCTCTTGACAACCACCTTTGGCCGAAAATTGAGAGTACTTTTAGAGTTCTTGCACTTGAATTTTCTTATGAGAGAAGTATGTGTGTATGCATGTTCTAAAGGATCCATAATCTTTCAAATATATAACATGATCTTGCAATCTTCTTAAGATATGTTGCAAGCAAGTTGATTGGTGGAAGATCAGATGGGGAAGACCCCAAAATCGGCCATAGGCCCTTTTCTCCACCCAATCCCTTTTTTTTATTTGTTAATTCTTGTATTTAAATTTTATAACTTTTATAAAATATAACTCAATACAAGACTTTATGCAACATATCTTAACTATTTATAATTTTATTTAACCCATTAAATAACAATAATAAAACTTCTCATAAATAAATTATCCAAATAATTTATTAGTTTCTCAAGTGCAATTATTTAGAAAACCAATTTCTAAATATTTCTTAGTGTTAATATTTATTTGTTTGATCATATCTTAAATAAATATTATGTGTGTTTGTCTAACTTGTTATTGGGTATGACCCGACTTGGATCATAACGTACCAGCCACATCAATTTAATATGTATCTTGGGCATACTGATTCCAACACTACTAACTGTTTCATTAATCTTTCATTAGCATCCTGCAAGCTGTCAATTAGGGCCTTTAGATACCCTCGATCACCTTCTAGAAATTTGACTTTGTGATACAATATTTCTTTCTCCACCTCAATGAATGAGAGGAACAAATCCCATCTTGACTACAAGTTTCATCGGCGTTCTAGATGAATCCAAAATTCCTAATTTCTTCATCAAAACGATGATTCCAACTTCTAGATGCTTGTTTCAATCCATATATTGATTTCTTTAACTTGCATACTTTGTTAGGATGTTGTGGATCGACAAAACCTTCAGGCTAAACCATATAGACATCTTCATTAAGATATCCATTGAGGAAAGCTGTTTTGACATCCATTTGCCAAATCTCATAATCGTAATATGCAGCTATGGCAAATAATATCCTAATTGACTTTAGTATCGCCACGGGCGAGAAGGTCTCATTATAATCAACCCCTTGAGTTTGAGTGAAACCTTTTGCTACAAGTCTCGCTTTATAAGTATCCAAGTTACCATGCATATCAGTTTTCTTCTTGAAAACCCACTTACTTCTAACTACTTTGGAGTTAAGAGGTGGTACAACCAATTCCCATACTTGGTTGTCATACATGGATTGCATCTCGACGTTCATTGCTTCAAGCCACTTGTCGCAATTGGATTGTAACATTGCATCATGGTATGTGGTTGGTTCATCTGAATTTACCACGTAGCATCCATCCATGAAAAATCCATATCTTTCGGGTGGACGACTAATTCTACCAGATCTGCGAACGTTTTGTGTGTATTGATCAACCATTTGATCCTCTTCAACAACCTCTTGTTGAGTGCTAGTATCAACCAAACGTGTATCGGCTTGTGGTTCTTGATCCTCATCAAGTTCCACTGTTCTACTACTAGTTTCTTCCGTAAGGAACTTAGCCTCCAAGAACTTACCCTTTCGAGCAACAAATACCTTTTGCTCTGTTGGATCGTAAAAGTAATATCCTATATCATCTTTAGGATATCCTACAAAGATACACTTAGTCGATCGTACTTCCAATTTGCTTGGGGTGTATTGCTTCACAACCCCATACCTTCAAATATGATAATGATGGAGCCTTTCCATGCCATATTTCAAAAGGTGTCTTATCCACTTTCTTGGTTGGGGCCATTCAGTATACGGGCCGCGGAGAGCAAAGAGTAACCCCAAAATGATAGAGGCAATGTGCTTCTAGCCATCATAGATCGAACCATATCCAATAGAGTTTGATTCCTCCTTTCAGGCACACCATTATGTTGTGGTGTTCCTGGTGGAGTAAATTGTGAGATAATCCCACAACTCCTAAGATGATCTTGAAAAGCATCACTAAGGTATTCACTTCCTCTATCGGTACGAAGGACTTTGATTGTTTTCTTGAGTTGATTTTCTACTTCACTTTTGAAATCTTTGAACATTTCAAATGCTTCATCTTTGTATCTTATCAAGTACATAACCATAACGACTATAGTCGTCGGTAAAACTAATGAAGTATCTTTCACCATTCCTAGTCATTGGCTTAAAAGGACCACATACATCCGAATGTATGATACCTAATAAGTCTTTTGCCTTTTCAAAGGTGCCACTGAAGGGTACCTTAGTCATTTTGCCTTGTAAACAAGATTCACATATATCAAATGAATATCTCCATTTGTTTCCAAAAGACCATTCTTTCGAAGTGTTTGCATGCGATTTTTGTTTATATGTCCAAGGCGACAATGCTAAAGATAGGAATCACTCAAATCTAATTTGAGTTTCTTGGTAGTTGCTTGGTACATTGAACTATCAAATGTATTATCATGAACCAATTCATAAATACCAATTGAAGGCATAGCTTTAAAGTAAAACATGTCATTCATAAAAAAATAAATGTCATCGTTTACAAACTTTAAATTAAAAGAATAATGTAGCAAGAGAGAAACTGAAATAATGTTCCTAGTCAAACTAGGAGCATACAAAACATTTTTCAAGATGATTTCCAAACCACTTGGAAGTTTCAAAACATAGTCTCCTCGGGCTTCAACTTGAACCTTTGCTCCATTGCCCTTGAAGAGACTAATGTCTCCCTTCTTGTAATGTTTATTTCTTTTGAAACCCTGCAACAAATTGCAAATATGAGTTCCACACCCGGTATCCAATACCCATGTGTTTAAAGAAATAACATTAATGTCAATATGTATCATAAAGATTGTACCTGAGGTTTGCCCCGCATCCCTCTTGTTTTTCAACTCCTTGAGATAGGTTGGACAATTTCTTTTCCAATGTCCTATCTCTCCACACTCAAAGTATGGGTCAGTCGAAGCAACCTTTTGCTTCTTTTCCTTTGGTTTCATGGGTTCCGCTTTAACCTTTCCTTTTCGTTTCCCTTTAACGTGGCCCTTCCTTTTGGCAAAACTTGCCTTGGAATCCGGGTGGGGCCTCTTCTTGTTGCCTCCCTCATTGATCGTTAGAACGGGTAAAGCCTTTTTACCGATGCCCGCCACGGCAGTTTTGAGCATTGCATGAAGCTCACCAATGCTCTTGTCCACCCGTTCATGTTATAATTCATGACAAAAGTCTCAAACTTCTTTGTTAAAGAGTTGAGGATCAAATCCGTAGCCAACTCTTTAGAGACGGGACAATTAAGCCTTTCGAGGCAATCAATGTGGCTTTTCATCTTTAGGACATAAGATGAGACCGATTAGGTTTCCTCCATACGACATGCATGAAGCGCCGAACCGTTTCGAAGCGTTCTACCGTTGCTTGTTGAAGGAACATTTCCTTCAATTGGGTAATCATGTTGTATGCCCCATGATGTTCAAAATCCTTTTGAATCTCGGGAATCATAGTTCCCAACATGAGGCAAGAGGCTTGCATGGAGTCCTCAGTATACTTAACCCAATCATTATAGGCCTCCTCATCTACCACGTTAGGTTCATCGGTAATAGGATCGTCCAACACATAAGATATCTTTTCTTGCTTGAGAATGATTCTCAAGTTTCGATACCAATCCATGAAGTTGTTATGGTTCAGACGATCCTTTTCAAGGATGGTTCTTAGTGATAGGTTATGGACGGTTTGGGTAATTGTGTTTGCATTGTTAGCGGCCATCTAAAAAATTTTAACAAACTTTAATTTTAGTATTTTCGATATTATTAAATTTTAATCATTAATACCCTTTTATGTCTCATAGACAATTAATAATTAAAATCTAGAATCCAACGTTACATTTAAATTTGGTTAGGTGACCTTTATCCCATTATATAAATTAACAAGGTAGTCAACGTTTGACAATTGCAACCCTTTGCAATTTCTAGCAATATGGGATCGGTTAAACATCTTTATGTTTAGTTGGCATGTTTAATCCCATCAACACCTTTGTACGCCATGCTTCGGTGACCATAATCACATGGTTTCCAAATCAAGTCGTCCTACTTACACACACATGTAAGTTTACACATACAAGTGGTTAGGTGACCTTTATCCCACAAATATTGTAAGGCTACCTCCAATTCACAAGTTCCTTCAAATGTGGTTAGGTGACCTTTATCCCACAAAGAATTCTCAAATGATTCGAGTGTTGTGTAAAAGGATGGTGTTTGACTTGTTTTATAAAAGGGATTTTATGTTTTCAAAATTCTAGTTTTAGAAAACTTTATGTACCATACATTTGCATGCATTCAAATTCATGGTACTTTAGTGAAAACCAATTTGTCGAGGTTCTTTTACTAAAACCCATTTTATTATAAAATCATTAATTTTTAATAAAACCATTTTATTAACCACTTTAATGATTTTTAAAGAACCAATTTTAAGCTTGTTATGGATTATAAGTTGTTAAGCATGCATATCCAAATAACATCTAAACAACCATAAATAAAACAACCATACAAGCATAACAAACAAAATAGGTGCATAACCATAGCCAACTATTTTGGCAACACTTGTTAGCCGAAACAAGTGTGCCAAAAAGGTCCTTCCTAAAGGGTGAATATTGACACAAGAAATGTGTCGTTGAACTCCCACTTGAACCCGCATCCAAATGCTTCAAGTATTCCTTTTGTGTTGTGATTTCTTCACTTTCTTTGAGCTTCCAAATGGACTTTATATTCAGCTCCAACTCCTTTGGGCCTCAAAAAATGTGTTTTGATTATTGGGCTAAAATCCCGTTAAGAACCATGAGGTTCTTTAGGCCCAAAATTGGCCAAAATCAAAACGCATTTTTGTGTGCATCTTCTTTTACAATGAAGTATCCTAATACATTTTTCTTGTAAAATAAAATGCACCTATTCTATTTATTTACATACCAAATGAAAATAAATAAATTACAACTTTACAAATGGAAGAACAAAGATAATTAATTATGACAACCCATTGAAATAATTAAATAAATCACAACACAATCATTCAACATATTTAAACAAAAGGTCATGGCTAGGTTATGAACACTAAAATATATATCCACATATGTATTTAAATTCAAGAGCAAAAAAAAGTGGTTTCCTTTTGTAACCCAATTTTCGGCCAAGTTAAAACCTGAAAATATGGTTTTTGTCCAAATAAACATATCATTCATATGGCATAATTTTTCAAGATACCTTTATGCATGTTAGTAAAAGTGTCTTGAAAAACAAGGAAAAACCATGTTTAAAAATTTCAGCCATAGGGTTTCCACAAACCCAAAATCCCGAAATCTTTAAATTCTTTGAAGCATGCATTTATATAAGCGGCTCTCATACCACTGTTTAGGGTTTTTGAACATGTTTATCAAAGTTATTTTATCCGTATAAAATAAAAACGCATCGGAATTATTATTTAAAACATGTTAGTTACAAGATATAAAACCCATTTTATATGTAAAACAAAAACCCCGATCCATATATGAACATGCATGCTATCAAAATACCATCATAGGGTGTTTAGAATACTACCTTCCAAAGAACAAGTAGGTGAAGAAGATGATACTTCTTGAATGGTAATCTTCTAAGTAGAAGACCTCAAGCTTGTATAACCCAAGCTTTCCAACAAACACCACAAGATTGCTAGGATTTCTACACTTATGAACTTGCTTGAAACACCCTCTTGACAACCACCTTTGGCCGAAAATTGAGAGCACTTTTAGAGTTCTTGCACTTGAATTTTCTAATGAGAGAGTATATGTGTATGCATGTTCTAAAGGATCCATAATCTTTCAATATATAACATGATCTTGCAATCTTCTTAAGATATGTTGCATGCAAGTTAATTGGTGGAAGATCACATGGGGAAGACCCCAAAATCGGCCATAGACCCTTTTCTCCGCCCAATCCCTTTTTTATTTGTTAATTCTTGTATTTATATTTTATAACTTTTATAAAATATAACTCAATACAAGACTTTATGCAACATATCTTAACTGTTTATAATGTTATTTAACCCATTAAATAACAATAATAAAACTTCTCGTAAGTAAATTATCCAAATAATTTATTAGTTTCTCAAGTGCAATTATTTAGAAAACCAATTTCTAAATATTTCCAAGTGTTAATATTTATTTGTTTGATCATATCTTAAATAAATATTATGTGTGCTTATCTATCTTGTTATTGGGTATGACCCGACTTGGATCATAACGTACTAGCCACATCAATTTAATATATGTCTTGGGCATACCGATTCCAACACTACTAACTGTTTCATTAATCTTTCATTAGCATCCTGCAAGCTGTCAATTAGGGCCTTTAGATACCCTCGATCACCTTCTAGAAATTTAACTTTGTCATACAATATTTCTTTCTCCACCTCACTTTGTTTCACCAGCTTCTCTAACTCTGCTTTCTCAGATTCATTCGCAACTCTGTCTTCCAGAATTTTCACACGCTTTTCGAGAACATCAACATCTGATTCTAGAAAGAAATCATCCAAGTCTTGAATATCAATCGGCTCATTCGGAATATCACCAAATAACTTCGATTTTGGAGTAACTTTTGGTATAGACATAGGCACAACTTTGGGAGTTGAGCCTTCAGGTGGAGAAGTCGGAGGAACTGGAGATTGAATAACAGGTACTTTAGGTAATCCAGACTCAGGATGTTCTTGTGTGACTCCTGTCTGTAATAATGTCTCTTGAGCTGCAAATGATTGTATTGTTGTTGCCGTAGGAGGTTCTTGTGTTGCTCTTGTAGATTTTGCACCAGAAGGTTCTTGTGGGACTTCTGTGCTCTTCAGCTTTCTGACATAACGTCTGCTCTTAGCTTTCTTTGTTTTCTTTCCTTTCGCATTAGGAGAACCAGTAGCCTTCTTAGATACATCAGTTACAAAAGACTTTACTCTCTTTGCTTTCTTCTTTGGTCTCTCCTCGTCAGAATCTTTTCCGTGCTCAAGCTCGTAGTCTGCAGCAGTTTCTTTAAGTTTCTCTGCAATCGATTCAACTTTAGCTATCTTTATTGCAATCTCCAGATAATCATCACTATCGTTTTCTTCATCTTTTCGTCTTTATCAGATGCTGCAAATATCAAATCATCCTCTTGTGTCGTTTTCTCTGCTTCTTGGCTTTCAATAACAACAACTTCAGTACTAGGACCAGCTTCTGGTTGAACATTCACAGGCTCTTCCTCATCAACTAACATTGTATCGACTTTCTTAGATTTGCGTGCAGCTTTTTTTCTCCTGAATCACTACCTTCTTCAAAAACCAATCACTACGCTTCTCTTTGAATGTAGACAACCATTCTAGTTAAGCGTTTCTTTCTCTTTCATCACCGCTGTCGTCTTTCCTCCACTTATACTCTGGCGGAGCAACATAGTTTTCAAACATGATAGCACCAAATAGTGGTTTTGCAATTGGTGCAGATTATTGCTTCTCGAAACTGATTAACTTCTTTACGGTAGTATCATCCAGATGTCTCAAGTATACAATATCATTTTGATCTTACGCAATCTTTTTGAATTGATCTTCTATAAACATCTGTATGAACCTTGGGTACATCACAAGCCTCTTTGACCCCGTATTGTTCTTCATATGCGTAAAAACCAGCTTTGAATAGTTGAATCTTTTTGTGGAGAATAAGTGCTGTCGCCATGCAGGCCATATAATCTTGAACGTCATCAAGGCCTGCCTTTCGATGGCTAAAAGTATGAATGATCGCGTGCATCAAGAACTTGTAAGGATTAGGGACAGATCCTTTCTTTAATGTAGACTCATTCACGTGCCCTTTATACCCAATTCTATAGAAACAACCCCTAACCATCCTTTCGTCCAGCATCATCGGATCAGTTGCTGCATCATTGAATTCCAGAACTTTTCGTATACCAGCATCTGTCACAGTGATCTCTTTGTCTTCATTGTCATCATGAACCACTGACTTTATCGCAGTGTCATCTTCATTCATAGCTGCGGACATAGAGAATCTATTGACGTGCGATCTATAAACCACTGATTTCTCCATGATAGCTTTATGTATCAGAATTCGTGCCATAAATCCAAGAATATCATCAAATGCTCTGAGCGACGGACAAATTTCTTTATCCAGTGTGATGCACATCTTGTGAAACTTATTAATGAGAGCTCAATATTCTGCAAACACATAAATTGAGACGAAATTAGTCGACATTTTACAATTTCAACAATTTTCCAACGAGTTCGGGCGAACTTGATAGACAATTTGACATTTTTAACTATGTTTGAGCGGTCTTGAATTAAACAAATTGAACATTACATAACACAAGTCCGGGCGATCTTATCAATCATTTTGAATGCAAGTTCGGGCGAACTTGTTTAGATTTTATCAAAAACATTTACACAAGTCAGGGCGAACTTGTTTATGAAAAAGATTTTTTTAATTTTAGGAAGTTCGGGCGAACTTAATATTTATCAGTTAAGATTCCTGAGGACAAGTTCGGCCGAACTTTGACAAGTTCAGGCGAACTTGTCATCGTCCCAACCAATTCCTGCAATTATGTTCCATGATGTTCTGATCAAATTCAACACTTATACATGGTCGGTTTTAATTAATTATCATTTTTAAGTATTAATTTGATCATTTATGGTCCATAACATGTTCAACTACTGAAACTGAAATCTAAAACCATTCAAAATCAGTCAATCTATGGTCCAAATTCTAGTCACCTACCATGGCCATGATGAGTAGTGTGCAAATCACTACTAATCAGTTTCAACTTGGGCAGCACTTCAACGTTTTGATGCCAATTTTAGAATTCGCTAAAATCGCTATTAAGTTCGCTCAGAAGTTATAGAGAACAGTAATGAAGTTCGGGTGAACTTGTCATCTATTTATAGATGATAAGTTCGGGCAAACTTATGAATCAATCAGTTAAGATTTTTCATAAGTCCGGGAGAACTTAATGACTGTTGATCACTATTCAATGCTTTTACAAGTTTGGTCGGACTTGTTTACAAGTCCGGGCGAACATAATCGACTTTCAAACTTAATTTTTTTCAAAATTTTCAATTTAGACCCTGAACTTTTCAGATTTTACCAGTTTTAACAATCCACTCAGTTGACCAAGTCCAAGTTAATGACCTTGGTTAACCAATTTGTCCGCCGAGTCCAAGTTAATGACCTCGGTTCGACCCGTTATGAGCAAACTGTTGATATTTTCAAAATCAAGTTTCCAATAATGAACTTTTAATCGTTTTGGCTTATCAGATTTTACAGATTAGCTCCCAGCCCGTTGTCAATTAGATTCCCACCAGTTTAGCACCTTACCAGACTTCAAAGATCCGTTCTCCAACATTGGTTTGCTGAAAACAATGTAGAAAAAAAATCTTTTTGTATTTTTGTAAGTTTATGCTAAAACACACTGAAATTATTTTGGTTTTAATCTGTAAAGCAGATAAACTATGTACAGAACAAAGTAAACTATGTACAAACATATTTACAGACATATTTTTGCGAATTCGTGTCTAAGGATCATATTAGTTGTTTGAGATATATCACCAGTACCGTTGACCTTTAGATAACTTTAAGCTTTAAACTTGTTTACCTAGGTTGTCGATATGTTTGTCCACTTAAACTTCGACACATTTCTCAATTGTTCCAAGATATGTTAGATATGAATTATGAAACTTGACTTAACCGTGTTTCCAACTTCTTGAATATACTTTCGAATCCAGATTCCCTATATTTCATATTAAAGGTGAATATAGCGTAATTGATATTTGTCTTTGGGTTATGCGAGGCCTTGAAAGCTCAGGTTAGTACTACCGTACAGACAAAGAGATGAAGACTCATCTTTAAGGTGTGTTCCACTTAAGAAATCTTTTCAGCACTGCAAATGATTAGATCTTTCGATTCTTTCTAAGTTTGCATGCAGTTTTTAGGAGTTTATAGCAAAAGTATTATAGAAGTTCTAGGCTATTGCTTCCGCAAAATCAGAAGAACTTGTATATTACCCCAGATATCAACTATCTATAAACACCTCGTATCTCAGAATCAGGCAAGCCTTAAATCAAAATTTCGGAGTACTAAGTCCATATATCCGAGATGTGTTAATCCACAAGTTTAAGTAGTTGTGAAATTTAGTTTATATCCTGGAAACAATCTACTGAACGTGTTAAGCCTATCGACACATCCACAGTAAGACTTGTTTATCACTTTTTAAACTTTACATTTCTTTAGCATACTGTGATAGTCCACTGATGTACTAACATTTCCTTTTAGTGACACCAAATTCTTTTTGTCATTTTCAATGTTTTTGTACTTTTTGATTTTTTCTATGTTTTTGTATTTTAGTTTTTACGAAATACTAATCTAAAAGATAGACAAACCAATGTGGATCACGTGAACTCGTCGTCCGATCCATATTCAACCTCAGCCTCTGCACCTGTCAACAAATTTTTAATACCGTTAAGCCTCATTAGATATTTCAATCTCGTTAAAGGAAAAGCTTTGGTATAAAAATCAGCCTTTTGTTCATCGGTGTGGATTTTTTCTATTCGCACCAACTTCTTTTGGTAGCAGTCACGAATGAAGTGATAACGAATTTCAATGTGTTTAGTTCGTGAGTGATGAACAGGATTTTTAGTGATGTCGATTGCTGCCTTGTTATCTACATATAAAGGCGTATCAAGAAATTGCAATCCATAGCCCCTCATCTGTTGTTGATCCAGAGGATTTGTGAATAGCTGGAAGCAGAAATGTATTCTGCCTCACAAGTTGAGAGAGAGACCGTGGATTGTTTCTTGCATTGCCACGTTACTAAGAGTGTTCCAAAGAACTGGCAACCGGCCATTGTAGATTTAGAATTCAACTTGTCCACCCTGAAGTCTGAATCAGCGTATCTCGTCAGACCAAAATTATCGTTCTTTGGATACTACAAGCCGGTGCTTGGACATCCCTTCAGGTATCGGAATAATCGCTTGACTATCTGTATGTGTGACACTCGAGGACTGGACTGATATCTAGCGCAAAGGCATGTAGGATACATGATTTCTGGGCGAGATGCCGTCAGATACATCACAGATCCTATCATCGACCGATAAAGTGTATCATCCACTTTGGTTCTAGTTTCGTCAATGCAAATCCCGTGATTCAGTGCCAGAGGAGTCGAAAGTGGCTTCGAGCTATCCATTTCAAACTTCTTTAGAATATCGTGAACGTACTTTGTCTGATGAATGAATATGCCGTCTGGTAACTGATCGACTTGTAATCCGAGGAAGAATTTCATCTCACCCATTGAAGACATCTCGAATTTCTTCTTCATGATCTTTTCGAACTCTTTGCACAGACTATCATCTGTTGAACCAAAGATGATATCATCCACATAGATTTGTAGGAGGATTAGATGATTTCTGACTTCCTTGGTAAACAATGTACAATCCACTATGCCTCTAGTAAAGCCATTTCCACCGAGATGTTGAGATAAGTCTCGTACCAAGCTCTCGGGGCTTGATGTAATCCGCATAAGGCTTTGTCTAGGAGATACGCTTTGTTCTTGTTCTGGGGATCGACGAAACCCGGTGGTTGTCCGACGTCCACTTGTTCGTGTAGCTTACCATAGAGAAATGCGGATTTTACATCTAACTGGTACACCTTAAAACCTTTCCAAGTTGCAAACACAAGGAAAATACGGATTGATTCTAATCGTGCAACCGGTGCATAAACTTCTGTGTAAACAATACCCTCTTGCTGGTGGAAACCTTTGACAACGAACCGAGCTTTGTTTCTGACAATCACCCCTCAATCATCCCTTTTACACTTGAAGACCCACTTCGTATATATAGTGTTCTGCTTCAGTGGTAAGTCGAAAAGCTTCCAAACTCCCAATTTCTCGAACTGTAATAGTTCCTCTTGCAGCGCTATCACCCAGTTCTCGTCCCCCAGAGCTTCATTCACATTTTTTTGCTCTATTTGAGAAATGAAAAATGAGTAGTAGCAGTAGTCTTGAGTAGGAGCAACTCGGGTGTAGAAACAACTTAGTGCTTTGTTGATTTAGCTTCTTGTACACACACCAGTTTGTAATTCACCCATGATATTCATTGAAGGATGGTAAGAATATGATCGTGGCATTTCTTCGCTAGGAACATCAACCGAACTATCTAGATTTGTGATATTCAGATCAACAATCAATTCAACATTAGGAGCACTAGATGAAGCTTCGTTCTGATTGCTTGGGCCGGTAGATTGATTCAACATGTTAGATATCTGCTCAGATTCTTCATTCGATGAGGATTCTCCATCAGCATCAAAAGACGGTGCTTCATCAGAGTCAGAATTCTGATTCTGAGGCATATTTGGCATTGTTGTTACATTTTTTGGTTTAGTGGAGAAATTTTATGGAGTTATAGTAGGTGTTGCTTCTGCTTCAGAAACATTTTCAACTTGAACACCACTAATACTCGGACCTGCTCCAGAAGACGAAGTATCCAACGTGGGTTGATTAACCACAATTGGTCTAATGATCTGTTCTTGATTCGCCGACTGTTGAAGATAATAAAGAGCTTCTAATTCTTCTTCAGACGGTTCTTCTGACAAGTTGATGACTTCCAAAATTCCTGATAATTGAAAAGCCATGCGTCACCTCTTCTTTGAATAGGATCCGTATAGTTGAAGCAATCAACATGTTGTGCTTCAATTACGTTTCTCAAAGAGGGAACATATACTCTTCTTAGCGGACTAGCATACCCGACAAAGAAACCTTCAAGCGATTTGGCATCGAACTTACCATCTTGATCAATTACAGTACATGGCGCACCAAATGGCTCTAGATATTTCAAATTTGGTTTCCTTCGGTTGATCATTTCAAAACATGTCTTTTTAGTCGGTTTAACAGTTAAGACTCTATTTAGTGGGTAGCAAGCCGCTTCAACCGCCTCACTCCAGAAGCTAACATGAAGTTTCGAGTCTGCAAGCATGGTTCTTGTTGTTTCGATCAAAGTTCTATTCTTCCTCTCAGCTACGCCGTTTTGCAGAGTATAGGGTGCACTGAATTCGTGTAGAATTCCCTTGGCGTTATAAACTCTTTCATCTTGTTGTTCTGGAATTCCGTGCCATTGTCACTGTGAATACGTCTAACAGGCAGATGATATAAATTTTTGAGCTTCTCGAAGAGAATCACCAGATTATCGAACGTTTCATCCTTTGATTCTTGAAAGAAAACCCAAGAATAACGAGAGTAATCATCCGTTACGACTACACAGTATAGGTCTCCTGAAATACTTTGAACGTTCACTGGACCAAAAATATGAATATGAAGACGTTCAAGCGGCAACTTGATAGAATTCAGAATCTTCTTCGGATGTGATTTATTCTTATGCTTCCCTTTCTTACATTCTAAGCAATGATCGGTTATGTGGAAACTTCGAAGATTCACCCCCTCGACTAAATTGTTATGTACCAGAAAATTCATTTTCCTTAAATGAATGTGCCCCATTTATCGATGCCATGGAATAGAATCTTTCTCCGTGGCTTTAGAAACAAAACATTGAGCTGATTTTGATGATGTTGTTGCAGTCCCCATATCTAAACATATAGAGGTCATTTTCGCGTGAAGCACGCATGAGAATCCAATCATCCGGAATTTTGAAACCCGGCTTTAATATTATGCACTCTTTGTCGTTGAAGTGAACTATGAACTGTTTATCACAAATCTGCGAGATGTTCAGAAGATTGTTCTCTAGCTCAGCAATGTAGTTCACACGATCAAACGATACAACTCCATTTGAGAGTTTTCCTTCTGCGACGATCCTTCCACCTTGGTTACTGGCAAAGCTAACATATCCACCATTTATAGCTCTAATGTCAAACAGAAGAGACTTCATCCCTGTCATGTGCCTTGACGCTCCACTATCCAGAATCCACTTTGAAAGAACGGATCTCTGGTGCCCCTACACATATTAGTATTCAGTTAAAAGCGCGACCCAAGCCTTCATGGTCTTGGGTTTGGGATAAAAAGCTTCTTAATCATCCTCAAAATCTCCATCTGAGCCTCCACTGTCATTTCCATTTTCAAAGTTAACTTTCTTTTTACCTTTTGATGATTTGATACCAATTGTAGATTTAACAGTTTCCGTTTTGATCTCAGATTTTGATTCTTTGTTGTTACCAGTCTTAACAAGCTCATACTTGGTAACTTCAGATGTTGAAGATTTCTTTTAGCAATCCAGGCTTGTGATTTTACCTGTGCCTTTTTGATGTAAAACTGTTATTCATTAGCCTTGGAAGTTTCACCTTTTTTGAAAGTTGAGTTTTCAATTTTAGTTTTAGGTTTAACTCCAAGTTTAGATTCATTTCTTTTCAGAATGTGTTGGTGCAGAATGTCTATGTCTTAGTCTTATATCGAGTCTGTATATATTAGACGTGAATAGGCTAGCGAAATCAAGTATTTATGTTTAAAGGAGTCAAGTTCGCTGGAGATGTGTTTATGAAGTCAAGTTCGAGCGAACTTCGCCCGAACTACCTCTTCTACCAGCGAACTTGAGACCCTATATATAGCTAGCTTGTCTTGTTCATTTGTAACTTTGCGCACTTTGAGGCGGAGCTCTGTCAAACTGGAGACTTGATGTTATATCAATAAAATTGACGTTTAACTGATTAATTCTTGTTATTTGGTAATCGTGTCGTAATATTTCCGCTATTATGGACATTAGATATCAAATCTAGGTTCTTATTCTATTAGGATCGGTCCTACAAGTGGTATCAGAGCTAGAATATTCTGATTTGATTGATATCAAGAAAATAACACTTCTAATTCTACTCCATTCTTCTATTTTTCTTAATTTTTACACTAAAATGAAGAATTTACGGTCAAATTTTGTCCAATTTTGAATATGACATGTTAAATACATCATAGATAAACCCCTGAGAGTTTGGAGGCTAAAATCAAAAGAATTGGTGTCAAATTATTGCAAAACCCATGTTAGAAAAACTCATTATCATCAAACTTGTAACTCAAGTTCAGTCGAACTTGCATTAGAAACACACTTTTTGAGTGTTTTTCTATCAAGTTCGCTCGAACTTAAAGGGTTATGAGAGTTTTATAGTTAAGTTAGCTCGAACTTACTAAGGAATCATTGATATTTTATCAAGCTCGACCGAACTTGAAAAAATCAAGAAAACTTTAGCTAAGTTCGCCCGTACTTGTAAGATTCTTATAAAAATCCAATTGCAAGTTCGCTCGAAGTTCTCAAGGGAAAGTATCAAATCACAATACACTAAGTTCGATCGAACTTAGGTGTAAAAATCTGAATTTCTTCATTCCAACTACAAGTTCGACCGAACTTGTAGCAAATCTAACAATTTTCAAAGTTTTAACGTGTTTTCAGCGTACGTGTCTTGATATACGCGATGGATGATCTTCAGAGAGCGTTTATGATAGCAGTGGGACATCCAATGCCAATGTGATTCAGTAAGTCAATTTAGACAACGAGATGGGCACGTCCGTTAAACCACCGAATTAATGAGCATGGACGAATATGAAGGATGGAAGGAGAAATTTAGTTACTGTGTTCAGGCCATGCATTTCCAAAGCTGGGTAGCTATTGAGAGAAGTTATACTGTTCCGTTGGACGAAAATCAGCAAGTTCTAGAGAAATACAAGTATTCCACAATACCAAAGGATGAGTACATTGCTGAGAAATAGATGATTAGCCTCATTCAACAATCTGTTAAAGAGGATATTTTGGTCTTATTGCCCGAATACACGACTACGAGAGAACTCTGGCTATCACTGCAAAAGAAATACCAAGGAAGCGTAGAGATGATCAAGAGTCAGAAAGCTCTCATCATGAAGGAGTTCGACATTTTTAACATGTTCAAGGGCGAGACAATGAAACATATGATTGAGCATTTATGTCATTTGAAAGTCCAAATGAGAAGACACGGTCTCGAGAAGACAGAACTAGAGTACATCGATAAGCTTGCAGATGCGTTACCTGACGGAGAATGGACTACATACCTCATGGTTCTGAAAGAAAGTCCGAATTGGGAATTCTTTAAGCTGTCTACATTAATCGACAAACTTGAAGGTCATGAAATGGAGCTTCTCAAGATCGCAAAGTCGAAGAATGCTAACATTGTTCAAGATGTTGGTATGTATTACAAGAACAGAATGCAAGACAACATTTCAAGCCCAAAGATTCAAACAGCATTTAATGCAAACATAACTTCTTTGTCACAGAATCAACCACAATATGACCAAAGTCCACAAAGCTCTTCGTTCTCAAGCACATGGTAAATCGTTCTTATCAGAGTCAAACAAATCAGAATCAACAAACGAATTCTGATCCAAATGTGTTCAAGTGCAACATTACTGTCAATCTAAACAATGTTGTTTCTGAGCAAGTTTCAAAACAACACATGACCCTTCTCGCCACTGTTCTAAAATCATATGAAAGTCTTGTGGCTGGAAAAATTGGCAATCCTGAAATGACCGCCGAAGACTATGATCAGGTGGACGAAGAAGAGCTTGAACTGATGGACATTAAGTGGTCATTAGCTTCTATCATTAGAAGAGTGACAAAGTTTTTTCCACTCACAGGCCGAGATATCGGAAATTCAAGCAACAAGCTAGGATTCGACAAATCAAAGGTCACTTGTTTCAGATGCCGACAGAAAGGGCATTTCAAGCGAGAATGCAAAAATCCTGAAGCAACGGGCAATCAGAGTCCATTTGGAGGTGGAAACGAATACTACAAGAAGTCGCTTCAGTATAAACCATTTCCAAAAAAGACTCAAGTTGATATTCAAGAAAAATCATCCAAAAATACCGAGAAGGCAATGGTTTCTACCAACGAAGATGATGGTTTTGATTGGAATTCATACATTGGAAAGAAGACAGGAGTTGCATTGATGGCTGAGATCGTTGAAGATACTTCTGCCGAAGAAGCAACAGCGATGGAAAATGCTCTACTGGAACAGTGCTGCAACAACAATAAGAAGAAGAGATGTATCTTCACATGAAGACACATGGTATTTTAACGCCTAATTCAACTTCTAGTTTTGCAAGTAACTTTGACGGAAGTTCTCAGGAGCAAGTGGTCGAGGAAAAACCGATTGATGAAGTTATCATTAATGTTGCTCAAGAAGTGAATGTTGAAAACCTCAAGGACATTGCCAATAAAGCTATGATGGCAAATCTTACCAAGGTAGGTCCAGAGGTAAAGGAAGTTGTCAAAGTGCAAGCTGTAGAGGTTGTAAAACCTTGTACAAAATGCACAGAGCCATGTGCAAAATGTGCCGAAAAATCACAGATCATCGCTAAACTCAATGTACCTAAAGAACGTTTCAAATACGATTATCGTACAATGAAGGAAGCGTATGACAAAATGAAAGATGATTATGGCACGCTCGACAGAAATAATATTGAACAACATGATACTGTGAGGATGTTAAAAGGAACGGTGATGGATAAAGAAAAAGTAATAAACATTTACATTAACACCATTGCCGAAATTAAACAACTCAAGGATATGAAAATTGAAACAGAACGTGTTCAACAACTGTTAAGAAGTTATACAACCAACGCATATGTCATTGATCATATTTTTCCCACGATTTCATCGGAAGAAAATGATAAAAGGTCTAAAAATAAAAATGGTAAAGAATACAGCAATGTTCCTCCACCCCTATGCGAGAAGTATTGTCGCAAAACTGCTAATGGGATGGATAAGGCACTCAACATTGAGTTGTTATCTGAAAAGAAAAATGAGTTGCCGGAGAACATTGATGTAGTCTATACTAAATCAGATGATGACAATAACGCGGTAGTTAAAAATCTGGTTGAAAATGTTCTGAATGATTCTGATAATGGCAGCTTTGAGAGCGCCACCTCGAGTTTGAACAGTTTTGACACAAAATCCGTAGATGACGATACATCATCGGAAGATGATCTATGTGATGATCCTAACCTTGTCATGTACAAGGTTAAGGAATCTGATAGATTATACTTTGGTGACAGTTTTCCGATTCAGAATGTCAAAGAAGTTCAATTCGATAAACTGTTCAAATTTTTTGAAGTTTCATTAGAGGACCTGGAGAAAAATAAAAATAAATTCTATTCTAAAACCAAAAGGAATTAGAATAACTACCGGAGAAAGGGTGGTGATCATCCGGAAAACCGGAGAGCTGGGTTAGGTCTAGATGAGGAAGAAGAACCGGTTAAGAAAATGTCATCATTTCATTATTTCACGAGTACAAAGATAAAAACATGAAATTTGTTTATGGGACAAACACTGTTCATGAGGAGAGTTTGATTGGGAAGCAATCAAACAACAAGTTTAAGAAACAAAAAGAACTTCGAGATAAGGAAAAAGCCACAAGTGATGTAAAATCCACTAGTGGACATTCACATGATAATCGGATTTGTTTTAAGTGCAACGAAGTCGGTCATATTGCACGGAAGTGTCCGAAGTCTAAGCCGGCCTATCTTCGAAGAAAAGAAAGTTCAAATGCTGTTAAACCAAAGCAACCAGAGTTTATAAAACATGTGACCATTTTAAAACAAAACGAATCAAAACCTGAAGTTAAACCTAAAATTGGAAAGAAATTTGAAAACTCAACTTTCATAAAAGGTGAAACTTCTAGCGCAAATGAAAACAAGTTTTACATCAAAAAGGCAAACATTAAATCACAAGCCTGGATTGCTAAAAAAAAGACAACTGCATCTGATGTTATCAAGTCTGAGCTTGTTAAGACCGATAACAAGAAAGAATCAAAGTCTGAGACCAAATCCGAAACTGTCAAATCTACAAGTGGTAATAATTCAAAAGGTAAAAAGAAAATAAGTTTTGAAAATGTAAACGACAGTGGAGGCTCAGATGGAGATTATGAAGATGATTACGAAGCTTTCTATCCAAAACCCAAGACCAAAAAGGCTTGGGTCACGCTCTTTAACTAGATTTTAATATGTACAGGGGCTCCAAAGATCCGTTCTTTCGAAGTGGATTTTGGATAGTGGAGCGTCCAGGCATATGATGAGAATGAAAGCTCTGTTGTTCCAAATAAAAGCTATCAATGGCGGATATGTTGGATTTGCTGGTAATCAGGGTGGAAGGATCGTCGCGGAAGGAAAACTCCCCAACAGCGTTGTATCGTTTGATCGCGTGAACTACATTGCAGAACTTGAAAAAAATCTTCTGAGCATATCGCAGATTTGTGACAAGCTGTTCACGGTGCATTTCAACGACAAAGAATGTATTATTTTGAAGCCTGGTTTCAAAATACCTGATGAGTGGATTCTGATGCGAGCTCCACGCGAGAATGATTTATATGTCTTAGATATGGGCGTCGCTACCACTTCATCAAAATCAGCGGAATATTTTGTGACGAAGGCTACTGAGAAAGATTTTATTCTTTGGCATCGTAAGATGGGGCACATTCATTTGCGTAAAATGAATTTCTTGGTTCATAATGATATGGTAGAGGGTGTAAATCTTCGGAGCTTTAATATGTCTAATCATTGCCTAGAATGTAAAAAGGGAAAGCAGATCAAGAAATCACATCCGAAGAAAATTCTGAAGTCAATCAAGTTGCCGCTTGAACGTCTCCACATGGATTTATTTGGTCCTGTCAATGTTCGAAGTATTTCAGGAGACTTATACTGCTTGGTCGTGACAGATGACTATTCGCGTTACTCATGGGTTTTCTTCCAAGAATCAAAAGATGAAACATTCAAAAACTTGGTGATTCTTTTCAAGAAGCTAGAAAATCTTTATCAACTCCCTATACGACGCATTCGCAGTGACAATGGCACAGAGTTTAAGAATAATAAGATGAGAGAATTTTGCAACACTAAAGGGATCCTGCACAAGTTTAGTGCACCCTACGCTCCGTAGCAAAACAGTGTAGCTGAAAGGAAGAACAGAACTTTAATCGAAACTGCGAGAACCATGCTTGCAGACTTAAAGCTTCCGGTCAGCTTTTTGAGTAGCAGTTGCAGCGGCTTGCTACACACTAAATAGAGTTCTAACTGTCAAACCAACAAAGAAGACATGTTTTGAAATGATTAACCGACGAAAGCCAAACTTGAAATTCTTAGAGCCATTTGGTGTGCCATGTACTGTAATAGATCAAGATGGTAAATTCGGAGCCAAATCGCTTGATGGTTTCTTTGTCGGATATGCTAGTCCGCTACGAAGAGTGTATATTCCTTCATTGAGAAAGGTAATTAAAGCACATGTTGATTGTTTCAACTATACGGATCCTATTCAAAGAAGAGGCGACGCATGGCTGTTTAACTATCAAGATCTTTGGAAGTCATTCGACTTGCCGGAAGAACCTTCTGAAGAAGAAATTGCAGCGTTAAATTGTCTTCAACAGTCAGCGAATCAGGAACAAATCATTAGACCAATCGTGGTTAATCAACCCATGTTGGATCCTTCGTCTTCTGAAGCAAGTCCTAGCAATAGCAGTGTTCAAGTTGAAAATATTTCTAAATTAGAAGTAACACTTGCTATTACTCCATCAAATATGCCTTCCGAACTAGGAAATGAAACAATAGAGCCAAGCATTCCTCAGAATCAGAATTCTGACTCGAATGAAGCACTGACATTTGATGCTGATGGTGAATCCTCATCAGATGAAGAAGTTGAGCAGATATCTAACATGTTGAATCAATCTGCAAACCCAAGCAATCAGAAAGAAGCATCATCTAGTGCTCCTAATGTTGAAGTGACCGTTGAGCAGAACATCTCAAACCAGCAAAGCTCAGTTGATGTTCCTAACGAATAAATGCCGCGATCATATTCTTACCATCCTTCAACGAATATCATTGGTGAATTACAAACTGGTGTGCGTACACGAAGCCAAATCAATAAAGCACTTAGTTGTTTCTACACCCGAGTTGCTCCAACTCAAAACTATTGCTACTATTCATGTTTCATATCTCAAATAGAGCCAAAAATTGTTAATGAAGCTCTGGGGAACAAGAACTGGGTGATAGCAATGCAAGAGGAACTATTACAGTTCGAGAAATTGGGTGTTTGGAAGCTTGTAGACTTACCACCAAAGCAGAAATATATTGATACGAAATGGGTCTTCACGTGTAAAAGAGACGATCAGGGTGTAATAGTAAAAAACAAAGCTCGGTTGGTTGTCAAAGGTTTCCACCAGCAAGAGGGTATTGACTACACAGAAATATACGCACCGGTTGCACGATTATAGTCTATCCGCATTTTCCTTGCGTTCGCAACTTGGAAAGGATTTAAGGTGTACCAGTTGGATGTAAAATTTGTGTTTCTCTACCGTAAACTTCGAGAACAAGTGTACTTCGGCCAACCACCGGGTTCGTCGATCCGCTGATGAAAAATAAAGATTATCTCCTTGACAAAGCCTTATATGGATTACACCAAGCCCCGAGAGCTTGGTACGAGATGTTATCGCAACATCTCGTGGGAAATAGCTTTACAAGAGGAACAGTGGATAGTACATTGTTTACCAGAGAAGTCGGATCTCATCTAATCATTGTAAAAATCTATGTGGATGATATCATTTTCAGTTCTACGGATGATAGTCTTTGCAAAGAGTTCGAAAAGATCATGAAGAAGAAATTCGAGATGTCTTCTATTGGTGAAATGAAATTCTTCCTTGGATTACAGGTCTATCAGTCACTAGACGGCATATTCATTCATCAGACAAAGAATGTTCACGACATTCTCAAGAAGTTTGAAATTGATAGCTCGAAGCCGCTTTCGACTCCACTGGCACTGAATCATGGGATTTGCATTGACGAGATGGGAACCAAAGTTGATGACAGACTCTACCGATCGATGATAGGATCTCTGATGTATCTAACGACATCTCGCCTAGACATCATGTATCCTACCTGCTTATGTGTGAGATATCAGTCTAGTCCTCGAGTGTCACACATGCAGATAGTCAAGCGAATCTTCCGTTACTTGAAGGGATGTCCAAGCACCGGCTTGCGGTATCCAAAGAACGATAATTTTGATCTAACGGGATACGCTGACTCAGACTTCGGAGTGGACAAACTGAACTTGAAATCTACAACGGCAGGATGCCAGTTCTTTGGAGCACGTTTGGTAACGTGGTTGTGCAAGAAACAGACCACGGTCTCTCTCTCTCTACCTGGTGAGGCAGAATACATTTCTGCTTCCAGCTGTTGTTCTCAAATCCTCTGGATTCAACAACAGATAAGGGATTATGGTATGTATTTTCTTGATATGCCTTTATTCTTAGATAACAAAGCAGCCATCGATATAACCAAAAATCCGGTTCATCACTCACGAACTAAACACATTGAAATTCGTTATCACTTCATTAGTGACACTTACGAAAAGAAGTTGGTGCGAATAGAAAAAAATCCACACCGACGAACAAAAGCTGATTTTTATACCAAAGAATTTCCTTTAACAAGATTTAAATATCTAATGATGTAACACCCCGATCGCATAATACAACAACACGTGGCGGAAATATCGAGGAGTCACGTTACAAATTGCTCAGCCACAATTGAAACTAAATTGTTTCACTATTATTAGCATTGTTTTACAATACAATGAATTCAATAAATTATCTTTTGTTTAAAGAAGTCTAAAGCCCGAATACATTCCTATGTGAAGCATACTTGAATGATCAACAACCGGAAACATATGTGAAAAAGAGACATTAACAAACAATGTTGGCGAGTACATAGTTTTGTTAGCCAAGTTAATGGCAAAAGTTTAGTGTTGCAATACTTAGACAACTACAACAATTGTCTATTAATGGACTCTTTTAAAGCCAAGCAAAGTCAAAAAGATTTAGTATTGCAATACATTAACTTGGTTATGAAACTTGTGACAAAATAGTTTTGTGTATGGCAACATGGTTAAAAGCTATGTAATTTTTATGCCATTGAAAATTTTACTTTGTTCATTGTAATCGCCTGGAATTCAATCATCAAACTTGTGAGTATGCTATTAGAAATCCAATCAAGGATTAATAATATCAAAAATTGAAATTTGTCATAACTCGCGTGAGTATTATTAGAAATCAAATCAATGATTTAAAATAATACTTTGGTTATCCTTCTAAGAATCTAACATATAAAAATATGTAAGAGTTCTACAAGGATTTGGATATTGTACTTTGAAATAATCGAACACAAAATCCTAATGGGATTCGGATAACGCTACAAGAGTAATACCATAAGAACACTTATATATAGGAAGTACCATTGGCGTATCCACCATGTTCTTGTGGTATTACACTCGTTTCGTTATCTAAATCACAACTAACCACAATAACCACATAATCATTGTCAACATGTCACATTCTCTTGTCACTAACGCATTAATGTACACAGAATCCAATGAAGGACTACCAATTAGGACATTAAACATCCCACGAGTATCTAACTATGAACATAGATAGACGCATTAGGGATTTTGGTTTAGTAACATTTCTTGTCACATTGTCTTGTCATATACGCATTAATGAACACAGAATCCAATAAAGGACTACCAATTAGTACATTAAACATCCAACAAGAATCTAACTATGAAGAAAGATAGATACTTTAAGGATTTAGTTTAGTCACTTGTCTTGTCTCATTGTATCATAAAATCCTAAATCCTAATGGTGATTCGGATAAGGCTACGAAGGGTAATCCAATAAGCACACTTATATATAGGAAGTACCAGTGGCGTATCCACCATGTCCTTATTATTTTACTCTAGTTTCTTTATCTAAATCACCAACAATTCTACCCATAAACCATAACCATTGTCTTGCAAGGCACTTCTTAGAAATCTCACTATGAAGATAGGAATATTTAAGACTGTACTTACAGTATCCTACAAGAATCAATTATAAAGATAGAAAGATACTGCAAGGATTTGTTTCATGTCCCCAATTTTCATGGCCTTGCATAAAAGGAATATTACACAAAAATGCACTTATTAAACACATAATTGCCATCCATTGTGAAAAATTGATTACACATATGAATAACCCCAAAAACATTTGAAAAACGTAAAATAAGGGGAGCAATGTACTCGCCTGGGATTGCGTATAGATCTTGTTCAAATGATATAACAAAGCTCAAAGGATCAAGAGTTCAAGTTTCGAAGTGGTTCCTAGTGTATCGGATAACTACATGTTAGTGTGTCGAACTTGAAAATGAGAGATTGGATAGAATGAGGTATATAAACCAAACAAGAGTTGGATCTTGTATATTATGGTTTATAATATCAAACATTCTGAATTGGAAGCATTTCAAAGTGTTTTGACTCGCTACAGCTTGCCTAAGTGGTTTACGCCACTTTAACGGGTCATAAAACGTAACTATGGGTTCGGGTGGTTAAATATATCATATGACAAGTCTAATATGCCAAAATTAGTATATTTAAGTTTTATAATCAGTTTATATGTTAAAACAATGCTCTTATATGTTCAAAACTAATTTAAGTGCAAAAAGGGTATTTTCGTCATTATAAGGAATACATATTCGACCTGTCATTTGACTAACCAAACGGTATAACCTTAAGGCATAACCTCAGAGGGTTATTCCCTATAATACTATGGTCATAATAATGGGCTTGGTCGGATCCTAAAGGTGACCAAACGGGTCGGATTCGAAAGTTCAAGCGGTAGTCAAGACCGCTCGACTTACGACCCTAAACAAGTACTAAACTAAAAGTGACGAGTTAGACATGTTAAACATGTCCTACTAAGTTTATAAAACTAGTTTGGTATCAAAACAAAAGGTTTTGATACCAGAAAACAGTTCAGTCGTATAATGCGCACTTTGCGCATTATTGACCGAGACTTTGACTCGTCACTAAAACTAGTAAACGTGGAAATCAGTTGGCATGATCGCTATGGATCATAACCATCGTGATTACGATCACGTTGCAAAGTTCAATTGAACTTTGCTTTGACCAATTAATGGTCAAAGCCGAGGGTCAAACAATGTTTGACTTTTAGCTTGAAATAGCTAAAAGCAATGAAAAAGACTAAGGATGAGATCTTACTTGTGTTTAGGAACACAAAAGATCTCAGAGAACTCAGTCGGAGGCCTCCAAAAAGGATAGAAGCAAACTCCAAGAGTATGGGAGGATGAAGAATAGAATGAGCAAAGAGATATGGTAAAGACCAAGCCTATTTATACTAATCTTGGAGCTTCCAGATCATGCCAAATGTTGATCCAGGTGTTAAGGCATGGATTAGTGTCCCTCCAGGTGTCTAATGCAGGTTAAAGGTGGCATAGATCGCGACTTGGTGGCCAAGGAAGTTAACAAAAAGCTGCCAGCTTGATTTTAAGAAGCTTCTGAGCTGGGACCCTTACGGACCGTATGGGGTTTTGCCTTACGGTCCGTAAGGCCCTTGCAGGAGCAGAAGTTTCAAAAATTTGTAGAAATGGCCCTTGAACTTGTTTTCATCACATTTTGGCACTTTTAACAGTTGTTAACCACATTTTTAAGGTCCATAAGGATGAGTATACATAGGGAACTTGAAACATGTTCAAAAATGTCTCGGGTGTCAGTTCGTTTGGTCGTACTGTTGCGGTTTTTGGTTAATTACGATGAAAGTCGTAACGGATGCGCAAATTCCATAAATGTGTGACGAATGATATTTTTGCATTCCAATCATTAAAATACAAGATTTTAATGATGGCAAAAATATTTGGATGTCCGTAGATAGCGAAATACGCGAATTGGCATAGTTTCACAGAATTTGCAAAATAGCCCCTGGAAAAGGGTACTTAGGGTATGTTGAGCTTATATCTAAGTTATACTAAGCTTAGGTTATGTTAAGCTTATGTCATTGTTCCGGAGTGTGTGTCGCTACGAGAATCGGTTAGACTTTCGTAGTTTGTCATAATTAGTCCCTGTGATCGAATAGGATTGTTTTCTTACATTCTAAACCTTTCAAAACTTATTTCTAATTTATATAAAGGATATTTAGGGTATGTTTAGCTTTTGTCCTCGTCCCGGTGCGTACGTCACGTTAAACGGGTTACGTTTAAGTATCAGTTATCGGAAAGTCTTCAAAGAAAAAGTTTTTGACAACCCGAAATTTTGGCACAAGGGTTACAGTCTCCCCTACTTTAGGAAATTTCGTCCTGAAATTTATTCGAATGAGGCTGTAGAGTGTGTTTAGAATAATTGAAAGATAACAAAGCTCAAGATTTCAAATATGTGGAGTATCATTTGGTGTTGGAATGTTTGGGGGATTCAAAGCGTAAACAAGGATATTTAAAGCATCTTAAGGTATTCAACCTTTAGAATTTATGAATCTTTAAAATGTCATCGAGTGTATAAAAATTGTTTTGTACGGCACTATGTTATACTTTAGGCACTTAGTGTAAATCCATAGCAAACAAAAGGGGTGTACATTCAAGCCTAGCCATATGTACACGGTTTCTAACATCCCACGAGGTACATCCCATGTACCATGAGCATCTCATGCATAGGAGATGGGTCAACATACCTATGGCATCAAGGTGATCACCTTTAACACCATAATATACCCCGGTCGGCTCGAATAGAGTTAATGAATGTACTCGTCTTGTCCATTGCATTCAGTAAACAGATAACAAATAATCACACAGTCACATAATGGTCCAAGATAACATAAAACCTTCTAGTGATTTTGGTAATGTTCCGAAGAATAACACAATAAGAACACTTATATATAAGAAGTACCAGCGGCGTACCACCGTGGTCTTATTGCGTCATACCCTTCCCGTTACCTAATCACTCAAGATTTTATGCCACCATCTTAACAAGGCTTACTATGATTCTCATGTGTCGATCCCCGTAATTAAGTGTGCACCCATAATTACGCGTTTCGTCACATGGTCCACATAGCTCCCCTTATTAAGTAAAGGGAAACAGATAATAAGGTCGAAGTATCATCTAAAATTAAATAAACATCGTCATAACACAACATCTATTTTTCGACCGTGTTTCATACTAGAAATGTTAACACTACTTGTTTTGCATCCAACAAAATCAGTAGCAGGTATTTTATCCTAGTATAATATTAATATATGTTTCACACTAGTCATACAGATAGCGTGCATCATATACTAAGCATGGATTGTCACAACAATGTATATATGTCGTGAAAATGTTTTGAAATCATGTGCTAGGTATGCTAAGTCAACATACTAAGCAATAGTGTATTTGTAATAACGTTTTATACATAATAGTTTAACAAACCATGTATGTAAATGACATGAAAAACAAAAGAAATAGTAATAGGCACATAGTATTTGTATTGTTTGTTTTGCAGCGTTTGTATGAATGCACTAGTGTGCTAATCGTAATATGCTATTCTTGCGAGATATAGTTCCTAACAATAAAGAACAGAATCCTCGGAGTTGGTATGTAGTTGTAGATTACACATTTGAATGGAATAAGAATAACAGGAATGAAGAAGAACTTCTTAAAATTTATATTTTCATTTCAAATATTATTGAAATATGTTCATAGTTTTTGTATGACAAAAAGAAAACGTAAAGGTTCAAATGATCATGAGTGCTTGATCATCAACTTGAACCTCACTAAAATTGAATACTCGTCCATGAGCTAAGTTAGCATTAGCAAGTCTAGGGCAGTTTCGCTTGAAATGATTTGGATCACCACAATTGAAACATGCTCCAGCTGGGTAGCGAGGACGAGTTTGAGTAGGGGCTGCTTGGTTTTGGATATGACAGGTCGTAGCTAGATGTCCAAAAAGACCACATATTGTACACTGGCGGCATGGAGAATTTGTTGGGTGGTGATAGTTGCAACGAATGCACCGAGGTTGCTTTCCATGATAGAATCCCCTAAAGGGTACCGAGTTTAGTGGAATTGGTGCGGCAATCGTATAATTCTTTGAAGTCTTATGCTTCTTAGAATTTTTAGAAGGTACACCCTTTGTTTCTTGTGTAGTTCGTTTCTTGTCTCCCTTTCGAAAAAGTTTCCCTTTTCTAACTTGGGAGTCAGTTAGGGTAGCGGCTAATTCCTTAGCCTCCCTAAGCGTTGCGGGTTTACTGCCAGTGACAATATCTTGAATTGGATCAGGTAAGCCATCAATGTATTTCTCAATGGCCGATCCAAAGGTGTGACCATAGTGGGGCAGAGTAGGCTTAATTGTTCAAACTGGTCAGTGTGGGCTTGGTTTTCCCCACTATTTTGTTTAAGGTGATAGAATTCGGTTTCAAGTAGACTTATTTCGTGTCGTGGATAGAATTCTTTCATCATAAGATTCCTGAATTCTTCCCACGTTTGTGCCATAGCTACTTCTGCACCTCTGTCTCTCATGACTCTGTTCCACCAAGTGAGTGCTCGCTTTTGGAAAACACTGGAGGCGAACTCTACCTTGCGCTCACTAGGACATCGAACATGGCGGAATATGCTTCCTATATTCTTAAACCATTGTAGGAGCCCAGTTGCTCCTTCGGACCCATTAAACTCGAGTGGTTTAGCTGAGTTGAATTGTTTGTAGTTACATGGCGTAGGAACATTGTTGTTGTTGTTATTGTAGTAGATTTGATTGAGTTAGGCCACAAGGTTTGGGAGTACAGCAGCTATTTGCTGAGCTATCATTGCTGCCATTTCAGCGTTCCTCGAGACATCACGATGAGGAGGCATCTCGAAGAAGTAACTATAACAAAATAAGTTAGATTTTGTAAAATTGTTATAGATCTGAACACCATAGTCATTTGAAAATCTCAACTTGGTATTCGTTCAAAATTCGTGTTCTTGTACTTAGAAAAATAGTGTTGTGAATTTTGTTTTGAAATTTGTTTGAAGATATACTTTTGTTATACTTTTGGATGAGAAAATACAAACCAAGTTAATGGTTTGTGTTAAAAATCCTTTACCTTTGAAAATTAATTTTTAAGATAAAAATATTTTTATTCGAATTTTTAAAATAAAGAAACTTCGTGTATAAAATTTGAAAACTCTCATCCAAATAAATAAAATTTTGCAAATTTGAAAAGCGAAAAATGGTATTAGAAAATGAAGTAGAATTATAAAGTGTAGTGAGATAAAAGTTAAATTTGTTTCGGATGTGTTGAATATTGTGGTAACATATTACCAAAGGTAACATGTCAGAGTAGTGTCATACGAGTAGTAGTGTTTAGGAATCGTTCGACTGATCAAGGTAGATGGGTTTTCATAATATTTTCCAGAAGACATGCTTTAGCCTATAAGTGAACACGCACCCTAAGAGTTCCCAGGTAAGAGTGACTGGTCCGATAATGCGGATTTTTACGAACACTCTAGCCTTAGACAGAAAACTCGGGGTACAGGCATTCACCCTTCCAGATTGCATGAGTTCACATTATAAAAACTCAAGATTTCGATGGAAATGTTTAAGAGTAAATCATCTTGAGAAATCTTTTTGATAAATGTTTGAGATAAATAGGTTGAGAAACATTTTGAGAAGTATTCCAATGAAAATGTTGTTTGAGAAAAATATTTTGAGGAATACTTTGAGGCAATAAGCCTAAGGATTTAGGATAAATCATCTAAGGATAGATGATTTGTAACTCATAGAATAATTGTGGCACAAGTAACGATGAGGATTAAGATGGAGATCCCTCATGTTCGGGCCCCTAGGAAGGTTATAGACTAGGTTAAAGGCATTCTAATAACCTAATTCCCTATAACCAGTGCTCTGATACCAATCTGTAACACCCCAATCGCGTAATACAACAACACGTGGCAGAAATAACGAGGAGTCACGTTACAAATTGCTCATCCATAATTAATACTAAATTGTTTCATTATTACTAACATTGTTTTACAATACACTGAATTCAACAAATTGTCTTTTGTTTAAAGAAGTCTAAAGCCCAAATGCGTTCCTATGTGAAGCATACTTGAATGATCAACAACCTGAAACATATGTCAAAAAGAGACATCAACAAACAATGTTGGCGAATACATAGTTTTTTTAGCCAAGTTAATGGCAATAGTTTAGTGTTGCAATACATAGACAACTAAGACAGTTGTCTATTAAAAATGGACTCTTTTAAAGCCAAGGAATGGCAAAAAGATTTAGTATTGCAATACATTAACTTGGTTATGAAACTTGTGACAAAATAGTTTTGTGTATGGCAACATGGTTAAAAGCTAAGTAATTTTTATGCCATTGAAAATTTTACTTTGTTCATTGTAATCGCCTTGAATTCAGTCATCAAACTTGTGAGTATGTTATTAGAAATCCAATCAAGGATTAATAATATCAAATATTGAAATTTGTCATAACTCGCATGAGTATTATTAGAAATCAAATCAATGATTTAAAATAATACTTTTCTTTTTCTTCTAAGAATCTAACATATAAAAATATGTAAGACTTCTACAAGGATTTTGATATTGTACTTTGAAATAATTGAACACAAAATCCTAATGTGATTCGGATAACGTTACAAGAGTAATACAATAAGAACACTTTTATATAGGAAGTACCATCGGCGTATCCACCATGTTCTTATGGTATTACACTCGTTTCGTTATCTAAATCACAACTAATCACAATAACCACATAATCATTGTCAACTTGTCACATTATCTTGTCACTTACGCATAGATATACACAGAATCCAATGAAGGACTACCAATTAGTACACTAAACATCCCATGAGTATCTAACTATGAAGATAGATAGGTGGAAATTAGGGATTTTGGTTTAGTCACATGTCTTGTCACATTGTCTTGTCATATACGCATTAATGTACACAGAATCCAATAAAGGAATACCAATTAGTACATTAAACATCCTATGAGAATCTAACTATGAAGATAGATAGATACTTTAAGGATTTAGTTTAGTCACTTGTCTTGTCTCATTGTATCATAAAATCCTAAATCCTAATGGTGATTCGGATAAGGCTACGAAGGGTAATACAATAAGCACACTTATATATAGGAAGTACTAGCAGCGTATCCACCAAGTCCTTTTTATTTTACTCTAGTTTCGTTATATAAATCACCAACAATTCTACATATAAACCATAACCATTGTCTTGCAAACCACTTCTTAGAAATCTCACTATGAAGATAGGAAGATTTAAGACTGTACTTAAAGTATCCTACAAGAATCAATCTATAAAGATAGAAAGATACTATAAGGATTTGTTTCGTGTCCCCAATTGTCATGTCCTTGCATAAAAGGTATAGTACACGAAAATTCACTTAGTAAACACATAATTGCCATACATTTTGAAAAATTGATTACACATATGAATCACCCCAAAAACATTTGAAAAACATAAAAGAAGGGTAGCAATGTACTCGCCTGGGATTGCTTATAGATCTTGTTCAAATGATATAACAAATCTCAAAGGATCAAGAGTTCAAGTGTCGAAGTGGTTCCTAGTGTATCAGATAACTACATGTTAGTGTGTCGAACTTGAAAACGAGAGATTGGATAGAATGAGGTGTATAAACCAACCAAGAGTTGGATCTTGTATATTATGGTTTATAATATCAAACATTCTGAATTGGAAGCATTTCAAAGTGTTTTAACTCGCTACGGCTTGCTAACGTGGTTTACGCCACTTTAACGGTTCATAAACGTAACTATGGGTTTGGGTGGTAAATATGTCCTATGACAAGTCTAATATGCCAAAATTAGTTTATATAAGTTGTATAATTAGTTTATATGTTAAAAGAATGCTCTTATATGTTCAAAACTAATTTAAGTGCAAAAGGGGTATTTTCGGCATTATATGGAATACGTATTCGACTTGTCATTTCACTAACCAAACGGTATGACCTTAAGGTATAACCTCAGAGGGTTATTCCCTATAATACTATGGTCATAATAATGGGCTTGGTCGGATCCTAAAGGTGACCAAATGGGTCGGATCGAAAGTTCAAGCGGTAGCAAGACCGCTCGACTTACGACCCTAAACAAGTACTAAACTAAAAGACGAGTTAGACATGTTAAACATGTCCTACTAAGTTTATAAAACTGGTTTGGTATAAAACAAAGGGTTTTGATACCCGAAAACAGTTCCGTCGTATAATGCGCATTTTGCGCATTGTTGACCGAAACTTTGACTCGTCACTACAACTAGTAAACGTGGAAATCAGTTGCCATGATCGTCATGGATCATATCCATCGTGATTACGATCACGTTGCAAAGTTAAATTGAACTTTGCTTTGACCAATTAATGGTTAAAGTCGAAAGTAAAACAATGTTTTACTTTTAGCTTGAAATAGCTAAAAGCAATGAAAAAGACTAAGGATAAGATCTTACTTGTGATTAGGAACACCAAAGATCTTAGAGAACTCAGTAGGAGGCCTCAAAAAAGGATGGAAGCAAACTCCAAGAGTATGGGAGGAAGAAGAATGGAATGAGCAAATAGAAATGGTGAAGATCAAGCCTATTTATACTAATCTCGGAGCTCCCAGATCATGCCAAGTGTTGATCCAGGTGTTAAGGCATGGATTAGTGTCCCTCCAGGTGTCTAATGCAGGTTAAAGGTGGCATAGATCGGACTTGGTGGCCAAGGCAGTTAACAAGAAGCTGCTAGCTTGATTTTAAGAAGTTTCTGAGCTGGGGACCCCTTAAGGACCATGTGGGGTTTTGCCTTATGGTCCTTAAGGCCCTTGCAAGGGCAGAAGTTTCAAAAATTGGCAGAAATGGCCCCTGAACTTGTTTTCGTTGCGTTTTGGCATTTTAACACCCGTTAACCCCATTTTTAAGCTCCATAAGGATGAGTAAACATAGGGAACTTGAAATATGTTCAAAAATGTCTCGGGTGTCGGTTCGTTTGGTCGTGCGGTTGCGGGTTTCGGTTAATTACGATGAAAGTCGTAACGACGCGCAAATACCGTAAATGCGTGACGGATGATATTTTTGCATTACAATCATTAAAATAAATGATTTTAATGATGGAAAAAATATTTGGATGTCCGTCATGTTCCGGATAATGAAATACGCGAATTGACATAGTTTCACAGAATTTGCAAAATAGCCCTTGGAGTTAAAATAGAGTGTTTTTGCCATTTCGAAGCCCTCAAAACTTATATCTAAGTTATGTAAAAGGGTACTTAGGGTATGTTAAGCTTATGTCATTGTTCCGGAGTGTGTGTCGCTACGAGAATCGGCAGAATTTTGAAGTTTGTCATAGTTAGTCCCTGTGATCGAATAGGCGTGTTTTCTTAAATTCCAAACCTTTCAACTTATTTCTAAGTTATATAAAGGATATTTAGGGTATGTTTAGCTTGTATCCTCATCCCGGTGCGTACGTTACGTTAAATGGGTTACGTTTAAGTATCAGTTATCAGAAGCCTTCAAAGAAAAAGTTTTTGAAAGCACGGAATTTTGGCACAAGGGTTACAAATGAGGCTTAACGGTATGAAAAATTTGCTGACAGGTGCGGACGCTGAGGTTGAATACGGATCAGAAGATGAGTTCACTTGATCCACATAGGTTTGTATATGTGCTTTCTAGATTAGTATTTCTTAAAAACTAAATACAAAAATATGTTTTTGATTTTAAGGGGAGAACTATTGGGAAAATACAAAAACATACGAAAAATTTAAAAAAATCTACAAAAACATTGAAAAAGACAAAAAGAATTTGATGTCACATAAAGAAAATGATAGGACATCAGTGGACTATCACAGTATGCTAAAGAAATGTAAAGTTTAAAAAGTGATAAACAAGTCTTACTGTGGATGTGTCGATAGACTTAACACGTTCAGTAAATTATTTCCGGGATATAAACTAAATTTTACAACTGCTTAATCTTGTGGATTAACACATCTTGGATATATAGACTTAGTACTTCGAAATTTCATTTGAGAGATTGCCTGATTCAGAGATACGAGGTCTTTATAGATAGTTGATATCTTGGGTATTATACAAGTTCTTCTGATTTTGCGGAAGAAATAGCCTATAACTTCTATAATATTTTCGCTATAAACCTCTAAACTGCATGCAATTTTGAAAAGTATCAAAAGATCTAATCATTTGCAATGCTGAAAAGATTCCTTAAATGGAACACACTTTAAAGACGAGCCTTCATCTCTTTGTCTGTACGGTAGTACTAACCTGAGCTCTCAAGGCCTCGCATTAACCCAGATACAGATATCAATTACGCTATATTCACCTGTAAGATGAAATCTAGGGAATCTTGATACGGGAGTATATTCAAGAAGTAGGGACCATAGATAAGTCAAGTTTCATAAATCATATCTTAACATATCTTGGAACGATTGAGAAATGTGGTAAAGTTTAAGTGGACAAACATATCGACAATGTAGGTAAACAAGTTTAAAAAAACTTAAAGTCATCTTAAGGTCAACGGTACTGGTGATATGTCCCATACAACAGATATGATCCTTAGACACGAATTCACAAAAATATGTTTGTACATAGTTTACATTGTTCTGTACATAGTTTATGTGCTTTACAGATTAAAACCAAAAATATTTTCAGTGTGTTTTAGCATAAACTTACAAAAATACAAAAATATTTTGTTTCTACATTGTTTTCAGCAAACCAATGTTGGAGAACGGATCTTCGAAGTCTGGTAAGGTGCTAAACTAGTGGGAATCTCATTGACAACGGGCTGAGAGCTAATCTGTAAAAATATAAAAAGCCAAAACGATGAAAAGTTCGTTAATTTGAAATTTTATTTTTAAAATATCAATAGTTTGTTCGTAACGGGTCAAACCGGGGTCATTAACTTGGACTCGGCAGACAAATCGGTTAACCAAGGTCATTAGCTTGGACTTGGTCAACTGAGGTAAAATGTGAAAAGATCAGGGACTTAATTGCAAAATTGTGAAAATTTGAATTTGAATTTAGGCAAGTTCGGCCGACTTGCGAAACTGATTAAAGTTCCTCTTTGAAACAAGTTCGACCGAACTTGTGAGATGGCTGGTTGTGATAGTGGAAGTTCGCCCGGACTTCATGGCCTTTATTTTTTGTGCTCTCAAGTTCGCCCGAACTTGCTAGGGTATTTATACCCTGCAAGTTCGACCGAACTTCATAATTACTACATCTTATCTTTCTGAGCGAACTTGACCTGTGTGAGCGATTTGTGAAATTGACATTTTAGTGCCGTCATTCTGCCAAAATTTGTATTACATTAAGTGATTTGCACACTTATTGCAATGGCTAAGGTATAAATTCATTCATTGAACCGAGATTTGAACTTGAATTGAAAAATTAGATCTGAAACGTTAAAATCTGATAGATCTAGGTTTCTAATGGATGAATTAAACTTAAAATCATGATAATCAACATAAATCGACCGTATATTCGAGATGGATTTGATTAGAATGGTCATTTTTGAGTTGAGCAGGTTTTGTGTTGAAGAAGATAACATGTTCGGCCGAACTTGTTATCAAGTTCGACCGAACTTGCTAATAAATTATTTTTAAAATCTCATGAGATCACAAGTCCGACCGAACTTCTGTTAAAATTTGAAATTGAATATTATCTATGAAGTTCGACCGAACATAGGTGTTAGAAAATTGAAATTTGATAAGTATAAGTTCGCCCGAACTTAGGGGGGAATGATTAACATGTTTGTATAAAATGTTCGGGCGAACTTGACTCAAAACTGTTTGTTAAGTCAACATGAAGTACGCCCAAACTTGATGTTATTGTGGTGAAAAAATTTTGTAAGTTTTTCTCGTAATGCGTGCTAAATGTTTTGCGTTGATTTTTAGGTTCAAGAACCAGCGCGAGTGATCATGATGGATTTCTCAAAGTTCCACAACACCTGTATCACGCTTGACAAGGCATTAGGTCCGTCGCTGAGGGAATACGAAAGTATATTGAAGTTTCTGAAAGATTTTCTGATTCACAGAGCTATCACGGAGCATACATTATCCTATCGATCACACACATATCACTTCTGGATGAACGCAAGCCTAAGTGCAGATAAAAAGACTATCACTTCGTTGGTACAAGTTGGAGACGAGAACAAAACGATCACTATCACTGAGGATGATATACGAAGGATCTTGCAATTCAACGACGACAAAGATGATCGTATTTTCGTAGATGAGAAGATGGTACGAGGTTGTTTCTACCGTATGGGCTACAAGGGAAGTGTTAACAAGCCTACGTTGAGGAAAGGGGAAGTTCCTAACCCCTACAAGTTTCTTATGCATGCTATCATACACACATTCAGCCATCGTAAAGCGGGTCTCGACGATGTTCAAGATTCTACGGCCTGCATGGCAACGGCATTAATTTTGAAGAAGCCGTATAACTATTCTAAGCTTTGATTCATTCACATGTCGAAGAATATGGATGACACGAGATTATGTTTATATCCACGGTTCGTGCAGATGCTTATAGATGAAAAGTTTACAGACATTGCACGTGATCGAAACGACATTCTATATTTCAGTCACCTCGATGAAACCACGATGAAGAAGTTGTTTAAGTTCCAAAATCAAGATTCAGCACCGGTAGCAAAACCAATCTTTGGGGTGACAAAAGATGAGAATTATGTTGCGCCAGCTGATAACAAATGGAGAAATGATGGTAGTGGCGACGAAAAAGAATTGAATGCATAAAAGGAATGGTTTAAGACTTTCAAGCCTAAAGCTCGCAGTGATTGGTTTGTTAAGGTTAAGGCCGAGAAGAAAAAGAAGCGTGGTGCTAAGAAAACTGACACGATGCTTATAGATGAAGATGAGCTTGTTAATGTGCAAACAGAGGCTGGTTCTAGCGCAGAGATTGTTACCGAAAGCCAAGAGGTTGAAAAGACGACTCAAGAAGATGATGTTATATCGGCTACCTTTGAGAATGATGAAGATTCTGATGATTCACTCGAGAGAGTGACAAAGAAAACAATAGCAGAGATTGAAGCTAAAAAGATCAAAGAAACTGATGCTGACTTTGATCCGAATATAGAAATAGAGTCTGATGAGGGGAGACCTAAGAAAAGAACTAAGCGTGTGAAGTCTGTAATAGCGTCAACGACAAAGACTACAGTGTCTCGTTAGGCAAAAGGCAGAAAGAAATCAAAGAAAGCTCAGAAACCTGCTAGTCGTCGATATGTGGGAAAGCCAAAGAGCACAGAAGTAACACAAGAACCTTCTGGTGCATAGGAGAGAGGAGTTACACAAGAACCTCCTATACAAGAACCTCCTGTTGTTATTTCATCTGAAGCTGAACGTCCAGGAGTTACACAAGAACCTCCTGTTATCATTTTTTCTAAAGCAGAAAGGCCAGGAGTTACACAAGAACCTCCTGAGTCTAATTTACTTAAAGTGCCAGTGATTCAATCTCCGGATCCTAAAGGTGTTCATTCTGAAAGCTCAACTCCGAGGAAAGCAACTCCAAAGAAGTCTACTCCAAAAGCTGCTACTCCTAAGTCAACACCAAAGAAGTCACAGTCAAATCTATTTGGTGATATTCCAAATGAACTAGTTGATCTTCAGGATTTAGATGATTTTTTCCCTGATACAAACATTGATGTTCTGGAAAAGCGTGTCAAAAAATTGGAAGATAGAGTTCAAAAGAATGAGGAAGAGAAAGCTAAGCTGATCAAGAAAGTAAATCAAAGCTTAGTGGAGAAAGAAATGATGGATGAGAAGATAAAGGTGTTAGAAAGTGAACGAGAATTTTTCAAGGCTTTGATTGAGAGTTTGAAGATGCAAATGAAAAGCTGCAAACAGAAATTGCTGATTTAAAGAAGATTCAAGCCCTAAATGATCGAAGGTTTACAAGGATGTAAAAAGTGTTATCTAATACACTTGGTATTGATTTTATTGCTGAATATGATCATCCGGATAGACAAGAGGTGAAAGAAAGAGTAGAGAAAGAGCTTGTAGATAGTGGTAAAGGAAAAAGGTTTTGAAGGTGATGCACCTAAATCTTCTGAAGCTGCTGAAAAGCCTGTTGATGAGAATGTTGAAAAAGCTTCCGAGTCCAAGATTGCTAAGGTTGATGAATCTGTCAAGCCTTCTGATGCTGAAATTGTTTCTGAAGAAAAGGATGATGACGAAGCAGAAGATGAAAATAAAGATGATGAACCACCAACTAACGATCCGAAAGACGATTCTAACCATGATGGATGTAATAATGATGATCCGAGTGGTACATGTATAAAGGTGGTTGATGCGTCAGTGAATGAAAGTTTTGATTTCACAAGTCTTCTAAATAATGAGGCGAATGCTATGAATGAACAGAATGAGGGCGAGTCAGGGCAAAAAGGGCCAACTGATGATATAGATATGACTGGTGTGGATCTGTTTGCAAAGCCTATTGCTGCAGTACCGACTAAGCCTTTGATGTTGAGCTTGAACACAATGTTGAAGAAGGCGAGTACGTGCACAACTATACTAGAGAAGATCTCGCCAAGTTGATTGAAGTTGATGCAAAATCTCTGGATTTTGATTTTGAGGAGCAAGTGATGAACGTGAATACGTTTGAACCTAAGGAGTATCACTATCAACGTAGATTTGAGGCAGACGAGTATAACAGGGTTATAGTAGAAGATTGTTTTTCGGACGATGAAAAAGACGAAGCTGCGAAGTACATTGGTCCTAATACTGATAGTTTTCCTACTTTCGAGGATATGTACAAGCAATTGAATGAAGACATGTTGAAAGAGAAAATTGAAGAATCAATTCGAGAAGGTAAAGTTCCGAAACTAATGACAAAGGAGGAAATAGCTCAAGCTAAGTAATCCTGGTTCAAAGAGATGCCGTGTTAACACAAGTTTTGACGTCCTCTAGCATTATTTACCAGAGATAAAGACGTGTCATTAGGTGATATCCTAAGTTGGGGGTGGTTTCAAGAGCTGAATGTTTATGCAATCAAAAGAGAATTTGGGGTGCAATACTTCAAATATCTGGCTGATTTCAAGACTCAACCGTACTGGGATGTTGAGGAGCTTGTTCAAACTGTGAATGTCACATATAAGATGAAGTTCATTGATCAGTTACTATGGAAGTTGATCAAGTTTGAAGCGACAAACGGTTTTAGATATTGGAAGCCGTTTATTCCAAAGCGACGCATCAAAACGAATAATAAGACATGAGAAAAGATATAAAGTTAATCATGAATGACCGAGAGCGATGAGGAACATGCCTTTAATGCCGATTGAATAGAATTTTTATCCGATGTTCAAGTGGTGGCAGAATGATCCTAACACATGTGAAGCAGTGATAGTATTACGATTCGAAGAACATCTGGATATCACTAAAGAAAGGGTTGAAGTATTAGGGTTTCAAGGTATGAGAGGTTTATGGAGAACGATCAGGATACTAGACCCGATGTAGCTAGTTAATTGTTCGAGAGAAGATATCAAAAGCTTGTTCTATAGCAAGATAGTGTTTGAAGAACGTGAAAAAGAACAAGCCATGCAATATCAAAGGGTCGTTAACGCTTGCTACGCTCGAGAAGTTAATTCAGGAAACATGTGGGAAACAAGATGGAGGGATCTTGAACGTGTTGAATTTCTGAAAGAAGAAAAGCGTCTCGAGGAAATACATGAAAAAGGTAGGGCGGCAAGGCTCAGAAGGTTTCAATATATACTGATCAGACGCCAGATCCGAAGCAGGAAAGACGAAAGAAGCCATTAAAGAACTTCTTCGGTCGTGTACGTTAAAGTTTTACTTGAAGATAGAGTTTTGAAGACTGATAAAAGACGAAGACGATAACCAAGGGGGAGTATGTTGGTGCAGAATGTCTATGTCTTAGTCTTATATAGAGTCTGTATAGATTAGACGTGAATAGGCTAGCGAAATCAAGTATTTATGTGTAAAGGAGTCAAGTTCGCTGGAGATGTGTTTATGAAGTCAAGTTCGGCCGAACTTAACATAGTCAAGTTTGCCTGAACTACCTCTACCACCAGCGAACTTGAGACCCTATATATAGCTAGCTCGTCTTGTTCATTTGTAACTTTGCGCACTTTGAGGCGGAGCTCTGTCAAACTGAGACTTGATGGTGATGGGTTTTACAAACTCTGGTTGCTTAGGCTTTTCAACATCTAAACTTATTTTCCTACGAGAATTGACTGGCTTAGATTTCGGACACTTGCGTGCGATGTGACCAACTTCATTGCACTTAAAGCAAGTCTGATCATCATGAGAATGCCCACTAGGGGGTTTTACACCACTTGCGGCTTTGGCCTTATCTCGAAGTTCTTTTGCCTTTTTAAACTCATCGTTTGACTGCTTTCCAACCAAACTTTCCTCTTGAACCGTGCTTTTCCAATAAATGAATGTCATGTTTTTATCTTTGTATTCGCGAAATGGTGACATTTTCTTATTCGGTTCTTCTTCCACATCCAACCCCAACCCAGCTCTTCTATGTTCAGGAATATCCCCCCCATTCCTTCGATAGTTGTTTCTTTTAGGTTTGGAGTAAAACTTCTTTTGATTAATTTCCAACTCTTCTGATGAAACATCCACGAGTTTGAAGAATTTATCAAGCTGATCCTCCTTCACATTCTGAATCGTAAAGCCATCGTTGAAGTATAGTCTATCAGAATCCTTAACTTTGTACATAACAACGTTAAGATAATCACTTAAACTATCTTTCGATGATGTATCGTCATCTTCAGATTGTGAATCAGAATTATTCGAACTCAAGTTAGCGCTTTCAAAGCTGACATCATCAGATTCACTCAAGACATTATCAACAACTTGCTTAACCACTGCTTCGCCATCATCACTCGTGTAGATTATAACAATGTTCTCAGGCAGTTCATTTTTCTTTTCGGTTAAAAGTTCAATGTTGAGCGCCTTTTCCATCCCTTCAGCCTTTTTGCGACAATATTTTTCGTATAGGGGTTGTGGAACATTGGTATAGTCTCCACGTTTCATACCTTTGGCTTTCTGAAAATTTTCTTCCGATTGAATTTTCAGAAGAATGTGATCAATGACATAGGCATTCGTGGTATAGCTCTTTAGAAGCTGTCGAACCCTTTCGGTTTCGATTTTCATGTCTTGTAGCTCTTGTTTTACTTCAGCAATTGTGTTAATATAAACGTTAATTGCTTTTTGTTTTTCCATTGAAGTAGCTTTTAACATTTTGATAGAATCATCTTGTTCACTGTTATTTCTATCCAACCTGATGTAATCTTCTTTCATTTTATCATATGCCTCCTTCAATGTGCGATAATCGTATTTGAAATTATTATTTTGCACATTGATTTAAGCTATGATCTGAGACTTTTCAGCATATTGAACACAAGGTTCAGCACATTTTTACATGGTTTTTCTAGCTCGACAATTTTTACCTTTTCTTCTAAACCTACCCTTGTCAGATTTGCCATCATATCCTTGTTGGCAATCTTTGTAAGGTTTCTTTGTTCATTTCTTTGGTTACGTTGATCACTTCTTCAATCTCGAGCTATTCCTCGGCAACATTCTCTGAAGATGTCATTTGACCAAAACAACCTGCAAAACTAGTAGATATGTTAGGGGAAAGGTACCCTGCATCTTTGTACGCTGATAAATTTCCTCCATTTCTGCTTGTTGCATATATTCTTCTAGTAATGCACTCTCCATGGTTGCATCCTCAGCTGAAGTGTCCTCTACAATCTCGGCCATAAGAGCAACACCGGTCTTTTTAGCAATATATGAATTCCAGTCAAAACCGTCATCTTCATTTGAAGCAACCATTACCTTTTCAGTGTTGTTGTTTGGTTTCTCTTGAATTTCGACTTGAGTCTTCTTTGGGAATGGCTTGTACTGTAGCGACTTCTTGTAGTATTCATTGCCACCTCCAAATGGACTTTGATTGCCCGTTGCTTCAGGATTCTTGTATTCTCTCTTGAAGTGCCCTTTCTGTCGGCATCGGAAGCAAGTGACTTTCGTTTTGTCGAAACCCAGTTTGTTGCTTGAGTTCCCGATATCTCTGCCAGTAAGAGCAACAAACTTCGTGACTCTCCGAATGATTGAAGCTAAGGACCATTTGATGTCCATCAGCTCAAATTCTTCCTCATCTACTTGATCGTAGTCTTCGGCGGTCATTTCTGGATTGCCAATTTTCCAGGCCACCAAACTTTCATACGATTCTAACACTGTGGCGAGAAGTGTCATGTTTTGTTTAGCAAGTTGCTCAGAAACAACATCTTTTAGATTGACAGCAATGTTACACTTGTACACATTTGGATCAGAATTCGTTTGGTGATTCTGATTTGCTTGATTCTGATATGAAGAATTCGAACCTGTGCTTGAAAATGATGAACTCTAAGGACTTTGATCATATTTTGGATATGATTGTTTTCACTATGCGGTGAATGATTCGAAGAATTCAGATTCGGGCTGAAAGCAGTTTGGATTTTCGGGCCAGAAATATTATCATGAGTTCCAGACTTGTAGTAAAGCCTACATCTTGACTCACGTTGGCATTCTTCGATTTTGCTATCTTTAACAACTCCATCTCATGCCCCTCTAGTTTATCAATGAACGTGGAGAGCTTAAAGAACTTCCAGCTAGGACTTTCTTTAAGAACCATGAGATATGTCATCCATTCAACTTCAGGCAATGCGTCAACCAACTTATCGATGTATTCCTCTTCTTTCTTCTCAAGCCTGTGTCTCCTCATAATCACTTTCAGATGACAAAATCTTTCGATCATCTGTTTCATCGTTTCACCTTTAAGCATCGTCAATATATCGAATTCTTTCATGATCAGCGCTTTCTTGCTTTTGACCAATTCTGCACTTTCCCGGTACTTTTTCTGCAAGAAGGTCCATAATTCTTGTGAATTCTTAGCTTCAGGTAACAACACCAAAATATCTTCTTTCATTGATTGTTGGATCAATCTTATCATTCTCTTCTCGGCAACATAAGCATCTTTCTGTAAAGTAGAAAACTTGCTGATATCGATCTCATTATCACTTTCATCACGAGGCCATATGTAGCCCGTCTGTACAGCGACCCAGCTATGGAAATATGTAGCTTGCACCCAGTTAGAAAACTTCTCTTTCAACCCTCATATTCATCCATATTCATGAGTTATGGCGGTTTCATGGATGTGCCCATTTCATTGTCGATGTTTACTTGGTTCACCATCTGAGCGTTTGACGTTGTTGCAGTCATGAAAGCAATGTGCAAATCTTCCATCTTGAAAAATGACGAATTTTTCTGAAAAACACACGTTCACAAACTTTGAAAAATTATCAGTACACTGACAAGTTCGGGCGAACTTGCAGTTGGTGAGAACTCAGATTGATATTACACAAGTTCGGGCGAACTCGTGGTTTAATTTTTAAAATTCTTCCTGACTAAGTTCGGGCGAACTTATGTATAATTTTCAAGAAAATTGAATAAGTTCGGGCGAACTTATACTAAGTTTTCAACGGATTTTAATCAAGTTCGGGCGAACTTGATAAAATTGAAGGAAATTTAGGTAAGTTCGAGCGGACTTGGTATAATAACCTTGAAAATTACTCAAGTTCGGGCGAACTTGATTAAAAATCAATGAGTTTTATTCAAGTCCGGGCAAAATTGAGTTTGCAAAACATGGTTTTTTGAACTTTTTGATATCAATTCCTTTGAATTTGATGTCCATACTCTCAGGGGTTTACCACAAGTGTATTTTACATGACATACTCAAAAATCAGCAACTTTTATCCGTGAATTCATTGTTTTCTTTGAAAAATGAATTAAAAAAATGGTAGAAAGAGGTAGAATAAGAGTAGATCTTGCTATGATTTCACCAATGTAGGTACCGTGGCTTTGATACCACTTGTTAGATCGTCTCCACGTAAGCACGGGAACCTAAATTGTATCTGATGTCCATAATGGCGGAAACAATATGACATGATTACCAAATAGACAATATTTACTATTTAAACGTTGTTTTATTGATCAATAATGTTCAATACATTTAGTTCCTGATCTGGCTGAGCTTCGCCCATCTATGTGCCAAAATGGCAAAAGTTACAAATGAAATCACCAATGCACCTATATATAGTGTTGCAAGTTCGTCGGAGGATGATCAAGTTCGGCCGAACTTGATCTTACAACATACTTTCAAGCGAACTTGTCCACTAATTACATAAATACCCTCCAATTTGACATACTCTAGCCCAAAACTATACAGACTCGATCCAAGACTAAGACATAGACATAATGCACTAACAATTCTTTCATCATAAGACTCCTGAATTCTTCCCACGTTTGTGCAATAGCTACTTATGCACCTCTGTCCCTCATAATTCCGTTCCACCTAGTGAGTGCTCTATTTTCGAAAACACTCGAGGCGAACTCTACCTTATGATCGCTAGAACACTGAACATGGTGGAATGTGCTTTCTATACTCTCAAACCATTGTAGGAGCCCAGATTCTCCTTCAGACCCATTAAACCTTAGTGGTTTAGCCGAGTTGAATTGTTTGTAGTTACATGTCGTAGGAACATTATTGTTGTTATTGTAATTTTGACTAACTAGGGTCACAATGTCTGGTAGTACAACAGCTAGATGCTGAGCGATCAATGCTGCAATTTCAGCGTTCCAAGTGGTGTCACGGCGAGGAGGCATCTTGAAGAAGTAGCTATAATGAAAACAAAATAAGTTAAATCTCGTAGAATTGTTATAAATTTAAACATCATAGTGAATTGAAAATCTCAACTTGGTATTCGTTTCAAAATATTGTTCTTGTATTTAGGAAAAATAGTATTGTGGATTTTTTTCTGAAATAAGAATTACTTGAAATTAAATTTTTGTTATATTTTTGGATGAAAAATTACAAACCAAGTTAATGGTTTATGTTATAAAATCTTTACCTTTTAAAATTTATTTTTAACATGAAAGATATTTTTAGTTGAAAAATAAAGAAATTATGCATATATTAAAATTTTAAAATTTTCATCCAATTGGTAAAAATTTTGAAATTATGAAAGACAAAAGATAACATTTGAAAATGTAGTAGGATTATAAAGTGTCGTAAAATGAAATGGAATCTGTTTCAAATGCATTGGATATAGTCGTAACATATTACCAAAGGTAACATGTCGGAGTAGTGTCATAAAGGTAGTAATGTTTTTGTTGTGATTGAACCTTTGGAAAGGAAAAGATGATACAAAGTCAAAACACACCATCCGAGCTTTGGTCCAACCATTAGATGTTCTATCCACTGATGGGCATTTACTGCATTCAATAAACACACTGTTTCCTATCATCTGAAAGAAGAATTTCTCAACTGCTGATAGAAGATTACAAGAACAGAGGATAGCCAGCAGTACTTAGACTAGTATTAGCTTAATCAATGTAACAGTGTTATGCACTGATAGTTTAGTCTAGCAGTGTTTGTAGTTAGTTACGTTTGTTAGCTATCACTATCAACCCTGACGTCATTGTACGAAGATCAGTGGTTAGATATTTAGTATAAATAGGCGCTCAATGTAACAGTTTTTACTCGTCTTCTTAAAAAGATAAAATTCGCATATCTTCTTCATTTCTTACTATCAAACGATCGTTATTGGTCTAAGGGGAGTTTGTTAATCACATGTAATAGTTTAATTACTTGAAAGCATGATGGTGATGAAAACAAACGACTGATTGATTGTTGTAAAAGTTTTCCGTTAATCCGCTGCACTTATTCTCTGTTTTCAATCATTTTCCATTATTTGAAACAAAAACATCAATCAATTCAAACTTAGATCCTAACAATTGGTATCAGAGCTTGGTCAATCGATTTTGATTTAAATGTCAAATTGATTTGAATAGATCAGCTCTTTTTTGCTAATTTCGTTTGATAAGTTTTGCTTGAATACAGAGTTTTATTACTACAAAAGCTTTTAAAACACAAATCTGTTGTAAACAAGAGAAATGGCACAAAACACACCAGATTCCACCATGTTCAATGTGCTAGCATGCTCAGTCAACATACATAGCAAAAAATAATTGAAATCATGTACTATATATATATACTAGATGAACATAGTAAATATATGTCATGAAAACAAGAAAACATGAAAGTGTCGAGTAAGCACATGTGTTTCACCCCAAAATACTTGAAAAACTTAAAAGAGGGGACTATGTACTCACTTGGGGTTGCAAAATTATCCTTGTTCAAGCAGAATAATAAAGCGCAAGAGTCCGAGGAAATCCAATGGTTCCTAAGATCGGATAACTATGTTAATAAGTCGGGATTTAATCGGCGGATTGGATAGAATGATGTCTTATAAATCAAATGAGTGTTGGAACTGATATGGTATTATTCCATAAACTCAACATTTTGATTTGGAAGTCATCCTCAGTGCTTTTGACCGGTAACGACCCGTTAAGGTAGTTTACGCTACGTTAACGTGTCGTTTGCATGAACGCGTGATCGGATGGTTAACATGTCCTATAATAAGTCTTAAATGCCCAATTATGTTTAATAATGTTGTCATATCAGCTTATATGTCAAAAATTTAGCCACATATGCTTAAATTGAATTTATGCACAAAAAGGGCATTTTGGTCATTTATAAAGGGCATAATAACGACCTATCATAATACTAACCAAACGACGTGACCATAAGGTATAACCTCAGAGGGTTATTCCCTATATAACTATGGTCACAACTATGAGTTTTGTCAAATTCTAAGATCGACCGAACGGGTCAGATTCGAAAGTCAAAGCGGTGGTCAAGACCGCTCGACTTACGACCCTAAACAAGTACTAAACTAAAAGTGACGGGTTAGACATGTTTAACATGTCTAACTAAGTTTATAAAACTGATTTGGTATCAAAACAAAATGTTTTGATATCCGAAAATAGTTTCATCATAATATGCGCATTTTGCGCATTATTGACCGAAACTTTCACTAGTCACTTCAACTAGTAACGTGGTAAATCAGTAGGTATGATTGCTAAGGATCATAATCATCGTGATTACGATCACGTTGCAAAGTTCAATTGAACTTTGTTTTGTCCAATCAATGGTCAAAGCCGAAAGTCAAACAAATGTTTGACTTTTAGCTTGAAATAGCTAAAAGCAATGAAAAAGACTAAGGATGAGATCTTATGTTTAGGAACACCCAAGATCTCAAAGAACTCAGTAGGAGGCCACCAAAAAGGATGGAAGCAAGCTCCAAGAGTATGGGAGGTAGAAGATGGAAATGAGCAAGTTGTGAAGTGAAAATGAGGGCCTATTTATACTTGTGGATGATGCACAAGATCATTCCAAGTGTTAGGAACTTGATCTAGGATCATTACAAGTGTATAATGAGGTGTTGAAACCAAAAGGAGTGTGGCAATTTCGTTTGCTTAGTGTCCAAGAGCTTAAACAAGAAGCTGCCATGAAACTGCTGAGCTAGGGGTCCTTACGGACCATAAGGGGTATGGGCTTAAGGTCCGTAAGCCCCTTAGCTGACAGCAACTTTCAAAAGTTGGCAGAACAGGCCCCTGAACACGTTTTGTCGCGTTTTGACACTTTTAACACCCGTTAACCTCATTTTTAAGCTCTATAAAGACGATAAAGCTTAGGAAACTTGAAATGTGTCCAAAAATGTCCCGGGTGTCGGTTCGTTGGGTCGTACGGTTGCGGTTTTCGATTAATTACGACGAAAATCGTAGCAAACGCGCAAATGACCGTAAACGCGTAACGATGATATTTTTGCATTCCAATCATTAAAATACTAGATTTTAATGATTAATATTTTTGGATGTGTGTACATGTTCCGGATTAGGAAATACGCGTAACGGCATAGTTTCGCAGAATTTGCAAAATTGCCCCTGTAGTTGAATAAGCATGTTTTTGCCATACCGAGGCCCTCAACACTTATTTCTAAGTTATGTAAAGGGTATTTAGGGTATGTTCAGCTTATGCCATTGCTCCGGAGTGTATGTCACATTAAACTGATTACGTTTGCGTAACGGTTCGCGATTTCACTTCCAGAAGTGATTTGAACAAGGATTGAAAATACGAAATGTCATAAGTATTAAAATAAATCTCGGAATAAAACACAATGTTATAAAATTACAAGATTAAAATACACAGATGTCACAGTCTCCCCTACTTTTGGAAATTCCGTCCCGAAATTTAACTAGAGGAAACTTGTGAGAATAGATGTGGATATTTCGCCTTCATTTGGTCCTCTCGTTCCCAAGTAAACTCAGGGCCACGTTTGGACTCCCAGCAAACTTTAACAATCGGTATACGTCTGCGCTTGAGCTTTTTGACTTCACGGTCCAATATTTCCACAGGTTTATCAACAAAGTGCATCGTGTTATCAACACGAATTTCATCAAGAGTGATGTGGAGGTTTTCATCAGCCAAACACTTTTTAAGATTGGACACGTGGAAAGTTGGATGAACATTTCCAAGGTCAGAAGGTTGCTTATGTTTGTAGGCCACCTTTCCGATTTTCTCAATGATCTTGAATGGTCCAACATATCTAGGTGCAAGTTTTCCTTTCTTCCCAAATCTAACCACGCCTTTCCAAGGGGATACCTTGAGTAGGACATGATCACCGACTTGGAATTCCAAAGGCTAGCGTCGTTTGTCCGCGTAACTCTTTTGATGGCTTCTAGCTGTCAAAAGATTGTCATGGATTATCTTGAATTTGTCTATCGTGTCTTGAATGAGTTCAGGTCCTGTGAATTGAGATTCACTGATTTCATTCCAACAGACAGGTGAACGACGTTTTCGACCATAAAGATCTTCGAAAGGAGCCATGTCAATGCTGGTATGATAACTGTTATTGTAGGATAATTTGATCAAAGGAAGATGCGAATCCCAACTACCACCAAAGTTAATCACACAAGCTCTAAGCATATCCTCCAGTGTCTGGATTGTTCTTTCGGATTGTCCATCCGTTTGAGGATGATAGGCAGTGCTCAGATTAAGTTGGTTCCCATGGCAGATTGCATGGTCCTCCAAAAATGAGATGAGAATCGAGCATCCGAGATATGATGTCCAAAGGGACACCATGACGAGATACAATTTCATCCACATAGATCTTATCAAGTTTGTCAGCAGGGAAATCCTCACGGATTGCTATAAAGTGTGCTGACTTGGTTAGATGATCAACGATTACCCAGATGCCATCATGACCACTAGAGGTACGCGGTAATTTGGTAATGAGATCCATTGCAATTCTTTCCCATTTCCAAACCGGAATTTCTGGATGTTCAAGTAAACCAGAGGGACATTGATGCTCTGCCTTAACTTTGAGACAAGTAAGACATTTAGATACGTACAAGGCAATGTCTTTCTTCATACCCGGCCACCAGTATTGAGTACGAAGATCCTTATACATTGTGTCTGCACCCGGATGAATTGAATAACGAGACTTATGAGCTTCATCCATTATCAAGGTGCGGAGATTGTCTTGACATGGAACCCACAAATGACTCAGATAATATAACAACCCATTGTCTTTCATTTCAAGTTGAAGCTCAAGACGATGTGGTATTTCATCACTCATCATACCTTGTGTAACACAAGTTCGTTGAGCTTGAAATATACGGTTTTGAATATCATATCAAACTTGAACACAATGTAGCTTGACTCGTTCTTTACAACTAAGAGCATCGGCTACGACTAAGAGCATCGACTACGACATTCGCCTTACCATGATGGTAGCGAATTTCACAGTCATAGTCGTTCAGAAGTTCAACCAATCATCGCTGTCTCATGTTTAGTTCTTTCTGATTGAAAATGTACTGGAGACTTTTGTGGTCGGTGAAAACCACGCATTTTGTACCGTATAGATAACGTCTCCAAATTTTCAGAGCGAAAACAACAGCACCACACTCATGATCATGAGTAGTGTAGTTCTTTTCGTGAATCTTTAACTGTCTTGATACATAGGCTATAACTTTGTTCCTTTGCATGAGAACGCAGCCAAGGCCTAAGTTTGATGCATCACAATATACGACAAAGTCGTCGTTACCTTCATGTAAGGATAAAATAGGAGCATTACAAAGCTTCTGTTCAAGGTCTGAAAAGCTTCTTCTAAACCTTTTGAGTCAAAGCAATGAGGGGAACCGCAATCTTTGAGAAGTTTGTGATAAAGCAACGGTAATAACCCGCAATACCAAGAAATGAACGAACTTCGGTAAGAGTAGAAGGTGTATCCCATTCCTTAATCGCACTGATTTTGGCAGGATCTACATGAATACCTTGTTCGTTGACAACATGTCCCAAGAATTGAACTTCCCTTAAGCAAAAATTCACACTTGGAGAACTTGGCATAGAGTTGTTCTTTCTTTAGAGGTTCCATCGTTAAACGGATATGTTGCTCGTGATCGACTCGAGACTTTGAGTAAATCAAAATGTCATCAATGAAAACAATGATGAACTTGTCCAGATAAGGCTTACAAACCCTATTCATTAAGTCCATGAAAACAGCAGGAGCATTTGTCAGACCAAAAGGCATAATAGTGAACTCATAATGACCGTATCGAGTGCGGAAAGCAGTCTTGGGAATATCTTCTTCGAGAACACGAAGTTGATGATACCCAGAACGTAGATAAATCTTTGAGAAGCAAGTAGCACCTTGTAGCTGGTCAAAGAGATCATCAATACGAGGTAGGGGATATCGACTTTTAATTGTGAGTTTGTTGAGCTCATGGTAATCGATACACATACGGAATGATCGATCTTTCTTTTTCACAAATAGGACTGGAGCGTCCCAAGGTGAAAAGCTTGGATGAATGAATTCTTTGTCAGACAACTCCTGAAGCTGTTTAGATAACTCTTGCATCTAAGACGGTGCAAGTCGGTATGGGGATTTGGCTATAGGGTTGGCACCTGGTATAAGATCTATACGAAACTCGATTTGTCGTGATGGGGGTAAACCAGGTAGATCTTCAGGGAATACCTTGGGATAGTCCCGAACAACAGGAATATCTTGAATAGATTTACCCTTGCCTTTCTCCTCAACGATATGTGCCAAGAAAGCAGCATAGTTCTTTCGTAGGTATTTATTGGCTTGGGTACACGTCATGAGTTTTAGGCTACTAACGGGCTTTTCTCCTCGAATCTCTAGGATTTCACCAGATGGGAGAGGTATACGGACGATCTTATCAAAGCAAATCACCTCAGCATATTGTTTAGATATCCAGTCCATCCCTACTATGATATCAAAGCTCCCGAGTTGCATTGGGGCGAGGGCAATGGCAAAAAGGTGGTTGTTAAGGTTCAGTTGGCAATCACGGATGACAGAATCAAGTTTAAGGGGTTCCCCACTAGCTATTTCAACTGTCAAGGGCTTTCCTAGTTTTGTTGTAGGTATTGAAAGCAAAGGTTCAAAAGCTAGGGATACAAAACTCTTATCGGCACCCGAATCGAAAAGAATTGAAGCAGGATGGTTGTTAACAAAGAACGTACCATTGACTACTTTAGCCTGAGCCTTATTAGCATTGATGTTAAATGCTCGTCCACAAGCCGGGTTTGCATTTGCCAACTTCGGGCAGTTATTTCTGTAGTGGGCGAGATCCCCACAATTGTAGAATGACCCAGGTGGATAGTGAGGTCGTGCAGGCTGTTGAGCAGGGTTTTGGGCTACTGGATTCTGGGTAGGAGCGAAACGACAAGTGTTGGCGAGATGACCAGATTTCCCACAGTTAGTGCAAATGCGGCACTGTAAGTGTGGTTGATGGTGACTGTTACACTTGTTGCACAAAGGTGCATTGCCAACATACTGTCTTGGCCGGTGGCTGAGCAGGCTGATTAGGAGCAGTAGTTCTTAAAAGCCTTGCGCTTCCTCGACTTCTTGGAGGTTTCAGCTTTGTTACCCTTTTGCTTCTCAGACTTAACAGATGGTTTCTTGTCACCTTTTCTATGAAGCTTACCCTCTTTGACTTGTGATTCAGTAAGGGTTGCTGCTAGCTCAATGGCTTGACGAACAGATGTAGGGTTACTGCCAGTGATGATGTCCTGAACTGGGTCAGGAAGACCGTCTATGTACTTTTCAATCGCATTATCCAAAGGCATCACCATCTCAGGACATAATTGGCTAAACTCCTCATACCGATCGGTATACGCACGGTGCTCACCACTGTCCTGCTTTATGTCGTGAAACTCATTCTCAAGCTCCCTCTTTTCATGATGGGGGCAGGACTCTTTCATCATTAGAGCTCTAAGTTCCTCCCATGTCTGACCCATCGCAACATCAACACCCCTATCTCTCACCACTCTGTTCCACCACGTGGGCGCCCTCTTTTGGAACACGCTCGAAGCAAACTCGACCTTACGATTATCAGGACACTGAACATGGCGAAAAGTATTTTCAAGACTCTCAAACCACTGTAGGAGCCCACTTGCTCCTTCAGAACCACTAAACTTGAGTGGTTTAGCCGAGTTAAACTGTTTGAAGTTGCAAGGAGCATTATTATTGTTGTTGGCTTGGTTGATTTGAGTAATGAGATTTGGTAGCATAGCAGCCATCTGTTGTGCTATGATAGTTGCCAGTTCGGTGTTAGGTGGTGGTACGTTTCGTCAAGGAGGCATTCTAAAAGAGGAAAACATGAGAGAAAATGACTGAGATGAATGTTCGGGAAATGAGATGTCATAAAAATCGACGAAATGAAAGGATGGTGGTCATTCGTTCGTTTACTTGCAACAAACAAACGACACACAGTAATCAAAGTAAATGGGTTTTTATAATGTATCGCAAAGACATGCTTTAGCCTATAGGTGGACACTCACCCCTAGAGTTCCAAGGTAAGAGTGACTGGTCCGATTAAGTGGATTTGTACGAACACTCTAGCCATAGACAGAAAACTCAGGGTACAGGAATCCACCCTTCCAGATTGCATGTGTTCACATTATTAAAACCCAAACTTTTATGATATTTCGAAAACTTTGAAGGTAAAGAGCGCCGATAATTTTTTTGGCCTTTAATGAATTATACCTTGTTTTTGGTAATCACCTAAGGATAGGTGATGGTATTGTTTTAAGATCTAAACACAAGATAACTTGTTTTAGGGTCCTAGAAAGGTTATAGTCTAGGTCAAAGCATTACTATTAACCTAATTCTCTATAACCATTGGCTCTGATACCAATCTTTCTGTCACACCCTGACCATGTAAAACAACAAACCGGGGCGGAAACGTTAGGGAGTGTTGTAACATAAGTATTGTTTCAACAACCATGGCAATTAAAGTTTTGTATTATAGGATGAAATTTGATTACAATGTCTTGGAATGAAAGAAAATAAACAAAAGTCTAATTGTCTTGTAGAATTTAATTCACTAAAGCCCAAGTCCGTCCTAAGTGTCGCATAAATAAGCATTAGCTCCTGAAACATATGTGAAAATAGGTACGTTAGCATAAAAATGTCTGTGAGATACATAGCTTTTATTGATGAGGATTCATGACTTGAAGTTAAATTAATAGTTTAACGAAAAGTAGTCATGGACCTTATAAAATGTTTTCTTTTATAAAATCATATGAAAATCAAATGATATAAAAGAAGGATGTACGGTTAAATAATTAGCCGGATGAAAATGAATTGTATAAAATATGCCATTTGAAAACAATGTCTTGTGAAAAATATATGTTAAGCACTTATATATAGGAAGTACCAGCGACGTATCCACCACGCTTTTATCATATTACACACATCTCGTTATTTAAATCACTTATCAAATAACCACCAAAAATGTCTTGTCTAACAAATGTCAAATGTCATGTATAACCAATGTCTTGTATAACCAAATGTCGTGTATAAAACAATGTCTTGAATAAACCAAATTTAAATCAAAAGTCATGTTTTGCAAAACCAATGCTTTATTTGATATGAACATTTATGTAGTTATGTTTATCGCATTGAGACTGTCAGATAAACCCTTCTCAAGTCAAAGGTTTATCAAAAATGTATTCGGATTCTGTCATTCCCTACTTTCAAACAAACCTAGGAAGCGGGGAACGGGATTTGTCAAGTCCTATGGTACCATTACATACTAACCGGGCGGCGTGATCAATGTTAATGCATGTATTATGTCCTGTTAAACAAACCAAATGTCATAGTCAATGTAAGCAATGTCATGAAAAATGTCTTTAAACCATGTACTAAGTATGCTAAGTCAACATACAAAGTAGAAATGTCCATAAAATCAATGTGCTAGCATTCTAAGTCAACATATGCCATAAAAGATGTCTTTGAAATCAATGTGCTAGCATGCTCAGTCAACATACATAGCAAAACATAACTGAAATCATGTACTATATATGTACTAGATGAACATAGTAAATATATGTCATGAAAACGTGAAAACATGAAAGTATTGAGTAAGCACATGTGTTTCACCCCAAAATATTTGAAAAACGTAAAAGAGGGGACTATGTACTCACTTGGGGTTGCAAAAGTATCCTTGTTCAAGAAGAATAATAAAGCTCAAGATCCCAGGAAATCAAATGGTTCCTAAGATCGGATAACTATGTTAATAAGTCGGGACTTTAATCGGTGGATTGGATAGAATGATGTCTTATAAATGAAATGAGTGTTCGAACTCATATGGTATGATTTAATAAACTCAACATTCTGATTTGGAAGTGATCCTAAGTGCTTTTGACCCGTAACGACCCGTTAAGGTAGTTTACCCTACTTTAACATGTCGTTTGCGTAAACGCGTGATCGGATGGTTAAACATGTCCTATGATAAGTCTTAAATGCCCAAATATGTTTAATAATGTTGTAATATCAGTTTATATGTCAAAACTTTAGCCACATATGCTTAAATTGAATTTATGCGTAAAAAGGGCATTTTGGTCATTTATAAAGGGCATAATAACGACCTATCATAATACTAACCAAACGACGTGACCATAAGGTATAACCTTAAAGGGTTATTCCCTATATAACTATGGTCACAGCTATGAGTTTGGTCGGATCCTAAGATCGACCGAACGGGTGGGATTCGAAAGTCAAAGCGGTGGTCAAGACCGCTCTACTTACGACCCTAAACAGGCACTATACTAAAAGTGACGAGTTAGACATGTCTAACTAAGTTTATAAAACTGATTTGGTATCAAAACAAACTGTTTTGACACCCGAAAATAGTTCCATTATAATATTCGCATTTTGCGCATTATTGACCGACACTTTGACTCGTCCCTTAAACTAGTAACGTGGTAAATCAGTAGGTATGATCGCTAAGGATCATAACCATCATGATTGAGATCATGTTGAAAAGTTCAATTTGAACTTTGTTTTGACCAATCAATGGTCAAAGCTGAAAGTAAACAAATGTTTGACTTTTAGCTTGAAATAGCTAAAAGCTATGAAAAAGACTAAGGATGAGATCTTACTTGTGTTTAGGAACACCCAAGATCTCAAAGAACTCAGTAGGAGGCCCCAAAAAGGATGGAAGCAAGCTCCAAGAGTATGGGAGGTAGAAGATAGAAATGAGCAAGTTGTGAAGTGAAAATGAGGGCCTATTTATACTTGTGGATGATGCACAAGATCATTCCAAGTGTTAGGCACTTGATCTAGGATCATTACAAGTGTATAATGAGGTGTTAAAACCAGGAGGAGTGTGGCAATTTCATTTGCTTAGTGTCCAAGAGCTTAAACAAGCAGTTGTCATGAAACTGTTGAGCTAGGGGGTCCTTACAGACCGTAAGGGGTATGGCTTACGGTCCGTAAGCCCCTTAGCTGACAGCAACATTCAAAAGTTCGTAGAACATGGCCCTGAACACGTTTCGTCGCGTTTTGGCACTTTTAACACCCGTTAACCTGATTTTTAAGCTCTATAAAGACGATAAAGCTTAGGAAACTTGAAATACGCGTAACGGCATATTTTCACAGAATTTGCAAAATAGCCCCTGAAGTTGAATAAGCATGTTTTTGCCATACCGAAGCCCTCAAAACTTATTTCTTAGTTATGCAAAAGGGTATTTAGGGTATGTTCAGCTTATGCCATTGCTCCAGAGTGTATGTCGCATTAAACTGATTACGTATGCGTAACGGTTTGCGATTTCACTTCCAGAAGTAATTTGAAAGGTCGAATTTGAACAAGGATTGAAAATACGAAATGTCATAAGTATTAAAATAAATCTCGGAATAAAACACAATGTTATAAAATTACAAAATTGTTTTGGAATTGTACGATGATTAATATAGACATATGTCACATCAAGAGAAAACAAGTATGGGAACTTGTACCACTGCCAAAAGATGTGAGCCCCATCGGCACAAATGGGTCCTCAAGAACAAAACCGATGAAATGGGCATTGTTGTAAAAAATAAAGCAAGGCTCGTGGTTCAAGGCTACAGACAAGAAGAAGATTGACTATGATTAAACTTTTGCTCCAGTAGCAAGATTAGAAGCCATTCGCCTGTTCTTAGCTTTTGTTGCTAACCACAACATCAAGGTGTATCAAATGGACATCAAAAGTGCATTCTTGTATGGAAAGATCAAGGAAGAAGTATATGTTTGTCAACCTCCTGGATTTGAGGATTACTTTCATCCTGATCATGTTTACAGGTTAAACAAAGCATTGTATGGTCTAAAACAAGCATCAAGAGCCTGGTATGAAACTCTATCCACTTTTCTCTTATCCATTGGTTTTACAAGAGGTAGGATTGACAAAACCCTATTTTTAAAATTGAAAGGAAAAGATTTGATGCTTGTCCAGATTTATGTGGATGACATTGTTTTTTGATCCACATGCCCTGCCATGTATGAAGAGTTCAGAAAACTCATGGTAGCAGAGTTTGAGATGACTGCAATGGGTGAGTTGCAATGTTTCCTTGGTTTACAAGTCAAACAGATGCAAAAAAGGCACTTTCATTCATCAAAATAAGTATGTGAAAGAACTACTTAAGAAATTTGATATGGATGATTGTAAACCTTGCAGCACACCCATGGTAACATCCAAGCTAGTCATTGTAGATGGTCGAGATGACCTTGTTGATCAAACATTGTATAGAAGCATGATTGGGTCCTTATTGTACCTAACTGCATTAAGGCCAGACATTATGTTTGCCAGATGTGTCTATGCCAGATCATAGTCAATGCCAAGAAAATCAGATCTTATTGATGTAAAAAGGATATTCAGATACATAAAAGGTGCTCCTACACTTGGTATCTGGTATCCAGCTAATGGTAACATTGATCTTGCAGGATATTCTGATAGTGACTTTGCTAGATGTAAAACCACAAGGAAGTCCACATCTGGGGGAGCCCAAATCCTAGGAGATTTCCTAGTGTCTTGGCAAAGCAAAAAGCAAGTTGTAGTATCGACATCCACTGCTGAAGCAAAATATATAGTTGCTGCAAGTTGCACTGCTCAAATTTGCGGCTTCAAAATCAACTTTTAGATTTGAGGACTCCTCTAAAAATTGATAGTCCAGCAGCAGAAAACATCATCAAAAATCCAGTTTCACATTCCACTACCAAGCACATTGACATCAGAGATCACTTTGTGAGGGATTGCTATAAAAAAGGTCTGATTTCTTTACACCATTGCCATACCAAGGATCAACTAGCAGATGTGTTGACAAAAGCACTTGATGCTTCCACATTTGACACTTTGATTTCTAGGCTTGGAATGCTAAACATAGATTAAAAACAAATATTTTTTTTGTGATCCATGTGTAAATAGCAATAAAATGTTTTTAGAAAATCAGAAATTCATCCTTAGATATAGTTAAAATTGAATTTTTCAATAATATCCTTAACATCTGTTCAAAGCTCTGATAGCACAAAAACACTGTTGTTTAGAAAAATCTATCCACTGTTGCAAACCTCTGATAGTGTTTAAATTGGTCACAACCACTGGTAGTTTTGCTCACAACTGTTTTCCATTGTCAAACAGAGGTTACACGTGGACAGATGTTATTCGACAGATGTTGCCTCAGACGCCACGTCAAGTGCACTTTTTGAAAAAAAACCCTATAAAACCCTGTTCTATTCCAAAACATAGGTTTCACTTCTCTTGTGCGATGGAAAATTTTTCAAAGCCCTTTCTCTCAAAAATCTTCCAAAATCATGGCTCCTAAAACAAAATCGAAGAAGAAATCGACACAAGAACAACCGTCATTTATCCTAATCATTCAAAAACCACACAATTACACCGAAATTCTTGAAGAAACCGACGCAAATACTCACTATCATCCAAAGATCCGGATTCTGAAAGAATCAAAATTTAAGCACATGTTGGAAGTAAAAGCCCCAGTTTACATCGTCTCTTTAAGAGAATTTTGGGCAAAGGCTAAAGTAAACTCATCCGTTGATGGTGTGCCTTATTCCATCACTTCCAAAGTTGGTGGCACACAACTGCAAATAAGCCCACAATATATCTCCCAAGTCTTCATGTTAAATGATATGCAACATCCGGTATCATTTCCTTTGAGGGAGATTGTAAGAACGTCCACGATTAGCACGTGAACCTAAATTTGTTATCTATTGTCCGATTAGGCGGAAACTAATGACAAGTTAACCAAATAACAAGAATTACTCATTTAAATGTTGTTTTCATTGATCTAAAGTTCAATACATTCGAGAACCAGATCCGACAGAGCTTCGTCGTCTTTGTGCCAAAATATGTGCAACTCTTACAAATGAAATCCCAAGGCAGCTATATATAGTAGATCAAGTTCGCTAGAAATGGACAAGGCATGGGGTAAGTTCCCCCGAACTTGACCTAGTCAAGTTCGGCCGAACATGACTTCCTACATGCTTACCATGGGCGAAGTTGGCCTATGCATTTCATAAATACGCCTCATTTCTAACAGATTAAGCCCTATTCACTAAGACTCGATACATAATGACGTAGGCAACAGACATATCACCAACAGACTCCCCAACTTTCACAACTTCCTTTTCAGACACACTTACCTTAGCCTTTACCTTTTCTGCATCTGCTTTCAAGGCTTCTTGTTTCTTCATCTCAAGATAAGCTAACTCTTCTTCCTCAGCTCTCTGTCTATATCCTTCAAGAATGGCATTTTCCAAAGCAGCATCGACATACGATGTATCAGATTCATTACCTCTGCCATCATAGCAACACAAGTTTTCTTTCCGATGTGTCTGTTCCAGTCAAAACCATCTTCTTCATGAGTAACAATAAGAGCTTGTTCGGTTGTCTTTGCAGATTTATCTTCTACTTCGACTTATGTTCTTTTCGGATATGGCTTGTATTGAAGAGCTTTCTTGTAGTACTCATTGTTGCTGCCCAAAGGATTTCGGTTTCAACTTGCTTCTTGATTATTGCATTCACGTTTGAAGTGTCCCTTTTGTCGACACCTGAAGCATGTGACTTTAGTCTTGTCAAATCCAAGCTTGTTGCTTTAGTTACCAATATCCCTTCCAGTGAGCGCCACAAATTTAGAAAGTCTTCTGATGATAGATGCATGGCTCCACTTGATTTCCATCAGTTCCAACTCTTCTTCATCCACCTGATCATAATCTTCGACGGTCATCTCTGGATTACCGATCTTTCCAGCAACGAGACTTGCATATGATTCGAGGACAGTAGCAAGAAGTGCTATGTGCTGTTTAGCCACCTTTTCTGGAAACACATTCTTCAAATCAACTGCTATGTTGCATTGGAAAACATTTGAATCAGAATTGGCTTGGCTTGTCTGATTTTGAAATGATGAGCTTGAACTAGCACTTGTGTAACCAGCATATGAAGAGCTATGATTTGGAGAAGAATTTGCATTTGCATTAAATGTTGTTTGTATTTTGGGCTTTGAATCGGAGTATCAGGAATACCTCCTTTGTAATAAACACCAACATCTTGAACAACATTAGCATTCTTTGATTTTGCAATCTTCATTAATTTCATTTCATGTCCTTCCAATTTGTCTATGAAGATGACAACTTGAAATGTCTCCAAGATGGACTATTCTTCAAAATCGTGAGATATATTGTCCATTCTCTTTCTGGAAGTGCATCAGCCAGCTTCTCGATTTACTCTTCATTAGATCTTTTGATATCATGTCTCCGCATTTGAACCATGAGGTGACAGTATCTACCGATCACCTGCTTCATTGTTTCACCTTTAATCGTCGTGAAGATCTCAAATTCTTTCTTGATTAAAGCCTTTTTGCTTTTGATCATTTCATCACTTCCATTGAATTTTTCACAAAGAGAATTGCATAATTCCTGTGAAGTATCACATTCTGGCAAAAGTATCAAGATATCTTCCTTCACTGATTTTTGTATCAAGCTGATCATTTTCTTCTCCACAACATAGTTATCTTTGTCGACATTTGAAAATTTATTCAGCGGAAGATCTTGATCACGCTCATCCTTTGGCCATTTGTAACCATCCTCAACTGCAACCCAGCTGTTGAATTAATCCGCTTGTATCCAATTCACAAACTTTTCTTTCCATCCTTCAAACTCGTCCATGCTCATTAGCTTTGCCGGTTTCGACGTAGTGCCCATTTCATTGTCAATATTCATTTGGTTCGCCGAAAGAATGTTCGCATTTGATGAGGAAGCCACTTGAGAAACGAACACTTTGTGGAAATCTTCCATTTTGATAACCTGAAGACTTATCTGAAAAATACAATCAAAAAACACTCAAAAACTGATTAGTAATAGACAATTTTAGCAAAAACTGACGTTTTAATCGTCAATCGGTACGTTAAAAACGTTTAAAATTTTTCCGACCAATTTTTACCCGATTGTATCTTTAAAATCGTCTCTTCGATACCATTCTAACGATATATAATGTTCATGACGTTTTTCAGGATTTCATGCCTTAATGTTCGTGACAATTATTATTATTTTTTTAGGAACCTTAGACAAGTTCGGGCGAACTTGTCACAGACTTATCAAGTTCGGTCGAACTTGATGAGGAATTTGATAAAAATCACACTTTTGAGCAGACTTGTGAGAAAATTTCAAGAAACAGGTAAGTTCGGTTGAACTTAGTTGAAATTTCAAGAATATTATCAAGTTCGGGCGAACTTGTGAGAGAGAATCAAGAATTTACTTAAGTTCGGTCGAACTTGTGTAAAAATGTTGAAATATCTCTCAAGTTCGAGTGAACTTCTGTAAAAAATCTTTAGAATTCTATCAACTTCGGTCGAACTTGATGTTAAGTTTGGTAGAAACTTGTTTCCAAAACATGGTTTTTCGAACTTTTTGATATCAATTCGATTGAATTTGAAGTCCAAAGTCTCAGGGGTTTGTTATTAGTGCGTTTTAAATGACATATTCAAAAATCACTCATTTTTTACCATGAAATCATCAAATATGTGAAAATGTTAAGAAAAAAGATAGAATGGGGTAGAATAAGAGAGATTCTTTTCTTGATTCCAGCAAATTTTGGTATCCATGCTCTGATACCACTTGTAAGAACGTTCACGATTAGCACGGGAAACTAAATTTGTTACCTATTGTCTGATTAGGCGGAAACTAATGACAAGTTAACCAAATAACAAGAATTAATCATTTAAATGTTGTTTTCATTGATCTAAAGTTCAATACATTCGAGAACCGGATACAACAGAGCTTCGCCGTCTCTGTGCCAAAATCTCTGCAAAACCTACAAATGAAATCCCAAGGCACCTATATATAGTAGAGCAAGTTTGCTAGAAATGGACAAGGCATGGGGTAAGTTCGCCCGAACTTGACTTCCTACATGCATACCATGGGTGAACTTGGCCTATACATTTCATAAATACGCATCGTTTCTAACAGATTAAGCCCTATTCACTAAGACTCGATACATAATGATGTAGGCAACATGCACATGCACCAACAGAGATGAAGCATGAGTTCGTTGAAAGAGGTTACACCGGACAGTTGAAAGGTATGACAATTTTCAAACCCAGCTTTCCTGCGAAGATGAAATTCTTTTTCCACACATTACTTACATGTTTCTTTGCCGAAACAACTGCTTTCAACGAGATTCCATTGAACATGCAGTATTTGGGATTTGCAATTTTAACTGATTCTGATTTTAACTCTCCCAGGTGTTGTTCAATGATCTTGTAATTAATTTTAAAAATATTTCAAAACGAAAAGCTTTCTTGATACATCCAAGATTCATGAGTGTTTACTTGCAACATCAAATCAAATCAAACGCAAGTAAACAAGGCGCAGTTACAAACGCTAGCAGCCTAAACCATGAAATGTTTACACGAATAACAAATCAAGACAAAGTTTCTAAAACAGAAGAAGGGAGGCTGAGCCTAATTTACAAGAACAAAATGTTCAAGCTAAACCTTCGGCTGCTGAGCCTACTGCTCTAGGTGATCAGGGCAACACAACCGCTGCTCTGAAACCCACACCTAAAATCTCTAAAAAGAAACCATCCAGAGCATCCCGAAAACCCACCAAACCCAAAAAGGGTCCTCTGGAAAATGAGATCCTGGAGGTTAACCCGGTGACACCACCAAAGTCACTAACCACTGCTGCTACTTCTTCACAACAGATGGTAGAAAGATCTCAAACCGGCTTTTAAACTCCTCCTGCATCCTCACAAAAGGATTAGGTTGTAGGCACAGGGACACCAAATTATGAAGCTCTAAGATCACTTGGTTCTATATTTCATAGCCCTTCTCCCAGGGCAATGTTACTTTCTACACAGCCACTCTCACCAATGCCATCACTACCACCTACCATGTTACCCTTGCTGAATGAAATAAATATTGAGCATACATTATCGAGCCCTTCTCACCAACCCATCAATGAGAATATACGCCAACAAGAAGCTGGGTCTGACTTATTTCTAATTGCTAGCCCATCAGCAAATGAAGAGGCTACATCCCTTGGGTTACATGTAACCCTTGGTGATAGTTCATAAAGGTAGCCACTACAATTGCCTGAGTCCCAAGTCCTCAGTTGGACAGTGGTTACATAGCTAAGTCCTTGTTAAAGGCAACCACTGCTGAGGCTACTAAGGTAACCTCTACTCCAATGGGAAGTCCCAGAACCAAGACAAAGGGGCATCTAAGATTGAAGCAAGTGGCAAACCACTTGCTCATGATATCTTATATAAAACTACCACATCTGGTAGGAGTTTAGATGATCCTATTAAGTTAGGTGATGAGCTAAAATACCAGAAATTGACGTAGAGGGTTACCAATGTTGAAACCACTGTTGATGATATTAAAGATATTTTGAAACAGTTAATCACTATTCAGAGTCAACCCTCTGTTCCAACCACTACTGACCTCAAACTGAAATAAATCCAATCTTTCAACAAGAAAAACATTTCCTGGAGCAAAAACATAAGCATCAGATGATGGAACTCAGGAATATGGTATATGCAAGATACAATGATACTGCTGCAGATATCAATGCAATCATAGCCCACTTGCTCACCACCACTGGTAAATCTTCTCCTACTGTCATTTTTGTGAGTCCAGATGAAGCCAAAAGGGGGAGAAACCTTTGGGAAACAAAAAGTTGAAAATGGATGATGCTAAGGCCAGGCCTACAGTGAATATCCCTAAGCCAGATGGCTCAAAGAAACCTGATTTAACTGAAGATATCTTGGTAAGGGTAAAGAAGTCTCATAAGAAGACTGTGCTTGATGAAGGCAAGGTGCTGGTTGAGAAAAATATTGATTAGCAGTTAGAAAAGGGAGCGACTGGTACCTCCACAAAGAGGAGATCTTCTACAAAAGCAAGAAAACCAGAATCCACACCTCTCAAAACTAAAGTTGCTACCAATCCAACCACAAAACCTCTATCATCACAAAATCAACAACATCTTCTCACACAATTCCCATATCCACCCCAACAGATGTTACAGCAACTGTTGTGCAAACATCTGTTGACACAGCATAGGTTGTAGCAGATGTTATTACAACCACTGCCATCCTTACATTTCCTACTTCTACATAACAACTACCAACACCAACCAGAATTCCAGTCATCCATTATCACCATCAATCAGTTTTAAAAGGAGAAAGGTCATAAATGAAGAAAAGATCCCTGCTCCTGCGCCTCTTGCATCTGCACCAATGCTAAATCTAACCCATGCTTCCCCAACTACAACATCTGCTCCTTCAAAAGAAGTGGTTCCTGCAGCCATAAAGTTTCCTCCTAATTTGCCTGCAGTTAAGAAAGAGATCATATCTTTCTACGTTGAAGAAGATCCAGACAAAAGACACTTCCCATCTCTTCAAGGTTATCCAAACCCTGCATATATTGATCAGTATCTGGAACTCAAGGAAAAACAGGCAGAGGATATAGCTAAGAATTTGTCTAAAGGCAAAAGTGATAGAGAAGTGCAGAACCAACTCCAGTTCCAGCTGAGCAAAGTCCAGTCACTGGAAAGATTTTCAAAGAACTTATCAAATAAGATTTCTGAAGCAGAGGATAAATTCTTGAAAGATAAGTACATTTCTCACATCATGGATTACAAGAAATATGCTGCAACTAGGGCACATTTTAAAGATTGGTCTGTGAGTGAGCTTCAAGAAGAGATTACAAGAGTAGAAGAACAACTAAAAGATCCTCAAAACAAACCTACATGCCCAGATTGGAACAAATATAAAAAGAATGTACCTGAAAGACCCTAAAGCTGAGAAGAATGAAAGAAGAGCTAATTCAGAATCACTATGGGTCAAAGAACCAGGTAATGAGATGGGGGGAGATAAGAGTGTTGGATACATACAAGATGCTGGAAGCAAGAAGGAAAAAGGATCCATCAATGCCTCCTAAACCTGATTACACCAAAGAAGATGAGGCTCTTAAAGTCCAACATTCTAAAAAGCCCAGCTCAACATCTTCCCTATCCATGCTTTAGGAGGCATGGATGTCAAAGAAGGTTGGCAGAGAGTTTGAAGAAGTATTAATCAAGGAAGGTATCAAAAATATGATGGAATGTCCAATAGATGATAGAAGTACCAAGGTGGCAGAAGACCTAACAAGAATAGCTCCTTTTCTAGCCTCAAGAATAAAGGCTCCTTCAAGAAAGCCTTCGGACCCAAAAATTTTAAAGTGGAAGGTCGACAAAGACACCCACGAATTGACTCTGCTCAAGTCTGATGGTAAAGCCACTAAACTATCCATGGAAGCTGCTTATGGGCTTACAATAGAAGACTTCCACGAACTACTAAGTTTAGAGCTTGAGAAGGATGCTGATGATTTAGAATCTCTTAACTTTGAACTGCAATTCAAAGGTCAAATAAGAGAATTCTTTCTGAGGAATAAAGATCAAGAATAAGGTGTTTTTGGCATCATTTGTTCCAGGGGGAGATTGTTGGGATTGAACCTTTGAAAAGGAACATATGATACAAAGTCAAAACACACCATCCAAGCTTTGGTCCAACCATCAGATGTTCAATCCACTAATGGGCATTTACTACATTCAATAAACACACTGTTTCCGATCCTCTGACAGAAGAGTTTCTCAACCGCTGATAGAAGATTACAAGAACGTAGGATAGACAGCAGTGCTTAACTTAATCAATGTATCAGTGTTATGCACTGATAGTTTAGTCTAGCAGTGTTTGTAGTTAGTTACGTTTGTTAGCTGTCACTATCAACCCTGACGTCATTGTATGACGATCAATGGTTAGATAGTTAGTATAAATTGGGCGCTCAATGTAACAATTTTTTCTCGTCTTCTTAAAAAGATCAAATTCCCATATCTTCTTCATTTCTTACTATCAAACGATCGTTATTGGGCTAAGGGGGAGTTTGTGAATCACATGCAATAGTTTAATTACTTGAAAGCATGATGGTGATGAAAACAAATGACCGATTGATTGTTGTAAAAGTTTTCCATTAATCCACTGCACTTATTCTCTATTTTCAATGATTTTCCATTATTTGAAACAAAAACAACAATCAATTCAAACTTAGATCCTGACAGTTTTGGAATTTGTTCTACTAATCAAGGTAGATGGGTTTTCATAATGTTTCGAGAAGATATGCTTTAGCCTATAAGTGAACACTCATCCTAAGAGTTCACAAGTAAGAGTGTCTAGTCTGATAATGCGGATTTGTACGAACACTCTAGCCTTAGACAAAAATTCGAGGTACAGGCATTCACCCTTCAAGATTGCATGTGTTCACATTATTAAAACCAAAGATTTCGACGAAAATGTTTGAGAGTAAAACAATTTGAGAAATCTTTAGATAAAATGTTTGAGATAAATAAGTCGAGAAACATTTTGACGAAAACTTTTGAGAAAGCATTTCAAAAAACCTTTTGATAACATGTTTGAGACAAATATGTTGAGAAAAATTTTGTTGAGAGCATTTGAGAAAATATTTTGAGAAGTATTCCAATGAAAATATTTTTGAGAAAAATATTTTGAGGAATAATTCAAGGCATGAAGCCTAAGGATTTAGGATAAATCATCTAAGGATAGATGATTTGTAACTCATAGAATAATTGCGGCATGAGTAAGGATGAGGATTAGGATGGAGATCCTAAGTATACTCATGTTCGGGCTCCTAGAAAGGTTATAGACTAGGTTAAAGGCATTCTAATAACCTAATTCCCTATAACCAGTGCTCTGATACCAATCTGTAACACCCCAATCGCGTAATACAACAAGACGCGACAGAAATATCGGGGAGTCACGTTACAAATTGCTCACACATACTGGTGCTAAATTGTTTCATTATTGTTAACATTGTTTTACAATACAAAGACTACATGAAGTTGTCTTTTGATTAAAGAAGTCTAAAGCATGGATGCATTCCTATGTGCATCATGGTTGAATAATCAAAACCTGAAACATATGTGAAAAAGAGACATCAACAAACAATGTTGGCGAGTACATAGTTTTGTTGTCCAAATTATTGTCAAAAAGAATAGTGTTGCAATACTTTGACAACTAAAAGAGTCGTCTATTGAAAATGGACTCTTTGAAGCCAAGGAATGGCAAAAAGATTTAATATTGGAGTACACTAACTTGATTACGAAACTTGTGACAAAATAGTTTTGTATATGGCAACATGATTAATACTACGTAATTTTTATGCCATTGAAAATTGTAATTTGTTTATTGTAATCTCCTTGAATTCGGTCAATGAACTTGTGAATATGTTATTAGAAATCCAATCAACGATTAATAACAATAGTATTAAAGTTTCTCATAACTTGCGTGAGTATTATCCGAAATCAAATTAATGATTTATAATAATACTTTGGATATCCTTCTAAGAACCTAACATATAAAATATGAAAGAGTTCTACAAGGATTTGGATATTGTACTTTGAAACAATCAAACACAAAATTCTAATGTGATTCGGATAAAGCTACAAGAGTAATACAATAAGAACACTTATATATAGGAACTACCAGCGGCGTATCCACATGTTCTTATGGTATTACACTCGTTTCGTTATCTAAATCACAACTAATCACAATAACCACAAATGATCGTCTTGTCACATACGCATTAAAGTACACTTAGAATCCAGTCAAGGACTACCATTTAGTACTTATACATCCTACAAGGATCTAACTATGAAGATAGATAGTCACTTTAAAGATTTTGGTTTAGTCACTTGTCTTGTCACATTTTCTTGTCTCATACGCATTAAAGTACACAAGAATCCAAATAAAGGACTACCATTTAGTACTTTAAACATCCTACAAGAATATAACTATGTAGATAGATAGATACTTCACGGATTTAGTTTAGTCACTTGTCTTGTCACATTGTCTTGTCTCATACGCATTAAAGTACACAAGAATCCAATAAAGGACTACCATTTAGTACTTTAAACATCCTACAAGAATCTAACTATGTAGATAGATAAATACTTTACGGATGTAGTTTAGTTACTTCTCTTGTCACATTGTCTTGTCTCATACGCATTAAAGTACACAACAATCCAATAAAGGACTACCATTTAGTAATTAAACATCCTACAAGGTTCTAACTATGAAGATAGATAGATAGATAGATAGATAGATACTTTAAGGATTTTGGTTTAGACACTTGTCTTGTCCCATTGAATCATAAAATCCTAAATCCTAATGGCGATTCGGATAAGGCTACGAAGGGTAATACAATAAGCACACTTATATATAGGAAGTCCCACGGCGTATCCACCATGTCCTTATTATATTACTCTAGTTTTGTTATCTAAATCGCCAACTCTACACAAAAACAATAACCATCGTCTTGTAAAGTACTTTTTACAAATCTTATGAAGATAGGAAGATTTAAGATTGTACTTAAATATTCAACAAGAATCTAACTATAAAGATAGAAAGATTTTACAAGAGTTCGTCTTGTCAATCGTCGTGTTTGCATAAAAGGAATAATACACAAAAAAGTACTTAGTAAACACATACATGCCATACATTTGAGAAAAAAATGGTTAGACATATGAATCACCCCAAAACATTTGAAAACGCAAAGAGGGGAGCTATGTACTCACATGGGATTGCATATAGGTCTTGTACAAATGATATTACAAGGCTCAATGGATCAAGAGTTTAAACGTTAAAATGGTTCCTAGCGTATCGGATACTATGTTTTAGTGTCGAAACTTGAAAACAATAGATCAGATAGAATGAAGTCTCGTCAACCAAATGAGTGTTGGAACTCATATGAAATGATTTATTAGACTTAACATTCTGATTTGGAATGATTTCTAAGTGCTTTTGACCCGTTAAGGTAGTTTCTACTACTTTAACGTGTCATTTGCGTAATAACGCATTCGGCTAGTCAAACTAGCCTTATGATAAGTCTTATATGCCAAAACAAGTTTAATAAAGTTGCAACATTAGTTTGTATGTCAAAAAGTTGGTGTCATATGCTTAAGATGGATTTATGCGCAAAAAGGGCATTTGGTCATTTATGAAGGCATAATAAGCAACTTATCATAACATTAACCAAACGACGTGACCATAAGGTATAACCTTAGAGGGTTATTCCTTATATAACTACGATCACTAATATGTGTTTGGTCAGATTCAAAGTCAAAGCGATGGTCAAGACCGCTCGACTTACAACCCTAACTAAGCACTAAACTAAAAGTGACGAGTTAAACATGTCTAACTAAGTTTATAAAACTGATTTGGTATCAAAACAAAGTGTTTTGATACCCGAAAATAGTTCTGTCGTATAATGCGCATTTTGTGCATTATTGACCGAAACTTTGACTCGTCACTACGACTAGTAAATGTGGCAATCAGTAGGCATGATCGCTATGGATCATTACCATCATGATAATGATCACGTTGCAAGGTTCAATTGACCTTTGCTCTGACCAATTATGTTCAGAACTAAAAGTCAAACATAAGTCAAATTGTTTGACTTTTTTCTCAAATAGCTAAAAGAAATGAACAAGAGTAGAAGAAGGCACTTACTTGTGTTGTAGCACCCTCAAGAGTTTAGGTAGGAGGCCTCCAAAGGGAAGCAAACTCCATTTAGAGCTGATTTTAGAGAAAGGAAATAATGAGCAAGGAAAAATGGTGAATGATCAAGGGTATTTATAGATTTCATGAAGCCACAAGATCATTCCATGTGTTAGGAGGCGTTATAGTATCATTACAAGTGTTTAGGGAGGTGTTATAGGATCATTACAAGTGTTTAGTGAGGTGTTGCAACCAGGAGAAGTGTGGCAAAAACGTGTTATAGGTGTCCAAGCAATGAAACAACAAGCTGCCAAGTATTCTACTGTGCTGGGCACCCCATGCGGACTGTATGGGGTTCTGGATGCGGTCCGCATGGCCCTCAGCTGGCAGAAACTTTGCAATTTTGGCAGAACAGGCCCCTGAAATTGTTTTGTCGCGTTTCGTCGTTTCTAACACCCGTCAACCCTAGTTCTAAGCTCCATAAGGATGAATAAGCATAGGAAACTTGAAATATGTCCAAAAATGTTTCGGATGTCGGTTCGTTTGGTTGTACGGTTGCGGTTTTCGGTTAGTTACGACGAACGCCTTAATTAACGCGTAAACGACCGTAATTGCGTAACGAATGATATTTTTGCATTCCAATAATTAAAATTCAAAATTCTAATGATGGCAAAATATTTGGATGTACGTACGTGTTCGTATTAAGAAATACGCGAATCGACGTACTTTCGTAGTTTGTCATAAATAGTCACTGTGATCGAATAGGCTTGTTTTTGACATACCAAACCCTTCAAAACTTATTTTCTAAGTTATGTAGAGGATATTTAGGGTATTTTTAGCTTATGTCCTCATCCCGGTGTGTACGTTATGTTAAATGGGTTACGTTTAAGTATCAGTTATCGAAATGCCTTCAAAGAAAGAGTTTTTGAAAGCCCGAAATTTTGGCACAAGGATTACAATTTACATAAGTTGTGTTACGTCAAATAAGTTCACTCTCTGGTGAGGTTTATTGTAATAATGAGTGTGTCACTTGAATCACTTCATTTGGTGTGGTGATATTGACCCATGTACCAAGGAAAGGCTTGAGTAATTGAGTTATATTCATCTATTTTGGTGGAATGAGCATGTTTAAAAGAATAGTTATACACTTACATCTTAATTCCTTTTTACCCGGTTTATTTTATTAAAAATTTTGGGTTTTGCTATTATTTAGAATACCTTGATCATCTAAATTTTTGAATGGACAAGCTTTGATGAGTCAACCTTGGCCTGTCTTGACCACTATAAAGAGCTACCAATCACTCTTAACAACCCATTTATCTAGTGATGTTGGTTTTCTTTTTATACGGATTTATGATTTGATTTACAGGACAAAAATTTACACTGAGAGAGGGGATTATATGCAGAAGTTTCCATATTTGTCCCATAAGATTGGAACAGACGGCGAGTTAGTGCGGTGAACAGGAGCTTGAAGGTTTCAAAGTCTGGTGTTAAGAAGAAGAACAAATAATCTTAATAAAAAGGGTAACATACATGCATTTCCAAATTTCCTTTTTAAAGTTTGGTATATACTTATTTGAGTTTCATCAAAGTAAAATTAAAATGATTTATAAAAGGCATCCTAAGTTTAGAAGAGAAGGTATGGGTGCGGCATAAATGATACTGATGGTAGGAATTGTATCACTGTTGGTGGGCTGATGAGCTTAAATCTATTTTTCATGAATTTTTGTCTAGACTCTTTAAATCAATTTCATGCATGTGTCCGTAATGATTTTTTACGCTCACGTGTTTTATTATTTGTTGTTAGGTTTTTTGTATTGTAATTGTGTTGGACTAGAAAAAAAATGAGGTAAAGGTTTGTGTGTCATCGATCTTTGAAATTAATTTTATTGACATAGGGCTTGCTTTTCACATCTAGATCAATAGACGTGGATCACTTTTACTTCTTGGAGGATCAAACGAGTTATGATTTATGTACATGTCTGGGCATGTTTCATCAAAAGATAGTGATGTTATATGCAGCTAGTAAAATATAAAGTTTCTACTTTTAAATTGTTTTTGTTATACAAGCTAGGTAGGATGTTCACCTTTTTACTTGTGTGATAATACTAGAGGTATTGCTGATGAGGAATTCATTATTCACAGGGCGCCTTTCCATGTGACAAAGCTACAAGCGTGCTTCCCTCTTGGGACCGATCTCTTGAAGGGTACCTCAAAGATCATTGATAAAGCTTATTGGGTGGAACTTAATGGTGAAGTCATTATTGATGAACCTGCAGGTAAATCTCATAGGTTGGAATATAACTTCAAGAGTAAACCAAAATTTCTCTCGACCTTCTGGATATTCGATGGGCAACAAATCCGTCCTACAACCTGGATAAACTTCTATGGCTAGAGGGTGTTCACACGACCCTCGAAGATTATCAGTTCTTCATGACAACAACGGTGGTTGGGGCGAATTGTTGTAGGTTAATCAATAATGACCTGTGGGTAAAATGCTTCTTAGGTGGAATTCAATGCCAGGGCTAATGACTGTTAACCACATTTTGTTTGAATCCAAAGGATGTTGCCAAACAGATTCATTCGCTTGAATATTTGTCTAACATACGATTCATGTGTTAGTTCTTACGTTAACAGTCATTAACTTCATCGTGGTGTAAATCCCACTGTGAATAAAATGTTGCTATATTTATTTCAAATCAAAAGTGGTTAACAATCATTAATTAGTTCTTAAGTAGTTTTGGGTGAACAACAGGTGACGGTGCAGAACCAATCAAAATACATGTAATCAGAAAATTGTTGTCATTTGGCTACAAAGAGTAGTACTGCTTCTTATTTGTTGAAAAAGAGGTATAGTATTCTTTCCACTATTATATCAAAAATTTACCCATGTAATCTATGATAGCTAAATGTCTATATAATTCCCTTGAAACTCTATTACCCAATAAACCATCAGGTGTGTTTCTCTGTTGACCTTATGAAGCTGAGTTATAGTATGCTTCTTATTTGTTGATAGAGAGGTAAGTATGCTTTCCACTATTATATCTAACTTTTTCCCGTATAATCTATGATTCTAATGTTTATATAATCCTCTTGAAACTCTGCTACCCAAAAATCATCAGGTGTTTTCTGTTCAATTGATGAAGCTGGGGTTTTAGAAATGAATTTGGTTACAGTAAATTATAATATATACGTCGTCACATTTTCCAAACTTATCCCCCGTTTTGATAGTAGCAATATGATTCAAAACTGAATGGGCCAACCTATCTTTACAATATAACATATAATTTTGAAGCTTCAGTCATTTGGGTTTTATTTATGCTTTGCCATCATTTGTAATGCTTTGCGTATTAAATTGTTTCTAATTTAAGTGAAAACTATTGGATTTGCCATCGTTTATGGTGATTGTGGATTGTTATACTTTCAGTTCATGTGGTTTGCATGTACATGCTATATGTCAAAAAACGACTAGACACTAATGTTTGAGCCAGGTTCCAAGCCAAATAAAGTGTATGTATGTACACACACACTTACTTCTACTGTTTATGACTAAAATTGTACAAGATCCATTTGAAATCACCATTCAAAGGCTAATAATTATCAACAAATCCAAGGTTAGACATTAAGGTCTATTTTTTAGTAGTCAATGTCTTTAACAAAAAGGTTTGCCAATTGCTATAAATTAAACAGTAAAAAAATATTTGATTTAGACTAACACACAAAACTTAGAACCTGGTAACTTTTTTAAAAACCGGTCTTGGTGAGTTTTATAAAAATATGGATATGAACAGGTCGTCAAAAGTGGTGTGTTTATCTTTTTTATGACAAGAAAATATTAAGTTTGGTAATTGTCATTTTACATCACATATATAACTTAGTGACCTGTTGACTTTCCTAACAAATAGAACTGGTGATTTTCTTAAAAACTGAATACTAACAGGTGGTCAAAAGTGTTTACAGCCACCATCTTTGACAAAACAGAAAGTGTGCCTGCAACAATCCTCAGTCGCACTGCAAAACAGATACTTCTGGGCCTTCACCATGAACCATCCAAATCTAAGGCTGATTGGAGCCACTCCCGGCCAAAAAAACTTGTGTGCAGCTCTTACGGGTCTATTGTTATTGAAGCTGAGAGCAGTTTTGAAAGAGATTATGTATGTTTTCTGCAAATTTAAGTCCGAGAACTTTTACATCCATAGTATTCAATAGACCTTTTTATATGAGGATTATTTTGTTTACTTTATATACCTTTTTGTATTCGGCAAGAATATTTAAAATTTTCACATGTTCCAAAATAAACATATAATGTTTTTTATCAATACATTGAACGCATATTATTTTGTCTGCCCCGTATCAAGTAATGCAGTTAGTTTGGTGACTTATGAGTGTTTGTGTTTGTAACTTTGGAGCGGGCTAACATGTTGTTAGTTATATGTTTATTAATAAAGTTATGTTTGTTGGCTGTTCGAAGAAAATAAAGTTAATTTACATTAAAAAAGTACATCGTTAAATAACCCATGATGTTTACAATTTGGATGGGAGGGTCAAGTATGCGTCATACTAAAACTGAAAGTGACCCATGGAGGAAGTCAGCAAGAAAGAAATTAAGCTTCATATTTCAAAGAATGAGAAATAGTTGAGATGTCTATTTGCATTTTGAACTAAAAATTTATGATGGAGAAGGGAAAGAGAATACTTAAGAGGTTCAAAGTGTTATTTATGTACTTTTGTTTATTGTAAATTAAATTTTCCTAGATTTGGGTTGGGTATGCATATTATTTCCTTAGACTTTATTTTTTGAAAGGCATTTTTGTAATTATTGTATCTATCTCTAGTATACAACCAAGCAAACTGAAACAAAGATTAAGCAAATTTGCATGGAATTTCCTTTTTTAGTTGTACAATTTACAAAAGGTATGCTCAACATATTCTGTCTCTTTAATACAAAGTCAACCCTATTAGTTTTGTATATATGGCCATACATTAGTGGCTCCTTTTTTAGTTATTTTGACATTCCAGGTCAAATTTTTATCCTGACAGCAAAGACTACACTCATGTTGTAGTGATATGATTTCGATCATGTGAGTTTATTCCAAGATCTTTGACATGCTCACTTATTGCTTTTGTTTTTTTTTTGTAGGTGACTACAGCGAATGCCTCAGTTATATCTTTGGTATTTTTCAAAATTTACTGACTTTTGTTTCCGGGTTATCTCTTATTCGATGCCTTCTATTGGTATATCAATGTGATTTTACTCTTGGAATAGGTGAAAAGTTCAATGTTAGAGAAATAATTTTGAAGTGGAAACCATATTTGATGACGCATTTTGTTTATTTTTTTAAGCTATTGAATGTTATGTTAAATTGATACTCAAACTTTTGTTTGAATCTACTTCACTGACTTGATTCTGTTACACCCAAATTTGCAGCGGAAGTAAAACACGAGATGCAACAGACACCTCTGGTACAAGCGCATTGTTTAATAAAGACACTACATTTTATTAATTACCAGAATGTTGATTACATACTATATGTATGTTACAACTGCGTGTTCCCACGAACCACATAAATCTTCTAATCTGCATGCGTCCATATCAGTATTCGTCTATAAACACGTCTTGAACCACATATCCAGATCACCTTAGTCTCAAGTTACCTGAAATGCACGTTAGTTTTAAAAAGGGTCAGCTAAACGAGCCGGTGAGTTTCACTGGTTTGGTTGTTTCGTAGCAGAATGCTTTAACAAGTTTAATTGCACGAGTCACAGATCGTTGATGGAATTACACAAGTGTACAAGTGAAACCTTGACTATTTTAACAGTGCGGTGTCACGTTCGACACCTCAGCACGCCCCGGGCCGTGTCACTACAGACACCTCAGCCCGCCGGGCCGTGTCACACAGGCACCGCCTTCCCACCAACTGTTTCACGTGCAGTTCAACGCCCCAATGGAGTTATACGTAACAACATAACCAAGTTTAGGACGCGTGTAGTTGCCGGTTTGCCGACACACAGTCCGGTCATAGCAACGAGGTATGTCAGACCAATAGTACTATCCACTGCCCACGGCTTAAGTTAATCACTTGTAGTTGGGATAGTTTGTGTGTTAGGTAATTCACATCATCACAAGTTGGTACAATTTACACAGTATGTGACATGCAAATCACCCGAGAAAACAGTAAAACAGTTTAAAAGTGGGGGAGTGAAACTCACAGGATAGCAGTATCACAGGTAGCAATAGGAGTTTATGCAAGCTGGTTCGGCTCTAACAATAATCATGCAAGTAATTACCAATATCAATCGCTAAGTCGGTAACGCCTACACTTGGGCCCGGGTGGGTATTTTCAGGCCATATTGTACATCTAGTATCCTGGTGTGGTGATGGATGTTAGGGTAGGATCAGTTTTACGTTTGGTTCCTGGGCACCGGTTCGCATGCCAGCCAAATTCAGTTGTTCTATGTGTTCGGATAACTACACTAAGATCGAGACAGTGCCAGAACATTGTTATTTAGAAAAGATTAATATTTATTAAGGAAATCCGGACGTTTGGAGGATCTAGGCCTCCTGAATTTTAGTTTCTGTTTTCGCCGTCAGGGATTCTCCCGAACGGTGGTGGAACACACCCAGAGTGTCCAGCTTACCCTAGAACTTCCATAATACCCCTAGTGTTCCACTTATAATCAAATAGGGTTCGACCCGTTCCAAGTTCCGGCAGGTTCGTTGTCCGGTAAACTGTCGAAATAAGTTAAAAGAAGCGTTTTAAAAGCCAAAAAATCCCGTTTAATCTATGTATTTTATAAATTCTGGAAAGTTTTGTAGAACTCAGTAACAATATATAGATTTAAGGAAAAATATTTTGAGAATTTATAAAGTTATTTTTATAACTTAAATAATTTATTTGTAAAACAGTATTTAACCGAATAATTTACATCGCTTATCATCCGATGTCTAAAAATACTCAAAATATTCCAGTAAACTCCCTGCCAAAATTTGGGATTTTTCCGATTTCGTTTCAGTGCGTTTCCGGCACCGAAAACTCCCAAAAACACTGATTTTTAACCCGAAACAAATTCAATCAATGGACTTTCAAACTTCCTCGAACATTTCCTATATGTTCCTTAGTGTTTCTGTAAAGTTTGGTGATTTATTTATTCGGTTTTGGTATTTTTTTTCCGAATTTCTTTCGGTAAAATAGTCAAAAATTCGCCAAAAATCATAGAAAATTCCCAAAATTCTAAAATTTTACGTGGACATTCCTGTCAATATCCTACATCATCACACCAAATGTCAGCTCAATCCAAGCATCAAGGACCAAGTTATAGACCCAACAATATTCTGCCTACACTAAACGAAGGTTTGGTTTTGGGCATTATACCTAGCGTAAGCTTCGTTCCCGCGTGTTTTTCTTGAGTCCAGAAGTGTGTGGGTGATATTTTCAGTACCTACACATTAAGTACAATCCAAACATGCCATAACTCATGTCAATCAAGCCTTGTTTCATTGTTTTTCGGTTAAGAACTTTGTTATTCGATTTTGGTCGATTAGGTTATCAAAATCTGATGTATTGTGATCTTGGCTACCATATAACATCAAGGAATCCCTGATGTGATCTTATTCAGCCAAGAACCATGTTTAAATCATGCATAATCATGGATTAAAAAGAGTTTTCTTTAGCTAGTTCATGTTTTCTCAAGAAATCATCATCAAAACCACTTAAAACTTGTAAAAATACCTTTGATTTGCTGAAATAAGGTGAGGATCAGTTGTGTTCTTAAAGTTTTGGAGCAGATTTTAGTGAAAAATGAAGGAAAAAATGAAAAAAAAAAGAATATAAGGGGGGAGGGGTTGCAAGTGGGATACCCCTACCCCACCCTCCTGCTTTGTCGTTCTTCGTTTTTCGAGATTAAAATATGATGTTTATCTTCGGTTTTGTGTTTAGGTTCGTTTTCGGGTCTCACACGCATTCCCGATTTGCGAAACAGACTCCTTTTTTTCCCGTTTTTAGTGTTAAAAGACTCAGTTTTAAAAACGGTGCATAATGGTCTCGAAATCCGAACACATTTACATTTTAATCATAATAGCCTTGTATTAGGGTAGTTTAAGTGTTTTTAAGCTTGAATGACCATTCCTTGCATGTTTGGTTGCCTTGTGTTGTTTTCAAAAGAAAGGCGTTTCACTAACCGGGAAGTTGCCTCATTTTGCGTGCCCGAGCTTTGATTTGCGTCAAGTTTTATGTAATGGTCTATGGCACATAACTAAGATGTTTCGTGAACTTAGAAACTTAAATAGCCCAACCAATGGCCTGACAATCATCGTCAAATGGTTAATGCGTTGTTAAACGGAAAGCTCCCGTTTAACACGTTGGTACAAGCTAAGGACACCAACCTCACACCGTTGGCCTTAATAGTATCATGTTAACCATGACGTGCTCTCAAATTCCTCTGAGACATAACATATATCATTTAGCATAGCACACAAGTCATACATTTGTTTAGGGTTTTCGCACAATTATTGTTTTAAGCATACTTAAAGTTTTGGAACGATATGGTGTACCTGGTTTCGTCCTGAGTATCACATCACACGTAATCACAACAAGTATCATGATATACATGTCACGGCCGGTTACCGTGGACTTGTACAGGTCAAAGTTTACCGGGATTTTTCACAGTTCTCACAGTCTCCCCGGTTAAAAGAATTTCGTCCTTGAAATTCCGTTTAGTAATCCGTTGGAAAGCTCAATATTTTTATTCGTGTCAGTTATCCGACCGACAACTATGTTTTCTCTTTTAGTTTAGTATCATCATCGTACGGGGATGATAATTGAGCTACATAGTAGCTGTGTAATTTGTCTATCTACAATTCCTAGTTATTGTTAAGAGTAACGTTGGTCATCACTTTCAATCTGAAAGTGAGAGTGTTGTTGGGCTCATAGTAGAACAAGAGTCACGTATTCAACTTGCAGATAACCGCAATTATTATGTTTCTTCTCATTCATTATTTTTACCATACAGACACCATAGGTTTCATTTACGATGTTGTTTGATAGTTCTTGAACACCCCCTATAGAGGAGGGGTATGGATATCCTCCCAGGGTTCTTGTCGTGTACATGGGTATCTTCGGTTAATATTAACTGACCACGAGAGTCCCTACTCTATGGTAGAGAATAAGAAAGAGAAAGGCTTTTGAGAGCCTAACGTTGCCATAAGGCGAGCATGTACACGGGTACCAACGAATCTGCACACTTACATCAATGGTGTGCCCGAACTACTCACCAGTAGTCGGATTACGTTGTAAAGATATAAAATTTCTACAATAATAATTCTAGTTTATGTTAAGTTTCGGGAGCTTGGCTCCAGCTGCGGTAACTGTTTATTAACTTCGATAACATCGATTGATTCTCCGGTAGATAATCGCATAAAAATTCCCATATACCGGGAATAATAGAGTGTGTACCCAATGCGGTTTCAATTAAAGTAACACCACGTCTAGAACGCTACTATATCACATAGAAATATTTAAGGCGTGATGAGTGTCTAACGATCACAAATATCACCACGATGCCACTAATTATGGAATCAATCAAGAGTCATCGAATCAAGATTCCCCATCAATAGGGTATCCCCTATAGGGTTGGGACATAACCACTCTCTACTAATGTTTCATAAGGATAATGTTAATGAAACAACGAGAAGTAATCATTTCCAATTCTAGTGAACTTTTGTGAACCAATATAAAATGTTGTATCGTTTAAATCTCCAATGTTTGTACTTTAGAGTTTATGTTAATGAAATAAATGTTTTCGTTTAAGGGGGTACCAATTGTGTACTTCCATCCTTATCTGGGTGAGGTGGCACCGATCACAAGATGGTTTATCACCACTTGACTGTCTCGGTCTCATGGTTTTTCGAGTCCCACTCGGACCTAGTATGATCTGCACTGTATATGAGTATTGAAAGATATGATGCTTTCTATCTTGGCACCTCCGCCATCTACATCACTAATTAAATGTAAGGGTTTCATCGAGTTCGCTCACTCAAAACTATCTTGTTGGGATTAAACCTTTGGAAAGGAACATGTGATACTTGAAAGCATGTTGGTGATGAAAACAAAGGACAGATTGACTGTTGTAAAAGTTTTCCATTAATCCGCTGCATTTATTTACTGTTTTCAAACATTTTCCATTCTTGAAACAAAAAAAAAAACAATCAATTCAAACTTAGATCCTGACAATTGGTATCAGAGCTTGGTCAATCGATTTTGATTCAAACGTCAAATTAATTTGAAAAGATCAGCTCTTTGTTGCTAATTTCATTTGATAAGTTTCGCTTGAATACAAAGTTTTATTACTACAAAAGTTTTTAAAACACAAATCTGTTGTAAACAAGAGAAATGGCACAAAACACACCAGAATCCAATATTGGATCCATGTTCAAACCATCTATGTTGAAACGAAATGAGTATTTTATCTGACAACGTAGGATGGGTCATATTCTCGCCCAATAGAACACCGGATTTTGGAGACCTGTTGTATTTGGACCACATGTACCCATGGTTCCAAGTACAGAGGATCCCCACACTCAAGTCCCTAAAAAACTTGAAAATTACTCTGAACAGGATTTCCTCAAAATCGAATTGGATGCTAAGGCTTTTAGCATCGTTGCTTCAGCTTTGCCCAATGAGATTTATGCGGGATTACTTCATTGTAATAGTGCTAAAGAGTTATGGGATGCTCTTAAAGAGCAATTTGATGGTACTGAAGAGGTGATCGAGAATAATAGAGAGGTTTTAAATCAACAGTATGAAACATTTTGCCACGTTAAGGGTGAGCCATTAACCCAACAGTTCGAACGATATAGTTGTCTCATCAGTGAGCTCAAATTGGTAAATGTGGAAGTTCCAAATTTGACTGTCAATAGTCGTTTCTTGAGATCTTTACCTGAGAAATGGGAGACTGTAGCTTATGTCACTCGAACAGCTGTTGGTTACAAGGAAATGACCTTGACTCAACTTCATGGTCGACTCCTCACATATGAGAGAGAGTTGAACTAGAAAAATAAATTACAAGAGTCAGGGAAAATAACCGATGACTATACTCTGGGAAACACTGCTCTATATAGTCATGAGGAGGGGTCTGGGCAATGGAAAGGATCAGAGTTTTGATCATTACTTTGACATAACTTCTGGAAACAATTTCAACTCTGATCCCGGTACACCGAATTTTGCTTTTCCTGCAAATTGTGAAAGCCAAACCTCTGACAATCTGAGTTTTGAGATGAATGGCCTACAACACTTTGAACCCACGGACTTGGTAGAGATGGACATCCTACACTAGTTGGCACTTTTGAGTGTTAGGGCTAGTAAGTATTACAAAAGAACTGGTAGGAGGTTTCCAGGATTGCATGGGGGGGTTAAAAGTTGGGTTAGGTAAATCAAATATAAAATGTTTCAAGTGCAATAGGATGGGACATTTTGCCAAGGTATGCAGAACTCAAACTGCAGGACCAATTATTACACATCCTGGCCCAATCCTCAAAGCACTGTCCAATATTCCCAGTTTGCCCCTACACAACAAATGCAAAACACTGCTCATTCTGCAAATCCTGTAACAACTGTCCCTATTCATTATGTCCAAATCTCTGCTCCACAGATTCAATATGTTCAAGCACCACCCTCATGTGCATGTGCAACAAGCTCTACATGTCACTCAAACTACTCAAAGCTTTTGTTGACTGGAGTAGTTTGCCTGAGGATTTAACTAATGAAAACTTTGCTCTCATAGCCAAAAAAGATTTTGAAAATGAAAACTTTGTTTAATGGCTCTTGAGACCATAGTTGAAGGTGATGAGTCTGTGGAACAGGAGTCAAAATCTGATGTGGTTGAATGTTGTGAAGAAGAGGTTACACCAGAAGTTACACCTGTGGTTGAAATGAATGTTGTTGATGTTGAAAAAGACAATCTATCTGACCCATGGGACACAAAGGTGTGTGAAGAAGAGTGTGATTGTGCTCTTATGATTTCTTTGAAGGTATCACCTCAGATCCTTAAAGATCTATATCCTGAAAAATGCATTATTGCTTTTGAAAACATAAAACAGGTGAATGAAACCTGAGAAACAAAATTTTAGAATATGAACTTAAGTTTGAGAAACTTGTTAAAGAGTTGAAAAAAAGTTAAGTGAAAAAGATTCTGAAATGAGTAGCCTAAGGCATGAATCAAGCATAACCAAAGATCAGCTCCAAACTATGGTAGAAAAATACCAAGTTTGCAAACAGGAGCTAGAATCTACACATATCACTTGGGAAAAATGGGTAGAGTCTTGCATAGGTTATGAGCTTAAGCTTGATGCTCAAGTCAAGAGCAACATTAAGTTTGGTATAGGCTTTAGGGAATATGACCATACTTGTGAAAATATTGCAAAAATTGACTCTAAGCTAGTTGAAATACTCCCAACAAACTTGTCTGCTGAAGAATTAAAATCAATGATAAAGAAGGAAACAAAATTGTTCTTGAAAAACCACAGGTTTTACCAAAAGAAATAGAAATTGAAAAATATCAGTTTAAACCAACCTTGTCAGATGAATGTGATATTTTGGAAAACTTCAAGCCAATGGACTTTTCAACTCTTGACGGTATAAAAGCACCAAAAACACTGGTGATCCCTATCAAAGACTTGAGGTTACACCATCTGCTCTCAAAAAGTCTGATATGAAAAGGAAAGAAAATGTTATATACTTGTTTTGTAAATTTTGTGAAAAGAGAAATCATGATACAGCAGACTGTTTTCTTTTGAAAGCTAATGATCTAAACAAAACCCGTGTTATACCAAATCTCCTAGATGCACCATTTGGAACAAAACAAATCATCCAACTCAAGAGTGTGTCTATCTCAAAACCTATCATCAAAAGGTAAAAGAGATTAGAGAAAAAGCTCTACAAAGAGAAAATTCAAATTGTGCCAAACAGAAATTTAATTCATGTGAAACATCTGTCACCAAAGATTTAAATCAAACCTCTGTTCGCAAAGAAATTCAAGTAACAGATGCACCTCCATCAAACCAGTTTCCAAGAGGTAGAAGCCAACCTAAATACCAAAAGGTGCCTATGACCAATGAGACTACAAAAAGTCTTCTAAGCCAAGGGTAAATAGGCATCCTCATGGTTACCAACAGTTGATAGGAGGTAGCTCACAATAGTCATTACAAAAACCTGATCTAACCACTTCTCATCAGTCTGAACTTGAGTCTGGATCATCTGATACCCCATCCAAAGCCATTTTGGCTTTGGAGACCCACCTGAACTAATTGTTTCAAAACATGTGAAGGGAGCTTCTACTTTCCTTGACAGTCTTTGGTATGTAGATGGTGGAGGCTCCAGGCACATGAAAGGATGTAAAGCCCTGCTCAGAGATTTTAAAGCTCATGGAGGGGGTGATATATCTTTTGGGAATAATTCAAAAGGGAAAGTGTTAGGGTCAGGATGTGTATCAGCAGGAAAACTCAAGTTTGAAAATGTGAATCTCATTGACAATCTAAAAATCAACCTCTTAAGCGTTTCACAGATGAGTGATAAGGGTTATGGTTCCTTTTTCACTAAGAAAACTTGCCAAATAGCAGGGCCAGAGGTTGTCAAAAAGATTGATCAAATCATTGCAGAGAGCAAAGCACAGTTGACTGCTCATCGAGTAGGAAATATGTGTGTTGTTGATATGGTAAAGGATAATTCTATGTCAAATGCATGCTTGTTCTCAGTTGCCTCAAGCAAAGAGACAGAGCTATGGCATTAAAGGCTAGGACACACAAATCTAAAAACCATCTCCACACTCTCAAAACAAAGTCTGATTAGACGTTTTCCCCAAAAACAATTTACTTGTGAAGAGCCTTGTGTTTCATGTTTAAAAGGTAAACAACATAAAAGCTCTTACAAGTCAATTGAGGAGTCAAAAACAAGTCAGTGTCTACAGTTGCTTCATATGGACTTGTTTGGACCTATAAAAATCATGAGCTTAAAACATAAAAGATATTGTCTGGTGGTAGTTGATGATTTTTCCAGGTTCACATGGACTTTCTTTTTAGATTCTAAGGATGAAACATCAAACATTTTGCAAAACTTTGTCAAACAAGTTGAAAAGCAATTTGATCTTCCTGTAAAAATCTTGAGGAGTCATAATGGGAAAGGGTTTAGGAACAAGGAGTTGGATGCCTTCTGTGAGTCAAAAGGGTTTGTTAGATAATACAACATCCCTAGAACTCCAGAACAAAATGGGGTTGTTGAAAGGTAAAATAGAACTTTAATTGAATCAACAAGGACGATGCTTGCAGACTCAGGTTTACCTTTGTCCTTCTGGGCAGAAGCTGTACACACTGCTTGCTATGTCCAGAACAGAGTTTTGATAAATTCTAGGCATCAAAAGACTGCCTACGAATTGCTTTACAAAATAAAAACTGTGATTTCTTATTTCAAAGTCTTTGGCTGCCCATGCTTCATTCTAAACATCAAGGATTCAATATCGAAGTTTGCAGCCAAAGTTGATTGTGGCTATTTTCTGGGATACTCAACCACTACCAAAGCCTACAAAGTTTTTAACTCTAGGACCAAGTGAGTTGAGGAAACTCTAAATGTGAAGTTCAATGAACTCTCATCTTTGAAAATCCCAGCAAATGGAGCTGCTGAATTGGTTGATTTATCTAAATTTACATTTGAAGATGTGTCTGTCAAGACTAACCCTGCAGGTATCCCACAATCACCATTTCAAGAGCAAGGATATGATTGCATTCTCCCAAATTTCAAAATCTATCCATCAGGCAGAGGAGCAGATGTTAGTAGCAATGGTGAAAGCTCTGCCACGTCAACAATGGTTAATACTCAAACCTCTGCTAGCTCTCAAAACAAAACATCTGTTGATAAAATTCCACAACAAATGAACAAAAATCAACCCACTTTCACATCCATACCACCAATTCCTCCACCACCATTCCAATCAGAGGCTGGACCATCAAATTTACTGACAGAGGTTAGCTCAGATGATACAAATTTGCAAGCTTCTCCTCAGAATGCCATTGTTCCATATCAAGGTGATTTGATTTTCCTCAATAGCCATCCATTGGATTAAGTCATTGTCAACATCAATGAGGGTGTGTTCACAAGAAGCCAAGCCCAAAACATTTGTCGTTTTGCTGGTTTTCTATCACTCACACAGCCATCCATCGGCACAAAGTGGGTCTTCGAGAACGAAACTGATGAAAGGGTTATCGTTGTCAAGAACAAAGCAATGCTCATGGTTCAAGTCTACAGACAGGAAGAAGCGATTGACTACGATGAAACTTTTGCTCCAGTAGCAAGGTTAGAAGTCATTTGCCTGTTCTTAGCTTTTGCTACTAACCACCCATCCATGTCAACCCCTGGATTTGAGGAACACTTTCATCCTGATCATGTTTACAGGTTAAACAAAGCACTGCATGTTCCAAAACAAGCACCAATAGCCTGGATATTATGATAGTGACTTTGCTGGATGCAAAACAACAAGGAAGTCCACATCTGGGGGAGCTCAATTCCTAGGCGATTGCTTAGTGTCTTGGCAAAGCAAAAAGCAAGTTGCAGTATCCACATCCACTGCTGAAGCAGAATACATAGTTGTTGCAAGTTGCACTGCTCAAATTTTGTGGCTTCAAAATCAACTTCTGGATTTTGTTGTGACTGCCTTGAGGACTCCTCTTAAAATTGGTAGTCAAGCAGTAGAAAACATCATCAAAATCCAGTTTCACATTCCACCACCAAGCACATTGACATCAGACATCAATTTATGAGGGATTGCTATGAAAAAGGTTTGATTTCTTTACAACATGTCCATACCAAGGATCAACTAGCAGATGTGTTGACAAAAGCACTTGATGCTTCCACATTTGACAGTTTGATATCTAGGCTTGGAATGCTAAACATGGATTAAAAAAAACAACAAGTTTTCTTGTGATCCATGTGTAAATAGCAATAAAATGTTTTTAGTAAATTAGAAATTCATCCTTAAAAAGAGTTAAAATTGAATTTTTCGATAAATCCTTAAAGTCTGTTCAAAGCTCTGACAGCACAAAAACACTATTGTTTAGAAAATCTATCCACTGCTGCAAACATCTGATAGTGTTTAAATTGATCATAACCACTAGTAGTTTTGCTCTAACAGTGATTAGCCAAACAACTATTTTCCATTGTCAAATAGAGGTTACACGTGGACAGATGTTATTCGACAGATGTTGCATCAGACGCCACGTCAAGTGCACTTTTTAAAAAACCTATAAAACCCTGTTCTATCCCCAAACAGAGGTTTTACTTTTCTTGTGCGATTTGAAATTTTTCAAAGCCCTTCTCTAAAAAATCTTCCAAAATGTTGGCTCCTAAAACCAAATCGACATAAGAACAACCCCCATTTATCCTAATCTTCAAAACACCACATAATTACACTGCTATTCTCGAAGAAACCGACGCAAACACTCGTTATCATCCAATAATACGGATTCTGAAAGAATCAAAATTTAAGCACATGTTGGAAATCAAGGCCCCAGTTTACATCGACTCTTTAAGAGACTTTTGGGCAAATGCTAAAGTAAACTCATCTGCTGATGGTGGGCACTATTCCATCACCTCCAAAGTTGGTGGCACAAAAATGCAAAGAAGCCCACAATCTATCTCCCAAGTTTTCATGTTAAATAATATGCAACATCCGGTATCATTTCCTTTAAGGGAGATGCAGCATGAGTTTGTTGAAAGAGGTTACACCAGGCAGTTGAAAGGTATGACAATCTTCAAACCCAATTTTCTTGCAGAGATGAAATTCTTTTTTCACACTTTGCTTACCAGTGTCTCTACAAAAAACTACTACTTTTAATGAGATCCCTTTAAACATGCAATATCTGGGTTTTGCAATCTTAACTGACTCTGATTTTAACTTTTCCAGGTATTATTCAATGATCTCAGTCATAATTTTCTAAATATTGAAAAAAGAAAAGCCCTTTTGATATCCTCATTTCTTGAGTGTTTACTTGCAAGATCAGATCAAATCAAACGCAAGTAAACAAGGCGTCGTAACCAACCCTGGCCGCCTCAATCATGAAACCTTTACACGAATAACAAATCAGGACAAAGTGGTATCGAATCTCGATGTGTTTTGTTCGAGAGTGATAAACTGGATTTTTAGTTATGTCGATTGCTGCCTTGTTGTCTACATATAATGGAGTGTCAGGAAATTGCAATCCACAGTCTCTCATCTATTGTTGTATCCACAAAATTTGTGAACAACAACTAGAAGCTGAGATGTACTCAGCCTCACAAGTAGAGAGCGACCGTGGTTTGTTTCTTGCACTGCCAAGTTACTAAATGAGTTCCGAAGAACTAGCAACCGGCCGTCGTAGACTTTGAGTTCAATTTGCCAACGCCGAAATCAGAGTCAGCATATCCCGTCAGATGGAAGTTGTCATTCTTTGGGTACCACAAGCCAGTGCTTGGACATCCCTTCAAGTATCTGAAGATTCGCTTCACGATCTGAATGTGAAATATTCTGGGACTTAACTGATAACGTGTACAAAAGCAGGTAGGTTATATTATATCCGGGAGAGATGTCGTCTGATACATGAGTGATCCTATCATCGACCTGTAAAGAGTATCATCATGTTTGGTTCCGGTTTCATCAATACTAATTCCATGATTGGGTGCCAGATAAGTAGATAACGGCTTCGAGCTATCCATCTCAAACTTCTTCAAGATATCATGAACATACTCGGTTTGGTGGATAAAAATACCGTCTGGAAACTGATCAACTTGTAATCCGAGGAAGAATTTCATTTCACCCATAGAGCTCATCTCAAATTTCTTTTTCATGATTTTTTCAAACTCTTTGCAAAGATCATCATTACTTGAATTGTCGGTGTTTCTAGTAGTATAAGACGTTATATTTATTTATAAAAGTTTTCGAGTTCGTTAACTTGTAAATAGTGTTTCGTTGAAAGCGCTATGATCCGTTTTGTGAAACGTATAGGTCGCCCGGAATAAATATGTACTTATATTTATTTTTCAAGAATGAATTTGGTTTCCGGTACGTTTTCATTTGTGTTAGAAACAATAAGTATAAAATATAATTTATATTTTAACAAAAATCGAACAGAGTTTCCTATGTTTTTGGACGGTCCCGACAACACAAGTTGTCGATTTAATATCAAAACGCAACAATTTATATAACAATATATATGATTTTCGTTAATTCCGCTAAAAGTGTAACGAGTAACTAAACGTATGAACTACGGTACGATGGTTCGAGCTCGGTTTCGCGTTAATGAAATATGTTAACAACGTAACTAAAACTCGCTTCGTTTAAAGTTTACCGGGTCTCGTGTTGACCGAGTTTAACCTCAGTTGACCAAATTTGACTGAAGCTGGCCGTTTACCACAGTTACCGTGTTGACCATGTTGACCACCTTTGACCAGCTTTGACTTATTGACCTGAACCCGAGTTCTGACCCGAACCGAATCTGACCTTGTGGACCATCGCTGACCAGTTGACCGTTTGACCAGGACATGAACCAACCTTGAACCATTCCCAAAAACTAAACCGTTGACTACTGTTAACCGAACCCAAACAAATCCAAACCCGAGCCGAACCAAGTTGAACAGAGTGACCCGAGACAAAGCTAAACCGAACTTGAAACCAACCACACCTGAATCAAGTGTAACCACAACCATCACCACCGTTGGCCGGCCTAGAGCCGCCACTGGAACCACCACACCATCATCACCTAAAATAACAACTCGCCGGAAACGTGGATCAAAGATCTGAAAAGGAAAGAGAGAGGGTTGAAGGTTTACCGGAGTGTGACTCATGAACCACCAACAGTGGAACCACCGCCATCGCCGCCACCATGCGCGGCATTTCTGTTCTCCGGCGTGACGGTTTTGTCGTCGGGTTGCCGTTGCACCGCCGTAGAGGGTGGCCGGCCCTCCTTTTCCCGAACCATCTCCCCCACTCGCTGCTCTCTCTCTCTCTTCATCTCTTTCTCTCTACCGAGCTCTCTCTCTCTATCTCGGGTTTATATGTGTGTGCGTGTGTGGTTGTTCAAGGAAGAAGGGGAGGAGGTTGCAGGTGTGGTTGAGTCACCGGAAAACCGGCCGAAGACAGGAATCCGACGACCGGATCTAGAGGGAAAGCAGGGGAAAGGTTTTTGGGGCTAGGGTTACAAATGGAGAAGATAGAGTTATGATGTTTATATACTAGGGTTAGGTAGTGGGCCGGGCCCAAGGCCCATTAACGTGTGTCTAGTTGTTCGAGCGGCCCAATAGCATTCCCTAGCCTCGTGAAACATCGAATTACATTTATTTAGGGTCGAAAGTGCTCAAAAATATGTCGGGAGTCCATGTTTTGCTGCATTTGTTTGTCGATTGCGTAAAAATCGCGTAAATCACTACGGTCGTTGTTTTTATCCATTTTTCGATTTGGTTTCAATTGTGAGTATAAAGTTTTGAAAATGGAGCTAAAATATATCATAACATATTAATATCGGATTGTAAATCGTGTCCGATGCTTCCGGTTCGTTGTTGATTGTCTGTGCGTTCTAGGTTCCGTGTAACTTCTGGGCTTGTGCTCTGTGACGTCTAACAATCCGAATAATTCACATAATTATCAATTATATGATAAATATAAGCACGAAATCTGTATTTTTATGCATTGTCAGTCTTCGTTCGGTGTCAGTTCGCTGCAGTTTTGAATACGCGCTACAATTCGCGAAATTGCCAAGTCGCGGAATGTGATTTCAAGTAAGCGTTCATAGGCTTTCCAAAGGCCTAATTAAGTTAATTACGTCTAATTACCCTACATATTAATGTCTTGATGCATGTTATTCGTGTAATTAATAACCGAAAAGTACCGGTTGTCACAGTGCTGGTCATCATAGTCAACAGTCAATAATCAATAGTTAGCCATTCAGTAGATCCATGGTTGACCTTTCCTCATGACCTGGAGATGTCGGTATTGCCCCATCAGTCTTGGTTGACCTTTCCTCCTAACTATGGGACATTGGTATCGCCACAGTCATACCCTTTATGGGTGTGGGATGCAAGGAGTCTGTTTTGGTTTTGGAGTTGGTCTTAGTTTTAATCATTACTCAGTTACCATTTTATGTTCATACTACTTGTGCATTGCTTCCGCATGATTAATTTCATGTTTAATATTTAATTTAGTATTTGGAGTTATAAAGGTAAAACAAATGACTTTGATTTCTAAATGTTAAAATGGTAAACCTATTTTACTTAACCAAGGTTTACTCGCCAGCTCTAGTAGCTGACCCAAAAATACTATTTTACACATGATACATGTGTAGAGGATTGAAGACTGGATTGGATCAAGATCACGTAGGATCTATGCCTTAGTAATTATAAAAGACAAGTTTGATGTATGTTTGAATATTTGAAATTTATATGAAAAGTGTAGCATTTAATCATGACATGTTTAATTATGAAATTTTAATAGTGCCACAAGCTTTGGGCAATCATCATGCCCCGTACCATTCCGCTGCAGGTCGGGGTGTGACAAATTGGTATCAGAGCCAATGGCTATGGGAAATTAGGATAGGTTATTAGACCCTTAGACGTAGACTATAGCTTAATAGGGTTTTATGTGCTTTATGTGCTAAATTGTTGTCTTAGCTTATGTTATTAAATTTCATAAGTTTAAAAGATTGTTAATGTCACACATAAATGCATGTGAGCACTCTTAAATGTTATATGGTACATGTTATGTAACTTGCATGATAATACATGAATATTTATATTCTATAGTTTATTATTTTTAATGTTACACTTGCACGCTATATAATATTAACATTGAGTTTTCTAGTTATTTCTTTTCATATCTTATTCATACAAAGTCTAAGTCAATTTAACATTCAATTCATGTCAATCATACTTGATGATATTTCTATTTCATTTTGATATTTCAAATTTCAGTTAAGATTTCACTCTCGTCAAAGTGAGTTCTTGTGACGGACATGTAGTAACTGGAAGGGTTACGTACCGGTAGTCGGGACGTCCTGTCTAGGCTGGCACTCGTATAAATCCAAATAATGGACCAGTTTGCCTACCTGGGGACTAACGATGGGAGTACCAATACCTATTAGGCCAAAGCATGTCACACCAAACGTCACATGAACTAACAACACTTTGATATGTCAAACGTGTCCGTGTTAATTCATGGATACTATCCTTAACATCGTTTTACAACACCCCAAAACTCGAGTCATTTATTTATTCATGATTTCCTTTAGGTTAAGTTGTACGTCAATGGGTAGACATATGAGGACCATGCGAAAGTTCGGTAATTGGGGGTGCACACGTAATTATGAAAGTGACGCACGGAAGTCATACTAAACCCTATGATGTGCCAAACCTATGATTTTAAGTATTTTATGATGAAATGTTATTTGATCATAAGTTTTATTATTTTATCATATTCCACGTGGTTATTATATCGTTTCATATATAAACCACCGAAATAAATCTATACTATTCCACGAGATTCAAGTGATGTTAAAACAAATCACCATATCTTTGGTACCTTGTCGAAGGGTTTGACTTTTGCTACCATTTGATACTCCATAATATTTCACATGATTTGTATTCTAGAATCATGGGATTTTCCCTAAGTTCCATGATTTCACAAATCAGTGACTCTCGTATTTGAGCAACCAAAACCCACCTTATGATCCAACTGTATGTCCAATCAGACACTCCGTCGATGGATCAGTCGACAATACCGTATGGCACCCAACTCGTTCTTTACAGTCGAGCCGTACTAGCCATCCCGAAGGATCAAGGTAACAAGAAGGCATGCGTACGAGCACTCTTTCGATTTCAAGACAACTACCATGCGGTCTGGTGCACGACGTTTTTATGCGATGAGTCTACTTTGAATGAAACGATTTGAGTTTTTTTGAAACGAATTTAATCAAATAAAGAATGTATTGTTTTGGATTTTCAAACACAAGTGTAATGATGTGATCTTTTTGTAATACGTTTAAAATTTAAACGAGTCGTCCACTACGACTTGAACATCATAACCTTAATCACTTTCATAACCTATGCCCATAGTTCGACAATTCAAGTCGAGGGCACATGGTGACGATAAAAATTTTCCAACCTCAAAATTTGATTTTATAAAAAAAATAACAATAAAAAATATATAATAAATATTTTTAGTAAAATGTTCCACTTTAGATCAAAGATATATTCCTGATACTTAACGAAATATTTTCTAAATAAACCTAGTTGTTTTTGTACATGAAAAGTTTAAAATTCTATTTTTTTTACACTTGTTAAAGTGTAAATATAATTAACAAAACGGAATAAACGTGAGTTCAGTTCACAAAGTTATGGTTTCCTCAATTTATTTTAGGACATTTCTACGTTTGTCCAAATCGTAATTCTCGCCTGACTAAGGGAAGCTTATATCCTTACTACTACTTCATTTTTTTTTCTGCCATTCGACTTCACGCTTGGTTTCCCCTCATTATCAACTCAACCTGCTACTCCAACCTCGTATACTTGACGTTTGCACTAACATCAACCGGTTCAATTATAACTCTTAATCAGTACGATTGATAGTTGGTGCCGTTGTCACGCTTTCAAACATTACTATTTTATAATCTATTGCCGTTTTCATTTCTTATTCAGACGTTTTATACTATTGCTATTCTATTTGCCATTATTGGTTTGCCTTGTTATGCATTTATGTTTTGTTTTATTGTTGGTTCACATTGTTGCAGTTTCACATCATCAGTCATCACGGCTTACCTTTCCCCGTAATTTATGTGATGTGGTTACTGTCTCACTTATTCATAGACCGACCCTTTCCTCATAACTATGGATGAAGGTACTGCCACCATTTAGTCGCACCTTTTTTTGGGTTCAAGACTCATACATTAGCTGTTGTGTTTTGGATATGTTTATTTAATTAGTAATTTTGCGACGTCGCATAGAACCAATCGAAACCGCTAACCAAGCTGATGAAATTTGATAAAAACATGGTGGATACGCCGCTTGTACTTCCTATATATAAGTGTTCTTATCAATCATGATCCGAATAACGAAGCCGATGAAATTCGATAAGGGCATGGTGGATACGCCGCTGGTACTTCCTATATGTAAGTGTTCTTATCAAAGTATCAAAACCCTCGTTGGACTGGCCATGGGAAGATGTGTGTTGTCCATCATGATTCGAATAACAATGTGGATGAAAGTTTGATAGAGACATGGTGGATACGCCGCTGGTACTTCCTATATATAAGTGTCTCTGTCAAAGTTTCAAAAGCAGCGTTAGACTAATCATGAGAGTTTTAGTTAGTTTGTTTTAGTTTTGTGATTGGAGAATTCAAATTCTACGATTTCGCTCATTTAATCAAACTGTGGCATTTTATGAGAAATTTTTTTTTTCAAGATCCCAAGTATTGAAATGGATTGTAGTTTGGGTATCACTAGTATACTTTACGACTCGACTGCAAACTCACTTGTGTTACAGGATATCTTTAGGATTGGATTTTCTCTTAAGTTACAATCAACTTTCGATGTACCATTTTGGGCTTCACGATTGTAATGATCGTACGGCCAATAACTGACTACCTTGAGCATAGTCATTTACGTTTTTCATTTCTGCATCTTTGGCATTTAAAAGCGATTCCTTAAGTTGGGTATGCAAACCTTAAAGGGAACGCTACCGCCTCAATAAAATCTCTACCTTTTGATATATCTTAGTTCGAGCGTAATCTCAGCAACATTAGGGCTTGTGTTTAACCCTTGTTTCCTTACATTCCTCAGGATCAAGCTCATCCTAAGATTTGAGCCTTAATACTATTACAAAATCGAATCGATAACATTGCGCCGCCTATGTAATATCCCACACTTAATCTTACATGAACGGTTTCCTCCTAATTTCAGGACGAAATTCCCAAAAGTTTGGGAGACTGTAACATCCATCAAAATCAGACCTCCGAAATCCGACCCGTTGTAAATCATACCAATATAAAATTAAATAATACAAGAATCTATATACTTATTGTTATATATATCTTATTATTAATCGCCACGTATCACGTTGGATTAAAACCAGATTAAAACGTTAATTCTATAAAACAACTCAGTTAGTTCGTTTAGATTTATATTAGTGAGGGATTGTTTTTGTAACTAATGGAAACTTTAAAATAAAAACAAAATAAACTAACTAAGTTAGCTTGTTAATTTAGCCTATACAAGAGAACCCCTAACTAAGTTAGTATTAGAAGTATCGGTTAGCAATTTTTTTTAAGTACAGGGACTGAACCTGTAAATACATGAAGTAAAAGGAAAGGAAAAAGAATGCAGGGGGCGGGCCTCAAACTCGTGACCCCTTGCTTAACATAAGCCCGCAGAAAAACTACACCACCATTCCATATTGTGGAAGAAACCTTGAGCACTGATATATGAAAGCAAACTAACTACGACCTGTACCCTCCTTCTTCTTGTTACAGCGCAACTTCAGCTCCACATTAACCCAACCCCATGTGAAACCGTTATTGGTATGACATTTACTCATCTTTTAAGTCCCATTAAACTCACAATTAAGGAGAATCATGATCATTATCTTTTAACCGTTCAAAGCATGGGAAACCGTTCGAATTAAAGGTGAAATCAAATCACCATTTCTATAATTAAGAACACCAATGGGGGCTTTCTTCAATTCGTAAAATTAGACTTTACAACCTACACCATCAGATTCGTAGCTTTGAACCAAGCAAAACCCCACTGATATTTCATCGTTTCATCAACCATACTACGCGAATTCTAGCGAAGAACACAATCTAGTGCTCGTAACTTGTTCGGACGATATCTCCTTCAATTCTTATCCAAATCAGGTGATTCCAAAGCCTAATATTATTCATTTTTCATGCTCTTTAAAACCCTACTATCTATTTCTGTGATAGAAGGGCAATTAGACTTGAATTTAGTTTTAGTTGAAATTAGGGTTCTTCACGCATAGAATTTTGGGCTTTTAGGTTTAGACATGTATTTTGATCAAATTGAAAGTTGGATATTGTTATATATCATAATAGCATATTGTGTGTAAATTTTGGGAATTTTAGATATCAATCGGAATTTTGGTGAATTATTATTGTTTTAGTCAATATATAAATCAAATAAAAATACAAGATAATCTCAAACAAATTCAATAAATATTTTTATTGGTTTTTTCAGATTATAAAAACACTAGAGAAATATTATAGAATGGTTTGTTAATTTTTGGGAATTTCACGAATATAATTTGGATTTACACATCTTTAATTATTCAAAAAAATACAAGATTTTCACATATAAATTTTATAAATATTTTCACCAAATTTTATAGATTATATAATTGTGTTGGGACTTCTATATAATTTTTCCATAATCTCAAGTAATTATCCTGTTAAAAGATTTATGGAATTGTTATATAATAAATTTTCACTTATAAAATTCATTATCTTAAAACATGTGATAACCATGAAATCTAAGGTATTATTTTGTTAGATAAATTCTATTAATTGATCAAATTTCATAGCATTTAACAATTATGATAGCATACTAAATTATTATTATTATATAATTAATCATGACTTTTATATAAGTATCGATTTATCTATTATATTGAATAATCATTTAAGCCCCAAATAGGAGAACCCAATTTCCTAAAATTTATATGTTGTCTGTTTTTTTAGAAGTTCGGTTATTCATTTTAGGGTGATTATCATTTTAGATATAATCCAGTTCTTGTCGTGCGGTAATTCTCGTGGAACGTTGCTTCGCAACCAGTGAGTAAACTCTCTCCCCTTTTTATCATTAACATTTTGGGGTGTATTATTGTATTTCGAATAAATGGTTTTATCTAAATCAAACATGCAATATCAAGTGTGTCGTATATGCGTTATATGTTGTTGTTGTTTGTTGAAGTTAATGTAGTAGTTGTTGTTGTGCTGGTCATCATAGTCAACAGTCAATAGTCAATAGTCAGTCATTCAGTGGATCCACGGCTGACCTTTCCTCATGACCTTGAGATGTTGGTATCGCCCCATTAGTCTTGGGTTGACCTTTCCTCCTAACTATGGGACGTTGGTATCACCACAGTCATACCCTTTATGGGTGTGGGACACAAGAAGTCGGTTTGGTTTTGGAGTTGGTCTTAATTCTATTCATTACTAAGTTATTATTTTATGTTCATACTACTTGTGCATTGCTTCCGCATGATTAATTGCATGTTTAATATTTAGTTTAGTATTTGGAGTTAAAAAGGTAAAACAAATGACTCTTTTTATTCTAAATGTTAAAATGGTAAACCTATTTTACTTAACCAAGGTTTACTCGCCAGCTCTAGTAGCTGACCCAAAAATACCATTTTACACATGATACAGGTGTAGAGGATTGAAGACTGGATTGGATCAAGATCACGTAGGAGCTATGCCTTAGTAATTATAAAAGACAAGTTTGATGTATTATGAATATTTGAAATTTATATGAAAAGTGCAACATTTAATTATGACATGTTTAATTATGAAATTTTAATAGTGCCATAAGCATTGGGCAATCATCATGCCCCGTACCATTCCGCTGCGCGTCGGGGTGTGACAATCATTCTCCTTAAATACGAGTTGAACATGATTAAAAAGAAGCCCGAACGTTATATATAATGACCACTCATATCGGGTCAGGTTATGTATCCATCCGGGTCGCGTTTTGATAAGCACAGTGAAGGAGATGATGAATCAACGCTGTTTAGGTTGAGTATTAATATACTTTTACCCGTGTTATATCATAAATGGAGTGGTGGCAGAGTGGTTGTGCGCGCGTTGCTTGTACCGGTGTTATTTCATAAATGGAGTGGTGGCATTGTGGTTGTGCGCGCATCGCTTGTAGCAAGAGCACCAGGGTTCGATCCCTGTCCTCGTCGTACTAGTTTTTTTTATTTAAACGCGGTGCCATCTAGTGTATTAATATGACACGCGCCTTCAAAAGCTGATATAGCTCAGCTGGTTCGTTGTTCGCTTGTTAATCCGGAGAAACCGGGTTCGAGTCTCCTGACTCCACTAATTTTTTCTGTTTTATTTTAATTAAGTTTCCAAGGGTTTTCATATTAACCCCTCAATTCCTAACCCTATTAACTTAAGTCCCTAACCAGGTTTATGTCTTTCCTTTATAAATTTAACTAACCAACTAACTTAGTTAGCTTCTTCTTGAAATAACTAACTGCGTTGACTAACCTAGTTAGTTTATTTGCTTATTTTATAGTTTCCATTAATTACAAAACAACCCCTCAACTTGTAACTTTTATAAGTAACAAGTTTAACTCCGTTAATATCTTTCTTATATTAGTCTAACCGTACCAACTGAGTTTCTCTTACAAACCTCTGTCTTTAATCCGGTTTTAATCCAACGCGATACGTGGCTGTCGATTTAATAATATAATAATTGAAATTATTAAGTTTCTTATTCTTATTTAATTTGGAAATGGTCCGGTTTTGCTATCCGGGTCGGATTTTAGGTATCTGATTGTGACGGATGTTACAGTCTCCCAAATTTTTGGGAATTTCGTCCCGAAATTTGGAGAAAGCAGCTCGTATAGGTTTAAGTCAAGAAACAAATTTTGAACACGAGTCTTAACATTGCTAAGAATATGCACATCCAAGACGTAACGGAAGGTGTAGACTCTTTGAGGCGGTAGCGTTCCTGATAAGGGTTGCATACCCAATTGAGGAATCGCTCTAAAATGCCAAGGATGTAGAAATGAAAAGCGTTAGCTATTATGTACAAGGTAGCCAGTTATAGCCTCTATGTTCATTATAATCACCAAGCCCAAGATTGGCGTATCGAGGGTTGATTGCAGCTTACGGGAAAATCATGTCCCAAAGATGACTTATAACATGAGAGAGTTTGCAATGGATTCGCAAGGTATACTCATGATGCTTAAAATGCAATACGTGTCACATATTGGGAGCTAAAACAAAATTCTCATAAAGTGCCACAATTTGAGTTAAATGCGCGAATCATAGAATTTTAATTCTCCAATCAATAAAACTAGAACAAACTGACTAAAACTCTCATGATTAGTCTAACACTACTTTTGAATATTTGACTGAGACACTTGTATATAGGAAGTACCAGCGGCGTATCCACCATATCTCTATCAAATTTTCATTCACATCGTTATTTGAATCATGATTGACGACTCTTACAAAACTTACACAGACCTCTCATGATCAGTGTAACACTGCTTTTGAAAATCTAATAGAGACAATTATATATAGGAAGTACCAGCGGCGTATCCACCAAGTCTCTACCAAACTTTCATCCACACCGTTATTTGTATCATGATTGACAACACAAACAAAACTTCTCATGACCAGTCTAACAAGGCTTTTGATATTTCGATAAGAACATTTATATATAGGAAGTACAAGCGGCGTATCACCATGTCCTTATCGAATTCCATCGGCTTTGACATTCGGATCATGATTGACGACACAAACACAACTTACATAGAACTTCTCTCAACCAATCTAACGAGGCTGTTGATAGTTTGATAAGAATACTTATATATAGGAAGTACCAGCGGCGTATCCACCATGTCCTTATCAAATTTCATCAACTTCGTTAGCGATTTCGATTGGTTCTATGTGACGACTCAAACTTAGTAATTAAATAAACATATCCAAACCACAACAACTAATGTATGAGTCTCGAACATTAAAAGGGTGCGACTAAATGGTGGCAATACCTACATCCATAGTTATAAGGAAATGGTCGGTCTATGAATAAATGAGACAGTACCCACATCTCATAAATTATGGGGAAAGGTATGTTGTGATGATATGAAACTGCAACAACAAGAACTAACAATAAAACATAACATATAGAGATTACATAAAACGGCAAAGTAATGGATGAAACGACGATAATTAGTAATGTTGAAAGCGTGACAACGGCACAAGCTGTCAACAGTTCTATTAAGAGTTAATAATTGTATCGGTTGACGTTGGTGCGAACATCAAGCGTACGAAGTAGGAGTAGCAGGTGGAGTCGATAACGTGGGAAAACTAAACGTGAGGTTGACAGGCAGGGGAAACAAAGTAGCAATATGGATCTTAGCTTCCTTTAGTCAGGCGAGAATTATGATTCGGACAAACGTAGAGACGTCCTAAAATAAATTGGAGTTTGTTGACTAGTCTCACGTTTATTTCGTTTTGTTAACCATATTTACAATTCACCAAGCGTAAAAACAATAGCATTTTAAACTTCTCATAAACAAAAGCAATTTTTTTTCTTTAGAAAAAAAAATATTTCCGTTAAGTTTCAAGAAAATATTTTGTTTTGATCTAAAGTGGAAAATTTTACTACAAATATTTATTATTATTATTATTTTATAAAATCAAATTTTGGGACGGAATTTTTTTTATCTTCACCATGTGCCCTTGACTTGAATTTGTCAAATTATGTGCACAGGTTACGAAAATGTTTAGGGTTGTGACGTTCAAGTCGTAATGGACGACTCGTTAATTTAAATGTATTCCCAAAAAAAATCACATCATTACACTTGTGCTCAGAAATTCAAACTAGTTCATATAAAATTAAACTTAAAACATTTTATTCGTAATATGCCATTGCATAATAATTTCGCCATCTTGCTGACTGCGTCATGATCGCCTTGGTTCTAGATGAGTGTTCGCCCGCGTGCCTTCTAGTTATCCTGGTCCTCGTCATTGGTTTGACCGGCTTGATCATAAGGAACGAGTTGGGTGTCATATAGTACATTGGATGGTGCCATAGGTGGTTCACTTTGAGGGTTATAGCGCAGACAAGTGTTGATTAAGTGACCATAAAGTCCACAATAAGTGTAAAGGCGGCACAGAGTGGTGACGGGGTGATGTTTTTGATAGGTGGGGCACTGTGGAAAATGTTCGCGATAAGGTTTTCTGTTGGGTAGGTGGTTAGGGGCAACCTGGTTTAAATGAACAGCAGGTTTGGCGTATTCGTGGTTGGTTTAACTCCTTTGGTGGTTGTTGTCGGGTGGCGACGGTTCAGCTTCCGTCTATTCGATTCGATTCGTGGAGGCGTGAGCGTGAGCGCCTGTTGAACTTGTACGACTATAGTAGGAATAATTGCGGTCACTTGTTCAGCTATCAAAGCTGCCATTCGGCGGTTGGAAATCCTCGATTGACGACGATGTCGATGATAAGGCGGCATCTGCTAGAGACAAAATATAGTAAGATGTACAATCTATAATGAGAATAGATGGTCAAATGGTTGGGGGTTCACGGATTTGTGAAATCATGGAACTTGGGAAAAATTCCATAATTCGAGAATACAAAGCAAAAAAAATATTATGGAGTATCAAAGGGTAGCAAAGTCGAACCATTCAACAAGGTACAAAAGATAGGGTGATTTGTGAATTATTAGAATCTCGTGGAATATCAAATATTTATTCTAGTGATTTATATATGAAACGATATAGTAACCACATGGAATAAAGATAAAATAATAAAACTTATGATAAAATAATATTTCATCATAAAATATTGAAAATCATAGGTTTGGCACATCCTAGGGTTTAGTATGACTTCCATGCATCACTTTCGTAATTACGTCTGCACCCGCAATTACCGAGCTTTTGAATGGTCCTCATACGGTCCTCATACGTTCACCCATTGACATACAACTTAACCCGAAGAAAATCATGAATTAATAAATGACCTGAATTTTGAGGTGTTGTAAAACGATGTTTAGGATAGTATCCATGAATTAATACGGACACGTTTGACATATCACAGTGTTGCTAGTTCTCATGACGTTTGGTGTGACATGCTTTGGCCTAATAGGTATCAGTACTCTCATCGTTAGTCCCCAGGTAGGCAAACTGGTCCATTAATTGGATTTATACGAATGCCAGCCTAGACAGGATGTCTCGACTACCGGTACGTAACCCTTACAGTTACTACATGTCCGTCACAAGAACTCACTTTGACGAGAGTGAAATCTCAATTGAAATCTGAAAACCAAAAAAAAAAACGAAATGAAATCAAACTCAAAATAAAATCAAACCCATGAATAATTGAAATGCACTAAGAGAAACAAATAGATTCAAGACTTTAGATATATAGAATAAGAATTAGAACAATGAATATTCGTAGATAGTATAAGGTGTGTGCGACGTGACAATGGAAGGAAATAATAAACTATGGTTTAATAAAAAAACACAATATTGGCATTTAAGGCATATAATATTTAGCATGTAACAATTAATGTGCTCACATGCATACGTGTGTGACATTAGATTTTTTTTAATCATGCATACTTTGAATTTTATAAGTTGAGACAATAAACAATTAAGCACATAAGGTACCTAAGGTACCTAATCAACTATAGACTAAGTCTAGTGGTCTAATAACCTATCTTAATTCCCTATAGTCATTGGCTCTGATACCAATCTATCATACCACGACCCGCAGCAGAAATGGTACGGGGCATGATGATTGCCCATAGCTCATGGCACTATTATAAGTTTAATATTTAAAGTCATTAAATTAAATTATCACAATACATAGATCAATCAATAGTTGTATATACAATGTTTAAAAAAAACACACTACAAGATTTTTCGACTTATTTTCCTAAGGCCCATGCTACGTGTCCTCCTCACTTTCTTATCAACCTTGCTCCTACACCACGTTAGAATTTTTTTTGGGTCAACAATCATGCTGATTAGCAATTCCTTATTTGTAGAAAATGGTTTAGTTTTTATTTTAAAGAAAATTATATTTCAACATGCTCACAAGGTTAATATAAAGATTGTCACATGTCACTAATATAACTAACAATACAAATATATCAACAAAGACACATAACAAAATAATAATCTTTCCAAGACCAAAATAGCACACAATGACAATAGCGTCCATTAGGCTCAAGCCCCGAGGAGCGAGTCTAATGTCGCTGGCGATACTAGGCTACAACCCATGGCCGTGGGGATCCTAGTCAGCCGTGGATCCACTAGATACAATAGCATGCAATAGACTTTACAAAGCACATAAGTTAAAAAGAAAAGACACATAAACATCTAGATATCAACACTTTGATTTTAGCATGTTAAAAATAGGAAAAAATCATAGATTTAAATAACATGATGCACCCCAAAATTTGTAAAATTAAAAAGGGGACCTGAGAGAAATTACTCACTGGTTGCGAAGAGTTATATATCGCACGAGTACACGAGGCGGGACAAAATGACTAAATCACCCTAGATTATAACAACTATTTTCAATAAACGGAACGATAACAATGGGTCTAGTGCTTCTGAGTTCTTGATTTGGGGACTATTTGTATTGTGTAATTTATAAGTGATAAAAATTCTAAGAAAATAAAGGTATATTAATAGTCAAGAATAAATAATTATGATTACGACGAGATTAAAACATATGTGTACATATGTATATATATTTATATAAGTCTAACACTTAAATAATTAAGAGCAGGCTAGGGCTAATTTATACCACTTATTCCAAACCACCATATATATATATATATATTTACACCTATTCTTTGACTTACAAATTAGTAAATCCAAAACTTAATAATTAGCTTATGATACACATAAAATATATTATGTATTTTTTATACTTACTTATATTAGGAATATAATTTTGGTCAAATTATGATGACAATTCTCAAGATCTTATTGATTCAAAAACACATGAATATATATTGATTTAAATCCTAACTTTTAAATTCATCATTTTAAAAAAAAACATACCAACTTGTATTTTAAAATTTAAACAAATAGCATTATTAGGTAATCACCAAAAATTATACTAACTTATAAAAATTCCATGTTATCCTCCAAAATTATTACAAGAAACTATTAATAAATTTCTAATCCTCGTGAAATTTCTTATTATATGTATAATACTAAAAATCCATATTAATTCCTATTAAAGTCCAAAAATTCTCAAAATTTGTACTAACTATTCCAACATGATTCTAATCAGTTTTATAAAGTCAATTTCACAAAATTATGCTTCTATGATTAAAAGCGCCAAATTCAAGAACCCTAGTTTAACCAAGAATTTAATTCGGATTCCTAAGTTCTTCAAATACAGAAATTGACAATATGAAATTGTAGAGCACCAAAAATAAATGAGATTAGGCTTTGGAATCACCTAAAAAGGTTACGAGTTGAAGAAGATATCGCAGATTTAAGTTATGAGCCCTAGCTTGTTCTTCGTATAGATTCACAATGTAGGATTGATAATAATGGAAATTGTCAGTGGGGCTTTGTGAGAAAAGTCAAGAGCTTTCTGATGGTATATTTTTCATAGGCTAATTCAGACGCTTTGCTAGAAACCCATTCAAGTTCTTAACATACATTAATGGTGATTTAGTTTTTTAATTAAACAATCAGTTACATGAGTTTAATGAACGATTCAGTGTCATTGGTCATCATTCTCCTTAAATACGAGTTGAACAAGATTAAAAAGAAGCAAAGACGTCATGTATAATGTCACACCCCAATCTGCAGCGGAAGAACAAGGGATGCAACAGACACCTCTGGCACAAGCGCATTGTTTATAAAGACACTACATTTTATTAATTACCAAAATGTTGATTACATACTATATGTATGTAACAACTGCGTGTTCCCATGAACCAAATAAGTCTTCTAAGCCGCATGCGTCTATATATCAGTATTTGTCTATAAACACGTCTTGAACCACATATCCAGATCACCTTAGTCTCAAGTTACCTGAATGCATGTTAGTTTTAAAAAGGGCCAGCTAAACGAGCCGGTGAGTTTCACTGGTTTGGTTGTTTCGTAGCAAAATGCTTTAACAAGTTTAATTGCACAAGTCACAAAACGTAGATGGAAATACACGAGTGTACAAGTGAAACCTTGACTGTTTTAACCGCACCGTCCCACCACAGACACTTTGGTATGCCTAGGGTTGTGTCACCATAGACACCTCAGCCCGCCGGGCCGTGGCACGCAGACACCCCCAGCCCACCAAATGCGTCACGTGCAGTTAAAAGGACCAATGCAGTTATGCCTAACAACATAACAAAGTTTAGAACGCGTGCAGTTGACTATTTGCCGACACACAGTCCGGTCATTGCAACTGGGTTTGTCAGACCAATAGTGTTGGTGCATATGTCTGTTGCCTACGTCATTATGTATTGAGTCTGAGAGAATAGGGCTTAATCTGTTAGAAACAAGGCGTATTTAGGTAAGTTGGAGGCCGAGTTCACCGGTCATGATATTGTTGATGTCAAGTTCGCCCGAACTCCTCCACTTACCAGCGAACTTGTGATGCTATATATAGGTGCCTTGGTGATTGCATTTGTAACTAGAGAGAGATTTTGGCACAGAGACGGCGAAGCTCGTCGGATCAGGTTCTCGAATGTATTTAACTTTAGATCAATGAAAACAAAATTTAAATGAGTAATTCTTGTTATTTGGTTAACTTGTCATTAGTTTTCGCCTAATTGGACAATAGATAACAAATTTAGGTTCCCGTGCTAATCGTGGACGTTCCCACAAGTGGTATCAGAGCCTGGATACCTAAATTTGCAAGAATCAAGTCAAGAATCACTCTATTTCATCTGATTTCTATCATTTTTCTTAATATTTTCACATAATTGAAGATTTCGTGGACAAAATTGGCTAAAAATTGAATATGTCATGTAAAATACAGTTGTGTTAAACCCCTAAGAGTTTGGACATCAAATTCAATCGAATTGATATCAAAAAGTTGATAAAACCATGAATTGCAAACAAGGTTTGATCGAACTTAACATCAAATTCGACCGAACCTGATTAAAATTTCACTGATTTTAATCAGGTTCGCCAAAACTTGATCGAATTTTCAAGGTTTTATATAAGTTCGCTCGGATTTGCAAGTTAATTAAACATTTTTGATCAAGTTCGCCCGAACTTGATCAATTTTTGTTGAAATTCTCTACAAGTTCGCCCGAACTTGATAACTTCCTTGAAATTTCGCATAAGTTCGACCAAATTTATCTTTTTTTGATAATCTTCACAAGTACGCTCGAAATAATTCAAAATTGGAAATTTTCAGCTAAGTTCGATCGAACTTGATTGTGTGTGATAAAAATTGAAAATTGTCATCTAAGTTCGACCGAACTTGTTGAAAGATGAAATCAAAAACTGATTTTCACACAAGTTCGACCAAACTTGTCTATTATTAATCAAGTTTCGAGTGCTTTTAATTGTATTTTCAGATAAGTACTCAGATTGTCATAATGGAAGATTTCCATAACGTGTTTGTTTCACAAGTGGCGTCTTCATCAAATGCTAATACTCTTGCGGCGAACCAGATGAATATCGACAACGAAATGGGTACTACGACAAAACCGCCAAAACTAATGAGTATGAATGAATTCGAAGGGTGGAAAGAAAAATTTGTTAATTGGATACAAGCAAATCAATTCAACAGCTGGGTTATAGTTGAAGATGGTTACAAGTGGCCAAAAGATGAGCGTGGTCAAGATCTTCCGCTGAACAAGTTTTCACCGACTGACAAAGAAAATTATGTCACTGAGAAGAAAATGATTAGCTTGATACAACAATCAGTAAAAGAAGATATCTTGATACTATTGCCTGATTATGAAACGTCACAAGATTTATGGCACGCTCTCTGTGACAAATTCAAAGGAAGTGATGAAATGATCAAAAGGAAAAAGGCCTTGATTAAGAAAGAGTTTGAAATTTTCACTATGATCAAGGGTGAGACGATGAAGCAGATGATCGATAGATATTGTCACCTCATGGTCCAGATGCGAATACATGATATCAAGAGATCTAATGAAGAACAAATTGAGAAGTTGGCCGATGCACTTCCTGAGGGAGAATGGACAACATATCTGATGATTCTGAAGAACAGTCCATCTTGGAGACATTTCAAATTGCCATCTTTCATCGATAAATTAGAAGGTCATGAAATGGACAACATATCTGATGATTCTGAAGAACAGTCGGTGTTTTTTACAAAGGAGGTGTTCAAGATACTCCGATTCAAAGTCCAAAAATTCAAACAACATCTAGTGCAAATATGAATTCTTCTCCAAATCAGAGTTCTCAATATGCTGGATATACGAGTACTAGTTCAAGCTCTTCATTCCAAAATCAGAACAAACAGTCGCATCAGACAAATCAATTTGTTTCTGATTCAAATGTTTTCCAGTGCAACATAGAAGTTGATTTGAAGAATGTATTTCCTGAAAAAATGGCAAATAGCCAAAGCACTTCTTGCTACTGTTCTAGAATCGTATGAAAGTCTTGTTGCTGGAAAGATCTGAAATCCGGAAATAACCGCCGAGGATTAAGATCAGGTGGACGAAGAAGAATTGGAGCTAATTGATATCAAATGGACTCTAGCGTCTATCATCAGAAGAGTTACCAAGTTTGTCGCACTCACTGGAAGGGATATTGGCAATTCAAGCAACAAGCTTGCGTTTGACAAGTCAGAAGTCACATGCTTCAGGTGTCGGAGGGACACTTCAAACGTGAATGCAACAATCAAGAAGCAAGTGGAAACCAAAATCCTTTCAACAGTAATAATGAGTACTACAAGAAAGCTCTTCAATACAAGCCATATCCAAAGAGAACACAAGTTGAAGTAGAAGATAAATCCGCAAATACAATCGAACAAGCTCTTGCTGTTACTCATGAAGAAGATGGTTTTGACTGGAACAGATACATCGAAAAGAAAACTAGTGTTGCTATGATGGCAGAGGTAGTAGATGAATCTGAGACATCGTATGTTGATGATGCTTTGGAAAATGCCATTCTGGAAGGATATATGCAGAGCTGAGGAAGAAGAAATAACTTATCTTGAGATGCAAAGGCAAGAAGCATTGAAATCAGAGGCCGAAAAGGTAAAATCTTAGGTAAGTATGTTTGAAAAGGAAGTTGTGAAAATTGTGGGAGTTGAAAAACCTTGCACAAAGTGCGCAAATCCTTTTGAGTCTAGTGCTGAAAAGATCAAAGTCATAAGAGAAATGACGGTACACAACGAAAATTTTCGTTTTAATTACAGAACCATGAAAGAAGCTTATGACAAAATAAAAGGCACATATAAAAACGTCGAAAAAGCTAATATTGAGCTCAGTGCTAATGTAAAAATGTTAAACGCTACAGTAACTGAAAAACAAAAAGCAATAACCATGTACATTAACACTATTGCTGAAACAAAGCGCGAGCTTCATGACATAAAGATAGAAACAGAAAGAGTAAGACAATTGCTGAAACGTTACACTACAAACGCATATGTTATTAATCACATTCTGCCTACGACTAAGTCGGAGGAAAATGATGATAAATCAAAGTATAAAGAATACGGAAGTGTTCCTCCACCACTTCTTGCAAGTTATTCCTCCAATAAAGATGATGAGATTGAAAAGGTATTTAATATACTACTTTTATCAGAAATGAAAGATAAATTGCCTGAGAACATTGACGTAGACTTTACGAAATCAAATGATGACAATGAAGCGGTGGTAAAAGATGTGGTTAAAAATGTGTTGAGAAATGATTCTGATGAAGGCAGCTCTGAAAGCGCCAAATCATGTTCGAACAACTCGGAATCACAATCTGAAGATGACGATACATCATCAGAATATGATCTAAGTGATGATCCTAATGTTGTCATGTACAAGATTAAGGAATCTGATAGATTATAATTCGATGATAGTTTTTCGATTCGGAACGTGAAAGAGGATCAACTTGATAAAATTTTCAAACTTGTAGAAGTTTCATCAGATGATCTTGAGAAAAACGAGAAAAGATTTTACTCGAAACCCAAAAGGAATGCTAACAATTACCGAAAGTTTGGTAGTGATTTTCTTGAGAACGAGAGAGCAGGATTAGGTTTGGAAGAAAATGAAGAAGAGCCGAGAAGGAACCAGAAGTCGCCATTTCATGAATACAAATGTGAACACACGAAGTTTGTGTATGGGATGAATACGGTTCAAGAAGAAGGTATGATCGGTAAGAAATCGAATGATGAATTAAAAAAAGAGAAAGGACTTCGGGACAAGGTTAAGACCAAGTCCACAAGTGGAGTAAAACCCACTAGTGGACATCCTCCTGATAATCGGACTTGCTTTAAATGCAATACTGTTGGTCATATTGTTCACAAGTGTCTGAATCTAAAGCCTGTGTTTCCACGAAGAAAAAATGTGTCAAAAGAGAAAAAGCAAAAACAATCAGAGATTATGAAATATGTCACAGAATCAAATAGAAACTATGAATCTAAATGCGAGGTGAACCCTAAAACTGGATCAAAGTTTGAAAACTCAACATTTGAAAAAGGTGAAACTTCAAAATTTAATGAAAACAAAGATTCTATTTCTATATCAAGAAAGCGTGAAGCAAGCTACAATCCTGGGTTGCTAAGAAAAAATTTTCATTATCTGAAAAACGAAAGTCTGTTGCTGCCAAAACTGAAAATGTTAAATCAACCGAGTCAGTAATTAAAAAGATAAAGAAAGAAAAGGTCAAAACGTTTTGAAAATCAACATTGGACGAAATGTTTGATGATGATTTTGAAAGTGTTTAGGATGCTTATCATGTCAAACCCAAATCCAAAAAGGTTTGGCTTTCCTTATTCAAATAGTTGCTTTATGTGCTGGAATTCCAAAAGATCTGCTTTGTCCAAGTTATATCTGGATAGCGGAGCTTCATGTTTCTTAACTTATTCAGAAAGTAAAAAATATTAATAATTTTGAGAAAGAAGAAGTTTGACAAAGAAAATTTGTCAAAAATCAAATTGTGTAAATCCACACCGTTGAACGAAACACTGATTTGATAACCATTTATGTTTTCATGTTAAAAGAAATTTTAATGGTTCTGTCAGTTGAACAAATGCAGATGCTGATATTGGAAAAAGGATCGGACGACGAGTTCTCGTGATCCTCATTGGTTTGTTATCTTTTTAGAATAGTATTTCTTAAAATTTAATTTCAAAAATATGTTTTTGATTTTAGGGGGAGTAAGAAAAATTTTAGAAAAATCAAAAACATATGAAAATTTCGAAAATTCAAAAACATTGAAAAAGACAAAAAGAATTTTGTTGTAAGAAAGGAAATGATAGTATATCAGTGGACTATCAAAATATGCTAAAGAATTATAAAGTTTAAAAGCGATAAACAAGTCTAACTGTGGATGTGTCAATAGGCTTTACATGTTCAGTAACTTGTTTCCGGGATATAAACTAAATTTTACAACTGCTTAAACTTGTGGATTAACATCTCTCGGATATATGGACTTAGTACTCTGAAATTTCGTTTGAGAGATTGCCTGATTCTGAGATACGAGGTCTTTATAGATGATTGATATCTGGGGTATTATACAAGTTCTTCTGATTTTGCGGAAGCAATAGCCTAGAACTTCTATAATGCTTTTGCTAAAAACCCCAGAATAGCATGCAAAACTCGAAAAGAATCGAAAAATCTAATCATTTGGAGTGCTGAAAAGATTCCTTAAATGGAACACACCTAAAGACGAGCCTTCATCTATTTGTCTGTACGGTAGTACTAACCTGAGCTCTCAAGGTCTCGCACAACCCAAATACAGATATCAATTACGCTATATTCACATGTAAGATGAAATCTAGGGAATCTTGATACGGGAGTAATATTCTGAGATGGGAACCATAGTTAAGTCAAGTCTCATAATTCATACCTAACATATCTTGGAACAATTGAGAAATGTGTTGAAGTTTAAGTGGACAAACATATTGACAATCTAGGTAAACGAGTTTAGAAACTTAAAGTCTCAAAAGGTCAATGGTACTGGTGATATGTCTCAATCAACTGATATGATCCTTAGACGCAAATTCACAAAAATATGTCTGTAAATATGTATTATAGTGTACTTTACTTTAATTGTTTTTCAGATTAAAAATAAAAAAAATTCACTATGTTTTAGCATAAACTATATAAAAATTCAAAAGATATTGTTTCTTCATTAGTTTCAACAAGCCAATGATGGAGAACGGTTCTTCGAAGTCTGGTAAGGTGTTATAATGGTGAAAATCTTGATGACATTTGTTAAAAACCAAAATGATTGAAAGTGTTGAAAAGTTCGTTAAGTTGAAATTTTAAAAGTGGTAGAAAAACATTGGTTTATTCACAACGGTTTCAAACCGAGGTCATTGATTTGGACTCGGTAAATAAAATTGGTTAAACAAGGTCATTAACTTGGACTTGGTCAACCAAGTGGATTTCATATTTGAAAATTTAATCAAGAGGACAAGGTCTTTAATGTAAAAAGTTTTCAAGGTCATTAAATTGAACTTGAATAACTAAAGTTTGAAAAATTGAAAGTGGAGATTAAAAATTTGAAATATTGATGTTACAAAATTTCAAAGTATTGAATCTGAAATGTTTATTTGAATGTCAGAAAGTATTTAGACATGAATTAAAGACTGAGGGGGAGTTGATAAAGCAAAGATTGAAGATACCGGAAAGCTTAAAGCAAGGGGGAGAGCTTAAAGTAAAGAGGAGCATGTTGATTAAAGTATTTATCAAGACAAAGCTCAAGAAAGAGGAAGAGGATATAAAGATCAAGAAAGTTTATTCAAAAACAAAAGATCGAAAGACTCAGAAGATTTTAAAAGTCAATGTCCACGGCAACATCCAAGGGGGAGTCTGTTGGTGCATATGTCTGTTGCCTACGTCATTATATATTGAGTCTGAGAGAATAGGGCTTAATCTGTTAGAAACAAGGCGTATTTAAGTAAGTTGGAGGCCAAGTTCGCTGGTCATGATATTGTTGATGTCAAGTTCGGCCGAACTTGACTAAGTCAAGTTCGCCCGAACTCCTCCAATTACCAGCGAACTTGTGATGCTATATATAGGTGCCTTGGTGATTTCATTTGTAACTAGAGACAGATTTTGGCACTAAGACCGCGAAGCAATGTCGGATCCGGTTCTCGAATGTATTGAACTTTAGATCAATGAAAACAACATTTAAATGAGTAATTCTTGTTATTTGGTTAACTTGTCATTAGTTTCTGCCTAATTGGACAATAAATAACAAATTTAGGTTCTTGTGCTAATTGTGAACGTTCCTACAAATAGTACTATCCACGGCTTACGTTAATCACTTGTGGTGGGGTAGTTCGTGTGTTAGGTAATTCACATCATCACAATTTGGTGCAATTAACACAAGTTGTATCATGCAAATCACCCCAGAAAACAGTAAAACAGTTTAAAAGTGGGGGAGTGAAACTCACAGGATAGCAGTATCACAGGTAGCAATAAGAGTATATGCAAACTGGTTCGGCTCTAACAGTAATCATGCAAGTAATTACCAATATAAGTCGCTAAGTCGGTAATGCCTATAAATTGGGCCTGCGTGGGTATTTTCAGGCCATATCGTACATCTAGTACCCTGGGTCTGGTGATGGATGTTAAGGTAGGATCAGTTTTACATTTGGCTCCCAGGCACCGGTTCGCATGCCAGCCATAGTCGGTTGTTCTATGTGTTCCGGTAATGGTACTAAGATCTAGACAGTGCCAGTACATTGTCATTTAGAAAACATTAAGTATTTATTAAGGAAATCCGGATGTTTGGAGGATCTAGGCCTCCCGAATTTGAGTTTCCGTTTTCGCCGTGGAGATTCTCCCGAGCGGTGGCGGAACACACCCAGAGTGTCCAGCTTACCCTGGATCTTCACAGAATACCCCCGATGTTCCACTTATAGTCAAAATAGGGTTCGGTCCATGTAACATCCGTCAAAAACGGATTTACAAAACCCGCTCCGTTTAGTAACCGAACAGTCAGTCAAAATTTTCGTTTCGAATTAAATGTCCAAAACATTTTTAAACGATCCGTAATCAATTATTATACGTGAATATATATTTAGTTTTTGAAAAACCGTCAAAAATCGCAAAATAAAAATAAATTACATCTGCCGGGTTTCGAACCCGGGTCTGTACCGAGTCACTCAGTGACTTATCTTCACACACACAAACCACTGCGCCACTTGTTCCGTTTGTGATATAATAGAATCAATTAATTCATAAAGTGTCTTTGCGAATTCAAAACCGGCGCCCAAACGATTCAGTCGTCGGAATCCCGGAATATTTGCGAGTCTTAACTACGATTTACGTTATAACGTAAACCTTTAATTACATATCGGTTATAACCGATGTTTGAAGTCCGCGACACTTTTCAAAACCGCCGGAAAACTTAACCCGATGAATACAGTCCAAAATCAGACCAAATACATTTCGATTTTCCCTTATAAAATGACCCACAACCGTCTACAAACACTTTCGCACAAAAATCACACCTTTTCTCGGCGTAATTCCACTCGCCGGAACTTTCCTGTTTTTCGCCGGAAAACCGAGTTTTAATTTTTGAACCTCACTGAACCTCCTAAGTTTATACCAAAGTCACCCTTACTCTTTCCAAGCTTTCCGGAGACTTTCTGCTGCAAGGCACCAGACACCGGAGTTGTTTTTCTGTCGCCGGAATTCTGCCGGAAAACAGAGGAAACGAGTCGGTATACCTCACGCTTATTTTCCTTTCTTTTTACTTCTATATTACCAGTAATTAACCTAAAACGCTAATGAAACTTGATCAAAAGCTCGAACCAGTCAGACCCGATTTCTGGTTATTCTTTCAGTGAAGAAGATGAAGACTTGTTATCATATAAGTTTAATTAAAATCATGAAATAAATCGGGTTAGACACACAGTCCAGCGGTGGACTGTGTGCACATATAAAACGCAAAAGGTCTCAAGTTCGAATCCCGTCTCACACACGCTGCCTTAATAAAAATCCATTTTTTTTTACTGAACCGGAGTCACATTAGTTATATGTTAAGTATATTAATAACCGGAATAATAACCAAGTTAGACACACAGTCCAGCGGTGGACTGTGTGTTTGTTTATATCGCTGGTCACGAGTTCGAGTCCGGTCATCAGCACCGACTCGGACAATTATCTATTTTTTTTAAAGAAGGCAGAAAAAGGAAACAACTAAATTGTCTTTAAGTATAATAAAAATCAAGTTATATAACATGTTGAACACACAGTCCAGCGGTGGACTGTGTGTTATATTAACCCACAGGTCCCGGGTTCGAGACCTGTGGAGCGCACCGCCGAGCCGCTTAAATTGTTTTTAAAATAAAAATGATTTTCTGTTAATGTTAATTAATGTATATATGTAATTAAAATCGGATATATAACGGGTTAGACACGTAGCTCAGTTGGTAGAGCTGCGTGCACGCGTACGAGAGGTCTCGGGTTCGAGCCTCACTCAGCGCACAACAATATGCCTCAAAACCGGTCAACGACCAGTCAAAGTCAACTGGTCAATGTTACTGTAGCAGAAAAAAATAAAATATTTTTATTATTTTTATTTAATTATTTTAAGTAAAAATCAATTATAAATACTTAAAAATAACATTTTTAAGATTTGAAAATAGCCTCAAACTCACAAAAAATACACCCAACAATCCTACTAAAATAGTTTAATAAAATCCGTTTACTCACCAAACCATAATGCGATTTATCTAGGTTAAATCTCACTCGTGGTTAAAACCACTTCGCGTGCATTCATCATCATCAACCGAACGCACCCACTGTGAGTGAATTCTTACAATTCCCCCTTTTAAATTACACGTTTTGGGGTGTGTCATGTGTTATGAATTAATTAATTTATTTATTTAAACTTGTGCCATACCACATCATGACTTAATCTTAGATTGATTTATTGTTGTGATTTATTTTCCGTTTGTCAAATTACATGAAACTCATACAATAAGCCCATCAGTTCCTCGTGGGAAACGAGTAGAACATCGCGTGCTTCAATTCAAGTTCATTATTGTTCATGTGTGTTTTCATTGAGTTTATATTGTTTGTAGTTGTGTTATTCATATTATCCTGTTTATGCAATTCATTCATCAGGCCCCTCAGTTCCTCGTGAGAGACGAGTTGAGCATCGCGTGCCTTTAATTGTTCCATTATTGTTCATGAGTGTTTTCATTTAACATCTTATGATTATTGATCAAGTTACATCTAATTTTACTCATGTTTGGTTGTGCACATTTTTCATAATCAATTTAAATAAATTGTTCAAATGATTTCCATAGGATTCACTCGCCAACATTATGTTGATCCAAAAACCTTTTTACACATGATACAGGTGAACAGGTTGAAGCAAGGATAGCATAGGATATGCCTTAGAAGAGAAACAAAGGAGTTAGATTGTTAGTTAGATCATGTTGTAGCAATCATTGTAAACTTTCATTTAATTTGTATTAATGAATATGAAACATTTAATAAATGTCATGAGCTTTGATGATAACCCAATCATGCCCCGATCACCTTATCCGCTGCGGGTTGGGGTGTGACAGATTGGTATCAGAGCCATGACTATAGGGATATAGGATAGGTTATTAGACCCTTAGCGCCTATACTATAGTCTGCCTAAAATTTTAAATTGATTAAGTGGTTACATACAAACTTGTGATATTTATTTGTTTCATATTTGTTTACATTTCAGTCAAACATACATGCTCATATACATATTCATTATACATATATACATATTCATTATACATATATCGATGTTCATGTGTTCAATTTATTTTCATATTCTCGTTATCCAAAGATTTTATGCAATTTTCAAATCTCATCAAAGTAAGTTCTGCGACGGGCATGTAGTAACTGGAAGGGTACGAGTACCGGTAGTCGGAACGTCCTGTCTAGGCTGGCATTCGTATAAATCCAATATAACGGACCAGTTTGCCTACCTGGGGACCAACGATGAGAGTACGAAGGACCTATTAGGCCAAAGCATGCCACACCAAACGTCGTTCGAACTAACCCTACTTTGAGGTGTCACCGTGTCTACACCTGGACACATTCCGAACATCACACGTTGTATACATATTTCTCGATTTTCACCGGGTTTTGTGTATGCAACCAGGCAGAAACCGTGCGAACCATATGAAAAACCGGTAATTCATGGGGGCCCACATGATTACATAAGGTAAAGTATGGCGGCATGACGGGCCTAACAGCGAGCAAAGCCCAAGACATCCTATGGATGTAGTATTTTTGGTATAATTATTTTATGAATGTTCATTCTTGAATGCGACCCATGATCTCAAAAGCATCCAACTCATACCCTTGTCATGTATTCATTGTAGATGTCTTCTAACCTCGCCCGTAGGAAGATGAGAGCAGGAAAAGCCCGCGAACGCATGGCTACCTTAATCGCTCAACAAATGGCTGCCGTAATACCCAACATTGTAATCCAAGTTCAACAAGCACTTACCAATAATCCTGTCAATCAAGTAAACCAAAACATTTTCAACTCTTCCCCAAACACCACTAAATGCACCTACAAGCATTTCAAATCATGCGACCCTCCGAAATATAAAGGGACTGAAGGTGTCACCGCACTCCTCCATTGGTTTGAAGAAATGGAGAATACTTTTCTGAATTGCGATTGCCCTGATGATCGCAAAGTGCGTTATGCTACCGGTCGACTATATGGGATAGCACTTACTTGGTGGAACACAGAGAAGGCCAAACGAGGTGTGGAAGATGCTATGTCCTTAACTTGGAACGAATTGAAGGAAATCATGACCAGACGATTTTGCCCAAGGAGCGAAATCAAGAAGCTAGAAGATGAATTTTACTCATTGAAGCAAGTGGAAGGAGACCACACCACCTACAACAAAAGGTTCCTCGAATTACATCAAATGGTTCCCAACATGTTTACTCCCCTCTACCGTTTGATCGAGCACTACATTCGTGGTCTTCCGTCAAAGATTCAAGACCCTGTGATAAGTACCAAGCCTGCAACTTTGGAAGCAGCAATGGAGCTAGCAACAGAGCTCACCGAGAACCGAATCCGAAACAAAGACTTCAAGGAGGAGAAGAAGAAGGATAAAGAATCGACTGAAACCTCCGACTCCACTCAAACTGAATCCCCTTCTCAACCCGAATCCCCTTCTCAACCCGAATCCCCTTCTCAACCCAAACCTAAGAGAAGAAGAGTCGGGCGACTTTTCGCTGCTACTCAACGAAATCAACCAGTTTTTCACGCTATACCCATCCGAGCTGTCCCAATCACCCAAGAGGCACCCAATTCAGCTTACCCAAATAAGAAACCATATCTTGGACCTCACCCTCAATGCAACCACTGTTTTTATCATCATTCCCTTACTTTACCTTGCCGGCTATGTACAACTTGTGGACGTTATGGTCATTTGAGCAATGTTTGTCGCACCTTTCAAGACCAAACCTTTTCCCCTACTCAAAACATGGCCCAAACTTATCACCAACCTCAACACCCCATGTTCCCATATGCTCGAGCTTGCTTCAATTGTGGCGACCCTACCCACTTTAGAAACACATGCCCTCAATTGGTAAACGTTATCAACACTCAAGCCCAATCAAACCCAGTTAACCAAGTAAACCAAGAAAACCCAACCACTATGCCACCAGCAAGAGGAAGAGTCTTCAATATCAACGCCAACCCTGTCGAAGATAATGACGGCCCTGATGAAGATACTCAGCTAGTCCTCTTCGCCGAAGATCCAGATCCAACTCCTGTTGTTTAGTCTTATGTTTTCTTTATCACATGTGTAGACTGTTAGAGTAATTATGGTATATTATACATTATATATTGTTTTCAGTATACGATTTTGCCGAGGCCGTGGCTCCCCATCCATCGAGGTTGAGTTGGATCCCCATTTTATTATGTGGTTGATCTTGGCGTGCCCGCACGATCGGCTCCGTTTGTTGAGCCTTGATCGGTTACGTAATATTTATTCTCATTTTCAGTACATGCAATATGCTCGGCTCCGTTTGATTGAGCCTTGAGTACACATATTTATTCTCATTTCCAGTTCATGCAATATGCTCGGCTCCGTTTGATTGAGCCTTGAGTACACAGATTTATTCACATTTCCAGTTCATGCAATACGCTCGGCTCCGTTTGATTGAGCCTTGAGCACACATACAATTTCATTATCAGTATCTTGTGGTTGTGGTGTTTGTAGTAGAGTCGCATCGAACTAACCATAACTTGCGGATAAAGTCAATGAGAATTTGACAAGGATATGGTGGATACGCCGATGGTACTTCCTATATATAAGTATTCTTGTCAAATAATCGGAGGCATTATCAGGCGGTTATGAGAGGTTCCATGCATAGGCTGTTTGTGTGGTTAAGTTATTCATATACAGTACATGCAATATGTTCGGCTCCGTTTGATTGAGCCTTGAGCACACAATTTCAATTTCAGTACATTCAATATGTTCGGCTCCGTTTGATTGAGCCTTGAGCACACAATTTCATTTTCAGTACATGCAATACGATCGGCTCCGTTCGATTGAGCCTTGATCGCACAGATATGTTTCATTTCAGTAATTTATGTTTGTTGTATTGATTGTAGAGTTATAGGACTAATCATAATTCACTGTTAAAACCAATGAAAATTTGACAAGAATATGGTGGATACGCCGCTGGTACTTCCTATATATAAGTATTCTTGTCAAAGGATCAGAGGCATTAACGGATGGTTATGAGAAGTTCTATGTAGGATTTATTAGTTTCTTGGTAACCAATCATAACTTGTGGATAAAACTAATGAAAATTTGGCAAGAATATGGTGGATACGCCGCTGGTACTTCCTATATATAAGTATTCTTGTCAAAGGATCAGAGGCATTAACGGATGGTTATGAGAAGTTCTATGTAGGATTTATTAGTTTCTTGGTAACCAATCATAACTTGTGGATAAAACTAATGAAAATTTGGCAAGAATATGGTGGATACGCCGCTGGTACTTCCTATATATAAGTATTCTTGCCAAAGGATCAGAGGCATTATCAGGCGGTTATGAGAAGTTCCAGGTAGGATTTATTATTTGCCTTGGTTGGAATTTGTGATACATTTATATCATCATGTTATTTAAAGAGATTGGATTGTGTTCCATTTCTACATAAATTAACCTCTCCATCATAACAAACGAGAGAGGAACTTCCATCATTCAAACATATATGGATTCAAATATTTGCTGTTGTGTTTATTCATGTTCAAATATTCGCTGATGTGTCTATTCATGTTCGAATATTGGCTATTGTGTTTATTCATTCGCTGATGTGTCTATTCATGTTCGAATTTTTGCTGTTGTGTTTATTCATGTTCAAATACTTGCTGTTGTGTTTATTCATGTTCAAATATTTGCTGATGTGTTCATTCATGTTCGAATATTTGCTGTTATGTTTATTCATGTTCAAATATTTGCTGATGTGTTCATTCATGTTTGGATATCAGCTGTTGTGTTTTTATTTATGTTCCATGTAGATTGTAGTGTTAGAAGTTTTGCCTTAGGATATAACCATATTTTTCCCAAACGTATCTAAACTCTTATGCATGATATCATTTTTTTTTAGAGAATCATTCCTGTTTATCAATATTCATACAGTAGGCAACAAAAAGCGATTCCTGAATAGGGTACTTAACCTTTACAAGGAACGTTACCGCCTCGAACAAAAACTTAAACCCTCATTTTTGCTAAGCATACAACTGTCAAACAAAACATCATCATTTTTATAGTCAAAATATATCATTATTTAAATTTCGGGACGAAATTTCTAAAAAGCAGGGGATACTGTAACATCCGTAAAAAACGGATTTACAAAACCCGCTCCGTTTAGTAACCGAACAGTCAGTCAAAATTTTCGTTTCGAATTAAATGTCCAAAACATTTTTAAACGATCCGTAATCAATTATTATACGTGAATATATATTTAGTTTTTGAAAAACCGTCAAAAATCGCAAAATAAAAATAAATTACATCTGCCGGGTTTCGAACCCGGGTCTGTACCGAGTCACTCAGTGACTTATCTTCACACACACAAACCACTGCGCCACTTGTTCCGTTTGTGATATAATAGAATCAATTAATTCATAAAGTGTCTTTGCGAATTCAAAACCGGCGCCCAAACGATTCAGTCGTCGGAATCCCGGAATATTTGCGAGTCTTAACTACGATTTACGTTATAACGTAAACCTTTAATTACATATCGGTTATAACCGATGTTTGAAGTCCGCGACACTTTTCAAAACCGCCGGAAAACTTAACCCGATGAATACAGTCCAAAATCAGACCAAATACATTTCGATTTTCCCTTATAAAATGACCCACAACCGTCTACAAACACTTTCGCACAAAAATCACACCTTTTCTCGGCGTAATTCCACTCGCCGGAACTTTCCTGTTTTTCGCCGGAAAACCGAGTTTTAATTTTTGAACCTCACTGAACCTCCTAAGTTTATACCAAAGTCACCCTTACTCTTTCCAAGCTTTCCGGAGACTTTCTGCTGCAAGGCACCAGACACCGGAGTTGTTTTTCTGTCGCCGGAATTCTGCCGGAAAACAGAGGAAACGAGTCGGTATACCTCACGCTTATTTTCCTTTCTTTTTACTTCTATATTACCAGTAATTAACCTAAAACGCTAATGAAACTTGATCAAAAGCTCGAACCAGTCAGACCCGATTTCTGGTTATTCTTTCAGTGAAGAAGATGAAGACTTGTTATCATATAAGTTTAATTAAAATCATGAAATAAATCGGGTTAGACACACAGTCCAGCGGTGGACTGTGTGCACATATAAAACGCAAAAGGTCTCAAGTTCGAATCCCGTCTCACACACGCTGCCTTAATAAAAATCCATTTTTTTTTTACTGAACCGGAGTCACATTAGTTATATGTTAAGTATATTAATAACCGGAATAATAACCAAGTTAGACACACAGTCCAGCGGTGGACTGTGTGTTTGTTTATATCGCTGGTCACGAGTTCGAGTCCGGTCATCAGCACCGACTCGGACAATTATCTATTTTTTTTAAAGAAGGCAGAAAAAGGAAACAACTAAATTGTCTTTAAGTATAATAAAAATCAAGTTATATAACATGTTGAACACACAGTCCAGCGGTGGACTGTGTGTTATATTAACCCACAGGTCCCGGGTTCGAGACCTGTGGAGCGCACCGCCGAGCCGCTTAAATTGTTTTTAAAATAAAAATGATTTTCTGTTAATGTTAATTAATGTATATATGTAATTAAAATCGGATATATAACGGGTTAGACACGTAGCTCAGTTGGTAGAGCTGCGTGCACGCGTACGAGAGGTCTCGGGTTCGAGCCTCACTCAGCGCACAACAATATGCCTCAAAACCGGTCAACGACCAGTCAAAGTCAACTGGTCAATGTTACTGTAGCAGAAAAAAATAAAATATTTTTATTATTTTTATTTAATTATTTTAAGTAAAAATCAATTATAAATACTTAAAAATAACATTTTTAAGATTTGAAAATAGCCTCAAACTCACAAAAAATACACCCAACAATCCTACTAAAATAGTTTAATAAAATCCGTTTACTCACCAAACCATAATGCGATTTATCTAGGTTAAATCTCACTCGTGGTTAAAACCACTTCGCGTGCATTCATCATCATCAACCGAACGCACCCACTGTGAGTGAATTCTTACAATTCCCCCTTTTAAATTACACGTTTTGGGGTGTGTCATGTGTTATGAATTAATTAATTTATTTATTTAAACTTGTGCCATACCACATCATGACTTAATCTTAGATTGATTTATTGTTGTGATTTATTTTCCGTTTGTCAAATTACATGAAACTCATACAATAAGCCCATCAGTTCCTCGTGGGAAACGAGTAGAACATCGCGTGCTTCAATTCAAGTTCATTATTGTTCATGTGTGTTTTCATTGAGTTTATATTGTTTGTAGTTGTGTTATTCATATTATCCTGTTTATGCAATTCATTCATCAGGCCCCTCAGTTCCTCGTGAGAGACGAGTTGAGCATCGCGTGCCTTTAATTGTTCCATTATTGTTCATGAGTGTTTTCATTTAACATCTTATGATTATTGATCAAGTTACATCTAATTTTACTCATGTTTGGTTGTGCACATTTTTCATAATCAATTTAAATAAATTGTTCAAATGATTTCCATAGGATTCACTCGCCAACATTATGTTGATCCAAAAACCTTTTTACACATGATACAGGTGAACAGGTTGAAGCAAGGATAGCATAGGATATGCCTTAGAAGAGAAACAAAGGAGTTAGATTGTTAGTTAGATCATGTTGTAGCAATCATTGTAAACTTTCATTTAATTTGTATTAATGAATATGAAACATTTAATAAATGTCATGAGCTTTGATGATAACCCAATCATGCCCCGATCACCTTATCCGCTGCGGGTTGGGGTGTGACAGTCCATCCCCAGTTCGGCAGGTTCGTTGTCTGGTAAACTGCCGAAATAAGTTAAAAGAAGCGTTTTAAAAGCCGAAAAATCCCATTTAATCTATGTATTTTATAAAACTCTGGAAATTTTTGTAGAACTCAGTAACAATATATAGATTCAAGGAAAAATATTTTGGGAATTTATAAAGTTATTTTTATAACTTAAATAATTTATTTGTAAAACAGTATCTAACCGAATAATTTACATCACTTATCATACGATATCTAAAAATTCTATAAATATTCCAGTAAACTTCTTATATGTCCAGCAACTCCAGAAAAAAATTGGGATTTTTCGATTTCGTTTCAGTGCGTTTCTGGCTACCGAAAACTCCCAAAAAACACGGATTTTTAGCCCAAACCAAAATTCAATTAATGGACTCCCAAACTTCCCAGAACATTCCATATATGTTCCTTAGTGTTTCTGTAAAGTTTGATAATTTATTGACTGTTTGGTATTTTTTTCTGAATTTCTTTCTGCAAAACAGTCAAAATATCGCCAAAAATCATAGAAAATTCCACAAATTCTAAACTTTTATGTGGTTATTCCTGTCAATACCCCACATCATCAAACCAAATTTCAGCTCAATCCAAGCATCACGGACCAAGTTATAGACCAAACCTGCCTACGCTAGTTTAAGGTTTCGGGCAATATACCTAGCACAAGCTTCGTTTCCGGGTGTTTCTCTTGAGTCCAGAAGTGTGTGGGTGCTATATTAAGTACCTACACATCAAGTACAATACAAACATGCCATAACCCATGTCAATCAAGCTTTGTTTCACTGTTTTTGGTTAATCGATTTGTTATGCGATTTTGGTCGATTAGGGTATCAAAAGCCAAAGTTTGGTGATCTTGGCTGCCATAAAACATCAAGGAATCCCTGATGTGATCTTGGTTAGCCAAGAATCATGCTTAAATCATCAAAAATCATGGTTTAAAAATGATTTTCATTGTCAAGATCAAGTTTTGTCAAGAAATCATGATCAAAATCATATGAAACTTGGTTTATACCTTTGATTTTGTTTTGTTAAAGGGATGATCAGCTGAGATATTTGAGAAGCTATGTCAGATTTTTGATGATATGATGATGAAAATGAAAAATAAATAAAAGAAAAACATATAAGGGGGGGGGGGTGGCGGTTCAAGTGGGGTACCCCTACCCCACCTTGTGCTTTGTCGTGCTTCGTTTTTCATGCAAAAAGATGGTGTATATCTTCGGTTTTGCGTTTAGGTTCGTTTTCGGGTCCCACACGCGTCCCCGATTTGCGAAACGGACTCCATTTTTCACGTTTTTAGTGTCAAAAAACTCGGTTTTAAAAACCGTGTATAATCATCTCAAAATCCGAACCCGGTTATGTTTTAATCATAAAAGCATCGTATTAGGGTAGTAAGTGTTTTTAAGCTTTATTGACCGTTCCTTGCATGTTTGGTTGTCTTTCGTTGCTCTCAAAACGAAGGCGTTTCCCTAACCGGGAAGCTGCCTTGTTTTGCGTGCCCGAGCTCCGATATGCTTCAAATCGTATGTCATGGTCTATGGCACATATCTAGGATGTTTCGTGAACTCGTAATCTTAAATAGCCCCACCAATGGCCTCACAATCATCGTCAAATGTTTAATCCGCTGTTAAACGGAAAGCTCCCGTTTAACACGTTGTTACAAGCTAAGGACACCAACCTCACACCGTTGGCCCTTAATAGTGTCATGTTAACCATGACGTGCTCTCGGATTCCTCCGAGACATAACAGATATCGTTTAGCATAGCACACAAGTCATGCATGTGTTTAGGGTTTTCGCAAATTTATTGTTCTAAGCATACTTAAAGTTTTGGGACCAATTATGGTGTCCCTGGTTTCGTCCTGAGTATCAAAAACTCGCATCATCACACGTAATCTCAACCAGTTTCACGATACACATGACAAGTCCGATTACCGCGGACTTGTACCGGTCAAAGTTTACCGGGATTTTTCACAGTTATCACAGTCTCCTCCGGTTAAAAGAATTTTGTCCTCGAAATTTCATTTAGTAATTCGTTGAAAAGCTCAGTATTTATATTCGTGCCAGTCATTTGACCGACAAGTATGTTTTCGCTTTTCGTTTAGTATCATCATTGTACGGGGTTGATAATTGAGCTACATAGTAGCGGTGTAATTTGTCCATCCACAATTCCTACGTATTGTTAAGAGTAACATTTATCATCACTTTCAATCTGAAAGTGAGAGTGTGCTTGGGCTCACAGTAGAACAGGGGTCACGTATTCAGCTTGCAGATAACTGCATTTATTATGTTTTCTTCCTATTCATTATCTTTACCATATAGACACCATAGGTTACATTTACGATTTTGGGTTTAATAGTTCTTGAGCACCCGCTTTAAAGGAGGGGTATGGATATCCTCTAGGGTTCCTATAGTGTACAAGGGTATCTTCGGTTAATATTAACCGACCACGAGAGTCCCTACTTTATGGTAGAGAATAAGAAAGAGAAAGGCTTTTGAGAGCCTAAGGTTGCCATAGGTGAGCATGTACACGAGTACCAATGAATCTGCACACTTACATCCATGGGGTGCCCGAACTACTTAGCAGTAGTCGGGTTACATCGTAAGGATATGAAATTTCCACAATAATAATTCCAGTTTTTGTTGAGTTTTGGGAGCTTGGCTTTAGCTGTTATACAACTATCTATTAACTTTGATAACATCAATGTGATTCTCCGGGAGACAATCGCATAAATATTCCCATATACCGGGAATAATAGAGTGTGTACCCAATACGGTTTTAATTCAATAGCACCATGTCTAGAATGTTACTATATCACGTAGAAATATTTAAGGCATGATGAGTGTCTAAGGATCACAAGTATCACCATGATGCCTATAATTATGGAATCAAAATTGACCGTAGACGTGCATGTATCTTTGTAAAGATGACCAAGTAACGAGTCATCGAATCAAGATTCCCCATCAACGGAGTATCCCGTAGGGTTGGAACGTAGCCATGCTCTACTACCGTTTCATAAGGATAACGTTAATGGAAACAACGAGAAGTAATCATTTCCCATTCTAGTGAACTTTTATGAACCAGTTGGTATTTAGTCTGATAAAATGTTGTATCGTTTAAATCTCCGACGTTTGTACCTTATAGTTTATGTTAATGAAATAATTTTTTCCGTTTAAGGGGGTACCAATTGTGTACTTTTCATCCTTATCTGGGTGAGGTGGCACAGTTCACAAGATGGTTTATAACCACTTGACTGTCTCGGTCTCGTTGTTTTTCGAGTCCGACTCGGACTTGGTATGATCTGCACCGTATATGAGTATTGAAAGATATGATACTTTCCCACCTTGGCACCTCCACCATCTAAATCACCGATTAAAGGTAAGGGTTTCGTCGAGTTCGCTCACTCAAAACCATCTCGGTTTAGATTGGGAAAATCGTGTGTTTCTATAAACCCATGGGCTAAAGGCCGAATTCATCGTCACCCTAGTTCCGATAAGGATAGTTGACCAATGAATCTGAATTTTTTTTCCCGTTAATCTCCTATCCGTAATAATGTGATTCAAGAAAAGAAGACCCGGCTCCCGGGTTGGTCAAGACTAGGGTCGTTGAGTTTCTCGCCCCTTTGTCTTAGGGTTAATCAGTTCTGTTCTTCACTAGGGCAGGGAAGGAATACGTGCTGCCGGGAAATGTAGTAACATCCAGCCAAGCACCGATTTACACTTCGGTCATTTGGTTTACTTGGTATCATACATCGAGGTATCTATAATTCGTATCATATGTTACATAACGTTCCAATTTTGACGAGAATTAGTTGTAGCGTCAAAGTTCTATTCTTATTTTAGGCATATAATATTTGCTTATCAAAGGAATTCCCCCTCTGGATGGACATGATATCCGAGGGACGTATTCGGAAGATTCACTAGTCCTTTCATCTGGAATGATTGGGACTACTGGATTTATGGTTTAGCTTTCCCCAGGTGGGTTCAGCGCGCAAAAGACACCAATTACGACATTCGGACGACTCATGATCATTCCTTTCGATGAGAGTTTGGTTTTGAGCATGTTACTTCATGCGGGGTAGTTCTTAATTCTTGGAATTAGGGGGCACAAATACACATTTATATATATATATATATATATATATATATATATATATATATATATTTATCATACTTGAGATTTCTCCCGTTCTTGTTTTTGTAGGTAGCATAAGAATTCATGACTCAAAAAATCGGGTATCTCGGTAACATCGTGTTTCACGATTACTCATTTAGATCAACTAAAATGAAACTCAATTGAAGGTACCCACCTGTCTAAGGCCCATGTGGGGTGTTTCAACAATGTTCCGCTGATTTAGAGAATTTACTCATCATATACTCACAAGGACAAGCAACACCGTTTAACGTATAACTCTTGGTTATGATAGTAGGGTATCGTGCACTTTGTATTCAATCGACGGATGAAAGTCAGGGTATCTCATGCATCATTCTCCTACACATGTAGGAGACCGTTACTAAAAAACACCTTTACAACGGTCCGAAGGGAATTTCGATTGTCCCCTATGTATCGTGAATAACATCGTGTATAAATATTTAGACTCCTCGAACATTTCAAGGAAGAGGATAAGACATAGGGTGTTTCCGGGTATTCTTATCATAGAGTTGGGGAGTCAATATGTTTTATAGACATATAAGTATCTGAGTTGGTCCCTACTCAGGACCACTTGCATGGTCGTCGTAGGTATCGTGACGCGAAGAGCCTTAATCGAAAGGAATCAAAGAACCATGTATCCCCTTATGTGATTTCTATAATGAATGCACCGCCCTCATACGGGTGATATTGATGCAAGACTTAGTGTCTCAGGGGTACGGAAAGTGAAAGAATTAGGTCATGACCCCGTGTATATAGAGCTTGGGCGTCATTCCATTTCGTCCGGGTTCCGCAGTACCATTCCTTCTCATGGTTGTTTTGTCACCCTGCTTAGGAATGGTAATATTCTGCCGACTACTCTTGCTACCATTATCGAGATGAATACCTAGTATGGTCGTCACAAAAATATTACCGAAAAAGGACCGGAAGGACCGGTGGTCTAGAGTTTGCAGGTTTAGATAAGAATTGTCACATAAGTTAGTCATCGGATTACTATACTCGAATACTACTCAATGGTGACCTCGGCCTTTACTGGAACGTTTTTACTAAGTTATGGCAGGCTTAAAACAAAGGATCGTTTAATATATAAAAATTTTATATGATTATTTTAAATACCGTCCTACGAATAAATATATATATATATATTTATATGAAATAATCCTCCGACGAGAAATTCGCTTGATGTCCTTTTGTTTATTAAATATACATTAAGAAGTAGCTTCGTTACGGGTCCTTCGTATCGCTCATTCATCATTACTTGGGGTTACTGGGGATTTACCTTGTATTAATTTGAACTACATCGATAGAATTCAAGGTTGTATGCCACTTGGTTTTATTACCGATATACCTGTCATAATTACATAGGAAGCTAACGTACCGCAACATGGCTGTACATTGATTAAAAGGATAGGGTGTATCAAATTAGTAATTACATGCACCGGACCTTAACGCGTTCCATCAGTGTTAGTAAGGTGAATTGAATTTATTTGAAAAAATTAAATCGGATTACTTTATGATTATAGTTTTCTTACTTCGCACTGGGGTTACATCACCCTTAACCGAGATTTACCAAATTGACCCTTGGATTGGACCGCGGATAATGTTGTATATTTATAAATAAACGTATGCATGTGAGTGTCTGGTTCATACGAAGTATTAACGGTTACGAGGAATATGGACAAAAATGTTTTCGCCTTCACGAGTCTTATTACAATCAGATCCGCATCCACACAACTCCTTGCCGAACTTTGATTATATCAGATAAGTTTCTCCATTTATGTGTTACCCGAAAATTTCCTTGGGTTATCAATACCGATGCTAATTACGTGTCCTTACTAAGAATTAGAGATTGTATCACTAGCAAACAATAGCTAGTAAAGGGAATATATGCTTCAACCAAATAGCTTCATAGACGACGGTCGGCGACGTAAGTATAGTTTGTTTGTCGTAACATAATGATTTCGAATATATGACTGTACGTTCTAGCAAATCCCGCCAAAAGAAATAAATTATGCTGAATTGTCTTACAAGAGACAAAAAACATTGTTACCTTTCATGAAGCAAACATAGGGTAAATCGAGCTGGGTAAGTTATCACCGGCTATACCCAAAGTGTTAGGTACAGAGTACTACCAGGGTGTAGTACCCCTAGAAAGTCGTACTACGAATTCGAAAAAGAACCTTCCCAGGATTAACCCAAAGGTTATTATATGACGACCCAAACTACCTTTTATTTAAAATCACCGCATAGGTGTATAGATCTCGTAGTTACGACAATTGTGGCATCATATATCGCATCAAATAGGGTCGAAAACTCAACACTGCATGCCCAAAACATAATCGAACGAATCGCAACATGAAACCCGTCTGCCCTAAGTAATGGTACCTTGATAATGTAGCCGGGTGTTTATATACAAGAACACTGCAACATATCCACCACACCAATATACATGATCAATGTTCCGTTCACCAAGATATTCGGGCCTCATATTACTTTCCACGAATAACCAACTGAAATCCAAAACATTCATTAATCGTAAAGAACACAATGTAACCGACGGTCACACGAAACGAGGTTCCACAATGCAAAGCGTTTCAAAGGAATCTGTATAATCACTTTTATACCTAATGGAACCGAATGACAACGTGACGGGTAACTTTTTCACGCACTCCATGCCATCTCCATAACCCAGAGATCACTAAACTTATACATAACATATATCGGGACATGTGCTAAGGAGTACCACTAAGCATCATAGTATTACACGATGTGAAGGCTAAAACCAATATCATAAGCAGAAGAGGCAGCATGCGAACAATCAAATGAATCGTTGATCCAAGGATGAGAAAGTTTCGTAAAATGTTTAAATTCTGCGATTGTATAACAATCGGATGTGAATCAAAGAGAAGCGGAGTAAGGATCTGTACAAGTCCTCCCACTTTATTAGAACGACCTGCTTGTTCTTTGTGTATCTATGTTCTTTTTTAAGTGTCATTCTGGTGTGTAATCGTCATTATAGTAATTATAAGGATAGAGTTGGTGAGATCGTATTGCAATAAAGACTTGAGTTCTCACATCATAACGTATATGTAACAACTGTATGAGTGATAGGAATCCAATTCTAGTGGGCATTAGTTATGTGAGCAGTAGGAATGTGGAATGGACTGTAATGCCAGTTTTCTGCCTACCCCGAAGGCATATGTAGTAACGTATCATCCACCAATCCCAATTTATGTATCAATTCATGCACAAACATCCACACACTATCACCTTGGTACACGTATGCATCACTCCATGTATTTAGGTGTGTTTATTACCATGACTTTCCCAACACTGCCTCGTATGAGCGAGTCTATTATTACGTTCCGGAACATAATAACCCACTTGCCCTACAAGGCCATACTGGTACTTGCCAATAGGATACTTTACAGCGTTCGCTAAGTACTTTTAGTTGAGGTTAATTTTTCCTATGATGTGCACTAAAGTCCGAGCTTGTAGTTATAGTCTAGGTTTCCTTAAAGGTACCTAATTCTCTATAACCAATGGCTCTGATACCATCTTCTGTCGCACCCCAATCTACAGCGAAAGAAAACACGAGATGCAACAGACACCTCTGGTACAAGCTCATTGTTTATAAATACACTACATTTTATTAATTACCAAAATGCTGATTACATACTATATGTATGTTACAACTGCCTGTTCCCACGAACCACATAAGTCTTCTAAGCCGCATGCATCTATATCAGTATTTGTCTATAAACACGTCTTCAACCACATATCCAGATCACCTTAGTCTCAAGTTACCTGAAATGCATGTTAGTTTTATAAATGGTCAGCTAAACGAGGCGGTGAGTTTCACTGGTTTGGTTGTTTCGTAGCAAAATGCTTTAACAAGTTTGATTGCACAAGTCACAGACCGTAGATGGAATTACACGAGTGTACAAGTGAAACCTTGACTGTTTTAACCACACCGTGTCACCACAGACACTTTGGTATACCTAGGGCCGTGTCACCATAGGCACCTCAGCCCGCCGGCCCGGGTATCGCAGACAACTCCTGCCAACCAATTGCGTCACGTGTAGTTCAACGCCCCAATGTAGTAATGCCTAACAACACCTTCTAATTTGTCAATGAAAGATGACAACTTGAAATGCATCCAAGCCAGACTGTTCTTCAAAACCACCAGGTAAGTTGTTACTCCCCCTCAGGAAGAGCATCGGCCAACTTATCTATCTGCTCTTCGGTAGTTTTCTAAATATTGTGCCTTTGCATTTGGACCATTAGATGACAATATCTGTCGATCATTTTCTTCATGGTCTCTCCTTTGATCATTGTGAAGATGTCGAATTGTTTCTTGATTAAGGCTTTTTTGCTCTTGATCATCTCATCGCTTCCCTGATATTTATCATAAAGAGCCTGCCACATTCTTGTGAAGTTTAACATTCTGGTAGTAGAATCAAGATATCTTCCTTCACAGATTGTTGTATCAAACTGATCATTTTCTTTTTAGCAACGTACCCATCTTTATCCGCTGGTGTAAACTTAACCAAAGCGAGATCTTGATCACGTTCGTCTTTTGGCCACTTTTATCCGGTTTCTACCGCGCCCCAGCTGTGGAATTGATTAGCTTGGACCCAGTTTACAAACTTCTCCTTCCACCCTTCGAACTCGTCCATGCTCATTAGCTTCGCGGTTTTGTAGTAGTTCCCATTTTGTTATCCAGGTTCAGCTGGTTAAAAGCGTTAGCATTAGCATTTGCATTAGATGTTGAAGCCATTGGTAAAGCGAACGAGTTATGGAAATCTCCATCTTGGCAATCTGAAAGATTAACTGAAAGCACGATAAAAAATACACGAAAACCGATTAGTAAACTGATAAGTTCGGTCGAACTTGTAAGAAAAACATATTTTGATTTCAATTTCAACAAGTTCGGGCGAACTTGTATGAAATCTTCAAGCTTTTTACAAACAATCAAGTTCGGGCGAACTTGTTGTTAGTTTTTGAGAAATTTTCAAGTTTTAACTAAGTTCTGGCGAACTTAGTATGTGATTTTGAAAATTTTCGAAGGATTATCTCCACTTCGGGCGAACTTAGCAAAAATTTCAAGAAAAATGATCTAGTTCGGTCGAACTTGGTCAAATTTTCCTAAAAAACTGAACAACTTCAGGCGAAGATGATAAAAATCAACAGAATTTGATGATTTTTATTCAAGTTCGAGCGAACTTGTAGTGTTAGTTCGGGCGAAGTTGGTTTGCAAAACTTGGTTTTTTGACAATTTCGACAAGAATTCGTTTGTTTTTGATTCTCAAACTTTCAGGGGGTTGTAATTATGGGATTATCTATGACATGTTCAACTTTTAGCCAATTTTATCCATGAATTCTTCAATTTTGTGAAAAAGTTAAGAAAAATGGTAGAAATGATTAAATAGAATGATTCTTGTGTTGATTTAAGCAAATTCAGGTATCCATGCTCTGATACCATTTGATAGGACCGTCTTCCTCTGCTCGGGAACCTAAATTTGTATCTATTGTCCATATATGCGGAATTTATATGACAAGTTTAATCAAATACACAAGAATTACAGTTTAATCGTCAGTTTATTAAGTCCAAAGATACTACAACTCGAAATCCAAACTCACAGAGCTTCGACGTAGAAGTCGCAAAGTTGTTACAATGAAAGAACCATGACCACCAATATATAGACAAGCAAGTTCGCTCGAAGCTAGTCCTGGCTAGATCAAGTTCGGCCGAACGTGATCAGCCGACTATAACTTCGGCCGAACTTGTTGATTACAACGTAAATACTTCGTCAAATCTAACATTTCAAGCTCTGAACATACAGACTCGATCCAAGACCTAGACAATAGACATCATGTATCAACAGTTATTCCTTATTCAACTATGCTCACAAATATGTACTTGGTTGCGTTCAAAGGTCAACCAAACGGGTCAGATTCGAAAGTCAAAGCGGTGGTCAAAACCGCTCGACAAACGATCCTAAACAAGCAGTAAGCTAAAAGTGACGAGTTAGACATGGTTTGACATGTCTAACTAAGTTATAAAGGTGTTTTAACATCAAAACAAACTTTTTGGTACCCAAAACAGTTTCGTAGTATAGTGCACATTTATCGCATTATTGACCGAGACTTTGACTCGCCATAATGACTACTAAACGTGGAAATCAGTAGGCATGATCACTAAGGACCATAACCATCATGATCACGATCACATTGCAAAGTTCAATTGAACTTTGTTTTAACCAATTCATTGTCAGAATTGAATGTCAAACTGAAAGTCAAACAGTTTCATTTTTAGCTCAAATATACTAAAAGAATTGAACAAGATCTGAATGAAACACTTACACACACTCCAGGAGATCCTTAGAACTCGGAAGATGATCTCCAAATGGTTGCAACTTCAGATAATAGCAGATGAGAGCAAGGATGAGGATTGCAAAGGTTCAAATGGCTAGAACCCCATGCTATTTATAGATGAACTAGAGTTACAAGATAAATTCATGTGTCCATGAGTCATCAATGAGTTGGATTAGTGTCATAACACATGTTAGATGCAGGAGAATCGGTGGCAAGTTCGTATGCTTAATCAAAAAGAGAGTTACCCAACTGCTAAAAACAAAACTGATGTGCTGGAGCACCCTTACGGACCGTATGGTCCATATGCTTACGGTCCGTAAGCATTGGTGCTGGGCACAAGTTTCATGATATGGAGAACAGGCCCATGAACTTGATTTGTCGCGTTTTGGCACTTCTAACACTTGTTAACCTTAATTTCAAGCTTCATAAGGATGATAAAGCATAGGGAACTTGAAATATGTTCAAAAATGTACCGGGTGTGGGTTCGTTTGGTCGTACGGTTGCGTATAATTACGACGAAAATCGTAATGATCGCGTGCATGGTCGTAAACACATAACGAATGATATTTTGCATTCCAATCATTCAAATACAAGATTTTAATGATTAATAAAAATTTTCGATGTGCGTACATGTCCCGGATTAAGAAATATGCGAATCGGCATAGTTTCACAGAATTTGCAATATAGCCCCTGAAGTTACAAAAGCGTGATTTTGACATACCGAACCCTTCAAAACTTATTTCTATGTTATGTAAAGGTTATTTAAGGTATGTTAAGCTTGTGACCTTTTTCCGGAGTGTACGTCGCGTTAAACTAATTACGTTTACGTATCAGTTTGCGATTTCACTTCTAGAAGTCATTCGAGAGTTTGTTATCGTGTAATAATCGAATATGTGTAATTGTCATGATAAATAAACAAAACTCATAAATAAAACACAAAATTTCATTAATTGATAACTTGTTTTGGAATTGTTACTTGATCAAATAACCACAAATGTCACACTCATGGGGAGCAAACAGGGCCACTACAACTGAAGAATCAGGAATCTTCACAGATAATCCTGTAACAGTTGTTCCTGATTACTACAAGCCTATGATGCATTTGTTGGAGCATAATGTGGAGGAAGGTGAATATGTTCATAATTACTCAAAAGAAGAACTTGCTAAGATGTTAGAGATTGATGAGAGTTCAATTGAATTTATTTCTAAGAAGAGTTGGTGAATATAAGCACTTTTGAGCCGAATAGTTATGTGTACAAGCAAGTGCCTGAAGCAGATGATTATGATCGTGTGATTATTGAAGACGCTTCAGATGATAAAGTTGAAAAGTATTCTTGAGCTGACACAAATAGTTTTCCAATGTTTGAAGAAATTATGAGTCAAGTTGATCAAGATTTATTGAAACCAAAGATTGATGAAAGAGCGGCAATATTCCAAAGCGTATGACAAAAGAAGAAATTGCTGAAGCGAAGAAATCTTGGTTTAAAGAGATGCCGAAAGAAAGAAAGTTTAAACGTCCGTTAGCATTCTTTATACGAGATAAAGAAAAGTCACTTGGAGATATTCTAAGTTAGGGAAGGCTCAGAGAACCTAATGTCTGTGCTATAAAAAGGGAGTTCGGTGTTCAATATTTCCCATATCTAAATGACCTGAAGAGTTTGTCGTTCTGGGATATAGAAGAGCTGGTGCAGACAAGAAAAAATCAACTATCAGATGAAGTTTAATGATCAATGTCTGTGGAAAGTTACTAAGTTTGAAGCGATGCATGGTTTAAATCACTGGAAACCATTTATCCCTAAACGTAGAATAGAGATCAACAAGGTAACAAAAGAGAAGGATGTTACATTGGTGATGAAAAGACCAAGAACAATGAAGAATATGCCGTTGGTATACATTGAACAAGATTTTCAATGGTGGCTAGTGGATCCCGAGACATGTGAAGTTGTATCATTCTACGAGTTGAAGAAAACTGGGATGTCACCAAAGAATTAACTCCAAAACTGATTGAACGAAGAAGGATTTGGGGTTTATGGAGGACAATTAGAGTACTAGACCCGATGTGGCTAGTCAATTGTTCGAAAGAAGAGGTGAAATGCTTGTTCTTTAAAAAGATTTGTTATGATAAACGTGAAGAGACTCAAGCGAAGCAATACCAGGGTGTAATCAATGTATGCTACGCACATGGTATTAATTTTGGTCATATGTGGGACTCTAAATGGCATGAACTTGAACGAGAAGCGTTTTTGAAAGAAGAGAAACGTTTGGAAGAGATTCACGAAAAAGGAAGAGAGGCACGTCTAAGAAGATTTCAATTTATGAAGTGAGCACCTCCTACGGATCTAACACCCGTTCCATCATAAGAAAGATGCAGGAAGCCTTACAAGAACTTCTTTGGGCGAAGATGAAAATTTTGAAGACTGATCAAGACGACGACAACATTCAAGGGGGAGTCTGTTGGTACATGATGTATATTGTCTATGTCTAGGATCGAGTCTAAGTTATTAGGGTTAATGCAAATGTTAACTTTATGTTTTGTTAGGATTGAAGTTCATACGAACATGATAATGTATTGTTCTAGTTCGTACGAAGTAGTACTTCGTACAAACTAGAACTTAGTTCTTTTGGTGTGAACTAGAATCTCTATAAATAGGCTAGCTTGGTTTCTCATTGTAATAGTTTTATGAGCTAGATGGTGGAGCTCTGTCAGTTTGTGAACTTGAATGTACACTTTGATCAATAAACTTACGTTTAAACTGAAAATCTTGTGTATATTGTCACTAATTCACATAAATTCTGCATACATGGATTAGATATAAACTTAGGCACCTTTGCTAAGGAATTTAACGGTTCTACAATTTTGATGAGACCTTTCCAATCAAGAATGTGAAAGATGATCACATGGATAAAGTTTTCAAACTTGTAGAAGTAAAATTAGAAGATCTTGATAAAAATCTGACAAAGTTTTATTCAAAATTCAAAAAAATTTTCAACAATTATCAAAGAAAAGGTAGGGATTTTCCTGAGATGAAAAAGAAGGTTTGGGTTTTCAAACAAAGAAAAATAACAAAAATCTTCCAAATCAAAATTATAACAATAAGAAAATGGAATTTGTTTCTAGAACTAACATGGTTGTTGAAAAAGAAATAATTGTTAAACAATAAATGATGAGTTTAAGAAAGAGAAAGAACTCTATGAACAGAAGTTAGATTCATGTGCTAGATATGATGGCAGAAGATGTTTCAAATGCAACGAAGTTGGGCATATTGCACGACGTTGTTTGCAAACGAATCCAATATCTACTTATGGTGAAAGGAAATTCACAGATAATATAAATAAGAAATCACCAAATTTTGCATCAACAAAAATTTTGAAAAGGAAAACTGAAACTGAGAATCTGGTAATCGATTTTGTACCAAAAAATGATACTGGTGATTCGTCAGTTAAAGTTGAAAAGAAAGAATCAACATTTTATCCTAAGAAGGCGAATTTGAGTCAACAAAGATGGGTGGTTAGGGCCAAATCATCTTCTGTGGAATCCAAACAAGCTGATTCAACCAAGGAAAAGGAAAAAGTTGAACACGCAAATACGAGTGAGTGTGTAAAACTTGAGGAAGTTGAAAACCGATAAAAATTGACAATGCAAAATATTTTCCCAAACTTACAAAGGTAAAAAAGATTGTTGATGAGTGTTTTGATGGTGAGGATGAATATAAATTAGAAAATGATTACAAAGATGTTTATCCAACCCCCAAGACCAAAAAGGGTTGGGTTTCTCTCTTTAACTAGATTCTCTATTGTGTGTGTAGGGGCTTCCTGTAACACCCCAAAAATGTCATAGCGGAAATACAAACGTAATGGTGACGAAAGTTGGTGCCTATAAATATCTTGTTGAATGATGCTTTATTAATGCTGGACATTTAACTTAAATAAAATATAGTTTTTAAAACATAAAGTTTAAAAGTACGTCACAACCACATCACAGTTAAGTTGTTTTGATCCTTATGGATCTTATTACATAGGTCCCAAAGTTTTAAAAGTTTGTCCAAAACATTCTTAAAACAACCATGCATCAACAACCACAAGATACGCCATAATTCCCTAAGCCATGCTCAAGTACCTGAAGAAGACATTAAAATCAAGTGTCAACACAAAGGAGGGTGAGTCCACGTATTCAAATTTAAAACAATTTGATCCAAGGAAAACTTTCATATATGTGTTTATAATTAAACATCCATATAAATTTTAGAAAGTCTATTTAATTTCCTCCAAAAAAATCAAAGTGTCAGTCATCACCAGCGTTCCCTAAACAATAGCGATATCCCCGACTTGTTCCGAAAGTTTACACATATTATACTAATAGCATCAAGTGTTCAGACTCGTATGTTTGCAAGATAATACGAACTACATATTGACAATAAGGACATAATCAACGCTAGACAATCACAAAATTTAGAATTCGTCACTTGACATGATACGGAGCTACCGGTTATGACGGGGTGGTCAACCCGATAGATGTATCAACAATTCCACACATATCGATATTAGTTATTAACTGGCTAATTTCGCGCTATGTGCCCGTAGTGGGTCACTTAAGGTGCCAACCTTATGAACAATATATATATATATATCCTACTAAAATGATAAATTTAGTATAACGAGTTGTACAAATTTCCCCGAAGTCCCCACCGAAACATAAGCCTAATACCCGATACTTACTCTCTTGAGGCTGAGCGAATTCGTTACAAGTTTAGATTTAAGCAATTTTAAATCTACACGGTCGCTTTCTCTTAGGCACCGTATAAACACCTGTTTCTCCCCGAAACACATATTCACATTTATCCAAAATTCATTTCTCCCCGAAACATATTTATATCCAAATCCATATATTTTCCATGAAAATATATTCATAGTTTAATAAAAGGTATATTTTATACAAAACTGTATACTTATCCTTTTAAGGTGTGTTCTTCCCCCAAAACAGTTATAAAACAGTAAAAACAGGGGCGTAGTGGCACTCACCTTTGGGTGCGTAATAAATAGCGCAATCCCTCAATTGTTTCTACACATCCTAATATATGTAGGAAGGATTCATCAAATAATATATCACAAAATTCCTAAGTTTCTCCAAATCTTGGAATTTTCGCGTAACTTTGAGATTTTCTCGAAAAGTCATCATTTTTTTTATGTTGGCATTTTAATATATATACGAGTTCATATACATATATTTTAAGATTTTGATACTTGAACGATTTTATTTGTGACCCTTAATATTTTATGCCCATTATCACTCCCGTTTATATGTACTATATATCTACGATTTGCGCGTCATAATATATATACAAAAACATACACAAATATTCAATATCGTAATGTGCGAAAACTCGTTAACGTATACATTTATCATTTTTAAAGCATGCATACATAAAATAATGTCACACCCCGATTTGCGACGGAAAAAAACGCGGGATGCAACAGACACCTCTGGTACAAGCAAATTGTTTATAAAGACACTACATTTTACTCATTACCAAATGTTGTTTACATACTACATGTATGTTACAACTGCGTGTTCCCACGAATCACATAGTCTTCTAAGCCGCATGCGTCTATATCAGTATTCGTCTATAAACACGTCTTGAACAACATACACGGATCACACCTGTCTCAAGTTACCTGAAAAACATGTTACAATTTGGAAAACATCAACTACAAATAGTTGGCGAGTTTCACTGTTTTGGTTGTTTCATAGCAAAATGTGTTAACAAGTTTAATTGCATGTATCACAGATCACATATGAAATTGCACGAGTTCACAAGTGAAACCTTGACCACAATAATCGTGTCGTGTCACGTTCGACACCTCAGCACACCGGGCCATGTCACGTTCGACACCTCAGCCCACCGACTGCGTCACGTGCAGTTCAACGCCCCATCAGTAGTTATGCCTAACAACATAACATAGTTTAGGACGCGTGCAGTTGCCTGGCTGCTGACACACCGGTCCGACGGCAACTGGGTTTGTCAGACCAATAGTACTATCCACTGCCCAGGGCTAATGTTAATAACTTGCATTGGGGATAGTTCGTGTGTTAGGTAATGCACATCATCACAAGTTGGTGCAATTAACACAGTTTGTAACATGCAATTCACCCTGTAAAAACACTAAAACAATTTAAAAGTGGGGGAGTGAAACTCACAGTGAAAGTAGTAGTATCAGTCAAAAAGTGATTATTTAACTGGATCAGCTTTAATAGCACGCATGGAAGTAGGGACTCAAATCAACATCAAAGTTGGTAATGGTTATAACTTGGACCTGGTTATGACTTTTCACCCCGGATTGAACCAATAGGATACTGGTACGGTGATGGATGTCAGGGTAATATCAGTTTTTAGTTTGGCTTCTAGGAAATAGTTCGCATGCCAGCCAAAGTCAGTTGTTTGACATGTTCGTATAATGGTACGAGAATACCAATAGTATCAACATGTTGTCATTTAAGAAAGATTAACTTTTCATTAAGGAAGTTTGGGTGTTTGGGGAGTCTAAGTTGCCCAAAATTGAGTTTCCGCTTTCGCCATCGGGGATTCTCCCGAACTGGCATTGGACACGTCCCAAGTCTCCAATCGACCCTGGAATCTCCCGGAATACTTTCGGTGTTCCAACTATAGTAAATGTTGGGTTCGGACAGTTCCCGGTTCCGGCAAGTTCGTTACACAATAAAAAATTTTAAATTTTTATACAATTCAGTAAAAATATATAGATTATGAGAAAAATAATTCGGGAATTTATTTATCCATTTTAACTCTCAAATAAATTATTTGTAAAACAATATTTAACCAAATAGTTTACATTGCTTATCATTCGATGTCAAAAAAATCCCAAAATATTCCAGAAAGCTCCTTATATGCCCAGGAACTCCCTGTAAAATTTGGGACTTTTCCGATTTCGTTTCGGTGTGTTTCTTGCTCCCAAAAACGCGGATTTTTAATCCTAATAAAAATTCAACCACTGGACTCTCAAACTTCCTGGAACATTCCCTATTTGTTCCTTGGTGTTCATGTAAATTTTGGTGATTTATCGACTACGTTCGCTATTTTTTATGAATTTCTTTGGGTAAAAGAGTCAAAAATTCGCCAAAAATCATAAAATTCCAAAAATTCTAACATTTTACGTGGACATTCCTGTCAATATCCTACATCACCACACCAATTTTAGGTCAATCCAAGCATTACAGACCAAGTATAGTCCCAACAATATTCTGCCTATGCTAATCGAAGGTTTCGTGTGTTATACCTAGCGCAAGCTCTGTTCCCGTGTGTTTTCCTCGAGTCCAGAAGTGTGTGGGTGCTATAGTTAGTACCTACACATCAAGCACAATCCTAACATGCCATAACCCATGTCAATCAAGCCTTGTTGCACTGTTTTTCAGTCAATCACTTTGTTATTCACTTTTGTTCGATTAGGGGGCGATTAGGGTATCAAAAGCTGAAGTTTTGTGATCTTGGCTGTCATATATCATCATGGAATCCCTAAAGTATTCTTATTCAGCCAAGAACCATGTTTCAATCATCCATTAACATTGATTAAAAAGAGTTTTCATAGTCTAGTTCATGTTTAATCAAGAAAACTTCATCAAAACATTAATAAACTTGAAAAATACATTTAATTTGGCTGAATTTTGGTGATGATTAGCTGGGTTTTTGAGGGTTATGAGCAGATTTGAGGTGAAAGATGATGGAAATAATGAAAAAAATTATACATATATATATATATAAGGGGGGGTCGCAAGGTAGGGTACCCCTACCCCACCCCCTGCTTTGTCGTGCTTTGTTTTTCACGTTAAAAAGTTGATGTCTATCTTCGTTCTCGCGTTTAGGTTCATTTTCGGGTCCCACACGCGTCCCCGATTTGCCAAACGGGTTCCTTTTTTCGCGTTTTTAGTGTTAAAAGAGTCGGTTTTAAAAACCGTGCATAAGCGTCTCAAAACCCGAACCCGGTTATGTTTTAATCATAATGGCCTCCTATTAGGGTAGTTTAAGTGTCTTTCGGCTTGATTGACCGTTTGTTGCATGTTGGTTGTCTTTCATTGCTCTCAAAACGAAGGCGTTTACCTAACCGGGAAATTCCTCGTTTTGCATGCTCATTCTCCGAATGTCTTCGAATCTTATGTCATGGTCGATGTTCCCTGAACTCAGAATCTTAAATAGCCCTACCGATGGCCTAATAATCATCGTTAAATGTTTAATGTGCTGTTAAACGGAAAGCCCCCGTTTAACATGTTTGCAACGGACTGGGATACCAACTTCGCACCGTTGGCCCCTGTGAATCTTATGTCTATCTTAACATGCTCTAGGATTCATCAGAGACCTAATCGGTATCGTTTTACAAAGCATCTAAGTTGCACCCCTAATTAGGGTTTACGCGTAGCTACGGTTTTATTTCTAACCGAAGCTGTGGAATGGGTATGGTGTATCTGATTTCCTCAGGACTGTGGCAAACCTCAGCCACACCGTATAAGTCATATGTTTACTAATACGTATTCCTATAGTCGTCAACTCATTCATGACTCTGTCTTGCCATGTAGGTGACGCATAGCGTCAACTTAACATTTTTCGTATTTACCATGCATATACTCCTATTATAGTCGGTGTAATATGTTCCAGAATTCGTATCATCACATGTAATCACAACAAGTATCATGATATACATATCATGTCCGGCTACCGCAGACTTGTACTGATCAAAGTTTACCGGGATTTTTCACAGTTATCACAGTCTCCCCCAATTAAAAGAATTTCGTCCTCAAAATTCCGTTAAGTAATCCGTTGGAAAGCTCAATATTTATATTTGTGTCAGTCATCTGACAGAAAAGTATGTTTTCACTTTTCGTTTAGTATCATTACCGTACGGGGATGATAATTGTGCTACATAGTAGCGGTGTAATTTGTCCATCCACAATTCCTACATATTGTTAACAGTAACGTTTGTCATCACTTCCAATCTGAAAGTGAGAGTGTTGTTAGACTCATAGTAGAATAGGAGTCACGTATTCAGCTTGCAGATAACTATAATTCTTATGTTTTCTTCGCATTCATTATCTTCACCATTCAGACACCATAGGATACCCTCCCAGGGTTCATTGTGAACGTCGCACTGGTGAGCACCATGCTCCGCATGTTTGTGTAAAGGGAATAAATTTGGTTTCACTGAGTTGTAAGCGACAGTCTTCCCTTGCTGTCGTGTACGTGGGTATCTTCGGTTAATACTAACCGACCATGAGGTTTCCTACTCTATGGTAGAGAATAGGAAAGATAAAGGCTTTTGAGAGCCTAAGGCTGCCATAAGGCGATCATCTACAAGAGTAACAACGAATCTTTACACTTACATCAATGGTGTGCTCGAACTACTCACCGGTAGTCGGATTATGTCGTAAGGATATGAAATTTCTATACTAATAATTCAAGTTTGTGTTAAGTTTCGGGAGCTTGGCTCTAGCTGTTGTACCACTGTTTATGTCTTCTCCAGAAGGAAATAACTTAGTAACTTCGATAACATCGATGTGATTCTCGGGGAGATAATCGTATAAATATTCCCATATACCGGGAATGATAGAGTGTGTACTCAATGCGGTTTTTAATTCGAGTAATACCACGTCTAGAACGCTACTATATCACATAGAAATATTTAAGGCATGATGAGTGTCTAAAGATCACAAGTATCACCATGATGTCCCTAATTATGGAACCAGAATTGACCGTAGACGTGCTGGTAATTCTGTAAAAGATGACTAAGTAACGAGTCATCGAATAAAAATTCCCCATCAACGGAGTACCCCCCGCAGGGTTGGAACATAGCCACGCTCTACTAACGTTTCTTAAGGATATCGTTAATGGATAGGCAAATCCTGCCCATACTAGTTACAAGATGGTTTATCACCACTTGACCGTCTCGGTCTCGTGGTTTTTCGAGTCAAACTCGGACTTGGTATGATCTGAAACTTTATATGAGTATAGAAAGATATGATGCTTTCCATCTTGGCACCTTCGCCATCTAGATCATCGATTAAACATAAGGGTTTCATCGAGTTCACTCACGCACAACCATCTCGGTTTAGATTGGGGAATCATGTGGTTTTATGAAACCATGGCTAAAGCCCGAATCCATAATCCCCCTAGTTCCGATAGGGACAGTTGACCACTAAATCTGATATATTTTTTCCTTAGTCTCATCTCCGTAATAATGTGAACAAGAAAAGAAGACCCGGCCCCCGAGTTGGCCAAGACTAGGGTCGTTGAGTTTCTCAACCCTTTGTCTTAGGATTAGTCAGTTATGTTTCTCAATAGGGCAGGGAAGAAATATGTGATGTCGGGAAATGTAGTAACATAGATCCACAATCGCTCAGCAACCTCTTGAAATAACAAAAGCAGTTTTAAGAAAAGCTGAATGAAAACCATAATTAAGCGAGGTAAGCCTGACACTCTAATGGCTAGGATACGAATAGAGGTTATTAATGCCATTTTGCAGCCACTCGATGCATCCAACCAAGCACCGATTTACACTCTGGTCGTTTGGTTTGACTTGGTATCGCACATTGAGGTATCTACAATTCGTATCGTATGTTTAAGAAACTCTCCAAGTCCCGATGAATTTGGTGTTTTATTCTTATTTTAGGTATATAATACGTGCTTATCAAAGGAATTCCCCCTTTGGATGGACATGATATCCGAGGGATGTATTCAGAAGATTCATTAGTCAAAGGAATTCCCTTCATCTGGAATGATCGGGACTGCTAGATTTATGGTTTAGCTTTCCCCAGGTGGGTTCAGTGTGCAAAAGACACCAATTACGATATCCTGACGACACATGACTACTCCCTTTCAATGAGAGTTTGGTTGTGACCGTGTTATGTCACACCCTCAATTTCCACTTGCGGAGTTTTACCGCGAGGCGTGTGAACAAACCAGAATCTGAAACACTAGTACGTCGAACGACTCTATATGATTTGATTATACGTTTTCAAAAAATCATTTGTCGTAGATTTTATATTGTCTTAATTAGTTACCAATGTTTAGCGGAAGCATTAGTTTTTAAAGTTTAGCGGAAGCATAAAGTAAAGTAAAGGAACGGGCGCCAACATAAACGCCAAAACCAAAGAAAAACCCAAAACAATGTTTGTAAATGAGACTCGATAAAAGATGTCTTGATCAATGCAAGTGAGTGCACGTAGAGCTCCTAGCGTCCTGAGAAACATGTAAAGAAACAAGTGTCAACATTAAAGATGAGTGAGTTCACAGGTTTTCATAAATTCGTTTGTTCGGTTATGAGTTTGTTTCCCCAGTTATCCCTAACCCGGGATAACGATTTAGTTCCATTATTCCCAACCCGGAATAATAACGTTGTTGGTTCCATTATCCCTAACCCGGGATAATATTGCTGATGGTTCCATTATTCCTAACCCGGAATAATATTGTTGTTTGTTCCATTATTCCTAACCCGGAATAATATTGTTGATTGTTCCATTATTCCTAACCCGGAATAATATTGTTGATTCGTAATAAAGTTCAATGTTAACATATATAGGTAGCTAGCCTAAAGTTATGTCACGTAAGTGTTCGCGATCGAAGCTGACTGTTGTGCCTCCGTGTTGCCAGGCCTATCACTGACCATGGCGAAGTTAGGCCAAATTATTCACCCGTTGACCATACCCAGTCGGCTAGCGCGACTAGCTCGGATGGGGCTTGTCGGGCCCAATAGTACTACTTATAATTCCCCCGCTATTTAAACCCAATACTAACGATCTGAGAGATTGACGAGGACTTAAGTGATATAGCTGCTTAGTGACCATAACGTTACATTAACATTAACTTAGTTACCGAATAGTTATGTGACGTTAATTTCATATAACGTAAAGAGATTGAGTTGAAGAGTGTATACATGTTTCTCCCCCTGTTGTTTAAAACCGGATAAAATTAGGGGCCGTGAACTCACCTTTAGTTGCTCGGTTAGTGTAACACAGAAGTTGAAATGATGGGACCGCTAATTGCGTCCTAATAAACCAATTGATTCCAAGTCAGTGTGTGAACACACTAATACAAATTCTACACATAATTTACGCACAAAATGATACATACAATCAAAATTCCTAACACTCAAACATGCATGCAAGTATCCTCATGTGAACATAGTAATCAAAACAATTTATCATGAACATAATCCAATCCATGCAACACTTTGGTGCACACATTCACAAGTTATCAAATTTCAGCTTACATACTTATAATTCGTCTGTTTTCTAGGATTTTTATATAATAGTTCCAAAGTTCCAAAAATTCCAATTATTTCACAGCAGGTGAAAACTATACTGTAGAAATTTATATAAATTCTTCAAGTCCTAATACTTTACCAATTATCAATAAATATTAATATACTAGGCTGCAGTCAGATTCGTCGCTTTCTGACTGCAGTCCACGGAAGAATTTATTTAAAAATCACTGATCGTCCAATTAACAAAATTCCAGTGGGAGTTGCCCGGAAATTTCCATACCTAGTTTCTTTACAAATTTCATGATTCTACTCCCTACAGATTATAAAATCCAACTCGATAAACAACTAACAAAATTTCAGGATTTTCACAGCTTTAGTTACTGAACTTAATTGGCCACTTAAAAATATCAAACGACTTCAGAAAAATATGAATACAGCGCCATTAGGTTCGTTATTCAAATCTCTACGTTTTAGACTTCAGAAAATCCGTTTTTCGACAACTAACGACCGAGTTACAGCCAGTTGAAGTCGGCTGTAACTATCATTCAGCAAACTGTTTCAGCATTTTATCACAACTAATTTGCAATAACCGTCGATACAATGAACCTAAGCGATCAAGAACTGATTTTTCCAATCATAGATCAATACATATATCATATCCATGCAAACCCTAATCAACATCTCTAGTTTTTATAAACAAACACAGCCTATGATTTCTGATTTCGAACAAACATCACTTGCAAACATTATTAACAAATCGGCTAACATAACCTTGCATTCAAACATATAATCCGAATATGATCTTGCAAAGAAATATAATCCTAACCTTTAGTGACAAGATCAATGAGCCGTGAGTGAGATGAGGAACCGATGATCAAGGATGATTGCGACCGAGAAGATCCGTAACCGAGAAGGAAGTGTTGTTCGCGACCGGGAAGAAGGAGTAGGCTGTTTTGTGATCGAGGAGGTGAACAAGGGGCTGATCTCGATCGGTATGAAGAAGGAAGAGGCTGCTCGCGATCAATGAACAAGGGCTGCCGTCGGCTTCTTTCTCACTAGGGTTTCTTGTGTTGTGAAGAGAGCATGCATGTGTTTGTTTATATAGGCGCAAAGAGATAAGGGAAGGGAAGGGTTTACGGTTTGGGTTATTTGCTCGCGGCAGAGGGCTTTGGTGGGTCGGTTTGGGTTGTTTGCTCGCGACATGGTTTGGGTTTGATACTTGATCCTCAAGTTTAGTTCCTTGAGTCACAAGAAAAGAGGCCGGCTCGTGTCGCGGTTCAGCTCGATTCATTTGTTTATTTATTACGGCTATACATTATAACTAACATAAAACACGAACTCGGATATCACATAATAACGTAGCACATAATTTATTCGACAAGTATTGCGTTTAAGTTATCCGAAAAACCAGGGTGTCACATTATCCCCATGTTGAAAGAATTTTCGTCCCGAAAATTGAGTAAACGCGGTTTAGAATGTAGCGTACATGTTTAGAGTGCCACGCACAAAGAGTTAGTTCGTTTACGATGGTATGCGAAGTTACAAGAAGTTCCCAAGTGCCATGCACAAAGATTCCCAAGTGCCATGCACAAGGATTTAGTTTACAATGGTACGCGAAAGTATGAGAAATTTCCAGGTTGTCACATCATCCCCATGTTGAAAGAATTTTCGTCCCGAAAATTTAGTTACTGGTATCGTTAGTTTGCTGCTCAGTTGCGAAGAGGTGTGGGTATTTGCTTTTCATTTGGTCCTCTCTTTCCCACGTGAACTCCGGTCCACGCTTAGAGTCCCAACGAACCTTAATGATCGGAATCTTGCTGTGCCTTCGAGTCTTGATCTCACGATCCATGATCTCGATAGGCTGTTCCACAAAGTGTAGTTGTTCATCCACTTGGATCTCATCCAATGGAATGACTAGAGTTTCATCTGATAGACACTTCTTCAGATTTGACACGTGAAACACGTTGTGAACTCCACTGAGTTCGGCAGGAAGGTCTAATTGATAAGCTACGGGTCCAATACGTTTCAAGATTACAAACGGACCTACGTACCTTGGGTTTAGTTTGCCTCGTTTTCCAAAGCGGATTACACCCTTCCAGGGTGACACCTTCAGTAGGACGCGGTCGCCTACTTGAAATTCGAGCGGTTTGCGTCGTTGATCAGCGTTGCTTTTCTGTCGATCTCGTGCCGCCACCATGCGGTTTCTGATTTGTACAATCTTTTCAGTAGCCTCAAGTATTAACTCAGGGCCTGTGAGTTGACTGTCACCGACTTCTGCCCAACAGACCGGTGATCTACATTTACGACCGTATAATGCCTCAAACGGTGCTGCCGAAATACTCGTATGATAACTGTTGTTATATGAGAATTCCACTAAAGGCAGGTGAATTTCCCAACTATTCCCGAAGTCTACTACGCATGCCCTAAGCATGTCTTCCAAGGTTTGTATGGTCCTTTCGCTTTGACCATCAGTCTGAGGGTGATAGGCAGTGCTCATATCTAAGCGTGTGCCCAACGCTTTTTGGAGTGACTGCCAGAAGTTGGACGTGAAGCGAGCATCTCTGTCTGAGATGATGGACGTTGGCACTCCGTGCCGAGAAACTACTTCCTTAATGTAGATGCGAGTCAACTTCTCCATCTTATCTGTTTCTTTAATAGCTAGGAAGTGTGCGGACTTAGTTAAACGATCCACAATCACCCAGATGGTATCGCAACCACCCAAAGTTCACGGGAGTTTAGTGATGAAGTCCATTGAGATCTGATCCCATTTCCACACTAGGATCTCAGGTTGTTGGAGTAGCCCCGATGGCTTTTGATACTCTACCTTGACTTTTGCACAAGTCAAACACTTACCCACGTAGGTGGATATATCAGCTTTCATGTTGGGCCACCAATACACAGCTTTAAGGTCTTGATACATCTTATCCGAACCCGGATGGACAGAGTATCGGGATTTGTGAGCTTCGTCCATGACTAGTTCTCTGAGATTTCCGTAGAGAGGTACCCATATGCGATTCATGAAATACCGGGCTCCGTTGGGTTTTACTTCCCAATCGCGTTCCATTTTTCCCACCGATTCGGCCTTGTGTTTTCCTCCTTAACTGCTTCTAACTGGGCGTCGCGTATTTGTTCGGGTAGCCCCGAATGAATAGTGAGTTGTAATGCTCGTACACGACGAGGTTTCAAGTGTTCCTTCCTACTGAGGGCATCAGCTACCACATTAGCTTTACCCGGGTGATACCGAATGGCACACTCATAATCGTTCAAGAGTTCGACCCAGCGACGCTGTCGCATGTTCAACTCCTTCTGATCAAAGATGTGTTGGAGGCTCTTGTGGTCTGTAAAGATTGTGCACTTCGTTCCATAGAGGTAGTGTCTCCAAATCTTAAGTGCAAACACTACTGCTCCCAATTCCAGGTCATGTGTTGTGTAGTTTTTCTCGTGAACCTTCAACTGTCGGGACGCATACGCGATGGCCTTGTCGCGCTGCATGAGTACACATCCCAATCCCTGAATGGAAGCATCACAATATACTACAAAGTCATCTGTCCCTTTCAGCAAGGACAGAATGGGTGCACTGCAAAGTTTCTGCTTTAGCAATTGAAATGCTGCTTCCTGCTTGTCACCCCAAGCATACTTGATACCTTTCTGGGTGAGGGTAGTGAGCGGTTGTGCGATCTTTGAAAATCCCTCGATGAAGCGTCTGTAGTAACCAGCCAAACCCAAAAATTGGCGGATCTCTGTCGGTGTCCTGGGTGCTTCCCAGTTTTTGATGGCTTCAATCTTGGCAGGGTCTACGTGGATACCCTTTTCATTTACGATATGCCCAAGAAACTGAACTTCCCGAATCCAGAAATCACACTTTGAAAGCTTGGCATATAGCTTCTCCTGTTGAAGTAATCCTAGCAGTAATCGTAGATGTTCAGCATGTTCTTCTTCACTTTTAGAATAGATGAGTATGTCATCGATGAACACAATGACAAACTTGTAGAGGTATGGTTTACACACACGGTTCATGAGGTCCATGAACACTGCGGGTGCATTGGTGAGACCGAAGGGCATGACCAAGAACTCATAATGGCCATACCGAGTACGAAATGCCGTCTTGGCGATATCCTCCTCCCTGACGCGTAGCTGGTGGTAACCGGACCGTAGATCAATCTTGGAGTAGTAGCTTGACCCTTGAAGTTGGTCGAAGAGATCGTCGATGCGAGATAACGGGTATCGATTCTTGACAGTAACCTTGTTGAGTTCCCTGTAGTCGATGCACATGCGGAAGGTCCCGTCCTTCTTCTTGACAAAAAGGACTGGAGCTCCCCATGGCGAAGCGCTTGGTCGGATAAATCCCTTTTCTAACAGCTCCTGAAGTTGGGTCGACAACTCCTGCAGCTCGGCTGGAGCTAGGCGGTATGGAGCCTTGGCGATAGGAGTCGCATGGTTCGCCAATTCGATTTCAAACTCCAATTGTCGATGGGGTGGAAGACCAGGTAATTCCTCTGGGAATACATCGGAAAAATCACGGACGACAGGGATATCTTCTATACGTTTCTCGTCCTTAGGCTGTTCGGTAACCAGTGCGAGTAAAGCGAAGGAGTTCTTTCTCCGAAGATACTTCTGCGCTTGCATGTAAGAGATGATGTTGGTGACGGCGCCTGCCTTCTCGCCTTGCACCGTCAAGATTTCGTCTACGGATAGATTTTTCGAAGCAGAGGACTTCAGCTCGGGCGTTGGATAGCCAGTCCATTCCGACTACCACGTCAAAACTACCCAGGGTAGTTGTCATTAGATCAATAGTAAAGGTGTGGCCTGCGAGTTTGAGTTGACAGTCGGATACTATATGGGTCACATCTACGGATTTACCATCTGCTAGTTCTATGACATAAGGGGTCTCTAAGGGTTTAGGCGTGAGATTTAGGTTCTTCCTAAAAGACTCAGATATAAAGCTCCTATCCGCACCCGTATCAAAAAGCACAGTAGCAAAATGTTCATTAAGGGGAAACTTACCAGTGACCACGTTCGAGTCGTTTCTGGCCTCTCCGCGGCCCAACGTAAAAGCGCGACCTTTGGCACCTCCTGTGCCACCATTTCCATTATTGTTGTTGTTATTGTTGTTGTTGGCGGGCTGATTTTGGTGACCCCGGTGGCTGTTGTAATGATTGAACCGTTTCTGGTTCCCCTGTTGTGGCTGGGACGACGAAGACTGTCGAATAGACGAGTCTTCAAACTTTCTTTTATTATCAAGGGTAACTTCAGTTGTACCCCGAGCTGGCAACTTCTTTTGTTCCACCGCCTTATCAGTGAGTTTGTGCACCAATCGGATTGCTTGATGTTCAGTTGCAGGGTTACTAGCCATTACCATACCCTGAATCTCCGGAACCAGACCCCCAAGGTAAAACTCGAGTCGTTTCTCCACAGTGTTGGCCAGATCGGGACATAGAAATACCAAGTCATGATGTTTTGTTGTGTATGCCTCTATTTCAGATCCCACCATCTTGTGGTTCCATAAAGTTTGCTCCAACTGTTGCACTCTGTCTCGCGGACAGTACTCTTCTTTGATTAGGGCCTTAAACTCGGCCCAGGCCATTCCATTTGCAGCAATAAGTCCACGCGTTTGGACTTGTGCATTCCACCAAGTTAGTGCCCCATCTTCCAGTGTTGAGGCTGCATACTTGACCTTGTTGGCCTCTAGACAGTTGCACATTTCAAATACTGATTCAGATTTTTCGATCCAGCGGACCAGTCCAATGGGTCCTTCTGCCCCCGAGAATTTGCTTGGTTTCGTGTCCAGGAACATCTTGTAGGGGTTAAATCCCCCTCCTGCTGACAGAGGACAGGTAGTCAGCGAGGAATTTTACTAGCCCAACTATTAGATTTTCACATGAAAATTTAATAATGGTTACCTGCCGGTTGGTTCTGAACACCCGCTAGGGCTTCGTTCACGTGCTCTTGAATCATTGCAGCTAGTTCTTCGGGCGTCATGTTAAGGTTTCCACGTCGTCCAGTTGCCATTTAGATCTTCGAAAAACAACATAAACACACCCCGATAAGTCTATATATCCAATATAGTTATCCTACTTCGTACTTTAATAATTCTCAAGTTATATCAGCTCAAATATAAATAGTCAAAAGAAGTACTTGATTAAATAAAGTTCCAACGTCTTACAAAGTGCCAACCAAACATATGAATTCACTATAAAGTCTCAAGTTTAAACACAAGTGGGAAAATAAATAGACTGAAGGAAAGTAAATAAAATAAGCGAGACGTGTTAGTCGTCTACGTCTCCATCCCCAGATCACTATCGTTGCCGTCATCCTGCGCGGCATTTCCAGCTTCTACAGCTGGATCCTCCTCTGGGTCCTCTTCTGGATCCTCCGCTGGATCCTCTTCAGGGTCCTCTTCTGGATCCTCTTCTGGATCCTCTTCTACTGGCACTGGAGGGGCCGGTGCGGGCGCAGGTGCTTGATTTTGTTCTAACTCCTGAATTCTCCAACTAGATTCCAGGACTCTGTCTTCGAGCCAGTCGGCTCTTATCTGCTCAGCACGCAGATCTCTGGCTAAGGTGTTACGAGCTATCTTACTCGTATGTTGCTCTTCCTCGAGCGAACCAGTTTTACCTGTCAATTGTCGTATCATCCATCCCTGTGCTAGGATGGTTTCCTGCATTCTTTCTAGTTGTTCTTGTTGTTTCTGTATCATATTTCTAAGTAGGTCATTCCCTACTTCTACAGAGTTAACCGGTTCAACCGGCACAGCGATGGTTGGGCGTGATGACGACTCCTCCCCCAGAGCGAGCCTTTTCCTCGCAGCTGAGCGTGTCACCACGCCATAAGATGGTAAGGGTTCCACCATAGGTGCCTTTCCTGGCGCCCTTGGTGGCGTAAGTTTGTCGGATGATGATGACGATGATGATGACATTGCCTGTTAGGTTTTGTAGTTAGTTACGAGTTGTTTTCATTCCTTATTATGCATTCACATTTCACATAGCACAGTTGTGGTATATCACATAATAGGATATAATCAGTTTGGTGCCAAACTACGTCTAGTGTCGTGTAATCAGCTATAGTTTAGGTCTACTTTTAATGCAAACCTGGTTCTCTATAGCTAGTGGCTCTGATACCAATCTATCACACCCTCAATTTCCACTTGCGGAGTTTTACCGCGAGGCGTGTGAACAAACCAGAATCTGAAACACTAGTACGTCGAACGACTCTATATGATTTGATTATACGTTTTCAAAAAATCATTTGTCGTAGATTTTATATTGTCTTAATTAGTTACCAATGTTTAGCGGAAGCATTAGTTTTTAAAGTTTAGCGGAAGCATAAAGTAAAGTAAAGGAACGGGCGCCAACATAAACGCCAAAACCAAAGAAAAACCCAAAACAATGTTTGTAAATGAGACTCGATAAAAGATGTCTTGATCAATGCAAGTGAGTGCACCTAGAGCTCCTAGCGTCCTGAGAAACATGTAAAGAAACAAGTGTCAACATTAAAGATGAGTGAGTTCACAGGTTTTCATAAATTCGTTTGTTCGGTTATGAGTTTGTTTCCCCCGTTATCCCTAACCCGGGATAACGACTTAGTTCCATTATTCCCAACCCGGAATAATAACGTTGTTGGTTCCATTATCCCTAACCCGGGATAATATTGCTGATGGTTCCATTATTCCTAACCCGGAATAATATTGTTGTTTGTTCCATTATTCCTAACCCGGAATAATATTGTTGATTCGTAATTAAGTTCAATGTTAACATATATAGGTAGCTAGCCTAAGGTTATGTCACGTAAGTGTTCGCGATCGAAGCTGACTGTTGTGCCTCCGTGTTGCCAGGCCTATCACTGACCATGGCGAAGTTAGGCCAAATTATTCACCCGTTGACCATACACGGTCGGCTAGCGCGACTAGCTCGGATGGGGCTTGTCGGGCCCAGTAGTACTACTTATAATTCCCCCGCTATTAAAACCCAATACTAACGATCCGAGAGATTGACGAGGACTTAAGTGATATAGCTGCTTAGTGACCATAACGTTACATTAACATTAACTTAGTTACCGAATAGTTATGTGACGTTAATTTCATATAACGTAAAGAGATTGAGTTGAAGAGTGTATACATGTTTCTCCCCCTGTTGTTTAAAACCGGATAAAATTAGGGGCCGTGAACTCACCTTTAGTTGTTCGGTTAGTGTAACACAGAAGTTGAAATGATGGGACCGCTAATTGCGTCCTAATAAACCAATTGATTCCAAGTCAGTGTGTGAACACACTAATACAAATTCTACACATAATTTACGCACAAAATGATACATACAATCAAAATTCCTAACACTCAAACATGCATGCAAGTATCCTCATGTGAACATAGTAATCAAAACAATTTATCATGAACATAATCCAATCCATGCAACACTTTGGTGCACACATTCACAAGTTATCAAATTTCAGCTTCCATACTTATAATTCGGCTGTTTTCTAGGATTTTTATATAATAGTTCCAACGTTCCAAAAATTCCAATTATTTCACAGCAGGTGACAACTATACTGTAGAAATTTATAAAAATTTTTCAAGTCCTAATACTTTACCAATTATCCATAAATATTAATATACTAGGCTGCAGTCAGATTCGTCGCTTTCTGACTGCAGTCCACGGAAGAATTTATTTAAAAATCACTGATCGTCCAATTAACAAAATTCCAGTGGGAGTTGCCCAGAAATTTCCATACCTAGTTGCTGTACAAATTTCATGATTCGACTCCCTACAGATTATAAAATCCTACTCGATAAACAACTAACAAAATTTCAGGATTTTCACAGCTTTAGTTACTGAACTTAATTGGCAACTTAAAAATATCAAACGACTTCAGAAAAATATGAATACAGCTCCATTAGATTCGTTATTCAAATCTCTATGTTTTAGACTTCAGAAAATCCGTTTTTCGACAACTAACGACCGAGTTACAGCCAGTTGAAGTCGGCTGTAAGTATCATTCAGCAAACTGTTTCAGCATTTTATCACAACTAATTTGCAATAACCGTCGATACAATGAACCTAGGCGATCAAGAACTGATTTTTCCAATCATAGATCAATACATATATCATATCCATGCAAACCCTAATCAACATCTCTAGTTTTTATAAACAAACACAGCCTATGATTTCAGATTTCGAACAAACATCACTTGCAAACATTATTAACAAATCGGCTAACATAACCTTGCATTCAAACATATAATCCGAATATGATCTTGCAAACAAATATAATCCTAACCTTTAGTGACAAGATCAATGAGCCGTGAGTGAGATGAGGAATCGATGATCAAGGATGATTGCGACCGAGAAGATCCGTAACCGAGAAGGAAGTGTTGTTCGCGACCGGGAAGAAGGAGTAGGCTGTTTTGTGATCGAGGAGGTGAACAAGGGGCTGATCTCGATCGGTATGAAAAAGGAAGAGGCTGCTCGTGATCAATGAACAAGGGCTGCCGTCGGCTTCTTTCTCACTAGGGTTTCTTGTGTTGTGAAGAGAGCATGCATGTGTTTGTTTATATAGGCGCAAAGAGATAAGGGAAGGGAAGGGTTTACGGTTTGGGTTATTTGCTCGCGGCCGAGGTCTTGGGTGGGTCGGTTTGGGTTGTTTGCTCGCGACATGGTTTGGGTTTAATACTTGATCCTCAAGTTTAGTTCCTTGAGTCACAAGAAAAGAGGCCGGCTCGTATCGCGGTTCGGCTCGACTCATTTGTTTATTTATTACGGCTATACATTATAACTAACATAAAACACGAACTCGGATATCACATAATAACGTAGCACATAATTTATTCGACAAGTATTGCGTTTAAGTTATCCGAAAAACCAGGGTGTCACATGTTACTTGATTCGAGGTAGTTCCTAATTCTTTGAATTAGGTGGTACGATACACATGTATATATATATATATATATGGTATCATACCTAAGAGTTCTCCCGTTCTTGTTTCTATAGGCAGCACAGGAATTTTCGTGACTAGAAAATAACGAAGAATCGGGTTTCTCGGTAACCTCGTTTTTCGTGAATACTTAATTAAATTGATGAAAATGAAAATCAATTGAAGGTACCACCCAGTCGAAGGAAGACGAGGGGTGTTTCAACAATGTTCCCCTGATCTAGAGAATATACTCCTCGTATACTCACGAGGACAAGTAACACCGTTTAACGTATAACTCTTGGTTACTCACAAGAGTAGGGTATCGTTCACTTTGTGTCCAATCGACGGATGAAAGTCAGTGTATCTCATGCATCATCCTCCGACACATGTAGGAGACCGTTATCAAATAACATCTTTACAACGGCCCGAAGGGAATTTCGATCATCCCCTATGAATCGTGAATAACATCGTGTATAAATATTTGGAATCCTCGGATGTATCAAGGAAGAGGGGGAGACATATGGTGTTCTCCGGGCATTCTTATCGTAGAGTTGGGTAGTCAATATATTTTATAGACAAATAAGTATCTGAGTTGGTCCCTGCTCAGGACCATCGCACGGTTGTGGTAGGTATCGTGACGCGGAAAGCCTTAACCGAAAGGAATTAAAGAACCATGTATCCCCTTATGCGATTTCTAGAACGAATGCACCGTCCTGATATGGGTGATATTGATTCAAGACTTAATATTTCAGGGGTACCGAAAGTTGGTCCCTTTAGGAAATTTCGTCCCGAAATTTATTCGTAAGAATCCGTTTGCATAAGTTGTGTCAAGCAACCGTTTTGCGCGGAATCTATAGTTTTATTGACTCACATAGAATAACCCATCAAGGATCTCTACGTAAGGCATAACTTTATCATTCTCTAGTGGATACTTCCTCAGATAATGTAGGAAGTAGGAATGGCCTGTTATACATGTGATGCTCATCTCCAAATAGATACTTCCTTGATTAATGCAGAAAGTGGGGATGAGGGATTTGATATATGGTAGAACCAAATCGACCAATAGTACCGTGAGCATCCTTTGAGAATCCGAATGTTGAGATAGAAGGTTCTATAAGGATTTAGCTTATGTTTCGTTTCTCCGTGGATGCTTCTTCGAAAGCGAAAATGAATGGATAATTCATTCCCCAATGGATTCTTCATCAGAAGTGGAAATGAAGGATTCCGAATGGATAATACATTTCCTTATGGATATTTCTTCAGAAGTGAATATGAGTGGATAATTCATTTCCCTATGGATACTTCGTCAGAAATGGAAATGAATGACTGTTGAATAGATTATTCATTTCCCCGATGGATATTTCTTCGGAAGCGAAAATGAATGGATAATTCATTTTCCAATGGATACTTCATCAGAAGTGGAAATGAAGGATTACGAATGGATAATTCATTTCCTGATGGATATTTCTTCAGAAGTGAAAATGAGTGGATAACACATTTTCCTATGGATTCTTCGTCTGAAATGGAAATGAATGACTGTTGAATAGATTATTCATTTCCCGATGGATATTTCTTCGGAAGCAAAAATGAATGAATAATTCATTTTCCATTGGATTCTTCATCAGAAGTAGAAATGAAGGATTACGAATGGATAATTCATTTCATGATGGATATTTCTTCAGAAGCGAAAATGAGTGGATAATTCATTTTCCTATGGATACTTCGTCAGAAATAGAATTGAATGATTGTTGAACAGATTATTCATTTCCCCGATGGATATTTCTTCGGAAACCAAAATGAATGAATAATTCATTTTCCAATGGATACTTCATCAGAAGTGGAAATAAAGGATTACGAATGGATCATTCATTTCCTGGTGGATATTTCTTTAGAAGCGAAAATGAGTGGATAATTCATTTTCTATGGATACTTCGTCAGAAATGGAAATGAATGATTGTTTAATAGTTTATTTATTTCCCCGATGGATATTTCATCGGAAGCGAAAATGAATAGATAATTCATTTTCCGATGGATACTTCGTCAGAAGTGGAAATGAATGATTGTGAATGGATTATTCATTTCCCTGATGGATACTTCTTCGGAAGCAAAAAGGAATGGATAATTCATTTTCCAATGGATACTTCGTCAGAAGTGGAAATGAATGATTGTGAATGGATTATTCATTTCCCTGATGGATATTTCTTTGGAAGCAAAAATGAATGGTAATTCATTTTCCAATGGGTACTTCGTCAGAAGTGGAAATGAATGATTGTTGAATGGATTATTCATTTCCCCGATGGATATTTCTTCGGAAGCGAAAATGAATGGATAATTCATTTTACCATGGATACTTCATCAGAAGTGGAAATGAAGGATCAGAACAGGATTATTCATTCCCTAATGGGTATTTCTTCAAAAGCGAAAATGAATGGATAATCCATTTTCCTCAATGGATACTTCTTCAGAAGCGTAATGAACTAATTAATTTTCCCAATGGATATTTATTTAGAAGCGAAAATGAATGGATAATTTATTTTCCAATGGATACTTCATCAGAAACGAAAATGAATGTGGATTTTGAATGGATTATTCATTTCCCAATGGATATCTCTGGAGAAGCGAAAAATGAGTTGCTAGTTCATTTTTCCTCAATGGATACTTCACCAGAAAAGTAGATGAATATAGATGGCTTTCAATTCTTGTTTAAGTTAACACATATGGGTCTGGGATAACATAAAATCATCAAGTGATTTGGATAACGCTATGAAAGATAATACAATAAGAACACCTATATATAGGAAGTACCAGCGGCGTATCCACCATGTTCTTATGATATTATAATCACCCCGTTATCTAATCACTCAAGATTTTATATCACTATACTTAATAGGACTCACTATAGTTTTCATGTATCGAATCTCATAATTATGTGTGCATCCATAATTACTTAATTCGTTGCATAGTCTGCATAGCTTATCTTGTCAAGTGATAACTTATGGCCAAAGAAAGATACTTCGTCTCGATAATTGACATAATGCATGCAACCTCACATGTTTCATGCCAGCCAATAAAACTATATGTTTTCCATGGATAGACGAGTTCATAGGTTTGGTAAAGAATGTGCGAGTGCAAAGAGGTGCATTACCCACAATTGATATAACGAACACATTACACAACTAGGCATATAATATAAAACATCATTACATAAGTAACTGGAAAAAGTACATGAGTCTTGGATAACAAAAGAAATCGAAATGTAAAACCCTAGTTGTTTATAACTGCATAATTGTTGGCATGAGGCTCGTTAACTTCAGCGTTAAGAGCACGTCCCTGAGCAGGGTTGTTAACAACTTGGTTTTGTGTAGCAGCAACTCGGCAAACATTAGCTGTTGTAAAACCAAAGCAACCGGAGTTTGTAAAACCTGTAACGATTTGAAAAGAAATGAATCAAAACCTGAGGTTAAAACTAAAACTGAAAAGAAATTTGAAAACTCACCTTCAAAAAAGGTGAAACTTCCAGGGCAATCGAAACAAAGTTTTACATCAAAAAGGCAAACATAAAATCACAAGCCTGGATTGCTAAGAAAAAGTCAACAACATCGGAGGTTATCAAGTCTGAGCTTGTTAAGACTTATAACAAGAAAGAACTAAAATCTGAGATCACAACCGAAACTATCAAATCAACAAATGGTAAAAATAAAGTGAACTTTGAAAATGTAACTGACAGTAGAGGCTCAGATGAAGATTATGAGGATGATTACCAAGCTTTTTATCCCAAACCCAAGACCAAGAAGGCTTGGGTCGCGCTGTTTAACTTGATTTTAATATGTGCAGGGCTCCAAAGATCCATTCTTTTAATGTGGATTTTGGATAGTGGAGCGTCCAGACATATGAAAAGGATGAAAGCTCTTTTGTTCGACATAAAAGCTATTAACGGCAGATATGTTGGGTTCCCGGTAATCAAGGTGGAAGGATTGTCGCCGAGGTAAAACACTCCAACGGCGTAGTTTCGTTTGATCGAGTGAATTAGATTGATGAGCTTGAGAATAATCTTCTGAGCATTTTGCAGATTTGTGACAAACAGTTCATGGTGCATTTCAACGATAAAGAGTATGATTTTAAAGCCGGGTTTCAAAATACATGATGATTGGATTCTAAAGCGAGCCCCGCGCGAGAACGATTTATATGTCTTAGATATGGGCGTCGCTACTACATCATAAAAATTAGCACAATGTTTTGTAACGAAATCTATTGAGAAAGATTCTATTCTTTGGCATCGGAAAATGGGGCACATTCATTTACGTAAAATGAATTTTCTGGTACACAATGATCTGGTTGAGGGTGTTAATCTTCGGAGCTTCCATATGACTGATCGCTATCTAGAATGTAAAAAGGGGAAGCAGATCAAAAAGTCACATCCGAAGAAGATTCTGAATTCAATTAAGCTGCTGCTTGAATGTCTCCATATGGATTTGTTTGGTCCTGTGAACGTTTGAAGTATTTCAGGAGACTTATACTGCTTGGTCGTCACAGATGACTATTCACGTTATTCATGGGTTTTCTTCCAGGAATCAAAAGACGAAACATTTGAAAATTTGGTGATCCTTTTCAAGAAGCTAGAAACCCTTTATCATCTCCCTGTAAGACGAATCCGCAGTGACAACGGCACATAATTCAAGCATAGTAAGATGAAAGAATTTTGCAACACTAAGGGAATTCTGTACGAATTCAGTGCTCCCTATAGTCCGCAACAAAATGGTGTAGCTGAAAGGAAGAACAAAACTTTAATCGAAACAACAAGAACTATGCTTGCTGATTCTAAACTTCCTGTAAGCTTCTGGAGTGAGGCGGTTGCAGCGGCTTGCTACACACTAAACAGAGTCATAAATGTCAAACCATCGAAAAAGACATGTTTTGAAATGATAAACCGAAGGAATCCAAATTTGAAGTATCTAGAGCCTTTTGTTGCGCCATATACTGTAATCGATCAAGATGGTAAATTCGGGGCCAAATCGCTTGAAGATTTCTTTTTTGGGTATGCGAGTCCGCTAAGAAGAGTGTTTGTTCCCTCGTTGAGAATGGTAATTGAAGCACGGTATGTTGATTGCTTCAACTATACGGATCCTATTCAAAGAAGAGGTGACACATGGCTGTTCAACTATCAAGATCTTTGGAAGTCATTCGACTTGCCGGAAGAACCGTCTCAAGAAGAAATTGCAGCGTTATATTATCTTCAACAGTCGGTGAACCAGGAACAAATCATTAGACCAATTGTGGTTAATCAATCCACGTTGGATTTTTCGTCTTCCGGAGCAGGTCCTAGTAATAGCGGTGTTCAAGTTGAAAATATTTCTGAAGCAGAAGCAACACCGTCTATAACTCCATCGAATGTTTCTTCCGAACTAGAAAATGCAACAACAGTGCCAAGTATGCCTCAGAATCAGAATATTGACTCTGATGAAGCGCCGACATTTGATGCTGATGGTGAATCAATCTTCTAACCTGAGAAATCAGAACGGAGCTTCATCAAGTGCTCCTAATGTTGAATTGAACGTTGATCAAAACATCTCAAATCAGCAAAGCTCAGTTGATGTTCCTAGCGAAGAAATGCCAAGATTATATTCTTACCATCCTTCAACAAATATTATAGGTGAATTACAAACTGGTGTGCGTACACGAAGCCAAATCAACAAAGCAGTTAGTTGTTTCTACACCCGAGTTGCTCCTACTCAAGAATATTGCTACTATTCGTGTTTCATTTCTCAAATAGAGCCAAAAACTGTTATTGAAGCTCTTGGTGATGAGAACTGGGTGATAGCTATGCAAGAGGAACTGTTACAGTTTGAGAAATTGGGTGTTTGGGGGCTTGTAGACTTACCACCGAAGCAGAAAGCTATAGATACGAAGTGGGTCTTCAAGTGTAAAAGGGATGATCGGGGAGTAATCGTCAGAAACAAAGCTCGGTTGGTTGTCAAAGGTTTCCACCAGCAAGAGGGTATTGACTAAACATAAGTATATGCACCGGTTGCACGATTAGAGTCAATCCGCATTTTTTTTGCATTCGCAGCTTGGAAAGGTTTTAAGGTGTACCAGTTGGATGTAAAATCTGCATTTCTCTACGGTAAACTACATGAACAAGTGTACGTCGGCCAACCACCAGGGTTCTACAATCCACTGAACAAGAACAAAGCTTATCTCCTGGACAAAGCCTTATACGGATTACATCAAGCCCCAAGAGCTTGGTACGACACGTTATCGCAACCTCTCGTTGGAAACGGCTTTACTAGAGGCACAGTGGACAGTACATCATTTACTAGAGAAGTTGGATCTCATCTAATCATTGTACAAATCTATGTGGATGATATCATCTTTGGTTCAACAGATGATAGTCTTTGCAAAGAGTTCGAAAAGATCATGAAGAAGAAATTTGAGATGTCCTCCATGGGCGAAATGAAATTCTTTCTTGGATTACAGGTCGATCAGTTACCAGACGGCATATTCATTCATCAGACAAAATATGTTCACGACATTCTCAAGAAGTTTGAAATGGATAGCTCGAAGCCGCTTTCGACTCCACTAGCACTGAATCATGGGATTTGCATTGATGAGACCGGAACCAAAGTTGATGATGCACTCTATCGATCGATGATAGGATCTTTGATGTATCTGATAGCATTGTGCCCAGATATCATGTATCCTACCTGCCTCTGCGCGAGATACCAGTCCAGTCCTCAAGTGTCACACATGCAGATAGTCAAGCGAATTTTATGATACTTGAAGGGATGTCCAAGCACCGGATTGTGGTATCCAAAGAACGAAAATTTTGATCTCACGGGATATGTTGACTCAGACTTCGGGGTGGACAAGTTGAACTCTAAATCTACGACCACGGGTTTGCAGTTCTTCGGAACTCGTTTGGTAACATGCAATGCAAGAAACAGGCCACGGTCTCTCTCTCTACCTGTGAGGCAGAATACATTTCTGCTTCCAGGTGTTGTTCTCAAATCCTCTAGATTCAACAACAGATGAGGGATTATGGTCTGCAATTTCTTGATACGCCTTTATTTGTAGATAATAAGGCAGCGATCGATATCACGAAAAATCTTGTCCATCACTCACGCACTAAACACATTGAAATTTGTTATCACTTCATTCGTGACTGCTACCAAAAGAAGTTGGCGCGAATAGAAAAAAATCCACACCGATGAACAAAAGGCTGAATTTTATACCAAAGTATTTCCTCTAACAATATTTAAATATCTCATGAGGCTTAACGGTATTAAAAATTTGCTTACAGGTGCAGAAGCTAAGGTTGAATACGGATCGGACGACGAGTTCATGTGATCCACATTGGTTTGTCTATCTTTGAGCTTAGTATTTCATACAAAGACAAAAAGAATTCGTTGTCACAAAAAGGAAATGATAGTACATGAGTGGACTATCATGGTATGCTAAAGAAATGTAAAGTTTAAAAGTGATAAACAAGTCTTAGTGTGGATGTGTCGATAGGCTTTACACGTTCAGTAAATTGTTTCTGAGATATAAACTAAATTTTGCAACTGCTTAAACTTGTGGTTTAACACATCTTGGATATATAGACTTAGTACTTCGAAATTTCGATTGCAGGGTGCCTGATTCTGAGATACGAGGTCTTTATAGATAGTTTAATATCTGGGGTATTATACAAGTTCTTCTGATTTTGCAGAAGCAGTAGCCTAGAACTTCTATAATACTTTCGCTATAAACCCCTAAACTGCATGCAAACTTGAAAAGAATCAAAAGATCTAATCATTTGTAGTGTTGAAAAGGTTCCTTAAAGGGAACACACCTTTAAGTCGAGCCTTCATCTCTTTGTCGATACGGTGGTATTAACCTGAGCTCTCAAGGCTTCGCATAACCCAGATACAGATATCAATTACGCTATATTCACTTGTAAGATGAAATCTAGGGAATATGGATTCCGGAGTATATTCAAGAAGTGGAAAACACAGTTAAGTCAAGTTTCATAAATCATACCTAACATATCTTGGAACAATTGAGAAATGTGTCAAATTTTAAGTGGACAAACATATCGACAATCTAGGTAAACGAGTTTAAAACTAAAAGTCATCTAAAGGTCAACACTACTGGTGATATGTCCCAATCAACTGATATGATCCTTAGCCACGAATTCACAAAAATATGTTTGTACATAGTTTAAATTGTCCTGTACATAGTTTATCTACCTAAAAGATTTTTAGTGTGTTTTAGCATAAACTTACAAAAATACAAAACGATTTTGTTTATACATTGTTTTCAGCAAACCATTATTGGAGAATGGATCTTCAAAGTCTGGTAAGGTGTTTAAACTGGTGGGAATCTAACTGACAACGGGCTGGGAGCTAATCTGTAAAAACTGATAAGCCAAAACAATAAAAACTTCATTAATTTGAAACTTTGATTTTGAAAAAGTCAACAGTTTGTTCATAACGGGTCGAACTGGGGTCATTAACTTGGACTCGGCAGACAAATCGGTTAACCAAGGTCATTAGCTTGGACTTAGTCAACTGAATGGATTTTCAGAACTGGTAAAATGAGAAAAGTTCAGGGACTAAAATTGCAAAATCTTGAAAATTTGAAACTTGATTCAGGAAAGTTCGACCAAACTTTCTTAACAGGTTAAAGGTTTGTATTGATAACAAGTTCGACAGAACTAGTTTTGAATAATTGTTGAGTTTCTTAGTAAGTTCGACCGAACTTACATTGGGCTTTCAAGTCATGGGCTTGCAAGTTCGCCCGAACTTGCTAAGGTATATATAGCATGTAAGTTCGGCCCAACTTCATAATCTGAGTGTCTGATAACTCTTAGCGAACTTGGCAATTCGGAGAGATTTGAGTAAATTGCAAAGAAATTGTCGTTGTGCTACCAAAATTTGAATTGCCTTAGGTGATTTGCACACTTATTGCAATGGCAGAGGTGAGAATGCAAGATTTGAACCGTAAATTGAACCTAAATCAATGAACTTAGATCTGAAAATGTTTAATTTGTTAGTTCTAGCAGTCATATAGACAAATTGGACTTAGAATTGCAATAAACAACAAAAATCGACCGTGTAATTGAGATAGATTTGATCAGAATGGACGATGTTAGTTGTTGCATGTGTTGATGGAGAAGATGACAAGTTCGCCTGAACTTGTGTATCAAGTCCGACCGAACTTGCATCCTAAAACATTAAAAGTCATGTTCAAACGTTAAGTTCGACGAACTTAGGATTAAATCTGAAAGATTTATTTGTTTGAGAAGTTCGACCGAACTTATGAAATAAGTTTGAAATGTGTTAATGATAAGTTCGACCAACTTATGATATATAATTGAACATGTTATTGTGGCATGTTCAGGCGAACTTGCATTATTGTGATTGATAATTCAACATCAACTTCGCCTGAACTTGATTTAACATGTTAAAAAATTGTAATTTTTTCTTGAAATACGTGCTAAATGTTTTGCGTCGTTTTTCAGGTTCCATTTCCAGCGTGGGTAATCACGATGGATTTTTCTAAGTTCCACAACACCTGTATTACGCTTGAGAAGGCGTTGTGTCCATCGCTGAAAGAATATGAAAGTATTTTGAAGTTTCTGAAGGATTGTCCGACACATCGTGCTATCACTGAACGGACGGTGTCTTATCGTTCACACATATATCATTTCTGGATGAATGCAAGTCTCAGTGAAGATAAAAAGACTATTACTTCATCAGTTCAAGTCGGAAATGAAGATAAAAGCATCACGGTCACTAAAGAAGATATTCGAAGGATCTTGCAATTCAACAACGACAAAGATGATCCAATATTTCTTGATGAGAAGATGGTTCGTGGTTGTTTTTATCGAATGTGGTACAAAGGAAGCATTAATAAGCCAACATTGAAGAAAGGGGAAGTTCCAAACCCCTACAAGCTTCTGATGCACGCAATCATACATACATTCAGCCATCGTAAAGCAGGTCTCGATGACGTCCAAGATTATATGGCTTGCATGGCTACGACGTTGATTTTGAAAAAGCCGTTCAACTATTCAAAGCTCGTGTTTACTCACATGTCAAAGAATACGGAGGATATAAGATTGTGTTTATATCCAAGATTCATGCAAATGCTTATCGATGAGAAGTTTACAGACATTGCACGTGATCCAAATGATATCTTGTGTTTTAGTCATCATGATGAAACCACTGTGAAGAAGTTGATCAAATTTCAGAAGCAGGATTCAGCACTAGTAGCAAAACCATTGTTTGGGGCGTTGAAAAATGAAAATTATGTTGCGCCTGCTGGAAACAAGTGGAGAAATGATGGTAGTGGTGATGAACAAGAATTAAATGCTGAAAAAGAATGGTTTGCGATATTCAAGCCTAAAGCTCGTAGCGAATGGTTTCTAAAGGCTGAAGTTGAAAAGAAAAAGAAGCGTACGACTAAGAAAGCAGACAGTATGCTTATTGATGAAGACGAGCCAGAAAATGTTCTTGGTGAAGTTGGTTCTAGTGTTGCTGCTAACATAGAAAGCCAAGAGACTAAGACAGGTACTCAACAAGATGATGTTATATTGGCTACTTCTGACAAAGATGAAGAATCCGATGATTCGCTTGAGAAAAGGCAAAAGATTGTTGATGCCGAAGCTGAAAAGGAAAGATTAACTAAAGGCGATGCCGATTTTGATCCCGAGTGGGAAAAAGAATCTGATGAAGAGAGACCAAAGAAAAGAGCAAAGCTTGTGAATCTGCAGTAACTTCAAGGACAAAGACTATAGGGTCTCCATAGGCAAAAGGAAAGAAAACAAAGAAAGCTCCGAAACCAGCAAGCAGGAGATATGCTGGAAAGCCAAAGAGCACAGAAGTCACACAAGAACCTTCTGGTGCACAGGAGAAAGGAGTCACACAAGAACCCCCTACACTAGAACCTCCTGTTTCTATCACAGCTGAAGCAGAACGTCCAGGAGTTACACAAGAACCTCCTGAGACTGTATTACTTGAAGTTCTGGTAATTCAATCTCCTAATCCTAAAGTTGTTCATCCTGAAAGCTCAACTCCAAAGGCTTCTACACCAAAGGCTGCTACTCCTAAATCAACACCAAAAACTCAAAAGTCAAAGTTATTTTGTGATATTCCAAATGTGTCGGTGGATCTTCAATATCTAGATGATTTCTTTCCTGAATCAGACGTTGATGTTCTTGAAAAGCGTTTCAAGATCTTAGAAGAGAAAGTTCAAAACAATGAAGAAGAAAAGACCGAGCTAATCAAGAAAGTTAATCAAAGTTCTGTTGAAAAAGAAATGATGGAAGATAATATCAAGATTTTAGAAAGCGATTGTGAATTCTTTAAAGGCACTGATTGAAAGCTTACAAGATGCAAATGAAAAGCTGCAGACAGAGATTGCTGATCTGAAAACGATACAAGCCCTAAATGATAGAAGATTTACAAGGATGCAAAAAGTGTTATCTAACAACCTTGGAATTGCAACTGTTACTGAAGATAAGAACGATGAGGAAGCTGGATAGACAAGAAGCAAGGGAAAGAGCTGCGAAAGAGCTTGCAGAAAGTGGAAAAGGCAAAGGTGTTGAGAGTGATGCACCAAAATCTTCTGAAGCTGAGAAGTCGGTTGATGAAAATGTTGAGAAAGCTTCGGAGTCCGAGATTTCTAAGGTTGACGAATCTGTCAAGCCTTCTGATATTGCAACTGTTACTGAAGATAAGAACGATGAGGAAGTTGAAGATAAGAAAAAGATGATGAACCACCAACTGATGATCCTAAAAATGATTCTGATGATGATCTGAGTGGTACAGGGTTGAAGGTGGTTGATGCAGCAATGAATGATGAATTTTATTTTACCTCACTGATGGATGATGAATCGAACATAATAGACGATCAAAATTACGGGGAGTCAGGGCAAGTAGGGACGTCAGATGAAGTTGATATGTCTAATGTTATTACTTCTACACAGCCTGTTACTTCAGTTCTGATAAATTCGTTGATACTTATGCTTGAACATAATGTTGAAGAGTGGGAATTCTTGCACAGCTATTCCAAAGAGGATTTAGCAAATTTGATCGATGTTGATGCAGAATCACTTGATTTTGATTTTGAAGAGCAAGTACTAAATGTGAATACATTTGAGCCTAATGAGTATCATTATCAACGTAGATATGAGGCAGATGAGTATAACAGAGTTATAGTGGAAGATTGGTCTTCTGATGACGAAAAAGACAAAGATGAGAAGTACGTTGGTCCTAATACAGATAGTTTTACTACGTTCGAGGAAATGTACAAACAGTTGAACAAGGATACGTTGAAAGAAAAGATTGAAGAATTGATACCTGATGGAAAAGTTCCTAAGCCTATGACAAAGGAGGAAATCGCACAAGCAAAGAAATCCTGGTTTAAAGAGACGCCACGAGAAAGGAAGTTTGGACGACCTCTAGCATTCTTTACCAGAGACAAAGATGTGTCATTAGGTGATATTTTGAGCTGGGGTGGTTTAAGTAACTGAATGTGTATGCCATCAAACGAGAATTTGGAGTTCAATACTTCAAATATCTGGCAAATTTCAAGACGCTACCTTACTGGGATGTTGAGGAGCTTGTTCAGACGTGGAATGTAACATATCATATGAAGTTCATTGATCAAGTTTGAAGCTACAAAGGGTTTTAGATATTGGAAACCTATCATTCCAGGACATTGTATCAAAACGAACAAGAAGACTGGGGAGAAAGACATTACGTTGATCATGAAACGCCCAAGAGCAATGAGGAATATGTCTTTGATGCCGATCGAACAAAATTTTATCAATTGTTTAAGTGGTGGCAGATTGATCCAAATACGTGTGAAGCTGTGATTGTGTTACGTTTTGAGGATCATCTGGATATTACTAAGGAGAGGGTTGAAATGTTTGGGGTTCAAGGTATGAGAGGGCCTTGGAGAACGATCAGAATAATAGACCCGATGTGGCTAGTAAATTGCTCGAAGGAAGACATCAAGTGTTTGTTCTACAGTAAGATTGTTTTCGAAGAACATGAAAAAGAACAAGCAATGAAATATCAGAGAGTCGTTCATGTATGCTATGCACGTGAAGTTAACTCTGGTAGGATGTGGGAATAGAGCTGGAGGGATCCTGAACGTGTATAATTTTTGAAGGAAGAAAAGCGTCTCGAAGAGATTAATGAAAGAGGTAAGGCGGCAAGGCTTCGAAGGTACCAATTTATGACTAAAGTGCCACCTACTGATCAGACGCAGATCCAAAGCAGGAAAGAAAGACGAAAGAAGCCGTACAAAAACTTCTTTGGTCGTACGCGTTAAAGTTTTATTGAAGACGAAGTTTTGGAGACTGATGAAAGACGAAGACGATATCCAAGGGGGAGTCTGTTGGTGCAGAATGTCTATGTCTTAGTCTTATATCGAGTCTGTATATATTAGATGTGAATAGGCTAGCAAAATCAAGTATTTATGTGTTTGGATGTTAAGTTCGCTTGAGATGTTATTGTGATGTCAAGTTCGGCCGAACTTGACTATGTCAAGTTCGCCCGAACTCATGCCTCCTCTAGCGAACTTGCAGTCCTATATATAGCTAGCTTGTCTCAATCATTTGTAACTTTGGTGCTCTTTGTAGCGAAGCTCTATCAAACTGGAGATTTGATGTTTATCAATAAAATTGATGTTTAACTGATTAATTCTTGTTATTTGGTAATCGTGTCATAATATTTCCGCTATTATGGACATTAGATATCAAATCTAGGTTCCTATTCTATCAGGATCGGTCCTACACACTCCATGCAATCTCCATAACCCGGAGATCATCATACTCATACATAACATATATTGGAACATGTGCTAAGGAGTACCACTAAGCATCATAGTATCACACGACGTGAAGGCTAAAACCAATATTGTAAGCAAAAGAGGAATCCAACGGACAATCAAATGAATCGTTGATCCAAGGACGAGAAAGTTTCGTAAGATGTTTGAACTCTACGATTGTATAACAATCAAATGTGAAGCAACAAAAAGTGGAGTAAGGAGCCGTACACGTCCTCCCAGTCTATCAGAACGACCTGCTCGTTCTTTGAGTATCTATGTTCTTTTTGAAGTATCATTATGGTATATAATCGTCGTTATAGTAATTATAAAGATAGAGCTGGTGAGATTGTATCGTAATGAAGACTTGAGTTCTCGCATCAAAACATACATGTAACAATTGTATGAGTGATAGGAATCCAACTCTAGTGTATATTAAATATGTGATTGATATATGTTAAAATATACACGTTTTAGTCCCTTGTTTTACCCTCTTTTTACACATTTTCTGTCATAAAACCTTGGTTTTGGTACTTAACTAGGTGTGTTTTGGTGTACAGGCCCTAAACAGCGTATTGGAACGAAGGATGAAGAAAAAATGGATTTTCCGAGCGAAACAGCGAAGTTACGAAGATTCTGTTAAGCTGCAGATCATTTGGCATGGCCGTGCGTATGCGAGACAGATGACCACACGAGCAGTGCAGCCAACCGTGCCACCCATTTCGCCGGAGATGCACGACCGTGCATCGCTTGGCACGACCGTGCCATTTCAAATCACTGTTATGGATAAGCTGACCTCACCAGATTGCGGTAATAGTGCACGGTCGTGCAGATCTTGCACGACCGTACCAAATTAAAAAAGCTATAAAACAGTGGAGAAGCTACCAATCGAAACAGTGGGCAATTTTCCTAACTTCTGGGCGATTTACTGAGGTCCGAGAGTAGTCTAAAGAGGACGGTTTGAAGCCTCAAAGTTGCAAGAAGCCTATCTAGCATCCAATCCATCAAATCCTTGCTTGTTTATGGTTTGATTTCTTGTTCTTAACATGTATTTTGATCTTAGATACAAGCATTGAGATGATGTCATTATGATTATTGTAGCCAAATGGCAAAAACACATTGTTTACTTGCTTCATGAACAACCATTAGTATGTTAATTATGTTGTAATTTCACTTAGCACTTTTTATGTTAATCCTTGATGATTAGTTTGCAACCTTGTTTGTTGATATTGGATTCTTGATTATAGTTACTTGTTTTGGAAGATTAGTTTCTGTTTAGTTAAGATATATGCAAAAAGAAGCTTAATTAATCACTTTTAAGTAAACTTTTAACTTGTTAAAATGTTTACACCATGAGCCTTAGAAATGGGAATTGGTTTCATAAGAGGTAATTAATGTTAATCAAGAATGTTTTCCTTCACGGAAAAACCTTAACGGGTCGGATGGTGTCGTTATGAACTCTTGTCATAATTTAAGTTTAGTTAGTAGTTTCAGCCAAAATTGCTTTTCTAAATAAAGCTTATGTTCAAGGTTTGTAAAATGGGCTCGGTTATGATTTAATCTAGGTTATGCTTTTCTCGGAGGTTACATTGTGTTTATCGGTGTTACTTTCCTCGATAAAGTGCGGTTAGAAAACTCTTAACGGATGACTCTTATTTTTAAGGATTTTCATAAACATCTATCAATAAGGCCGTCAAAGAACAATTTTAGGTGGTTAAAGTGTGTTTATCGTTTTAACTTTCCGAAGGGTTGTCATGTTAGGATTCTCGAAATGGAAACTAATTGTCTTTAAAAAAAAATAGAAAATTGACCGAGTGTTATAGTGCCAAAACCGACTTACTTAACATATTTAGGTTGTTCATAAAGGCAGGCGATTTCTTTTACTTATTATGTTTGTAATCTATTATTTTTCAAAAATATATTTTCTAAACAAATTACTCACATCTCATTTTTACCGGTAATTTAACGACAAATGTTTAGACTTTTGCTTCCGCCGGCATCCATGGATCGATACTTGATTCTTACCGATACTTTACTACATATATGGCGGGGTACACTTGCCCTTACGTGTGTGTGTTTTAATGTTGAAGTATAAATCATTTTATAAATTTAAAACCGAATCGTGTGTAAAATTCATAGTAAAATATGTATATACACGCACACGTCAAGTTTTTGGCGCCGTTGTCGGGGATGTGGCGAGCTTTAGGAATGACCCGAGTGAATATTTAACCAGTGTACATGCTTGTGAATAGTTAGTTAATTTGTTGATTAGTAAATATGTTTGTCGTACTTATAGATTTTTTATTTAATTTATTCATTCGAATTCGAACTAATTATTCATTCATCTCTTCAATTTTCGGTGCCAAAATATAATTTTAATACCTCCCGCACAAAGTATTTTTCTCAAATCGTGTTTTTAGATAATTTTCGGGCATATTTCTGAATTTTGAAAAATTTTCCAGCCCCTAAGTAGAAAATTCGTTTTATAACAGCAACAACAAAAAAAAAAACTTAATTATATTGTTATATTATGTTCGGAGCGTGCTTATCATTCGCTTACAGATTGATGTCCTCAACCCCCGCGCCCGCCGCTGTTGAACCATTTGACGAACCCGAATGTGATCTGAGGAGGCGACTTCGAGAAAGATCTCGCGCGGTTGCGCAACAGCTAGAGACAACTAGGGATGAACCGGTGGTACCCTCTAAGACCGACAACTCGGAGGACGAGGGAGGCGCAGCCATGGTGGACGACGACCGACCGCTGAATGAGATGAACCAACCATGAGGCAGTGGTTTAGAGTCAAGCATTGGCCGACCAACGATAGCGGCACCTAATTTTGAGATCAAATCAATCATAATCAATATGGTGCAGAATTCGGTACAGTTTGACGGACGAAAGCATGAGGATCCCGGTCGACATATTGCAGCTTTCTTCAGGTATGTTCAACTTTCAAGATTTGGGATGTTTCGGATGATGCGGTTCGTTTGCGACTGTTTCCATTTTCATTGCGCGACAAAGCTAGATCGTGGCTTATGTCACTTCCTGCAGGGTCCATTCGAACATGAGACGAGATGGCGGAGTTGTTTATGCAAAAATATTTCCCGCCAAAGAAAACGACGAAGCTTACGAATCGTATTATGACATTTCAGCAAGATGACAGGGAGTCTTTACACGCAGCCTGGGAGAGATTCAAAGTTCTACTACTTAATGTTCCGCACCTTGGTCTCACCAAGAGGCAATTAGTTCTTACTTTCTACAAGGGACTCAACTACGACTCGCAGGAGCGTTTGGATGTTTATGCAGATGGCTATCTGGGGACGAAGACGCCTATTGAAGATTACGCGATTATCGAGAGAGGTACGTTGAAGTCGAGTTCACGACATGGTGGAGAGAGGAGCCGGACATCTTCTCGCCTAGGAGTTCATGCTGTTGACGATTACACATTAATTTCAGCACAGATTGCGGTGCTAGCATCGAAGTTCGACAAATCACAATCCCAGACGGTGGCACAGACGAGTGCGGGATGTGGTAAGTGTGGAGTTTCGCACGAGCCAGGTGCGTGTGACAAGGGTGTCATGTTTGCGGGTCAAGAAGAGGTAGACTTCGTGAGTAACCAAGTGAGGCCGCAAAATTACCCTTACAGCAACACGTATAATCCGGGATGGAGGAATCACCCAAACTTTGGGTGGAAAGCAAACATGGGTAATCAGAACCCTTTCGGATTCGGTCAGTGAGCTCTAGCACCGCAGCAGGCTCAAGGGCAGTCATTTCAGCCATACAATCAATCCTACCAGCCTCGACCTTATTCATACCAAAATCAGGGCTCCGAGAGTAGTTCTCAGCAACAAGGCTCCTCGGATAATTCTATACTAGAGGAGATGATGGCCCAGCTTCTGAGTAGCTCTACTAGTGCGAATCAGCTACCTGAGAAACGTTACCTGCAAAACGAAGAACGTTCCTTAGCTCACAAGGGAGAGATGCGAAGTCAGAATGCCTCGAAACGTTAAAAGCGTTTAAATTTTATCCGAAAAACTGTTTTTACCCGATTATATCTTTAAAATCGCCTCGTCGATACGATTCTAAAGATATTCGTGACGTTTTTTGTTAAACCTTGACAAGTTCGGTCGAACTTGTCACAGCTTGACAAAAATAGTTACATAAACAAGTTCGAGCGAACTTGTTGAGATTTTATGAAAAAATCACAAGTTCGAGCGAACTTATGTTGGATTTCAAGAAAAATTTGCAAGTTCGGGCGAACTTGATTAAATTTCAATGAAATTGATCAAGTTCGAGCGAACTTGATAAAAATCAAACGAAATAATGCAAGTTCGAGAGAACTTAATACAATTTTCACTGAAAAACCAATCAAGTTCAGGCGAACTTGATGAAAAATCACTGAAAAAGTTAGTTTTTCAATCAAGTTCGAGCGAACTTGATGCTATGTTCGAGCGAGCTTGAGTTACAAAACATGATTTTTTCAATTTTTCGGAATGAATTCGTTTGTTTTAAGCTCGGATCTTTTCAAGGGTTTATCTATTATGGATTTTACATATTATACTTGAAAATCAGTCCATTCTATCCGTGAATTGTCCAAGAAAAGATAAAAATAGAAGAAATGAGTAGAAGATGAGATGCTTTCGGTCTAATGTCTTCAAGTTAGGCCAATCCTGCTCTGATACCACTTGTAGGTCCGTTGTACGGATCGTTCAGGCACTAATTTGACAAACCTAAAGTAAACGTGCTGAATCCGTTTGCTTAGGTGACATTGAATACACTCATTTGTTTCTGTTTAATCACTGTTTCATTAATATTCAATGTTACAGATCCTTAAAATACTTGGACAGAGCTTCGCCTCTATCGTGACAAAATCTCTGAAAGTTAACAAATGAAATGTCAAGACTCCTATTTATAGGAGTGCAAGTTCGCTGGAGGGAATTCAAGGTCGGGCGAACTTGCTTAGTCAAGTTTGGCCGAACTTGACTACAAAACTTCCTTTTCGAGCGAACTTGACCCTAAATATACATAAACTTCGACATTTTGCTCCTAAATGTTGACTCGATATTATACGATGACGTAGGCAATAGACATATGCATCAACAATCGGGGTCAGCACTAGAGTTGGCACTACCGTGCCACCCGAGGACGACAAGCGATCACAGAGTGATGTCGGATCCGCACGACCGTGCTGATTTGCGCGAACAGTATCTTCGCAGGGGTATTTAAGGTAGTTTTCTGCACCTATACCTTCATAACTTCCAACCCTAGCCGCACCCCCTTTCCAAACCCGGTTTCCCCTAAAAAAATCCTTCTATTTTTTGCAAGTTACTCGAATCTTCACTCAAGGTATGTATTTTCATATATTTCCTTGTGTTAATTTCTATTTCTAGGTTAGGGTTCTTGATTTTTCAAGAGATTTCATGGGGTTCTCTTCATAAACACAAACAAAACCCTAACCCTTGAAGAAATCACATGAATCTTGAACACTAGTCGGATTTCTACTTCCCAATAACCCAAAATCTTGTTAGATTTGAAAGAAATTGGTTCAATTTGGTGATTGGGGATGACAGTTGCTGTGCAGAATTTGGCACGGTAGTGCCAACTAAGTTGTTCATGATCTGCTGCTTGTTGTTCTGTGATGCACGACCGTGAGATTTTTGGCACCGCCGTGCGTTTCCGAGTCGTTGCTAGATTCTGGGCTGCACCACCAAGAGCACGGTTATGCCATCAGGTTGCACGACTATGCCGATTGCCCAGACCAGATTCACAGAATGTTTGCAACACTGTTCTAGGCTGCTCGATTGATGATTTTTTCTGTTTGGCATGTTTCTAACATATTTACTCATGCAGATGGATCAATCGTTCCTCGCATTTGACCATAACAATCCCGAACATCACCCCTACATCAGCAGACTAAACGAAATGTGGCGGTGGAGAGAACAATTCGGCACGCCTAAACGTCTGAGTTGGGACGTGATGGAGGAGTTAAATCAATCAGAGAGGCTATAAAACATGCTCTCAATGCCCTTCGCCCGGCTACTTAACATCAACCGACCAGTTTATATGGAGCTCAATTGGCGTTTTTCGCCACCTACAGTTATGAAAAACCCAAGGCGAGTCGGAACCTGGAATTCAAAACAAGGAAAATAATGAACTTCTGGTTGGGTGGGCAGTGGTATAATTGGACGGTAGCCCGGCTAAGTCGAAAGCTCGGAATTTACACCAGAGACGAGATAAATTCTGAGCTCTACTCTGATATCTACACATTCCCAAGTAATCAACAGCGGGCTGCATTCTGGGCTAGGATAGCCGATGGCCCAGCTTACGTACCACGCTCAGCGAAAACCTCATGGATTAGGGACCCACTTCTACGGGCCGTTCACCACATCATCAGTCATACCGCTGCGGGACGCATGGACAGTGGAGGAAACTGTCCAACATCGGATGTCATTTATATATATGTGCTCACAGAAGGGGTTAATATTAATCTCACAACATGTTTGGCAGAGTTTTTTTTATCAAAAGCTCGGGGGAGTTTTTTTTATCAAAAGCTCGGGGACAACCCCGAGCAGTGAGATTCACGGGGGTGAATATGTCACCCAACTCGCCCACGCGCTAGGGATTATGACACCTGATGTGGTTGCCGAGCTTACTTTGGCTGATGAGGGGTATGCAGTGGACGTCCATTCTTTGAAGGCTGTAAGTATAGCGATGGACACTGAAAATGGGACGAGACTGAAAGGGTTAAACAACAATATTTGGGATCCATTACCGCCAGTACCGGATGATGAGGGAGATAATACCGTCATGCATGACATGCCGGTACATGATGACGGTCAAGGGCACGGTCAGCCGCCACCACAGCAGCAGCATCGGCAGCACCACCATCAGGTGATCCCCCGTAGTTCCCCTTTGGGAACCAGCCAGGTGGAGGGGCGGGTTCATCTGGAACTCGCCATGACGATGCTGATGAGGATGAGTAGTTCAGAGGCTTGCGTATGTGGTGGTTTTTACTGTTTTTATTAGTTATGTTTGTTTTGGGTGTCATTTTGATAGTACTAAAACACCCTCGGATATTATTGTTTAATTTTCAGACATTTTGGTTTTTGTAATTTATGGATGCTTGGTATTATTATCTATGTTATGTTTTCATTGTCGCGATTAGTTGTATTGCTTTGTGTTCTGTCGTGTAGTGATGTTTATGCAGGTTTATCAACACATAACAAGGAGCAGTGATAAAGGCGAAATCGGGAGCTCGACATCCATATTCATCCTTTATAGGGGAGTGCTACATTCCCTTCTCTTTACTTTGAGTCTCGCATTGGGGACAATGCGAAGTTCAAGTGTGGGGAGGGGTTTTGATAGTGTAACCTTGTTTGTCCTTGTAAAAAAATTGTTTTATTTAAAATAAACCGGGTGGCTGTATTTTCAGAAAGGATCAGATTCAAAAAAAATTAACAAGCCGAATAAACTTTGAAAAAGATAATAAAAAACGCGACAAACAAAGAAAAACATACATGTTTATTTTCGTACTTTTACCGATTCCCTCCGTTATGTGAGCATTATTTTGAGCCTTATATTCGATATATGATTGTTCGTTTCGGATTAGGAGTGAGCCGGATGTCTTGTGTAATTTAGAACTTGTCTTAAGTATGCTTGTCGAGACCATAAAACATGTATGAATTTGTAGAAATGATAGAGGCACCTAGAGAACCCTTTGTTGTAGCCTTTTTCGTTTGTGTGTTATCCCAAAACCCTATATCACCCTTTAGGACTAACCATGTTGAACTTTCCCGTGTTTTTCTTTCTTTAACCGAACCAAGTAAACCACTTAGCCACATTAGCCTTTTTCTTTTTAAACCTTAGTGTTAAAACTCGGTAAAGGTCACCATTTAATTACCATTTTTTTGTAAATAGTTGCTTATTATGTTGCAAAAAAAAATCAGAAAATAAAATACCCCAAAATTGGGGGAAGAAGAAACGGAATTTGAGCGATTTTGAGCACCAAAAGAGTAAATATCGACGATTAGCTCAAAGTTATGTAGATTATTAATTATGCGTTATATATGTATAGTCCCCTTTTATTTTTGCTTATTAAAGGCGACTACCGAGTTTTAACCATTTAGTCACTTGTAAATGTTCATCCCATACCCTTCACCCTAGCCTTTCGTTACAACCCGTGAAGACCTCTTGATTTACACTTTTGCGCGTGATAGATGGTGGAGATGAGATCTTTTCACAAGCTTATGTTATTACACGTTTCATTGTCTAGGCATCGAGTGTTTACACATACACATTCTATGTATGTTTCAAAAATATAGCCGAGTGTGTGTGAACCTTGTGAGATGTGAGAAAATAAGCTTGCTAAGTCAATCGGAAGTGGAATCGCGGCTTTTGGTTTATCTTTATTTATATTTACATATGCTTCTTTGGTTTAAATTGTTTGAAGATACCTTTCGAAAGAAATCGGCTAACCGTTTCGCATGTATGGTAGTTACGTAATTGTAAATTATTTTATTTCGTCAAAAACTTTGTTTTTATCTCAGTTTGCTTGAGGACAAGCAAAGTTCAAGTGTGGGGATGTTTGATATATGTTAAAATATACACGTTTTAGTCCCCCGTTTTACCCTCGTTTTACACATTTTCGGTCATAAAACCTCGGTTATCAGGTGTGTTTTGGTTTACAGGCCCTAAAAAACGTATTGGAACGAAGGATGAAGAAAAAATGGATTTTCCGAGCGAAGTGGCGAAGTTACGAAGATTTTGTTAAGATGCTGATCATTTGGCACAGTTGTGCCACATTTGGCACGACCGTGCATATGCGAGACAGATGCCCGCACGAGCAAGGCAGCCAACCGTGCCACCCATTTCGCCGGAGATGCACGACCGTGCATCGCTTGGAACGACCGTGCCAAGCCATTTCACCGATAACCACTGCCTGGTCATCGGACATGCACGACCTTGCCACTTGCGGCACGGTCGTGCCATTTCAAATCACTGTTATGGATAAGCTGACGTCACCAGATTGCGAGAATAGTGCACGGTCGTGCAGATCTAGCACGACCGTGCCAAATTAAAAAACGCTATAAAACAGGACAGAAGCTACTGATCGAAACATTGGGCAATTTTCCTAACTTCTGGACGATTTACTGAGGTCCGAGAGCAGTCTAAAGAGGACGGTTTGAAGCCTCAAAGTTGCAAGAAGCCTATCTAGCATCCAACCCGTCAAATATTTGCTTGTTTATGGATTGATTTCTTGTTCTTAACATGTATTTTGATCTTAGATACAAGCATCGAGATGATGTTATTATGATTATTTTAGCCAAATGGCAAAAACACATTGTTTACTTGCTTAATGAACAACCATTAGTATGTTAATTATGTTGTAATGACACTTAGCACTTTTTATGTTAATCCTTTATGTTTAGTTTGCAACCTTGTTTGCTGATATTGGATTCTTGATTATAGTTAATTGTTTTGGAAGATTAGTATTTGGTTAGTTAAGATATTTGGAAAAAGAAGCTTAATTAAGCACTTGTTAGTAAACTTTTTACTTGTTAAAATGTTTACACCATGAGCTTAGAAATGAGAATTGGTTTCATAAGAGGTAATTAATGTTAATAAACAATGTTTTCCTTCAAGGAAAAACCTTAACGGGTCGGATGGTGTTGTTATGAACTCTTGTCATAATTTAAGTTTAGTTAGTAGTTTTGGCCAAAATTGCTTTTCTAAATAAAGTTGTGTTCAAGGTTTATAAAATGGGCTCGAATGTGAATTAATCTAGGGTATGCTTTTCTTGGTGGTCACATTGTGTTTATCGGTGTTGCTTTCCTCGATAAAGTGCGGTTAAAAAACTCTTAACGGATGACTAACTTATTTTTAAAGGATTTTCATAAACATCTATCAATAAGAGCGTCAAAGAACAATTTTAGGTGGTTAAAGTGTGTTTATCGTTTTAACTTTCCAAAGGGTTGTCATGTTAGGATTCTCGAAAGGGAAACTATTTGTCTTTTTAAAAAAATAGAAAATTGACCGAGTGTTATAGTGCGAAAACCAACTTAGTTAACATATTTAGGTTGTTCGTAAAGCGAGGCAATTTCTTTTACTTATTATGTTTGTAATCTATTATTTTTCAAAAATATATTTTCTAAACAAATTACTCACATCTCATTTTTACCGGTAATTTAACGACAACTGTTTAGTACTTTTGCTTCCGCCCGCATCCATTGATCGATACTATGTTCTTACGGATACTTTACTACATATATGATGAGGTGCACTTGCCCTTACGTGTGTGTTTTAATGTTGAAGTAAAATCATTTTTATAAATTTAAAACCGAATCCTGTGTAAAATTCATTGTAAAATATGTATATACACGCACACGTCAAGTTTTTGGCGCCGTTGCCGGGGATGTGGCGAGCTTTAGAAACGACCCGAGTCAATATTTAACCGGTGTACATGCTTTTGAATAGGTGTAAATATTTACTTGATCATATTCTTGTTTGTAAATATAGCTAGTTATTTAATTTGTTGATTAGTAAATATGTTTGTCATACTTATAGAATTTTTATTTAATTTATTCGTTCGAATTCGAACTAATTATTCACTTATCTCTTCAATTTTCGGGGCCGAAATATAATTTTAATACCTCCCGGACAAAGTATTTTTGTCAAATCGTGTTTTCAGCTAATTTTCAGGCATATTTCTGAATTTTGAAAACTTTTCCAGCCCCTAAGTAGAAAAATCGTTTTATAACAGCATCAGCAAATAAAAAAAATAATAATAATTAATTATATTATTATATTATGTTTGGAGTGTGCTTATCATTCTCTTACAGGTTGATGTCCTCAACCCTCGGGCCCGCCGCTTTTGAACAAATGTTTTTCAAACCATAACACGCAACGATTTTCAATTTAAGATATAAACCATACAAAGTTTCTTCAAGATGATTTATTACTTGAATTTAGAAAACAAATGTTTTGGTTAAGATTCATGGCTACAAGTCTTTTATAAACTATAACTAACTTGTTTTAGTTGGTTAGTTATCATTGCAATACCGAATACTTTTTGATAACAACGTTTTCAATTAACGACTCTAGTAGTCAGATGAGGTATTGCAATACATTTTCAAGGCCATGAATTTGACACACTCACAAAACCTATTTACTCGACGGCATATTTTTGCTGACTCGTTTTCACATATGTTTCAGGAAACCAAGTTTGATGTCGATGCATGCTCATGATTGGACGCGGACTTAGTGCCTTAAAATATGAAAGACAATAGTTTATTTAGTTTGTTTTAAATTCCAAGACAATGTAACTATGTTATTTCAAAATTTAATAAAACGAAACTTCAAATACCATGTGTTGTTGTAACAATCTGTTAACGTGACTCCCCGACGTTTCCGCCACGGTTTGTTTTTTTTACACGGTCGGGGTGTTACAGATTAGTACCAAAGCACTGGTTATAGGGAATTAGGTTATTAGTAATTCTTTGACATATACTATAACCTTCCTAGGACCCTAACGCGAGTTTACTTGCGTTTATATCCATAAATACAATAATATCACCTATCCTTAGGTGATTACCAAAAACAATACAAAAATCACAAATCTTTCCGAAAAGTTTTTGCAAAGAAAAACATCTATTCTTAGATGAATCAGTTTTGGGCTTTAAGCCTTCAAGGTTTTCTAATCTCGTCAAAGTTTGGGTTTTATTAATGTGAACAGGTGCAATCTAGAAGGGTGGGTGCCTGTACCCCGAGTTTTCTGTCTAAGGTTAGAGTGTTCGTACAAATCCACTTAATCGGACCCGTCACTCTTACCTGGGGACTCTTGGGGTGAGTATCCACTTATAGGCTAAAGCATGTCTTCTCAATACTTTATAAAGACCCATTTACTTTGATTAGTCACCTTGAAATGAACGAATGACCACCATCCTTATTTCGTCGATATTTTCGACACCTCTCTTGATTTATTTCAAATCTCACATAGCTTCCTTTGTGTTTTCTATTAGAATTCTTCCTAGATGTGACGCAACTCAAAATGCCGAAATGGCAGCCATTCTCGCTCAGCAAATTGCTGATGTACTCCCAAATCTCGTGACCCAACTTAATCAAGCGAATAACAACAACAATAACAATAACAATGCACCAGCTCCGTGCAACTATAAACAATTTTGTTAGGCTAAACCACTCTCGTTTTCTGGGTCTGAGGGAGCCACTGGGCTTCTGCAATGGTTTGAGAGCCTTGAAAGTACTTTTCATCATGTGCAATGCCCGAATGAGCGAAAAGTTGAGTTTACATCGAGCGTATTCAAAAAGAGAATTCTTACATGGTGGAATGGTATAATGAGAGACAAAGGTGCCAATGTAGCCTTATCTCAAACATGGGAGGAGCTTAGGGCTCTAATGATGAAGGAATTTTGTCCTCGTCATGAGTAGAGGGCGCTCAAAAACGAATTCCATGATCTCAAACAGGATAGTGGTAAGCATCGTGCTTATATTGACCGGTACGAGGAGTTGAGTTTACTCTGTCCGTCAATGGTGACACCTTTGGATAAGGCAATCGAGAAGTATATCGATGGTTTGCCTGATGCTGTTAAGGACATTGTTACTGGAAGTAACCCAACCACTGTCCGACAGGCCATTGAGCTAGCTGCAACTTTGACCGAGTCTCGGGTCAAAAAGGGTAACCTTCATCGCAAGGGCGATAAGAAATCATCCACCAAAACCACTCAAGAGAAACAAAAGGGAAACAAGGCCGAGCCTTCCAAACGATAGATGAAGCGTATAGCTTCTCAGAACTTTGTTGTCACTGCACAACCCGCACAAACTGCTCCCCAAAACCAACCAGCCCAACCTCCTACGAGGAAGCCATATGCTGGTACTGCACCGTTGTGCAATCGGTGCAACGGTCACCACCAAGTTCACCAACCATGTCTCCAATGTATGACTTGTGGAAGATTTGGTCACTTGGCCAACGTGTGTCGATCTGTTCCAAACCAAGCTGCACAGAATCCTGTCCAACCCCAATCAAATCCCATTCGACCTCATTTTCCACCTGGGTCATGTTTTAACTGCGGCGAGATGGGCCATTACAAGAACAATTGCCCGAAATTAGCCAATGCCAATCAAGCTCGTGGACGAGCATTCAATATTAACGCCAACAAGGCCATGCTGATAACGAAGTCGTTAACGGTACGTTCCTTGTCAACAATCATCCTGCTTCTATTCTTTTCGTTTTAGGTGCCGATAGGCATTTCGTGTCCTTATCCTTTGAACCGTTGCTTTCAATACCAAGAACTAAACTAGGAAAGCCCTTGACAATCGAAATAGCTAACGGCGAACCTCTTAAACTAGATTCTGTCATTCGTGATTGCCGATTGAACCTCAATAACCACCTTTTCGCCATTATTCTCACACCAATGCAACTCGGGAGTTTCGACATCATCATAGGAATGGATTGGTTGACCAAGCATCATGCCGAAGTTATTTGTTTTGACAAGATAATTTGAATACCTCTTCCCACTGGTGAAGTCTTAAAGTTCGTGGAGAGAAACCCGCTAGTAATCTTAAACTCATGACCTGTAACCAAGCCCAAAAATTGTAACACCCCAAATCGCGTATAACAACAACACACAGCGGAAACACTTGGGGAGTCACGTTACAAATTGTTTCACAACACCTAATATTTCAAGTTTTGTTTTATTGAATAACGAATTACATTGTCTTGGAATAACGAAAACGAAATACAATCAAATTGTCTTTCAAATTTTAAAGTCACTAAGGCCCGAGTCCATCCTATGTGTAGCACGCAGCAACAATCATCACATAGATAAACCTGAAACATATGTGAAAATAGGTACGTCAACATAAAAATGCCTGTGAGTAACATAGGTTTTGTTGTTTAGATTCATGGCTTTGAGTATCTAAAGAAATGTTTAAATGGTTTTAAAATAGCCATGATTCCATATAAAATGTTTTTCTTTTATAAATCATATGAAAATCAATGATATAAAAGAAGTAATGTAGGGTTATCTTAATAACCAGAAACTATCATGAATAATCCATTGTTTTTGTGTAAACCAAATCGTCAAGTATAAATCAAATGTCAAGTAACTCAATCTCAAGTAACCAATGTCGAGTAAACTATTATCATGTAAATCAATGTCAAGTAACCAATGTCGAGTAAACCAAAGTCATGTAAATCATTGTCAAGTAACCAATGTCGAGTAAACCAAAGTCATGTAAATAAGTGTCAAGTAACCAATGTCGACAAACCAAATTTATGTAAATCATTGTCAAGTAACCAATGTCGGGTAAACCCAAGTCATGTAAATCAATGTCAAGTAACCAATGTCTCGTATAGTCAAAAACGTCTTGTATAAAACAACGTCTTTGAATAAACAAAATTTTTATTCAAATCATAGTTATGTTTTATAAGCCATTGCTTTTTATTGTTAAAACATATCTTATGGTTTGTTGGCTAATACATTCAAACCTTGTTAATTGTCGGATAAAACTTTATAAAGACAAAGGTTTACCAATGTTCATCGGGTTCTGTCATTCCCCAATGGATACCTCCAAAACTAGGAAGCGGGAATGAGGTGTCAAACCTATGGTACCATTACATACTACCGGTCGGTCATAAATGTTAATGAATGTATCATTGTCGAGTTCAACGCACCAATATGTCAAAAACAATGCAAACATGTATGAAAATGTTTTGAAACCATGTACTAGTATGCTCAGGCAACATACGTAGCAAGAAATATGTTTGATAATCAAGGTGCTAAATATGCTAAGACAACATATGAAGCAAATGCAATTGAAATCATATACTATATGTACTATGTAATCAAAGCATGTATTGTGTCATGAAAACACGAAAGTAGATATAGGCACATATGTTTCACCCCAAAACATTTTAAAATTTAAAAGAGGGGACTGTGTACTCACTTGGGATTACAAGAAAGTCCTTGTTCAAGAAGATAAACCAAAGCTCAAGAGTCCGAGAACTTATGTATGTCCTAATATCGGACAACTATGTTAATATCGAGACTTTAATCGGTGGATTTGGATAGAATGAAGCCTTATAAACCAAAAGAGTATTAGAACTCATATGAAATGGTTTAATAAAGTTTACATTCTGGTTTGGAAAGGATCCTAAGTACTTTTTGACCCATAATGGCTCGTTAAGGGAGTTTACGCTACTTTAATGTATCATTTGCGTAAACGCGTGATCGGATGGTTACATATGCCCTATGGTAAGTCTTATATGCCAAAATAAGTTTAATATAGTTGTAACATCAGTCTATATGGAAAAACGTTGGTTACATAAGCTTAGAATCAATTTATGTGCAAAAAGGGCATTTTGGTCATTTATAAAGGCATACTAGGCGACTTAACATAATGCTAACCAAACGACTTCACCTTAAGGTAAAACCTCAGAGGGTTATTCCCTATACAACTATGGTCCCAAATATGAGTTTGGCCGGATCCTAAGATCTACCAAACGGGTCGGATTCGAAAGTCGAAGCGGTGGTCGAGAACGCTCGACTTACGACCCTAAGCAAGCACTAAACTAAAAGTGACGAGTTAGAGATGTTAAGCATGCCTAACCTAATTTATAAAACTGATTTGGTATCAAAACAAAGTGTTTTGATACCCGAAAATAGTTTCATCGTATAAGGCGCAAAAGTGCGCATTAATGACCAAAACTTCGACTCGTCACTACAACTAGCAAACGTGGTAATCAGTAGGTATGATTGCTATGGATCATAACCATCGTGATTACGATCACGTTGCAATGTCCAATAGGACTTTGACTTGACCACTAATGATCAAAGCTGAAAGTCAAACTCTGTTTGAATTTTAGCTTGAAATAGCTAAACAAATGAAACAAGACAAGGATAGAGCACCTACCTGTGTTGTAGAACACCCAAGAGCTCCAAGAAGACAAGAACAACTCAGGTAGGAGGCATCCAACAATGTGGTAGCCTCCACTTAGAGTGTTTGAGAGAAAGAACAGAATTGAGCAAGGAATGAGATGAACTTTGATGGATATTTATAATGTTCTTGGATCAACAAGATCATTCCAAGTGTCCCATGTGTTGGCATGATCTTATGGAAGTGCTAACAAGTGTCAAAGCGCTGAATTGGTGGCAAAATTGATTTGCTTGATGTCCAAGGAGTAAACAAGAGGCTGCCACCAGTTTGCCATAAGTCTGATGAGCTAGGAACCCCTTACGGACCTTATGGGGTTTTGACTTACGGTCCGTAAGGCCCTTGTAGGGGCTGAAGTTTCAAATTTGGCAGAAATGGCCCCTGAACTTGATTTTGACGAGTGTTGGCACTTTTAACACCCGTTAACCCCATTTTCAAGCTCTATAAGGACAACAAAGCATAGAGAACTTGAAATGTGCTAAAAATTATTCCGGATGTCGGTTCGTTTGGTCGTACAGTTGCGGTTTTCAGTTAATTACGACGAAAAGCGTAACGAACGCGCAAATGGCCGTACATATGTAACGAATGATATTTTTGCATTCCAATCATTAAAGTACAAGATTTTAATGATTAAAAAAAATTTTGGATGTTACATGTTCCGGATTAAGAAATACGCGAATTGGCATAGTTTCATAGAATTTACAAAATAGCCCCTAAAGTTGCAAAAGCATGTTTTTGCCATACCAAAGCCTTAAAACTTATTTCTAAGCTATGTTAAGGGTATTTAGGGTGTGTTTAGCTTATGACCTTGTTCCAGAGTGTGCGTTGCTACGAGAATCGGCCGACTTTCGTAGTTTGTCGTAAATAGTCCCTGTGATCGAATAGGCTTGTTTTTGACATACCAAACCCTTCAAAACTTAATTCTAAGTTATGTAAAGGTTATTAAGGTATGTTAAGCTTGTGTCATTGTTCCGGAGTGTATGTCACATTAAACTGATTACGTTTGCGTAACGGTTTGCGATTTCACTTCCAGAAGCTTTTCGAGAGTTTGTTATCGTGTAATAATCCAATATATGCAATTGTTATGGATAAGTTCCATAATTAATGAATAAAACACAAGATTTTATTGCTTATGAAATTGTTCGAGATATGATAATGACAACTGGAGGCACAGTTGTCACAATCTCCCCTACTTTCGAAAATTTTGTCTCGAAGCTTATTCGTAAGAAACCGTTTTTGCATAAGTTGAATGAAGCCATCGTTTTGCACGGAGTCTAAGGTTTCATTTATTTATATAGAATAACCCATCAAAGATCTCCACGTAAGGCATAACTTTATCGTTCCCTAGTGGATACTTCCTCAGATAGTGCAGGAAGTGGGAATAGGTTGTTATACCTGATGATGTTCATCTCCTAATAGATACTTCCATGATTAATGCAGAAAGTGGATATGAGGGATTTGATTTATGGTAAAACCAAATTGACCAATAGTACTGTGAGTATCCTTTAAGAATCTGACTATTGAGATAGAAGGTTCTATAAGGATTTAGCTTGTGTTTCATTTCTCTGTGGATGCTTCTTCGAAAGCGAAAATGAATGGATAATTCATTTTCCAATGGATTCTTCATCAGAAGTGGAAATGAAGGATTACGAATGGATAATTCATTTCCTGATGGATATTTCTTCAGAAGCAAAAATGAATGGATATTTCTTCAGAAGCGAAAATGAATGGATAATTCATTTTCCTAGGGATACTTCATTAGAAATGGAAATGAATGATTGTTGACTAGATTATTCATTTCCCCGATGGATATTTCTTCGGAAGCGAAAATGAACGGATAATTCATTTTCCAATGGATACTTCGTCAGAAGTGGAAATGAATGATTGTTGAATAGATTATTCATTTCCCAGATGGATATTTCTTCGGAAGCGAAAATGAATGGATAATTCGTTTTCCAATTGATATCTCGTCAGAAGTGGAAATGAAGGATTGTTGAAGAGATTATTCATTCCCCGATGGATATTTCTTCAGAAGCGAAAATGAAGGGATAATTCATTGTCCAATGGGTACTTTATCAGAAGTGGAAATGAATGATTGATGAATAGATTATTCATTTCCTTGATGGATATTTCTTCGGAAGCGAAACTGAATGGATACTTCGTCAGAAGTGGAAATGAAGGATTGTTGAATAGATTATTCATTTCCCCGATGGATATTTCTTCGGAAGCAAAAATGAATGGATACTTCGTCAGAAGTGGAAATGAAGGATTGTTGAATAGATTATTCATTTCCCCGATGGATATTTCTTCGGAAATGAACGGATAATTGATTTTCCAATGGATACATCGTCAGAAGTGGAAATGAATGATTGTTGAATAGATTATTCATTTCGCCGATGGATATTTCTTCGGAAGCGAAAATGAATGGATAATTCATTTTCCATTGGATACTTCATCAGAAGTGGGTACGAAGGATCATAACACGATTTATTCATTTCCCAATGGATATTTCTTAAGAAGCGAAAATGAATGGATAATTTATTATCCTCAATGGATACTTCTTCAGAAGCGGAATGAATTCATTCATTTTCCCAATGGATATTTCTTCAGAAGCGAAAATGAATGGATAATTTATTTTCCAATGGATACTTCATTAGAAACGAAAACGAATGTGGACTTTGAATGGATTATTCATTTGCCATTGGATATCTCTGGGGAAGCAAAAAATGAGTACCTAGTTCATTTTTCCTCAATGGATAATTCACCAGAAATGGAAAAGAATATATATGGCTTTCGATTCTTGTTTAAGTTAACACATATGGGTCTTGGATAACATAAAATCCTCAAGTGATTTGGGTAATGCTACGACAGATAATACAATATGAACACTTATATAGGAAGTACCAGCGGCGTATCCACCATGTTCTTATGATATTATAATCACCCCGTTATCTAATCTCTCAAGATTTTATATCACCACACTTAACAGGACTCACTATGGTTTCCATGCATCGAATCTCATAATTATGTGTGCACCCATAATTACTTAATTCGTTGCATAGTCTGCATAGCTTATCTTGTCAAGTGATAAATTATGGTCAAAGAAAGATACTTTGTCTCGATAATTGAAATAATGCGTGCAATTCACGTGTGTCACACCAGCCAATTAAACTGTACGTTTTCCACAGATAGACGAGTTCATAGGTTTGGTAAAGAATGTGCGAGTGCAAAGAGGTGCATTACCCGAGTCGTTCACTTTCGTAAAGAATGAGAATTCCCGCAATTTATATAACAACACACATTACACAACTAGGTATATAATTAAAACATCATTACATAAATAAGCGGAAAAAGTACATGAGTCTTGGATAACAAAAGAAACTGAAATGTAAAACCCTAGTTGTTTATAACTGCATTATTGTTGGCATGAGGCTCGTTAACTCCAGCGTTAGGAGCACGTCCCTAAGCAGGGTTGTTAACAACTTGGTTTTGTGTAGCAGCAACTCGACAAACATTAAGCTGTATGACCAATAAGCCCACAATTTAAACATTTGCGGAATTGAACATTGGCATGATGATGAAGGTTACATTGGTTGCACAAAGGTGCAGTTCCATTGTATGGTCTTCTAGCAGGGGGTTGCGTTGGTTGGTTGGTTGGGAGCAACTTGGTTGGGTTGAGTAACCATAGCAAGGTTTTGTGAAGCCTTACGCTTCCTAGATTTCTTGGAAGGTTCAGCTTTGGTTTTTTTGGGTTTGTCTTGCATGGTTTTAGCAGCTTGTTCCTTGTCGCCTTTGCGAAACAATTTCCCTTTTCTGATTTGAGACTCAGTCAGGGTAGCAGAGAGTTCGATAGCCTGTCAAACGGTGGTAGGGTTGCTACCAGTAACAATATCCTTAACAGGGTCAGGCAGGCCATCAATGTACTTTTCAATTGCCTAGTCCAAAGGTGTAACCATCGTAGGACACAACAATCTTAGCTCCTCATATCGGTTGGTGTAGGCACGATGTTCTCCACTATCTTGTTTAAGATCATAAAACTCATTCTCAAGTGCCCTTTGCTCATGACGTCGGTAAAACTCTTTCATCGTGAGAGCTCGAAGCTCTTCCCACGTTTGAGCCATCGCTACCTCGGCACCCCGACCTCTTTTCACACAATTCCACCATGTAAGTGCTCTCTTTTGAAAGACACTCGAAGCAAACTCTACCTTGTGTTCATTTAGGCACTGCACATAACGAAAAGTGCTTTCGATACTTTCGAACCATTGTAGGAGCCCAGTAGCTCCCTTAGACCCAGAAAACATGAGTGGTTTAGCTAAACAAAATTGTTTATAGTTGCACTGAGCAGGTGCATTGTTGTTATTGTTATTGCAAGCTTGATTTAATTGGATCACAAGGTTCGGAAGTAGAGCGGCCATTTGTTGCGCAATTAAAGTCGCCATTTCGGCATCTTGAGTAGTGTTGGTACGAGGAGGCATTCTAAAAGAAAGTAAACAAGAGAGAAATGTATGAGATTTATATTGAATAAACAGAAGAGTTATCAAAATATCAATGACATATAAGGATTGCGATCATTTGTTTGTTACTCAAAACCAACAAATGACACAGCGACTAATCAAAATAAATGAGTTTTATAATGTATCGCGAAGACATACTTTAGCCTATAAGTGGACACTCACCCCAAGAGTCCCCAGGTAAGAGTGACTGGTCCGATAATGCGGATTTGTACGAACACTCTAGGCCTTAGACCAGAAACTCAGGGTACCGGAACCCACCCTTCCAGATTGCACGTGTTCACATTAATAAAACCCAAACTTTGACGAGATTTGAAAACCTTGAAGGCATGAAGCCCAAAAACAAACCATCTAAGGATAGATGATTTCTTGTGAGGTTTTGGAAGAATTTGACTCTCAAAATGGTGTTGTGTTCTGCTTTGGGTAATCACCTAAGAATAGGTGATGGTATAGTTTTAAGAATCTAAATGTAAGAAAACTCGCGTTAGGGTCCTAGGCAGGTTATAGACTAGGTCAAAGCATTACTAATAACCTAATTCCCTATAACCAGTGCTCTGATACCAATCTGTAACACCCCAAATCACATATAACAACAACACACGGCGGAAACACTTGGGGAGTCATGTTACAAATTGTTTCACAACACCTGATATTTCAAGTTTTGTTTTATTGAATAACGAATTACATTGTCTTGGAATAACGAAAACGAAATACAATCAAATTGCCTTTCAAATTTTAAAGTCACTAAGTCCTGAGTCCATCCTATGTGTAGCACGCAAAAACAATTATCACAAAGATAAACCTGAAACGTATGTGAAAATAGGTACGTCAGCATAAAAATACATGTGAGTAACGTATGTTTTGTTGTTTAGATTCATGGCTTTGAGTATTTAAAGAAATGTTTAAATGGTTTCAAAATAGCCATGAATCCGTATAAAATGTTTTTCTTTTATAAATCATATGAAAATCAATGACATAAAAGAAATATGTAGGGCTATCTTAATAACCAAAAAGTGTCGTGAATAACCATTGTTTTTGTGTAAACCAAATCGTTAAGTATAAATCAAATGTCAAGTAACTCAATGTCGAGTAAACTATTGTCATGTAAATCACTGTCAAGTAACCAATGTCGAGTAAACCAAAGTCATGTAAATCATTGTCAAGTAACCAATGTCAAGTAACCAATGTGGAGTAAACAATGTCAAGTAACCAATGTCGAGTAAACTATTGTCATGTAAATCAATGTCAAGTAACCAATGTCGAGCAAACCAAAGTCATGTAAATCATTGTCAAGTAACCAATGTCGGGTAAACCAAAGTCATGTAAATCATTGTCAAGTAACCAATGTCTCGTATAGTCAAAATGTCTTGTACAAAACAACGTCTTTGAATAAACAAAAGTTCTATTCAAATCAAAGTTATGTTTTATAAGCTGTTGCTTTTTATTGTTAAAACATATCTTATGGTTTCTTGGCGAATACATTGAAACCTTGTTAATTGTCGGATAAAACTTTATAAAGACAAAGGTTTACCAATGTTCATCGGGTTCTGTCATTCCCCAATGGATACCTCCAAAACTAGGAAGCGGGAATGAGGTGTCAAACCTATGGAAAAACATTGGTTACATAAGATTAGAATCAATTTATGCGTAAAAAAGGGCATTTTGGTCATTTATAAAGGCATACTAGCTGATTTAACATAATGCTAACCAAACGACGTGACCAAGGTATAACCTCAGAGGGTTATTCCCTATACAACTATGGTCTATAATATGAGTTTGGCCGGATCCTAAGACCGGCCAAACGGGTCAGACTCGAAAGTCGAAGAGGTTGTCGAGAACGCTCGACTTACGGCCCTAAGAAAGCACTAAACTAAAAGTGACGAGTTAGACATGATAAGCATGCCTAACCTAGTTTATGAAACTGATTTGGTATCAAAAGAAAGTGTTTTGATACCCGAAAATAGTTCTGTCGTATAATGCGCAAAAGTGCGCATTATTTTGACCGAAATTTTGACTCGTCACCATAACTAGCTAACGTGGTAATTAGTAGGTATGATCACTATGGATCATAGCCATCGTGATTACGATCGCGTTGCAAAGTCCAATTGGACTTTGACTTGACCAATTAATGGTCAAAGCTGAAAGTCAAACTCTGTTTGACTTTTAGCTTGAAATATCTAAACAAAGGAAACAAGACAAGGATAGAGCACTTACTTGTGTTGTAGAACACCTAAGAGCGCCAAGAAGACAAGAACAACTCAGGTAGGAGACATCCAACAATGTGGTAGCCTCCACTTAGAGTGTTTGAGAGAAAGAAAAGAATTGAGCAAGGAATGAGGTGAGCTTTAATGGGTATTTACAGTGTTCTTGGATCAACAAGATCATTCCAAGTGTCCCATGTGTTGGCATGATCTTATAGAAGTTCTAACAAGTGTCAAACGCAGGTGAATTAGTGGCAAATTGATTTGGTTGGTGTCCAAGGAGTAAACAAGAAGCTGCCACCTGTTTGCAACAAGTCTGATGAGCTAGGAACCCTTACGGACTGTATGGGGTTTTGCCTTACGGTCCGTAAGTCCCTTGCAGGGGCTGAAATTTCAAATTTGGGAGAAATGGCCCCTGAACTTAATTTTGACGTGTGTTGGCACTTTTAAACCCGTTAACCCCATTTTCAAGCTCTATAAGGACAATAAAGCATAGAGAACTTAAATGTGCTAAAAATATTCCCGATGTCGTTTCGTTTGGTCGTACGGTTGCGGTTTTTAGTTAATTACGACGAAAGGCGTAACGAACGCGCAAATGGCCGTACATGTGTAACGAATGATATTTTTGCATTCCAATCATTAAAGTACAAGATTTTAATGATTAAAATTTTTTTTGATATGCGTACATGTTCCAGATTAAGAAATACGCGAATTGGCATAGTTTCGCAGAATTTGCAAAATAGCCCCTGAAGTTGCAAAAGCATGTTTTTGCAATACCAAAGCCCTCAAAACTTATTTCTAAGCTATGTTAAGAGTATTTAGGGTATGTTTAGCTTATGACCTTGTTCCAGAGTGTGTGTTGCTATGAGAATCGGCAGACTTTCGTAGTTTGTCGTAAATAGTCCTTGTGATCGAATAGGCTTGTTTTTGAGATACCAAACCCTTCAAAACTTAATTCTAAGTTTTGTAAAGGTTAGTTAAGGTATTTTAAGCTTGTTTCATTGTTCTGGAGTGTATGTCGCATTAAACTGATTACGTTTGCTTAACGGTTTGCGATTTCACTTCCAGAAGTTGTCCGAGAGTTTGTTATCGTGTAATAATCCAATATGTGCAATTGTTATGGATAAGTTCCATAACTCAATGAATAAAACACAAGGTTTTATTGCTTATGAAATTGTTCGAGATATGATAATGACAACTGGAGGCACAGTTGTCACAAAAATATATACGAAAGAACTATGTTGCCTTCCTGGACCATATCGTAGAGGAAAAAGGCAAAAGCAAAACTGTTCAGGATGTCCCCATTGTTCGGGATTATCCTGAGGTCTTTCCTGAGGAATTACTTGGTTAACTTCATGTACGTCAAGTCCAGTTCCGCAATGATCTAATACTTTGTGCCAACCCAATTTCTAAGTCTCCATACCGTCGGGCACCGTCCGAGATGCAAGAGTTATCGAAACAGCTTCAAGAACTATCTGATAAAGGATTCTTTCGTCCGAGTCATTCGCCTTGGGGTGCTCCAATCCTATTTGTGAAAAAGAAGGATGGATCTTTCGTATGTGTATGGATTATCGTGAACTCTACAAACTCATTATCAAATATCGAGATCCCCTACCTCGCATTGATGATCTCTTTGATCAACTACAAGGTGCTACTTGCTTTTCAAAGATTGATCTACGTTCTAGGTATCATCAACTTCGTGTGCTCGAAGAAGATATTCCCAAGACTGCTTTTCGAACTCGATATGGTCATGACGAGTTTACTTTCATTCCTTTCGGTTAGACAAATGCTCCAGTTGTTTCCATGGACTTGATGAATCGGTTTGGTAAACCTTATTTGGACAAGTTCATCATTGTTTTCATTTTAACCTTATTAGTTATTCCACATCACGAACTGAACTTGAACAACACCTTCGATTAACTATGGAACTACTAAAGAAAGAACAACTTTATGCCAAATTCTCCAAGTTTGAGCTTTGGCTAAAGGAAGTTCAATTCTTGGGACACATAGTCAACGAGCAATGTATACATGTGGATCCTTCCAAAATCACTGCGATTAAGGATTGGAACATACCCACTACTCCCACAGAAGTTCACTCATTTCTTGATCTTGCTGGATATTACCATCTATTCATCCCGAATCGGGTTGTTAAACAAATAAAAACGACCATATACATGTCATTAATTTTATCAGAAATGCTTGTTAACATGGTTCCAGGTTTGGTGAACAAGATGACAAGTTCGCCCGGACTTGTATAAATATGATTTGATAAATCTAAAACAAGTTCGCCCGAACTTGTGTGAAAATGTTTATAATTGGTATGGCAAGTTCGCCCGGACTTGTAAGTTGTAATGTTTATATAATGTGAACAAGTCCGACCGAACTTAATGTCAAATTCACAATCAAGTTCGCTCGAACTTGATGGAAAATTGTAAAATTTCGAATAATTTCGTCTTGATCTACGTGTTTGCAGAATATTCAGCTGTCGTTTAATAAATTTCATAATACATGCATCATGCTAGTCAAGGCTATTTGTCCATCGCTCAGAGCATTTGATGATATTCTAGCGTTTATCAAGCGGATTCCAATCTACAAGGCGACTAAGGAAAAAACAGTTGTCTACAGGTCACATGTTTATCGTTTTTGGAGTTCTGCTGAATGATGATGATACAGCAATCAAGTCTGTGGTTTGTGTTGGTGAATAAGATAAGGAAATTATTGTAACAGAAGCCCATATTCGAATGGTTCTGAATTTCAATGACAACAAAGATGATCCAATGATGCTGGATGAAAGGATGGTTAGGGGATGCTTTTTCCGAATGGGGTACAAGGGGCATGTTACTGAATCTACGTTAAAGGATCAGTCCCTAATCTGTACAAGTTCTTGAGGCATGCGATTATTCACGCCTTTAGTCATCAAAAGGCCTGTTTAGACGATGTGCAAGATTATATGGCCTGCATGGCTACAACGCTGATCCTCAACAAAAGATTCAACTATTCAAAGCTGGTTTTCACGCATATGAAGAACAATATGGGATCGAATAGATTGGTGATGTATCCAAGATTTATCCAAATGTTGATCGATGAGAAATTCAAGAAGATAGCAAAGGATCCCAACGACATCGTAAATCTGAGTAATCTAGATGATACTACAGTGAAGATGCTTATCACTTTCGAGAAGCAATCATCTGCACTTGTTGCTAAGCCTTTATTCAGTGCTATTGCGTCCAAAAATTATATTGCTCCACCAGAATACAAATGGCATAAAGATGATAGAGGTGATGAAAGGGAAGGAAACGCCAATTTGGAATGGGTATCGACCTTCAAAGAGAAAAGAAGCGATTGGTTCCTTAAGAAAGTCGTTGTTCAAGAGAAAAAGAAAATATCGCGAAAGCCCAAGAAAGTTGATACATTGTTAATCGACGAGGAAAAGCCTGAAAATGTTCAACAAGAAGCTGGTTCTAGTGCTGTAGTAGTTATTGAAAGCCAAGAGGCAGAGAAAACAACTCAGGAAGACGATGTGATTTCTACGACGTCTGACAAAGACGAAGACAGTGATAATTCATTAGAGAGAGCTACAAAGAAATCTATCGCTGAAACTAAAGTTGAGAAAGTGAAAGAAACAGATGCAGATTATGAGCCTGAACAAGAAAAAGATTCTGACGAGGACTACAACCACGATGACTACAGGGTCTCCAAAGAAAGAGTCAAGTCTTCTGCAACAACTACAACTACGATGACTGCAGGGTCTCTAAAGACTAAAGGCAAGAAAGTTCAGAAGGCTAAAAGTCGTCGATATGTTGGAAAGACGAGAAGCACATAAGTCCCATAAGAAACTTCTGGTGCAAAATCTACAGGAGTTACACAAGAACCTCCTGCGGTCGAAAAAGTTCAAACTGCTGAAGTACAAGAGACGTTAGTATAGACAAGAGTCACACAAGAACCTCCTGAGTCTGAATTGTTTGATATTCCTATTATTATATTAAAAGATCCTCCAACTACTGCTCAACAAGAAAGTTCAACTCCTAAAGCTTCTACACCGAAAAGTACTCCTAAATCTACGCCAAAAACTCCAAAGACAAAGCTATTTGGAAATATTCTAAATGAGCCTATTGATATTCAAGATTTAAACGACTTCTTCCCAGATTCTGATATAGATGAGCTTGAAAAGCGTGTGAAAATTTTTAAAGATAAAGTTGCAAAGAATGAAGTCAAGAAAGCTGAGTTAGAGATGCTGGTGAAACAGAGTGAAGTGGAGAAAGAAATTCTGTCTGACAAAGTCAAATTCCTAAAAGGTGATCGAGGATATTTGAAAGCTCTTGTTGAAAGCTTGCAAGAAGCGAATGAAAGATTGCTTAAAGAGATTGCAGAGCTACGATCAGAACGTGAAATGAATGATCGAAGGTTCAACAGGCTGCAGAAAGTTCTGACTAACAGTTTGGGTATAGATTTTGATGCTGAATATGCACGTATAGATCTGCAGGAAGCTAAACAGAAAGCAGAAAAAGAAATGGCTGAACAGTGGAAGGGTAAGAACGCTATAGAAAGTATGCCCGAGATTACTGAGCCTGCGAAAGCTTCTGAGTCTACTGTTGTTCCTGAAACAGAGACAGAAAAGATAGACGATGAAGAAGCAGAAGATAAAGACGACGATGATGATAATGCAGATGATACTAAAGACGAATCTGACAACGATGATGGTAATAATGATGATGATCAGGGTGGAGTAGGTCTGAAAGTGGTTGATGCTAAAGTGAATGAAGAGTTTGATTTTACGTCGTTGCTGAATGATGAATCTAATAGAATGGATAATCAAACTCAGGGGGAGCAAACAGGGGAGATAGGGCAGATAATGTTTATATGACAAACGCTATTACTACTGCTATGCCTGTTGCTGTTATGCCTACGAAGCCAATGATTCTAATGCTCGAACACAATGTTGAGGAAGGAGAGTTTATTAACAACTACTCGAAAGAAGATTTGGCTAAGCTACATGAAGTTGATGCTGAAACATTCGACCTTGATTTTGAAGAACAAGTATTGAATGTGAATACGTTTGAACCAAATGAGTATCATTACAAACATAGATATGATGCTGACGAGTACAACAAAGTTATAGTTGAAGATTGGGCGTCAGACGATCAGAAAGACGAAGCTGAGAAGTACACTGGTCCGAATACTGATAGTTTTCCAGCTATTGACGAAATGTACGAGTAGCTTAACGAAGATATGTTGAAAGAAAAGATTGAAGAGTCTGTACGACAAGGTAAAATCCCTAAACCAATGACGAAAGAGGAAATTGCGCAAGCAAAGAAGTCCTGGTTTAAAGAAATGCCAAGAGAACGAATGTTTCGAAGTCCACTAGCATTCTTTACCAGAGATAAAGATGTGTTGTTGGGAGATATATAGAGCTAGGAATGGTTTAAAGAGTTGAAAGATATACCATTAAACGTGAATTTGGAGTTCAATACTTCCAATACTTGGCAGATTTCAAGATATTGCCATATTGGGATGTTGAGGAGTTGGTGCAAACTAGAAATGTCACATATCATATGAAGTTTATTGATCAGTTGTTGTGGTAAATGATCAAGTTCGAAGCAACAAAAGGGTGCAGGTATTGGAAGCCATTCATTCCTAAACGTCGAATCAAAACAGACAAGAAGATTGGGGTTAAAGATATAATGTTGATAATGAAGGGTCCATGAGCAACGAGGAATATGCCCCTAATGCCAATTGAACAGAATTTATATCCATTATTTAGGTGGTGGCAGGTTGATTCAACGACTTGTGAAGCAGTGATTGTTCTAAAGTTTGAAGATCGTTTGGATATCACTCAGTAAAGTGTTGAAATGTTTGGGTTAGAAGGTTTAAGAGGGCCGTGGAGAACGATTAGAATACTAGACCCGATGTGGCTAGTGAACTGCTCAAAGGAAGATATAAAATGTTTATTCTTCAGCAAGATTTGTTATGAAGAACGTGAAAAGGAACATGCGATGCAATATCAGAGGGTTGTGAATGTTTGCTATGCACATGAAGTTAACTCTGGGAGAATGTGAGAATCGAGTTGGAGAGAGATTGAATGCGAAGAGTTTCTAAAAGAAGAAAGGCATCATGACAGTTTCTAGAAAGAACAAAGGAGGCCAGACTGAGAAGATTTCAATTTATGACAAAGGTGCCACCTACAGATCAAACGCCGATTCCATCACAAGAAAGAAGAAAGAAGCCGATAAAGAACTTCTTTGGACACATGAGGCAAAGGTAGAGCTGTGAAGACTGATCAAGACGAAGACGATATCTAAGGGGGAGTCTGTTAGTACATAATGTCTATGTCTTAGTCTTGGATCGAATCTGTATAGTTTTGGCTAAAAATGAAGGGTATTTATGTAATTAATACACAAGTTCGCCCGGAATCTTTATGTAAGATCAAGTTCGGCCGAACTTGGTTAAGACAAGTTCGCCCGAACTTGATCACATCCCAGCGAACTTGTGTCTCTATAATTAGGTGTCTTGTTTCCTTCATTTGTAATATATGCAACTTTGGCACACTGACGACGAAGCTCTGCCAGATCAGGATTTGACATGTACTGAATGTTATATGATCAATAAACAATGATTAAACAGTAAATCTTGCATATTCGATTAACACGTCATATAATTCCGCATATACGTAAGTTAGATACCAATTTTAGGTTCCTATGCTAGTAATGGAGCAATCCAACAAAAATTTCATTCACCTGTCTCTTGGAATGAAGTTGGAGAGTCTCAGTTACTGGACTTGAACTTATTCATGACACAACAGACAAAGTCAAGAAAATACGCGATAACCTTCTGACAGCTAGAAGCCGTCAAAAGAGTTATGCGGACAAACGATGCAAGCCCTTGGAATACCAATTTGGTATCATGTCCTACTCAAGGTATCCCCTTGGAAAGGAGTGGTCAGATTTGGGATGAAAGGAAAACATGCAACAAGATACGTTGGACCATTCAAGTTCGTTGAAAGAATCGGAAAGATGGCTTACCGACTCGAGCTACCTCCTAAAATTGGGAACGTTCACCCAATGTTCCACGTGTCCAATCTAAAGAAGTGTTTAGCTGACACAATCTTCACATCCCCCTTGACGAAATTCATGTAAATGATACTATGCACTTTGTCGAGAAACCGTGGAGATTTTGGACCGTGAAGTCAAGAAACTCAAGCGAAGACGTATACCGATAGTCAAAGTTCGCTGGGAATCCAAACGTGGCCCATAATTTACTTGGGAATGAGAGGATCAAGTGAAAGCGAAATACCCACATCTGTTTCCACAAGTTTCCTGGAATTAAATTTCGGGACGAAATTTCCTGAAGTAGGGGAGACTGTGACATTTGTGGTGTTTCGATCATGTAACAATTTTGAACAATTTACCTATCAATGAAATATTTTTTTTTATTTCCGAGATTTGTATTTTTATCATAACAATTGCACGTATTCAATTTTTGCACGATTCCGAACTCTTAAACAACTTTTGGAAGTGAAATCGCAAACTGTTACCCAAACGTAATCAGTTTAACGCGACGTACACTCATGAACAACAACATAAGCTAAAGATACCCTAAATGCCCTTTACATAACTTAGAAATAAGTTTTGAGGGCTTCGGTATGGCAAAAACACGCTTATGCAAGCTGAGGGGCTATTTTGCAAATTCTGCGAAACTATGTCGATTCGCGTATATCGTTATCCGAAACATGTACGCACGTCTAAAAATTTTTGTAATCATTAAAATCTAGTATTTTAATGATTGGAATGTAAAAATATCATTCGTTACGCGTTTACGGTCATTTGCGCGTCGTTACGATTTTCGTCGTATTTAACCGAAAACCGCAACCGTACAACCGAACGAACCGACATCCGGGACATTTTTGAACAAATTTCAAGTTCCCTATGCTTTAACGTCCTTATAGAGCTTAAAAATATGGTTAACGGGAGTTAGAAGTGCCAAAACGCGACGAAACGAGTTTAGGGGCCTGTTCTGCCATTTTTGAAAGTTTGGCTGCCCAGCCCCCACTGTAAGCTATGCCCACACCATAGCCTACGCTGGTACCTGTTGACAGCTAGCTGTTTTCATGGCAGCCAACTGTTTTTCTTTGCCTAGTGCCCAAGAACTCGTGATTTTTCCACCAATTCACCTGCTTTGACCATGTGTAAGGACACTAAGCATGTCATAACACCTCATGGGACACTTGGCTTGATTTAGTGAGTCCTTGATCACTATAAATAGCCAGGATCATCACCATTTTAATTTGCTCAATTCCATCTTTCTTCTCTCTAAACTCTAAGTGGAGTTGCTACCTATTTAGGACGCCTCTCATCTGAGTTTTTCTAGTAATGTTGGCTTCCTTGAACACAAGTAAGTGTTCTATCCTAGCCTTATTATTTATTTTAGCTTTTTATGATCTAAAAGTCAAACAGTTGACTTTTGGTTCTGACCATTTTTGGTCAAAGCAAAGTTCAATTGAACTTTGCAACGTGATCGTAATCATGAAGGTTATAATCCGTTGCGATTATACCTACTGATTACCACATTTACTAGTCGAAGTGACGAGTCAAAGCTTCGGTCAAAAATGCGCATTATGTGCATTTTACGACGAAACTATTTTCGGGTATCAAAACACTTTGTTTTGATACCAAAACATTTGTATAACTTACTTAGACATGTTTTTATATGTCTAGCTCGTCACTATTAGTTTAGTGCTTATTTAGGGTCGTAAGTCAAGCGGTCTTGAACACCGCTTTGACTTTCGAATCCGACCCATTTGGTCGATCTTAGGATCCGACCAAACACATATTTGTGACCATAATTGTAAAGGGAATAACCCTCTGAGGTTATACCTTATGGCCACGTAGTTTTTTAATGTTTCGTTAAGTCGCTAGTTATGCTTTTACAAATGACCAAAACGCCCTTTTTGCGCATAAATCAACTTTAAGCATATGTGACCAATTTTTTGACATATAGGCTGATGTTACAACTTAATCAAACATGTTTTGGCATATTAGACTTATCACAACACATATCTAACCATTCGAACATGTTAAAGTAGCGTAAACTAACTTAACGAGTCATAACGAGTCAAAAGCACTTAAAAATCTTTTCAAATCAGAATGTAGACTTTGTTAAACCATTTCATATGAGTCCTAACACTCGTTTGGTTTACAAGAGCTCATTCTATCAGATTCGCCGATTAAAGTCCCGATATTAACATAGTTATCCGGTTTTAGGACACGCTTGATTTCTCGGACTTTTGAGCTTGTTTGATCTTTTATTCAAGGTTATTTTGCAACCCCAAGTGAGTACATAGATCCCCTCTTTTATGTTTTTCAAATATTTGGGGGTGATTCATATGTGCTAATTTTTTTTCAAGTTTTCAAATTACAAATTCTATGGTTTACATAAACACGACGATTTCAATAATGTGAACGAACTTGTTGGTGCGTTGTATACATGACACGAATGACATTCATTAGCTTTTTGCAACGAGGGAAGCTCGATCTCGTAAAACTTTTTTTGGAAATTTGGGGTTTGATCTAGTATTGTATGATTAGTATATAGTTTGCTTACAATTACCATGTGGATTCGAGTTATACCTTTTATACCTATGCTATGTATTCACCAAACTTGGGTACTCGCCTTTGCTTTTGCATTGAACTAGTATCTTAAACATGTTACAGGTTGATGAAGATGATGCCATGAAATTGGAGTAGTGTTGATGACTAGATACACACATAGACGTTAGGTTTATAATTGTTGTATCAAATTTATCCTTGATTATTGTTGTATTTGAATTTCCATGTATTGTAATCAAATATTTTACTTATGAAATGAAATCTGGTTTAATTAAATATTGTGGCAATTAGTATTTATGAGCAATGAGCAATCTCTTTCGTCCCGCCTTGATGTTTCCGCCATCGGTTGGGGTGTGACATGTATAACTCCACGTATTTAAGTGTGTTTATTACCGCGACTTTCCCAATACTGCCTCGTATGAGCACGTCTGTTGTTATTTTCGGACAATAATAACCCACTTCCCCCACAAGGCCATCCTGGTACTCTCCAGTAGGATACTTTATAGTGTTCACTAACTACTTTTAGTAGAGGTTAACTTTTCCAATGATGTCCACTAAGGTCCGAGCCTGTAGTTATAGTCTATGTTTCCGTAAAGGCACCTAATTCTCTATAACCAATGGCTCTGATACCATCTTCCGTCACACCCCGTTTGCAGCAGATGAAAAACACGGGATACAACAGACACCTCTGGTACAAGCACATTTTTTATAAAGACACTACATGTTACTCATTACCAAATGTCGTTTACATACTACATGTATGTTGCAACTGCGTGTTCCCACGAACACATAATTCTTCTAAGTCGCATGCGTCTATATCAGTATTCTTCTATAAACACGTCTTGAACAACATACACGGATCACACCCATCTCAAGTTACCTGAAAAACATGTTACAGTGTTGAAAACATCAACTACAAAGAGTTGGCGAGTTTCACTGTTTTGGTTGTTTCATAGCAAAATTCGTTAACAAGTTTAATTGCATGTGTCACATATCACAGATGGTATTACATGAGTTCACAAGTGAAACCTTGACCACAATAACTGTGCCGTGTCACGTTTGACATCTCAGCATACCAGGCTGTGTCATGTTTGACACCTCAGCCCACTGACTGTGTCACGTGCAGTTCAACAACCCAAGTGTGACATCTGACACATTTAAACCACTTTACAAATTCAAAATGATTTTATATTCAAAAAGAATTTCACATATTGAGTCCTTGTACGATTTCAAACCCTTAAGTCTCTTCTAGAAGTGAAACCGTAAACCGATATGCAAACTAAACCAATTAAACGCGACCTACGCTCCAGAACAATAAGATAAGCTAAACATACCTAAACACCCTTAACATAGCTTAGAAATAAGTTTTGAGGGCTTCGGTATGGCAAAAAACACGCTTTTATAACTTGAGGGGCTATTTTGCAAATTCTGTGAAACTATGCCGATTCGTGTATCTCTTAATCCGGTACATGTACGCGCATCCAAAACTTTTATAATCATTAGGACCTTGCATTTTAATGATTGGCATGCAAAAATATCATTCGTTATGCTTTTACGGTCATACACGCATTCGTTACAATTTTCGTCGTAATTAACCAAAAACCGCAACTGTACGCCCAAACGAACCGACCTCTGAGATACTTTTGAGCAAATTTGAAGTTCCCTATGTTATTTCATCCTCATAGAGCATAAAAATCAGGTTAACGGGTGTTAGAAGTGCCAAAACACGACGAAACGCGTGCAGGGGCCTGTTCTGCCAAAATGTGAAACTTGGGACCAGCTGAGGTGGATGCGGACAACATCCACAAAGCCCATGCGGTCTGCATGGTGTGCCCAGCTCACCAGAATTGTTGGTATAGGCGGGGTAATTCACTCGGTTACTCATCAAACGAAATTGCCACCCTAATCTCTGCATTTCACAAGTATGGGACACTAATCTAACATGTTGGTGAGTTATGGACACTTGTCTTACTCCTAAAACTCTAAGAAATCTATAAATACCCATGTTCATCATTCATGAAAAGTTTTAGTCAACTCATTTTCTGCTACAAACTGAAGTTGCGACACTTTTGGTGAGCAATCTCTGAGATCTTGGCACGTCTATAGTGTTTTTAAGTGCTTTCATTCATGTTATGTCCAATTCTCTTAGTTTATTTGGGCTAAAAATCGAACAGTTTGACTTTCAGTTCTGGCCAAATTGACCAATACAAAGTTCAATTGAACTTTTAGTGTGATGTTAATCATGATGGTTATGGTCCTTACTGATCATTCATACTGATTTCCACGTTTTCTAGTCTTAGTGACGAGTCAAAGTTTCGGTCAATAATGCGATAAATGCGCATTATACGACGAAACTATTTTCGGGTATCAAAACAGTTTGTTTGGATACCAAAACTCTTTTACAACTTAGTTAGACTTGTCAAAACATGTCTAACTCGTCACTTTTACTTTAGTGCTTGTTTAGGGTCATTTGTTGAACGGTTTTGACCACCGATTTGACGTCGAATCCAATCCATTTAGTCAACTTCACGATCCGATCAAGACCATTATTATGATCATAGTATTATAGGTTATGACCCTTTGAGGTTATAGCTAATGATTATATCGTTTGGTTAGTCAATTGACAAGTCGACTATGTATTCCTTAAAAATGCCATGTTTACACATAAATTAGTTTTGAACATATATGAACATTTTTTTGACATCTAAACTGATTTCACAACTTATATAAACTAGTTTTAACATATTAGACTTGTCACATGACATATTCAACCATCTGAACCCATAATTACAATTATGACTCGTTAAAGTGGCGTAAACCACTTTAGTGAGCCGTAACAAGTCAAAACACTTTGAAATGCTTCCAATTCAGAATGTTTGATATTATAAACCATATTATACAAGATCTAACTCTTGTTTGGTTTATATACCTCATTCTATCCGATTTCTCGTTTTCACATTTCGACACACTAACATGTAGTTATCCGATACACTAGGAACCACTTCAACACTTGAACTCTTGATCCTTTGAGCTTTGTTATATCATTTGAACAAGATCTATACGCAATCCCAGGCGAGTACTTAGCTCCCCTCTTTTATGTTTTTCGAATGTTTTTGGGGTGATTCATATGTGTAATCAATTTTTCACAATGTATGGCAAATATGTGTCTAATAAGTGCATTTTGTGTAATATTCCTTTTATGCAAGACATGACAATTAGGGACACAAAACAAATCCTTATAGTATCATTATATCTTCATAGATTTATACTTGTAGGATTCTTGAAGTACTGTCTTAAATCTTCTATCTTCATAGTAGGATTTCTAAGAAGTGCTTTACACGATGATTGACAAGAGGAATCCTTGTAGAATCTTTCTATCTTTATAGTAGATTCTTGTAGGATATTTTAAGTAGAGTCTTAAATTTTCATATCTTCATTGTGGGATTTCTAAGAAGTGCTTTACAAGACGATGGTTAATGTTTATGTGTAGAGATTTTGGTGATTTAGATAACGAAACGAGTGTAATATAATAAGAACATGGTGGATACGCCGCTGGTACTTCCTATATATAAGTGTGCTTATTGTATTATCCTTCTTAACCTTATCCGAATCACCATTAGGATTTAGGATTTTGTGATACGATGTGACGAAACGATGTAACTAAACCGATTCCTTAAAGCATATATCTATCTTCATAGTTAGATCCTTGTAGGATGTTTAAAGTACTAAATGGTAGTCCTTTATTTGGATTCTTTGTGTACTTTAATGTGTATGTGACAAGACTATGTGAGGAGACGATGTAACTAAACCGAATACTTAAAGCATTTATATATCTTCATAGTTAGATCCTCGGAGGATGTTTAAAGTACTAAATGGTAGTCCTTTATTTGGATTCTTTGTTTACTTTAATGCATATGTGACAAGACGATGTAACTAAACCGAATCCTTAAAGCATCTATCTATCTTCATAGTTAGATCCTTGTAGGATGTTTAAGGTACTAAATGGTAGTCCTTTATTTGGATTCTTTGTGTACTTTAATGCGTATGTGACAAGACGATGTGACGAGACAACGATTATGTATTATTGTGATTAGTTGTGATATCATAAGAAAATGGTGGATACGCCGCTGGTACTTCCTATATATAATTGTTCTTATTGTATTACCCTTGTAGCGTTATCCAAATCATATTAGGATTTTGTGTTCGATTGTTTCAAAGTACAATATTCGGATCATTGTAGAACTCTTACATATTTTTATATGTTAGATTCTTAGAAGGATAACTAAAGTATTATTTTAAATCATTGATTTGATTTCTTATAATACTCACGCACGTTATGACAAGTTTTCAATATTGTTGTTATAAGTCCTTGATTGGATTTCTAATGACACACTAACAAGTTTTATGATCAAATTCAAGGCGATTACAATGAAAAAAGTAAAATTTTCAAAGGCATAAAAATTACTTAGTATTAATCATGTTGCCATATACAAAACTATTTTGTCACGAGTTTCAATATCAAGTTAATGTATTGTAATACTAAATCTTTTTGCCATTCCTTGGCTTTAAAGAGTCCATTTTCAATAGACGACTCCTGTAGTTGTCGAAGTATTGCAACACTAAACTTTTGCCTTTAACTTGGCTAACAAAACTTTATACTTGCCAACATTGTTTGTTGATGTCTTGTTTTTCACATATGTTTCAGGTTTCAGTTATTAAAGCTTGCTGCGCTTAGGAATGCATCCAGGCTTTAGACTTCTTTAATCAAAAGACAACTTCATGTATTCTTTGTATGTAAAACAATGTTAATAATAGTGAAATAATTTAGTATCAGTTGTGGCTGAGCAATTTGTAACGTGACTCCTCGATATTTCCGTCGCGTGTTGTTGTATTACGCGGTCGGGGTGTTATAGATTGGTATCAGAGCACTCGTTAAAGGGAATTAGGTTATTAGAATGCCTTTGACCTAGTCTATAACCTTCCTAGGGACCCGAACATGAGTAGACTTAGGATCTCCATCCTAATCCTCATCCTTACTCATGCCACAATTGTTCTATGAGTTACAAATCATCTATCCTTAGATGATTTATCCTAAATCGTTAGGCTTATTGCCTCAAAGTATTCCTCAAAATATTTTGAATACTTCACAAAATGTTTACTCAAACGCTCTCAACAAAATGTTTCTCAACCTATTTATTCTTAAACATTTTATCAAATGGTTTCTCGAAATACTTTCTCAAAAGTTTTCGTCAAAATGTTTCTCGACTTATTTATCTCAAACAATTATCAAAAAGATTTCTCAAAATGTTTTACTATCAAAATTTTCATTGAAATATTGGGTTTTAATAATGTGAACTCATGCATCTAGAAGGGTGAATGCCTGTACCCCGAGTTTTCTTTCTAAGGCTAGAGTATTCGTACAAATCCGCATTATCGGACCAGTCACTCTTACCTGGGAACTCTTAGGGTGAGTGTTCACTTATAGGCTAAAGCATGTCGAACGAATTCCTAAACACTATTACCTTTGTGACACTACTCTAACATTGTTGCCTTTAGCAATATGTTACAACTATATTCAATACAATTGGAACAAATTTCATTTTTATCTCACGACACTTTACAATCCTACTTCATTTTCAAATACTACTTTTGTCTATTAAATTTTCAAAATTTTTATTCATTTGGATGAGAGTTTTCAAATTTTATACACGAAGTTTCTTTATTTAAAAAAAATCGATTAAAAATATTTCTATCTTTAAAATCTATTTTAAAAGGTAAAGAATTTTCGACACAAACCATTAACTTGGTTTGTATTTTCTCATCCAAAAATATAACAAAAGTTCCTATTAAAACAATTTTCAAAACAAAATTCACAACACTATTTTCCTAAGTACAAGAACAAGATTTTTGAACGAATACCAAGATAAGGTTTCCTATTTCACTATGATGTTTTAAACTTAATACAAGTCTATAAGATCTAACTTATTTTGTTTTCATTATAGCTACTTCTTCAGGATGCCTCCTCACCGTGACACCACCTAGGATACTGAAATGGCAGCAATGATCGCTCAACAGATAGTTGTTGTACTGCCAAACCTTGTGATGCAACTTAATTAAATCGACAACAACAACAACAACAATGGATCCATGCCTTGTAATTACAAACAGTTTATTTCAGCTAAACCACTAAAGTTTGATGGGTCTGAAGGAGCAACTGGGCTCCTACAATGGTTTGAGAGTATAGAACGCACATTCCGCTATGTTCAATGTCCTAACGAGTGCAAAGTAGAGTTCGCCTCGAGTGCTTTTCAAAAGAGAGCACTCATTTGGTGGAATGGGATCATGAGGGAGAGAGGTGCAGAAGTAGCTATGGCACAAACATGGGAAGAATTCAGGAATCTTATGATGAGAGAATTCTGTCCACGACACGAAATAATGGCGCTCGAAAACAAATTTTATTATCTAAAACAAGATAGTGGGAAAACCGTGCCTACACAGACCTATTTGAACAGTTAAGCCTACTATGCCCCACTATGGTCACACCCTTGGATTGGGCCATCGAGAAATACATTGATGGCCTACCAGATTCAGTTCAAGATATTGTCACTGGCAGTAAACCTGCAATACTTAGGGAGGCTAAGGAAATAGCCGTCACCCTAACTGACTCCCAAGTTAGAAAAGGGAAACTTTTTCGAAAGGGAGACAAGAAACGAACTACATAAGAAACAAAGGGTGAACCTTCCAAAAATTCTAAGAAGCGTAAAACTTAAAAGAATTTCACGATTGCTGCACCAATCCCACTCAACTCAGTACCCATTAGGGGGACTTATTATGGGAAACATCATCGGTGCAATCGTTGCAACTATCACCACCCAGCAAATTCTCCATGCCGCCAGTGTACAATATGTGGTCTCTTTGGGCATCTAGCTGCGACCTGCCGCATCCAAAACCAAGTGGCCCCTACTCAAACACAACCTCATTATCCAGCTGGAGCATGTTTCAATTATGGTGAATTGAATCATTTCAAGCGAAACTGCCCTAAGCATGCTAACGCAAATGGACGAGTACACAATGTCAACGAAGCTCAAGCTGATAATTAAGCACTTATGATCATCTGAACTTTTTGCATTCCTGTTTATTATCTAAGAACAATGTATATATTTCAATAATATTTGTAATGACAATATAAATTTCAAGAAGTTTTTCTTCATTCTTGTTATTCCTATTTCAGTTACAAATTCCAATATGATTACATTGTGTGTAATTACAACTACATACCAAACATCAAGGATTCCGTTCTTTATTGTTAGGAACTAAATCTCGCAAGAATAACATACTATGACTTACACACTAGTGCGTTCATTGAATCGCTGCAACACAAACACTTCAAATACTATGTGCCTATTACTACTACTTTTGTTTTCATGAGATTACATGCGTGATTGATTATCTGTCATGTATAGCACATGATTACAAATATATTATGCCTTGTATGTTGACCTAACACACTAAGTACACGATTTACAAATACATTTATGCTTAGCAAGTTGACTTAGCATACGTAGCACGTGATTTCAAAACATTTTACTACATACATTGTTTATGACAATTTATGCTTAGTATATGATGCATACTACCAGTATGGTTAGTGTGAAACACATATTAATATTCGTACTAGAATGAAATGACTGCTACTAGTTTTGTTGAATGCAAAACAAGTAGTGTTATCATTACTAGTATGAAACACGCCCAAATTCAATAGTCATTGTGTTGCGATGATGTATGTTTGATTTCAATGATGTGTTATGATGATGCTTATCCGATTTGGCTGTTATTTCGACCTTATTATCTGTTTCCCTTAATTAACAAAAGAAGCTGTGTGGACCATGTGATGAAACAAGTAATAATGGGTGCAAACTTAATTACAAGGATCGACACTTGAAAATCATAGTAAGCTTTGTTAAGATGGTGGCATTAAATTTAGAGTGATTAGGTAACGGGAAGGGTATGACGCAATAAGACCACGGTGGATATGCCGCTGGTACTTCCTATATAAGTGTTCTTATTGTGTTATTCTTCGGAACGTTACCAGGATCGCTTGAAAGTTTTATGTTATCATGGATCATTATGTGATTATATCACTATTCGTTATTTGGTTATTGAATGCAAGAACGATTGACGAGTACATTCACTAACTCTATTCGAGCCGACCGGGAGTATATTATGGTGTTAAAGGTGACGACCTTGATGCCATAGGTACGTTGACCGTCTCCTATGCATAGGATGCTCATGGTACATGGGATGTACCTCGTGGGGTGTTAGAAACCGTGTACGTATGGCCATGCTTGAATGTACACCCCTTTTCTTTGCTATGGATTTACACTAAGTGCCTAAAGTATAACATAGTGCTATACAAAACAATTTTTATACACTCGATGACATTTTAAAGATTCGGAAATTCTAAAGGTTGAATACCTTAAGATGCTTTGAATATCTTTGTATTCACTTTGAATCCCCCAAAACATTGCCAACACCAAATGATGCACCGCATCTTTGGAATCTAGAGCCGTGTTATCATTCTATTGTTTCAAACACACTCTACGGTCTCCTTTGAATAAATTTCGGAATGAAATTTCCTAAAGTATGGGAGACTGTGACATCTGAGACATTTTAATCATTTTACAAATTCAAAACGAGTTTATATTCAAAAACGATTTCACATATTATGTCCTTGTACGATTTCAAACCCTTAAGTCTCTTCTAGAAGTGAAACCATAAACGGATACACAAACGAAACCAGTTAAACGTTAAGTACGCTCCGGAAAAATAATATAAGCTAAACACACCCTAATAGCCTTGGCATAGCTTAGAAATAAGTTTCGAGGGCTTCGGTATGGCAAAAACACACTTTTGTAACTTTAGGGGCTATTTTGCAAATTCTACGAAGCTATGCTGATTCGCGTAGCTCTTAATCCGGGAAATGTACGCGTATCCAAAAAAAAATTTAACCATTAAACCCTTGTATTTAATGATTGGAATGCAAAAATATCATTCTTTACGCTTTTACGGTCATACACGCGTTCGTTACGATTTTCGTCGTAATTAACCAAAAACCGCAACCGTACGCCTAAACGAACCGACCTCTGAGATATTTTTGAGCACATTTCAAGTTCCCTATGTTGTTTCATCCTTATAGAGCTTAAACATCAGGTTAACGGGTGTTAGAAGTGCCAAAACACGAGGAAACGCGTGTAGGGGCCTGTTCTGCCAAAATGTGCAACTTGGGACCAGCTGAGGTGGATGCGGACTGCATCCACAAGGCCCATGCGGTCCGCATGGTGTCCCAGCTCACCAGAATTGTTGGCAGCAGCTGGGTAATTCACTCATTGACTCATCAAACAAACTTGCCACCCTAATCTCTACATTTGACAAGTATTGGACACTAATATAACATGTTAGTGAGTCATGGACACTTGTTTTACTCCTAGAACTCCAAGATATATATAAATACCCATGTTCATCATTCATGAAAAGTTTTAGTCAACTCATTTTCTGCTACAAACTGAAGTTGCAACACTTTTGGTGAGCAATCTCTGAGATCTTGGCACTCCTATAATGTTTGTAAGTGCTTTCATTCATGTTATGTCCTATTCTCTTAGTTTATTTCGGCTAAAAATCGAACAGTTTGACTTTGTGTTTGACTTTCAGTTCTGGCCAAATTGATCAATACAAAGTTCATTTGAACTTTTCAATGTAATAGTAATCATGATGGTTATGGTCCTTAGTGATCTTGCCTACAAATTTCCACATTTTCTTGTCTTAGTGACGAGTCAAAGTTTCGGTCAATAATGCGATAAATGCGCATTATACGACGAAACTATTTCCGGGTATCAAAACAGTTTGTTTTGATTCCAAAACTCTTTTACAGCTTAGTTAGAGTTGTCGAAACATGTGTAACTCATCACTTTTAGTTTAGTGCTTGTTTAGGGTCGTTTGTTGAACGGTTTTGACCACCGCTTTGACTTGGTCAACTTTACGATCCGACCAAGACCATTATTATGATCATAGTATTATAAGTTATGACCCTCTGAGGTTATACCTAATGATCATATCGTTTGGTTAGTCAAATGACAAGTCAACTATGTATTCCTTAAAAATGCCCTTTTTAAACATAAATTTGTTTTGAACATATATGAACATTGTTTTGACATCTAAACTGATTTCAAAACTTTTATAAGCTAGTTTTAACATATTATACTTGTCATAGGACATATTCAACCATCCGAACCCATGGTTACGATTATGACCCATTAAAGTGGTGTAAACCACTTTAGTGAGCCGTAACAAGTCAAAACGCTTTGAAATGCTTCCAATTCAGAATGTTTGATATTATAAACCATATTATACAAGATCTAACTCTTGTTTGGTTTATATAACAAATTCTATTTGATTTCTCGTTTTCAAGTTTCGACACACTAACATGTAGTTATCCGATACACAAGGAACCACTTCATAACATGAACTCTTGATCCTTTGAGCTTTGTTATATCATTTGAACAAGATCTATACACAATCCCAGACGAGTACTTAGCTCCCCTCTTTTATTTTTTTCAAATGGTTTTGGGGTGATTCATATGTGTAATCATTTTTTCACAATGTATGGCAAATATGTGTTTAATAAGTGCGTTTTTGTGTAATATTCCTTTTATGCAAGACATGACAATTGGGGACACAAAACAAATCCTTATAGTATCATTCAATCTTCATAGATTGATTCTTGTAGGATACTTCAAGTACTGTCTTAAATCTTTTATCTTCATAGTAGGATTTCTAAGACGTGCTTTACACGATGATTGACAAGGGGAATCCTTGTAGAATCTTTCTATCTTTATAGTAGATTCTTGTAGGATATTTTAAGTACAATCTTAAATTTTCCTATCTTCATAGTGGGATTTCTAAGAAGTGCTTTACAAGATCATGGTTATTGTTTATGTGTAGAGATTTTGGTGATTTAGATAACGAAACGAGTGTAATATCATAAGAACATGGTGGATACACCGCTGGTACTTCCTATATATAAGTGTGCTTATTGTATTACCCTTCGTAACCTTATCAGAATCACCATTAGGATTTAGGATTTTTTGATACGATGTGACGAGATGATGTAACTAAACCGAATCCTTAAACCATCTATCTATCTTCGGAGTTAGATCCTCGTAGGATGTTTAAAGTACTAAATGGTAGTCCTTTATTTGGATTCTTTGTATACTTTAATGTGTATGTGACAAGACGATGTGACGAGACGACGTAACTAAACCGAATCCTTAAAGCATCTATCTATTTTCATAGTTAGATCGTCGTAGGATGTTTAAAGCACTAAATGGTAGTACTTTATTTGGATTCTTTGTGTACTTTAATGCGTATGTGACAAGATGATGTGACGAGACGATGTAGCTAAACCGAATCCTTAAAGCATCTATCTATCTTCATAGTTAGATCCTCGTAGGATGTTTAAAGTACTAAATGGTAGTCCTTTATTTGGATTCTTTGAGTACTTTAATTCGTATGTGACTAGACGATGTGACGAGACAACGATTATGTGGTTATTGTGATTAGTTGTGATTTAGATAACGAAACGAGTGTAATATCATAAGAACATGGTGGATACGCCGCTGGTACTTCCTATATATAAGTGTTCTTATTGTATTACCCTTGCAGCATTATCCAAATCATATTAGAATTTTGTGTTCGATTCTTTCAAAGTACAGTATTCAAATCCTTGTAGAACTCTTACGTATTCTTATATGTTAGATTCTTATAAGGATGACTAAAGTATTATTTTAAATCATTGATTTGATTTCTAATAATACTCACGCAAGTTAAGACAAGTTTTCAATATTGTTGTTATTAATCCTTGATTGGATTTCTAATAACACACTCATAAGTTTTATGATCAAATTCAAGGCGATTACAATGAACAAAGTACAATTTTCAATGGCATAAAAATTACTTAGTATTAATCAGGTTGCCATATACAAAACTATTTTGTCACGAGTTTCAATATCAAGTTAATGTGTTGCAATACTAAATCTTTTTGCCATTCCTTGGCTTTAAAAAGTCCACTCTCAATAGACGACTCCTGTAGTTGTCGAAGTACTGCCAACATTTGCCTTTAACTTGGCTAACAAAACTTTGTACTCGCCAACATTGTTTGTTGATGCCTCGTTTTTCACATATGTTTCAGGTTTCAATTATTCAAGCTTGCTGCACTTAGGAATGCATCGGGGCTCTAGACTTCTTTAATCAAAAGACAACTTCATGTATTCTTTGTATTATAAGACAATGTTAATAATAGTGAAACAATTTGTGGCTGAGCAATTTGTAATGTGACTCCTCGATATTTCCGTCGCGTGTTATTGTACTACGCGGTCGGGGTGTTACACCAGGAGTAGTTATGCCAAACAACATAACATAGTTTAGGACGCGTGCAGTTGCCTGGATCCTGACACACCGGTCCGGCGACAACTGGGTTTGTCAGACCAATAGTACTCACGGCTTACGTTAATCCCTTGCATTGGGGATAGTTCGTGTGTTAGGTATTTCTCATCATCACAAGTTGGTGCAATTAACACAGTTTGTAACATGCAATTCACCCCAGATAATAGTAAAACAGTTTAAAAGTGGGGGAGTGAAACTCACAGTGAGAGTAGTAGTATCAGTCAACGAGTGATTATTAAACTGGATCAGCTTTAATAGCACGCATGCAAGTAGGGACTCAACTCACCAGCTAAGTTGGTAATGGTTATAACTTGGACCTGGTTATGAGTTTTCACCCTAGATTGAAGCAATAGGATACTGGTATGGTTATGGATGTCATGGTAATATCACTTTTTAGTTTGGCTTCTGGGCACCGGTTCGTGTGCCAGCCAAAGTCAGTTGTTTGACACGTTTGGATAATGCTACTAGAAAACCAGTAGTATCAACATGTTGTCATTTAAGAAAGATAAAATTTTCATTAAGGGAGTTTGGGTGTTTGGGGAGTCTAAGTTGCCCAAAATTGAGTTTCCATTTTCACCGTCGGGGATTCTCCCGAACTGGCATTGGACATGCCCCTAGTGTCCAATCGACCTTGGAATCCTCCGGAATACTTCTGGTGTTCCAACTATAGTAAATGTTGGGTTCGGTCAGTTCCCGGTTTCGGCAGGTTCGTTACTCGGTAAACTACCGAAACTAGTCTAAAATAAAGCGTTTTTACCTCTGTAAATTTCCCTTTAATACATAAGTTTGATAAAAATCTGGAAATTTTTATACAACTAAGTAAAAATATATAGATTATGAGAAAAATAATTCAGGAAGTTATTTAGCCATTTTAACTCCTAAAATAAATTATTTGTAAAACATTATTTAACCGAATAGTTTACATTGCTTATCATCTTATGTCTAAAAATTCCTAAAATATTCCAGAAAGCTCCTTATATGCCCAGGAACTCCCTGTACTTTTCCGATTTCGTTTCGGTGCGTTTCAGGCTACCGAAAACTCTGAAAAACTAGGATTTTTAATCCGAATCAAAATTCAACCACTGGACTCCAAAACTTCCCGGAACATTCCCTATATGTTCCTTAGTGTTCATTTAAAATTTGGTGATTTATCGACTACGTTCGGTATTTTTTCTGAATTTCTTTGGGTAAAACAGTCAAAAATTCGCCAAACATCATAGGAAATTCCAAAAATTCTAAAATTTTACGTGGACATTCATGTCAGAACCTACATCACCACACCAATTTTCAGCTCAATCCAAGCATCACGGACCAAGTTATAGTCCAAACAATATTCTGCCTAGGCTAATCGAAGGTTTCGGGTGTTATACCTAGCGCAAGCTCCGTTCTTGTGTGTTTTTCTCTTATCCAGAAGTGTGTGGGTGCTATATTTAGTACCTACACATCAAGCACAATTCAAACATGCAATAACCCATGTCAATCAAGCTTTGTTTCACTGTTTTTCGGTTAATCACTATGTTATTCGCTTTTGTTCGATTAGGGGGCGATTGGGGTATCAAAAGATGAAGTTTTGTGATCTTAGCTATCATATTTCATCAGGGAATCCCTGAGATGCTCTTATTCAGCCAAGAACCATGTTTAAATAATCCATTAACATGGATTAAAAAGAGTTTTCATAGTCTAGTTCATGTTTAATCAAGAAAACTTCATCAAAACCTTAATAAACTTGAAAAATACCTTTAATTTGGCTGAATTAAGGTGATGATTAGCTGGGTTCTTGAGGGTTATGAGCAGATTTGAGGTGAAAGATGATGGAAATAATGATATATATATATATATATATATATACAGGGGGTCGCCTTGTAGGGTACCCCTACCCCACCCCTTGCTTTGTCGTGCTTCGTTTTTCGCATTAAAAAGATGATGTTTATGTTCGTTCTTGTATTTAGGTTCGTTTTCGGGTCCCACACGCGTCCCGGATTTGCCAAACGGGCTCCTTTTTTCGCGTTTTTAGTGTTAAAAGACTCGGTTTTAAAAACCATGCATAACCGTGTTGAAATCCGAACACGGTTATGTTTTAATCATAATGGCTTCATATTAGGGTAGAGTAAGTGTCTTTAGGCTTGATTGACCGTTTGTTGCATGTTTGGTTGTCTTTCATTGCTCTCAAAACGAAGGTTTTTCCCTAACCGGGAAATTCCTCGTTTGCCCATTCTCCGAATGTCTTCAAATCTTATGTCATGGTCTAAGGCATATAACTAAGATATTCTGTGAACTCAGAATCTTAAATAGTCCTACCGATGGCCTAATAATCATCGTCAAATGTTTAATGCGTTGTCAAACGGAAAGCCCCCGTTTAACATGTTTGCAACGGACTGGGATACCAACTTTGCACCGTTGGTCCCTGTGACTCTTATGTCTATCATAACGTGCTCTCGGATTCATCCGAGACCTAATCGGTATCGTTTTATAAAGCATCTAAGTTGCACCCCTAATTAGGGTTTACGCGCAGCTACGGTTTTATTTCTAACCGAAGTTGTGGAATGGGTATGGTGTATCTGATTTCCTCAGGACTGTGGCACACCTCTGCTACACCGTATAAGTCATATGTTTACTAATACATATTCCCAGAGTCGTCAATTCATTCACGACTCCAACTTGCCATGTAGGTGACGAATAGCGTCAACTTAATGTTTTTGGTAATTACCTTGCATATACTCCTATTATAGTCGGTGTAATGTGTTTTAGAATTCGTATCATCACACGTAATCACAACAAGTATCATGATATACATATCACGTCCGGTTACCACGGACTTGTACTGATCAAAGTTTACTGTGATTTTTCACAGTTGTCACAAATAACTTATTAAGTTAACCTATCTATCAATTTTCATGCTCGACAAATAATTTACACCTTTAACGCAATTTAACTGATTTTACCGCTTTAAACTCACAAGTGTACATGCATAGTCTAAATTCCCGCTATCATGTCAACACTTAACATATTATCATATTCATACATTTGAATCACATAACACATTTAAACACATCAGGTTCACCCATGTACAACCCAGACTAGTGTACTTTGTAAAATGCGTATTTTAGTGATTCGATAACATTTCTGGGCGTCGGAAGTCACGCATGACTAACCAAATACCAAAAAACCTTAATATAAGTTAAAATACTTGTATATATATAAAAATATCAGTTAGTTACTGATCAAAATAAGTTTCGTAAAAACCTCATAAAAAGGCGATTTTTACCGTTTTTACCGCATAGTTTTGCGTCAAACGTTACTATAACCAACCGAACTCGAAACGAATTCATATTTTAACACAATACATGTTATTTACTGATTAAAATAATGGTTATAATCAGATTAGTGCAGTTTTTGTATAAGTCACATAAATCATGCGATTTCATACATTTTACAACTCTTTAACCACTAAGTACAACATGCAAAGCTAGTAAACTTATGACCAAGTTTTATACCACTTTAACACATGAAATAACCATATATTTTAATGTTTAATTCTGATATAAAATCATTTTCGTCTTAACATAATTTAATCATCATTTCATGACTATTTTAACTATATGTATGCTCATATGAAACACATAACGCAACCATATCATATCATCATCAACATTCATGAACGCAAAATATGTTCAGCATGCATTGGCAAAATAACCCCGTAACTTCGGGAGAAGGGGTGCTCGTGCTCGTGTGTTCTTGTTATCAAGGATTGGCATCACCAGGTTGGGTCTCTGTCTTTGGCTAACTCATGTTCAAACATTCAAGAACATCATCATCTTCACATGATCATCATCCAATCATTTATCATAAATGCAAGAATCTAAATCCTTCGTATTTATGAACTAACATCTAATTTTCACATGCATGCATATATACATATATATATACATGGCCACATATATACATACATGATTCCAAAATTTCACTTTTCATATATCCTTCTTTAATTATAAGAACTTTTATATAAAACCTTTTGATTATGCATGCATTCAACTTTCATGAATTACATCAACAAAAATCAATCAAAAATCCAAACACAATCTCTAACCCATGTATAAACACATTTTCGGCCATATACTCACCCACACAAGCTTCCATTTTTATTTTGATTAAAAATCTATTTTTTGTTAAATTTCAAGTGTTGTAAAAAATCCTTGTATTTGAGAAACCTTCTATCATTAAGAAAAAGAACATCATATTTGAAAATAAATTTATACCTTTAGGTAAAAGAAGTTGAGAATTGGTGATGTTTCTTGTTAGAATCATCAAGAACACCAAGAAAGTCCCTTGAATATCTCCATAACCATCAAAATTTATTTAGTTGGATGGATGAACACTTGAATCTTTAAACAAAAATAAAAAATGGAGATGGAAGTGGAAGTGGAAGTGGGGTGTTGTAATGTGGACAGATTCAAGAGAGAGAAAGGAAGTTGTTGGTGAGTTTTGTTGAAGATTTGAGACACTTGTCCCTCATGCATGTAATTTTCAAGTTTCCAATATTTATGTGTTATTCCCATGTCCAACACATGGCACAAAAGAGAAAAGGAGGCACCCCATGTGCCGCCACCTCCCATATATCTCACATATATACACGCATACATACATATATATATATATGTATCATATGTAGGCTAAAAACAGGTATTTAACTGATTACCGGGTATGTTACCTAGCGTTTTAATCATGTTTTAATGCGTTTTATATTATTTTTAACGCTCTACAAAAACAAACTCACAAAAATATTACTAAAAAATATTTTATTTGCCTGGACCGGCTACGTTGTCGATATTTGGCAGTATGCGCGCTGTGTTGCGCAGTACGCGCTTAAATTCGCAAAATATGGATTTTAAGCTTTTTAATTTATTTTTATCATTCTATAAAAATAAACTTGTCGAATTATCACTATAATAATTATCAGTTATGGTTGTGTTGACAGTATTTTGTCAGATACGCGCGGTATCGCGCAGTACGCGCTTAAACTCGAAAAATAGAGTTTCTTAGCGTTTTGAATTATTTTTCCTGACAATTATGATTAAATATGTTATTTTAATCACAACGGACTATTTTTAGGATTTTAACATTAATCGGGCAGTCACCGACGTTCGTTTTGCATTTTAACCGTTACGCAATAAGTGTTTATCTTAAAATTGCCAACATAATTTTTATGAAACTTTGGATTTACCAACACATCAAATACCATATATGAGCAACATAAATAATCAAATACAACCTTTGATTCATTCGTGACACGTTTTACATTTGTAAAGGCTCAAAATAACCGGGTGTCACACTTCCACGGTCGATTCTTTCAAAATGGATCATGGACAGTGGAGCTTCCAGACACATGACCGGGATGCTAGCTTTGCTTTATGATGTCAAATCTATCATAGGTGGTTATGTGGGTTTCGCGGGAAATCAAGGCGGTCGGATTATCGGTGAAGGAAAGTTGTCGAATGGAGTGGTATCTATTGATAGAGTGAACTATATTGCAGAGTTAGAAATCAACTTGTTAAGTATCTCCCAGATATGTGATAAGAAGTTCACCAGACATTTCAATGACAAAGATTGCATGATCTTGAAACCAGGATTTAAGATTCCAAAGGAATAGATTTTGATGAGAGCTCCAAGAGAAAACGATTTATACATGCTTGATACGGGAGTTGGCACTACAACATCAAAGTCGGCACAATGTTTTGTTACTAAAGCTACAGAAAAGAAATCAGTGTTATGGCACAGAAAGATGAGTCACATACATTTAAGAAAAATGAATTTTCTGGTTCACAACAACTTAGCTGATGGGGTAAATCTGAAAAGGTTTCATCTGAATGATGATTGTGTAAGTTGCAAGAAAGGAAAGCAGCATAAGAAATCGTATCCGAAAAAGCTGTGAAATTCAATCAAACTACCATTTAGAGCGGTTGCACATGGATCTTTTCGGACCAGTTAATGTGAAAAGCATTTCAGGAGATCTTTCCTACTTGGTGGTTACGGATGATTATTCAAGATTCTCATGGGTTTTCTTTCAAGAGAGCAAGGATAAAACATTTCAAACTCTGATGATTCTCTTCCGAAAACTTGAGAATTTATATCATTTACCCATTCGATGAATCAGAAGTGATAACGTAACAGGATTTCGACAATAACCGAATGCTGGAGTTTTGCAACGATAAAGGTATTCTTCGCGAATTCAGCGCTCCCTATACTACTCAACAAAATGGAGTAGCTGAACGTAATAATCGCACGCTTATTGAAACAACAAGAACAATGTTGGCTGATTCTAAATTGCAGGTGAGTTTCTGGAGTGAGGCTGTTGCTTCAATATGTTATACTTTGAACCGGGTGCTAACTATTAAACCACTTAAGAAGACATGCTTTGAACTTCTAATCAATGGAAACCTAACTTGGAGTATCTTGAACGTTTCGGATCTCCTTGTACGGTAATTGATCCTGATGGCAAATTTAGAGCACTGTCACTAGAAGGTTTCTTTGTTGGTTATGCAAGTACACTACGGCGAGTATATTTGCTAAGTTTGAATCAAGTGGTTCTTGCACAACATGTTGATTGTCGAAGGTACACATTGCTAACGTAAAAAGCTGGAGATTCTTAGATGTTTAATTACGATAATTTGTGGAATTCTTTTGAACTTCAAGAAGAACCAAGTGAAGAGGAACTTGCATTGTTATATCAAATGCAACAAGCAGCTAATCAAGAATATTTTTTACGACTGATAGTGGTTACTCAACCACCTATTCGTACTCAAAGTTCTACAAATGTTCCAGAAGAACCAGTTGCTGCATCTATTCCGAATTCATTTGATCCCATTCTTTTCCAATAAATGGTTCTGATACTGATGCTGCACCAACTTATGATCAAGATGGTGATTCAAGTTCTGATGAGGAATCTGAGCTGATCACAAGTTTATTAAATCAATCTGCTGGTCTTAGTTCAAGAAATGAAGCATCTACAAGTGGTACGGTTGCTAATTCTGTTGATGAATAAAATATTACTAATATGGAGAACGAAGTAGCTGTTCTGACGAAGTGGTACCTTGAAATCTATCGTATCACCCTTCAGACATAATTGGTGAACTACGTACAGGAGTAAAAATGCGAAATCAAATTAACAAAGAACTTAGTTGTTTCTATACTAAAGTAGCTCCTGTTCAGGAATATTGTTCTTTTCGTTTTTTTATTTCGCAGATAGAATCTAAGCATTGGAAGGAAGCAATTGCTGATGAAAGCTGGGTTAACTCTATGTAGGAAGAACTGCAGCAATTTGAGAAGTTGGGCGTCTGGAAGCTTGTGGATCCTCCAGCAAATCAAAAAGCCATTGATACTAAATGGGTCTTTAAGTACAAGCGTGATGATCGAGGAGTTATAGTGCGCAATAAAGCTCGGCTCGTTGTCAAAGGTTTTCATCAACAAGGAATTGATTATGCAGAAGTCTATGCCCCGTTTGCAAGACTGGAAGCAATCCGAATTTTCTTAGCGTTTGCGTCGTGGAAGGGCTTCAAGGTATATCAGCTAGATGTCAAATCAGCTTTTCTCTATGGAAAGGTGAAGGAGCTTGTGTATGTCGGATAACCACTGGGGTTTGTCGATCCACAAAATAAAGACAAGGTATATCTGCTTGATAAAGCACTTTACGGGTTGCATCAGGCCCCGAGAGCTTGCTACAAGACTTTGTCTCAGCATCTGTTAAGCAACGACTTTGCAAGAGGTAATGTGGATAGCACACTCTTCATTAGAGAAGTTGGTGGTCATTTGCTGATTGTTTAGATTTATGTGGATGACATAATCTTTGGATCTACGAACGATGATTTATGCAAGGAATTCAAAGATATTATGAAGAAAAAGTTTGAGATGAGTTCGATGGGAGAGATGAAATTCTTTCTAGGATTACAGGTTAATCAACTACCCGATGGTATTTTCATTCATCAAACTAAATATGTTCATGATATTTTCCAGAAGTTTGAGATGACAAGTGCTAAATCATTATCAACACCATTGGCGATCAATCATGGTCTCTTCCCAGATGAAGAAGGAACCAAAGTGGATGAAACGTTGTATCGGTCGATGATAGGGTCACTAATGTATCTGACAGCTTCACGTCCAAACATTATGTATCCTACATGCCTTTGTACCCGTTATCTGTCCAGCCCAAGAGTATCACACTTGATGGTCGTGAAGAGAATATTCCAATATCTGAAGGGTTGCCCAAGCACCGGTTTGTGGTATCCAAAGAACGACAATTTTGATCTTACATGATATGCGGATTCTGATTTCGGATATGATAAACTTAACGCTAAATCTACTACAGCCGGTTGCCAGTTCTTTGGAACTCGTATTATAACTTGGCATTGCAAGAGACAAACCACAGTCGCTCTCTCGACTTGTGAGGCTGATGTTGATGCACTATTGTGCCCTCCACTTGTCGAATAGGCTAGATAGAGCATGTGTTGAATATTGTATAGGTTAGAATCGAACACACGACCGAAATACGAAGATTTCAGTATAAAAGGGAACAAGTTTGCCCGAACTTGATGTGCCTTTAGTCAAGTTCGCTCGAACTTGACTAATGCAGGCCAAGTTCGCTCGAGACTGCTCTTAGGAAGTCAAGTTCGGCCGAACTTCCATACACTCCAGCGAACTTGTCTCCCTATATATAGTGTGTTGTTCATTTTTCATTTAAGTTTTTGGCATCCCTACGGGGAGGTGCTGCCGGATTCTCTCCAGGAATTCCGGTAGCTGGACTTATAAAGATGTATACTCTTTCGGTATGAATGAAGACTTTCGCTGCATTCTGTTTCTACTCCTTTCTGTAATAACATTCTACCAAATCGGTATACGTTTATCCACTAACTTCCGTCTAGAACCGCCTGATTACAGGCCTTCAATTGGTATCAGAGCTACGGTTATCACCTACGCTCATGAATTTGGACATTTATGGACATTAGGAGGGGTTTAGATGTAAATCATGAAATAAACCTACAATCCACGGACAAAATCCCAAATTGAACCGATAGGATTGATAGAAAACCAATTTCGACCAGATCTATGGTGAAATCATCTCGAAATTCGATGAAATAAGGATTTTAGATCGAAAAATGTGAAAAATGGCTGATTTGGGAGACCAAGTTCGCCTGAACTTGACAAAGTTTTTCATCAATTTTCATCAAGTACGCCCGAACTTGACTGATTTTCATTGAAATTAAGCATAAGTTCGCCCAAAACTTGTCTTTTTCATGCAAGTTCGCTCGAACTTAGAAGTGGCCAATCAAGTTCGCCCGAATTTCCATCAAACCGACTAAGTTCGACCGAACTTGTCACATAGTAACCAAGTTCACCTGAACTTGTCACACAAGTTTGCCCGAACTTGTCAAGGAGCCGAAAAAAAATTTGGCGATAGAAATTGTTGATCGTATTGATGGGATGAGTGTCCAGAAAAAATTTGGCGATAGAAAATTTTTTGAGTTTTCGAAGACCGAACTGGGATGTTCGGGGACACCGTCTAGAGCTTCAGAGTACAGATTTGGTGATACAGTCAAAGAATTTTGAAGATAACGGGAGAGTCATTCATACCGAGGCATAACGTTGATCATTTGGGTGTCATAACTAGTAATGGGCCTAAACGTTAAATCCACATTTGTTAAAAAACTGAAAGTTCCAGATTTCAGGGGGAATTTCAATGAAAATTTTCAGTATGGTCAAATTTCAAAAATGAGGGGGAATAAAAAATTTCAATATTTGAAGATTCCGGCATTTTTGAAATTTGTGACTACTGCAATAGTATCTGGGTGGTTACCGATTGCAGATTATCAGGAAATGCAGAGGATTGAGATTCATTGGATATTTCAAATTGATGTCTATTTTGAAAGTGGGAGGTTACATAACTGAGTCTTGGAGGAGTTGTTTATTAGATTCTAAGGTCGTGGTTGTGGATTGACGCCTGAGTCGCGCGTATGGTTTGGAAACACACACGACTGCCTATCTTTAGCTCTGCTTTGCACATGAACTATTGACTAGACTAATCGCCAGGAGATAGGGATGCTCTGTAGTTTCAGGTGCCCCGGGTTGTACGTGGTACCATGATTAAAGAAGATGATTTATGAGATCGGATCTTTCAGATAAAGCTGTGTATACCAGTTGCTGACAAAAGAGGCTGTATATTTGGGATTCTGTGATCACAAGAAGTTCAGATTTTTCAGATTGTGATACAGGTTGATGCTTAAGGGATGTAGGATTTAGGTCCTAATCTCTGATGTGGGGTTGGTGCATACATGACTGCTTATCATAAACTCTGCAAAGCAAATGAACTATTTTGATTGGGTAAGCCGGAATTAGGGATCTTTTGTAGTTTTAAGGGGCCAGGTTCAGCGCAGATAGCTATACATCTATCATTATGACTGAAGAGGAAGAATGTAATTTTCGTCATGGACGTATGTTTCTTAGATTGATGCATTACCAGATTATCTGTTTCCGATGAAGATTTGCTGATTGAGCAGATTACCAATTTGCTAATAAAATCTTTCTGAAGGGTGCTTAACTGCGATTACGGAAATTGGGATTTTAGATTTTCGAGGGTATTCGTTGATTTGAAGTTTTCCGATGCGGTGATTAGAAGTTTCTATCAATTGCCGGTTGAGTTTTTGATACTTTAGGAGTGTGCGGAATAAACTCTCGATGCTCAATGCTTATTCAAAAACTGAACTCAGATGCGGTTACCGTCGAAATGGAGAAGCTGCTGCATTGATTAGCTTCGAGTTGATGGTTATTTGAGAAAATTTGTCGATCAAGTAAATCAGAGGATTCGGAAATCACGTAACCAAAGATCTGAACTGAGATTTCTGGGGTTTTGAAAGTTGTTAATGCAAACCCGGATCATCAATTAAGGGGGAATCTATTGACGCATCTCGACGACATCGACAGACACCTTGATTGAAGTTGCACAGAATATTCAAACACGGCTCAAAGTTTTGAAGTTCAAGATCAAGCTTTGACAGTAACGAACAAGGAGGAATCTGTTGATGCACTATTGTGTTCGTCACTTGTCGAATAGGCTAGATAGAGCGTGTGTTGAATATTGTATAGTTTAGAATCGAGCACACGACCGAAATACGGAGATTTCTGTATAAAAGGGAACAAGTTCTTCCGAATTTGACCTGTATTGGTCAAGTTCACCCGAAGTTGATGTGCCTTTAGTCAAGTTCGCTCGAACTTGACTAATGCAGGCCAAGTTCGCTCGAGAATGCTCTTAGGAAGTCAAGTTCGGCTGAACTTGACTAGGTCAAGTTCGCCCGAACATCCATACACTCCAGCGAACTTGTCTCCTTATATATGGGTGTGTTGTTATTTTTCATTTATGTTTTTGGCATCCCTACGGGGAGGTGCTGCAAGATTCTCTCCAGGAACTCCGGTAGCTGGACTTATAAAGATGTATATTATTTCGGTATGAATGAAGACTTCCGCTGCATTATGTTTCTACTCCTTTCTGTAATAACATTCTACCAAATCGGTTTACATTTATAACTTCCGTCTAGAACCGCCTCTTGACAGACCTTCAGCTGAGTACATTTCCGCTTCCAGTTGTTGTTCACAACTCTTGTGGATACAACAATAAATGAGAGACTTTGGATTGCAATTGCTTGAGACACCGCTGTACGTAGATAATAAGGCAGCAATCGACATAACAAAAAATCATGTTCGACATGCTAAAACAAAACACATTGAAATTTGATATGACTTTATCCGTGATTGTCACGAGAAAAAGTTGATTCGAATCGAAAAAATCCACACTAATGAACAAAAGGCAGATTTTTATACCAAAGCTTTTACACCAACAAGATTCAAATATCTTATGAGATTGAACAGTATGAAAAATCTTTCGCCTAACGGGGATGATGTTGAATATGGGTCTGACGATGAGTTCTCGTAATCCTCATTGGTTAGTCACGTTATTTTAGTTAGATTTTATTTATATCTTCAAAAATAAAAATAAAAAAATATGTTATTTATTTTAGGGGGAGAAATTTGGAGAAAATTAAAAAACATATAAAATTCAAAAGGTACAAAACCATGAAAAAAAGGAAAAAAGAGTTTTGTGTAAAACGAGGAAATGATAGTACATCAATGGACTATCACAATATGCCAAAGAATTGTAGTGTTTAAAAGGTTGAGAAAACGAATCTCACTGTGGATGTGCCAGTAGGCTTTACACGTTCAGTAGATTATTTCTAGGATATAAACCTAAATTTACAACTTCTTAATTTGTGGGCCAAAATCTCTCGGATATACGGACTTGGTACTCTGAAATTTCGTTTGAGAGATTGCCTGATTCTGAGATACTAGATCTTTATAGATAATTGATATCCGGGGTATTATACAGATTCTTCTGATTTTGCGTAAGTAATGGCCTAGAACTTATATAATACTTTTGCTTAAAAACCCCTAATTTGCAGCATATTATTGTAAGTATCGAAAGATCCAACAATTGAAGTCAAAAGATTCCATATTGGAACATCACTTTAAAGACGAGCCTTCATCTCCTTGTCGGTACGGTGGTACTAACCTAAGCTCTCAAGGTCTCGCACAACCCAAATACAGATATCAGTTAAGCTATACTCACCTGTAAGATGAAATCTAGGGAATCTTGATATGCGAGTATATTCTTAGGTGGGAACACAGTTAAGTCAAGTTTCTTAGTTCTACTTAATATATCTCGGAACAATTTAAAAATGTGTTGAAGTTTAAAAGGATAAACATACTGACAATCTAAGGTGAAATGGTTTTTGAAACTTAGAGTCTTATAAAGGTCGGTATTAGTGATCTGTCTAAAAAACTGATATGATCCTCAGACACTAACTCACAAAAAATGTCTGTAAATATATTTGTACATAGTGCTTTACATTTCATTTTCATAAGATCCCAAAAAAGATTTTCAGTGTGTTTTAGCATAAACTTTGGAAAAATAAAAAAAAATTTCTATCTTAGTTTCGACTACCAATGATGGAAAGCGGATCTTCAAAGTCCAAAGAAGGTATGTGCTGATGGAAATCTTGACACAACGGGCTGGAACCTAATGAAAAATGATGGAAAGTTTTGAAAGTTTACAAAAGTTCATTAATTTGAAACTTCACACAGCCGGAAAACTTCAGTTTGTTCATAAAAGGTCAACCAAGGTCATTAATTTGGACTTGGCAGACAAATTGGTTAACCAAGGTCATTAAGTTAGACTTGGTCAACTGAGTGGAATGTCAAAACTGAGAAAATTACATGTGTAAAATTGAAATATTGAAAAAAAACTTAAAAATGAAAGGTCTAATTCGTACGAAGCATAAGTTGAAGAGGTAGTTCGTACAAACTACGTTTGAAAGGTTATATAAAGTTGAATTCGTACGAAGTGTCTTTAAACATCACTGTTGAACTCAGAGAGCGATTTTGTGCGAATTAGAGAGAAATTGCATTTTTAATGTCCAAACTCTGCCTAAAATTCATTGATAAGTTTGATTAGCACACCTTATTCAATGGTGAAGGTAATGATCATGTTTTGAATGGTTAATTTTGATACATTCGGACATTCATACCTAAAAACATAGATCTATGGTGTTTCAACAGATGAAAGTTAAAATTGAACTTAGTTATAAGTAAATCGGCATGTATAGAGTATAATAGATCTAGCAATTTGAAGAAATGAACAAGTTTGATGTTGTCAGGTTCATTTGGAGAAGATGGGTAATTCGTACAAATTACTAGTTCGTACGAAGTACATCTTATAAATGTTTAATCTCTAATTTGTACGAACTAGGATGTTGAAATTAATTTTAGTCACTAATTCGTATGAAGTAGGATTAATAAGGTTGAAAATTGTTTTGCTCGGATAATTCGTATGAACTTGGACTTTTATATGTCTTGAGTTGTGTTTGTACTGATTTGTACGAATTACTAGGTATTTTTGTCAAAATTTTGAAAAGTATCTGAAGTGTTTGTTTTTTTGTGTTCTTGATGTGGAGAAATTTCCTGGGTTAGTACCGTATTCGGAGGTGTTAGACTTCATGGGGTGTACAAAGATTACAAAGGCGCTTACGCATCATCATACGACATATAGATCTCACATTGAACGCTTTTGGAATTCTATCAAATACGGAGAATCCGAAAAGGCGTTATATTCCTTTGTAAAAATCAACAATGAAGATAAGGAAGTAAAGATAACAAAGGATGATATTCGACGAGTGTTAGACTTCAAAGATAAATCAGATGATCCTATAAGGTTACCAGAGCAAATGGTTGAGGGTTGTTTTTATCAAATGGGATAAAGAGGATATGTGAAGGCTCCGACTTGGAAAAGAGGAAGTCTTGGACGACCATACAAATTCTTTATTAATTGTTTAGTACATGCTTTTAGCCATCTCAAAGGAGTATTTGATGGTATGTTGGATTATCAGATGATTATGGCTACAACGTTGGTTTTAAATCTTGCATTAAACTTCTCCTGAATTATATTTGAACACACGGTGAAGAACACAGATTCAGAGAAGTTTTTGCAGTATCCAAGGTTTGTGCAAATGTTACTTGATGATAAATTTGACAACCTTGAGAAAAAAGATAGCGATGTTCTATATTTGCATCATATGGATGACAAAATGCTTACAAAGTTAAACAAATAGTTGAGGCAAGCTACAGAGCATGTTCCGAAGCCTGTTTTTGGTTTTATTTTGAACAAAAATTATGTCGGACTAGCTGAAGGCAAATGGAGGAATGACGGTAGTGGTGATGATGCAGATGAGTTGAAAATTTGAAAGATTTTGTAGAGAAAAGGAGTCACTGGTATAAAAAGAATGAACCAGAAGGAAAGAAACGTAAACAATCTACAAAGAAAGTTGACACATTTTTTATTGATGAACCAGAAGATGAGGCTGAGGCTAGTGCTGCTGTTAATGATGAAACATAAAATGTTGAAGTTCAGAATATGGAAACAGAGGATATAGAAGCAGAAGATCAAGGTGTTATTTATGCTACATCAGATAAAGAAGATTCTGAGGATCCTATTGATGTTCGAGAAAAATATATAAGAGAGGAGAGACCCAAAAAGAAAACAAGACGTGTTAAACAGAAAGTCGGTTATGATAAGAAGTCTACAGAGTTGCCTGTTGCTGTGGCAAGGCGTAAGCAGTTGAGGAAATCAAAGCCTATGACAGAAACAACATCTATTACACCACCAACTTCACTAATTCATATAACATCTCCCACTCATGTTCAGACACCACCAACTACTACACAACCTATTCCTCCACAACAACAGTCAACTGCAAAGCAGACAACACCTCAAAGTGAAACATCTAAACAACAATTTCGTGATGCTTTTGGAAATATTCCTCTTCCTGCATAGAATTTTACTCGAAGTATGAGCGCTGATGAATTTGCAGATATGTTCAATGAATCCAATCTTGTTGAGTTGGAAAACAAGATCAAATAGTTGGAAAAACAGATGAAAGCTAATAATGCAGAGAAGGAAGTGTTAGAAGGAAGAATGAAATTCTTTGAGAATGATCGTGAATACATGAAAGTTGTGATTGAAGTTTGAGCTCCCATAATGAAAGACTGAGAAAAGTAGTAAATAATTTAGAGAATGAAAGAGCAGTGCGCAACAAGAGGTTTGATATGCTTCAGAAAGTTTTATTAAATAATCTCGCAATAGATTTTGCCACTAAGTACGACCAATTGGAAGTACAAGAAGCGAAACAAAGAGTTGCTGAACATGAACGACAAGCTACTACTGAATCAGAAGCTTTGGGAAGGGGTAAAAATGTTGTTGAACGAATTTCTGCACCTATTGTTGAAGAGGTCGGTGAAAGAGGTTTAATAGCAGTAGGTCAAGTTGTTGATATTATTGGTAATCCTATTCTTCAGAGGATTGCTGAAATTAGACGACAAAGAGCTGAAAGAGTTATCGCTGAAGTGGAAATGGACGAAAACGATCATGATCCTAAGAATGATGATGATAAAAAGGATGATTCTGAAAAGAAAGATGTCAATGATGATGATGATGATCAAGGTGGTATTGGAATTACTATTGAATCTGCGGATATCCATGATGAGTTTGATTTTATTCTATTCTGAATGATGAGGTAAATGCTGAAGATGTTCAAACTCACGGGGAGCAAACACGGCAACTACAACTGAAGCATCAGCAATCTTCACGGCTAATCCAGTTACAGCTATTCCTGATAGTTACAAACCTATGACGCTGATGTTGGAGCATAATGTTGAAGAAGGTTAATATGTTCACAATTATTCGAAAGAAGAACTTGCTAAGTTGTTAGAGATTGATGAGGGTTCAATTGATTTTGATTTCGAAGAAGTTTTGAGCCGAGCAACTATGGTTACAAACAAGTGCCAGAAGCAGAGAACTATGATCATATAATTATTGAAGATGCTTCAGAAGATGAAGTTGAAAAATATTCTGGAGCAGACACTGACAGTTTTCTAACGTTTGAAGAAATTATGAAACATCTTGATCAAGAATTATTGAAACGGAAGATTGATGAAGTTGTAAAAGACGGGAGTATTCCGAAACGAATGTCAAAAGAAGAAATAGCTGAAGCAAAGAAATCTTTGTTTAAAGAGATGCCGAAAGAAAGAAAGTTTAAACGTCCATTGGCATTCTTTACACGAGATAAAGACAAATCGCTTGTAGATATTCTAAGTTGGGGATGGTTCAAAGAACCTAATGTCTAGGCTATAAAAAGGGAATTTGGTGTTCAATACTTCCGATATCTGAATGATCTGAATAGTTTACCGTTCTAGTATATAGAGGAGTTGGTGCAGACAAAAAATATCAACTATCAGATGAAATTTAATGATCAACGTTTATGGAAAGTTATCAAGTTTGAAGCGATGCATGGTTTCAATTACTGGAAACCATTTATCCATAAGCGCAGAGTAAAGATCAACATAGTACCGAAAGAGAAGGATGTTACGTTGGTGATGAAAAGACCAAAAGAAATGAAGAATATGTGGTTGGTATACATTGAATAAGATTTTCATACTTGATTTCAATGGTGGCAAGTGGATCCCGAGACATGTTGTCAAACCCTGACTCGTAGCGGAAGACAATTGCAAGGTGCGACTGACACATGGTAGTTCCTCATAGTTTAAAAACATGATATCATATAAAGAGGGAACATCGGTTACAACGTACATAAAATATCATATTACAAACCACAAGTTTAAGTACGGTACTACGAGCCACTACAGCTCTTATTCAGCTACTATCCGCTACATGGGCCATTCCATACGCACATTCCTTATTCCAGTTTAGTTTTGCCTGAAAAGCATGTTAGTTTTAAAAAGGGTCAGCTAAATGAGCCGGTGAGTTTCACTAGTCGGGTTGTTTCGTAGCAAAATGATTTAAAAGGTTTAATTGAACGAGTCACAGATCGTAGATGGAATTACACGAGTGTACAAGTGAAACCTTGACTATTTTAACCATGCTGTGTCACGTTCGACACCTCAGCACGCCCCGGGCCGTGTCACCACAAACACCTCAGTCCACCGGGCCGTGTAACACAGACACCCCTAGCCCACGAACTGCGTCACGTGCGGTTCAACACGCCAATGCAGTAATGCCTAACAACATAACCAAGTTTAGGACGCGTGCAGTTGCCGGTTTGCTGACACACAGTCCGATCGTAGCAACTAGGTTTGCCAAACAAATAGTACTATTCACTGCCCACGGCTTACGTTAATCACTTGTAGTGGGGATAGTTCATGTGTTAGGTAATTCACATCATCACAAGTTGGTGCAATTTACACAGTATGTAACATGCAAATCAACCCAAAAAACAATAAAACAGTTTAAAAGTGGGGCAGTGAAACTCACTGTGAAAATAGTAGTCTTAACAACGAGTGATCAATCAACTAGATCAACTTTAATGACACGCATGCAAGTAGGGACTCAAATCAGAATCTAAGTTGGTAATGGTTATAACTTGGACCTGGTTATGAGTTTTCACCCCGGATTGAACCTATAGTATACTGGTATGGTGATGGATGTCAGGGTAGTATTAGTTTCTAGTTTGGCTTCCGGGCACCGTTTCGCGTGCCAGCCAAAGTCAGTTGTTTAGCACGTTCGGATCATGGTTCGGGAATTCCCCATTAGTGTCAACATGTTGTTATTTCAGAGATTGACTTTGCAATAAGGGAGTTTGGGTGTTTGGGGAGCCTGGGTTGTCGAATATTAAGTTTCCATTTTCCCCATCGAGGATTCTCCCGAATGGTGGTGGAACACACCCAGAGTGTCCAGCTTACCCTGGAACTTCCCAGAATACCCCTGGTGTTCCACTTATAGTAACAATAGGGTTTGGTCGATTCCCAGTTCCGGCAGGTTCATTTTCCGGTAAACTTCCGAAATAAGTTAAAAGAAGCGTTTTAAAGCCGAAAAAATCCCATTTAATCTACGTATCTTATAAAATTCTGGATATTTTAGTAGAAATCAGTAGTAATATATAGATTCAAGGAAAATTTTTTGGAAATTCATAAAGTTATTCTTATACCTGAAATAATTTATTTGTAAAACAATATTCAACCGAATAATTTACATCGCTCATCATCTGATGTCCCAAAATTCTCAAAATATTCTAGTAAACTTCTTATATTTCTAGGAACTCCCTGCAAAAATTTGGGATTTTTCCAATTTCGTTTCAGTGCGTTTCTGGCTACCGAAAACACCCAAAAATGCGGATTTTTAATCCGAAACAAAATTCACTCAATTAACTCCCAAACTTCCTAGAACACTCTCTACATCTTACTTAGTGTTTCTACAAAGTTTGGTGATTTATTGATTCTATTTGGTATTTTTTTCCGAATTTCTTTCTGTAAAACAGTCAAAACTTCACCAAAAAATCATAAAAAATTCAAAATTTTCTAAATATTTACGTGGACATTCTTGTCAATACCCTACATCACTACACCAAATTTTAGCTCAATCCAAGCATCACGGACGAAGTTATGTACCAAACAATATTTTGCCTACCGCTAGTTCAGGGTTTTGGGCGTTATAGCTAGCGCAAGCTTCGTTTCTGTTGGTCCAGAAGGTCTATGTCTTAGTCTTATATCGAGTCTGTATTGATTAGAGTTTAATAGGCTAGCGAAACGGAGTATCTATGTAGTATTGAGACAAGTTCGCTCATTTGTTACATGTAAAGTCAAGTTTGGGCGAACTTCTATCCTCACTGGCGAACTTGTATCTCTATAAATAGCTAGCATGCCTCTCTCATTTGTAACTTTGGCATTTCTAAGGCGAAGCTCTGTCAATTTGGAGACTTGGCGTTATATCAATAAAATTGACGTTTAATTAACTAATTCTTGTTATTTGGTAAACTTGTCATAATATTTTCGCTATTATGGACAATAGAGATCAAATCTAGGTTCCTATGCATTGAGGATCGGTCCTACAAGTGGTATCAGAGCTAGAATAGCCTAGTTTGATTGATATCAAGACAAGAACACTTCTAATTCTACTCCATTCTTCTATTTTTCTTAACTCTGACACAAAAATGAAGAATTCACGGGCAAATTGTGTCCAATTTTCAATATGACATATTAAATACATCATAGATAAACCCCTGAGAGTTTAGAGACTAAACTCAAACGAATTGGTATCAAAATGTTGTAAAAACCATGTTTTCAAAACCCTCATTCACTGAACTTGTTAGCCAAGTTCGACCGAACTTGAACTAAAAAGTCACTTTTTCAGTGAGTTTTTACCAAGTTCGCCTGAACTTGAGGTGTTTTTGAAAGAATTCTGCTAAGTTCACTCGAACTTACTAACATTTCACTGATATTGTGTCAAGTTCGACCGAACTTGATAAATTTCAAGAAAACTTTAGCCAAGTTCGCTCGTACTTGCACATCTTTCTTTTAAAACTCAAGTACAAGTTCGACCGAGGTTACTCAGGGAAATTTTCAAATAAAAAAGTCACAAGTTCGACCGAACTTGTGATAAATCTGAGAATTCTTCATTCTAACTACAAGTTCGACCGAACTTGTAGTAATTCTAACTTTTTCAAAAGTTTTAACGTGTTTTCAGTGTACGTATCTCGATCTTCGTGATGGATGATATTCAGAGAGCGTATATGTCAGGAGTGGGTACATCCAATGCTAATGTCATAAAACAAGTTAATTTAGACTACGAAATGGGCATGTCCGTTAAACCACCAAAGCTAATGAGCATGGACGAGTACGAAGGATGGAAGGAGAAATTTACTTATTGGGTTCAGGCCATGCATTTCCTAGGTTGGGTGTCGATTGAGAGAGGTTATACTGTTGTGTTAGACGAACATCAGCAAGTTCTAGAGAAGTACAAGTACTCCACAATTCAAAAAGATGAGTACATTGCTGAGAAAAAGATGATTAGCCTCATTCAACAATCTGTTAAAGAGGATATTCTTGTCTTACTACCGAATATACGACTGCAAGAGATCTCTGGCTATCACTGCAAAAGAAATACCAAGGAAGCGCAGAGATGATCAAGAGTAAGAAAGCTCTCATCCTGAAGGAGTTCGATATCTTTAACATGTTGAAGTGAGAGACAATGAAAAAAATGATTGAGCGTTTCTGTCATCTGAAAGTCCAAATGAGAAGACACGGTCTCGAGAAAAAAGAACAAGAGTACATCGATAAGCTTGCAGACGCGTTACCTGACGGAGAGTGGACTACATATCATAACTGGGAATTCTTTAAGCTGTCTACATTCATCGATAAACTAGAAAGTCACGAAATGGAACTTCTAAAGATCGCGAAGTCTGCTAACATTGTTATAGATGTTGGTATGTATTACAAGAATGGAATGCAAGACAGTATTTCAAGCCCAAAGATACAAATAGCGTTCAGTGCAAACATGAATTCTTCTCCACAGAATCAGAATCAATCATATCCTCAATATGATCAAAGTCCACAAAGCTCTTCGTTCTCAAGCACAAGGTCAAATGCTTCTTATCAGAGTCAAGCAAATCTGAATCAACAAACAAATTCTGATCCAAATGTGTACAAATGTAACATTGCATTAAATCTAAATAATGTTGTTTCGGAGCAAGTTACAAAAAAACATATGTCACTTCTCGCTACTGTTCTAGAATCATATGAAAGTCTTGTAGCTGGAAAGATCGGTAATCCCTAAATGACCGCCGAAGACTACGATCAGGTGGACGAAGAAGAGCTTGAGCTGATGGATATCAAGTGGTCTCTAGCTTCTATCATTCAAAGGGTCACAAAGTTTGTTGCACTCACTGGCTGAGATATCGGAAATTCAAGCAACAAACTAGGGTTCGACAAATCGAAAGTCACTTTTTTTAGATGCCGATAGAAAGGGCATTTCAAGAGAGAATGCAAAAACCGTGAAGCAACAGGAAATCAAAGTCCATTTGGTGGAGGCAACGAGTATTACAAGAAATATCTTCAATACAAGACTTTCCCAAAGAAGACACAAGTTGAGATCCAGGAAAAGCCAAACAGCAGTACCATTGATAAAGCAATGGTTGCTTCAAACGAGGATGATGGCTTTGATTGGAATTCTTATATCGGTAAGAAGATCGGAGTTGCATTGATGGTTGAGATCGTTGAAGATACTTCTGCCGACGAAGCAGCAACGATAGAGAATGCTCTACTGGAACAGTATCTACAACAAGAAGAAGAAGAGGAAATGTATCATCTCATGAAGACAGGGCATTTTAACTCCTGATTCATCTTCTAGTTTTGCAGGTAATTTTGATTGAAGTTCTCAAGAGCAAGTGATCTAAGAGAAACCGAATGAAGAAATTAATGATGTTGTTCGAGAAGTAACTGCTGAAAACCTCAAGGAATTTGCAGATAAAGCTATGATGGTGAATCTAACCAAGGTAGGTTTAGAGGTAAAGGAAGTTGTCAAAATACAAGTTGTGGAGGTTGTAAAACCTTGCACAAAATGTATCCAGCCATGTGCTGAATGCGCCAAAAAATCACAAATCATCACTAAACTCAATGTACATAATGAACAATTCAAATATGATTATCATACAATGAAGGAAGCGTATGACAAAATGAAAGATGATTATGGCAGGCTCGATAGAAATAATATTGAACAACATTATACTATAAGGATGTTGAAAGATACAGTAATGGATAAACAAAAAGAAATAAACATTTATATCAACACCATTGCTGAAACCAAGCAATAACACCGGGACATGAAAATTGAAACAGAACGTGGTCAACAACTTTTAAGAAGTTACACAACTAATGCATATTTCATCGATCACATACTTCGCACGATCTCGTCAGAAGAAAATGTTAATAAGTCTAAAAAGAAAACTGGTAAAGAATACAACAATGTTCCTCCACCCCTATGCGAGAAGTATTGGTGCAAAACTGTTGATGGGATGGATAAGGCACTCAACATTGAGTTGGTATCTGAAAAGAAAAATGAGTTGCCGGAGAACATTGATGTAGTCTATGCTAAATCAGATGATGACAATGTGATAGTGAAAAAGGTGGTTGAAAATGTTCTGAATGATTCTGATGGTGGGAGTTTCGAGAGCGCCACCTTGAGTGTGAACGGTTCGGAGACAAATTCCAAAGATGACGATACATCATCAGAAGATGATCTATGTGATGATCCTAACGTTGTCATGTACAAGGTTAATGAATCTGATACATTATACTTTGATGGCAGTTTTCCGATTCGGAACATCAAAGAAGATCAATTAGATAAACTGTTTAAACTGGTTGAAGTCACATCAGATGACCTGGAGAAAAATGAAAAGAAATTCTATCCTAAACCCAAAAGAAATTACAATAACTACTAGAGAAAGGGTGGTGATCATCCGGAAAACCAGAGAGCTGGGTTGGGTCTAGATGAGGAAGAAGAACCGGTTAAGAAAATGTCACCATTTCACGAATACAAACATAAAAACATGAAATTCTTTTCTGGGACAAACACGGTTGATGAGGAGAGTTTGATTAGGAAGCAATCAAACAACGAGTTTAAGAAACAGAAAGAACTTCGAGATAAGGCGAAAGCCACAAGTGGTGTAAGATCCATTAGTGGACACTCACATGATAATCGGATTTGCTTCAAGTGCAACGAAGTTGGTCATATTGCACGGAAGTGTCCGAAATCGAAACCGGCTTATCTTCGAAGGATAGAAAGTTCAGATGTTGAAAAATTAAAGCAACCAGAGCTTGGACAAATAAGAATTTTGAAAAGAAATGTTGACATAAAGGAAATGAAACAAATTTTTGAATCAAAACCTGAAGAGAAACTTAAATCTGAAAAGAAGTTTGCAAATTCAATTTTCAAAAAAGGTGAATCTTCAAAAACAAACGAAACAAAGTTTTACATCAAAAAGGCTAACATAAAATCACAAGCCTGGATTGCAAAAAGGAAGTTGCCAACATCTGAAAATCACTAAGTCTGATCCTGTTAAGACTAGTGATAACATGATAGAATCAAAATCTGAAATCCCAATTGAAAATGTCAAATGTTTGAAAGATAAAAAGAAAGTGAAGTTTTCAAACATAAACATCGTAGAAAATCCAGATGACGAATATGAATTTGATTATGCTGACGAGTGTGAATTTGATTACGAAACATCATAGAAAATCCAGATGACGAATATGAATTTGATTATGCTGACGATTGTGAATTTGATTACAATGATGGTTATCCAATTCAACCCAAGACCAAGAAGGCTTGGGTCGCGCTGTTTAACTAATTGTTGAAATGTGCAGGGGCTCTAGAGATCCGTACTTTCCAAGTGGATTCTGGATAGTGGAGCTTCCAGACATATGAAAGCGCTCTTGTTCGACATAAAAGCTATCAACGGCGGATATGTTGGATTTGCTCGAAACCAAGGTGGAAGGATTGTTGCTGAGGGAAAGCTCTCAAACGGAGTTGTTTCATTTGATCAAGTGAACTACATTGCAGAGCTTAAGAACAACCTTTTGTGTATTTCTCAAATTTGTGATAAGAAGTTTACCGTCCACTTCAAGGATAAAGAATGCATGATCATCAAACCGGGTTTCAAAATACCAAACAAGTGGATACTCGTGCGTGCACTAAGAGAGAATGATTTGTATGTTCTTGACATGGGAAATGCAACTACTTCTTCAAATACGACACAATGTTTTGTCTCGAAAGCTACTGAGAATGAGTCAATCTTATAGCACAGAAAGATGGGCTACATTCACCTAAGAAAGATAAATCATTTGGTGCATAATGATTTGGTGGAGGGTGTGAATCTGAAAAGTTTTCATATGTCAGATAATTGCCTCGAGTGTAAAAAGGGAAAGCAGATCAAGAAATCTCATCCAAGAAAGATTCTCAATTCGATAAAGTCTCCACTCGAAAGACTTCATATGGATTTCTTCGGTCCAGTGAATGTTGAAGCATCTCTAGAGATTTCTACTGCTTTGTAGTCACAGACGATTATTCCCAATACTCGTGGGTATTCTTCCAAGGATCAAAATATGAGACGTTTGAAAACTTAGTAATTTTTTTCAAGAAACTTGAGAACTTGTACCATCTTCCGGTGAGACGCATTAGAAGTGACAACGGTACTGAGTTCAAAAACACAAAAATGAGGGAATTCTACAATGCTGAAGGGATTTTGCACGGGTTTAGTGCACCCTACACTCCGCAGCAAAATGGTGTCACTGAAAGGAAGAATAGAACTTTAATTGAAACTGCAAGAACCGTGCCTGCAGACTCAAAGCTTCTAGTCAGCTTCTGGAGTAAAGCATTTGTGATAGCTTGCTACACACTTAATAGAGTCTTAACAGTAAAACCAACGAAGAAGACCTGTTTTGAAATGATCAATCGACGGAAACCGAATTTGAAGTGTTTAGAACCATTTGGACCGCCATGTACTGTAATCGATCAAGATGGCAAATTTGGAGCTAAATCTCTCGAAGGTTTCTTTGTCGGATATGCAAGCCCGCTACAAAGAGTTTATGTTCCCTCGCTAAGAAGAGTCATTGAAGCACAGCATGTTGATTGTTTTAACTATACAGATCCTGTTTAGAGAAAAGGTGATGAATGGTTATTCAACTATCAAGACTTGTGGAAATCATTTGATTTGCCTGAAGAACCATCCGATGAAGAAATTGCAGCGTTATATTATCTTCATCAATCAGCAAATCAAGAGCAAATCGTCAGATCAATTATGGTTAATCAACCCACGTTGGGATCATCTTCTTCTGGTGCTAGTTCAAGTAATAGTGGTGGTAAAGAAACTCAAACAGAACAAATGTCACCGACTACAGAACCAGTCAACACGACTGTGATTTCTAATCGTTCTGAAGTACAAAGTTCAGACTCGGACGAGGCTCCAACATTCGATGCCGATGGAGAATCTTCTTCAGATGAAGAAGCAGAGCAGATTACAAGTTTAATGAATGAATCTGCAAGCCCGAGTAGTGCTCCTGAAGTTGAAGTAGTGGTAGATCAACATATCACAAATCAAGATAATACTGTGGTTGATACAGGTGAAGTGATGCCAAGATCATATTCTTATCCTCCGTCAAATTCTATACTAGGCGAATTACAAGCTGGTGTGAGAACACGGAGTCAAATAAACAAAGCTTTGAGCTCTTTCTATACTCGTGTTGCTCCAATTCAAGAGTATTGCTACTATTCATGTTTCATATCCCAGATAGAGCTAAAGAGTGTCTCTGAAGCTTTAGGCGATGAAAACTGGGTACAAGCAATGCAAGAGGAACTATTACAGTTCGAGAAGTTAGGAGTGTGGAAGCTTGTAGACCTACCTGAACATCAGAAAGCGATTGATACTAAATGGGTCTTTAAATGGAAGCGAGAGGTTATAGTTCGAAACAAAGCTTGGCTTGTTGTCAAGGGATTTCACCAGCAGGAAGGGATAAACTACATGGAAGTCTACGCACCAGTAGCTCGCTTAGAATCTATTTGAATATTTCTTGCTTTTGCAGCATGGAAGGGATTTAAAGTTTATCAGTTGGATGTCAAATCATCTTTTCTGTATGGAAAATTACGCGAGAAGGTGTACGTCGGACAACCACCGGGGTTTGTCGATCCACTCAACAAAAAGAAAGCTTTTCTTCTTGATAAAGCTCTTTACGGTTTACACCAAGCCCCGAGAACTTGGTACGAGACGTTATCGCAACATCTCGTGGGAAATGGCTTTGTTAGAAGAACTGTGGATAGTACTCTCTTCACCAGAGAAGTTGGTAGTCATCTAATTATCGTTCAAATCTATGTGGACGACATCATCTTTGGATCAACGAATGATAGTCTTTGCAAGGAGTTTGGGGGCATCATGAAGAAGAAATTCGAAATGTCTTCGATGGGCGAAATGAAATTCTTCTCGGATTGCAAGTAGATCAACTTCCTAACGGTATTTTCATTCATCAGACCAAGTATGTGCACGACATGTTGAAGAAGTTTGATATGGAAAGCTCGAAGTCGTTATCTACTCCTCTTGCTCTTAATCACGGGATTTGCATTGATGAAACTGGAACCAAAGTTGATGAGACGCTCTATAGATCAATGATAGGATCGTTGATGTATCTGTCGGCATCACGCCCAGATATCATGTATCCTACCTGCCTTGGCGCCAAATATCAGTCTAGCTCGAGAATATCACACATGCAGATTGTAAAGCGAATCTTTAGATACTTGAAAGGATGCCCAAGCACCGGCTTGTGGTACCCGAAGAATGATAATTTCGGCCTTGCAGTATATGCTGATTCTGATTTTAGTGTAGATAAGTTGAATTTAAAATCGACTACAGCGGGATGCTAGTTCTTCGGAACAAGAATGATAACCTGGCAGTGTAAGAAACAGACTATGGTCTCTTTCTCCACGTGTGAAGCTGAGTATATCTCGGCCTCCAGCTGTTGTTCACAGATTCTGTGGATACAACAGCAGATGAGAGACTATGGTCTGTAATTTCTCAACACTCTGCTGTATGTTGATAATAAGGCAGCCATTGATATAACCAAAAATCCGGTTCATCACTCACGCACAAAACACATTGAAATTCGTTATCACTTCATTCGTGACTGCTACGAAAAGAAGTTCGTGTGAATAAAAAAATCCACACAGACGAACAAAAGGCTGATTTTTATACCAAACCATTTTCTTTATCACGGTTTAAATACTTGTTAAGAATTAATGGCACGAAAAATATGCTGACAGGTGCGGACGCTGAAGTTGAATACGGATCAGACGATGAGTTCGCGTGATCCACATTGGTTTATCTATATCTTTCTAGTTTAAAATTTTATTAAAAACTAAAAAACAAAAATATGTTTTCTATTTTAGGGGAAGAAATGTTAGAGAAAATACAAAAACATTTGAAAATTTTAAAATTCTAAAACATATGAAAAATACAAAAAAGTACAAAAACATCGAAAAAGAGAAAAAGAATTCGGTGTCACAAAATGGATATGATAGTACATCAGTGTAGTATCACAGTATGCTAAAGAAATGTAAAGTTTAAAAGTGATAAACAAGTCTTACTGTGGATGTGTCGATAGGATTAACACGTTCAGTAAACTGTTTTCGAGATATAAACTAAATTTTACAAATGCTTAATCTTGTGGATGTGCAAGATTACATGGCCTGCATGGCAACGGTGTTAATTCTGAAAAAGCTGTTCAATTATTCAAAGCTTGTGTTTATGCATATGTCGAAGAATATGGATGATTCAAGGTTATGTTTATATCCAAGGTTCCTGCAAATGCTGATCGATGAGAAGTTCACACGCATTGCATGTGATCTAAATGATGTTCTATACCTCAGTCACCTTGATGATACAACAATGAAGATGTTGTTAAAATTTCCAAAGCAAGACTCAGCAACGGTGGCAAAGCCAGTATTTGGGGCTATCAAAGATGAAAATTATATGGCGCCGGCTGATAACAGGTGGAGGAAAGACGGTAGCGGTGACGAGAAAGAGTTGAATGATGAGAAAGAATGGTTTAAAGCTTTTAAGCCGAAAGCTCGAAGTGAATGGTTTCTAAAGGCTGAAGTTGATAAGCCTAAAAAGAAACGTGCAGCAAAGAAAGTTGAAACGATGCTTATTGATGAAGAAGAACAAGAAAATTTTCAAGCTGAAGCTGGTTCTAGTGCAGCGATGGTTACTGAGAGTCAAGAAGTTGAGAGAACGACTCAAGAAGATGATGTTATATCAGCTACCTCTGAGCATGATGATGATTCTGATAATTCTCTTGAAAAGCGTCAAAAAGTTGTTGATGTCGAAGCTGAAAAAGAAAAGCAAACTAAATGCGATGCTGATTATATGCCTGAGTTTGAAAAAGATTCTGATGAGGAAAGGCCGAAGAAAAAGGCAAAGCGCGTCAAGTCGGCTACAGTATCAATGACAAAGACTACAAGATCTCCATCAGCAAAGGGCAAAACAACAAAGAAAGCCCAAAAGCCACCAAGCAGGAGATATGTTGGGAAACTTAAAAGCGCAGAAGTTACACAAGAACCTTCTATCGCACAGGAGAAAGGAGTTACACAAGAACCTCTTGTTGATATTACATCTGAAGCTGAACGTCCAGGAGTTACACAAGAACCTCCTGAGACTGTATTGTTAGAAATTTCATTGATGTAATCTCCAGATCCAAAGTCTGCTCAACCTGAAGGTTCTACACCAAAAACAACACCAAAGGCTGCTACTCCAAAGTCGACGCCAAGATCTTCAAAGGCAAATCTGTTTTGTGATATGCATAATGAGCCAATTAGTCTTCAAGATCTGAATGATTTCTTTCCTGATACTAATGTTGATCTTCTCGAAAAGCACGTAAAGATTTTGGAAGATAAGGTAGCCAAGAACGAAGAAGAAAAAGCTAAGATGATCAAAAGAATGAATCAAAGCACAGTTAAGAAAGAGTTGTTAGATGATAAGGTTAAAGTGTTGGAAAAGGAAAGAGAATTCTTCAAAGCCCTAATTGAAAGTTTGCAAGATGCTGATGTGAAGCTGATATGAAAGTAATAAAAGCCCTAAATGATTGAAGTTTCACAAGAATGCCGAATGTATTATCTAATACTTTAGGCATTGATTTCATTGCCGAATACGATCGTCTAGATAGGCAAGAAGTGAATGAGGGATCTGAGAAAGAACTTGCAGCGAGTGGAAAAGGAAAAAGTGTTGAAAGCGAAGCGCCTAAATCTTCTGAAACTGCAGAAAAGTCTATTGATGAAATTGAAAAAGCTTTAGAGTCCAATATTGCTAAGGTTGACGAATCTGTCAAGCCTTCTGATACTGTAATTGCATCTGAAGAAAAGGACGATGAAGAAGCAGAAGATGAGGGTAAAGATGATGACGACAAGAAAGATGATTCTGATTATGAAGATTGGCATAATGCTGCTGCTGCTGATGATGATGATGATTAGGGAGGAGTTGGTATAAAATCAGTGAAGCTAAAGTCTCTGATGATTTTGATTATTCGTCTCTAATGGATGATGAATCAAACAAGATGGATGATCAAATTGAGGGGGAGTCTGGGCAAACAGGGCCAACTGATGATGTAGATATGATTGATGTTGATAGATCTGCAAAGCCTGTTGCTGTTGTACCAACAAAGCCTCTAATGCTTATGCTGGAACATAATGTTGAGGAAGGCGAGTACGTGCACAATTATACAAAGGAAGATTTGGCGAAATTGATCAAAGTTGATGCTGAAACTCTTGAATTTTACTTTGAAGAGGATGTGTTGAATGTTAACACGTTTGAGCCAAACGATTATCAGTATACGAAGATTTGAAGCTGATGAGTACAACAGAGTTATCGTAGAAGATTGGTCTTCGAATGATGAAACTGATCAAACTACGAAGTACGTCGGTCCTAACATTGATAGTTTTCCTACATTTGAGGAGATGTATAAGCAACTTGACGAAGACATGTTGAAAGAAAATATTGAAAAATCTATACGAGAAAGCAAAGTTACTAAACCGATGACAAAGGAAGAAATAGCTCAAGCAAAGAAATCTTGGTTTAAAGAGATGCAGCACGAACGTAAGTTTCGACGTCCTCTAACATTCTTTACCAGAGAAAAAGATGTGTCATTGGGAGATATTCTCAGTTGGGGTTGGTTTAAAGAGCTGAACGTATATGCAATCAAAAGGGAATTTGGAGTGCAATACTTCAAATATCTGGCTGATTTCAAGACTCTACTATATTGGGATGTGGAGGAGCTTGTGCAAACTGTGAATGTTACTTATCATATGAAGTATATTGATTAGTTATTGTGGAAAATGATCAAGTTTGAAGCGGTTAAAGGTTTTAGATATTGGAAGTCGTTCTTTCCAGGTCGTAGAATCAAAATGAACAAGAAAACAGGGGAAAAGGATATAACGTTGATAATGAAACGACCAAAAGCTATGGGAAACATGTCGTTGATGTGAAGTTGTTATTATTTTAAGATTTGAAGAACACTTGGATATTACGAAGGAAAGAGTTGAGATATTGGGGTTTCAGGGCATGAGAGGATTATAGAGAACAATCAGGATTCTAGACCGGATGTGGCTTGTTAACTGTTCAAGAGAAGATATCAAATGCTTGTTCTACAGCAAGATAGTATTCGAAGAACATGAAAAGAACAGGCTATGCAGTATCAAAGGGTTGTGAATGTTTGCTATACACGAGAAGTGAATTCAGGGAAGATGTGGCAGACAAGCTGGAGAGAGCTAGAACGGGTTGAATTTCTTAAAGAGGAGAAACGACTTGAAGCTATACATGAGAAAGGTAGAAAGGCAAGGCTTAGAAGATTTCAGTATATGAACAAAGTGCCTCATACAGACTAGACACCAGATTCGAAGCAAGAACGACGAAAGAAGCCTTACAAGAACTTCTTCGGTCGTGTTCGTTAAAGTTTATTTGAAGATAGAGTTTTAAAGACTGATACAAAACGAAGACGATATCCAAGGGGGAGTCTGTTTGTGTAAAATGTCTATGTCTTAGTCTTATATCGAGTCTGTATAGATTAGAGTTGAATAGGCTAGCGAAACGGAGTATTTATGTAGTATTGAGACAAGTTCGCTCATATGTCACATGTAAAGTCAAGTTCGGGCAAACTTCTATCCTCACTAGCGAACTTGTACCTCTATAAATAGCTAGCATGCCTCTCTCATTTGTAACTTTGGCATTTTTGAGGCAAAGCTCTGTCAATTTGGAGACTCGACGTTATATCAATAAAGTTGACGTTTAATTGACTAATTCTTGTTATTTGGTAAACTTGTCATAATATTTCTGCTATTATGGACAATAGAGATCAAATCTAGGGTCCTATGCATTGAGGATCGGTCCTATAGTTTCCGGGCGATTCTCTTGAGTCCAGAAGTGTGTGGGTGCTATATTTAGTACCTACACATCAAGTACAATCCAACCATGCCATAAATCATGACAATCAAGACTTGTTTCACTATTTTTCGGTTCATAACTTTGTTATTCGATTTTTGTCGATTAGGGGTCGATTAGGATATCAAAAACCGAAGTTTTGTGATCTTTGCTACCATATAACATCAGGGAATCCCTGATGTGTTTTATTTAGCCAAGAATCATGTTTAAATCATCCAAAATCATGGATTAAAAAGGGTTTTCTTAAGCTAGTTCATGTTTCCTCAAGAAATCATCATCAAAACCACTTAAAATTTGCAAAATACCTTTGAGTTGGCTTGAGGGAAGTGATGATCAGCTGGGTTCTTTGAGAGTTTGAGCTGATTTTTGGAGAAACAATGAAGAAAAAATAAAAAAAAAGAATATAAAGGGGCGGGGGGTGGTCGCAAGAGGGTTACCCCTACCCAACCCTCTACTTTGTCGTGATTCATTTTTCGAGATTAAAAGATGATGTTTATCTTCGGTTTGCGTTTAGGTTCATTTTCGGGTCCCACGCGCGTCCCGATTTGCGAAACAGACTCGTTTTTCTGAGTTTTCAGTGTTAAAAGACTCGATTTTAAAAACCATGCATAACCATCTTGAAATCCGAACACGGTTACGTTTTAATCATAATAGGCTCGTATTAGGGTAGTTTAAGTATGTTGGGATTGAACCCTACAAAAGAACAAATGATAGAAAGCCAAATTAGGTCTGCTCTATAGAATCCAGGATAAACAGAGTTTAGATTCACTCCTTCCAAAGACCAGCTACCAAACCACTGTTAGTTCTAACAACTGCCCAATGCCAAAGCTCTGCCAGTTTGTAAAGTCTGCTGATTCACCAAACTTCTGATGGGTCAAAGGTCTGCTTAAAAGTTAAAGGTTTGATCATCCTTTGAAGAACATCTTCCAATACTTTCATCAGAGTCTATGCTTATCAGCGTTTAGGGTCATCAGTTCTTTGCAAACACTATTTAGGTTAGGTAGTGGTTAGAGTTTGTTATTGTTGTTAGATGTCATTGTCAAAGATGATGCCACCTTTAACCATTAGTGGTTAGGATAAATACTATAAATAGACAGTTCTTGTACTGTTCTATCTAGCTTTTCACACTTTCACTTTATTGTACATTCTTTTCTGTGTAAGCTCGGTCTGAGGGGGAGTTTAGTGATTCATACATGTAAGTTATCTGTTAATCATTTTAATATTTTGAGTAATGAAAAACATGTTATAATGAAAACTATTCTCTCGTTGATTGTGTTATAAAGTTTTAATTGTTCTTCCGCTGTAAAATCCTTTATGATTTATCATTCCGGTATCAAACTAGTTAAAACAATACATTCAATCCAAACTCAGATATTATCAATTGGTATCAGAGCTTGGTCGGTCAAATTGACCTAACCGTCAATTTGAATTAAAAAGGATCAGCTCGATCTCGTTGATAGTGTAATAATTCTCAATTGTTGAAAACGGAGTCGAAATTGTATGGAAGTTCACGTTTCATGTGGTTTTTTTCATTGTGTTCGAGTTTATGTTGATTTAGGGGTTATTTGATGAAGAGGATACATATCAGTTTCTTTTGAATAACTGAGATGAACTTTTAAATCATAAATTCTTCAAAAGAACCGCTGGAAGTCTATCAGATCTAATTGATTCACTTATCACGAAATTATCTACGAATTTTATAGTAGTAATTTCATGTTTTTATCAGGTCTTGTATTGCTCTTCTGAATTTTTGTTGAAGATAATACACCTTGAGTTTTGCTTGTTTTTTATAGACAAAACTTAAGTACCTGCCTGAAGTATACTTCATCTGATTGTGAATCAAGATGACTCTGGATGATAACCAGTTCAAATCAGATTCATGTATCCTTGAAAACCTGTCTCTACAGACAAAATAATTGTATCAGCTGAGATATTAAACTTCTGCCAAAGCCTGTAAAGTGTTTGTACACAAGGACGAACATGTAAACGATGTTTTGACTGAAAAAGGTTAAAATCTTATGTCATTGAAAAATCTCAGAAAAAACATTTGAAATGGTCTGTCAAAACTAACCTTGCAAACTATCAAAATATTTATCAAACACATTGACATCAGACATCACTGTGTGAGGGATTGCTAGAAAAAGGTCTTAATTTTTTACAACATGTCCATACCAAGGATCAACTAGTAGATGTGTTGACAAAAGCACTTGATGCTTCCACATTTGACAGTTTGATATCTAGGCTTGGAATGCTAAACATGGATTAAAAACAACTTGCCTTGTGATTCATGTGTAAATAGCAATAAAATGTTTTTAGAAAATCAGAAATTCATCCTTAAAATAGTTAGAATTGAATTTTTCAATAAACCCTTAAAGTCTATTCAAATCTCTGATTGCCTAAAAACATTGTTGGATAGAAAAAATCTATCCACTGACGTGAAACCTCTGATAGTATTAAACATTTGGTCACAACCACTGATAAGTTATTTTGTCAGTGGTTAGCCAAACAACCGTCTTCCATTGTTCAAACAGAGGTTACACGTGGACATATGTTATTCGACAGTTGTTGCATCAGATGCCACGTCATCATCACTTTTTGAAAATTCTATAAAACCCTATTCCATACACAAACAGATTTTTTACTTTTACTGTAACATTTCAAAATCTCAAAATCATTTCATCTGATAATCATGGCACCCAAGGCGAAATCAACACAGGAACCACAAAAACATACTCTCAACATCAAAAATCCACATAAGTATCTCTGTACTCTTGAGAAGACAGAGAAGAATACCGAGTTTCACGAAATCATTGATATACTGTCTTTCTCAAAGTACAAGACTCTGTGAACCTGTAATGCACAAATTTATCAAAATGCCCTTAGAGATTTTTGGGCAAATGCTGCGATTGAAAGTCTGAATCAAAAACCATGGCAATCACGTCAAAAGTGAGAGGGATTTTGGTTCCAATAACCCACAAACTATCTCAGAGGTTTTTCAGATGAAGGATCTAGAAGGTAAAACTATTTCCCTAAAAGTGAGTATCAAATTGTTTGAAAAACAAAGGGTATACAGGAGATTTATCAAAAGTTACCATGAAAAAGAGAAAATTCCCACCTCCTATGAAATTTGCTCACATGTGTTTCCAATAAGACCACTGGGTTTTATGAAATACCATTGAAAATTCAATACTTGGAGTATGCCATTTTGTCTAAATCTGATTATAATTACTCCAAGTATTATTTAATGATTTGGTAACAAATCAAGAAAATATGAAAAACAAAAGGGAAAATGTTTTTCTGCTATTTCCTAGGTTCCTAGGTTATTAGTTAAAAGAGAAAATCCCAAAAGAAAGTGCATATACTCTTGTTCAAGGTGTATCATTTCAAATAAACAGTTTGTCATCTGAAACATAGACTCGCCTTATGGCGAAAGAGTCAAAAGTTTCAAAAACACATGCAGGGGAGTCTGAGCAAAATTTAGATGAGTCCACATCTGCTCCTCAGACCTCAGCTGCTGAGCCCACTGCTCTTGGTGACCACAGCAGCACAACCACTATTGTGCAACCCACACCAAAAATAACTAAAAAGACCAAAAAGAAACCTTCAAAACCCACCAAACCTATCAAAAAGGACCTTCTGGAAGATGAGATCCCAGAAGTTAATCCAGTGACAACACAAAAGTCACATGAAACCACTGTTGCTACTTCCTCACAACAGATGGTAGAAAGATCTCCACCCAAAACCATAACTCCTCAAGAACATGTTGTAAGCACAGGGATCCCACAACTGATAACATCACCCTCATTTGAGAGTATGTTAAAATGTCCATCTCCTAGGACAAACCTGCTTTCTACACAACTTTCCACATTTCAAAACACTACACCAAACACGTCACTGTTTGAAACCTTTGATAGTCAGTCACAAAAAGGGCACTCTCACCAAAACATCACTGAGAGCAAAACTTCCACAATGGCTGTGTCTGATAAAAATCAAATGGTTATCCCACAAACAGTTGAGGTGGCTACATCACTTGAATTTCACGAAATCCTTGTTGATAGTTCAATTGGAGCAGCTACTACAGATGTTAAATCCACTGATTTACATCTGGACAGTAGTTTCATATATAAGTCTCTGTTGAAGGCAGCCACTGTTGAGGGTACCCAGGTAACCTCTGCCGTAGTGGGAAGACCCAGTACCAAGAAAAAGGGGCATCTAAGGTTAAAGCAAGTGATAAATCACATGCTCATGACACCCTTGATAAAACTACCACCTTGGGTAGGAGCTCAGATGATCCTGTTAACTTAGGAGATGAGCTAAAACAAAAGGAATTGACGGATAAAGTCACAAAGATTGAGGCATCAGTGGGAGATATCAAAAGTGTACTGCAACAGATGTTACACTCTGCAAAATCTCGAAACACTGCTCAATCCTCTGCTCAAGCCACAAGAATTGCAACACAAGTGTATCCTCTGCTTCAACAACACATTCAACATGCTAATCAATTATATGATTCAACAACACCTTTTCAATTCTCATAATAAATAACTCCTCTCCCAAGAAACTCATTGAACTCAAAAATACTAAAGTGGTTCTCTAATAAAAAAACCCATGTATTAACTCTGCTCGGGTCCAATGGGAAAGTTGTGAGTATGCCAAGGAAGGATGCACTAAGCCTGGGTGTAGTTGACCTTAAAGATCTTTTAGAACTACAACTGTGCAGGTATGAGGATGATGAACATTCTTTGAACTTATTTAAAGAACAAATCAGGGAAAAACTGATGAGACATAAAGATCATGAATAAAGAAGAGTTTTGGCATCATCTATTCTTGGGGGAGATTGTTGGTATTGAACCCTACAAAAGAACAGTTGATAGAAAGCCAAAACAGGTCTGCTTTATATGATCCAGAATAAATAGAGTTTAGATTCACTCCTTCCAAAGACCAGCTACCAAACCACTGTTACTTCTAACAGCTGCCCAATGCCAAAGCTCTGCCAGTTTGTAAAGTCTGCTAATTCACCAAACCTCTGATGGGTCAAAGGTCTGCTTAAAAGTTAAAGGTCGGTTGGAAGTCAAGGTCTAATCATCCTTTGAAGAACATCTGCCAATACTTACATCAGAGTCTATGCTTATCAGCGTTTAGGGTCATCAGTGCTTTGCAAACACTGTTCAGGTTAGGCAGTGGTTAGTGTTTGTTATTGTTATTAGATGTCATTGTCAAAGATGATGTCACCTTTAACGATCAGTGGTTAGGATAAGTACTATAAATAGACAGTGCTTGTACTGTTCTATCTAGCTTTCCACACTTTCACTTTATTGTACATTCTTTTTTATGTAAGCTCGGTCTAAGGGGGAGTTTAGTGATTCATACATGTAAGTTATCTGTTAATCATTTTAATCGTTTGAGTAATGAAAAACATGCTATGATGAAAACTATTCTCTCGTTGATTGTGTTATAAAGTTTTAACTGTTCTTTCGCTGCAAAATCGTTTATGATTTATCATTCTGGTATCAAATTAGTTAAAACAATACATTCAATCAAAACTCGGATCCTAAGAAAGTGTTTTTAGGCTTGATTGACTGTTCCTTGCAAGTTTGGTTTGTCTTTCGTTGCTTTCAAAACGAAGGCGTTTCCCTATCCGGGAAGCTGCCTCATTTTGCGTGCCCAAGCTCCGATTAGCTTTAAGTCTTATGTCATGGTCTAAGCCACATAACTAATATGTTTCATGAACTCAGAATCTTAAATAGCCCTACCAAAGGCCTAGCAATCAACGTCAAATGTTTAATGCGCTGTTAAACGGAAATCTCCCGTTTAACACGTTGTTGCAAGCTAAGGACACTGACCTCACACCGTTGGCCCTTAATAGTGTCATATTAACCATGACATGCTCTCGGATTCCTCCGAGACATAAGAGATATTGTTTAGCATAGCACACAAGTCATGCATGTGTTTAGGGTTTTCGCACAATTGGTGTTTTAAGCATGCTTTAAAGTTTAGGACCCTTTAAGGTGTACCTAGTTTCGTCATGGGTATCACACATGTGAAGGTGTAATTGATCAAAGAGCTAAAGAAAACTGGGATCTCAGCAAAGAATTAACTCCGGAACTGATTGAACGAAGGAGGATTTGGGGTTTATGGAGGGCTAGACCCGATGTGGCTAGTTAACTGCTCGAAAGAGGATGTGAAATGCTTGTTCTTTAACAAGATTTGTTACGATAAACGTGAAGAGACTCAAGCTAAACAATACCAAGGTGTGATAAATATATGTTAAGCACATGGTATTAATTTTTGTCATATGTGGGAGTCTAAGTGGCGTGAGTTTGAAAGAGAAGAGTTCTTGAAAGAAGAGAAACGCTTGGAAGAGATACACGAAAAGGGAAGAGAGGCACGTCTGAGAAGATTTCAATTCGTGAAGTGGGAACCTCCTACGGATCAAACTCCCATTCCATCACAAGAAAGGCACAAGAAGCCCTACAAGAATTGCTTCAGGCGAAGTTGAAGTTTTTGAAGACTGATCAAGACGATGACAACATTCAAGGGGGAGTCTGTTGGTACATGATGTATATTGTCTATGTCTTGGATCGTGTCTAAGTGATTAGGGTTTACTGTATAAATGTTAAGTTTATTTTGTTTAGGTTTGTAGTTTGTACTAAGGGTCCGTGATCAGGCGGTTCTAGATGGAAGTTAATGCGTAAACGTATATAACAGTTTTGATAGAATGTTATTAAGAATGGAGTAGAAGTAGAATGTAGCGGAAGTCTTCATTCATACTGAAAGAGTACACATCTTTATAAGTCCAGCTGCCGGAGTTCCTAGAGAGAATCCGGCAGCACCTCCCATAGGGATGGTAAAAACTCCAATGACAAATGAACACACACCACCTATTTATAGGGAAACAAAACAAGTTCGCTTGACATGTGCATAAGGACAAGTTCAGGCAAACTTGTCTATCATATGACAAGTTCGGGCGAACTTGTCTGCCACATGTCAAGTTCGAGCAAACTTGACTGCCACAAGTCAAGTTCGAGCGAACTTTACTGCCACATGTCAAGTTCGAGCAAACTTGTTCCCTTTTACACTGTAAACTTCGTATTTTGGTCCTGTGTTCGATTTTAACCTATACAATATTCAACACACGCTCAATCTAGCCTATTCAACAAGTGACAAACACAATAGTGCATCAACAGATTCCCCCTTGTTCGTTACTGTCGAAGCTTGATCTTGAACTTCAAAACTTTGAGCCGTGTTTGAATATTCTGCAACTTCAATCAAGGTGTCTGTCGATGACGTCGAGACGCGTCAACAAATTCCCCCTTAATTGATGATCTGGGTTTGCATTAACAACTTTCAATTCCGCTGAAATCTCCAGTTCAGATCTTTGGTTGGACGGTTTCCGATCTCCTCTGATTTGCTTGATCAATCAAATTTTCTTGAATAATCATCAAGTCAAAGTTAATCAATGCAGCAGCTTCTCCGTTTTGATGATAACCGCATCTGAGTAGTACTTCGTACGAACTAGAAGTTAGATAGTTTGGTGCGAACTTCAACTTCTATAAATAGGCTAGCTTGGTTTCTCATTGTAATAGTTTTGCGAGCTTGACGGCGGAGCTCTGTCAGTTTGGGACTTGAATGTAAACTTTGAACAATCAATAAACTGATGTTTAAACGGAGTATCTTGTGTTAATTGTCACTAATTCACGGAAATTCTGCATACATGGAATAGATACAAATTTAGGCACCTTTTCTAAGGAATTCAACGGTCCTACAAGAAAACTTAGCCCTTGCAGCCTCTATGCTTAATAGCATGAACACTTTCCTCGCTTGTGACCTCTTGCCTCCATCCGTTCTTGCTGCAAATATTAATTAGGTGGTCGAAGAAGACATTGAAGAATTGGATGCGTCTTGGCAGGGAGTGACTAGAGCAGGAAAGGCGCTGATGGCACAAGAGCAACATGGATTCATCTGGATAGATGCTGCTGCGCAAGTGGAATATCTGAAGATCTCGGAAGTTGCTGAAATAGACCACCAATGCTTGATGGCGCGGTCTGAGGAACCCAAAACTCTCTCCGAAACGGTAAGCTCTCTATGCTCTTCTGAAACACGTAGAAATAAGATTGCACAGATGAGAGCACATAATGACTCTCTAATCAGTGATTACAATAGTTCTAGTCTAAGTGTATCGGTCTTCGTGTGACATTTGTGTCTTTCAACCATTGTACAATCCTGAAGAATTTTAAATCCAATGAAATCGTGTGTTGTATTTCCAGGATTGTATAATTACATGTGATATTTACACGTTTTAAGTCGTACGATTTCGATCTTTCAAACCTTTTTTGGAAGTGAAATTGTAAACTGTTACGCAAACGTACACAGTTTAAGGCAACGTACACTCCAGAACAAGGTAATAAGTTAAACATACCCTAATACCCTTTAGATAACTTAGAAATAAATTTTGAAGGGTTCGGTATGGCAAAAACATGCTTATTCGAGCTCAGGGACTATTTGCGATAAACTGCGAAAGTCTACCGATTCTCGTATTTCTGAATACGGACCATGTGCAGACATCCAAAAAATTTTTGTAATCAATAAAATTTTGTATTTTATTGATGAGAATGCAAAAATATCAATTGTTGCATAATTTCAGTCATTTTCGTGTTTGTTAAAGCGTTCGTCGTAATTAAACGAAAAAAGCAACTGTACAACCAAATGAACCGACATCCATGACATTTCCAGGTAAAATCCAAGTTACATATGCCTTAACACTTTTATATAGCCTAAAAATATGGTTAAAAGGGGTTAAAAGTGACAAAACGTGACAAAACAAGTCCAGGGGCCAAATCTGCCAAAAACCAAAGTTTGGGCCTCTGGCGGAAAGCGAGAGACATGGCCCTAGTCTCTCGCAGAGCGTGAGAGACTATCAGATAGTACAATGTTAGCTGTCAAAACACAGTTGCATTCCTTGGCCCCCAAGTCACGAATTTTCCACCATTTCACCTCCTTTGGACATGTGTAATGACATTCATCTGTTCATAGCACCTCATAGGACACTTGGCTTGATTTGGTGATCATTTGATCACTATAAATAGCCTTAATCTTCATCCATTTCAACTTGCATTTCCTTCTTCTTCACCTATCTACTCTAAATTGGAGTTTTGCTACCCATTGGAGGCCTCCTACTGAGCATTCTTGCCTTCTTAGAACACAAGTAAGCGTTATTTCCTAGTCTTGTTAATTATTTTAGCTAATTTTGAGCTAAAAGTCAAACATTTGACTTTCAGTTTTGATCATATTTGGTCAAGTCAAAGTTCAATTGAATTTTGCAACGTGATCGTAATCATAGAGGTTATAATCCCTTGCGATTGCACCTTCTTATTACCACGTTTACTAGTCGAAGTGACGGGTCAAAGTGTCGGTCAAAAATGCGCATTTTGTGCATTTTATGACGAAACCATTTTGGGTAATAAAACACCAAGTTTTGGTACGAAATCAGTTTTGAAACTTGGTTAGACGTGTTTTGACATGTCTAACTCGTCACTTCTAGTTTAGTGCTTATTTAGGGTCGTAAATCGAGCGGTCTTGACCACCGCTTTGACTTTCGAATCCGACCTGTTTGGTCGATCATAGGATCCGACCAAACACATGTATGTGAGCATAGTTTCATAGGGAATAACCTCCTTCGGTTATACCTTATGGTCATGTTGTTTGGTTATTAATATGATAAGTCGTTCTTATGTTCCTTAGAAATGACCAAAATGCCCTTTTGCGCATAAATTCTTTTTAAACATACGTAGCAAAATTTTTGACATATAAACTGATGTTATAAAATTTTCGAACATGTTTGGCAATTTAAGACTTATCATAGGACATGTTTAACCTTCCGAACACGCGTTTACCCAAATGACACGTTAAAGTAGTGTACACTACCTAAACGAGTCATAATGAGTCAAAACCACTTAGGATCACTTTCAAATCAGAATGTTAAGTTTACTAAATCATGCCTTATGAGTTCCAAAACTCATTTGATTTATAAAACTTAATTCTATCCAATCCTCCGATTTAAGTCCCGACTTATTAACATAGTTATCCGATATTAGGAACCACTTGAATCCTTGATTCTCCAAGCGTTGTTTGATCTTATATACAAGACTTATACGCAATCCCAATTGAGTACATAGTCCCCTCTTTTACGTTTTTCAAATGTTTTGGGGTGATTCATATGTGCCTATCACTACTTTCTTTCTTTCATAACATTATACATGGTTTGTTTGTCTAGTACATATTGCACATGGTTTCAAAAACATTTTACATGGTATATTGACTTAGTATACCTACACATTATATTGACTTAGTATACCTACACATGGTTTCAAAGACATTTTACATGGTTTGTTGACTTAGTATACCTACATATGGTTTCAAAGACGTTTTACATGGTATATTGACTTAGTATACCTACATATGGTTTCACAAATATTTTATATGGTATATTAACTTAATATACCCAACAATTGGTTTCAAAGACATTTTTCTTCGTATGTTGACTTAGCATACCTAGTACATGATTTTCAAAGACATTTTTACTTCGTAAGTTGACTTAGCATACCTAGTACATGATTTCAAAGACATTTTTGCTTTGTATATTGACTTAGTATTCCAAGTACATAATTTCAAAACATTTTCATGACGTGCTTACATTGTTGAAGACATATTGGTGCGTTGAATATACAATGATACATTCATTAACATTGATCACGCCGACCGGTAGTATGTAACGGTGTAACACCCCAATCGCGTAATACAACAACACGCGGCGGAAATATCAGGGAGTCACGTTACAAATTTCTCACAATTACTGGTACTAAAATTGTTTCATTATTGTTAACATTGTTTTACAATACAAAGAATGCATGACGTTATCTCTTGATTAAAGAAGTCTAAAGCCCGGATGCATTCCTATGTGCAGCATGCTTGAATAATCGAAGCCTGAAACATATGTGAAATAGAGACATCAACAGTTGGCGAGTACATAGTTTGGTTGGCCTAGTTAATGGCAAAAAGTTTAGTGTTGCAATACTTCGACAACTACGAGAGTTGCCTATTGAAAATGGACTCTTTGAAGCCAAGAAATGGCAAAAAGATTTAGTATCGCAATACATTAACTTGATTATGAAACTTGTGACAAAAATACTTTTGTATATGGCAACATGATTAATACTAAGTAATTTTTATGCCATTGAAAATTGTACTTTGTTCATTGTAATCGCATTGAATTCAGTCATAAAACTTGTGAGTACGTTATTAGAAATCCAATCAAGGATTAATAACAACAATATTGAAATTTGTCATAACTTGCGTGAGTATTATTAGAAACAAATCAATGATTTATAATAATACTTTAGATATCCTTCTAAGAATCTAACATAAAAAATATGAAATAGTTCTACGAGGGATTTGGATATTGTACTTTGAAACAATCGAACACAAAACCTAATGTGATTTGGATAACGCTACAAGATTAATACAATAAGAACACTTATATATAGGAAGTACCAGCGGCGTATCCACCATGTTCTTATGGTATTACACTCGTTTCATTATCTAAATCACAATAACCACATAATCATAGTCTCGTCACATCATCTTGTCACATACGCATTAAAGTACACAAAGAATCCGATCAAGGACATCAATTGAGTACTTAAAACATCCTACAAGAATCTACTATGAAGATACATAGATACTTCAAGGATTTGGTTTAGTCACATCGTCTCGTCACAATCGTCTTGTCACATACGCATTAAAGTACACTAAGAATCCAATCAATGACATCAATTTAGTACTTTAAACATCCTTCAAGTATCTAACTATGAAGATAGATAGATGCTTTAAGGATTTGGTAGCATATCAAACTATGCTTTGGTTTAGTATATCAGACTATACTTTGGTTTAGCATATGAAACTATGCTTTGGTTTAGTCACATTGAATCATAAAGTCCTAAATCCTAATGGTGATTTGGATAAGGCTATGAAGGATAATACAATAAGCACACTTATATATAGGACGTACCAGCGGCGTATCCACCATATGCATATTGTATTACTCTGGTTTCGTTATCTAACTCACCAACAATCTCTACACATAGACAATAACCATCGTCATCGGCATGTAAAGCACTTCTTAGAAATCTTACTATGAAAATAAAAGATTAAGACTGTACTTAAAATATCCTACAAGAATCTGACTATGAAGATAGAAAGATTCTACAAGGATTTGGTTCGTGTCATCAATCTTCGTATTTGCATAATAGGAATAATACACAAAAAAGTACTTAGTAAACACATCATGCCATACATTTGAGAAAAATTGGTTACACATATGAATCACCCCAAAACATTTGAAAAACGTAAAAGAGGGTAGCTATGTACTCGCTTGGGATTGAATAGTATCCTTGATCAAGTGAAATAAAGCTCATAAGATCAAGAGTTTAAATGTCGAAGCGGTTCCTAGTGTATCAGATACTATGTTAGTGTCGGAACTTGAAAAACAAGAGATCGGGTAGAATGAAGTCTTATAAACCAAATGAGTATTGGAACTCATATGAAATGGTTTACTAAACTTAACATTCTGATTTGGAATGAAACTTAAGCGCTTTGACTCGTTATGACCCGTTAAGGTAGTTTCCGCTACTTTAACGTGCCATTTGTGTAAAAACACATTCGGATGGTCAAACTAGTCTTGTGATAAGTCCTATATGCCATAATATGTTTACTAAAGTTGCAACATCAGTTTATATGTCAAACATTGGTTACATATGCTTAAAGTGGATTAATGTGCTAAAAGGGCATTTTGGTCATTGTTAAGGGCATAATATGCGACTTATCATAATACTAACCAAACGATGTCACTATAATGTATAACCTTAGAGGGTTATTCCCTATATAACTATGGTCACTAATATGTGTTTGATCAGATCCTAAGATCGACCAAACGGGTTAGATCTGAAAGCCAAAGCGGTGGTCAAAACTACTCGACTTACGACCTAAACAAGCGCTAAACTAAACGTGACGAGTTAGACATGTCAAAACATGTCTAACTAAGTTAAAAAAATGTTTTGATATCAACACTTGGTGTTTTGATACCGAAAAATAGTTCCGTCGTAAAATGCACAAAATGCGCATTTTTGACCGAAACTTTGACTCGTCGCTACGACTAGTAAATGTGGGAATCAATACTTATGATCGCTATGGATCATAACCATTATGATTACAATCAAGTTGCAAAGTTCTATTGAACTTTTTTTGACCAAAAATGGTCAGAACTGAAAGTCAAACAGAGAGCAAACTGTTTGACTTTTAGCTTAATAAATAAATGAACAAGACTAGAATAGAGCACTTACTTGTGTTGTAGCACTCTCAAGAGCTCAGGTAGGAGGCCTCCAAAAGGAAGCAAACTCCACATAGAGCAGATTAGAGAAAAGAAAGAATTGAGCAAGTTGGGAGGAAGAATGAGGAGGCTATTTATAGTTGTAGAGGATGAACAAGAACAAGACAAGTGTTAGGAGGTTTTGTAGGATCAAAACATGTGTCTAGTGAGGTGTTGCAACTAGAAGGAGTGTGGCAAATTCGAGTTCTAGGTGTCCAAGAAGTGAATCAAAAAGGTGCCAAGTAGCTGCAACATTCTGCTAAGCTGGGGACCGCTTACGGACCGTAAGGGGTGTGGTCTTGCGGTTCGTAAGCTAAGTCTAAGGGCTGAAGTTTGCTTTTTGGCAGCTTTGGCCCCTGGACTTGTATTGTTGCGTTTTGTCGTTTCTAACACCCGTCAACCTAATTTCTAAGCTCTATAAGGATGATAAAGCATAGGAAACTTGAATATGCTTGGAAATGTCTCGGATGTCAGCTCGCTCGGTTGTACGACTGCGTTCTTCGGTTAATTACGACGGACGCTTTAGTTAACGCGTAAACGACCATAATTGCGTAACGAATGATATTTTCGCATTCCAGTCATTAAAATACAAGATTTTAACGACGGAATAAAATTTTGGATGTAAGTACTTGTTCTGTATTAAAAATTACGCGAACCAGCGTACTTTCGCAGATTTTGCAAAATAGTTAATGAAGTTACAATAGCGTGTTTTGCCATACCGAAGCCCTCAAAACTTGTTTCTAAGTTATGTAAAGAGTACTTAAGGTATGATAAGCTTATGTCCTCGTCTTGGTGCGTACGTTATGTTAAACGGGTTATGTTTAAGTATCAGTTATCGGAATGCCTTCAAAGAAAAAGTCTTTGAAAGCCCGAAATTTTGGCACAAGGATTATAGTCTCCCCTACATTAGGAAATTTTGTCCTGAAATTTATTCGAAGGAGACCGTACAGTGTGTTTGGAATAATTCAAAAATAACAAAGCTCGAGATCCCAAATATGCGGAGCATCATTTGGTGTTGGGAATGTTTGGGGGATTCAAAGCGTAAACAAATATATTCAAAGTATTTTCAAGGTATACAAACCATTAGGACTTTTGAATCTATAAAGCGTCGTCGAATGTATAAAAATCGTTTTATATGGCACTATGTTATACTTAGGAACTTCGTGTAATTCCATAGCAAACAAAGGGGTGTACATTCTAGTCTGGCCATACATACACGGTTTCTAACCTCCCACGAGGTACATCCCATGTACCATGAGCATATCATGCATATGAGACGGGGCAACATACCTATGGCATCAAGGTCATCACCTTTAACACCATAATATACTCCTGGTCGGCTCGAATACAGTTTAATGAACGTCCTGGTCTCGTTCATTCCATTCAATAAAGAAATAACAGATAATCAGTCAATCACATAATGGTCCAAGATAACATAAAACCTTCAAGTGACCCTGGTAACATTCCGAAGAATGACACAATAAGAACACTTATATATAAGAAGTACCAGCGGCGTATCCACCGTGGTCTTATTGCGTCATACCCTTCCCGTTACCTAATCACTCTAGATTTTATGCCACCATATTAACAAGGTTTACTATGATTCTCATATGTAAAACCTTGTAATTAAGTGTGCACACATAATTACTCGTTTCGTCACATGGTCCACATAGCTCCTGTTGTTAAGTGAAGGTACCAAATAATAAGGTCGAAGTAACATCTAAATCATACAAACATCATCATAACATAACATCTATTTAATCGTACGTGTTTCATACTAGAATTGTTAGCACTAGTTGTTTTGCATCCAATATAATCACTAGCAGGTATTTCATTCTAGTACAAATTTTAATATATGTTTCACAGTAGCCATACAGATAGCGTGCATCATATACTAAGCATGGATTGTCACAAACAATGTAATTATGTCTTGAAAAATGTTTTGGAATCATGTGCTAGGTATGTTAAGTCAACATACTAAGCAAAAGTGTATTTGTAATCATGTACTATACATAATAGATTAACAAACCATGTATGTAAATGACATGAAACCAAAAGAAGTAGTAATAGGCACATAGTATTTGTAGTGTTTGTTTTGCAGCGATTATATAAATGCACTAGTGTGCAAATCATAATATGCTATTTTTGCGAGATTTAGTTCTTAACAATAAAGAACAGAATCCTCAAAGTTGGTATGTAGTTGTAAATTACACATAGTGTAATCACATTGGAATTTGTAACTGAAATACGAATAACAAGAATGAAGAAAAACTTTGTAAAATTTATATTGTCATTACAAATATAGTTGAAATATGTACATTGTTTTTGGAAAATAAACAGGAATGTAAAAAAAAACTCAAATGATTATAAGTGCTTGACTATGAGCTTAAGTCTCATTCACATCGAACATTCGTCCATTAGCATTTGCAAGCTTAGGGTAGTTTCGTTTGAAATGATTTAAATCACCACAATTGAAACATGTTCCAGCTGGATAGCGAGGGCATGTTTGAGTAGGGGCTGTTTGGTTTTGGACGCGACAGGTCGCAGTTAGATGTCCAGAAAGACCACAGGTTGTACACTGGCAGCATGGAGAATTTGCTGGGTGGTGATAGTTTCAATGATTGCACCGAGGATGTTTCCCACGATAAGTCCCCCTAACGGGTACTGAGTTGAGTGGATTGGTGCTGCAATCGTAAAGTTCTTTGAAGTTTTATGCTTCTTAGAATTTTCGGAAGGTTCACCCTTTGTTTTATCTAGTTTCTCTTGTGTAGTTTCATTAGTTCGTTTCTTGTTTCCCTTTAGAAAAAGTTTCCCCTTTCTAACCTGGGAGTCGGTTAGGGTAGCGGCTAATTCCTTAGCCTCCCTAAGCATTGCAGGTTTTTTGCCAGTGACAATATCTTAGATTGGATCACGTAAGCCATCAATGTATTTCTCAATGGCCCGATCCAAGGGTGTGACCATAGCGGGGTAGAGTAGGCTCAACTGTTCAAACCGCTCAGTATAGCACGGTTCTCCCCACTATCTTGTTTGAGGTAATAAAATTCAGTTTCGAGTGCCCTTGTTTTGCTTCGCGGGCAGAATTCTTTCATCATAAGATTCCTGAATTCTTCCCACGTTTGCACCATTGCCATTTCTGCACCATTGTCACTCATGACTCTGTTCCACCAAGTGAGTGCTCTCTATTGGAAAACACTCGAGGCAAACTCTACCTTGCGCTCACTAGGACACTGAACATGGCGGGATGTGCTTTCTGTACTCTCAAACCATTGTAAGAGCCCAGTTGCTCCTTCAGTCCCACTAAATTAGAGTAGTTTAGCCAAGTGAAAACAAATAAGTGAGATTTCGTAGATTTGTTATACGTTTAATACACTGTGTTGAATTCAAAATCTTAAACTGGTATTCGTTCAAAAGTCTTGTTCTTGTATTTTAGGAAAAAAATAGTGTTATGGATTTTGTTTTGAAATAAGAGTTGCTTGAAAACAAATTTTTGTCATATTTTTGGATGAGAAAATACAAACCAAGTTAATGGTTTGTGTTAAAAATTCTTTACCTTTTTATATTAATTTTTAAGATAAAATATTTGTTAATCTAATTCTTAAAATAAAGAAACTTTGTGTTTAAAGATTTGAAAATTCTCATGCAAATGAATACAAATTTGTAACACCCCAATCGCGTAATACAACAACACGCGGTGAAAATATCGGGGAGTCACGTTACAAATTGCTCAAAACTACTGGTGCTAAATTGTTTCATTATTGTTACATTGTTTTTACAATACAAAGAATACATGAAGTTTTCTTTTGATTAAAGAAGTCCAAAGCCCTGATGCATTCCTATGTGCAGCATGCTTGAATAATCGAAACCTGAAACATATGTGAAAAAGAGACATCAACAAACAATGTTGGCGAGTACATAGTTTTGTTGGCCAAGTTAATGGCAAAAAGTTTAGTGTTGCAATAATTCAACAACTACGAGAGTCGTCTATTAAAAATGGACTCTTGGAAGCCAAGGAATGGCAAAAAGATTTAGTATTGCAACCCATTAACTTGATTATGAAACTTGTGACAAATTAGTTTTGTATATGGCAACATGAGTAATACTAAATAATTTTTATGTCACTGAAAATTGTACTTTGTTCATTGTAATCGGCTTGAATTTGGTCATAAAACTTGTGAACATGTTATTAGAAAGCCAATCAAGGATTAATAACAACAATATTGAAAATTGGTCATAACTCGCGTACCTATTATTAGAAATCAAATCAATGATTTATAATAATACTATAGATATCCTTTAAAGAATCTAACATATAAAAATATGAAAGAGTTCTACAAGGATTAAGTTATTGTACTTTGAAACAATCGAAGACAAAATCTAATATGATTTGGATAACGCTACAAGAGTAATACAATAAGAACACTTATATATAGGAAGTACCAGCGGCGTATCCACCAAGTTCTTATGGTATTACAATCGTTTCGTAATCTAAATCACAACTAATCCCAATAACCACATAATCATCGTCAGGTCACATACGCACTAAAGTACACAAAGAATCCAGTCAAGGACATCAATTTAGTACTTTAAACATCCTACAAGAATCTAACTATGAAGATAGATATACTCTAAGGATTTAGTTTAGTCACTTGTCTTGATACATTGTCTTGTCTCATATGCATTAAATTACACAAAGAATCCAATCAAGGACTACAATTTAGTACTTTAAACATCCTACAATAATCAATCTATAAAGATAGATAGACACCTTATGGATTTAGATTAGTCACTTGTCTTGTCACATTGTCTTATCTCATACGCATTAAAGTACACAAAGAATCCAATCAAGGACTACCATTTGGTACTTTAAACATCCTACAACAATCAATCTATAAGGATAAACGGATGCTATATGGATTTTGTTTAGTCACTTGTCTTGTCACTTGAATCACAAAATCCTAAATCCTAATGGTGATTTGGATAAGGCTACCAAGGGTAATACAATAAGCACACTTATATATAGGAAGTACCAGCGACGTATCCACCATGTCCTTATTATATTACTCTAGTTTCGTTACCTAAATCACCAAAATCTCCACACATGAACAATAACCATCATCATCGACGTGTAAAGCTCTACTTAGAAATCTTACTATAAAGATAGAAGATTTAAGATTGTACTTCAAGTATCCTATAAGAATCTAACTTTATAGTTAAAAAGATCCTATAAGGATTTGGTTCGTGTCCCCATTTGTTGTGTTTTGCATAATTCGAATAATACACAAAAAGTACTTAATAAACAACTCATGCCATACATTTGAGCTAAGTCGGTTCACATATGAATCACCCCAAAACATTTGAAAAACATAAAAGAGGGGACCTATGTACTCACTTGGGATTGCGTATAGGTCTTGTACAAATGATATAGCAACGCTCAATGGATCAAGAGTTCAAAAGTTGAAATGGTTCCTAGCGTATCGGATACTATGTGTTAGTGTCGAAACTTGAAATCAAGAGATCGGATAGAATGAAGTCTTATAAACCAAATGAATGTTGAAACTCATGTGATATAGTTTAATAGATTTAATATTCTGATTTGGTATGAATCCTAAATGCTTTTGACCCGTTATGACCCGTTAAGGTAGTTTCCGCTACTTTAACGTGTCATTTGCGTAAAAACGCGTTCGAATGGTCAAACTAGTCCTATGATAAGTCTTATATGCCAAAATAAGTTTAATAAAGTTGCAACATCAGTATATAAGTCAAAAAGTTGGTTACATATGCATAAAGTGAGTTTATGCGCAAAAATGGCATTTTGGTCATTCATATAGGCATAATAGACGACTTAACATAACACTATCCAAACGACGTGACCATAAGGTATAACCTCAGAAGGTTATTCCCTATATAACTATGATCACTAATATGTGTTTGGTCGGATCATAAGATCGACCAAATGGGTCGGATTCGACCCTAAACAAGCGCTAAACTAAAAGTGACGAGTTAGACATGTTAAACATGTCTAACTAAGTTTATGAAACTGATTTGGTATCAAAAAAATGTTTTGATACCCGAGAATATTTCTATAATATAATGCGCACTTTGCGCATTATTGACCGAAACTTTGACTCGTCACTACAGCTAGTAAACGTGGTAATCAGTAGGCATGATCGCTATGGATCATAACGATCGTGATTACGATCACGTTGCAACGTTCAATTGAACTTTGCTTTGACCAATTATGGTCAGAACTGAAAGTTAAACAAACGTCAAACTGTTTGATTTTTAGCTCAAATAGCTAAAAGAAATGAACAAAACTAGAAGAAGGCACTTACTTGTGTTGTAGCACCCTCAATAGCTCAGGTAGGAGGCCTCCAAAGGGAAGCAAACTCCACTTAGAGCAGATTTAGAGAAAGGAAAGAATTGAGCAAGTTGTGATGAAGAATAAGGGGGCTATTTATACTAGAAACAAGGTCACAAGATCATGCTAAGTGTTAGGGGGTGTTTCTAGGAATTAAACAAGTGTCTAGTGAAGTGTTGCAACCAGAAAGAAGGTGGCAAATTCAATTGCTTGGTGTCCATATTGTAACACCCCAATATCGTAAAAACAACAAACCGCGGCGGAAACGTCGGGGAGTCACGTTAACAGATTGTTACAACAACACATAGTATTTGAGGTTTTGTTTTATTAGAATATTGAAACTACATAGTTACATTGTCTTAGAATTTAACAGAAAACAAATAAACTATTTTCTTTCATATTTTAAGGCAATAAGTCCACGTCCAATCCTACGTGATTATGCATCAACATCAAACTTGGTTTCCTGAAACATATCAGAAAGTCAGCAAAAATATGTTGGCGAGTACATAGGTTTTGTGAGTGTGTCAAATTCATGGCCTTGAATATGTATTGCAATACATCGTCAGACTACTAGAGTCATTAATTGAAAACATTGTTAAGTATTTGATATTGCAATGATAACTAACCAACTAAAACAAGTTAGTTATAGTTTATAAAATACTTATAGCCATGAATCTTGACTAAAACATTTATTTTGTAAATCCAAGTAATAAATCGTCTTGAAAGTGTTGGAATCGGTATGCCCAAGACACATATTAAATTGATGTGGCTAGTACATTATGATCCAAGTCGGGTCATACCCAATAACAAGCTAGACAAACACCTATAATATTTATTTATGATATGATCAACCAAATAAATATTAACACTTAGAATATTTAGAAATTGGTTTTCTAAATAATTGCACTTGAGAAACTAATAAATTATATGGATAATTTATTTCAAGATAATATTTTATATTTTTGTTTAATTGGTTAAGTAACATTATAAATAATTGTGATATGTTGCAATAAGTCTTATAACATGTGATGTTATGATTTTATAAAAGTTACAAAATAAATATAAGACTTTTAGAAATGAAATTGAAAATGTTGGGTGACAAAAACAAGGCCATATGGCCGATTTTTTGGGGTCTTCCCAAGGTGGTCTTCCACCAATGAAATTTCATGCATCTCACACACATTATATGGATTCCAACACTTGATCTTGTAAGATTATATGGAGGTTTTTTGGTGTTTTAATTAATTACAATATAACACACACATATTCTCTAGAATTTTTCAAGTGCAAGAACTCTAAAAAGAGCTCTCAAAATTCGGCCAAAGGTGGTTGTCAAGAGGGTGTTTCAAGTGAGTTCATAAGTGTAGAAATCCTAGCAATCTTGTGGTGTTTGTTGGAAAGATTGGGGTATACAAGCTTGAGGTCTTCTACTTAGAAGATTACCATTCAAGAAGTATCATCTTCTTCACCTACTTGTTCTTTGGAAGGTAGTATTCTAAACACCCTATGAATGTATTTTGATAGCATGCATGTTCATATATGGATCCGGGTTTTGGTTTTACATATAAAATGAGTTTTATATCTTGTAAGTAACATATTTTAAATAAATATTCTGCTGCGTTTTTATTTTATACGGATAAAATAACTTTGATAAACATGTTAAAAAGCCCAGTGGTATCAGAGCCACTTATATGAATGCATGTTTCAATGGATTTAAAAAAATTTCGGGATTTTAGGTTTGTGGAAACCCTATGGCCGAAATTTTAATAATGGTTTTCCTTTTGTTTTTCAAGATGTTTATTATACATGCATAAAAGTATCTTGAAAAATTATATCATTTGGATGATTTGTTTCTTTGGACAAAAACCCATCTTTTCGGTTTTTCCCTTGGCCGAAAATTGGGTTACAAAAATGAAACCATTTTTTGCCCTTGAATTTAAATATATATGTGGATATATATTTTTGGTGTTCATAACCTAGCCATGACCTTGTGTTTGAATATGTTGAATGATTGTGTTTGTGATTTTTTTAATTATTTCAATGGGTTGTAGTAATTAATTATCTTTGTTCTTCCATTTGTAAAGTTGTAATTTATTTATTTTCATTTGGTATGTAAATAAATAGATTAGGTGCATTTTATTTTACTAGAAAATGTATTAGGATACTTGATTGTAAAAGAAGATGCACACAAAAATGCGTTTTTGATTTTGGTCAATTTTGGGCCTAAACAACCTCATGAGTCTTAACGGGATTTTAGCCCAATAATCAAAACACATTTTTTAGGCCCAAAGGAGTTTGGAGCTGAATATAAAGTCCATTTGGAAGCCCAAAGAAAGTGAAGAAATCATAACACCAAAGGAAGACTTGAAGCATTTGGATGCGGGTTCAAGTGGGAGTTCAACGACACATTTCTTGTGTCAATATTCACCCTTTAGGAAGGACCTTTTGGCACACTTGTTTCGGCTAACAAGTGTTGTCAAAAAATAGTTGGCTATGGTTATGCACCTATTCTTGTGTGTTATACTTGTATGGTTGTTTAGATGATATTTGGATATGCATACTTAACAACTTATAATCCATAACAAGCTTAAAATTGGTTCTTTAAAAATCATTAAAGTGGTTAATAAATTGGTTTTATCAAAAATTAATGATTTTATAATAAAATGGGTTTTATTAAAAGAACCTTGAAAATTGGTTTTCACTAAGGTACCATGAATTTGAATGCATGCAAATATATGGTACATAAAGTTTTCTAAAACTAGATTTTTTTAAAACATAAAATCCCTTTTATAAAACAAGTCGAACACCATCCTTTTATACAACACTCGCATCACTTGGGAATTCTTTGTGGGATAAATGTCACCTAACCACATTTGAAGGAACTTGTGAATTGGAGGTAGGCTTACAATATTTGTGGGATAAAGGTCACCTAACCACTTGTATGTGTAAACTTACATGTGTGTGTAAGTAGGACGATTTTATTTGGAAACCATGTGCTTAGGGTCACCGAAGCATGGCGTAGAAAGGTGTTGATGGGATTAAACATGCCAACTAAACATTAAGATGTTTAACCGATCTCATATGGCTAGAAATTGCAAAGGGTTGCAGTTGTCAAATGTTGACCCTTGTTAGTTTAAATAATGGGATAAAGGTCAGCTAACCAATATTTAAATGTAACGTTGGATTCTAGATTTTAATTATTAATTGTCTATGAGACACAAAAGGGTATTAATAATTAAAATTTAATAATATCGAAAATACTAAAAAATTAAACTTTGTTAAAATTTTGTAGATGGCCCTAACAATGCAAAAACAATTACCCAAACCGTCCGTAACCTACCACTAAGAAACATCCTTGAAAAGGATCCCAATGATAAGAACTTCATGGATTGGTATCTAAACTTGAGAATTGTTCTCAAGCAAGAAAATATATCTTATGTGTTAGACGATCCTATTCCCGATGAACCTAACGTGGAAGATGAGGAGGCCTATAACGATTGGATTAAGTATACCGAGGACTCCATGCAAGCCTCTTGCCTCATGTTGGGAACTATGATTCCCGAGATTCAAAAGGATTTTGAACATTATGGGGCATACGACATATTACCCAATTGAAAGAAATGTTCCTTCAACAAGCAAGGGTAGAATGCTTCGAAACGGTTCGGGCGCTTCATGCATGTTGTATGGAGGAAACCCAATCGGTCTCATCTTATGTCCTGAAGATGAAAAGCCAGATTGATCACCTAGAAAGGCTTAATTGTCCCGTCTCTAAAGAGTTGGCTACGGATTTGATCCTCAACTCTTTAACAAAGAAGTTTGAGACTTTCGTCATGAATTATTACATGAACGGATGGGACAAGAGCATTAGTGAGCTTCATGCAATGCTCAAAATTGCCAAGGCAGGCATGGGTAAAAAGGCTTTACCCATTCTAATGATCAATAAGGGAGGCAACAAGAAGAGGCCCCACCCCGACTCCAAGGCAAGTTTTGCCAGAAGGAAGGGCCACGTCGAAGGGAAGGGAAAAGGAAAGGTTAAAGCGGAACCCACGAAACCGAAGGAAAAGAAGCAAAAGTTTGCTTCAACTGAACCATGCTTTGAGTGTGGAGAGATAGGACATTGGAAAAGAAATTGTCCAACCTATCTCAAGGAGTTGAAAACAAGAGGGATACGGGGCAAACCTCAGGTATAATCTTTATGATACATATTGACCTTAATGTTATTTCTTCAAACACATGGGTATTGGATACCGAATGTGGAACTCATATATGCAATTTGTTGCAGGGGTTCAAAAGAAATAAACATTACAAGAAGGAAGACATTAGTCTCTTCATGGGCAATGGAGCAAAGGTTCAAGTTTAAGCTCGAGGAGACTATGTTTTGAAACTTCCAAGTAGTTTGGAAATCATCTTGAAAGATGTTTTGTATGCTCCTAGTTTGACTAGGAACATTATTTCAGTTTCCCTCTAGCTACAATATGGTTTTAATTTAAAGTTTGTAAACGATGATATTTATGTTTTGATGAATGACATGTTTTACTTTAAAGCTATACCTTCAAATGGTATTTATGAATTGGTTTATGAGAAAACATTTGATAGTTCAATGTACCAAGCAACCACCAAGAAACTCAAATTAGATTTGAGTGTTCCTATCTTTGGCATTGTCACCTTGGACATATAAACAAAAAACTCATGCAAACACTTCGAAAGAATGGTCTTTTGGAAACAAATGGAGATGATTCATTTGATGTATGTGAATCCTGTTTACAAGGCAAAATGACTAAGGCACCCTTCAATGGCACCTTTGAAAGGGCAAAAGACTTATTAGGTATCATACATTCGGATGTATGTGGTCCTTTGAAGCCAATGACTAGGAATGGTGAAAGATACTTCATTAGTTTTACCGGTGACTATAGTCGTTTTGGCTATGTGTACTTGATAAGACACAAAGATGAAGCATTTGAAATGTTCAAAGATTTCAAAAGTGAAGTAGAAAATCAACTCAAGAAAAGAATCAAAGTCCTTCGTACCGATAGAGGAGGTGAATACCTTAGTGATGCTTTTCAAGATCATCTTAGGAGTTGTGGGATTATCTCACAACTTACTCCACCTAGAACACCACAGCATAATGGTGTGTCTGAAAGGAGGAATCGAACTCTATTGGATATGGTTCGATCTATGATGGCTAGAAGCACATTGCCTCTATCATTTTGGGGTTACCCTTCGCTCTCCACGGCCCGTATACTGAATATGGCCCCAACCAAGAAAGTGGATAAGACACCTTTTGAAATATGACATGGAAAGGCTCCATCATTATCATATTTGATGGTATGGGGTTGTGAAGCTTATGTGAAGCAATACACCCCAAACAAATTGGAAGTACGATCCATTAAGTGTATCTTTGTAGGATACCCTAAAGATGATATAAGATATTACTTTTACGATCCAACAAAGTAAAAGGTATTTGTTGCTCGAAAGGGTAAGTTCCTTATGGAAAGAACTAGTAGTAGAATAGTGGAACTTGATGAGGATCAAGAACCACAAGTTGATACACGTTTGGTTGATACTAGCACTCAACAAGAGGTTGTTGAAGAGGATCAAGTGGTTGATCAATACACACAAAACATTCGCATATCTGGTAGAATTAGTATTCCACCCGAAAGATATGGATTTTTCATGGATGGATGCTACGTGGTAGATTCAGGTGAACCAACCACATACCATGATGCAATTTCACAATCCGATTGTGACAAATGGCTTGAAGCGATGAACGTAGAGATGCAATCCATGTATGACAACCAAGTATGGGAATTGGTTGTGCCACCTCTTAACTCCAAAGTAATTGGAAGTAAGTTGGTTTTCAAGAAGAAAACTGATATGCATGGTAACTTGGATACTTATAAAGCAAGACTTGTAGCAAAATGTTTCACTCAAACTCAGGGGGTTGATTATGATGAGACCTTCTAGCCCGTGGTTATGCCAAAGTCAATTAGGATATTATGTACCATAGCTTCATACTCCGATTATGAGATTTGGCAAATGGATGTCAAAACGGCTTTCCTCAATGGATATCTTAATGAAGATGTCTATATGGTTCAGCCTGAAGGTTTTGTCGATCCAAAACATCCTAACATAATATGCAAGTTAAAGAAATCAATATATGGATTGAAACAAGCATCTAGAAATTGGAATCTTCGTTTTGATGAAGAAATTAGGAATTTTGGATTCATCAAGAACGCCGATGAAGCTTGTGTGTATAAGAAGGCTAGTCGGAGCATCATCACTTTCCTAGTATTGTATGTCGATGACATTCTACTATTTGGAAATGATATTCCAACCATGGAAGGTGTTAAAACCTGGCTTGGAAGTTATTTTTCTATTAAGGATCTTGGTGAAGCCGCCTACATTTTGGGAATAAAGATCTATACGGATCGATAAAGGTGCTTGATAGGTTGGAACCAAAGTATATACATTGAAAAAGTCTTGAAAAGGTTCAACATGGAGAACTGGCTAAACCGCTCAAGTATGCGGTTCTAAGGGAGAAACTGGGCTCCTATAGTCATTTGAGAGTCTTGAGAATACATTTCGCCATGTTCAATGTCCAAATGAGTGGAAAGTTGAGTTTGCTTCTAGTGTGATTGAAAAGAGAGCGCTCACGTGGTGGAACGGAGTAATGAGAGACACGGGTGCTGATGTTGCTATGGGTCAAACTTGGGAGGAACTCAGGGCTTTGTTGATGAAAGAGTTCTGCCCCCATCATGAAAGGCGGGCACTTGAAAATGAGTTTCATGATCTGAAGCAAGATAGTGGTGAGCACCGTGCATATACTGACAGGTATGAGGAGTTGAGTTTGTTATGTCCTGAGAGGGTGACGCCTTTGGATAAGGCAATCGGGAAATACATAGATGGTCTTCCTGACCGGTTCAGGATACTGTCACCGGCAGCAACCCCACTATTGTCAGGAAAGTTATGGAGCTATCTGCAACTCTGACTGAATCGCAAATCAAAAAGGGTAAGCTTCACCGGAAGGGTGACAAGAGATCGTCTGACAAGTCTGAGAAACCAAAGGGTAAGAAAGCTGAGTCTTCGAAGAAGTCGAGGAAGCGTAAGGCTTCTAAGAATTTCACTGTCACTACACAGCCCAACCAAGCCACACCTAAACAAGCCGCTCCCAACCAGACTGCTCAGCCTCATGCCAAGAAACAGTATACCGGCACTGCACCTTTGTGCAACAGGTGCAGTAGTCATCACCAGCCTCATCTTCCATGTCATATTTGTATAAACTGTGGTAGATCTGGCCATCTGGCCAATGTTTGTTGTTCACCTTCTAACCCGAACAATGTGGCTCAAAACCCTGTTCAGCAGCCAGTCAATCCTGCAAGACCACATTACCCACCAGGATCTTGCTACAACTGTGGGGATCTCACCCACTACCGTAACAACTACCTGAGATTGGTGAATGCGAATCAGGCTCGTGGAAGAGCTTTTAATATCAATGCAAACAAAGCACGGGCAGATAACCAGGTGGTGAATGGTATGTTCTTTGTTAAGAACCATCCTGCTTCTATACTATTTGATTCGGGTGCTGATAGAAGTTTTGTGTCATTAAAATTTGAGCCTTTACTTACGAAACCAAGAACCAAACTAGGAAAGCCCTTGACAGTAGAAATAGCTAGTGGTGAACCTCTTATACTAGATTCTGTCATTCCTGGTTGTCTATTGAACCTTAATAACCATCTTTTTCCTATTAACCTCACACCGATGCAACTCGGGAGCTTTGACATTATAGTGGGAATGGATTGGTTAACCAAACATCATGCCGAGGTGGTTTTTTTTCGATAAGATTGTTCGTATACCCCTTTCGTCTGGTGAAATTTTTGAGGTTTGTGGAGAAAAACAGTTAGTAGCCTCAAACTCATGACTTGTACCCAAGCCCACAAATACCTACGTAAGAATTATGTGGCTTTCTTGGCACATATAGTAGAGGAGAAAGGCAAGGGCAAAACTATTAAAGATATCCCTGTTGTTCGGGATTATCCTGAGGTGTTTCCCGAGGAACTACCTAGTTTACCCCCAGCAAGACAAGTTGAGTTTCGTATAGATCTTGTACCTGGTGCCAACCCAATAGCCAAATCCACATACCGTCTTGCACCGTCTGAGATGCAAGAATTATCGAATAAGCTTCAGGAACTTTCGGATAAAGGATTCATTCGACCAAGCTTTTCACCTTGGGGTGCTCCTGTGTTATTTGTGAAAAAGAAGGATGGATCTTTTCGCATGTGTATCGATTATCGTGAGCTTAATAAACTCACGATCAAGAACCGATATCCCCTACCTTGCATTGATGATCTTTTTGACCAACTATAGGGTGCAACTTGTTTTTCGAAGATTGATCTACGTTCTGGGTATCATCATCTTCGTGTACTCGAGGAAGATATTCCCAAGACAGCTTTCCGTACTCGATATGGTCATTATGAGTTCACTATTATGCCCTTCGGCTTAACCAATGCTCCTGCCGTCTTCATGGACTTGATGAATAAGGTCGGTAAGCCTTATTTGGACAAGTTCATCATTCTTTTTATTGCTGACATCTTGATTTATTCCAAGACTCGAGTCGATCAAGAACAACATCGTCGTTTAACAATGGAACTCCTATAGAAGGAGCAACTTTACACCAAATTCTCCAGGTGTGAATTTTGGCTTCAGGAAGTTCAGTTTTTGGGACATATTGTCAACGAACAAGGTATTCATGTGGATCCCGCAAAGATTAGTGCAATCAGGGATTAGAATACACCTACAACCCCTACTGAAGTTCGTTCATTCTTGGGTCTTGCGGGTTATTACCGCCATTTCATTGCTAATTTCTCCATGATTGCGGTTCCCTTCACTGCTTTAACTAAAAAGAATAAACCTTTTGAGTGGGGACCCAAAAAGGAAGAAGCTTTTCAGACTCTGAAGCAAAAGCTTTGTGATGCTCCTATTCTATCCTTACCCGAGGGTAACGATGATTTTGTCGTATACTGTGATGCATTAAACTTAGGCCTTGGTTGTGTCCTTATGCAAAGAGATAAAGGTATAGCCTATGCATCGAGACAGTTGAAGATCCACGAAAAGAACTACAGAACTCATGATCTTGAGTTCGGTGCTGTTGTGTTAGCTCTTAAGATTTGGAGACATTACTTATACGGTACAAAATGTGTGGTTTTCACAGACCACAAGATTCTCCAGCACATCTTCAATCAGAAAGAACTAAACATGAGGCAACGATGTTGGGTCGAGCTTCTAAACGACTATGACTGCGAAATACGTTACCATCCTGGTAAGGCGAATGTCGTAGCCGATGCATTAAGTCATAAGGAACGAGTTAAGTTGCATTGTGTTCAAATTCGATTTGATATCCAGATACGTATTCTTGAGGCTCAACGCACTTGTGTCGCGCAAGACAAACTAGGTGATGAATTGCCACATCATCTCGAGCTTCAGTTGGAAACAAAAGACAATGGTTTATCTTATTATCTGAATCATTTGTGGATTCCAAGTCTAGACAATCTCTGCACCTTGATAATGGATGAAGCTCACAAGTCTCGTTACTCAATTCATCCTGGTGCAGACAAAATGTATAAGGATCTTCGTACTCAGTATTGGTAGCCGGGTATGAAGAAAGACATCTCCTTGTACGTATCCAAATGCTTTAATTGTCTGAAAGTAAAAGCGGAACATCAATGTCCTTCTGGTTTGCTTGAACAACCAGAGATTCCGGTTTGGAATGGGAAAGCATTGCCATGGATCTCATTACCAAATTACCGCGTACACCTAGAGGACATGATGCCATTTGGGTAGTCGTTAATCGACTAACAAAGTCAGCACATTTTATAGCCATTCGTGAAGATTTCTCTGCTGACAAACTTGCATAAATCTATGTGGACGAAATAGTATCTCGTCATGGTGTCCCTTTGGATATTATATCTGATCGTGATACTCGATTCACATCTCATTTTTGGAGAACCATGCAGTCTGCCATGGGATCCAAGCTTAACTTGAGCACTGCTTATCATCCTCAAACGAATGGACAATCTGAAAGAACGATCCAAACATTGGAGGATATGCTTAGAGCCTGTGTGATCGACTTTGGTTGTAGTTGGGATTCGCATCTACCATCGAATTCTCCTACAAGAACAGTTATCACTCCAGCATTGACATGGCACCTTTTGGAGCTCTTTATGGTCGAAAATGTCATTCACCTGTCTGTTGGAATGAGATCGGTGAATCTCAATTCACTGGACCTGACTTACCAAGACACAACGGACAAAGTTAAGTTAATTCGCGAAAACCTTCTGACAGCTAGAAGCCGCCAAAAGAGTTACGCGGATAAACGACGCAAGCCCTTGGAATTTCAAGTCGGTGATCACTTCCTACTCAAGGTATCCCCTTGGAAGGGAGTGATTAGATTCAGATAGAAAGGAAAACTTGCACCACGCTATGTTGGACCATTTATGACCGTTGACAGAATCGGAAAAGTGGCCTACGAACTTGAGCTGCCTCCACAGCTTGGTAACGTTCATCCAACTTTCCACGTGTCCAATTTGAAAAAGTGTTTAGCTGATGAAAACCTCCACATCCCTCTTGATGAAATTCGTGTTGATGACACGATGCAATTTTGTAGGAACGTCCACGATTAGCACGGGAACCGAAATTTGTTATCTATTGTCCGATTAGGCGGAAACCAATGACAAGTTAACCATATAACAAGAATTACTCATTTAAATGTTGTTTTCATTGATCTAAAGTTCAATACATTCGAGAACCGGATTCGATAGAGCTTCGCCGTCTCTGTGCCAAAATCTCTCCAAGTTACAAATGAAATCCCAAGGCACCTATTTATAGATGTACAAGTTCGATGGTGAGAGTGTATGTTCGGACAAACTTGACCTAGTCAAGTTTGGCCGAACTTGACATCTACATAAACTTCTCAAGTGAACTTGGCCTAGAACTCACATAAATACACCTCGTTTCTAACAGATTAAGCCCTATTCACTCAAACTCAATACATAATGACGTAGGCAACAGACATATGCACCAACAGACTCCTCCCCCTTGGATGTTACCGCAGTCATTGACTTTAAAAATCTTCTGAGTCTTCCGATCTTTAGTTCTTGTATAAACTTTAACAACTTTATCTTTATATCCTCTTCCTCTTTCTTGAACTTTGTCTTGATAAAACTTTTAATCAACATGCTCCCCCTAGCTTTAAGCTTTCGCCTTCAGACTCCCCTTTGCTTTGTCTTTAGACTTCAAACTCCCCCTAGCTTTGAGCTTTCTGAAATCTTTTATTTTTGTTTTATCAACTCGTCCTCAATCTTTACTACCTGTCGAAATAAATTATGACATTCAAATAAATATTTCAGATTCATTATTTTAAAATTTTGTACCATCAACATTTCAAACTTTAATCTTCACATTAATCGTTTCAAGTTCAACTTAATGACCTTGAATACATTTTACGTTTAAGACCTTCAACTTTCACATTTTTACCCTTTGATTTGTAAAAATCCACTTAGTTGATCAAGTCCAAGTTAATGACCTTGATTAACCAACATATCAACCAAGTCCAAATTAATGACCTCAGTTTGAAAAAAAAAAACCGTTATGAACAATCTGATTTTAAAGTTTCAAATTAATGAACTTTTAAACATTTATCAGATTTTCTTACCAGACTTCGAAGATCCGTTCTCCAACATTGGTTCGTTGAAACTAATGTAGAAACAAAATCTTTTTGTATTTTAGAAAGTTCATGCTAAAACATACTGAAAATCTTTTTTGATTTTTATCCAAAAAGCAATTAAGAAAGTAAACTATGTACAAACATTTTACAGACATATTTTTGTGAATTCGTGTCTAAGGATCATATCAGTTGTTTGAGACATGTCACCAGTACCGTTGACCTTTTTGATGACTTTAAGTTTTAAACTCGTTTACCTAGATTGTCGATGTGTTTGTCCTCTTAAACATCAACACATTTCTCAATTGTTCCAAGATATCTTAGGATATGAATTATGAAACTTGACTTATCTATGGTTCCCACCTCTTGAATATACTCCCGGATCCAGATTCCCTAGATTTCATCTTACAAGTGAGTATAGCGTAATTGATATCTGTATTTGGGTTATGCGAGGCCTTGAGAGCTCAGGTTAGTACTATCGTACCAACAAAGAGATGAAGGCTTGACTTTAAGGTGTGTTCCATTTAAGTAATCTTTTAAGCATCACAAATTATTAGATCTTTCGATTCTTTTCATGTTTTGCATGCTATTTGGGGTTTTTAGCAAAAGCATTATAGAAGTTCTAGGCTATTGTTTCCACAAGATCAGAAGAACTTGTATAATACCCCAGATATAACCTCGTATCTCAGAATCAGGCAACCCTTGAATCGAAATTTCAGAGTACTAAATCCATATATCCAAGATGTGTTAATCCACAAGATTAAGCAATTTTAAAATTTAGTTTATATCCCAGAAACAATCTACTGAACGTGTAAAATCTATCGACACATCCACAGTAAGACTTGTTTATCACTTTTAAACTTTACAATTCTTTAGCATACTTGTGATAGTCCACTTTGACAACCAAATTCTTTTTGTCTTTTTCAATGTTTTTGTTCTTTTTGAATTTTTTTTATGTTTTTGAATTTTCAACTTTTTCATATGTTTTTAATTTTTCTAAGTTCTTACTCCCCCTAAAATCAAAAACATATTTTTTGGATTTTAGATTTAAAGAAATATTCTTTCTAAAAAATATAACAAACTAATGAGGATCACGAGAACTCGTCGTCCGATCCTTTTGTTTTCATTTTCTGCATCACCTGTCAATAGAACAAACCATCAAGCTTAACATCAACTTGTAGAAACCACTTGTAAAACCTTTTGTAGAACCATCAATTTTTAAGTGGTTTTTCAATATAACAATCAGTGTTCTGTTTAACGGTGTGGATTTCACAAATTTATTACACATTGTTTTTAATTTTCCTTTTTCAACCACTTGTAATTTCAAAAACGTCAAAGATTATAACTTTCTAGATAAGTTAAAATCTCATGGAGCTCCGCTATCCTGTATCAACTTTGATAGAGTGGATCTTGGGACTCCTGCACATTAAACAACTATTTGAAAAAAGAAACCCAAACCTTTTTCGTTTTGGGTTTGTACTGATAATAATCATAACCATATTCTAACTCTTCATCATATTCAAAATCATCATCAAACATTTCTTCTAATGTGGATTCTGAAAACGTTTTGACCTTTTCTTTCTTTGTCTGTTTGATTACTAACTCAGTTGATTTAACATTTTCAGTTTTGTCAGCAACAGACTTTTGTTTTTCTGATGATGAAATCCTTTTCTTAGCAACATGATTGAAGTTTGCTTCTTGCTTTCTTGATATAGAACCTAGAATCTTTGATTTCATTAAACTTTGTAGTTTCACCTTTTTCAAACTTTGACACAGTTTTAGGTTTTACTTCTTGTTTAGATTCATAGTTTCCATTTGACTCTTTAACAGATTTCACAATCTCTGGTTGTTTTTGCTTTTCATCTTTTGATTGGATTTTTCTTCGAGGAAACACAGGCTTTAGATTCAGACACTTGCGTGCAATATGTCCAACAATATTTTATTTAAAGCAAGTCTGGTTATGAGAAACATTTCCACTAGTGGGTTTTACTCCACTTGTGGACTTGATCTTAGCCTTGTCCTGAAGTTCTTTCTCCTTTTTGAATTCATCATTTGATTTCTTACCGATCATACCTTCTTCTTGAACCGTATTTGTCCCATACACAAACTTTATGTGTTTACCTTTGTATTCATGACATGGCGACTTCTGGTTCCTTCTCGGTTCATCTTCATTTTCTTCCAAACCCAATCCTGCTCTCCTGTTCCTCAGAAAAATCACCACCAAACTTTCGATAATTGTTATCATTCCTTTTGGGTTTTGAGTAAAATCTTTTCTTGTTTTTCTCAAGTTCATCTGATGAAACTTCTACAAGTTTGAAAAATTTATCAAGTTGATCCTCTTTCACGTTCCGAATCGGAAAACTATCATCGAAGTATAATCTATCAGATTCCTTAATCTTTTACATGACAACATTAGGATCATCACTTAGACCATGTTCTGATGATGTATCGTCATCTTCAGATTGTGATTCAGAGTTTTTCGAACTTGATTTGGCGCTTTCAGAGCTGCCGTCATCAGAATCATTTCCACAACACATTCTTTACCACATCTTAAACCACCACTTCATTGTCATTGTTTGAATTCGTAAAGTCTACGTCAATGTTCTTAGGCAATATATTTCTTTTATCTGAACGAATAAGAATATTAAATGCTTTTTCGATCTCATCATATTTCCTGCATGAATAACTTGCAAGAAGTGGTGGAGGACTTTGATTTCTCACCATTTTCCTCTGATTTGATCGTAGGTAAAATGTGATCAATGACATATGCGTTTGTAGTGTAGCTCTTTAGAAGTTGTCTTACTCTTTCCGTTTCTATTTTCATGCCGTGAAGCTCACGTTTTGTTTCAGCAATTGTATTAATGTACATGTTAATAGCCTTTTGTTTCTCAATTACTGTAGCATTTAACATTTAAGTTCACTATTAGCATGTTCAACATATTTATATTTGCTTGATATTTTGTCATAAGCTTCTTTTATGGTTCTGTAATCATAACGAAAGTTTTCGTTGTGTAGTCAATTCTCTTATGACTTTGACTTTATCAAGACATGGTTCACAAGGACTTGCGCACTTCGTGCAAGGTTTTTCAACCTCCACAACTTTCACAACCTCCTTTTCAGACATACTTACCTTAGCGTTTACCTTTTCAGCCTCAGATTTCAGTGCTTCTTGTTTCTGCATCTCAAGGTAAGCTAATACTTCTTCCTCAGCTCTCTGCCTATAACCTTCCAGAACAACATTTTCTAGAACAGCGTCAATATATGATGTATCAGATTCATTCACTAACTCTGCTATCATAGCAACACCAGTTTTCTTCCCGATGTATCTGTTCCAGTCAAAACATCTCTTCATGATTAGCAACAAGAACTTGTTCGGCTTTCTTTGCAGAATTCTCTTCAATTTCGACTTGTGTTCTTTTTGGATATGGCTTGTATTGAAGAGCTTTCTTGTAGTACTCATTGTTGCTGCTAAAAGGGTTTTGGTTTCCACTTGCTTCTTGATTGTTGCATTCACTTTGAAGTGTCCTTTTTGTCGACACCTGAAACAAATATGACTTTAGTCTTGTCAAATCAAAGCTTGTTGCTTGAGTTACCAATATACCTTCCAGTGAGCACTACAAATTTAGAAACTCTTCTAATAATAGATGCAAGGCTCCACTTGATATCCATCAGTTCCAACTCTTCTTCGTCCACCTGATCTTCGGCGGTCATCTCTGGATTATCGATCTTTCTAGCAATGAGACTTTCATATGATTCAAGGACAGTATCAAGAAGTGCTATGTGCGGTTTGGCCACCTTCTCAGGAAAAACATTCTTCAAATCAACTGCTATGTTGCACTGGAAAACATTTGAATCAAAACTGGCTTGGCTTGTCTAATTTTGGAATGATGAGCTTGAACTAGCACTTCTGTAACCAGCAAATGGAGAACCTTGATTTGGATGAGAATTTGTATTGGCACTAAATGCTGTTTGGATTTTCGGGCTTTGAATCAGAGTATCAGGAATTCCTCCTTTGTAATAGACATAAACATCTTGAACAACATTAGCATTCTTTGATTTTGCAATCTTCATCAATTCCATTTCATATCCTTCCAATTTGTCTATGAAAGATGACAACTGGAAATGTCTCCAAGATGGACTATTCTTCAGAAACGTCAGATATGTTGTCCATTCTCCTTCTGGAAGTGCATCAGCCAGCTTTTCAATTTGCTCTTCATTAGATCTTTTGATATCATGTCTGCGCATTTGGACCATGAGGTGACAATATCTATCAATCATCTGCTTCATTGTTTCACCTTTAATCATTGTGAAGACCTCAAATTCTTTCTTGATTAAAGCCTTTTTGCTTTTGATCATTTCATGACTTCCTTTGAATTTCTCACAAAGAGAATTCCATAACTTTTGCGAAGTATCATATTCTAGCAATAATATCAAGATATCTTCCTTCACTGATTGTTGTATCAAGCTGATCATTTTCTTCTCCGCAACATAGTTATCTTTGTCGGTATTTAAAAACTTGTTTAGCGGAAGATCTTGATCACATTCATCTTTTGGCCATTTGTAACCATCCTCAACTGCAACCCAGCTGTTGAATTGATTTGCTTGTATCCAATTCACAAACTTTTCTTTCCATCCTTCATATTCATCCATGCTCATTAGCTTCGGCGGTTTTGTTGGTGCATAATGTCTATGTCTTAATCTTAAACTTGTTGGCGAACTTAGGTATCACACGAGTGAACTTCTAAGTCTATAAAAACCTAGCTTAAGTCTCTCATTTGCAACTTTCGCATTTTGGAGGCGAAGCTCTGTCAGTTTGTAATCTCAACGTTTAATCAATGATAGTGATGATTAACTGATTAATTCTTGTCTATTGGTAAACATGACATAATGTTTCCGCTATTATGGACGTTAGATATCTAATTTAGGTTCCTTAGCATCAAGGATCGGTCCTACAATTGGTATCAGAGCAACGGTTATCACCTACGCTCATGAATTTGGACATTTATGGACATTAGGAGGGGTTTTGGATGTAAATCATGAAATAAACCTACAATCCACGGAAAAAATCCAAATTAAACGAATAGGATTGTTAGAAAACAATTTCGACCAGATCTATGGTGAAATCATCTCGAAATTCGAAGAAATAAGGATTTTGGATCGAAAAATGTGAAAAATGGCTGATTTGGGAGACCAAGTTCGCCCAACCTTGACCTGTCGAGGTCAAGCTCACCCGAACTTAACATGGTTTTTCAAGACTTTTCATCAAGTTCGCCCAAACTTGATAAAGTTTTTCATGAATTTTCATCAAGTTCGACCGAACTTGACTGATTTTCATTGAAATGAAGCACAAGTTCGCCCGAACTTCTCTATTTCATGCAAGTTCGCCCAAACTTGGTGGTGGCCAACCAAGTTCGCCCGAACTTGTCACAATTTTACTAACTTGTAACCATTACGGTTCGGTTTAACGGATTCCACACGTTAAATTGAATTAAATGCAGTGCTTATGTTCTTCGGTGAACCGATCCGGACCTTCAATTGGTATCAGAGCTAGAACAACCTGATTTGATAGTATCAAGACAAGAACACTTCTATTTCATCTCCATTCTTCTATTTTTCTTAACTTTTTCAACAAAAATGAAGAATTCAAGGTCAAAATATTTTCAATTTTGAATATATCATGTAAAATACAACAAAGATAAACCCTTGAAAGATTGGAGACCGAATTCATGTCAAAAGTTTGAAAAAACCAAGTTTTGCAAAATCTTTCAATCGAACTTGTTTAGCCAAGTTCGACCGAACATGATCTAAAAAGTCGCTTTTTAAGTGATTTTTTAGGAAGTTCATTCGAACCTACGTGGTTTTTGAGGAAATCTTGATCAAGTTTGCTCAAAGTTACTGATTATTCACTTAATTTATAGCAAGTTCGACTAAACTTGTGTAATTTCAAGGAAATTTTGTGTAAGTTCGCCCTAACTTACTAGCGTTTCATCAAAGTCTTATTGACAAGTTCGCTCGAAGATCTGTTGTGTTTGTGTCACAAGTTCGACCGAACTTAAAACAATTTTTCTCAAAACAAATATCACAAGTTCGACCGAACTTGTGATAAAATCAAGAATTCTTCATTCCAAACTACAAGTTCGCCCGAACTTGTAGTATTTCTAACATTTTCAAAAGTTTTTGAATATTTTCAGTGTACACGTCTCGTTATTCACAATGGATGATATGCAAAGAGCTTTTATATCCGAAGCTAGTTTGTCGAATGCCAACGTGATTCATCAAGTCAATCTTGATAACGAGATGGGAGGACTGTTAAACCGCCCAAGCTGATGAGCATGGACGAATATGAAGCATGGAAGGAGAAATTTACCTATTGGGTGCAAGCCGTGCACTTTGCTGGCTGGGTGTCGATTGAAAGAGGCTACAATGTTCTGGTAGATGAACATCAGCAAGTCCTTGAAAATGTACAATTACTCGACAGTATAGAGAGACGAATACATTGCTGAGAAAAAGATGATCAGTCTCATCCAACAGTCTGTCAAAGAAGATATCCTGATTTTGCTTCCAGAGTATACTACTGCAAGAGATCTTTGGTTTTCATTACAGAAGAAGTATCAAGGCAGTGCCGAAATGATCAAAAGTAAAAAGGCGCTTATTCTGAAAGAGTTCGATATCTTCACCATGTTAAAGAATTAGACCATGAAGTAAATGATCGAGCGCTTCTGTCATCTTAAAGTTTAAATGCGAAGACATGGTCTCGAGAAGACAGAACAAGAATACATCGACAAGCTTGCTGACGCACTACTAGATGGTGAATGGACTACTTTTCAAGCTGTCAACATTTATCGATAAACTCGAAGGCCATGAAATGGAACTCTTGAAGATTGGAAAGTCAAAAAACGCTAATGTAGTTCAAGATGTTAGGTTGTACTACAAAAGTGGAATGTAAGACAACATTTCAAGTACAAAAATTGGGATAGCTTTTAGTGCGAACATGAATGCTTCTCCACAAAACAAGAGTCAATCAAAACCTCATTATGATCAGAGTCCATAGAGTTCGTACTCAAGCACTGGTTCAAATTCATCTTATCAAAGTCAAGCAAATCAGAATCAATAAACAAATTCTGATTCGAATGTATACAAGTGCAACATCGCAGTGAATTTGAACAATGTTTTTTCGGAACAAGTTGATAAACAACATATGTCTCTTCTTGCCACTGTTCTCGAGTCATTTGAAAGTCTTGTAGCCGGTAAAATTGGAAATCCCGAAATAACGGCAGAAGATTATGACCAAGTGGATGAAGAAGAACTCGAGTTGATGGATATCAAGTGGTGTTTAGCATCTATCATTCGAAGAGTTACCAAGTTAGTTGCTCTCACTGGCTGAGATATCGGAAATTCTAGCAACAAGTTGGGCTTTGACAAGTCAAAGGTTACATGTTTTCGATGTCGCCAAAAGGGTCACTTCAAGAAAGAGTGCCAAAATCCTAAAGCAACAGGAAATCAGAGTCCGTTCGGAGGAGGCAACGAGTATTACAAGAAGTCACTACAATACAAGCCATTTCCGAAGAAGACTCGGGTTGAAATTCAAGAGAAACCAAATAGAAGCAGCAATGAGAAAGCTATGGTTGTATCAAACGAATATGATGGTTTCGATTGGAATTCCTACATCGGTAAGAAGATTGGAGTTGCGTTGATGGCTGAGATAGTTAAAGATACTTCTGCAGAAGAAGTAGCTGCTTCGGAGAATATTCTGCTGGAATAATATTTGCAACAACAACGTGAAGAAGAGGAGTATATCCACATGCAGAAGCAAGGAATTTTATCTCCTAACTCTTGTGAAAGTTTTGCAGGTCACTTTGATAGAAGTTCTCAGGAGCAAGTTCCTGAGGAGATAACAATTGATGAAGAGTTCATCAATGTTACACAAGAAGTGAATGTCGAAAATCTCAAGGACATGGCAGATAAAGCTTTAATGGCAAATCTAACTAAGGTAGGTCCAGAGGTAAATGAAGTTGTCAAAGTACAAGTTGTAGAGGTTGAGAAACCTTGTAGAAAATGTACCAAACCTTGTATCGAATGTGCTGAAAATCAAAAATCATCGCTGAAAACAATGTGCATATGAACTTTTGAAATACGATTATCGCACAATGAAGGAAGCGTATGATAAAATGAAAAACGATTATGGCAGGCTCGATAGAAATAACATCGAACAACATGATACCATAAGGATGTTAAAAGGAACAGTAATGGATAAGCAAAAAGAGATTAGTATCTGTATTAACACCATTGCTGAAACTAAGCAACAACTCCAGGACATGACAATTGAAACATAACGTGTTCAACAACTTTTGAGAAGTTACACCTGTAACGCATATGTCATTGATCACATCCTTCCGACAATTCAATCGGAAGAGAAACCTATAAAGAAAATTGGTAAGGAATACAGCAATGTTCCTCCACCCCTTTGCGAGAAGCATTGTCACAAATCTGCTAATGGGATGGATAAGGCACTCAATATTGAGTTGTTATCTGAAAAGAAAACTGAGTTACCAGAGAACATTGATGTAATCTATACTAAAACAAATGATCACAATGCTTTGGTTAAAAAAGTTGTTGAAAATGTTTTGAAATATTCTGATGAAGGCAGCTTTAAAAGTGCCGACTCGAGCTCAAAGAAGATTCACTGTCCGAAAATGACTATACATCGTTGGAGAATGATCTATGTGATGATCCAAATGTTGTCATGTACAAGATTAAGGAATCTGATAGATTATACTTTGATGACAGTTTTCCGATTCAGAATGTGAAGGAAGAATTGTTAGACAAATTCTTTAAACTCTTAGAAGTCACATCAGATGATCTGGAGATTAGTGAAAAGAAATTCTACCAAACCTAAAAGAAATAACTACCGAAGGAATGGTGGTGAACATTCGGAAAACCAGAGAGCTGGGTTGGGATTAGAAGAATCAGATGAACCTAAAAAGAAAATGTCACCATTTCATGAATAAAAAAATAAGAACATGAATTTTGTATATGGGACGAACACGGTTCATGAGGAAAGTTTGATCGGGAAACAATCAAACGATGAGTTTAAGAAACAAAAAGAACTTCGAGATAAAGAAAAAATTGCAAGTGGTACCAAAACAAGTGGTGTAAAACCCACTAAAGGACATCCACATGATTCTCGGACTTGTTTCAAGCGCACGAAATTGGTCATATTGCACATTACTGTCCGAAATCAAAGCCAGCTTATCTTTGAAGAAAAGAAAGTTCAAATGTTGTGAAACCGAAGCAACTAGTGTTTGTAAAACCAGTAAAGATTTTGAAAAGAAATGAATTAAAAGCTGAAGTTAAACCTAAGTTTGAAAATTCAATTTTTTAAAAAGGTGAAACTTCAAAGGCTAATGAAAACAATTTCTACATCAAGAAGGCTAACATCAAAATCTCAGCCTGGATTGCAAAGAAAAGGTCAACAACATCCAGTGTTATTAAGTTTGAGCGTGTAAAGACTGATAACACAAAATATTCAAAATCAAAAATCTTAATTGAAACCACAACTGAAAATGTCAAAACTACAAGTGGTAACAATTCAAAAGATAAAAAGAAAGTGAAGTTTTCAAACATAAACATCATAGAAAATTCAGATGAAGAATGGGAATTTGATTATGTAGATGAGTGTGGATTCGATTATGCTGATGAATGTGAATTTGATTTTGATGATGGTTATCCAATTCAACCCAAGACCAAAAAGGCTTGGGTCTCGCTTTTTGAATAGATGTTGAAATGTACAGGGGCTCTAGAGATCTGTACTTTCCAATTGGATTTTGGATAGTGAAGCGTCCAGGCATATGACGGGAATGAAAGCGTTGTTGTTCGACATTAAAGCTATCAGTGGTGGATATGTTGGATTTGCTGGTAACCAGGGTGGAAGGATAGTCGCTGAGGGAAAACTCTCAAACGGCAACGTTTCATTCGATCGCGTGAATTATATTGCAGAACATGAGAACAATCTTCTGAGTATAACGCAAATTTGTGACAAAAAGTTCACGGTCCGTTTCAACGACAAAGAGTGTATCATCCTGAAGTCGGGATTCAAAATACCAGATGAGTGGATTCTGATGCGAGCACCTCGAGAGAATGATCTATCTGTTCTTGATGTGGGTGTTGCTACCACTTCATAAAAATCAGCACAATGTTTTGTGAAAAAGGCTACTGAAAAGGATTCTATTCTTTGGCATCGTAAGATGGGGCATATTCATTTGCGTAAAATGAATTTCTTGGTTCATAATGATCTTGTAGAAGGCGTAAATCTTCAGAGTTTTCAGATGTCTGATCATTGCTTAGAATGCAAAAAGGGAAAGCAGATAAAGAAATCTCATCCGAAGGAAATTCTGAATTCAATCAAGTTGCCATTAGAATGTCTCCACATGGACTTATTTGGTCCTGTAAATGTTCGAAGCATATCAGGAGACATATATTGCTTGGTAGTGACCGCTGACTATTCAAGATATTCATGGGTATTCTTTCAAGAATCAAAAGACGAAACGTTCGAGAACTTGGTTATTCTATTCAAGAAACTCGAGAACCTTTATCATCTGCCGGTCAGACGCATTAGAAGTGACAACGGCACAGAGTTTAAAATAACAAAATGAAGGAATTCTGCAACGCAAAAGGGATTCTGCACGAGTTTAGTGCTCCCTATACTCCATAGCAAAACAGAGTAGCTGAACGGAAAAACAGAACTTTGATTGAAACTGCGAGAACCATGCTTGCAAATTCTAAACTTCCAATCAGCTTCTGGAGTGAAGCCGTTGATGTGGCTTGCTACAAGCTAAACAAAGTTCTCACTGTCAAACCAACAAAGAAAACATGTTTTTAGATGATAAACCGACGGAAGCCAAATTTGAGGTTCTTAGAGCCATTCGGTGCGCCATGTACCGTAATATACCAAGATGGCAAATTCGGAGTTAAATCTCTTGAAGGTTTCTTTGTCGGATATGCGAGTTCGTTGAGAAGCGTATGTTCCTTCGTTGAGGAAGGTTATTGAAGCAAGCACGTGGATTGTTTCAACTATACGGATCCTATTCAAAGGAGAGGTGATGCGTGGCTGTTTAACTATCAAGACCTTTGGAAGTCATTTGACTTGCCCGAAGAACCGTCTGACGAAGAAGTTACAACGTTATATTATCTTCACCAGTCAGCGAATCAAGAACAAATTGTTCGATCAGTTGTGGTTAATCAACCCACGTTGGATCCATCTTCTTCTGGCGCAAATTCAAGTAATAGTTGTGTTCCGGCTGATAATGTTTCTGAAACATTAGTAACACCTACTACTCTCCAACAAATGCCTCTACTGAACCAGTGAACACAACAACGAAGCCTGTACGCCTCAGAATAAGAATTCTGACTCAGATGAAGCACCAACATTTGATGCTGATGGGGAATCATCTTCTTCAGACGAGGAAGTGGAGCAGATAACAAGTCTTCTTAATCAATCTGCAGGCCCGAGCAACAGAAATGAAGCTTCATCAAGCTCCATAAACGTTGAATTGGTCGTTGATCTCAACATCATGAATCAGCAAAACTCAGTAGATGTTCCAAGTGAAGAATTATCGCGATCATATTCCTATCATCCGTCAACAAATATAATCGGAGAACTTCAAACTGGTGTTAGAACTCGAAGTCAAATTAACAAAGCACTCAGTTGTTTTTACACTCACGTTGCTCCAACACAGAACTATTGCTTCTATTCTTGTATCATCTCTCAGATATAGCCAAAGACAGTTAATGAAGCTTTAGCCAATGAAAACTGGGTATAAGCAACGCAAGAAGAACTATTGCAGTTTGAGAAGTTGGGAGTGTGGAAGCTTGAAGACCTACCAGAAAATCAGAAAGCAATTGATACAAAATGGGTCTTTAAGTGTAAACGTGATGATAGAGGGGTTATTGTTCGTAACAAAGCTAGGCTTGTTGTCAAGGGATCTCACCAGCAGGAAGGGATAGATTACACGGAAGTCTACGCACCAGTAGCTCGCTTGGAATCTATTCGAATCTTTCTAGCTTTCGCATCATGGAAAGGATTTAAGGTCTATCAATTGGATGTCAAATAGGATTTTCTGTACGGAAAATTACGAGAGATGGTGTACGTTAGACAACCACCAGGGTTTGTCGATCCACTCAACAAGAAGAAAGCATACTTACTGGATAAGCTCTTTATGGTCTACGCGAAGCCCGGGAGCTTGGTACGAGACGTTATCGCAACATCTTGTTGGCAACGGATTTATCAGAGGAACTGTGGATAGTACTCTTTTCACCAGAGAAGTTGATGGTCATCTGATTATAGTTCAAATCTACATTGACGACATCATCTTTGGATCTACAAACGATAGTCTCTGCAAGGAGTTTGAGGAAATCATGAAAAAGATTCGAAATGTCCTCGATGGGCGAAATGAAGTTCTTTCTTGGTTTGCAAGTAGATCAGCTTCCGGATGGTATTTTCATTCATCAGACTAAGTATGTTCACGACATCTTGAAGAAGTTTGGAATGGAAAGCTTGAAGCCTCTATCTACGCCTCTTGCTCTAAATCACGGGATTTGCGTTGACGAGACTGGAGCCAAAGTTGACGAGACGTTATACAGATCGATGATTGGATCGCTGATGTATCTGACGGCATCGCGCCTAGATATTATGTATCCAACCTCCTACACAAGAATCTTCTGTGACTAGTTTACTCGAAGTTCCTATTATTCAGTCTCCAATTGCTGCAACGACTTCTGTTCCTGAAAGTTCTACTCCAAGGAAGTCAACACCAAAAGCTGCAACACCAAAGACTCCAGGAGGACCTAATGTGTTTGGTAATATGCACAACGATCCGATAAGTCTGCAGGATCTAAACGATTTCTTCCCAGAAACAAATCTTGAACTTCCGGAAAAGCGTGTGAAGGTGTTAGAAGAAAAAGTAGCGCAGAATGAAGCAGAAAAAGCTGAAATGATTAACAAGATTAATCAAAGCGCTGTCGAAAAAGAAATGTTGGATGACAAGGTGAAGGTGTTAGAGAATGAAAGAGAGTACTTTAAAGCCTTGATTGAGAGTCTGCAGGACGCCAATGAGAAATTACAAACAGAGATTGAAGAGTTAAAGACAATTCAATCCTTAAATGATCCCAGATTCAACAGATTGCAGAAAGTGTTATGAAACTCTTTGGGCATTGACTTCATCAAAGAATATGATCGTCTAGATCAACAGGAAACCAAAGAATGATCTGAGAAAAAATTGGCTGAGAGTGGCAAAGGTTAAGGAGTTGAAGGTGAATCTCCTAAGTGTTCTGATGCTACAGAGAAACCTGTTGAAGATGTTTTGAAAATTTCTGAGTCTGATATTCCAAAGGTTGACGAATCTGTCACACCTTCTGATCTTATCACTGCTTCTGAAGAAAAAGACAATGAAGAAGCTGAAAAAGACGATAAAGAGGATGAAGAGGAAGAAGGTTATGAGGATTGGAATATTGGTGATGATGATGATGATTACGATCAAGGTGGTGATGATTTTGAGCAGGGTGGTACAGGTATAAAGATCACTGAAGTGAAAGTCTCTAAAGATTTTGACTTCACTTCACTTATGGATAACGAGTCAAATAAAATGGAAGATAAAAGTCTGGGGGAGTAAGGGAAGATAGGGCCTTCAGATGATACTGATAGGACAGATGTTGATCGATCTGCTAAGCCTATTACTGTAGTGCCCACGAAGACGTTAATGTTGATGTTAGAACATAATGTGGAAGAAGGGAAGTAACGTGCATAACAACTCGAAAGAAGATCTTGCGAGATTAGTTGAAGTTGAAGCTGAAAATTTAGAGTTTGATTTTGAAGAAGTGTTGAATGTAAACACTTTCGAGCCAAATGACTATCAGTATGTGAGAAGATTCGAAGCAGATGAATATAATACATTTATTGTTGAAGATTGGTCTTCGGATGATGAAACTGACCAGAAAGCAAAGTACATTGGTTCTAATTCAGAAAGTTTTCCTATGTTTGAAGAAATATACAAGCAGCTTGATGAAGACATGCTGAAAGAAAAAAATGTTGAATCCGTCCGAGAGGGTAAAGTTCCTAAACCCATGACCAAAGAAGAAATAGCTCAAGCAAGGAAGTCCTGGTTTAAAGAAATGTCGTGCGAACGCAAGTTTAGACGTCCTCTAGCATTCTTTACCAGAGACAAAGATGTTTTTTTAGGGGATATCTTGAGTTGGGGATGGTTTAAGAAGCTTAACGTACATGTAATCAAAAGGGAGTTGGGAGTGCAATACTTCAAATACCTTGCTGATTTCAAGACATTACCGTATTGGGATGTGGAAGAGTTGGGACAAACTGTGAACGTTACATACCATATGAAGGTTGCTGATCAGTTGTTGTGGAAGATGATAAAGTATGAAGCGGTTAAAGGATTCGATTATTGGAAGCCGTTTATTCCTGGCCGCAGAATCAAGACAAACAAGAAAACAGAGAGAAAAAGACATAACGTTAATCATGAAATGTCCAAGAGCCATGAGGAATATGCCGCTAATGTCAATTGAACAAAACTTATATCCTTTGTTCAAGTGGTGGCAAATAGATCCAGCTACTTGTGAAGCAGTTATTGTTCTGAAGTTTGAAGAACACTTGGATATATCAAAGGAAAGTGTTGAGGTGATGGGTTATCAGGGCATGAGGGGTTTATGGAGGACGATAAGGATTCTAGATCATATGTGGCTTGTGAACTGCTCGAGAGAAGATATCAAAACCTTGTTCTACAACAAGATTGTATTTGATGAACATGAAAAGGTACAGGCTATGCAGTTTCAGAAAGTTGTGAATGTTTGCTATGCGCGCGAAGTCAATTCTGAAAAATGTGGCAAACGAAGTGGAGAGAGTTAGAAAGAGTTGAGTTTTTAAAGGAGGAAAAAAGAAATGAAGCGATTAAAGAAAAAATGGAAAAAGCGGTAAGGCAAAGTTCTCTAAGAATGGCTAATTTTAAAAGACCACCTCTAACTGATCAAACGCCTGATCCAAAGCAAGAACAACGAAGGAAGCCGTACAAGAACTTCGGTCGTGTGCGTTAAAGTTTATATGAAGACAGAGTTTTGGAGACTGATACAAGACGAAGACTATATCCAAGGGGGAGTCTGTTGGTGCATAATGTCTATGTATTAGTCTTATATCGAGTCTGTATGGTATAGAGCTGAATAGGCTAGGTTGTGAAGTATTTATGAAATGTTGTATCAAGTTCGCCCGTGGCATCATGTCTAGCCATGTTCGGGCGAACTTAGGTATCACATGAGCGAACTTCTAAGTCTATAAATACCTAGCTTGAGTATCTCATTTGCAACTTTGGCATTTTGGAGGCGAAGCACTGTCAGTTTGTAATCTCAACGTTTCACCAATGAAACTGATGATTAACTGATTAATTATTGTCTATTGTTAACACGACGTAATATTTCCGCTATTATGGACATTAGATATCAAATTTAGGTACCTAAGCATCAAGGATCAGTCCTATAGGTTTCGACGTAGTACCCATTTCGTTGTCGATATTCATCTGGTTCGCCGCTAGAACATTAGCGTTTGATGAAGAAGCCATTTGAGATACGAACACGTTGTGGAAATCTTCCATTATGACAATCCGAAGACTTATCTGATAATATGATCAACACTCGAAATTTGTTTAGAAACAGACAAGTTTGGTCGAACTTGTGTGAAAACAATTTTTTATTTCAAGTTTTCACAAGTTCGGTCAAACATAGATGAATTAATTTCCAAAGTTTTATCAAATACACTCAAGTTCGGTCAAACTTGATGTGGTTTTTTGAGAAAATTCAACCTTCGAGCTGACTTGAGAATTTTTAGAAGAAACTGGTAAGTTCGGTCGAACTTAAGCTTGAATTTCGAGAGAAAAACTAAGTTCGGTCGAACTTAGATGATCTTTCAAGAAGTTGTTCAAGTTCGGTTGAACTTGTGACACAAATTCAATGAAATTTGATCAAGTTCGTTCGAACTTGATCAAAAATATTGAAAATTTCTTCAAGTTCGAGCGAAGTTATCACAATTTCTTGAAAAATCTATCAAGTTCGGTCGAACTTGATTAAAAACACTGAAGTTTTACTCAAGTTCGGTCGAACTTGATGTTGAGTTCGGCTGAAAGTTGTTTCTAAAACATGGTTTTTTCAACTTTTTTATATCAAAACGTTTGAATTTGATGTCCAAACACTCAGGGGTTTATCACAACTGTATTTTACATGACATATTCAATTTTGAAAAGATTTTGACCGTAAATTCTTCATTTTTGTGAAAAAGTTAAGAAAAATAGAAGAATTGAGATGAAATACAGAAATTCTTATCTTGATTCCAGCAAATTTAGGTATCCAGGCTCTGATACCAGTTGTAGGAACATCCACGATTAGCACGAGAACCTAAAGTTGTTATCTATTGTCCAATTAGGCGGAAACTAATGACAAGTTAACCAAATAACAAGAATTACTCATTTAAATGTTGTTTTCATTGATCTAAAGTTCAATACATTCGAGAACCGGATCCGACAGAGCTTCGCCGTCTCTGTGCCAAAATCTCTCCAAGTTACAAATGAAATCCCAAGGCACCTATTTATAGATGTACAAGTTCGTCGATGAGAGTGTATGTTCGGGCGAAGTTGACCTAGTCAAGTTCGGCCGAACTTGACATCTACATAACCTTCTCAAGCGAACTTGGCCTAGAACTCACATAAATACACCTCGTTTCTAACAGTTTAAGCCCTATTCACTCAAACTCCATACATAATGATGTAGGCAACAGACATATGCACCAAAAATTTTGTTGAGAAACCTGTGGAAATTCTGGAACGTGAAGTCAAGAAGCTAAAGCGTAGACGGATAGCGATTGTTAAAGTTCGTTGGGAATCCAAACGTGGCCCAGAATTTACTTGGGAACAAGAGGATCAAATGAAGGCAAAGTATCCACATCTTTTCACACCAGTTTTCTCAAGCTAAATTTCGGGACGAAATTTCCTGAAGTAAGGGAGACTGTGAGAACTGTGCTTACTGACATTTGTTTTTATCCGACAATGTATATTCAATAAAAATTTTGTGTTACATTTTATGAGTTTTGTATATTTACTTATGACATATGTGTATTTTAATCCTTATTCAAATACGATCTTTTAAACCTTTTCTGGAAGTGTAACGCAAAACGAAATCAGTTAAATGCAACGCATAGTCCGGGATAGTGAAATAACCTAAAAACACCCTAAATATCCTTTATATAACTTAGAAATAAGTTTTGAAGGGTTTGGTATGTCAAAAATAAGCTTATTCGATCACACGGAGTATTTACGACAAACTATGAAAGTCTACCGATTCTCGTAGCGACGCACACTCCGGAACAAGTTCACAAGCTTAATATACCTTAAATAACCTTTATATAACTTAGAAATAAGTTTTGAGGGCTTTGGTATGGCAAAAACACACTTTTGTAACTTCAGGGGCTATTTTGCAAATTCTGCGAAACTATGCCTTTTTGCGTATATCGCTATCCGGAGCATGTATGAACATCCAAAAATTTTTTCTAAACATTAAAATAACATATTTTAGTGATTGGAATACAAAAATGTTATTCGTTACGTATTTACGGGCATACACGCGTTCGTTACGCTTTTCGCCGTAATTAACCGAAAACCGCAACCGTACAACCAAACGAACCGACATCCGGAACATTTTAGACACATTTCAAGTTTCCTATGTTATTTTATCCTTATGAAGCTTGAAAATTAGGTTAGCGGGTGTTAAAAGTGCCAAAACGCGTCGAAAGGCAAGTTTAGAGTCTACAGGGACCATTTTTGACATTTTTTGAAAGTTGGGCCTCTGGCGGGGCACGACTCACTTTGCCTAACGACTCGCGGCCCGCGAGAAGCCATCAGAAACAGAAAAATTACCTGGAAGCTGCACAGCTCATTCCTTGGACCCTAAGATGCAAATTTTTGACACCTAGCACGAATTTGCCACCTTATTCTCTGCAATTGACAAGTATTGGACACTATCCAACTTCAATGATAAGTCATAAACACTTGTCATGATCTTGTTAACCCAAAATTCCTATAAATACCAAGTTGTTTCTCAATTTATGAACTTTTGCAACCATTGTTCTTGATCCCATCAGCCACAAATCCGACTTACAACCATCTTTGAGCTTTCTCTGGTGTTCTTTGATCAATCCTTTGTGTTTGTAAGTGTTCCTTCATGTCTTGTTCAATTATTATAGCTTAAATGGACTAAAAATCAAACAGTTTGACTTTCTGTTTGACTTTTAGTTTTGATCATAAGTTGATCAAGACAAGGCTCAATTGAACCTTGTAATATGATGGTAATCAAGGTGGTTATGATCCCTAAAAATCATGCCTACTGATTTCCACATTTTCTAGTCATTTTGACAACTCAAAGTTTCGGTCAAAATGCGATTTTTGGGCATTTTGCAATGGATCTACTTTCGGGTATCAACACAGTTTGTTTTGGTGCAAAAACTCTTTTATAAACTTATTTAGACATGTCAAATTCATCACTCTTATTATAGTGCTTGTTTAGAGTCAAAAGTCTAACGGTTTGACCACCGCTTTGACTTTGGAATCTGACCTGTTTGGTTGATTTTTAGACATGACCAAATACATATTTATGACCATACATATATAAGGAATAATCCTCTGAGGTTATACCTCATGGTCATGTCGTTCAGATAGTGTTATGATAATCAATGGTAATATCCCTTAAAAATGACCAAAATGCCCTTTTCGCAAGAAAACCAATTAGACACATATGTAACATAAATTTTGACATATAATCTGATCAAATAACATTTTAAAAATGTTTAAGCATTTAAAACTTAGCATGACACATATATAACCATCCGAACGTGTAGTTACGCAAATGACGTGTTAAAGTAGCTTAAACTACCTTAACGGATCATAACGGATCAAAAGCACTTAAAAATCTTTCCAACTCAGAATGTAAACTTATTAAACCATATCATATGAGTTCCAACACTCACTTAGTTTATAAGGTCTCACTCTATCCGAATCCTCCTATTTCAAGTTCCGATATTTATATAGTTACCTATTTATAGGACACGCTTGATTTCACGGACTCTTAATCTTGGTTTATCTTCTTGAACAAGGATACTTTTGCAACCGAAGTGAGTACATAGTCCCCTCTTTTATGATTTCAAATGTTTTGGGGTGAAACATATTGTGCCTATATCTACTTTCATGTTTTCATGACATTATACATTCTTTATTATAATGTATATATAGTACAGGATTTTCATTGCATTTTGCTTCATATGTTGACCTAGCATATTTAGCACATTGGTTTTCAAAGACATTTATGCTATGTATGTTGACCTACCATACTAGTACATGGTTTTCAAAGACATTTTCAAAAGACATTTTTTGGATATTTTCAAAGACATTTTCAAGACATGCTTACATTGTTATTGACATTTTGGTACGTTGAACTCAACAATGATACATTTATTAACGTTGATCACGCCGACCGGTAGTATGTAATGGTACCATAGGATTGACAATCCCGTTCCCACTTCCTAGGTATGTTTGGAAGCGACCTTAGGGAATGACAGAATCCGATGAACATTGATAAACCCTTGACCGGATAGGGGTTTATCCGACAGTCAACAAGGCTTGAATGTGTTCGCCAACAATCCATAATATATGTTTTAACAATAAAGGGAAATGGTTTATAAAACATTGTTCACTCGACATTGGTTTACTCGACATTGGTTTACATGACATTGTTTACTCGACATAGGTTTACCAACATTGGTTTACATGACATTGTTTACTCGACATTGGTTTACTCAACATTGGTTTACATGACATTGTTTACTTGACATTGGTTTACATGACATTTGTTACACGACATTGGTTTATGGTGAATGACTTAAATAGTGTGACATGTGTAATATGATAAAAGCATGGTGGATACGCCGATGGAACTTCCTATATATAAGTGCTTTTATAATCTTACATATTGTGGCGTTATCTAAATCATTTTAAACAAAATACAAGACATGAAATATCTTATACATAACATGACATTTTTATACGAGACAAAACTTACTTTTGATTATCTATTTAACCATGCATCATTTCTTTTATATCATATTGATTTTCATATGGTTCATGGCGACTTTTGTACTACTTTAAACTTTTCTTAAAATAATCAAAGCCATGAAGCATCAACACAAAACCTGTGTACTCGCCGGCATTATTTTGCTGACTTTATTTTCACATATGTTTCAGGTGCAAATGTTTGATGTCAAGCTACCTACACTTAGGGCGGACTGGGCCTTAGTGACTATAAAATAAGAATAATAGCTTAACTTTTGTTGTATTTCCATTTTTATCCAAGACGATGTAAACAATATTAACTAATAAAACTTAACTTATGTGCCATGATTATTGAAACAATAATTCTGTTACAACACTGCCCGACGTTTCCGCCACGGTTTATTGTTTTACGTGGTCGGGGTGTGACACACATACGTACCGAAAACTGGCTTGAAAACCAGTGCCTTTCCTCCCTTTCGATAATTGCTGATGTTGTGAAGATCTGACGGTGACCTATGCTCTAATTCTAGCAAATCATCTTTCTTCTTTTGCAGATTAGGATGTAATTGATCAAGAAGCATATGAACAAATCTGGGATATTGCAAAAATCGACCCTTTCCTAAGTTTAATACCATCTGCTCAAAAATCAACTTGCTGAAGTTAACTGCTTGTTCAGAATGAGTGTCATCATCATACGCATACGGTAATCAACCAGGTCGTCCCATCCTCCTTTTTTATGACTCAGAGACCGATAACATACTGAGCCAAAAATATGTATGGTAGACCTAATCTGTTGATCTTGTATGGCGCTGAATTGACATAGTCGTTGTACCCCATACGATAAAAACAACCTTTGACCATCTTTGATGTAAACCCTGTAGGATCTCTACTATTGTCTTTTAGCTGCAAAACCTTTCGAATTAGATCTTCTGTAATAGTAACTTCAACACCATCCTTTCCAATCTTACTGCTGATGTAATAGCCCTTGGTTCTGTTTGTGGCTCTACTACACCCAAAAACGATCAACATGTGATGCGTAGACATCATGCTTATGTGTAAGAACAGAGAATATAGGTAGCCGTTCCATAAATTTGAAGTATTGTGAAAGGGGAGAAAATTCCGGCACCTCTTCGTCAATAAGGCAGCATGAATTGTGCATGGGATGAAACTCATGTGAAATAGAGAGAGGCACTAAAGTTAGACAAAAATTTTAAAAACACACAAACCACAGAAATTTTCATGCAAAAATAATTCTTCAAATTATGAAACAAATTTTCATGCGAAATCTCTTAAAACAGAATATGTAACTTTAGTATTAACAATTTTCGTGCGAAAATCATATATTTTCGTGCGAAAATACTCATCGTCCTCGTTAGTTTCAAGTTTTGAAACCAAACAAAAACTTGTGATTTTTATGAAATTGAACCGGTAAACCAAGGTTAAAGAAGCCGATTTTAACATTGGTGAGTTCAATTTTAAGTTTTACCTGCTACTTATCCAAGAACTACGTGTTAAGTTCGTTTCAGTCCAAATACGTTAATGTTACGGTTTGATTTCGATGATATACCTTCACCATTATGATAGGTGTGCAGATCAACCTCCCTAATGTGACAAATCGAGATAGAAAAGAGTAGAAACACGGAATCTCTCAAGAACGTTAATGTTCCATCTCTCCATATATATAACTGCAAATTTTCATGTGAAAATGTAGCTAACATTTTTGTGCGAAAATATGGCTAATATTTTCGTGCGAAAATTATTCAATCTTTTAAACCTTTTCAAATTTTTTTTCTTTTTCGCGTGTTTTTAGTTTTATTTACCCACACAGTTGACCAAGTCCAAGTTAATGACCTTGGTTGACCATGTTTTGACCAAAACTGACATTTTCCTTAGATTTTTAAGTTTCAAATTAATGAACTTTTAAACGTTTCAAGCCAGACTTTGTTTCCAGGTTAGCTCACAGCCCATAGTTTCTTCGGTTTCCTTCTGTATTCTGTCGCTTTCGACTTTGAAGACCTGTTTTCCATCACCGGCAGTCAAAAACTTAAAGTAGAAAAATAGAAAAATAGAAAATCTTTTTGTTTTTTTGAATATTTCTTAAATTGAAGATACTTAACACAATATGTTCAAACATATTCACAGACATATTTTTGCGAGTTTGTGTTAGAGGATCATATTAGTTAATTGAGACCCATTACCATTACCATTGCTCTAGATAAAACTTTATGTTCTTAAACAGATTTTCTTTAGATTGTTAGTATACTGATCCACTTAAACCTCTACACGTTTTTCAACTGCTTCAGGATACGTTAGGTAATTTTAGCAACAGAGAAAGAGATGAAGGCTCGACTTTTGGTGGTGTTCCTTTTGAGAATCTTTCAATTTTTGTACTGCAGAATGTCGTATCTTTTAATTTTTGTAATGCGAAAGTATTATACAAGTTCTAGGCCATTGCTGACGCAAAATCAGAAGAACTCGTATAATACCCTAGATATCAACTAAATATAAAGACCTAGTATCTCAGAATCTGGCATTCTCTCAAACGAAATTTCAGGGTACCAAGCCCATATATCTGAGCGATGTTAAGCCACAGATTTATCAGTTTAACTTTTTAGGTTTATATCCTGAAAGCAGTTTACTGAACGTGCGAAGCCTACTGGCACATCCTTAGAAAGACATGTTTAGACGATTTAAACAATACATTCTTTAGTGTACTATAACTGTCCACTGATGTACTATCATCTCCTCTTATACACAAACTCTTTTTTATTTTTTATTGTTTTTGTATTTTTCAATTTTTTTTGTATTTTCCACAACTTTCCACAATTTGTCCATGAAATCCCTTAGATCTAGATGAAATTCCAAGAAAGGGTAGAAGAGAAGTTTTCAATGGATGAATCTTGAACTTTGAAGGTTGAATCCAGCTGAAACTTGGTTGTTTGTTCTCAAATCAGACCTCAAGGCTCTGATACCACTTGTGAGTGTAGGATCGGACGCAACTCGTGACCTTCCGGTGAGATTTGCTCAACTAACAGAGGTGGAATTCATTGTTAACCGAGTGAACAAACAATCGACAAGTATGATGATTACTGTTTAACACGGCTGAATCTTGTATTAATCAACTTTGGAAAGATTACAGACTCGAGCAGGGTTTCACCTCTGACTAACAAAATAGCATCCTGACTAAAATCCCAAGTTACCTATTTATAGGCAAGACAAGATAGCACCAAGTGATAGGGACAGGGGAATATTCGTGCGAAAACTCACAAGAATTTTCGCGCGAAATTCTTTAACCAAAACAAAACAGAACTTTTAATGTTTAACATTTGACGCTGCGAAACCCTATCTATATACCAGACTCGTTCTAGACGTAGGCAATAGACATATGTGCACCAACAGACTCCCTCTTGGATGTTGCCGCAGTCTTGGACAGTCTTCAAAACCTTTATGCAACAACCTCAAACATATATGACTTGATTATCCGAAAAACCATTTAGGAGGCTTTTGACGCTCCTCCGAAGGAATAGGAGTTTGATCAGTTGGAGGAGGATGATTGTATGTGTTGCCAAACTTGAATCTTTCACGAGTGGCTAGCTTTCGTCTTGCTTCGATCCATCCCCAGCTAATAATATCTCATAACAAAGCATCAGGATCTCTGGTAAAGAAAGCCAAGGGACGGAAATACTTTCGCTCTACAGGCATTTCTTTAAGCCATATTTTCTTCATTTCAATTATTTCATCTTTTGACATTTGTTGAGGCATTGTTCTTGAGTTAATGCCTCTTAAACTTTGTTCTTTAATAATTCTCTTTCTCAGATGCAAACATTTCAGTGAAGGTTGGGAACACTTATATACCCTCTCTGGCATACGTAGCTCCATTGTCATCAGAATCATCTGAATCATCTGAATCCCAATCTTTGATAACTACATGATCATAATCTTCAGGATCTGGAACATGTTGGAATAGATAGTCATTAGGCTCGACACTAGTGTTGTTCAGATCATATTCAAAATCAAATACAAATTTCCCGGGGTTTGTGGGGAAATTTGGGGAACGACAAAAACTGTGCAATTGATAAACCCTTTGGTGGTTTGTTACACGAGTCAACACAGGTGTGAATGTATTCACCACACGACCACACTTGTTTACACAAAGACAATTAAAACACAAACAATGGATTTACACAAAACAAAAAGGATTGCTTAGATAAGACACAAGTGGTTTTCAATTAAAGATATATAAACCATACAAAACAAATACTTACACGGTTTTACAAAGGAAACAATTTTGTCAAGATTCATGGCTACGAGATTTTCTTAATCATCCCAACTTTTATAATGGGTTAAACATGTTGCAGTACCAACCATATTTAGTACAAGTTTGGCTACAAGATTTTCACTTATCGACTCTCGTAGTCAAACGAGGTATTGCAATACCAATACAAAGCAATGAATTTGACTTACAAAACCTATGTTACTCGACAGCATTCAATGTTGACTTTATTTTGCATATGTTTCAGGTACTAATACATGATCAAGTATGTTACACATAGGATGGACGCTGGCCTTAGCTTGATTAAAAATAAAATAGTTGTATTTTGTTTCGAATTCTTTAAAGACAATGTCAATTATTAATTCAATAAAACAAAACATTAAATACCATGTGTTTGAAATAATTTGTAATGTGACCCCCTGACATTTCCGCCGCGAGTTGTTTTATACGAGGTCGGGGTGTTACAGATTGGTATCAGAGCCATGGTTATAGGGAATTAGGTTATTATTAACTCTTTAGACCTAGACTATAACCTTCCTAGGACCCTAACACGAGTTATCTTGCATCTAGAGTTTTTAAACAATACCACACCTATCCTTAGGTGATTACAAAACAATACAAAATCTCATATTCATTCTTAAACGTCAAGATTTCCCAAATATTTACAAGAAATCATCATCTATCCTTAGATGATTTGTTTTTAGGCTTTTAAGCCTTAAATGTTTTCTAAAATATCATCAACGTTTGGGTTTTAATAATGTGAACACGTGCAATCTTGAAGGGTGGGTGCCTGTACCTTGAGTTTTCTGTCTAAGGCTAGAGTGTTCGTACAAATCCACTTAATCGGACCAGTAACTCTTACCTGGGAACTCTTGCGGTGAGTGTCTACGTATAGGCTAAAGCATGTCTTCGCGATACATTATAAAGACCCAGTTATTTTGATCAGTCATTGTGTCGTTTATTCATTTGAGGGAACGGATAAATGATTACATCCCTTATGCTTCGTCCACATTTTTAATGTTTCTTTTTAAACTATCCTTTATCAATCTCACTTGTTTCTTCTCATATTTCTTTCTCTTTTAGAATGCCTCCTTGTCGCAACACTACCCAAGACGTCGAAATGGCGGCCATGATCGCTCAGCAAATGGCTACAATACTTCCAAACCTTGTGGCCCAACTCAATCAGCCAACAATAACAATAACAACAACAATGTACCCCCACTGTGTAATTTCAAACAGTTCACTTCGGCTAAACCACCCAAGTTCTATGGGTCTGAAGGAGCATTGGTCTCCTACAATGGTTTGAAAGTATTGAGAACACTTTCCGCCATTGTCAGTGTCCTAATGAGCGCAAAGTATAGTTTGCATCAAGTGTATTCCAAAAAAGAACACTCACATGGTGGAATGGGATTTTGGGAGATCGAGGTGCGGATGTAGCTATTGAACAAACTTCGGAGGAACTTAGAGCTCTTATGATGAAAGAGTTCCGCCCACGCAATGCGATAAGGGCACTCGAGAACGAATTCCATGATCTTAAGCAAGATAGGGGAGAAAATCATGCGTATACCGACCATTACAAAGAGTTAAGTTTACTCTGCCCCGCCATGGTCACACCTTTAGATTGGGCCATTGAGAAATATAATGATGGCCTACCTTTTCCGATTCAACACATAGTCAGTGGTAGCCAGCCATCGTTAGGGAGGCTATTGAACTAGCCGCAACTCTAACCGACTTTCAAGTTAAGAAAGGGAAACTTTTCCTTAAAGGCAACAAGAAACAATCTGATAAGGCTACCCCCAGAGACACCAAAATAAACCAAAACCAAACCGTCCAAAAATTAAAGGAGCGTAAGGCTTCAAAGAATTTTGCTATTACCACTCCAACCAATCAAGCTACCCTCAACCAACCAGCCCAACCTCCTGCTAAGAAACCTTATGTTGGTACTGCACCTTTGTGTAATCGATGCAACGGCCACCACCAAAATCAAATACACTGTCTTCAATGTACCTCATGTGGACGGTTCGGTCATCTGGCCAATGTATGTCGATCTGTTCCTAACCAAGCTATCCCGAGTCTGGTTCAACCCCAAGCAAATCCTACTCGACCTCACTTTCCACCTGGGTCTTTTTATAATTGTTGCGATATGGGCCATTTCAAGAACAACTGGCCAAAGCTTGTTAATGCTAACCTTGCCCATGGACATGCATTTAACATAAACGCTAACGAGGCCCATGCTAATCACGAAGCAGTGAACGGTAAGTTGCTTGTTAACAACCATCCTACTTCTGTTCTTTTTGAATCAGGTGCCGATAGAAGTTTTGTATCCTTAGCATTTGAACCTTTTCTTTCGATGCCCCGAACTAAGCTGGTAAAGCATTTAACAATAGAAATAGCCAGTGGCGAACCTCTTGTACTTGATTATGTCAAAGTAATTGTCAGCTAACCACAATGACCATCTTTTTCCCATCAACCACACGCCAATGCAACTTGGGAGTTTCGAAGTCATATTGGGCATGGACTTGTTAACCAGACATCATGCCGAAATCATCTGTTCCGATAAGATTGTTCGCATACCCCTTTCATCTGGCGAAGTTTTAGATGTTCATGGAGGGAAACCTTCCAGTAATCTCAAACTCATGACATGTACCCAAGCTCAGAAATACCTACGAAAGAAATATGTAGCCTTCTTGGCACATATCCTAGAGGAGAAAGGCAAGAGCAAAAGTATTCAAGACATCCCCATTGTTCGGAATTTTCCCTAGGTATTTCCTGAAAAATTAGCTGCTTTACCCCTGGTACGCCAAGTGGAATTTCACGTCGATCTTATACCTGGTGCCAACCAAATTGCCAAATCTCCTTACCATCTTGCACCATCAGAAATGCAAGAATTGTCAAAACAACTCCAAGTGGAATTTCGCATCGAGTTTTTCACCTTGGGGCGCTCCTGTGCTTTTTGTGAAAAACAAAGACTGCTCCTTTCGCATGTGCATCGATTATCGTGAGCTCAACAAACTCACGATTAAAAATCGATATCCCTTACCTCGAATAGATGATCTTTTTGATCAACTACAAGGTGCTACCTATTTTTCAAAGATGGATATCGTCAACTTCGTGTATTCGAAGAAGATATTCCCAAAACTGCCTTTTGAACCCGATACGGCCATTACGAGTTCACTGTCATGCCTTTTGGGTTAACAAATTCTCCTTCCATTTTCATGGATTTAATGAATAGGGTTTGTAAACCTTATTTAGATAAGTTCATCATTGTTTTTATCAATGACATCTTGATATATTCAAAATCTTGAACTGACCACGAACTTCATCTTCGTCTAATTATGGAACTTATGAAGAAGGAACAACTTTATGCTAAATTCTCCAAGTGTGAATTTTAGCTAAATGAAGTTCAATTCTTGGGTCACATTGTCAATGGACAAGGCATACATGTGGATCCCGCCAAAATCACAGCAATCAAGGATTGGAGTACACCCACTACTCCTACCGAAGTTCATTTTTTTCTTGGTCTAGCCGGTTACTACCGTCGATTTATCGCAAATTTTTCCAAGATTGCGGTTCCACTCACTTCTTTAACTTAAAAGAATAATCCTTTTGAGTGGGGACTCAAAGAAGAAGAATGTTGATGCACTTTGTGTTCGTCACTTGTCGAATAGGCTAGCTAAAGCATGTGTTGAATATTGTATAGGTTAGAATTGAAAACACGACCAAAATACGGAGTTTTCAGTGTAAAAGGGAATAGGTTCGCTCGAACTTGACCTGTGGAGGTCAAGTACGCTCATGATGGTGATGTTGATGTCAACTTCGGCCGAACTTGACTAGGTCAAGTTCACCCAAACTTAGATGCTTACCAGCGAACTTCTCATCCTATAAATAGGTGGTGTGTGTTCATTTGTCATTTAACTTTTTGCCATCCCAACGGGGAGCTGCTGCCGGATTCTCTCCAAGAACTCCGGCAGCTGGACTTATAAAGATGTATACTCTTTCGGTATAAATGAAGACTTCCACTGCATTCTACTTCTACTCCATTCTTAATAACATTCTACCGACATTGTTATATACGTTTACGCATTAACTTCCGTCTAGAACCGCCTGATCACGGACCTTCAAAGAAGCTTTTCAAACCTTGAAACAAAAGCTTTGTGATGCTCCTAACTCTATCCTTGCCTGATGGCAATAACGATTTCATTTATATTGTGATGCCTCAAATCTAGGTCTTGGTTGTGTTCTCATGCAAAGAGACAAAGTCATAGCATATGAATGAAGGCAATTGAAAATCCACGAAAAGAACTACACAACTCATGATCTTGAGTTAGGTGTTGTTGTTTTCACTTTCAAAATTTGGAGACATTACCTCTACGGTACCAAATGTGTGGTTTTCATTGACCAAAAAGTCTCCAACACATTTTTAATCAAAAGGAACTAAACATGAGACAACGACATTGGATCCAACTTTTGAACGATACTGACTGAAGTTCGTTACCATCCTGGTAGGGCAAATGTCCACTCTCGTATTTTCCAAGACCAACATACTTGCGTAACCCACAGCTTGATGAATAATGAACTACCACATAATTTGGAACTTCAGCTTGAAACTAAAGATGATGGGTTACTCTATTAATCTTCGTACCTTATTAATCAATGAAGCATACAAGTCTCCTTACTCTATCCATCCAGGTACAGACAAAATGTACCTAGATCTTCGTACCCAGTATTGGTGGCCGGGTATGAAAAAGGATATAGCTTTGTACGTTTCCAAATGCCTTACTTTTCTTAAAGTCAAGGCAGAACATCAATGTCCCTCTGGTTTGCTCGAACAACCAGAAGTTTCGGTATGGAAGTGGGAGAACATCGTTATGGATCTCATCACTAAATTACCACGCCTTTCTAGAGGTCATGATTCCATTTGGGTAATCATTGACCGTTTAACAAAGTCAGCACACTTTCTGCCAATTCGTGAGGACTTTTCTACTGAGAAACTTGCTAAGATCTATGTCAATGATTGTATCTCATCATGGCATTCCTCTGACATCATTTCAGATCGTGATGCTCGTTTCTCATCTCATTTCTGGACAACTATGCAATCTTACATGGGAACCAATTTAAATCTAAGCACCGCATATCATCCCCAAACTGATGGACAAACTGAAAGGCCAATCCAAACACTTGATGATATGCTTAGAGCTTGTGTGATAGAGTTTGGTGGTAGTTGGGATTTGCATCTGCCTTTGATCGAATTTATCCTACAACAATAGTTATCACTCTAGCATCAACATGGCTCCATTCGAAGCTCTTTATGGTAAAAAATGTCGTTCACCTGTCTGTTAGAATGAAGTTGGTGAAGCTCAAATCATCGTACCTGAACTCATTCAAGAAACAATAGACAAAATCGTTAAAATTCACAATAACCTTTTGACTGCTATAAGTCGTCAAAAGAGTTATGCTGACAAACGACGCAAACCTTTGGAATTCCAAATTGGTGACCATGTTCTTCTCTAGGTATCCCCTTGGAAGGGAATAGTAAGGTTTGGAAAGAAAGGTAAACTAGCTCCTTGATATGTGAGACCTTTTAAGATCATTGAAAAGATCGGAAAGGTAGCCTACAAACTCGAACTATCTCCCGAACTTGGAAATATTCATCCAACATGAAAAAGTGTTTAGCCAATGAAAACCTCCACATCCCTCTTGATGAATTTCGTATTGATGATACTATGCATTTTGTCAAGAAAGTTGTGGAAATTATGGACCGTGAAGTCAAGAAGCTCAAACGTAGTAGAATTCCAATTATGGAAGTTCGCTGGGAATCCAAACGTGGCCCAGAATTTACCTGGGAACGAGAGGATAAAATGTAATCGAAATCTCCACATCCTTTCTCTCAAATCTACTCTTATTCATTTTCGTTACGAAATTCCCCAAAGTAGGGGAGACTGTAACATTTGCAACATTTCAACCAATGAGCACTTTCGATGAGTTACATGATTCATAAAATTGTTTACAAAATACGTAATCTTACAATGACCTTAATCACAACCCCGGACACACACAGCGAAAGTCAAAACGAAAAAAAACCTTGGACCTCCCAGGCGCCATGCGCCAGAAACCTTGGCATCTCCCGCGATGCGCTAGAGAGTACCAGGACACGTGGCTGTTGGTGCATATGTATGTTGTCTATGTCATTGTATATCGAGTCTGAGTAATTAGAGCTTAATTTGTTAGAAACGAGGCGTATTTAATTGTAAAATAGGCTAAGTTCGCTGGAGATGGTATTGATGATGTCAAGTTCACCCGAACTCTATCTCCCACCAGAGAACTTGTGTAACTATATATAGGTGCCTTGGTGATCTCATTTGTAACTTGAGAGATTTTTGCACAGAGACGGCGAAGCTCTGTCGGATCCGATTCTCGAATGTATTGAACTTTAGATCAATGAAAACAACATTTAAATGAGCAATTCTTGTTATTTGGTTAACTTGTCATTAGTTTCCGCCTAATTGGACGATAGATAACAAATTTAGGTTACCGTGCTAATCGTGGACGTTCCTACAAGTGGTATCAGAGCATTGATACCTAAATTTGCTGGAATCAAGACAAGAGTTTCTCTTATTCTACTCCATTCTATCTTTTTAATTAACATTTTCACACATTTTTCATGGTAAAAAATGGATGAAAATTGAATATGTCATGTAAAGTACACTTGTGGTAAACCCCTGAGAGTTTGGACATCAAATTCAAACGAATTGATAGCAAAAAGTTCAAAAAACCATGATTTGCAAAATCACTATGGCCGAACTTGATAGATTTTCAAGAATTTGACCTCAAGTTCGCTCAAACTCATCTAAAAATTCTTAAATTATATCAAGTTCGCCCGAACTTGTATAAAATTTGTTGAAATTTTAGTATTAGTTCGCTCGAACTTTGCTATTTTCTTGAAAATCCTTCATAAGTTCGACCGAACATACCTACTTTTCTTGAAATCTTTACACCAGTCCGCTCGAAATTAATCAAAAGTTGAAATTTCTCAAAACTAACAACAAGTTCGCCCGAACTTGATTGTTTATGATTAAATCTGAAAATCTTTCATCTAAGTTCGGCCGAACTTGTTGAAAACTGAAATCAAAATCTGATTTTCAAACAAGTTTGACCGAACTTGTCTATTACTAATCAAGTTTCAAGTGTTTTTGATCGTATTTTCAGAAAAGTCTTCAGATTGTCATAATGGAAGATTTCCATAATGTGTTCGTCTCACAAGTAGCTTCTTCATCAAATGCTAATACTCTTGCGGCGAAATAGATGAATATCGACAACGAAATGGGTACTACGACAAAACCGCCAAAGCTAATGAGTATTGACGAATTCGAAGGGTGGAAAGAAAAATTTGTGAATTGGATACAAGCAAATAAATTCAACAGCTGGGTTGCAGTTGAAGATGGTTACAAGTGGCCAAAAGATGAACGTGATCAAGACCTTCCGCTGAACAAGTTTTCACCGGCTGACAAAGAAAATTATGTCGCAGAGAAGACAATAGTCAGTTTGATACAACAATTAGTGAAGGAAGATATCTTGATACTATTGCCAAAATATGAAACGTCACAAGATTTATGGCACTCTCTCTGTGACAAATTCAAAGGAAGCGACGAAATGATTAAAAGCAAAAAGGCTTTGATTAAGAAAGAGTTTGAGATCTTCACGATGATTAAAGGAGAGACGATGAAGCAGATGATCGATAGATATTGTCATCTCATGGTCCAGATGCGAAGACATGATATCAAAAGATCTAATGAAGAGCAAATTGAGAAATTGGCCGATGCACTTCCTGAAGGAGAATGGACAACATATCTGATGATTCTGAAGAACAGTCCATCTTGGAGACATTTCCAGCTCTCATCTTTCATCGACAAATTAGAAGGTCATGAAATGGAGTTGATGAAGATTGCAAAATCAAAGAATGCTAATGTTGTTCAAGATGTCGGTGTTTATTACAAAGGAGGTGTTCAAGATACTCCGATCCAAAGTCCGAAAATCCAAACGGCATTTAGTATAAATATGAATTCATCACAAAACCAGAGTTCTCCATATGCTGGATATACAAGTGCTAGTTCAAATTCTTCATTCCAAAATCAGAACAATCAGTCGCTCAGACAAGCCAATCCAGTTCTGATTCAAATGTGTTCCAGTGCAATATAGCAGTCATAGTATTTCCTAAAAAAGTGGCCAAACAGCACATAGCACTTCTTGCTACTGTTCTAGATTCATATGAAAGTCTAGTTGCTGGAAAGATCAGAAATCCGAAAATGACCGCCGAGGATTACGATCAGGTGGATAAAGAAGAGTTGGAGCTGATGGATATAAAATGGAGTCTAGCATCCATCATTAGAAGAGTTACCAAGTTTGTGGCACTCACTGGAAGGGATATTGGTAATTCAAGCAACAAGCTTTGATTTGACAAGTCAAAAGTCACATGCTTCAGGTGTCAACAAAAGGGACACTTCAACCGTGAATGCAACAATCAAGAAGCAGGCGGAAAACAAAATCCTTTCGGTAGCAATAATGAGTATTACAAGAAAGCTCTTCAACACAAGCCATATCCAAAAAGAACACAAGTCGAGGTAGAAGATAAATCTCCAAAGACAACGAACAAGTTCTTGTTGTTACTCATGAAGAAGATGGTTTTCACTGGAACATATACATCGGAAAGAAAACTGGTGTTGCTATGATGGCAGAGGTAGTGGATGAATCTGATACATCGTATGTTGATACTGCTTTAGAGAATGCCATTCTGGAAGGATATATGCATAGGGCTGAGGAAGAGAAATAGCTTATCTTGAGATGCAAAGGCAAGAAGCATTGAAATCAGAGGCCGAAAAAGTAAATTCCGAGGTAAGTATGTTTGAAAAGGAAGTTGTTAAAGTTGTGGAGGTTGAAAAACATTGCACACAGTGCGCAAATCCTTGTCAGTCTTGTGCTGAGAAGACCAAAATCATAAAATAAATGACTATACACAAGGAAAATTTTCGTTATGATTACAGAACCATGAAAGAAGCTTATGACAAAATGAAAGGCACATATAAAAATGTCGAAAAATATAATCTTGAACTCAGTGCTAATGTAAAGATGTTAAATGCCACAGTAATTGAAAAACAAAATGCACTTAACATGTACATTAACACTATTGCTGATACAAAGCGTGAGCTTCGTGATATAAAAATAGAAACAGAAAGAATAAGACAATTGCTGAAAAGTTACACTACAAACGCTTATGTCATTGATCTCATTCTGCCTATGATTAAGTCGGAGGAAAATGGTTGATAAATCAAAGCGTAAATAATACGGAAGTGTTCCTCCACCACTTCTTGCAAGTTATTCTTGCAAGAAAGATGATGAGATTGAAAAGGCTTTTCATATACTACTTTTATCAGAAATGAATGATAAATTGCCTGAGAACATTGACGTAGACTTTACAAAGTCAAATGATGAAAATGTAGCAGTGGTAAAAATGTGGTTAAAAATGTGTTGGGAAATGATTCTGATGAAGGCAGCTCTGAAAGCGCCAAATTAAGTTCAAAAAACTCGGAATCACAATCTGAAGATGACGATACATCATCAGAAAATGATCTAAGTGATGATCCTAATGTTGTCATGTACAAGATTAAGGAATCTGATAGATTATTCTTCGATGATAGTTTTCCGATTCGGAACGTGAAAGAGGATCAACTTGATAAATTTTTCAAACTTGTAGAAGTTTCATCAGATGATCTTAAGAAAAACGAGAAAAGATTTTACTCGAAACCTAAAAGGAATGCTAACAACTACCGAAAGTTTGGTAGTGATTTTCCTGAGAACAGGAGAGCAGGATTGGGTTTGGAGGAAAATGAAGAAGAGCCGAGGGGGAATCAGAAGTCGCCATTTCATGAATACAAAGGTAAACACATGAAGTTTGTGTATGGGACAAATACGGTTCAAGAAGAAGGTATGATCGGTAAGAAATCGAATGATAAATTCAAGAAAGAGAAAGAACTTCGGGAGACGGCTAAGACAAAGTCCACAAGTGAAGTAAAATCCACTAGTTGACTTGCTCCTGATAATCGAACTTGCTTTAAATGCAATACTGTTGGTCATATTGCTCGCAAGTGTCTGAATCTAAAGCCTGTGTTTCCACAAAGAAAAAATGTGTCAAAAGATGAAAAGCAAACACACCCAGAGATTGTGAAATCTGTCACAGAGTCAAATACAAACTATGAATCTAAATGCGAAGTGAAATCTAAAACTGGACCAAAGTTTGAAAACCCTATTTTTGAAAAAGGTGAAACTTCAAAAATGAATGAAAACAAAGATTCTAGATTCTATATGAAGAAAGCGAGAATCAAGTTACAATCCTGGGTTATGAAGAAAAGGCTTTCATCATTTGAAAAATCAAAGTCTGTTACTGATAAAACTGAAAATGTCAAATCAACCGAATCAGTAATCAAACAGATAAAGAAAGAAAAGGTCAAACGTTTTCAGAATCGACATCGGACAAAATGTTTGATGATGATTTTGATTACGATGATGAGTTTGAAAGTGAGTATGATGCTTATCATGTCAAACCCAAAACTAAAAAGGTTTGGCTTTCCTTATTCAAATAGTTGCTTTGTGTGCAGGAGTTCCAAAAGATCCGCTTTGGCAAAGTTAAATCTGGATACCGGAGCTTCATGTTACTTAACTTATTCAGAAAATCAAAAATCTTAATAATTTTGAGAAAGAAGAAGTTGGAAAAGGAAAATTGGTAAAAAATCAAATTGTGCAAATCTACACCATTGAACGAAATACTGAATTTATAACCGTTTTTTCTTTCAAAGTAAATGAGTTTAATGGTTTATTTGTTGAACAAATGCAGATGCAGATGTTGGAAAAAGGATCCGACGACGAGTTCTCGGGATCCACATGGGTTTGTTATCTTTTTATAATAGTATTTCTTAAAATCTAAAATCCAAAAATATGTTTTTGATTTCAGGGGAGTAAGAAAAATTTTAGAAAAAATAAAAAACATATGAAAATTCAAAAACATTTAAAAATTCAAAAAGAATTTTGTTGTCAAAAAGGAAATGATAGTACATCAGTGGACTATCACGGTATGCTAAAGAATTGTAAAGTTTAAAAGTGATAAACAAGTCTTACTATGGATATGTTGATAGGCTTTCCACATTCAGTAAATTGTTTCCGGGATATAAACTTAATTTTACAACTGCTTAAACTTGTGGATTAACATCTCCCTGATATATGGACTTAGTACTCCAAAATTTTGTTTGAGAGATTGCCTGATTCTGAGATACGAGGTATTTATAGATGATTGATATTTGGGGTATTATACAAGTTCTTCTGATTTTGCGAAAGCAATAGCCTATAACTTCTATAATACTTTTGCTAAAAACCCCAAAATAGCATGCAAAATCTGAAAAAAAAAAATGAAAGATCTAATCATTTGCAATGCTTAAAAAGATTCCTTAAGTGGAACACACCTTAAAGACGAGCCTTCATCTCTTTGTCCGTACGGTAGTACTAACCTGAGCTCTCAAGGTTTCGCATAACCCAAATACAGATATCAGTTACGCTATACTCACCTGTAAGATGAAATCTAGGGAATCTTGATACGGGAGTATATTCTGATATGGAAACCATAGTTAAGTCAAGTTTCATAATTCATACCTAACATATCTTGGAACAATTGAGAAATGTGTTGAAGTTTAAGTGCACAAACATATCGACAATCTAGGTAAACAAGTTTAGAACTTAAAGTCTCAAAAAGGTCAACGGTACTAGTGATATGTCTTAGACAACTGATATGATCCTTAGACACGAATTCACAAAAAATATGTCTCTAAATATGTTTGTACATGGTTTACTTTCTTTATTTGTTTTACAGATTAAAAACAAAAAGGTTTTAAGTGTGTTTTAGCATAAACTTTCTAAAGTTCAAAAAGATTTTGTTTCTTCATTAGTTTCAACGAGCCAATGATGGAGAACGGTTCTTCGAAGTCTAGTAAGGTGCTATAATGGTGAACATCTTGATGTCCTCTGTAGAAACCAAAGATGATTGAAAGTGTTAAAAAATTCGTTAATTTGAAACTTTAAAATTGAAGAAAATCATTGGTTCAATCACAACGGTTTCAAACCGAGGTCATTAATTTGGACTCGGTAAATGAAATTGGCTAACCAAGGTCATTAACTTGGACTTGGTCAACCAAGTGGATTTCATAATTGAAAATTTTTATTAAGTGAACAAAGGCTTAAATGTTAAAGTGTTCAAGGTCATTATTTTGAACTTGAGTAACTAACGTTTGCAAAGTTGAATGTGTAGATTGAAATTTGAAATGTTGATGATATAGAATTTCAAAGGTTAAATCTGAAATGTTTATTTGAATGTTTTATAACTTTGAAACATAAGTAAAGTTTTAGGGGAAGTAGGATAAAACATTGAAAAACTCGGGAAGCTCAAAGTAAGGGGGAGTTTGAAGACTAAAGCTAAAAGCTAGGGGGAGCATGGAGATTTAAAGTTTTATCAAGACAAGCTCATTGACTGCGGCAACATCCAAGGGGGAGTTTGTTGGTGCATATGTTTGTTGCCTATGTCATTGTATATCGAGTCTGAGTGATTAGAGCTTAATCTGTTAGAAACGAGGCGTCTATAACTATAAAATATGAAGGTCCGTTGTACGGATCATTCGGGCACTAATCTGACAAACCTAAGGTAAACGTGTGGAATTCGTTTGCATAGGCGACATTGGATACACTCATTTGTTTCTATTTAATCACCGTTTCATTAATATTCAACGTTATAGCTCCTGGAAACACATGGACAGAGCTTTGCCTCTGTCGTGACAAAATCTCTGAATGTTACAAATGAAATGTAAAGACTCCTATTTATAGGAGAACAAGTTCGTTGGTGGAGATGCAAGTTCGAACGAACTTGCTTAGTCAAGTTCGGCCGAACTTGACTACAACATACCATTTTCAAGCGAACTTGACCCTTTATATACATAAACTTCGACATTTCGCTCCTAAAAACTGACTCGACGTTATATGATGATGTAGGCAACAAACATATGCACAACAGACTCCCCTTGGATGTTACCGTAGTAATCATTCTTCAAATAAGTTCCTGAGTCTTTAATGTTCTCTTGATCTTTATTTCTTAAATAACTTTATCATCCAGGCTCCCCCTTACTTTAAGCTTTCTGTTATCTTCAATCAAAATGTTTATCTAGCTCCCCCTCAAATGATGCTCCGAATCTCTAAGATTTGATGATTAAGAACAATCAAACGTATCTACAGACAAACAATTTCTTAACAGTCTCGTTGGTCCGGCTCACATTCAACATTATTAGGTTTTCAATGGAAGATATGAGAGAAAATCTTTTTGGATTTTTAATATTGAATGCAGAAATATAAACATACTAAAATGTAATATTTATAGTTTGTATTTTTGTGAGAAAACGTGCTAGAGCATCATATCAGTTTTTGAGACATATCACCAGTACCATTGACCTTTTAATGACTTTAAGTTTTAAACTTGTTTACCTAGATTGTCGATATGTTTGTCCACTTAAAATTTAACACATTTCTCAATTGTTCCAAGATATGTTAGTTAGAATTATCAAACTTGACTTAACTGCGGTTCCCACTGCTTGAATATACTCCCGTATCAAGATTCCCTAGATTTTGTCACACCCCGACCCGCAGCGGAAAAGGTGATGGGGACATGATTGGGTTATCATCAAAGCTCATGACATTTATTATAACGTTTCATATTCATTATTACAATTTAATGGGAAATGTACAATCATAATTACATCATGTCCTAAACAACATTCTAGACTTCATTGTTTTCTTCTAAGGCATTTCCTATGTTTTCCTTGCTTCATCCTGTTCACCTGTATCATGTGTAAAAATGGTTTTTTTGATCAACAAAAAGTTGGCGAGTGAATCCTATGAAAATCATTTGAACAAGTTTATTTAATTGATTATAAAATAAAGTGCACAACCAAACATGAGTAAAAAATAGATGTAAACTGATTCACAAAAACAATTAATCATTAAATAATGCACACACATACAATAATAGATTGTTTTGAGGCACGCTCAACTCGTCTCCCACGAGGAACTGATGGGCCTAATGAATGAATTGCATATAACTTGACAATATGAAATACATAACTACAAACAATATATACATTCTAAGTTTAGATCACAATGTGGTATGGCACAAGTTTAAATAAACGAGTTAATTTTTGTGACACATGACACACCCCAAAATGTGTAATTAAAAAGGGGAGTTGTAAGATTCACTCACATTGGGTGCGTTCGGTTGATGATGTTGAATACGCACGAAGTTGGATTTAACCACGAGTGAAACTAACCTAGATAATAACATAATGGTTTGGTAAATAAGCGGATTTTATTAATCAATTTTAGTAGGATGATTGGACATATTTTTGTGAGTTTAAAGCTATTTTCTAACCTTAAAAATGTTATTTTGAGTATTTTTAATTGATTTTTAAATAAAATAAATAAATAAAAATAATACAAAATGTTGACTTTTTGCGACCGTTGACCGTTGACTTGTTGACTTGTTGACCGGTCAGGCTGTATAATTGTGTGCGCCGGGTGAGGCTCGAACCCGAGACCTCCCGTTCGCGTGCACGCAGCTCTACCAACTGAGCTACGTGTTTAACCCGAAATATTTCTGTTTTTAATTATATTATATACTAATTGAATTAAACTGAAAATCATTTATTTTAAAAACGATTTTAATGCATCGAACCGGTGTTCTCCACAGGTCTCGAACCCGGGACCTGTGGTTTGGGTTAACACACAGTCAACCGCTGGACTGTGTGTCTAACTTGTTAAATAATCTGATTTTTATTATACGTATATACAAACTGCATTATTTCATTTCTGCCTTATATAAAAAGTTTGATAATTGTCCGGACGGTGCGGTAGTCTGGACTCGAACTCGTGACGTGTGTTTTAAACGCGCACACAGTCCACCACTGGACTATGTGTTTATCTTGGTTATTATTCCGGTTTTTATTAAACTTAACATCTATTCGTAGTGAAACCGGTTCAGTTAAAAAAAATAACATTTTTATTAAGGCGAGTATGTGTGGGACAAGAATCGAACTCGGGACGTAAGCGTGTTTATGTGCACCCAGTCCACCGCTGGATTGTGTGTCTAACCCGAGTTATATCTTGATTTTAATTAAATATATATACTACTGAAACTTCATCTTCTTCGCTGGACTTAACCAGAATTGGAGTCTGACTGGTTCAACGATTTTAATCAAGTTCTTTTAGTGTGTTGCGATTAATTACAAGTGAGATTAATAAAAAGAATGAGAGATTAAGTGTAAGGTATACCGAACTGGACTCCTTTGTTTCTCCGGCGAAACTCCGATGTCAGCTGGTTGTTCCGGCGACGTGTGTCTTGCGGCAGAGAGTCTTCAGCGAGCTTGAGATGAATGTGGGTGGCTTCGGTATGAGTTCTGAGTGTTCAGTAAGGCACAGAGGTGAAAGGCTCGGTTTTCCAGCGAGTTGCAGAAATTCTCCGGCGAGTGAAATTACGTCGAAAAAGAGTGTGATCGTGAGCGAAAAAGCTAACAGAGGTTAGAGGGGGTATTTATAGGGCAGAACATTGACGAATTTAGTCCGGTTTCCGTCTTGATTCGTCGGTTAATGATTTTCCGGCAGTTATAACTTGTGTCGCGGACTGGACATCGGTTTAAACCGATGTAGTAGTTAAAGTTTACGTTAAGACATTGATAACCGACGCCGTTTTAACGAAATCGTCGGATTTTCCGGCGTCAACGGATTTGGGCGCGTCAGTTTGACTGGGTTTGATTTCTGTTTCGATATTTGAATTAATTGTCTGGATATGTTACCAAAGAATACAAGTGGCGGAGTGGTTGAGCGTGTGTGTGTTAAGACTTTGCTGAATCGCTGACTGACCCGGGTTCGAAACCCGGCAGCAACCTTTTATTTTTAAACCACAATTTTTAACAGTTTTTCAAAAATAAATTATATATTCCAACATACTTATTAATTATGTATCGTTTAAAATTAATTTGGGCATTAAATACGCAACGAAATTTTTAACTGATTGTTCGGTTAATAAACGGAGCGGGTTTGGTAAATCCGGTTTTTGACGGATGTTACAGTATCCCCTGCTTTTTAGAAATTTCGTCCCGAAATTTAAGTAGTGACATATTTGACTAAAATGATGGTGTTTAGTTTGACCGTTACATACTTAGAAAAATAAGGGTTTAAATTTTTTTTTGAGGCGGTAACGTTCCTTGTAAGGGTTAAGTACCCTGCTACAGGAATCGTTTTTTGTCGCCTACGGTAAAAAAATATTGATAAGCAGAGTTGATTCATTAAGTATGATTTCATGCGTAAGAGTTTTGATATGTTTGGAAAGAATATGGTGGATACGCCGCTGGTACTTCCTATATATAAGTATTCAAATACTACAACCTACATGGAACATCTCATAACCGTCTAACAATGCCTCTGATCCTTTGACAAGAATACTTATATATAGGAAGTACCAGCGGCGTATCCACCATATTCTTGTCAAATTTTCATTGGTTTTATCAGTAAGTTATGATTGGTTCTATGATGTGACTCTAGAACATAAATAAACGCCACAACCAATGTACCAAGATATTACTAAATCCTACATAGAACTTCTCATAACCGTCTAATAATGCCTCTGATCCTTTGACAAGAATATTATATATAGGAAGTACCAGCGGCGTATCCACCATATTCTTGTCAAATTTTCATTGGTTTTATCAGTAAGTTATGATTGGTTCTATGATGTGACTCTAGAACATAAATAAATACAACAACCAATATCTGAGTCCAAATTCTGATAGCATACATGTTTGAATGGTGACAGTTCCTCTCTCGTTGGTTATGATGGAGAGGTTAGTTTATGTAGAAATAGAACACAATCCAATTTCTTTAAATGGCGAGATGATATGAATGTTAAATCAGTGAATGTAACAAAAATTTCAACCAAAACAATACTAAATCCTACATGGAACTTCTCATAACCGCCTGATAATGCCTCTGATCCTTTGGCAAGAATACTTATATATAGGAAGTACCAGTGGCGTATCCACCATATTCTTGTCAAATTTTCATTGGTTTTACCACAAGTTATGATTAGTTCTATGTGACTCTACAACAACACAACAACCAAAACTTGACTCTTAATTCTGATAGTATCCATGTTTGAATGATGACAATACCTCTCTCGTTTGTTGTGATGGAGAGGTTAGTCATTGTGGAAGTGAGACATAGCTCAACTTCTGAAATTGAAATACGCTGAAATGTATGATGAACAAACTTTGACCAAAACATACTAAATCCTACATGGAACCTCTCATAACCGCCTGATAATGCCTCTGATCCTTTGACAAGAATACTTATATATAGGAAGTACCAGTGGCGTATCCACCATATTCTTGTCAAATTTTCATTGACTTTATCCGCAAATTATGATTAGTTCTATGTGACTCTACAACAACACAACAACCAAAACTTGACTCTTAATTCTGATAGTATACATGTTTGAATGATGACAATACCTCTCTCGTTTGTTGTGATGGAGAGATTAGTCATTGTGGAAGTGAGACATAGCTCAACTTCTGAAATTGAAATACGCTAAAATGTATGATGAACAAACTTTGACCAAAACATACTAAATACTACATGGAACCTTTCATAACCGCCTGATAATGCCTCTGATCCTTTGACAATAATACTTATATATAGGAAGTACCAGCGGCGTATCCACCATATTCTTGTCAAATTTTCATTGACTTTACCCGCAAATTATGATTAGTTCTATGTGACTCTACAACAACACAACAACCAAAACTTGAATCTCAATTCTGATAGTATACATGTTTGAATGATGACAATACCTCTCTCGTTTGTTGTGATGGAGAGGTTAGTCTATGTAGAAATGGAATACAATCCAATTTCTTTAAATGATAAGATGCTATAAATGCTAAATCAGTAAGTACAAAACAACTTCAATCAAAACAATACTAAGTTCTACATGGAACTTCTCATAACTTGCAGATAATGCCTCTGATCCTTTGGCAAGAATACTTATATATAGGAAGTACCAGCGGCGTATCCACCATATTCTTGTCAAATTTTCATTGGCTTTATCCGTAAGTTATGATTAGTTCTATGTGACTTTAAAACATAAACAAACTGAAATAGTAATACGCATTAAGATCCTTGGATAAGATCTTGATTTTCGGTGAAGGGGACTAGTTGGGTGGTTTCGTTTGGGCCGTCATTATCTTCGACAGGATTGGCGTTGATGTTGAACACTCTTCCTCTTGCTGGTGGCCTAGTGATTGGGTTTTCTTGATTTACTTGGTTAACTGGGTTTGATTAAGCTTGAGCGTTTATGATGTTAACCAGTCGAGGGCACGTGTTTCTAAAGTGGGTAGGGTCGCCACAATTAAAACAAGCTCGAACATAAGGTAATGTGGGGTATTGGGGTTGTTGATAGGTTTGGATCATGTTTTGAGTAGGGGGAGAGATTTGGTTTTGAGGGGTGCGGCAAACCTTGCTCAAATGACCGTAGCGTCCACAATTCGCACATAATCAACAAGGTAAGGTAGATGGATGGTGATAAAAACAAGTGTTACAATGAGGGTGAGGTCCAAGGTATGGTCTCTTAATTCGGTAAGTTGAGTTGGGTGCTACTTGAGTGATTGGGATAGCTTGGATGGGTATGGCTTGTGAAATTGGTTGATTACGTTGTGTGACAGCGAAAAGTTGCCCATCTCGTTTTCTCTTAAAAGTGGGTTGAGAAGGGGATTCGGTTTGGGTGGAGTTTGAAGTTTCAGTCGATGCTTTATCCTTCTTATTCTCCTCCTTGAAGTCTTTGTTCCGGATTCGGTTTTCGATGAGCTCTGTAGCTAACTCCATTGCTGCTTCCAAAGTTGCAGGCGTGGTACTTATTACAGAGTCTTGAATTTTTGACGGAAGACCTCGAATGTAGTGCTCGATCAAACGCTAGAGGGGAGTGAACAAGTTGGGAACCATTTGATTTAACTCGAGGAATCTTTTGTTGTATGTAGTGTGGTCGCCTTCCTTTTGCTTCAACGAATAGAACTCATCCTCTAATTTCTTGATTTCGCTCCTTGGGCAAAACCATCTTGTCATGATTTCCTTCAACTCTTCCCAAGTCAAAGTCATAGCGTCTTCAACACCTCGTTTGGCCTTCTCTGTATTCCACCAAGTAAGTGCTATTCCATATAAACGACCAGTAGCATATCGCACTTTGCGATCATTGGAGCAATCGCAATTTAGAAAAGTGTTCTCCATTTCTTCAAACCAATGGAGGAGAGCGGTGACACCTTCAGTCCCTTCGTATTTTGGAGGGTCGCAGGATTTGAAATGCTTGTAGCTGCATTTGGTGGTATTTGGGGGAGGATTAACAATGTGTTGATCTTTTTGGTTGACAGGATTAGCGGTAAGTGGTTGTTGGACTTGGATTACAATGTTGGGTATTACGGCAGCCATTTGTTGAGCGATTAGGGCAGCCATGCGCTCGCGAGCTTTTCCTGCTATCATCTTCCTACGGGCGAGATTAGAAGACATCTACAAGGAATACATGTCAAGAGTATGAGTTGGATGTTTTTGGGATCATGAGTCGTATTTAGGAATGAACATTCATAAAATAAATATAGAAAAATAAATCTACTACATCCATAGGATGTCTTGGGCTTTGCTCGTCATTAGGCCTTGCATGCCGCCATACTTCACCTTCGTAATCATGTGGGCCCCCATGAATACCGGGTTTTTCATATGGTTCGCATGTGTTAGCCTGGTTACATACACTAAAACCCTGAGAAAATCGAGAAATATGTAACGTATGATATTCGGAATGTGTCCAGGTATAGACATGGTGACACCTCAAAGTGGGGTTAGTTCGAACGACGTTTGGTGTGGCATGCTTTGGCCTAATAGGTCCTTCGTACTCTAATCGTTAGTCCCCAGGTAGGCAAACTGGTCCGTTATATTGGATTTATACGAATGCCAACCTAGACAGGACGTTCCGACTACCGGTACTTGTACCCTTCCAGTTACTACATGCCCGTCGCAGAACTTACTTTGATGAGATTTGAAAATTGCTACAAAAGCTTTGAATAACAAAAGTATGAAGATGATTTGAATATATGAACATTGAAATATGTATGATGAATGTGTATGTAAGTATGTATGTTTGACTGTAAGTATAAACAAATATGAAACAAATAAATATCATAAGTTTGCATGTAACCGCATAAACAATTAAGATCTAATCAACTATAGTATAGGCTCTAAGGGTCTAATAACCTATCCTATATCCCTATAGTCATGGCTCTGATACCAATCTGTCACACCCCGACCTGCAGCGGAAAAGGTGATCGGGGCATGATTTGGTTATCATCAAAGCTCATGACATTTATTATAACGTTTCATATTCATTATTACAATTTAATGGGAAATGTACAATCATAATTACATCATGTCCTAAACAACATTCTAGACTTCATTGTTTTCTTCTAAGGCATTTCCTATGTTTTCCTTGCTTCATCATGTTCACCTGTATCATGTGTAAAAATGGTTTTTTTGATCAATAAAAAGTTGGCGAGTGAATCCTATGAAAAACATTTGAACAAGTTTATTTAATTGATTATAAAATAAAGTGCACAACCACACATGAGTAAAAAATAGATGTAAACTGATTCACAAAAACAATTAATCATTAAATAATGCACACATACAATAATAGATTGTTTTGAGGCACGCGTTGCTCAACTCGTCTCCCACGAGGAACTGATGGGCCTAATGAATGAATTGCATATAACTTGACAATCTGAAATACATAACTAAAAACAATATATACATTCTAAGTTTAGATCACAATATGGTATGGCACAATTTTAAATAAACGAGTTATTTTTGTGACACATGACACACCCCAAAAGTGTAATTAAAAAGGGGAGTTGTAAGATTCACTCACATTGGGTGCGTTCGGTTGATGATGTTGAATACGCACGAAGTTGGATTAAACCACGAGTGAAACTAACCTAGATAATAACATAATGGTTTGGTAAATAAGCGGATTTTATTAATCAATTTTATTAGGATGATTGGATATATTTTTGTGAGTTTAAGGCTATTTTCTAACCTTAAAAATGTTATTTTTAAGTATTTTTAATTGATTTTTAAATAAAATAAATAAATAAAAATAATAAAAAATGTTGACTTTTTGCGACCGTTGACCGTTGACTTGTTGACTTGTTGACCGGTCAGGCTGTGTAATTGTGTGCGCCGGGTGAGGCTCGAACCCGAGACCTCCCGTTCGCGTGCACGCAGCTCTACCAACTGAGCTACGTGTCTAACCCGAAATATTTATGTTTTTAATTATATTTATATACTAATTGAATTAAACTGAAAATCATTTATTTTAAAAACGATTTTAATGCATCGAACCGGTGTTCTCCACAGGTCTCGAACCCGGGACCTGTGGTTTGGGTTAACACACAGTCCACCGCTGGACTGTGTGTCTAACTTGTTAAATAATCTGATTTTTATTATACTTATATACAAACTACATTATTTCATTTCTGCCTTATATAAAAAGTTTGATAATTGTCCGGACGGTGCGGTAGTCTGGACTCGAACTCGTGACGTGTGTTTTCAACGCGCACACAGTCCACCACTAGACTGTGTTTCTATCTTGGTTATTATTTCGGTTTTTATTAAACTTAACATCTATTCGTAGTGAAACCGGTTCCGTTAAAAAAAGAACATTTTTATTAAGGCGAGTATGCGTGGGACAAGAATCGAACTCGGGACGTAAGCGTGTTTATGTGCACACAGTCCACCGCTGGACTGTGTGTCTAACCCGAGTTATATCTTGATTTTAATTAAACATATATACTACTGAAACTTCATCTTCTTCGCTGGACTTAACCAGAATCGGAGTCTGACTGGTTCAACGATTTTAATCAAGTTCTTTTAGTGTGTTGCGATTAATTACAGGTGAGATTAATAAAAAGAATGAGAGATTAAGTGTAAGGTATACCGAACTGGACACCTCTGTTTCTCCGGCGAAACTCCGATGTCAACAGGTTGTTCCGGCGACGTGTGTCTTGCGGCAGAGAGTCTTCAGCGAGCTTGAGATGAATGTGGGTGGCTTCGGTATGAGTTCTGAGTGTTCAGTAAGGCACAGAGTTGAAAGGTTCGGTTTTCCGGCGAGTTGCAGAAATTCTCCGGCGAGTGAAATTACGTCGGAAAAGAGTGTGATCGTGAGCGAAAAAGCTAACAGAGGTTAGAGGGGGTATTTATAGGGCAGAACATTGACGAATTTAGTCCGATTTCCGTCTTGATTCGTCGGTTAATGATTTTCCGGCGGTCATAACTTGTGTCGCGGACTGGACATCGGTTATAACCGATGTAGTAGTTAATGTTTACGTTAAGACATTGATAACCGACGCCGTTTGACGAAATCGTCGGATTTTCCGGCGCCAACGGATTTGGGCGCCTCAGTTTGACTGGGTTTGATTTCTGTTTCGATATTTGAATTAATTGTCTGGATATGTTTCCAAAGAATACAAGTGGCGGAGTGGTTGAGCGTGTGTGTGTTAAGACTTTGCTGAATCGCTGGCTGACCGGGGTTCGAAACCCGGCAGCAACCTTTTTTTTTAAACCACAATTTTTAACAGTTTTTCAAAAATAAATTATATATTCCAATATACTTATTAATTATGTATCGTTTAAAATTAATTTGGGCATTAAATACGCAACGAAATTTTTAATTGATTGTTCGGTTAATAAGCGGAGCGGGTTTGGTAAATCCGGTTTTTGACGGATGTTCCAGGTGAATATAGCGTAATTGATATATGTATCTGGGTTAATGCGAGACCTTGAGAACTAAGGTTAGTACTACCGTACTGACAAAGAGATGAAGGCTCGTCTTTAAGGTGTGTTCCAATTAAGGAATCTTTTAATCACTGCAATTGATTAGATCTTTTGATACTTTTCAAGTTTGCATGCAGTTTGGGGTTTTTAGCATAAAGTATTTTAGAAGTTCTAGGCTATTTCCCAGATATCAACTATCTATAAAGATCTCGTATCTCAGAATCAGGCAATCTCTTAAACGAAATTTCGGAGTACTAAGTCCATATATCCAAGATGTGCTAATCCACAAGATAAAGCAGTTGAAAAATTTTTATATCCCGAAAACAATTTACTCAACGTATAAAGCCTATTAACACATCCACAGTTCACTTTTAAACTTTACAAATCCTTAGCATACTGTGAAAGTCCACTAATGTACTATCATTTCCTTTATTCGCACAGGGAATCTCATTTTTCATTTTTCAATGTTTTTGATATTTTAATATTTTCTATTGTTTTTGGCTTTTTCAATCATTTTACCTATCTAAAATGATTTCGAAATGATGTATTTCAATTTTTACAGGAATTGTTTTTACAATTTTTAAAATTTTTTCTCCCCCTAAAATTGAAAACATCTTTGTTAAAATCGAAAATAAGAATCTTTCATTTTAACCATTTAACGACTTTTTACGAATGTGAGTGCGAGACTACCATTTTGTTTGTGTGGAATATCACTTCTGTCTCTTGTCTCTCTGTATGAACAACCGCTGCTTCTGAAATGACCGTTGCTTTCAAGCTTGGTTATCCTGCACATTCAAACAAACTTTAATCAGTTTTGAATTGGAACCCAATCCATTCTGGATTTAGGTTTACCAAAATCGTTACATCTGAAGTAAAAAAACGTTCACACTCTTTTTGATATTCAAACAGTTTAATAGAAACTTTATTTGAAAATTTTACTTTCTTTGATTTTTTAACTGTTTGACTTATCAAATTTTTCTCCACTGCTCTCTCTTTTGTCCTCAGATTTGTATTTGATGAATTCGTTTTACTTGACTGTGAGTAAAATGATTCATTAGAACTTTTATCTGATTTTTTTGACGTATCCGAGGACAAAAACTTTTCCAAATACTCTCTAACTTTTTTCCTCTTTTTTCTCAATCTGTCTTTTTGCCCTTGTGATAACTTGAACTTTTATTCTTTGAGCTTCTCTATAGTTTTCTCATTTTTCTTCTCTGTTTTCTTCTCCTCTGGTCTTTTCTCCCCCTGATATTTAACCGATCTTCTTTTCAGATTAGTCGGACAATCCCTGGAAATATGACCTTTGATTTGACATTTATAGCATCTTCTCGTATCAAATCTCTTTTTCAGGCAGTTAACAGCAATGTGTCCACCAAATCCACAATTGTTACACACTCTGTTATCGTACCAATCTCTCCATTCAGACCAAACACCCAAATTAGCACATTGATTTGACGTGTAGTAGTCATTTTTCCTGTTTCCTCTATAAAATTGATTTGACTTTGAAGCACTGTGGTCCGACCTACACCACTTATTCTCAAATTTTTGTGAGTTTTTATAATGATTGGATGACCGTACCAATGAGCTTTTATTTTTGTTTTTAAAATTTATAGAATTTTGTTTTTCATGTTGTTTTTGTTCTCCATTCTGCATAGAAGGTTTTTGCGTTGAGCATTCACCTTTTTCAGCAGATTGTAGAACAGTTTCTTGAAATTTTTCTTTTAGTTTCAAAAATATTTCCTTTTATTATTTTTAGCATTTTCATCATCGGTATTATTATCACAATCCTCAATTATGACATCGTCATAATTTGTGACATTGTCACTTATTGGAATTTTCTTTTTATTATCATTGATCGGTTTTGGACATATATGATCTAACTTTAATGAGGCAGTCACAAATCCTATCAATTTTGCTGAATTAGCAGCTTTATTTATAACAGTCTCAACTTCTTTTTCAAGTTCGAGCGAACTTGATGTTAAGTTCAAGTGAAGTTGTGATTTCAAACATGGTTTTTTCAATTTTTCGGCATGAATTCATTGTTTTAAGCTCTGATCTTTTCAAGGGTTTATCTATTATGGATTTTACGTATTATACTTGAAAATCAGTCCATTTTATCCGTGAATTGTCAAAGAAACGTTAAAAATGAAAGAATAGAGTAGAAGATGAGATGTTCTATGTCCAATGTCTTCAAATTAGGCCAATCCTGCTCGGATACCAATTGAAGGTCCGTTATACGGATCGTTCGGGCACTAATATGACAAACCTAAGGTAAACATGTGGAATCCGTTTGCTTAGGCGACACTGGATACACTCATTGGTTTCTATTTAATCACCGTTTCATTGATATCAAGTTCGCCCGAACTCTGTCTCCCACCAGCGAAATTGTGTAACTATATATAGGTGCCTTGGTGATCTCATTTGTAACTTGAGAGATTTTGGCACAGAGACGGCGAAGCTCTGTCGGATCCGGTTCTCGAATGTATTGAACTTTAGATTAATGAAAACAACATTTAAATGAGTAATTCTTGTTATTTGGTTCACTTGTCATTAGTTTCCGCCTAATTGGACAAATTTAGGTTCCCGTGCTAATCGTGGACGTTCCTACAATGGCTCTGTTTCATGACACGTGTCCACGCTACCTAAGACGAGTACATTCATTAACTTTGATCACGCAGACCGGTAGTATGTTATGGTACCATAGGACCGACAATCACGTTACCAAATTTCCCGTGGTTTGTGGGGAAATTTGGGGAACGAAAGATGTTGTGCAATTGATAAACCCTTTGGTGGTTAGTTACACGAGTCAATACAGGTTTGAATGTATTCACCACACGACCACACTTGTTTACACAAAGACAAGTAAAACACGAACAATGCATTTACCCAAAACAAAAAGGATTGGGTTAGACAAGACACAAGTGGTTTTAAATTAAAGATATATAAACCATACAAAACAAATTACTTACACGGTTTTACATAGGAAACACTTTTGTCAAGATTCATGGCTACGAGAATTTCTTAATCATCCCAACTTTTATAATGGGTTAAACATGTTGCAATACCAACCACATTTAGTACAAGTTTGGTTACAAAATTTTCACTTATCGACTCTCGTAGTCAAACGAGGTATTGCAGTACAAATACAAAGCCATTTTGACTTACAAAACCTATTTTACTCACTAGCATTCAATATTGACTTTATTTTTTACATATGTTTCAGGTACTAATACATGATCAAGTATGCTACACATAGGATGGACGCTGGCCTTAGCTTGATTAAAAATAAAAAGTGTTGTATTTTGTTTCGAATTCTCTAAGGACATTGTCAATTATTAATTCAATAAACAAAACTTTAAATACCATGTGTTTGAAACAATTTGTAACGTCACCCCCTGACATTTCCGCCGCGAGTTTTTTTATACGCGGTCGTGGTGTTACAAAACATCCTACAAGAATCTACTATGAAGTTAGATAGATACTTTCTGGATTTGGTTTAGTCACATCGTCTCGTCATAATCGTCTTGTCACATACGCATTAAAGTACACTAAGAATCCAATCAAGGACATCAATTTAGTACTTTAAACATTCTTCAAGAATCTAACTATGAAGATTGATAAATGCTTTAAGGATTTGTAGCATATAAAACTATGCTTTGGTTTAGTATATCTGACTATACTTTGGTTAGGATATCAAACTATGCTTTGGTTTAGTCACATTGAATCATAAAGTCCTAAATCTTAATGGTGATTCGGATAAGGCTACGGAGGGTAATACAATAAGCGCACTTATATATAGGAAGTACCAGCGGTATATCCACCATGTTCATATTATATTACTCTAGTTTCGTTATCTAAATCACCAACAATCTCTACACATAAACAATAACCATCGTCATCGGCGTGTAAAGCACTTCTTAGAAATCTTACTATAAAGATAGAAGATTTAAGACTGTACTTAAAATATCCTACAAGAATCTGACTATGAAGATAGAAAGATCCTACAAGGATTTGGTTCGTGTTATCAAATCGTCGTATTTGCATAATAGGAATAATACACAAAAAGTAATTAGTAAACACATACATGCCATACATTTGAGAAAAATTGGTACACATATGAATCACCCCAAAACATTTGAAAAATGTAAAAGAGGGGAGCTATGTACTCACTTGGGATTGCAAAGTATCCTTGAATCAAGTGAAATAAAACTCAAAAGATCAAGAGTTTAAATGTCGAAGCGGTTCCTAGTGTATCAGATACTATGTTAGTGTCGAAACTTGAAAATAAGAGATCAGGTAAAATCAAGTCTTATAAACCAAATGAGTGTTGGAACTCATATGAAATGGTTACTAAACTTCACATTCTGATCTAGGATGAAACTTGAACTCTTTTGACTCGTTATGACCCGTTAAGGTAGTTTCCGCTACTTTAACGTGTCATTTGCGTAAAAGCGCATTTGGATGGGCAAACTAGTCCTATGATAAGTCTTATATGCCATAATAAGTTTATTAAAGTTGAAACATCAGTTTATATGTCAAACATTGGTTACATATGATTAAAGTGGATTTATGCCCAAAAAGGGCATTTTGGTCATTTTTAAGGGCGTAATAAGCGTCTTATCACAATAAAAACCAAACGACGTGACCATAAGGTATAACTGTGATAGCTATGGCGATCCGAACATGTAACAATGATGAACAAGTTATAAATGAATGAAATTTTATGTTGTATATGTGAATTTTGTTTATTTATTATAATTTTTGCACACAATCAATTCTTGCACGATTTCGAACCCTTGAATCGCTTCTATAAGCGAAACCAATTTAATGCAACGTATGTTCTGATATAGGACCATAAGTTAAACATACTTTAAATAACCTTTACATAACTTAGAAATAAGTTTTGGAGGGTTTGGTATGTCAAAAACAAGTTTATTCGATCGCAGGGACTAAATCGACAAACTGCGAACGTCTGCCGATTCTCGCAGCAACTTACGCTCCGGAACAAGAACACAAGCCTAACATACCATAAATATCCTTTACATAGCTTAGAAATAAGCTTTGAAGGCTTCGGTACGGCAAAATCATGCTTTTGTAACTTCAGGGGCTATTTTGCAAATTCTACGAACCTATGCCTTTTCGCGTATTTCGCTATCTGGAACATGTACGGGCATCTAAAATTTTTTCTAATCAGTAATATATCATTTTTAGTGATTGGAATGCGAAAAATCTGTTCGTCACGCATTTACGGTCACGCACGCGTTCGTTACGATTTTTGTCGTAATTAACCAAAAATCGCGACCGTACGACCAAACGAACCAACCTCTGGAACATTTTTAGGCATATTTTATGTTACCTATGTTTATTCTTCCTTATGGAGCTTATAAATAAGGTTAACGAGTGTTAGAATTGCCTGAAACGCGACGAAACGATGTAGGGGCCTGTTCTGCCAACTTTGGAAAGTTTCTGCCAGCTAGGGGCCTTACGAACCGTAAGACCTAGGCCCATACGGTCCATAAGCTAGGCCCAGCTCACCAAAAACTTGGCAGCAGCTTGTTTATTCTATCAATAACTCATCATTCGAACTTGCCACCCTTGTTTCTGCATTTGACACCTGTGGGACACTAATCTAACTTGTGGGTGAGTCATGGGACACTTCTCTTGATCCTACAACATCAAGAATCCTATTTAAACCCATGTGTTCTTGCATCTTGAACCTTTGATCACCTCCTACTAAAAACTGAAGTTGCAACCATCTTGGAGCTTTCTCTGGTGTTCCTTGATCATTCCTTTGGTGTTGTGAGTGTTTCAATCATGTTTTGATTCAATTCTTGTAGTTTAATTTGATTAAAAGTCACAAAATTTGACTTTTGTTTGACTTCAAGAATTTATCATGAATTGATCAATTTGAAATCCAATTGAACCTTGTTTTATGATGGTAATCAAGATGGTTATGATTTCTATTGATCATACCTACTGATTTCTATCATTTCAAGTCTCTATGGCAAGTCAAAGTTACGGTCAAAATGCGATTTTTGTGCATTTTGCAACGAATCCAAATTCGGGTGTCAAAACAGTTTGTTTTGATGCCAAAACTCTTTTATAAACTTATTTAAACATGTCTAAATCGTCACTCTTATTTTTGTGCTTGTTTAGAGTCGAAAGTTGAACGGTTTGACCACCGCTTTGACTTTCGAATCTGACCCGTTTGGTGGATCTTCGGACCCAACCAAATACTTATTTGTGACCATAATTATAAAGGAAATAACCCTCTGATATTATACCTTATGGTCACGTCATTCGGTTAGTGTTATGATAACTAGTGGTTATGATCTTCAATAATGACCAAAATGCCCTTTTTCGCAAACAAATCAACTATAAGCATACGTGACATTAATTTTGACATGTATTCTGATCAACTAACACTTTCAAACATGACTAAGCATTAAATACTTATCATGACACATATCTAACCATCCGAATGCGTAGTTACGGAAATGACGCGTTAAAGTGGCTTAAACTACCTTAACGGGTCATAACGAGTCAAAAGCACTTCAAAAAAATCTTTCCAACTCAGAATGTTAACATATTAAACCATGTCATATGATTTCCAATACTCATTTGGTTTATAAGGTATCATTCTCTCCAAATCCTCCGATTTCAAGTCCCGATATTTACACAATTATCCGATTTTAGGACACGCTTGATTTCTCGGACATTTGAGCTTGTTTGATCTTTGATTCAAGGTTACAATAGAAATCACAAGTGAGTACATAGTTCCCCTCTTTTATGCTTCTCAAATGTTTTGGGGTGATTCATATGTGCTAAATGTTTTCAAGTTTTCAATACACAAATGCTATGTTTTATATTAAACATTACGATTTCAATAATGTGAACGAACTTGTTGGTGCGTTATATTCATAACAAGAATGACATTCATTAACAATGGCCAAGCCGACCAGTAGTATGTTATGGTACCATAGGATTTGACAAATCCCGTATCGGGCTATTCACTGGAATTTGGTGGATAATTTGGGGTAACGACAGAATCTGTTATTTTAACAAACCCTTTGGTGGTTTGTTAGTCAATTTAAAGATACACTTTGGTGGTATAGTCGAGTCACACAGGTTTGAATGTATTCACGAAACGACCAAAAGTTTTCACAATTAAAACAAGGACGATTGACGACTGGTTTTATGAAACGGACGAATGACGATTGGTTTATAACGAAAACGAATGAGGATTTGTTTATAACACGGACGAATGATAACACGCGCGAAATGGATGATTGGTTTATGGTAAGTGATTAGATAACGAGACGGTTTAATGTAATAAAAGCATGGTGGATACGCCGCTAGTACTTCCTATATATAAGTGCTTTTATCAAATTCTATCCATGGCATTATTTAGATCACTTGGACGAATATTTTCAAATGATGTCACACAACGATGTTTACATAGTGATATAAACCATACGAGTTTACTTCAAGGACGATTTACTACTTGGTTTACAAAAACAAATGTTTTAGTCAAGATTCATGGCAACGAGATTTCACAAACTTTAACCAACGTGTTTTAGTTGGTTAATTATATTGCAAGACCAGACAATTTTTAATTCAAGGTCTTCACTACTCGACTCTAGTAGTCTTGTAAGGTAATGCAATATGTTACATGCCATAAATCTGACTTACTCACAAACCTATGTACTCGCCGGCATTCTTTTACGTTGACTCGTTTTCACATATGTTTCAGGGAACAATGCTAGATGATACTGATGCGTGCTCATGTAGGATCGGATGTGGACTTTAGTGCCTATAAAATATGGAAGACAATAACTATGCTAGTTCGTTGTTGTTTAAGTTTGGTTGAAGGTTCTAAAACAATTATGACAATATAATCCATGTTTAATATTTAACTAAAACAAAACTTCAAATGCCATGTGTTGTTGAAACAATATGTTAACGTGACTCCCCAAGTGTTTCCGCCGCGTGTTTTTTTACGCAATTTGGGGTGTTACAATAACCCCATAGGGTTATTGGCTATATAACTATAGTCACTAATATGTGTTTGGTCGGACCCTAAGATCGACCAAATGGGTCGGATTCGAAAGTAAAGCGTTGGTCAAAACTGTTAGGACCGTCCTCCTTAGCTTAGGAACCTAGATTTGTATCTAACGTTCAATTAGGCGAAAACTAATGACGTGTTAACCAAATAACAAGAATTACTCATTTAACTGTTTGTTTATTGATCAATATTATTCAATACATTCAAGTTCCGGATCCAACAGAGCTTCGCCGTCTGTGTGCCAAAGTTGCTGATTCTTACAAATGAAATCCCAGGCACCTATTTATAGGAACTCAAGTTCGCTATGAAGGTGAACAAGTTCGGGCGAACTTGTCTTGAACAAGTTCGGCCGAACTTGTTCTTACAATATGCTCTAGGGGAACTTGATCCATAACAAACATAAATATGCCTCGTTTCTAACGGATTAAGCTCTAATCACTCAGACTCAATATACAATGACGTAGGCAACAGACATATGCACTAACAGTCTCCCTCTTGGATGTTGCCGTAGTGATTTTGACTTTAAATAAGTTCCTGAGACTTTATCATTCTCTCGATCTTTAGTCTTGAATAACTTTAACACATTTGATCTTCAAATCTTCTCTATTTCTTTAGCTTGTCTTGATAAAAACTTTAATCACCATACTCCTCCTTGCTATGAGAAATGCTCCCCCTTACTTTGAGCTTTCTGGTATCTTCAATGTTTTATCCTGCTCCCCCTAAAACTTTACTTCTGTTTCAAAGTTCTCAGACATTCAAATAAATATTTCAGATTCAAACATTGAAATTTTATAACATCAACATTTCAAATTTTAATCTCCACTTTAAATTTTAGTTATTCAAGTTCAAATCAATGACCTTGAATATTTTTACATTTAAGCCCTTGACCATTCACATATTATCAATTATGAAATTCACTTATTTGACCAAGTCCAAGTTAATGACCTTGGTTAACCAATTTCATTTATCAAGTCCAAATTAATGACCTTGATTAGAAACCGTTATGAACAAACCAAAATTTTTCTTCAATTTTAAAGTTTCAATTTAATGAATTTTTCAACACTTTTGATCATTTTTGGTTTATAACAGATGTCATTAAGATTTTCACCATTATAGCACCTTACCAGACTTCGAAGAACCGTTCTCCATTATTGGCTAGTAGAAACTAATGAACAAACAAAATCTTTTTGTATTTTTGAACATTTATGCTAAAACACACTGAAAATCGTTATGATTTTAATGTGAAAAGCAAAGAAACTATGTACAGAACACGTAAACTATGTACAAACATATCAGACATATTTTTGTGAATTCGTGTCTAAGGATCATATCAGTTGTTTGAAACGTATCACCAATACCGTTGACCTTTTGTTGACATTAAGCTTTAAACTTGTTTACCTAGATTGTCGATATATTTGTCCACTTAAACTTTGACACATTTCTTAATTATTCCAAGATATGTTAGGTATGAATTATGAAACTTGACTTAACTATGGTTCCCATCTCATAATATACTCCCGTATCAAGATTCCCTAGATTTCATCTTACAGGTGAATATAGCGTAACTGATATCTGTATCTGGGTTAATGCGAAGCCTTGGGAGCTCAGGTTAATACCACCGTATCGACAAAGAGATGAAGGCTCGTCTTATAGGTGTGTTCCAATTAAGGAATCTTTTAAGCACTACAAATGATTAGATCTTTTGATTCTTTTTCAGCTTTGCATGCAGTTTAGGGTTTATAGCAAAAGCATTATAGAAGTTCTAGGCTATTGCTTCCGCAAAATTAGAAGAACTTGTATAATACCCCAGATATCAACTATCTATAAAGACCTCGTTTCTCATAATCAGACAATCTCTCAAACGAAATTTCGGAGTACTAAGTCCATATATCCGAGAGATGTTAATCCACAAGATTAAGCAGTTGTAAAATTTAGTTTATATCTCATAAACAATTTACTGAACGTGTAAACTCTATTGACACATCCACAGTAAGACTTGTTTATCACTTTTAAACTTTACAATTCTTACTCCCCCTAAAATCAAAAACATATTTTTCGATTTTAAATTTAAGAATTTTTCATGCCTTTTTTTAGAAACCTTGGGCAAGTTCGGGTGAACCTGTCACAGCTTGTGAAAATCAGCTACTTAACAAGTTCGGGCGAAGTTGTTTAGATTTTATCAAAATATCACCCTGAGAACAAGTTCGAGCGAACTTGAAAGAATTTCAAGAGATTTATCAAGTTCGGGCAGACTTGTACTAGATTTTCAACAAGATTTGATCAAGTTAGGGCGAACTTGATTAAATTTTAAGAATTATCTAGCAAGTTCGAGCGGACTTGATAGAAATCAGTGAAAATCAATCAAGTTCGGGCGAACATGATGAAAAATGTGAATTTTTCAGTCAAGTTCGAGCGAACTTGATGATAAGTTCGAGCGAACATGTGTTTTTCAAACATGGTTTTTTCAAATTTTTGACATGAATTCGTTTGTTTTAAGCTCTGATCTTTTCAATGGTTTTACTATTATGGATTTTACGTATTATACTTGAAAATCAGTCCATTTTGTTCGTGAAATGTCCAAGAAAAGTTTAAAATGAAAGAAATGAGTAGAAGATGTGAAGTTCTATGTCCAATGTCTTTAAATTAGGCCAATCCTGCTCTGATACCAATTGTATATCTGTTGTACGGATCGTTCAGGTCCTAATTTGGAAAACCTAAGGTAAACGTGCAGAATCCGTTTGCATAGGTGACATTTACCAGTTTGTTACTGATTATTCACTGTTTCATTAATGTATAGACATTACAGATCCTGGAAACACTTAGATAGAGCTTCGCCATCCAGTTGACAAAATCGCCGATTCTTACAAATGAAATCCTAAGGCCCTATTTATAGGAACTCAAGTTCGTTAGGAAGGTGATCAAGTTCGGGCGAACTTGATCCTTAACAAACATAAATATGCCTCGTTTCTAATAGATTAAGCTCTAATCACTCAGACTCGATATACAATGACGTAGACAACAGACATATGCACTAACAAAAAATGTTCGACTTAAGACCCTAAAAAAGCGCTAAACTAAAAGTGATGAGTTAGACATGTCAAAACATGTGTAACTAAGATATAAAAATGTTTTGTTATCAAAACATGGTGTTTTGATACCCGAAAATACTTCCGTCGTAAAATGCACAAAATGCGCATATTTGACCAAAACTTTGACTTGTCACTACGGCTAGTAAACGTGGTAATCAATAGGTATGATCGCTATGGATCATAACCCTCGTGATTACGATCGCGTTGCAAAGTTCAATTGAAATTTGCTTTGACAAAAAATGGTTAGAACGGAAAGTCAAACAGAAAATCAAACTATTAGACTTTTAGCTCAAATAGCTAAAATAAATGAACAAGACTAAAAGAGAGCACTTACTTGTGTTGTAGCACTCTCAAGAGCTCAGGTTGGGGCCTCCAAAGGGAAGCAAACTCCACTTACAGCAGATTAGAGAAAAGAAAGAATTGAGCAAGTTGTGATGAAGAATGAGGAGGCTATTTATAGTTGTAGAGGATGAACAAGATCAAGACAAGTGTTAGGAGGTGTTGTAGGATCAAAACATGTGTCTAGTGAGGTGTTGCAACCAGAAGGAGTGTGGTAAATTCGAGTTCTAGGTGTCCAACAGGTGAATAAAGAAGCTGCCAAGTAGCTGCAACATTCTGCTGAGCGGAGGGGACCCCTTACGGACCATAAGGGGTGTGGTCTTGTGGTCCGTGAGCTAAGTCTGGGGGCTGAAGTTTGCTTTTTGGTAGCTTTGGCCGCTGGACTTGTATTGTTGCATTTTGTCATTTCTAACACCCGTCAACCTAATTTCTAAGCTCTATAAGGATGATAAAGCATAGGGAACTTGAAATATGATCTGAAATATCTCGGATGTTGGCTCGTTCGGTTGTACGTCTGCGTTCTTCGGTTAATTACGACGAACGCTTTAATTAACGCGTAAACGACCATAATTGTGTAACGAATGATATTTTCGCATTCGAATGATTTAAATGCAAGATTTTAATGATGGCTAAAATTTTTGGATGTAGGTACGTGTTCTGTATTGAGAATTACGCGATTCGGCGTACTTTCGCAGATTTTGCAAAATAGTCCCTAGAGTTACAATAGCGTGTTTTTGCCATACCGAAGCCCTCAAAACTTGTTTCCAAGTTATGTATAGGGTATTTAAGATATGATAAACTTATATCCTCATCTCGGTGCATAGGTTACGTTAAAGTATCAGTTATTGGAATGCCTTCAAAGAAAAAGTTTTTGATAGCCCGAAATTTTGGTACAAGGATTACAAATGGTACCACAGGATTAGCAATCTTGTTCCCGCTTCCTAGGTTTGTTTAGAAGTGACCTTTAGGGAATAACAGAATCCGATGAACATTTGATAAACCTTTGTTTTTATAAGGGTTTATCTGCCAGTCAACAAGGCTTGAATGTATTCACCAACAATCCTAATTTATGTTTTTAAAATAAAAGCCATGGTTTATAAGACATAATTTTTGGTTTAAACAAAACCTTGTTTATTCAAAGACATTGTTTTATACGAGACATTTTGGTTACACAAGACATCGGTTTACACAAAACATTTGTTTATACATGACCTCTGGTTACACACGACATTGGTTTACACATGACATTGGTTTATACAAGACCTCTTGTTTAAACAAGACATTTTCATTGGTTTGTTTATGGCGAGTGATTTAAATAACAAGGCATGTGTAATATGACAAAAAGCATGGTGGATACGCCGTTGGTACTCCTATGTATAAGTGCTTTTATTATATTACATATCGTAGTGTTATCTAAACTACTTCAAACAAAATACAAGACATGACGTATTTTATACAAGACATGACATATTTTGGTTATTAAGTTAACCTTGCGTCATTTCTTTTAAATCATTTTATTTTCAAATGATTTTATTAAAGAAACATTTTTAAAATGGTTCATGGCTACTTTAATAATAGTTAAACATTTCTTTTAACACTCAAAGCCATGAATTATCATCACAAAACCTATGTTACTCACATGCATTTTTATGCTGACGTAATTATTTTCACACATTTTCACATATGTTTCAGGAGCGAATGTTTGATTTGAGTTTGCTACACATAGGATGGGCTTTAGTGACTTAAAATCATGAAAGACAGTTTAATTTATGTTTTGCTTTTTTTTAAATCCAAAACAATGTAAACAAATAAAATTAATAATACAAAACTTTATGTACTATGGTTGTGAAACAATAGTTCTGTTACGTGACTCCCCGACGTTTCCGCGGTAGGGATGTGACACTTCGAGAGAACAAAAATTCTCTATGAAAAGATTGACGTCAATCAACAGAAATTTTGGGTCTATGATTAAAAAACATACTAAATTTAAAAATTATGGAATGCGACACTGTGAGAGCTGAGTTGGAACTTCTTACTGGAAAGTATCAACAAAATGAGTTAAACATTAAGAAATTTGATACTTCTAGTGACACTGTTCGTAATCTATGCAATATACAACTGGCATTCAAGGAAAACAAGGGCAAAGGGTAGGGTTATACACAAGTTCCTCCACCATGTAATCATAATTATTCAATAATTCCCAATACTGAGCAAGAGCTGGAAAATTTTGATAAAATGATGTATGGCAAACCAAGCGATTACATTCCATGGGACCTTTCAAACCAAAGAATGCTAGACCCACCGATTTTCAAAAGCCCCATGAGTTTTGTTAAAAGTAATCAAGAATACTTAAATGAATCAGTTGAAAATTAAAAACATTAAAAGGAGTCGATGAAAACTTCATCCGATGAACCGCAGGAAAAGGCATCAACATCTGATTTTGTAGACAATATTAGCTACTTTATTGTATGTGCAGAGTCAGTGATAGTCGAGGAGGGGTCAGAAGTGGATGATGGATGAACCACATCCATTTGATGTTGATGATTCAGATGTTTCTTTGTGTGATAAACGTGATAATTACGTTTGGACCTGTGTTCAGTCCATGGTTTTTGAAACTCAAGGTTTTTCTGAAGTTGTTGAAACTAAAACTTTAAATGATGTGGTTTTTTATTCTGATTTTGATTTAACTATTTTACTAGATGAATCTACGGCATCAGGTGATGAATCTGAAACATTTGTTTTGAGTAACTCAGACAAGTGTTCTTGTATACCTGAGATCTCAACTGATGTTTCAGACTCTCTAAACATTATGTGTCACGCTTCAACTTGCAGCGGAAGAAAAAATATGGGATGCAAGAAACACCTCTGGTACAAGCACATTGTTTATAAAGACACTACATTTTATTAATTACAAAATATTTATTACATACCACATGTATGTTACAACTCCGTGTTCCCATGAACCACATAAGTCTTCTTAGCTGCCTGCGTCTATATCAGGATTCGCCTATAAACATGTCTTGAACAACATACACAGATCACACCAGTCTCAGGTTACCTGAAATGCATGTAAGTTTTAAAAAGGGCCAGCTAAACACTGCTGGTGAGTTCCACTGGTTCAATTGTTGTGTAACAATATGTGTTAACGGGTTTAATTGCACTGGTCTTAGTCACAGATGGAATTACACAAGAACAAAAGCGAAACCTTGACCGTCATAACCGCTCCGTGTCACACAGACACATCATCGCACCGGATCGTGTCACCACCGACACTTCCCACCAACTGCATCACATGCAGTTTAATGTTCCCCTACAGATATGCCTAACCACATAACCAGGTTAGGACGCATGCAGTGCCTGGTTGCCTACACACAATATCACACCGACACAACCTGGCGGCACTGGGCTTGTTAGACCAATAGCACTATCCACTGTCCACGGCTTACGCTAATCACTTGTAGAGGGGAGGTAGTTCCTGTGTTAGATAATTCACATCATCACAAGTTGGTACAATTAACACAGTTTGTAACATGCAAGTCACCCTAGAAAACAGTAAAACAGTTTAAAAGTGGGGGAGTGAAACTCACAGGATAGTAGCATCACAGGTAGCAATAGGAGTATATGTAGGCTTGTTCGGCTTTACCAGCAATCATGCAAGTAACTACTAATATCAGTCGCTAGATCGGTAACACCTATAACATGGGTCCAAGTGGGTATTTTCAGTTCATATTGTACATATAGCATCTTGGTGTGGTGATGGATGTTAAGGTAGGATTAGTTTACGTTTGGCTCTCGGGCACCGGTTCGCGTGCCATCCAAAGTCGGCTGTTTTATGTGTTCGGATAACGGCACTAAGATTTAGACAGTGCCAATACATTATTATTTAGAAAAGAATATGTATTTCCATAAGGAAATTCAGATATTTGGAGGCTCTAGGTCCCTCGAATTTGAGTTTCCGTTTTCGCCATCAGGGATTTTCCTGAACGGTGGTGAAACACACCCAGAGTGTCCCACTTACCCCTGGAACCTCCCAAAATACTCCCGGTGTTCCAATTCATTCCCGGTTTCGGCAGGTTCGTTGTCTGGTAAACTGCCGAATTTAGTTAAAATATGCGTTTTAAAAGTCGAAAATCTCATTTAATCTACATAGTTTATAAAATCCTAGAATATTTTTTAGAACTCGGTAAAAATATATAGATTCCAATTAAATTATTATGGGAATTTATAAAGCTATTTTATCTTCCCAAATAAATCATTTGTAAAACAGTATTTACCCGAATAATTCACTTTGTTTACCATCCAATGTCAAAAATATCCCAAAATATTCTAGGAACTTCCTTACATGTCCAGAAACTCCCTGTAAAAATTTGGGATTTTTCTGATTTCGTTTTATTGCGTTTCCGGTTACCTAAAACTCATAAAAATGCGTAATTTTAATCCATATCAAAACTCAACTAATTGACTCCCAAACTTCCCAGAACCTTTCCCATATGTCCTTAGTGTTCATGTAAATTTTGGTGATTTATTGACTTCGTTTGGTATTTTTTTCCGAATTTTGTTTGGTAAAACAGTAAAAAATTCACCAAACTCGTAGAAAATTCCAACAATTCTAAATTTTACGTGGACCTTGCTGTCAATACCCTACCCACGGACCAAGTTATAGTCCAGACAATATTCTGTCTATTCTAGATTCAAGTTTCGGGTGATATACCTAGTGATTACTTTGATTCCAAGTGTTTTTTCTTGAGTCCAAAAGTGGGTGTGAGCCATATTCAGTCCCTATATACCAAGAACAATCCAACCATGCCATAACCCATGTCATTCAAGCCTTGTTTCATAGTTTTCTAGTTTAGAACTTTAATACTAGTTTTTGGTCGACTAAGGGTCGATTAGTGTATCAAAACCTCAAGTTTCATGCTCTTGGCTACCATATAACACAAGAGAATTCACAAGGTGTTCTTATTCAGCCAAGAAACTTGTTTAAACCTTCCAAAATCATGGAATAAAAGGGGTTTTTCAGTTATAAATCTTGTTTAATCAAGAAATAATCCTTAACACCATTAGAAACTTGCCAAATACCTTTAATTTGGTTGAGATTAAGTTGAAATCAGCTGGGTTCTTGAGCTTTGAAGGCAGATTTGGAGCAAAAGTGAAAGGAAAATGGAAGAAGAAATGGAAAAATGATATATATATATATATATATATATATATGTGGGGTGGGGCATAGGTGTGGTGCCCCTACCCCATCCGTGCTTTGTCGTGCTACGTCTTTTCGTGTTAAAAGATGATGTTTTTCTTCGGTGGCGCGTTCAAGTTCGTTTTCGGGTCTCAGATGCGTACCCAATTTGCGAAACGGACTCCATTTTTCGCGTTCTTAGTGTCAAAAGACTCGGTTTTAAAAATTGAGCATAACCGTCTCGAAACCCGAGCCCGGTTACGTTTTAATCATAAAAGCCTCGTATTGGGTTAGTTTAAGTGTTTTTAGGCTTGATTGACCGTTCCTTGCATGTTTGTTTTGTCTTTCATTGCTCCTAACGCAAAGGCGTTTCCCTAACCGGGACTGCCTCTGTTTTGCGTGCCCGTGCTCCGATCTGTTTCTAATCTTATGTCATAGTCTATGGCTCGTAACTAAGATGTTTCATGAACTCGGAATCTTAAAGGGCCCTACCGTCGGCCTAATAATCATGGTCGACTGTTTAATGCGATGTTAAACATCAAGTTCCTGTTTAATACGTTGTGAAAGACTAAGGACACCAACCTCACATCGTTGGCCCTTAATAGTGTCATCTCACCCATGACGTATTCCGAGAGTCGTCAATCCATTCACGACTTTGTCTTACCATGTAGGTGTCGCATAGCGTTAACGTAATGTTTTTAGTAAATACTGTGCATATACTCCTATTATAATCGGTGTAACATGTTCCAGAATTCGTATCATCACACATAATCACAACAAATATCATGATATACATATCACGTCTGGTTACCATGAACTTGTACCAATCAAAGTTTACCGGGATTTTTCACAATTGTCACATTATGAAGTTTATAATATTATTGTGATGGATTGTGTGAATGAAATTGTTGATGAACAGGAGTTATTTGATAAATATGAGGATCAGAATGAGGATTCTAGCTCATCAAATAATGAGCAAGGTGATTATGATGGTCAAATTATTGACGAAAATTGTCCATCATTTGGTAACCAAGAATCAGATGATCCTAGAAGCTTTGTGTCTAATGAGAGGGTTTCTAAAGAAACTGATACAGTCATCTCCAAAAGCTCAGTTTCTGAAGAAAAGGTTTCAAATGAGACTAAGCCTATAGGATCCACTCCTGCAAAGAAAAGGTGCTCACGAAAAACCTAAAAACAACACAAAAAGAAAACTTAAGAGGAAATCTCCTCAGATGTTGTTAATAAAAGTCAAACAAAAAACCCATTTCAAAAACAAACTGAACCTAAGTTGATGGGTAAAGTTACCGATACTCACACTTGTGCTAATGATTGTGAGCAGGTTTCATCCAAGAGTAAATATGCACATAAGAAATCAACAACTAATGGAAAGAAGAGACCAAATCAGCTCCCCAGAATAACACAAGCAGAACTAAAACTATCTTTCTCGAAAAGACAAACTTGTTTCAATTGTGGAATTCTGGGGCACATAGCTGGAAATTGTGTTCATCTTCCTCTCGTGTCTTACCATTCTTGGAACACCTATCATCAGATGGCTCCGCACTATCAACGTGCTAGGCAGCAATTCACTCAAGCCAAGCCCTTTGACGAAGACTGTAATCTAGCAATGAAAATCAATCAAAAGTTTTCAAATAGAAATGGTTTCCAAAATCAGTCCAAGAGATTAAACGCAACTTCAACAAAATTTGTTTCAAGCAACACTGCTTCAAAAATCTGGAGACCCAAAGTTCTTGCTAGATTTCAGTCTTAGTTTTCACAATCGTCAAACTATACAACCTTTTCTTCTCAAACCTCAAACTCTACTAAAACTCATGTGATCTTTCGTGAGTTTTCGCGAATGAAGAGTGACGTCCAACCCAAATCTAAAATGGTCTGGGTACAAGATTCTCACTAATCCCGCTATATGTGTAGGAGCGACTTTGGAGGGCTATTGTCAGACTTTGGTTTATCGCTATTGGTTGTTCCAGACACATGATAGGGGACATCTCCCACTTGAAAAGCATCAGAATCTTCAACGATGGACTTGTCAACTTTGCAGGAAGATAAACTGGAAGGTTAACGATGAAGGGTACAGTAAAAACAGAGTTCTCAACTTCTCAAATGTAAATTATGTTCCTGAACTCAAACACAGTCTCTTGAGCATCTCTCAAATGTGTGATAAAGGTCTTGACGTTCTCTTCACAAAAGGTGGATGCGTAATTTTGAAGCCAGGGATTGTTATACCGGAGGATTGGTATTTGCTTGAAGCTGAACGTCATGGAAATGCTTATGTGCTTGACATGAACAAAGCTCCTTTTGATCATGTTACCTGTTTGTTTTCTGAAATCGCCGAACATGATGCTATGTTGTAGCATTGTCGTTTAGTTCATCTGAAAATGAAAAATCTACATCGACTGGCTAATGCGTCATTTAGTTCATCTGAACATGAAGAATCTACAACGACTTGCCAATGTAGGATTAGTCAGAAATCTACCAATCAAGGATTTTATGCAGATCGAGAAATGTGAATCATGTGCTCGTGGAAAACAGCATAGTAAGCCTCACAGGTCCAAGCTCGTGCCTGAAAGAGCTCCTACCTTTGATGATGGGGAATGCAGTTCCGATGAAGGATCTAAAGAAATTACAAGTAATCTAAACACTCAAGCAGCAGAAACCAATGAAAGAAATGAGGCTACTTCTTCAGAACAAGTTGCTGATCAAAATATCACGAATTTGGAAAGCACAATAAATGTTCCAGGCAAAGTAATATCGAGATCAGTCTCCTACCATCCGACATATAACATCATTGGAGAACTACAAGCTGGCCTGAAAATGCGAAATCAGATCAATAAGCACTGTATGGTTTACAGAGAGCCTGGTACGAGACACTTTGTAAACAACTTCTGGCTAATCGCTTCACCAGAGGAACAATAGACAATACCCTCTTTACCAAGGAAGTAGATGGACATCTGATTATTGTGCAAATCTATATGGACGATATCAACTTTGGGTCGACAAATGAACAGCTGTATAGGACTTTGAGAAAGTCATGAAAGAGAAATTTGAAATTAGTTTTGTGGGAGAGATGAAATTCTTTTTGGGGCTTCAGGTTGAACAACTGCCAGGCGGTACTTTCATTCACCAGATGAAGTATGTTCATGACGTGTTGGAGAGATTTGACATGACAAGAACTAAAGCCGCATCTACCCCTCTAGCCAAAAACCACGGCATTTGTCCCAACTAACATGGAGAAAGAGTCGATGAAACATTATACAGCTCCATGATCGGATCTTTGATGTATCTCACAGCTTCCAGACCAGACATCGTGTACCCAATATGCCTTTGCGCCAGATATCAGTCAACCCCGAAGGAATCACATCTGTTGATCGTCAAAAGAATCATGCGCTACCTGAAAGGATGCCTAAGCACCGGCTTGTGGTATCCACGACATGATGACTTCAACCTCGCGGGTTACTCTGACTCGGATTTTGGTTGCTGCAAGCTGAATGCTAAATCTACAATGGCTGGCTGCCAGTTCTTTGGAACTCGTTTGGTAAAATGGCAATGCAAGAAACAGACCGCGGTCGCTCTCTCTACTTGTGAAGCTGAATACATTTCAGCATCCAGTTGTTGTTCCCTAATTTTTTGGATACAACAACAGATGAGAGACTTCGGACTGCAATTTCTTTGTACGCCAATATATATGTAGATAACAAGGCAGCTATTGATATCACAGTCAATCCTTCTCAACACTCACACACTAAACACATTGAGATTCGATACCACTTTATCTGTGATTGTCACGAGAAAAGGTTGGTACGAATTGAGAAAATCCACACTTATGACCAAAAAGCAGATTTTACACCAAAGCTTTTGACAGAGCAAGATTTCAAAATCTTTCAAAATTAAATAGTTTAAAGAATCTGACATCAGGGGATGTTTGTGAGGTTGAATTTGAGGATGACGATGTCGTCATGTGATCCTCATCGGTATGTCACGTGTTTTCTTGTAAATTTTTTTCATGCTTTCTTAAAAAATCCAAAAATATGTTTTTGATTTTAGGGGGAGAAAACGTTGTGGAAAATACAAAAACATTGAAAAATTGAAGAATTCAAAAAAATTCGAAAAATCTTGAAAAATACAAAAACATTAAAAAAATCAAAAAGAGTTTTGTGTATAAGAGGAGATGATAGTATATCGGTGCACTGTTACTGTATGCTAAAGAAATGTATCGTTTAAAAAAATGTCTAAACAGGTCTTTCTAAGGATGTGCCAGTAGGCTTCACACGTTCAGTAAATTGCTTTCGGGATATAAACCTGAATCGATATACTAGTAAATCTTTGGCTTAACATCTCTCGGATATATGGACTTAGTACTCCGAAATTTCATTTGAGAGAATGCCAGATTCCAAGATTCTAGGTCTTTATATTTAGTTGATATCTGGGGTATTATACGAGTTCTTCTAATTTTACGTCAGCAATGGCCTAAAACTTGGCTAATACTTTCGCATTATTCACCCCAAAGCTGTATAAAAAATGAAGAAAAATGTCGTAAAAAGATACGACATCTGTAGTAAAAAAATTAAAAGATTCCCAAGAGGAACACCACCTAAAGTCGAGCCTTCATCTCTTTCTATGTATGGAAGTACTAACCTGAGCTCTCAGGGTTTCGCATTTCACCCCTTTACAGATATCAGTTAGATATATTCACCTGTGAGATGACATCTAGGCAATCTCGATGTGGAAGTATATTTTGAGGTGGGAAACACAGATTAGGCCATGTTAATAAATATTACCTAACATATCCTGAAGCAGTTGAGAAACGTGTAGAGGTTTAAGTGGATCAGTATACTGACAATCTAAAGAAAATCCGTTTAAGAACTTAGAGTTTTATCTAGAGCAACGGTACTGGTAATGTGTCTCAATAAACTGATATGATCCTCTAACACAAACTCGTAAAAATGTGCCCGTAAGTATGTTTGTACATATTGCCTTAAGTATCTTTAGTTTAAGAAGTATTCAAAAAATCAAAAATATTTTCTATTCTACTTTAGTTTTTGACTGCCGGTGAAGGAAAACATATCTTCAAAGTCGAAAGCGACAGAATGCTGAAGGAAAGCTAAGAAACCATGGGCTGGGAGCTAATCTGGAAACAAAGTCTGGGTTGAAATGTTTAAAGGTTCATTAATTTGAAACTTAAAATCAAAAGGAAATGTCAGTTTTTGGTCAAAACGCGATCAACCAAGGTCATTAGCTTGGAGTTAGAAGCCAAATCGGTTAAACAAGGTCATTAACTTGGAGTTGGTCAACTTAGTGGGTAAATAAAGCTGAGAACACACGAAAAAGTTAGAAAGTTTAATGGAGTTGAAAATTTTCGTACGAAAATTTTGGCCTGTATATAAGAGAAGTTGTAGGACCGATCCTTGATGCTAAGGAACCTAAATTTGATATCTAACGTCCATAATAGCGGAAATATTACGTCATGTTTATCAATAGACAAAAATTAATTAGTTAATCATCAGTTTATTGATCAAACATCAAGAGTACAAACTGACAGAGCTTCGCCTCCAAAATGCAAAAGTTACAAATGAATGAGGCAAGCTAGGTATTTATAGTTGCACAAGTCCGCTCGTGGAGGATGTAAGTTCGGGCGAACTTGTCTCAACATAAAGCTCATGGGCGAACTTGGCTAACTTTTACATAAATACTACATACACCTAGCTTGTTCAGCTCTATACTATACAGACTCGATATAAGACTAAGACATAGACATTATGCACCAACAGACTCCCCCTTGGATATAGTCTTCGTCTTGTATCAGTCTCCAAAACTCTATCTTCATAGTATACTTTAATGCACCCGACCAAAGAAGTTCTTGTACAGCTTCCTTCGTCGTTCTTACTTAGGATCGGGCGTCTGATCTGTAGGAGGCACTTTGTTCAAATGCTGAAATATTTTAACACTTGCCTTCCTAGTTCTTTCATGAATTGCTTCAAGATGCTTCTCCTCTTTTAAAAACTCTACTCTTTCTAGATCTCTCCACTTTGTTTGCCACATCTTTCCTGAATTTACTTCATGTGCATAGCAAACATTAACAACTTTCTGAAACTGCATCGCTTGTACCTTCTCACGTTCTTCAAAAACAATCTTATTGTATACCAAGGTTTTGATGTCTTCTCTTGAGCAGTTAACCAACCACATCAGATCAAGAACCTTAATTGTTCTCCATAACCCCCTCATACCATGATATCCCAATACCTCAACTCTTTCCTTTGAAATATCCAATTGTTCTTCAAACTTTAAAACAATAACTGCTTCACACGTCGATGGATCTATCTGCCACCATTTGAACAATGGATAGAAGTCTTGTTCAATCGGCATCAGCGGCATGTTTCTCATTGCCCTCGGTCGCTTCAATAGCAATGTGATGTCTTTTTCACACGTCTTTTTGTTTGTCTTGATTCTGCGACCAGGAATGAATGGCTTCCAATATCTAAATCCTTTCACCGCTTCAAACTTGATCAATTTCCACAACTGATCAATCACCTTCATGTGGTATGTAACATTCACTGTCTGTACCAACTCTTCCACATCCCAATACGGTAAGGTCTTGAAATCAGCAAGGTATTTGAAGTATTGCACTACAAACTCCCTCTTGATTGCATAAACGTTCAGTTCTTTAAACCAAACCCAACTCAAGATATCCCCCAAAGAAACATCTTTGTCTCTGGTAAAGAATACTAGAGGACATCGAAACTTACGTTCGCGAGGCATCTCTTTAAACCAGGACTTCTTTGCTTGAGCAATTTCTTCTTCATTCATTGGCTTAGGTACTTTTCCTTCACGCAAAGATTCGTCAATCTTTTCTTTCAGCAGGTTTTCATCTAGCTGCTTGTACATCTCCTTGAAAGTAGGAAAACTTTCAGAATTAGGAATGACATACTTCGCAGTATGATCCATTTCATCATCAGAAGACCAATCTTCCACGATCACTCTATTATACTCGTCAGCCTCAAATCTTCTAACATACTGATAATCATTCGGCTCGAAAGTGTTAATATTCAACATTCGTCAGCATCAACTTCAACTAACTTTGCAAGATCTTCCTTAGTATAGTTATGTATAAACTCGCCCTCCTCCACGTTATGTTCAAGCATTAACAATAAGGCTTCGTGGGAACTGCAGCAACTGGCTTAGCAAATGTATCAACCTTCAACAGATCAATCTCATTGGTTGGCCCTTTCTGCCTTGACTCCCCCTCACATTTATCATCCATTCTATTCGATTCATCACCCATTAGCGAGGAAAAATTCACTTAAGACTTTGGCTTTAGTGATTCTAATACCAACACCACCCTGATCATCATCATCGTCAGCTACATTCCAATCCTCATATTCTGAATCATCTTTTTCTTCCTCATCTTTATCCTCCTTTTCAGCTTCTTCATCATCCTTTTCAGAAGCAACTATAGGATCAGAAGGCTTGACAGATTCGTCAACCTTTGGAATATCGGACTCAAAAGCTTTAATCACATCATCAGATTTCTCAGCAGCTTCAGAAGATTTAGGGGCTTCACCCTCGACATTCTTTCCTTTACCACTCACTGCTAGTTCTTTCTCAGACTTTTCTTTGGCTTCTTGTTGATCCAGAAGATCATATTCTTTGATGAAATCGATACCCAGTGCATTAGATAAAATTTTCCGCATCCTGGAGAATCTTCGATCATTTAGGGCTTGGATAGACTTCAGATCAGCTATCTCAGTTTGCATCTTTTCGTTAGCGTCTTGCAAACTCTCTATCAACGCTTTAAAGTATTCTCGCTCATTCTCCAACACTTTCACTTTATCGTCTAGCATTTCTGTCTCAACATTGCTTTGATTCATCTTTTGAATAAGCTCTGCTTTTTCAACTTCATTTTGTGCCACTTTATCTTCTAATACCTTCACACGCTTTTCAAGAAGTTCAACATTCGTCTCTGGAAAGAAGCCATTTAGATCTTGCAGGCTAATCGGATCACTATGCATATCAAAAAAAATATTAGGCCCTGAAGATTTTGGTGTTGACTTTGGAGTAGCCGCCTTTAGTGTTGACTTCCTTGGAGTAGAACTTTCTAAATTTGAAGTCGTTGGAGCAACTGGTGATTGAATAACCGGTACTTCCACAAAACTAGACACAGGAGGTTCTTGTATAGCTCCTGGCCTTTCAGCTTCCGATGAAATAATCACAGAACGTTCTTGTGTGACTTCTGGACGTTCAGCTTCATTTGTATCAACAACAGGAGGTTCTTGTGTAACTCCTTTCTCCTGTGCGCCAGAAGGTTCTTGTGTAACTTCTGCGCTTTTCAATGATCCTTTGTATCTTTTGCTAACTGCCTTTTGAGATTTCTTTGATTTCCTCAAGCCTTTTGTATTAGGAGACCCTGTAGTCTTTGTCGACGAAACAGTTGCAGACTTCACACGTTTAGATTTCTTCTTTGGTCTTTCCTCATCAGACTCTTTTTCTTGGTTTGGATCGAAATCAGCATCCATTTCTTTTTCTTTTTCTGTTGCTGTCTTTTCAGGTTCTTTCACCTGTTCTTCGTCAGAATCATCATCTTGTTCAGAAGTTGCTGAGATAACATCTTCCTGAGTCGTCTTAACAGTTTCCTGACTCTCAACAACTACCGTAGCGCTCAAACCTGCTTCAGTTTGAATATTTTCTGGTTCATCTTTGTCAATGAGCATCGTTTCAACTTTTTTAGCTGCTCATTTCTTCTTAGGCTTATCAGCTTCTGCCTTTAAGAACCACTCACTTCTAGCTTTCGGCTTGAACTATTTAAACCATTCCTTTTCAGCATTAAGCTCTTTCTCAACATCACTGCCGTCTTTTCTCCATTTGTTTTCAGGCGGAGCGACATAATTCGAATCTTTGATTGCCCGAAAACTGGCTTTGCAACAGGAGCTGATGTTTGCTTCTGAAACTTGATTAACTTCTTCACAGTTGTCTCATCAAGATGAACTAGATAAAGTACATCATTTGTATCCCGTGCTATGTTAGTGAATTTCTCATCTATCAGCATTTGCATGAACCTTGGATACAGACAAAGCCTCGAATCCTCCATATTTTTCGACATGTGTGTAAATACAAGCTTTGAAAAGTTGAACGGCTTTTTCAGAATCAATGTTGTTGCCATACAGGCCACATAATCTTGCACATCGTCAAGATCTGCCTTGCGATGACTAAATGTGTGAATAATAGCGTGCATGAGAAGCTTGTAGGGGTTAGGCACTTCCCCTTTCTTCAACGTCGGCTTATTCACGCTTCCTTTGTAGCCCATCCGAAAGAAACAACCAAGAACCATCTTTTCATCGAGATAAATTGGATCGTCTTCGTTATCGTTGAATTGTAACACTCTGCGTATATCATCTTCTGTAACAGTGATCGGTTTGACTTCATTGCCTACCTACACGATTGTAATAATCGACTTCTGATCATCACTTAAACTCGCGTTCGTCCAAAAATGGAAAGTGTGTGATCTATACGATACTGTGCGCTTTATTATAGCTCTATGAATAGGACTTTCTTCCAAAAATTTCAATATACTTCCGTACTCCTTCAAAGATGGACAAATTGATTTGTCAAGAGTAATACAGGTGTTGTGCGTCTTAGAAAACTCTATCGAGATTGCACGCGCTGGAACTTGTACCTGAAAAACGACACAAAACAATTAGCACGCTTATCGAGGTAAAATTTCAAAAATTTTCTAACACATTTATCAAGTTCGGGCGAACTTGATAGAGTGTTACAACATTTTGATATACTCAAGTTCGCCCGAACATGCACATAACATTTTCAAAATTCAAGAGTAAATTCGAGCGAACTTAACCTTTAAACAATTCAGATTTCCTTAACACAAGTTCGGGCGAACTTCCACATATTGTTCAAAATCAATTTTAAGAAATTTGGTCGAACATGTTTTTATACAAGATTTAAAAGACCTTTTAATGCAAGTCCGGTTGAACTTGATAACAAGTTCGGCCGAACTTGTCATCTTCTCCAAAGCAAATCTGTCCATCATGATTTTAACTATTTGAATCCAATTAAAAACATGTATACTGTCGATTTATGATTTAGAACATGATATTAAGTTCAATTTGTTCAATAAGCTCTAGATCTAACTGATATTGAGTTTTCAGATCTTGTTTTGTTCGATTAAGATCCAAACATGGATCAATGTTCAAATAACTACCTCAGACATTGTCAATGGTGTGCCAATCACCAAGAACAATCAAAAAATGGGCAGAGTAACGGCGTCTTTTTGTCAAAATCACAAGATCGCTCAAAGACCTCTCAAGTTCGCTCTGATGTAATTGGGTTGCAAGTAATGAGTTCGGCTGAACTTGCCGGTACTTATACCGTAGCAAGTTCGGGCAAACTTGTAAAGCCCAAGACAAAGCCTATCTAAGATCGGGCGAACCTATCTTTTAAACAACTTAGCAGCCATCTACAAGTTCGGTCAAACTTGCTGTTTTGATAAACATGATTTTGTTTAGCAAGTTCGGCCGAACTTGCCAAACCCTAAAACAAAACTTTTCAACCCCTGAACTTTCTGACTTTTATGAGTTATGAAAATCCACTCAGTTGACCAAGTCCAAGTTTATGACCTTGGTTAACCGATTTGTCTGCCGAGTCCAAATTAATGACCCCGGTTTGACCCGCTATGAACTGTTGATATTTTTAAAATCAAAGTTTCAAATTAATGAACTTTTTATTATTTTGACTTTTTAGATTTACAGATTAGCTCCCAGCCCATTGTCAAAGAGATTCCCACCAGTTTTAGCATCTTACCAGACATCGAAGACCCGTTCTCCAACATTGGTTTGCTGAAAACAATGTAGAAATAAAATCTTTTTGTATTTTTGTAAGTTTATGCTAAAACATACTGAAAATCCTTTTGGTTTTAATCTGTAAAGCTGATAAACTATGTACAGGACAATGTAAACTATGTACAAACATATTTACAGACATATTTTTGTGAATTCATGTCTAAAGGATCATATTAGTTAATTAAGACATGTCACTAGTACCGTTGACCTTTAGATGACTTTAAGCTTTAAACTTGTTTACCTAAAATGTCCATATGTTTGTCCACTTAAACTTTACCACATTTCTCAACTTTTTCAAGATATGTTTAAGGTATGAATTATGAAACTTGACTTATCTATGGTTCCCACTTCTTGAATATACTCTTGTATGAAGATTCCATAGATTTCATCTTACAGGTGAATATAGCGTAATTGATATCTGTTTCAGGGTAATGCGAGACCTTGAGAGCTCAGGTTAGTACTACCGTACAGACAAAGAGATGAAGGCTCGTCTTTAAGGTGTGTTCCACTTAAGGAATCATTTTAGCACTGCAAATGATTAGATCTTTTGATTCTTTTCAAATTTTGCATGCAGTTTGGGGATTTTGGCAAAAGTATTATAGAAGTTCTAGGCCATTGCTTCCGCAAAATCATAAGAACTTGTATAATACCCCAAATATCAACTATCTATAAAGACCTCGTATCTCAGAATCAGGCAATCTCTCAAACAAAATATCGGAGTACTAAATCCATATATCCAAGATGTGTTAATCCACACGATTAAGCAGTTGCTAAATTTAGTTTATATCTCAAAAACAGTTTACTGAACGTGTTAAGCATATTGACACATCCACAGTAAGACTCGTTTATTACTTTTAAACTTTACATTTTTAGCGTAACGTGATAGTCCACTGATGTACTATCATTTCCTTTTTGTGACATCGAATTCTTTTTGTCTTTTTCAATGTTTTTATACATTTTTGAAATTTTTCATATGTTTTTTATATTTTCCCAAATATTTCTCCCCCTAAAATCAAAAACATATTTTTGGATTTTAGATATTTTTAAGAAATACTAAACTAGAAAGATATTTACAAACCATACAAACCAATGCGGATCACGTGAATTCGTCATCTGATCCGTATTCAACCTCAGCTTCCGCACATGTAAGCAAATTTTTAATACCGTTAAGTCGCATTAGATATTTAAATCTTGTTAATGGAAATGCTTTGGTATAAAAATCAGCCCTTTGTTCGTCGGTGTGGATTTTTTCTATTCGAACCAAGTTCTTTTCGTAGCAATCACGAATGAAATGGTATCGAATTTCAATGTGTTTTGTACGTGAGTGATGAACCAGATTTTTAGTTATATTGATGGCTGCTTTGTTATCTACAAATAAAGATGTGTCAAGACACTGCAGACTGTAATCCCTCATCTGTTGCTGAATCCAGAGGATTTGAGAGCAACAGCTGGAAGCAGAAATGTATTACGCTTCACAGGTTGAGAGAGACACCATGGTTTGTTTCTTACACTGCCATGTTACCAAACGTATGCCAAAGGACTGGCATCCTGCAGTTGTAGATTTCTAGTTCAGTTTGTCCACTCATAAGTCAGAGTCAGCGTATCCAGTGAGATCAAAATTGTCGTTCTTGGGGTACCACAGGCCGGTGCTTGGGCAACCTTTCAAGTAATGGAAGATTCGTTTGAGTATCTGCAAGTGTGACATTCGAGGACTTGACTGATATCTCGCACATAAGCATGTAGGATACATGATGTCCAGGCGCGATGCCGTTAGCTACATCAATGAACCTATCATAGATCGATATAATGTTTCATCAACTTTCGTTCCCGTCTCGTCTATGCAAATCCCATGGTTCAGTTTCAGCGGTGTTGAAAGCGGCTTTGAAAAATCCATTTCAAACTTTTTGAGAATGTCGTGAACATACTTAGTCTGATGAATGAATATCCCGTCTGGTAGCGGATCCACTTGAAGACCTAAGAAGAACTTCATTTTGCCCATCGAGGACATTTCAAATTTCTTCTTCATGATTTTTTCCAACTCTATGCACAGACTGTCATCCATAGAACCAAAAATGATATCATCCACATAGATTTGTACTATGATCAGATGCGATCCAACTTCTCAGGTAAACAAAGTGCTGTCCACTGTGCCTCGTGTAAAACCATTTCCTACGAGATGTTGTGATAACGTCTCGTACCAAGCTCTCGGGGCTTGGTGTAAACCATACAAGGCTTTATCCAGAAAATATGCTTTATTCTTGTTCAGTGGTTCGACAAATCCCGGTGGTTGGCCGACATACACTTGTTCAAGAAGTTTACCATAGAGAAATGCAGATTTTACATCCAACTAGTACACCTTAAATCCTTTCCAAGCTGCGAACGCTAGGAAAATGCGGATAGACTCTAATCTCGCAACCGGTGTGTATACCTCGGTATAATCTATACCTTCCTGCTAGTGGAATCCCTTAATAACCATCCGAGCTTTGTTTCTTACTATAACCCCCCGATCATCTCTTTTACACTTGAAGACCCACTTTGTATCAATAGCTTTCTTCATCGGTGGCAAATCTACAAGCTTCCAAACACCCAACTTCTCGAACCGTAAAAGTTCCTCTTGCATTGCTATCACCCAATTCTCGTCTGCCAGAGCCGCATTAACTGTCTTTGGATCAATTTGAGAAATGAAACATGAGTAGTAGCAGTAATTCTGAGTTGGTGCAACTTGAGTGTAGAAACAACTAAGTGCTTTATTGATTTGATTTCGTGTACGCACACCAGTTTGTAGTTCTCCTATAATATTCGTTGAAGGATGGTACGAATATGATTGCGGCATTTCTTCTGTTGGAACATCAACTGAGCTTTGCTGATTTGAAACAATCAGATCACTGTTCACATCAACATTAGGAGTACTTGTTGAAGCTTCGTTCTGATTTCTCGGACTAGAAGATTGATTCAACAGGTTAGAAATCTGCTCTATTTCTTCATCCGATGAAGTTTCATCATCAGCATCAAATGTTGGTGCTTCATCTGAATTAGAATTCTGATTCTGAGGCGTACTAGGCATTGTTGTGTTTTCTGTTTCATTAGAAGCATTCACTAGAGGTGTAAAAGGTGTTACTTCTGTTTCAGAAGTATTTTCAACTTGAATACTACTGCTATTGCTTAGACCTGCTCCAGAAGATGAAGAATCCAACGTGGGTTGAATAACCACAATTGGTCTAATGATTTGTTCTTGATTCGCTAACTGGTGAAGATAGTATAATGCTGCAACTTCTTCGTCAGACGGTTCTTCCGACAACTCGAATGACTTCCAAAGATCTTGGAAAGTTAAACAGCCACGCATATCCACGTGTTGTGCTTCAATAACCTTTCTCAACGAAGGAACATATACTCTTCTTAACGAACTCTCATATCCGACAAATAAACCTTCAAGTGATTTAGCTCCGAATTTGCCATCTTGGTCGATTACAGTGCATGGCGCACCAAAAGGTTCTAAGAATTTCAAATTTGGCTTCCGTCGGTTTATCATCTCAAAACATGTTTTCTTTGTTGGTTTGACAGTGAAAACTCTGTTTAGCGTGTACCAAGCCGCAGCAACCGCTTCACTCCAGAAGCTGATTGGATGTTTTGAATCTACAAGCATGGTTCTCGCAGTTTCAATCAAGGTTCTGTTTTTCCGTTCAGCTACTCTGTTTCGTGCAGAATTTTGTTATTCTTAAACTCTGTGCCGTTGTCACTTCTAATGCGTCTGACCGGCAGATGATAAAGATTCTTGAGTTTCTTGAATAGAATAACCAAGTTCTCGAACATTTCATCTTTTGATTCCTGAAAGAATACCCACGAATATCTCGAATAGTCATCTGTCATGACCAAGAAGTATAAGTCTCCTGAGATGCTTCGAACATTTACAGGACTAAATAAATCCATGTGAAGACGTTCTAATGGCAACTTGATTGAGTTTAGAATTTTCTTCGGATGATATTTCTTGATCTGCTTTCCCTTTTTGCATTCTAAGCAGTGATCAGACATATGAAAACTCCAAAGATTTACACCATCTACAAGATCATTACAAGATCAGACATATGAATATTCCCCATCTTACTATGCCAAAGAATAGAATCCTTTTCAGTAGCCTTTGTCACAAAATAAAGCGCTGATTTTGATGATGTGGTAGCGACACCCATATCAAGAACATATAAATCATTCTCACGTGGTGCTCACATCAGAATCCACTCATCTGGTATTTTGAATCCCGGCTTCAAGATAATACACTCTTTGTCGTTGAAATGCACCGTGAACTTCTTGTCACAAATCTGCGATATGCTCAGAAGATTATTTTCCAACTCTGCAATATAATTCACGCGATCGAATGAAACGATGCCATTGGAGAGTTTTCCCTCGGCGACTATCCTTCTACCCTGGTTACCCGCAAATCCAACATATCCACCATTGATAGCTTTTATGTCGAATAGCAACGCTTTCATTCCCGTTATATGCCTGGACGCTCCACTATCCAAAATCCACTTAGAAAGTATGGATCTCTGGAGCCCCTGCACATTTCAACAATCTATTTAAAAAGCGAGACCCAAGCCTTTTTGGTCTTGGGTTGAATTGGATAACCATCGTCAAAATCAAACTCACACTCATCAGCATAATCGAATCCACATTCATCTGCATAATCAAATTCATATTCATCATCTGGATTTTCTGTGATTTTTATGTTTGAAAAGTTTATTGTCTTTTTATCTTTTGAATTGTTCCCACTTGTAGTTTTGACATTTTCAGTTGTGGTTTCAATTATGATTTCAAATTTTGATTCTTCATGCTATCGCTAGTCTTAACAATCTCAGACTTAGTGATCTCAGATGTTGTTGACCGTTTCTTTGCAATCCAGGTTTGGGATTTTATGTTAGCCTTCTTGATGTAAAAATTGTTTTCATTAGCCTTTGAAGTTTCACCTTTTTCAAAAATTGAATTTTCAAACTTAGGTTTAACTTCATCTTTTTATTCATTTCTTTTCAAAATATTTACAAGTTTTACAAACACTAGTTGCTTTGGTTTCAGAACATTTAAACTTTCTTTCCTCAAAGATAAGCCGGCTTTCATTTCGGACAGTAACGTGTAATATGACCAATTTGTTGCACTTGAAACAAGTCCGAGAATCATGTGGATGTCTTTTTTTGGGTTTCACACCACTTGTTTTACTACAACTTTTACTTTGACAACTTCATTTACCTCTGGACCTACCTTGGTTAGATTTGCAATCAATGCTTTGTCGGCAATGTCCTTGAGGTTTTCGGTATTCACTTCTTGAGTAACATCAATGACTACTTCATCAGTTGATTTCTTCTCGGGAATTTGTTCCTGAGAACTTCCATCAAAGTGACCTGCAAAATTTTCACAAGAATTAGGAGATAAAATTCCTTGCTTCTGCATGTGGATGTACTCCTCTTCTTCACGTTGTCATTACAGATATTGTTCCAACAGAATATTCTCCAAAGCCGCTGCTTCTTCTGCAGAAGTATCTTCAACAATTTCAGCCATTAATGCAACTCCGGTCTTCTTACTGATGTAGGAATTCCAGTCGAAACCATCATCTTCGTTTGATGCAACCATAGCTTTTTAAGTGTTGCTGCTATTTGGTTTCTCTTGGATTTCAACCTGAGTCTTCTTCGGGAAAGGCTTGTACTTAAGTAACTTCTTGTAATACTCGTTGCCTCCTCTGAATGGACTTTGATTTCCCGTTGCTTCAGGATTTTTATACTCTCTCTTAAAATGTCCCTTTTCGAGACATCTGAAGCATATTACTTTTGTCTTGTCAAAACCCAGTTTGTTGCTTGAGTTTGCGATATCTCGGCTAGTGAGAGCAACGAACTTTGTGACCCTTCGAATGATAGATGCTAAACACCACCTGATATCCATTAACTCGAGTGCTTCTTCATCCACTTGGTCATAATCTTCTGCCATCATTTCGGGATTTCCAATTTTACCGGCTACAATACCTTCGTATGACTCCAGAACAGTGGCAAGAAGAGACATATGCTATTTAACGACTTGTTCTGAAACAACATTGTTCAAATTCACTACGATGTTGCACTTGTATACATTCGAATCAGAATTTGTTTGTTGATTCTGATTTGTTTGACTTTTATAAGATGAATTTGAACCAGTACTTGAGAATGAAGACTGTGGACTTTGATCATATTGAGGATATGACTGATTCTGATTCTACTGTGAATTGTTCGAAGAATTTAAACTCGCATTGAATGCTATCTGAATCTTTGGACTTGAAATATTATCTTGCATTCCACTCTTGTAGTACAAACCAACATCTTGAACAACATTAACGTTCTTTGACTTTGCAATCTTCAAGAGTTCCATTTCATGGCCTTCGAGTTTATCGATAAATTTTGATAGCTTGAAGAATTCCCATTTATCGCTTTCCTTCTGAACCATTAGATAAGTAGTCCACTCTCCATCTGGTACAGCATCTGCAAGCTTGTCGATGTACTCTTGTTCCGTCTTCTCGAGACTGTGTCTTCGCATTTGGACTTTAAGATGACAGAAGCGTTCAATCATCTGCTTCATGGTTTCACCCTTCAGCATGTTGAAGATATCGAAGTCTTTCATAATGAGCGCCTTCTTGCTCATGATCATCTCCGTACTTCCTTGATACTTCTTTTGAAGAGAAAGCCAGAGATCTCTTGCAGTTGTGTATTCTGGTAGCAAAACTAGAATATCTTCTATGACGGATTGTTGATCATCTTTTTCTCAGCAATGTATTCGTCTTTCTATATAGTCGTATAGTTGTACTTTTCCAGAACTTGCTGATGTTCATCCACCGGAACAGTGTAACCTATTTCAATCGACACCCAGCCTGCGAAGTGCATGGCTTGAACCCAATATGTAAACTTCTCTTTCCATGCTTCATACTCGTCCATGCTCATTAGCTTGGGCGGTTTAACAGTCGTGCCCATTTCGTTATTAAGATTGACTTGATGGATTACGTTGGCATTTGACGAACTAGCTCCGGACATGAAAGCTCTTTGAATATCATCCATTGTGAATAACGAGACGTGTACGCTGAAAACAATCAAAAACTTTTGAAAATGTTAGATTTACTACAAGTTCGGGGGAACTTGTAGTTAGGATGAAGGATTCTCAGTTTTACTCACAAGTTCGGTCGAACTTGTGATTTGTGTTTTGAAAATTTTTACTTTTAACAACCTCGTTCGAACTTGTTGATGATTTGTAAAGATTTTGTAAGTTCGAGCGAACTTAGCAATAACTTTGATGAAAAACTAGCAAGTTCGGGTGAACATAGCTAAAAATCCTTGAATTTTATCAAGTTCGGTCGAACTTGACATGAATTCATTAAAAATATAGCAACTTCGAGCAAACTTAACCAATTTTCTTCAAAAATTAACTCAAGTTCAAGCAAACTTGGCAAATTTTTCTTGAAAATACCTCAAGTTCGAGCGAACTTGGTAAAAAATCACTAAAAAAGTGAGCTTTTAGCAAAAGTTCGGTCGAACTTGGTTAAACAAGTTCGATGGACAAGTTTAACATGGTTTTTTTCAAAATTTTGACATCAATTCGGTTGAATTTGGTCTCCAATCTTTCAAGGGTTTATCTTTATTTATTTTACATGATATATTCAAAATTAAAAAGATTTTGACCGTGAATTCTTCATTTTTGATGAAAAAGTTAAGAAAAATAGAAGAATGGATATGAAATAGAATTGTTCTTGTCATGATACTATCAAATCAGGCTGTTCTAGCTCTGATACTACTTGTAGGACCGATCCTTGATGCTAAGGAACCTAAATTTGATATCTAACGTCCATAATAGCAGAAATATTACGTCGTGTTTACCAATAGACAAGAATTAATTAGTTAATCATCAGTTTTATTGATCAAACGTCAAGAGTACAAACTGACAGAGCTTCGCCTCCAAAATGCAAAAGTTACAAATGAATGAGGCAAGCTAGGTATTTATAGTTGCACAAGTCCGCTCATGGAGGATGTAAGTTCGCCCGAACTTGCCTTAGCAACCCAGGATTGTAGCTTGCTTCTCTCTTTCTTGATATAGAGCCTAGAATCTTTGTTTTCATTTGATTTTGAAGTTTCACCTTTTTCAAATATTGAATTTTCAAACTTTGATCCAGTTTTAGGTTTTAATTCTTCTTTAGATTCATAGTTTCTACTTGACACTGTATCAGAATTCACAATCTCTAGTTGTTTTTGCTTTTTATCTTTTGACAACGTTTTTCTTCGTGGAAACACAGGTTTTAGATTCAGACACTTGCGAGCAATATGACCAACAGTATTGCATTTAAAGCAAGTCCGATTATCAGAAACATGTCCACTAGTGGGTTTTACTCCACTTGTGGATTTGGTCTTAGCCTTGTCCCGAAGTTCATTCTCCTTTTTGAATTCTCATTCGATTTCTTACCAATAATACCTTCTTCTTAAACTATATTTGTCCCATATGTAAACTTCATGTGTTTACCTTTGTATTCATGAAATGGCGACTTCTGGTTCCTTCTCGGCTCATCTTCATTTTTCTCCAAACCCAATCCCGCTCTCCTGTTCTCAGGAAAATCACCACCAAACTTTCGATAATTGTTAGCATTCCATTTGGGTTTCGAGTAAAATCTTTTCTCGTTTTTCTCAAGATCATCTATGAAACTTCTACATGTTTGAAAAATCTATCAAGTTGATCCTCTTTCACGTTCCGAATCGAAAAACTATCATCGAAGTATAATCTATCAGATTCCTTAATCATGTACATGACAACATTAGGATCATCACTTAGATCATGTTCAGATGATGTATCGTCATCTTCAGATTGTGATTCCGAGTTGTTCGAACTTGATGTGGCGCTTTCAAAGCTGCCTTCATTAGAATCATTTCCAAACACATTTTTTACCACATCTTTTACAACCGCTTCATTTTCATCATTTGATTTCGTAAAGTCTACGTCAATGTTCTCAAGCAATTTATCTTTCATTTCTGATAAGAGTAAAAGATTAAATGCCTTTTCAATCTCATCATCTTTCTTGCAGGAGTAACTTGCAAGAAGTGGTGGAGGAACACTTCCGTATTCTTTACGGTTGGATTTATCACCGTTTTCTTCCTATTTAATCGTAGGTAAAATGTGATCAATGCAATAAGCGTTTGTAGTGTAACTTTTCAGCAATTGTCTTACCCTTTCTGTTTCTATCTTTATATCATGAAGCTCACGTTTTGTTTCGGCAATAGTATTAATGTACATGTTAATTGATTTTTGTTTTTCAATTACTGTAGCATTTAACATTTTTACATTAGCATTGAGTTCACCATTAGCTTTTTCGACATTTTTATATTTGCTTTATATTTTGTTATGAGCTTCTTTCATGGTTCTGTAATTATAACAAAAGTTTTCATTGTGTACAGTCAATTCTCTTATGACTTTGACTTTCTCAAGACATGGTTCACAAGGATTTACGCACTTTGTGCAAGGTTTTTCAACCTCCACAACTTTCACAACTTCCTTTTCAGACACACTTACCTTAATTTTTACCTTTTTTGCCTCTATTTTCAATGCATCTTGTTTTTGCATCTCAAGGTAAGCTATTTCTTCTTCCTCAGCTCTCTGCCGATAACCTTCCAGAATGGCATTTTCTAGAGCAGCATCAACATACGATGTCTCAGATTCATCCACTAACTCTGCTATCATAGCAACACTAGTTTTCTTTCCAATGTATCTATTCCAATCAAAACCATCTTCTTCATGAGTAACAACAAGAGCTTGTTCGGTTTTCTTTGCAGATTTATCTTCACTTCAACTTGTGTTCTCTTTGGATATGGCTTATATTGAAGAGCTTTCTTGTAATATGCATTGTTACTGCCAAAAGGATTTTGATTTCCACCTGCTTCTTGATTGTTGCATTCACGTTTGAAGTGTCCCTTTTGTCGACACCTGAAGCATGTGGCTTTAGACTTGTCGAATCCAAGCTTGTTGCTTGAATTGCCAATATCCCTTCCAGTGAGTGCCACAAACTTAGTAACGCTTCTCATGATAGATGCTAGACTCCATTTTATATCCTTCAGCTCCAACTCTTCTGCGTCCACCTGATCATAATCCTCGGCAGTCATTTCCGGATTTCCGATCTTTCTAGCAACAAGACTTTCATACGATTCAAGAACAGTAGCAAGAAGTGCTATGTGCTGTTTGGCCACTTTTTCAGGAAATACATTCCTCAAATCGACTGCTATGTTGCACTGGAAAACATTTGAATTAGAACTGGCTTGCCTTGTCTGATTTTGGAATGACGAGCTTGAACTAGCACTAGTATATCCAGCATATGGAGAACTTTGATTTGGAGAAGAATTTGTATTTGCACTAAATGCAGTTTGAATTTTCGGGCTTTGAATCGGAGTATCATGAACACCTCCTTTATAATAAACCCCGACATCTTGAATAACATTAGCATTCTTTGATTTTGCAATCTTCATCAATTACATTTCGTGACCTTCTAATTTGTCGATGAAGGCTGACAATTTGAAATGTCTCCAAGATGGACTGTTCTTTAGAAGCATCGGATACGTTGTCCATTCTCCCTCAGGAAGTGCATCGGCCAACTTCTCGATCTGTTATTCATTAGATCTTTTGATGTCATGTCTCCAAACCCAACCCCGCTCTCCTGTTCTCAGGAAATCACCACCAAACTTTCGATAATTGTTAGCATTCCATTTGGGTTTCGAGTAAAATCATTTCTCGTTTTTCTCAAGATCATCTATGAAACTTCTACAAGTTTGAAAAATCTATCAAGTTGATCCTCTTTCACGTTCCGAATCGGAAAACTATCATCGAAGTATAATCTATCAGATTCCTTAATCATGTACATGACAACATTAGGATCATCACTTAGATCATGTTCAGATGATGTATCGTCATCTTCAGATTGTGATTCCGAGTTGTTCGAACTTGATGTGGCGCTTTCAGAGCTGCCTTCATTAGAATCATTTCCTAACACATTTTTTACCACATCTTTTACAACCGCTTCATTTTCATCATTTGTTTTCGTAAAGTCTACGTCAATGTTCTCAAGCAATTTATCTTTCATTTCTGATAAGAGTAAAAGATTAAATGCCTTTTCAATCTCATCATCTTTCTTGCAGGAGTAACTTGCAGGAAGTGGTGGAGGAACACTTCCGTATTCTTTACGGTTGGATTTATCACCGTTTTCTTCCTATTTAATCGTAGGTAAAATGTGATCAATGCAATAAGCGTTTGTAGTGTAACTTTTCAGCAATTGTCTTACCCTTTCTGTTTCTATCTTTATATCATGAAGCTCACGTTTTGTTTCGGCAATAGTATTAATGTACATGTTAATTGATTTTTGTTTTTCAATTACTGTAGCATTTAACATTTTTACATTAGCGTTGAGTTCACGATTAGCTTTTTCGACATATTTATATTTGCTTTATATTTTGTTATGAGCTTCTTTCATGGTTCTGTAATCATAACGAAAATTTTCATTGTGTACAGTCAATTCTCTTATGACTTTGACTTTCTCAAGACATGGTTCACAAGGATTTGCGCACTTTCTGCAAGGTTTTTCAACCTCCACAACTTTCACAACTTCCTTTTCAGACACACTTACCTTAGTTTTTACCTTTTTTGCCTCTATTTTCAATGCATCTTGTTTTTGCATCTCAAGGTAAGCTATTTCTTCTTCCTCAGCTCTCTGCCTATAACCTTCCAGAATGGCATTTTCTAGAGCAGCAACAACATACGATGTCTCAGATTCATCCACTAACTCTGCTATCATAGCAACACTAGTTTTCTTTCCAATGTATCTATTCCAATCAAAACCATCTTCTTCATGAGTAACAACAAGAGCTTGTTCGGTTTTCTTTGCAAATTTATCTTCAACTTCAACTTGTGTTCTCTTTGGATATGGCTTATATTGAAGAGCTTTCTTGTAATACGCATTGTTACTTCCAAACGGATTTTGATTTCCACCTGCTTCTTGATTGTTGCATTCACGTTTGAAGTGTCCCTTTTGTCGACACCTGAAGCATATGGCTTTAGACTTGTCGAATCCAAGCTTGTTGCTTGAATTGCCAATATCCCTTCCAGTGAGTGCCACAAACTTAGTAACGCTTCTCATGATAGATTCTAGACTCCATTTTATATCCATCAGCTCCAACTCTTCTTCGTCCATCTGATCATAATCCTCGGCAGTCATTTCCGGATTTCCGATCTTTCTAGCAACAAGACTTTCATACGATTCAAGAACAGTAGCAAGAAGTGCTATGTGCTGTTTGGCCACTTTTTCAGGAAATACATTCTTCAAATCGACTGCTATGTTGCACTGGAAAACATTTGAATCAGAACTGGCTTGCCTTGTCTGATTTTGGAATGACGAGCTTGAACTAGCACTAGTATATCCAGCATATGGAGAACTTTGATTTGGAGAAGAATTTGTATTTGCACTAAATGCAGTTTGAATTTTCGGGCTTTGAATCGGAGTATCATGAACACCTCCTTTATAATAAACCCCGACATCTTGAATAACATTAGCATTCTTTGATTTTGCAATCTTCATCAATTACATTTCGTGACCTTCTAATTTGTCGATGAAGGCTGACAATTTGAAATGTCTCCAAGATGGACTGTTCTTTAGAAGCATCGGATATGTTGTCCATTCTCCCTCAGGAAGTGCATCGGCCAACTTCTCGATCTGTTATTCATTAGATCTTTTGATGTCATGTCTCCAAACCCAACCCCGCTCTCCTGTTCTCAGGAAATCACCACCAAACTTTCGATAATTGTTAGCATTCCATTTGGGTTTCGAGTAAAATCATTTCTCGTTTTTCTCAAGATCATCTATGAAACTTCTACAAGTTTGAAAAATCTATCAAGTTGATCCTCTTTCACGTTCCGAATCGGAAAACTATCATCGAAGTATAATCTATCAGATTCCTTAATCATGTACATGACAACATTAGGATCATCACTTAGATCATGTTCAGATGATGTATCGTCATCTTCAGATTGTGATTCCGAGTTGTTCGAACTTGATGTGGCGCTTTCAGAGCTGCCTTCATTAGAATCATTTCCTAACACATTTTTTACCACATCTTTTACAACCGCTTCATTTTCATCATTTGTTTTCGTAAAGTCTACGTCAATGTTCTCAAGCAATTTATCTTTCATTTCTGATAAGAGTAAAAGATTAAATGCCTTTTCAATCTCATCATCTTTCTTGCAGGAGTAACTTGCAGGAAGTGGTGGAGGAACACTTCCGTATTTTTTACGGTTGGATTTATCACCGTTTTCTTCCTATTTAATCGTAGGTAAAATGTGATCAATGCAATAAGCGTTTGTAGTGTAACTTTTCAGCAATTGTCTTACCCTTTCTGTTTCTATCTTTATATCATGAAGCTCACGTTTTGTTTCGGCAATAGTATTAATGTACATGTTAATTGATTTTTGTTTTTCAATTACTGTAGTAGTTAACATTTTTACATTAGCGTTGAGTTCACGATTAGCTTTTTCGACATATTTATATTTGCTTTATATTTTGTTATGAGCTTCTTTCATGGTTCTGTAATCATAATGAAAATTTTCATTGTGTACAGTCAATTCTCTTATGACTTTGACTTTCTCAAGACATGGTTCACAAGGATTTGCGCACTTTCTGCAAGGTTTTTCAACCTCCACAACTTTCACAACTTCCTTTTCAGACACACTTACCTTAGTTTTTACCTTTTTTGCCTCTATTTTCAATGCATCTTGTTTTTGCATCTCAAGGTAAGCTATTTCTTCTTCCTCAGCTCTCTGCCTATAACCTTCCAGAATGGCATTTTCTAGAGCAGCAACAACATACGATGTCTCAGATTCATCCACTAACTCTGCTATCATAGCAACACTAGTTTTCTCTCCAATGTATCTATTCCAATCAAAACCATCTTCTTCATGAGTAACAACAAGAGCTTGTTCGGTTTTCTTTGCAAATTTATCTTCAACTTCAACTTGTGTTCTCTTTGGATATGGCTTATATTGAAGAGCTTTCTTGTAATACGCATTGTTACTGCCAAAAGGATTTTGATTTCCACCTGCTTCTTGATTGTTGCATTCACGTTTGAAGTGTCCCTTTTGTCGACACCTGAAGCATATGGCTTTAGACTTGTCGAATCCAAGCTTGTTGCTTGAATTGCCAATATCCCTTCCAGTGAGTGCCACAAACTTAGTAACGCTTCTCATGATAGATTCTAGACTCCATTTTATATCCATCAGCTCCAACTCTTCTTCGTCCATCTGATCATAATCCTCGGCAGTCATTTCCGGATTTCCGATCTTTCTAGCAACAAGACTTTCATACGATTCAAGAACAGTAGCAAGAAGTGCTATGTGCTGTTTGGCCACTTTTTCAGGAAATACATTCTTCAAATCGACTGCTATGTTGCACTGGAAAACATTTGAATCAGAACTGGCTTGCCTTGTCTGATTTTGGAATGACGAGCTTGAACTAGCACTAGTATATCCAGCATATGGAGAACTTTGATTTGGAGAAGAATTTGTATTTGCACTAAATGCAGTTTGAATTTTCGGGCTTTGAATCGGAGTATCATGAACACCTCCTTTATAATAAATGTCACACCCTCAATTTCCACTTGCGGAGTTTTACCGCGAGGCGTGTGAACAAACCAGAATCTAAAACACTAGTACGTCGAACGACTGTATATGATTTGATAATACGTTTTCCAAAATCACTTGTTGTAGATTTTATATTACCAATATTTAGCAGAAGCATCAGTTTTTAAAGTTTGAGCGGAAGCATAGATAAGTAGTGAAGCGGGCGCCAACACAAACGCCAAAACAAATGAAAATCCCAAAACAATATTAATAAATAAGACTCGATAAAAAATGTCTTGTTCAATGCATGTGCGTGCACCTAGAGCTCCTAGCGTCCTGAGAAACATGTAAAGAAACAAGTGTCAACATTAAAGATGAGTGAGTTCACAGGTTTTCATAAATTCGTTTGTTCGGTTATAGTTTGTTTACTCCGTTATCCCTAACCCGGGACAACATATTGGTTCCATTATTCCAACCCGGAATAATATGTTGTTGCTTCCAATATTCCAACCCGGAATATTAAGTTGTTGTTTCCAATATTCCAAACCCGGAATATTAAGTTGTTGTTTCCAATATTCCAAACCCGGAATATTAAGTTGTTTCCATTATCCCCAACCCGGGATAATATCGTAGTTTCGTAATTAAGTTCAATGTTAATATATATAGGTAGCTAGCCTAAAGTCATGTCACGTAAGTGTTCGCGATCGAAGCTGACTGTTGTGCCTCCGTTTTGCCAGGCCTATCACATGACCATGGCGATGTTAGGCCAATTATTCACCCGTTGACCATACCAGGTCGGCTAGCGCGACTAGCTCGGATGGGGCTCGTCGGGCCCAGTAGTACTACTTATAATTCCCCCGCTATTAAACCCAAATACTAACGATCCGAGAGATTGTCGAGGACTTAAGTGATAAAGCTGCTTAGTGACCATAACATTACATTAACATTAACTTAGTTATCGATTAGTTATGTGACGTTAAATTCGTATAACGTAAAGAGATTGAGATTGAGAGCGTATACATGTTTCTCCCCCTGTTGTTTAAAACCGGATAAAGTTAGGGGCCGTGAACTCACCTTTATTTGCTCGGTTAGTGTAGCAAAGAAGTTATAAGAGATGGGACTGCTAGTTGCATCCTAACAAACCAATTAATTCCAAGTTAGTGTGTGAACACACCAATACAAATTCCACACGTAATTTACACACAAAGTGATACACACAAACAACATATCTAACACTCAAACATGCATGCAGGTATCCTCATGTGCTCCTAGTGATTAAAACAACTTATCATAACCATAAACCAATTCATGCCACAATTTGGTGCACACAATCACAAGTTCTCAAATTCCAGTTTAGCACTCATAATTCAACTGTTTTCTAGGATTTTTATAAAATAGTTCTAACATTCCAAAAATTCCAATATTTTTACAGTAGGTGACATCTATACCATAGAAATTTATATAATTTTCCCAAGTCCTAAACCTTTACCAATTAACCATAAATATTAATATACTAGGCTGCAGTCAGATTTACCGTTTTCTGACTGCAGTCCACGGAAGAATTTATTTAAAAATCACTGATCGTCCAATTAACAAAATTCCAGTTGGAGTTGCCCGGAAATTTCCATACCTAGTGGCTGTACAAAAATCATGACTCAACTCCCTACTGATTTTAAAATCCAACTCGATAAACAACTAACAAAAATTCAGGATTTTCACAGCTTTAGTTACTGAACTTATTTGGCCCTTTAAAAATATCAAACGACTTCAGAAAATTATGAATCTAGCGCCATTAGATTCCTTATTCAATTCTCTACGTTCTAGACATCAGAAAATCCGTTTTTCGACAACTAACGACCGAGTTACAGCCAGATGAAGTCGGCTGTAACTATTATTCAGCAGACTGTTTTCAGCATATCTTTATCATAAACTCGTATAACCCGTTCTTGCGATTAACCTAGGCGATCTAGAACTGATTTCTAATCATAGATTAATACTAACAACCTATCCATGCAAACCCTACTCAATAACTTTAGTCTTTATAACCAAATCGCAGCCTATACATTCAACTTTCAAACAACATTCAATCTAGTATAAACAATCCGAAACAATGCAATCATCCAATGTAAACATCATTAACAAATCGGCTAGCCTACTTCTCGTTCAATCATACTTGGCAACTTATATGTTCCGAAAACAACCATACTTGTAATTATGATACATCAGCCGATTAAAACATGTATAATCCGAAAACAACACAATCAAAACACATGTATTCCGAAGCAAACTAATCAATTAATCATTCAAGCATATATACGTCCGAACATGATCTCGTAATCAAAGATAAATCCTAACCTTAAGTGACAAGGTAAGTGGCCGGACTTGGATGTGAATGGATTTGACTTGAAGGTAAATCGCGACCGAGAAGGGGCTTGTTTGCGACCGTGAAGAAGAGTGGGGAGCGGCTGTTTTGGGACTGATATGATGAAGAAAAGCTGCCGTCGGCTATTTGCTTATTAGGGTTTTGTAGAATCGTGAAGGATACATGCATGTGAATCGTATATATAGGCGCAAAAGGGAATGGTGGTTACGGTTTGGGTAGGCATTTGTGGCCGATGATACTTGGATTGCTTTGGTTTGGGTTTGGGCTTGATCTCGCGGCCAACTAGTTTTAGGTTTGCTACGGATTTGGGTTTGATCTTGGCCGAATTAGTTTTAGGTTTTGATCTCGCGGCCAAATAGTTTTAGGTTTGCTAACTTGGTTAGTTCCTAGAGTTACAATGAATCAAAGCTGGTTCGTGTCGCAGTTCGGTTCAGTTCGTGTACATATCTACCCTACTTACTCTATAACTAAAACAATCACACCACACACATCACGTATTCATTTAACTCGTGCACGTTTAATACTTAGCATATACATTATTCGACAAGTGTCACGTGTAAGTTATCCGAAAAACCCGGGATATCACAATAAACACCGACATCTTGAACAACATTAGCATTCTTTGATTTTGCAATCTTCATCAATTACATTTCGTGACCTTCTAATTTGTCGATGAAGGCTGACAATTTGAAATGTCTCCAAGATGGACTGTTCTTTAGAAGCATCGGATACGTTGTCCATTCTCCCTCAGGAAGTGCATCGGCCATCTTCTCGATCTGTTATTCATTAGATCTTTTGATGTCATGTCTCCAAACCCAACCCCGCTCTCCTGTTCTCAGGAAAATCACCACCAAACTTTCGATAATTGTTAGCATTCCATTTGGGTTTCGAGTAAAATCATTTCTCGTTTTTCTCAAGATCATCTATGAAACTTCTACAAGTTTGAAAAATCTATCAAGTTGATCCTCTTTCACGTTCCGAATCGGAAAACTATCATCGAAGTATAATCTATCAGATTCCTTAATCATGTACATGACAACATTAGGATCATCACTTAGATCATGTTCAAATGATGTATCGTCATCTTCAGATTGTGATTCCGAGTTGTTCGAACTTGATGTGGCGCTTTCAGAGCTGCCTTCATTAGAATCATTTCCTAACACATTTTTTACCACATCTTTTACAACCGCTTCATTTTCATCATTTGATTTCGTAAAGTCTACGTCAATGTTCTCAAGCAATTTATCTTTCATTTCTGATAAGAGTAAAAGATTAAATGCCTTTTCAATCTCATCATCTTTCTTGCAGGAGTAACTTGCAAGAAGTGGTGGAGGAACACTTCCGTATTCTTTACGGTTAGATTTATCACCGTTTTCTTCCTATTTAATCGTAGGTAAAATGTGATCAATTCAATAAGCGTTTGTAGTGTAACTTTTCAGCAATTGTCTTACCCTTTCTGTTTCTATCTTTATATCATGAAGCTCACGTTTTGTTTCGGCAATAGTATTAATGTACATGTTAATTGATTTTTGTTTTTCAATTACTGTAACATTTAACATTTTTACATTAGCATTGAGTTCACGATTAGCTTTTTCGACATTTTTATATTTGCTTTATATTTTGTTATGAGCTTCTTTCATGGTTCTGTAATCATAACGAAAGTTTTCATTGTGTACAGTCAATTCTCTTATGACTTTGACTTTCTCAAGACATGGTTCACAACGATTTGCACACTTTGTGCAAGGTTTTTCAACCTCCACAACTTTCACAACTTCCTTTTCAGACACACTTACCTTAGTTTTTACCTTTTTTGCCTCTATTTTCAATGCATCTTGTTTTTGCATCTCAAGGTAAGCTATTTCTTCTTCCTCATCTCTCTGCCTATAACCTTCCAGAATGGCATTTTCTAGAGCAGCATTAACATACGATGTCTCAGATTCATCCACTAACTCTACTATCATAGCAACACTAGTTTTCTTTCCAATGTATCTATTCCAATCAAAACCATCTTCTTCATGAGTAACAACAAGAGCTTGTTCGGTTTTCTTTGCAGATTTATCTTCAACTTCAACTTGTGTTCTCTTTGGATATGGCTTATATTGAAGAGCTTTCTTGTAATACGCATTGTTACTGCCAAAAGGATTTTGATTTCCACCTGCTTCTTGATTGTTGCATTCACGTTTGAAGTGTCCCTTTTGTCGACACCTGAAGCATGTGGCTTTAGACTTGTCGAATCCAAGCTTGTTGCTTGAATTGCCAATATCCCTTCCAGTGAGTGCCACAAACTTAGTAACGCTTCTCATGATAGATGCTAGACTCCATTTTATATCCATCAGCTCCAACTCTTCTTCGTCCACCTGATCATAATCCTCGGCGGTCATTTCCGGATTTTCGATCTTTCTAGCAACAAGACTTTCATACGATTCAAGAACAGTAGCAAGAAGTGCTATGTGCTGTTTGGCCACTTTTTCAGGAAATACATTCTTCAAATCGACTGCTATGTTGCACTGGAAAACATTTGAATCAGAACTGGCTTGCCTTGTCTGATTTTGGAATGACGAGTTTGAACTAGCACTAGTATATCCAGCATATGGAGAACTTTGATTTGGAGAAGAATTTGTATTTGCACTAAATGCAGTTTGAATTTTCGGGCTTTGAATCGGAGTATCATGAACACCTCCTTTATAATAAACACCGACATCTTGAATAACATTAGCATTCTTTGATTTTGCAATCTTCATCAATTACATTTCGTGACCTTCTAATTTGTCGATGAAGGCTGACAATTTGAAATGTCTCCAAGATGGACTGTTCTTTAGAAGCCTCGGATACGTTGTCCATTCTCCCTCAGGAAGTGCATCGGCCAACTTCTCGATCTGTTATTCATTAGATCTTTTGATGTCATGTCTCCGCATCTGGACCATGAGGTGACAATATCTATCGATCATCTGCTTCATAGTCTCACCTTTGATCATTTTAAAGATCTCGAACTCTTTCTTGATCAAGGCCTTTTTGCTTTTGATCATTTCATCACTTCCTTTGAATTTGTCGCAAAGAGCGTGCCATAATTCTTGTGATGTTTCATATTCTGGCAATAATATCAAGATATCTTCCTTTACAAATTGTTGTATCAAGCTAATCATTTTCTTCTCAGCGACATAATTTTCTTTGTCAGTCGATGAGAACTTGTTCAACGGAAGATCTTGATCACGCTCATCCTTTGGCCATTTGTAGCCATCCTCAACTGCAACCCAGCTGTTGAATTGATTCACTTGTATCCAATTCACAAACTTTTACTTCCACCCTTGAAACTCGTCCATACGCATTAGCTTTGGCGGTTTCGACGTAGTACCCATTTCGTTGTCGATATTTATCTGATTCGTGGCAATAGTATTAGCATTTGATGAAGAAGCCATCTGTGAAACAAATAAGTTTTGGAAATCTTCCATTTTGTCAATCTGAAGACTTATCTGAGAATACGATCAAAAACACTCGAAAATTGATTAGTAAGAAACAAGTTCGGTCGAACTTGTTTGAAAATCAGATTTTGATTTCACTTTTTCACAAGTTCGGTCGAACTTAGATAAAGATTTCAAATTTTATCACCAGCACCTCAAGTTCGGTCGTACTTGATATTTAATGAAGAATTTCAGATTTTAATCTCAAGTTCGATCGATCTTATGTCTTTTGTTTTGAAAAATATCCTGAGCCACTTCGAGCGAACTTACAATTAGTTTTTGAAGAAAAAATTCGCAAGTTCGGTCGAACTTGAAACCAACTTTAATAATTTTCCTTAAGTTCGAGCGAACTTGAAGAAAAACAATGAAATTTATGCAAGTTCGGTCGGACTTATCAAAGATTTCTCCCAAAAATCCTCAAGTTCGGTCGAACTCGAGAGAAAATCACTTAAAAAGTTAGTTTCTAAGTCAAGTTCGGTCGAACTTGGCTTCTAAGTTCGATGGAAATGAGTTTTGAAAACATGTTTTTTTCAACTTTTTGATATCAATTCGATTGAATTTGATGTCCAAACTCTCAGGGGTTTATCACAACTGTATTTTACGTGACATATTTAATTTTTAGCTAATTTATACATGAAATCTTCAAATATGTGAAAATGTTAAGAAAAATGATAGAATGGAGATGAAATAGAGAAATTCTTGTCTTGATTCCAGCAAATTTAGGTATCCAGGCTCTGATACCACTTGTATGAACGTCCACGAATAGCACGGGAACCTAAATTTGTTATCTATTGTCCAATTAGGCGGAAACTAATGACAAGTTAACCAAATAACAAGAATTATTCATTTAAATGTTGTTTTCATTGATCTAAAGTTCAATACATTCGAGAACCGGATCTGACAAAGCTTCGCCGTCTCTGTGCCAAAATCTCTCCACGTTACAAATGAACTAACCAAGGCACCTATTTATAGTTGCACAAGTTCGCTGGTTGGAGGATGAAGTTCGGGCGAACTTGACTTAGTCAAGTTTGGCCGAACTTGACATTTCAACATCAATGTCAAGCGAACTTGGCTCCTAACTCACTTAAATACGCCTCGTTTCTAACATATTAATCCCTATTAACTCAGACTCGATACATAATGACGTAGGCAACAAACATATGCACCAACACATAAACCAATCGCCCATTGTTCGTGTCATAAACCAATTGTTCATCGTCCATGTAAACAAATCGTCCTTGTTTTAATTGTGAAAACTTTTGTTCGTTTTGGTGAATACATTCAAACCTGTGTTGACTCGTCTATCCAAAGGGTATCTTTAAATTGCAATAACAAACCACCAAAGGGTTTGTTAAAGTAACAGTTTCGGTCGTTCCCCAAACTTCCCCACAAAAACCGGGAACCTTGTTGCCAGTCCTATGGTACCATAACTTACTATTGGTCGGCTTGATCAATGTTAATGAATGTCATTCGTGTCATGTATACAACGCACCAACAAGTTCGTTCACATTATTGAAATCGTCGTGTTTATAAAAACCATAGCATTTGTAATTTGAAAACTTGAAAACAATTTAACACATATGAATCACCCCAAAATATTTGACAAAAAAAACATAAAAGAGGGGAGCTATGTGCTCACTTGGGATTGCAAAGTAACCTTGAATTAAAAGATCAAACAAGCTCAAAAGTCCGGGAAATCACATGTGTCCTAAAGTCGGATAACTATGTAGGTATCGGGACTTTAATCGGCGGATTGGATAGAATGAGGTCTTGTAAACCAAATGAGTGTTGGTACTCATATGAAATTGTTTAAAAAAGTTTACATTCTAATTTGAAAAGGATTCTTAAGTGCTTTTGACCCGTTATGAGTCATTAAGGTAGTTTATGCTACTTTAACGGATCATTTACGTAAATACGTGTTCGGATGGTTAGATATGTGTTATGATAAGTCTAATATGCCTAAATAAGTTTAATATAGTTACAACATCAGTTTATATGTCAAAACATTTGTCACATATGCTTAGAGTTGATTTATACGCAAAACGGCCGTTTTGGTCATTTATAAAGGCATAAATAGCGATTTAACGTAATACTAACCAAACGACTATGGTCACAAATATATGTTTGGTCAGATCCTAAGATTGACCAAAAGGGTGGGATTCGAATGTCAAAGCGGTGGTAAAGACTGCTCGACTTACGATCCTAAACAAGCACTAAACTAAAAGTGATGAGTTAAACATGTTAAAACATGTTTAACTAAGTTAGAAAACTGATTTGATATCAAAACAAAGTGTTTTCATACCTAAAAATGTTTCCGTCGTAAGATGCACATAATGTGCACTTTTGACCGAAACTTTGACTCATCACTTTGACTAGTAAACGCGGTAATCGATAGGCATGATCGCTAAGGGTCATAACCATCGTGATTACGATCACGTTGCAAAGTTCAATTGAGCTTTGACTTTGACCAAAATGGTCAGAACCGAAAGTCAAACAGAAAGTCAACTGTTTAACTTTTGGCTTAAAATAGCCAAAAGAATTAAACAACACTAGGATAGAGCACTTACTTGTGTTAGAGAACACTTTAAGAGCTCAAGTAAGAGGCCTCCAAAAGATGGAAGCAAGCTCCAAGAGAGTTGGAGAAAGAAGTGAGAAATGAGCAAGTTGAAATGAAGATTTTGGTTACTATTTATAGGTGTTGGAGATGAATTTGATGTTCACAAGTGTCATGGATCAGTTTAGGATCATTACACATGTCCATAAACGTGTCAAAATCGTGCTAGAACTTGGAGAACATAAATTCTTTGGCTACAAGGCGGTAAAACATCTGTCTACCATTTTCCGCTGTCACTGGGCATCCTGGGATTCTGGGTGAGTCTCTCGCGTGGCGCCTGGGATTCCAAAGTTTCAAAATTGGCAGAACAGGTCCATGAAGCACATTTAAGGGGTTTTTGACGTGTTTAACCCCCGTTAACCCAAAATTCAGGCTTTACAAGGATGCTAAAGCATACGGGACATGAAATATGCATGGAAATATCGTGGATGTCGGCTCGTTAGGTCGTACGGTCGCGGTTTTTGTTAATTACGACGGAAATCGTAACGAACGTGCAAATGACCGTAAATGCGTAACGAATGATATTTTTGCATTACTAGATTTTAACGATTACAAAAATTTTTGGATGTGCGTACATGTTTCGGATTAAGAAATACACGCAACGGCATAGTTTCGCAGAATTTGCAAAATAACCCCTGAGCTTGAATAGGCGTGTTTTTGCCATACCGAAGCCCTCAAAACTTATTTCTAAGTTATATAAAGGGTATTTAGGGTATGTTTAGCTTATGTCGTTGTCCCAGAGTGTACGTCACATTAAACTGATTACGTTTGCATAATAGTTTGCAGTTTCAATTCTAGAAGTTGTTAAAGAGTTCGGAATCGTGCAAGAATTGAATACGTGCCAATGTTAATGAATATGAACTTGTTTTGAATTTTTACAATGATTAAAATTTCACAAATGTTACAGAACTCTTGGGAACTCACTAGCAGATGAAATAGAACAGATGAAGGAGTAGAAGCTAGGCAAAGAGTTGCAAAGAAAGAACAAGCTTCCAAGGCTATATCTAATGCTGAAGGCAAGGGGAAGAAGAAAATAGAAGGTTTATTTGTTGAGAAATAGTCAGAGCCAGAGGTTGTTGCTTCGATAGATCCTATGATAGAACAATCTACGTGGAAGCTGAATCCGTGCCAGTATGTCTTCAGATGGTTGTATACAAGCCTCCTCCTCCAAGGTTTGTCATGGTAGGGTTTCCACGAGAAGTTGAGATTGATTATTCAGGGTTTCCTGAAAAGCATCGCAAGTTCATGGAGAGGAAGTGAGAAAAGAAGCGTCAGATGGATCGAGAGATTGATGAAGAGGTTGACTACTACTTTAAAGATGTATGAATGCTTAGGATCAGACCCAACTTGTGAGCTTACGGTCAGACTTGCTCAGCTAACAGACACGGAATTCACTGTTAGTTGATTGAACAAACAAAGACCAAGCGATGATTACTGTTTAACCGTCTGTTATATTGATTAACGTTCAAACGATTACAGACTCGAGCAGGGCTTCGCCTCTGATCTCCAAAAACAGCATGCTGGACAAACATTCTAAGTCACCTTTTTATAGGCATGACATGACAGCACCTAGAGACTCAATTCACCAGATTTTCGTACGAAAATCCTTATGAATTTTCGCGCAAAAATTCTCGTGATTATACAAAACTGTCAATCTAAAATATTTGACACTGCGAAACCCTATCTGTACAATAGACTCGTCCTAGACGTAGGCAATAGACATATGTGCACCAACAGACTCCCCCTTGGATGTTTCCGCAGTCTTGGACAGTCTTCAAAACTTCTTTGCAAAACTTCTACTAGATTTAACTTGATTATCCGAAAAATCACTTACGTGGCCTTCGACGCTCCTCTGAAGCAATGGGCGTCTGATCTGTAGGATGGGGTCGGTTGTACGTGTTCCCGAACTTGAATCTTTCTCTATCTTTTCTCTCCCCTTCCCTTCTTTTTTCAGAATCTGTGCTTGATGATGTCCCATCATCATCGCCACCACCTGCCTCGATTTCCACACCGACCATTCTTTCTATATCAGCAGTGGCTTCTTCCAAAGTTTCTTCAACATGAACTGGTTCTGTCATTTGTATTGTTTCTACAACATTCACTTGCTCAACATTTCGGTTCATCAATCAATCCTATACTAACACTACCTTGTTTCTTCTGACACTTTGGGGCTGAAGGTGAGGTTTCAGATGCTTTCTTTCTTTTTGTAACAGAAGAAGTAAATCCTGCTTTCTTTCTACCATAATGACCCTTCTCTCCTTCACCTTTCACATACCGAATACTTCGTTTTTCAATGAAGTCCTCCATCATTTCTGCTTCATCAGCTTCATCACCACTGCCCGCATTCCTCCATTTGCCATCTGGCAGGGCAACATAATCAGCCTTCACAAACGTTCCGAAGATAGGCTTAAACGATGGAGCCTTTCCCCCCTTACGGTAGTTGCTGATGTTGTGGAGGTCAAAGGGAGACATATGCGCTAACACCAGAACATCATCCTTCTTTTTCTCGAGATTTGGATGTAAATGGTCAAGAATCAGCTAAACAAATCGTGGGTACTGCAAAATCGACCTTTACCCAAATTCATCACCATCTGATCAAATATCATCTTATTGAAGTTGTAAGGCTTGTTCAAAATCACCGCTACCATCATACACATGTGATAATCAACCAAATCATCCCAACCTCCTTTCATGTGGCTTAATGAGCGTGTAATGCAGTGGGAAAGAAACTCTAGTTCAGACCCACCTTGTTGATCTTGTATGGAGCCGAATTCACATAACCATTGTAGCCCATTCGGAAAAACAGCCTGGGATTCCAAAGTTTCAAAATTGGTAGAACAGGTCCCTGAAGCACATTTAAGGTGTTTTTGACGCGTTTAACCCCCGTTAACCCAAAATTCAGGCTTTACAAGGATGTTAAAGTATAGGGGACATGAAATGTTTTTGGTTGATTCAGCCTTTTCTTTTGATTTTACTGGGACAATGGTTGATTTTGGGCTCACAGAAGATGTTTTTGGTTTGACGACCCAGGTTTGTGCCTTTGAAAATGCCTTTTTGATGTAAAGTTTGGATTCTTTCTTTTCATTTTTCGTTGATGTTTCCCCAACTTCAAATTTAGAAATGATTTCAGTTGATGATTTCACATTAGAACTGGAATCTTCTTTCCTTTTTAGAATCTTTGTTGGCACAAACTCTGGAACCTTTTTCTTTTCATCAACTGTGAACCTTCTTTGGTCATGAACAGGTTTTGGACGATTTTGAGAACATTGTCTGGCAATATGCCTGACTTTGTTACATCTGTAACAAGTTCTGTTGTCGTTTCCGACTGTGTGTTCCAAACTCTGTTCACGAAGCTCTTATTCTTTCTTAAGTTCTTCGTTGGTTTGTTTGTTAATGACTTTTTTTCATCAACAGTATTTGTTCCAAAAACAAACTCAACTTTTTTTTGTGAAACGGGTCTTCGTGATTTGTTATTTCGTTTCTTCTCATACCCTAGCCCATCCCTTTGTTTTCATGATAACTTCTACCTCTTGGATGAATGTTTTTGTTAGATTTCTTTGGCTTTGAGTAAAAACCAGCAACATTCTTCTCAAGTTCAGATGTTTCAACTTCAATGAGTTTAAAGAATTCATCGACGCGGTCAAAGTTTACATTCTGGACTGGAAATTCTTCATCAGTATATAGTTTATCTGATCCTTTCAGTTTGTAGATGACTACATTAGGATCAACATTTAAACTATTATCTGAAGTTGTGATAAAATTCTCATGAAAACTTTTTTCACTTCCAGAAGGTGAACTTGACTTTGATATCTCATTGTTTGACTCAGCTCTATCGTAAATTATGTTGTCAGACTCATTTTCGAAAACATTTTCAAACACTTTGTTTACCACCTCGGATTCACATTCCTTTTCTGTTTTGGAATAAGTTACGTCAAGATTTTCCGGCAGCTTGTTATTCTTTTCAGTGAGAAGATTTAGATTCAGCGCCTTATCCACTCTGTCAGGATGTTTCTTAGCATAGCTATTCCACATAGGAGGTCAAACATGATCATAACATTTTCCAAGACTTTTATCATTTTTCTTACCCCGTTGCTGCTTTCTGGTTTTGGTAGAATGTGATCAAGGACATATATGCTGGTAGAGTAACTGATTAACAATTTGTTAACCCTTTCTGTTTCAATTCTAGTTTTCTCCAGCTCATTTTTTAGCTCAACAATTGTGTTAATATGCATAATGGCCATTTGTTTGTCCATCAAAGTTGCTGTCGAATGGTCCTGCTGAGTTTATCATATGATTCTTTTACGGTGTTGTAATCATATGACATCTTATCATTGTATATTTTAAGTTCTTTAAAAGCTTTCTCTTTTTTCAGCACATTGCTCACATGTTTCTACACATTTTAAGCATGGGCTGACCAATGCGACAGTTTGAGCTTTGATTGTTTCTTTAGTTGTTTCAACTTTTTATACATGTTTTTCCACACTGACTACCTCGTTTGTATTGGCCATGAGTGCTTTGTTGGCAATATCGGTTAAGCTCTCCAGTGTTACAGGCTTGGTTACATCAATCACCTCCATACACTCAGAGTCTCCTTAGGACTCTCCTCTTTTTGACCAGAATGAAAGCTACCTGCAAAAGTTTTAAAAATTGTGTCAAATAAACAGGGATTAGGGGTACCTCTGATACAATCTTCTTCTTCCGTTGAGGATCTGAAGTAGTCTGTCAGAACCTGTTCCATTTCTTCTTCTGTAACTTCTTTAGAAGATTCCGGTTCTTCTATGATTTCCGCAACAAGAGCAAGACTTTCATTTTTGGAAATGAAATTGTTCCAGTTGAACCCCTCATCTTCCTATGTGACCACACAAGTGTTGTCTTTTGAGTTTGAAGGTCCATCCTCGATCTGCACCATTCGTTTCTCTGGCTGTGGACGATGATAAATCGTCTTTTTGTAATAATCATCTCCAAACGGATTATGATTGCCCTTTGTTTCTCGGTTTGGACATTCACGTTTGAAGTGTCCTTTCTCCCTACATTTGAAGCAAGTGACTTTGGATTTATCGAATCCTAATTTTCCGTCAAGGCCTGTTAAATCCTCTCTTCCTGTAATTTCCATGAACCGTTGTGCTCTTTGAACCACCGATGCCATGCGCCACATATGTCAATCAATTCCATTTCTTCAGGATCGATTTGGTCGTAATCTTCTTTGGTCATTTCCGGATTTCCGATTCTTCCAGCTACAAGACTTTCGTAGGATTCTAGAACTGCTGATAGTAGCACCATGTGTTTCTTAGCTGTCTGTTCATTGAAGTCTTGAGCGTTTTGGAGATGCATTGTGATGTTGCATTGCAAGATTCTCTGGTTAGAATTGGATTGACTTTGCTGCTTGCTAGGTGGTTGACTTGAGCTCTGAGATGATTGTTGTCCTTGGTGATTGTTTGGATCGAAGGAAGCAAACGTTTGGAATCCACTGGATTGGTTGGAGGCTGGACTAGCATTTGAGTTAGCATTGTAGGCTGTTTGGATTTTGGGACTTTGAACATGAGTATTTGGGTTTCCTTTGTAGTATAAGCTCACATCCAGTTGCGAGTTCGTTTTCTCGCCTTTTGCCATTTTCTGCATCTCTAGTTCCTGCCCTTCCAATTTTTCTATGAATCTTGGCAAACTGAGGCTGTCATATTCAGCTCCATTCTTCAGGATTGTTAGATATGTTGCCCAATCTCCCTCAGGCAAAGAATCTGCCAGTTTGTCGACTAGCTCTTTATTCGTTTTGACAATTCCCATACCCTTCATCTGTACTACCAAGTGGCAATACCTTTCTATGAGTTGCTTCATATTCTCGCCTGGAAGAACATTGAACACTTCAAATTCTTTGTTCAGTAAAGCCTTCTTTCCTTTTCTGACATTAGTATTCCCTTGAGCCCTTAGTCGTAAGGCGAGCCACAATGACTGTGTGTCGTCATCATGTTGCAGGAGAACTAAGATCTCTTCTTTTATGGCCTGCTGAAGAAGATTCATCATCTTCTTCTCAATAACGTATTTTTCTCGTTCTTCTTCAGACAGACGAGCCAATGTATTCTCAATGTCAAGTTCATTTAGTGGTGCTTGATACTTGTTTTCAAGTGCGAACCAAACTTTTAAATTTGCTGCTTGAAGCCAGTTCTTGAACGTTCACTCTAACTCTCATAGTCTTTGATGTTCATGAGTTTTGGAGGCTTCGTAGTGGTTCCCATTTCATTTTCAAGATTCATGTTCTGAGCTGCTATCGAAGCTGTAACTGCTTGTGTGGCAAACGCGTTATGAAATTCCTCTTCACCTGACATCTTGACAAAAAACTTATAACGGAAAACAAATTAAAACTGGTTAACTTGAAACTGACTGAAAGTTAGGTTGAAACAGAAATTTTCGTACAAATCAAAGCCTGGATTTTCGTGCGAAACCTTAATTTGGTGCGAAAATTTAATTCTTTGATAGTTCAAAATTTTCAGATGTTAGGACCTAGATTTTCATACGAAATCTAGTATTTCGTGCGAAAATTCTTGTCTTCTTCGAACACTTGTTCACAATTCACGTTTTTGATGATTTCAAGTATGATTTTGATGGATTTTAGGTTTGTATGTATCAGTGAACTGTTTAGAGTTGAATTTAACACGTTACACTAATAACCTAGTCCATATTGTCCATGAAATCCTTCAAATCTAGAATAAGTTCCAAGAAAGAGTAGAAAAAGAGTTTCCAATGGATGAATCTTGAACTTTGAAGGTTGAATCCAGCTGAAACTTGGTTGTTTTGTTCACAAATCAAACCTCAAGGCTCTGATACCACTTATGAATGCTTAGGATCGGACCCAACTTGTGAGCTTCCGGTCAAACTTGCTTAGCTAACAGAGGCGGAATTCATTGTTAGCTGATTGAACAAACAAAGACCAAGCGATGATTACTATTTAACCATCTGTTATATTGATTAAAGTTCAGACAATTACAGACTCGAGCAGGGCTTCGCCTCTGATCTCCAAAAACAGCATGCTAGACAAACATCCTAAGTCACCTATTTATAGTCATGACATGACAGCACCTAGAGACTCAAGTCACCAGATTTTCGTACGAAATTTTCTTATGAAATTTTAATACGAAAATCCTTATGAATTTTCAAGCGAAAATTCTCCTGATTTTACAAAACTTTCAAACTAAAATATTTGACACTACGAAACCCTATCTGTACAATGGACTCGTCCAAGACGTAGGCAATAGACATATGTGCACTAACAAGATGGATTAGAATTGGGTAGTGGTGTTAGTGGTAGGAAGGATAATGAGGATGTTGGTGGCTCTAGGATTAATGTATTTGATGATGTTATTAATGGAAATCTAGATATTTCTGTGTACTTGATCGACTCTGCTAACCAACATTTTGCAGATATTTTTCAGGGGTGTCAAGTGATTTGGCTCAAGGCTCAGGGCAAGCAGGATTCCTCACAGCATCTTCTTCATCAGTTGTTCCTGCTATGCCTAAACCAAGAATATTCTATCTTGAGCATGACGTTGAAGAAGGGGAATATGTGCATAATTTCTCCAAAGCCGAATTGCAGAATTGTATGGTCTAAATGAAGAATCATTTGTGTTTGATTTTGAAGATGATCTGAACAACACAAGTGTCGAGCCTAATGACTATGTGTTCCAGCCTGTTCCAGATGCTGAAGATTATGATCATGTGTTTATCGAAGATTGGGATTCAGACGGTTCCGATGACAATGATGCTACGTATGCTGGAGAGGGTACAGAAGTCTTCCCGACCTTTGCAGAAATGTTTGTATCTGAGAATGAGGAGTTATTGAAGAAAAAAGTTGTAGAGGCCGTAAAGTCTAGGTCAATGCCTTAACAGATGACGAAGGAAGAGATTATTGAGATGAAGAAGAGATGGTTCAAAGATCTTTCGGTTGAGCGTAAGTTCTTACGTCCTCTTGCTTTGTTTACCAGAGATCCTAATGCTTCATTAGGAGATATTATTAGCTGGGGATGGATTGAAGAACTGGATGTGTACGCCATAAAGAGAGAATTCGGGTTCAGTATTTCAGATACTTAAAGGATATTAAGACCTTACCTCAATGGGATGTGACAGAGCTGACACAATGCAAATTATTCAACTTAAAGATCAAGTTTCATGATATGGAATTGTGGAAAGTGATAAATTACGAAGCAAAGGACACTTTTCCCTGATGGAAGCCACATTTTCCAAGAAAAGTGATGAAGATTGATCCAGCTACTCAAGAGAAGGATGTCACTATGATTGTCAAGCAACCACGTGCAATGGAGAATACGCCTCTCAAGAAAATGTAACAAGACTTCTACAAGATTTTTAAATGGTGGCATTATGATTCTAGTACAGGGGAAGCTGTTATTTGTGTTGAACACGATGAAGACTCTTGGAAGATCACTGAAGAATTATCATAGTCTGTCATTGCTCACAAGCGTATCTACGGGTTATGGAGAGGGATTCGTGTCTTGGGTCCTATGTGGTTGGTCTGTTGATACATGATGTCTATTGTCTAGGTCATGGATCGAGTCTGTACGATTAGGGTTTGAATGTGTTAGAATTTGAAGTACCTATGTGTTGTAAACACAAGTTCGGCCGAACTTGTGTATAGGATGATCAAGTTCACTTGTGTATAGGATGATCAAGTTCGCCCGAACTTGATCTATCCTTGACATACTTCGCCCGACCTTGTGTGTCTATGTATAGGATGTCAAGGGTCTCTCATTGAAAGAACTTTGTGACATTGACGGCGAAGCTCTGTCGGTTTGGAAATCACATTGTAATACTTCTGGACATTAATAAACTGAGCATCAAACAGTAAACTTGTGTATTTGATTAACATGTCATATAATTTCCGCTTATATTGGACATGTTGGTGCATAAAGTCTATATGTTACTCTTATATTGAGTCTGTATAGTACAGAGCTGAATAGGCTAATCGTATGAAGTATTTATGTATTGTTGTAACAAGTTTGCCCATAATAGTCATGTATAGCCAAGTTCGACCGAACTTGCTAAGGCAGGTTCGGGCGAACTTAGGTCCTCCATGAGCGAACTTGGTAACCTATAAATACCTAGCTAGCCTCTCTCATTTGTAACATTGGCATTTTGGAGGCGAAGCTATGTCAGTTTGTACTCTTGACGTTTGATCAATAAAACTAATATTAAACTGATTAATTCTTGTCTATTGGTAAACACGACGTAATATTACCGCTATTATGGACGTTAGATATCAAATTTAGGTTCCTTAGCATCGAGGATCAGTCCTACAAGTGGTATCAGAGCTAAAACAGCCTGATTTGATAGTATCAAGACAAGAACACTTCTATTTCATCTCCATTCTTCTATTTTTCTTAACTTTTTTTTTATCAAAAATGAAGAATTCACGGTCAAAATCTTTTCAATTTTGAATATATCATGTAAAATGCAACAAAGATAAACACTTGAAAGATTGGAGACCAAAATCAATGGAATTGATGTCAAAATTTTGGAAAAACCATGTTTTCCAAAACATTGTTCATCGAACTTGTTAGCCAAGTTTGACCGAACTTGTGCTAAAACACACTTTTTCAGTGAGTTTTTACCAAGTTCGCTCGAACTTGAGTGAATTTTGAGGAATTTTGGTTAAGTTTGCTCGAAGTTGCTAGAATGTTATTGAATTTTTGTCAAGTTTGACCGAACTTGAAAAATTTCAAAGATTTTTAGGTAAGTTCGCCCGAACTTGCTAGTTTCTCATCAAAGTCAGTTGCTAAGTTTGCTCGAACTTACAAAATCTTTACAAGATCCATCAACAAGTTTGACCGAGGTTATTAAAAGGAAAATTTTCAAAACAACATTCACAAGTTCTACCGAACTTGTGAATAATCTCTGAATTCTTCATTTCAACTACAAGTTCGACAGAACTTGTAGTAGAACTAACATTTTCAAAAGTTTTTGAGTATTTTCAGTGTACACGTCTCGTTATTCACAATGGATGATATTCAAAGAGCTTTTATGTCTGGAGCTAGTTCGTCAAATGCCAATGTGATCCATCAAGTCAATCTTGATAACGAAATGGGCACGACTGTTAAACCGCCCAAGCTAATGAGCATGGACAAGTATGAAGCATGAAAAGAAAAATTTACATATTGGGTTCAAGCCATGCACTTTGCAGGCTGGGTGTCGATTGAAAGAGGTTACATTGTTCCAGTGGATGAAGACCCGCAAGTGTTGGAAAAGTACAATTACACGACTGTACAGAAAGAAGAATACATTACTGAGAAAAAGATGATCAGTCTTATCCAACAATCTGTTAAAGAAGATATTCTCGTCTGGCTACCGGAATACACAACTGCAAGAGATCTCTGGCTTTCTCTTCAGAAGAAGTATCAAGGAAGCGCGGAGATGATCAAGAGCAAGAAGGCGCTCATCATAAAAGAGTTCGATATCTTCAACATGCTAAACGGTGAGACCATGAAGCAGATGATTGAACGCTTCTGTCATCTTAAAGTCCAAATGCGAAGACACGGTCTTAAAAAGATGGAACAAGAGTACATCGACAAGCTTGTAGATGCTCTACCAGTTGGAGAGTGGACTACTTATCTACTGGTTCTGAAGGAAAGCGATAAATGGGAATTCTTCAAGCTGTCAACATTAATCGATAAACTCGAAGGTTATGAAATGGAACTCTTGAAGATTGCAAAGTCAAAGAATGCTAATGTTGTGCAAGACGTTGGGTTGTACTGCAAGAGTGGAATGCAGGATAACATTTCAAGCCCAAAGATTCAGACAGCATTCAACGCAAGTTTGAACTCTTCAAACAATTCTCCACAGAATCAGAATCAATCACAACCTCATTATGACCAAAGTCCACAAAGTTCGTTTTCAAGAACTGGTTCAAATTCAACTTATCAAAGTCAAGCAAATCAGAACCAACAAACACATTCTGATTCGAATGTATATAAGTGCAACATCGCAGTGAGTTTGAATAATGTTGTTTCGGAACAAGTCGCTAAATAGCATATGTCGCTTCTTGCCACTGTTCTGGAGTCATACGAAAGTCTTGTAGCTCGTAAAATTGGAAATCCCGAAATGACGGCAGAAGATTATTACCATGTGGATGAAGAAGAACTCCGAGTTGATGGATATTAAGTGGAGTTTAGCTTCGATTATCCGAAGTTACAAAGTTCGTTGCTCTCACTGGCCAAAATATCGGAAATTCGAGCAACAAACTGGGTTTTGACAAGACAAAAGTCACGTGCTTCAGATGTCGCCAATAGGGACATTTCAACAGAGAATGCAAAAATCCTGAAGCAACGAGAAATCAAAGTCCATTCGGAGAAGGCAGCAAGTATTACAAGAAGTCACTTCAGTATAAGCCTTTCCCGAAGAAGAATCAGGTTGAAATCCAAGAGAAACCAAACAACAGCAACACTGAAAAAGCCATGGTTGCATCAAACGAAGATGATGGCTTCGATTGGAATTCCTACATCGGTAAGAAGACCAGAATTGCATTAATGGCTGAAATTGTTGAAGATACTTCTACAGAAGAACCAGCGACTCTGGAGAATATTCTGCTGGAACAATATCTGTAACAACAACATGAAGAAGAGGAGTATATCCACTTGCAGAAGCAAGGAATTTTATCTCCTAATTCGTGTGATAATTTGCAGGTTATTTTAATGGAAGTTCTCAGGAACAAGTTCCCGAGAAGAAATCAACTGATGAAGTAGTCATTGATGTTACTCAAGAAGTGAATGCCAAAAACCTCAAGGACATTGCCGACAAAGCATTGATGGCAAATCTAACCAAGGTAGGTCCAGAGGTAAATGAAGTTGTCAAAGTACAAGTTGTAGAGGTTGAGAAACCTTGTAAAAAATGTACCGAACCATGTTCTGAGTGTGCTGAAAAATCAAAGATTATTGCTGAAAACAATGTGTATAATGAACTTTTGAAATACGATTATCGCACAATGAAGGAAGCGTATGACAAAATGAAAAATGATTATGGCAGGCTCGATAGAAATAATATCGAACAACATGATACCATAAGTATGTTAAAAGGAACAGTAATGGATAAGCAAAAAGCGATTAATATCTATATTAACACCATTTCTGAAACTAAGCAACAACTCCAGGACATGAAAATTGAAACAGAACGTGTTCAACATCTTTTGAGAAGTTACAATTGTAACGCATATGTCATTGATCACATTCGTCCGACAATTCCATCTGAAGAGAAACCTTAAAAGAAAATTGGTAAAGAATACAGCAATGTTCCTCCACCCCTATGCGAGAAGTATTGTCTCAAATCCGCAGATGGGATGGATAAGGCACTCAACATTGAGTTGTTATCTGAAAAGAAAACTGAGTTGCCAGAGAACATTGATGTAATCTATACTAAAACAGATGATGACAATGATGTGGTTAAAAAAGTTGTTGAAAATGTTTTAAACGATTCTGATAAAGGCAGCTTTAAAAGCACCGACTCGAGTTCAAAGAATTATGATTCACAAACCGAAGATGACGATACATCATCGGAGAATGATCTACGTGATGATCCTAATGTTGTAATGTACAAGATTAAGGAATCTCATAGATTATACTTTGATGACAGTTTTCTGATTTAGAACGTGAAGGAAGAATTGTTAGACAAATTCTTTAAACTCATGGAAGTGACATCAGATGATCTAGAGATCAATGAAAAGAAATTCTATTCCAAACCTAAAAGAAATAACTACCGAAGGAATGGTGGTGATCATCCGGAAAACCAGAGAGCTGGGTTGGGATTAGAAGAAACAGATGAACCTAAAAAGAAAACGTCACCATTTCATGAGTATAAGAATAAAAACATGAATTTTGTATATGGGATGAACACGAATCATGAGGAAAGTTTGATTGGGAAACAATCAAACGATGAGTTCAAGGAACATAAAGAACTTCAAGATAAAGCCAAAATTGCAAGTGGGGCCAAAACAAGTGGTGTAAAACCCACTAAAGGACATCTACATGATTCTCGAACTTGTTTCAAGTGCAACGAAATTGGTCATATTGCACACCAATGTCCGAAATCAAAGCCGGCTTATCTTCGAAGGAAAGAAAGTTCAAATGTTGTGAAACCGAAGCAAACAGAGTTTGGGCAAATAAGAATTATAAAAAAATGTTAACAAAAATGAAATGAAACAAGTTTTTGAAAATAAATTTAATTTCAAAAAAGGTGAGCCTTCAAAAGCTAAGAAAACAAGTTTTACATCAAGAAGGCTAACATAAAATCTCAAACCCGGATAGCAAAGAAAGGATCAACAAGATCTGAGATCACTAAGTCTGAGCTTGTTAAGACTAGTGATAGCATGAAAGAATCAAAATCTGAAATCATAATTGAAACCACATCTAAAAATGTCAAAACTACAAGTGGTAACAATTCAAAAGATAAAAAGACAGTAAAGTTTTCAAACATAAACATCATAGAAAATCCAGATGATGAATGTGAATTTGATTGCAGATGAGTGTGGATTCAATTATGCTGATGAGTGTGAGTTTGATTTTGATGATGGTTATCCAATTCAACCCAAGACCAAAAAGGCTTGGGTCTCGCTTTTAAAAAGATTGTTGAAATGTGCAGGGGCACCAGAGATCCGTACTTTCTAAGTGGATTTTGGATAGCGGAGCGTCCAGGCATATGACGGGAATGAAAGTGTTGCTATTCGACGTAAAAGCTATCAATGGTGGATATGTTGGATTTGCGGGTAACCAGGGTGGAAGGATAGTCGCCGAGGGAAAGCTCTCCAATGGTGTTGTTTCATTCGATCGCATGAATTATATTGCAGAGTTTGAAAATAATCTTCTGAGCATATCGCAGATTTGTGACAAGAAGTTCATGGTGCATTTCAACAACATAGAGTGTATTATCTTGAAGCCGGGATTCAAAATACCAGATGAGTGGATTCTGACGCGTGCACCTCGAGAGAATAATCTATATATTCTTGATATGGGCGTTGCTACCACTTCATCAAAATCAGCGCAATGTTTTGTGACAAAGGCTGCTGAAAAGGATTATATTCTTTGGCATCGTAAGATGGGGCATATTCATTTAAGAAAAATGAATTACTTGGTTCATAATGATCTTGTAGAGGGTGTAAATCTTCGGAGCTATCATATGACTGATCACTGCTTAGATTGTAAAAGGAAAGCAGATCAAGAAATCTCATCCGAATAAAATTCTGAACTTAACCAAGTTGCCATTAGAACGTCTCCACATGGACTTATTTGGTCCTGTAAATGTTCGAAGCATCTCAGGAGCTTATATTGCTTGGTCGTGACAGATGACTATTCGAGATATTCGTGGGTATTCTTTCCGGAATCAAAAGATGAAACGTTCTAGAACTTGGTTATTCTATTCAAGAAACTCGAAAATCTTTATCATCTGCTGGTCAGACGCATTAGAAATGACAACGGCACAGAGTTTAAGAATAAAAAAATGAAGGAATTCTGTAACGCAAAAGGGATACTACATGAGTTTTGTGCTCCCTATACTCCACAGCAAAACGGAGTAGCTGAACGGAAAAACAAAACTTTGATTGAAACTGTGAGAACCATGCTTGCAGATTCTAAACTTCCAGTCAGCTTCTGGAGTGAAGCGGTTGCTGCGGCTTGTGACACGCTAAACAGAGTTCTCACTGTCAAACCAACAAAGAAAACATGTTTTGAGATGATAAACCGACGGAAGCCAAATTTGAAATTCTTAGAACCTTTTGGTGCGCCATGTACTGTAATCGATCAAGATGGCAAATTCGGAGCTAAATCGCTTGAAGGTTTCTTTGTCGGATATGCTAGTCCATTGAGAAGAGTATATGTTCCTTCGTTGAGAAAGGTTATTGAAGCACAGCACGTGGATTGTTTCAACTATACGGATCCTATTTAAAGGAGCGGTGACGTGTGGCTGTTTAACTATCAAGACCTTTGGAAGTCATTCGAGTTGCCGGAAGAACCATCTGACGAAGAAGTTACAGCCTTATATTATCTTCACCAGTCAGCGAATCAAGATCAAATCATTAGACCAATTATGGTTAATCAACCCACGTTGGATTCTTCATCTTCCGAAGTAGGTCCTAGCAATAGCAGTGGTGTTCAAGTTGAAAATACTTCTGAAGCAGAAGTAACACCTGCTACACCTCCAGTGACTGCTTCTAATGAACCAGAAAACACAACAGTGCCCAGTACGCCTCAGAATCAGAATTCTGACTCAGATGAAGCACCGACATTTGATGCTGATGTTGAAACTTCATCGCACGAAGAAGTTGAGCAGATATCTAACTTGTTGAATCAATCTGCTAGTCCGAGAAATCGGAACGAAGCTTCAACAAGTACTCCTAATGTTGATGTGAACAGTGATCTGATTGTTTCAAATCAGCAAAGCTCAGTTGATGTTCCAACAGAAGAAATGCCGCGATCATATTCGTACCATCCTTCAACGAATATCATAGGAGAACTACAAACTGGTGTGCGTACACGAAATCAAATCAACAAAGCACTTAGTTGTTTCTACACCCGAGTTGCACCAAATCAGAACTACTGCTTCTACTCATGTTTCGTTTTTCAAATAGAGCCAAAGACAGTTAATGAGGCTCTTGCTGACGAGAATTGGGTGATATCAATGCAAGAGGAACTTTTACAGTTCGAGAAGTTGGATGTTTGGAAGCTTGTAGACTTGCCACCGAAGTAGAAAGCTATTGATACAAAGTGGGTCTTCAAGTGTAAAAGGGACGATCCGGGGGTTATAGTGAGAAACAAAGCTCGGCTGGTTATCAAGGGATTCCACCAGCATGAAGGTATAGATTATACGGAGGTATACGCACAGGTTGCGTGATTAGAATCTATCCGCATTTTCCTAGCGTCCGCAGCTTGGAAAGGATTTAAGGTGTACCAGTTGGATGTAAAATCTGCATTTCTCTACGGTAAACTTCGTGAACAAGTGTATGTCGGTCAACCACTGTGGTTTGTCGATCCACTGAACAAGAACAAAGCATATCTCTTGGACAAAGCCTTGTACGGTTTACACCAAGCCCCGAGAGCTTGGTACGAGACGTTATCACAACATCTCGTAGGAAATGGCTTTACACGAGGCACAGTGGAAAGCACTTTGTAACCAAAGAAGTTGGATCGCATCTGATTATAGTACAAATCTATGTGGAAGAGATAATTTTCGGTTCTACGGATGACAGTCTGTGCAAAGAGTTCGAAAAGATCATGAAGAAGAAATTTGAGATGTCCTCGATGGGCGAAATGAAGTTCTTCTTAGGTCTTCAAGTGGATCAGCTTCCAGACGGGATATTCATTCATCAGACTAAGTATGTTCATGACATTCTCAAAAAGTTTGAAATGGATAGCTAGAAGCCGCTTTCGACACCGCTGGCACTGAACCATGGGATTTGCATAGACGAGACGGGAACGAAAGTTGATGAACCACTGTATCGATCAATGATAGGTTCATTCATGTTTCTAACGGCATCGCGCCTGGACATCATGTATCCTACATCCTTATGTGCGAGATATCAGTCAAGTTCTCGAATGTCACACATAAAAATAGTCAAGCGAATCTTCCGTTACTTGAAAGGTTGCCCAAGCACCGGCCTGTGGTACCCCAAGAACGACAATTTTGATCTCACTGGATACGCTGACTCAGAATTCGGAGTGGACAAGCTGAACTCGAAATCTACAACTGCAGGATGCCAGTTCTTTGGCACACGTTTGGTAGCGTGGCAGTGTAACAAATAGACCACGGTCTCTCTCTCAACCTATGAAGCGAAATACATTTCTGCTTCCAGCTGTTGCTCACAAATCCTCTGGATTCAGCAACAAATGAGGGATTATGGTCTACAGTTTCTTGACACGCCTTTATTTGTAGATAACAAAGCAGCCATCGATATAACTAAAAATCCGGTTCATCACTCACGTGACTGTTACGGAAAGAAATTGGTTCGAATAGAAAAAATCCACACCAATGAACAAAGGGCTGATATTTATACCAAAGCATTTCCATTAACAAGATTTAAATATCTAATGCAACGTAACGGTATTAAAAATTTGCTTACAGGTGCGGAAGTTGACGTTGAATACAGATCGGATGACGAATTCACGTAATCCGCATTGGTTTGTATAGTTTGTAAATATCTTTCTAGTTTAGTATTTCTTAAAAATCCAAAATCCAAAAATATGTTTATGATTTTAGGGGGAGAAATATTTGGGAAAATACAAAAACCTATGAAAATTTTCAAAAACGTACAAAAACATTGAAAAAGACAAAAAGAATTCGATGTCACAAAAAGGAAATGATAGTACATCAGTGGACTATCACAGTATGCTAAAGAAATGTAAAGTTTAAAAGTAATAAACGAGTCTTACTGTGGATGTGTCGATAGGCTTAACACGTTCAGTAAACTCTTTTCGAGATATAAACTAAATTTAACAACTGCTTAATATTGTGGATTAACACATCTTGGATATATGGACTTAGTACTCCGAAATTTCATTTGAGAGATTGCCTGATTCTGAGATACAAGGTCTTTATAGATAGTTGATATCTGGGGTATTATACAAGTTCTTCTGATTTTGCGGAAACAATAGCCTAGAACTTCTATAATGCTTTTGCTATAAAACCTAAGATGAATGCAAAACTTGAAAAGTATCGAAAGATATAATCATTTGTAGTGTTGAAAAGATTCCTTAAGTGGAACACACCATAAAGACGAGCCTTCATCTCTTTGTCTATACGGTAGTACTAACCTGAGCTTTCAATGTCTCGCATTACCCAGTATAGATATCAATTATGGTATATTCACCTGTAAGATGAAATCTAGGAAATCTTGATACCGGAGTATATTCAAGAAGTGGGAATCACAGATAAGTCAAGTTTCATAATTCATACCTAAACATATCTTGAAACAGTTGAGAAATGTGGTAAAGTTTAAGTGGACAAACATATCGACAATCTAGGTAAACGAGTTTAAAGCTTAAAGTCATCTAAAGGTCAACGGTACTGGTGTTATGTCTCAATTAACTGATATGATCCTTAGACACGAATTCACAAAAATATGTCTGTAAATATGTTTGTACATAGTTTATATTGTTCTGTACATAAAATTTCAGCTTTACAGATTAAAATCAAAAAGATTTTCGGTGTGTTTTAGCATAAACTTACAAAAATACAAAAAGATTTTATTTCTACATTGTTTTCAGCAAACCAATGTTGGAGAACGGATCTTCGAAGTCTGGTAGGATGCTAGAACTGGTGGGAATCTCTTTGACAACGGGCTGGGAGCTAATATGTAAAATTTGAAAAGTCAAAATGATAAAAATTTCATTAATCTGAAACTTTGATTTTGAAAATATCAACAGTTTGTTCGTAAAACGGGTCAAACCGGGGTCATTAACTTGGACTCGGCAGACAAATCGGTTAACCAAGGTCATTAGCTTGGACTTAGTCAACTGAGTGGATTTTTTCATAATTGGTAAAAGTTGGAAAGTTCAGGGGTTAAAATGAAAAATTAAAAAAGTTCCAAACTGTGCTTTGGCAACTTCGGCCTAACTTGCTAAACTGATTCAAGTTTAACTTTCAGCAAGTTCAACCGAACATTCAATATGGTTGTTTGATATTCATAAGTTCGCCCGGGCTTGATGGGCTTGTTAGTTGGACTCAGTAAGTTCACCCGAACTTACAATGGTATAAGTACCAAGCAAGTTCGGCCAAACTCATTTATGCAAAAACATATTCTCTGAGCGAATTTAAGTTGTTTGAAAGATCTGAGCGATTTTGACAAAAACTTACCGTTACTCTGCCAAAATTCTGATTGTTTTTGGTGATTCACACATCAATTACAATGTCTGAGGTAGTAATTTGATCTATGAACATTGTTTTGGACTCTATTCGAACATATTGGATCTAAAATGTTTAAAAATGGTAGATTTAGGTTTGTTGGATAAAATTGAATTTAAAATTAGAATCTACACTTTAAATCGACCGTGTAAATGTGTTTGATTGGATTGTAATGATTGATATCATGATTAACAGGTTTTTGATTGAAGGAGATGACAAGTTCGGCTGAACTTGTTATCAAGTTCGACCGGACTTGTTAACAAATCTGAATTAACATATCAAGTGTGTTTGATCGAACTTGTTGTTAAATAAAAGCAATTGAACCAAATGGAAGTTCGCTCGAACTTATCAATTGAATTCTGAAACTTTGAGATATATAAGTTCGCCCGAACTTATGTTGTAAAATTTGAACATGTTAGATGAGCATGTTCGGGCGAACTTGTTAAAAACAGTTTGTAATAACCCTCATCAAGTTCGCCCGAACTTGATGAATGTGTTAGAAAAATTTGTGATTTTTTCTGGATATGCGTGATAATTGTTTTGCGTCGTTTTCCAGGCTCAAGTTCCAGCACGTGCAATCTCGATAAAGTTTCCTAAGATGCACAACACGTGTATTACACTCGACAAAACGATATGTCCATCTTTGAAAGAGTACGATAGTATTTTGAAGTTTTTGGAAGAAAGTCCTATTCATCGGGCTATCACGGAACGCACATTGTCATATAGATCTCATATTTTCCGTTTCTTGACAAACGCGAGTTTAATTGATGACCAGAAGACGATTATTTCATCAGTGCAAGTTGGCAATGAAGTCAAATCTATCACTGTAACAGAAGATGATATACCTGCGTCTTGGAATTCAATGACAACAAAGACGATCCAATTTATCTTGATGAGAAGATGGTTAGAGGATGTTTCTTCAGAATGGGATATAAAGGGAGCGTTAACAAGCCGACGTTAAATAAAGGGGAAGTGCCAAATCCCTACAAGCTTCTCATGCACGCTATTATTCACACATTTAGTCATCGCAAGGCGGGATTAGATGACATTAAAGATTATTCGGCCTGTATGGCAATGGCACTGATTCTGAAAAAGCCGTTCAACTTTTCGAAGCTTGTATTTACACACATGTCGAAGAACATGGAGGATTCAAGGTTAATGCAAATGCTGATAGATGAGAAATTCATGAACATAGCACGGGATCCAAATGATGTGCTTTATCTAGTTCACCTTGATGAAACGACTGTGAAGAAGCTAATCAAGTTTCAGAAACAAGCATCAACTCTTGTTACAAAGTAAGTTTTCGGGGCTATCAAAGATTCGAATTATGTTGCTCCACCAGAAAATAAATGGAGGAAAGACGGAAGTGATGATGAAAAGGAGCTTAATGCTGAAAAGGAATGGTTCAAAGACTTCAAGCTGAAAGCTAGAAATGAATGGTTCTTAAAGGCTGAGGTTGAAAAGCCGAAAAAGAAACGAGCTGCAACGAAAATTGAAACTATGCTCGTTGGTGAAGATGAACCTGAGAATGTTCAAACTGAAGCAGGTTCAAGGCAGCAGTAGTTATTTAAAGTCAAGAGATTGAGAAAGTTACACAAGATGATATAATATCTGCTACTTCTGAACAAGATGATGATTCTCACAAAGAACCAGTAAAAGAACCAGAAAAATTAGAAGCGAAGATTAGAGCAGAATAAGAGAAAGAAATGGATGCTGATTTCGATCCAAATCTTGAGAAAGATTCAGATGAGGAAAGATCAAAGAAGAAAGCTAAACGTGTAAAGTCTGCAACTATTTCTTCGATAAAGACTACAGGGTCTCCTCAAACAAAGGGCAAGAAAAAGAAGAAAGTTCAAAAAGCAGTCAGCAAAAGACACAAGGAACGTTGAGAAGCGCAGAAGTTATAGAAGAACCTTCTGGCGCACAGGAGAAAGGAGTTACACAAGAACCTCGTGTTGTTGATACAAGTGAAGCTGAACGTCCAGAAGTCACACAAGAACCTCCTGTGATCGTTTCATCGGAAGCTGAAAGGCAAGGAGCTACATAAGAACCTCCTGTGTCTAGTTTTGTGCAAGTACCTGTTATTCAATCGCCTGTTGCTCCAACGACTTCAAATCTTGAAAGTTATACTCCAAGGAAGTCAACACCAAAGGCTGCTACTCCAAAGTCAACACCAAAATCTTCAGGGCCTAATATATTTGGTGATATGCATAGTGATCCGATTAGTCTGCAAGATTTAAACGATTTCTTTCAGGTGACGAATGTTGAACTTCTGGAAAAATGTGCGAAGGTGTTAGAAGAGAAAGTTGCCAAGAATGAAGAAGAGAAAACAGAGTTAGTAAAGAAAGTGCATCAAAGCTATGTTGAGAAAGTGATATTGGAAGACAAAGTTAAACTGTTGGAAAATGAACGTGAATACTTTAAAGCTTTGATCAAGAGTCTGCAAGATGCAAATGAGAAGCTACAGACAGAAATAGCTGATTTGAAGACAATTCAAGCCCTAAATGATAGAAGATTCACGAGGTTGAAAAAAGTTTTATCTAACTGTCTGGGAATAGATTTCATCAAAGAATATGATCGTCTGGGTCAACAAGAAGCCAAAGAAAGGTCTGAGAAAGAACTAGCAGTGAGTGGTAAAGGAAAGAATATTGAGGGTGAAGTCCCTAAATCTTCTGAAGCTGCAGAGAAGTCTGATGATGTGATTAAAGCTTCTGAGTCCGATATTCCAAAGGTTGACGAATCTGTCAAGCCTTCTGACCCTATCGTTGCTTCTGAAGAAAAGGACGATGAAGAAGCTGAAGATGAGGATAAAGAAGATGAGGAAAAGAAAGATGATTCTGAATATAAGGATTGGAATGTAGCAGATGATGAGGATGATGATGATCAGGGTGGTGTCGGTATTAGAATCACTGAAGCTAAAGTCTCAAGTGAGTTTGATTTTTCATCGCTAATGGATGATGAATCGAGTAGAATGGATGATAAAAGTGAGGGGGAGACAAGGCAGAAATGGCCAACTGATGAGATTGATTTGTTGAATGTTGAAATATTTTCTAAGCCAGTTGCTGCAGTACCCACGAAGCCTTTATTGTTGATGTTAGAACATAACGTGGAGGAAGGTGAATTTATACACAACTATACTAAGGAAGATCTTGCAAAGTTAGTTGAAGTTGATGCTACAGAGCTAGAGTTTGATTTTGAAGAGGATATGTTGAATGTTAACACTTTCGAGCCAAACGATTACCAATATGTTAGAAGATTTGAGGCTGATGAGTAGAATAGAGTGATAGTGGAAGATTGGTCTTCTGATGATGAGACAGATCAAACTGCAAAGTACGTCGGTCTTAATTCTGAAAGTTTTCCTATTTTTGAGGAGATGTAAAGCAGTTACACGAAGAAATGCTTAAAGAAAAGATTGAAGAATCTTTACGTGAAGGAAAAGTACCAAAGCCAATGACTAAAGAAGAAATTGCTCAAGAGAAGAAGTCCTGGTTTAAAGAGATGCCTCGCGAAGGTAAATTTCGATGTCCTCTAGCATTCTTTACCAGAGACAAAGACGTTTCTTTGGGAGATATCTTGAGTTGGGGTTTGTTTAAAGAACTTAACGTATATGCAATCAAAAGAGAATTTGGAGTGCAATACTTCAAGTATCTTTCTGATTTCAAGACATTATCTTATTGGGATGTGGAAGAGTTAGTTCAGACAGTTAATGTTACATATCACATGAAGGTGACTGATCAATTGTTGTGGAAATTGATAAAGTTTGAAGCGGTGAAAGGATTCAGATATTGGAAGCCATTTATTCCTGGTCGCAGAATCAAGACAAATAAAAAGACGGGTGAAAAAGACATTACATTGATAATGAAGCGACCTAGGGCCATGAGAAATATGCCACTGATGCCGATTGAGCAAAACTTCTATCCATTGTTCAAGTGGTGGCAGATAGATCCATCCACTTGCGAAGCAGTAATTGTTTTAAAGTTTGAAGAACATTTGGATATCATGAAAGAACGAGTTGAAATACTTGGTTCTCAGGGCATGAGGGAGTTATGGAAGACAATCAGGATTCTTGATTCTATGTGGTTGGTTAACTGCTCCAGAGAAGACAGCAAAACCTTGTTCTACATCAAAATTGTATTTGAAGAACGTGAAAAGGTACAAGTGATGCAATTTTAGAAAGTTGTTAATGTTTGCTATGCACACAAAGTTAATTCAGGAAAGATGTGGCAAACAAAGTGGAGAGATCTAGAAAGAGTATAGTTTTTGAAAGAGGAGAAGCGTCTCGAAGAAATTAATGAAAGAACAAGAAAGGCAAGTATTAGGAGATTTCAACATTTGTACAAAGTGCCTCCTACAGATCAGACGCCTGATCCAAAGCAAGAACGACGAAGGAAGCCGTTCAAGAACTTCTTCGGTCGTGTGCGTTAAAGTCTATTATGAACACAGAATTTTGAAGACTGATACAAGACGAAGACTATATCCAAGGAGGAGTCTGTTGGTGCATAATGTCTATGTCTTACTCTTATATCGAGTCTGTATAGCATAGAGCTGAATAGGCTAGTCGTATGAAGTATTTATGTATTGTTGTAATAAGTTCGCCCATAATAGTCATGTATAGCCAAGTTCGGGCGAACTTACGTCCTCCATGAGCGAACTTGGTAGCCTATAATACCTAGCTAGCCTCTCTCATTTGTAACTTTGGCATTTTGGAGGTGAAGCTCTGTCAGTTTGTACTCTTGACGTTTGATCAATAAAACTGATGTTAAACTGATTAATTCTTGTCTATTGGTAAACATGACGTAATATTTCCGCTATTATGGACGTTAGATATCTTTAGGTTCCTTAGCATCGAGGATCGGTCCTACAGGACATGAAATACAAAATTAGGTTCCTTGACAGTGGAGGAGCGATCCTTACAAGTGGTATCAGAGCCATGGATACCTAATTTGCTGAGATCTACACAAGACACTCTTTATTTCTACCCATTTCTCTCATTTTTCTTAACTTTTTTCAAAAAATTTATGAAGTCATGGATAAAAATGGCTAAAATTTGAACATGTCTTAGAATATCACCTAAATACAAACCCCTGAAAGTTTCAGTATCAAATTCAATCGAATTCATTTCAAAAATGTCGAAAAACCATGTTTGATAACCGAACTTCGCTCGAACTTATTCCACAAGTTCGCTCAAACTTGACTTAAAATCATCAAATTTTGTTGATTTTAATCTACTTCGCCCGAACTTGCTAGATTTTTCAGTTAATTTTGACCAAGTTCGACCGAACTTATCAATTTTTGTTGAAATTTTTATTAAGTTCGCCCGAACTTGAAGAAAACTTGGAAATTTTTCAAAACTCAACACAAGTTCGCTCGAACTTGCTTAAAAGTTAAAATTTTTTAAAATTTCATACAAGTTCGCCCGAACTTGTTGAAATTGAATCTGAAATTTGTTTTCTACAAAAGTTCGCCCGAACTTGCCAGTTTGCTAATCAATTTTCGAGTGTTTTTGAACGTGTTTCAGTCTTAAGCGTCTGATTGTCGAGATGGATGATTTCCATAACGCATTTGCTTCACCAATGGCTTCTACATCTAATGCAAATGCGGTAAACCAGATGATTCTGGATAATGAGATGGGAACTAGTATAAAGCCGCCGAAGTTGATGAGCATGGATGAGTTTGAAGGCTGGAAGGGAAAGTTCGTGAACTGGGTTCAACCAAATCACTTCCATAGTTGGGTTGCTGTAGAAACCGGATATAAGTGGCCAAAAGATGAACGTGATCAAGATCTTGCTTTGATTAAGTTTACACCAGAACATAAAGATGCGTATGTAAGAAGATGATCAGTCTAATACAACAATCAGTGAAAGAAGACATCTTGATCTTGCTACCTGAATGCGATATGTCACAGCTTCTGTGGCATGCTCTTTGTGCTAAATATCTGGGAAGTGACGAGATGATTAAAAGCAAAAAGGCTTTAATCAAGAAAGATTTTGACATTTTCACGATGATTAAAGGCGAAACCATGAAGCAGATGATCGATAGATATTGTCATTTGATGGTTCAGATGCGAAGGCACAATATTAAAAAAACTGATGAAGAGCAGATTGATAAGTTGGCAGATGCACTTCCTGAGGGGGAGTGGTCGACCTACTTGATGATTTTGAAGAATAGTCCGAGTTGGCAACATTTCAAGTTATCATTGTTCATTGACAAATTAGAAGGACATGAAATGGAGTTGTTAAAAATGGCCAAATCAAAGAATGGAAATGTTGTGCAAGATGTAGGTGTTTACTACAAAGGAGGTGTTCAAGATATTTCAAGTCTGAAAATTCAAACAGCGTTTAGTGCGAATATGAATTCTTTGAATCATTCATTACAACGTCAACAGAACAATCAATCATACCCGAGTTATGATTAGAGTCCTCAAAACACAGGATATTCGAGTGCTAGTTCAAATTCTCCGTTCCAGAATCAACCGAATCTGGCAAATCAGACAAATCATTTAAGTTCTGATCCAAATGTATTCCAATGCAACATTGCGGTTAATTTGAAGAATGTTTTCCCTAAGCAAGTGGCTAAACAACATATAGCATTGCTTGCAACTGTACTCGAATCATACGAAAGTTTAGTTGCGGGGAAGATCGGAAATTGAGAAATGACATCTGAGGATTATGATCAGGTTGATGAAGAAGAATTGGAATTGATGGATATCAAGTGGATCTTAGCTTTGATTATTATAAGAGTCACGAAGTTTGTCGCGCTCACTGGAATAGACATTGGAAATTCGAGCAATAAGCTTGGATTTGACAAGTCAAAAGTAACGTGCTTCAAATGCAGACAAAAGGGGCATTTCAAATGCAAGTGTCCAAATCAAGAAGCAAGCGGCAATCAAAGTCCTTTCAGCAACAACAATGACTATTATAAGAAAGCACTGCAATACAAGCCATATCCAAAGAGAACTCAAGTTGAAGTTCAAGATAATTCCTCAAAACCAACTGAACAAGCTCTAGTCGTGCCTTACTCTTCGATATCAAAGTAATCAATGGAGGGTACGTGGGATTCACGGGTAATCAAAGAGGTAGAATCGTTGAAGAGGGAAAGTTATCTAATGGTGTGGTGTCATTTGATAAGGTTAATTATATCGCCGAGCTGGAGAACAATCTTCTCAGTATTTCTCAGATCTGTGATAAGCAGTTTACCACCCATTTCAATAACAAGGAGTGCATGATCATTAAACTGGGCTTTTAGATTCTATAAGAGTGGATTCTCATGCGTGCTCATCGCGAGAATGATCTTTATGTGCTAGATATGAGTGTTGCTATAACTACTTCGAAGTCGGCCCAATGTTTCGTAACAAAGGCCACAAAGAAGGAATCAATTCTTTGGCACAGAATACACCTCAGAAAGATGAATCACTTGGTTCACAATGATTTAGTTGAAGGAATGAATCTTAGAAGCTTTCACATGACTGAAAATTGTGTAGAATGCAAGAAAGGAAAGCAGACTAAAAAGTCACATCCAAGAAAGATTCTTAACTCCATCAAGCTTCCGCTCGAAAGACTGCATATGGATCTCTTCGGTCCAGTGAATGTTCGTAGTATATTTGGAGATCTTTATTGTCTTGTCGTCACCGATGATTATTCAAGGTTTTCATGGGTTGTCTTCCTAGAGAGCAAAGACGAAACGTTTGATAATCTCATGATCCTCTTCAGGAAACTTGAAAATTTGTACCATCTCCCTATTATAAGAATTCGAAGCGATAACGGTACAGAATTCAAGAACGCCCGAATGAAAGAGTTTTGTAATGACAAAGGCATCTTACACGAATTCAGTGCTCCATACACTCCGCAACAAAATGGAGTAGCTGAGAGGAAGAACCAAACGTTAATAGAAACAACAAGAACTATGCTTGCTGGTTCAAAACTTCCTATCTGGTTTCGGAGTGAAGTAGTCACAGCAGCATGCTATACATTGGACAGAGTCTTGACGGTCAAACCTACCAAGAAGACTTGCTTTGAAATGCTAAACCAAAGGAAACCTAATCTAAAGTACTTTGAACCGTTTGGCGCACCTTGTACAGGTATTGATTCAGACGGAAATTTCACTGCCAAAATGATAGATGGTTTCTTTGTCGGCTATGCAAGTCCACTCAAGAGAGTATACTAGTTTGAGACGGGTGGTTGAAGTACAACACGTCGTTTTTTTTCGCTGTACGACTCTTATTCAAAGAGCATGCGATGCTTGGTTGTTCAATTATAGTGAATTGTGGAAATCATTTGAGTTTCCAGAAGAACCTTCTGAAGAAGATATAGCTGTGTTATATTAACTACATCAGTCGGCTAATCAAGAGCAGATTATCAGACCAATAGTGGTTAATCAACCAACTGTTGGATCATCTTCTTCTGGTGCAGGTCCTAGTACTAGCGGTATTCAAGAAACAAATGTTGAACAAGAGACACTGGCTACGAAACCAGTAGAACCCAATCTTTCTCAAGCACATAGTTTCGACTATGACGAGGCTCCGACGTTTGATGATGATGGAGAATCTTCTTCTGATGAAGAATCTGAACAGATCACAAGTACGCTGAATCAATCTGCTGGCCAAAGTACTCGAAATGAAACGTCTTCAAGTGCTCCTACAGTTGAAACGGTGGTAGATCAGAATATTACTAATCAGGAGAGCACTGTTGATGTTCCAAGTGAGGTGATGCCAAGGACCTATTCATACCACCCATCGAATTCCATAATTGGCAAGTTGCAAACTGGCGTAAGAAAAAGGAGCCAGACTAACAAAGCTTTGAGTTGTTTCTATACTCGAGTAGCTTTGATTCAAGAGTATTGCTATTACTCATGCTTCATATCCCAGATTGAACCAAAGAATGTTACTGAAGTTTTAGGTGACGAAATTTGGGTACAAGTGATGCAAGAAGAATTGCTACAGTTCGAAAATCTAGGGGTAGGAAGCTTGCTGACCTACCGGAGAATCAAAAGGCGATAGATACCAAATGGGTATTCAAGTGCAAGCGCGATTATCGTGGAGTTATAGTGCGCAAAAAAGCTAGGCTCGTTGTCAAAGGATTCCATCAAGAAGAAGGAATTGATTATACAGAGGGATATGCACTAGTTGCAAGATTGGAGTCTATTTACATTTTCCTTGCATTCGCTGCTTGGAAAGGATTTAAAGTGTACCAGTTAGATGTGAAATCAGCTTTTCTATATGGTAAGCTACGTGAGCAAGTGTATGTCGGCCAACCATTGGGTTTTGTCGATCCGCTAAACAAAAAGAAAGCCTATCTTTTGGATAAAGCACTGTATGGTTTGCATCAGGCCCCGAGAGCCTTGTATGAGACGTTATCTTAACATCTTGTTAGCAACGACTTTCTTAGAGGAACAGTGGATAGTACGCTCTTTACCAGAGAAGTTGGAAATCATCTTATTATCGTACAAATATATGTGGATGACATCATATTTGGTTCGCCAAATGACGATCTTTGCAAAGAGTTTAAGAAAATCATGAAGAACAAATTTGAGTTGTCTTCTATGGGCTAAATGAAATTCTTCCTCGGATTACAGGTTGATCAGTTGCCAGACGGTATTTTCATTCATCAAACCAAGTATGTTCATGACATCTTGAAGAAGTTTGAAATGGATAGCTCGAAGCCGTTATCTACTTCTCTTGCACTCGATCACGGAATTTGCATTGATGAAACCGGAACCAAAGTTGATGATACTCTTTACAGGTCGATGATAGGATCACTTATGTAGCTGATGACATCTCGCCTGGTATAATGTATCTTACCTGCCTTTGTGCACGTTATCAGTCAAGTCCCAGAATATCTCACATGCTGATCGTGAAGCGAATCTTCAGATACTTGAAGGGATGTCCAAGCACCGGCTTGTGGTATTCAAAGAATGTCAACTTCGATCTGACGGGATATGCTTTCGGTGTAGACAAATTGAACTCAAAGTCTACGACGGCTGGTTGCCAGTTCTTCGGAACTCGCTTGGTAACTTGGCAGTGCAAGAAACAAACCCGGTCGCTCTCTCTACTTGTGAGGCTGAGTACATCTCGGCTTCCAGTTCTTGTTCACAAATCTTGTGGATCCAACAACAGATGAGAGACTATGGATTGCAATTTATTGACACTCCATTATATGTTAATAATAAGGCAGCTATCGACATACTAAAAATCCAGTTCTTCACTCTCGAACAAAACACATCGAGATTCGATACCACTTTATTCGTGATTGCTATGAAAAAAGATTGGTACGAATTGAGAAAATCCACACCGATGAACAAAAAGCTGTTTTTATACCAAACCTATTACTCTTTCACGGTTTAGATACTTAATGAGGCTTAACGGTATGAAAAATCTATTGACAGGTGCGGATGCAGAGGTTGAATATGGATCGGACGACGAGTTCTCGTGATCGTTATTGGTTTGTTAACATTTTGGATTAGAATTTCTTAAAAACTAAAATACAAAGATATGTTTTTGATTTTCGGGGGAGAAATGAAACGAGAAAATACAAAAACATATGAAAAACCAAAAAGTACAAAAACATGAAAAAAACAAAATGAATTTTGTGTCAAAAAGGAAATGATAGTACATCAGTGGACTGTCACAGTATGCTAAGGAATTGTAAAGTTAAAAGTATAAACAAGTATTACTGTGGATCTGTCGTTAGGCTTTACACGTTCAGTAAATTGTTTCCGAGATATAAACTAAATTTTACAACAGCTTAAACTTATGGATTAATGTCCCTCGGATACATTGACTAAGTACTCCGAAATTTCGTTTGAGAGATTGCCTGATTCTGAGATACGAGGTCTTTATAGATGATTGATATCTGGGGTATTATACAAGTTCTTCTGATTTTGTGGAAGCAATAGCCTAGAACTTCTATAATGCTTTTCCTAAAAACCCCTAAAACTGCAACAAAATTGAAAGAATCGAAAGATCTAATCAATTACAGTGCTTAAAAGATTCCTTAATTGGAACACACCCTAAAGTCGAGCCTTCATCTCTTTGTCGATACGGTGGTATTAACCTGATCTCACAAGGCTTCGCATAACCAAGATACAGATATCAATTACGTTATACTCACCTGTAAGATGAAATATAGGGAATCTTGATGCAGGAGTATATTCTGAGATAGGATCCATAGTTGAGTCAAGTTTCATAAGTCTAATTAAGATATATTGGAACAGTTGAGAAATGTGTCAAAATTTAAGTGGACAAACATATCGACAATCTAGGTAAACAACTTTAGAACTTAAAGTCTGTAGGACCGATCCTCGATGCTTAGGAACCTAAATTTGATATCTAACGTCCATAATAGCGGAAATATTACGTCGTGTTTACCAATAGACAAGATTTAATCAGTTAAATGTCAGTTTTATAGATTAAACGTTCTGGTTACAAACTGACAGAGCTTCGCCTCTGAAATGCCAAAGTTACAAATGAGGAAGGCTAGCTAGGTTTATATAGAAGTACAAGTTCGCTCCTGAGAACCTAAGTTCGCCCGAACTTGCCATAGCAAGTTCGGCCGAACTTGGCCTAACATGAACATATGGGCGAACTTGTCTTCAACCTACATAAATTCATTATTCAGCTAGCCAAATCAGCTCTATACTATACAGACTCGATATAAGACTAAGACATAGACAGTATGCACCAACAGACTCCCCCTTGGATATAGTCTTCGTCTTGTATCAGTCTTCAAAACTCTGTCTTCATATAAACTTTAACGCACACGACCGAAGAAGTTCTTGAACGGCTTCCTTCGTCGTTCTTGCTTGGGATCAGGCGTTTGATCAGTTGGCAGTGGTCTTTTAAAGTTAGCCATTCTTAGCGAACTTTGCCTTACCGCTTTTTCCATTCTTTTTGTAATCGCCTCATTTCTGGTTTCTTCTTTTAGAACTATACTCTCTCTAGATCCCTCCACTTCGTCTGCCACATCTTTTCAGAATTAACTTCTCGTCATAGCAAACGTTAACAACTTTCTGATACTGCGTCGCCTGTACTTTTCTCTTTCTTCAAAAACAATCTTGCTGTAGAAAGGCATTTTATATCTTCTCTCGAGCAGTTAACCAACCACATAGGATCTAGAATCCTTATCATCCTCCATAAACCTCCCATACCCCGATGACCCATCACTTCAACTCGTTCCTTAGCAATATCCAGATGATCTTCAAATTTTAACACAATCACCGCTTTGCAAGTAGCTGGATCTATCTGCCACCACTTGAATAAAGGATAGAAGTTCTGTTCGATCGGCATAAGTAGCATATTCCTCATGGCACTAGGACATTTCATAATTAACGTTATGTCCTTTTCCCCTGTAACCTTATTGATCTTAACTCTTCGTCTTTGAATAAACGGCTTCCAGTGATTCCAACCTTTAACAGCTTCTTACTTAATCATCTTCCACAACAACTGATCTATTGTCTTCATATGATAAGTAACATTCACTGTTTGTACTAACTCTTCCATATACCAATACGGCACTGTTTTGAAATCAGCAAGATATTTGAAGTATTGCACTCCAATTCCCTTTTGATTGCATATACGTTGAGCTCTTTAAACCATCCCCAACTCAGAATATCCCCCAAAGAAACATCTTTATTTCTAGTGAAGAATGCCAGTGGACGTCGATATTTACTTTCACGTGGCATCTGCTTGAACCAGGACTTTTTTGCTTCAGCTATCTCTTCTTTGGTCATCAGTTTAGGAATCTTTCCTTCTCGTAACGCTTCAACAATCTTATCTTTCAACATATCTTCATTAAGCTATTTGTACGTCTCTTCAAATGTAGGAAAACTTTCTGAATTTTGACCAACATACTTAGCTTTCTGATCCGATTCATCATCTGAGGACCAATCTTCAACTATCACTCGATTGTACTCATCAGCTTCAAACCTTCTCTCATACTGATACTCTTTCGGTTCAAATGTGTTAGCATTCATAACTTCCTCAAAATCAAACTCTAAGTTTTCAGCTTCAACTAGTTTCGCCAAATCTTCTTTTGAGTAATTATGTACAAATTCACCTTCTTCCACATTGTGTTCCAACATTAGCATCAAAGGCTTCATGGGTACTACAGTCACAGGCTTCGCAGAACGATCAGTATCTAACAAATCAATATCATCATCAGTTGGCCCTTTCTGCGGTGACTCCCCCTGGCTTTTATCTTCCATCCTATTCGACTCATCGTTCAGAAGATCAGAAAAATCAAACTCATCAGATACTTTGGCTTCATTGATCTTTAAACCTGTACCTCCCGGATCAAAATCATCATCACCTTGATCAAAATCATCGTCATCATCCCCAACATTCCAATCCTCATAACCTTCTTCCTCTTCGTCTTCATTCTTATCTTCCTTTTTGGCTTCATCATCGTCTTTTTCTTCAGTAACAACGATAGAATTGGAAGGCTTGACAGATTCATCAACCTTTTGAATATCAGACTCAGAAGCTTTCGAAATATCTTCAATTGGTTTTTCTAGAACATCAGAAGATTTCTCAGCAGTCTCAGAAGGTTTAGGGGCTTCACCCTCAACCTGCTTTCCTTTACCACTTTTAGCTAACTCTTTCTCAGCACGTTCTTTTTCTTCTTGACGATCCAGACGATCGTATTCAGCAATGAAATCAATATTCGGATTGTTTGCTAACACTTTCTGGAATCTGTTGAATCTTCGATCGTTCAATGCTTGGATAGTCTTTAAATCTGCAATCTAAGTCTGCAATTTCTCATTCGCGTCTTGCAAACTCTCAATTAGTGCTTTGAAATTCTCACGTTCATTTTCTAACACCTTCACTTTGTCGTCTAACATTTCTTTCTTAACAGCACTTTGATTTATCTTCTGAATAAGCTCAACTTTCTCGACTTCATTCTGTGCCACTTTTTCTTCTAACACCTTTACACGTTTCTCTTGCATGTCAACATTAGATTCTGGGAAAAAATCATTCAAGTCTTCGAGACTGACTGGACCATGTGGCATATCACCAAACAAATTTCCCTTGGTGTCTTTGGCGTTGAATCTTTAGGTGTTGCAGTTTTCGTGTTGACTTCTTAGGCGTAGAACATTCAGGAACAGAAGTCTTTGGAGCAATAGGAGATTCAACAATAGGAACTTCAACAAATCCAGACACAGGAGGTCCTTGTGTAACTCCTGGCCTTTCAGTTTCAGCATGAACAATAACAGGAGGTTTTTGTGGAGGAGGTTCTTGTGTGGCTCCTTTCTCCTGAGCATCAGAAGGTTCTTGTGTGGCTTCTATGCTTTTTACCTTACTTTTGTACCTCTTGCTCACAGCTTTCTGAGCTTTCTTTGCTTTTCTTTTCCCTTTGGTATGAGGTGACCCTGTAGTCTTCTTAGAGATTTTGATTGCTGGAGACTTTGTACGCTTAGACTTTTTCTTCGGTCTCTCCTCGTCAGATTCGTTTTCAGTGTTAGGATCAAAATCCGGCAATTTTCTTTCCTTTTCTGCTCTAATCTCTGCCTTAGTCTTTTCTGGCTCTTTAGTAGGAACTTCTTCATCAGATTCTTCATTCTCAGAAGTAGCAGAAATCACATCATCTTGAGTTGTCTTTACAGATTCCTGACTTTCAATAACCACTGCAGCGCTGGATCCAGCAACTGCTTCAGGTTTATCCTCGTCGACAAGCAAAGTTTCGACTTTCTTCGCATCACGTTTCTTTTTAGGCTTATTAGCTTCTGCCTTTAAAAACGATTCGCTCCTTGCCTTTGGTTTGAATTCCTTAAACCATTCTTGCTCAGCTTTAAGTTCTTACTCTACCATCCTTTCTCCATTTGTTATCAGGTGGTGAAATATAATTTGAATCTTTGCTCCAAACACTGGTTTCGCAACAGGAGCTGAAGCTTGCTTTTGGAACTTGATAAGCTTCTTTACTGTTGTTTCATCAAGATGAATCAGATACAACACATCATTTGGATCTCGTGCAATGTTAGGATATGTTTCGTCAATCATCATCTGAACAAATCTCAGATATAGGCATAGCCTTGAATCTTCCATGTTCTTCGACATGTGAGTGAAAACCATCTTAGAAACATTGAACAGCTTCTTCAGAATACGCGCCGTTGCCATGCTAGCCAAAGAGTCTTGAACATCATCTAATCCGGCTTTACGATGGCTGAATGTATGAATTAGAGCATGCATCAAAAGCTTGTAGGGGTTTGGCACTTCCCCTTTCTTCAACGTCGGTTTGTTCACACTCCCCTTATAACCCATACGGAAAAACAACCACGTACCATCTTCTTGTCTAAATTAGTCGGATCGTCTTCATTATCTTTGAACTGCAGAATCCGTCAAATATCATCTTCGATAACTGTAATCGGTTTAACTTCACTGCCGACTTGCACAGATGAAGTGATCGTCTTCTCATCTTTGCTTGAACTTGCGTTCATCCAGAAGTGAGCGATATGTGATCGATATGATACGGTGCGTTCTGTAATAGGTCGGCGAATATGAATTTCCTCGAGAAACTTCAATATACCGTCATACTCCTTCAGTGAAGGACATATAGATTTGTCAAGCGTAATGCATGTATTGTGAGTTTTAGAGAACTCAATAGAGATTACACACGCTGGTACATGTGCCTGAAAAATGACACAAAATAATTAGCACGCTTTTCGAGAAAAATTTCACAAAAATTTTCTAACATTTATATCATGTTCGGGCGAACTTGATATATATGTTATAACAATCTGTTTTAACTAAGTTCGCCCGAACATGTTCAAAACACATGTTCAGTATATAAGTTCGGGCGAACTTATACATACAATAACGCATCAGACTTTCAAACCTAGGTTCAGTCGAAGTTGTTTGCACCAGTTTGATAAGTTCTTTTGATGTAAGTTCGGTCGAACCTCCATTTAAATCTTTCAAATACAAATTATCAAGTTCGGTCGGAGATATTAAGATTTCATTTACTCATATTTTAGACAAGTCCGGTCGAACTTGACAACACGTTCGGCCGAACTTGTCGTCTTCTCCAAAGACCAACTAGTTCAAAACAGTTAAACCTCCGTTTCACTTCAATCAAAACATGTTATACGGTCCATTTTATGTGTAGATTAAGGATCTATTTTCGATTTTAACCAACACCTCCTAGATCTATCAGATTTTTATGTTTTTTATCAAGTTTCGTTCATTAATGGTCCAAACACAGTCCAAAGGTCAATTCTCACCTCAGCCATGATAATTGGTGTGCTAATCACCGACTCAATTTGGAATACGTAACGGTGTGAAAATGCCAAAATCGTTCAAATTCTCTCAAAGCTCAAGTTCGCTCAGAGAATGTGTTTGCTGATAAGTGAGTTCGGCCGAACTTGATTGGTATATATATCAAGTCAAGTTGGAACGAACTTGCTAAGCCCATTCATAAAAGCCCATTAAGTTCGGACGAACTTATCTATAAACCAACACAGCCATCTAAAAGTTCGGTCGAACTTGCTGTTTGTTAAACTTGATTTGTTTAGCAAGTTCGGCCGAACTTGCCAAATCACAGTTTTTAACTTTTTCAAATTTTCATTTTTGACCCCTGAACTTTGTGTTCTTCTTCAATCCTATGATTTTGATCGTGAACATGTGTAACAGATCTATTATTAGGGGTTTGAGTAATCAAATCTTCAATACGAACTCTGGTGGCATATAGGATCGATCGAATAGTAGGTTTTTCGTTTTGTTTTTCAATCGCCGGCCGTATCTTGTGTTTCGGATAGATTGTATAGTTTTGTTGGTTTGTCGGTCTTTCTGGTGAGGCAGAAACCTTGATTTACCAATCTCACTATATGGTTTTGCATGAAACATGGGGTAGGGTTTAAGCTAGATTTAGGGTTTACTGGTTTTTTGTTCTGCTCTTTGTGTCGCGGGTTTATTTGGTCTTATTTGGAGTTTGGTGCTGCGAGTTTTTCTGTTCTTTGAGAGGGTAGTATGCCTGATAGATCAGGTAGTATGGATAATTATGCTAAGGAGGTATTGCCGGGTGAGGCTAGTGCTAGTCCGATCCGCGGAATAGGGTTGAGGGTTACCAACATAGAAGGTAAGACAACGATGCCAAGACGGGGAATGCATTCGACGAATCAGGTTTCGGTGATAGATGGATTGTGTGATATTTCCAAGACGGCTCCAACGTATCCCCATGCAAACCCTAATGCTGATCATGCAACTCAGGAGGATACTAAATCGATAATTGTAGGTAACAACAAACCTATGTCTTTTGCTACGGTTGTTCAGAATTAAAAGGAGAATCCCAAAGGTAATGTTAGATCGCTGGATGCCGTGAGTCAGGAGGGGGGAGATAATATGGAACAAACCCGGGAAAAGGTTGATCATTTAAACGACCATTTGTCATATGCGGCTTCTGTCATGAATCAAAGGAATATGACACTTAACTTCCGGTCACTTGTGAGTGTCGAACATCATGATGACTGTGATGATGTGCTGCCTAAGGAGTCGGTTCGAGTGGTACAAGACAAGCTGGCCAACATGCTGTATGGATATTTTTTAGGAGATCGTATTGCTTTTCCGTTTGTTTAGTATTTTGTTCGCAATAACTGGAAGAAATTTGGACTACAGAAGTCAATGATGAATGCGAATGGTTTTTTCTTCTTTAAGTTTGCGGATCAGGAGGGTATACTGGGTGCTCTAAAGGAGGGACCATGGATCATACGGTCACAACCTATTTTCCTAAAGGAATGGACGCCGACAACAAAGTTGGAAAAGAAGGAGGTAACGAAAGTTCAAGTCTGGGTGAAAATTCATGAGGTTCCGATTGCTGCATACACAGAGGATGGCCTTAGTATGATCGCTACTGTTATTGGAGTTCCAAAACTCCTGGACTCCTATACTAGCTCGATGTGTATGGACAATTGGGGGTGTAGCAGTTATGCAAGAGCTCTAATAGAAATCTCAGCGGACAAGGCCTTGAAAGGTGAATTGAAGATAGCAATACCTGAGGTAAATGGAGAAGGTTTTAATAAGGAGACTATGTATGCGGAGTATGAGTGGAATCCGCTTCGATGCACTAGTTGTTGTGTATTTGGTCATTTGGAGGATTCATGTCCAAAGCAACCAAGGAAACCAGCTATTACTACCAAGCAGACTCAACTTAGGTTCCCATTGAATCAAGGAAATAGGAAAGGCAAGTTGGTTACGAGAGTAGATGAGGAAGGGTTCGCCAATGTTCCAAGTAAAAAGTAGCTAGAAAAGGAGGAGTCCAGATTAATAAGCCTAAACCAAAGTTTGAATATCGGCCGATAATAGCTAAAAGGAAGAATGAACTGGTCACTCGGACGTCGCTGGGGAATGTTATCTCAACTAATCCCTTTGAGGTGTTAAATGATGTAGAAGTGGAGGAGCCCAACAGTAGGAACACTGCCAAAGGTAACCAGGAAGATTCAGAGGATGAGGAGGTTGTTGAAGTGTATAACGAAATGGACGAATTTATTTCTAGGGGTTCTCGTGATCCTGAACTAACAAAAGGGGCAAGCACTACTACAACGGTAGTGTCCAATGGTTAGTATAGCAGCATGGAATATTAGGGGCTTGAACCGGTCTCTAAACAAAAGGAGGTTCGTTATGTGGTAAAGAGTAATGATCTATCTTTCTGTGCAATTTTAGAATCTCATGTTGATATTGGTAACCTTCATAAAGTGTGTAAAACCGTATTTAGGGGATGGGATTGGACTTCTAATGGTAGTAGATGTAATAAAGGAACTCGGATTATTATAGGCTGGAACCCGAGGGTGTTTGATGTTATGGTTCTGGCCCAAACGGATCAGGTTATGCATATTCAGTTGAATTTTAGGCTTGTTAAGAGGGAATTTTCTGCTCGGTTGTTTATGCAGCAAATTATTATGTTACTAGGCGTGATCTATGGCAGCATCTATCTAGGCATAAAGATTTCGTGGGTAATAAACCATGGGTTATTCTGGGAGACTTCAATTCAGCTCTTCAACTGGAGGATAATTCAATGGGATCTTCATATGCTTCAGCGGGAATGAGGGACTTTCAAGAGTGTGTCAATGAGATAGAGGTGATTGATATAAATAGTTCGGGATTCCATTTTACATGGAATCAAAAGCCAAAAAAAAGGTGTGGGGTTGCTAAAAAAACTTGATCGTGTTATGGGTAACAACACGTTTTTATTTGAGTTTCCTAACTCTTACGCGGTTTTTCAGCCGTATGGGATCTCAGATCATTGCCCTTGCTTGTTAAAGATCCCGTCTCCTGGTAAGCTGAAACCTAAACCTTTCAAATTCGCTAACTTCTTGGTTCACAAACCGGAATTTACGGATATTGTGAAGAACTATTGGGATATTGGTGTCCCTCAATTTTGCGTTGTAAAGAAGCTGCGTCTCTTAAAGAAACCATTTCGGGTTCTCTTAATGAAGCAAGGTAATCTGCACAAGAAAGTTGTGAACCTCAGAGGTAAGCTAGATGCTATTCAACAGGATATTGATGGTGATCCATTTAATGTGGAGCTCCGAACGCAAGAAGTAAAGATTAATAAGGACTTTCAGGAAGCTTGCTTAGATGAGGAACGTTTTTTGATCCAAAAATCTAAAGTGGACTGGTTAAAAGCTGGTGATGCAAATACGAAGTTTTTCCACGCTACATTGATAAGTAGGAATCACTCGACGAGAATTGATGCCATCAAGGATTCTAATGGTGTTTTGTTTGAGGGAGATAACGTCCAGGATGTGTTTGTGAAACACTATGAGGAATTTTTTGGGTGCCATGGATATGGTCACTCGAGGCCCCCTGCTGGACTATTCCGGAATAAGTTGAACTCAGAGGATGTTGTGCATATGGTTCGTCCAGTTACTGCTAATGAGGTCAAAGTGGCCATGTTCTCGATTGGTAATGATAAAGCGCCGAGCCCTGATGGTTTTTCAGCAGCTTTTTTTAAGAGTGCCTGGCATATCATAGGTCATGAGGTGTCTAATGCCATTATAGATTTCTTCAGGACTGGCAAACTCCTTCGGGAAATTAATAATACTCTAATAGTGCTTGTGCCGAAGAAGACGACTCCATCGATGCTTACGGATTATCGTCCTATCGCGTGTTGTAATGTGATGTATAAATGTATTAGCAAGATTTTGGCGGATCGCATGAAGGGGATGCTTAATCAGATTATCAGTATTAACCAGTCGGCTTTTATTCCAGGTAGGAAAATCTCTGATAATATCTTGCTTACACAAGAGTTGTTGCACAATTATCACAGGGATTATGGGCCTCCAAGATGTGCGTTCTAGATGGATATCCAAAAAGCTTATGATACGGTGAATTGGAAGTTTCTTAAGGATGTTCTTATAGGTTTCGGATTTAAGATACGAATGGTGGATTGGATTATGACGTGTGTGTCAACTACATCATACTCTATTAGTGTGAATGGGAATGTGCATGGGTATTTTAAGGGTGGTCGTGGCTTAAGACAAGGAGATCCGTTATCTCCGTATTTATTCACCCTTGTCATGGAGATCATGACATGCATTTTGAGGAGGGATGCTCGCCTTGATTCATCTTTTAGATTACACAATAGATGAGAAAGACAACATATTATTAATCTATGTTTTGCCGATGACTTATTTCTATTTTCCCGAGGTGATGTTTCTTCTGCTCGTTGTATCATGTTGGCGTTGGCTACATTCGCAGACATGTCTGGATTGGTCCCTAGTAGTCAGAAAAGTACTGCTTTCTTCTGTAATGTTCCACCTAATGTTAAAAACGAAATTCTACAGATTCTGTGATTTGAGGAGGGCTTGTTGCCAGTCAAATATTTGGGTGTTCCGCTTATTTCCTCTCGGCTACTCTCTAAAGACTGTAGTGGTTTAGTTGAAAACATGGAGCAGCGTATCTTAAATTGGAGAAATAGATTTTTATCCTTTGCTGGAAGGGTGCAGCTTATCAACTCGGTGCTTTTAGCTTTGCATGCTTATTGGTCCGCTGTTTTTATTTTGCCAGCACAAATTATTAATGATCTTGAAGCCAAATTACGGAATTTCCTGTCACACCCTCAATTTCCACTTGCGGAGTTTTACCGCAAGGCGTGTGAACAAACCAGAATCTGAGACACTAGTACGTCGAACGACTCTATATGATTTGATAATACGTTTTCGAAAAATCATTTGTTTAACCATTCATAGTAGATTTTATATTGTCTTAGTTAGTTACCAATGTTTAGCGGAAGCATTAGTTTTTAAAGTTGAGCGGAAGCATAAAGTAAAGGAACGGGCGCCAACATAAACGCCAAAACTAAAGAAAAACCCAAAACAATGTTTGTAAATGAGACTCGATAAAAGATGTCTTGATCAATGCAAGTGAGTGCACCTAGAGCTCCTAGCGTCCTGAGAAACATGTAAAGAAACAAGTGTCAACATTAAAGAAGAGTGAGTTCACAGGTTTTCATAAATTCGTTTGTTCGGTTATAAGTTTGTTTCCCCGTTATCCCTAACCCGAGATAACAATTTAGTTCCATTATTCCCAACCCGGAATAATACTGATAGTTCCATTATTCCTTACCCGGAATAATAATGATAGTTCCATTATTCCTTACCCGGAATAATAATGATGTCCCATTATTCCTAACCTGGAATAATAACGTTGTGGGTTCCATTATCCCTAACCCGGGATAATATTGTTGATTCGTAATTAAGTTCAATGTTAATATATATAGGTAGCTAGCCTAAAGTTAAGTCACGTAAGTGTTCGCGATCGAAGCTGACTGTTGTGCCTCCGTGTTGCCAGGCCTATCACTGACCATGGCGAAGTTAGGCCAAATTATTCACCCGTTGACCATACCCGTTCGGCTAGCGCGACTAGCTTGGATGGGGCTTGTCGGGCCCAGTAGTACTACTTATAATTTCCCCGCTATCTAAACCCAATACTAACGATCCGATAGATTGTCGAGGACTTGTGTGATATAGCTGCTTAGTGACCATAACGTACATTAACATTAACTTAGTTACCGAATAGTTTAATGACGTTAATTTCGTATAACGTAAAGAGATAGAGTTGTAGAGTGTATACATGTTTCTCCCCCTGTTGTTTAAAACCGGATAAAATTAGGGGCCGTGAACTCACCTTTAGTTGCTCGGTTAGTGTAACACAGAAGTTGCAAATGATGGGACCGCTAATTGCGTCCTAACAAGTCAATTGATTTCAAGTTAGTGTGTGAACACACCAATACAAATCCTACACATAATTTACGCACAAAGCGGTACATACAATGATAATTCCTAAGACTCAAATCATGCGTGCAAGTATCCTCATATGAACATAATAATCAAAACAATTTATCATGAACACAATCCAATCCATGCAACACTTTGGTGCACACATTCGCAAGTTATCAAGTTTCAGCTTACATACTCATAATTCGGCTGTTTTCGAGGATTTTTATAAAATATTTTCAACGTTCCGAAAATTCCAATTATTTTACAGAAGGTGACAACTTTACTGTAGAATTTTATATAAATTTTTCAAGTCCTAACACTTTACCAATTATTCGTAAATATTAATATGCTAGGCTGCAGTCAGATTCGTCGCTTTCTGACTGCAGTCCACGGAAGAATTCATTTAAAAATCACCGTTCGTCCAATTAACAAAATTCCAGTGGGAGTTTCCCGGAAATTTCCATATCTAGTTGCTGTACAAATTTCATGATTCGACTCCCTACAGATTATTAGATCTGACTCGATAAACAACTAACAAATTTTCAGGATTTTCACAGCTTTAGTTACTGAACTTAATTGGCCGCTTAAAAATATCAAATGACTTCAGAAAAATATGAATCCAGCACCATTACAATCGTTTTTCAAAACTCTACGTTTTAGACTTCAGAAAATCCGTTTTTCGATAAATAATAACCAAGTTACAGCCAGTTGAAGTTGGCTGTAACCACCATTCAGCATCCTGATTCAGCACTTTATCACAATCTAACCCGCTTAAACCATCGATACATTGAACATATGCGATCAAGAACAGAATTTCCAATCATATACTATCATATATATCACACCCATGCAAACCCTAATCATAACATATAGTTTTATTTTAAACAAAACACAGCCTAACGATTCTTAATTCTGAAAATCATCATACTTGCAACTAGCCTATTCAATCGATTATCATCCTAATACTTTCCACCATTACATACACACACGATCCATAATTCATAACTCTAGTATGATTAGCGAAATAACATAAGATTCTAACCTTTACATTAGGATTAATGAGCCGAGAACTAGATGGGACTGATTCAGATGTTGGCGCGACTTGCGACCGAGAAGGAGAATGGTGAGGGGAGGGCTGCCGCGATCAAGAGAGATATAGCCAAGTTGTTTGCGATCGAGGGAACAAGTGGAGGGCTGCCGTCGGCTGTTTAGCTATTAGGGTTTTGTGTTTTGTTTTGTGAAGAAAGGCTCATGCATGTATGTGTATATATAGCGCAAAAAGGTGAAAGGAAAAAGGGAAGGGTTGCGGTTGGGTGTGTGTTCGCGGCCGCAAGGGTTTGGGTGGGGCGGTTTGGGTTTAACACTTGGTCCTCAAGTTTGGTTAACTCCTTGAGTCGCAAGGGAATGAGGCCGGCTCGTGTCGCGGTTCGGTTCGATTCGTCTATATATTTACTATATATATTTCATAACTAAAACAAATCACGAAATCGAACATCACATAATAATTCACCAACTTATAAACGTTTAATACACATAGCACGTAATTCATTTGACAAGTTCACAAAATTATCGTAATTATTTCGAGCGTGCAATTTAAGTCTCCGAATCAATTTAACGTAGGAACGAATAACCGTGAAGTAGTGCGTTTAAGATATCTGAAAAACCGGGATATCACATTTCCTTTGGGCGCAGAAGGGTAACTTTCATAGAGGAAAAGCTAAAGTCTCATGGAACTCTGTCTGTGTACCTAAGTATGAGGGGGGCCTGGGTATTAGGCTGATTGGAGATTCGAATAAACTCTTATGGTGACAAATATTTCGAGCAATCTAAACAAGAGGGAGTCCTTATGGGTTCGCTGGATTCACTCCTACAGGTTAAAAGGCCGTAGTTTCTGGGTATGTAAGGAAGGTACGAATTGTAGCTGGAGCTGGAGAAAGCTTCTTCATTTGCGGCCTAGTATCTAGAATCATGTGTGGTCTAGATTGGGTGATGGGACTAATACGTCGGCTTGGTATGATAACTGGAGTCATCTTGGTCCATTATCTAATTTTCTATATCCTAGGACAATTTCGAATGCGGGTTTTGGGCATTATGCTACGGTTACGGATATACATAATCAAGGTACTTGGGCTTGGCCCTCGGCTTGGAGGGATTTGTTTCCAGTGTTGAATCAATTGGATCAGGTTTGCTTGGACCCAACTAAAGAGGATCAGTTTTGTTGGAAGGATGGAGATGATATACTCGAGTTTTTTTCTTCAAACGTCTGGCACTCAATTCGGATTAGGGAGCCGGAAGTGGATTGGGTTAAAGTAGTCTGGTTTAATCAGTGCATTCCTTCGCATGCTTTCTTTATGTGGTTGATTATTCGCCGAAAATTGCTAACTCAGGATAAAATTCTCCAGTTGGACATCTCGAGAAGGAAAAACATGAACATGATGTGCTGTTTGTTGTGCTATGAGAATGTTGACTCCCATAACCATCTTTTCTTTGAATGTACGTTTTCTGAACAGGTTTGGAACAAGACTAGAGCTAAGGTGGGTATGTCTACGGTTGGGTCCAGATGGTGTGACATTATGGACTGGCTACTAGCTCGTACTCGATCGAAAACAGCGGCCAATTATATAAGTAGAGTGTTTGTTGCCTGTGCAGCATACATTATATGGCAAGAGCGTAATGCAAAATTGTTCAAGAATCAAGCTAGGCCACCGGATACCATTTGTGAACAAATACTGAAGACAGTTCGGTACATGCTGATGGGGGCTAAGTTCAAAAATTGTGTGAATGTTAGGAGGCTGCTAGGTGCATGGAAGATAAATGGCAACTACGTATCAGACAATGGAGACTGATTAATGTGTTTCTTTATGGGATTAGGGTGTCTATATTTTTAGTCTAGTGATGTACTTGTGTTTTTGGTTTTCGTTCTGTGCTTTGCTTGGCTTACTTTCATGAGGTGTGTCTCATGATTGAACTAGTGGGAGATTATCCTCACTACTTGTTTTCTTTGGATAGTTAATATATACAATCACAGGGGTAACCCATTACCCAAAAAAACTTTTTTCCAGTTATAAAAATCCACTCAGTTGACCAAGTCCAAGCTAATGACCTTGGTTAACGGATTTGTCTGCCGTGTCCAAGTTAATGACCACAGTTTGACCCGTTACGAACAAACTATTGATATTTTTAAAAAAAAAATTTCAAATTAATGAACTTTTCATCATTTTGACTTTTCAGATTAACAGATTAGCTCCCAGCCCATTGTCAAAGAGATTCCCACTAGTTCTAGCACCTTACCAGACTTCGAAGATCCGTTCTCCAACATTGGTTTGCTGAAAACAATGTAGAAATAAATTCTTTTTGTATTTTTGTAAGTTTATGCTAAAACTCACCGAAAATCTTTTTGATTTTAATCTGTAAAGCTGAAATACAGTGTAATAAGCAATGTAAACTATGTACAAACATATTTACAGACATATTTTTGTTAATTCGTGTCTAAGGATCATATCAGTTAATTGAGACATATCACCAGTACCGTTGACCTTTTGCAGACTTTAAGTTTTAAACTTGTTGTCGATATGTTTGTCCACTTAAGCTTTACCACAATTTTCAACTGTTTCAAGACATGTTTAGGTAGAATTCATGAAACTTGACTTATCTGTGGTTCCTACTTCTTGAATATACTCTAGTATCTATATTCCCCAGATTTCATCTTACAGGTGAATATAGCGTAATTGATATTTGTATCAGGGTTATGCGATAACTTGACAACTCAGGTTAGTACTACCGTATAGACAAAGAGATGAACGCTCGTCTTTAAGGTGTGTTCAACTTAAGGAATCATTTTAGCAATGCAAATGATTAGATCTTTTGATTCTTTTCAATATTGCATGCAGTTTGGAGGTTTATAGCGAAAATACTATAGAAGTTCTAGGCCATTGTTCCGCAAAATCAGAAGAACTTGTATAATACCCCAGATATCAACTATCTATAAAGACCTCGTATCTTAGAATCAGGCAATCTTTCAAACTAAATTTCGGAGTACTAAGTCCATATATCCAAGATGTGTTAATCCACAAGATTAAGCAGTTGTAAAATTTAGTTTATATCTCGAAAACAATTTACTGAACGTGTTAAGCCTATCGACACATCCACAGTAAGACTCGTTTATCACTTTTAAAACTTTACATATCTTTAGCATACTGTGATAGTCCACTGATGTACTATCATTTCCTTTTATAACACTGAACTCTTTTTAGCTTTTCAATGTTTTTGTACATTATGGATTTTTATATGTTTTTGGATTATAAAATTTTCGAATGTTTTTGTATTTTCTCTAACATTTCTCCCCCTAAAATCAAAAACATCTTTTTGGATTTTAGTTTTTAACAAAATTCTAAAGTAAAAAACTATTTTCAAACCAATGTGGATCACGCGAACTTGTCGTCCGATCCGTATTCAACCTCAGCGTCCGCACCTGTAAGCAAATTTTTCATATCGTTAATTCTAAGCAAGTATTTAAACCGTGACAAAGAAAATGGTTTGGTATAAAAATCAGCCTTTTGTTCGTCGGTGTGGATTTTTTCTCTATCGCAACAATTTCTTTTCGTAGCAATCACGAATGAAATGATAACGAATTTCAATGTGTTATGTGCGTGAGTGATGAACCTGATTTTTAGTTATATCTATGGTTGCCTAGTTATAAACATATAGCGGAGTGTCTAGAAATTGCACACCATAGTCTCTCATCTGCTGTTGAATCCACAGAATCTGTGAACAATAGCTGGAGGCCAAGATATACTCAGCTTCGTAGGTAGAAAGAGAGCGACCATAGTCTTTTTCTTACACTGCCAGGTTACCATTCTTGTTTCGAAGAACTGGCATCCCGCTGTAGTTGATTTTGAGTTAAGCTTATCTACACCAAAATCGGAATCAACATATCCTGTGAGGTCGAAATTGTCGTTCTTCGGGTACCACAAGCCGGTGCTTTGGCATCCTTTCAGATATCTGAAGATACGCTTCACGATCTGCATCTGTAAGATCTTCGGGCTTGACTGATATCTGGCGCATAGGCATGTTGGATACATAGTATCTGGGCGCGATGCCGTCAGATACATCAGCGATCCAATCATCGATCTGTATAACGGCTCGTCAACTTTGGCTCCAGTCTCATCAACACAAATGCCGTGATTTAGAGCAAGAGGCGTAGATAGAGGCTTCAAGTTTTCCATTTCAAACTTCTTCAAGATGTCGTGAACATACTTAGCCTGCTGAATGAAAATACCATCTGGAAGCTGATCTACTTGCAAACCAAGAAAGAACTTCATTTCGCCCATCGAGGACATTTCGAATTTCTTTTTCATGATTCCCTCAAACTCCTTGCAGAGACTATCGTTTGTAGATCCAAAGATGATGTCGTCAACGTAGATTTGAACTAGAATCAGATGGCCATCAACTTCTCTGGTGAAATGAGTACTATCCATAGTTCCTCTGATAAAGCCGTTTCTGTCGAGATGTTGCGATAACATCTCGTACCAAGCTCTCGGGGCTTGGTGCAGTCCATAGAGTGCTTTATCCAGCAGGTACGCTTTCTTCTTGTTGAGTGGATTGACAAACCCCGGTGGTTGTCCAACGTACACCTTTTCGCGTAATTTGCCGTACAGAAAAGCCGATTTGACATCCAATTGATAGACCTTAAATCCTTTCCATGATGCAAAAGCTAGAAAAATTCGAATAGATTCCAATCGAGCCACTGGTGCTTAGACTTCCGTGTATTCTATCCCTTCCTGCTGGTGAAATCCCTTGACAACAAGCCTAGCTTTGTTACGAACAATAACCCCTCTATCATCTCGTTTACACTTAAAGACCCATTTTGTATCAATTGCTTTATGATTTTCTTGTAAGTCTTCAAGATTCCACACACCCAACTTCTCAAACTGCAATAATTCTTCTTGCATTGCTTGTACCCAGTTTTCATCAGCCAAAGCTTCATTAACTGTCTTAGGCTCAATTTGAGAAACATGAATAGAAACAATAGTTCTGGGTTGTAGCAACGCGTGTGTAGAAACAACTGAGTGCTTTATTAATTTGCCCTCGACTTCTAACACCAGTTTGAAGTTCCCCGATAATATTTGTTAACGGATGATAGGAATATGATCGTGGCAATTCTTCACTTGGAACATCTACTGAGTTTGGCTGATTTGTGATGTTGAGATCAACAACCAATTCAACATTTGGAGAGCTTCATGAAGCTTCATTTCTGTTGTTCGGAACTGCAGATTGATTAAGAAGACTTGTTATCTGCTCCACTTCTTCATCTGAAGAAGATGATTCCCCATCAGCATCAAATGTTGGTGCTTCTTCTGAATCAGAATTTTGATTCTGAGGCATACTTGGCTCCGTTGTTGTATTCACTGGTTCAGTAGAGGCATTTGTTGGAAGAGCAGGTGTTGATAATGTTTCAGAAACATTTTCAGCCGAAACACCACTATTGCTAGAACTTGCGCCAGAAGAAGATGGATCCAACGTGGGTTGATTAACCACAATTGGTCGACCAATTTGTTCTTGATTCGCTGACTAGTGAAGCTAATATAAGGCTGTAACTTCTTCGTCAGTTGGTTCTTCGGGCAAGTCAAATGACTTCCATAGGTCTTGATAGTTAAACAGCCACGCGTCACCTTTCCTTTGAATAGGATCCGTGTAGTTGAAACAATCCACGTGCTGTGCTTCAATAACATTTCTTAATGAAGGAACATATACTCTTCTCAACGGACTCGCATATCCGACAAAGAAACCTTCAAGAGATTTAGCTCCGAATTTACCATCTTGGTCTATTACCGTACATGGTACACCGAATGGTTCTAAGAACTTCAAATTTGGCTTCCATTAGTTTATCATCTCAAAACATGTTTTCTTTGTTGGTTTGACAGTGCCCTGTTTAGCGTGTAGCAAGCTGCAGGAACTGCTTCACTCGAGAAGCTGATAGGAAGTTTAGAATCTGCAAGCATGGTTCTCGTAGTTTCAATCAAAGTTTTGTTTTTCCGTTCAGTACTCCGTTTTGCTGTGGAGTATAGGGAGCACTAAACTCGTGCAGAATCCCTTTTGCGTTGCAGAATTCCTTCATTTTGTTATTCTTAAACTCTGTGTCGTTGTCACTTCTAATGCGTCTGACCAGCAGATGATAATGATTTTCGAGTTTCTTGAATAGAATAACCAAGTTCTCGAACGTTTCGTTTTTTGATTCTTGAAAGAATATCCTTGAATATCTCGAATAGTCATCTGTCACGACCAAGCAATAAAAGTCTCCTGAGATGCTTCGAACATTTCAAGGACCAAATAAGTCCATGTGGAGATGTTCTAATGGCAAATTGATTGAGTTTAGAATTTTCTTCGGATGAGATTTCTTGATCTGCTTTCCCTTTTTGCATTCCAAGCAATGATCAGACATTTGAAAACTTCGAATATTTACGCCTTCTACAAGATCATTATGAACCAAGAAATTCATTTTTCGCAAATGAATATGCCCCATCTTACGATGCCAAAGAATAGGATCTTTTTCAGTAGCCTTTGACACAAAACATTGTGCTGATTTTGATGAAGTGATAGCAACACCCATATCAAGAACATATAAATCATTCTCTCGCGGTGCTCGCATCAGAATCCACTCATCTGGTATTTTGAATCCCGGCTTCAAGATAATACACTCTTTGTAGTTGAAATGGACTGTAAATTTCTTGTCACAAATCTGCGATATACTCAGAAGATTGTTCTCAAGTTCAGCAATATAGTTCACGCGATCAAATGAAACTACGCCATTGGAGAGTTTTCCCTCGGCGACTATCCTTCCTCCTTGATTTCCTGCAAATCCAACATATCCACCATTGATAGCTTTAATGTCGAATAGCAACGCCTTCATTCCCGTCATGTGCCTGGACGCTCCACTATCCAAAATCCACTTTGAAAGTACGGATCTCTGGAGTCCCTGCACATTTTAACAAACTATTTAAAAAGCGAGACCCAAGCTTTTTTGGTCTTAGGTTGAATTGGATAATCATCATCAAAATCAAATTCACATTCATCAGCATAATCGAATTCTTCATCTGAGTTTTCTGTGATGTTTATGTTTGAAAACTTTAGCGTCTTTTTATCTTTTGAATTGTTACCACTTGTATTTTTGACAGTTTCAGATGTGGTTTCAATTATGATTTCATATTTTGATTCTTTCTTGCTATCACTAGTCTTATTAGGCTCAGATTTAGTGATTTCAGGTTTTGATTCTTTCGTGTTATAAGTCTTTACCATCTCAGACTTAATAACACCAGCTGTTGTTGACCTTTTCTTGGTGATCCAGGCTTGAGATTTGATATTAGCCTTCTTGATATAAAATTTATTTTCGTTTGCCCTAGAAGTTTCCCCTTTTTCAAAAGTAGAATTCTCAAACTTCTTTTTTATTTTAGGTTTAACTTCTGGCAAAGATTCATTTCTTTTCAAAATCTTTATTGGTTTTTCAAACACTGGATACCTTGGTTTTACAAAATTTGATTCTCTTCTTCGAGGATAAGTCGGTTTTGATTTCAGACATTGTCATGCAATATGACCTATTTCATTGCACTTGAAACATGTCCGATTATCAAATGGATGTCCTTTAGTGGGTGGTTTTATCCCACTTGATGTTTTGACACCACTTGTAACCTTGACTTTATCTCGAATTTCTTTCTCCTTTATAAACTCATCATTTGATTGTTTACCAATCAAACTCTCTTCATGAACCGTGTTTGTCCCATATACAAAATTCATGTTTTTGTTTTTATCTTCATGAAATGGTGACACTTTCTTTACTGGTTCATTTGATTCTTCTAAACCCAACCCTGCTCTCCGGTTTTCCGGATGATCACCACCATTTCTTCGGTAGTTGTTTCTTTTAGGTTTGGAATAGAATTTTCGTTTATTAATTTCCAAATCCTCTGATGTGACTTCCACGAGTTTAAAAAATTTATCAAGCAATTCTTCCTTCACATTCTAATTCGGGAAGCTATCATCAAAGTATAGTTTATCCGAATCCTTAATTTTGTACATTACAATATTAGGATCGTCACATAGACCATCCTCTGACGACTTATCGTCATTCAAAGACTGTGAATCGGAATTCTTTGAACTCGAGTTGGCGCTTTTGAAGCTGCCTTCATCAGAATCACTTAGAACATTTTCAACCACCTTGTTAACCACAGCATTTTTATTATCATCGGATTTAGCATAGATTATATCAATATTCTCTGGCAAATCATCTTTTTCTCATAAAGTAACTCAACATTGAGTGCCTTATCCATCCCGTCTGAGGTTTTACGACAGTACTTCTCGCAAAGGGGTAGAGGAACATTGTTATATTCTTTGCCATTTTTCTTTTTCGGTTTTTCTTCCGTTGAGATTGTCGAAAGAATGTGATCAATAACATATGCATTTGTGGTATAACTTCTCAACAACTGTTGAACTCTTTCAGTTTCGATTGTCATGTCTTGAAGTTTTTGTTTTGTTTCAGCAATGGTGTTAATATAGGTGTTAATTGCCCTTTGTTTATCCATTACTGTTCCACTTAACATCCTTATATTATCATGTTGTTCGATGTTATTTATGTCGAGTCTGCCATAATCATTTTTCATTTTATCATAAGCTTCTTTCATTGTGCGATAATCGTATTTCAACAATTCGTTATGCACATTGTTTTCAGCGATGATCTTTGATTTTTTGGCACATTCGACACAAGGTTCAATACATTTTGTACAAGGTTTCTCAACCTCAACAACTTGTACTTTGACAACTTCTTTCTTGACAATTTTTACCTCTGGACCTACCTTGGTTAAATTCGCCATTAAAGCTTTATCTGCCATGTCCTTGAGGTCTTCGACTTTCACTTCTTTAGTGACATTAATGATCACTTCATCAATCTTTTTCTCCTCAATCCACTTGTTCTTTCGAGCTTCCATCAAAATGACATGCATAACTGTCACAAGAATTAGAGGATAAAATTCCTTGTCTGTGCATATGGATATATTCCTCCTCTTCCTGCTGTTGATGCAAGTATTTTCCAGAAGAGCTTGTTCGAAAGCTGCTGCTTCTGCTGCTACCGCTGCTTCAGCTGCTGCCGCTGTTTCCTCTGCAGAATTATCTTCAACTATCTCCGCCATCAAAGCAACTCCGGTCTTTTTCCAACGTAAGAATTCCAATCAAAACCATCATCTTCACTGGATGCCACCATAGCTTTCTCAGTGGTGCTATTGTCAGGTTTTTCTTGGATTTCAACCTAAGTTTTCTTCGGAAATGGTTTATATTGAAGTGCATTTTTGTAATGTTCATTTCCTCCTCCGAAAGGACTTTGATTTCCGGTTGCTTCCGTGTTTTTACACTCTCTTTTAAAATGCCCCTTGTGATGACATCTAAAGCACGTGACTTTGGTTTTGTCAAAACCCAATTTGTTGCCGGAATTTCCTATGTCACGGCCTGTGAGTGCAACGAACTTCGTCACTCTCCTGATGATCGAAGCTAAGGACCATTTGATGTCCATTAATTTGAGTTCTTCCTCGTATACCTGGTCATAATCTTCTGCGGTCATCTCGGGGTTTCCTATCTTACCGGCAACAAGACATTCATAAGATTCTAATACGGTAGTGAGTAGTGACATATGTTGTTTTGCAACATGTTCTGAAACAACATTGTTCAAATTCACTGCGATGTTGCATTTATATACATCCGGATCAGAACTTTGTTGTTGATTCTGGTTCGCTTTGCTTTGATAAGTTGAAGTTGAACCAGTGCTTGAGTAAGAACTTTGAGGACCCTGATCATACTCAGGCTGTGATTGATTCTGATTCTGATTCTGTGGAGAAGCATTTATGTTTGCATTAAAAGCCGTCTGAATTTTAGGACTCGAAACTATCTAGCATTTCGGCTTAGAAATACAGACCGACGTCTTGAACAACATTAGCGTTTTTTTTTCTTCGCCATCTTTAGAAGTTCCATTTTGTGGCCTTCGAGTTTATCGATAAACGTCGACAACTTGAAAAATTCCCACTTATCACTCTTTTTCAAAACCATCAAATACGTAGTCCATTCACCCTCTGGTAGTGCGTCAGCAAGTTTGTCGATGTATTCTTGTTCTGTCTTTTCGAGACCGTGTCTTTGTATTTGCACTTTAAGATGACAGAAACTCTCGATCATTTGCTTTATGGTCTCATTCTTTAGCATAGTGAAGATATCAAACTATTTTAGGATAAGTGCCTTTTTTACTTTTGATCATTTCGGCGCTGCCTAGATACTTCTTCTGTAATGACAACAAAATATCTCTTGCAGTAGTATACTCTGGTAGCAAAATCAGGATATCTTCTTTGACAGACTGTTGGATGAGACTGATCATCTTTTTCTCGGTGATATATTCTTCTTTCTTAACCGTCGAGTAGTTGTACTTTTCAAGAACTCGTTGATGTTCATCTACCGGAATAGTGTAGCCTCTTTCAATTGACACCCAACCAGGGAAGTGCATGGCTTGAACCCAATAGGTAAACTTCTCTTTCCATGCTTCGTACTCGTCCATGCTCATCAGCTTGGGCGGTTTGACTGTCGTTCCCATTTCATTATCAGGATTGACTTGATTGATCACACTGGCATTTGACGAACTAGCTCCGGACATAAAAGCTCTTCGTTGATCCTCCATTGTGAATAACGAAACATGTACTCTGAAAATTTTCAAAAACTTTGAAAACAATTAGACCTACTACAAGTTCGGTCGAACTTATAGCAACAAATGAAGAATTCTCAGCTTTTCTAAAAAGTTCGGTCGAACTTGCTAGATTTGTTTTGAAAACTTTGCTTAAAGTTCGGTCGAACTTCAGACACAAATCCTACAGAACTTCGTGCGAACTTGTCTTCAAGAATTTGATAACAATCTAGTAAGTTCGGGCGAACTTACTTAAAGTTTCTTTGTAATTTACACAAGTTCGGTCGAACTTGATGTAAAATCAATGAAAAATTGTGTCACTTCGAGCAAACTTAGCTGAATTTTTTTCAAAAACTACTTAAGTTCGGACGAACTTGCTAAAAGATCACTTGAACAGTGATGTTTTAGTACAAGTTTGGCCGAACATGGCCAATTAGTTCGATCCTTAGGGTTTTCAAAAACATGGTTTTTTCAAAAATTTGACATGAATTTGGTTGAATTTGGTCTCCAATCTTTCAAGAGTTTATCTTTGTTGTATTTTACATGATATATTCAAAATTCAAAAGATTTTGACCGTGAATTCTTCATTTTATGTTAAAAAGTTAAGAAAAAAGAAGAATGGAGTAGAAATAGAAGTGTTCTTGTCTTGATATTATCAAATCACGCTGTTCTAGCTCTGATACCACTTGTAGGACCGATCCTCGATGCTTAGGAATCTAAATTTGATATCTAACGTCCATAATAGCGGAAATATTACGTTGTGTTTACCAATAGACAAGATTTAATCAGTTAAACGGCAATTTTATAGATCAAACGTTCTGGTTACAAACTGATAGAGCTTCGCCTCTGAAATGCCAAAGTTACAAATGAGGAGGGCTAGTTAGGTTTATATAGAAGTACAAGTTCGCGCCTGAGAACCTAAGTTCGCCCGAACTTGCCATAGCAAGCTCGGCCGAACTTGGCCTAACATGAATATATGGGCGAACTTGTCTTCAAAATAAATACATTGTTCAGCTAGCCAAATCAGCTCTATACTATACAGACTCGATATAAGACTAAGACATAGACATTATGCACCAACAAAGTCATCAAAAGGTCAATGGTACTGGTGATACGTCTCAATCAACTGATATGATCCTTAGACACGAATTCACAAAAGTATGTCTGTAAATATGTTGGTACATAGCTATCTGCTTTCAGATTTTAAGCCAAAAAGATTTTCAGTGTGTTTTAGCATAAACTTTCGAAAATACAAAAAGATTTTATTTCTACATTTGTTTTCAACAGCCAATGATGGAAAGCGGACCTTCGGAGTTCGGAATGGTGCTAAGTTATTGGAATCTTGATGACAACGGGTTGGGAGCTAATCTGTAAAATCAAAATGCATGAAAATGATAAAAAGTTCATTAATTTGAAACTTTAAATTTGAAGAAAACATCAGTTTGTTCAAAACGGGTCAAACCGAGGTCATTAACTTTGACTCGGCAGACAACTTGGTTAACCAAGGTTATTAACTTGGACTTGGTCAACTGAGTGGATTTTCATAACTGGTAAACATATGAAAGTTCAGGGTTAAAAGTGAAAAATTTGAAAAGTTTAAAATTGAGCTTAATCATGTTCAGCCGAAGTTAGTGATAAAATGCTATTTATCATTAATACTTAACTTCGGGTGAAGTTAGCTAATGAAGTCTGATATTTGAGAGTCAAGTTCACCCGAACTTGACTGGGTATATAATCGGAAGTTCGCTCAAAACTTCAGTTCATCTGAAACAAACTTCAAGCGAACTTGAGAGGCCATTAAGAGAAATTGAGAAATTGTAGAGTTTGTGTCGTTATACTGCCCGATTTAAACCTGATTATAAGTGATTGGGACACTTATTACCATGGCCGAGGTATTAATCATGTAAAACATCCATGGATTTACCTTTTTGAAGTGATCTTGGACCGAAATGATTAAAACAGTTAGATTTAGGGATAAAATGAATAAATTTTATGGTGAAATGGTTGTATAAACATGTAATTATCAATAATAAATCACAAATTTGAACTGAGGACAGGTTGATGGTGTTGCAGGATTGATTGGAGATGACGACAAGTTCGCCCGAACTTGTTGAGTTGATTTTTAATCAACTTCGGGTGAAGTTGTGTTAATCCCTGATAAAATTTGAATTGGCAACAAGTTAGGCCGAACTTGTTGTGAAGATTTCAAATCCTGTTTGAATAACAAGTTCGCCTGAACTTATTAAAAAGTGACAAAATTGATTTCATATACAAGTTCGCCCGAACTTGTTAAAAATCAGAAAATCATTTGTGGTACATATGTCATACCGAAGTTGTTTAAGTTGTTATATTTGGTGCATGAAGTTCGCTCGAACTTGATGTTTAAGTGTTTGAAATTTGTCAAATTTGCTAAGTTGTTTGTTTGTGTTGTCCGCAAAACATTTTCGTTTAACAAGTTCCATAATACTTGTATTTCGCTGGACGAGAAGATTTATCCGATGCTGTCAGCATTGTCAGGAATCTTAGAGTTTTTGGGCAGAATCCACATCACAAAGGTTATCACGGATAAGCATGTCGTATATAGATCGCACGTCTACTTCTTATGGAACTCAGTATGCTACGATGAAGCTAACAAAGTCATAAAGTCTGCAGTTCGTGTCGGAAATGAAGATAAGGAATTTTTTATCACAGAAGCTGATATACGAAGGGTTTTGGCGTTCAATGATGATGAAAGTGATCCTATTAGCTTCGAGGAAAGGATGGTCAAGGGATGTTTCTACAGAATGGGATACAAAGGTCACGCAAACAAGCCAACGCTGAAAAAAGGCGGTGTTCCTCTACCGTACAAGCTTCTAATTCATGCTATCATTCACGATTTTTGTCACAGAAAAGGAGGGCTCGACGACATTCAAGATTACTTGGCATGTATGGTTACTGCTTTGGCTCTAAACAAGAAATTCAACTTCTCAAGAGTGATCTTCAAGTTTATGTCGAAGAACATGGGAAAAGATAGGTTGGTGTTATATCCAAGGTTCGTTCAGATGTTGATTGATGAAAACTTTCAGAATATTGTTAAAGATCCGAACGATATCCTCTAATTGAGCCATATGGATGAAACAACATGGAAGAAGTTAAAGATTTTTCAGAAACAAGATTCAGCACCTATTCCAAAGCCTGTATTTGGTGCAATCGTTAAAGCAAACTATATCGCGCCACCAGAGAACAAATGGAGGAAAGATGGTAGCGGTGATGATAAAGACGAAGTTGAACTGTTAAAGAACTTCAAAGAGAAAAGAGGCGACTGGTATATCAACAGGGTTGTGGTTGTTGAAAAACCAAAGAGATAAAGGGCGTCGAATAAAGTAGAAACTATGTTGATCGACGAGCCTGAGATTGATGAGAATATTCAGCACGTTGAAGGATCTAGCGTTGCGGCAAACGTTGAAAGACAAGATAAAGATGATGATGTTATTTCTGCAACTTTAGATAAAGATGATGAATCGTCTAAAGATTCTACTGATGTTTGATTGAAAGCGGTAGAGAATGAAAAGGAAGAATAAAGATTGAAAAAGCTTTGTGAGGATCTTTATGTTCCTTCTGATGAGGCTTTCGATGAAGAAAATCCAAAGAAAAAGTCAAAACGCTCAAAGTCGAAAGCTGGAGACACAAAGAAAACTACGGGTTCTCCTACCACACGTGGAAAGAATAAAGCTCAAAGTCGCAGATATCAAAGTCAGAAAACAATGAAAGTAGTTACACAAGAAGCTCCTGTTTCTAATATGCAAGAAATTCAAATCATTGAAGCTAAAATAATACCAACAACTATCACACAAGAACCACCATCTGTTACTATTGAAGTGCTTGTTCAAAGTACGCCTATTTCAAGTCCAAAGGTTGCAGCAAAGGGTACTCCTAAAGCTACTCCTCCAAGATCAAAGCAATCTACTCCTCAAAGTGCCAGAGCAAGAGAATTTAAAGATGCATTCGGTGAAATTCCAGATAATCTTACACATCCTGTCACAGCTGAAGATCTTTTAAGCTGGTTTGAAGATACTCCTATTGATATGATGGAGAAAAGGATCAAAGCGTTGGAAGATATGCTCAAACAAAATGAAGTTGAGAAAGCAGAACTTGAAAAGAAAGTAAAGCAGAGTGATGTTGAGAAAGAGAATCTGCAATACAAAGTGAAATTTCTTGAAGATGATCGAGGCTACATGAAAGCGATGGTTGAAAGTTTAAGTACTGCAAATGCTAAGCTAGAGAAAGAGATTGCTGAGCTTCGAACAGAAAGGGATCTGAATGATAGAAGATTTGCCAGATTGCAGAAAGTGTTAACTAACAGCTTGGGCATAGATTTCAAAGCAGAATATGATCAACTTGATATTCAAGAAGCAAAAGAGAAAGCTAAGTTAGAATAGGGTAAAGGAAAAGGGGTGATTGATGGTGTTCCTATACCAACAGAGGAGCCGGTGATAGAAAAGACAGTTGAATATTGTTTCTAAAGTTGTTCTTAAAGTTGTATCTGTTGAAGAGAAAGAATCAGAACAGAAAAATGATGACGAGGAAGATAATGATAATGACGACGACCCTGTGGATGATGCAAAGAATGATTCAGATCATGATGATGATGATAATGATGATCAGGGGCGTTGGTTTAAAAGTTGATTTTGCGAAAGTTCATTCAGAGTTTGATTTTGAATCTTTGATCAACGACGATGCAAATATGGAGGATGAACAAAGTAAGGGGGAGAACACAAAGCAGACAGGGCCTCAAGATGTTGATAGTTCTAAAGCGATAATTGCTATGCCTGTTGCTGCTGTACATGAAAAGCCTTGATGATTATGCTGGATCCTAATATTGAATAAGGGGAGTATGTGCATAACTACACCAAGGAAGAATTGGCTAGAAAGTTTGAGATTGATGCTGATTCGTTTGAGTTCGATTTTGAAGAAGAATTGGTGAACATCAAAACGTTTGAACCGAAAGAGAGAGTTTGGGGTGGATTCGAGAACTTGACGTACATGCTATAAAGAGAGAGTTTGGCATAAAGTATTTCAGACATCTGGCAGACATAAAGACATTTCCAATCTGGGATGTTGAAGAGTTAGTGCAAACGAGAAACATAAGTATGCAGATGAACAAAGACTCTGGAGGGTAATAAAATTTGAAGCGTCAAGGGGTTTTGAGTTGTGGAAACCGTTCATTCCTAAACGTAGAGTAAAGATTAACAAAAAGACGGGAGAAAGATGTTATGCTTGTGATGAAACGTCCGAGAGCAATGAAGAATATGCCACTAAAGCCCAACCGAATAGGATTTTCATCCTTACTTTTTGTGGTGGCAAACGAATCCAGAAACTAGCGAAGCAGTGATTGTATTGCTTACAAATGAGACGTGGGATATTACAAAGGAAAAGGATCTAGAACCTATTGAACGAAGAAGGATTTGGGGGCTGTGGAGAACTATTCGAATACTAGACCTGATGTGGCTAGTTAACTGTTCAAAAGAAGATGTGAAGTGCTTGTTCTTCAGTAAGATATGTTTTGACAAACGTGAAGAAGTCCAAGCAAAGCAATACCAAGGTGTGATTAATGTTTGCTATGCACATGGTATTAATTCAGGTCATATGTGGGAATCCAGATGGAGAGAGTTGGAAAGAGTAGAGTTCTTAAAAGAGGAAGCGTCATGAGAATATACATGGAAGGGTAGAGAGGCAAGAATCCGAAGATTCCAGTTCATGAAGTGGGCACCTCCTACTGACCAAACGCTGATTCCTAAGCAAGAACGTCGAAAGAAGCCGTACAAGAACTTCTTCGGAAGGTGTTGAAGATTGAAGACTGATCAAGACTGCGACAATATCCAAGGGGAGTTTGTTGATACATGATGTCTATTGTCTAGGTCTTGGATCGAGTCTGTACGATTAGTGTTTAAATGTGTTAGAATTTGAAGTATTTATGGGTTCTAAACACAAGTTCGGCCGAACTTGTGTATAGGATGATCAACTTCGCCCGAACTTGATCTATCCTTGACATAATTCACCCGAACTTGTGTGTCTATATATAGGATGTCAAGGGTCTCTCATTGTAAGAACTTTGCGACATTGACGGCGAAGCTCTGTCGGTTTAGAAATCACATTGTAATACTTCTGGACATTAATAAACCGATCATTAAACAGTAAACTTGGGTATTTGATTAACATGTCATATAATTTCCTCTTATATTGGACAATAAATACAAATTAGGTTCCTTGACAGTGGAGGAGCGATCCTAACATGGTTAACTGTTCAAAGAAAGACATTGAATGTCTATTCTATGTGAAGATCAGTTATGAAGATAAGGATGAAGCTCAAGCTCTACAGTTCCAAAAGATTGTTAACGTCTGTTATGGTCATGATATTCATTCAGGTAAAGCTTGGAACACATCATGGAGAGAGATTAAAGCAAAAGAAAGAAAAAGAAGGATAAAAGGAGGCAAGGATCGAAGAAAGACGAAAGCTTGCTACACGAGAAAGATTCAAGTACGACAACACATACAATCGACCTCCTCCAACAGATCAAATTTCTATTACGTCTGAGGTGCGTCGAAAGCCTCCTATGCACTTTTTTGGTTGATCAAGTTAAATGCTTTTAAAAGATATTTGAAGAAAAGTTTTGAAGACCATCCAAGACTGCGGCAACATCTAAGAGGAGTCTGTTGGTGCACTAATGTCTATTGCATACGTCTAGGATGAGTCTGTTGTATAGATATGGCTTTACAATGTCAAAAGTTGAAATGTTGAAGATTTTGTATTTAAGTCAGAATAAGGATTTTCGCACGAAATTTTCGTGAGAAAATTCCCTAAGTCCTTAGGTGCTGAAATGTTTTCCTATAAATATGTGACTTGGGGTGTTAGTCTAGGATGTTGTTTCGGAGACCAGAAGTGAAGACCTTCTCATTTGTGTCTGTAATCTGTTCAAGTTGATTAATATAAGATTCAGATGTGTTAAACAATATCCTCATACTTGTCGTTTATTTGTTCACTCGGTGAACAATGAATTCCGCCTCTGTTAGCTGAGCGAAGCAGTATGGTAACTCAAGAGTTGGGTCCGATCCTACACTCACAACTCGGTTAGGGTAGCAGCTAGTTCAATGGCCTGTCGAGCAGTGGTGGGGTTACTTCCAGTAACAATGTCCTAAACAGGATCAGGCAAGCCATTGATGTATTTCTCAATCGCCTTTTCCAAAGGCGTCACCACGTCGGACACAACAAACTTAACTCCTTGTACCAATCAATGTAGGTACAATGCTCTCCACTATCTTGCTTGAGATCGTGGAACTCATTTTCCAGTACCTGCTGTTCATGACGTGGGCAAAATTCCCTCATCATTAGAGCTCGAAGCTCTTCCCAGGTTTGTGTCAATGCCACATCGGCACCCCTATCTCTCATCACACCATTCCACCATGTAAGTGCTCTTTTCTGGAATACACTCGATCCAAATTCAACTTTTCGCTTGTTTGGGCATTGAACATATCGAAATGTGCTTTCAAGACTCTCAAACCATTGAAGGAGCCCAGTTGCTCCCTCAGACCCACGAGTGGTTTAGCCGAACAGAATTGTTTATAGTTGCACGGAACTGGCTCGATGTTGTTGCTATTGCTGTTGTTGCTATTGCTGTTGTTGTTTGCTTGATTTAACTGAGTCACTAGGTTCAGAAGTACAACAACAATTTGCTGAGTGATCTGCCATTTTGGCATTTTGAGTTGCATCACGTCGAGGAGGCATTCTGAAGAGAGGAAACATGAGAGAAAAAATGTGTGAGATTGACATTTGATAAACAGAAGAGACATTGAAAATATCGACGAATCGTAAGGATTGTGGTCGTTCGTTCGTTTCTTAAAAAAAACAAATGACACACGGTGACTAATCAAAGTAATGGGTCTTTATAATGTATTTTGATGACATGGTTTAGCCTATAAGTGGACACTCACCCCAAGAGTTCCCAGGTAAGAATGACTGGTCCGATTTAGTGGATTTGTACAAAATTCTACTCTTAGACAGAAAACTCGGGGTACAGGCACCCACCCTTCCAGATTGCGTGTGTTCACATTATTAAAGGCCAAACTTTGACGAGATTTTTTAAAACTTTTAAGCCGAAAACGATTCATTTAAGAATAGTTTTTTCTTGTAAAAAGTTTTCGGAAAAGATTTTTGTGACTTTTGTATTGTTTTTGGAACCTAATGATAGGTGACGATATTGTATTTTAAATCTAAACGCAAGTAAACTCGCGTTAGGGTCCTAGGAAGGTTATAGTATAGGTCAACGTTTTACTGATAACCTAATTCACTATAACCATAAGCTCTGATACTAATCTGTAACACCTCGAACGCGTAAAAACACAACCCGTGGTGAAAACGTCGGGGAGTCACGTTACAAGATTGTTTCAACAACACATAGTACTTGAAGTTTTGTTTTTATTGAATTAATAATAATATGGTTACATTGTTTGAGATTAAACGAGGAAAAAAACATAAATAAATTGTGTTCTTATTTTATAGTAACTAAGGCCCGTCCATTCCTATGTGAAACATGTGTATCAAACCATCACACCTAGGCTCCTGAAACATATGTGAAAAAAGAGTAACCAAAAAAATGCCGGCGAGTACATAAGTTTTGTGAGTGTGTCAAATTCATGGCCTTGTATATGTATTGCAGTACCTCATGAAACTACTAGAGTCGTTAAGTCAAAACCTTGTATCAAAAGTGTTTGGTATTGCAGTAATAATTAACCAACTAAAACAGGTTGGTTGGAGTTTATAAAAGACTTGTAGCCATGAATCTTGAAAAAAATATTTCCTTTGTAAAACCAAGTAGTAAATTGATTTAAAATAAAACTTCGTATGGTTTATATCTTTAAGCAAAAATCGTTGTGTGTTATCGTTCAAAACCATTTGTTCAAGTGATTAAGATAAGGCCACGATATGCAAAACAATAAAAATACTTATATATAGGAAGTACAACGGTGTATCCACCATGCTTTTATTATATTACATCCGTCTTGTTATCTATATCACCCACCATAAACCAATCGTCCATGTTATAAATCAATCATCCTTCTTATAAACCAATCGTCCTTGTTATAAACAAATCGTCCTTGTAATAAACCAATTGTCCTTGTTATAAAGCAATCGTCCTTGTTTTAATTGTGAAAACTTTTGGTTGTTTTGGTGAATACATTCAAACCTGTGTTGACTCCTCTTGACCACCAAAGGGTCTCTTTAATACACTAACAATCCACCAAAGGGTTTGTTAAAATAAACCGTTGCTGTCGTTCCCCAAACTTCCCGACAAACACCGGGTATTTTGGTAACGGGATTATCAGTCCTATGGTACCATAACTTACTACTGGTCGGCTTGGCCAAAGTAAATGAATGTCATTAGTTTTATGGATATAACGTACCAACAAGTTCGTTCACATTATTAAAATAGTCGTGTTTTATATAACCCATAGTTTTTTGTTCGAAAACTTGAAAACGGTCTAGCACATATGAATCACCCCAAAATATTTGCCAAGACATAAAAGAGGGGAGCTATGTACTCAAATGGGATTGCAAAAGTGTCCTTGTTTCAAAGATAAAACAGCTCCAGAGTCCGAGAATTCAAGTGTGTCCTAAAATCGGATAACTATGTAAATGTCAGGACTTTAATCGGTGGATCGGATAGAATGAGGTCTTGTAAACGAAATGAGTGTTGGAACTCATATAAAATGGTTTAACAAACTCAACATGCTGATTTGAAATTAACCTAAGTGCTTTTGACCCGTTATGACCCGTTAAGGTAGTTTACGCTACTTTAACGGGTCATTTGCGTAAATATATATTCGGATGGTTAGATATGTGTTATGCTAAGTCTTACATGCCAAAACGTGTTTAATAATGTTATAACATCAGTTTATATGACAAAAAATTGGTTACATAGGCTTAAAATCGATTTATGCACAAAAAGGGCGTTTTGGTCATTATTAAGGGCATAACTAGCGACTTAACATAACACCAACCAAACGATATGACCATAAGGTATAACCTCAGATCGTTATTCGCTATATAACTATGATCACAAATATGTGTTTGGTCGGATCCTAAGATCGACCAAACGGGTCGGATTCAATAGTTAAAGCGGTGGTCAAGACTGCTCGACTTATGACCCTAATAAAGCACTAAACTAAAAGTGAAGAGTTAGACATTTCAAGACATGTCTAACTAAGTTGCAAAACTGATTTGGTATCAAAACTTAGTGTTTTGATACCCGAAAACAGTTTCATCGTAAAATGCACATAATGCGCATTTTGACCGAAACTTTGACTCGTCACTTCGATTAGTAAACGTGGTAATCAGTAGGTATAATCGCAAGGGATTATAACCTTCGTGATTACGATCACGTTGCAAAGTTTGTTTGAACTTTGACTTGACCAAAAATGGTCAGAACCAAAAATCAAATTGAAAGTCAACCGTTTGACTTTAAGCTCAAAATAAGCTAAAATAAATAAAAAAAGACTAGGAAGAACACTTACTTGTGTTCTAGGATGAAGAATGCTCAGATGGGAGGCTTCCACGAGTGGTATCACTCCAACTTAGAGCAAGGAGGAGAAGAAGAAGAAATGTGCAAGGAAAAATGGCCAAGCTTGGTGGCTATTTATAATGTACTTGAAGCCACAAGATCATTACACATGCCCCATGTGTTGGCATGATCTTAAGAAGGTCCTAACAGGTGTTATTTGTAGGTAAAAAGCTGGCAAATTTGAGATCTTGGAGGGCAAGCAATGAAACAAGAAGCTGCCACCTATCTGCTGAGCTCGTGAGGTCTTACGGACCGTATGGGTCCTCTGCTTACGGTCCTTAAGTAGGTGACCTGGGCAGCAAGTTTCAAAAGTTGTAGTTTTGGCCCGTGGACTTGTGTTGTCACGTTTTCGCACTTCTAACACCCGTTAACTTCGTTTTCAGGCTTCATAAGGATTTTAAAGCATAGGGAACTTGAAATATGTCCAAAAATGTCACCGATGTCGGTTCGTTCGGTTGTACGGTTGTGTTTTTCGCTTAATTACGATGAACGCTTTAAGAAATGTGAAAACGACCATAATTGCATATTAAGAAATACGCGAATCGGCATACTTTCGCAGATTTTGCAAAAAAGCCCCTAAGATTACATAAACTTGTTTTTGCCAGACCAAAACCCTCAAAACTTATTTCTAAGTTATGTAAAGGATATTCAGGGTATGTTTAGCTTGTGTCATTGTTTCGAGGTGTACGTCGCGTTAAACTGATTACGTTTGCGTAACTTTTGCTATTTCACTACCAGAAGTTGTTTTTTGAGTTTGGAATCGTGCAAGAATTGATATGTCATGATAATTATACAAATCTCGGAAATAAAACACAAAATTTCATTGATTGATAAATTGTTCGGTATTGTGACATGATCGAATCACCAGAAATTTCACATTATACGTTTCTTTATTTTCATTCACTCTCCTCCTTCACAAAGATTTTCCAACTGATCATATATCTCTTTTGCAGTTGTACATGCATCTACTTGAGAGAATATGTCATTTGGAAGTGCCATAATTAAAAGTGATTTGGCCCTTTCATTGGCTTTCACCTTTTCCTTGTCCACGTTGCTCCAATTCCTTTCTTTCTTTGGAGCAGACGCACGTATTTCTAGTGTTTGCTCAGTTGCTGAAAAAAATGAGATTTCAATAGTGGGTATATGTGGGCCTCTCTCAGGGGATTGAAACAGAGCTCGATCATGTCCAATTAGGAATTTGATCATCCTCATTCTCCAATGGGAGTACTCCTCTTTGACTAAAGTCGGAGGCTTTGACATAGACCCGATATTGAAAGCATTATTTCATGTTTGAAAGTTTGCCATTTTTAGTTAAAAGGAAGTTAAAAAATGAGTAATTGATCGTTTGAAAATAGTTTATTCAATCCGCTCTGATACCACTTGTTGATCACAGATAACAATGCTCTTTTAACTAAACTTGGAAAGTGATTTCAACAAGTATAAAATGATGTGCGGAAATTGAAATCAAACTTTCAAGAAACACAACTACAGAATTTTCTATTTTATATCACTTTGAGAAGCTATGTTTACAAGATGATTGTGAGGTTATAAGCTATTACAAATGAATACTTTAAGAATTCTGTAATGAATGGCAATGGAGTCTTTTTGTATTTTATGAATGCTTGGCTTAACTCATTTACCTTCAGTTGTGACTTCTCTATTTATAGAAAGTCTTTGGCATGAAAAATATTTGTTTATTCATGCACTTGTCTGCATGAAGTAGCTTTTTGGAATATTCATCAAATCCATCTAATGTCAACTTGCTACTTTACAAATGTGGCAGAGTATTATCTTTTAGACATGTTGATCATCAAAATTTTTGATGTCCAACTCATCAAGAATCTATTGAACTGATCATCAGATTTCTTATGATCAGAAGTTACAAGATTCTAGTGATAATCATTAGATTTATCATCAGACTTGTCAGATTGGGCTTCTTTGATCGTCTTCTTTCAATTATGATCCAATTCTAATATCTATTGAAGATGTATCTTCCTTTGCTTTTGTCTTGTTTATCTTGCATCATCTTCTGTTTGATATTTTTTACTTGATCTTCCTCACATGATCAGATTGATCATATTTTTTTCAATACTTACAAAAAGTTTCCTGACAGATTATGATGAACCTTTGCTCCTGTAGCAAGGTTGGAAGCTATAATACTCTTCTTAGCCTTTGTTGACAACCACAACATGAAGGTGTATCCGATGGACATAAAGTGTGTTTCTCTCTATGGGAAGATAAAAGAAGAGGTCTACGTGTGTCAACCACCTGGATTTGAAGACACATTTGGTCCTGATTATATCTACAAGCTAAACAAAGCTTTGTATGGACTAAAACAAGCACCACGAGCTTGGTATGATACTTTATCTACTTTTCTCTTATCCAATGAATTCAAAAGAGTTAAATTGATAATACTCTATTTCTAAAATGGAAAGCGAATGATCTGTTAATTGTACAACTCTATGTGAATGATATCATTTTTCGATCCACATGTAATAAACTGTATGATGAATTTAGAAAATCGATGGCAACTCAATTTGAGATGAGTGCCATGGTGGAGTTCCAATGTTTTCTTGGTCTTCAAGTACAACAAATTTAAAATGGAACTTCCATTCATCAAAACAAATATGTCAAAACACTTTAAAATTTTTGGACATGAATGATTGTAAATCATGTGCTACCCCTATTAGTACAATAAACCATTCATATCTGATGAAAACGATGATTTGATAGATCAGACACTTTACAGATGTATGATTGGGTCATTGATGTATTTAACTGCATTAAGACCTGATATTATGTTTGCAACCTATGTCTGTGCAAGATACCAAGCATCACCTATAGAGTAAAATTTAGTAGCTGTAAAAATGACATTCAGATACCTCAAAGTTGCTCCCACACTTGGTATCTAGTATCTAGCTAATGGAAATATTGAGCTTTCAGGTTTCTCAAATAGTGACTTTGTTGATGTCACAAAACAAGGAAATCAACATTAGGAGGCTGCGAATTCCTAGGAAATGCCTTCTAACTCTATAGAAGTGGTAGAATATACAACTGCTGCAAGTTGAACTTCAAAACTCCTGTGGCTTGAAAATCAATTAGTTGATCTGGTATAACTGCTTTAACGACACCCCTAATACTGTACTATCAACCAGCTAAAAACATTATCAAGAAACCAGTGTCTGATTCAAGACACTAAAAAACAAAGCACATTGAGATTCATCATCACATTGTAAGAGATTATTACGAAAATGGATTGATTTCACTTCACAGCAGATGTGCTCACAAAAGCATTGGATACATCTACTTTTGAAAAGTTGATCTCTAGAATTGGGATTTTAAATAGAGACTAAAATCACTTTTTAGTTCTTCTGAATAAAAACATTAAAATTGTCACACCCCAACCGATGGCGGAAACATCGGGGCGCGACACTTGGCGAATTAGATTGCTCGAGGGAATCCAACAACTATTTATGCGACAATATTTAAACGTTTATTATCCCATACTAATAAACATATAATCCATAAATAATTATTACAAATATTCAATAATCTCTCGCAACATGTCCAATTCAGTCTCCCCTAGATTTCTAATACATGAGTTTCTAGAGATAGCCCTAAATCCTTTTCAGCAAATATCATCAACCTGCCACATATGTTAAAATAAACGTCAATACAATTAAGTAAAGGTGAGCATACAGACTTGCATACATAATAGATATAAACGCGTTTAGCATACACCGCATGACATACGTAAGAGTTGTGAACTATGTATCTACTTAGATTCAAGTAAACCAACAAACCGCAAGTGCGAGGCACGCGAACAAGTGTCCACGTCTAAAGAGAAAATAAATGAGAAGTAAAATGAGAGCCTTAACAACCCCGGGCCTCCGGGTGGCGGGTCAACCTCTAGCAAGCTATCATGTTAAAGGTGGCGTACTAGCAATCAAGTAACACATACAATTCAGCAGACTTCACGTATAGTCATGTATTAGCGGGTTGCGAGTAAGCGTTTGAGTTGTGTGATGTGTTTTGATTTACGAACATATGTGACACCCAAAAGTGCGTTTAAGCTAAAAAGGTTCACGTATACTCACAGTTGGTGCGATAAAAGAGAGAGATGGGATCTGATGTAGGTTGAAGGGAGCGTCGGTTCAGCCTGTAATCGAACAGAAGTGCATCAGTCTTTCGAATTGCTGAAACGGTCAAAACGTGAAGGTGCAGAGGACAAGTTCGGGCGAACTTGCTTGATTTACTATGGATTTGTACAAGTTCGGGCGAACTTGGTACCCTTTCTTAGAAATGGGTACAAGTTCGGGCGAACTTGACTGGATTCTTCCGGATTGTTCAAGTTCGAGCGAACTTGGTAACCTTTTTCTTAGAATAGGGTGCAAGTTCGGGCGAACTTGACAATTTTTCTTGGGATTAAGACAAGTTCGGCCGAAGTTGATCACAAATACGTGACAACTTCGAGTGAACTTGATCAATTTGGAGCGAACTTGGTCATTTTGGTCACCAAATCGTGCGTTTTCGCGTCGTTTGCTGAGGAAATCAAGCGTCCATCCCTCCAACCTTAAGCTGCTGAGCAAAACATAGGTTGCAGATGTCTTTTGAACGAGTTTTAGCCACTTAACAAGAACTTGGGCTAATCCAGGCGAACTTGATGGTTCGTACGAGTAAGTCCAGTTCGTGCAAGGTGACGACATCGTCCTTGTGCTTCCGGGATTTGAGATCTTGCTTGACAACGCCTCGTTCCACTTCATAGTGAATGAAACATGCGTCATTAGTCCGTAATTTGTGTAAAAATCAAGGTTTTAAAAGGTTTTTCTTAGATCTAACACTTGGTGAGTTGAAATCACGAAGATTTCTATCTTGGGAGCCGAAGCTAAGCCCAAATACACTCGTTTAATGTAGATCTAAGTGAAAAGTAAAAGTTTTTGTAGAAAAAGATGAAGATTTTAATAAACAGAAGAGTTTGGATGAAAACGAAGGTAATCCTTGTGCAAAATCATTGTAAAGACTTGTTTTTTTGCATAAAAGGGTTGATTCTTACTTGGAAATCAAGGGTTTTCGGTTTTGGGAGCTTCCGGGCGAACTTGCAGCAATGAGAGCATAAATGGAGGTGCTGGGTATTATAGGTGAGGAGAGAGTGGGCTGATGGAGACCAAGTTCGGCCAAACTTGCCACTTTCCAAGCGAACTTGGCCAGTCCAGCATTGGAAACTATAAGTTGGAGCGAACTTTCTGATAAATAAGTGTTGAGGTGGCCTGGTCAAGTTCGGGAGAACTTGAGGTACTCAAGTTCGGCCGAACTTGGCCTGATGGCTACGTTTTTTTCCGTTATTTTCGCGTTAGGTGTTCGTTTGGCGATTCGGTTCGTGTTAGATAGTTATGTTAAGCGGTTTTAGCGAATAGTTAAGCGTTATAAATGATAAGATGATGCGATTTAGCGATTCGTGCGAGTGAGAGCGTTGCGATAGCGAGTATAACCATAAATCACAAAATACACATAACATATAAATAACATAGTTTAACATAAATGACCGCGTTGCGATGGGATGCGATAAGCGATGTCGAAGGCACAAGTGTTTATAAAATAATAACACACTCTGCTCTTTAAGTAACATAGCTACTTGTGATTGCGTTGAATTAGCGTTTAACAAGTGTTTAGATGTAATATAGTTGTGACATAAATGTATTTAACAAATATAACCATTTCATTAATCAAATCAAAGATTACGATACCGGATACAAATGAAATTAACAGAAAGAGATAACAACGAAAAATTAAGAGTTGTTACAAAAATGTTATCTCGAAAGCAAATTTTTACAAAGAAAAGATTAATAAAATCAACAAAAAAAACTTTGTTCAATGGAGTGAAACATCTATTTTTGTGGTTCAACTCTTTTTAACCTTTGTTAACCATTGTTTAAAACAAAGAACCATTGATTCATTACCCATTGTTTGACTATAAAAAGTCAAATAGATCCACTGTTTGTCAAAAACCTACCACGGTTTTCACTTAAAAAACACTGTTTATGTAACATCCCAACCTCGCAAGGGCTGACGTGTCACTCTTACTGATATCAAAACTAAAAATCAATCCATAATATTAAAGAAAATATCCTAATTACATTTATATTACATTACTGTAATAAATAATCTTGTTCAGCAACTTCCTAACACTCTTCACTGAAATCCCATACTGCTCGAGATTACCTATAAAACAAATGAGAGAAACACAAAAAGAAAAATACGGTTGAGCCAAAAATTGCTCGGTAACGGAGAAATCAATAGTACAAGTGAAGTCATATCAGCGGAAAGAAAAACATAACAAAACTAAGGCTGGACCGGAAAGACTACTGACACGAGTACCGATAACTGACGCATACAGAAAACTGATACAAAACCAATAAACGAACCGATCTGAAACTTCAACGAAAACTGATACGGAAACAGAAGTCAGCCATACACATAACTGATACCAAACCCAACACAAAACCCTTGTAGAGGCTGATAGATTGCTGACCATGATGACTAAAATATTTTATCTTGTATAAACGCACTTATTGAAAACATCTTTTAAATAATTTAGTATCCTTATAACAAGCAATGTTTCTAACCTATCATTTGTAGTTTGTAAATGAAACGTTTAAACAAATCCAAGAACTAATAACTATCGAATATTTTAAACAACGTTTAATAACGTAGTTATTTTTAAAACAAGATACTTGGCAAAAGTATTTTCTTATATTGAGCGTTTGAATTTTATCAAAATAAAAACGTTTATCACATTTCATAGCAAATCAACATTAGACAAATGAACAAATTTTCTAACTTTGAAAAGTTATAATTTAGAAATGTAATAAACGTAAGAAACAATATTTTAAGTGAAATAGTTATGAAAGTTACGTAAACCGACATGGAAAGCCGATACAAAAACAAAACCAAGTACATAGCCTATACATTTTAAATACCGTTAAAAAAATCTAATAATCTTTAAAAGAAAGGATTGTCGAAGCTATTATCTTTAAATAAAGTTTAGATTCAAACTCATATCTATTAATTAATCAATACTCATAAGTTATTATTAAGTCAATATAACTATTTTATAACTTTATAGATTTATATTTAGTGAACAAAATACTTTAGATAATCTGACTTATATGTAGAATCATAAAATCCTTTCGAAATTTCTTAAACTGGTGGGAAAAATCGACATGAAACGAAGAAAGATTCAACAACAAAATATCGAATAGACACCGACCAAATATTGAGTACAGATACTAACGGATACAAACTAAATGTATGACATGGAATCTAAATCCAAAACAAGACTGACAGTGAGGCGAAACTGATATAAATCGGTACAGAAACCGAGTCAAAACAGACATAACTAATACATAACAGAATCAAGTATTGAACATATCAGGAGCATAATTAGCCCGATACATGATCGGAAACATAACCACAAGCATATAAACATAGCTGACATATCAGAACAGATACTTAACATAATCAGAAGCATAGCCCGATACACAGTCGGAAAGCATAATCAGACGTGTGAAAAAAACATAGCACACATATCAGAACACTTACTAAACATATTCACATACAGAAACATATACTAACTTACGCGACGGTTATATATCAACAAAATAAGTCGTGTAACACAGAAGCACCCAAAGCCAGAAATAGACTGGTACACAGCTAGCTAATCCATGCACCTATAAGATGATGAGTGTGGCATGCACCCGTTATTCCATCTCCAGACAAACAAACTCAAACTCAGAGCTAAGATCGATCTATACGCCTCTAGTGGCCAAGGTGCTACACAAGCACAAGCTAGAGACGTCGTGAACTTTTGTTACGCACTTTCACGATAAGTGCCATGTCGTTGACGCCCAAACAACAAGCCAGACATGCTTGGGTAAAATTGTACAAACACTAAGGCCATATATATAATTTACGGATAACTGAAATTATTTACCGACAGAAACATGCAACCATGAGTACAAGTATGAGGTATGGCATGCTACAAAACAATAAAACAAGCAAACAAATACAACACAGACTCAGATAACGTATCACATACAACGGATAAAGGTATCAAACCATGACGATAAGACTTTTCAAAACGAAGGCAAAGATCCGTATTAAGAGTAACGGAAATAAAATTATACTACGATGTCAAGACCCAAGATTTCGTACTCGAATAAGGAATTGGAAATTATGTTACGATGAAAAGAAAACAAAATCCGTACATTAGGTTCAACAATGCATATCACACAAATAACGCCGTCTCCAACAAGTTCGAAAATCTACATTTTAATTTCTTGAATTAGGTTCACGAGTTTTTGGTCTAGTTGTCTTATCGATGCCAATTGCGGTTCCGGAGACGAAGACTTTTGGATTTTCAGTTTGTTATTTCAATAATTGTTTTATAGTATATAACTTGATTGCAAAAGATCATGTAATTATTACTGATATCACGATGTATTTACCATCATTAATATTCTAATAGTTTGAAGTCATATTAACCGGCACTAAACCTCTCAACTAACATATAAACTAATTAAACATGAATGAACAGCCACTATATTGGTTTCGTTCACTATGTCACGTACCTAAGTTAGATAATAATTAATTCACATTACTACGTGAATGTATTTCTATTTAATAATCTGATCGTAATATACATATAAAAGTTCATTAGACATTACACATACAAATAATTGGTGTTGTAATCTTACTCCATTTGCAATTTGGATAGTTAACATTAATCTTTTATAAATTTAGTAGACACGTTCTTTCATTTAATTTAATTTTAATTTGCAAAGTGATACGGTCTACCCGACTTGAACCGGAAAACCCACGAATATTCCTGCCAGTTCTGCCAGCACGTTTACATTTTAATTCAGTTATTTAGCTCACATTTACATTTTAATTTAGTTATTTAGATCACGTTTGCATGATCCCACATTATACACTTTCCCAGTTTGCAAGTTCCCATGTTTTCATGTTTCCATATTTTGTATTTAAGTTCTTGAGTTGAATGGAAAAGGCAGAGAAGAAAAATTGCATTTAAGTTTTCGTACTTTATTTTACAATCTTGTTAATTTGGGAGATTCGCTGCCGATCTCGAATCCGGTACGCATCAATTGGTGCTTTCATTTTCGTTCAATCATGCCTCCCCGCCGCGATACTGTGGATGAACCTAACCCTACCCTTCAAGAACAAGTACAAACTCTCATCCAAGTATCGACAGCCACAGCCACCAAACTTGATACCCTTGCTACAAGGTTGGTATCCAATCCGAAACCGTTGCCACCATTGTCAACTTCTTGTCCAAAATGGAACTACAACAACCACCGGCTAACCCTCCACTGCCCCCCCCCCACCACCACCTCCACCACCGCCACCCCGCCACCGCCACCCCCCCCCAACCAACCCACGACCTCCCAAAATCAACCTTCCAACCTTTGATGGGTCTAATCCTTTGGATTGGATTTTTCAAGCGGAAAATTACTTCACTTATTACCGCATCCCTATGAATCAATGACTCGACTTGGCCGTGTTCTATTTCATTGGTGAGGCACTAAGTTGTTACAAGAACCTTGCCGGCAACCGCCTTCTTGGTACATGGCCGGAATTTTTAAGAGCTCTCAAACTAAGGTTTGGTCCGTCAACCTATGCGAACCATCAAGCTACCCTATTCAAATTGCAACAAACCACAACGGTCGCCGCTTATCAGTCGGAATTTGAAAAAATTAGCAACGAGTGGTCGGCTTATCAAACGAGGCACTCTTAAACTGTTATATTTCGTGACTTTGAACCGACATTCGAAATGAAATGGCCACTCATCAACCGACCTCCCTTACTCAAGCTATTGGTCTCGCTAAACTACTTGAAGACAAATTCAGCATCGGGCTCCATGACTCACCACTCGACCAACACCTTGCTCAACCACCATCTGGAAGCTCTTCCACAGTTTCGCCCCACATACCCCTCAAACGCTGACTCACACCGAAATGCAAGCCAAGAAAGCAGCGGGTCTATGCTTCCACTGTGACGAAAAATTTCAGCTGGGACATCGTTGCAAAACACCTCAATTCTTGTTGTTCGAACCACCAACGGAACCACCATGGACCGCTGTGGGTCGTGAGGACACGAACCGTGTTAAAGGGGCGGGTATTGATACGTTCTACCCGACTTGAACCGGAAAACCCACGAATATTCCTGCCAGCTCTGCCAGCACGTTTACATTTTAGTTCAGTTATTTAGCTCACGTTTACATGTTAATTCAGTTATTTAGTTCACGTTTGCATGATCCCACGTTATACACTTTCCCAGTTTGCATGTCCCATGTTTTCATGTTTCCATATTTTGTATTTAAGTTCTTGAGTTGAATGAAAAAGGAAGAGAAGAAAAATTGCATTTAAGTTTTCGTACTTTATTTTACAATCTTGTTAATTTGGGAGATTCGCTGCCGATCTCGAATCCGGTACGCATCACAAAGCCTATATACCCCAATAAAAGAAAAAAGGAAAGAAAGTCTCCATGTTTCCATCAAATGAGCATGTGTGGGAACGGAATACAACAACTCTCATTCATCTTATTGTAATGTATGTTATATAAGTGGCTAGTCTTGCCGGCTTCTAATTTGTTATGGTTGTCTCATGATTATGTTCTCTATCAGAGGTTTCAACTTAATTGCATTTTCCAGGTGTGTGGACAATAAAATTATTATTAGCAAGCGTTAACATAAGGAACGAACATGTATCTTATTGTGTTAAAATTTTTAGTGTGTTCACCTTCTTTACGAAGACCAACCATGGGTATTTAGGTCTTAGCCGCCGGAACAAATCAGATTTAAGAACATAATACACACTGAACTGATGCATTCAAACAGAGAAGAGCAGAATTGTACCTCAAAAGTCGAACGAAACACAACGGGTCAAAGATTGAGGCAGCAACGATTGTACAAATGTGTCTTGTGGTTGCGTACATCGCCGGACGAAATCACAAGATTTGAGATCGGAATTATTTGCACAAATACAATTCAACACAGACGAAGAGGGCTGATATTTGGTGGTGTGGTGTGGTGCCCGTGACTGATGGAAGGCGGAACCAGAATCTATGGCGGCAAGATGTGAGTTAACCCTAAATGATTGATTTCTAATGTTTGAACTTATAATCTCGTATTCAATTAAGGCTGGTTAAGAATGCAAGGGTTGTGGTGAGTCCGACAATTCCGGGCGGGAGTTATAATCCTCTTGGAATCCTTTTCTTATATCCACTTCACCCCTCAATATTAGATAAGAATATAATGTAAACCCTAGGTTATAAAACAAAATTTTATTCCTTAAATATTCATTTTTATTATTATTATTATGACAAATCTATTTAGTTAATTGAAATGAAAAGAAAAAAAAACGTTTAGTTATCATTTAAATAAACATGTTCGTTTAGTTCTAAATAATCATCTAATAGAATATGCAAGTAAATTCACATGAGATACAGCGTAATAATAAATTAATATTTATTACTTTAGGGTTTGAAAGTTTTTGTATGTTACAGTTTAACCTACTAGAGGTTTCAAATATAGATTTCGATTCATATTTGTTGACCAAAAGTCAAACATATGTATTAACCACTAATTTTTCCATCTAAACATTTGTTGAGACCAATCAGAGATTTCAAACTGATATTTGCAAAACTGGTCTTTCCTTTCTTTACCAAATGTTTTGTTGAACAGAGCTTTTCCTTATCAAATAATCATCTCCACGTCCCTCAAAAAGTAACCGTTGGCCACGTCATCACCACTCCAGAAAAACCCAATAAAAACCCTAACCAAACAGAGTTTAGCCTTACTAGTGCCATAAACTCTGAAATTTCAAACTTTTCTCTCTACAAAACAATCAAAACGATTCTCGACTCAAAGATGATCTAAAAGATTTTCACTCTTCAATCAAAAGATATCTAATCAAAAGATTCACAAAGATTTAACGTAATTTCACAATGGCTCTAAACTTGAAACCACCCCATAACTACCTCACATGTCTTGTGAAATCTTCTATAAACACAAAGTTTCATTCAATCATTGATCTTATCACTTCATCAATATATCACAATATCCTTATCCCAAATGCACCTATCCATTTGGAAAATCTTCAAGATTTTTGGGCAATTTCAAATTTCCTTATTCACCATAAAAATTCCTTTTCCATCATTTCAAAAGTCAATGGTTTTGTTGTCCAAATCACACAAGAGTTGACACATGTAATGAATCACTTTCTAAAACTGATCTTCAAAACGAATTCATAGAAGGGGGGGGGGGTATGATGCACAAATGGCAATATATCACAATATCCTTATCCCAAATGCACCTATCCATCTAGAAAATCTTCAAGATTTTTGGGCAATTTCAAATTTCCTTATTCACCATAAAAATTCCTTTTCCATCATTTCAAAAGTCAATGGTTTTGTTGTCCAAATCACACAAGAGTTGACACATGTAATGAATCACTTTCTAAAACTGATCTCCAAAACGAATTCATAGAGGGGGGGGGGGGGTGGGTATGATGCACAAATGGCAGGGACAACAATTTTTAAACCAAACTTTCCACCTGCCATGAAATGTTTCTTCCATACCCTACTCATATGTTTATCACCAAAAACAACTGCTTATAATGAATTTCCTTTAAAAACACAGTATTTAAGATATGCAATTTTGACAAATGCAAATTACAAGCAATACTAAACTTTGTTTCTTGATATGGCTGCAAATGTAAAACCCTAGAAAGAAGGCAAACCTAAATATTTTATCTTGTATCCTAGACATTTAAGTTGTCTTCTACAAAGAATTTTGTCACAAAACATTTTTGCAAGGGGTGAAGCTTTTCAAATTAAAAGTCTTTCAAATGAAACATTCACGCACATGATGACCAAGGGTCAAGAAAATATGGGTGAAGAAAATATTTTAGAAAACCAAGTAAGAGATGCTACAATATCTGTTGCTGAGCCCACTACTCCCCATGACGACAGTGTAAACCCCATTGTGGAATACACACCAGCCATTTCCAAAATGACTACCTCTATCTGCAAGCCAAAATCCAAAAAGAAAATAACAAAACAATGACACTTGAAGATGAGGGGCCAAAGGAGCCTGTTGTATCACAAAAGCAGCAAACATTTTTTATTACTTCCTCACAACAGATGGAAACATCTCAACCTATCCAAACTCCTCACATATCCTCACAAAAGGATTATGTTTTAAGCACAAGGGACCCATATCAAGAGGGTGATCACTCAATTCAGCATTTCTTCTCAAGCCCCTCTCCCAGGGTTGTTTCTCTTCTCACACCACCACCACCCACTACACTTGTCCTATTTACCATAAACCCATCGCTTGACGCACTTGACAACCATGACTTGATATACCTAGTTCCTCTCAACAACAAGCAACAAATGACTAATGCAAGTCTAGGAACCATTGCTAGCCGACAAGCAAAGGACACAATATCTATTATGTCTCATGAGACAGTTGAAGATTTTTTAAGAGAGGCAGCTACTACAACTGTACAAACAACAGTTTCACAGTTGGATAGTAGTTACATTCCTAAGACCTCTTTGAAGGCAACAATTCTTGAGTCTACAATAGTACACTCTATGATAGTTGGAAGTCCCCAAAACCATGACAAGGGGCACCTGGTTCAGAACCAAGTACAACCACCTCTGGTGGGAAATTCAGATGATCCTATTAATTTAGGTGTTGAATTAAGATATAAAGAATTCAGGGATAGAGTGTCCATATTAGAATCTTCAGTTGTTGAGATAAAATACATGAATATATTGATATAAAACTCTAAGCCTCCTCCAACAAATGTAGAACTTACAGAAAAAGTTTGTTTCCATGCCCGGACTTATCTTCAACTACAAAAGTAATATACAAATGCCACATCCACATGGAAATAATCAGAACTATGGTTGAAGCTAGATTCAATGATACAAAAGCAAAGATTCAAGCTATAAAAGATCATCTCCTTCAAGCTACTAGCACTACTCCGATTCCCAGGTATCCTGCAAATGATGCCAAAAAGGGGGAGAGTAGTGCTAACCTTAGGAAGCTTCCACCAGCAAACCCAACTAAAAATGTTAAAGTCTCAAAATCACTGCTAAACTAACACAAACCACTTCCCAACCATCTCAAACCACTACTCAAACATCCTACAATATTACACCCCAAATATCTATTGGCATTTCCAAATTACTAACAAATGTTACAACAACACCGTTAACCACATCACTACCACCTATCCCTCAAACCAAAAAAAGAAAAACTATAATTCACCCATCAAATCACCCACCCAAATACCTTCCATCAAAACCACAATATCATCACTCCCAACATCTTCACCACCATCACCATCTCTTCCATCTACAAACCTTCCAAGGCCGGCCAGTGTTAATGAATGTCTGGAACTCAAGAAAAGGCAGGCTAAAACAATGGTTTTGGAAAGAAACCAAGAGAAGGATGACAAACAAATTCCACAGATTCTAGAAGAATACAAAAAGGTTGAATCTTTACAAGGCTATGTCAACATGCACTATAGAACCCTACTGTATGATCCCATAACTTATGCAGATCATAATAAAAACTACTTAGGGAAGATTACCTTAATCATCATGGGAAAGAAACTATATGATGCTGATAAGGAACAATTCATAGGATGGCCAACTGAATATTTGCTAGATGAAATTGTGAGGATTGAAATGTTGAAGATACTCCTTGACATCAATCCTTCACACCCAAACTGGAAAGATGGCAAAAATCCAAATGACAAGAGGGCTCTAAAGATGAGAATAATGAAAGAAGAGAGCTGGCTACCACAAAGATGGGCACCATGAAGACATTGGCAAAGTGAAATGAGTCAACAAACTTTGAAAACTACAAACAGTTGGAAATTAAAAGAAAAAGGGATCACTCATTACCAAGAAAGCCAGAGTATGAGCAACTAGATTTTCCTATAAAAACTTTGGTTGAACCTTCTGAGTTTCGATCAACAAGAAACATATCAAAAGCTGTAAGGGAATTTCTAGTTGACACTATTTTGGGAAGACCTATGTCCCCAATCTTATCTTATCTACAAGAACTATGGCCGCAAAAAATCCCTGATATGCACCAAATGCAACATTTGTATTATATCAATAAGGTATAAAATCAACCCTTTTTTTAGTAATAAAGTTTGAAAGAGTGCGTTTCTTTATATACCTTTGATTTTCAGGAGTAAAAGAGCTTAAATGTATAAAGGGAACAAATTAACGGCAAAAACAAACATAAATACAAAAGAAGACATATAAGAGCTGGATTTGTTGAAATTGATCAGGTTGTTGAAGAAGACATTGAAGAGCTAGATATGTCCTGGAATTTGGCCATTGCAGCATGTAGAGCCGAAAATTTTCAGAAAATATTTGGTAGTCGTCCGATGTCGAATCTTCACACTGGACCAATGATAGACAAACTGAGGTGTTACAGATGTCATTAGCCAGGGCACTTTGCAAGAGAGTCAAAGAAGGCACTGGTGGGATATGTTCCGAGTCACACTTCTACAGCTCAGAACACTGAAAGATCAATGGTACCTGTTACACCTGCTCAAACTTCAACAAGCCAAGGAAATAATGTAGGAGGAAAGGCATTGATGGCTCAAGAGAAACAAGGTTTCAACTGGTTAGATGTTGTGGCACAAATGGAATCTCTAAAGATCTCTGAAACTACACAACTCAATCATTGCTTGATGGCATAGACTGATGAACCTAAGTCACTCTCTAAAATGGTAAACTCTCTTTAATGTTCCGAAAAATGTAGAAATAAACTTGTACAATGAGAGCATATGACTTTAATTTAATAAATGATTACAACAGTGCCATGTCAACGTGCAGCAGCCTTCGAGAGAACAATAAGTTAAAAGGTTGAAGCATAAGTGAAGGACATAGCTCAGCTCCACAAGGATATTAATAAACAGCAATGTTCGGTTCATGATTATAAAAATAAACTTAATGTTAAAAACATGGAACTTGATTCTGTGCTAGCTGAGCTAGAACTTTCGACTGATAAGTATCAAGGGAAAAGGTTTGGGTTATAAGGAGAACAAGGGAAAAGGTTTGGGTTATAAGTATCTAGCGACATTGTTCGTAATCTGTGATGTGCAATTGACATATAAGGAGAACAAGGGAAAAGGTTTGGGTTATAAACAAGTTCCACCTCCATATAATCATAATTATTTTAGGATGCCTACTACTAAGCAAAATCTAGAAGACGGAAACAATATGATTTATGGCAAACCTAGTGATTATGTTCCATGGGAACCTTTCAAACCAATGAATGCAAGACCCACTGATTTTCAAAAATCCATGAATTTTGTTAAAAACATGAATCATACTTAAGGATGTTCAAATGAATCAGTAGGTAAATCAAAACTAGAAAAGGCATTAGTAGAAATGCCAATAGGATGCATCAAGAAAAAAGTGTCAAATTGTGATTATGTGGAAAATAGTAATTGTTTCAGTTCATGTGCAGAGTTAGTGATAGTTGAAGAGAATAATGAAGTGGATGATGAACCACGTTCGAATGCTATTGTTGATTCGAATGATTCTTTATGTGTTGAACATAATTTTTATGTTTGGAGTTCAGTCTTTGCTTGCTGAAACTAAGGGTTTTTCTAACAGTTTTTCTGATGATGTTGCTAAAACTGAAAATTTAAATTATGTGGTTTCCAATTTCGATTGGGATTTTGTCAGATGAGTCTAGTACATCTGGTGATGAATTCGAAATATCTATTTCAAATGATTCAGAAAACTGCCCTAGTATGTCTGAAACATCAACTGACGTCTCCGAATCCTCTGAAACTGATGAAGTTGAGAATATTATTGTGTCTGAATGTGTGAATAAAATAATTGATGAACAACGAGTTTCTGATATACCTAGCAATCAGACTGTAGATTCTTGTACATAAGATGATGATTTTAGTGTTTCTGAGGATTCTGATTTCCCGCTGAATCCGAACCCACTATCTTAGAAAAATCTCTCATCATCTGACGAATGAAAATCAACAGATCCCAAAGGGTTAGATTATGAAGAGGAGTTTACTAAAGACGTTAATTTTGAAAAATCTACTCCTCAAAAGAAAAAGCGATCACTCAGAAATAATAAAACGAAACAAAAGGGCACCACAAGTTGAAAATTCTTCAGATGTTGTAAAGGAAAAAAAAAGAAAACCCAACTCAGGAGCAAATTGAAACTCAGTTAAAGGGTAAAGTTATCGATACTCACTCTTGTGCTGATGATTGTGAGTTGGTTTCATCCAAGATCAACCATGCACATAAGTTATCAACACCTAGTGTGAAGAAGTGATCCAATCAGCTCCCTCGAATAACACAAGCTGAACTTAATGTCTTTTTCTCAAAAGACAAACATATTTTAATTGTTGAATTCTAGGGCACATAGCTAGAAACTGTGTTCATAGTCCTTCCGTGCCTTCCTACTCAAAGAATGCACATCATCAGACGGCTACGCCTTATCGACCATGTGGCAATCGATTTATTCACGCTAAGCCTTCTGATGGAGACTGGAATCTAACAAAGAAATACAATCAAAAAAAATTTCAAACACAAGCAGTTTCCAAAATCAGTAAATGAAATCAAGCGTAGCACCTATAACCAAAAACAATTTAACGAATGTTGATTCTAAAATTTGGAAACACAAAATTCTTGCTGATTCTAAAATTTCGTGAGGTTTCCTTTATTGACAGTGATGGTCAACCCAGATTGACCATGCCCTGGTTTCAGTTTCTAATTAATCCCGTTGTATGTGAAGAAACAACTATGGAGGGCTTTCGTCAGAATTTGGTTCGTCGATAGTGGATTTGTCAACTTTGTGGGAGGGGAAACTGAGAGAATAAGAATGAAGGGTACAATTCAAAATGGGGTTCACATTTTCTTAAATGTGAATTTTGTTCCAGAACTGAAACGTAGCCTCTTGAGCGTATCTTAGATGTACAATAAAGGGTTAGAGGTTCTATTCACCAAAAGTGGATGTGTAGTGTTAAAACCGGGAATTGTAATACTTGAGGATTGGTTTCTTATTGAAGTAGAGCGAAGGGGAAACGCTAACGTCATCAATATGAATAAATCCCCTACTGATCAAGTTACTTGTTTGTTCTTTGAAATTGCCGAACATGAAGCTATGTTATGGCATCGTCACTTGGGTCATTTGAACATGAAGAATCTTAATTGACTTGCAAAAGGAGGCTTAGTCAGAAATTTACCTATCAAGGATTCATGCAGATTGAAAAACGTGAATTGTGCGCTTGAGGGAAACAACATCGCAAGCCCCATAAGTCTAAACTCATGCACTCAACCTCAAAAGTTCTTGAGCTACTTCATATGGATCTTTTTTGTCCAATTAATGTGCCGATTATTGGAGGGAAGGCTTACTGTTTGGTCATAACTAACGATTTCTCACATGTTTCATGGGCGTTTTTCTTTGAATACAAAAGTGAAACAGCAAGATTGATCAAGCAGTTTATTACTCTCATGGAAAATCAGACGAATGAAAGGATAAAGATCGTTAAATGCGATAATGGAACAGAGTTCAAGAATGCTGAGCTGAATGCTTGTAGGACCGATCCTCGATGCTTAGGAACCTAGATTTGATATCTAACGTCCATAATAGCGGAAATATTATGTCGTGTTTACCAATAGACAAGAATTAATAAGTTAAATGTCAGTTTTATAGATCAAACGTTCTGGTTACAAACTGACAGAGCTTCACCTCTGAAATTCCAAAGTTACAAATGAGAATCTAGAGCTAGGTATTTATAGGCTCACAAGTTCGGCCTAGGTGATGCAAGTTCCGCCCGAACTTTCCTATGCAAGTTCGCCCGAACATGCTTACATGTTACCTTTCATGGGTGAACTTGGCTACATACTTCATAAATACTTGCTATACCTAGCCTATTGAGCTCTATACAATACAGACTCGATAATAGACTAAGACATAGACATTATGCACCAACAGACTCCCCCTTGGATATCGTCTTCGTCTTTTATCAGTCTTCAAAAATCTGTCTTCATATAAACGTTAACGCGCACGATCGAAGAAGTTCTTGCACGGCTTCCTTCGTCGTTCTTGTTTCGGATCCGGCGTCTGATCAGTTGGCGGTGGTCTTTTAGAGTTAGCCATTCTTAGCGAACTTTGCCTTACCGCTTTTTCCATTCTTTCTTTGATTGCCTCATTTCTGGTTTCTTCTTTTAGAAACTCAACTCTCTCCAGATCCCTCCACTTCGTTTTCCACATCCTTCCAGAATTGATTTCTCATGCTTAACAAACATTAACAACTTTCTGATACTGCATCGCTTGTACCTTTTCTTTTCTTCAAAAACATTCTTACTGTAGAAAAGGCATTTTATATCTTCTCTCGAGCAGTTAACCAGCCACATAGGATCTAGAATCCTTATCGTCCTCCACAAACCTCTCATACCCCGATGACCCATCACTTCAACTCATTCCTTAGCAATATTCGGATGATCTTCAAATTTTAACACAATCACTGTTTCACAAGTAGCTGGATCTATCTGCCACCACTTGAATAAAGGATAGATGTTCTGTTCGATCGGCATAAGTGGCATATTCCTCATGGCTCTAGGACGTTTCATAATTAACATTATGTCCTTTTCCCCTGTAACGTTATTGATCTTTACTCTTCGTCTTGGAATAAACGACTTCCAGTGATTCTATCCTTTAACAACTTCGTACTTAGTCATCTTCCATAATGACTGATCAACTGTCTTCATATGATAAGTAACATTCACTGTTTGTACTAACTCTTCCATATCCCAATACGGCAATGTCTTGAAATCAGCAAGATATTTGAAGTATTGCACTCCAAATTCTCTTTTGATTGCATATACGTTGAGCTCTTTAAACCAACCCCAACTCAGTATATCTCCCAAAGAAACATCTTTGTTTCTGGTGAAGAATGCTAGTGGACGTCGAAACTTACGTTCAAGTGGCATCTCCTTGAACCAGGATTTTTTCGCTTCATCTATCTCTTCTTTGGTCATTGGTTTAGGTATCTTTCCTTCTCATAACGATTCAGCAATCTTATCTTTCAACATATCTTCACTAAGTTGTTCGTACATCTCTTCAAATGTGGGAAAACTTTCTGAATTTTCACCAACATACTTAGCTTTCTGATCTGATTCATCCTCTAAGGACCAATCCTCAACTATCACACGGTTGTACTCATCATCTTCAAACCTTCTTCATACTGATACTCTTTCGGTTCAATGTGTTAACATTCATAACTTCCTCAAAATCAAACTCTTTCTCAGCTTCAACTAGTTTCGCCAGATCTTCTTTTGCGTAATTATGTACAAACTCACCTTCTTCCACATTATGTTCCAACATTAGTATCAAAGGCTTCATAGGTACTGCAGTCACAGGCTTCGCAGAACGATCAATATCTAACAAATCAATATCTTCATCAGTTGGCCCTTTTTGCCCTGACTCCCCCTGGCTTTTATCTTCCATCCTATTCGATTCATCGTTCATAAGATTAGAAAAATCAAACTCATCAGATACTTAGCTTCATTGATCTTTAAACATGTACCTCTCTGATCAAAATCATCATCACCTTGATCAAAATCATCGTCATCATCCCCAAGATTCCTATCCTCGTAACCTTCTTCCTCTTCATCTTCATTCTTATCTTTTTCAGCTTCTTTATTGCCTTTTTCTTCAGAAACAATAATAGGATCAGAAGGCTTGACAGATTCGTCAACCTTTTAGATATTAGACTCAGAAGCTTTCGAAACATCTTCAGTTGGTTTTTCTTGAACATCAAAAGATTTCTCAGCAGAAGATTTAAGGCCTTCGCCCTCAACCTGATTTCCTTTACCACTTTTAGCTAACTCTTTCTCAGCACGTTCTTTTCTTCTTGACGATCCAGACGATCGTATTCAGCAATTAAATCTATATTTAGATTGTTTGCTAACACTTTCTGCAATCTATTGAATCTTCGATCGTTCAATGCTTGAATAGTCTTTAGATTAGCTATTTCAGTTTGTAACTTCTCATTTGCGTCTTGCAAACTCTCAATTAGTGCTTTGAAATAATCACGTTCATTTTCTAACACCTTCACTTTGTCGTCTAACATTTCCTTCTCAACAACACTTTGATTTATCTTTTGAACTTTCTCAACATCATTCTGTACCACTTTTTCCTCTAACACCTTAACAAGTTTCTCTAGCATATCAACATTAGATTCTGGGAAAATTCATCCAAGTCTTCAAGACTGATTAGACCATGTGGCATATCACCAAACAAATTTCCCCTTGGTGTCTTTGGCGTTGAATCTTTCGGTGTTGCAGTTTTCGTTGTTGAATTCTTAGGCGTAGAACTTTCAGGAATGAAAGTCTTTGGATCAATAGGAGATTCAGCAATAGGAACTTCAACAAATCCAGACACAGGAGGTTCTTGTGTAACTCCTGTCCTTTTAGCTTCAGCATGAACAATAACAGGAGATTCTTGTGGAGGAGGTTCTTGTGTGGCTCCTTTCTCCTGAGCACAAGAAGGTTCTTGTGTGGCTTCTGTGCCTTTCACCTTGCTTTTGTACGTCTTGCTCACAGCTTTCTGAGCTTTCTTTGCTTTTCTTTTCCCTTTGGTATGAGGTGACCCTGTAGTCTTCTTAGAGATTTCGATTGCCGGAGACTTTGTATGTTTAGACTTTTTCTTTGGTCTCTCCTCGTCAGATTCTTTATCAGTATTTGGATCAAAATCTGCATCCAATTTTCTTTCTTTTTCTGCTCTAATCTCTGCCTCAGTCTTTTTTGGCTCTTGGCAGGAACTTCTTCATCAGATTCTTCATTCTCAGAAGTAGCAGAAATCACATCATCTTGAGTCGTTTTCAAAGTTTCTTGACTCTCAATAACCACTACAACGCTCGATTCAGCAACTGCTTTAACATTTTCAGGTTCATCCTCGTCGACAAGCATTGTTTCGACTTTCTTCGCAGCACGTTTCTTTTTAGGCTTATCAGCTTCTGCCTTTAAAAACCATTCGCTCCTTGCCTTTGGTTTGAATTCCTTAAACCATTCTTGCTCAGCTTTAAGCTCTTTCTCGTCATCACTACCATCCTTTCTCCGTTTATTATCAGGTGGCGAGACATAATTTGAATCTTTTATAGCTCCAAACACTGGTTTCGCAACATGAGCTGAAGCTTGCTTTTGGAACTTGATAAGCTTCTTCATAGTCGTTTCGTCAAGATGAACTAAATAAAGCACATCATTTGGATCTCGTGCAATGTTAGGATACTTCTCGTCAATCATCATTTGAACAAATCTCGGATAAAGGCATAGCCTTGAATCTTCCATGTTCTTCGACATGTGAGTGAAAACCATCTTAGAAACATTAAACGGCTTCTTCAAAATAAGCCGTTGCCATGATAGCCAAATAGTCTTGAACATCATCTAAACCGGCTTTGCGATGGCTGAATGTGTGAATTACAGCATGCATCAAAAGCTTATAGGGATTTGGCACTTCCCCTTTCTTCAGCGTTGGTTTATTCACACTTCCTTTATAGCCCATGCGGAAAAAGCATCCGCGAACCATTTTCTCGTCTAAACGTATCGGATCATCCTTATTATTTTGAGCTCCAGAATCTTCGGATATCATCTTCAGTTACTGTGATCGGCTTGAGTTCATCACCAACTTGTACTGTAGAAGAGATCGTCTTCTCGTCATCGCTAAGACTCTCGTTCATCCAGAAGTGAACAATATGAGATCGATAAGATACTGTGCACTCCGTAGTCGCTCCACGAATGTGACTATCTTCGAGAAACTTCAAGATACTATCATATTCTTTCAGCGATGGACAAATAGACTTGTCAAGCGTAATGCATGTATTGTGAGTTTTGGAAAACTCTACTGAGATAACACGCGCTGGAATCTGTGCCTGAAAAAATCAAAAAAAATTTCTAACATTTATATCAAGTTCGGGCAAACTTGATATATATGTTCAACATTCTGCCTAAGTTCGCCCGAACATGTATTAAACACATGTTCAACATTGAATGATAAGTTCGGGCGAATTTATATTAACAATTCACAGTTTTTCAAGATCTAAGTTCGGGCAAACTTCCATATGATATTCAACAATGAATGAAGTTCGGTCAAACATATCTGAATTTTTTTTATCATTTGTTTTGGACAAGTCCGGTTGAAGTTGACAACATGTTCAGTCGAAGATGTCATACAAAACAGATTTTATTAACAAGACAATAATGCAAGTTCGGTCGAACTTGACAACAAGTTCGGCCGAACTTGTCGTCTTCTCCAAACTTACACATCTGTTCAACCATTCAAACGACCATTTCTGTTCAATCAAAAGTGTTTATACGGTCGATTTTATGTGTAGATAAGGATCTATGTTCAATTTTAACCAACACCTCCTAGATCTATCAGATTTTAAGTTTTTTTTATCAAGTTTTGTTCATTTAAAGGTTCAAACACAATCCAATGGTCAATTCTCACCTCAGCCATGATAATTGGTGTGCTAATCACCAAAAATCGACTAAAATTGGACAGCGTAAACAGAGTGAAAATGCCAAAATCGTTCAAAATCTCTCACAGCCGAAGTTCGCTCAGAGGATTTGTGTACTGATAAGTGAGTTTGGCCGAACTTGATTGGTATTTATACCAAGTCAAGTTCAGGTGAACTTGCTAAGCCCATTCATAAAAGCCCAGTTAAGTTCTGACGAACTTATCAATAAAACAACATAACCATCTCCAAGTTCGGTCGAACTTGCTGATTGTTAAACTTGATTTGTTTAGCAAGTTCGGCCGAACATGCCAAACCACAATTTTGACCTTTTTCAATTTTCCAATTTTAATCCCTAAACTTTCCAACTTTTTATTAGTTATGAAAATCCACTCAGTTGACCAAGTCCAAGCTAAGGACCTTGATTAACCGATTTGTCTGCCGAGTCCAAGTTAATGACCCTGGTTTGAACCGTTACGAGCAAACTGTTGATATTTTCAAAATCAAAGTTTTAAATTAATGAACTTTTCATCATTTTGATTTTTCAGATTAACAGATCAGCTCCCAGCCCGTTGTCAAAGAGATTCCTACCAGTTCTAGCACCTTACTAGACTTTGAAGATTTGTTCTCCAACATTAGTTTGCTGAAAAACAATGTAGAAGTAAAATCTTTTTGTATTTTTGTATGTTTATGCTAAAACTCACCAAAAATCTTGTTGATTTTAATCTGTAAAGCTGAAATTCAATGTAATAAGCAATGTAAACTATGTACAAACATATTTACAGACATATTTTTATCAATTTGTGTCTAAGGATCATATCAGTTGATTGAGACATATCACCAGTACCGTTGACCTTTAACAGACTTTAAGTTTTAAACATGTTTACCTAGATTGTCGATATGTTTTTCCATTTAAGCTTTACCACATTTTTCAACTGATTCAAGATATGTTAAGGTAGAATTCATGAAACTTAACTTATCTGTAGTTCCCATTTCTTGAATATACTCCCGTATCCAGATTCCCTAGATTTCATCTTACATGTGAATATAGCGTAATTGATATTTGTATCTGGGTTGTGCAAGACCTTGAGAGCTCAGGTTAGTACTACCGATCTTTAAGGTGTGTTCCACTTAAGGAATCTTTTTAGCAATGCAAATGATTAGATTTTTCGATTCTTTTTCAATATTGCATGCAATTTGGAGATTTATAGTGAAAGTATTATAGAAGTTCTAGGCCATTGCTTCCGCAAAATCAAAAGAACTTGTATAATACCCCAGATATCAACTACCTATAGAGACCTCGTATCTCAGAATCAGGCAATCTTTCAAACAAAATTTCGGAGTACTAAGTCCATATATCCAAGACTTTTTAATCCACAAGATTAAGCAGTTGTAAAATTTAGTTTATATCTCGAAAACAATTTACTGAACATGTTAAGCCTATCGACACATCCACAGTAATACTCATTTATCACTTTTAAAACTTTACATTTCTTTAGCATACTGTGATAGTCCACTGATGTACTACCATTTCCTTTTATGACACTGAGCTCTTTTTGTCTTTTTCAATGTTTTTGTATATTTTAAATTTTTATGTGTTTTTGTATTTTAAAAATTTTCGAATGTTTTTATATTTTTTCTAACATTTCTCCACCTAAAATAAAAAACAACTTTTTGGATTTTAGTTTTTTTAACAAAAATCTAAAGTACAAAAATATTTACAAACCAATGTGGATCACGCGAACTCGTCGTCCGATCCGTATTCAACCTCAGCGTCCGCACCTGTCAGCCAATTTTTCATACCGTTAATTCTCAGCAAGTATTTATACCGTGACAAAGAAAATGGTTTTGTATAAAAATCAGCCTTTTGTTTGTCGGTGTGGATTTTTCTATTCGCACCAATTTCTTTTCGTAGCAATCACAAATGAAATGATAACGAATTTCAATGTGTTTTGTGTGTTTGTGATGAATCGGATTTTTAGTTATATCGATGACTGCCTTATTATCAACATACAGCGGAGTGTCTAGAACTTGCAGACCATAGTCCCTTATCTGTTGTTGTATCCACAGAATCTATTAACAACAGCTGGAGGCCGAGATATACTCAGCTTCACAGGTAGAGAGAGCGACCGTAGTCTGTTTCTTACACTGCCATGTTACCATTCTTGTTTCGAAGAACTGGGATCCCGTTGTAGATGATTTTGAGTTCAACTTATCTACACCAAAATCGGAATCAGCATAGTCTGTGAGGTCAAAATTGTCGTTCTTCGGGTACCACAAGCCGGTGCTTGGGCATCCTTCAGATATCTGAAGATACGCTTCACGATCTGGATGTGTAAGATCCTCGGGCTTGACTGTTATCTGGCGCATAGGCAGGTTGGATACATAATCTCTGGGCGCGATGCCGTCAGATACATCAGCGATCCAATCATCGACCGTATAACATCTCGTCAACTTTGGCACCAGTCTCGTCAACACAAATGCCGTGATTTAGAGCAAGAGGCGTAGATAGAGGCTTCAAGTTTTCCATTACAAACTTCTTCAAGATGTCGTGAACATACTTAGTCTGGTGAATGAAAATACCAACCAGAAGCTGATCTACTTGCAAACAAAGAAAGAACTTCATTTCGCCCATCGAGGACATTTCGAATTTCTTTTTTCATGATTCCCTCAAACTCCTTGTAGAGACTATCGTTTGTAGATCCAAAGATGATGTCGTCAACGTAGATTTGAACTATAACCAGATGGCCATCAACTTCTCTGGTGAAAAGAGTACTATCCACAGTTCCTCTGATAAAGCCGTTTCCGACAAGATGTTGCGATAACGTCTCGTACCAAGCTCTCAGGACCTGGTGTAGTCCATAAAGAGCTTTATCCAGTAGGTAAGCTTTCTTCTTGTTAAGTGTATCGACAAACCCCAGTGGTTGTCCAACGTACACCTTTTCGCGTATTTGGAACAATCCACGTGCTGTGCTTCAATAACCTTTCTTAATGAAGGAACATATACTCTTCTCAACGGACTCGCATATCCGACAAAGAAACCTTCAAGAGATTTAGCTCCAAATTTGCCATCTTGGTCTATTACGGTACATGGTGCACCGAATGGTTCTAAGAACTTCAAATTTGGCTTCCATCGGTTTATCATCTCAAAACATGTTTTCTTTGTTGGTTTGACAGTGAGAACCCTGTTTAGCGTATAGCAAGCCGCAGCATCCGCTTCACTCCAGAAGCTGATAGGAAGTTTAGAATCTGCATGCATGGTTCTCGCAGTTTCAATCAAAGTTCGGTTTTTCCGTTCAGCTACTTCGTTTTGCTGTGGAGTATAGGGAGCAGTAAACTCATGAAGAATCCCTTTTGCATTGTAGAATTCCTTCATTTTGTTATTCTTAAACTCTGTGCCATTGTCACTTCTAATGCGTCTGACCGGCAGAAGTTAAAGATTCTCGAGTTTCTTGAATAGAATAACCAAGTTCTCGAACGTTTCGTCTTTTGATTCTTGAAAGAATACCCATGAATTTTTCGAATAGTCATCTGTCACGACCAAGCAATATAAGTCTCCTGAGATGCTTCGAACATTTATAGGACCAAATAAATCCATGTGGAGACGTTCTAATGGCAACTTGATTGAGTTTAGAATTTTCTTCGGATGAGATTTCTTGAACTGCTTTCCCTTCTTGCAATCTAAGCAATGATCAGACATCTGAAAACTTCAAAGATTTACGCCTTCTACAAGATCATTATGAACCAAGAAATTCATTTTTCGCAAATGAATATGCCCCATCTTACGATGCCAAAGAATAGAATCTTTTTCAGTAGCCTTTGATACAAAACACTGTGCTGATTTTGATGAAGTGGTAGCAACACCCATATCAAGAATATATAAATCATTCTCTCACGGTGTTCGCATCAGAATCCACTCATCTGGTATTTTGAATCCCGGCTTCAAGATAATACACTCTTTGTCGTTGAAATGGACTGTAAATTTCTTGTCATAAATCTGTGATATACTCAGAAGATTGTTCTCAAGTTCTGCAATATAGTTCACGCTATCAAATGAAACTACGCCATTGGAGATTTTTCCCTTGGCGACTATCCTTCCACCTTAATTTCCTTCAAATCCAACAAATCCACCATGATAACTTTATTGTCGAATAGCAAAGCCTTCATTCCCGTCATATGCCTGGACGCTCCACTATCCAAAACCCACTTTGAAAGTATGGATCTTTGGAGTCCCTGCACATTTTAACAATCTATTTAAAAAGCGAGACCCAAGCCTTTTTGGTCTTGGGTTGAATTGGATAAGCATCATCAAAATCAAATTCATATTCATTAGCATAATCGAATTCTTCATCTGAATTTTTGATGATGTTTATGTTTGAAAACTTTACTTTCTTTTAATCTTTTGAATTGTTTCCACTTGTATTTTTGACAATTTCAGATGTGGTTTCAATTATGATTTCTGATTTTGATTCTTTCTTGCTATCACTAGTCGTAACAGGCTAAGACTTAGTGATTTCAGGTTTAGATTTTTTCGTGTTATCAGTCTTTGCCAGCTCAGACTTAATAACACCAGATGTTGTTGACTTTTTCTTGGTAATCCAGGCTTGAGATTTGATATTAGCTTCCTTGATATAAAATTTGTTTTCGTTTGCACTAGAAGTTTCTCCTTTTTCAAAATTAGAATTCTCAAACCTCTTTTCTATTTTAGGTTTAACTTCTGGCAAAGCTTCATTTCTTTTCAAAATCTTGATTGGTTTTTCAAACATTGGGTACCTTGGTTTTACAACATTTGATTCTCTTTTTCGAGGATAAGCCGGTTTTGATTTCAGACATTGTCATGCAATATGACCTATTTCATTGCACTTGAAACATGTCCTATTATAAAGTGGATGTCCTTTAGTGGGTGGTTTTATCCCACTTGATGTTTTGGCACCACTTGTAACCTTGGCTTTATCTCGAATTTCTTTTTCCTTTTTAAACTCATCATTTGATTGCTTACCAATCAAACTCTCTTCGTGAACCGTGTTTGTCCCATATACAAAATTTATGTTTTTGTTTTTATATTCATGAAATGGTAACACTTTCTTTACTGGTTCATATGATTCTTCTAGACCCAACCCTGCTCTCCTGTTAGCCAGATGATCACCACCATTCCTTCGGTAGTTGTTTCTTTTAGGTTTGGAATAGAATTTTCGTTTTGTTAATTTCCAATTCCTCTGATGTAACTTCCACGAGTTTAAAGAATTTATCAAGCAATTCTTCCTTCACATTCTGAATCGGGAAGCTATTATCAAAGTATAGTCTATCCGAATCCTTAATTTTTTACATTACAATATTAGGATCGTCACTTAGACCATCCTCTGACGACTTATCGTCACTTTCAGACTGTGAATTGGAATTCTTTGAACTCGAGTCGGCGCTTTTGAAGTTGCCTTCATCAGAATCACTTAGAACATTTTCAACCACTTTGTTAACCACAACATTGTTATCATCATCAGATTTAGCATAGATTATATCAATATTCTCTGGCAACTCATCTTTTTTCTCTGAAAGTAACTCAACATCGAGTGCCTTATCCATTCCGTCTGTGGTTTTGCAACAGTACTTTTCGCAAAGGGGTGGAGGAACATTGCTATATTCCTTGCCAGTTTTCTTTTTAGGTTTTTCTTCCGATGAGACTGTCGGAAGAATGTGATCAATAACATATGCATTTGTGGTATAACTTCTCAACAACTGTTGAACTCTTTCAGTTTCGATTTTCATGTCTTGAAGTTTTTGTTTGGTTTCAGCAATGGTGTTAATATAAATGTTAATTGCCTTTGTTTATCCATTACTGTTCCACGCAACATCCTTATATTATCATGTCGTTCGATGTTATTTCTGTCGAGTCTGCCATAATCATTTTTCATTTTATCATATGCTTCTTTCATTATGAGATAATTGTATTTCAACAATTCGTTACGCACATTGTTTTCAGCGATGATCTTTGATATTTCGGCACATTTGACCCAAGGTTCAGTACATTTTGTGCAAGGTTTCTCAACCTCAACAACTTATACTTTGACAACTTCTTTCTCGACAATTTTTACCTCTGGACCTACCGTGGTTAGATTCGCCATTAAAGCTTTATATGCTATGCCCTTGAGGTCTTCGACTTTTACTTCTTGAGTGACATCAATGATCACTTCATCAATCTTTTTCTCCTCAACCACTTGTTCTTTCGAGCTTCCATCAAAATGACCTGAAAACTGTCACAAGAATTAGAGGATAAAATTCCTTGTCTCTGCATATGGATATATTCCTCTTCTTCCTGCTGTTGATGCAAGTATTGTTCTAGAATAGCTTGTTCGAAAGCTGCTGCTTCTGCTGCTGCCACTGGTTCAGCTACCACCGCTGCTTCCTCTGCAGAATTATCTTCAACTATCTCTGCCATCAAAGCAACTCCGGTCTTTTCCCAATGTAAGAGTTCCAATCAAAACCATCATCTTCACTAGATGCCACCATAGCTTTCTCAGTGGTGCTATTGTCAGATTTTTCTTGGATTTCAATCTTAGTTTTCTTCAGAAATGGTTTATATTGAAGTGCCTTTTTGTAATATTCATTTCCTCCTCCGAAAGGACTTTGATTTCTAGTTGCTTCGGTGTTCTTACATTCCCTTTTAAAATGCCCCTTTTGACGGCATCTAAAGCACGTGACTTTGGTTTTGTCAAAACCTAATTTGTTGCTAGAATTTCCTATGTCACGGCCTTTGAGTGCAGTGAACTTTGTCACTCTCCTGATGATCGAAGCTAAGGACCATTTAATGTCCATTAGTTCGAGTTCTTCCTCGTCTACCTGGTCATAATCATCTGCGGTCATCTCGGGGTTTCCGATCTTACTGGCACTAAGACATTCATAAGATTCTAATACGGTAGCAAGTAGTGACATATGTTGTTTTGCAACTTGTTCTGAAAAACATTGTTTAAATTCACTACGATGTTGCATTTATATACATTCAGATCAGAACTTTGTTGTTGATTCTGGTTCGCTTGGCTTTGACACGTTGAATTTGAACCAATGCTTGAGTAAGAACTTTGAGGACTTTGATCATACTGAGGCTGTGATTGATTCTGATTTTGTGGAGAAGCATTCATGTTTGCACTAAAAGCCATCTGAATTTTAGGACTCGAAACACTATCTAGCATTCCGGCTTTGTAATACAGACTGACGTCTTGAACAACATTAGCATTTTTTGACTTCGCCATCTTCAGAAGTTCCATTTCGTGGCCTTCGAGCTTATCGATAAACGTCGACAACTTGAAAAATTCCCACTTATCACTGTCCTTCAGAACCATCAAATACGTAGTCCATTCACCCTCTGGTAGTGTGTCAGCAAGTTTGTCGATGTATTCTTGTTCTGTCTTTTCGAGACCGTGTCTTCTCATTTGCACTTTAAGATGACAGAAACGCTCGATCATTTGCTTTATGGTCTCATTCTTTAGCATAGTGAAGATATCGAACTCTTTCAGGATAAGTGCCTTCTTGCTTTTGATCATTTCGGCGCTGCCTAGATACTTCTTCTGTAATGACAACCAAAGATCTCTTGCAGTAGTATACTCTAGTAGCAAAATCAGGATATCTTCTTTGACAGACTGTTGGATGAGACTGATCATCTTTTTCTCAGCAATGTATTCGTCTCTCTGTACTGTCGAATAGTTGTACTTTTCAAGGACTTGTTGATGTTCATCTACCGGAACAGTATAGCCTCTTTCAATTGACACCCAGCCAGCAAAGTGCATGGCTTGAACCCAATAGGTAAACTTCTCTTTCCATGCTTCGTACTCATCCATGCTCATCAGCTTGGGCGGTTTAATAGTCGTTCCCATTTCATTATCAAGATTGACTTGATTGATCACATTGGCATTTGACGAATTCGCTCCGGACATAAAAGCTCTTAGTTGATCCTCCATTTTGAATAACGAAACGTGTACTCCGAAAATTTTTCAAAAACTTTGAAAACAATTAGTCCTACTACAAGTTCGGTCGAACTTGTAGCAACAAATGAAGAATTCTCAGCTTTTCTAACAAGTTCGGTCGAACTTGTGCTAGATTTGTTTTGAAAACTTTGCTTAAAGTTCGGTCGAACTTGAGACACAAATCCTACAGAACTTTGGGCGAACTTATCTTCAAGAATTTGATAAAAATCTAGTAAGTTCGGGCGAACTTACTTAAATTTTCTTTGAAATTTACACAAGTTCGGTCGAACTTGATGTAAAATCAATGAAAACTTGTGTAACTTCGAGCGAACCTGGCTGAAATTTAGTCAAAAACTACTCAAGTTCGGGCGAACTTGCTAAAAATCACTTGAAAAGTGATGTTTTAGTATAAGTTCGGCCAAACATGGCCAATAAGTTCGATCCAGGAGATTTTCAAAAACATGGTTTTTCAAAATTTCGACATGAATTCGGTTGAATATGGTCTCCAATCTTTCAAGGTTTTATCTTTGTTGTATTTTACGTGATATATTCAAAATTCAAAAGATTTTGACCGTGAATTCTTCATTTTATATTCAAAAGTTAAGAAAAAAGAAGAATAGAGTAGAAATAGAAGTGTTCTTGTCTTGATACTATCAAATCAGGCTGTTCTAGCTCTGATACCACTTGAAGGACCGATCCTCGTGTTTACCAGTAGACAAGAATTAATCAGTTAAACGTCAGTTTTATACATCAAACGTTTTGGTTACAAACTGATAGAGCTTCATATCTGAAATGCCAAAGTTACAAATGGGAATCTAGAGCTAGGTATTTATAGGCTCACAAGTTCGGCCCAGGTGATGCAAGTTCGCCCGAACTTGCCTATGCAAGTTCGCCCGAACTTGCCTATGCAAGTTCGGCCGAACATGCCTACATGTTACCTTTCATGGGCGAACTTGGCTACATACTTTATAAATACTTGCTATACCTAGCCTATTCAGCTCTATACAATACAGACTCGATAATAGACTAAGACATAGACATTATGCACCAACAATGCTGTCTGTTCCTAAAAGGGAATTGACCGTCAATATAGTGCAGCTCACTCTGATCAACAAGCTGGTGTTGTTGAAAGATGAAATAGAACTCTTATTGAAGCTGCTCAATTGATGCTGATTAATTCTTGCCTACCATTGATGTTTTGGTGGAAGCAGTGAACACCTCCTGCTATATTCAAAATCATGTCCTGATTAATGCACTTCATATGAAAACGACCTATGACATAGTCAAAGGTCAAAAGCCCTCTGTACGACATTTCAGATCCTTTGGTTGTCCGTGCATTCTTCTACCTATGGAAAAAGGGGATCCATGCTATTTCACTGGTTATTCGAAAAACACCACATATCGCGTTTACAACAAGCTCAAGAAGCAAATTGTGGAGGCGTACAATGTGGATTGGCTAGTAGCGAATCCCAAAGATGCATGACTTGGACCTGATTGGTTATACGATTATGCTTCTCTATTTAAGTTGTTTAATATTCTCCCTGATGTGATTGTCAATGCAGGTGTCTCCAACCTAGTAATACTTATTCCCGTTGCAGATGAAGATGAAGCAGTGCCATTACAGGATTTTTCAAGAAACTTACCGTGGATCCATCAGGATTTCACGATGCTGCTATAACAATGGCTCATACTTCACCGATTCAGGAGCCAGTTTCTAAATCCACTACAACAACAATTTCTCCTGATGCTACAGTTCAGAACCCTAAAGATACCACACAACAGAAAAATGCAGGAACCTAAAATCCCAATGTCTAAGGAACTTCAGTGTTCTCAGAGTTGATTCCGTCTGATTGCACTATTGATCAACTAGTGACCAACACTGTGACTACATCAAATGAGTGGGAGCAAATTTGAATAGTAGCGGGAAGGTTTTCCAACTTACAACCGAACTAGCAGGCACCTGTTATAGCAATACCGCAACATCTTCAGAGAGATCATCTCATTGAGAACATTATTGGTCCCGTCAATGTTGGTGTTCAAACTCGTAACAAATCAGGGGATATTAATACATGTCAATATTCTTGCTTCATTTCACAAATTGAGCCTAAGAGCATTGATTTTGCTATTTAGGAACCTGGATGGGTCAATGCGATGCATGAAGAACTAAATTAGTTTGAAAAACTGGGAGTCTAGAAGTTAATGAAACTGCCTCAAGGAAAACGTGCTCTCGGAACGCGCTGGGTGTATCGAAACAACCAAGATGACATTGGCATGATCATGAGAAACAAGGCACAATTAGTGGTACAAGGTTTCTGGCAGATTGAAGGCTTAGATTACGATGAGGTCTACCCGCTGGTGGTGAGACTAGAAGCCATTCGAATTTTCTTGGCATACGCATCGTATATAGGATTAACTGTCTATCAAATGCATGTCTGACGACGTTTTGTACGAGAAGGTTAAGGAAGAAATATGTATCGCTCAACCATTTGGGTTTGTCGACTCAGAGAAACAAGGCTATGCCTACAGGCTAGATAAACGTTTGCAAGGATTGCACCAAGCGCCTCGTGCATGGTATGCGACCCTGACAGAGCATCTGCTTGTTCATAGATATACTTAGGGGCCATAAATCTAGCATTGTTCATCAAACGCGTTGACAAGGATCTCATTCTTGTTCGGATCTATGTGGATGACACTATATTTGGTTCAACAAATGAAGGTCTATGCAAAGAATTCGAAGAAGTGATGAAGAAAAAGTTTGAAATGTGTTCGTTGGGAGGGATGATGATGTTCTTGGGCCTGCAAGTTCATCAAGGAAAATACGTACATGATGTTCTTGAGAAATTCAAAATGACATATTTGAAGCCTATGGACTCACCTATAGTAGAACGACCACTGTTAAATGAGGACGCTGAAAGAAGCTTTGTGCATCAGTCACTATACTGATCTATGATTGGTTCTTTGATGTACTTGACTGCAAGTCGCCAAGATATTATGTTTGCCGTCTGTTAATGCGCTCGTTATCAGGCTAACCCTAAACTTTCTCATCTTACTGTCGTTAAACGGATTTTTATATATCTTAAAGGAGCTTCAAAACTCGGACTCTGGTATCCTAGAAATATAAACTTTGATCAGTTTGCTTTTCCTGAAAGTTACCTTGGAGGTACCGACAGGGACATGAAGTCTACATCGGCTTGTTGCCAATTCTTGGGAGACAGGATTATCTCGTGGCAATGCAAGAAGCAACAAACTGTGTCACTCTCAACTGCGTGGTAGCAGAATATGTTGTAGCAACCGCTTGCTATACCCAGGTTCTTTCGATGCAACACCAATTTGAGGATTACGGTTTCACTTATCTTAACACTATTATTTATTATGATAATGATGCTGCCATCCAAATCATAAAAAACCATGCCTTTCACTCCAAAACCAAGCACATTTCCATCAAGGTTCATTTCATTCGAGATTGTTATGATAGAGGACTTTTAAACTTGGCAGATCCATACTGATGCAAATACAACGGATCGTTATACAAAACCTGTGAGCAATTCTAGATTCCAAGTGCTTGTAATTCTTTTGAAAATGTGCATTTCATCGACTGAGCAGTTTAATAAAAGGGGGTGTTTTCATGTTAAACAAGTAAATTAGCACATAAAATATTCTACTTTTGCACAAATTAGGGGGGAGAAATATTAGAAGGTAAATGAAATAAATGTCTGCGCTAAAGGATTTGATTAGCTTGTAAGGTGTCAAGGCTGAAAAGACTAAGATCTATTTTGATGTGCTAATAGGTCTAACTCTCAAAAAGATAAAAAGATACCATGTGATATAAACATAATGAACTTTGTACATCGGCGTATGATTTTTTGGTCTTAAATCTTGTTTTGATGGATAACCAACGTTTGAAATTTCAGGTCTTTATGCTGATGATTCATCCGAGAATATCATGGCTGTCCTTTTGTTGCCTCCAGATTATATGCAGACCTAGGCACAGTCAGGATATCTTAAAAGAGCCTAAGAGGCCAAAATCCTTTATGGAAGATAAACTTAATATCAGAGAATTCCATTGAGCTAAAAAGCTAAACTCTTACCTGGAAGGTATTTGCCTAACTCTTGTTGGACACAAATATGGGTCACTCTACTGTACGATAGTACGGATATGTTCACCAATAGTCTGACGTTGTAAATCAAAAGGATAAACTTAGTACACTCGCCTGCTAAGATGAATCGTTGTGCTTACCTTAATCGCGGGGGTATGTCATGGAATTGGACACACAGGTATTATAGCATAAAATTACATTAAACATATCACGAGGTTGATAACTAAAAGTTGAGCGTTAGGCTTAAGAGGACAAACATATTCGTAATCACACAGACCAGTCTGGTAAATATGTGCTGAAAAGTGTTCCTTAGTCAATCTGAAAATGATTTGATCCCACAACAAATTTCTTACTAATTTATCTATTTTTAATTTTTGACATTTGTGTGAATTTACGTGTCTTTCAAAAGGTTGCTCGGTTGGTCGGATCGTGATTTTGAGAAAGACGGTTTTTTGTCCATTAAAATGTGATATGGGCCAATCCAATTCGGATAAGGCCCAAGGCCCAATCCATTTCGGATAAGGTTTTGAATAAGTACAATTCATATTGGGCCTGAGTTTATTAAGCCTAATTGATTTCAGAAAACATTGTTCCGAGTTGGGCCTGAATTAAGCTAGGCCCAGGCCCATTTCGAAACACTATATTAGGAAAACTTACTATTTCAAAACCATATTCGAACAACAAAGCTTTCTAGTCTTTTCGAATTCTCTCTCATTTCATCAAGGACTAAATTCAAATCTTCAAGGTATTGCATGTTTTGGAGGCATTTCGGATAATCTTCATGCTTTTTTGATGGATTTTGGATAAGGATCTTCATATGGATTTGAGATAATTAGTATTCAAATTTTGTTTTATCCGAAATCCTGGCATGATTTATCCGAAATGTTAGACTGTTTCGGATAATCGGACAAGGGTCATTAAATTCAACCTTAGGATTTTCGAAATAGTGAATTTAACCCCTCTAACCATCTGAATTGATTTGTTGTTCCTTTGACCTTTTCCGAAATAATCTGTTAACCTTTTGAACTTTCTGAATATACCTCTTGAGTTGTTGACCTGTTGATTTGTTGATTATGTTAACAAGTTGACTTGTTAATAAGTTAACTAAATTTTGACCATTAATCTAATTTGGTTAGTTTTAAGCAGAATATGGTCGATCAACGTAAGTTGGATGTTGAGTCATTTCACAACCAGGTTAGATATCTTTCAGATCCACCGACAGAACACATTGATGAATTCAACTCAATGATCTTAGGGCTTAATTCGTGTCAACTTAAGTAACACCCCGATCGTGTAATACAATAAACCGCGGCGAAAACATCAGAGAGTCACGTTACAGGAAATTGTTTCACAACACATGATATATAAAGTTTTGTTTTATTGAATCAGTATGTTACATTGTTTTGAAATAATGGAAAAATAATACGATCAAATTCGTCTTTCAGTTTTTAAGTCATTAAGTCCCGTGTCCATCCTATGTGATGTATGCATTTAAATCACCAAATAATAGTACTTTAAACATATGTGAAAATATAACGTTAACATAAAAAATGCCTGTGAGTAACATAAGTTTTGTGATTTAGGTTCATGGCTTTGGATATTAAGAGAAAAGATTAAACGATTTTGAAAATAGCCATGAATCTTTGATGGAAATTTAGTATCTAAAATACTTTGCTTTTTGATAAAAAGGATTTGTATTATATGCAAAAATATACTTTAGTTTTGAAATAATAGAATCATATTATCTTAAAATATTCTTTGGTTTTGAAATAATAGAATCGGTAGTATCTCAAAATATACTTTCGTTTTGAAATAATAGAATCGGTAGTATATCCAAATATAATTTGGTTTAAAAGGTTAGGTAGTATATCAAACGATACTTTGGTTTAAAAGATTTATTAGAATATCAAACTATACTTTTGTAACATATCAAAATGCGTAGGTTTATGAGTAAAAAATCGGTTAGTATATCAAACTATTCTTTGGTTTAAAATATTAAGTAGTATATCAAACTATACTTTGGTAAACAATATCACATTGATAGCATATCAAACTATACTTTGATTGTGATTTGGTAGTATATCAAACTACTTTTGTTTAGGAAATCAATAAAAGATAAGTTTTTATGGCTTAACTAGAAAACCTTTGTAATAACACATTGTGGTCATTTGGCAATACATTCAAACCTGAGTATATCAAAACTATTTGACTATAGATTTACCACGAAGGCAAAATCTATTTGGTTTAAACTTGGTTTCTAACATTCCCTAACACGGGAATGGGGTGTCAAGTCCTATAGCGCTATATCGTACTACCAATCGGCTTGATCTTTGTTAATGAATGTATAAGAATAAATACGCACCAAGAATAGTCTTACAAACTTTGAAAATCATTTTATAAACCATATATAACGGTTTCAATTCGTTAAAGGATAAGTATTATGTATGCAAAATCATATAGCTTTGAAATCGTGAAAATAGTGAATAGGCACATATGAATCACCCCAAAACATTGGAAAAACGTAAAAGAGGGGACTATGTACTTACTTGGGGTTGTGTAAGCGTCCGTGAATCAATTGAATAATCAAAGCCCCAAACGTGTCCTAATGAATCAGAATACTTATGTTAAATTACGAGACGTAATCGGGGCAATCAAATAGAACGATGTTTTGTAAACCAAATGAGTGTTAGATCTCATATGAAATGGTTTAACAAACTCGACATTCTGATTTGGGATGAATCCTAAGTGCTTTTGACCCGTTATGACCCGTTAAGATAGTTTACTCTACTTTAACGTGTCATTTGCGTAAACGCATGTTCGGATGGTTAACCATGTCCTATGATAAGTCCTAAATGCCCAAACATGTTTGAAAATATTATTACATTAGTTTGTATGTTAAAAACATTATTACACATGCTTAAAATGGATTTATACGCAAAAAGGGTATTTTGGTAATTTTTAGGCCTATAGGAACGACTTATCATATAACTAACCTAACGAAATGACCGTAAGGTATAACATCTGGAGGTGGTTATTCACTATACAACTATGGTCACAAATATGTGTTTGGTCGGATCCTAAGATCGACCAAACAGGTCGGATTCGAAAGTCAAAGCGGTGGTCCAGACCGCTCGACTTACAACACAAAATAAGCACTACAATAGAAGTGACAATTTGGTATCAAAAACATGTCTAACTAAGTTTATAAAACTGATTTGGTATCAAAACATGGTGTTTTGATACCCGAAATTTCGTCGTAAAATGCACATTATGCGCATCTTTGACCGAAACTTTGACTTGTCACTTCAACTAGTAAACGTGGTAATCAGAAGGTGCAATCGCTAGGGATATAACCTTCGGTCTTACGATCACGTTGCAAAGTTCAATCGAACATTGACTTGACCAATTTGGTCATAACCAAAAGTTAAATAGAAAGTCAAATTGTTTGACTTTTGGCTCAAAATGCAAAAATAATGAAAGAACTAAGGAGAGCACTTACTTGTGTTGAAGAACACTTTCAGAACTCAGAGTTGAAGGCCTCCAAAAGCTGGAAGCAAGCTCCAAGAGAGTGAGAGAAAGAAATTTGAAATGAGCAAGTCGGAAAGGATGAAGATCAAGGCTATTTATAGTGTTTAGGAGTCCACAAGATCATCACAAGTGTCCCTTGATGTGTCATGATCAGAGGGGAGGTCTTAACATTTGTCAAATGCAGGAACAAAGCTGGAAATTTCAAATTCTGGGGACCAAGGCTTTGAATATGAAGCTGCCAAGTTTCTGTTGATCTGGGCATCCCTTGTGAACCATATGGGGGTACCTCTTACGGTCCATAAGGCCCTGGCAGGGGCGGAAAGTTTCAAAAGTGGCAGATTTGGCCCGTGGACTTATTTCGTCGCGTTTTGACACTTTTAACCTAATTTTTAAGGTCTATAAGGGTGTTAAAGTATATGTATAAAGTATACGTAACTTGAGTTATGCTCAAAAATGTCATGGATGTCGGTTCGTTCGGTTGTACGGTTGTGTTTTTTGCTTAATTACGACGAACGCGAAAACGAACGAAATTACGCAACGAATGATATTTTTGTATTCGTATCATTAAAATACAAGATTTTAATGATTACAAAAATATTTGGATGTCAACATAAGGTTTTACTAGAATAATCCCTGAAGTTGAATAAGCATGTTTTTCACACACCGAACCCTTCAAAACTTATTTCTAAGTTATGTAAAGGTATTTAGGGTATGTTTAGCTTATGTTATTGTTCTGGAGTGTACGTCGCGTTAAAATGATTATGTTTGCGTAATAGTTTACGTATAACTTTCCGAAAAGCTTTGAGTGGTTGAAATTGTACATGGACTGAAATGTATGAATGTCACATGTAATTATACAATTCCCGGGAATGAAACTCAAGATTTCATTGGACTCAGAATTGTTCTGAATTGTATGATGGTTGTAAAGGCACAAATGTCACAACTTACCCACGCCCTAAAGGTTAATCCAATGATTTGTGGTGATATTATTAGAGATTTCTGGTTGTCTGCCAAGGTTAATCGAAGTGAAGCTAAAGGTGTTGGATCAATTGAAGAAAAAGTGCAGAGGAAAGACATTGTGATTACGAAAGCTATCATTTGAGAAGTACTAGAGTTTGAAGATCAATCTAGTCATCCAACGTCTTTTGGAAGAGATAAAGTGATCAAGGAGTTATGAAGAATGAGCTATGAATTAGAATTTCCTCTTGTTCTCAAGAAGTTATTCCCACCTTACTAGAGGTTGTTGGTGCACATGTTTCTACTCTGCATATCAGTAAATAAAGGTGGGTTAGATCAGTTGAATCGAACGCAGACGGCTGCCATTATTGCGCTTGTGAATAACTGGGATTACAAGTTCTCTGCTTTCATTATTGACAACTTGCAAAAGATGTTAGAGAATCCACAGAAGAAGATCTTTATGCTCTACCCTCGTTTCCTTCAAATGATTCTTGATGAGAAGTACCCTGAACTAGCCAAGAGTACAAACTTGTTGAATTTGAAGCCAATGGGACCCAACTATTTTGAGGCAGTGAAGAGGAATCGTGAAACTGCTAAGAGATGTCAATTTTTAGGAAAGTATAAACTGGAGAAACATGGAAAGTTTAGACATGTAGTTGGTTAGGTGTCTACTCTGAAACCCCAAAATGAGATAGTTGTAGAAGAGCATGATATATAGTTAGTGGGGGTTGTAATGAGACATGAGATTGAGACCGAAGATTTAGTAACTGATGACGAAGAAACTAAGAATGAAATGGAACAGATGGAGTCTGAGCAAGCTGAGTCTTTCGTTAGAGATTTACCGTTAATGAGTTTGTCTTGTTGCTTTGATTGAATCGTTGAAGGATAGTCTTGACCCCTCCTCCTCGACTACTCCTGAACCGAGTACTACCGAACAAGTAAGTCCTACTTCTGAAGCCGAGCCTAAAATTGCATCTACAATAGCTCAAATGAAAATATACCAGTTTCTTTGATTTTGAAGTTAAAGAGACAACCGCTAGATCAAAACCGAAAAGTTCAATTGGCATTTTGTTTGATGTTGGTAGTTCGAGTGGTGGTATGTCTGACCATGATGAGAATTTGATACGAGCAATTGAAAAGGTGAAGTTCATTGAAACTAGTTTTTGATAGTGAAGAAGATTTATATGTAGATGTAGTAAAGTTGCAAAGATTTACGCTATTACTTGTAACATCTGCAAAATTTCAACAATTTACACTCTCGATCGTTTTCATATTTAAGAAAATTTTATATTTTATTAACGAAATACTTAATCGTACGATCAAGCGAATCGATATTCATGACATATTCAGAATAAGATTCAAGTTTCATATGCCTTTATAAACTTCATATAGCTCAAATTACAAGTTAGAAGGGTTAAAAATGGCAAACAAGTGAAAATACATATCCGAGGGCCAAAATTGCCGAACATAGAAATATTTATCAGAAGGCCTTATGAACCGTAAGATCTAAAGCCTTGCGGACCTTAAGGGGTGCCTAGTAGCAAAATTATGCTTGTTCACCAAGTTCTGCCACTTTTCTCTATTTCTTGCCACCTAGCTCCGAAATTGCCACCCTTCCTCCTCCTTGTGACACCTTAGGTGCCAGTAATCATCTCCTAATGCAAGGATCTAAGTTTGAATTGATTGTTGTTTTGTTTCAAATAATGGAAAATGATTGAAAAACAGAGAATAAGTGCAGCGGATTAATGGAAAACTTTTACAACAATCAATCGGTCGTTTGTTTTCATCACCATCTTGCTTTCAAGTAATCAAACTATTGCATGTGATTCACAAACTCCCCCTTAGCCCAATAACGATCGTTTGATAGTAAGAAATGAAGAAGATATGCGAAATTGATCTTTTTAAGAAGACAAGTAAAACTGTTACAATGAGCGCCTATTTATACTAACTATCTAACCACTGATTGTCTTAAAATGACGTCTGGATTGATAGTGACAGCTAACAAACGTAACTAACTACAAACACTGCTGAAATTAAACTATTAGAGCATAGCACTGTTACCTTGATTAAACTAATACTAGACTAAGCACTGCTGGCTATCCTCTGTTCTTATGATCTTCTGTCAACGGTTGGGAGTTTTTCTGTCAGAGGATAGGAATCAATGTGTTTCTTTAAAGTAGTGGATACTCATCAGAGGATAGAACATCTGATGGTTGTTTTGACTTTGTATCATCTGTTCCTTTCCAAAGGTTCAATCCCAACAATCTCCCCTGGAACAGATGATGCCAAAAACACCTTATTCTTGATCTTTATTCCTCAGAAAGAATTCTCTTATTTGACCCTTGAATTGTAGTTCAAAGTTAAGAGATTCTAAGTCATCAGCATCCTTCTCAAGCTCTAAACTTAATAGTTCGTGGAAGTCTTCTACTGTAAGCCCATAAGTAGCTTCCATAGATAGTTTAGTGGCTTTACCATCAGACTGAGCAGAGTCAATTCGTGGGTGTCTTTGTCGACCTTCCACTTTAGAATTTTTAGGTCTGAAGGCTTTCGTGAAGGCGCCTTTATTCCCGAGGCTAGAAAAGGAGCTATTCTTGTTAGGTCTTCTGCCAACTTGGTACTTCTATCATCTGTCGGATATTCCATCATATTTTTTATACCTTCCTTGATGAATACTTCCTCAAACTCTCTGTCAACCTTCTCTGACATCTCCTCTTGTCTTTTTCGCCTTAGCACGGCAAGTGTGGATAGGGCAGATGTTGAGCTGAGCTTTTTAGAAAGTTGGGCTTTGAGAGCAGCATTGGGCTTTGAGAGCAGCATCTTCTTTGGTATAATCAGGTTTAGGAGGCATTGATGGATCCTTTTTCCTTCTTGCTTCCAGCATCTTGTATGTATCCAACACTTTTATATCCCCCCATCTCATTACCTGGTTCTTTGACCCATAATGATTCTGAATTAGCTCTTCTTTCATTCTTCTGAGCTTCAGGGTCTTTTCAGGTACATTCTTTTTATAATTGTTCCAATCTGGGCATGTAGGTTTGTTGTGAGGATCTTTTAGTTGTTCTTCTATTCATGCAATCTCTTCTTGAAGCTCACTCACAGACCAATCTTTAAAATGTGCCCTAGTTGCAACATATTTCTTGTATTCCATGATGTGAGAAATGTACTTATCTTTCAAGAATTTATCATCTGCTTCAAAAATCTTATTTGATAAGTTCTTTGAAAATCTTTCCAGTGATTGGACTTTTCTTAAATTGAAACTGAAGTTGATTATGCACTTCTCTATCACTTTTGCCTTTAGACAACTTCCTAGCAATATCCTCTGCCTGTTTTTCTTTGAATTCCATATACTGATCAATATTTGCAGGCTTTGGATAGAAAGATATGATTTCTTTCTTAACTGCAGGCAAATCAAGAGAAAACTTTATACTTGCAGGAACCACTTCTTTTGAAGGAACATATGTTGTTCTTGGGGAAGCAGAGGTTAGATTTAACATTGGTGCACATGCAAGAGGCGACAGAGCAGGGATCTTTTCTTCATTTATGACCTTTGTTACCTTCCTCCTCTTAAAACTAATTGATGGTGATGATGGATGGCATGGGATTCTAGGTGGTGTTGGTAATTGTTGTGTGGAAGTAGGAAAGGTAATGATGGCAGTGGTTGTGATAACATCTACTACAACCTCTGCTTTGTCAACAGTTGTTGACACAATAGTTGCTGCAACATCTGTTGGGGTGGATATGGGAATTGTGGGAGACGACGTGGTTGATTTTATGATGACAGAGGTTTTTGTTGTTGGATTTGTAGCAACTTTAGTTTTGAGAGGTGTGGATTCTGGTTTTCCTACTTTTGTAGAAGATCTCCACTTTGTTGAGGTACCAGTCTCTCCATTTTCTAACTGCTGATCAATCTTTTTCTCAACCAGCACCTTGCCTTAATCAAACACAGTCTTCTTATGAGACTTCTTTGCCCTTGTCAAGATACCTTTAGTTAAATCAGGTTTCTTTGAGCCATCTAGCTTAGGGATATTTACTATTGGCCTTGCCTTAGCATCATCCATTTTCAACTTTTTGTTTCCCAAAGGTTTCTCCCCCTTTTTGGCTTCATCTGCACTTACAAAAATGACAGTGGGAGGATATTGACCAGTGGTGGTGAGCAAGTGGGCTTTGATTGCCTTGATATCTGTAGCAGTGTCATTGCATCTTGCATCAACCATATTCCTGAGTTCCATCATTTGATGCTTATGTTTTTCCTCCAGGAAATGTTTCTCTTGTTGAAAGATATGATTTATAGTAGATTTGAGCTCAGCGGTGGTTGGAACAGGGGGTTGACTCTGAATAGTGATCAATTGTTTCAAAAGATCTTTAATTTCATCCACTGCGGTTTCAACATTGGTAACCCTCTTCGTCAATTCATGGTATTTTAGCTCATCACCTAATTTAATAGGATCATCTGAACTCCTACCAGATCTGGTAGTTTTATCTAAGATATCATGAGCAAGTGGTTTGCCACTGGCTTCAGTCTTAGATGCCCCTTTGTCTTGGTTCTGGGGACTTCCCACTGGAGCAGAGGTTACCGTAGTAGCCTCAGCAGTGGTTTCCTTCAACAAGGTCTTAGCTATGTAACCACTGTCCAATTGAGAACTTGGGAGTTCAGCAATTGTAGTGGCTGCCATTGTTGAACTATCACCAAGGGTTACATGTAACGCAGGGGATGTAGCCTCTTCATTTGCTGACGAGCTAGCAATTAGAAATAAGTCAGACCCAACTTCAGGTTGAAGTATATTCTCATGGATGAGTTGTTGAGAAGTGCTGGATAATGTCTGCTCAATATCTATTGCATTCAGCAAGGGTAGCATGGTAGGTGGTAGTGATGGCATTGGTGAGAGTGGCTGTGTAGAAAGTGACATTGCCCTAGGAGAGTGGCTGTGGAAGATAGAACCAAGTGATCCTAGAGCTTCATAATTTGGTGTCCCTATGCCTACAACCTGATCCTTTTGTGAGGATGCAAGAGGAGTTTGAAAGCCGGTTTGAGATCTTTCTACCATCTGCTGTGAAGAAGTAACAGCAGTGGTTGGTGACTTTGGTGGTGTCACTGGGTTAACCTCTGGGATCTCATCTTCTAGAGGACCCTTTTTGGGTTTGGTGGGTTTTCGGGATGCTCTGGATGGTTTCTTTTTGGAGATTTTAGGTGTGGGTTTCAGAGGAGCGGTTGTGATGCCCTGATCACCTAGAGCAGTAGGCTCAGCAGCCGGAGGTTGAGCTTGAACATTTTGTTCTTGTAAAATAGGCTCAGCCTCCTCTGCTTCTGTTTTGGAAACTTTGTCTTGATTTGTTATTCGTGTAAACGTTTCATGGTTAGGCTGCCAGCGTTTGTGACTGCGCCTTGTTTAGTTGCATTTGATTTGATCTGATCTTGCAAGTAAACACTCATGAATCTTGGATGTATCAAGAAAGCTTTTCTTTCTGAAATATTTTTAAAATTAATTACAAGATCATTGAACAGCACCTGGGAGAAGTTAAAATCAGAATTAGTTAAAATTGCAAATCACAGATACTCTTTGAAAGTAGTTGTTTTGGCAGATACACATGTAAGTAACGTGTGGAGAAAGAATTTCATTTCAGCAGGAAAGTTGGGTTTGAAGGTTTTCATACCTTTCAATTGCCCGGTGTAACCCTTTTCAACGAATTCATGCTGCATATCCCTCAAAGGAAATGATACAGGATGTTGTATATCATTTAACATGAAGACTTGGGAGATAGATTGTGGGCTTATTTGCAGTTGTGTGCCACCAACTTTGGAAGTGATAGAATAGGGCACACCATCAGTGGATGAGTTTACTTTAGCCTTTGCCCAAAAGTCTCTTAAAGAGTCGATGTAAACTGGGGCTTTTACTTCCAACATGTGTTTAACTTTTGATTCTTTCAGAATCCTGATCATTGGATAATAGCGAGTGTTTGCGTCGGTTTCTTCAAGAATTGCGGTGTAGTTGTGTGGTGTTTTGATGATTAGGATAAATGGGGGTGATTCTTCTGTCGATTTGGTTTTAGGAGCCATGATTTTGGAAGATTTTTGATAGAAGGGCTTTGAAAAATTTGCAATCGCACAAGAAAAAGTGAAACCTCTGTTTGGGAATAGAACAGGGTTTTATAGGGTATTTCAAAAAGTGCACTTGACGTGGCGTCTGATGCAAAATCTTTCGAATAACATCTGTCCTCGTGTAACCTCTGTTTGACAATGGAAGACAGTTGTTTGGCTAACCACTGTTAGAGCAAAACTACCAGTGGTTGTGGCCAATTGAAACACTATCAGAGGTTTGCATTAGTGGATAGATTTTTCTAAACAACAGTGTGTTTATGCTATCAGAGCTTTGAACAGACTTTAAGGATTTTATTGAAAAATTCAATTTTAACTATTTTTAAGGATGAATTTTTGATTTTCTAAAAACATTTTATTGCTATTTACACATGGATCATAAGAAAATTTGTTTTTAATCCATGTTTAGCATTCCAAGCCTAGAAATCAAACTGTCAAATGTGGAAGCATCAAGTGCTTTTGTCAACACATCTGCTAGTTGATTCTTGGTATGGACATGTTGTAAAGAAATCAAACGTTTTTCATAGCAATCCCTCACAAAGTGATGTCTGATGTCAATGTGCTTGGTGGTGGAATGTGAGACTGGATTTTTGATGATGTTTTCTGCTGCTTGACTATCAATTTTGAGAGGAGTCCTCAAGGCAGTCACACTGTGATACCCATGACTAAACCAGGTACACCTTAATTGGTCCTAAACTTAAAGAATGACTAAAACTATAATTGTGCGTAAATCTTGTGAAATTTCATGACTTGTGTGTTGTGCCAAACGATATATGTTATATCTCGGAGGAATCCGAGAGCATTTCATGGTTGACATGACACTACTAAGGACCAACGATGCGAGGCCTTGAATAACGTATTAAATAGAGACTTGACGTTTAACAGCGCATTAGACCTTTGACGTTGAATATTAGTTTATCGGTAGCCTTATTTAAGATTTCGAGTTCCAGGAATAACTTAGATTTGTGCCATAGACTGTGAAATAAGGTTTAAAAATAATCAAAGCTCGGGCACGCAAAACGAAGCAGCTCCCTGATGGGGAAACGCATTCGTTCCGGGTATAACGTAAGGCAACCGAATGTGCAAGGAACGATCGATCAAGCTTAAAAACACTTAAACGAACGTCAAACGAGACTTTTATTATTAAAACGTAACTGGGTTCGGATTTTTAGACGGTTACGCATAATTTTTAAAACCGAGTCTTTTGACACTAAGTACGCACAAAACAAAGTCCGTCACGCAAATCGAGAAGGCGCACCAGACCCGAAACGTACCCATGCTTATCTGCAGGATAAACATCATCTTCACCCATGTAAAACGGAGCACGAGGTTGCCCTAGGGGCCCACCTCTATGCCGCCACCCCCCATGGCAATAAAAGTATTTTTTTCTTTTTCTTTTATTTTTAATCAAAACACATCCAAAAATCCCTCAAAAATCTGCTCTCCAACCTTCTTCATCAGCTGAATTCACTTATAAACCAACTCAAATCAAAGGTATTAACTCAAATAATTAAGGTTTCAAGCTTGGTTTCCTGATTAAACACGATTTCTAGCCGAAAAACGCTTTTTAATCCATGAATTTTGGAGTTTTAAACAACTTTTGTGGCTGAATATGAACACCACATATATCCCTGGTGTTATATGGCAGCCATGGTTGCTAATCAATGGGGTTTGATACCCTAATCAACTCTTATTCGACCAAAATCGCTTAACTATTCAATTAACGGAAAAACAATGGATTAAAGCTTGATTGATCTAAGTTCTAGCGTATTTGGATTGTACTTGGTGTGTAGGTACTGAATATAGCCTTTACACACTTCTTGGATCAAGATAAACGCTTGAAAACGGAAGAATCGCTAGGTATATCATCCAAAAACCGAATCGAGACTAGGCAGAAAATTGTTTTCCTATAACTTGATCCGTGTAGCTTGAATTGAGCTGAACTTTGGTATGCTGGTGTAGGGTGTTGTCAGGAAGGTCCACGTAACATTTTAGAATTTTTGGAATTTTCAACGATTTGTTGTGAAAAATATCAAACGGGTTCAATAAATCAACAAATTTACAGAGACACTAAGGAACATATGGGGAATGATCTGGGAAAATTCGGAGTCCATTGGTTGAGTTTTGGTATGGGTTAAACATCTATGTTTTTGATAGTTTTCGGTAGCCGGGAATGCACATAAATTAAATCAAATTGTTGGATATGTTCCTGGACATGTATAGAAGGTTCAGGAACTTTTTTGGAAATTTTGAACTTCTGAAAGTATTTTATATTAATTATGTGGTTAAAAAAGGGTTTATAAATAATTTATTTAAATAAGAATATTACCAATATAAAATCCTAGAAATTTATCTCATGTTATAATGATTTTAACAGAGTTATATAAATTTTTATAGATTTTTAGGCCAATTCTAGATTAAATGGGAGTTTATTTGGATTAAATATAAGTTATTTATAATATTTTCGGCAGTTTACCGTAAAACGAACTTGCCGGACTGGGAACTGACCGAACCCGACAAATACTATAATTGGAACACCGGGAGTATCCCAGGTAAATTGGACACCCTGGGTGTGTCCTAAGGCAGTTCGGGAGAATTTCTGACGGTAAAAATGGAAACTCGAAATTGGGCAACTTAGACCCCCCGAACACTCAAACTCCCTTAATGGAAAGTTAATCATTTTTTAATAACCACGTGTTGGCACTAATGATATTCCCGTACCATTAACCGAACACGTTAAACTTCTAACTTTGGCTGGCACGCGAAGCGGTGCCTGGAAGCCAAACTGAAAACTAATACTACCCTGACGTCCATCACCATACCAGTATCCTATAGACTCAATCCAGAGTAAAAACTCCTGACCAGATCCAAGTTATACCATTACCAGCTTAGATACTGATTTGAGTCCATGCTTGCATGTGTGTCATTAAAGTTGATCCAGCTATTCGACCACTCGTGTGTTGAGACCCCTATTGGCACTGTGAGTTTCACTACCCCATTTTTTACGGTTTTATTATTTTACTTGGGTGGAATGCATGTTACAAATTGTGTTGATTACACCAAATTGGGAGTGAGTTTTAACTTCCCCACTTTTGAATGATTTGTTGTTTTCTGAGGTGATTTTCATGTTGCAAAACTGTGTTAACCGCACCAACTCGTGATGATGTAAATTTTATAACACACGGTTCGGCAAGCTGCAGGTGTCAGTTATGACACGGTTCGGCGAGCTGCAGGTGCTTGTTATAACACGGTTCGGCAAGCTGCATGTGTCGGTTATGACACGGATCGGCGAGCTGCAGGTGTTTGTTGCAACACGGTTCGACGAGCTGCAGGTGTTTGTTGTAACACGATCTTACTAATGGAAGGTGTCTGTGGTGATAAACCTATGACTATGACCATGACCGTCATTGTAATTGTGACCAGAATAAGAACTGTGATAGCTCGTAGTACTGTACTAAAACTTATGGTGTGAACGGTAGCAGAATAAGAACACTGTACAGAAAGTTATGGTGTGTAATATGATAATGATAGTATGTTGTAACCGAGGTTCTCCCTATTTATGATATCATGTTTTTAAACTATGGAGAATTACCACGTGTCTGCCGCACCCTGCATTTGTCTTCCGCTGCAGGTCAGGGTGTAACAGAAGATGGTATTAGAGCCTTGGGTTATAGCGAACTAGGTATCTCCAAAGAACCTAGACTATAATCCTAAGTTAGTCTCCACACGCTAAGAACCTTAGAAACTGAGTAGTATGGCTATTACCAGGAAACCCTGGTGGGGCAAATAAATTATTGTGGTCCGGGACACCATAATTTATCTGCTCCTACTTGGGGATTCTGGGAGCGTCATTGAGATAGGACGGAAATCCGTCTACTAACGTCACTAACCGCAAGTAATTTTTATGAATCGTAAAAATTGAAACTGCGTGCGATACGTGTTTAAGTGTATATTTGTGGAATCTTAAGTTCGTTATTTTAGGTCAGTCCAATCAGCATTGTGTGTGGTTTTCTTTTTCAGGTAGCATGTCTGATCGTTCGAGTCACCAGTCGACTTCACATATGGAGACTGATCCTGAGGAGGATCCGCTGACACCCCTCTTGTCATCGAGTTACTCGCCAGATCCTTCTGGGTAATGTTATGGACCGTACCCACCCAGACCTCGTACTAGGCGCGAGGGGGAGGCCTCAGGCGCCTACTATTCACCATCACACCACCCGACTAGCTCCTCGAAGCATAGTCGTACCCCCGATGTAGCCATACCCGTAGTACCTATTCCTAGGAGCCCTACTCCTGCCATGAGGCATTGGGAGTGGGAGCCGGTAGCACCTCGCTTACCGTCACCTGAGACACCGCCTGACCCTTACACTCCTTCCACTCCGAGTACTTATTCACCCTCCTCATCTAGCCCTCTTGAGATACCCACTTTTGGCCTACGACAAACGGCTCGTCGAAGGGTACTTACGCCTGTGCCCATGTTCACACCACCCAGGTCCCCTATTCGTCCGACACACGTACCTATAGGGACCCAGCAGCACTTCACCTCGGGAGGACCATTCCCCGTTTCACACATATGAGCGAGGGGGCCCTTCCTAACCATTTAGAGAGCCTTCTCCACCTGTCTGGGGGTATACATGTTCCCCTCAGGAGGTGCCTGCTCCCATCACCGAGAGCAGCCTGATGGGATTTCTGTTCGAGTAGATTTCATTACTACGGATGGCACGAGATGAGGTTGAGCAGCAGCGGAGGTTGATGGGAGACTACTTGATCGTCTTACAGTAGGCGATCATCGCATTACAGCAGGGTATGGGGTATGTTCACCATGAGCAGGATCATTTCCGTGCATTGGTATACGGATGTGTTGGTGGTATTGTATGGTTGATCGTAGGTCTTGGGGGATTGGCATGGTGGATGTGGCATTCTTACTATGGTTTTCTTTTGGTATAGATAGAGATGGTGTATCTTTTATACATCCTACCAAGCACTGGGTGATATCCATGTCGAGGTGGTGATGCAGTCATAGTATTTTCACGTTTTCCTTGTTAGCACTTTTGTTGCATCGAGTCTGTACCTCACCGTGGTGACACATTTTTTATAGCACATCTAAGCATTGGCCCTTATGGGTTAAGTGTATGTGCAAATTTTGACACTTGTATGATGATGACATTCCATATATATATATATGACGATGCGTTTGACTATTTGTGTTGTGGATTCATGTGTGTGACGAAGTGTGTGATATGTGTTAACTGGATATGTGACATTGATAACTAGACATCTATTGGTTATAACAGAATGGCCTCGAAACGCGCACCGCAGATGACTGAGGCAGATATTGCGCAACTGATAGCGCAACAACTCCAAGCTAATATTCCCACGATTATGGCGCAGGTTAGCGCCGGTATTAATGCTAACTCGCAACCGAATCTGCAACCCAGACTGGTAGGTCAGAACGATAATCAGAATAATGGTAGGCTGGTTTGCACATATAAGCATTTCATGGAATGCAAACCGATGGAATTCAATGGTACTGAGGGACCCAACGGGTTTGTGAAATGGGTCGAAAAGTTGGAATCAGCGCTGAACATAAGTAATTGTCCTGCTAATTGCATAGTTAAGTATACCACCTGTACCTTTGTTTACCATGCTTTAAACTGGTGGAACATGATTGTTCAAACTCGCGGACAAGACGCGATTAATTGTATGACTTGGGATGATCTCAAGATTTTGATGAGGGAAAGGTTTTGCCCAACTCATTTAGAAGCTTGAGCACGAGTTCTGGAACCTGCAGATGCAAGGTGCTGATCATGCAGGTTATACCAACCGCTTTAATGAACTGGCGCGTATTTTGCCAGACATGGTCCAACCAGAGTCCAAGAGGATCGAAAGGTATATCTGGGGGCTGGCCCCAGAAGTGAGGAGTATTATTAATTCGGTGGAACACCGAACTATGCACGAGGTGGTAGCAAGGTCAGGTACCGTTACATATGACATGGTTAGGCGTAAGATTCTGATAATGCCGGGAGAACCGGCTAGAAACAAGCGGGAAGCCGCGGAGAATAGTCGCGCAAGGGCAGCAGCGCCAAAGAGGGGGAGAAACACTAGCCAGAACTATCCCATGACTACCCCCGCGGGTAACTTTGATGGTTACACAGGAAACATCCCAATGTGCAATAAGTGCGCTTTCCACCACACTGGTAAGTGCCGAACAGTGATATGCTCAAGGTGCCATGGAACTGGGCATTTCGCCCGAGATTGTAGGGTGCCCAGGGAACTAAATGCCAACCCAACGCGTTTTCAATCTCCTAGGCCTCAACCTCTTCAGCAGTGACCTCAGCAACCAGCCCCACAGGTTGTCTATCCCCGTGCGTGCTTTGGATGTGGCAGCACAGAGCATTTTCAAAACAGTTGTCCGATGTTAGCCCAGCAGATGGTAGGAAGGAACACTCAGAACCAAGCATCTGCCTCGAATGCAGCCCGAGGTCATGCCTTTGTCATGGGACCTGGTGACGCGCGCTACGATCCCAACGTGGTTTCAGGTACGTTCCTCGTTTCCAATTAATTTGCTTCAGTTTAGTTTATTTGATACGGGAGCCGATAGAAGTTATGTATCGCTTGCATTTTTGCCACTCTTGAATATGCCTGCTGTTGACCTGAAACACCCCTAGACCGTTGAACTTGCAAGCGGGAAACCAATTACCAATCACCAACTTATTGTTAATTGCCCTTATCTATAACCATTAATGGTTACCAGTTTACCATTGACCTTTTACCAGTATAGTTGTGTAGTTTTGATATTGTCGTAGGAATGGACGTGTTGTCCAACCATCATGCGTAGGTGTTATGCGAACAGAACGTTGTGAAGACTCCTTTATCCCCCACGGATATAATTATGGTACAAGGAGAGAAGTTAGGCGTCACGTTGAACCTTATATCTCACCTTAAGGCATTGAAGTGTATACGACAGGATGTGACGTGTTCTTAGCTAGCGTCATATCAGAGGAGCTAGCCGAGAAAAGTATTGAAGATATTCCAGTAGTATGTGAGTACCCTGATGTGTTCCCGGAAGAATTTCCCGGATAGCCGCCCAATCGGCAAGTCGAGTTTTGCATCGACTTAATACCGGGAACGGCACCCGTTGCCAAGGCTCCATATCGTCTTGCACCGTGCGAGCTGCAAGAGCTATCGACGCAGTTGCAGGACTTACTCGATTGTGGTTTTATCCATCCTAGTTATTCTCCCCGGGGAGCCCCGGTATTATTTCTAAAGAAGAAGGACGGTAGCTTCCGAATGTGCATCAACTACCGGGAATTGAATAAAGTCACTATCAAGAATCGTTACCCACTTACAAGAATCGATGATCTCTTCGATCAGTTGCAAGGAGCCCGATACTTTTCTAAGATAGACCTTTGGTCAGGTTACCATCAAGTGAAAGTCCAAGAGGACGATATTGCTAAGACCGCATTTCGAACTCGCTTTGGCCACTACGAATTCCTAGTTATGCCCTTTGGGTTAACTAACACACCCGCAGCGTTCATGGACCTCAAGAAGAGGGTATGTAAGCCATACCTTGACAAATTTGTCATCGTCTTCATTGACGATATTTTGATCTACTCCAAGAGTAAGGACGAGCACGAGCATCATTTGCGTGCTATCTTGGAGATACTACGGACCGAACAACTATACACTAAGTAGGGCATGTGGTGGATCAACATGGAATTCATGTGGATCCAAGCAAGATTGAAGCAATCAAGAACTGGCGAGTGCCGAAATCCCCAAAAGAAATACGCCTTAGGATTGGCAGGATGTTATCGTCGCTTCATCGAAAATTTCTCTAGTATCGCGCAATCGTTAACCGCATTGACGCAAAAGGATAGGAAGTATGATTGGGGTGAAGACCAGGAAACAGCGTTCCAGTTGTTAAAGAAAAAGTTGTGTGAGGCCTCAATCTTGACGTTACTTGAAGGCAATGACGACTTTTTCGTATATGGCGACACATCACGACAAGGACTTGGATGCGTCCTTATGCAAAGGAATAAAGTTATCGCGTACGCTTCTAGGCAACTAAAGGTGCACGAAAAAAAAACACACGACTCATGACCTGGAATTAGGAGCAGTTATATTCGCGTTAAAGATTTGGATACCTTATTTATATGGCACTAAGTGTTCTATATATACCGATCACAAAAGCCTCCAACATATTTTCGATCAAAAAGACTTAAACATGAGGCAACGTAGATGGGTGGAATTGTTAAATGATTATAATTGTGAAATAAAGTACCACCCGGGAAAAGCTAATGTAGTAGCAGATGCGCTAAGTAGGAAGGATCGAATTAAGCCTCTTCGAGTAACAACGTCAATAATGATTGTGCAGACAAGTTTGATAGATCAAATTCGGAATGCACAGATGCAAGCCCTGAAGGAAAGCCAGTTACCTTGTGAAGGTTGCACGAGAACGAGAAAAATGTTTTAAGAAAATCGGATGAAGTATTGTACTTTAAGAACCGAGTGTGGATTCCTGCGAGAGCGGAGCTGAGACAATTAATAATGGACGAGGCTCATAAATTGAAATATTTGATTCATCCCGGTACAGATAAGATGTACTATGACCTGAAAGAGTTTTATTGGTGGCCGGGAATGAAAAAGGACGTCGCCGAATATGTGAGCCAATGCTTGACTTGTACGCAAGTCAAGGCCGAGTATCAGAAACCCTCGGGGATGTTGCAACAACCCGAGATACCTCAGTGGAAGTGGGAACAAATCAAGATGGATTTCGTGACTCATCTCCCGAAAACACCTCGTGGTCATGATTCGATCTGGGTAATCGTAGATCGATTGACCAAATCCGCGCATTTTATTCCAATCCGCACTACCTATAAGACCGACCAGTTGGCCGAAATCTACACTAATGAAATAGTAGCTAGGCATGGTGTCCCGGTTGCTATTATTTCTGACCGAGACAGCCACTTTACTTCGCGATACTGGCAGAATCTACAAGAGCCTTTGGGGACGCGCATCGATCTGCGCACTGCTTATCATCCCCAAACTGATGGCCAATCGGAATGCACGATTCAGATACTAGAAGACTTGCTTCTTGCTTGTGTCCTGGACTTCGGAGGAAGTTGGGACAAGCTTCTCCCACTTGGAATTTTCATATAACAACAGTTACCATAATAGCATTCAAGCAGCCCCGTACGAGGCACTCTATGGTCGAAAGTGCCGATCACCACTTTGTTGGGCCGAAGTGGGCGACACCCAACTGACGGGATCTGAACTAATTCAGGAAACGACCAATAAGGTCCATCAGATTCGGAACCGTCTGAAAGCCCCCCAGAGTCGGCAAAAGAGTTGGGCTGATGTGCGTAGAAAACCATTATCGTTCAAAGTAGGTGAACGAGTGTTGTTAAAGGTATCGCCGTGGAAGGGCGTTATCCGATTTGGAAAGTCAAGAAAGCTTGCCCAGCGCTACATTGGGCCATACGAGATCCTAGCCAAGGTAGGTCCAGTAGCGTATCGGTTGAAGTTACCAACCGAACTTAGTGCCATTCATGATGTCTTCCATGTATCAAACCTGAAGAAATGCCTGTCAGGCGAAGCTACCCAGGTGCCTTTGGAAGTCATACACGTTGACAGTAGACTCCACTTTGTGGAAGAGCCGGTGGAAATAGTTGATGGTAGGATCAAGCCATTAAGGCATAATAAAATTTCACTGGTTAAAGTCCGGTGGAACTCTAAACAAGGACCCGAATATACCTGGGAACGGAAGGATGCATTCCGTAGAAAATACCCTCACCTCTTCCCTAGCATGACAAAGTAAAGTTCAGAGATGAAATTCTTAACCAAGGGAGACTGTGATACCCATGACGAAACCAGGTACACCTTAATTGGTCTTAAACTTAAAGCATGACTAAAACTATAATTGTGCGTAAACCTTGTGAAATTTCATGACTTGTTTGTTGTGCCAAACAATATATGTTATATCTTGGAAGAATCCGAGAGCACCTCATGGTTGACATGACACTACTAAGGACCAACGATGCGAGGTTGGTGCCCTTAGCCTTGAACAACGTGTTAAACAGAGACTTGACGTTTAAAAGCGCATTAGACCTTTGACGTTGAATATTAGTTTATCGGTAGCCTTATTTAAGATTCTGAGTTCCAGGATAACTTAGAATTGTGCCATTGACTGTGACATAAGGTTTAAAAATAATCAAAGCTCGGGCACGCAAACTGAAGCAGCTCAAGGTTGGGGAAACGCATTCGTTCCGGGCACAACATAAGGAAACCGAATGTGCAAGGAATGATCGATCAAGCTTAAAAACACTTAAATGAACGTCAAATGAGACTTTTATGATTAAAAGGTAATGGGGTTCGGATTTTTAGACGGTTATGCATAACTTTTAAAACCGAGTATTTTGACACTAAGTACGCGCAAAACGGAGTCCGTCACGCAAATCGAGAACATCATCTGTTGGATAAACATCATCTTCACACATGTAAAACGAAGCATGAGGTGGCCCTAGGGGCCCACCTCTATGCCGCCACCACCCCCATGGTTATAAAAGTTTTTTTTTCTTTTTCTTTTATTTTTAATCAAAACACTTCCAAAAGTCCCTCAAAAATCTGCTCTCCAACCTTCTTCATCAGCTGAATTCACCCATAAACCAACTCAAATCAAAGGTATTAACTCAAATCATTAAGGTTTCAAGCTTGGTTTCTCGATTAAACGCGATTTCTAACCGAAAAAACGCTTTTTAATCGATGAATTTTCGAGTTTTAAACAAATTTTATGGCTGAGTATGAACACCACATATATCGCTGGTGTTATATGGCAGCCATGGTTGCTAATCAATGGGCTTTGATACCCTAATCAACTCTTATTCGACCGCAATCGCTTAACTATTCAATTAACCGAAAAACAATGGATTAAAGTTTGATTGATCTAAGTTCTAGCATATTTGGATTGTAATTGGTGTGTAGGTACTGAATATAGCCTTTACACATTTCGGGGATCAAGATAAACGCTTGGAAACCGAAGAATCGCTAGGTATATCATGGGAAAACCAAATCTAGGTTAGGCAGAAAATTGTTTTGCTTATAACTTCGTCCGTATACCTTGGATTGCGCTGAAATTTGGTATGGTGATGTAGGATCTTGTTAGGAAGGTTGACATAAATGTTTAGAATATTTGGAATTTTCTACGATATTTGGTGAATGTTTAACTATTTTACCGAAAGAATTTTTGGAAAAATATTAAACAGGTTCAATAAATCACCAAATTTCTATAGAGACACTAAGGAACATATGGGGAATGATCTGGAAAAAATCAGAGTCCATTGGTTCAGTTTTGGTGTGGGTTAAAAATCTATATTTTTGGGAGTTTTCGGTAGCCGGAAACGCACCTAAATGAAATCAGAAAATTCTCAAAATTGTTGGAGGGATTTCTGGACATGTATAGAAGGTTCAGGAATGTTTTTGGAATTTTTGAAATTATTTTATGTTAATTATGTGGTTAAAAAAAGATTTATAAATATTTTATTTAAATAAGAATAATAGCAAACCTAGAAATTTATCTCATGATCTACTGATTTTTAAAGAGTTATATAAATTTTTATAGATTTTTACTCAATTCTAGATTAAATGGGAATTTATTTGGATTAAAAATAAGTTATTTAAATCATTTTCGGCAGTTTACCGTATAACGAACCTGCTAGACTGGGAACTGACCCAACCCGAAAAATACTATATTGGAACACCGGGAGTATCCCGGGTAAATTGGACACCCTAGGTGTGTCCTAAGGCAGTTCGGGAGAATTCCCAACGATAAAAATGGAAACTCAAAATTGGGCAACTTAGACCCCCCGAACACCCAAACTCTCTTAATGGAAAGTTAATCATTTTTGAATAACCACGTGTTGACACTAATGATATTCCCATGCCATTAACCGAACACGTTAAACTATTGAATTTGGCTGGCACGCGAATCGGTGCCCGGAAGCCAAACTGAAAACTAATACTACCCTAACGTCCATCACCATACCAGTATCCTATAGACTCAATCCGAAGTAATAACTCCTGACCAGATCCAAGTTATAACCATTACCAGCTTAGATACTGATTTGATTCCATGCTTGCATGTGTGTCATTATAGTGGATCCAGCTATTCGACCACTCGTGTGTTGAGACCCCTATTGGCACTGTGAGTTTCACTACCCCGTTTTTAACAGTTTTATTGTGTTACTTGGGGTGGAATGCATGTTACAAACTTTGTTGATTACACCAAAATGGGAGTGAGTTTTCACTTTCCCACTTTTGAATGATTTTTGTTGTTTTCTGAGGTGATTTGCATGTTGCAAAACTATGTTAACTGCACCAACTTGTGATTATGTAAATTTTATAACACACGGTTCGGCAAGCTGCAGGTGTTAGTTATGACACGGTTCCGCGATCTGTAGGTGCTTGTTATAACATGGTTCGGCAGGCTGCAGGTGTCGATTATGACACGGATCGGTGAGCTGCAGGTGTTTGTTGTAACACGGTTGGCGAACTGCAAGTGTTTGTTGTAACACGATCCTACTAACGGAAGGTGTTTGTGGTGATAAACCTGTGACTATGACCATGACCGTCATTGTGATTGTGAACAGCGTAATTAAACTTGTTAACACATATTGTTACACAACAATTAAACCATTGGAACTCACGCAGCGTTTAGCTGTCCTTTTTAAAACTAACATGCATTTAAGGTAAAGCAAAGCAAGAGTAAGAAATGTGCATATGGATGGCTTTAGCAGTGAACGGTAGCAGAATAAGAACTTTGATAACTCGTAGTACTATAGTGAAACTTATGGTGTGTAATATGATACTGATAGTATGTTGTAACCGAGATTCTCCCTATTTATGATATCATGTTTTTAAACTGTAGGACCGATCCTCGATGCTTAGGAACCTAAATTTGATATCTAACGTCCATTATAGCGGAAATATTACATCGTGTTTACCAATAAACAAGATTTAATCAGTTAATCATCATTTTTATTGATCAAACGTTCTGGTTACAAACTGACACAACTTCGCCTCTGAAATGCCAAAGTTACAAATGAATGAGCCTAGCTAGGTATTTATAGAGACACAAGTTCGCCCTAGGGAACACAAGTTCGCCCGAACTTGCTACTGCAAGTTTGGCCGAACATGTCTTACATGATACTTCAGGGGCGAACTTGGCTATTACAATCATAAATACTTCATATACCTAGCATATTCAGCTCTATACTATACAGACTCGATATAAGACTAAGACATAGACATTACGCACCAACAGACTCCCCCTTGGATATCGTCTTCGTCTTGTATCAGTCTTCAAAACTCTGTCTTCATATAAACGTTAACGTACATGACCGAAGAAGTTCTTGAACGGCTTCCTTCGTCGTTCTTGCTTTGGATCAGGCGTTTGATCAGTTGGCGGTGGTCTTTTAAAATTAGCCATTCTTAGAGAACTTTGCCTTACCGCTTTTTCCATTCTTTCTTTAATCGTCTCATTTCTGTTTTCTTCCTTTAAAACTCAACTCTCACCAGTTCCCTCCACTCCGTTTGCCACATCTTTCCAGAATTGACTTCTCGCGCATAACAAACGTTCACAACCTTTTGAAACTGCATCGCTTATATCTTTTCTCGTTCTTCAAAAACAATCTTGTTATAGAACAAGGTTTTTATGTCTTCTCTCGAGCAGTTCACAAGCCGCATAGGATCTAGAATCCTTATCGTCCTCCATAAACTCCTCATGCCTTGATAACCCATCACTTCAACCCGTTCCTTGGTAATATCCAGATGTTCTTCAAACTTTAGCACAATCACAGCTTCACACGTTGATGGATCAATCTGCCACCACTTGAACAAAGGATAGAAGTATTGTTCAATCGGCATTAGCGACATATATCTTATGGCTCTTGGACGTTTCATTATTAACGTTATGTCCTTTTCTTCCGTTTTCTTGTTTATCTTAACTCTGCGACCAGGAATAAAAGGCTTCCAATAATTCCAACCTTTAACCGCTTCATACTTAAAATAATTGATCAATCGGCTTCATGTGATATGTAACAATCACCGTCTGTACCAACTCTTCTACATCCCAATACGGTAATGTCTTGAAATCAGCAAGGTATTTGAAGTATTGCACTCCAAACTCCCTCTTGATTGCATATACGTTAAGCTCTTTAAACCATCCCCAGCTCAAAATATCTCCCAAAGAAACGTCTTTGTCTCTGGTAAAGAATGCAAGAGGACATCGCAACTTGCGTTCACGTGGCATATCTTTAAACCAAGACTTTCTCACTTGAGCTATCTCCTCTATGGTCATGGGCTTAAGTACATTACCCTCTCGAAGTGATTCAGCAATCGTTTCCTTCAACATATCTTCATCAAGCTGCTTGTACATCTCTTTAAAAGTAGGAAAACTATCTGAATTAGAACCGATGTACTTCGCTTTCTGATCTAATTCGTCATCTGAAGACCAATATTCCACAATTACTCGATTTTATTCATCAGCTTCGACTCGTCTATTGATAATCATTTGGCTCCAAAGGATTTACAGTCATCACATCCTCCTCAAAATCAAACTCTAACGAGTCAGCTTCAACTTTAATCAATCTAGCTAAATCCTCCTTCGTGTAGTTATGTACATATTCACCTTCCTCCACGTTGTGTTCTAACATTAACATTAAAGGGTTCGCGGGAATAGTAGCAACTGGCTTTGCAAAACGATCAACATTTGCCATATTTATATAATCATCAGTCGGCCCTTTCTGCCCTGACTCCCCTGACTTTTATCTTCCATTCTGTTCGATTCATCGTCCATTAGGGCAGTAAAATCAAAATCATCAGAGATTTTGCTTTCAGAAAATCTAATACCAACATTACCCTGATCATCGTCATCATCATCATCACCAACATTCCAATCCTCGTAACTTCCTTCCTCTTCATCCTCTTTATCATCTTTCTCAGCTTCTTCATTGTCTTTTTCCTCCAAAGCAATAATAGGATCAGAAGGCTTGACAGATTCATCAACCTTAGGAATATCAGACTCAGAAGCTATGACAACATTTTCTTCAACATGTTGTTCTGGAACATCAGAAGATTTAGGAGCTTCACCTTCAACCCCTTTTCCTTTGCCACTCTCAGCTAATTCTTTTTCAGCTCGTTCCTTAGCTTCCTGTTGATCTAGACGATCATATTCAACGATGAAATCGATACCCAGTGCATTAGATAACACTTTCTGCATCCTGGAGAATCTTTAATCATTTAGGGCTTGGACAGACTTTAACTCTGAAATTTCTTTCTGCATTTTCTCATTAGCATCTTGCAGACTTTTGATCAACGCTTTAAGATATTCTCTTTCATTCTCTAACACCTTCACCTTGTCATCCAAAATTTCCTTTTCGACAGCGTTTTGATTCATCTTGTTAATTACCTCTGTTTTTCAACTTCATTATGTGCTACTTTTTCTTCTAATGCCTTCACGCGTTTTTCCAGAATTTCAACATTTGTTTCTGGGAAGAAATCATTTAGATCCTGCAGACTTATCGGATCGTTGTGCATATCACCAAACACATTAGGCCCTCCTGGAGTCTTCGGTGTTGACTTTGGTGTTGCAGCTTTTGGTGTTGACTTCTTTGGCGTAGAACTTTCAAGATTTGAAGTCGTTGGAGCAACCGACGATTGAATAATCGGTACTTCCACAAAACTAGACACAGGAGGTTCTTGTGTAGCTCCTGGCCTTTCCACTTCTGATGCAACAATCACAGGAGGTTCTTGTGTGACTCCTGGACGTTCAGCTTCACTTATATCAACATAAGGAGGTTCTTGTGTAGGAGCTTCTTGTGTAACTTCTGCGCTCTTTAAAGTTCCTTTGTATCTTTTGCTAACTGCTTTTTGAGCTTTCTTTTTCCTTTTGCCTTTTGTTTGAGGATAGCCAGTAGTCTTTGTAATAATAACAGCTGTAGACTTAGATCGTTTTGCCTTTTTCTTAGGCCTTTCCTCATCAGATTCTTTTTCTGCATTAGGATCAAAATCAGCATCCAATTCTCTTTCTTTCTCGGCTCTAATCTCTGCTTTAGTCTTTTCTGGTTCTTTCACCCGAATTTCTTTATCAGAACATCTTCTTTTTCAGTAGTAGCCGATATAACATCATCTTGAGTTGATTTCACTGTTTCTTGGCTTTCAATAATACATGCAGCACTTGATCCAGCAACTGCTTCAACATTTACAGGTTCATCCTCGTCGACAAGAACCATTCACTCCTTGCCTTAGGTTTGAATTCCTTAAACCACTCCTTCTCAGCATTAAGCTCTATCTCATCGTCACTACCATCTTTTCTCTATTTGTTGTTTGGCAGCGCAATATAATTAGAATCTTTGATCGCTCCGAATACAGGCTTTGCAACAGGAGCTGAAGCTTGCTTCTGAAATTTGATTAGCTTCTTTACTGTGGTCTCATCAAGATGAACTAAGTATAAAACATCATTTGGATCTCGTGCAATATTAGAATACTTCTCGTCAATCAACATTTGAACAAATCTCGGATATAAGCACAACATTGAATCTTCCATGTTTTTCGACATGTGAGTGAAAACTAACTTTGAGAAGTTAAACGGCTTCTTCAGAATAAGCATCGTTGCCATGCAAGCTAAGTAATCTTGAACATCATCTAAACTGGTCTTGCGATGGCTGAATGTATGAATTATAGCATGCATCAGGAGGTTGTAGGGGTTTGGCACTTCCCCTTTCTTCAACGTTGGCTTGTTCACGCCTCCTTTGTATCCCATCCTGAAGAAACAACCACGCACCATCCTCTCATCAGGATAAATAGGATCATCTTTTTTATCGTTGAACTGTAATACTCTGCGAATATCATCTTCTGTTACAGTAATCGGCTTAACTTCATTACCAACTTGCACGGTAGAAGTAATTGTCTTCTCATCAGCACTCAAACTTGCATTCATCCAGAAATGAACAAAACGTGATCGATACGCGACTGTGCGCTCTGTAATCGCTCTACGAATAGTGCTTTCTTCCAGAAACTTCAATATACTGTCGTATTCTTTAAGTGACGGACAGATCATTTTGTCGAGCATGATGTACGTGTTGTGAGTCTTCGAGAACCCTACTGAAATTACACGTGCTGGAACCTGTGCCTGAAAAAATGACACAAAACAATTAGCACGTTAATAGGGAAAAAATCACAGAAATTTCTAACACTTTATCAAGTTCGGGCGAACTTGATTAGGTGTTACAACATTCTGTTTTGTTCAAGTTCACCCGAACATGTTCTAAACACATGTCAATAAAGAAAGATAAGTTCGGGCAAACTTACAATCTAAACAATTCATAATTCTAAAACTAAGTTCGGCCGAAGATGTTTAGGTTTCATTTATTCATATTTTTAGACAAGTCCGGTTCCAAAAACCAAACTTGTTCAAACATTCAATCAAGCATGCTAATCTAATCAAAACAAGTTATACGGTAGTTTTTAAGTGTAGATTATGGATTTATGTTCAATTTTGTTCACAAACACCTAAATCTTACAGATTTTAAATTTTTAGATCTTGTTTCAATTGTTTACGGTTCAAACATGGACCAAACTCCAAATCTCACCTTAGCCATGGTAATTGGTGTGCAAATCACCAAAAAACCGACTAAAATTTGGCAGAATAATGACGCTAAAATGACACTTTCACTCAGATCTCTCTCTAGCTTAAGTTCGCTTGAGACGAAATTGATGTGCTGATAAATGAGTTCGGCCGAACTTGATTGGTATTTATACCAAGTTAAGTTCGGGCGAAGTTGTTAAGCCCAACTAACAAAAGCCCATCAAAAGTTCAATCGAACTTACACTTTTAAAATTACAAACAGCCATCTGCAAGTTCGGTCGAACTTACTGTTTGTTAAACATGATTTGTTTAGCACGTTCGGCCGAACTTGCCAAACCACAATTTTCGAACTTTTTCAATTTTTCATTTTCACCCTTGAACTTTTCAACTTTATACCAGTTATGAAAATCTACTCAGTTGACCAAGTCCAAGTTAATGACCTTAGTTAACCGATTTGTCTACCAAGTCCAAGTTAATGACCCCGATTTGACCCATTACGAACAAACTGTTAATATTTTCAAAATCAAAGTTTCAGATTAATGAAATTTTTATCCTTTTGACTTTTCAGATTTTACATATTAGCTCCCAGCCCGTTGTCAAAGAGATTCCCACTAGTTCTAGCATCTTACCAGACTTCGAAGATCCGTTCTCCAGCATTGGTTTGCTGAAAACAATATAGAAATAAAATCTTTTTGTATTTTTGTAAATTTATGCTAAAACACACCGAAAATCTTTTTGATTTTAATCTGTAAAGCTGAAATTTTATGTACAGAACAATGTAAACTATGTACAAACATATTTACAGACATATTTTTGTGAATTCGTGTCTAAGGATCATATCAGTTAATTGAGACATATCACCAGTACCGTTGACCTTTAAATGACTTTAAATTTTAAACTTGTTTACCTAGATTGTCAATATGTTTGTCCACTTAACCTTTACAACATTTCTCAACTGGTTCAAGATATGTTAAGGTTAGATTTATAAACTTGTCTTAACTGTGGTTCCCTACTTCTTAAATATACTCCCGTATCCAGATTCACTAGATTTCATCTTACAGGTGAATATAGCGTAATTGATATCTGTATCTGGGTTATGCGAGACCTTGAGAGCTCAGGTTAGTACTACCGTACATACAAAGAGATGAAGGCTCGTCTTTAAGGTGTGTTCCACTTAAGGAATCTTTTTAGCACTCTAAATGATTAGATCTTTCGATTCTTTTCAATATTGCATGCAGTTTGGGGATTTTTGGCGAAAGTATTATAAAATTTCTGGGCCATTGCTTCCGAAAAATCAGAAGAACTTGTATAGTACCCAGATATCAACTATCTATAAAGACCTCGTATCTCAGAATCAGGCAATCTTTCAAACGAAATTTCGGAGTACTAATTCCATATATCCAAGATATGTTAATCCACAAGATAAAGTAGTTGCTAAATTTAGTTTATATCTCGAAAAACAGTTAACTTAACGTGTTATGCCTATCGACACATCTACAGTAAGACTCGTTTATCACTTTTAAACTTTTCATTTCTTTAGCATACTGTGATAGTCCACTGATGTACTATCATTTCCTTTTATGACACTGAATTCTTTTTGTCTTTTTCAATGGTTTTTGTACATTTTGAATTTTTTATGTTTTTGGATTTTAAAATTCTTGAATGTTTTTGTATTTTCTCTAAAATTTCTCCCCCTAAAATCAAAAACATCTTTTTGAATTTTAGTTTTTAATAAAATTCTAAATTGGAAAAATATTTACAAATCAATGTGGATCACGCGAACTCGTCGTCTGATCCGTATTCAACCTCAGCGTCAACACCTGTCAGAGAATTTTTCATACCATTAATTCTCAGCAAGTATTTAAACCGTGACAAAGAAAATGGTTTGGTATAAAAATCAGCCTTTTGTTCATCGGTGTGGATTTTTTCTATTCGCACCAATTTCTTTCGTAGCAATCACAAATGAAATGATAACGAATTTCAATGTGTTTTGTACATGAGTGATGAACCGGATTAGTTATATCTATGGCTGCCTTGTTATCAACAAACAATGGAGTTTCTAGAAATTGCAGACCATAGTCTTTCATCTGCTGTTGAATCCACAAAATCTGTAAAAAACAACTGGAGGTCGAGATATACTCAGCTTCACAGGTAGAGAGAATGACCGTAGTCTGTTTTTTACACTGCCAGGTTACCATTCTTGTTCCGAAGAACTGGCATCCCACTGTAGTTGATTTTGAATTCAACTTATCTACACCAAAATCAGAATCAGCATAGCCTGTGAGGTCGAAATTGTCGTTCTTCGGGTACCACAAACTGGTGCTTGGGCATCCTTTCAGGTATCTGGAGTTTCGCTTCACGATCTGCATGTGTAAGATCCTCGGGCTTGACTGATATATGGCGCAAAGGCAGGTTGGATAGATAATATCTGGGTGCGATGCCGTCAGATACATCAGCGATCCAATCATCGATCTGTATAATGTCTCGTCAACATTGGCTCCAGTCTCGTCAACACAAATGCCGTGATTTAGAGCAAGAGGCGTAGATAGAGCTTCAGGCTTTCCATACCAAACTTCTTCAAGATGTCGTGAACATACTTAGTCTGATGAATGAAAATACCATCCGGAAGCTGATCTCCTTGCAAACCAAGAAAGAACTTGATTTCGCCCATCGAGGACATTTTGAATTTCTTTTTCATGATTCCCTCAAACTCTTTGTAGAGACTATCGTTTGTAGATCCAAAGATGATATCATCGACACAGATTTGAACTATAATCAGATGGCCATAAACTTCTATGGTGAAAAGAGTACTATCCACAGTTCCGCTGATAAAGCCGTTTCTGACGAGATGTTGTGATAACGTCTCGTACCAAGCTCTCGAGGCTTGGTGTAGACCATAAAGAGCTTTATCCAGTAGGTACGCTTTCTTCTTTTTGAGTGGATCGACAAACCCCGGTGGTTGTCCAACGTACAACTTCTCGCGTAATTTTCCATACAGAAAAGCAGATTTTACATCCAATTGATAGACCTTAAATCCTTTCCATGATGCAAAAGCTAGATAGATTCGAATAGATTCCAAGCAAGCTAGTGGTGCATAAACTTCTGTGTAATCTATCCCTTCCTGCTGGTGAAATCCCTTGACAACAAGCCTAGCTTTGTTACGAACAATAACCCCTCTATCATCACGTTTACACTTAAAGACCCATTTTGTATCAATCGCTTTCTGATTTTCTGGTAGGTCTTCAAGCTTCCACATCCCAACTTCTCAAACTGCAATAGTTCTTCTTGCATTGCTTGTACCCAGTTTTCATCGGCTAAAGCTTCATTAACTGTCTTTGGCTCAATTTGAGAGATGAAACATGAATAGTTCTGGGTTGGAGCAACGCGAGTGTAGAAACAACTAAGTGCTTTGTTAATTTCCCTCGAGTTCTAACACCAGTTTGAAGTTCTCCGATAATATTTGTTGACGGATGATAGGAATATGATCGCGGGAATTCTTCACTTGGAACATATACTGCGTTTTGCAAATGTTGTGATCAACGACCAATTCAACGTTTGGAGAGCTTGATGAAGCTTCATTTATGTTGTTCGGAACTGCAGATTGATTCAGAAGACTTGTTATCTGCTCCACTTCTTCATCTGAAGAAGATGATTCCCCATCAGCATCAAATGTTGGTGCTTCATCAGAGTCAGAATTTTGATTCTGAAGCATAATGGGCTTCGTTGTTGTATTCACTAGTTCAGTAGAGAAATTTGTTGGAGGAGTAGCAGGTGTTCTTAATGTTTCAGAAACATTTTCAGCCGGAACACCACTATTACTTGAACTTGCGCAAGAAGAAGATGGATCCAAGGTATGTTGATTAACCACAATTGGTCGAACAATTTGTTCTTGATTCGCTGACTGGTGAAGGTAGTATAACGCTGCAACTTCTTCGTCAGATGGTTCTTCGGGCAAGTCAAATGACTTCCAAAGGTCTTGATAGTTAAACAGCCGCACGTCACCTTTCCTTTGAATAGGATACGTATAATTGAAACAATCCACGTGCTGCGCTTCAATAACCTTTCTCAATGAAGGAACATATACTCTTCTCAACGGACTCGCATATCCTACAAAGAAACCCTCAAGAGATTTAGCTCTGAATTTGCCATCTTGGTCTATTACGGTACATGGTGCACCTGGCTCTAAGAACTTCAAATTTAGCTTCCGTCGGTTTATCATTTTAAAAAATGTTCTCTTTGTTGGTTTGACAGTGAGAACAATGTTTAGCGTGTAGCAAGCCGCAGCAACCGCTTCACTCCAGAAGCTGATTGGAAGTTTAGAATCTGCAAGCATGGTTCTCGCAGTTTTAATCAAAGTTCTGTTTTTTTGTTCAGCTACTCCGTTTTGCTGTGGAGTATAGGGAGCACTAAACTCGTGCAGAATCCCTTTTGCATTGCAGAATTCCTTCATTTTGTTATACTTAAACTCTGTGCCATTGTCACTTCTAATGCGTCTGACTGGCAGATGATAAAGGTTCTCGAGTTTCTTGAATAGAATAACCAAGTTTTCGAATGTTTCGTCTTTTGATTCTTGAAAAAATACCCACGAATACCTCGAACAGTCATTTGTCACGACCAAGCAATATAAGTCTCCTGAGATGCTTCGAACATTTACAGGACCAAATAAATCCATGTGGAGACATTTTAATGGCAACTTGATTAAGTTCATAATTTTTTTCGGATGAGATTTCTTGATCTGCTTTCCTTTTTTGCATTCTAAGCAATGATCAGACATCTGAAAACTCCAAAGATTTACTCCTTCTACAAGATCATTATTGTTGGTGCATAATGTCTATGTCTTAGTCTTATATTGGATCTGTATAGTATAGAGCTGAATAGGCTAGCTTATCAATGTATTTAAGAAGTAGATAGCCAAGTTCGCCCATGGTGGTTATTCACTGTCAAGTTTGGCCGAACTTGCAGTTGCAAGTTCGGACGAACTTAAGCCATGACCAGCGAACTTCTGAGTCTATAAATAGCTAGCTTAGATCTCTCATTTGTAATTTTGGCATTTCAGAGACGAAGCTCTGTCAGTTTGTAACCAGAATGTTTGATCAATAAAACTGACGATTAACTGAATAAATCTTATCTATTGGTAAACACGACGTAATATTTCCGCTATTATGGATGTTAGATATCAAATTTAGGTTCCGAAGCATTGATGATTTGTCCTACAAGTGGTATCAGAGATAGAAAAGGCTGATTTGATAGTATCAAGACAAGAACACTTCTATTTCTACTCCATTCTTCTTTTTTCTTAACTTTTGAACATAAAATGAAGAATTCATGGTCAAAATCTTTTGAATTTTGAATATATCATGTAAAACACAACAAAGATAAACCCTTGAAAGATTGGAGACCAAATTCAACCGAATTCATGTCGAAATTTTTAAAAATCATGTTTTGGAAATCAAACTTGTTACATATGTTTGGCCGAACTTAGAATAAAATATCACTTTTCAAGTGATTTTTAAGCAAGTTCGCCCGAACTTGGGTATTTTTGAAGGAATTTTAGATAAGTTCGCTCGAACATACAAATTTTTCACTGATTTTACACCAAGTTCGACTGAACTTGAGTAAAATCAAGGAAATTACTTGTGATTCAACAAAATCTTTTGACAAGTTCGCTCGAAATTCTGTGATTGAATTTTGTCATAAGTTTGCTTGAAAAGAATTTTTTTAAAGTAGATCTAACAAGTTCAACCGAACTTGTTAGAAAATCAGAGAATTCTTCATTTGTTGCTACAAGTTCGACCGAACTTGTAGTAGGACTAATCATTTTCAAAGTTTCGTTATTCACAATGGAAGATCAACTAAGAGCTTTTATGTCTGGAGCTAGTTCATCAAACGCCAACGTGATTAATCAATTTAATCTTGATAACGAAATTGGAACGATCGTCAAACCACCCAAGCTAATGAGCAGGGACGAGTACCAAGCATGGAAAGAGAAATTTACCTACTGGGTTCAAGCCATGCACTTCGCTGGCTGGGTATCAATTGAAATAGGATACACTGTTCCGATAGACGAGCATCATCAAGTTCTTGAGAAGTACAACTACTCGACAGTTAAGAAAGATGAATATATCGCCGAGAAAAAGATGATCAGTCTCATTCAACAGTCAGTCAAAGAAGATATTTTGATTCTGTTACCAGAGTATCTACAGCAAGAGAACTTTGGTTGTCGTTACAGAAGAAATACCAAGGCAATGCTGAAATGATAAAAAGCAAGAAAGCTCTCATTCTGAAAGAGTTTGATATCTTCAGCATGCTAAAGAATGAGACCATAAGCAAATGATTGAGCGTTTCTGTCATCTCAAAGTGCAAATGCGAAGACACGGTCTTGAGAAGACATAACAAGAATATATCGACAAACTTGCCGATGCACTACCAGAGGGTGAATGTTCAACTTATTTGATGGTTCTGAAGAATAGTGATAAGTGGGAATTCTTCAAGTTGTCAACCTTTATCGATAAACTCGAAGGCCACGAAATGGAGCTTCTGAAGATAGCAAAGTCAAAGAACGCTAATGTTTTTCAAGACATTGGTTTGTACTACAAAACTGAAACGCAAGATAACATTTCGAGTCCAAAAATTGGAACTGCTTTTAGTGCAAACATGAATGCTTCTCCACAGAATAAGAACCATTCACAGCCTTAGTATGTCCAAAGTCCATAAAGTTCTTACTCGAGCACTGGTTAAAATTTCAACGTATCAAAGCCAAACGAATCAGAACCAACAACAAAGTTCTGATCCGAATGTATATAAATGCAACATCGCAGTGAATTTGAACACTTTGTTTCAAAAGAAGTTGCAAAACAAGATATGTCACTACTCGCTACCGTCTTAGAATCTTATGAATGTCTTGTTGCCGGTAAGATCGGAAACCCCGAGATGACCGTAGAAGATTATGACCAGGTAGACGAGGAAGAACTCGAACTAATAGACATCAAATGGTCCTTATCATCGATCATCAGGAGAGTGACAAAGTTCGTTTCACTCACAGGCCGTGACATAGGAAACTCCAGCAACAAATTGGGTTTTGACAAATCCAAAGTCACATGCTTTAAATACCGACAGAAGGGACATTAAAAGAGAGCGTAAGAACTCCGAGGCAACCGGAAATCAAAGTCCTTTCGGAGGAGGGAATGAATACTACAAGAAGGCACTTCAATATAAACCGTTCCCGAAGAAAACTCAAGTTGAGATCCAAGAAAAGCCAAACAGTAGTACCACGGATAAAGCCATGGTGGCATCCAGTGAAGATGATGGTTTTGATTGGAATTCTTATATTGGGAAAAAGACCGGAGTTGCTTTGATGGCAGAGATAGTTGAAGATAATTCTGCAGAGGAAGCAGCGGCAGCAGCAGAAGCAACAGCTTTCAAACAAGCTATTTTGGAACAATACTTGCATCAACAGCAGGAAGAAGAGGAATATATCCATATGCAGAGACAAAGAATTTTATCCTTTAATTCTTGTGGAAGTTTTGCAGGTCATTTTGATTGAAGCTCGAAAGAAAAGTGGATGAGGAGAAAAAGATTGATGAAGGGTTCATTGGTGTCACTCAAGAAATGAAAAACGAAAACCTCAAGGACATGGCAGATAAAGCTTTGATGGCGAATCTAACCAAGGTAGGTCCAGAGGTAAAGGTTGTCGAGAAAGAAGTTGTCAAAGTACAAGTTGTTGAGGTTGAGAAACCTTGTACAATATGTACTGAACCTTGTGTCGAATGCGTCGAAAAATCAAAGATCATCGCTGAAAACAATGTGCATAACGATTTGTTAAAATATTATTATCGCACAATGAAAGAAGCGTATGAAAAAATGAAAAATGATTATGGCAGACTCGACAGAAATAACATCGAACAACATGATAATATAAGAATGTTGAGTGGTTCAGTAATGAGTAAACAAAGAGCATTTAACACCTATATTAATACCATTGCTGAAATCAAACAACAACTTCAAGACATGACAATCGAAACTGAAAGAGTTCGACAATTGTTAAGAAGTTATACCACCAACGCGTATGTTATCGATCACATTCTTCCGACAATCTCAACGGAAGAAAAACCTAAAAAGAAAGGGGGCAAAGAATATAGCAATGTTCCTCCACCCCTTTGCGAGAAATACTGTGTTAAATCTGCAAACGGGATGGACAAGGCACTCAATGTTGAATTACTTTATGAAAAGAAAGACGAGTTGCTAGAGAACATTGATATAGTCTATGCAAAATCTGATGATGATAACAACGTTGTGGTTAACTAAGTGATTGAAAATGTTTTAAGTGATTCTGATGAAGGCAGCTTTAAAAACACCAACTCGAATTCAAAGAATTCCGATTCACAGTTTGAAAATGACGATAAATCGTCAGAGAATGGTCTAAGTGACAATCCTAATATTGTAATGTACAAAATTAAGGATTCGGATAGACTATACTTTGATGATAGCTTCCCGATTCAGAATGTGAAAGAAGAATTGCTTGATAAATACTTTAAACTCGTGGAAGTCACATCAGAGGAATTGGGAATCAATGAACGAAAATTCTATTCCAAACCTAAAAGAAACAATTACCGAAGAAACGGTGGTGATCATCCGGAAAACCGGAGAGCGGGGTTGGGTTTAGAAGAAGAAACTGATGAATCTGTAAAGAAACCGTCACCATTTCATGAATATAAAAACAAAAACATGAATTTTGTATATGGAACGAGTACAGTTCATGAGGAGATTTTGATTGGTAAACAGTCAAATGATGAGTTCAAGAAGGAGAAAGAAATTGGAGATAAAGCAAAGGTTACAAGTGGTGTCAAAACTTCAAGTAGGGTAAAACCACCTATTAAAAGGACATCCACTTGATAATCGAACATGTTTTAAGTGCAAAGAAATTGGTCATATGGCACGACTATGTCCGAAATCAAAACCTGCTTATCTTCGAAGAAAAGATGATTCAAATGTTGTTAAACCAAAGCAACTAGTGTTTGCAAAACCTGTAAAGATTTTGAAACGAATTGAATCAAAACAAGAAGATAAACCAAAGTCTGAAAACACTTTTGGAAATTCCATTTTCGAAAAAGGTAAAACTTCTAGGTCTAATGAAAACAAGTTTTACATAAAAAAGGCTAATATCAAATCTCAAACCTGGATTGCCAAGAAAAGGTCAACAACATCTGGCGTTGTTAAGTCTGAGCTAGTAAAGACTGACAACACAGAAGAATCAAAGTCTGAAATCACTAAGTCTGAGCAGGTGAAGACTAGTGTGAATGTGAAAGAATTTAAAACAGAAATCAAGAACAATAATGTCAAATCTGTAAAAGATAAGAAAAAAGTGAAATTTTCAAACATTAACATTGTTGAAACAGATGATGAATTTGATTTTGATGATGTTGATGAGTTTGAATATGTTTTTGATGATGGTTATCCAGTAAAACCCAAGACCAAGAAGGCTTGGGTAGAGCTTTTAACCTAATTTTTGAATTTTGCCGGGGCTCCATACTTTCAAAGTGGATTTTTGATAGTGGAGCATCCAGGAATATGACGGGAATGAAAGCGTTGCTATTCGACATTAAAGCTATCAATGGTGGATACGTTGGATTTGCAGGAAATCAAGGTGGAAGAATAGTTCCGAGGGAAAAACTCTCCAATGGCGTAGTTTCATTTGATCGCGTGAACTATATTGCAGAACCTGAGAACAATCTTCTGAGTATATCGCAGATTTGTGACAAGAAATTTACAGTCCATTTCAACGATAAAGAGTGTATTATCTTGAAGCCGGGATTCAAAATACCAGATGAGTGGATTCTGATGCGAGCATCTCGAGAGAATGATTTATACGTTATTGATATGGGTGTTGCTTCCACTTCATCAAAATCAGCACAATCTTTTGTATAAAAGGCTACTGAAAAGGATTCTATTCTTTGGCATCGTAAGATGGGGCATATTCATTTGCGAAAAATGAATTTCTTGGTTCATAATGATCTTGTAGAAGGCGTAAATCTTCGAAGTTTTCAGATGTCTGATCATTGCTTAGAATGCAAGAAGGGAAAGCAGATCAAGAAATCTCATCCGAAGAAAATTATAAACTCAATCAAGTTTCCTTTAGAAAGTCTCCACATGGACTTATTTGGTCCTGTAAATTTTCAAAGCATCTCAGGAGACTTATATTGCTTGGTCATGACAGATGACTATTTGAGATATTCGTGGGTATTCTTTCAAGAATCAAAAGAAAAAACGTTCGAGAACCTGGTTATTCTATTCAAGAAACTCGAGAACATTTATCATCTGCCGGTCAGACGCATTAGAAGTGACAACGGCACAGAGTTTAAGAATAACAAAATGAAAGAATTATGCAACGCAAAAGGGATTCTGCATGAGTTTAGTGCTCCCTATACTCACAGCAAAACGGAGTAGCTGAACGGAAAAACCAAACTTTGATTGAAACTACAAGAACCATGCTTGCAGATTCTAAACTTCCTATCAGCTTCAGGAGTGAAGCAGTTGCTGCGGCTTGCTACACGCTAAACATGGTTCTCACTGTCAAACCAACAAAAAAAACATGTTTTGAGATGATAAACCGATGAAAGCCAAATTTGAAGTTCTTAGAACCATTCGGTGCACCTTGTACCGTAATAGATCAAGATGGCAAATTCGGAGCTAAATCTCTCGAATGTTTCTTTGTCGGATATGCTAGTCCGTTGAGAAGAGTATATGTTCCTTCATTAAGAAAGGTTATTGAAGCACAGCACGTGGATTGTTTCAACTACACGTTTCCTATTCAAAGGAAAGGTTACATGTGGCTGTTTAACTATCAAGACCTCTGGAAGTCATTTGACTTGCCCAAAGAACCAACTAACAAAGAAGTTGCAGCGTTATATTATCTTCACCAGTAAGCGAATTAAGAACCAATTGTTCGACCAATTGTGGTTAATAAACCCACATTGGATCCATCTTCTTTTGGCGCAAGTTCAAACAATAGTGGTGTCCGGCTGAAAATGTTTCTGAAACATTATCAACACCTGCTACTGAACTAGTGAACACAACAACGGGGCCCAGTATGCTTCAGAATCAAGATTTTGATTCAGATGAAGCACCAACATTTGATGCTGATGGGGAATTATCTTCTTCAGATGAAGAAGTGGAGCAGATAACAAGTCTTCTTAATCAATCTGCAGTCCCGAACAAAATGAAGCTTCATCAAGCTCTCCAAACATTGAATTGGTTGTTGATCTCAACATCACGAATCAGCAAAACTCAGTAGATGTTCCAAGTGAAGAATTGCCGCGATCATATTCCTATCATCCGTCAACAAATATTATTGGAGAACTTCAAACTGGTGTTAGAACTCTAGGGCAAATTAATAAAGCACTTAGTTGTTTCTATAGACGCGTTGCTACAACCCAGAACTATTGTTTCTATTCATGTTTCATCTCTCATATTGAGCCTAAGACAGTTAATGAAGCTTTAGCCGATGAAAACTGGAGACAAACAATGCAAGAAGAATTATTGCAGTGTGAGAAGTTGGGTGTGTGGAAGCTTGAAGACTTACTAGAAAATCATAAAGCATTTGATATAAAATGGGTCTTTAAGTGTAAACAAGATGATAAAGGGGTTATTATTCGTAACAAAGCTAGGCTTGTTGTCAAGGGATTTCACCAGCAGGAAGGGATAGAATACACGGAAGTCTATGCACCAGTGGCTCGACTGGAATCTATTCGAATTTTTCTAGCTTTTGCATCATGGAAAGGATTTAAGGTCTCTCAATTGGATGTCAAATCGGCTTTTCTGTACGGCAAAATACGCGAAAAGGTGTACGTTGGACAACCACCAGGGTTTGTCGATCCACTCAACAAGAAGAAAGCGTACCTGCTGGATAAAGCACTCTATGGACTGTACCAAGCCCCGGGAGCTTGGTACGAGACGTTATCGCAACATTTCATCGGCAACGGCTTTATCAGAGGAACTGTGGATAGTACTCTTTTCACCAGAGAAGTTGTTGGCCATCTGATTATAGTTCAAATCTACGTTGACGACATCATCTTTGGATCTACAAATGATAGTCTCTGCAAGGAGTTTGAGGGAATCATGAAAAAGAAATTCGAAATGTCCTCGATGGCCGAAATGAAGTTCTTTCTTGGTTTGCAAGTAGATCAGCTTCCGGATGGTATTTTCATTCACCAGACTAAGTATGTTCACGACATCTTGAAGAAGTTTGGAATGGAAAGCTTGAAGCCTCTATCTACGCCTGTTGCTCTCAATCACGACATTTGTGTTGATGAGACTGGAGCCAAAGTTGACGAGACATTGTACAGATTGATGATTGGATCCCTAATGTATCTGACGGCATCACGCCCATATATTATGTATCCAACCTGCCTATGCGCCAGATATCAGTCAAGCCTGAGGATCTTACACATGCAGATCATGAAGCGTATCTTCAGATATCTGAAAGGATGCCCAAGCACCGGCTTGTGGTACCCGAAGAATGACAATTTCGACCCCCAGGCTATGCTGATTCCGATTGTGGTGTAGATAAGTTGAACTCAAAATCAACAACAGCGGGATGCCAGTTCTTCGGAACAAGAATGGTAACCTGGCAGTGTAAGAAACAGACTACGGTCGCCCTATCTACCTGTGAAGCTGAGTATATCTCGGCCTCCAGCTGTTGTTCATAGATTCTGTGGATTCAACAGTAGATGAGAGACAATGGTCTGCAATTTCTAGACACTCCGCTGTATGTTGATAACAAGGTAGCCATCAATAACTAAAAATTCAGTTCATCACTCACGCACAAAACACATTGAAATTCGTTATCATTTCATTCGTGATTGCTACGAAAAGGAATTGGTGCAAATAGAAAAAATCCACACCGACGAACAAAAGGCTGATTTTTATACCAAACCATTTTCTTTGTCACGGTTTAAATACTTGCTGAGAATTAATGGTATGAAAAATTTGCTGACAGGTGCGGACGCTGAGGTTGAATACGGATCGGACGACGAGTTCGCGTCATCCACATTGGTTTGTAAATATTTTTCCAATTTAGAATTTTATTAAAAACAAAATTCAAAAAGATGTTTTTGATTTTAGGTGGAGAAATGTTAGAGAAAATACAAAAACATTCGAGAATTTTAAAATCCAAAAATATAAAAAATTCAAAATGTACAAAAACATTGAAAAAGACAAAAATAATTCAGTATCATAAAAGGAAATGATAGTACATCAGTGGACTATCACAGTATGCTAAAGAAATGAAAAGTTTAAAAGTGATAAACGAGTCTTACTGTGGATGTGTCGATAGGCTTAACACGTTTAGTAAACTATTTTCGAGATATAAAATAAATTTTACAACTGCTTAATCTTGTGGATTAACACATCTTCGATATATGGACTTAGTACTCTGAAATTTCGTTTGAAAGATTGCCTGATTCTGAGATACGAGGTCTTTATAGATAGTTGATATCTGGGGTATTATACAAGCTCTTCTGATTTTGCGGAAGCAATGGCTTAGAACTTCTATAATACTTTTGCTTTAAACCCCCAAATTGCATGCAATATTGAAAAGTATCAAAAGATATAATCATATGCAATGCTGAAAAGATTCCTTAAGAGGAACACACCTTAAAGTCGAGCCTTCATCTCTTTGTCTGTACGGTAGTACTAACCTGAGCTCTTAAGGTCTCGCACAACCCAGATACAGATATCAATTACACTATACTCACCTCTAAGATGAAATCTAGGGAATCTGGATTATGATTATATTCAAGAAGTGGGAACCACAGATAAATCAAGTTTCATGAATTCTACCTTAACATATCTTGAAACAGTTGAAAAATGTGGTAAAGCTTAAGTGGACAAACATATCGACAATCTAGGTAAATGAGTTTAAAACTTAAAGTCTGTTAAAGGTCAACGGTACTGGTGATATGTCTCAATCAACTGATATGATCCTTAGACACGAATTTAAAAAAATATGTCTGTAAATATGTTTGTACATAGTTTACATTGATTATTACATTGTATTTCAGCTTTACAGATTAAAATCAAAAACATTTTTGGTGAGTTTTAGCATAAACTTACAAAAATTCAAAAAGATTTTGTTTCTACATTGTTTTCAGCAAATCAATGTTGGAGAACGGATCTTCGAAGTCTGATAAGATGCTAAAACTGGTGGGAATCTCTTTGACAACGGGCTGGGAGCTAATCTGTTAATCTGAAAAATCAAAATGATAAAAAGTTCATTAATTTGAAACTTTGATTTTAAAAATATCAACAGTTTGTTCGTAACGGGTCAAACCGAGGTCATTAACTTGAACTCGGCAGACAAATCAGTTAACCAAGGTCATTAGCTTAGACTTGGTCAACTTAGTGGATTTTCATAACTGGTAAAAGTTAATAGTTTAGGGTTAAAAATGAAAATTTTGAAAAATTTGAAGTTTGTGGCTTGGCAAGTTCGGTCGAACTTGCTAAACAATTCAATGTTTAACAATCAGCAAGTTTGACCGAACTTGCAGATGGCTGATTGTTGTTTTAAAGGTAAGTTTGCTCGAACATCAGTTGGGTTTTTTCAATATGGGCCTAACAAGTTCGCCCGAACTTGACTGGGTATAAATACCAATCAAGTTCGCCCGAACTCATTACCTGCTTTCAGAACTTTTTGAGCGAACTTGAACTCAAGAGTATTTTAGCGAAATTGACACTTTTGGTTTGTTATTCTACCCGATTGTAGTCCGTTTTTGGTGATTTACACACAATTTACCATGGCTGAGGTGATTTACACATCTTCAGTCACGCTGATAGGCTTAATCATCGTCCACTAGCATTCTTCACCATAAATAAAGATGTTTCTTTAGGAGATATACTGAGTTGGGGTTGGTTTAAAGAGCTCAACATATATGCAATGAAAAGGGAATTTGGAGTGCAATACTTCAAATATCTTGCTGATTTAAAGACATTACCGTATAGGGATATGGAAGAGTTAGTGCAAACAGTGAATGTTAGTTATTATATGAAGACAGTTGATCAGTTGTTGTGGAAGATTATTAAGCTGATCAGCGTGACTGAAGATGATATTCGAAGAATTTTGCACCAACGATAAAGAAGATGATCCGATTCATCTAGATGAGAAAATGGTTCGCGGATGCTTTTTCCGCATGGGCTACAAAGGAAGTGTAAACAAACCGACACTGAATAAAAGGGAAGTGCCTAACCCCTACAAACTACTGATTCATGTTTTAATTCGTACATTTAGCCATCGAAAGCCGGTTTGGATGATGTCATGATTATTTGGCTAGCATGGCAACGACGCTCAATTTGAAAAAGCCGTTCAACGTTTCAAAGTTGGTTTTCACTCACATGTCGAAGAACATGGAAGATTCAAGATTGTATCTTTATCCGAGGTTTATACAGAAGTTAATTGACGAGAAGTATGCCAACATTTCTCGAGATCCGAATGACGTTCTTTATCTTGTTCATCTTGATTAAACTAAACTGAAGAAGCTTATCAAGTTCCAGAAACAAGCTTCAGCTCCTGTTGCCAAGCCGGTATTCGGAGCCATTAAAGATTCTAACTATATTTCGCCGCCAGACAACAAATGGAGAAAAGATGGTAGCGAGGAGCGAATGGTTCCTAAAGGCAGAAGCTGATAAGGCTAAATAGAAACGTGGTGCAAAGAAAGTTGAAACTTTGCTTGTTGATGAGGAGGAACCTGAAAATGTTGAAGCAGTTGCTGGATCTAGCATTGCGGGTGTTATTGAGAGTCAAGAAACAATGAAACGACTCAAGATGATGTGATTTCTGCTACTTCTGTGAATGAAGAATCTGATAAAGAGCCTGAAAAGACTGAGGCAGAAATTAGAGTAGAAAAGGAAAGGAAATTGGATGCAGATTTTGATCCTACCGCTGAAAAAGAATCTTACGAGGAGAGACCAAAGAAAAAATCAAAGCATACAAAGTCTCCGGCAATTGAAATATCAAAGAAGACTACAGGGTCACCTCATACAAAAGGAAAACAAAAAGCAAAGAAAGCTCAGAAAGCTGTGAGCAAGAGATATAAAAGCAAGGTGAAAAGCACAGAAGCTACACAAGAACCTTCTGGTGCTCAGGAGAAAGGAGCCACACAAGAACCTCCTCCACGAGAACCTCCTGTTATCGTTCATGCTGAAGCTGAAAGGCCAGGAGTTACACAAGAACCTCCTGTGTCTGAATTTGTTGAAGTTCCAATCATTGAATCTCCTAGTGCTCCAAAGACTTCTGTTCCTGAAAGTTCTACGCCTAAGAAGTCAACACCAAAAATTGCAACACCGAAAGATTCAACACCAAAGACACCAAGGGGAAGTATGTTTGGTGATATGCCACACGGTCCAATCAGTCTCGAAGACTTAGATGAGTTTTCCCAGAAACTAATGCTGAGATGTTAGAAAAACGTGTGAAGGTATTGGAAGAGAAAGTTGCACAGATTGAGATAGAAAAGGCTGAGCTTGTAAAGAAGGTGAATCAGAGCGAAGTCGAAAAAGAAATACTTGACGATAAAGTGAAGGTGCTTGAGAATGAACGCGAATATTTCTAGGCATTGATAGAAAGTCTGTAGGACACCAATGAAAAACTACAGACAGAGATTGCAGAATTAAAGAAATTCAAGCTTTGAACGACCGAAGATTCATCAGATTACAGAAGGTGTTATCTAACAATCTGTATCGTCATCTTCGTACTGTGATGTATCGTCATCTTCGTACTGTGAATCTGAATCATTGAGCTCGAGTCGGCGCTTTTAAAGCTGCCTTCATCAGAATCGTTCAAAACATATTCAACAAAAATTTTAACCACATCAATGTCATCATCTGTTTTAGTATAGATTACATCAATGTTCTCTGGCAACTCAGTTTTCTTTTCAGATAACAACTCAATGTTGAGTGCCTTATCCGTCCCATCAGCGGATTTGCGACAATACTTCTCGCAAAGGGGTGGAGGAACATTACTGTATTCCTTACCAATTTTCTTTTTAGGTTTCTCTGCCGATGAAATTTTCGGAAGGATGTGATCAATTACATATGCGTTACATGTATAACTTCTCAAAAGTTGTTGAACACGTTCTGTTTCAATTGTCTGTCCTGGAGTTGTTGCTTAGTTTCAGCAATGCTGTTAATATAGATATTAATCGCCTTTTGCTTATCCATTACTGTTCCTTTTAACATTCTTATGGTATCATGTTGTTCGATGTTATTTCTATCAAGCCTACCATAATCATTTTTCATTTTATCATACGCTTCCTTCATTGTGCAATAATCATATTTCAAAAGTTCATTATGCACATTGTTTTCAGCGATGATTTTTTATTTTTCGGCACACTCAGAACATGGTTCGGTACACTTTGTACAAGGTTTCTCAACCTCTACAATTTGTACTTTGACAACTTCTTTTACCTCTGGACCTACCTTCGTTAGATTTGCCATTAAAGCTTTATCTGCCATGTCCTTGAGGTTTTCGGCATTTACTTCTTGTGTAACATTGATGATCTCTTCATCAATTGTTTTCTCCTCAACCTCTTGTTCTTTAGAGCTTCCATCAAAATGACCTGCAAAGCTATCACACGAGTTAGGAGATAAAATTCCTTGTTTCTGCATGTGGATATACTCCATTTCTTCTCGTTGTTGATGCAAGTATTGTTCCAGCAGAATCTGTTCTACAGTCGCTGCTTCTGCCGCTGCCGCTGCTTCCTCTGCAGAAGTATCTTAAACTATCTCAGCCATCAACGCAACTCCGGTCTTCTTAACAATGTAGGAATTCCAGTCGAAACCATCATCTTCGTTTGATGCTACCATAGCTTTCTCATTGCTGCTGCTATTTGGTTTCTCTTGGATTTCAACCTGAGTCTTCTTTGGAAATGGCTTGTGTTGAAGTGACTTCTTATAATACTCATTGCCTCCTTCGAATGGCCTCTGATTTCCCGTTGCTTTGGGATTCTTGCACTCTCTCTTGAAATGTCCCTTTTGGCAACATATAAAGAACGTTTGTCGAAGGCCAACTTGTTGCTTGAATTTTTGATATCTCGGCCAGTAAGAGCAACAAACTTTGTAACTCTTCGGATAATAGATGCTAAACACCACTTGATATCCATCACTCGAGTTCTTCTGCATCCACTTGGTCATAATCTTCTGCCGTCATTTCAGGATTTCCAATTTTACCGGCTACAAGACTTCCGGATGACTCCAGTACAGTAGCCAGAAGAGACATATGTTGTTTAGCAACTTGTTCCGAAAAAACATTGTTCAAATTCACTGCGATGTTGCACTTGTATACATTTGAATCAGAATTTGTTTGTTGATTCTGATTTGCTTGAGTTTGATAAGATGAATTTGAACCAGTGCTTGAGTACGAACTCTGTGGACTCTGATCATAATGAGGTTGTGATTGACTCTGGTTCTGTGGAGAAGCATTCATGTTCGCACTAAACGCTGTCCCAATTTTCGGAGTTGAAATGTTGTCTTACAATCCACTTTTGTAGTACAACCCAACGTCTTGAACTACATTAGCGGTCTTTGACTTTACAATCTTCAGAAGCTCGATTTTGTGGCCTTCGAGTTTGTCGGTAAACGTTGACAACTTGAAGAATTCCCACTTATCACTATTCTTCAGAACCATCAAATATGTAGCCATTCACCATCTGGTAGTGCGTCAGCAAGCTTGTCAATGTATTCTTGTTCAGCCTTCTCGAGGCTGTGTCTTCGCATTTGAACTTTAGGATGACAGAAGCGCTCGATCATTTGCTTCATGGTCTCATTCTTTAACATGGTGAAGATATCAAATTCTTTTAGAATAAGCGCCTTTTTACTTTTGATCATTTCGGCGTTGCCTTGATACTTCTTCTGTAATGACAACCAAAGATCTCTTGCAGTAGTATACTCTGGTAACAAAATTAGGATATCTTCTTTGACAGACTGTTGGATGAGACTAATCATCTTTTTCTCAGCAATGTATTCGTCTCTCTGTACTGTCGAGTAGTTGTACTTTTCAAGGACTTGCTGATGTTCATCTACCGGAACAGTGTAGCCTCTTTCAATCGATACCCTGCCAGCGAAGTGCATGGCTTGAACCCAATAGGTAAATTTCTCCTTCCATGCTTCATATTCGTCCATGCTCATTAGCTTGGGCGGTTTAAAAGTCGTTCCCATCTCGTTATCAAGATTGACTTGATGAATCACGTTGGCATTTGACGAACTAGCTCCGGACATAAAAGCTCTATGCATATCATCCATTGTGAAAAACGAGACGTGTACACTGAAAATATTCAAAAACTTTGAAAACAATTAGCACTACTACAAGTTCGGTCGAACTTTTAGTAACAATGAAGAATTCTTGAGTTTATCACAAGTTCGGTCGAAGTTGTGACATTTGTTTTGAAAAACTTTACTTATCTTCGGTCGAACTTATGACACAAACCAATCAGATCTTTGAGCGAACTTGCTATCAAAGTTTTGATGAAACACAAGCAAGTTCGGGCGAACTTACTCAATAATTCTTTGATATTACATAAGTTCGGTCGAACTTGCTATAAAATCAGTGGAAAATTGATAACTTCGAGCGAACTTGGCAAGAATTTCCTCAAAATACCTCAAGTTCTAGCGAACTTGCTAAAAAATCACTTGAAAAGTGATGTTTTAGACCAAGCTCGGTCGAACATGCTTAACAAGTTCGATCTTGATGGTTTTCCAAAACTTGGTTTTTTCAAAATTTTGACATGAATTCGGTTGAATTTGGTCTCCAATCTTTCAAGAGTTTATCTTTGTTGTATTTTACACGATATACTCAAATTTGAAAAGATTTTGACCGTGAATTCTTCATTTTATGTTCAAAAGTTAAGAAAAATAGAAGAATGGAGATGAAATAGAAGTGATCTTGTCTTGATACTATCAAATCAGGCTATTCTAGCTCTGATACCACTTGTAGGACCGATCCTCGATGCTTAGGAACCTAAATTTGATATCTAACGTCCATAATAGCGGAAATATTACGTCGTGTTTACCAATAGACAAGATTTAATCAGTTAATCGTCAGTTTTATTGATCAAACGTTCTGGTTACAAACTGACAGAGCTTCACCTCTGAAATTCCAAAGTTACAAATGAATAAGGCTAGCTAGGTATTTATAGAGACACAAGTTTTCCCTATGGGAGACAAGTTCGCCCGACCTTGCTATTTCAAGTTTGGCCGAACATGTCTTACATGATACTTCATGGGCGAACTTGGCTATTACAATCATAAATACTTCATATACCTAGCCTATTCAGTTCTATACTATACAGACTCGATATAAGACTAAAACATAGACATTATGCACCAACATAAACTATGGAGAACTACCACGTGTCTGCCGCACCGTGCATTTGTCTTCCGCTGCGAGTCGGGGTGTGACACACACCAAAATCCAAAAGTTGATTTTGAAGCCACAAAATTTGAGCAGTACAACTTGCAGCAACTATATATTTTGCTTCAGCAGTGGATGTCGATATGGCAACTTGCTTTTTGTTTTGCCAAGACACTAGGCAATCTCCTAGGAATTGGGCTCCCCCAGATGTGGACTTCCTTGTTGTATTACATACAGCAAAGTCACTATCAGAATATCCTGCAAGCTCAATGTTACCATTAGCTGGATACCAGATACCAAGTGTGGGAGCACCTTTTATGTATCTGAATATCCTTTTTACAGCAATAAGATCTGATTTTCTTGGCAATGACTGTGATCTGGCACAGACAAATGTGGTAAACATAATGTCTGGCCTTGATGTAGTGAGGTACAATAAAGACCCAATCATGCTTCTATACAATGTTTGATCAACAAGGTCATCTCTGCCATCAATAGTGACTAGCTTGGATGTTGCCATGGGTGTGCTGTAAGGTTTACAATCATTCATATCAAATTTCTTAAGTAATTCTTTCACATACTTATTATGATGAATGAAAGTGCCTTTTTGCATCTGTTTTACTTATAAACCAAGGAAACATTACAACTCACCCATTGCACTCATCTCAAACTCTGCTGCCATGAGTTTTCTGAACTCTTCACACAAGGCAGGGTATGTGGATCCAAAAATGATGTCATCCACATAAACCTGGACAAGCATCAAATCCTTTCCTTTCTATTTTAAAAATAGGGTTTTGTCAATCCTACCTCTGCGGAAACCAATGGATAGGAGAAAAGTGAAAGAGTTTCATACCAGGCTCTTGGTGCTTGTTTTAGACCATACAGTGCTTTGTTTAAATTGTAAACATGATCAAGATGAAAGTGATCCTCAAATCCAGGAGGTTGACAACATATACTTATTCCTTGATCTTTCCATACAGGAATGCACTTTGATGTCCATTTGATACACCTTGATGTTGTGGTTAGCAGCAAAAGCTAAGAACAGGCGAATGGCTTCTAACCTTGCTACTGGAGCAAAAGTTTCATCATAGTCAATCCCTTCTTCCTGTCTGTAGCCTTGAACCACGAGCCTTGCTTTGTTTTTGACAACAATGTCCCTTTCATCAGTTTTGTTCTTGAAGACCCACTTTGTGCCGATGGGACTCACATCTTTTGGCAATGGTACAAGTTCCCATACTTGTTATCTCTTGAATTGTAGGAGCTCTTCTTGCATGGCCTCTACCCAGCTGTTGTCTTTCGGTGCCTCTTGGTACTTGACAGGCTGTGTGCGTGATAGAAAACCAGTAAAAAGACAAATGTTTTGGGCTTGGCTTCTTATGAGCACACCCTTATTGATGTTGCCAATAACTTGACCCAATGGATGGCTTTTGAGGAAGATCAAATCACCATGATAAGGAACAATGGCATTTTGAGGTGAAGCTTGCAAATGTGTGTCATCTGAGCTAACCTCTGCTGGTGAGTTTGATAGTCCCGCCTCTGATTGGAATGGTGGTGGAGGAATCGGTGGTATAGAAGTGAAAGTGGGTTGATTTTCGTCCGTTTGTTGTGGACTTTTATCAACAGATGTTTTGTTTTGAGAGCTGGCAGAGTTTTGAGTATTAACCACTGTTGACCTGGCAGAGCTTTCACCATTGCTACTAACATTTGCTCCTCTTCCTGTAGGATTGATTTTGAAGCTTGGAAGAATACAATCATATCCTTGCTCTTCAAATGATGATTGTGGGGTACCTGCAGGGTTAGTCTTGACAGACACATCTTCAAATGTAAATTTAGATAAATCAAACAATTCAACAGGTCCATTTGATGGGATTTTCAAAGATGAGAGTTCATTGAACTTCACATTTAGAGTTTCCTCAACACACTTGGTCCTTGAGTTAAAAACTCTGTTGGCTTTTGCAGTGGTCGAGTATCCCAGAAAATAACCAGAATCAACTTTGGCTGCAAACTTGGATATTGAATCCTTGATGTTTAAAATGAAGCATTGGTAGCTAAAGACTTTGAAATAGGAGATAAGAGGTTTGATTTTGTAAAGCAATTCATAGGCAGTCTTTTGATTCCTAGGATTTATCAAAACTCTGTTCTGGACATAGCAAGCAGTGTTTACAGCCTCTGCCCAAAAAGACAAGGGTATGTTGATACATATGTATGTTGCCTACGTCATTGTATATCGAGTCTGAGTGATTAGAGCTTAATCTATTAGAAACAAGGCGTATTTAAGGTTGTCTTAGGCCAAGTTCGATGGTGATGGTGCTTGTGAAGTCACGTTCGGCCGAACTTGACTAGGTCAAGTTCGCCCGAACTCCTTCTCTTACCAGCGAACTTGTGTTGTTATAATAGGTGACTTGGAGATTTCATTTGTAACTAGAGATTAATTTTGGCACAGAGACGGCGAAGCTCTGTCGGATCCGGTTCTCGAATGTATTGAACATTAGATCAATGAAAACAATATTTAAATGACTAATGCTTGTTATCTGGTTAACTTGTCATTAGTTTCCGCCTAATTGCACAATAGATAACAAATTTAGGTTCCCGTGCTAATCGTGGACGTTCATACAAGTGGTATCAGAGCCTGGATACCTAAATTTGCTGGAATCAAGACAAGAATTTCTCTTATTCTAATCCATTCTATCATTTTTCTTAACATATTCACATATTTGAAGATTTCATGGACAAAATTGGCTAAAACTTGAATATGTCATGTAAAATACAGTTGTAATAAACCCATGAGAGTTTGGACCTCAAATCCAATCGAATTGATATCAAAAAGTTTAAAAAATAATGAATTGCAAACTAGGTTTGGCCGAACTTAACATCAAGTTCGCCCGAACTTGATCGGTTTTTGAAAGATTTCTATAAGTTCGCTCGGACTTGCAAGATAATTCAACATTTTTGATCAAGTTCGCTCGAACTTGGTCAAGTTTTGTTGAAATTCTCTCGCAAGTTTGCCCGAACCTGATGACTTCCTTGAAATTTTACATAAATTCGACCGAACTTATCTTTTTCTTGATAATCTTCACAAGTCCGCTGGAAATAATTCAAGATTGGAAATTTTCAACTAAGTCTGACCGAACTTGATTGTGTGTGATAAAATTTGAAAATTGTCATCTAAGTTCGACCGAACTTATTGAAAAGATGAAATCAAAATCTTATTTTCACACAAGTTAGACCAAACTTGTCTAGTACTAATCAAGTTTTGAGTGTTTTTGATCGTATTTTCAGATAAGTACTCAGATTGTCATAATGGAAGATTTCCATAACGTGTTTGTTTCACAAGTGGCTTCTTCATCAAATGCTAATACTCTTGTGGCTAACCAGATGAATATCGACACCGAAATGGGTACTACGACAAAACCGCCAAAGCTAATGAGTATGGATGAATTCGAATGGTGGAAAGAAAAATTTGTGAATTGGATACAAGCAAATCAATTCAACAGTTGGGTTGCAGTTGAAGATGGTTACAAGTGGCCAAAAGATGAGCGTGATCAAGATCTTCCACTGAACATGTTTTCACCGGCTGACAAAGAAAATTATGCCACTGAGAAGAAAATGATTAGCTTGATACAACAATCAGTAAAAGAAGATATCTTGATACTATTACAAGAATATGAAACGTCACAAGATTTATGGCACTCTCTCTGTGACAAATTCAAACGAAGCGACGAAATGATAAAAAGCAAAAAGGCTTTGATTAAGGAAGAGTTTGAGATCTTCACGATGATTAAAGGAGAAATGATGAAGCAGATGACTGATAGATATTGTCACCTCATGGTCCAGATGCGAAGACATGATATCTAAAGATCTAATGAAGAGCAAATTGAGAAATTGGCCGATGCACTTCCTGAAGGAGAATGGACAACAAATCTGATGATTCTGAAGAACAGTCCATCTTGGAGACATTTCAAGTTATCATCTTTCATTGACAAATTAGAAGGTCTTGAAATGGAATTGATAAAGATTGCAAAATCAAAGAATGCTAATGTTGTTCAAGATTTCGGTGTTTATTACAAAGGAGGTGTACAAGATACTCCGATTCAAAGTCCAAAAATTCAAAAAACATTTAGTGCAAATATGAATTCTTCTCTAAATCAGAGTTCCCCGTATGCTGGATATACGAGTGCTAGTTCAAGCTCTTCATTCCAAAATCAGAATAATCAGTCGCATCAGACAAATCAATCTAGTTCTGATTCAAATGTTTTCTAGTGCAACATAGCAGTCGATTTGAAGAATGTATTTCTTGAAAAAGTGGCCAAACAGCACATAGCATTTCTTGCTACTGTTCTAGAATCGTATGAAAGTCTTGTTACTGGAAAGATCGGTAAACCGGAAATGACCGCCGAAGATTACGATCAGGTGGACGAAGAAGAGTTGGAGCTGTTGGATATAAAATGGAGTCTAGCATCCATCATCAGAATATACCAAGTTTGTGGCACTAATTGGAAGGGATATTGGCAATTCAAGCAACAAGCTTGGATTTGACAAGTCAAAAGTCACATGCTTCAGGTGTCGACAAAAGGGACATTTCAAACGTGAATGCAACAATCAAGAAGCAAGTGGAAACCAAAATCCTTTCGGCAACAATAATGAGTACTACAAGAAAGCTCTTCAATACAAGCCATATCCAAAGAGAACACAAGTCGAAGTAGAAGATAAATCCGCAAAGACAACCAAACAAGCTCTTATTGTTACTCATGAAGAAGATGGTTTTGACTGGAACAGACACATCGGAAAGAAAACTGGTGTTGCTATGAGGGCAGAGGTAGTGGATGAATCTGAGACATCGTAGTTGATGCTTCTTTGGAGAATGCCATTCTGGAAGGATATATGCAGAGAGCTGAGGAAGAAGAAATAGCTTATCTTGAGATGGAAAGGTAAGAAACGTTGAAATCAGATGCCGAAAAGGTAAAATCTGAGGTAAGTATGTTTGAAAAGGAAGTTGTGAAAGTTGTGGAGGTTGAAAAACCTTGCAAAAAGTGCGCAAATCCTTGTGAGTCTTGTGTTGAAAAGACCAAAATCATAAGAGAAATGACTGTACACAACGGAAATTTTTGTTATGATTACAGAACCATGAAAGAAGCTTATGACAAAATGAAAGGCACATATGATAATGTCGAAAAAGCTAATCTTGAACTCAGTGCTAATGTAAAAATGTCAAATGCCACAGTAATTGAAAAACAAAAAGCAATTAACATGTACATTAACACTATTGCTGAAACAACACGTGAGCTTCATGACATAAAGATAGAAACAAAAATAGTAAGACAATTGTTGAAAAGTTACACTACAAACGCTTATGTCATTGATCACATTCTACCTACGATTAAGTCGGAGGAAAATGTTGATAAATCAAAGCGTGAAGAGTACGGAAGTGTTCCTCCACCACTTCTTGCAAGTTATTCCTGCAAGAAAGATGATGAGATTGAAAAGGCATTTAATATATTACTTTTATCAGAAATGAAAGATAAATTTCCTGAGAACATTGACGTAGACTTTACGAAATCAAATGATGACAATGAAGCGGTGGTAAAAGATGTGGTTAAAAATGTGTTGGGAAATGATTATGATGAAGGCAGCTCTGAAAGCGCCAAATCAACTTCGAACAACTCGGAATCATAATCTAAAAATGACCATACATCATCAGAATATGATCTAAGTGATGACCCTAATGTTGTCATGTACAAGATTAAGGAATCTGATACATTATACTTCAATGATAGTTTTTCGATTCGGAACGTGAAAGAGGATCAACTTGATAAATTTTTCAAACTTGTAGAAGTTTCATCAGATGATCTTGAGAAAAACGTGAAAAGATTTTACTCGAAACCTAAAAGGAATGCTAACAACTACCAAAGTTTGGTGGTGATTTTCCTGAGAAGAAGAGAGCAGGATTAGGTTTAGAGGAAAATGAAGAAGAGTCGAGAAGGAACCAGAAGTCGCCATTCCAGACTACAAAGGTAAAAACATAAGGTTTGTGTATGGGAAAATATGGTTCAAGAAGAAGGTATGATCGGTAAGAAATCGAATGATGAATTCAAGAAAGAGAAAGAGCTTCGGGACAAGGCTAAGACCAAGTCCCCAAGTGGAGTAAAACCCACTAGTGGACATGCTCCTGATAATCGGACTTGGTTAAATGCAATATTGTTGGTCATATTACTCGCAAGTGTCTAAATCTAAAGCCTGTGTTTCCACGAAGAAAAACTGTGTCAAAAGATGAAAAGCAAAAACAACCAGAGATTGTGAATTCTGATACATTGTCAAATAGAAACTATGAATCTAAATGCGAAGTGAAACCTAAAACTGGATCAAAGTTTGAAAATTCAACATTTGAAAACGGTGAAACTTCAAAATTAAATGAAAACAAAGATTCTAGATTCTATATCAAGAAAGAGAGAAGCAAGTTACAATCCTAGGTTGCTAAGAAAAAGTTTTCATCATCTGAAAAACAAAAGTCTGTTGCTGACAAAACTGAAAATTTTTAATCAACCGAGTCAGTAATCAAACAGACAAAGAAAGAAAAGGTCAAAACGTTTTCAGAATCGACATTGGATGAAATGTTTGATGATGATTTTGAATATGACAATGATTTTGAAAGTTTTTATGAATCTTATCATGTCAAACCGAAAACCAAAAAGGTTTGGGTTTCCTTATTCAAATATTTGCTTTGTGTGCAGGAGTTCCAAAAGATCCGCTTTGTCAAAATTATATCTGGATAGCGGAGCTTCATGTTAATTAACTTATTCCGAAATGTCAAAAATCTTAATCATTTTGAGAAAGAAGAAGTTGGAAAAGGAAAACTCGTAAAAAATCAAAATTATGCAAATCTACAGCGTTGAACGAAATACTGGTTTTATAACCATTTGTTCTTTCATGTAAATGAATTTAATGGTTTTTTTGTTGAACAAATGCAGATGCAAATACTGGAAAAAGGATCGGACGACAAGTTCTCGTGATCCACATTGGTTTGTTATATTTCTAGAATAGTATTTCTTAAAGTCTAAAATTCAAAAATATGTTTTTGATTTTAGGGGGAGTAAGAAGCAAGGAATTTTTTTAAGAAAAATAAAAAACATATGAAAAATTCAAAAAAAAAGAACAAAAACATTGAAAAAGACAAAAAGAATTTTGTTGTCAAAAAGGAAATGATAGTACATCAATGGACTATCACAGTATGCTAAAGAATTGTAAAGTTTAAAAGTGATAAACAATCTTACTGTGGATATCTTGATAGGCTTTACATGTTTAGTAAATTGTTTTCGGGATATAAACTAAATTTTTCAACTACTTAAACTTGTGTATTAACATCTCTCAGATATATGGACTTATGATATATGTAAAAATACACATACTTTTGTCCCCGTTTTATACCCCGTTTACGCTTTTTTTTCTATAAAACCAAATTTTTGGAACTTAGTCATTTATGTTTTGGTTTACAGGCCTTAAACAACGTACCGGACAAGAAAATGAAGAAAAACTGGATTTTCCGGCCGAATCGGCAAAGATACGAGGATTCTGTTAAGTTCAGCACCATTGGCATGGTAGTGCCACCATTGGCACGGCAGTGCCACCATTGCAAGGTTGCGCCAACTTTGGCATGGTAGTGCCGATCTTGATTCTGCGGCGCACTCTCGGACTTGAATGATAGCTATTGTTGTACGAAGATTCAACTAATGGTAAGTGAGCGTCCCAGTTCCCTTTGAATCTATGACGCATGCTCGCAGCATGTCTTCAAGGGTTTGGATGGTGCGTTCAGATTGACCATCAGTTTGAGGATGAAAAGCGGTACTGCGGTCTAATCGTGTACCCAAGCCGGTTTGTACGGCTCGCCATGTTCGTGAAGTGAAACGACCATCACGGTCTGAAATGATGCTTAATGGTACACCATGACGACTTACGATCTTGCTGATGTAGATACAAGCTAACTTCTCGTTCTTGAAGTCCTCGCGAATCGGAATGAAATGAGATGACTTTGTAAGACGATCGATTATTACCCATATGGTGTCATACCCACTGGAGGTGCGAGGTAACCCGGTAATGAAATCCATGGTTATGTTTTCCCATTTCCATACAGGTATTTCGGGTTGGACTAGAAGTCCTGAAGGTCTTTGATGTTCAGCTTTTACTTTGGAACAGGTAAGGCACTTGGAAACAAAAACAGCGATATTCTTTTTCATGCCAGGCCACTAGTAGGTGTATCGTAGGTCTTGATACATCTTGTCGGCTCCTGGGTGTACAGAGTATCGTATTTTGTGCGCCTCATTCATGAGGAAATCACGAAGGTTATCGCGATCAGGAATCCATATGCGGTTTAAATAGTATAGAATACCGTCGGATTTGGTTTCGATTTTGAGTTCATCTCCACATGACAGCTCATCGCGTACATCATTTTCTGTTAAAGAAACATGTTGAGCTGCCCGGGTTCGATCTTTGATGTCTGTTATGATTTGTGAACATAGAAGACGAATGGAGTTCGCATAACCTTTTCGACTGAGCACATCGGCCACCATGTTTGCCTTGCCAGGATGATACCGAATTTCACAGTCGTAGTCGTTGAGAAGTTCGACCCATCTTCGTTGCCTCATATTCAACTCTTTCTGGTTGAAGATATGTTGGAGACTCTTGTGGTCAGTGTATATTTCACACTTGGTATCGTAGAGGTAATGTCTCCATATCTTAAGAGCGAATACAACGGCTCCAAGTTCCAGGTCGTGGGTGGTGTAATTCTTCTTGTGAACCTTGAGTTGCCTTGAGGCATAGGCTATCACTTTTCCTCTTTGCATGAGTACACAACCTAGCCCTTGCCCTGATGCGTCGCAATATACCACAAAGTCATCGCAACCCTCAGGGAGTGTGAGGATAGGTGCGTCACAAAGTTTTTGCTTTATAGTTTGGAAGGCCTCCTCTTGCTTAGGTCCCCATATGAAGGGTTTTCCTTTATGAGTCAGGGCCGTGAGTGGTACAGCAATACGGGAAAAATTGGCAATGAAGCATCGATAGTAACCAGCCAAACCAAGAAATGACCTAACTTTGGTAGGGGTACATGGTGCTTGCCATTCCTGCACTGCCTTGATTTTTGAAGGATCGACATGAATTCCCATGTCATTGACGACATGTCCAAGGAATTGTACTTCTCCTAACCAGAATTCGCATTTTGAGAATTTAGCGTAAAGCTTTTCAGTCCTTAAAAGTGTAAGGATGAGTCGAAGGTGTCGCTCATGATCAGATTTAGACTTGGAGTAAATAAGGATGTCATCGATGAAGACTATAACGAAACGATCGAGGTAGGGTTTGCATACCCTATTCATTAAATCCATGAAGATAGCGGGGGCGTTGGTTAAGCCGAAAGGCATGACAATGAACTCGTAATGACCATAACGAGTCCGGAAGGCGGTTTTTGGGATATCTTCTTCATGCACTCTGAGCTGATGATATCCAGAACGAAGGTCGATTTTTGAAAAGCAGGTGGCACCTTGAAGTTGGTCTAGGAGGTCATCAATGCGAGGCAGTGGATAGCGATTTTTAACCGTTAACTTGTTGAGTTCTCTATATCAATGCACATGCGAAACGTTCCATCTTTCTTCTTCACAAAAAGAACAGGTGCACCCCAAGGCGATGAGCTAGGACGTAAAAATCCTTTGTCAGTCAGCTCTTGCATTTCGAATGGGACTAACCTATAAGGAGATTTTGCGACTGGTATAGCGCCAGGTACCAGATCGATGCGAAATTCGACTTCTCTCATAGGAGGAAGTCCTAAAAGGTCTTCGGGAAAGACTTGTGGGAATTCTTTCACAACTGGGATATCTTCTAGTTTCCTCTCCTTGTTTCCCTTTTTGACGACGTGAGTTAGGAATGCGACATAGTTCTTGTGGAGATATCTTCGGGCTTGAAGGCAGGACATTAATTTGAGTCCTTTCGAAGGGGTTTCCCGAAAAATACGTAGTGTCTGACCGTCTGCAAGAGAAATGCGAATGAATTTTTCGTGGCACACCACTTCAGCATGATGCTGGCTGAGCCAGTCCATACCGATTATAACATCGAAACTTCCCAACTTCATAGGAACGAGGTCAATTGGAAAATCGTGATTGTTTAGAGTGAGGGTACAATTGCGTATAATAGAATTTAAGGAAACGGGCTTTCCGTCAGCAACTTCCACCGTTAGAGATTCGATGAGATTAACACGAGGTTGGTCGAGGATGGATTCAAATTCTAAGGACACAAAGCTCTTATCCACACCAGTATCGAATAATATGGATGCATAACTACCATTGATGAGAAACATACCATTGACCACGTTGTTGTCAGCCCTGGCTTGGTTAACATTGATATTGAAAGCTCTCCCTCTGGCAGGTGGGGGAGCTTGGTTAGCTTGGTTTACCGGGTTTGCGTGAGCTTGGGCATGGATGATGTTCACTAGGCGTGGACATGTGTTCCTGAAGTGGTTTAGGTCCACACAGTTGAAATAAGCTCGCATGGGTTGCATCATGGGGTAGTTAGGTTGGTAGTAAGGTTGGGCTACGTGTTGTGAAGGTGGTAGAAGTAAGGGTTGTTGGGTTTGGCCCACTATCTGATTTTGGGTTTGGGTTGGAGGTTGATTGCGATTCATTCGTTGAAGGGTACGGCAGGTTTGGATGGTGTGACCCGCACAGCCACAACTTGTGCAATGTTGGCAGGGATTTTCGGGAGAGTGATGGTATTGACAGCGGTTGCATTTTGGGTGTGGGCCAGTATATGGCTTTTTAAATGGTGCAGCTGGAGGGGAAATTTGGGTGATTGGTGCAACAGTGATAGGAGGGTTGGTTTGAGTGACAGCAAAATTTTTACCATTTCGCTTCCTCTTACCAGCAAACTTCGAGGATGAGACTGGGTGGTTTGGAGTTGGGGTCTCAATGGGTGCTTTCTTCTTTTCATCTTTGAACTTGCCGTTTCGAATGCGATTTTCAGTGAGTTCTATAGCTAACTCCATCGCGGCTTCAAGTGTTGCAGGCGATGTGCTTAAAACCGAATATTGAATTTTCGAGGGAGGCCTCGAATGTAATGTTCAACTAAGCGGTACAAGGGGGTGAACAAATTAGGGATCATCTGGTTCAGCTCAAGGAATCTCTTATTATAGGAAGTGTGATCTCCTTCCTTTTGTTTCAGTGTGTGGAATTCGTCTTCCAACTTTTTGATTTCGCTTCTTGGACAGAAACGTCTTGTCATGAGTTCCCTTAACTCTTCCCATGTTAAGGCCATGGCATCTTCAACTCCTCGCTTACCCTTTTCCGTGTTCCACCAGGTAAGGGCTACCCCAAACAGTCTCCAGTCACGTAACGTACCTTATGGTCCTCGGGCAGTCCAGTTGAGGAAAGTGTTTTCCATTTCTTCAAACTAGTGAAGGAGGGCGGTAACACCTTCGGTCCCTTCATAGTTTGGGGGATCGCAAGATTTGTAGTGTTTGTAGGTGCACTTGGGAGTTTTGGAAGGAGAGTTGGCGACGCTCTGGTCTTCTTGATTGGGAGGGTTGATGGGATTTGCGGTGAGAGCTTGTTGAACTTGAAGAACGATATCCGGAAGCACTGCGGCCATTTGTTTAGCAATTTGTGTGGCCAAGCGTTCATTTGACCTTCCTGACTTTCTACCTCCACGTAGTTGCCTAGCCGACATCTACAGGAACATATATAGGAAGATTGTGAGTTTAAGAATTTTCTAGGTGTCATGTGTCGTAAAAAAAATGAAAAACAACATAACTGACAATAATTTAACTACATCCATAGGATGTCTTGGGTTTGCTTATGTTTGGACCTCCAAGTGTCCCCCATACCATTGCCTGTGTAGTCATGTGGGCCCCCATGACTATTGGGCTTGGTAGGATTCACATTGGTGTCGGCGGATTAACACTCGCACCCCCCGAATGAAAATCGTAAAATATGATTGCGAGATGTATGGTAGGAGGGTACAGGTGTAGACACAATGACAACTCAAAGTGGGGTTAGCTCACACGACGTTTGGTATAGCATGCTTTGGCCTAATAGGTCCTTCGTACTCTCATCGTTAGTCCCTAGGTAGGCAAACTGGTCCTTTATTTTGGATTTATACGAATGCCAAGCCTAGACAGGACGTTCCGACTACCGGTACTCGTACCCTTCCGGTTACTACATGGCCGTCATGAGAACTCACTTTGATGTGATTTGAAAAATACAAAAATCATTGCAAAATCATGAAAATCGTGAGGTGCGTGCTCTCATGGATATGATATGTTATGAGGATATGATTTATGATGAGCATTGAATAATAACATGTATTTGTGAGCGTGCTTGCATAACATTGGGTGTGAAAATAAACATGAAACATATAAACATCATGAATTTTGCATGTAACGCATAAACAATTAAAATTTAATCAACTATAGTATAGGCTCTAAGGGTCTAATAACCTATCCTCTATACCTATAGTCACAAGCTCTGATACCAATCTGTCACACCCCGACCCGCAGTGGAATAAAAGTCGGGGCATAATTGGGTTATCACCAAAGCTCATGATATTTACTAAGATGTTTCATATTTATTAAATTCAAATAACAAACTTAAATATCCAAAAACAAAATTCATACAATTACAAAGGAAAATGAAACTATAAATTTATTCTAAAGCATAAGCTTGTTTATTCTTCTAGGCCATCCTAAGTGTTTTCTGTCTCGGCTGGATCACCTGTATCATGTGTAAAAACGGGGGAGATTTTGGGTCAATAAAAGTTGGCGAGTGAACCTTGATAAAACATTATAACTAATTTCTTGTTTTATTTATTAAATTAAATTCGTGCATTAATCACTGTGAGCAAACATATATATGTAAACAATCACAAACCACTTTGGATGAGTATATGACATGAATGATGATGTATTTGAGATCAAGGCTCAATCAAACAGAGCCGATCTAATGAGGCTCCTGATGCTCAACCCGTATCCCACGGGGAACTGATGGGCCTAATGAAATGCGTGCACTGAAATGATAAAATTCAATCTACATATAATTCACACAACAATTGATACACATTTGATCACGGATATGATGTATGCACAAGTGTTTAAATAAAATAAAAGAATAGTACGACACATGATACACCCCAAAACATGATTAAAACGGGGAAATGGTAGAGATTCACTCACAGTGGATGCGTTTCTTGATGACGATGAATGCGCACGATTTTATAATTCAACAGACGAGGGAAAACTAACCTAAATAATAACGAAACGATTCGATAAATAAATAAATTTTATTGGAGATTATTATTTTTAATTAGTGCTCTTTAATGAGATTTTTAGATTTATTTTTCTGAGTTTAATGCAAATTTTTATCTTTAAAAACCTTATTTTTAAGTATTTTTAATTAATTTTTCAATTTAATAAATAAATAAAAAGAAACAAAAATAAATACAAATGGGTTGACTTTGTCAGGTTTGACCGGGTCTGACCGGTCAGACAGCATGTATTCCAGGCGGAGAGTGAGGTTCGAACTCGGGACCTCTCGTATACGTGCACGCAGCTCTACCAACTGAGCTATGTGTCTAACCCGAAATATTCTCTATTTTAATTATATATATATACTAACTAACTTTAACCTTATTTAGTTTTTATTTAAAAATGATTTAATATGGCCGAACCGGTTACAGAAACCCGGAATCGAACTCGGAACCTTGGGTTCGAGTGCACACAGCCCAACCAGTTGGTCTGTGTGTCTAATCTGCTTAACTACTGGATTATATTCCTCTTATATATATACTGTGAATTGATCTGAATAGGTTTTAAAAATGTTGGTTTTATTTCAGAAAGTCGGAAACATGCGTGATTCGAACACGGGACATGCGTTTTATATTTGCACACAGTCCACCGCTGGACTGTGTGTCTAACCCGGTTAAATACCCGATTTTAATTACATTAATATACAACTTAGGCTTCGTCTTCTTCACTAAGAGAAACACAGAACAGTGAAACCGACTGTTTTGCTTAATCGACCAACAAACTTATATTCGATTGAAATAGAATAGAAAAATAAAGATTAAGTAATATGATATGCCAAAACAGAGAGTTTTCTTCAGATTTCTAGCAAGTTTCGTCGACCCTGATTTGCGATTTCCGGCTGAATGAACTGATTTACCAGTTTTGATTATTGATTTGAGCAATTAAATTATAAATCAAGAGGTAGTAAGGAGGTTTAGACAATTATACCGTCTGAAGAACGACTGCGGTTTTCTGATCAGTGATTCCGGTGATATTCCGGCGAGTGCGAAGATCTCCGGCGACGAGCTTTGGAAGAATTAAAACTTCCGAAAGAGAGTGCGGTTCTGAGCGAAATGTTTACAAGGAGTTGGAGTGGGTATTTATAAGGGGGATAGGCCGATTGGGTTCGAATTAGGGGTCAAGATTCGCGGTCAATGATTTCAAACGGTTTTGACTGAAATTGAATGCTACGCAACGGTTATTACTGATGTCGAAATCAGTTTATGCGTTTCAGTCAAAGGAAAATAACCACATTTTCGGAGTTTCGGTTTTTCCGGGGATTGCGAGTTCTGGGCGCGCTGATTTACAGGTTTTGACTTTCAGTTTTTACTATAAGTGTTATTTGTTTCAGTATATATCACAAAGGATGTGTGGCGGAGTGGTGTAATGTGTGTGTGTTTTCGTGGGAGAACCGGGTTCGAGACCCGGCGACTCTATTTAATATTTTTGAGTTTATTACTTATTATTATTATTTATTAATTATGGTTTTTAACTTCTATAATATTTATTAATTACGAGATGTTTAAAACTTGTCGGCACAATCAATACACGACGAACTTTTAACCGAATGCTTGATTATTAAACCAAGCGGGTTTTGAACCCGTTTTTCATAAATGTTACATTCCACATCTTTCACCCTAGCCTATCATTACAACCCGTAAAGACCTCTTGATTTACACTTTTTCACATGTTACTTGGTGGAGATTAGATCTTTTGACAAGCTTATGATATTACACGATTCATCGTCTAGGCATAGAGTGTTTACATATACGCATTTAATGTATGTTTCAAAAATATAGCCGAGTGTGTGTGAACAATGCGAGATGTATGAGGATTTGCATGCTAAGTCAATCGAATGTGGAAATATGGCTTTTTGGTTATCTTCACATATATTTGCATGCGCTTGTTTGGTTTAGATTCTTTGACGATGTCTTTCGAACAAACCGGTTAACTATTATATATGTGTATTTGTCATGTAGATTCTAAACTACTTAATCTCGTTAGAAATTCTCTTTTCTTCTATTCTTATTTTACTTTGCTTGAGGACAAGCAAAGTTCAAGTGTGGTGAGGTTTAATATATGTAAAAATACACATACTTTTGTCCCCCGTTTTATCCCCGTTTACGCTTTTTTTGGCTATAAAACCGAATATTTGGCACTTAATCATTTATGTTTTAGTTTATAGGCCTTAAACAACGTACCGGAGAGAAAATGAAGAAAAAATGGATTTTCCGGCCGAATCGGCAAAGATACGAGGATTCTGTTAAGTTCAGCACCATTGGCATGACTGTGCCACCATTGGCACGGCAGTGCCACCATTTTCACGGCAGTGCCACCATTGGCATGGGCGTGCCAACTTTGGCATGACAGTGCCGATCTTGATTCTGCGACGCACTCTCGGACATGCACGACAGTGCCACCTTTGGCACGGTAGTGCCGACCTTCGGCACAGCTGTGCCACCTTCAGCACGGCAGTGCCGACCTTGATTCTGCGGCGCACTCTCGTACATGCACGCCCGTGCCACCTTTGGCACGACATTGCCAATTTTGAAATATCTGCCCAGATCTGCTAACGTCACAAGATCTCATGAACAGTGCACGGTCGTGCCGATTGAAAAAGTTATAAAAAACAACAGATGGCATTCTGGTCGAGACTGGACTTTTTGGGAGCGTTTTCTATGTAGGACCCATCCTCGATACTTAGGAACCTAAATTTGATATCTAACGTCCATAATTGCGGAAATATTACCTCGTGTTACCAATAGACAAGAATTAATCAGTTAAACGTCAAATTTATAGATCAAACGTTCTGGTTACAAACTGACAGAGCTTCGCCTCTGAAATGCCAAAGTTACAAATGAGAATCTAGCGCTAGGTATTTATAGGCTTACATGTTCGGCCCAGGTGATGCAAGTTTGCCCGAACTTTCCTATGCAAGTTAGGCTGAACATGCCTACATGTTACCTTTCATGGGCGAACATGGCTACATACTTCATAAATACTTGCTATACCTAGACTATTCAGCTCTATACAATACAGACTCGATATAAGACTAAGACATAGACATTATGCACCAACAGACTCCCCCTTGGATATAGTCTTCGTCTTGTATCAGTCTTCAAAACCTCTGTCTTCTTATAAACATTAATGTACCCGACCAAAGAAGTTCTAGAAAGGCTTCTTTCATCTCTCTTGTTTTGGATCCGGCGTCTGATCAGTTGGCGGTGGTCTTTTAAAGTTTGGCATTCTTAGCGAACTTTGCCTTACCGCTTTTTCCATTCTTTCTTTGATCGCCTTATTTCTGGTTTCTTCTTTTTGAAACACCACTCTTTCCAGATCCCTCCACTTCGTCTGTCACATCTTTCCAGAATTGACATCTTGTGCATAGAAAACATTAACAACTTTCTGATACTGCATCGCCTGTACCTTTTCTCTTTCTTCAAAAACAATCATGCTGTAGAAAAGGCATTTTATATCTTCTCTTGAGCAGTTAACTAACCACATAGTATCTAGAATCCTTATCGTCCTCCACAAACCTCTCATACCCTGATGACCCATCACTTCAACTCATTCCTTAGCAATATCCAGATGATCTTCAAATTTTAACACAATCACTACTTCGCAAGTAGCTGGATCTATCTGCCACCACTTGAACAAAGGATAGAAGTTCTGTTCGATCGGCATAAGTGGCATATTCCTCATCGCTCTAGGATGTTTCATAATTAACGTTATGTCCTTTTCCCCTATAACCTTATTGATCTTTACTCTTCGTCTTGGAATAAGCTGCTTCCAGTGATTCCAACCTTTACCAGCTTCGTACTTAATCATCTTCCACAACAACTAATCAACTGTCTTCATATGATAAGTAACATTCACTGTTTGTACTAACTCTTCCGTATCCCAATAAGGCAATGTCTTTAAATCAGCAAGATATTTGAAGTATTGCACTCCAAACTCTCTTTTGATTGCATATACGTTGAGCTTTTTAAACCAACCCCAACTCAGTATGTCTCCCAAAGAAACATCTTTATTTTTGGTGAAGAATGCTAGTGGACGTCGAAACTTACGTTCACGAGGCATCTCCTTGAACCAGGATTTTTCCGCTTCAGCTATCTCTTCTTTGCTCATTGGTTTAGGTATCTTTCCTTCTCGTAACTCTTCAGCAATCTTATCTTTAATCATATCTTCATGAAGCTGTTTGTACATCTCTTCAAATGTAGAAAAACTTTTTAAATTTTGACCGACGTACTTAGCTTTCTGATCTGATTCATCATTTGAGGACCAATCTTCAACTATCACTTGATTATACTCATCAGCTTCAAATCTTCTCTCATACTGATACTCTTTCGGTTCCAATGTGTTAACATTCATAATTTCCTCAAAATCAAACTCTAAGTTCTCAGCTTCAACTTCAACTAGTTTCGCCAGATCTTCTTTTGACTAATTATGTACAAACTCACCTTCTTCCACATTATCTTCCAACATTAGTATCAAAGGCTTCGTAGGTACTACAGTCACAGGCTTCGCAGAACGATCAATATCTACATCAGTTGGACCTTTCTGCCCTGACTCCCCTTGGCTTTTATCTTCCATCCTATTCGATTCATCGTTCATAAGATCAGAAAAATCAAACTCATCAGATACTTTAGCTTCATTGTTCTTTAAACCTGTACCTCCCTAATCAAAATCATCGTCATCATCCCCAACGTTCCAATCCTCATAACCTTCTTCCTCTTCGTCTTCATTCTTATCTTCCTTTTCGGCTTCATCATTGTCTTTTTCTTCAGTAACAATGATAGGATCAGAAGGCTTAACAGATTCGTCAACCTTTTGGATATCAGAGTCAGAAGCTTTTGAAACATCTTCAGTTGGTTTCTCCGGGACATCAGAAGATTTCTCAGCAGAAGATTTAGGGGCTTCACCCTCAACATGCTTTCCTTTATCACCTTCAGCCAATTCTTTCTCAGCACATTCTTTTGCTTCCTGACGATCCAGACGATCGTATTCTGCGATGAAATCAATGTTCAGATTGTTTGCTAACACTTTCTGCAATCTGTTGAATCTTTGATCGTTCAATGCTTGAATTTTCTTTAATTCTGCAATCTCTATCTGTAGTTTTTCATTGGCGTCCTGCAGACTTTCTATCAACGCCTTGAAATATTCAAGTTCATTCTCCAGCACCTTTATTTTATCATCAAGCAGTTCCTTTTCAACCTCACCTTGATTCACCTTCTTAACAAGCTCAGCCTTTTCAACCTCATTCTGTGCAACTTTCTCTTCCAATACCTTCACACATTTTTCTAACATCTTAGCATTAGTTTCTGGGAAAAACTCATCTAAGTCATCGAGACTGATTGGACCGTGTGGCATATCACCAAACATACTTCCCCTTGGTGTCTTTGGTGTTGAACCTTTCGGTGTTGCAGTTTTTGTTGTTGACTTCTTAGGCATAGAACTTTCAGGAACAGAAGTCTTCGGAGTAGTAGGAGATTCAGCAATAGGAACTTCAACAAATCCAGACACATGAGGTTCTTGTGTAACTCTTGGCCTTTCAGCTTCGACATGAACAATAATAGGAGGTTCTTGTGGAGGAGGTTCTTGTGTGGCTCCTTTCTCCTGAGCACCAGAAGGTTCTTGTGTAGCTTCTGTGCCTTTCACCTTAATCGTGTACCTCTTGCTCACAACTTTCTGAGCTTTCTTTGCTTTTCTTTTCCCTTTGGTATGAGTTGATCCTGTAGTCTTCTCTGATATTTCAATTGCTGGAGACTTTGTACACTTTGACTTTTTCTTGGTCTCTCCTCGTCAGATTCTTTTTCAGCGTTAGGATCAAAATCTACATCCAATTTCCTTTCCTTTTCTGCTCTAATTTCTGCCTCTTTCGCAGGAGTTTCTTTATCAGAATCTTCATTTTCTGGAGTAGTAGATATCACCTCTTCTTGAGTTGACTTTACAGTTTCTTGACTTTCAATTATAACTGCAGCGCTCGATCCAGCAACTGCTTCAACATTTTCAGATTCTTCTTCATCGTCAAGGAAAGTTTCAACTTTCTTTGCACCATGTTTCTTTTTAGGCTTATCAGCTTCTGCCTTTAAGAACCATTCGCTCCTTGCCTTTGGTTTGAATTCCTTAAACCATTCTTGCTCAGCTTTAAGCTCTTTCTCGTCATCACTACCATCCTTTCTCCATTTGTTATCAGGTGGCGAGACATAATTTGAATCTTTTATAGCTCCAAACACTGGTTTCGCAACAGGAGCTGAAGCTTGTTTCTGGAATTTAATAAGCTTCTTCACTTTAGTCTAGTCAAGATGAACTAGATAAAGAACGTCATTCGGATCTCGAGCAATGTTGGCACACTTCCCGTCAATCAACATCTGAATAAACCTTGGATATAAACACAATCTCAAATCCTCCATGTTCTTCGACATATGAGTAAAAACCAACTTCGAAACGTTGAACGGCTTTTTCAAAATAAGCGTCGTTACCATGCTATCCAAATAATCATGTACATCATCCAAACTGGCTTTGCGATGGCTAAATGTACGAATTAACGCATGAATCAGAAGCTTGTATGGGTTAGGCACTTTCTCTTTCTTCAGCGTCGGCTTGTTTACACTTCCTTTATAGCCCATGCGGAAAAAGCATCCGCGAACCATTTTCTCATCTAAATGTATCGGATCATCCTTACTATCTTTGAGCTCCAGAATCCTTCGGATATCATCTTCAGTTACTGTGATCGGCATGAGTTCATCACCAACTTTCACTGTAGAAGGGATCGTCTTCTCGTCATCGCTAAGACTTGCGTTCATCCAGAAGTGAACAATATGAGATCGATAAGATACTGTGCGCTCCGTAATCGCTTGACGAATATGACTATCTTCCAGAAATTTCAAAATACTTGCGTACTCCTTCAATGACAGACAGATCGTTTTATCGATCGTAATGCACGTATTGTGAGTCTTTGAAAACTCAACAGAGATTGCCCATGCTGGAACCTGTGCCTGAAAAACGACGCAAAACAATTAGCACATTTTTCGAGAAAAGTTCTTAAATTTCACTTTTATTCAAGTTCGGGAGAACTTGAATTAGTATTAATCAAACTGTTTTTTACAAGTTCGCCCGAACATGTGTTTTACATGTTCTATCTATAAGTTCGGGCAAACTTATACACATAATAACAAATCAGAATATTAAACATGTTCGGCCGAAGATGCACCTTGTTTTTCACAAGATTTTAATACAAGTTCGGTCGAACTTGACAACAAGTTCGGCCGAACTTGACGTCTTCCCCAAAAGTTCAATCTTGTTCAAACATTTAAACAGCCGATTTCCTTCAATTAAAATATGTTATACGGTCAATTTCTTGTGTAGTTTAAAGATCTGTGTTCAATTTTGATCATCACCTAAATTTATCAGATTTTAAACTTTTAGGTTTGTTTGGTTCGTTTAAGGGTCAAAACATGGTTTGATGTTCAATTCTCACCTCAGCCATGGTTATTGGTGTGAAAATCACCAAAACGGACTCTCTTTCGGCATCGTAATGACTTAAAAATGACAATTTCTCTCAAATGCTCGAAATCGCCTAAGTTCTCTCAAGAGTTTACAATAACCAGTAAATGAGTTCGTCCGAACTTGAATGGTATTTATACCATGTCAAGTTCGGGGGAACTTATTAAGTCCAATATAAAGCCCATAATAAGTTCGAACGAACTTATTAATTAATCACAAACACATCCAACAGCAAGTTCGGTCGAACTTGCTGTTTGTTAACCATTGAGTTGTTTAGCAAGTTCGGCTGAACTTGCCAAACCACAAACTTCAAATTTTTTCAAATTTTCATTTTTAACCCTGAATTTTTTAACTTTTTACCAGTTATGAAAATCCACTCAGTTGACCAAGTCCAAGCTAATGACCTTGGTTAACCGATTTGTCTGTCGAGTCCAAGTTAATGACCCCTGTTTGACCCGTTACGAACAAACTGTTGATATTTTCAAAATCAAAGTTTCAAATTAATGAACTTTTCATCATTTTGACTTTTCAGATTAAAAGATTAGCTCCAAGCCCGTTGTCAAAGAGATTCCCACCAGTTCTAGTACCTTACCAGACTTCGAAGATCCGTTCTCCAATATTGGTTTGCTGAAAACAATGTAGAAATAAAATCTTTTTGATTTTTTGTAAGTTTATGCTAAAACTCACCGAAAATCTTTTTTGATTTTTTAATCTGTAAAACTGAGATACAATGTAATAAGCAATGTAAACTATGTACACACTTATTTACAGACATATTTTTGTGAATTCGTGTCTAAGGATCATATCAGTTGATTCAGATATATCACCAGTACCGTTGACCTTTAATAGACTTTAAGCTTTAAACTCGTTTACCTAGATTGTCAATATGCTTGTCCACTTACGCTTTATCACATTTCTCAATTGTTTCAAGATATGTTAAGGTAAGATTTATGAAACTTGACTTATCTGTGGTTCCCACTTCTAGAATATACTCCCGTATCCAGATTCCCTAGATTTCATCTTACAGGTGAATATAGCGTAATTGATATCTGTATCTGGGTTGTGCGAGACCTTGAGAGCTCAGGTTAGTACTACCGTACAAACAAAGAGATGAAGGCTCGACTTTAAGGTGTGTTCCACTTAAGGAATCTTTTCAGCATTGCATATGATTATATCTTTCGATACTTTTCAATATTGCATGCAATTTGGGGGTTTAAAGCAAAAGTATTATAAAAGTTCTAGGCCATTGCTTCTGTAAAATCAGAAGAACTTGTATAATACCCAGATATCAACTATCTATAAAGACCTCGTGTCTCAGAATCAGGCAATCTTTCAAACGAAATTTCAGAGTACTAAGTCCATATATCCAAGATGTATTAATCCACAAGATTAAGCGGTTGTAAAATTTAGTTTATATCTTGAAAACAGTTTACAGAACGTGTTAAGCCTATCGACACATCCACAGTAAGACTCGTTTGTCACTTTTAAAACTTTACATTTCTTTAGCATACTGTGATAGACCACTGATGTACTATCATTTCCTTTTATGACACTGAACTCTTTTTTTCTTTTTCAATGTTTTTGTACATTTTGAACTTTTTATATGTTTTTGGATTTTTTAAATTTTCGAATGTTTTTGTATTTTCTCTAACATTTCTCCCCCTAAAATCAAAAACATCTTTTTGGGTTTTAGTTTTTAACAAAATTCTAAAGTAGAAAAATATTTACAAACCAATGTGGATCACGCTTACTCATCGTCCGATCCGTATTCAACCTCAGCATCCGCACCTGTCAGCAAATTTTTCATACCATTAATTCTCAGCAAGTATTTAAACCGTGACAATGAAAATGGTTTGGTATAAAAATCAGCCTTTTGTTCGTGGGTGTGGATTTTTCTATTCGTACCAACTTCTTCCCGTAGCAGTCACGGATGAAGTGGTAACGAATTTCAATGTGTTTTGTGAGTGAGTGATGAACCGGATTTTTAGTTATATCGATAGCTGCCTTGTTATCAACATACAGCGGAGTGTCTAGAAATTGCAGACCATAGTCTCTCATCTGCTGTTGAATCCGTAGAATCTGTGAACAACAGCTGGAGGTCGAGATATACTCAGCTTCACCGGTAGAGAGAGCGACCATAGTCTGTTTCTTACACTACCAGGTTACCATTCTTGTTCCAAAGATCTGGCATCCCGCTGTAGTTGATTTTGAGTTCAACTTATCTACACCGAAATCAGAATCAGCATAGCCTATGAGGTCGAAATTTCGTTCTTCGGGTACCAAAAGCCGGTGCTTGGGCATCCTTTCAGATATCTGAAGATACGCTTCACGATCTGCATGTGTAAGATCCTCGGGCTTGACTGATATCTGGCGCATAGACATGTTGGATACATAATATCTGGGCGTGATGCCGTCAGATACATCAGCGATCCAATGATCGATCTGTATAACGTCTCATCAACTTTGGCTCCAGTCTCGTCAATGCAAATGTCGTGATTTAGAGCAAGAGGTATAGATAAAGGCTTCAAGTTTTCCATTCCAAACTTCTTCAAGATGTCGTGTAGTCTGATGAATGAAAATACCATCCGGAAGCTGATCTACTTGTAAACAAAGAAAGAACTTCATTTCGCCCATCGAGGACATTTCGAATTTCTTTTTCATGATTCCCTCAAACTCCTTGCAGAGACTATCGTTTGTAGATCCAAAGATGATGTCGTCAACGTAGATTTGAAATATAATTAGATGGCCATCAACTTCTATGGTGAAAAGAGTACTATCCACAGTTCCTCTGATAAAGCCGTTTCCAATAAGATGTTGCGATAACGTCTCGTACCAAGCTCTCGGGGCTTGGTGTAGTCCATAAAGAGCTTTATCCAGTATGTACGCTTTCTTCTTGTTAAGTGGATTGACAAACACCAGTGGTTGTGCAACGTACACCTTTTCGCATAATTTGCCTTACAGAAAAGCCGATTTGACATCCAATTGATAGACCTTAAATCCTTTCCATGATGCGAAAGCTAGAAAAATTCTAATAGATTCCAATCGAGCTACTGGTGCATAGACTTCCATGTAGTTTATCACTTCCTGCCGGTGAAATCCCTTGACAACAAGCCTAGCTTTGTTACGAACAATAACCCCTCTATCATCACGTTTACACTTAAAGACCCATTTTGTATCAATCACTTTCTGATTCTCTGGTAGGTCTTCAAGCTTCCACACACCCAACTTCTCAAACTACGATAATTCTTCTTGCATTTCTTGTACCTAGTTTTCATCGGCTAAAGCTTCACTAACTGTCTTAGGCTCAATCTGAGAGATGAAACATGAACAGAAACAATAGTTCTGGGTTGTAGCAACGTGTGTATGAAACAACTGAGTGCTTTATTAATTTGCCCTCGAGTTCTAACACCAGTATGAAGTTCTCTGATAATATTTGTTGACGGATGATAGGAATATGATCGTGGCAATTCTTCACTTGGAACATCTACTGAGTTTTGTTGATTTGTGATATTGAGATCAACAACCAATTCAAAGTTTGGAGAGCTTGATGAAGCTTCATTTCTGTTGTTCGGGACTGCAGATTGATTAAGAAAACTTGTTATCTGCTCCACTTCTTCATCTGAAGAAGATGATTCCCCATCAGCATCAAATGTTGGTGCTTCATCTAAATCAGAATTTTGATTCTGAGGCATACTGGGCTCCGTTGTTATATTCACTTGTTCAGTAGAGGCATTCATTGGAGGAGTAGCAGGTGTTGATAATGTTTCAGAAATATTTTAAGCCGGAACACCATTATTGCTTGAACTTGCGCTAGTAGAAAATGGATCCAACGTGGGTTGATTATCCACAATTGGTCAAACAATTTGTTCTTGATTTGCTGACTGGTGAACATAATATAACGCTGCAACTTCTTCGTCAGTTGGTTCTTCGGGCAAGTCAAATGACTTCCAAAGGTCTTGATAGTTAAACAGCCACGCGTCACCTTTCCTTTGAATAGGATCCATGTAATTGAAACAATCCACGTGTTGTGCTTCAATAACCTTTCTCAATGAAGGAACATATACTCTTCTCAACGGACTCGCATATCCGGCTAAGAAACCTTCAAGAGATTTAGCTCAGAATTTTACATCCTGGTCTATTACGGTACATGGTGCACCGAATGGTTCTAAAAACTTCAAATTTGGCTTCCGTCGGTTTATCATCTCAAAACATGTTTTCTTTGTTGGTTTGACAGTGAGAACCCTGTTTAGAGTGTAGCAAGCCCCAGCAACCGCTTCACTCCAAAAGCTGAAAAGAAGTTTAGAATCTGCAAGCATGGTACTTGTAGTTTCAACCAAAGTTTTGTTTTTCCGTTCTGCTACTCCGTTTTGCTGTGGAGTATAAGAAGCACCAAAATCATGCAGAATCCCTTTTGCGTTGCAGAATTCCTTCATTTTGTTATTCTTAAACTCTGTGCCGTTGTCACTTCTAATGCGTCTGACCAGCAGATGATAAAGGTTCTCGAGTTTCTTGAATAGAATAACCAAGTTCTCGAATGTTTCGTCTTTTAATTCTTGAAAGAATACCCATGAATATCTCGAATAGTCATCTGTCACGACCAAGCAATAAGTCTCTTGATATGCTTCGAACATTTATAGGACCAAATAAGTCCATGTAGAGACGTTCTAATGGCAACTTGATTGAGTTTAGAATTTTCTTCGGATGAGATTTCTTGATATGCTTTCCCTTCTTGCATTCCAAGCAATGATCTGACATCTGAAAACTTTGAAGATTTACGCCTTCTACAAGATCATTATGAACCAAGAAATTCATTTTTCGCAAATGAATATGTCCCATCTTACGATGCCAAAGAATAGAATCCTTTTCAGTAACCTTTGATACAACATTATGCTGATTGTGATGAAGTGGTAGCAACACCCATATCAAGAACATATAAATCATTCTCTCGCGGTGCTCGCATCAGAATCCACTCATCTGATATTTTGAATCCCGGCTTCAAGATAAACACTCCTTGTCGTTGAAATGGACTGTAAATTTCTTGTCACAAATATGTGATACACTCAGAAGATTGTTCTCAAGTTCTGCAATATAGTTCACGCGATCAAATGAAACTACGCCATTGGAGAGTTTTCCCTCGGCGACTATCCTTCCACCTTGATTTCCTGCAAATCCAACATATCCACCATAGATAGCTTTAATGTCGAATAGCAATGCCTTCATTCCCGTCATATGCCTGGACGCTCCACTATCCAAAATCCACTTTGAGAGTACGGATCTTTGGTGCCCCTGCAAAATTCAGAAATTAGGTGAAAAGCTCTACCCAAGCCTTCCTGGTCTTGGGTTTTACTTGATACCATCATCAAAATCATAATCAAATTCATCAACTTCATTAAAATTAAATTCATCATCTTTTTCAACAATGTTAATGTTTGAAAATTTCACTTTTTTCTTCTCTTTTACAGATTTGACATTATCGTTCTTGATTTCTGTTTTAACTTCTTTCACATTCTCACTAGTCTTCACCTGCTCAGACTTAGTGATTTCAGACTTTGATTCTTTTGTGTTGTCAGTCTTTACTAGCTCAGACTTAACAACACCAGATGTTGTTGACCTTGTCTTGGCAATCCAGGTTTGAGATTAGATATTAGCCTTTTTGATGTAAAACTTGTTTTCATTAGACCTAGAAGTTTCACCTTTTTAGAAAATGGAATTTTCAAAAGTCTTTTAAGACTTTGGTCTAACTTCTTGTTTTGATTCATTCTGTTTCAAAATCTTTACAGGTTTTTCAAACACTGGTTGCTTTGGTTTAACAACATTTGAATCTTCTTTTCTTTGAAGATAAGCCGGTTTTGATTTCAGACATTATCGTGCCATATGACCAATTTCATTGCACTTAAAACATGTCCGATTATCAAGTGGATGTCCTTTAATAAATGGTTTTACCCTACTTGAAGTTTTGACACCACTTGTAACCTTCGCTTTATCTCGAATTTCTTTCTCCTGTTTGAACTCATCGTTTGAATGTTTACCAATCAAATTCTCCTCATGAACTGTACTCGTCTCATGTACAAAATTCATTTTTTTGTTTTTATATTCATGAAATGGTAACGGTTTCTTTACAGATTCATCAGTTTCTTCTTCTAAACCCAACCCTGCTCTCCTGTTTTCCAGATGATCACCACCATTCCTTCGGTAGTTATTTCTTTTAGGTTTGGAATAGAATTTTCATTTGTTAATTTCCAATTCCTCTGATGTGACTTACACGAGTTTAAAGAAATTTTCAAGCAATTCTTCCTTCACATTCTGAATTGGGAAGCTATCATCAAAGTATAGTCTATCCGAATCCTTAATTTTGTACATTACAATATTAGAATCGTCACTTAGACCATCCTCTGACGACTTATCGTCATTTTCAGACTGTGAATCGGAATTCTTTGAACTCGAGGTGGCACTTTTGAAGCTGCCGTTATCATAATCACTTAGAATATTTTCAACCACTTTGTTAACCACAACATTGTTATCATCATCTGATTTAGCATAGATTATCAATATTCTCTGGCAACTCATCTTTTTTCTCAGAAAGTAACTCAACATTGAGTGCCTTATCCATCCCTTCTGCGGTTTTGCGACAGTACTTCTCGCAAAGGGGTGGAGGAACATTGCTATATTTTTTGCCTGTTTTCTTTTTAGGTTTTTCTTCCGATGAGATTGTCGGAAGAATGTGATTGATAACATACGCGTTGGTGGTATAACTTCTTAACAATTGTCGAACTCTTTCAGTTTCGATTGTCATGTCTTGAAGTTGTTGTTTGATTTTAGCAATGGTGTTAATATAGGTGTTAATTGCTCTTTGTTTATCCATTACTGTACCACTCAACATTCTTATATTATTATGTTGTTCGATGTTATTTCTGTCGAGTCTGCCATAACCATTTTTCATTTTGTCATACGTTTCTTTCATTGTACGATAATCATATTTTAACAAATCGTTATGCACATTGTATTCAGCGATGATGTTTGATTTTTCGGCATATTCGACACAAGGTTCAGTACATTTTGTACAAGGTTTCTCAACCTCTACAACTTGTACTTTGACAACTTCTTTCTCGACAACTTTTACCTCTGGACCTACCTTGGTTAGATTCGCCATCAAAGCTTTATCTGCCATGTCCTTGAGGTCTTCGAATTTTACTTCTTGAGTGACTTCAATGATCACTTCATCAAACTTTTTCTCCTCATCCACTTGTTTTTTCGAGCTTCCATCAAAATAACCTGCAAAACTATCACAAGAATTAGAAGATAAAAGTCCTTGTCTCTGCATGTGGATATATTCTTCTTCTTCTTGCTGTTGATGCAAGTATTGTTCGATAAGAGCTTGTTCAATAGCTGCTGCTTCAGCTGCTCCGCGGATTCCTCTGCATAAGTTTCTTCAACTATCTCCGCCATCAAAGCAACTCCGGTCTTTTTGCTGGTATATGAAATCCAATCAAAACCGTCATCTTCTATGGATGCAACCATGGCTTTCTCCGTGGTACTACTATTTGGCTTTTCTTGGATCTAAACTTGATGTTTCTTCGGGAACGGTTTATATTGAAATGCCCTCTTGTAATATTCATTCCCTCCTCCGAAAGGACTTTGATTTCCGGTTGCCTCATTGTTCTTACACTCCTTTTTAAAATGTCCCTTCCGTCGGCATTTAAAGCATGTGACTTTGGTTTTGTCAAAACCCAATTTGTTGCTGGAGTTTCCTATGTCACAGCCTGTGAGTGCAACGAACTTTGTCACTCTCCTGATGATTGAAGCTAAGGACCATTTGATGTCCATTAGTTCGAGTTCTTCCTCATCTACCTGGTCATAATCTTCTGCGGTCATCTCGGGGTTTCCAATTTTACCGGCAACAAGACATTCATAAGATTCTAAAACAGTAGCGAGTAGTGACATATGTTGTTTTGCAACTTGTTCTAAAACAACATTGTTCGAATTCACTGCGATGTTGCATTTATACACATTCGGATCATAACTTTGTTGTTGATTCTGGTTTGCTTGGCTTTGATACGTTGAATTTGAACCAGTGCTTGAGTAAGAACTTTGTGGACGTGGTCATACTAAGGCTGTGAATGGTTCTGGTTCTGTGGAGAAGCATTCATGTTTGCACTAAAAGCAGTTCCAATTTTTGGACTCGAAATGTTACCTTGCATTCTGGTTTTGTAGTACAAACCGTGTCTTGAACAACATTAGCGTTCTTTGACTTCGCTATCTTCAGAAGCTCCATTTCGTGGCCTTCGAGTTCATCGATAAAGGTTGACAACTTGAAGAATTCCCACTATCACTATTCTTCAGAACCATCAAATAAGTTGACCATTCACCCTCTGGTAGTGCGTCATCAAGTTTGTCGATGTATTCTTGTTCCGTCTTCTCAAGACCGTGTCTTCGCATTTGCACTTTGACATGACAGAAACGCTCAATCCTTTGTTTAATGGTCTCATTCTTTAGCATGCTGAAGATATCGAACTCTTTCAGAATGAGAGCTTTCTTACTTTTTATCATTTTAGCACTACCTTGGTATTTCTTCTGTAATGACAACCAAAGCTCTCTTGCAGTAGTATACTCTGGTAATAGAATCAGAATATCTTCTTTGACTGACTGTTGAATGAGACTGATCAGCTTTTTCTTGGCGATATATTCATCTTTCTGAACTGTCGAGTAGTTGTACTCTCAAGAACTTGATGATGCTCGTCTACCGGAACAATGTAGCCTCTTTCATTGATACCCAGCCAGTGAAGTGCATGGCTTGAACCCAGTAGGTAAATTTCTCTTTCCATGCTTCGTATTCATCCATGCTCATCAGCTTGGGCGGTTTGACGGTCGTTCCCATTTCGTTATCAAGATTGACTTGATTAATCACGTTGGCGTTTGACGAACTAGCTCCGGACATATAAGCTCTTAATTGATCTTCCATTGTGAATCACGAAATGTGTACGCTGGAAAACTTTAAAAAACTTTAAAAATGCTTAGTCCTACTACAAGTTCGGTCGAACTTGTAGCAACAAATGAAGAATTCTCAGCTTTTCAAACAAGTTCGGTCGAACTTGCTAGATTTGTTTTGAAAATTATTGTTTATCTTCGGTCGAACTTACACAATCTTTGAGCAAACAAACAGAACTTCAAGCGAACTTATCAACAGAATTTTATGAAATGCTAGGTATGTTCTGGCGAACTTACTTAAAATCTCTTCAATATTACACAAGTTCGGTCGAACTTGATGTAAAATCATTGAAACTTTAGTAACTTCAAGCGAACTTGACTTAAACTTCCTCAAAAACCACCTAAGTTCGGGCGAACTTACTAAAAATCACTTGAAAAGTGATGTTTTAGGGCAAGTTCGGCCAAACATGGCCAATAAGTTCGATCCTTAGGGTTTTCAAAAACATGGTTTTTTCAAAATTTCGACATGAATTCGGTTGAATTTGGTCTCCAATCTTTCAAGGGTTTATCTTTGTTGTATTTTACGTGATATATTCAAAATTCTAAAGATTTTGACCATGAATTCTTCATTTTATGTTCAAAAGTTAAGAAAAAGTAAAGAATGGAGTAGAAATAGAAGAGTTCTTGTCTTGATACTATCAAATCAGGCTGTTCTAGCTCTGATACCTCTTGTAGGACCGATCCTTGATTCTTAGGAACCTAAATTTGATATCTAACATCCAAAATAGCGGAAATATTATGTCGTGATACCAATAGACAAGAATTAATCAGTTAAACGTTAGTTTTATAAATCAAACGTATTGGTTACAAACTGACAGAGCTTCACCCCTGAAATGCCAAAGTTACAAATGAGAATCTAGAGCTAGGTATTTATAGGCTTACAAGTTCGGCCCTGGTGATGCAAGTTCGACCGAACTTGCCTATGCAAGTTCGGCCGAACATGCTTACATGTTACCTTTCATGGGCGAACTTGGCTACATACTTCATAAATACTTGTTATACCTAGCCTATTCATCTCTATATAATACATAATCAATATAAGACTAAGACATAGACATTATGCACCAACATTCTGGCGATTTTTGGGCTCCGGTAACAACATGTTTTGCTCCGATTCAAGCCCCCATTGTGCCTAGAAGCTCCATTATCATCCGGTTCTTAAATCTTTAGCTTGTCTATGGTTTGATTAGTGAATCTTTCCATAATTTTGATTATGTTTCAAGCTTTTAGATTGTTGTTTATGTAATATTGTAGCCTCATGGCAAAAACACTTTGAATTCCTTGCTTGTTAAACAACCATTAGATGTTAATCATGTTTGTAATGACACTTAACAACTTTTTATGTTAATCCTTGATGATTGTTTTGTAACCTTGTTATTGATATTGGATTCTTGATTATAGTTAATTGTCTTGGATGATTAGTTCATGGTTAGTTAGGATATTTAAAGGAAGAAGCCTAATTAATCTTGCATTAGTGAACCTTTAGCTTAGTTAAAAATGTTCATCCCATGAGACTAGAAATGGGTACTGGGTTAATAAGGCATAATTAATATTAATCAAGAGTACTTTCTATCGCGTAAGGACCTTAGCGGGTTAGATGGTGTCGTTATGAATTCTTAACATAAATCATAAGCTTAGTTAGTAGTTTCGGCCAAAATTGCTTTCTTAGTAAATTTATGTTTAAGATTTGTAAAATAGACTCGGTTGTGACGTAATCTAGGTTATGCTTGTCTCGGTGGTTGCATTGTCTTTATTGGTGTAACTTTCCTTGATTAAGTGACGTTAGAATACTCTTACCGGATGACTAACTTATTTTTAAGGGATTTTCATAAACATTAATCAATAGGGCGTTAAAGAACAACTTTAGGTGGTCAAAGTGTGTTTATCGTTTTAACTTTCCGAAGAGTTGTCATGTTAGGATTCCCGAAAGAGATACTAATTGTCTTAGAAAAATGGAAAATTGACCATGTGACTTAGTGGCATAACCGACTTAGGTAACATATATACTTATTTTTCATATTTGGAGTCTTTATGTTTACCAAAAGAAAAAGAAACCAAAATAATTATGTTTTAGTCATTTTCAGTTTAAACACTTTATCAACCTATCTTTTTATACCGATAGAATATTGACAAAGGTTTAGTATTATCGTCTTCGCCCGCATCCATGGATCGATACTTGGTTCTTACCGATACTTTACTACATATATGACGGGGTACACTTGTCTTTTTGTGTGTGTTTTAATATTGAAGTATAAATCATTTTTATAAATTTAAAACCGAACCGTGTGTAAAATTCATTGTAAAAAAATATGTATATATACGTACACGTCAACTTAGTACTCCGAAATTTCGTTTGAGAGATTGCCTGATTCTGAAATACGAGGTCTTTATAGATGATTAATATCTGGGGTATTATACAAGTTCTTCTAATTTTGCGGAAGCAATAGCCTAGAACTTCTATAATGCTTTTGCTAAAAACCCCAAAATAGGATGCAAAATCTGAAAAGAATCAAAAGATCTAATCATTTGCAATGTTTAAAAAGATTCCTTAAGTGGAACACACCTTAAAGACGAGCCTTCATCTCTTTGTCTGTACGGTAGTACTAACCTGAGCTCTCAAGGTGTCGCACAACCCAAATACAGATATCAGTTACGCTATGCTCACCTGTAAGATGAAATCTAGGGAATTTTGGTACGGTAGTATATTCTAAGATGGGAACCATAGTTAAGTCAAGTTTCATAATTCATACCTAACACATCTTGGAACAATTGAGATGTGTGTCGAAGTTTAAGTGGACAAACATATCGACAATTCAGGTAAACAAGTTTAGAACTTAAAGTCTCAAAAATGTCAACGTACTGGTGATATGTCTTAGACAACTGATATGATCCTTAGACACGAATTCACAAAAATATGTCTGTGAATATGTTTGTACATAGTTTACATTCTTTAATTGTTTTGTAGATTAAAACCAAAAAGATTTTCAGTGTGTTTTAGCATAAATTTTCTAAAAATCCAAAAAGTTTTTTTTTATTCATTCGTTTCAACAAGCCAATGATGGAGAACGGTTCTTCGAAGTCTATTAAGGTGCTGTGATGGTGAAAATCTTGATGACATCTGTTAAAAAACAAAAATGATTGAAAGTGTTGAAAAGTTCATTAAACTGAAACTTTAAAATTGAAGAAAATCATTGGTTCAATCACAACGGTTTCAAACCGAGGTCATTAATTTGGACTTGGTAAATGAAAATGTTAACCAAGGTCCTTGACTTGGACTTGGTCAACCAAGTGGATTCATAATTGAAAATTTTTATTAAGTGAACAAAGTCTTAAATGTTAAAAGTGTTCAAGGTCATTAAATTGAACTTGAATAACTAAAGTTTGAAAAGTTGAAAGTGTAGATTGAAATTTGAAATGTTGATGTTATAGAATTTCAAAGTTAAAATCTGAAATGTTTATTTGAATATCAGAAAGTATTTAGACAGGAATTAAAGATTGAGGGGGAGTTGATAAAGCGAAGACTGAAGACATAGGAAAGCATAAAGCTAGGGTGAGCATGATGATAAAGTTTTATCAAGACAAAGCTCAAGAAAAAGGAAGATGATATAAAGATCAAGATGTTAAAGTTTCTTCAAGAACTAAAGATCGGAAGACTCACACGATTTTAAAAGTCAATGACTACTGCAACATCCAAGGGGGAGTCTGTTGATACATATGTTGGTTGCCTAAGTCATTGTATATCGAGTCTGAGTGATTAGAGCTTAATCTGTAAGAAACAAGGCGCATTTAAGGTTCTCTTAGGCCAAGTTTGCTGGTCATGGTGCTTGTGAAGTCAAGTTCGGCCGAACTTGACTAGGTCAAGTTCGCCCAAACTCCTTCTCTTACCAGTGAACTTGTGTTGTTATAAATAGGTGCCTTGGTGATTTCATTTGTAACTAGAGAGTGATTTTGGCACAGAGACTGCGAAGCTCTATCGAATCCGGTTCTCGAATGTATTGAACTTTAGATCAATGAAAACAACATTTAAATGAGTAATTCTTGTTATCTAGTTAACTTGTCATTGGTTTCCACCTAATTGGACAATAGATAACAAATTTAGGTTCACGTGCTAATCGTGGACGTTCCTATAGGGTAAACCTGAGTTTGCAAGCATAGTCCTTGCTGATTCAATTAAAGTTCTGTTTTTCCTTTCAACAACCCCATTTTGTTCTGGAGTTCTAGGGATGCTGTATTGTCTAACAATCCATTTTGACTCAAAGAAGGCATCCAACTCCTTGTTTCTAAACTCTGTCCCATTATCACTCTTAAAGATTTTTACAGAAAGATCAAATTGCTTTTCAATTTGTTTAACAAAGTTTTGCAAAATATTTGTTGTTTCATCCTTAGAGTGTAAAAAGAAAGTCCATATGGACCTGGAAAAATCATCAACTACCACCAGACAATATCTTTTGTGTTTTAAGCTCATGATTTTTACAGGTCCAAACAAGTCCATATGAAGCAACTGTAAGCACTGACTTGTTTTGGACTCCTCAATTGACTTGTAAGAGCTTTTATTGTAACACCCCAAATCACGTAAAACAACACGCGGCGGAAACACTTCGGGAGTCACGTTAACAGATTGTTTCAACAACACACGGCATTTGATGTTTCGTTTTATTGATTATCAAACATAGATTATATTGTCATATTGTTTTAGAACTTTCAACCAAACTTAAACAAACAACGAACAAGCATAATTATTGTCTTTCATATTTTATAGGCACTAAAGTCCACATCTGATCCTACATGAGCACGCATCAGTATCATCTAGCATCGTTTCCTGAAACATATGTGAAAAACGAGTCAGCATAAAAGAATGCCGGCGAGTACATAGGTTTTATGTGTAAATTAGATTTATTGCATTGCATTAGTTTACACGACTACTAGCGTTGGCGTTGAGTAGTGAAAACCATGTATTAAAAAGTGTCTGGTCTTGCAATATAATTAACCAACTAAAACACGTTGGTTAAAGTTTATGAAATCTCGTTGCCATGAATCTTTACTAAAACATTTGTTTTCGTAAACCAAGTAGTAAATCGTTCTTGAAGAAAACTCGTATGGTTTATATCATTATGTAAACATCATTGTGTGGCATCATTTGAAAATATTCGTCCAAGTGATCTAGATAATGCCACGGATAGAATATGACAAAAGCACTTATATATAGGAAGTACCAACGGCGTATCCACCATGCTTTTATTATATTAATCCGTCTCGTTATCGAATCACTTACCATAAACCAATCGTCCATTTCATCCATGTTATCAATCGTTCGTGTTATAAATAAATCGTCATTCGTTTTTGTTATAAACCCCGTCATTCGTCCATGTCATAAAACCATTCGTCTATCGTCCGTGTTATAAAACCATTGGTCAATCGTCCTTGTTTTAATTGTGAAAACTTTTGGTCGCTTCGTGAATACATTCAAACTCGAGTGACTCGTCTATACCACCGAAGGGTATCTTTAAATCGACTAACAAACCACCAAAGGGTTTGTTAAAATAACAGATTTTGTCGTTACCCCAAACTATCCACCAAATTCATGTGAATAGCCCGATAACGGGATTTGTCAGATCCTATGGTACCATAACATACTGCTGGTCGGCTTGGCCATTGTTAATGAATGTCGTTTTTGTTATGAATATAACGCACCAACAAGTTCGTTCACATTATCGAAATCGTCTTGTTTATATAAACCATTGTAATTTGTATTTGAAAACTCGAAAACCTTTAGCACATATGAATCACCCCAAAACATTTATAAAACATAAAAGAGGGGACTATGTACTCACTTGTGATTGCTATTGAACCTTTGATCAAAGATCAAACAAGCTCAAATGTCCAAGAAATCAAGCGTGTCCTAAAATCGGATAATTGTGTAAATATCGAAACTCGAAATCGGAGGATTTGGATAGAATGATACCTTATAAATCAAATGACTATTGGAAATCATATTATGTGGTTTAATAAGTTAACATTCTGAGTTGGAAAGATTTTAAGTGCTTTTGACCCGTTGTGACCCGTTAAGGTAGTTTAAGCCACTTTAACGAGTCATTTGTGTAACTACGCATTCGGATGGTTAAATATGTGTTATGATGAGTCTTTAATGCCTAAATATGTTTGAAAATATTATCTAATCAGAATACTTGTCAAATTTTATGTCCCATATACTTAAAGTTGATTTATTTGTGAAAAGGACATTTTAGTCATTATCGAAGAACATAATAGCTAATTATCATAACACTAACCGAATGACATGACCATAAGGTATAACCTCAGAGGGTTACTCCCTTTATAATTATGGTCACAAATATGTATTTGGTCGGGTCCAATGATCCACCAAACGGGTCTGATTCGAAAGTCAAAGCGGTGGTCAAACCGTTCAACTGTCGACTCTAAACAAACACTAAAATAAGAGTGACGATTTAGACATGTTTTGACATGTCTAAATAAGTTTATTAAAGATTTTTGCATCAAAACAAACTGTTTTGACACATGAATTTAGATCCGTCATAAAATGCGCATTTATCGCATTTTTACCAAACTTAGGCTTGTCAAAATGACTAGAAATCATAGGAATCAGTAAGCATGATCAATAGAGATCATAATCACCTTGATTACCATCATATTGCAACTTTTAATTGGACTTTATGTTGATCAATACATGATCAATTCTGGAAGTCAAACAAAAGTCAAACTTTGTGACTTTTAATCCAATTAAACTACAAGAATTGAACAAGGCATGATAGGGAATACTTATAACACTATAGGAATGACCAAGAACACCAGAGAAAGCCCCAAGATGGTTGCAAAATTCGGATTGAAGCAGAATGGGACAAAAGAGATGGTTGCAAAAGTTCAAGATTCAAGAATACCTTGGTATTTATAGGATTCCTGATGTTGTAGGTGCTTAAGAATTGTCCCATGACTCACCCACAAGTTAGATTAGTGTCGCATATGTGTCAAATGGAGAAACAAGGGTGGCAAAATCGTTTGGTGAGTCAACAAGCGGATTAACCAGCTGTTGGCAGCAAAACTGTGACCTAGGTACCCCATGTGGACTGCATGGGTCCCTGGATGCGGTCCTCATTGACCCCTACTGGTCAGCAAGTTTCAAATTTGGCAAAACAGGCCCTGGACTTGTTCTTCACGCGTTTTGGCACTTTTAACACATGTTAACCTCATTTTTACGCTTTATAAGGACAATAAGGTATAGGTAACTTGAATTGTGTCCAAAAAAGTTCCAGAGGTCGGTTCGTTTAGTCGTACGGTTGTGGTTTTCGGTTAATTACGACGAAAAGCGTGACGAACGCGTGCGCGACTGTAAAAGCGTAACGAATGATATTTTTGCATTCCAATCATCAAAATATAAGATTTTAATGATTACAAATATTTTTGGATGTCCGTACATGATCCGGGTGGTGATTTACGCGAAAAGGCATAGTTTCACAGAATTTGCAAAATAGCCCCTAAAGTTGTAATAGTGTGATGTTGCCATACCGAAGCCCTCAAAACTTATTTCTAAGCTATTTAAAGGGAATTTATGGTATGTTAAGCTTGTGACCTTGTTCCGGAGCGTATGTCGCTGCAAGAATCGGCAGACTTTCGCAGTTTGCCATAAATAGTCCCTGTGATCGAATAAACTTGTTTTTCACATACCAAACTCTTCAAAACTTATTTCTAAGTTATGTGAAGGTTATTTAAGCCATGTTTAGCTTACATCACTATTCCGGAACATACGTTGTATTAAATTGGTTTTGTTTGCATATCGGCTTACAGTTTCGCTTATAGAAGCGATTCAAGAGTTCGAAATCGTGCAAGAATTGATTGTGTGCAAATAACATAATATATATACATAATTCACAAATAAATCAAAAATTTCATTCATTTATAATCTTGTTCGTCATTGTTACACACAGATACCACATTTATGTTGTTTACCTTTTAAACAGGAAACACAATGCTCTTCACAAGTAAATTGTTTTTGGGGTAAACCTCTAACCAGACTTTGTTTTGAGAGAGTGGAGATGGTTTTTAGATTTGTGTGCCCTAGCCTTTTATGCCATAGCTCTATCTCTTTTCAGTTTTTAATATTAGTCCCACAGTCCAATGGTTCAAACAAACCAAGTTGTTCAGTTCAAAGCATTAGTCTAGAACCGCACAGTCCAACCAGTCCAGATCTGAACCCGCACACTAGATGAAATTCAGATTAAACCGCACATATCAAAATTCAAGTTAACTAGCACACTTGAAGTCGCACAGTCCAACCAAAAATGTCAAAAAGTTAAACTTGGGCGTCTAAAGGTTTAACTTGAGAGTCCGCACACTAAAAGGGTTCAGAAGCAAATCCGCACAGTCCACAAGTTCCCGATTCACCAAACACTGATTCAGGTGTCGCACACTTGTTTTACGGACCACACACTCTTAATAATTGGGTGGCACACTCTCTACTTGGGCCGCACACTAAATTAAGCCCAAATAACAAGCCGTACACTTGTATATGGAATCGCACACTGTCTCGCACACGTCTAAATGGAATTACAAATCAATCCCTTTGATAACAAACTTCCAAAATTGTGGGAGCAATTATTCTGAATCCTCCGGTCAACTAAATTCTGAAATAACCTGCAAACACCACAAATATTGCACCAAAACAGATCAAAGTACCCAGTTTTTACCGACAAAATAAGGATTTTATGAATGTTTGATAAAAAAAATATAACTTTCAAAGTTTAGAAAAACAGTTTTCTGGATATTTGATTGATGCATAAAAGACCTACGAACACACTCAAATTCAAGACAATTAGTTTGAATAAAACAAAAATGAAAATGTAAAACCGAACAAAATTTTAATCTTCTCTATGTTTTTTTCCCAACTTGCAGCCTTCTCTTCAATCTTCACTTGATATTCGATTCAAAACCAAGTCTTTGTAAGAGTACGAAGGCTTTGATACCAATTGTAAGTCCCAAATCCATGGATATAACAATGATATCAACTAATCACCAAACTCGGTGGATTCAAGAAAAACAAAAACGACAAGAACAATGCTGAATCCCTTGCAATACTTTCACACGTTCTATTACTAAAAGCAAAACATCTGGTACAAGTATCCTAAACCACCAAATTGCCTCCACTCTAGCTCTCTAGGAATTTTGTAACAAGGAGGTTTAAATCCTAATAATGAAAAAACATAACTTTATATAGGTTCCACTTTGGACTTGGCCCACATGGCCTAGCCCAAGCCCAAAACATTAATTAGCCCACGTGGCTTATCCCAATACTATCTAACCCACTAGAAAACAAAGCCCATTAGCTTATACTTGTGTCTGATAAAGATAAGGGTAAACCTATTCAATTATATGGCCTTACAAGTTACAAATTGCTCACAACACATGGTACTAAAAAGTTTTATCATATTAACATTGTTTTAAAATACACAGAGTACAAGTAATTGTTTTCAATTTAAAGAAGACTACGTGTAGCATACTAGAATAATCATCGCACGTATTAACGCCTGAAATATATGTGAAAATAATGTCAACATTGAATGCTGGTAAGTAACATAGGTTTTGTGGTTAAGTTAATGGCTACAAGTTTTGTGTTGAAAAAGGGTTAACCAACAACACGAGTTGATTTTTATAATAAATATTTGTAGCCTTGAACCTGGACAAAATGTTTGTTTTCTAAAATTCTGCAAGTAATCGGAAAAATTTATATGGTTTACATATCTTTAACAAGAAAACATTATCTTGTCGAGTATAAAACCAAATTGTCTTGTCAAGTATAAAACCATATTGTCTTGTCGAATATAAAACCAAATTTTCTTGTCAATGTATAAAACCAAATTGTGTTGTCGTGTATAAAACCAAATCGTCTTGTTAAGTCTAGTATAAAACTAAAATATAGTTTATTGGCTAAATGTGATGATCAAAGGGTGTAATCGCGATGTACAGAGGGTGTAATCAGAGGGATTAACACCTTCAATATTATGATCACATTGCAAAGTTCAATTTGAGCTTTGACTTGACCAAAATGCTCAGAACCGAAAGTCAAACTGCTTGACTTTTGGCTCATAACCATCCAAAATAATGAAATAGACTAAGGAAGAACACTTACTTGTGTTCTAGGAATGTTTAGAAATTCAGTAGGAGGCCACTATAGATCAGAAGCACTCCAGAAGTGATTAGAGAGGAGAAAAATGGTGCAAGTATAAATGTGCACTTTGATCACCTATTTATAATCTTAGAGCTCCCAAACCATGACAAGTGTTAGCCAAGTTGCTTAGGTGCTGGGTTTGAACCTTTGGAAAGGAACAAATGATACAAAGTCAAAACACACCATCCGAGCTTTGGTCCAAACCATCAGATGTTCTATCCTCTGATGAGTATCCACTGCTTTAAAGAAACACATTGATTCTTATCCTCTGATAGAAGAAACTCCCAACCGCTGATAGAAGATCACAAGAACAAGGGTAGCCGACAGTCCTTAGTATAGTATTAGTTTAATCAATGTAACAATGCTTTACACTGATAGTTTAGTTTAAGCAGTGTTTGTAGTTAGTTACATTTGTTAGCTTTCACTATCAACCCTGACGTCATTTTAAGACAATCAGTGGTTAGATAGTTAGTATAAATACGCGCTCATTGTAACAGTTTTACTTGTCTTCTAAAGAAGATCAATTTCGCATATCTTCTTCATTTCTTACTATCAAACGATCGTTATTGGGCTAAGGGGGATTTTATGAATCACATGCAATAGTTTGATTACTTAAAAGCATGATGGTGATGAAAACAAACGACCGATTAATTGTTGTAAAAGTTTTCCATTAGTCTTCTGCAGTTATTCTCTGTTTTTCAATCATTTTCCATTATTTGAAACAAAATAGCAATCAATTCAAACTTAGATCCTGACAATTGGTATCAGAGCTTGGTCAATCGATTTTGATTTAAACGTCAAATTGATTGGAACAGATTAGCTCTTTGTTGCTAATTTCGTTTGATAAGTTTTGCTTGAATATAGAGTTTTTATTACTACAAAGTTTTTAAAACACAAATCTGTTGTAAACAAGAGAAATGGCACAAAACACACCGGATTCCAATATTGGATCCATGTTCAAACCACCTATGTTGAAACGAAATGAGCATTTTATTTGGAAATGAAGGATGGGTCATATTCTCGCTCAACAGAACACCGGATGCTGGAGATCTGTTGTGTTTGGACCCCATGTTCCCATGGTTCCAAGTACATAGGATCCCCACACTCAAGTCCCTAAAAAACTTGAAAATTACTACGAACAGGATTTCCTCAAGATCGAATTTGATGCTAAGGCTTTTAGCATCGTTGCTTCAGCTTTGCCCAATGGGATTTATGCGGGATTACTTCATTGTAATAGTGCTAAAGAGTTATGGGACGCTCTTAAAGAGAAATTCGGTGGTACTGAAGAGGTGATCGAGAATAATAGAGAAGTCTTGAATCAGCAGTATGAAACATTCTGCCATGTAAAAAGTGAGTTACTAACCCAACAGTTCGATCGATTTAGCTGTCTCATAAGCGAATTGAAACTGGTAGATGTGAAATTTCATAATTCGACTATGAATAGTCGTTTCCTAAGATCACTACCAGAAAAATAGGAGACACTAGCTTATGTTACTCGATGATCTGTTGGTTATAAATAAATAACCCTCACACAGCTTCATGGTCGACTTCTCACTTATGAGAGAGAGTTGAACCGGAAAAAGAAGCTTCCAGAGTCTGGGAAAGTAACTGATGACTATACACTGGGAAATACTGCTCTCTATAGTCATGAAGATGGGTCTGGTAGTGGAAAGGATCAGAGTTTTGATCACTACATTGACATAACTTCTGGAAACAATTTCAACTCTGATCCTTGTACACCCAAAATTGCTTTTGCTGCAAATTGTGAAAGCCAAACCTCTGACAATCTGAGTTTTGAGATGAATGACTTACAACACTTTGAACCCACAGATTTGGAAGAGATGAACATCCTACACCAGTTGGCACTTTTGGGTGTCACGGCCAGTAAGTTTTACAAAAGAACTGGTAGGAGGTTTCCAGGATTGCATGGGGGTTAAAAGTTGGGTTAGATAAATCAAAGATAAAATGATTTAAGTGCAATAGGATGGGACATTTTGCCAGGGAATGCAGAACTCAAACTGCAGGACCAATTGTTACCCATCCTGGCCCCGGGTCTCAAAGCACTGTCCAATATTCCCAGTTTACCCCTTCACAACAAATGCAAAACACTGCTCATTTTGCAAATCCTGTAACAACTTTCCCTATTAATTATGTCCAAACCCCTGCTCCACAGATTCAATATGTCCAGGCACCACCTCAAGTGCATGTGCAACAAGCTCCACATGTCACCCAAAGTACTCAAACCACTGCTACACTAGCAGAGGTTACACAGCAAAGCTTCTTTACCCAACGTTTTGTTGACTGGAGTAGTTTGCCTGAGGATTTAACTTATGAAAAGTTTGCTCTCATAGCCAAAAATGATTTTGAAAATGAAAACTTATGTTTTATGGCTCTTGAGACCATAGTTGAAGGTGATGAGTCTGTGGAACAGGAGTCAAAATATGATGTGGTTGAATGTTGTGAAGCAGTGGTTACACCAGATGTTACACCTGTGATTGAAATGAATGCTGCTGATATTGAAAAAGACAATCTATATGTCCCATGGGACACAAAGGAGTGTGAAGAAGAATGTGATTGTGCTCTTATGGATGCTTTGAAGGTATAACCTCAGATCCTAAAAGATCTATGTTCTAAAAAATGCATTATTGCTTTTGCAAACATAAAACAAGTGAATGAAAACCTGAGAAACAAAATTTTGGAAGACGAACTTAAATTTGAAAAACTTGTTAAAGAATTGAAAACAAAATTAAGTGAAAAAGATTCTGAAATGAGTAGCCTAAGGCATGAATCAAGCATAGCCAAAGACCAGCTCCAAACCATGGTAGAAAAATACCAAGTTTGTAAACAGGAGCTAGAATCTACCAAGATCACTTGTGAAAAATGGGTAGAGTCTTGCAAAGGTTATGAGCTTATGCTTGATGCTCAAGTCAAGAGCAACATAAAGTTTGGTTTAGGCTTTAGGGAATATGACCATACTTGTGAAAATGTTGCAAAAATAGACTCTGAGCTGGTTGAAATAGTCCCAACAAATTTGGCTTGTGAAGAAATTAAAATCACTGACAAAGAAGGAAACAAAATTATTCTTGAAAAACCAGAGGTTTTACCAAAAGAAAAAGCAGTTGAAAAATATCAATTTAAACCAACCTGGTCAGATGAGTGTGATATTTTTGAAAAATTCAAGCCAATGGACTTTTCAACTCTTGATGGTATAAAAGCACCAAAAGCATTGGTGATTCCTATTAAGGAAATTCAGATTTATTTAGTATATGAGAATCAAGGATCCAAAGGCATGGAGATCTATTTGCAGCGGTCCAACTGTGATTACCTACGTGGTAGATGAAGTCAGAGGAACTACTGCTGCTAAACCTGACTCTGAATACAGCGAAGAGGAAGGTTAAAAGGTTGAAACTGATAATAAGGCTTTACCAATGCTACGCTCAGCCTTGGCACCTGAGATTGATGTTGGAGTAAGGGAGGCTAAGTCAGCTCAAGAGCTAGGACTTCTTTAACAGTCATATATGAGGGAAATTAAGAGATGAAGGAGAGCAAACGGGAGTTTTTGACACAAAGATTCAGTATGTTGAATCATTATCCTAGAGAGATACTTGAAAACAAAATTCAAAGATTCATCTCTTTAATCAGTGACATGAGAACTCACCATATGCCTTTGCAAAACTCAATTGTCAATAAATAGCTGCTGAATGCTCTTCCTAGAAAGTGGGACACTAACGTAACTCTCATAAAAAAAACCAAGGATTTGACAAGAATGAGTCTCGCAGAACTTATATCTCTGCTTAAATCTTATTAAATGGATGATAAGCAAAGATTATTCAATCACACTTCAAGCTACAATAATGCAGGAGTTTCAACCAATACTACTTTGGTCTCTCAGCAAGGGGCTAGTTCTTTTTAGATGTTTCCTTCTACCGTTATCAACCCCACAGTCAATCTCAATACACCTTCTATAGTTCTGGTTCCTTCTAACCTTGGCACTTACCCTTGTTATTCTGGTTACTTTCCTACTGTTTCAAATCCTACTCAACAAGTGAATCAAGGTAAATCTGGATTTGTTACTACTCTAAGTTATACTGTTGTGTCTGCTACTCCTTCTTTCACTGCTTCTAAAGAAGTTGAAGGAACATGGCATTCATGGCAGGAGTTATGAATTGCTATAATTCCTTTGTTGCTGGAAAGTTTTCTGCAAATCACATCGGGGCAGGCGAACTACATGAAGTCCACCCTGATGACATTGAAGAAATGGACATCACCTAGCAAATGTCCATGGTAGTGTTTAGGGCATGGAATTTTGTCAAAAGAACTGGAAGAAATAAACGGGAAGCAGCAAATATAGAGCTTAGATGGAACAAATCTAAACTCGGGCGTTTTAACTGTCATGAACCATGCCATTTTGCCCGTGAATGCTGACAACCTAGAAGAGAGATATCACATTCAAATGTAACAGTTACAATTAGCTCAGCATCAGGACTATCACCAAAAGTTGCTGCTGCATCAAATGTGATGTTTCTCATCCTGCTTCTGTTAGAAATCCAAACGGTGGCAAACTCTGGTAATGAACTGGTGGCTCAAGAAGGGGGAGGATTTGATTTGTCAAATCAGATGGTAGACCTAAAAATTAATGAAGATAATGTGTTTCAAGCTTTCATGGCTCAGATAAACAACCTCATCCCTTCTGTTGATGAGCTATGTGTAGTTAATATTTATTGCACCGATGATTGTAGGGATAAAGTTAGGGGTTACCAAGAGCAGGCTGACTCACTCATTATGCAACTGCAAATATCTAAATCTGATTTATATCAGATTTAAAAGAAAATTAATGGATTTAAGGATATTGTGGAGGCGCAAAAGCATAATATCTGACAGTTGCAAAATGATTTGAGTCAAGAAAGATGTCGGTATCTCTACTTCAAAGATTGGTCAGAAAAATTAACTGTTGAACTTCATAATCTAAAATCAACTTTTGAAAACACAGAATTTAGTTTTAAGAATTTGATTTGTCTAGGGAAAAGGTGGAGAAATGATAAATCAACTGTTAAAATATAGTAAAAAGGAAGTCAGGAAAAAAGATTGGGGTTTGTGTGCATTCCTCCACCTACAACCACAATTATACAGCTCTTCTGTAGGTCCGTGTCAGGTGGTTCTAAACGGAAGTTAGTTGATAAACGTAAACCGATTCGGTAGAATGTTATTACAGAAAGGAGTAGAAACGGAATGCAGCGGAAGTCTTCATTTATAAGTCCAGCTGCCGGAGTTCCTGGAGATTATCCGGCAGCACCTCCCCGTAGGATGACAAAAACATAAATGAAAAAATGAACAACACACCTATATATAGGGAGACAATTCGCTGGAGTGTATGGAAGTTCGGGCGAACTTGACCTAGTCAAGTTCGGCCGCACTTGACTTCCTAAGAGCATTCTCGAGCGAACTTGGCCTGCATTAGTCACGTTCGAGCGAACTTGTCCTGCACTACCCTCTCATCTTCAACCATCTCTAACCTCATCATCTCAGCCTCTCTCTAAGGCCTCCGACGGTGTCCCCAAATAGTCAGTATCGGACATTAAAATTTTGAAAAAATTGTATCACCAAATTTTTTTTGGACACCCGTCTCATCAAACCGAGCAATAAATTTTTTCAATGCCTTTTTTTAGGCTCCTTGACAAGTTCGGGCGAACTTGTATATGCTAGTGAGACAAGTTCGGGTGAACTTAGTCAAATTGTGATAAGTTCGGGCGAACTTGGTTGGCCACCACAAAGTTTGGGCGAACTTGAATGAAATAGACAAGTTCGGGCGAACTTGTGCTTAATTTCAATGAAAATCAGTCAAGTTCGGGCGAACTTGATGAAAATTCATGAAAAACTTTGTCAAGTTTTGGCGAACTTAATGAAAAGTCTTGAAAAACCATGTTTAGTTCGGGTGAACATAATGAAAAGTCTTGAAAAACCATTTTTCTCATTTTATGATCAAAACTCCTTATTTCTTCGAATTTCGAGATGATTTCACCATTGATCTCGTCGAAATTGGTTTTCTAACAATCCTATATGTTTAATTTTGGATTTTGTCCGTGGTTTGTAGGTTTATTTCATGATTTACGTCCAAAACCCCTCCTAATGTCCATAAATGTCCAAATTCATGAGCGTAGGTGATAACCGTAGCTCTGATACCAATTGTAGGTCCGTGATCAGGCGGTTCTAGATGGAATTTAGTGGATAAATGTAAACCGATTTGGTAGAATGTTATTACAGAAAGGAGTAGAAACAGAATACAGCGGAAGTCTCATTCATACCGAAAGAGTATACATCTTTATAAGTCCAACTGTCGGAGTTCCTGGAGAGAATCCGGCGACACCTCCCCGTAGGGATGCCAAAAACTTAAATGACAAAATGAACAACATACCTTTATATAGGGAGACAAGTTCGATGGAGTTTATGGAAGTTCGGGCGAACTTGACTTCCTAAGAGCATCCACAAGCAAACTTGGCCTTCATTAGTCAAGTTCGAGCGAACTTGATTAAAGGCACATCAAGTTCGGGCAAACTTGATTAAAGGCACATCAAGTTCGGGCAAACTTGACCAATACAGGTCAAGTTCTGGCGAACTTGTTCCCTTTTACATTGTAATCTCCGTATTTCGGTCGTGTGTTCGATTCTAACCTATAGAATATTCAACACACGCTCAATCTAACCTATTCAACAAGTGACGCAAAAAAAGTGCACCAACATCTTCCTATGAATGAAGAGTAGATAGCCAACATGCCAGACATGGAGTACGGGCGGAAAAGGGATATCAAAGTTCAACCTGTCAAGTCTAATAAAATCCGAATAACAGAACCTCACAAAACCGAAATTAAACTAGAAAAACCGGCTTTGAATACCAAATTTATCAAATCTGCTGATGTTTCAAAGCATTCTGAGACTCTGAGTTTTAAGAAAAACGTTGATATTGATAAAAATTTTCAAATCTTAAATAAAAATGAAAATATCGATTCAACAATTTCAAAAAAATCATCTGAACTAAAATCTCAAACGGCAGATTCTCAGTACAGTCCAATGTTCTGTGAGTTTTCTATGATGAAAGGTTTGGCTGAGTTCCTCAAAGACTTTAAGTCTAGCAAACACACTCAATTAACTTCTCCAGCTGAGTCAACATGTGACCCCTCAGAAACAGCTAACGATGAAAATTCAGAGTTAGTTAATTCTGTTGAGTCTAGTGACGAATCACCTGAAGAAGTTAAGTCAGAACATATACAAATAGACTGATATGTCTGGATCCTCCACTATCTAGATACCATAGGCTATCTAAGCATGTGAAAACTTCCATTTTAGAGGCCATTAATGCACATTTGCAATTATTGACATCTTTAGTTGCATTCCGTGTGTCATTGTTTTTTACAACACTATCGTCGCCCTTTTAATAAACTATTGTTTGTATTGGGTTAGATATACTCTCAACATTTCGTATGTCAGGGGTTTTCTTGTTAATTTTAACAATTTCCTATGATTTACTAAATTTCTCTTTTAACTCATACCATCACTCTTTTGCACTATTACAATGTAATAGCTCTACATAGATCTCGTTTGGTAGAGCCTTTGCAACCATATTAAGTTCTTTGACATCTATCCCAAACTTTTGTAAATCCAGCATTGGATAATCTTCCGGTTTCTTTAGCTCATGCACATCATGATTTTTAACATAAGGTGTCATTTGTCACACCCCGACTTGCAGCGGAAGAAGAAAAATAATACGGGATGCAACAGACACCTCTGGTACAAGCACATTGTTTATAAAGACATTACATTTTATTACTTACAACATGTTGATTACATACTACATGTATGTTACAACTGCGTGTTCCCATGCACCACATAAGTCTTCTAAGCTACATGTGTCTATATCAGGATTCACCTATAAACATATCTTGAACAACATACACGGATCGCACCAGTCTCAAGTTACCTGAAATGCATGTTCGTTTTAAAAAAAAGGGTCAGTTAAACCGTGCTGGTGAGTTCCACTGGTTTAGTTGTTGTATAAAAATATGTGTTAACAAGTTTAATTGCACTTGTCATAGTCACAATCATCGATGGAATTTCACGCGCGTACAACTGAAACCTTGACCGTCATAACCGCTCCGTGTCACATAGACACATCATCCCACCGGGTCGTGTCACAACAGACACTTCCCACCAACTACATCACATGCAGTTCAATGTTCCCCTGTAGTTATGCCTTACAACATAACCAGGTTAGGACAAGTGCAGTTGCTTGTGGCCGACATCGCACCATCCGGCCTCAACTGGGTTTGTTAGACCAATAGTACTATCCACTTCCCACGACTTACGTTATTCACATGCACTGGGGGTATTCGTGAGTTAGGTAATTCACATCGTCCATAAGTTGATGCAATTAGCACAGTTTTTTAACATGCAAATCACCCCAGAAAAAAATAAAACAGTTTAAAAGTGGAGGAGTGAAAACTCACAAGATAGTAGCATCACAGGTAGCAATAGGAGTATAGGAGTATATGTAAGCTTGTTCGACTTTTACAACAATCATGCAATTAATTACTAATATCAGTCGCTAGGTCGGTAATGCCTATAACTTGGGTCCGGGTGAGTATTTTCAGTCCATGTTGTACATTTAATATCCTGGTGTGGTGATGGATGTTAGGGTATGATTAGTTTCATGTTTGGCTCCCGTGCACCGGTTCGCATGCCAGCCAAAGTCGGTTGTTTGACACGTTCGGATAATGGTATGGGAATACCAATAGTGCCAATGTGTTGTGATTTAAGAAAGATTTACTTTTGATTAAGGGAGTCTGGGTGTTTATGGAGTCTAGGTTGCCTAAATTTGAGCTTCCATTCTCGTCGTCGGGGATTCTCCCGAACAGGTGTAACACTCTCAGAGAGTCCCGCTTACCCTGGAAACTCCCAAGATAATCCTGGTGTTCCAATTATATTCAAGTTAGGTTTTGGTTCGTTCACAATTTCGACAGGTTCGTTGTCCGGTAAACTGCCGAATTTAGTTGAAATAAGTGTTTTAAAAGCCGAAAAATCCCATTTAATCTACATATTTCATAAAATTCTGGAAATTTTTATGAAAGTCAGTAAAAATATATAGATTCAAGGAAAATATTTTGGGAAATTATAAAGCTATTTTAACTTCTCAAATAATTATTTGTAAAACAATATTTAACCGCGTAATTCACTTTATTCATCATCCGATGTCCAAAAATTCCCAAAATATTCCAGGAACGTCCTTAAATGTCCAGAACCTCCCCGTAAAAATTTGGAATTTTTCCAATTTGGTTTCAGTGCGTTTCCGGCTATCGAAAACTCATAACAATGCGGATTTTTAACCAGACTCAAAACTCGCAGAATGGACTCTTAAACTTCCCAAAACTTCTTTTATATGTTTCTTAGTGTTCATGTAAATTTTGGTGATTTATTGACTCTGTTTGATATTTTCTGGATTTGTTTTGTTAAAACAGTCAAGAATTCACCAAATTCGTAGAAAACTCAAAAAATTCAAATATTTTACGTGGACCTTAGTGTCAATACCCTACATCACCACACCAAATTTCAGTTCAATCCAATATCCATGGACAAGTGATGGTCCAAACAATATTCTGCCTATTCTAGATTCAAGTTTCGGGTGTTATACCTAGCGCTTCCTTCAATTCCGGGCGTTTTTCTTGAGCCCAGAAGTGTGTGTGTGCCATATTCAATACCTACACATCAAGTACAATCCAAATATGCTATAACTCATGTCAATCAAGCCTTGTTTCATTGTCTTTCAGTTTAGAACTTTATTACCAGTCTTTTTGTCGAATAAGGTTGATTAGTGTATCAAACCCGAAGTTTCATGATCTTGGCTGCCATATAACATCGGGGGATTCACAAGGTGTTCTTACTCAGTCAAGAAACTTTTGTAAAGCTTCCAAAATCATGGACTAAAAGGGTTTTTTGATTATAAATCATGTTTAATCAAGAAATCATCATCAAAACCACTTAAAGCGTGCAAAATTCGTTTGATTTGGTTCAATTATAGTGATGATCAGCTGGTTTTTGCAGAATTTTGAGCAGAAACTTGGAGAAGATGAAGACATTTTGAAGAAATAATGAAAAAAATGAAATTATATATATATACATATATATATATATATATATATATAATAAGGGGGGCGGCGTAGGTGGGGTAACCCTACCCCACTCGTGCTTTGTCGTGCTTCGTCTTTTTGTGTTAAAAGATGATGTTTATCTTTGGTGGTGCGTTAGGTTTCTTTTCGGGTCCTACACGCATCTCCGATTTGCGAAACGGACTCCGTTTTTTGCGTTTTAGTGTCAAAAAACTCAGTTTAAAAAACCATGCATAACCGTCTTGAAATCCGAACCCGGTTACGTTTTAATCATGAAAGCCTCGTATTAGAGAAGTTTAAGTGTTTTTAAGCTTGATTGACCGTTCCTTGCATGTTTGGTTACCTTGTGTTGTTTTCGAACGAAGGCGTTTCCCTCACTGGGAAATTCCTCGTTTTCCGCGCCCATTCTCTGAATGTCTTCAAATGTTAGATCATAGTCTATGGCTCGTAACTAAGATGTTTCTTTAACTTAGAATCTTTAAATAGCCCTACATATGGCCTAACAATCATCGTCAGATGTTTAATGCGCTGTTAAACGGAAAGCTCCCGTTTAACATGTTGTTACAAGCTAAGGACACCAACCTCACACCGTTGGCCCTTAATAGTATCATGTTAACCATGACGTGCACTCGGATTTCCCGAGACATAAGAGATATCGTTTAGCATAGCACACAAGTCATGCGTGTTTACTAATACACATTCCCTGAGTCGTCAATCCATTCACAACTTTGTCTTGCCATGTAGGTGACGCATAGCGTCAACGTAATGTTTTTGGTAATTACCTTACATATACTCCTATTATAGTCGGTGTAACATGTTCCAGAATTCGTCTCATCACACATTATCACCGCAAATATCATGACATACATATCACGTCTGGTTACCACGGACCTGTACCGATCAAAGTTTACCGGGATTTTTCACAGTTGTCACATTTCCCCCGGTTAAAAGAATTTCATCCTCAAAATTCCGTTTAGTAATTTGTTGGAAAGCTCAGTCAGTCATCTGATTGACAAGTATGCTTTCGCTTTTCTTTTAGTATCATCATTGTACGGGGATGATAATTGTGCTACATAGTAGCTGTGTAATTTGTCCATCCACAATTCCTACGTATTGTTAAGAGTAACGTTTGTATCACTTCTAATCTGAAAGTGAGAGTGTTGTTGGGCTCACAGTAGAACAGGAGTCACGTGTTCAGCTTATAGTTGACTGCAATTATAACGTTTTCTTCGCATTCATTATCTTCACCATTCATACACCATAAGTTTCATTTACGATTTAATTTAATAGTTATTGAACACCCCCTATAGAGGAGGAGTATGGATACCCTCCTAGGATTCGTTGCGAACGTCGCAATGGTGAGCATCATGCTCCGCATGTTTGTGTTAAGGGAATAAATTTGGTTTCACCGAGTTGTGTGTGACAGTCTTCCCTTGTTGTTTTGTGCGTGGTTATCATTGGTTACTACAAAACCGACCACGAGAGTCCCTATTCTATGGTAGAGAATAAGGAAGAGAAAGGCTTTTGAGAGCCAAAGGTTTCCATAAGGCGGGCATGTACACGAGTAACAACGAATCTGCCCACTTACATCCATGGTGTGCCCGAACTACTTACCATTAGTGGGTTACATCGTAAGGACATGAAATTTTCACAATAATAATTCTAGTTTGTGTTAAGTTTCGGGAAATTGGCTTTAGCTGCTATACAACTGTTTATGTCTTTTCCAGAAGGAAATAACTTAGTAACTTTGATAACATCGGTGTGATTCTCCGGGAGATAATCGTATACAATTTCCCATAAACTGGGAATGGTGGAGTGTGTACCCAATGCGGTTTTATTTCAACTAACACCATGTTTAAAACGCTACTATATCATGTAGAACTATTTAAGACGTGATGAGTGTCTAACGTTCACAAGTGTCACCATGATGCTCCCAATTATGGATTCAAAATTGACCGTAGACGTGCAAGTAATTCTGGAAAAGATGACTAAGTAACGAGTCACTGAATCAAGATTCCCCATTAACGGGGTACCTCCCGCAGGGTTGGAACATAGCCACGCTCGACTAACATTTCATAATGATAATGTTAATTGAAACAATGGGAAGTAATCATCTCCCATTCTAGTGAACTTTTGTGCACCAATTGATATTTAGTCTGATAAAACTTAGCATCGTTTAAATCTCCAACATTTAACTTTATAGCAAATGTCAATGAAATAAATGTTTTCGTTTAATGGGGGTACCAATTGTGTACTTTTTATCCTTATCTGAGTGAGGTGGCACAGTTCACAAGATGGTTTGTCCCCACTTGACTATCTCGGTCTCGTGGTTTTTTCGAGTCCCACTCAGACTTGGTATGATCTGCACCGTATACGAGTATTGAAAGATATGATACTTTCCCACCTTGGCACCTCCGCCATCTAAATCACCGATTAATCGTAAGGGTTTTTCCGACTTCGTTCATGCCATACCATCTTGGTTTAGATTGAGAAATTCGTTTGGTTTTATGAAACCATGGGCTAAAGCCCGAATCCATAGTGACCCTAGTCCGATAGGGACAGTTGACCCCTGAATCTGATTTTTCCCGTTAGTCTCATATTGGTAATAATGTAAACAACAAGTGAAGACCCGGCCCCCGAGTTGGTCGAGACTAGGGTCGTTGAGTTTCTTGACCCCCTGGTCGTAGGATTAGTCAGTTCTCTTTCCCAATAGGGCACGGAAGGAATACGTGCTGCTGGGAAATGTAGTAACATAGATCCACAATTGCTCGGCAACCTCTTGAAATAACAAAAGTAACTTTAAGAAAGGATGAATAAAAGTCGTAATCAATCGAGGTAAGTCTAGCACTCTGACGGCTAGGATACGAAAAAAGGTTATGAATGCCATTTCACACCCAGTCGGTGCATCAAACCAAGCACCAATTTACACTTTGGTCAATTAGTTTGACTTGGTATCGCACATCGAGGTATTTACAATTCGTAGCTTATGTTAAGTAATTCTCCAAGTTGGAAGAGAATTAGTTGTAGCGTCGAAGTCTCATTCCTATTTTAGGTATATACGACGTGTTAACTAACGGAATTCCCCTCTGGATGGACATGATATCTGAGGGACGTATTCGGAAGATTCACTAGTCTCTTCATCTGGAATGATCGGGACTACTTGGTGTCTGGTTTAGCTTTCCCCCAGGTGGGTTCAGCGCACAAAAGACACCAATTACGATATTCGGACAACTCATGACTACTCCTATTTCAAAGAGAGTTTCGTTTTGACCGTGTTCCTTCATGTAGGGTAGTTCATGCTTTTCATAGTATGGCGTATATACGTCACTCCGATGACATGTTCTGACAACACATTTAAGCACTCGCCCTTTTGGGTCAAGTCTAAGTGCAAATTTTAACAGTTGTATGATGACGGATATCATTATATACATGATAATGATGTGGGTTATACATGTTGTGGACTCATGCGTGCGACAAAATTGTGTAATATGGGAGGATTGAATATGTGACATTAATACATGTATATATATTGTTTATAATAGAATGGCCCCTAAAGCGCTCACCACAAATGACCGAGGCGGAAATTGCGTAAATGATAGCGCACAACTTCCGACAATCATCCCCACGATCATGAATTGATCATGTATAAAATTTGGACTCCACGGGTGTTTCAACGAAGAGGAGGAGACGTATGGTGTTCTCCAGGTATTATTATTATCGTAGCATTGGGGAGTCAATATGTTTTATGGGCATATAAGTATCTGAGTTGGTCCCTACTCAGGACCACTCGCACTGCCATAGTACGTATCGTGACACGAAAAGTCTTAACCGAAAGGAATCGAAGAATCATGCATCCCCTTATGCGATTTTTAGAACAAATGCACCGCCGTCATACCGGTGATATTTATTCAAGACTTAGTATCTCAGGGGGACAGTAAATGAAAGAATTCATGTCAGGACCCCGTGTAAATAGGGCATGGGCGTCATTCCGTTTCGTCCGGGTTCCACGGTTCCATTCCTTCTCATGGTTGTTTCGTCGCCCTGCTTAGGAATGGTAATACTCGGTCGACTACTCTTACAACCATTATCGAGATGAATAATTAGTACGGTCGTCACAAAATATTACCGAAAAAGAGACCGAATAACCGATGGTCTAGAGTCTGCAGGTTTAGATAAGAGTTATCACATATGTTACTCATCAGATTACTGTATTCGAATACTACTCGAAGGCGATCTCGTCTTTCACTGGAACATATTTTCACTAAGTTATGCGAGGCTGAAAACAAGGGATCGTTTGATATATAAAAATCTTATATGATTCTTTTAACTACCGTCCTTCGAATTAGGTATAAAATAGTTGTTTGACAAAAAAATTTTCTTTGTTTCATTTTGTTTATTAATTATGCACTAAGAGGTAGGTTTATTAGGGGTCCTTCGTACTGCTCATTCATTACTACTTCGAGTTACTGGGGATTTATCTTGTAAAAGGTTGAACCAAATCGATAGGATTCACTGTTGTATGCCACTTAGTTCCATCATCGAAATACCTGCTGTAATTCCATTGGAAGCTAACGTACCGTAGCATGGCTGAACATTTATTAAAAAGATAGGGTGTATCAAACTAGTAATTACATGTACCGGACCTCAACACTATCCAACAGTGTTAGTGAGGAGAACTTAATCGATTTTAAGCGATGAATCGGTACTTAATGATTATAATTTTTTTACTTCATACTGGGTTACGTCACCCCCAACCGAGGTCTACCAAATTGACATTAGATGGGCCCGCGGAGAATGTTGTATATTTATAAATAAATGTATACATTGGCGTGTCCCGTTAATACGAAGTATTAACAGTTACGAAGAATATGGACATGAGTGTTTCTGCCTCCACAAGTCTTATTACAATCCGATTCGCATCCATACAACTCCGTGCTGAACTTTGACTACACCGAACAAGTTTCTTAATTTATGTGTTACCCCTAAATCCCCTTGGGTTATCAACAGCGATGCTAATTACGCGTCCTTACTAAGAATTAGAGATTGTATCACTAGCGAACAATAACTAGTAAAGAAAATATACGCTTCAACCGAATAGATTCCTAGACGACGGTCAGTGACATAAGTATAACTGGTTCGTCGTAACGTAGTGATTTCGAATATATGACTGTACGTTCTAGCAGAATCCGCCAAACAAAATAAATTACGCTGAATTGTCTTTCCAAAGGCAGAATGATTGATACATATTATGAATCAATCATTGGGTAAATCGATGTGGGTATTCTATTACCGGCTATACCCTCATAGTTTAGTACAGAGTACTACCAGCGTGTAGTACCCCTAGAAAGTCATACTATAATTTCGAAAAAAAGGACCTTTCCCGGATCAACCCAAAGGTCGTTATATGTCAACCCCCAAACTATTTTTCATTTAAAATCACCACAAACGTATATGGATATCGTGGTTATGACAAATATGGCATTATCAATCGCATCAATCAGGGTCGAAGTCTCAACACTGCGTTGTCCAAAACATAACCGAACAAATCGCAACATGAAGCTCGTCTGCCCGGAGTAACGGTACCTTGATCATGTAGCCGGGTGTTTATATATAGGAAGTACCACAGCGTATCCACCACACACATATACCTGATCAATGATCCATTCACCAAGATATTCGGCCTAATATTGCTTTTCGCGACTAGCCAACTGAAATCCGAAACAATCAATAATCATAATAGAACACAATGTAACCGATGGTCACATAAAACGATGTTCCACAACGCAAAGCATTTCAAAGGAATCTTTACCATCACAATATTTTATACCCAATGGAATCGAATGATAACGGGAAGGGTAACTTATTCACACATTCCATGCCATCTCCATAACCCGGAGATCATCAAACTCACACATAACATATATCATGACATGTATTAAGGAGTACCATTAAATATCATAATATCACCTGACGTGAAGGCTAAAACCAATATCGTAAGCAGAAAAGGCATCATGCGGACAATCAAATGAATCATTGATTCAAGGATGAGAAAGTTTCGTAAGATGTTTGAATTTTGCGATTGTATAGCAATCGGATGTGAATCAACGAGAAGCGGAGTAAGGATCCTTACACATCCTCCAAGTCTATTAGAACGACCTGCGCATTTTTTGGGTATCTACGTTCTTATTGAAGTCTCAGTCTGGTACATAATCATCGTTATAGTAGCTATAAGAATAGAGTTGGTGAGATCGTATCGCACTAAAGGCTTGGGTTCTCACATCATAAAGTATAAGTAACAACTGTTGGAGTGATATGAATCCAACTCTAGTGTGTATTAAACATGTGGTCAGTAGAAAGGTGGAATGGACTGCAATACCAGTTTTCTGCATATCCCGAAGGCATATGTAGTAGCGTATTCTCCACCAATCCCAATTCATGTATAAATCTACGCACAAACATTCACACACTATCACCTTGGTACACGTATGTATCACTCCACGTATTTAAGTGTGTTTATTACCGCGACTTTCCCAACACTGCCTCGTATGAGCAAGTCTGTTACTATGTTCCGGATCATAATAACCCACTTGCCCCACAAGGCCATCCTGGTACTTGCCAATAGGATACTTTACAGTGTTCGCTAAGTGCTTTCAGTTGAGGTTAATTTTTCCAATGATGTCCACTAAAGTCCGAGCCTGTAGTTATGGTCTAGGTTTCCTTAAAGGGACCAAATTCTCTATAACCAATGGCTCTAATACCATCTTCTGTCACACCCCGACTTGCAGCGGAATAAAAAAATACGGGATGCAACAGACACCTCTGGTACAAGCACATTGTTTATAAAGACATTACTTTTTATTACTTACAACGTGTTAATTACATACTACGTGTATGTTACAACTGCGTGTTCTGATGAACCAAATAAGTCTTCTAAGTTGCATGCGTCTATATCAGGATTCACCAATAAACATGTCTTGAACAACAAACACGGATCACACCAGTCTCAAGTTACCTAAAATGCATGTTAGTTTTAAAAAAAGGGTTAGCTAAACCCTGCTGGTGAGTTCCACTGGTTTAGTTGTTGTATAATAATATGTGTTAACAAGTTTAATTGCACTTGTCATAGTCACAGTTCACCGATGGAATTTCACGTGCATACAAGTGAAACTTTGACCGTCATAACCACTCCGTTTCACACAGACACATCATCGCACCGGGTCGTGTCACCACAGACACTTCCCACCAACTGCATCACATGCAGTTCAATGTTCCCCTGCCGTTATGCCTAACAACATAACCAGGTTAGGACAAGTGCAGTTGTTTGTGGTCAGCTTCGCACCATCCGGCCTCAACTGGGTTTGTCAGACCAATAGTACTATTCACTGCCCACGGCTTACGTTAATCACTTGCAATGGGGGTATTCGTGAGTTAGGTAATTCACATCGTCCCCAAGATTGGTGCAATTAACACAGTTTTGTAACATGCAAATCATCTCAGAAAACAATAAAACAGTTTAAAAGTGGGGGAATGAAAACTCACAGGAGAGTAGCATCACAGGTAGCAATTGGAGTACATCTAAGCTTGTTTGGCTTTAACAGCAATCATGCAAGTAATCACTAATATCAGTCGCTAGGTAGGTAATGCCTATAACTTGGGTCCGAGTGAGTATTTTCAGCCCATGTTGTACATATAGTATCCTGGTGTGGTGATGGATGTTAGGGTATCATTAGTTCCACGTTTGGCTCCTAGGCACCGGTTCGCGTGCCAACCAAAGTCGATTGTGTGACACGTTCGGATAATGGTACGGGAATACCAATAGTGCCAATGTGATGTGATTTAAGAAATATTTATTTTTCATTAAGGTAGTCTGGGTGTTTGGGGAGTCTAGGTTGCCCAAATTTGAGTTTTCATTCTCGTCGTCAGGGATTCTCCAGAACGGTGGTGGAACACTCTTAGAGTGTCCCGCTTACCCTAGAAACACCCAGAATACTCCTGGTGTTCCAATTATAGTCAAGTTAGGTTTTGGTTCGTTCACAGTTTCGGCAGTTTCGTTGTCTGGTAAACTGCCGAATTTAGTTAAAATAAGTGTTTTAAAAGCTGAAAAATCCCATTTAATCTAAATATTTCATAAAATTCTGGAAATTTTTATGAAAGTCAGTAAAAAAAATATTGATTCAAGGAAAAATATTTTGGGAATTATAAAGCTATTTTAACTTCTTAAATAAATCATTTGTAAAACAGTATTTAACCGCGTATTAATTTTGTTTATCATCCGATGTCCAAAAATTACATAAAATATTCCAGAAACTCCCTGTAAAAATTTGGAATTTTTCTTATTTTGTTTCAGTGTGTTTCCGGCTACCGAAAACTAAAAAAACACGGATTTTTAACCCGACTCGAAACTCAACATGGACTCCCAAACTTCCAGGAATGTTTCTTATATGTTTCTTAGTGTTCATGTAAATTTTGGTGATTTATTGACTCTGTTTGGTATTTTTTAGGATTTGTTTTGTTAAAACAGTCAAAAATTCACCAAAATTCGTAGCTAATTCCAAAAATTCTACAATTTTACATGGACATTCCTGTCAATACCCTACATCAACACACAAAATTTTAGCTTAATCCAAAACCCACAGACCAAGTTATGGTCCATATAATATTATGCCTATTCTAGATTCGAGTTTCGGGTGATATACCTAGCAATTCCTTCAATTTTGGGCGTTTTTCTCGAGCCCAAAAGTGTGTGTGAGCCTTATTTAGTACCTAAACATCAAGTACAATCCAAATATGCTATAACTCATGTCAATCAAGCCTTGTTTCATTGTTTTTTGGTTTAGAACTTTATTACTAGGTTTTGGTCGAATAGGGTCGATTAGTGTATCAAAACCCAAAGTTTCATAATCTTGGCTGGCATATAACAACAGGGGATTCACAAGGTGTTCTTATTCAGTCAAGAAACTTGTGTAAAGCTTCCAAAATCATGGATTAAAAAGAGTTTTTTGGTTATAAATCATGTTTAATCAAGATATCATCATCAAAACCACTTAAAGCTTGCAAAATACCTTGGATTTGGTTGAACTATAGTGATGATCAGCTTGTTTTTGAAGGATTTTGAGCAGAAACTTGGAGATGATGAAGAAATTTTGAAGAAATAATTGAAAAAAAAAAATTATATATATATATATATATATATATATATATAATAAGGGGCGGTATAGGTGGGGTGCCCCTACCCCACCCGTGCTTTGTTGTGCTTCGTCTTTTCGTATTAAAAGATGATGTTTATCTTCGGTGGCGCGTTTAGGTTCATTTTTGGGTCCCACACGCGTCTCCGATTTGCGAAACGGACTCCATTTTTCGCGTTTATAGTGTCAAAAGACTCGGTCTTAGAAAATCATGCATAATCGTCTCGAAATCAAAACCCGATTACGGTTTTATTATAAAAGTCTCGTATTAGGGTATTTTAAATGTTTTTAACCTTGATTGACCGTTCCTTGCATGTTTGGTTGCCTTGTGTTGTTTTCAAACGATGGCGTTTCCTTCACCGAGAAATTCCTCATTTTGCGTGCCCATTCTCCGAATATCTTAAAATCTTAGATCATAGTCTATGGCTCGTAAGTAAGATGTTTCGTGAACTCAGAATCTTTAAATATCCCTACCAATGGCCTAACAATCATCATCAAATGTTTAATGCGCTGTTAAATGGAAAGCTCCTGTTTAACACGTTGTTACAAGCTAAGGACACCAACCTCACATCGTTGGCCCTTAATAGTGTTATGTTAACCATGACATGCACTCGGATTTCTCCGAGATATAAGAGATATCGTTAGCATAGCACACAAGTCATGCGTGCTCACTAATACACATTCCCCGAGTCGTCAATCCATTCACGAGTTTGTCTTGCCATGTAGGTGACGCATAGCATCAATGTAATGTTTTTGATAATTACTTTGCATATACTCCTGTTATAGTCGGTGTAACATGTTCCAGAATTCATATCATCACACATAATCACCGCAAATATCATGACATACATATCACGTCTGGTTACCACGGACTTGTACTAATCAAAGTTACCAGGATTTTTCACAATTGTCCCATTATTGGAATATATGGTCCATACAATACAAACCTCCAACATCCTATGTTTTGTTGAGCAAGATAATGCACCATTTGATGTTGCCAGATAATGTACGTTGATCTTTCAAATATCGGTGGTTTATTATTACGACCGGATATATGGGAATCATAGTAAATGAGTGTATTCTCTTTTGATCTATTGAAGAAGAACAGAGTATGTGTAAGACACTTTTTGAGTTCTACATTTTTCTACTTTGAGCTATGAATAGTATTGGATCTTTGTGAGCTGATCTTTGTATGTTAAACTGATTATGAAATAAAGTTTAACGTGACCCCACTCCTTATACCAATTGTTACGATCTGAGTTTGATACTTGTAAATAAATACTGATAGAAAAACAATAAAAATTCACAAGTAGAAAGATATTATCAACAACTATTTTTCATTAATCACAATGATTCAAATGTTATACAGAATGATTCTACAATCTCCCCTTAGCCTGATCATAACTATTCCTACAAAAGAGAATGTTTAAAGTGACGAGGTAGATCTCTAACAAGTGAGATCTATTTATACTAAGTACTAAAGCTCTGTTTGTGATAGGCTGACCTCACCCTGATAGTGATATCTAACAGTCATAATAGAAAAGATTTCACAGATGTTGCAAACATATGTGGAAATCTATCATCCGATCTATCTATGCTAAACACTTATAATAAACAAGTATTTTTACATTGGGAAACATCTGTTTAAACTATCCTCTGTTGCTTTGATACTCGGTAACTTACATGACTTATACCATGCTAATGATAGCTACGCTTGCCTGTCTATGTGTGTAGTTAGTATATTAGGCATTTTACCTTTAAAACTAGTATGTGTATTCATAATACTTATTAGTTACTTAATGCACACGTTAAGTTGTTGGCGTCATTACTAGGGACACGTCACTTTTGAGAAAGGTTTTGAATTGGTAGTGTAATCACCTATTTCCTTTATTTACTTTTTTAGTATCGTAGGATTATTGTTTATGTGTAAATCATGGTATGGAAAGTTGGTATCGCTTCTTGTTGAATCCGTTTGAACATGTAGGACCGATCATCGATGCTAAGGAACCTAAATTTGATATCTAACGTCCATAATAGCGGAAATATTACGTCGTGACTACCAATAGACAAGAATTAATCAGTTTAACATCAGGTTTATTGATTAAACGTCAAGAGTGCAAACTGACAGAGCTTCGCCTCCAAAATGCCAAAGTTACAAATGAGTAAGGCTAGCTAGCTATTTATAGACTCACAAGTTCGGCCGAACTTGGCTATACATGAAGGATTATGAGCGAACTTGCCTAAACTTTACATAAATGCTTCATATGACTAGCCTATTCAACTCTTTTCTATACGGAATCGATATAAGACTAAGACATGGACATTATGCACCAGCAGACTCCCCCTTGGATATCGTCTTCATCTTGTATCAGTCTTCAAAACTTTGTCTTCATAATATACTTTAACGCACACGACCGAAGAAGTTCTTAAACGGCTTGTTTTATTCGCTCTTGCTTAGGATTCGGCGTCTGTTCTGTAGGAGGCACTTTGTTCATATGTTGAAATCTCATAATACTTGCATTTCTTGTTCTCTCATGAATTGCTTCAAGACGCTTCTCCTCTTTTAGAAATTCAACCCTTTCTAAATCCCTCCAATTTGTTTTCCACATCTCTCCTGAGTTTACTTCATGCGCATAGCAAACATAAACAACTTTCTGAAACTGCATAGCTTGTACCTTTAAAACAATAACAACTTCAGAAGTCGATGGATCTATCTGCCACCACTTGAACAATGGATAGAAGTTCTGCTCAATCGGCATCAGTGGCATGTTTCTCATTGCCCTTGGTCGCTTCATTATCAACGTAATATCTTTTTCACCAGTCTTTTTGTTAGTCTTGATTCAGCGACCTGGAATGAATGGTTTCTAATATTTGAATCATTTCACTACTTCATATTTTATCAACTTCCAGAGTAACTGGTCAATCACTTTCATGTGGTATGTAACATTAACTGTCTGAACTAACTCTTCCACATCCCAATATGGTAAGGTCTTGAAGTCAGCAAGATACTTGAAGTATTGCACTCCAAATTCTCTTTTGATTGCATATACGTTAAGTTCCTTGAACCAACCCCAACTCAAGATATCTCCCAAAGAAACGTCTTTGTCTCTAGTAAAGAATGCTAGAGGACGTCGAAACTTACGTTCGCGTGGCATTTCTTTAAACCATGACTTCTTCGCTTGAGCAATTTCTTCTTTAGTCATTGGCTTTGGGACTTTTCCTTCACGTAAAGATACTTCAATCTTTTCTTTCAGCATGTCTTCATCGAGTTGCTTGTACATCTCCTCAAAAGTAGGAAAACTTTTAGAATTAGGACCGATGTACTTCGCAGTATGATCTGTCTCATCATCAGAAGACCAATCTTCAACAATCACTCTATTGTATTCATCAGCCTCAAATCTTCTAACATACTGATAATCATTCGGCTCAAATGTGTTAACATTCAACACGTCTTCTTCAAAATCAAACCCTAGATCTTCAGCATCAACTTCAACTAACTTTGCCAGATCTTCCTTTGTATAGTTGTGCACATATTCGCCTTCCTCCACATTATGTTCTAACATCAACAATGAAGGCTTAGAAGGTACTGCAGCAACCGGCTTTACAAATCTTTCAAGATTCAACAGATCAATATCATCAGTTGGCCCTTTCTACCCTGACTCCCCCTCACTTTTATCATCCATTCTGTTTGATTCGTCATCCATAAGAGAAGAGAAATCAAACTCATCTGACACTTTAGCTTTAGTAATTTTCATTCCTACACCACCCTGATTATCATCATCATCATCATCGTCAGCTACATTCCAATCATCATATTCATAATCATCTTTTTCATCATCTTCCATATCCTCTTTCTCCGCTTCTTCATCGTCCTTATCTTCAGAAGGAATGATAGGATCAAAAGGCTTGACAGATTTGTCAACCTATGGAATCTCGGACTTAGAACTTTAACCACATCATCAGACTTCTCTGCAGCTTCAGAAGAAGTAGGAGCTTCACTTTCAACCCCTTTTCCTTTGCCACTTGTAGCTAATTCTTTTTCTGATCGTTCTTTAGCTTCTTGACGATCCAGACGATCGTATTCGGCGATAATATTCAGAGCATTTGACAAAACTTTATGCATCCTGGAAAATCTTATATCGTTTAGAGCTTGAATTGTCTTCAAATCAGCTATTTCTATCTGCAGCTTCTCATTTGTATCTTGCAGACTCTCGATCAAAGCTTTAAAGAACTCTCGCTCATTTTCCAAAACTTTCACTTTGTCATCCAGCAATTCTTTTTCAATTATGCTTTGATTCATTTTTCTGATTAGCTCAGCTTTCTCAACTTCATTTTGTGCCACATTGTCTTCCAAGATCTTCACACGCTTCTCTAGAAGTTTAACATTTGTTTCTAGAAAGAAATCATTTAGATCTTGCAGACTTATCGGATCACTATTCATATCACCAAATAGATTAGGCTCTGAAGATTTTGGTGTTGACTTTGGAGTAGCAGCTTTTGGTGTAGACTTCCATAGAGTAGAACTTTCAAGATTTGAAGTTGTTGGAGCAACTGGTGATTGAATAACAGGAACTTCCAATAAACCAGACACAGGAGGTTGTTGTGTAGCTCCTGGCCTTTCAGCTTCACTTGAGACAACAACAGGAGGTTCTTGTGTAGAGGGTTCTTGTGTGACTTCTTTCTCCTGTGCGCCAGAAGGTTCTTGTGTAACTTCTATGCTTTTCAACTTTCCTCTATATCTTTTGCTGACTGCTTTTTGAACTTTCTTCGCTTTCTTTCTACCCTTTGTCTGAGGAGACCCTGTAGTTTTTGTCGATGAAATAGTAGTAGTCTTTACACATTTTGCTTTTTTCTTGGGCCTCTCTTCATCAGACTCTTTTTCCTTATTTGGATCAAAGTCAGCATCTATTTCTTTTTCTTTTTTTGCTCTAATCTCAGCTTCTGATTTTTCTGGCTCTTATACTGGTTCTTCGTCAGAACCATCATCTTGTTCAGAAGTAGCAGATATGACATCATCTTGCGTAGTTTTCTCAGTTTCTTGACTTTCAATAATAACTACTGCGCTTGAACCTGCTTCGCCTTGAACATTCTCAGGTTCATCTTCGTCTATGAGCATTGTATCAACTTTCTTTGCTGCTCGTTTCTTCTTAGACTTATCAGCTTCTGCTTTTAAGAACCATTCACTTCGAGACTTTGGTTTGAAATCTTTAAACAATTCTTTCTCTGCATTTAGCTCTTTTTAATCTCCACTGCCATCTTTTCTCCATTTGTTTTCTGCCGGTGCCCACATAATTCTCATCTTTAATAGCCCCGAATACCGGTTTAGCAACAGGTGCTGAAGCTTGCTTTTGGAACTTTAAGAGCTTCTTAACCGTTGTCTCATCAAGATGACTTAGGTATAACACATCGTTCGGATCTCGTGCAATATTCGTATACTTCTCATCTACCAGCATCTGCATAAATCTTGGATAACCTCGAATCCTCCATGATCTTCGACATGTGCGTGAAAACCAGCTTGGAATAGTTGAACGGCTTTTTCAGAATAAGTGTCTTTGCCATACATGCCAAATAATCTTGAACATCATCAAGACCCGCCTTTCAATGACTAAATGTATGAATGATCGCATGCATGAGGAGCTTGTAGGGTTTAGGCACTTCCCCTTTCTTTAACGTTAGCTTATTCACGCTTCCCTTATAACCCATACGAAAGAGACAACCACGAACCATCTTTTCATCAAGAAATATCGGATCATCTTTACCATCATTGAATTGTAGGATCCGTCGAATATCATCTTCAGTCACAGTGATAGGTTTGACTTCATTTCCAACTTGCACCAATGAAATAATTGTCTTCTGATCATCACTAAGACTCGTATTCTTCCAGAAATGGTACGTATGAGATTTGTATGAAACTGTGCTCTCTATGATAGCTCGATGAATAGGGCTTTCTTTCAAGAACTTCAAAATACTCTCGTATTCCTTCAAAGATGGACATATAGTCTTGTCGAGTGTAATACAAGTATTGTGCGACTTAGAAAACTCTATAACAATCACTCTCGCTGGTTCTTGAACCTGAAAAACGACGCAAAACAATTAGCACGCTTATCGAGAAAAGATTTCAAAATTTTTCTAACACTTACATCAAGTTCAGACGAACTTGAAAAGTGTTAAATTATTCTGTTTTTATCAAGTTCGCCCGAACATGTAATATACATGTTCAAACATCAAAGCTTAAGTTCGGGCGAACTTATAATTTTTCCAACTTTTCGGATTTCAATAACTCAAGTTCAGACAAACTTCCATATAATCTTTCAATTACTTTTTTAGGAAGTTCGGTCGAACTTATGTCTTAATTAATTTTGTTCTGATTTATTAACAAGTTCGGTCGAACTTGATAACAAGTTCGGCCGAACTTGTCATCTTCTCCAAACACAAAACCTGTTAATCATGCCATCAACCATTTCAATCAAATTAAAAACATTTACCTGGTCGATTTATGTTATAATACAAGATTCCAAGTTCAATTCTGTCTAATTATACCTGATCTAATAGATTTAACATTTTAGATCTTGATTCATTGAATACGGTTTATTTAACGGTTCAAAGTCCAAATCAATACCTCAAACATTGTGATTTGTGTGCTAATCACCAAAAACAATCCAAATTTAGGCAATATAACGGCTTAAAATTGACAATTTCACTCAATTCTTGCAAACGCTCAAGTTTGCTCAGTAGTTTTGATTTTGCAGAAGTGAGTTCGGCCGAACTTGCTTAGATATTTATACCTAGGCAAGTCCGGGCGAACTTGCAAAGCCCATATTATCAAGCCCAACAAGACCGGGCAAACTTGAGTTTAAAACAATCAACTATCAATTAGCAAGTTCGGTCGAACTTGCTGAAAGTTAAACTTTGATCAGTTTAGCACGTTCGGCCGAACTTGCCAAACACAAATTCAATCTTTTTTCAAATTTTTCATTTTAACCTTTGAACGTTCCAACTTTTACCAGTTATGAAAAACCACTCAGTTGACCAAGTCCAAGTTAATGACCTTGGTTAACCAATTTGTCTACCGAGTCCAAGTTAATGACACCGGTTTGACCCGTTACGAACAAACTGTTGATATTTTCAATAACAAAGTTTCAAATTAATGAACTTTTCATCGTTTTGACTTTTCAGATTTTACAGATTAGCTCCCAGCCCATTGTCAAAGAGATTCCTGTAGGACCGATCCTCGATGCTAAGGAACCTAAATTTTATATCTAACGTCCATAATAGCAGAAATATTACGTCGTGTTTAACAATAGACAAGAATTAATCAGTTTAACATCAGTTTTATTGATCAAAATCATGAGTACAAACTGACAGAGCTTCGCCTCGAAAATGCATAAGTTACAAATGAGAGAGGCTATCTAGGTATTTATAGATGTACAAGTTCGCTAGAGGGAGGTGTAAGTTGCCCGAACTTGCCTTAGCAAGTTCGGCCGAACTTGACTACACATGTCAACATGGGCGAACTTGTCTCACCTTTACATAAATATTTCATACGACTAGCCTATTCAGCTCTATTCTATACGGACTCCATATAAGACTAAGACATAGACATTATGCACCAACAGACTCCCCGTTGGATATCGTCTTCGTCTTGTATCAGTCTCCAAAACTCAGTCTTCATAATATACTTTAACGCACACGACCGAAGAAGTACTTGTACAGCTTCTTTTGTCGCTCTTGCTTAGGATCCGGCGTCTAGTCTGTAGGAGGCACTTTGTTCATATGCTGAAATCTCCTAATACTTGCCTTTCTTGTTCTCTCATGAATCGCTTCAAGACGCTTCTCCTCTTTTGGAAATTCAACCCTTTCTAAATTCCTCCAATTTGTTTGCCACATCTTTCCTGAGTTTACTTCATGCGCATAGCAAACATTAACAACTTTCTGAAACTGCATAGCTTGTAGCTTTTCACGTTCTTCAAATACGATCTTGCTGTAGAACAAGGTTTTAATATCTTCTCTTGAGCAGTTACCAACCATATAGGATCAAGAATCCTGATTGTCCTCCATAACCCCCTCATGCCTTGATATCCCAATACCTCAACTCTTTCTTTTGAAATATCCAGGTGTTCTTCAAACTTTAAAACAATAACTGCTTCGCAAGTAGATGGATCTATCTGCCACCACTTGAACAATGGATAGAAGTTTTGCTCAATCGGCATCAGTGGCATGTTTTTCATTGCCCTTGGTCGCTTCATTATCAATGTAATGTCTTTTTCACCCGTCTTTTTGTTTATCTTGATTCTGCGACCAGGAATAAATGGCTTCCAATATCTGAATCCTTTAACCGCTTCAAACTTTATCAACTTCCACAAAAACTGATCAATCACTTTCATGTAATATGTAACATTGAGGGTCTGAACTAACTCTTCCACATCCCAATATGGTAAGGTCTTGAACTCAGAAAGATACTTGAAGTATTGCACTCCAAATTCTCTTTTGATTGTATATATGTTAAGTTCCTTGAACCAACCCCAACTCAAGATATCCCCCAAAGAAACGTCTTTGTATCTGGTAAAGAATGCTAGAGGACGTTGAAACTTATGTTCGCATGGCATTTCTTTGAACCAGACTTCTTTGCTTGAGCTATTTCTTCTTTTGTCTTCGGCTTTGGAACTTTTCCTTCTCGTAAAAATTCTTCAATCTTTTCTTTCAGCATGTCTTCATCGAATTGCTTGTACATCTCCTCAAAAGTAGGAAAACTTTCAGAATTAGGACCGACGTACTTTGCAGTATGATATGTCTCATCATCAGCAGACCAATCTTCAACAATAACTCTATTGTATTCATCAGCCTCAAATCTTCTAACATACTGGTAATCGTTCGGTTCAAATGTGTTAACATTCAACACGTATTTTTCGAAATCAAACTCTAAATCTTCAGCATCAACTTCAACTAACTTTGCCAGATATTCTTTTGTATAGTTATGCACATACTCTCCTTACTCCACGTTATGCTCTAACATCAACAATAAAGGCTTAGAAGGTACTCCAACAACTGGCTTAACAAATCTTTCAACATTCAACAGATCAATATCATCAGATGGCCTTTTCTGCCCTGACTCCCCCTCACTTTTATCATCCATTCTGTTTTTTACCTTATCCATAAGCGAAGAGAGATCAAATTCACTTGAGACTTTAGCTTTAGTGATTTTCAGACCAATACCACCCTGATTATCATCATCGTCATTGTCAGCAACATTCCAATCCTCATGCTCAGAATCATCCTTCTTATCATCTTCCTTATCCTCTTTCTCTGCTTCTTCATCGTCCTTATCTTCAGAAGCAATGATAGCATCAGAAGGCTTGACAGATTCATTAACCTTTGGAATCTCGGACTCAGAAGCTATAACAACATTTTCTTCAACTCATTTCTCTGCAGCTTCAGAAGACTTAGGAGTTTCACCTTCAACCTCTTTTCCTTTACCACTCGCAGCTAACTCTTTGTCAGCTCGTTCTTTAGCTTCTTTTTGATCCAGATGATCATATTCAGCAATGAAATCGATATTATAGCATTTGATAAAACTTTCTGCATCCTGGAAAATCTTCTATCGTTTAGAGCTTGAATTGTCTTCAAATTAACTATTTCTGTCTGCAGATTCACATTGGCATCTTGCTGACTCACGATCAAAGCTTCAAAAATTCTCGCGCATTTTCCAAAACTTTCACTTTGTCATCCAGCAATTCTTTTTCAATTGCGCTTTGATTCATCTTGTTGATCAATTCATCTTTATCAACTTCATTCTGTGCCACTTTGTCTTCTAACACCTTTACACGCTTTTCCAGAAGTTCAACATTCGTCTCTAGAAAGAAATCCTTTAGATCTTGCAGACTAATCAGATCATTATGCATATCACCAAACAGATTAGGCCCTGAAGATTTTGGCGTTGAATTTGGAGTAGCAGCCTTTGGTGTTGACTTCCTTGGAGTAGAACTTTCAAGATTTGAAGTCGTTGGAGCAACCGGTGATTGAATAACAAGAACTTCCAATAAACCAGACACAGGAGGTTCTTGTGTAACTCATGGCCACTCAGCTTCACTTGAAACAATAATAGGAGGTTCTTGTGTGACTTCTTTCTCCTGTGCACCAGAAGGTTCTTGTGTAACTTCTGCGCTTTTCGGCTTTCCTCTGTATCTTTTGCTGACAGCTTTTTGAACTTTCTTCTTTTTCTTGCCTTTTGTGTGAGGAGACCCTGTAGTTTTTGTTGATGAAATAGTAGCACTCTTTGCACGTTTTGCTTTTTTCTTGGGCCTTTCCTCATCAGAATCTTTCTCAAGATTTGGATCGAAATCAGCATCAAACTCTCTTTCTTTTTCAACTTATATTTCTGCTGCTGTCTTTTCAGGTTCTTTCACTGGTTCTTCGTTAGAATCATCCTCTTGTTTAGAAGTAGCAGATATAACATCATCTTGCGTAACTGCTGCTGTCTCTTGACTTTCAATAGTAACTGCTGCGCTTGAACCTGCTTTTGCTTGAACATTCTGAGGTTCATCTTCGCTAATGAGCATTGTATCAACTTTCTTTGTCACTCGTTATTTCTTAGGCTTATCGGCTTCAGCCTTTAAGAACCATTCACTTCTAGCTTTTGGCTTGAAGTCTTTAAACCATTATTTTTCAGCGTTAATTTCTTTTTCATCATCGCTTCCGTCTTTCTTCCATTTATTTTTAGGCGGCGCAATGTAGTTTGAATCTTTTATAGCTCCGAAAAATGGTTTAGCCACTGGTGCTGACGCTTGTTTCTGAAACTTTAAGAGCTTCTTCACCGTTCTCGCATCAAGATGAACTGGGTATAACACATTGTTTAGATCTTGTCCAATATTCGTGTACTTCTCATCTATCAGCATCTGTACAAATCTCGGATAGAGACACAACATTGAATCCTCCATGTTCTTTGACATATGAGTGAAAACCAGCTTGGAACAGTTGAACGGCTTTTTCAGAATAAGTGTCGTTGCCATACAGGCCAAATAATCTTGAACATCATCTAGACCCGCCTTTCGATGACTAAATGTATTAATGATCGCATGCATGAGGAGCTTGTAGGGGTTAGGCACTTCCCCTTTCTTTAACGTCGCTTGTTCACACTTCCTTTACAGCCCATACGAAAGAAATAGCTTCGAACCATCTTTTCATCGAGAAATATCGGATCATCTTTATTATCATTGAAGTACAGAATTCGTCGAATATCATCTTCAGTCACAGTGACTGGTTTGACTTCATTGCCGACTTGCACAGATGAAATAATAGACTTCTGATCATCACTTAGATTTGCGTTCATCCAGAAATGGTTTGTGTGAGTTCTGTATGAAACTGTGCACTCTGTGATAGCTCGATGAATAGGGCTCTCTTTCAAAAACTTCAAAATACTCTCCTAATCCTTCAAAGATGGACATATAGTCTTGTCAAGTGTAATGCACGTGTTGTGAGACTTAGAAAACTCAATAGAAATTACACGCGCTGGTTCTTGAGCCTGAAAAACGACGCAAAATAATTAGTACACATTACGAGAAAAGTTTAAATTTTTTTCTAACACTTACATCAAGTTCGGGCGAACTTCGGAAGTGTTATAATGTTCTGGTTTAACTAAGTTCGCCCGAACATGTGATATACATGTTCAATATTCAAGTGTAAGTTCGGGCGAACTTATACTCTTAACGGATCAAATTTTCTTAACACAAGTTCGGGCGAACTTCCACATAATATTCAAAATCAGTTTTAGGAAGTTCGGTCGAACATGTTCTTTTTACCAGATTTAAAATACCTTTTGATGCATGTCCGGTCAAACTTGACAACAAATTCGGCCGAACTTGTCATCTTCTTCAATCATAAATCCTGTAATTTCAAATCTTGACTATCTGATCAATTTTAACACTTATCCAATGTTGATTGTTGTTTATTACCATGATTTTAAGTTCAATTTGGTCCAAAACAACCTAGATCTATCAAATTTTAAGTTTTCAGCTCTGGATTCAACAATTTGAGTTCAATTTACGGTTCAATCATCAAATTTATACCTCGGCCATTATAGTTGGTGTGCTAATCACCAAAAGCAATTCAAATTTCGGCAGGGTAATGGTATGAAATTGCCAAAATCACAAGATTGCTCAAAATATTTCAAGTTCGCTCAGATGAGTTTGGGGTGCAGGTAATGAGTTCGGCCGAACTTGTCGGTACTTATACCCTGGCAAGTTCGGGCGAACTTGACAAGTACATTAAAAAGCCCAACGAGTCCGGGCGAACTTATACAATATTCAACCAGCCATCAACTTAGCAAGTTCGGTCGAACTAGCTGGAATGTTAAACATGATTCTGTTTAGCAAGTTCGGCCGAACTTGCTAAACAACAAATTCAAACTTTTTTCAATTTTTACAATTTAACCCCTGAACTTTCCAATTTTTACCCGTAATGAAAATCCACTCAATTGACCAAGTCCAAGCTAATGACTTTGGTTAACCGATTTGTCTGCCGAGTTTCAAGTTAATGACCCCGGTTTGACCCGTTATGAACAAACTTTTGATATTTTCAAAATCAAAGTTTCAAATTAATGAACTTTTTATCATTTTGACTTTTCTGATTTTACAGATTAGCTCCCAACCCATTGTCAAAGAGATTCCCACCAGTTCTAGCATCTTACCAGACTTCGAAGACCCGTTCTTCAACATTGGTTTGCTGAAAACAATGTAGAAATAAAATCTTTTTGTATTTTTGTAAGTTTATGCTAAAACACACTGAAAATATTTTTGATTTTAATCTGTAAAGCTAATAAACTATGTAAAGGACAATGTAAACTTTGTACAAACATATTTACGGACATATTTTTGTGAATTCGCGTCTAAATAATCATATCAGTTAATTGAGACATATCACCAGTACCGTTGACCTTTAGATGACTTTAAGCCTTAAACTTGTTTACCTAGATTGTAGATATGTTTGTCCACTTAACTTTACCACGTTTCTCAATTGTTTCAAGATATGTTAAGGTAAGATTTATGAAACTTGACTTATCTGCGGTTCCCACTTCTTGAATATACTCCCGTATCAAGATTCTCTAGATTTCATCTTACAGGTGAATGTAGCATAATTGATCTCTGTATCTAGGTAATGCGAGACCTTGAGAGCTCAGGTTAGTACTACCGTACAGATAAAGAGATGAAGGCTCGTCTTTAAGGTGTGTTCCACTTAAGGAATCTTTTTAGCAATGCAAATGATTAGATCTTTCGATACTTTTCAATATTACATGTAGTAATTGGGTTTATAGCGGAAGTATTATAAAAGTTCTAGGTTATTGCTTCCACAAAATCAGAAGAACTCGTATAATACCCCAGATAACTATCTATAAAGACCTCGTATCTCAGAATCAGACAATCTCTCAAACGAAATTTCAGAGTACTAAGTCCATATATCCAAGATGTGTTAATCCACATGATTAAGCAGTTGCTAAATTTAGTTTATATCTCGAAAACAGTTTACTGAACGTGCTAAGCCTATCGACACCTCGTAAGACTCGTTTATCACTTTTAAACTTTACATTTCTTTAGCACACTATCATAGTCTACTGATGTACTATAATTTCTTTTTTCTGACATTGAATTCTTTTTATCTTTTTCAATGTTTTTGTACATTTTTGAAATTTTTCATATGTTTTTGTATTATCCCAAATATTTCTCCCCCTAAAATCAAAAACATATTTTTGGATTTTGGATTTTTAAGAAATACTAAAGTAGAATGATATTTACAAACCATACAAACCAATGCGGATTACGTGAATTCGTCATCCGATCCGTATTCAACCTCAGCTTCCGCACCTGTAAGCAAATTTTTAATACCGTTAAGCCGCATTAGATATTTAAATCTTGTTAATGGAAATGCTTTGGTATAAAAATCAGCCCTTTGTTCGTCGGTCTGACTTTTTTCTATTCGAACCAATTTCTTTTCGTAACAACCACGAATGAAATGGTAACGAATTTTAATGTGTTTTGTACGTGAGTGAGTGAGGAACCGGATTTTTAGTTATATTGATGGCTGCTTTGTTATCTACAAATAAAGGTGTGTCAAGAAACTGCAGACCATAATCCCTCATTTGTTGCTGAATCTAAAGGATTGGTGAGCAACAGCTGGAAGCAGAAATGTATTCCGCTTCACAGGTTGAGAGAGAAACCGTGGTATGTTTCCTACACTGCCACGTTACCAAACGTGTGCCAAAGAACTGGCATCCTGCAGTTGTAGATTTCGAGTTCATCTTGTCCACTCTGAAGTCTGAGTCAGCGTATCCAGTGAGATCAAAATATCGTTCTTGCGGTACCATAAGCCGGTGCTTAGGCACCCTTTCAAGTAACGGAAGATTCGGTTGACTATCTACATGTGTGACATTCGAGGACTTGACTGATATCTCGCACATAAGTAAGTAGGATACATGATGTCTGGGCAAGATGCCGTCAGATACATCAATGAACCTATCATCGATCGATATAGCGTTTCATAAACTTCCGTTCCCGTCTCGTCTTCGCAAATCGGCTTCGAGCTATCCATTTCAAACTTTTTGAGAATGTCATGAACATACTTAGTCTGATGAATGAATATCCCGTCTGGAAGCTGATCCACTTGGAGACCTAAGAAAAACTTCATTTCGCCCACGAGGACATCTTGAATTTCTTCTACATGATCTTTTTAGACTCTTTGCATAGAATGTCATCCGTAGAACCGAAAATGATATCGTCCACCTAGATTTGTACTATAATCAGATGCGATCCAACTTCTCTGGTAAACAAAGTGTTGTCCACTGTTCCTCGAGTAAAACCATTTCCTACGAGATGTTGCGATAACGTCTCGTACCAAGCTCTTGGGGCTTGGTGTAATCCGTACAAGGCTTTATCCAGGAGATATGCTTTGTTCTTGGTCAATAGATCGACAAACCCTGGTGATTGGCCGACATACACTTGTTCACGAAGTTTCCCGTACAGAAATGCAGATTTTACATCCAACCGGTACACCTTAAATCCTTTCCAAGCTGCGAACGCTAGGAAAATGCGGATAGATTCTAATCGCGCAATCGGTGCGTATACCTCCGTGTAATCTATACCTTCCTGTTGGTGGAATCCCTTGATAACCAGCCGAGCTTTGTTTCTGACTATAATACCCCGATCGTCTCTTTTACACTTGAAGACCCACTCTGTATCAATAGCTTTCTGCTTCGGTGGCAAGTCTACAAGCTTCCAAACACCCAACTTCTCGAACTGTAAAAAGTTTCTCTTGCATGGCTATCACCCAAATCTCGTCTGCCAGAGCCCCATTAACTGTCTGTGGCTCTATTTGAGAAATGAAACATTAATAGTAGCAGTAGTTCTGAGTTGGTGCAACTCGGGTGTAGAAACAACTAAGGTTTGACAGTGAGAACTCTGTTTAGCTGTGAAGCATTTCTGAGTTGGTGCAACTCGGGTGTAGAAACAACTAAGTGCTATATTTATTTGGCTTCGTGTACGCACACCAGTTTGTAGTTCTCCTATAATATTCGTTGAAGGATGGTACGAATATGATCGTGGCATTTCTTATGTTGGAACATCAACTGAGCTTTGATGATTTGAAACAATCAGATCACTGTTCACATCAACATTAGGAGTACTTGATGAAGCTTTGTTCTGATTTCTCGGACTAGCAGATTGATTCAACAAGTTAGATATCTGCTCAACTTCTTCGTGCGATGAAGTTTCAACATCAGCATCAAATGTCGGTGCTTCATCTGAGTCAGAATTATGATTCTAAGACATGTTGAGACCTAATGTTGTAGTTTCTAGTTCATTAGAAGTATTCACTTGAGGTGTAGTAGGTATTACTTCGGCTTCAGAAAGATTTTCAACTTGAACACCACTGCTATTGCTTGGACCTGCTCCGTATGATGAAGAATCCAACATGGGTTGATTAACCACAATTGGTCTAATGATTTGTTCTTGATTCACTGACTGGTGAAGATACTATATAACGCTGCAACTTCTTCGTCAGACGGTTCTCCTAGCAAGTCAAATGACTTCCAAAGTCTTGATAGTTAAATATCCACGCGTCAGCTCTCCTTTGAATAAGATCTGTATAGTTAAAACAATCTACGTGATGTGCTTCAATAACCTTTCTCAACGAAGGAACATATACTCTTCTTAGTGGACTCGCATATCCGACAAAGAAACCTTGAAGAGATTTAGCTCCGAATATGCCATCTTGATCGATTACAGTACATGGCGCACCAAATGGTTCTAAGAATTTCAAATTTGGCTTCCGTCGGTTTATCATCTCAAAACATGTTTTCTTTGTTGGTTTGACAGTGAGAACTCTGTTTAGCGTGTAGCAAGCCGCAACAACTACTTCACTCCATAAGCTGACTGGAAGTTTAGAATCTACAAGCATGGTTCTCGCAGTTTCAATCAAAGTTCTATTCTTCCGTTCAGCAACACCATTTTGCTGTGGAGTATAGGGAGCACTAAACTCGTGAGGAATCCCTTTCGCGTTGCAGAATTCCTTCATTTTGTTATTCTTAAACTTTGTGCCGTTGTCACTTCTAATGCGTCTGACTGGCAGATGAAAAAGATTCTCGAGTTTATTAAACATAATCACCAAGTTCTCGAACGTTTCGTCTTTTGATTCCTGAAAGAACACCCACGAATATCTGGAATAGTCATATGTCATGACCAAGCAATATAAGTCTCCTGGCATACTTCGAACATTGACAGGACCAAATAAATCCATGTGGAGACGTTCTAAAGGCAACTTGATTGAGTTTAGAATTTTCTTCGGATGAGATTTCTTGATCTGCTTTCCCTTTTTACGTTCTAAGCAGTGATCAGACATATGAAAACTCCAAAGATTTACACCTTCTACAAGATCATTATGAACCAAGAAATTCATTTTTCGCAAATGAATATGCCCCATCTTACGATGCCAAAGAATAGAATCTTTTTCAGTAGCCTTTGTCACAAAACATTGTGCTGATTTTGATGAAGTGGTAGCAACGCCCATATCAAGAACATTGAGAGCATTCTCTAGTGGTGCTCACATCAGAATTCACTCATCTGGTATTTTGAATCCCGACTTCAAGATAATACATTCTTTGTCGTTGAAATGCACCATGAACTTCTTGTCACAAATCTGCGATATGCTCAGAAAATTATTCTCCAATTATGCAATATAATTCACGCGATCGAATGAAACAACGCCATTGGAGAGTTTTCCCTCGGCGACTATCCTTCCACCCTGGTTACCCGCAAATCCAACATATCCTCCATTAATAGCTTTATGTCGAATAGCAACGCTTTCATTCCTGTCATATGCCTGTATGCTCCACTATCCAAAATCCACTTGGAGGGTAGGGATCTTTGGAGCCCCTGCACATTTCAGCAATTAGTTAAACAGCGACACCCAAGCCTTTTTGGTCTTGTGTTGAATTAGATAACCATCATCGTAATCAAACTCACATTCATCAGCATAATCAAATTCAAATTCATCATCTGACTTTTCTAAGATGTTTATATTTGAAAACTTCACTGTCTTTTTATCTTTCAAACTGTTACCACTTGTAGATTTGACAATATTAGTTTCAATTTCAGATTTTGATTCTTTTGTGTTATCAGTCTTTACAAGCTCAGACTTAATAACATCGGATGTTGTTGACTGTTTCTTTGCAATCCAGGCTTGAGATTTTATGTTAGCCTTCTTGATGTAAAACTTGTTTTCAATAGCCTTTGAAGTTTCACCTTTTTCGAAAATTGAATTTTCAAACTTCTTTTCTGTTTTAGGTTTAACTTCAGCTTTTGAGTCATTTCTTTTCAAAATCTTTACAGATTTTACAAACTCTGGTTGCTTTGGTTTCACAACATTTGAACTTTCTTTCCTTCGAAGATAAGCCGGCTTTGATTTCGGACAGTAACGTGCAATATGACCAATTTCGTTGCACTTGAAACAAGTCCAAGAATCATGTGGATGACCTTTAGTAGGTTTTACACCACTTGTTTTGGCACCACTTGCAATTTTGGCTTTATCTCGAAGTTCTTTTTGTTTCTTTAACTCATCGTTTGACTGTTTCCCGATCAAACTTTCCTCATGAACCGTATTCATACCATATACAAAATTCATGTTTTTATTCTTGTATTCATGAAATGGTGACACTTTCTTTTTAGGTTCATCTGATTCTTCTAATCCCAACCCAGCTCTCCGGTTTTCCGGATGATCACCACCACTCCTTCGGTAGTTATTTCTTTTAGGTTTGGAATAGAATTTCATTTCATTAATCTCCAGATCATCTGATGTGACTTCCACGAGTTTAAAGAATTTGTCTAACAATTCTTCCTTCACGTTCTGAATCGGAAAACTGTCATCAAAGTATAATCTATCAGATTCCTTAATCTTGTACATTACAACATTAGGATCATCACATTGATCATTCTCCGATGATGTATCATCATCTTCGGTCTGTGAATCAGAATTATTCTTTGAACTCGAGTCGGTGCTTTTAAAGCTACCGTCATCAGAATCGTTCAAAACATTTTCAACAACCTTTTTAACCACAACATTGTCATCGTCTGTTTTTGTATAGATTACATCAATGTTCTCTGGCAACCCAGTTTTCTTTTCAGATAACAACTCAATGTTGAGTGCCTTATCCATCTCATCAGCGGATTTGCGACAATACTTCTCGCATAGGGGGTGGAGGAACATTGTTGTATTCTCTACCAATATTCTTTTTAGGTTTCTCTTCTGATGTAATTGTCGGAAGAATGTGATCAATGACATATACGTTACAAGTGTAACTTCTCAAAAGTTGTTGAACACGCTCTGTTTCAATTTTCATGTCCTGGAGTTGTTGCTTAGTTTCAGCAATGGTGTTAATATAGATATTAATCGCTTTTTGCTTATCCATTACTGTTCCTTTCGACATCCTCACAGTGTCATGTTGTTCGATATTGTTTCGATCGAGCATGCAAAAATCAACTTTCATTTTGTCATACGCTTATTTCATTGTGCGATAATCATATTTTAAAAGTTTATTATGCACATTGATTTCAGCGATGATCTTTGATTTTTCTGCACATTCGATACATGGTTCAGTACATTTTTTACAAGGTTTCTCAACCTCTACAACTTGTACTTTGACACTTTCATATACCTCTGGACCTACCTTGGTTAAATTTGCCATTAAAGCTTTGTCGGCAATGTCCTTGAGGTTTTCGGCATCCACTTCTTGAGTAACATCAATGACTACTTCATCAGTTGATTTTTTCTCGGGAACTTGCTCCTGAGAACTTCCATCAAAATGACCTGCAACATTATCACACAAATTTGGAGATAAAATTCCTTGCTTTTGCATCTGGATATACTCCTCTTCTTCACGTTGTTGTTGCAGATATTGTTCCAGCAGAATATTCTCCATAGTTGCTGCTTCTTCTACATATGTATCTTCAACAATTTCAGCCATTAATGCAACTCCGGTTTTCTTACCGATATAAGAATTCCAGTCGAAACTGTCATCCTCATTTGATGCAACCATAGCTTTCTCAGTGTTGCTATTGTTTGGTTTCTCTTGGATTTCAACCTGACTCTTCTTCGGGAAAGGCTTGTACTGAAGTTACTTCTTGTAATACTCGTTGCCTCCTCCGAATGGACTTTGATTTCCCGTTGCTTCGGGATTTTTGCACCCTCTCTTGAAATGTCCCATTTGCGACATCTGAAGCACGTGACTTTTGTCTTGTCAAAACCTAGTTTGTGTCTTGAATTTCTGATATCTCGGCCTGTGAGAGCAACGAACTTTGTGACCCTTCGGATAATAGATGCTAAACACCACTTTATATCCATGAGCTCCAGTTCTTCTTCGTCCACCTGGTCATAGTCTTCAGCGGTCATCTCGGGATTGCCGATTTTCCCAGCTACGAGACTTTTATACGATTCTAGAACAATAGCATGAAGTGCCATGTGTTTCTTAGCAGTTTGCTCAGAAACAACATTATTCAAATTAACAGCGATGTTACATTTGAATACATTCGAATCAGAATATATTTGTTGGTTCTGATTTGCTTGACTCTGATAAGACGAATTTGAACCAGTGCTTGAGAATGAACTCTGTGGACTTTGATCATATTGAGGATATGACTGATTATGATTCTGCTGTGAATTGTTTGAAGAATTCAAGCTCGCATTGAATGCTGTCTGAATCTTTAGGCTTGAAATGTTGTCTTGCATTCCAGTTTTATAATACAGACCAACATCTTGAACAACAATAGCATTCTTTGACTTTGCAATCTTCAGAAGTTCCATTTCATGACCTTCTAGTTTGTCGATGAATGTTGACAGCTTGAAAAATTCCCATTTTTCGCTTTCCTTCAGAACCATTAGATAAGTAGTCCATTCTCCATCTGGTAGAGCGCCAGCAAGCTTGTCGATGTACTCTTGTTCCGTCTTCTCGAGACTGTGTCTTCGCATTTGGACTTTAAGATGACAAAAGCGTTCAATCATCTGCTTCATGGTCTCACCCTTCAGCATGTTGAAGATATCGAACTCTTTCATGATGAGAGCTTTCTTGCTTTTGATCATCTTCGCGCTTCCTTGATACTTCTATTGAAGTGAGAGCCAGAGATCTCTTGCAGTTGTGTATTCCGGTAGCAAAACGAGAATATCTTCTTTAAGGGATTGTTGGATAAGACTAATCATCTTTTTCTCAGCAATGTATTCTTCTTTCTGTGTCGTCGAGTACTTGTATTTCTCCAGAACTTGCTGATGTTCATCCAACGGAACTGTATAACCTCTCTCTATCGACACCAGCCTAGGAAGTGCATGGCTTGAACCCAGTATGTAAACTTCTCCTTACATCCTTCATACTCGTCCATGCTCATTAGCTTTGGCGGTATAACAGTCGTGCCCATCTCGTTGTCAAGATTGACTTGTTAGATCACGTTGGCATTTGATGAACTAGCTCCGGACATATAAGCTCTTTGAATATCATCGATTATGAATAACGAAATGTGTACACTGAAAACACTCAAAAACTTTTGAAAATGTTAGTTATACTACAAGTTCGGTCGAACTTGTAGTTGAAATGAAGAATTCTTTGATTTTATCACAAGTTCGGTCGAACTTGTGATCTCTGATTTGAAAAATCCTCCCTTGAACTTCGGTCGAACTTGCAGAATAAGATTTGATAATAGTCTTGTAAGTTCGGGCGAACTTATCTAGAATTTCCTTGATATTACCCAAGTTCGGTCGAACTTGATACAAAATTAATGAAAAACTGGTAACTTCGAGCGAACTTGACAAAGATTTCTTCAAAAACACCTCAAGTTCGAGCGAACTTGGTAAAAAATCACTGAAAAAGTGAGTTTTTATCATAAGTTCGGTCGAACTTGGTTAACAAGTTCGATGAACAGGGTTTTTGCAAAACATGGTTGTTTCAAAATTTTGACATCAATTTGATTGATTTTTGTCTCCAATCTTTCAAGGGTTTATCTTTGTTGTATTTTACATGATATATTCAAAATTTAAAAGATTTTAACCATGAATTCTTCAGTTTTGATGAATAAGTTAAGAAAAATAGAAGAATGGAGATTAAATAGAAGTGTTCTTGTCTTGATACTATCAAATCAGGTTGTTCTAGCTCTGATACCACTTGTAGGACCGATCCTCGATGATAAGGAAGCGAAATTTGATATCTAACGTCCATAATAGCGGAAATATTATGTCGTGATTACCAATAGACAAGAATTAATCAGTTTAACATCAGTTTTATTGATTAAACGTCAAGAGTACAAACTCAAACTGACAGAGCTTCGCCTCCAAAATGCCAAAGTTACAAATGAGAAAGGCTAGCTAGGTATTTATAGACTCATAAGTTCGCCCTAGGGAGACTCAAGTTCGCCCGAACTTGCTTTAGAAAGTTCGGCCGAACTTGGCTATACATGAAGGATTATGAGTGAACTTGCCTAAACTTTACATAAATACTTCATACGACTAGCCTATTCAGCTCTATTCAATACAGACTCGATATAAGACTAATACATAAACATGATGCACCAACAGAACGTTGTACAAGAATTCTAAGAAGACATATAAGTTAGTACATGTGGAAATATAACTAGAATCTGCATCTTAAGTTATAAAAATTGAAGAACTTGTAATACTAGTAGAAATGGGAGAACCTGAAAGATCTATCTCGCATCATATTCGATTTTCTACAAATCTTCCTTCTAGTATCGCTGGACCTTCTAATCATGTACAAACTTTTCAAATCCCGCCTCCAGTTATTCAATTGATCTAAACTAGTTATTAGTTTTCTAGACTAGAGGGTGAGGATCCTAATACTCAAATAGATATGTTCCTTCAACTTTGTGACACTTTCGAGATTAATGGAGTATTAGCCGACACAATCAAACTGTGTATATTTATATTCTTGCTTGTTGGCAAAACCTGAATTTGGCTTACTACACACCCAGGAGGTTCTATAACAACTTAGGATATCCTAGTAAAAAAAATTTCTAAGTAAGCATTTTCCTCCATCTAAGATAAATAAACTAAGAAACAGAATACTTACCTTTAAGAAAATAGTTTGAGAATCATTCACTGAAGAATAGGAACATTACAAGGATATCATCACAATATGTCGTAATCATGGTATGGAGTCATGGTTAAATTTACCAAACATTCTATGAAGGATTTTCCTCAAAATCTAATCAAACCGTAGACACAATTTCTAAAGGAGAATTCATAGATTTAATACCAACTAATGCATATGAACTAAAGGATAAGCTAGCCATAAATGACTACCTGTTATCTCATTCATTAGTAAGCATAAAGAAATCAGGCATGTATCAAGTTGATTCAGATACAATCTTACGAGCTAAATTGGAATTCCTAACAAATAAGATGGGACAACTCTTTGCAAAACAAGAAACTGGATCATTTGAAAAATGCACGCCGTGTGGAGGGGAGCACAAGGTGGAAGTATGCCCATTAGAGAATACCAAGGAAGTCTCTTATATTTGCAACCAAAGAAGCTTTCAGAATAATCCTTACAGTAAGACATACAATTTTGAGTGGACGAATCATCCAAACTTTAGCTGGAAGAATTCTTTGAATTATGCTCCACTAGGATTTAATTAACATACAATTGAGGATTCAAAACCTAGCATTGAGGAGCTAATGAAAAAGTATACGGAGGCAAAAAATATCCGAATGAATAATACTGAAGAAGAGTTGAAACTACAAAAAGCTTCACTACAAAATATTGAGAAATGTTTAGCGTAACTAGTTCAGAAAATGTATGAAAGGAAACTAGTGAATTTCCTGGAAATACAAAAGTAAACCCTAATGCTACTGTGAAAGCTGTCATAACTAGTAGTGTCATAACGACTAAGGACCCTGTTGCTAAACCCACAATATCTGAAAAAAAGTGACTGAACCAATAGAGGAGGAACTTATAAAGGAAACACATGTAAAGAAAGAAAGACCTACTATGCCAGAATACAAACCAAAGATTCCATACCCTGTACATCTTAAGAATGACCAAATGGAGAGTAAATAAGTAAAATTCTTTAAATTATTGTTGTACGATCAATTATACATATTTAATATGTATTTACCCCCATTTATGAATACTTTTGAAGCAATTTACGATGGAAACTGTAACACCCCGATCATGTAATACAACAAACCGCCGCGTAAACATTGGGGAGTCACGTTACAGGAATTGTTTCACAACACATGGTACACAAGGTTTTGTTTTATTTCATTAACAGATTTACACTAAGGCCTGAGTCCATCCTACGTGTAGCATGCAATCAAATCATCACACATTAGCTCCTGATATATGTGAAAAGACATTCAGCATAAAAAGTTGGCGAGTACATAGGTTTTGTCGTATGTCAAATTCATGGCTTTGTATTCGTTATTGCAATACCTTGTCTGACTACGAGAGTCGATAAATGAAAACCTTGAATCAAAAGTGTTTGATATTGCAATATGTTTAACCAACTACATAAGTTGGTTTAAGTTATAAAACCGTGTAACCATGAATCTTGACAAAAGCATTTCTTTTGTAAAACCGAGTAGTAAATCGATTTAAAGAAAAATGTTGTATGGTTTATATCTTTAAGTGAAAATTATTCGTGTCTTGTTCAAAACCATTTGTCTTTGTTGTGTTAATTTGGATAACGCTATGATATGTAATACAATAAAAACACTTATATATAGGAAGTACCAACGGCATATCCACCATGCTTTTATCATATTATAAACCAATCATCAAATTGTCCGTGTTATAAACCAATCGTCTGTGTTATAAAGCATTCGCCCGTGTTATAAACCAATCATCCGTGTTATAAACCATTCGTCCGTGAAAACTGTGGTCATTCTTTAATTCAAGCCTATGATGACTCGTCTAGACCACCAAAGGGTCTCTTTAAATCGACTAACACACCACCAAAGGGTATGTTAAAAATACAGTTTCTATCATTCCCCAAACTTCCCGACAAACCCCGGGAAATCTGGTAAAGCGAGTGTCAGTCCTATGTGTGATATTTGCGGTGATTCGATCATGTAACGATTCCGGACAATGTATTAATCAATGAAATCTTGTGTTTTATTTCTGTTATTTGTATAATTATCATGATAATTGTACATATTCAATTCTTGCATGATTTTAAACTCTCAAACCACTTCTGGAAGTGAAATCGCAAATTGTTACACAAACGTAATCAGTTTAATGCGACGTACACTTCGGAACAATTAGACAAGCTAAACATACCCTAAATATCCTTTATATAACTTAGAAATAAGTTTTGAAGGGTTCGGTAGGGCAAAAACATGTTTATTCAAGCTAAGGGACATTTGCGACAAACTACGAAAGTCTGCCGATTCTCGTATTTTTTAATAGGAACCATATGTAGACATCCAAAAAATTTGTAATCAATAAAATCTTGTATTTTATTGATGAGAATGCAAAAATATCAATTGTCGCGCAATTTCGATCATTTTCGCGTTCTTTAAAGCGTTCGTCGTAATTAAGCGAAAAAGTAACCATACAACCAAATGAACCGACATCCATGACATTTTTGGACATATTTCAAGTTCTCTATGCTTTAAAATCCTTATAAAGCCTGAAAATTAGGTTAACAGGTGTTAAAAGCGACAAAACGCGATGAAACAAGTTCAGGGGCCAAAATTGTCATTTTGCAAACTTGCTGCCTAGGTCCAAGCCTTACGGACCGTAAGGATAGGCCCCATACAGTCCGTAAGCAATGCTCATCACAGCAGGTTTGCTGGCAGCTTCTTGTTTCATGCCTTGGGCTCCAAGAACTCGAATTTGCCACCTTCTAGCCTGCATTTGACACTTGTTAAACCACTCCTAAGATCATGACACCTCCTTGGACACTTGTGATGATCTTATGGCACCTTAAACACTATAAATAGCCAAGGAATTTGGCCATTTCAACTTGCTCATTTCATCTTCCTACCTCCCACTCTCTTGGAACTTGTTTCTAGCTTATGGAGACCTCCTACTGAGTTCTAAAGACTTCCTAGAGCACAAGTAAGTGTTCTTCCTTAGTCTTTTTCATTATTTTAGCTTGTTATGAGCTAAAAGTTAAGCAGTTAACTTTCCGTTTGACTCTCGGTTCTGACCATTTTTGGTCATATCAAGGTTCAATTGAACTTTGCAACGTGATCGTAATCAAGAAGGTTATAATCCATAGCGATTGCACCATCTGATTACCACATTTACTAGTTGAAGTGACGAGCCAAAGTTTCGGTAAAAAATGCGCATAATGTGCATTTTACGACGGAACTATTTTCGGGTATCAAAACACTAAGTTTTGATACCAAATATGTTTTTGCAACTTAGTCAGACATGTTTTGACATGTCTAACTCGTCACTTCTAGTTTAGTACTTATTTAGGGTCGTAAGTCGAGCGGTCTTGACCACCGCTTTGACTTTCAAATCCGACCAAACACATATTTGTGACCATAGTTGTGTAGGGAATAACTCTCTTAGGTTATACCTTATGTTCCTGTCGTTTGGTTAGTGTTATGATAAGTCGCTTGTTATGCCCTTAATAATGACCAAAACGCCCTTTTAGCGCATAAATCAATTTTAAGCATATGTGACAAAAGTTTTGACATATAAACTGATGTTACAACGTTATTAAACATGTTTTAGCATATAAGACTTATCATAGTACATATCTAACCATCCGAACATGTATTTACGCAAATGACCCGTTAAAGTAGCGTAAACTACCTTAACGAGTCAAAAGCACTTAGGATTCATTTCAAATCACAATGTTGAGTTTTTCAAACAATTTTTTATGAGTTCCAACACTCATTTGGTTTACAAGACATCATTCTATCCGATCCGTGTTGATACATAATATCCATTGTCTAGGTCTTGGATCGAGTCTGTATGTTTAGAGCTTGAATTGTTAGATTTCACAATGTATTTATGTGTAAAGCATCAAGTTCGGCCGAAGTTAGTGTTGGCTGATCAAGTTCGGCCGAACTTGATACGGCCAGGACACTATTCAAGTGAACTTGAAAGTCTATATATAGTTGAGTAGTGGATTCTCATTGTAAGAACTTTGCGACATTGACGGCGAAGCTCTGTCAGTTTGGATTTCAAGTTGTAATACTTTTAGACATCAATAAACTGACAATTAAATAGTAATTCTTGTGTATTTGGTTAACGTGTCATTTAATTTCCGCTTATATGGACATTAGATACAAATTTAGGTTAGTTATCCGATATTAGGACACGCTTGAATCCTTGAACCCTTGAGCTTTGTTTGATCATTGAAACAAGGACACTCTTGCAATCCCAAGTTAGTACATAGCTCATAGCTCCCCTCTTTTATGTTTTGCAAATATTTTGGGGTGATTCATATGTGCTAAAATGTTTTCATGTTTTCAAAACAAAGTCTATGATTTATATAAAACACCACGATTTCAATAATGTGAACGAACTTGTTGGTGCGTTAAATCCATAACATGAATGACATTCATTAACTTTGGCCAAACCGACCAGTAGTAAGTTATGGTACCATAGGACTGACAATCTCGTTACCAAAATTCCCGGCAATTGTGAGAAGTTTGGGGAACGACAGAAACTGTATTTTTAACAAACCCTTTGGTGGTGTGTTTTTCGATTTAAAGAGACCCTTTGGTGTTCTAGACGAGTCAACACGGGTTTGAATGTATTCACTAAAACGACCAAAAGTTTTCACAACTAAACACGAACGATTGGTTTATCACACGGAAGATTGGTTTATAACAAGGACGATTGGTTTATAACACGGACGATTGAACTATTGGCTTATGGTATGTGTTTTAAATAATGAGGTGTGTGCAATATGATATAAGCATGGTGGATACGCAGTTGGTAGTTCCTATATATAAGTGCTTCTATCATATTACATATCGTGGCATTTTCTGAATCACTTGGACAAATGTTTTCAAACGATGACACACAACGATTTACACTTAAAGATATAAACCATAAGAAGTTTTCTTTTAAATCGAATTGCTACTAGGTTTTACAAAAGAAATGTTTTGGTCAAGATTCATGGCTACAAAGTTTTCACAAACATTAACCGAGTTGTTTTAGTTGGTTAATTATATTGTAATGTCAAACACTTTTTGATTCAAGGTTTTCACTTAACAACTCTAGTAGTCTAACGAGGTATTGCAACACTTATTCAAAGCCATGAATTTGAAACACTCACAAAACCTATGTACTCGCCGGCATTTTATGCTGACTGTCTTTTCACATATGTTTCAGGAGATAACGTATGATGTACCTAAGCTTGCTTCACATAGGATTTGAACGCAGACCTTATTGATATAAAATCAAGAAAGGCAATTTAAATATGTTATGTGTCTATTATTCTCAAGAGAATGTAATCACGCTAATAATTCAATAATACAATACTTCAAGTACCATGTGTTGTTGAAACAATATGTTACGTGACTCCCCGACGTTTCCGCCGCGGTTTTTTTGTTTTTACGCGGTCGGGGTGTTACAGATTGTTATCAAAGCTCATGGTTATAGAGAATTATGTTATTAGTAATGCTTTGAGCTAGACTATAACCTTCCTAGGACCCTAACGCGAGTTTACTTGCGTTTAGATTTAAAATACAATACCGTCGCCTATCCTTAGGTGAATACCAAAAACAATACAAAAGTCACAAACTTTTTCTGAAACCTTTTTACAGGAAAACATCTATCCTTAGATGAGTCGTTTTTGGCTTCAAGCCTTCAAAGTTTTTCAAATTCTCGTCAAAGTTTGGGCTTTAATAATGTAAACACATGCAATCTGGAAGGGTGGATGCCTGTACTTCGAGTTTTCTGTCTAATGCTAAAGTGTTCATACAAATCCACTTAATCGGACCACTCACTCTTACCTAGGAACTCTTGGGGTGAGTATCCACTTATAGGCTAAAACATGTCTTCGCGATACATTATAAAGGCCCATTTACTTTGATTAGTCACCGTGTGTCGTTTGTTTGTTTTGAGAAATGAACGGATGACCTCAATCCTTATGTTTCGTCGATATTTTTAATAACACTTTTGTTTATCAAATGTCAATCTCACACATTTTCTCTCATGTTTCCTCTCTTTCAGAATGCCTCCTCGTCGCAACACTGCCCAAGACGCCGAAATGGAGGCTCTAATTTCTCAACAAATTGCCGCTATACTTCCTAACCTTGTGACCCAACTGAATCAAGCCTACAATAACAAAAACAACAACCATGCACCTACTCAGTGCAACTATAAACAATTATGTTCGGCTAAACCACTCAAGTTTTCTGGGTCTGAGGGAGCTACTGGGCTCCAACAATGGTTTGAAAGTATCGAGAGCACTTTTTGTTATGTGCAGTGTCCTAATGCACGCAAGGTAGAGTTCGCTTCGAGTGTCTTTCAAAAAGGAGCACTCACATGGTGGAACGGAGTGATGAGAGATAGCGGTGCCGATGTGGCGATGGCACAAACATGGGAAGAGCTTGGAGCTCTTATGATGAAGGAATTCTTCCCTCGCCATGAACAAAGGGCACTCGAAAATGAATTCCATGATCTCAAGCAAGATAGTGGCGAGAATCGTGCCTATACTGACCGGTACGAAGAGTTGAGCTTGTATTGTCCGACGATGGTGACACCATTGGATAAGGCGATTGAGAAATACATCGATGGTCTGTCTGATCCCGTTCAGGATATCGTCACTGGTAACAATCCTACCACCGTCCGACAAGCTAGGGAGCTAGCTTTAACCTTGACTGACTAACAAGTCAAGAAAGGTAAACTCCATCGCAAGTGCGACAAGAAATCATCTGCCAAGACAACCAAAGAGAAACAAAAGGAAAACAAATCCGAACCTTCCAAGAGATTGAGGAAGCGAATGGCTTCACAAAACTTTGTTTTGACTACTCAACTCAACCAAGCTGCTCCCAACCAACCAGCTCAACCTCTTGTAAGGAAACTGTATGCTGGTACCGCATCGTTATGCAACCGATGCAATGGTCACCACCAAATTCACCTACCCTGTCGTCAGTGTACCTCATGTGGACGACTCGGTCAAATGGCCAATATTTGTCGATCTGTCCCGAATCTAGCTAACCAAAACCTCGTTCAACCACAAGCAAATGTTGCTCGACCTCACTTTCCACCCGAGTCTTGTTACAACTGTGGCGAGATGGGCCACTATAAGAACAACTGCCCAAAACTTTTTAATGCTAATCCTATTGATAACGAAGTCGTTAATGGTACGTTCCTTGTTAACAATTATCCTGCTTCGGTTCTTTCGATTCTGGTGCTGACAGAAGCTTTGTATCCCTAGCTTTCGAACCTTTGCTTTCAATGCCTAGAACTAAACTAGGAAAGCCCTTGACAGTCGAAATAGCTAGTGGCAAACCCCTTAAACTCGATTCTGTCATTTGAAATTGCTAGTTGAACCTCAATAACCATCTATTTCCCATTGACCTGACGCCAATACAACTCTGGAGTTTTGACATCATCATAGGAATGGATTGGTTAACCAAACATCATGCCGAAGTTATCTGTTTTGACAAGATAGTTCGTATACCTCTTCCATCTGGCGAAATCCTAGAAATTCATGGAGAGAAACCCTCTAGGAGCCTAAAACTCATGACCTGTACACAAGCCCAAAAATACCTATGAAAGAACTATGTAGCCTTCTTGGCACATATCATAGAGGAGAAAGGAAAAGGAAAAACTATTCAGGACATCACCATTGTTCAGGATTATCCTGAGGTATTTCCTGAAGAACTACCTGGTTTATCCCTAGCACGTCAAGTTGAGTTTCGTATAGATCTTGTACCTGGTGCCAACCCAATAGCCAGATCTCCTTACCATCTTGCACTGTCTGAGATGCAAGAATTATCAAAACAACTTCAGGAGTTATCAGACAAAGGATTCATTCCTCTGAGCTTTTCACAATGGGGCGATCCCGTCCTATTCGTGAAAAAGAAGGATGGATCCTTGCGCATGTGTATCGATTATCGTGAGCTCACAAACTCACAATTAAAAATCGATATCCCCTACCTCGCATTGATGATCTCTTCGATCAACTACAAGGTGCTACCTGCTTTTCAAAGATCGATCTGCGATCTAGGTATCATCAGCTTCGTATACTCGAAGAAGATATTCCCAAGACTGCATTCTACACCCGATACTGCCATTATGAGTTTACAATTATGCCCTTCATTTAACAAATGCTCCAACCGTCTTCATGGACTTAGTGAATCGGGTTTGTAAACCTTATTTGGACAAGTTCATCATTATTTTCATTGACGACATTCTCATTTATTCTAAGTCTCGAGCCAAACACGAACAACATCTCCGTTTAACGATGGAGCTCCTGAAGAAAGAATAGCTATATGCTAAATTCTCCAAATGCGAGTTTTGGCTAAAAGAAGTTTAATTCTTGGGACACATAGTCAACGAGCAAGGTATACATGTGGACCCTTTTAAAATCACAGTGATTAAGGATTGGGATACACCCACTACTCCCAAAGAAGTTCGCTCATTTCTTGGTCATGCTGGATATGACCGTCGATTCATCGTGAACTTCTCAAAGATCGCGGTTCCCCTCACTGCTTTGACTCAGAAGAATAAGCTTTTTTTAGTGGGGATCCAAACAAGAGGAAGCCTTTCAAACACTGAAATAAAAGCTCTGCGATACTCCTATTCTATCTTTACCCGATGGTAATGATGATTGTGTTGTCTATTGTGACGCATCGAATCTAGGCCTTGGTTGTGTTCTCATGCAACGAGACAAAGTCATAGCCTATGTGTCAAGGTAATTGAAAATCCATGAGAAGAACTACAAAACTCATGATCTTGAGTTAAGTGTTGTAGTTTTTCCTCTCAAGATTTGGAGACACTACCGTTGTGAAACGATATGTGTGGTTTTCACAGACCACAATAGTCTCCAACACATATTCAATCAAAATGAGCTAAACATGAGACAACGATGCTTGGTCAAACTCTTAAACGACTACTACTCCGAGATTCGCTACCATCCTGGCAAGGCGAATGTTATAGATGATGCACTTAGTCGTAAGGAACATGTCAAGCTTCATTGTATTCGAATTCAATCTTATATCCAGACACGTATCCTTCAAGCACAACGTACATGTGTAACCCGAAGCTTGTTGAAAAAATGAGCTGTCTCAAAATCTTGAACTTCAACTTGAAACGAAAGACAATGGATTATTCTATTATTTGAACCGTTTATGGGTTCCAAGTCAAGACAATCTCCCCACCTTATTGTTGGACGAAGCTCATAAGTCTCCTTATTCAATCCATCCTGGTGCAGACAAAATGTACAAGGATCTTCGTACCCAGTATTGGTGGCTGGGTATGAAAACAGATATTGCCTTATATGTGTCTAAATGCCTAACTTGTCTTAAAGTCAAGGCTGAACATCAACGCCCATCTGGTTTGCTTGAGAAACCATAAATAGCGGTATGGAAGTGGGAGAACATTGCGTGGATCTCATCACAATACTACCGCGCACATCTAGAGGTCATGATGCTATTTGGGTAGTTATTGATTGTCTAACAAAGTCAGCACACTTTTTGTCAATTCGTGAGGACCTATCTGTTGACAAACTCGCCAAGATCTATATTAATGAGATTTTACCTCGTCATGGTGTTCCTTTGGACATCATATCTGACCGAGATGCTCGATTCTCATCACACTTTTGGAAGACCATGCAATCTGCCATGGGAACCAAACTCAATCTGAGCACTGCTTATCATCCTTAAACGGATGGACAAACCGAAAGGATGATTCAAACACTGGAGGATATGCTTAGAGCATGTGTGATCGACTTTGGTGGTAGTTGGGATTTGCATCTACTGTTGATCGAAATCTTGTTGATGCATATGTTTGTTGCCTACATCATCGTATTACGTAGAGTCTGTGTTTGAGAGTGAAAAGTTAACTTTATGTATGATATAAGACAAGTTCGCCCGAACTTGTAAGGTGAATAATCAAGTTCGCCCGAACTTAACCATGGCACCTTTGGAACGAACTTGTTACACTATAAATATGTGTGTGGAGCTCTCATTTATAAGAATCATAGGTTTTGTCAAGACAGAGGCGAAGCTCTGTCCAAGTGTTTCCAGGATCTGTAACGTCTACAAATTAATGAAACAATGATTAATCAGTAAAGAACTTGTATCCAATGTTGCCTATGCAAACGGATTCCACACGTTTACCTTAGGTTTGCCGAATTAGGACCCGAACGATCCGTACTACGGACCTTCAATTGGTATCAGAGCAGGATTGGCCTAATTTGAAGACATTGGACATAGAACTTCACATCTTCTACTCACTTTTCTTGGACATCTAACAGACAAAATGGACTGATTTTCAAGTATAATACTTACAATCCATAATAGATAAACCATTGAAAAGATCAGAGCTTAAAACAAACGAATTCATGTCGAAAATTTGAAAAAAACTATGTTTGAAAACACATGTTCGCTCGAACTTATCATCAAGTTCGCTCGAACTTATCATCAAGTTCTCTCGAACTTGACTGAAAAATTCACTTTTTGAGTGATTTTTCATCAAGTTCGCCCGAACTTGATTGATTTTCAGTGATTTTACAGAAAATTTGAAAGAATTTCACAGAATCCTCACTGTTGAATAGACAAAATCCAGGGATATAAATCTTTTATAAACAAAAAGTGTCAAGGATTTTGTCATCATGAGGGGGAGAGTACTTAATAGAAAATTTGTGAAGCAATAATGGATGGCGAATTGAAGTGATTCTCATCGGTTGGTCAATGTTTTTATATAAATGAAATTCCAAAAATATGTTTTTGAATTTTAGGGGGAGAAAATTTTTTCAGAAAATACAAAAACATATTAAAAACAAAAATTACAAAACAATGAAAAAGAAAAAAAGAAGTTTGTGTCACAAAGGAAATGATAGTATTTCAGTGGACTATCACAGTTTGCTAAAGAATTCTAAAGTTTAAAAAGTGATAAACAAGTCTTACTGAGGATGTATAGATAGGCTCTACATGTTCAGAAAATTGTTACCGTGATATAAACTAAATTTTACAACTGCTTAATCTTGTGGATTAACATCTCTCGGATATATGAACTTAGTACTCTAAAATTTCGTTTGAGAGATTGTCTGATTCTGAGATACAAGGTCTTTATAGATGATTGATATATGGGGTATTATACAAGTTCTTCTATTTTGCGAAAGCAATAGCCTAGAACTTCTATAATACTTTTGCTATAAACCCTTAAATCTGCAACGAAATTGAAAGAATCGAAAGATCTAATGAATTGCAGTGCTTAAAAGATTCCTTAATTGGAACATTACTTTATGTCGAGCCTTCATCTCTTTATTGGTACGTTGGTACTAACCTGAGCTCTCAAGGTCTCGCACAACCCAGATACAGATATCAACTACGCTATACTCATCTGTAAGATGAAATCTAGGGAATCTTGATGCGGGACTATATTCTTAGATGGGAACCATAGTTAAGTCAAGTTTCTTAATTCTACATAACGTATCTTGGAACAATTGAGAAATGTGTTGAATTTTTAGAGGACAAACATATCGAAAATCTAGGTAATTTTTTTTAAAACTTAAAGTCTCAAAAGGTCAATGGTACCAGTGATATGTCTCAAAAACGGATATGATCCTTTAACACAAACTCAACTAAAATGTGTTTGTAAATATGTTTCTACATAGTTAGAGTATGATATTCATTACAGAAAAAGAAAAAGATTATATTATCTTTTAGTTTCGACCGCTGATGATGAAAAGCTGATTTTCAAAAGTCTAGACTTGCTAAACATAATCTAAAAAAAAGAAACTTTTGAAAATTGGTCTGAAAATTTTAAAAGTTCATTAAATTCAAACTTACTTTTGAATAAATGTGTCAGTTTAATGTCAAAATGTTTAATCAAGATCATTAAGTTGAACTTAATACATAAATCAACTAATCAAGGTCATTAATTTGGACTTGATTAACTGAAAGGATTTAAAACTGATGAGAAGACTAAAATTTGAAATGGTTGTATTTAGAGATTTCAAAGTTTGAATCTGAAATGTTTTATGTGAAAGTTTAAGGAACTTTGAACAGGAAGTTGATTTCAAGGGAGAGCTGGATAAAAACATTGATTGAAGATAACAGAAAGCTCGAAGCAAGGGGGAGCATGGTGATTAATGTTTTATCAAGACAAGCTCGAGAAGAAAAGAGAAAAATATGGTAGAAGATATGAAGATCAAGGAAGTTGAAGTTATTCAAGAAATGAAGATCAAGAAAAAATTAAAGACTCTAGAATTTAATTGAAGAATGATGACTACGAAAACAACCAAGGGTGAGTCTGTTGATGCATATGTCTGTTGCCTACGTCATTGTATTACGTAGAGTTTGTGTTTGAGAGTGAAAAGTTAACTTTATGTATGATATAAGACAAGTTCACCTGAACCTGTAAGGTGAGTGATCAAGTTCGCCCGAACTTTTCTTGTGAAGGACAAGTTCGCCCGAACTTGACCATCGCACCTTTGAAGCGAACTTGTCACACTATAAATATGTGTGTTGAGCTCTCATTTGTAAGAATCAGAGATTTTGTCACTACAGAGGCGAAGCTCTGTCCAAGGGTTTCAAGGATCTGTAACGTCTACACATTAATGAAACAGTGATTAATCAGTAAAGAACTTGTATCCAATGTCGCCTATGCAAACGGATTCCACGCGTTTGCCTTAGATTTTGCCGAATTAGGAACTGAACGATGCGTACTACGGACCTTCACATCTTCTACTCATTTCTTTCATTTTTAACTTTTCTTGGACATACAACGGACAAAATGAACTAATTTTCAAGTATAATACTTAAAATCCATAATAGATAAAACCTTGAAAAGATCAGAGCTTAAAACAAACGAATTTATGTCAAAAATTTGAAAAAACCATGTTTGAAAACACATGTTCCCTCGAACTTATCATCAAGTTCGCTAGAACTTGACTGAAAAATTCATTTTTTGAGTGATTTTTCATCAAGGCCCGAACTTGATTGATTTTTCAGTGATTTTACAGAAAATTTAAAAGAATTTCACAGAATCCTCACTGTTGAATAGACAAAATCCAGGGATATAAATCTTTTATAAACATAAAAGTGTCAAGGTTTTTTTCATCATGAGGGGGAGAATACTTAAAAGAAAATTTGTGAAGCAATAATAGATGGCGAATTGAAGTGATTCTCATCGGTTGGTCAATGTTTTTACATAAATAAAAATTCAAAAATATGTTTTTGAATTTTAGGGGGAGAAATGTTTTTTTAGAAAATACAAAAACATATTAAACACAAAAAGTACAAAAACATTTAAAAAGACAAAAAGAATTTTGTGGCACAAAGGAAATGATAGTACATCTGTTGACTATCACAGTATGCTAAAGAATTGTAATGTTTAAAAAGTTATAAACAAGTCTTACTGAGTATGTGTCAACAGGCTCTACACGTTCAGTATATTGTTTCCGGGATATAAATTAAATTTACAACTGCTTAATCTTGTGGATTAACATCTCTCAGATATATGAACTTTGTACGAGGAAATTTCGTTTGATAGATTGCCTGATTCTAAGATAAAATGTCTTTATGGATGATTGATATATGGGGTATTATACAAGTTCTTCTGATTTTGAGAAAGCAATAGCCTAGAACTTCTATAATACTTTTGCTATAAAACCTTAAATCTGCAACAAAATTTAAAGAATCGAAAGATCTAATCAATTGCAGTGCTTAAAAGATTCCTTAAATTGAACATTACTTGAAGTCGAGCCTTCATCTCTTTGTCGGTACGGTGGTACTAACCTGAGCTCTCAAGGTCTCGCTCAACCCAGATACAGATATCAACTACGCTATACTCACCTGTAAGAGGAAATCCAGGGAATCTTGATGCGAGAGTATATTCTGAGATGGGAACCATAGTTAAGTCAAGTTTCTTATTTCTAAATAACATATCTTGGAACAAGTGAGAAATGTGTTGAAGTTTAAGAGGACAAACATATCGATAATCTAGGTAAATTTGTTTAAAACTTAAAGTCTCAAAAGGTCAATGGTACTAGTGATATATCTTAAAAACTGATATGATCCTTTAACACAAACTCAACTAAAATATATTTGTAAATATGTTTCTACATAGCTAGAGTATGATATTCTTTACATAAAAAGAAAAAGATTATATTATCTTTTAGTTTCGACCGCTGATGATGAAAAGCTGATTTTCAAAAGTCTAGAGTTGCTGAACAAAATCTAAACAAAAGAAACTTTTGAAAATTATTTTGAAAAGTTTAAAAGTTCATTAAGTTGAAACTTGCTTTGGAATAAATGTGTCAGTTTAGTGTCAAAACGTTTAATCAAGATCTTTAAGTTGAACTTAATACATAAATCAACTATTCAAGGTCATTAATTTGTACTTGATTAACTAAGAGGATTTAAAACTGATAAGAAGATTAAAATTTGAAATGGTTGTATTTAGAGATTTCAAAGTTTGAATCTGAAATGTTTTATTTGAAAGTTTAAGAACTTTGAAACAGGAAGTTGATTTTAGGGGGGAGATGGATAAAACACGTTGATTGGTGATAACATAAAGCTCAAAGCAAGGGGAAGCATGGTGATTAAAGTTTTATCAAGACAAGCTCGAGAAGAAAAGAGAAAAAGATGGTACAAGATATAAAGATCAAGGAAGTTAATATTATTCAAGAAATGAAGATCAAGAAAATATTAAAGACTCTGGAACTTAATTGATGAAGGATGACTACGGCGACATCTAAGAGGGAGTCTGTTGATGCATATGTCTGTTGCCTACGTCATCGTATTACGTAGAGTCTGTGTTTGCAAGTGAAAAGTTAACTTTATGTATGATGTAAGACAAGTTCGCCCAAACTTGTAAGGAAAATGATCAAGTTTGCACAAACTTGTCCTGTGAAGGAAAAGTTCGCCCAAACTTGACCATGGCACCTTTGGAGCGAACATGTCACACTATAAATATGTGAGTTGAGCTCTCATTTGTAAGAATCAGAGATTTTGTCACGATAGAGACGAAGCTCTGTCCAAGTGTTTCCAGGATGTGTAACGTCTACACATTAATGAAACAGTGATTAATCAGTAAAGAACTTGTATCCAATGTTGCTATGCAAACAGATTCCGCACGTTTAGCTTGGGTTTGCCGAAGTAGGACCCAAACGATCCGTACTACGGACCTTCAATTGGTATCAGAGCAGGATTGGCCTAATTTGAAGACATTGGACATAGAACTTCACATCTTCTACTCATTTCTTTCATTTTTAACTTTTCTTGGACATTTAACGGACAAAAGGGTCTGATTTTCAAGCATAATACTTAAAATCCATAATAGAAAAACCCTTGAAAAGATAACAGCTTTAAACAAACGAATTTTTGTCAAAAATTTGAAAAAAACCATGTTTGAAAACACATGTTCGCTCGAACTTATCATCAAGTTCGCCCGAACTTGATTGATTTTTTAGTGATTTTACTAAAAATTTGAAAGAATTTCATAGAATCCTCACAGTTGAATAGACAAAATGCAGAGATATAAATCTTTATAAACATAAAAGTGTCAAGGTCATTGTCATCATGAGGGGGAGAGTACTTAAAAGAAAATTTGTGATGCTATAATGGATGGCGAATTGAAGTGATTCTCATCGGTTGGTCAATGTTTTTATATAAATAAAAATTCAAAAAATATGTTTTTGAATTATAGGGGGAGAAAAATTTTTCAGAAAATACAAAAACATATTAAAAACAAAAAATAAAAAACATTGAAAAAGACAAAAAGAATTTTGTGTCACAAAGGAAATGATAGTACATCAGTGGACTATCATAGTATACTAAAGGATTGTAAAGTTTAAAAAGTGATAAACAAGTCTTACTGAGGATGTGTCGATAGGCTCTACACGTTCAGTAAATTGTTTCCGGGATATAAACTAAATTTTACAACTGCTTAATCTTGTGGATTAACATCTCTCGGATATATGGACTTAGTACTCCGAAATTTTGTTTGAGAGATTGCCTGATTCTGAGATAAAAGGTCTTTATAGATGATTGATATCTGGGGTATTATACAAGTTCTTCTGGTTTTGTGAAAGCAATATCCTAGAACTTCTATAATACAGTTGCTATAAACCCTTAAATCTGCAACAAAATTGAAAGAATCGAAAGATCTAATCAATTGTAGTGCTTAAAAGATTCCTTAATTGGAACATTACTTTAAGTCGAGCCTTCATCTCTTTGTCGGTACGGTGATACTAACCTGAGCTCTCAAGGTCTCGCACAACCCAGATACCGATATCAACTACACTATACTCACCTGTAAGAGGAAATCCAGGGAATCTTGATGCGAGGGTATATTCTGAGATGGGAACCACAATTAAGTCAAGTTTCTTATTTCTACATAACGTATCTTGGAACAATTTAGAAATGTGTTAAAGTTTAAGAGGACAAACATATCGATAATCTAGGTAAATTTGTTTAAAACTTAAAGTCTCAAAAGTTCAATGGTACTAGTTATATATCTTAAAAACTGATGTGATCCTTTAAGACAAACTCAACTAAAATATGTTTGTAAATATGTTTCTACATAGTTAGAGTATGATATTCTTTACATAAAAAGAAAAAGATTATATTATCTTTTAGTTTCGACCGCTGATGATGAAAAACTGATTTTCAAAAGTCTAGAGTTGCTGAACAAAATCTAAACAAAAGAAACTTTTGAAAATTATTCTGAAAAGTTTAAAAGTTCGTTAAGTTGAAACTTGCTTTTGAATAAATGTGTCAGTTTAGTGTCAAAACGTTTAATCAAGATCATTAACTTGAACTTAATACATAAATCAACTATTCAAGGTCATTAATTTGTACATTTAAAACTGATGAGAAGATTAAAATCTGAAATGGTTGTATTTAGAGATTTCAAAGTTTGAATCTGAATTGTTTTATTGAAAGTTTAAGGAACTTTGAAACAGGAAGTTGGTTTTAAGGGGGAGCTGGATAAAACACGTTGATTGAAGATAACAGAAAGCTCAAAGCAAGGGGGAGCATGGTGATTAAAGTTTTATCAAGACAAGCTCGAGAAGAAAAGAGAAAAAGATGGTAGAAGATATGAAGATCAAGGAAGTTAATGTTATTCAAGAAATGAAGATCAAGAAAATATTAAAGACTCTGGAACTTAATTGAAGAATGATGACTACGGCGACATTTAAGGGGGAGTCTGTTGATGCATATGTTTGTTGCCTACGTCATCGTATTACGTAGAGTCTGTGTTTGAAGGTGAAAAGTTAACTTTATGTATGATATAAGACAAGTTCGCCCGAACTTGTAAGGAGAATGATCAAGTTCTCCCAACCTTGTCCTGTGAAGGACAAGTTCGCCGAACTTGACCATGGCACCTTTGAAACGAACATGTCACACTATAAATATGTGTGTTGAGCTCTCATTTGTAAGAATCAAAGATTTTGTCATGACAGAGGCGAAGCTCTGTCCAAGTGTTTCCTGGATGTGTAACGTCTACACAATAATGAAACAATGATTAATCAGTAAAGAACTTGTATCCAGTTTGCCTATGCAAACGGATTCCGCACGTTTAGCTTAGGTTTGCCGAATTAGGACCCAAACGATCCGTGCTACGGACCTTCAATTGGTATCAGAGCAGGATTGGCCTAATTTGAAGACATTAGACATAGAACTTCACATCTTCTACTCATTTCTTTCATTTTAAACTTTTATTGGACATTTAACGGACAAAAGGGACTGATTTTCAAGTATAATACATAAAATGCATAATAGATAAACCCTTGAAAAGATCAAAGCTTAAAATAAACGAATTTATGTCGAAAATTTGAAAAAACCATGTTTGAAAACACATGTTCGTCCGAACTTATCATCAAGTTCGCCCGAACTTGATTGAGTTTTTTAGTGATTTTACATAAAATTTGAAAGAATTTCACAGAATCCTCACAGTTAAATAGACAAAATGCAGGGATATAAATATTTATAAACATAAAGTGTCAAGGTTTTTTTCATCATGTGGGGGAGAGTACTTAAAAGAAAATATGTGATGCAATAATGGATGGCGAATTGAAGTGATTCTCATCGGTTGGTCAATGTTTTTATATAAATAAAAATTCCAAAAATATGTTTCTGAATTTTAGGGGGAGAAATAATTTTCAGAAAATACAAAAACATATTAAAAACAAAAAGTACAAAAACATTGAAAAAGACAAAAAGAATTTTGTGTCACAAAGGAAATGATAGTACATCAGTGGACTATCACAGTATGCTAAATGATTGTATAGTTTAAAAAGTGATAAACAAGTCTTACTGAGGATGTGTCAATAGGCTCTACACGTTCATTAAATTGTTTCCGGGATATAAACTAAATTTTACAACTGCTTAATCTTGTGGATTAACATCTCTCGGATATATGGACTTAGTACTCTGAAATTTCGTTTGAGAGATTGCCTGATTCTGAGATACAAGGTCTTTATAGATGATTGATATCTGGAGTATTATACAAGTTCTTCTGATTTTGTGAAAGCAATATCCTAGAACTTCCATAATACTTTTGCTATAAACCCTTAAATCTGCAACAAAATTGAAAGAATCGAAAGATCCAATCAATTGTAGTGCTTAAAAGATTCCTAAATTGGAACATTACTTTAAGTCGAGCCTTCATCTCTTTGTCGGTACGGTGATACTAACCGGAACTCTCAAGGTCTCGCACAACCCAGATACAGATATCAACTACGTTATACTCACATGTAAGAGGAAATCCAGGGAATCTTGATGCGAGAGTATATTCTGAGATGGGAACCATAGTTAAGTCAAGTTTCTTATTTCTAAATAACATATCTTGGAACAATTGAGAAATGTGTTAAAGTTTAAGAGGACAAACATATCGATAATCTAGGTATATTTTGTTTAAAACTTAAAGTCTCAAAAGGTCAATGGTACTAGTGATATATCTTAAAAACTGATATGATCCTTTAACACAAACTCAACTAAAATATGTTTGTAAATATGTTTCTACATAGTTAGAGTATGCTATTCTTTACTTAAAAAGAAGACGATTATATTATCTTTTAGTTTCAACCGCTGATGATGAAAAGCTGATTTTCGAAAGTCGAGAGTTGCTGAACAAGATCTAAACAAAAGAAACTTTTGAAAATTATTCTGAAAAGTTTAAAAGTTCATTAAGTTGAAACTTGCTTTTGAATAAATGTGTCAGTTTAATGTCAAAACGTTTAATCAAGATCATTAAGTTGAACTTAATACATAAAACAACTATTCAAGTTCATTAATTTGTACTTGATTAACTAAGAGGATTTAAAACTGATGAGAAGATTAAAATATGAAATGGTTGTATTTAGAGATTTCAAAGTTTGAATCTGAAATGTTTTATTTGAAAGTTTAAGGAACTTTGAAACAGAAAGTTTGTTTTAAGGGGGAGCTGGATAAAATACGTTGATTGGTGATAACAGAAAGCTCAAAGCAATGGGGAGCATGGTGATTAAAGTTTTATCAAGACAGCTCGAGAAGAAAAGACAAAAAGATGGTAAAAGATATGAAGATCAAGGAAGTTAATGTTATTGAAGAAATGAAGATCAAGAAAATATTAAAGACTCTGGAACTTAATTGAAGAATGATGACTACGGCGACATCTAAGGGGGAGTCTGTTGATGCATATGTCTATTGCCTACATCATCGTATTATGTAGAGTCTGTGTTTGCAATTGAAAAGTTAACTTTATGTATGATGTAAGACAAGTTCGCCCGAACTTGTAAGGAAAATGATCAAGTTTGCACAAACTTGTCCTGTGAAGGACAAGTTCGGCCAAACTTGACCATGGCACCTTTGGAGCGAACATGTCACACTATAAATATGTGTGTTGAGCTCTCATTTGTAAGAATCAGAGATTTTGTCATGATAGAGACGAAGCTTTGTCCAAGTGTTTCCAGGATGTGTAACGTCTACACATTAATGAAACAGTGATTAATCAGTAAAGAACTTGTATCCAATGTTGCCTATGCAAACGGATTCCGCACATTTAGCTTAGGTTTGCCGAATTAGGACCCAAACGATCCGTACTACGGACCTTCAATTGGTATCAGAGCAGGATTGGCCTAATTTGAAGACATTGGACATAGAACTTCACATCTTCTACTCATTTCTTTCATTTTTAACTTTTCTTGGACATTTAATGGACAAAAGGGACTGATTTTCAAGCATAATACTTAAAATCCATCATAGAAAAACCCTAGCAAAGATAAGAGCTTTAAACAAAAGAATTTATGTCGAAAATTTGAAAAAACCATGTTTGAAAAAATGTTCGCTCGAACTTATCATCAAGTTCGCCCGAACTTGATTGATTTTTTAGTGTTTTTACTGAAAATTTGAAAGAATTTCATAGAATCCTCACAGTTGAATAGACAAAATGCAGAGATATAAATCTTTATAAAAATAAAAGTGTCAAGGTTTTTGTCATCATGAGGGGGAGAGTACTTAAAAGAAAATTTGTGATGCTATAATGGATGGTGAATTGAAGTGATTCTTATCGGTTGGTCAATGTTTTTATATAAATAAAAATTCAAAAAATATGTTTTTGAATTTTAGGGGAGAAAAAATTTTCAGAAAATACAAAAACTTATTAAAAACAAAAAGTACAAAAACATTGAAAAAGACAAAAAGAATTTTGTGTCACAAAGGAAATGATAGTACATCAGTGGACTATCATAGTTTACTAAAGGATTGTAAAATTTAAAAAGTTATAAATAAGTCTTATTGAGGTGTCGATAGGCTCTACACGTTCAGTAAATTGTTTCCGGGATATAAACTAAATTTTACAACTGCTTAATCTTGTGGATAATCTCTCGGATATATGGACTTAGTACTCCGAAATTTCGTTTGAGAGATTGTCTGATTCTGAGATACAAGGTCTTTATAGATGATTGATATCTGGGGTATTATACAAGTTCTTCTGATTTTTTGAAAGCAATATCCTAGAACTTCTATAATACTTTTGCTATAAACCCTTAAATCTGCAACAAAATTGAAAGAATCGAAAGATCTAATCAATTGTAGTGCTTAAAAGATTCCTTAATTGGAACATTACTTTAAGTCGAGCCTTCATCTCTTTATCAGTACGGTGATACTAACCTGAGCTCTCAAGGTCTCTCACAACCCAGATACTGATATCAACTACGCTATACTCACCTGTAAGATGAAATCCAGGGAATCTTGATGCGAGAGTATATTCTGAGATGGGAACCATAGTTAAGTCAAGTTTCTTATTTCTACATAACGTATCTTGGAAAAATTGATAAATGTGTTAAAGTTTAAGAGGACAAACATATCGATAATCTAGGTAAATTTGTTTAAAACTTAAAGTCTCAAAAGTTCAATGGTACTAGTGATATATCTTAAAAACTGATATGATCCTTTAACACAAACTCAACTAAAATATGTTTGTAAATATGTTTCTACATAGTTAGAGTATGATATTCTTTACATAAAAAGAAAAAGATTATATTATCTTTTAGTTTCGACCGCTGATGATGAAAAGATGATTTTCAAAAGTCTAGAGTTGCTGAACAAAATCTAAACAAAAGAAACTTTTGAAAATTATTCTGAAAAGTTTAAAAGTTCATTAAGTTGAAACTTACTTTTGAATAAATGTGTCATTTTAGTGTCAAAACATTTAATCAATTTCATTAACTTGAACTTAATACATAAATCAACTATTCAAGGTCATTAATTTGTACTTGATTAACTAAGAGGATTTAAAACTGATGAGAAGATTAGAATATGAAATGGTTGTATTTAGAGATTTAAAAGTTTGAATCTGAAATGTTTTATTTGAAAGTTTAAGGAACTTTGAAACAGGAAGTTGGTTTTAAGGGGGAGCTGGATAAAACACGTTGATTGAAGATAACAGAAAGCTCAAAGCAAGGGGGAGCATGGTGATTAAAGTTTTATCAAGACAAGCTCGAGAAGAAAAGAGAAAAAGATTGTAGAAGATATGATGATCAAGGAAGTTAAAGTTATTCAAGAAATGAAGATCAATAAAATATTAGAGACTCTAGAACTTAATTGAAGAATGATGACTACGGCAACATCCAAGGGGGAGTATGTTGATGCATATGTCTGTTGCCTACGTCATCGTATTACCTAGAGTCTGTGTTTGAGAGTGAAAAGTTAACTTTATGTATGATATAAGACAAGTTCACCCGAACTTGTAAGGTGAATGATCAAGTTCGCCCGAACTTGTTCTATGAAGGACAAGTTCGCCCGAACTTGACCATGGCACCTTTCGAGCGAACTTGTCACCCTATAAGTGTTTATGTTGAGCTCTCATTTGTAAGAATCAGAGATTTTGTCACAACAGAGGCAAAGCTCTATCGCCTACAGGATCTGTAACGTCTACACATTAATGAAACAATGATTAATCAGTAAAGAACTTGTATCCAACGTCGCCTATGTAAACGGATTCCACATGTTTACCTTAGGTTTGCCGAATTAGGACCCGAACGATCTGTACTACGGACCTTCAAATCTCCTACAACAATAGTTATCACGCCAGCATCAACATGGCGCCCTTCGAAGCTCTATACGGTCGAAAATTTAGGATATTCTTTCGACAACTAAAAGCCGTCAGAAGAGTTATGCGTACAATCGACGCAAGCCCTTGGAAGTCCAAGTTTGTGATCATGTCCTACTCAAGTTATCCCCTTGGAAAGGTGTAGTCATATTTGGAAGATACGAAAACTTGCACCACGATATGTTGGACCATTCAAGATCATTGAGAGAATCGGAAAGGTGGCCTACCGACTTGAGCTACCTCCTGAACTTGGGAACGTTCACCCAACATTCCACGTGTCCATTTGAAAAAGTGTTTAGCCGATACAAATCTCCACATTCTCCTTGACGAAATTCACATTGATGAAACTATGCACTTTGTCGAGAAACCTATGGAGATATTTGTCACACCCCAACCGATGGCGAAAACATCAAGGTGGGACGAAATAGATTGCTCATTGCTCAATAAACTAAATGTGACAATAGTTAATTTAATCCAAATTTCATTTCATAGCAAAAGTCATTACAATTCAACAGAAATTCAAATAATAACATTAACTTGGCAAAATTTTATACAACAATATTAAACCTTAACGTCTAAATGTGTATCTAACGTCCTTGCTACTTGATTTCATAGCATCATCTCCATCAACCTTTTACATGTTTTAAAATAACAATTCAATGCAAAAGAAAATGCGAGTACACAAGTTTAAGCATAGAATACGTATACGAATAAAGTTTAAACAAATCCTCATGGAAACTATGATTTTACAAGAGCATATACAAGGCATGCAACACTACTAGTCAAACCCTTAACGCAAACACGATATTTTAACATGGCCTCTAGATTTCATGAGGAGGGGGATGTGTTACTTCCTATAGCGCTATACATGTCAAAGGCACGCTAAAATAGTTAATGACTAAGGTATTACATAAAGAATGTCCAAGATATAAGCATCAATGTAAATGATTCAAGCATTCATGGATAGAGGATTGTTCGTGCATTTCATAAAGTTTATGTGTTGTGATTTTGTATTTGGTAAACATGTTACACCCAAAAGTATTATAAACGATAGTGGGTCGAGTGTACTCACCGTTTTGCTAAGTCTTCTAACTTGACGAGTCTGTGAAGGTAGTTGTATTGATGGGATGAACGCCGAGTTATCCTACAAGAGGAAAACAAAGGCATATGAGTATTAAGGTTGATGATGGAACATTCGGAATAGAGATTCAAAGTATATTATTCGAAAATAGTCACTAAGGTATTAGCACTCGTCTTTGACACTATAGTAATCCGTAAGGATTGAATGTGCTTTCATAGGTTCAAGACCTATTAGAATCGTGACAAGGAACTATACATGTTAGCGATAAACTTAATAACTCAATAGATGATTATTTAGTCATTATCAGGTGTTCAGTTTTTCGGATTATATTATAGTCCGTAGATACATATATAGTTATATAATCATGTAGGACGTGGAGGATGAACCATCCACTTTAGAACCTCTTGGTGTCATGTAAGTCAAGTAGGAGGTGGGAGGATTAACCATCCACTTTGGAACCTCGTATGATGTTCACCACTACACAAGTTACCATAGGTAACAAGGAGGATCTTAGAACAATAAAATGAAAAGAATGGAAATGCCAAGAATGTAAAGTGTGTCACCACGATACCAAGTAGCCAAGTGAGCTACAATCCGGGGAGCCGACGTCGACACAAGTCGAAGGCTAGGCGTGGTTGTGTCAATTTGCAACTAGCAAACTAACTTGGCATAATAGTGAAAATAGACAAGTGATGTGTGGTCTCAAAGTTAGGATAGCCCAAGTTAACCAATGTGGACACACATGAACAAGTTCATGAACTTGCATCACGTGTGAGCTTAAAGTTCTTCAAAAACAGAAAGTTTAGGGTGCTAAAACAGCCCTTAGTTCATGTTAACAGGATAGGTTAGGCTTTACTAATCATAAGTTTGATTAAAAGCACAATAACACAAATTTATTGAGGTAAATCATAAGTTTTTTAAAGATTTGAACAAAACAAAAACTTTGGAGCCTTATAGGTGAATATCCAGGTCTAGATTCTCCATGGAGAATCCTTGGACTCAAAACTAAGGTTAATCCAAGTATGTAGGAAAAAGAATGGGCAATTTCGTTAAGTGTTGTGTGAGTTATGCTCACTTTAGTATGAAGGTAAGAATCTGCCCGAAATTCTGATTTGCAAGTGTTCTTGAGGTGATTTGAGAGAGATTTATAAAGGATTAGAGAGTTAGGAAAGTGTAACATGGCTTGGATTAGGGTTGTATTTATACAGGAAGAGTGGGGAGTGGTTAGGAGTTGTTAAATGGTGTATTAGAGGTGATTGGGTGAGTTTTAGGTGTGTGGATCCGTGCATAATCGCGAGTTTGAAACATTTCTGTCCGCCAGACACCCCTTGCAGACCGCAACCATATCCCCATGCGGTCCGCATGGCGCCTGGTCCGGGCTATAATTTTAATTTTTGTTGTTTTGTTCAAGTGTGACAGGGTTTTGGTGCATTTTTAGGACATTTTAAGGATAACAAAGGTATATTAGGGATAAATAAGGTATCATAGGCATGTGCATCATGTCATAAACTATATGTATGTATAAAATGAATACGATTGAGTAAGAATATAACGTTTAAGTCTTGGATATTATAATCATCACGTCTGCAAGTTTTTCATATGATTATGAGTATCATTGAATATGTTCCATGTGTATGCATAAGTATAAATATAAAATGGTTATGAATAAGAAATACATGAACAAGATACAAGTTTTCATTATGATCCAGGTCTCAATGTGCAATGATTACAACGATAAATCGAATACGAGATACAATGCTTTCTGGAAATAGAAATACAATACGAGCTAGCTATAAATAGAAGGTATGGAAACGCGAGGCGTTATAGTCTCCCCTCCTTTAGGAAATATCGTCCCGAAATTTAGGAAGATGCAACCAGGAGATGCGGATACTTAGTCTTCATATCACTATTGAGTTTCCAAGTATACTCGGCGCCACGTTTTCCTTCCGATCGAACCTTGACGATAGGAATGCGACAGCGCCTTAATTGCTTGATTCGTCGGTCCATGATTTCGACTGGTTTTTCCACAAAATGCAAAGTATCATTGATTTGAAGATCTTCTAGTGGAACTTGAAGTCCTTCTTCGGCTAGACACTTCTTGAGATTTGAAACGTGAAACACGGGATGAACATTGTTGAGCGTTTGAGGTAGGTCCAGTCGATACGCTACCTTGCCAATCCTCTCAAGAATCTTGAAAGGACCCACGTAGCAAGGAGCGAGTTTGCCTTTCTTACCAAAACGGACAACTCCTTTCCAAGGGGATACCTTGAGAAGTACATGATCACCTACATTAAACTCCAAAGGCTTGCGTCTTTTGTCATCATAGCTCTTTTGTCGGCTTCGTGCTTTGAGGAGATTATCTCGTATTTGTAAGATTTTGTCTGTGTCTCTTGTATTAGCTCGAGACCAGTGATTTGTAGTCTCCAATCTCGTGCAAATAGGAGAACGACACTTGTGACCATACAATGCTTCAAATGGAGCCATTTGAATACTTGTGTGATAACTATTCTTGTACGAGGATTCTACCAAGGGTAAGTGCGAATCCTAATTGCCGCCAAAATCGATTACGCATGACCGAAGCATATCCTCCAAAGTTTGGATAGTACGCTCGGTTTGACCATCAGACTGAGGATGAAAAGCGGTGCTAAGATTAAGCTGAGTGCCAAGGGCGGATTGAAAAGTTTGCCAAAGGCGAGAAGTGAAACGAGCATCGCGATCAGAGTTAATATCAAGAGGTGTACCATGACGACTAATGATTTCACTCGTGTAGATACGAGCCAATTTCTCGACTTTGTAATCTTCAAGAATGGCGAGGAAGTGAGCGTATTTCGTCAAACGATCGATGATAACCCAAAGGCTGTCATGACCAGAAGGAATACGAGGCAATTTCGTGATGAAATCCATGGCTATGCTCTCCCATTTCCAGACAGGAATTTCTGGTTGTTCGAGCAAACAAGAGGGACGTTGATGTTCTGCCTTGACTTTGGAACACGTAAGGCATTTGGACACGTAAAGAGCGATATCACGTTTCATTCCAGGCAACCAATAGGTTGCATGCAAATCATGGTACATCTTATCAGCTCCAGGATGAACGGAGTAACGGGATTTGTGGGCTTCATCCATCAAAGTAGTCCGAAGATTGAGAGGATCGGGAATCCAAATGCGAATATGGTAGTAAAGAATACCATCAGGCTTAGCTTCGAGTGGGTTTTCGACTCCACAATTCAATTCGTTATCGAGGTTACCCTCGTTAATGACGGTAAATTGTGCTTGTAAATCAACTTGTTGAGTTTTCCCACGATTTGGTAGCAACGAACACTCTTAACATGAGTCTTACCAAGGTGGTAGTGAATATCACAGTCGTAGTCGTTTAACAATTCTACCCAACGACGTTGACACATGTTGAGTTCTTTTTGATCAAAGATATGTTGGAAGCTCTTATGGTCGGTGAAGACCGTACACTTTATTCCATAAAGGTAGTGTCGCCAAATCTTTAATGCAAAAACAACTTCACCAAGTTCAAGGTCATGAGTGGTATAGTTTTTATCATGTATTTTAAGTTGTCTTGACGCGTAAGCGATAACTTTGTCTCGTTGCATGAGGACGCAACCAAGACCCAGGTTAGAGGCATCGCAATACACGACAAAGTCTTCGTTCCCATCGGGGAGAGTAAGGATATGAGCATTACAGAGCATGTCCTTGAGCGTTTAGAAAGATTCCTCTTCTTCGGGACCCCAAACAAAAGGTTTATCTTTTTGAGTCAACGAAGTCAAAGGAACAACAATCTTTGAGAAGTTCGAGATGAAACGACGATAATACCCAGCTAGGCCAAGAAACGAACGAATTTCTGAGGGTGACTTATGTCCGATTCAATTCTTCATAGCTTCTATCTTTGCAGGGTCAACATGAATACCGAGTTCATTGATGGTGTGACCTAAAAATTGAACCTCTTTTAGCCAAAATTCACACTTGAAGAATTTGGCATAAAAACGTTTGGTTTGCAAAAGCTGAAGAATGAGACGCAAATTTCGTCCATGCTCTTCTTTCATTTTGGAGTAGATTAGGATATCGTCGATGAGTACAATTACGAATTGATCGAGGAAAGGCTTACACACGCGGTTCATGAGATCCATAAACACTGCAGGCGTGTTGGTCAACCCAAAAGGCATGACCACGAATTCGTGCTGTCCATAGCGTGTGCGAAAAGCAGTTTTGGGTAGATCTTCCTCGGAAACTCGAAGTTGATGATAGCCAGAACGGAGGTCGATTTTGGAGAAACAAGTCGCACCTTGGAGTTGATCAAAGAGATCGTCAATTCGAGGAAGTGGGTATCGGTTCTTGACTTTAAGTTTATTGAGTTCACAATAGTCAATGCACATCCGAAAAGACCCATCTTTCTTCTTGACGAACAAAACGGGAGCGCCCCAAGGGGAAGTACTAGGGCGTATAAAGCCTTTATCAAGAAGCTCTTGAAGTTGTCTAGATAGCTCTTGCGTCTCTGAGGGTGCTAAACGATAGGGAGCTTTCGCAATAGGAGTTGCGCTAGGGATAAGATCAATACGAAAGTCAACAGCTCGAGGAGGCGGAGGACCAGGAAGATCCTCGGGAAAAACGGAAGGAAATTAAAAAATGACAGGAACATCACTTATGCTAGGACCTTTGTCTTTCTTTACCACAACGTGGGCGAGAAGGGCAAAGTACTCCTTACGCAAGTACTTGTTCGCTTTGATGCACGACATAAGCTTGAGACCTTTAGAAGGTTTCTCGCCATAGACGTGTAGAGAATCACCTTGAGGAAGAGGAAGACGGATGAACTTTTCAGAACAAACAACTTCGGCATGAACTCGCCTAAGCCAATCCATGCCTACTATGATATCAAAACTACCCATTTGCATGGGAATGAGATCGATGGAGAATATGATCGTTAAGGATCAAAGAGCAACCAGATGGAATGGAATCAACGGAGATGGTCTTGCCATTAATGACTTCGAAAGCGAAAGGATTAGGCATTTTAGTTCGTTCGCACTTAAGCAAGGGTTCAAATTCTAAGGACACAAAGCTTCTATCAGCACAAGTATCAAATAGACATGTAGCATAACTATGGTTCAAAAGGAACGTACCAGTAATGACATCGTTAGAGCTTTGGGCTTGAGCGGAGGTGAGCATGAAAGCTCTTCCTTTAGCAGGCTCAACTGTTGCTGCTGTTGTTGGCGTGGTTTATTGAGAATAGGGCAAACATTGGCGAGATGATTTAAATCCCCACATTTGAAACATGCTCGTACAAGAGCATTTTGACGTTGCGGTTGAGCCTAGTTCGGGTTAGGGTTAGGATTTTGCATGATGGCTTGGGCTTGCTGGTTTTGGGGTGGAGGAAAGTTTCGGCGACGGTTAGCAAAATGTCCTAACCTTTGACATTAGGCACACCTGCGACATAGCATGCCAAAGGGATGGTGGTAGGAGCAGTTAGCACACTAGGGATGAGGTCCAGCGTAGCCACGCTTAGGTTGTTCAGTGGTAGTGGTGGTGATGGCTGCAACGGTTTGGAGAGGTTGAGGGTTTTGCGGAGTGACGACCGCATTATTTTGAACATAATCCTTCTGGTTCGTGTTCCGGTTGTTGTTCTTCTTAGTTTGGGAGGGAGGAGGTTCGGTAGTGGTGGTGGTATCGGTGATGGCTTAGTGAGCATGCTTCGTAAGAACCATGTCGTAGGCCCCTTGAAGGATGCAATTGTGGTTAAGCTCTATGATAGTGTTATAGGCTTCTTTGATGGTTTTGGGCGTGCGGCGGCTACATGGTTCATAATCACAGGCGAAAGGCAAGGGATGAGCTTGGCGATCACCTTGGGAACGGTACCAACCTGTCCAGGACAGAGGATACTAAGTTGTTTGAAGTGCGCGATCAGACCTTTGGCATCGCTCCCCTGTTGCGTGATATTCCAGAATTCGTTCTCGAGCTTCTGGGTCTCGTGGGGAGGACTAACTGATCCTTCATGAGCTGCTTAAGCTCGTCCCAAGGTAGAGCATGGGTTGCTTCATTGCCACGCTTGTTGCGTTCACTAGTCCACCACTCGAGGGGTCTCTAACAAAAGACCCCGGTAGGATTGAGGGTTCGAAGTTCATCAGGGTGCCCGCCCTGAAGAAAGGTAAGCTCCATCGCGTCAAACCAGGTTATCATGGAAGTGGCCCCGTCCATGCTAGTGAATTCGACGGGTTTACAAGCCATGAAGTGCTTGAACTTGTAAGACGTTTTGGGGTTTTCGGTTTTTGAGTCGGTGGAGGATTTGGGTGTGCCTTCGGTGTGTATGGTTTGGAGTTGGCTAACAATATTAGGGATGACACGGTCCATTTGATTGGCCATTTGTTCGGCGACGAGACCAACAAGGTCTTGTTTGGGGATAGAGTCCTCATTGTTGTTGCTGTTGGACCTCTTGGACTTCTTGGTAGAGTTTGGGGAATTCATCTAGAGGTTCAACATAGAAGAACAGGGGATGAGACTTGATTATAATAAAGAAAACAAGTTTTGTATATATAAGCATGTATAAGGTTCAAGTATGGTTAACATAAGATTGCATGGGTTCATCAAGTATGGTTCACAAAGTTTGCATGAGTGTATCAAGTATAGCATGTATAATCACCTATGAATGCGAATAAAGAGTATAAATTTAGTGTGTTCACGAGGATTAGTATTGTTTTTTATTGCGATAAACGTGCGAAATGTGTAACGGTTCAAAACGAACAAGGTAACAAGTATAAATCATATAAAAATTGAGATAACATAAAAGATTGGCTCAATAAAACATGGGATTGTTTCGGGTACAGAAACGTCAACTATTTCAAAGTGATCCGCAAGATCTTTCGAGTTAGGGAACATCCTTTGGCCTAATAGGTAAAACCCTCTCGTCGAGAAGCGATTAACGACATTTTACCCTTCTAGTTACTACATGTCCCTGTGGATCGAAAATTCAAGACTTTGGCGAGATTGAAAATCGAGGAATGGGACTTAATCGACAAGGTGCGGATTTCACCCCTAACTTGACTATTTCGTACCCTAAGTGTGGTTGTTTCTTACTAAACGAGGAGCATATTCCAACTCGTTTGTAAGATCCACTAGAGTATGAAATGGAAGTTTCCATCAAGATGTGGATATCACTCCTAACTTGATAGTATAACTTCGTGAAAAATCGAATACGCGGAATGAGAGATTTTACCAAAAATTGTAAGTCATTGGACCTATGTTGGGACAAATCGCCTCGTTTGCATCATGAGTGTCTTCAAGTCTTCAAGTGTATTGTATAAATGTCTTAGGAAAAACGTCATGTAAATTTTTTTTAGACCAAAAGATAAGGAAGGAGCAATGAAGGAAGAATAAAGTTTTAAGCATAAGACAAGAATGGTCAAAATGGACACTTAAACTATAGACTAGGTTGAACATGGCAATTCTACCTAATTCCCTATAGTTATGGCTCTGATACCAATCTGTCAAACCCCAACCGATGGCGGAAACATCAAGGTGGGACAAAATAGATTGCTCATTGCTCATAAAACTAAATGTGACAATAATTAATTTAATCCAAATTTCATTTCATAGCAAAAGTCATTACAATACAAGGGAAATTCAAATAACAACATTAACTTCACAAAATTTGATACAACAATATTAAACCTAAACGTCTAAATGTGTATCTAATGTCCTTGCTACTTGATTTCACATCATCTCCATCAACATGTAACATGTTTTAAAATAAAGTTCAATGCAAAAGCAAAGGTGAGTACACAAGTTTAAGCATAGCATATGTATATGAATAAAGTTTAAACAAATCCTCATGGCAACTATGATTTTACAAGAGGATATACAAGGCATGCAATACTACTAGTCAAACCCTTCACGCAAACAAGATATTTTAACATGGCCTCTAGATTTCATGAGGAGGGAGATGCGTTACTTCCTATAGCGCTACACATGTCAAACGTAAGCTAAAATAGTTAATGACTAAGGTATTACATAAAGAATGTCCAAGATATAAGCATCAATGTAAACCATTCAAGCATTCATGGATATAGGATTGTTCGTGCATTTCATAAAGTTTATGTGTTGTGATTTTATACATGGTAAACATGTTACACCCAAAAGTGTTATAAACAAAAGTGGGTCGAGTGTACTCGTGGTTTTGCTAAGTCTTCTAACTTGATAAGTCCGTGAATGTAGTTGTATTGATGGGATGAAAGCCAAGTTATCCTACAAGAGGAAAACCAAGGCGTATGAGTATTAAGGTTGATGATTGAACATTCGGAATGGAGATTCAAAGTATATTATACGAAAATAGTCACTAAGGTATTAGCACTCGTGTTTGACACTATAGTAATCCATAAGGATTGAATGTGATTTCATAGGTTCAAGACCTATTAGAATCGTGACAAGGAACTCTACACATTAGCGATTAACTTAATAACTCGATAGATGATAATTTAGTCATTATCAAGGGTTCGGATTTTGGGATTATATTATAGTCCATAGATAAATATATAGTTATATAATCATGTAGGAGGTGGGAGGATGAACCATCCACTTTGGAATCTCTTGGTGTCATGTAAGTCAAGTAGGAGGTGGGAGGATAACCATCCACTTTGGAACCTCGTATGATGTTCACCACTACACAAGTTACCATATGTGAACAAGAATGGAAATGACAAGAATGTAAAGTGTGTCACCACGAAACCAAGTAGCCAAGTGAGCTACAACCCGGGGAGCCGACGTCGACACAAGTCGAAGGCTAGGCGGGGTTGTGTCACATTACAACTAGCAAACTAACTTGGGATAATGGTGAAAATCATCAAGTGATGTATGGTCTCAAAGTTAGGGTAGCCCAAGCTAACAAAGGTGGACACACATGAACAAGTTCATGAACTTGCATCACTTGTGAGCTTAAAGCTCTTCAAAAACAGAAAGTTTAGGGTGTTAAAACAACCTTTACTTCATGTTAACAAGCTTGGTTAGGCTTTACTAATCATAAGTTTGATTAGAAGCACAAGAACACAAGTTGAAGGTAAATCATAAGTTTTATAAAGATTTGAACAAAACAGAAACTTTGGAGCCTTATAGGTGAATATCCATGTCTGGATTCTCCTTGGAGAATCCTTGGACTCAAACCTAAGGTTAATCCAAGTATGTAGGAAAAAGAATGGGGCAATTTCGTTAAGTATTGAGTGAGTTATGCTCACTTTAGTATGAAGGTAAGAATCTGCCCGAAATTCTGATTTGCAAGTGTTCTTGAGGTGATTTGAGAGAGATTTATAAAGGATTAGAGAGTTGGGAAAGTGTAACTTGGCTTGGATTAGGGTTGTATTTATACAGGAAGAGTTGGGAGTGGTTAGGAGTTGTTAAATGGTGTATTAGAGGTGATTGGGTGAGTTTTAGGTGTGTGGATCCGTGCATAATCGCGAGTTTGAAACATTTTTGTCCGCCAGACACCCCTTGCGGACCGCAACCATATCCCCATGCGGTCCGTATGGCGCCTGGTCCGGGCCAGAATTTTTATTTTTGTTGTTTTGTTCAAGTGTGACAGGGTTTTAGTGCATTTTTAGGACATTTTAAGGATAACAAAGGTATATTAGGGATAAATAAGCTATCATAGGCATGTGCGTCATGTCATAAAGTATATGTATGTATAAAATGAATACAATTGAATAAGGATATCACGTTTAAGTCGTGGATAAGTATAATCATCACGTTTGCAAGTTTCTCATACGATTACGAGTATCATTGAATATGTTCCATGTGTATGCATAAGTATAAGTATAAAATGGTTATGAATATGAAATACATGAACAAAATACGAGTTTTCATTATAATCCAGGTCTCAAAATACAATGATTACAATGATAAATCGAATACGAGATACAATGCCTTCTGGAAATAGAAATACAATACGAGCTAGCTATAAATAGAAGGTATGGAAACGCGAGGCATTACAATATTGGACCGCGAAGTTAAGAAACTCAAGCTTAGACGAATACCGATAGTTAAAGTTCGCTGGGAATCCAAACGTGGTGTTGATGCATATGTCTTTTGCCTAGGTCATCGTATAACGTCGAGTCTGTGTTTAGGAGTGAAACATTAAGTTTATGTATGTTGAGAGACATGTTCACCCGAACTTGTAATATACATGAACAAGTTCGCCCGAACTTGGTCATGCCACATTTGGAGCGAACTTCTTCTCCTATAAATAGGAGTCTTGATTTCTCATTTGTAAGATTTTAGATATTTTCTGTACTGGACGGCGAAGCTCTGTCCAAGTGTTTCCAGGATCTGTAACGTCTACTAATCAATAAAACAGTGATTAACCAGTAAAAAACTAGTATCCAATGTCGCCTATGCAAGCGGATTCTGCACGTTTACCTTAGGTTTGCCAAATTAGGACCCGAACGATCCGTACAACGGACCTTCAATTGGTATCAGAGCAGGATTTGCCTAATTGGAAGACATTGGACATAGAACTTCACATCTTCTACTCATTTCTTTCATTTTTAACTTTTCTTGGACATTTCACGGACAAAATGGACTGATTTTCAAGTATAATACTTAAAATCCATAATAATAAAACCCTTGAAAAGATCAGATCTTAAAACAAACGAATTCATGTTGAAAAGTTTAAAAAACCATGTTTGAAAACATTATTTCGAACGAACTTGTGATCAAGTTCGCCCAAACTTGACAAGTTTTTCAAGAATTTTCATCAAGTTCGCCCGAACTTAACTGGTTTTGCTGAAATTAAGCACAAGTTCGCCCGAACTTGGCTAAATTTTCTTGAAAATTATCACAAGTCCACTCGAACTTTTCAAAGGGTGAAATTTTCTTAATTTTTATATAAGTTCGCCCGAACTGGTTAAGTAGTTGTTTTTCACTACCTGTGACAAGTTCGCCCGAACTTGTCCAAAGTTTCTAAAAGACGTCTCAGACATCATATATCGTTAGATTCTTATCGATGAGACGAGTTTAAAGCTCTAATCTGGTAAAACAGTTTTTGGGTAAATTTTAAACGTTTTTAGCGAACCGATACGTTCATATTATCGATTAAGAAGTCAAATTTTACTAAAATTGTCTGTTTGCTAATCATTTTTCAAGTGTTTTTGAACGACAAATAAATTTGGAAAACGAAATGGGGTCCGTGAAGCTGCCAAAGTTGATGAGTATAGACGAGTATGAAAGGTGGAAAGAAAAATTCGAGAACTGGAAACGAGCAAATTTCTTCTACCAGAATGTTCATGAGAAGAAGATGATCAGCTTGCTACAGCAATCGATAAATGAAGATATCTTGATTCTACTACCAGAATGTGATACAGCACAGAAGTTATGGAATGCTCTACGTGCTAAATAAATGGAGAGTGCTGAGATGGTTAAGAGCAAGAAGACTCTAATAAAAAGGATTTTGATATTTTTAATAAGATCAAAGGCGAAACGATGAAGCAAATGATAGATCGCTTCTCTCATTTGAAGGTTCAGATGAAAAGACATGATCTTTTTAAAACAGAAAAAGAATACATTGACAAGTTGGCGGATGCACTTCCTAAAGGGGAGTGGATGACATACTTGATGGTGCTAAAAAGTAGTCCATGTTGGCCTTACTACAAGTTAGAGAGATATGAAATGGAATTACTAAAGGAGTCTGATCTTGTCAGTGATCAACGAAATGATTTGGAAACGCAAAGTTCAAATGATCAGTTGAAGAAATAAGGAAGTATAATGGCAAAGAACTGTGAAGCACAAGTGTCAAGTACATCTACAAATAAGTCTTCAAGTTCTAAACCAATAGGCCCAGTCTTTGATGTAGATCTGAATGATTATCTGGCAGATAATGCCAAACTCTTGAACAATCTGGAGAGTTTGACATTAGAAAATAAAAAGTTCAAAGAAAATGAAAAGATTTTTGAAAATAGAATAAAAATTTTAGAAAATGAAAAATGTGTTTTAAATAAAAGTGATTTTAAAAAACAAATTATAATAAACTCGCATCTTCAAAAAATCAGGAAACTTGAACAAGATGTTGAGAATGATAATAATAAAGCTGTTGATTTAGAAAAGAAGTTGAAAGGTTTTGTGACCTCGTCATTAATTCTAGATCAGATATGTCCAAAACCAATCAATGAAAATAAAAAGAAAATGCCAATAAGTGATAAAGTCACAAATTATGACGATGTCATAATTGAGAATTGTAATGATGATAACGATGATGAAAGTACTAAAAAAGAGAAAAATGAAATATTTTTAAAACTAAAAGAAAAATTTCATGAAACTGTTCTACAATCTACAGAAAAGGTGAATGCTCAATGCAAAAACCTTCTAAGCAGAATGGAGAACGAAAACAAAAAGAAAAACAAAGTTTTGAAAATTCGAAAAATTTTCAAATGAAAAATAAAAGCTCATCGGTATGATCATCCAGTCATTATAAAAATTCACAAGAATTTGAGAATAAGTGGTGCAGGTCGAACCGCAGTGCTTCACCGTCAAATCATCCTTATAGAAGAAATAGCAAAGATGGTTATCACACATCAAATCAATGTTATGATTTGAGTGTATGGTTTGATAGAAAAGATCGATATGATAACAGGCTGTGTCACAAATGAGGAATACAGGGACACACTGCAAGAAAATGTTTACAAACTAATCCTAAACCTGTTCAATTGATAAGAAAAATTCTGAAGATTTAAAAGTACCAACTCAGGTTTTGAAACAATGTACAGAAACTACAAACAAGGTGAAAACAGTTATTACTAAGTTTTCAAATTTTAAAATTGGTGAATCCTCGAATAGTAATGAACAAAATGTTTCTACATTGTATTTCAAGAAATCTTTAACGAAAAATCAATCATGGTTGGTGAAAGAAAAAGAAGTCAAACAATCAGTGAAACTTGAAAGTTTAGAGGACTTTCCGAAACTTGAGAAAGTCCAAAATAAACTTGATTGTGAAACGAAAGACAAAATTAAGGTTGAAGAAATAACGCCTAAGGCTAAAATTGCTTGGGTGTCCCTATTCAACTAATTATTTGAATTTTTGTGCAGGAACTTCTGAGATGAAAGTAAATTATTGAGAGTGGAGTTTGTGGCACACAATGAAGACGGGCCGGATTATCAAGTTCTATATATAAAGGCCTTACTACATTTCTATAACACTTACTTTACAATTTTTACAAATTTTTCAAGAAAAATTGAAAATTTTCACAGAACCCTCACTGTTGAAAAGAAAAAATTCATGAATATAAATGTTTTATAAACACAAAGGTGTCAAGGTTTTTGTCATCATGAGGGGGAGAAGGTTTAAAAGATAAATTGTGAAGCAGTAATAGAGAACTGAAGTGATTCTCATCAGTTGGTCAATGTTTTTCTATAAATAAAAAATTCCAGAAATATGTTTTTGAATTTTAGGGGGAGAAAAAATTTTCAGAAAATCCAAAAACATATTAATATGGAAAGTACAAAAACATTGAAAAAGGAAAAAAAAGTTTTGTGGATAAAAGGAAATGATAGTACATCAGTGGACTATCACAGTATGCTAAGGATTGTAAAGTTTAAAAGTTTAAACAAGTTACTGTGGATGTGTCGATAGGCTTTACATGTTCAGTAGATTGTTTATGGGATATAAACTAAATTTTACAACTGCTTAATTTGTGGATTAACATCTCTCGGATATATGGATTAGTACTCCGAAATTTCGTTTGAAAGATTGCCTGATTCTGAGATATGAGGTCTTTATAGATGATTGATATCTGGGGTATTGTACAAGTTCTTCTGATTTTGCGGAAGCAATAGCCTAGAACTTCTATAATGCTTTTGCTAAAAACCCTAAAACTGCATGCAAACTTGAAAAGAATCGAAAGATGTAATCAATTGCAGTGCTTAAAAGATTCCTTAATTGGAACACACCTTAAAGTCGAGCCTTCATCTCTTTGTTGATATGGTGGTATTAACCTGAGCTAACAAGGCTTCGCATTAACCCAGATACAGATATCAGTTAAGCTATACTCACTTGTAAGATGAAATCTAGGGAATCTTGATTCGGGAGTATATTCTGAGATGGGAACCATAGTTAGTCAAGTTTCATAAATATTACTTAACATATCTTGGAACAATTAAGAAATGTGTCAAAAGTTTAAGAGGACAAATATATCGACAATCTAGTTAAATTTGTTTAAAACTTAGTGTTATCAAGAGGTCAATGGTACTTGTGATATGTCTCAAATAACTGATATGATCCTTTAACACAAACTCAACAAAAATATGTCTGTAAATATGTTCATACATAGTTAGGGCATGATATTCACTAAATAAAAACAAAAAGAATATATTATCTTTTAGTTTCGACCGCTGATAATGAAAAGCTGATTTTCAAAGTCTAGAGTTGCTGAACAAAATCTAAAAAACTTTTGAAAAATTGATCTGAAAAGTTTAAAGGTCATTAAGTTGAAAATTACTTTTAAATAAATGTGTCAGTTTACTGTCAAAATGTTTAATCAAGATCATTAAGTTGAACTTGATACATAAATCAGCTATTCAAGGTCATTAATTTGGACTTGATTACCTGAGAGGGTTTAAAACTGATGCGAAGATTAAAATTTGAAATAGTTCTATTTAGAGATTTCAAAGTTTGAATCTGAAATGTTTTATTTGAAAGTTTGAGGAACTTTGAAACATGAAGTTGATTTTAAGGGAGAGCTGGATAAAAAGATGAGATAAAAGCCAATTGATAGACAAAGCTCAGCAGGGAGCATGGGGATTAAAGTTTTATCAAGACAAGCTCAAGATAAGAGAATATGATTGTAGAAGATATGAAGATCAAGGAAGTTAAAATTATTAAAGAAATAAAGATCAATAGAGTATTAAAGACTCTGGAACTTAATTGAAAACTGATGACTACGGGAACATCCAAGGAGGAGTCTGTTGATACATATGTATGTTGCCTACGTCATCGTATAACGTCGAGTCTGTGTTTAGGAGCGAAACATTAACTTTATGTATGTTTGAGAGAAAAGTTCGCCCAAACTTGTCCTGTGAAGGACAAGTTCGTCCAACTTGGTCATGCCACATTTGGAGCGAACTTGTTCTCCTATAAATAGGAGTCTTGATTTCTCATTTGTAAGATTTTAGAGATTTTGTGTACTGGACGGCGAGCTCTGTCCAAGTGTTTCAAGGATCTGTAACGTCTACTAATCAATGAAAGAGTGATTAATCAGTAATAAACTAGTATCCAATATCGCCTGTGTAAACGGATTCCGCACGTTTACCTTAGGTTTGCCAAATAAGGACCCTAACGATCCGTACAACGGGCCTCCACGTGGCTCAGAATTTACTTGGGAATGAGAGGATCAAATGAAAGCGAAATACCCACATCTGTTTCCACAAGTTTCCGCTAATTAAATTTCGGGACGAAATTTCCTAAAGTAGGGGAGACTGTGACATGTGTGGTGATTCGATCACGTAACGATTCCGAACATTTTTTAATCAATGAAATCTTGAGTTTTATTTCCGAGATTTGTATAATTATCATGATAATTTCATATATTCAATTGATTTTAAACTCTCAAACCTCTTCTGGAATTGAAATCGCAAACTGTTACACAAACATAATCAGTTTAACGCGACGTACACTCCGGAACAATAAAATATCCTTTACATAACTTAGAAATAAGTTTTAAAGGGTTCGGTATGGCAAAAACAAGTTTATTCAAGCTTAGGGACTATTTGCGACAAACAACGAAAGTCTGCCGATTCTCGTATTTTTAAATACGAACCATATTTAGACAATAAAATTTTTGTAATCAATAAAATCTTGTATCTTATTAATGAGAATGCAAAAATATAACTTCGATCATTTTCGCGTTCGTTAACGAGTTCGTCGTAATTAAGCGAAAAACGCAACCGTACAACCGAACGAACCGACATCCATGAAAGTTTTGGACATATGTCAAGTTCCCTACGCTTTAACATCCATATAAAGCCTGAAAATTAGGTTAACGAGTGTTAAAAGCAATGAAACAAGTTTAGGGGCCAAAACTGTCATTTTGCAAACTTGTTGCCCATGTCCAAGCCTTACGGACCATAAGGATAGACCCTATATGGTCTGTAAGCAATGCCCACCACAACAGGTTTGCTTGCAACTTCTTGTTTCATTCCTTGGTGTCACACCCCGAATTCCACGTGTATTCCGGTGGGCCCAGTGTTGAGTATCATGACGTACAGTTGATATCATCATAACCAATTACAACACAACGCAAAACAGCGGAAGGCTTGGAGTAAAATATAAACTATTACAAACCAAATTGTCCAGGAGTTTGAAACCCAAATATACAATATGGCTTGTAATAAGATCCACAGGCGGATTGGAAATAAACATACACAAAATGATAACAGACTCTACAGGCTCAACTTCTAAGGTCGCAACTCCTTAATGTCAACGCACCGCAGCTTCCGGCCTATTTCGTACTTGTACCTGCTTTTTAATCTTTTGAAAATACGTCAGTTTACACTGGTAAATACACTCAACCAACTCATTATGAAAACCCTTTCGAAAATGGTTTTAGTTGCACTTGGCACATTTTTATGAATAACTTGGGACAGTACAAATGACCTAGTATACAGATTTACATGTCAGGCTTTTACATATCGAGCCCAGTACAGAAACCGAGACCTGATCGACTGGCACACCACTCTGAACTTTCGCATAGAAAGCAGATAGCAATTACCCAGTGTATGCCTACACGCTATGCTATATTGTCGTGGCCACTAGTACTTTAGTGAGCAAAGGATATCCCGGACATGGTCAAGTCCACCCCCAATATTTTAGTTTCAAACAAAACAGATCAAAACCAGGTTATGCAAGATTTTAGTTAATTATCACAACTGGATAAAACATGATCCATACCCGACCAAGCGGTAATAATTTACCGTATCCCAAGCCCGTATAGGGAAAATAAGTTAAGGGTATTTACCAGAAGTTAAGTCTTCGGAAAGTTAGAACTCGGCCGCAGATCAAAGCAAGTACAGGTACAATTTACCAGAAGGCGTTTAGTCTGGAGTGATGGTAATTAATAACCAATATTAGAATGCTAACAGGTCCTTAATTAAGTCCTAGACTTGGACCGGTTAGTCTTATGCTAAAATACGATACGGTATGATACGCTAGATTAAGTGGTGACTGGAATAGGATGTTATCTGGACCCGACAAGTTTATCAACTCGTCTAATATGGTAAACCAATAACATTCAGAGTTTGATAGAGAAATGACGAAGTTAAACCCGTTTCGGTTTAAGTACGTAAATTAGCTACGTAAGCTTAACTGAACGCGTATATGCGAAACCGGGTAACCGAGAGAGTCATATACAAGTTCCATACGAATATATGTTTAAAATATGTCATAAGATCAGCCGCTTTGCAAAAGATAGGCCCGAGGTATATTTAAAACCGAATTATGCCTTACAAGGGAATTTTGGTCATTTTAAGGTTTATAAAAGATGTTTAAAATAAATCTGATGTCAAGGTTGTTAATATTATGTAAAAATACTTATTTTATAATGTTATAATAGTAGGATATCATATATATGTGTGTTTGACAATTTTGGAATAATCTATGTCCCGTAAGGGCATTTTGGTAAATTCACACATAGCTTTGAGGCCAAAATTGGGATTCTAAGTTTGAGACCTGTACTTACTGTTAAAATGTTGAAAATAAGTTTATAATTCAGTAGGTAGCAAGTATTGGCCCATAGTGATGGTTTTTAAACCATACTATGCGCCGAAAAGGCGTAAAAGTCGATAATATGCCGTTTAATCGATGTTTAAGGTAAACTGAGGTTAGGACCTGTTTTATTTACCGATAACATGTCATTTCATTTATTGCATCAGTAAATATATCATTTTGATCATAAAATCTTGTTAAGTGTTTCTAAAATGCAGAAATGGGCATTTTAGTCATTTTAATGCCTTAACGCGTCTTTTGTGAAAATCTTAGATTATATTCAGATTCTTGACGTCAACATAATTAAATTGTGTTTACAAATCAGTTCATGTCTTAATTTTACATGCATGTGTGTTTAAAATCAAGATTTGTACAAAAAGGACCTTTTTGCAAAGTTTATACAATTTTAGCGGAACTTGTATGTAAACTCAAATTTCTAAGGGTTCGAGTGACGAAACTTTAGCTGGTCATTCTAAATATAAATATGGTCTTATAGTGACCAAAATTCAGTAGCCAAAGTGGCTAAATCGGGTCAGAAGTGAAAGTCAAAGGAAAAGTCAAATATTGTGACTTTCGGTTGCGAACCGATGCTAGGCCAAATCTTGACGAGCCGAATTGGTTGATATATGTTCTAATACTTATTTTTCTGTTGTTAGTGCATCAAAACATATTTTATAACATTCAAATCATTAGTTATGAAATTTTATGAAACTGGATAGTTTGACTTTTGTTGACTTTTCGGTTGACTCGTCAATTGGCCATGAATCCGTGAAAATCTGGAGATGCCCTCTAGAGGAATTAACACCTCCATTATTATGAGCATATAGGAACTTTCATTACTCACAATGACAGAGTATACACGGATTTAGAATAATGTCGAGGTGTAATTACGACGAGTCTTTGTTCCAAGCTGAGAGCTATAAGAAATCATTAAATACGAATTTGAACACTTACAATAGGTCCAAATGAGTGTTAAGAACAGATTGGAATGCTTGGAAGATGCCTGGAACTCTCTGATTAATCTTGGTAAGCTTATGGTGAGATGAAAAATGGTTGCAACTCACAAGAAGGTCTCTTTTAATGACCAAGGAGGTTCCAGGAGTGTTGCCATGTGTTTATGGACGTGAATATGTGTCCCATAACGTGTCAAGCATGCAAAGAAGGCGACAAATTTGTCAAGAGGTGGTAGAACACGCGTCTGCCACATTTCTATTCGCTGACAGGTTCATACAGACCGTATGGGTCAAGCCTTGCGGTCCGTAAGGACCTTAGGCGCCCATAGTTTCAGGTAGCCTTGCGGACCGTATGGCAAGAGCCTTGCGGTCCGCAAGGAGTCCTCAGATCTTGAAAATTTCAAAATTTTATTTAAGTCCTCCCACTTTATTTCAAAGCGTCACAAGGATAACTATCGCAACTCAACGACTTTGGTCCCTCCTGTTTTAGCACGTGGTAACACTATGATTTAACGGGACTCGTGTCGGAAAAATGTTGGACGTAAAAATACGAGGTGTTACATCCTCACCTCCTTAAAATAAATCTCGACCCAGAGATTTCAATCAAACAAGTATGGGTACTTTTGTCGCATAACGGACTCAACCTCCTACGTGTATTTGGGACCTCGACGAGCGTCTCATTGCACTTTCACGATTGGCACATGCTTTCTACGAAGCTTCTTGACTTGTCTATCTTCAATCGCTATAGGTTTCTCAATGAAATGCAAGTTATTATCAATCTGCACATCGTCGTGTGGCATAGCTAATGACTCGTCTGCCAAGCATTTCTTCAAATTGGAAATGTTGAACACATCAAGGATTCAACTGAACTTTTCTAGCAATTTCAGCTTGTAAGCAACAGCTCCAATTCGTTCAATGATTTCAAATGGTCCTACATACCTAGAACTTAATTTGCCTTTCTTTCAAAAGCGCATAACGCCCTTCCAAGGCGATACCTTTAGTAAGACCTTGTCCATTTCCTGGAACTCGAGAGGTTTACGTCTTCGATCTGCGTAACTTTTCTGCCTATCTGTGGCAGCCTTGAGACGATCCCGAATTTGCAAGATCTTATCAGTCGTCTCCAGGACTATCTCAGGTCCTGTCAGTTGAGCTTCCCCAACTTCTGCCCAACAACGGGCATCCTACACTTTCTCCCGTATAAAGCTTCAAATGGGGCGGCTTGAATACTTGCATGGTAGTTATTGTTGTAGGAAAACTCGATAAGTGGTAAGTGGTTATCCCAACTTCCACCTAGGTCGATAACGCATGCACGTAACACATCTTCCAGCGTTTGAATAGTATGTTCGCTTTGCCCGTCAGTCTGTGGGTGATATGCCGTACAAAAATTTAGTCGTGGCCTAAGGCTTGCTGGAAACTTTTCCAAAAATGAGAAGTGTACCTTGTGTCCCTATCCGACACAATAGACACTTGTACGCCGTGCAAGGATACTATTTCATCCACATAGAGTTTTGCTAGTTTGTCTGAGCTATAAGTCTCGTTAATAGGTAGGAAATGAGCCGACTTAGTCAGTTTGTCAACAATTACCCATATTGTATCATTTCCTTTCTTTATCTTTGGTAATTTGGTGATGAAATCCATAGTTACACATTCCCACTTCCATATGGGAATTTCCAACGGCTACAGTAATCCCGATGGTTTTTGATGTTCGGCCTTAACTTGCGAACATGTCAGACATTTAGCTACAAAAGTAGCTATGGATTTCTTCAGCCCTGCCCACCAATAGCTGGGCCTCAAATCCTTGTACATCTTATCACTACCCGGGTGAACTGAGTATCTAGAACTATGCGCTTCTTGGAGGATCAACTCCCTAAGTCCTCCAAAGACTGGAATCCAAATTCGCCCACAGAATCTAAGAACACCGTCACTTCCTGAAATCAGTTGCTCCACCATTTTCCCAATTCTTAACTGGGAAGTTTTGCTTCTAGTAGCGCTTGCTTTTGGGCTTCCAAGATTCTATCTTTCAAATTATTTTTTACTTCAATGCTTTTGGCATTAATCCAAATAGGCTTAACCCTTTCTTTACAGCTTAAGGCATCGGCAACCACATTTGCCTTGCCTGGGTGATAACGAATTTCACAATCATAATCGTTAAGCGTTTCCATCCACCGACGTTGTCGCATGTTCAGGTCCTTCTGGTTGAACAAGTGCTGAAGGCTCTTGTGGTCGGTGTATATAATACACTTGGTTCCATATAAGTAATATCTCCATAGCTTCAGCGCAAACACCACAGCACCTAGTTCCAAGTCATGCGTGGTGTAATTTCTTTCGTGTATCTTTAATTGTCTTGAAGCATAAGCGATCACTTTTCTGCGCTGCCTAAGTACACACCCCATGCCAGTGTGTGAAGCGTCACCATAGACCACAAAGTCTTCAATTCCTTCTGGTAGAGTCAACACAGGAGCATTACTTAATTTCTGCTTCAATACATCAAAGGCTTCCTGCGATTTCGGACCCCAAACAAATTTAACATCTTTCAGGGTCGTCAATGGAGTAGCTATCCTTGAAAAGTTTTCTATAAATCTTCTATAATAACCGGCCACACCCAGAAAACTTCGGATTTTGGATAGTGTCTTGGGGGCTTGCCAGTTCATTACTGCCTCGACTTGGCAAGGTCAACTTGTATCCCACGTTCACTAACCACATGGTCTAAGAATTGTACTTCACGCAACCAAAATTCACACTTAGAAAACTTTGCATAAAGTTTCTCGTGTCTCAACAACTCCAAAATACACCTCAAATGATTCTCGTGATCCTCCTGATTATGAGAGTATATAAGTATATCATCAATGAAGACAATGACAAACTTATCTAAATACGGCCTGCAGACTCGGTTCATCAAGTCCATAAATGCTGCTGGTGCATTTGTGAGTCCAAAAGGCATCACTAGGAACTCATAATGACCATATTTTGTTCTAAACGCCATCTTTGGAACGTTTTCAGTACGAACTTTGAGTTGATGATAACCTGACCTCAAATCAAACTTCGAGAAGTAGCTTGCTCCCTAAAGCTGGTCAAATAAATCATCAATCCTGGGCAATGAATAGCTATTCTTAATTGTTAACTTATTCAGCTCGCGGTAATCAATGCACATTCGTATTGAACCGTCTTTCTTTTTCACGAACAAGATTGGAGCTCCCCAAGACGAAGAGCTCAGTTGGATAAAACCCTTTTCCAATAATTTGCCTAGCTGGGTGCGTAATTCCTTCATTTTTGTGGGTGCCAATCGGTATGGGGCTTTTGCAACAGGGGGGCTCCCGGTATGATATCAATTCTAAACTCCACTTGTCTGTCTGGAGGCAGACCAGGCAAGTCTTCGGGGAAAACATCTGTAAATTCAGAGATAACAAGTAAGTCTTCAATTTTTTGGCTTTGGCTCGTCAATGGTCACTTGTGCCACATAAATGACACAACCTTTCTTTAAACACATCGATGCTTTGAGTAGTGATCCCTTTTCTGATAATCCATAATAACGATCTCCTTTTATAGCGAGTGTATCTCCAGTTCGGGTTTTGATTTCGATGAGTTTCTTGTTACAGGCTATATGGGCTTGGTTACTAGACAACCAATCCATACCAAGAACTACATCGAATCATGCCAATTTCATGGGCAGAAGTGAAACAGGAACGGAATGATTCTTGATAGATATGGAACATCCGTCTAGAATCGTAGAAGCGGTCTCAATCGTTCCATCAGCAAGTTCTACGTCATATGTTACGTCTAGAGTTCTTACAGCAAGTTTAATAAGGCATTAAACTTATGATCTACAAAAGATTTATCGGCTCCGGAATCAAAGAGAACTCTAGCATAAACATCATTTACAAGAAACGTACCTGTTATCACACTGTTGTCGTTCACAGCCTCCTTAGCTTTCATCTGGAAAGCACGAGCCTTTCCTTTCTTCGACCCATCAGCAGTGTCATCTTTCTTATATTTTGGGCAGTTGGGTTTAATGTGACCTTTTTCACCACAGTTGTAGCATGTGGCGTCCTTAAGATCCTTACAGTCTAGGGCCTTGTGCCCTGATTTCTTGCAAATCCCACAAGGTTTAGACTGAGAGTCATCCCGACACCATCCAAAGTGTCTTCGGTTGCACTTCCTACATTTAGGCCTATCATCCGACCTCTGCTGATTCCTGTTGAATCCAAACCTTTGATTCTTGTTCAGCCGGTGACTTCGGTCATCCTGTCTCTTCCTTTTCCCATCATTTTCTGATTTTCCTGACATTCGTCTCACATAGTCTTTGGTGAGAGAAAGAGATGGCTCAACCGCTGATTTGTAGGTGTTAGGCTGAACAACCTTAACCAAACTCCTTATTTCAGGAACCAACCCATTTATGAAACGCGCAATGCGTTTAGGCTCAGGAGTAACCAAATAAGATACCAATCGAGAATAAGAATCAAAATCAGTGACATACTTTCGACAGCCAAGATTTCTCATGGTGAGAGCTATGAAATCCATTTCTATTTTCTCCACCTCGTGAGGTGGGTAGTAGGTATCCTTAACCAGATCTACGAACTTGGACCATCCCAAATTATATAGATGTACCTTCCCAGTTGATTGCATCAAAGCTTTCCACCAAATTAGGGCATTGCCCTTAAAGGACTGAGAAGCGAATTTAACATCTTTCTCCGCGCATTTACTGATGTCCACTACTGTTTCCATCTCATCTAACCATCTCAAGGTTTCAACAGCTCCCTTTTCACCATTAAAGTCTCGTGGCTTACACGAAAAACATATTTATATGAGCAACTATCCTTGGAAGTATTTTCTCTGCCACGAATCTCCTTCTTCTTTGCTTCCCTCCTCACATTCGAGGAGTGCACAGAACTTTCCTCCTTATCAAAGGGAGGAGGCTTTGAGTTGGTTCTTGTTAGGTTCTAGAGTGCGTAAAGCTCGATACTTCAAATTTTTCAATTGTTTTCTCCATTGTCTTTCCCACGGCTACGTCTATGCAAGCCTGGAAGTCATCTTCATTCATAACTATATTTACGCTATCATCCTTTTTCTGACTATTTACTTCGTTAGTATCTACTATCTTGCTTGATGAGGCTATACAATTAATAAGATAAATTTATATTAGTCATACACGCTAGATGACTTGCAATGTATGGTATAGCATAATAAAGCTATATAAACTTGTCGATTTTATGGGGGTGTTTAAGCATGGCACGAAGGCCTGTCACTAAGGACATAAAGAATAGCACCAAAGGCTTAGTCAAAAGACTTAAATTACAAAATGCTAAGATTACTAAAGGATCGCAAAGATTCGAGGTTCGAACATAGTTTTACTACCTCGAGACAGGGCGCACTGACATGCGTGCTCCACGTCTTCTTGGAGTTGGAGGTGGTAGTGGTTGTTCCACTTGTGGTTCTTGTGGTGGAGTGTGTTATGAAGGTGTGTTGTGGTGGGATGGGGTACCATAAACTGAGGGAGTATTGTAGAAAACATATTGTCCCCACCATTTCTCGAAACTATCAGTGTAGTGATGAGGGGTTCCATTGTACGAGTTAGAACCGCTGGATATGTCAATGGGGTGACCCATTGATCCTGTTGCTGGGATTTCAGGGTCAGAATCTTCCTCCATTGGTTCTGGAGAATCTTCTGGAGGAGTTACTGAAAGGAAACGAAGGCGTATGTCGGTGTTATAGTATTCTTGAGATGAATGGAGTGTTGGGGTTGTTGGGTATGGTGGCGAATGTTGCGAATGTTGGGAGTCTGACGGTGGTGAGTATTCATGAGGTAAGTTCGGGTATGGCTCCCATGTTGATGAGGAATCGTCCGAACCTTCGTAGGGGTTGTACACGGGTGCTTTGGAAGGCCCTTGCTTTGGGGATCCACTCCTCATTAGTCCTTTTCCTTTTGCTCCTCTCGAAAATTTAGGAGGCATGATTCCTGCTTCAAAATAAGTAAAAACACAAAACAAAGCAATGTAATAAAATAAGGAAATGAACAATTCCTAGGTCATAGCCTAGACTCGGAAGTCTAAGGAATGTGTTACTGTGTTGTTGAGATCAAACACTAAAGACAAGTGTTAAATTTCTCAAATGTTGGCTCTGATACCAACGTGTCACACCCCGAATTCCACGTGTATTCCGGTGGGCCCGGTGGGGAGTATTGTGACATACATTTGATATAATGATAAACAATTATAACACAGAGCAAAACAGCGGAAGGCTTGGAGTAAAATATAAACTACTACAAACCAAAGTGTCCAGGAGTTCGAAACACAAATATACAATACGGCTTGTAATAAGATCCACAGGCGGATCAGAAATAAACATACACAAAATGATAACAGACTCTACAGGCTCAACTTCTAAGGTCGCAACTCCTTAATGTCAACGCCCCGCAGCTTCCGGCCTATTTCGTACTTGTACCTGTAATTTAATCTTTTGAAAATACGTCAGTTTACACTGGTAAATACACTCAACCGACTCATTTTGAAGACCCTTTCGAAAATGGTTTTAGGTGCACTTGGCACATTTTTATAAATAACTTGGGACAGTACAAATGACCTTGTATACAGATTTACATGTCAGGCGTTTACATATGGAGCCCAGTACAGAAATCGAGACCTGATTGACTGACACACGACTCTGAACTTTCACATAGAAAGCAGATAGCAATTACCCAGTGTATGCCTACACGCCATGCTATATTGTCGTGGCCACTAGTACTTTAGTGAGCCAAGGATCCCGGACATGGTCAAGTCCACCCCCAATGTTTTAGTTTCAAACAAAACAGCTCAAAACCGGGTTATGCAAGATTTTAGTTAATTATCAGAACTGGATAAAACATGAGCCCATAACCCACCAAGCGGTAATAGTTAACCGTATCCCGAGCCCGTATAGGGAAAATAAGTTAAGGGTATTTACCAGAAGTTAAGTCTTCGGAAAGTCAGGACTCAGCCACAGATCAAAGCAAGTACAGGTACAATTTACCGGAAGGCGTTTAGTCTGGAGTGATGGTAATTAATAATCAATACAGAATGCTAACGGGTCCTTAATTAAGTCCTATACTTGGACCGGTTAGTCTTATGCTAAAATATGATACGCTAGATTAAGCGGTGACCGGAATAGGATGTTAGTTGGACCGACAAGTTTATCAACTTGTCTAATATGGGTAAACCAATAACATTCCAGAGTTTGATAGAGAAATGACGAAGTTAAACCCGTTTGGGTTTAAGTACGTAAATTAGCTACGCAGCTTAACCGAACGCGCATAGGCGAAACAGGGTAACCGAGAGGGTCATATACAAGTTCCATATGAATATATGTTTAAAATATGTCATAAGATCAGTAGCTTTGCAAAAGATAGTCCCGAGGTATATTTAAAACCGAATTAGGCTTTCAAAGGGCATTTTTGTCATTTTAAGGTTTATAAAAGATGTGTAAAATAAATCCGATGTCAAGGTTGTTAATATTCTGTAAAAATACTTATTTTATAATGTTATAACAGTGGGATAACATATATATGTGTGTTTGACAATTTTGGAATAATCTATGTCCCGTAAGGGCATTTTGGTAAATTCACACATAGCTTTGAGGCCAAAATTGGGATTCTGAGTTTGAGACTTGTACTTAATGTTAAAATATTGAAAATAAGTTTATAATTCAGTAGGTAGCAAGTCTTGGCCGATAGTGATGGTTTTTAAACCATTCTATGCGCCGAAAAGGCTTAAAAGTCGATAAAATGCCGTTTAATCGATGTTAAAGGTAAACTGTGTTAGGACCTGTTTTATTTACCGATAACATGTCATTTCATTTATTGCATCATTAAATTTATCATTTTGATCATAAAATCTTGTTAAGTGTTTCTAAAATGCCGAAATGGGCATTTTAGTCATTTTAATGCCTTAAACGCGTCTTTTGTGAAAATCTTAGATTATATTCAGATTCTTGACGTCAACATAATCAAATTGTGTTTACAAATCTGTTTATGTCTTAATTTTACATGCATGTGTGTTTAAAATCAAGATTTGCACAAAAAGGACCTTTTTGCAAAGTTTATACAATTTTAGCGGAACTTGTATGTAAACTCAGATTTCTAAGGGTTCGAGTGACGAAACTTTAGATGGTAATTCTAAATATAATTGTGGTTATATAGTGACCAAAAGTCAGTAGCCAAAGTGGCTAAATCAGGTCAGAAGCGAAAGTCAAAGGAAAAGTCAAATATTGCGACTTTCGGTTGCAAACCGATGCTAGACCAAATCTTGACGAGCCGAATTGGTTGATATATGTTCTAATACTTATTTTTATGTTGTTCATGCATCAAAACATATTTTATACAGATCATTAGTTATGAAATTTTATGAAACTAGACAGTTTGACTTTTGTTGACTTTTCGGTTGACTCGTCAATTGGCCATGAATCCGTGAAAATCTGGAGATGCCCTCTGGAAGAATTTACACCTCCATTATTATGAGCGTATAGGAACTTTCGTTACTCACAATGACGGAGTTACACGGATTTAGAACAAAGTCAAGGTGTAATTACGACGAGACTTTGTTCCAAGCTAAGAGCTATAAGAAATCATTAGATACGAATTTGAACACTTACAATAGGTCCAAATGAGTGCTAAGAACATATTGGAATGCTTGGAAGATGCCTGGAACTCTCTGATTAATCTTGGTAAGCTTAAGGTGAGATGATAAATGGTTGCAACTCACAAGAAGGTCTCTTTTAATGACCAAGGAGGTTCCAGGAGTGTTGCCAAGTGTTTAGGACGTGAATGTGTGTCCCATAATGTGTCAAGCATGCAAAGAAGGTGAAAAATTCGTCAAGAGGTGGCAGAACACGCGTCTGCCACATTTCTGTTTGCTGACAGGTTATTATGGACCTATGGGTCAAGCCTTGCGGTCCGTAAGGACCTTAGGCGCCCATAGTTTCAGGTAGCCTTGCGCACCGTATAGCAAGAGCCTTGCGGTCCGCAAGGGGTCCTCAGATCTTGAAAATTTAAAAATTTTATTTAAGTCCTCCCACTTTATTTCAAAGCGTCACGAGGATAACTATCGCAAGTCAACGACTTTGGTCCCTCCTATTTTAGCACGTGGTCACACTAGGATTTACCGGGACTCGTGTCAGAAAAATGTTGGACGTAAAAACACGAGGTGTTACACTTGGGCTCCAAGAACTCGAATTTGCAACCTTCTAACCTACATTTGACACTTGTTAAACCACTCCTAAGATCATGACACCTCATTGGACACTTGTGACGATCTTATGGCACCTTAAACACTATAAATAGCCAAGGAATTTGGCCATTTCAACTTGCTCATTTCATCTTCCTACCTCCCACTCTCTTGGAGCTTGTTTCTAGCTATTGGAGACCTCCTACTAAGTTCTAAAGACTTCCTAGAGCACAAGTAAGTGTTCTTCCTTTGTCTTTTTCATTATTTTAGCTTGTTATGAGCTAAAAGTCAAACAGTTGACTTTCTGTTTACTTTGCAACGTGATCGTAATCACGAAGTTGTAACGTTCTGACCATTTTTGGTCAAGTCAAAGTTCAATTGAACTTTACAACGTGATTGTAATCACAAAGATTATAATCCATAGCTATTGCACCTTCTGATTACCAAGTTTACTAGTTTAAGTGACGTGTCAAAGTTTCGGTCAAAAATGCGCATAATGTGCATTTTTAGACGGAACTATTTTCGGGTATCAAAACACTAAGTTTTGATACCAAATCAGTTTTTGCAACTTAGTTAGACATGTTTTGACATGTCTAACTCATCACTTCTAGTTTAGTGGTTATTTAGTGTCGTAAGTCGAGCGGTCTTGACCACCGCTTTGACATCGAATCCGCCCGTTTGGTCGATTTTAGGATCCGACCAAACACATATTGGTGACCATAGTTGTATAGGGAATAACCCTCTGAGGTTATACCTTATGGTCATGTCGTTTGGTTAGTGTTATGATAAGTCGCTTGTTATGCCCTTAATAATGATAAAAAGGCATAAATCAATTTTAGGCATATGTGACCAAATTTTTGACATATAAACTAATTTTACAACATTATTAAACATGTTTTGGCATATAAGACTTATCATAGCCCTTATCTAACCATCCGAACATGTATTTACGCAAATGATCCGTTGTAAACTACCTTAACGAGTCATAACGGGTCAAAAGCACTTAGGATTAATTTCAAATCAGAATGTTGAGTTTGTCAAACCATTTCAGATGAGTTCCAACTCTCATTTGGTTTACAAGACCTGATTCTATCCGATCCGCCGATTAAAGTCCAGACATCGACATAGTTATCCGATATTAGGACACGCTTGAATCCTTGAACTCTTGAGCTTTGTTTGATCATTGAAACAAGGACACTCTTGGAATCCCAAGTGAGTACATAGCTCCCCTCTTTTATGTTTTCCAAATATTTTGGGGTGATTCATATGTGCTAAACCATTTTCAAGTTTTTAACACAAAGTCTATGGTTAATATAAAACATGACGATTTCAATAATGTGAACGATTTGTTGGTGCGTTATATCCATAACACGAATGACATTCATTAACTTTGGCCAAGCTAACCAGTAATAAGTTATGGTACCATAGGACTGACAATCCCATTACCAAAATTCCCGGTGTTAGTGGGGAAGTTTGGGGAACGACATAAAATGTATTTTTAACAAACCCTTTGATGGTTTGTTAGTTAATTTAAAGAGACCATTTGGTGGTCTAGACGAGTCAACACAGGTTCTAATGTATTCACTAAAACGACCAAAAGTTTTCACAATTAAAACACTGATGATTTATTTATGACACGGACCATTGGTTTATAACAAGGACGATTGGTTTATAACATGGACGCTTGGTTTATAACAAGGATGATTGGTTTATAACACGAACGAATGGTATATAACACGGACGATTGGACGATTGGTTTATGGTAAGTGTTTTAGATAATGAGGCGTGTGTAATATGATATAACCATGGTGGATACGCCGTTGGTACTTCCTATATATAAGTGCTTCTATCATATTACATATCGTGGCGTTATCTGAATCACTTGGATAAATGTTTTCAAACGATGACACGCAACGAGTTACACTTAAAGATATAAACCATACGAAGTTTTCTTTTAAATCGATTTACTACTCGGTTTTACAAAAGAAATGTTTTGGTCCATATTCACTGCTTCAAAGTTTTCACGAACACTAACCGACTTGTTTTAGTTGGTTAACTATATTGCAATATCAAACACTTTTTAATTCAAGGTTTTCACTTAACGACTCTAGTAGTCTGACGAGGTATTGCAATACTTATTCAAAGCCATGAATTTGACACACTCACAAAACCTATGTACTCTACGGCTTTTTATGCTGACTTTCTTTTCACATATGTTTCAGGAGCTAACATATGATGTACCTAAGCTTGCTGCACATAGGATTTGGATGCGGTCCTTAGTGACATAAAATCAAAAAAGACAATTTAAATATGTTATGTTTCTATTATTCCCAAGACAATGTAATCATGTTAATAATTCAATAATACAAAACTTCAAGTACCATGTGTTGTTTAAACAATCTATTACGTGACTCCCCGATGTTTCCGCCGCATTTTCTTATTTTTACGTGGTCGGGGTGTTACACTATGGCACCATAACACACTAATGGTGGCCTGGTAAAAGTTAATGAATGTCATTCGTGTTATGGATAACGCACCAACAAGTTTCCCGCATTATTGAAAACTTGTTATATATAAACCATGTACTTGTTTTGAAAACTTTGAAAATAGTTTAGCACATGTATGTCAGTTGTATGGATCGTCCAGGCACAAATTTGGCAAACCTAAGGCAAACGTGCGGAATCCGTTTGCATAGGCGACATTGTAGACAAGTTTGTTACTGTTTAATGGGTGTTTCATTGATTACGACACTTTACAGAACCTGGAAACACTTGGACTGAGCTTCGCCGTCCAGAATGCAAAATCTCTTAATGTTACAAATGAAAACACAACACTCCTATTTATAGGAGCTCAAGTTCACACCAAAAGGCCCATGGCCAAGTTCGTACGAAGTGCAACTTCGTGCGAACTTGTCCTTGACATTACAAGTTCGTTCGAACTTGGCCTTTACTACACAAGTTCTTGCGAACTTGTCCACACACTATCTTAAATTTCAACGTTTCGCTCCTAAATACAGACTCGATGTTATACGATGACGAAGGCAACAGACATATGCATTAACATATGAAGATTCCGGCATTTTTGAAATTTGTGGCAACAGACATATGCATCAACTTATGACTTTTATTGATCGTATTGATGGGATGAGTGTCCAGATAAAAATTGGCGCTAGAAATTTTTTTGAGTTTTCGATGACCGAACCGGGATGTTCGGGGACACCGTCTAGAGCTTCAGAATACAGAATTGGTGATACGGTTACAAATTTTTGAAGATAATGGGAGAGTCATTGATACCGGTGCAGAATGTTGATCATTTGGGTAGCGTGACTAGTAATGGGCCTAAACGTTAAATCCGCATTTGTTAAAAACTGAAAGTTCCGGATTTTAGGGGGAATTTCAGTGAAAATTTCAGTACGGTCAGAATTTGCAAAAATGAGGGGGAATAAAAATTTTACGATATATGAAGATTCCGGCATTTTTGAAATCTGTGATTCCTGCAACAGTATCCGGGTGGTTACCGATTGCAGATTATCAGGAAATGCAGAGGATTGAGATTCATAGGGTATTTCCAATTGATGTCTAGTTTGAAAGCGGGTGGTTTCATAACTGATTCTTGGAGGAGATATTTATCAGATTCTGAGGTTATGTTTGTGGATTGACACCTGAGTCGCGCGTATGGTTTGGAAGCACATACGACTGCCTATCTTTAACTCTGCTTTGCACATGAATTATTGACTGGACTAACCGCCAGGAGATAACGATGCTCTGTAGTTTCAGTTGCCCCGGGTTGTACGCGGTACCATGATTAAAGAAGATGATTTATGGGATCGGATCTTACAGACAAAGAAGTGTACCAGTTGCTGACGAAAGTGGCTATATATTTGGGATTCCGCGTTCACATGAAATTCATATTTTTCAGATTATGATAGAGGTTGATGCTTAAGGGATGTAGGATTTAGGTCCTGATCTCCGATGTGGGGTTGGCGCATACACGACTGCTTATCATTAACTCTGCAAAATAAATGAACTGTTTTGATCGGGTAAGCCGGAAATAGGGATGTTTTGTAGTTTCAAGGCACTAGGTTCAGCGGCGATAGCTCTATATCTGCCATTGTGACTGAAGAAGAAGAATGTTATTCTGATTACGGACGTGTGTTTCTCAGATTTGATCCTTTTCCAGATTATCTGTTTCCGATGAAGATTTGCTGATTGAGCAGATTACCGATTTGCTGATCAAATCTTTCTGAAGGGTGCTTAATTGCGATTACGGAAATCGAGATTTCAGATTTTCGAGGGTATTCGTTGATTTGAAGTTTTCCGATGCGGTGTTTCGAAGTTTCAATCATTTGTCGGTTGAGTTTTTGATATTTTAGGAGTGTGCGGAATAAACTCTCGATGCTCAACGATTATTCAAAAACTGAACTCGGATGCAGTTATGATCAAAATGGAGGAGATGCTGCATTGATTAGACTCGAGTTGGTGGTTATTCGACAAAATTTGTTGATCAAGCAAATCAGAGGAGGTCGGAAACCGTGCAACCAATGATCTGAACTGGAGATTTTAGTGGTATTGAAAGTTGATAATGCAAACCCAGATCATCAATTAAGGGGAATCTGTTGACGCGTTTCGACGACATCGGAAGACACCTTGATTGAAGTCGCAGAATATTCAAACACGGTTCAGTGATTTGAAGATCAAGATCAAGCTTCGACAGTAACGAACAAGGGGGAATCTGTTGATGCATTTTGTTTTCTTCACTTGTCGAATAGGCTAGATAGAGTGTGTGTTGAATATTGTATAGGTTAGAATCGAACACACGACCAAAATACAGAGCGTATAGTGAAATTGGGAACAAGTTCGCCCGAACTTGTTATGCAATGGACAAGTTCACCCGAACCTGTCATGGGATGGACAAGTTCGCCCGAACCTGTCATGGGATGGACAAGTTCGCCCGAACCTGTCATGTGATGGACAAGTTCGCCTAAACTTGACCATCCACATTCCGGGCAAACTTGTGTGCCTATATATAGGTGTGTTGTTCATTTGTTACTTAAGTTTTTGCAATCCCTACGGGGAGGTGCTGCCGGATTCTCTCCAGGAACTCCGGCAGCTGGACTTAAAGATGTATACTCTTTCGGTATGAATGAAGACTTCCGTTGAATTCTATTTCTACTCCATTCTTAATAACATTCTACCGAAATTGACACATAACGCACTAACATTCGTCTAGAACCGCCTGATCACGGACCTTCATCGGGGGTGGAACATGATGACAACCCGGATCTTTTTTCTGGTTTTCAGACACATTTTCTTCTTTTTCAACTCTTGGAGGGATCTGATCAATGACATATGACGATGTTGAATAGCTTATCAACAACTTGTTAATCCGTTCTATCTCGATCTTCATATCTTCCAGCTCTTTCTTTAGTTTAGAAATCGTGTCAAGGTGAGTATTAATCGTCTTTTGCTTGCTCCTAACCGTTGCTTTTAACATGTCGATCATAGCGTCTTGTTCAAGATTTGCTTTTTCTAAATTTTCATATGCTCCTTTCATTTCTTTGTAATCATATGAAAAGTTATCAGTATGACGTTTAAGCTCCATATATTTCTCATCTTTACCAATGCATGATTCACACTGCTTTAAACATTTGGCTATCAGACTCTCAGTGTAACATTTTAGTTCCTTAATCTTTTCATCCGTTTTTTAGACAAGACTTGCACGGTTCAAGACATTTTGTGCACCATCTTTCTATTTCAGCTATCTCAATCTTCACTACTTCTTTGATCTATGTCTTCTGATCATTCCCTTGATCACTGAATAGACCTGTAAAAGATTGATAAACTTTAGGTGTATCACATTCCTTCTCTATTTTTGAAACTTTCATATTTTCAATTACAGGAATGTGATCGCCAATTTTTTTCAAAAATTCATAAAGATGATCATATGAAGATCTAAATTCCTTTTTTAAATCTTTCAGAAAATCATCCTATTCTGATGGTAATGCATCTTCAAATTTCACAATCTGATCTTCAATACTGATTTGACATACATGATTAAATCGATTTAAATGATTAACCATGAGACAAAAACGTTTTAATAGCTCAGTCACTGATTCATCCTTTTTACATTTAAACATTTCAAATCTTTTATGCCAAATAGTATGACGTTCATAAAGTTCCAACTTGGAAGGCAACTCTTCCCAATCATTTGTTATCTCAAAATCAAAATATTTCATTTCTGACAGATTTTAAGCGAATCCGGCCAGCTAAAAACGTTTAAATCTCTTTCAGAAAACCTTTTTTACAAGATTATAGCTTTAAAATTGTCTCGTCGATACGAATCTAACAATGTATAATGTCTGAGACGTTTTTCTGATTTTCATGCCTTAGACAACTTCGTACAGACTTGTCAACTTTTGGACAACTTTTGACAACTTCGTACGGACTTGTCAACTTTTGGAAAACTTTTGGAAAACTTTTGAAAACTTCGTACGGACGTTTTTCTGAATTTTCATGCCTTAGACGTTTTTTTTAGAGACCCTTAGACAACTTCGTACGGACTTGTCAACTTTTGGACAACTTCGTGCGAAGTTGGTTAAACAAGTTCGGACAGAAATGTACCTAAATTTTTGTAAATTTTGACATGAATTTGATTGATTTTAGCTTTGATCTTTTCAAAGGTTTTACTATCATGGATTTTACGTATTATACTAGAAAATTAGTCCCTTTTATCCGTGAAATGTCCAAGAATAGTCAAAATAGAAAGAAATGAGTAGAAGATATGATGTTCTAAGTCCAATTTCTTCAAATTAGTCCTCTCCTGCTCTGATACCACTTGTATGTCCATTGTACAGATCGTTCAGGCACTAATTTGGCAAACATATGGTAAACGTGCGGAATCCGTCTGCACAGGCAACATTGTAGACAAGTTTGTTAATGTTTACTCACTGTTTCATTGATTATGACACTTTACAGAACCTTGAAACACTTGGACAGAGCTTCACTGTCCAGAAGGCAAAATCTCTGAATGTTACAAATGAAAACACAACACTCCTATTTATAGGAGTTCAAGTTCGCACGAAAAGGCCCATGGCCAAATTGGTACGAAGTGTAACTTCGTGCGAAATTGTCCTTGACATTACAAGTTCGTGCAAACTTGGCCTCTACTACACAAGTTCGTGCGAACTTGTCCACACACTATCTTAAATTTGAACGTTTCGCTCTTAAATACAGACTCGATGTTATACAATGACGAAGGCAACAGACATATGCATCAACAGCACATATGAGTCACCCTAAAACATTTAGTAAACGTATAAGGCGGGAATTATGTAGTCACTTGGGTTTGCGTAAGTGTCCTCAAATAAATGGAATCAAACGTGTCCTAATGTGTCGGATAACTATGTTAGTGTGTCGAGACTTTAATCGGAGGATTTAGATAGAATGAAGTCTTAAAAACCAAATGAATGTTTGGACTCGTATGATATGATTTAATAAGTTTAACATTCTGATTTGGAAAGGATCCTAAGTGCTTTTGACCCGTTATGACTCGTTAAAGGGGTTTACGCTATTTTTACGGGTTATAAGCGTAATTATATGATCAGATGGTCAAATATGTCATATAATGAGTCTTATATGCCAAAACATGTTTGATTATGTTATAAGATCAGTTTAGATGTCAAAACTTTTGTTACATATGCTTAAAACCATTTTATGCACAAAAAGGGCGTTTTGGTCAATTTAAAGTGCATAAAAATCGGCTCGTCATATAACTAACCAAATCTTATGACCATAAGGTATAACCTCAGAGGGTTTTTCCATATACAACTATGGTCATACAAATGTGCTTGGTTGAATCCTAAGATCGACCAAACGGGTCGGATGCGAAAGTCAAAGCGGTTCGCTCGACTTTTTACCCTAATAAAGCACTAAACTAGAAATGGCGAGTTTAGAGATGTTGGAATATGTCTAATTAAGTTATAAAACTAATATGGTGTAAAAAACTTATGTTTTAAAACCCGAAAACCATTTCGTTGTAAAATGCACTTTATGCGCATCTTTGACTTTTAATTAACAAAACTTTGACTCGTCACTTTGCCTAGCAAACGTGGTAATCAGAAGGTGCAACTGCAAGGGGTTATAACATTCGTTATTATGATCACGTTGAAAGTTCAATTTACTTTGACTTGACCAAATATTGTCAGAACCGAAAGTCAAACTGCTTGACTTTTAGCTCAAAATAGCTAAAATAGATGAAAGGGACTAGAAGAGAGCACTTACTTGTGTTGAAGAACACTTAAGAGCTCAGTAAGAGGCTTCCAATTGACTGGAAACAAGCTCCAATAAAGTGGGAGAAAGAAAATGTGAAATGAGCAAGTTGAAATGAAGAATTCACTTGCTATTTATAGTATTCTTGAGTGCATAAGATCAATCCAAGTGTCTATGGAGTGTCATGATCAGAGGAAGGTCTTAACACATGTCAAAGGAAGGCTAGAAGCTGGAAATTTCATGAACTTGGGGACCTAGGCTTTGCACAAGAAGATGCCAAGTTTCTGCTACGTTGGGCACCCCATACGAACCGTATGTGAAAGTGGATATGGTCCGCATCCAGGTCTGGGGGCCAAGTTTTGCCTTTTGGCAGATTTGGTCCCTAGACTTGTATTGTCGTATTTTGTCACTTTTAACCCATTTTAACCTAACGTTTAGGTTATATAAAGGTGTTAAGGCATATGTAACTTGGATTTTACACATAAATGTTGTGGATGCCGGTTCATTCGGTTGTATGGTTATGTATTTCGCATATATAGTATAAAACTTTATTTAACACGAAAATGACCGAAATTGTGCAACTTTGACATTTTTGCATTCTTACCAATAAAATGCAAGATTTTATTGAATAAGTGTCTGGGATTGTATAATGATTGATAAATACACATGATTTTGTTAAATACGAAAATGTTCCGGAATTGTTCAATGACTGAAAATGTACAGATGTCACAGAAACACTACCAAAATCGTTCCTTTTTAGTTTTTACAGGCTTTGAAGATCCAAAATAAAAAAAAAGCAAAAAAGCAAGAAAAACGGACAAAAATACAAAGTTTCCAGAAGACACCCCTTGCACGAACAAGGCACAGTCGTGCCTCTCACCTCTGCCAGCCTTTTATAAGAATCAGAACAACTTGGTGGGCAAAAAAGAAAGACGGTATGCACGCCCGTGCACACATATGCATGGTTATGCCCCTACGAAATACCAGGAGACAGAAAGAACAAATTCTCAAAGCTTCCATGCCTGGATAGGCACGCCCGTCTCCAAAATCACCAAGCACGACCATGCCTGGATAGGCACGCCCGTCTCCAAAATCACCAGGAGACAGAAAGAACAAATTCTCAAAGCTTCCAATGAAACTCAAGGACAAGCACGCCCATGCCCCTAGGCACGCCCGCGCACCCCTACATTTGATCAGCCTATAAATATCCGCCTCATTCACCCATTTGAGGCATGCCCTTCTTTGCTCTCTTTTTCCTTGTCGTGCTACAACCCCAAGGCTGATAGATTTTGTGCCTCTAAGGCCTAGTTCTCTAACCTTTGAAGGCTCTAGTTCCTTGGAGAAAGTATGGATGATCCATGGAGCTTGACTAATCAATAGCCAAGTATGTCATGATCATGATACTTCCTAAGCCCCATTTGCTTGGAAGTGAGAGCCTGATCCTTAGGGAAGGCCTTCATGCCAACTAAGACCTCTCGAAAGCTAGGATCCAACATCCTACCTTTGATCGTCCATGTTAAGAAAAAGTCATTGTCAGATTAGTTCACTTAACAAATGTAATAAATGAGAGTTGAGAGACACTTTATTGCACACATACTTGCACTTGAGCTACAACTTGAAGATCATGAAGAGTGGTAATTACCACTAGTAAAAGTGTTTCATATGGTTGTAATCTCTATGTCTTCTTAAACTCTTGGATTAGTTAATCTTATTAATATAGTACTTTTATCTTATTTAATGTGTTTATCCTTACTTATTCTTGGTTTGTCATCTTTTGTGAAAGGATTGCATGACCCCTTTGAAACTAAATTAATTAAACATCTTAATATAACTACATTATTCAACCTATCTTAACTTGACTAAGGTGTGTGTACGGCTTCTGGTACCCTTAATTAGACCTGGTGTGCTTAATAAACCATGGAGGTGAAACTTATTACTACACTCATTGCGTGTAACAACCCATATACTAATAAGGGAAACCCGGACTTGGTTTATTAAGATTATTATTATTATGTAGTGAACCAGATTCAGGTGACAAGCTTCTGGTACTGAACCAGATCTTGGGTAATAAACTCTGATATTTAACCGAGATCCTTTAGGATGGCTTCTTGCAACGCACCATTATCCTATGGGGGGGGGGGGGTAAAAGTTAAGATAATAAATTAAAAGGGGAATATGGCAATCCGACAAAACAGAAGATAATAAGTGAAATGGGACCTATTTTGCTTATTCGTAACATAATTAACTTGATGTCAAAATCGCTTCGGTAATTTAAAAGATCCCTAAATGTTATCCCATTTGTTAAGCTTGAAGTGCAAGCACTTATTAATTCATTTCTAAAAAGATAATATAACCAAGATGACCTTAAACCAATTTTGTTGTGGCATATCATTTACTAGTCAAAAGGCTAGGGGAGGTTCATTATTGACATATTTCCAGACCGGTTTATCCATATGTTGTGGCAATATTGAGGGATGTTGGCGATCGAACCAAGGAAGCCACTTCTAATCTAATTAAAAGATAAAATCCAAGACTTAAACATTTTTCTCATTTAATAAAATAAACTATATATTAATTAAGAAAGACTTATCCAAAAGTCCTATATTACTATTTTAGTCTACTAAACTAACTACAGATAAGGTTGGCTATAACAATAAATGGATGAGTAGGGGAATCATATTCCTTGGACGATACTTTGTTTTTATCAAAAGCTATACTACACACGATGGGTTCTCTACCCGTTGTGTGTATTTAGTTTTACTAAAAATCATTTTTATAAATTTGAAGCTAGATAATCGTGTTTCTAAGTTATTAAGTTAACACACTTAAGTGTGCTTAATATTATAAAATTAATATACATAATTTACACGACATCAATTATTCAAAATCCTCCATATCAATATTCCATTAATTTAGGCTAGCACACAAATGCCTAACTATGCTAAATTCTTTAAAATATTACTCAATAATTGTTGATGCATTTTGTGTTCGTCACTTGTCGAATATGATAGATTGAGCATGTGTTGAATATTGTATAGGTTAGAATCGAACACACGACCAAAATACGAAGCGAATAGTGAAATTGGGAACAAGTTCGCCCGAACTTGAAATGTGAAGGTCAAGTTCGGCCGAACTTGACATTGTGATGGTCAAGTTCGCCCAAACTTGTCCTGTGAACTTGTCCTTGCACCCTCCGGGCGAACTTGTTACCCTATATATAGGTGTGTTGTTCATTTGTCATTTAAGTTTTTGCAATCCCCACGGGGAGGTGCTGCCGGATTCTCTCCAGGAACTCCGACAGCTGGACTTAAAGATGTATACTCTTTCGGTATGAATGAAGACTTCCGCTGCATTCTGTTTATACTCCTTTCTGTAATAACATTCTACCGAATCGGTTTACGTTTACGCACTAACTTCCGTCTAGAACCGCCTGATCACGGACCTTCACTAATAAGAAAAAACTGGATGAAGTAGCTAACACTAAGTTAACTACAATTATTAAAAATCAATTATCCGAAAAATTATCTCCTAGAACTTTCACACCCCTGTGAAATTAGTAAGCTATCTGCAAATAACTCACTAGCCGATCTTTGTGCGAGTATAAATTTGATGCCTTATTCAATTTTCACCAAATTAGGTCTTGGTAAACTATCATCGACGCTTATGAGAATCCAATTAGCTGACATGTCAATTTAGTATCCTCGTGGTATGGTGAAAAACGTGCTAGTTAAGATTGGTGAATTGTATAACCTGCAGATTTCGTCATCTTAGGCATGAATGCAGGTTCTAAAGTTCTAACAATTTTAGGCCATCAATTCCTAGCCATTACAAGAGCATTAGTTGATGTCTTCTATGGAAACTTAACTCTTGGAATTGACAACGAGAAAATAATATTCAATAGCAAAAGACGCTTTGACAATCAACAAGCTTCACCAAAAGCTGCTGCCTTGACGATATAAATAATCAATAAACACATTCAGGAAGTGGAAGTCAAAGAGGTAGAAGTTCCATCCTACATGTCCTGAGAATTGTCTAATTTACCTATGGTAATCAACAATGCAGTAGATTTCGATCCCTAGAAAGAGATAGAGGAGTTAGAATGGCTAACATATGGAAAACCCTCTTATGTGAAGTCAAAACCTGAAGTGATTTCTAAAAAGATTGAAGAGAAACTCATCTCAACAGTCAAGTGTGGGAATTGTATTCAAGAGGAAATTGCTACATATTATTGAGCACCATAAATGCATAAACAAGACCACTTTGGATGATATCTTCTATTGGATCAACTGATAAGAAAAGATAACGAATTCATAGTAGTGTTCGGTTTAGGAATTAGGATGTAAGGGTAGGAGGGCGTAAGTTGTAAGGTAACAAAGACCCTAACTAGTAAGGCATGTCATATATTTTATTTTTTAAAAGAAACTTGAAAAATATAAATAGGTTTAAACCTGTCATTAGAAGGTTATTATGTGTTTAACCTGTTTAGACACGAATTCAAACAAGTTATTAACATGTTGATCTGTTTAAGACATGAAACTTTTTAAGCTTAAAACCACACGAGTTTAACTCTGTGTTGTTTCTTGTTATGTTAACATGTCATTGTCAGAAACTGTCGACCCTACTTTAGTGAGTGGTTGGAAAGAGATACAGCCTCCACGAAACTCAAAGTGCAAAAGTGACAGTAATATAATAATAATTATTACGCCACAACACAATGAACTAACGTGATATTTATTATGTTACCTGTAGACTTTAGCATAATTATTGTTTTGAGATGAATTTTTTTTAGATAGACATAAAAAATTGAAATAGTTTATGTGGATGGGATAGATTAAAATAATGGAATTGGTTGGTTAAATAGAGAAACTTATTTGATTTTTTTTTATAAAAAAGGAATTGTCAAAACTTCAAATTTAACGGTAATATTCATCTTGGAAACGTACTATGTCACATGGGTTTGGGTTGTCGCCCCGCCGAACCCGCATGGATGGTGACAATTTAATGGCTCGGGTTCAAACCCGTGATAGCCTAAGGGCATACGAGGCGCATGCTGGGTTTCATGCCGGGAAGGAGTTTGCCGTGAGGGGATTCCGGCGCCGTCCCTCAATTATCGTGCGAGGAGGAGTGAAGGCGGTAAAGAATTGCCGTTTGCGGTGAAGTGGAGGGAGAGGGTGTAATGGTAGGGCCCACTAGTATTCAACCAATCATGTTTTTTTAAATGGTTTGCGGGAAACCATCCCTTGTGATTTTGGGCAAGAGAGGAAGTAACATTAAATATTACGAATGAATGTGTGAAATTTTTCACGTCAACTCATGAAGGGTGCATTCTATTCACCCTAAGTAGTGAGTGCCCCGACTATCCTTATAGCTCTTGTCTAAAATATGCATGTCTCGTTAAGATTAGTACCTACCCTTAGCACCAAAAATCAATACCAAAAATCAATATCCTTTGTATAGGATTGAGGAGGCTCTATATATACACAAAGGACCTAGTTGAATCAGACGGTGTAATTGAGGTTGTCCATCATCATCATCATATCATCATCATCCATTATCGTCGATACCCACCATATCTTCTCACTTTTCTTCCCACTCAAAATTTAACAACCACTTCATTTCATTTCTCATTCAAATTCAACATTCAAACACCCACTCTGCCTCTAGGTGTCTCTATTTCTTCCTGAAATTCTCTTTGCCTTTTAACTAACTGCTACAAAGTAATTCGATCTATCTGTTACAGATCTCCAGGTATATACTTTTTTATCGAAGTTGGATCTCTAGGGTTTTTGATGTAGAAACTGATTATTTTCATGGGATAATTGTTAATACTTTTTGTGGATATTTGTTTACCCTTAATTTAACCAGTTTTGATGATCCGATTTATATTAATTTGATTATTTTGTTTTAAATCTGAAAAAAAAAACATATCTAGATGCTCAATTTTTATTTTCCCCAATAATTGTTTTCCTGTTTAATTTACTCTTGATTTTCTCATGATGTTTAGGGTTTTATTATGACATTCGCAGAAACTAGAAAGCTTTGATTTTGATGAATTGTATGAGTAAATTTATTAATTGGGTGTGTGGGTTTCAAATTTTGTGGTCTAATCTTGTAACTTTGGGCATCTTTTAAGAGCAAATCAGTTAAAGGTTTCTAAAGAACATTGTATTGATCATCTTGTTTCAAGATTTTTTCCTACAAATAGGTTACCCAAGTAAAACCATATTGATATTTTCGGTCCTTGATGTAATCGATTTCAAGTTCATCAAGATATTAACTTTGTTATATATTCAGGTTTAACAACAACATGGGTCTTTCACCATACCAAACCCCATCAGATGCAGGTGTCCTGTGTGTCATTCTAGTGAACACAGCCATGTCAATATCCATCATGAAAGAAATCGTCCGCTCGATCCTTCATGTAATCGGCATCCATGTAGCATCTTCAGAAGATTACGCAGCTCAAACGTTGACAGACTCAGTCGAATGCAGAGGAACACCATCAGAAACTTACATGGAGGAGTTCAGAAGCCGAACACCGTCTGTCCTTTATGACTCGTTATGTCGCAGAACCAAACAAGAATGCCCGGTTTGTTTAGTCGAGTTTAACCTGGATGCGGAGATCAATCGCCCTTCGTGTGGGCATGTTTTTCATAAGTCTTGTCTTGAGAAATGGTTGAAATTGTGGAACGTAACGTGCCCGCTGTGCAGGAACCAGATGATGATGCCGAAAGAGGTTGAAGAAAACACTTGCCCAATGTGAGGTTGGGTTTTTTGTGGTTTTAGTTTAGACTGCAAACTCGAGTTTTCGGATGTTTTTAGTGACCGCCCGACATGTTGTAAGTAATTTCGGTGTCGTTGACTTGAAATTTACGCGCTTTGTATATAGAAATTGTGTAAGGTTTCCGGTGTTGTATGCACCTGAGAAACTGTTAGCTTTCCGTTTGTTTTGGTGTTTGTGTTTCTGGTTTTTGGTCTACAACAGAGTGATTAGCTGTGATCTGTATGAACCTTTCGCAATTTTGATCATGTATTTCTAGTACCAGAGGGATGAGTGATCATTGTTGTTTTTCGTGCGTGATGATTGGATATGACCGCGAAATCCGGATACTAATGAGTAATCAATGGTCCGGTCATCTATATAAAGTTTATAAACTGGTTCCAGTTCGGTCTGAAAACAGAAAACAAGTGGTTTTTGTGAGTATTAACTTCCTATTCAGAATTCTTAGGTTGGGTATTGTTGGGCGGCATCGGAGGGCGTGGGCGCTCAAAACCGTCATGGACTCATGGTCGTGCTCGGAGGGGGGAGGGGTCGCAGGGCAGGGGCATGGCTGTCATCGTGGGTGTGGGGGAAGAATGTGAATGTTGGTTGGTTGGGGAACAAACCGCTGCAAGGGTGGGCGTGGTTCACCACAACAGGGGTTGGGTGTGTGAAATGTGAAAGCCGAACCACAAAAGGGGTTGGGGTGTGAAATGAGAGCCCCTGTGCCTACGTGTTACCCTTCTGTTTCACATTTTACATCATTCACAGAACATAGTATTATAACTGAATGATGCACCATTCAGATCACAATATTCGAAATTTGTCTACCATCATCGACTTCTTACGTATTAATGATTGTGTAGCATCAGTGATGGATGACTAACATCATATCCCAAGAAGCATATGGGAAACAGAGACCTTCACCGATAATAACGTCATAGACCATAACCAACTACCGGCGTGAGAATAAGTAAATTCTTATTATTGAAAGTAAAAACATCGAGAGTTTGGGAGCGGTGTCTTATCCGAGTCTGATCTTCCTTGTACATGGAGATATATTCATTTGCATAGTTTTCAAGTGCCATTGAGGCCAATTGTCTGTATAGTTGAGTTGGGTTGTCTATTACGTACAACTTTGGCGGTCGCTTTTGTATCGGTTGACTTGTACGCTTTTTATGTAGAGACCAACCACTGTTTAGGTCGCAACTTGTGGATGAGGGATGATCTGGGACTCGCTTACCTATATTTAATTTTATCCTGGTTGGTCTTTCCGTGTCCAGAGATTTGTATCTAAAGATCCTCTGACTGAGAGTTGCGACTGGAACTTGAGTTCAATGAACTTGTGTTCCATGACAAAAACTTGCATACCAGGTTGTGTTTGATAGATCGTCTGGGGCTGGTTTTTCGGGACACTTGTGTCCGGACTGATGTAGTCATGACTTGTGTTTTGATACAAGTGTTGGGTTACTTGCCTTTCTTATTCTCTCATTAATCGCTTCGAGACGCTTCTCCTCTTTTAAAAGCTCTACTCTTTCTAGATCTCTCCACTTTGTTTGCCACATCTTTACTGAATTAACTTGGCGCGCATAGCAAACATTAACCACTTTCTGAAACTACATCGCTTATACCTTTTCACGTTCTTCAAACACAATCTTATTGTAGAACAAGGTTTTAATATCTTCTCTTGAGCAGTTAACCAACTACATAGGATCAAGAATCCTGATTGTCCTCCATAACCCCCTCATGCCCAGAGAACAAAGTATTTCAACTCGTTCTTTCGTGATATCCAAATGTTCTCCAAACTTTAAAACAATAACTACTTCGCAAGTCGGTGGATCTATCTGCCACCACTTGAACAATGGATAGAAGTTTTGCTCAATCGGCATCAGTGGCATGTTTCTCATTGCCCTCGGTCGTTTCATTATCAATGTGATGTCATTTTCACCCGTCTTTTTATTTGTCTTGATTCTACGACCAGGAATAAATGGCTTCCAATATCTGAATCCTTTCACCGCTTCAAACTTTATCAATTTCCACAACAATTGATCAATCACCTTCATGTGGTATGTAACGTTAACTGTCTGAACTAACTCTTCCACATCCCAATAAGGTAATATCTTGAAATCAGAAAGCGTAGGACCGATCCTCGATGCTTAGGAACCTAAATTTGATATCTAATGTAACATTTGTAAAAATCGGGTTTTCAAAACCCGCTCCGTTTTGTAATCAAGTATCAAGTTATAAAAGTTACATTAAATATTTATGATTATTTTGAGTTAAAATGATACATAATTAATAAATAAACTAAACTATAAAAATTATATTTGATAAAAAGTTAGAATAAAATAAATAAAAAAATTATGAAGCTGCCGGGACTCGAACCCGGGTCAGCCAAGACACTTCAGCGACTTATCACCCAATCACAAGACCACTCCGCCACTTGTTTGTTATCTGTCATGTTTAGGAAACAAATAGTTTTTATGGACTAAGGTAAATCAATCGATTTTACACATTGTAACTGAAACCGGTTATCAATCACCCAAAGTCGATTTGGATACTCGCGATTCAGCGAGTATAACCGATAAACGGACAATTCCAATCAATGCTGCCATGAGTGTAACTTGAATTCGGAAGTGGATCGGTTTAATAACCGAAAGTCTTCAATTCTCGGATTACTTCAATCCTAGACCTTTCCTGCGACTCAAAACACTTTGCAAGACTCCCAATTGCATTTCCGCAACCTTACAATCCACCGGAGAAGCTTGAATCAGACCGCCGGAAAAATTCTGCAAGTCACCGGAAAACCGGGACTCACATCCACACGGTATTTCCTCCGACTCTTTCTGTTTCAATCATGTGATTAATCTGTCTCTAACACAACTCCACCATCAGAATCAATCCTAGTCAACGTTTGTCGAAAATCTTACCTTCGCCGGAAAACTTCTGAAACTGCCGGAAACACACCGTGAACGGGTATGATCTCCCAAACTTCTGTTAAACCTTGTTTAAATGACTTAACTTCTTAAATAATCGAACAAAGCTGTTATTTGGTTTCAACAGCCGGAGTTCACTTTCAGTATCGACGAACCTCCACCGGAATTCTGTGAACAACCTCAATCGGTACATCTTTTTCCCCAAACTCAATCCATTCTTTACTTTTAAATTACTTGTAATGTCTGAAAAGCGTATAAGTCATGAATCGGTCATAACAGTCGGAATATGTTTGTCTGTGTAAAATCAACGAAGAAGATGAAGACGCAACATAACATAAGGTTAATTAAAATCGGAATTATAAACGGGTTAGACACATAGTCCAGCGGTGGACTGTGTGCAAAATACATACGCACGTCCCGAGTTCGATTCCTGCTATACGCACTCCTTGAATAATAAAAGGCCTTTTTGTTTAAACTAAATCGGGATAACCCAGTTAGCTGTTAAGTATAATAAAAACCGAGATAATAACCAGGTTAGACACACAGTCCAGCGGTGGACTGTGTGCAACATGAACCACACGTCGCGCGTTCGAAACCCGTCACGAGCACCGGTCCGATTGAATTAAAATGTTTTTGAATTAAAGAGAATTTCGGATTAACTGAATAAGTGTATAAGTATAAATAAAAACAAGATCATTTCGGGTTAGACACGTAGCTCAATTGGTAGAGCTGCGTGCACGCGTACGGGAGGTCGCCGGTTCGAGCCTCACCCGGCGCAGATTAATTCGCTGACCGAACCGGTCAACGGTCAACGCTAAATAAACAATTTTTTTTATATTTTATTTATTTAATTTAATTTAAAAATCAATTAAAAATACTTAAAAATAACATTTTTAAAGATAGAAAATGGCCTTGAACTCACAAAAATATATCTAAAAATATTAAAATCCTTAATAAAATCCACTCGTTTAATATATTTTCCGTTATTATTTAGGTTAGTATTTCTCGTTGTCCGCTCATCTAATTCGTGCGCATCTCACCATCTCAAATCCAACGCACCCAAGGTGAGTGAATCTTACAAATTCCCCGTTTTAATCACGTTTTGGGGTGTATCATGTGTCTTTGTATATATATATTATAAATAAACCATTGTGCATACATCATATCATGAACTTGTGTATTCAGTTTGTTGCTGTTAAGTAGTTATTATTGGATGCAATTTATTATTCAGTACATGCAATTTCATAGGCCGCCGCTCCCCATTACATTATGAGCGTTGAGCATGTTCCCCATTTTATTATGCGGTTGAACCTGACGTGCCCACATACGATCGGCTCCGTTTGATTGAGCCTTGATCGCACAGACATTTTCATTTTCAGTACATGCAATACGATCGGCTCCGTTTGATTGAGCCTTGATCGCACAGTTTCATTTATGTTATTTACTGTATGATGTTGGTATGTTCATGTATGCTGTCATGTGTTATTGTATGTTATAGTTGTGACTACTATTTGCCATTGCTTGATTATTTACATTTGCTCATCTATGATTATGCACAAATTTTCATTGATAAACTAACAATTAATTTATTAATAAATGTTTATCTAATAAGGTTCACTCGCCAACTTATGTTGACCCAAAAACTCCCATTTTACACATGATACAGGTGAACCAGCAGCAGCTAGGAACACATAGGACTTGGACTAGAAGAATAAAACGTTTTAGAGTTGGGGTTGTTATGTTTGGTTTATTTCCTTTGTATTGAATGAACATGTTTGAATATTTGAAAATGTAACTTTAACTTTATTAAATATGAAACATAATAGTAAATGTCATGAGCTTTGGTGATAACCCAATTATGCCCCGACTCTTATTCCGCTGCGGGTCGGGGTGTGACATCTAACGTCCATAATAGCGGAAATATTATGTCGTGTTTACCAATAGACAATATTTAATCAGTTAATCGTCAGTTTTTATAGATCAAACGTTCTGGTTACAAACTGACAGAGCTTCGCCTCTGAAATGCCAAAGTTACAAATGAAGTAGGCTAGCTAGGTATTTATAGGCTATCAAGTTCGCCCCTAGGGACACAAGTTCGCCCGAACTTGCATAAGCAAGTTCGGTCGAACATGCATTTACATGTTACTTATGGGCAAACTTGGCTAAGCTAAACATAAATATTTCGTATACCTAGCCTACTCAGCTCTATACAATACAGACTCGATATAAGACTAAGACATAGACATTATGCATCAACAGACTCCCCTTGGATATAGTCTTCGTCTTGTATCAGTCTCCAATACTCTGTCTTCATATAAACGTTAACGCACACGACCGAAGAAGTTCTTGAACGGCTTCCTTCGATGTTCTTGCTTTGGATCAGGCGTTTGATCAATTGTCGGTGGTCTTTTAAAGTTAGCCATTCTTAGCGAACTTTGCCTTACCGCTTTTTCCATTTTTTCTTTAAGCGCCTCATTTCTGGTCTCCTCTTTTAGAAACTCAACTCTCTCCAGATCCCTCCACTTCGTCTGCCATTTTTTTCCAGAATTTACTTCACGTGCATAGCAAACGTTAACAACTTTCTGATACTGCATCGTCTGTACCTTTTCTCTTTCTTCAAAAAACAGTCTTGCTGTAGAAAAGGCATTTTATATCTTCTCTCGAGCAGTCAACCAACCACATAGGATCTAGAATCCTTATCGTCCTCCACAAACCTCTCATACCCTGGTGACCCATCACTTCAACTCGTTCCTTAGCAATATCCAGACGATCTTCAAATTTTAACACAATCACTGCTTCGCAAGTAGCTGGATCTATCTGCCACCACTTGAATAAAGGATAGAAGTTTTGTTCGATCGGCATAAGTGGCATATTCTTCATGGCTCTAGGAGGTTTCATAATTAACGTTATGTCCTTTTCCCCTGTAACCTTATTGATCTTAACCCTTCGTCTTGGAATAAATGGTTTCTAGTAATTCCAACCTTTAACAGCTTCGTACTTAATCATCTTCCACAACAACTGATCTATTGTCTTCATATGATAAGTAACATTCACTGTTTGTACTAACTCTTCCATATCCCAATATAGCAATGTTTTGAAATTAGCAAGATATTTGAAGTATTGCACTCCAAATTCTCTTTTGATTGCATATACGTTGAGCTCTTTAAACCATCCCCAACTCAGAATATCTCCCAAAGAAACATCTTTATTTCTGGTGAAGAATGCTAGTGGACGTCGAAAATTACGTTCACGTGGCATCTCCTTGAACCAGGACTTTTTCGCTTCAGCTATCTCTTCTTTGGTCATCGGTTTAGGAATCTTTCCTTCTCGTAACGCTTCAGCAATCCTATCTTTCAACATATCTTCATTAAGCTGTTTGTACATCTCTTCAAATGTATGAAAACTTTCTGAATTTTGACCGACATATTTAGCTTTCTGATCGGATTCATCATCTGAGGACCAATCTTCAACTATCACTCGATTGTACTCCTCAGCTTCAAACCTTCTCTCATACTGATATTCTTTCGGTTCAAATGTGTTAACATTCATAAATTCTTCAAAATCAAACTCTAAGTTCTCAGTTTCAACTTCAACTAGTCTCGCCAAATCTTCTTTTGTGTAGTTATGTACAAACTCACCTTCTTCCACATTGTGTTCCAACATTAGCATTAAAGGCTTCGTGGGTATTGCAGTCACAGGCTTCGCAACACGATCAATATCTAACAAATCAATATCATCATCAGTTGGTCGTTTCTGTCCTGACTCCCCCGACTTTTATCTTCCATCCTGTTTGACTCATCGTCCATGAGGTCAGAAAAATCAAACTCATCAAATACTTTGGCTTCAGTGATCTTTAAACATGTACCTCCCTGATCAAAATCATCACCACCTTGATCGTAATCATTGTCATCATCACCAACATTCCAATCCTCGTAACCTTCTTCCTCTTCATCCTCTTTATTAACTTTTTCAGCTTCTTTATTGCCTTTTTCTTCAGAAACAATAATAGGATCAGAAGGCTTGACAGATTCATAAACCTTTTGGATATCAGATTCAAAAGCTTTTGAAATATCTTCAACTGGTTTCTCAGGAACATCAGAAGACTTCTCAGCAGTCTCAGAAAATTTAGGGGCTTCACCCTCAACATGCTTTCCTTTACCACTTTCAGCTAATTCTTTCTCAGCATGCTCTGTAGCTCTGAAGATCCAGACGATCATATTCAGCGATGAAATCAATGTTCAGATTGTTTGCTAACATTTTCTGCAATCTGTTGAATCTTCGATCGTTCAATGCTTGGATAGTCTTTAGATCTGCAATCTCAGTCTGCAATTTCTCATTCGCGTCTTGCAAACTTTCAATTAGTGCTTTGAAATGCTCCCTTTCATTCTCTAATACCTTCACTTTGTCGTCAAGCAACTCTTTTTCAACCTCACCTTGATTCACTTTCTTAACAAGCTCGGCCTTTTCAACCTCATTGTGTGCAACTTTCTCTTCTAACACCTTCACGCGTTTTTCTAGCATCTCGAAATTAGATTCTGGGAAAAATTCATTCAAGTCTTCGAGACTGATTGGACCATGTGGCATATCACCAAACAGATTTCCCCTTGGTGTCTTTGGCGTTGAATCATTAGGTGTTGCAGTTTTTGGTGTTGACTTCTTAGGTGTAGAACTTTCAGGAACAGAAGTCTTTGGAGCAATAGGAGATTCAGCGATAGGAACTTCAACAAATCCAGACACAGGAGGTTCTTGTGTAACTCCTTGCCTTTCAGTTTCAGCATGAACAATAGTAGGAGGTTCTTGTGTGGCTCCTTTCTCCTGAGCACCAGAAGGTTCTTGTTTGGCTTCTGTGCTTTTCGATTTGCTTTTATACCTCTTACTTACAGCCTTCTGAGCTTTCTTTGCTTTTCTTTTCCCTTTGGTATGAGGTGACCCTGTAGTCTTCTTAGAGATTTCGATTGCTGGAGACTTTGTACGGTTAGACTTTTTCTTCGGTCTCTCTTCGTCAGATTCTTTTTCATTGTTAGGATCAAAATCCGCATCCAATTTTCTTTCCTTTTCTACTCTAATCTCTGCCTCAGTCTTTTCTGGCTCTTTAGCAGGAACTTCTTGACTCTCAATAAGCACTGCAGCGCTCGATCCAACAACTGCTTCAACATTTTCAGGTTCATCCTCATCGACAAGCATAGTTTTGACTTTCTTCACACCACGTTTCTTCTTAGGCTTATCAACTTCTGCCTTTAAAAACCATTCGCTCCTTGCCTTTGGTTTGAATTCCTTAAACCATTCTTGCTCAGCTTTAAGCTCTTTCTCGTCATCACTACCATCCTTTCTCCACTTACTATCAGGTGGCGAGATGTAATTTGAATCTTTTATAGCTCCAAACACTGGTTTTGCAACAGGAGCTGAAGCATGCTTCTGGAACTTGATTAGATTCTTTACTGTTGTTTCATCAAGATGAACTAAATACAACACATCATTTGGGTCTCGTGCAATGTTGGTATACTTCTCGTCAATTAACATCTGAACAAATCTCGGATATAGGCATAGCCTTGAATATTCCATGTTCTTCGACATGTGAGTGAAAACCATCTTAGAAACTTTGAACGGCTTCTTCAGAATAAGCGCCGTTGCCATGCTAGCCAAATAGTCTTGAATATCATCTAATCCGGCTTTACGATGGTTGAATGTATGAATTAGAGCATGCATCAAAAGCTTGTAAGGGTTTGGCACTTCCCCTTTCTTCAGCGTTGGCTTGTTCACGCTCCCCTTATAACCCATACAGAAGAAACAACCACGTACCATCTTCTCGTCTAAATGAATCGAATCTTCTTCATTATCTTTGAATTCCAGAACCGTCTAATATCGTCTTCAGTCATAGAAATTGGTTTAACTTCATTGCCGACTTGCACAGATGAAGTGATTGTCTTCTCATCTTCGCTTAAACTTGCGTTCATCCAGAAGGGAACGATGTGTGATCGATATGATACTGTGAGCTCTGTAATAGTTCGGCGAATATGGCTTTCCTCGAGAAACTTCAATATACTGTCGTACTCCTTCAGTGACGGACAAATATATTTGTCAAGCGTAATGCACGTATTGTGAGTTTTGGAGAACTCAACAGAAATTACACGCGCTGGTACCTGTGCCTGAAAAATGACGCAAAACAATTAGCACGATTTTCGAGAAAAAATCACAAAATTTTTTTACCACTTATATCAAGTTCAGGCGAACATGATATATGTGCTCAACATCTGTTTTACCCAAGTTCGCTCGAACATGTTATATCAAACATGTTCATTATATAATTTCAGGCGAACTTAAACACAAAACAACAATTCAGAATTTCAAGATCCAAGTTCAGGCGAACTTCCACATGATATTCAAAACAAAGACATGAAGTTCGGTCGAACATATCTCAATTCTCTTTATTCAGTTTTTGGACAAGTCCGGTCGAACTTGACAACAAGTTCGGTCGAAGACGTCATTTAAATCAGATTTTATTAACATGACTACAATGCAAGTTCGATCGAACTTGACAACAACTTCGGTCTAAGATATTAAGATTTCATTTATTCATAATTTTAGACAAGTCCGGTCGAACTTGACAACAAGTGCTGCCGAACTTGTCGTCTTCTCCAAAGAAACCAACATGTTCAAAACAGTTAAACATCCGTTTCACTTCAATCAAAACATGTTATACGGTCGATTTTAGGTGTAGATTAAGCATCTATGTTCAATTTGTCCAATAACACCTAGAACTATTAATTTTAAACTTTTCAAAATTTCAATAATAGTTCAATCCATGGTTCGAACATCGATTTTATACCTCGGCCATTGTAGATGGTGTGTAAATCACCAAAAACAAGCAGATATGGGCAGAGTAACGATGTCAAATTGTCAATTTCGCAAACTCTCTCAGAGAATCAAGTTCGCTCAGGGATTGTGTGTTAGCTGATAAGTGAGTTCGGCGGAACTTGATTGGTATTTATACCAAGTCAAGTTCGGGCGAACTTGCTAAGCCCAATCATGAAAGCCCATTCAAGTTCGGGCGAACTTATCTTTTAAACAACACAGCCATCCACAAGTTCGGTCGAACTTGCTGATTGTTAAACTTGATTTGTTTAGCAAGTTCGGCCGAACTTGCCAAACCACAATTTTCAACTTTTCAATTTTTTCAATTTTAACCCCTGAACTTTCCAATTTTTTTTAGTTATGAAAATCCTCTCAGTTGACCAAGTCCAAGCTAATGACCTTGGTTAACTGATTTATCTGCCGAGTCCAAGTTAATGACCCCGGTTTGACCCGTTACGAACAAACTGTTGATATTTTCAAAATCAAAGTTTCAGATTAATGAACTTTTCATCGTTTTGATTTTTCAGATTAACAAATTAGCTCCCAGCCCGTTGTCAGAGAGATTCCCACCAGTTCTAGCACCTTACCAGACTTCGAAGATCCGTTCTCCAACATTGGTTTGCTGAAAACAATGTAGAAATAAATTCTTTTTGTAGTTTTGTAAGTTTATGCTAAAACATACCGAAAATCTTTTTCGTTTTTAATCTGTAAAACTGAAATACAATGTAATAAGAAATGTAAACTATGTACAAACATATTTACAGATATATTTTTGTGAATTCGTGTCTAAGGATCATATCAGTTGATTGAGACATATCACCAGTACCATTGCCCTTTAGATGACTTTAAGTTTTAAACTCGTTTACCTAGATTGTCGATATGTTTGACCACTTAAGCTTTACCACATTTTTCCACTGCTTCAAGATATGTTAAGATAAAATTCATGAAACTTGACTTATCTGTGGTTCCCACTTCTTGAATATACTCCTGTATCCAGATTCCCTAGATTTCATCTTATAGGTGATTATAGCGTAATTGATATCTGTATCTAGGTTGTGCGAGACCTTGAGAGCTCATGTTAGTACTACCGTACATATAAAGAGATGAAGGCTCATCTTTAAGGTGTGTTCCACTTAAGGAATCTTTTTAGCACTGCAAATGATTAGATCTTTCAATTGTTTTCAATATTGCATGCAGGTTGGAGATTTATAGCGAAAGTATTATAGAAGGTCTAGGCCATTGCTTCCGCAAAATCAGTAGAACTTGTATAATACCCCAGATATCAACTATCTATAAAGACATCGTATCTAAGAATCAGGCAATCTTTCAAACAAAATTTCGGCGTACTAATTCCATATATCCAAGATGTGTTAATCCACAAGATTAAGCAGTTGTAAAATTTAGTTTATATCTCGAAAACAATTTACTGAACGTGTTAAGCCTATCGACACATCCACAGTAAGACTCGTTTATCACTTTTAAAACTTTACATTTCTTTAGCATACTGTGATAGTCCACTGATGTACTATCATTTCCTTTTATGACATTGAACTCTTTTTGTCTTTTTCAATGTTTTTGTACATTTTGAATTTTTATATGTTTTTGGACTTTAAAATTTTCGAATGTTTTTGTATTTTCTCTAACATTTCTCCCCCTAAAATAAAAAACGTCTTTTTGGATTTAGTTTTTAACAAAATTCTAAAGCAGAAAGATATTTACAAACCAATGTGGATCACGTGAACTCGTTGTCCGATCCGCATTCAACCTCAGCGTCTGCACCTGTCAGCAAATTTTTCATGCCGTTAATTCTTAGCAAGTATTTAAACCGTGACAAAGAAAATGGTTTGGTATAAAAATCAGCCTTTTGTTCGTTGGTGTGGATTTTTCTATTCGTAGAAATCACGAATGAAATGATAACGAATTTCAATGTGTTTTGTGCGTGAGTGATGAACCGGATTTTTAGTTATATCTATGGTTGCGGTTGATGCACTATTGTGCTCGTCACTTGTCGAATAGGCTAGATTGAGCATGTGTTGAATATTGTATAGGTTAGAATCGAACACACGACCGAAATACGGAGATTACAATGTAAAAGGGAACAAGTTCGCCCTTGACCTGTATTGGTCAAGTTCGCTCGAACTTGATGTGCCTTTAGCCAAGTTCGCCCGAACTTGACTATAAAAGGCCAAGTTCGCTCGAGAAATCTCTTAGGAAGTCAAGTTTGCTCAAACTTTCATACATTCCAGCTAACTTGTCTCCCTATATATAGGTGTGTTGTTCATTTGTCATTTAAAGTTTTTGGCATCCCTACGGGGAGGTGCTGCCGGATTCTCTCCAGGAACTCCGGCAGCTGGACTTTTAAAGATGTATACTCTTTTGGTATGAATGAAGACTTCCGCTGCATTCTGCTTCTACTCCTTTCTAACATTCTACCGAATCGGTCTATGTTTATCCACTAACTTCCATCTAGAACCGCCTGATCACGGACCTTCAATTGGTATCAGAGCTACGGTTATCACCTACGCTCATGAATTCGGACATTTATGGACATTAGGAGGGGTTTTAGATGTAAAACATGAAATAAATCTACAATCCACGGACAAAATCCAAAATTGAACGGATAGGATTGTTAGAAAACCATTTTCGACCAGATCTATGGTGGATTCATCTCGAAATTCGAAGAAATAAGGATTTTGGATCAAAAATGTGAAAAATGGGCTGATTTGGGGGATTAAGTTCACCCGAACTTGACTTATATTGGTCAAGTTCAACCGAACTTGTACCATTTTTGATTAAGTTCGCTTGAACTTGATCAAGTCCGCCCAAACTTAACTCAAGTTCGCCCGAACTTGTGAGTTGGGAGACCAAGTTCGCCCGGACTTGGTGATGGGTGACAAAGTTCGCCTGAACTTGGTCCAATGCCCAAAAAATAAATAAATAAAATTTTGTTGATCGTATTGATGTGATGTGTGTCCAAAAAGAACTGGTGATAGAAATTTTTTTTCAAGTTTTCGAAGACCGAACCGGCATGTTCGGGGACACCGTCTAGAGCTTCAGAGTACAGATTTGGTGATACGGTCAAAGAATTTTGAAGATAACGGGAGAGTCATTGATACCGAGGCAGAATGTTGATCTTATGGGTGTCGTGACTAGTAATGGGCCTAAACGTTAAATCCGCATTTGTTAAAAACTGAAAGTTCCGGATTACAGGGGGAATTTCAGTGAAAAATTTCAGTATGGTCAAAATTTGCAAAAATTAGGGGGAATAAAAAATTGTCAATATTTGAAGATTCCGACATTTTTGAAACTTGTGACTACTGCAACAGTATTCGGGTGGTTACCGATTGCAGATTATCGGGAAATGTAGAGGATTGAGATTCATTGGGTATGTCAATTTAATGTCTATTTTGAAAGTGGGTGGTTACATAACTGAGTCTTGGAAGTTGTTTATCAGATTCTGAGGTCATGGTTGTGGATTCACACCTGAGTCGCGCTTATGGTTTGGAAGCACACACGACTGTCTATCTATAACTCTGCTTTGCACATGAACTATTGACTGGACTAACCGCCAGGAGATAGGGATGCTCTGTAGTTTCAGTTACCCCAGGTTGTACCCGGTACCATGATTAAAGAAGATGATTTATGGGATCGGATCTTCCAGACAAAGCTGTGTATATCAGTTGCTGACAAAAGAGGTTATACATTTGGGATTCCTTGATCACAGGAAGTTCAGATTATGCAGATCATGATTCAGATTGATGCTTAAGGGTCAGAGTCCTGATCTCCGGTGAAGGAACAGTTAGCTGGATTTGCAGTCGTTAATACCAGTGAGGAACTGAGAACGTTCAAAACGTTCGGTGATGATCTTAGGAATTAATGACTAGCTCCGAAGACGGATGGTTCAAAATTACCAAGGAAATCTAATGATAACCTTTGGTGGCCATTATTTTTAATCTTCAAGCAGATGAATCATTCTTCTCTTTGGACTAACCGCAGTTGGATGATGATGTTTGGTGATTAAGTGGCGCTGGTCTACCAGGGATAGCTATATATCTGACATTGTGACTGAAGAAGAAGAATGTAATTTTGATCTCGGACGTATGTTTCTCAGATTCGATGCATTACCAGATTATCTGTTTCCGATGAAGATTTGTTGATTGAGCAGATTACCGGTTTGCTAATCAAATCTTTCTGAAGGGTGCTTAACTGCGATTACGGAAATCGGGATTTCGGATTTTCGAGGGTATTCGTTGATTTGAAGTTTTCCGATGCGGTGATTCGAAGTTTCTATCAATTGCCGGTTGATTTTTTGATACTTTAGGAGTGTGCGGAATAAACTCTCGATGCTCAACGCTTATTCAAAAATTAAACTCGGATGCGGTTATCGTCGAAATGGAGAAGCTGTTGCATTGATTAGCTTTGAGTTGGTGGTTATTCGAGAAAATTTATCAGTCAAGTAAATCAAAGGAGTCGGAAACCACGCAACCAAAGATCCGAACTGGAGATTTCAGCGGTATTGAAAGTTATTAATGCAAATCCGGATCATCAATTAAGGGGGAATCTGTTGACGCGTCTCGACGACATCGGCAGACACCTTCGACAGTAACGAACAAGGGGAAATCTGTATATGGACTATTGTGTTCGTCACTTGTCGAATAGGCTAGATTGAGCGTGTGTTGAATATTGTATAGGTTAGAATCGAACACACGACCGAAATAAAGAGATTACAGTGTAAAAGGGAACAAGTTCGCCTGAACTTGACCTGTATTGGTCAAGTTCGCTCGAACTTGATGTGCCTTTAGTCAAGTTCGCCCGAACTTTACTATAAAAGGCCAAGTTCGCTCGAGAATGCTCTTAGGAGGTCAAGTTGGGCCGAACTTGACTAGGTCAAGTTCGCTCGAACTTCCATACACTCCAGCGAACTTGTCTCCCTATATATAGGTGTATTGTTCATTTGTCATTTAAAGTTTTTGGCATCCCTACGGGGAGGTGCTGCCGGATTCTCTCCAGTAACTCTGGCAGTTTGACTTATAAAGATGTATGCCTTTCGGTATGAATGAAGACTTCTGCTGCATTCTGCTTCTACTCCTTTTTGTAATAACATTCTACCGAATCGGTTTACGTTTATCCATTAACTTCCGTCTAGAACCGCCTGATCACGGACCTTCAATTGGAGTCTATTGATGCATATGTCTATTGCCTACGTCATCATATAATATCGAGTCAGTATTTAGGAGCGAAATGTCGAAGATTATGTATATTTAGAGACAAGTTCGCTTGAAATGGTAGTGTTGTAGTCAAGTTCGGCCGAACTTGACTAAGCAAGTTCGCCCGAACTTTCACTCCCACCAGCGAACTTGTGTTAGTATAAATAGGAGCTTTGATTTTTCATTTGTAACATCAGAAACTTTGGCATTGTAGGGGCGAAACTCTGTCAGTCTGTAATCTGAACGTTTATCAATGAAACTGACGTTTAACTGATTAAATCTTGTCTATTGGTAACACGACGTAATATTTCCGCTATTATGGACGTTTGATATCAAATTTAGGTTCCTAAGCATCGAGGATCGGTCCTACAAGTGGTATCAGAGAAGGATTGGCCTAATTTGAAGACATTGGACTGAAATCATCTCATCTTCTACTCATTTCTTTCATTTTTAACTTTTCTTGGACAATTCATGGACAAAATGGACTGATTTTCAAGTATAATGCGTAAAATCCATAATAGATAAACCCTTGAAAAGATCAGAGCTTAAAACAAAAGAATTCATGTCAAAAATTGCAAAAAACCATGTCGATAACTCATGCTCGCTCGAACTTAACATTAAGTTCGCTCGAAGTTGACTGAAAAATTCACATTTTTCATCAAGTTCGCCCGAACTTGATTGATTTTTCAATGATTTTAGCCAAGTTCGATCGAACTTGCCTGATTTTTATCAAATTTAATCCAGTTTGCCCGAACTTGATAAAAAGTTGATTGAAATTCTCTCCATGTTCGCCCGAACTTGCTGATTTCTTTGGATTTTCTTACAAGTTCGCTCGAACTTGTATTCTGAGTGATACAAGTTCGCCCAAACTTCTTAAATAGCTCAGTTTCACACACTGTGATAAGTTCGACCGAACTTGTCCAAGGTTTCTAAAAAAAAAGTTTTCTAAAAAATTTTAACCGTTTTAAAGCGTTACATTCATCCGGACATTATATATCGTTAGATTCGTATTGACGACACGAGTTTAAAGCTCTAATCTGGTAAAAAAAGTTTCCGAAAAATTTTAAACGTTTTTAGCAAACCGATACGTTGATATTGTGGGTTAAAAAGTCATTTTTTTTCTAAAAATTGTATGTTTGCTAATCATTTTACAAGTGTTTGGAACGACATATTAGTTTGGAAAACAAAATGGAATCCATGAACCCTCCTATGTTGATGAATATAGATGAATATGATGTTTGGAAAGGAAAATTTGAGAGCTGGGTCAAAGCTACGCATTTCCGCAGTTGGGTCGTGATTGGGACAGGTTATGTCATTCCTAGAGATGAAAATCATCAAATTCTTGAGAAGTGCAAATATTCTACTCAACAACAAGATGATTATTTTGCTGAAAAGAAAATGATTAATCTGATACAGCAGTCGGTGAAAGGAAATATCTTGAATTTGCTACCAGAATGTGATACGGCACAAAAGCTATGGATTGCTTTACGTGCTAAATATCTGGAGCGTGCTGAGATGATTAAAACAAGAAGGTAAAGTCAGAGGTAAAAATTGTTGATAACGAAGTGGTAAAGGTACAAATTCTGGAGGTCGAAAAACCCTGCACAAAGTGTACTGAATCTGTGTGCTTAAATTGTCAAAAATTCAATATATTAATGTCAAACTTTTGAAAGATTTGGAATGTTTGTCATTAGAAAATAAAAAGTTAAAAGAAAATGAAAAGAATTTTGAAAATCAAATAAAAATTTTAGAAATAAAAAATTACAAAATGTGAAATACTTTCAAAATAATATAAAAGTTTTAGAAAATGATAAATCTATTTTGAATAAAAATGTTATTGAAAAACAAAATATAATAAACTCGCATCTTGAAAAAATTCCAAAACTTGAACAAGATGTTGAGATTGCGAAAAATAAAAATTGATGATTTAGAAAAACAATTGAAAGGTTTTGTGACTTCATCTGTAATGTTAGATCAGATATGTTCTAAACCGTTCAATAAGAATAAAAAGGAACTTCCAATAAGTGACATTGTCACAAATTATGATGATGTCATAATTAAGGATTGTGATGATAATACCGATGATGAAAATGATAAAAAAGAAATATTTTTGAAACTAAAAGAAAATTTTCAAGAAACTGTTATACAATCTGCTAAGAAAGGTGAATGCTCATCACAAAAACCTTCTAAGCAGAATGGAGAACAAAAACAACATGAAAAACCAAATTCTAAAAATTTTCAAAACAAAAATAAAAGCTCATCGGTACGGTCATTCAATCATTATAAAAACTCACAAAATATTGAGAATAAGTGGTGCAGGTCGGACAACAGTGCTTCAAAGTCAAATCAATTTTACAGAAGAAGCAGGAAAGATGACTACTACATGTCAAATCAATGTGCTGATTTGGGTGTTTGGTCTGAATGGAGAGATTGGTACGATAACAGAGTGTGTTACAACTGTGGATTTGGTGGACACATTGCTGTTAACTGTTTGAAAAAGAGATTTGATACGAGAAGATGATATAAATGTCAAATCAAAGGTCATATTTCTAGGGATTGTCCGACTAATCTGAAAAGAAGATCGGTTAAATCTCAGGGGGAGAAAAGACCAGAGGAGAAGAAAACAGAGAAGAAAAATGGGAAAACTTTAGGGAAGCCCAAAGAACAAAAAGTTAAGTTATCATAAGGTCAAAAAGACAAATTGAGGAAAAAGAGAACGAAAGTTAGAGAGTATTTGGAAAAGATTTTATCATCGGATACGTCTAAAAAATCAGATAAAAGTTCTAATGAATCATTTTACTCACAGTCAAGTAAAATGAATTCATCAGATACAAATCCGAGGATAAAAGTGAGAGCAAGGGAGAAAAAATTGATAATTCAAACAGTTAAAAAATCAAAGAAAGTCAAATTTTCAAATAAAGTTTCTATCAAACTGTTTGAATATCAAAAAGAGTGTCAATGTTTGTTTAGTTCATGATTTTGGTAAACCTAAATCCAGAATGGATTGGGTTCCAATTCAACACTGATTAAAGTTTGTTTGAATGTGCAGGATAACCAAGATTCAAGCCAAAGGTTATTTCAGAAGCAGTGGTTGTTCATGCAGAGAGACAAGAGACAAGAGTGATATTCCACACAAACAAAATGGTAGTTTCGCGTTCACATTCGTAAAAAGTCGTTAAATGGTTAAAATGGAAGATTCTTATTTTCGATTTTAATAAGATATTTTCAATTTTAGGGGAAGAAAAAATTTTAAAAATTGTAAAATTGAAAAATATCGTTTCGAAATCATTTTAGATAGATAAAATGATTGAAAAAGCTAAAAACAATAGAAAATCTTAAAATATAAAAAACACTGAAAAATAAAAAATGAGATTACTTGTGCGGAAAAAGGAAATGATAGTACATCAATGGACTATCACAGTACGCTAAATATTTGTAAGGTTTAAAAAGTTATAAACAAGTCTTACTGTGGATGTGTCGATAGGCTTTACACGTTTAGTAAATTATTTCAGGGATATAAACTAAATTTTACAACTGCTTAAACTTGTGGATTAACATATCTTGGATATATGGACTTAGTACTCCAAAATTTCGTTTGAAAGATTGCCTGATTCTGAGATACGAGATCTCTATAGATAGTTGATATATGGGGTATTATATAAGTTCTTCTGATTTTTCGGAAGCAATGGCCTACAACTTCTATAATACTTTCGCTATAAACCTCCAAACTACATTCAATATTTGAAAAGAATCTAAAGATTTAATCATTTGCAGTGCTAAAAAGATTCCTTAAGTGGAACACACCTTAAAGACGAACCTTCATCTCTTTGTCTGTACGGTAGTACTAACCTGAGCTCTCAAGGTCTCGCACAAACCTGATACAGATATCAATTACGCTATATTCACCTGTAATATGAAATCTAGGGAATCTAGATACAGGAGTATATTCAAGAAGTGGGAACCACAGATAAGTCAGGTTTCATAATTATTACCCTAACATATCCTGGAACAATTGAGAAATGTGTTAAAGTTTAGGTGGATAAACATATCGACAATCTAGGTAAACAAGTTTAAAACTTAAAGTCATTAAAAGGTCAACGGTACTGGTGGTATGTCTCAAAAACTAATATGATCCTCTAGCACGTTTTCTCACAAAAATATAAACTGTAAATATAAAATTTTAGTTTGTTTACATTTCTGCATTCAATATTAAAAATCCAAAAAGATTTTCTTTCAAAATCTTCCATGGTAAGCTGATAATGTTGAATGTGAGCCGGACCAACGAGATTGTTAAGAAACTGTTTGTGTGTGGATATGTGTGATTGTTCTTAATCGTCAAATCTTAGAGATTCAGAGCATCATTTAAGGGGGAGCGAGATAAACATGTTGATTAAAGATACCAGAAAGCTCAAAGCAAGGGGAGCATGGATGTTAAAGTTATTCAAGATATAAAGATCAAGAGAACTTTAAAGACTCAGGAACTTAATTGAAGAATGAGGACTACGGCAACATCCAAGGGGGAGTCTGTTGATGCATATGTTTGTTGCCTACGTCATCGTATAATATCGAGTCAGTATTTAGGAGCGAAATGTCGAAGTTTATGTATATTTAGGGACAAGTTCGCTTGAAATGGTAGTGTTGTAGTCAAGTTCGGCCGAACATGACTAAGCAAGTTCGTCCGAACTTGCACTCCCACCAGCGAACTTGTGTTAGTATAAATAGGAGCTTTGATGTTTCATTTGTAACATCAGAAACTTTGGCATTGTAGAGGCGAAGCTCTATCAGTCTGTAACCTGAACGTTTATCAATGAAACTGACGTTTAACTGATTAAATCTTGTCTATTGGTAACACGACGTAATATTTCCGCTATTATGGACGTTAGATATCAAGTTCAGGTTCCTAAGCATCAAGGATCGGTCCTACAGCTGCCTTGTTGTCAACATACAGCGGAGTGTCTAGAAATTGCAAACCATAGTCTCTCATCTGCTGTTGAATCCACAGAATTTGTGAACAACAGCTGGAGGCCGAGATATACTCAGCTTCACAGGTATAGTCTGTTTCTTACACTGCCACATTACCATTCTTGTTCTAAAGAAATAGCATCCCGCTGTAGTTGATTTTGAGTTCAACTTATCTACACCAAAATCGGAATCAGCATAGCCTGTGAGGTCGAAATTGTCATTCTTCGGGTACCACAAGCCGGTGCTTGGGCATCCTTTCAGGTATCTTAAGATTCGCTTCACGATCTGCATGTGTAAGATCCTCGGGCTTGACTGATATCTGGCGCATAGGCAAGTTGGATACATAATATCTGGGCGCGATGCCATCAGATACATTAGCGATCCAATCATCAATCTGTATAACATCTCGTCAACTTTGGCTCCAGTCTCGTCAACGCAAATGCCGTGATTTAGAGCAAGAGGCGTAGATAAAGGCTTCAAGCTTTCCATTCCAAACTTCTTCAAGATGTCGTGAACATACTTAGTCTGATGAATGAAAATACCATCCGGAAGCTGATCTACCTGCAAACCAAGAAAGAACTTCATTTCGCCCATCGAGGACATTTCGAATTTCTTTTTCGTGATTCCCTCAAACTCCTTGTAGAGACTATCGTTTGTAGATCCAAAGATGATGTCGTCAACGTAGATTTGAACTATAATCAGATGGCCATCAACTTCTCTGGTGAAAAGAGGACTATCCACAGTTCCTCTGATAAAGCCGTTTCCGACGAGATGTTGCGATAATGTCTCGTACCAAGCTCTCGGGGCTTGGTGTAGTCCATAGAGAGCTTTATCCAGTAGGTACGCTTTCTTCTTGTTAAGTGGATCGACAAACCCCGGTGATAGTCCAACGTACACCTTCTCACGTAATTTGCCGTACAGAAAAGCCGATTTGACATCCAATTGATAGAACTTAAATCCTTTCCATGATGTGAAAGCTAGAAAAATTCGAATAGATTCCAATCGAGCTACTGGTGCATAGACTTCCGTGTAGTCTATCCCTTCTTGCTGGTGAAATCCCTTCACACTTAAAGACCCATTTTGTATCAATTGCTTTCTGATTTTCTGGTAAGTCTTCAAGCTTCCACACACCCAACTTCACAAACTTCAATAATTCTTCTTGCATTGTTTGTACCCAATTTTCATCGGCTAAGCTTCATTAACTGTTTTTGGCTCAATCTGAGAGATGAAACATGAATAGAAGCAATAGTTCTGGGTTGTAGCAACACGTGTGTAACAACAACTGAGTGCTTTAGTAATTTGCCCTCGAGTTCTAACACCAGTTTGAAGTTCTCCGATTATATTTGTTGACGAATGATAGGAATATGATCACGACAATACTTCACTTGGAACATCTACTGAGTTTTGCTGATTCGTGATGTTGAGATCAACAACCAATTCAACATTTGGAGAGCTTGATGAAGCTTCATTTCTGTTATTCGGGACTGCAGATTGGTTAAGGAGACTTGTTATCTGCTCCACTTCTTCATCTGAAGAAGATAATTCTCCATCAGCATCAAATGTTGGTGCTTCATCTAAGTCAGAATTTTGATTCTGAGGCATACTTGGCTCCGTTGTTGTATTCACTGGTTCATTAGAGGCATTTGTTGGAGGAGTAGCAGGTGTTGATAATGTTTCAGAAACATTTTCAGCCGGAACACCACTATTGCTTGAACTTGTGCCAGAAGAAGATGGATCCAACGTGGGTTGATTAACCACATTTGGTCTAACAATTTGTTCTTGATTCGCTGACTGGTGAAGGTAGTATAACGCTGCAACTTCTTCGTCAGTCGGTTCTTCAGGCAAGTCAAATGACTTCCAAAGGTCTTGATAGTTAAATAGCCACGCGTCACCTTTCCTTTGAATAGGATCCGTGAAGTTGAAACAATCCACGTGCTGTGCTTCAATAACCTTTCTCAATGAAGGAACATATACTCTTCTCAATAGACTCGCGTATCCGACAAAGAAACCTTCAAGAGATTTAGCTCCGAATTCGCCATCTTGGTTTATTACGGTACATGGTGCACCGAATGGTTCTAAGAACTTCAAATTTGGCTTCCGTCAGTTTATCATCTCAAAACATGTTTTCTTTGTTGGTTTGACAGTGAGAACCCTGTTTAGCGTGCAGCAAGCCGCAGCAACCGCTTCACTCCAGAAGCTGATAGGAGGTTTAGAATCTGCAAGCATGGTTCTCGCAGTTTCAATCAAAGTTCTGTTTTTCCGTTCAGCTACTCCATTTTGCTGTGGAGTATAGGGAGCACTAAATCGTGCAGAATCCCTTTTGCGTTGCAGAATTTCTTCATTTTGTTATTCTTAAACTCTGTGCAGTTTTCGCTTCTAATGCGTCTGACCGGCAGATGATAAATGTTTTCGAGTTTCTTGAATAGAATAACCATGTTCTCGAACGTTTTGTCTTTTGATTCTTGAAAGAATACCCACGAATATCTCGAATAGTCATCCATCACGACCAAGCAATATAAGTCTCTGAGATGCTTTGAACATTTACAGGACCAAATAAGTCCATGTGGAGACGTTCTAATGGCAACTTGATTGAGTTTAGAATTTTTTTGGATGAGATTTCTTTATCTGCTTTTCCTTTTTAAATTCCAAGCAATGATCAGACATATGAAAACTTCGAAGATCTACGACTTCTACAACCAAGAAATTTATTTTTCATAAATGAATATGCCCCATCTTACGATGCCAAAGAATAGAATCTTTTCCCTTAGCCTTTGACACAAAACATTGTGCTGATTTTGATGAAGTGGTAGTGACACCCATATCAATAACATATAAATCATTCTATCGAGGTGCTCGCATCAGAATCCACTCATCTAGTATTTTGAATCCCGGCTTCAAGATATACACTCTTTGTCGTTGAAATGAGCTGTGAATTTCTTATCACAAATCTGCGATATACTCAGAAGATTGTTCTCTAGTTCTGTAATATAGTTCACGCGATCAAATGAAACTACGCCATTGGAGAGTTTTCCCCCAGCGACTATCCGTCCTCCTTGATTTCCTGCAAATCCAACATATCCACCATTGATAGCTTTAATGTCGAATAGCAACGCCTTCATTCCCGTCATATGCCTGGACGCTCCACCATCCAAAATCCACTTAGAAAGTACGGATCTCTGGAGTCCCTGTACATTTTAACAATCTATTTAAAAAGCGAGACCCAAGCCTTTTTGGTCTTGGGTTGAATTGGATAACTATAATCAAAATCAAATTCACATTCATCAGCATAATCGAATTCTTCATCTGAATTTTCTATGATATTTATGTTTGAAAACTTTACAGTATTTTTATCTTTTGATTTGTTACCACTTGCATTTTTGACAGTTTTAGAAGTGGTTTCAATTATGATTTCAGATTTTGATTCTTTCTTGCTATCACTAGTCTTAACAGGCTCAGACTTAGTGATTTCAGGTTTAGATTCTTTTGTGTTATCAGTCTTTACCAGCTCAGACTTAATAACACCAGATGTTGTTGACCTTTTCTCGGTAATCCATGCTTGATATTTGATATTAGCCTTCTTGATATAAAATTTGTTTTCATTTGCACTAGAAGTTTCTCTTTTTCCAAAAGTAAATTCTCAAACCTCTTTTATATTTTAGGTTTAATATCTAGCAAAGATACATTTCTTTTCAAAATCTTGATTGGTTTTTCAAACTCTGGATACCTTGGTTTTACAACATATCATTCTCTTATTTGAGGATAAGCCGGTTTTGATTTCAGACATTGTGGTGCAATATGACCCATTTAGTTGCACTTGAAACATGTCCGATTATCAAGTGGATGTCCTTTACTGGGTGATTTTGCCCCACTTGATGTTTTGGCACCACTTGTAACCTTGGCTCTATCTCGAATTTCTTTCTCCTTTTTAAACTCATCATTTGATTGCTTACCAATCAAACTCTCTTCGTGAACCGTGTTTGTCCCATATACAAAATTCATGTTTTTGTTTTTATATTCATGAAATGGTGACACTTTCTTTACTGGTTCATTTGATTCTTCTAGACCCAACCCTGCTCTCCGGTTTTCCGGATGATCAGCACCATTCCTACGGTAGTTGTTTCTTTTAAGTTTGGAATAGAATTTTCGTTTATTAACTTCTAAATCCTCTGATGTGACTTCCATGAGTTTAAAGATATTATCAAGCAATTATTCCTTCACATTCTGAATCGGGAAGCTATCATCAAAGTATAGTCTATCTGAATCCTTAATTTCGTACAATATTAGGATCGTCACTTAGACCATCCTCTGACGACTTATCGTCATTTTCAGACTGTGAATCAGAATTCTTTGAACTCGAGTTGGCGCTTTTGAAGCTGCTGTCATCAGAATCACTTAGAACATTTTCAACCACTTTGTTAACCACAACATTGTTATCAACATCAGATTTAGCATAGATTATATCAATATTCTCTGGCAACTCATCTTTTTTCTCAGAAAGTAACTCAACATTGAGTGCCTTATCCATCCCGTCTGCGGTTTTGCGATAGTACTTCTCGCAAAGGGGTGGAGGAACATTGCTATATTCTTTGCCAGTTTTCTTTTTAGGTTTTTCTTCCGTTGAGATTGTCGGAAGAATGTGATCAATAACATATGCATTTGCGGTATAACTTCTCAACAACTGTTGAACTCTTTCAGTTTCGATTGTCGTGTCTTGAAGTTTTTTTTGTTTCAGCAAGGGTGTTAATATAAATGTTAATTGCCCTTTGTTTATCCATTACTGTTCCACTCAACATCCTTATATTATCATGTTGTTCGATGTTATTTCTGTCGAGTCTGCCATAATCATTTTTCAGTTTGTCATACGCTTCTTTCATTGTGCGATAATCGTATTTCAACAATTCATTATGCACATTGTTTTCAGCGATGATCTTTGAATTTTCAGCACATTCGACACAAGGTTCAGTACATTTTGTACAAGCTTTCTCAACCTCAACAACTTGTACTTTGACAACTTCTTTCTCGAAAATTTTTACCTCTGGACCTACCTGGATTAGATTCGCCATTAAAGCTTTATCTGCCATGTCCTTGAGGTCTTCGACTTTCACTTCTTGAGTGACATCAATGATCACTTCATCAATCTTTTTCTCCTCAACCACTTGTTCTTTCGAGCTTCCATCAAAATGACCTGCAAAAACTGTCACAAGAATTAGAGGATAAAATTCCTTCTCTGCATATGGATATATTCCTCTTCTTCCTGCTGTTGATGCAAGTATTGTTCCAGAAGAGCTTGTTCGAAAGCTGCTGCTTCAGCTGCTGCCGCTGTTTCCTCTGCAGAATTATCTTCAACTATCTCCGCCATCAAAGCAACTCCGGTCTTTTTCCCAATGTAAGAATTCCAATCAAAACCATCATCTTCACTGGATGCCACCATAGCTTTCTCAGTTGTGCTATTGTCAGGCTTTTCTTGGATTTTAACCTGAGTTTTCTTCGGAAACGGTTTATTGAAGTGCCTTTTTGTAATATTCATTTCCTCCTCCGAAAGGAGTTTGATTTCCGGTTGCTTCGGTGTTCTTACACTCTCTTTAAAAGTGCCCCTTTTGACGGCATTTAAAGCACGTGACTTTGGTTTTGTCAAAACCCAATTTGTTGCTGGAATTTCCTATGTCATTGCATGTGAGTGCCACGAACTTTGTGACTCTACTGATGATCGAAGCTAAGGACCATTTGATGTCCATTAATTCGAGTTCTTCCTCGTCTATCTGGTCATAATCTTCTGCGGTCATCTCGGGGTTTCCGATCTTACCGGCAACAAGACATTCATAAGATTCTAATACGGTAGCAAGTAGTGACATATATTGTTTTGCAACTTGTTCTGAAACAACATTGTTCAAATTCACTGCGATGTTGCATTTATATACATTCGGATCAGAACTTTGTTGTTGATTCTGGTTCACTTGGCTTTGATAGGTTGAATTTGAACCAGTGCTTGAGTAAGAACTTTGAGGACTCTGATGATACTGAGGCTGTGATTGATTTTGATTCTGTGGAGAAGCATTCATGTTTGAACTAAAAGCCGTCTGAATTTTAGGACTCGAAATACTATCTAGCATTCCGGCTTTGTAATACAGACTGACGTCTTGAACAACATTAGGATTTTTTGACTTCACCATCTTCAGAAGTTCCATTTCGTGGCCTTCGAGTTTATCGATAAATGTCGACAACTTCAAAAATTCCCACTTATCACTGTTCTACAGAACCATCAAATACGTAGTCCATTCACCCTCTGGTAGTGCGTCAGCAAGTTTGTCGATTTATTCGGGTTCTGTCTTTTCGAGACCGTGTCTTCGCATTTACACTTTTAGATGACAGAAACGCTCGATCGTTTGCTTTATGGTCTCATTCTTTAGCATGGTGAAGATATCGAACTCTTTCAGGATAAGTGTCTTTTTGCTTTTGATCATTTTAAAGCTGCCTAGATACTTCCTCTGTAATGACAACCAAAGATCTCTTGCAGTAGCATACTCTAGTAGCAAAATTAGGATATCTTCTTTGACAGACTGTTGGATGAGACTGATCATGTTTTTCTCAGTAATGTATTCATCTCTCTGTACTGTCGAATAGTTGTACTTTTCAAGGACTTGCTGATGTTCATCTACCGGAACAGTGTAGCTCTTTCAATTGACACCCAGCCAGCGAAGTGCATGGCTTGAACCCAATAAGTAAATTTCTCTTTCCATGCTTCGTACTCGTCCATGCTCATCAGCTTGGGCGGTTTTACAGTTGTTCCCATTTCATTATCAAGATTGACTTGATTGATCACATTGGCATTTGACGAACTAGCTCAAGACATAAAAGCTCTTAGTTGATCCTCCATTGTGAATAACGAAATGTGTACTCTGAAAATTTTTCAAAAACTTTGAAAACAATTAGTCCTACTACAAGTTCGGTCGAACTTGAAGCAACAAATGAAGAATTCTCAGATTTACTAACAAGTTCGGTCGAACTTGTTAGATTTGTTTTAAAAACTTGGCTTATAAGTTCGGTCGAACTTGAGACACAAATCCAACAGAACTTCGTACGAACTTATCTTCAAGAATTTGATAAAAATCTAGTAAGTTCGGGCGAACTTACTTAAAGTTTCTTTCAAATTTACACAAGTTCGGTCGAACTTGATGTAAAATCAATGAAATATTGTGTAACTTCGAGCGAACATAGCTGAAATTTCTTCAAAAACTACCCAAGGTCGGGCAAACTTGCTAAAAATCACTTGAAAAGTGATGTTTTAGGACAAGTTCGGCCGAACATGGCCAACAAGTTCGATCCTTAGGGTTTTCAAAAACATGATTTTTTCAAAATTTCGACATGAATTCGGTTGAATTTGGTCTCCAATATTTCAAGGGTTTATCTTTGTTGTATGTACATGATATATTCAAAATTCAAAAGATTTTAACCGTGAATTCTTCATTTTATGTTCAAAAGTTAAGGAAAAGAGAAGAATGGAGTAGAAATAGAAGTGTTCTTGTCTTGATACTATCAAATCAGGCTGTTCTAGCTCTGATACCACTTGTAGGACCGATCCGGATGCTTAGGAACCTAAATTTGATATCTAACGTCCACAATAGCGGAAATATTAAGTCGTGTTTACCAATAGACAAGATTTAATCAGTTAATCGTCAGTTTTATGGATCAAACATTCTGGTTACAAACTGACGTAGCTTCGCCTCTGAAATGCCAAAGTTACAAATGAAGTAGGCTAGATAGGTATTTATAGGCTAACAGGTTCGTCCCTCGGAACACAAGTTCGCCCGAACTTGCATAAGCAAGTTCGGCCAAACATGCATTTACATGTTACTTATGGGCGAACTTGGCTTAGCTAAACATAAATATTTCGTATACCTAGCCTATTTTCAGCTCTATACAATACAGACTCGATATAAGACTAAGACATCGACATTATGCAACAACAGAAAGATACTTGAAGTATTGCACTCCAAATTCTCTTTTGATTGCATATACGTTAAGTTCTTTAAACCAACCCCAACTCAAGATATCTCCCAAAGAAATGTCTTTGTCTCTGGTAAAGAATGCTAGAGGACGTCGATACTTACGTTCGCGAGGCATCTCTTTAAACCAGGACTTCTTCGCTTGAGCAATTTCTTCTTTAGTCATTAGCTTTGGTACTTTTCTTTCACGCAAAGATTCTTCAATCTTTTCTTTAAGCATGTCTCCATCTAACTGCTTATACATCTCCTCAAAAGTAGGAAAACTTTCAGAATTAGGACCGACGTACTTCGCAGTTTGATCTGTCTCATCATCAGAAGACCAATCTTCCACTATCAATCTATTATACTCATCAGCCTCAAATCTTCTAACATACTGGTAATCGTTTGGCTCTAAAGTGTTAGCATTCAACACATAATCAAACTCTAGATCTGCAGCATCAACTTCAACTAACTTTGCAAGATCTTCCTTAGTATAGTTGTGTATAAATTCGCCTTCCTCCACGTTATGTTCTAACATCAACAATAAAGGCTTCGTGGGTACTGCAGCAACTGGCTTAGCAAATCTTTCAACATTCAAGAGATCAATCTCATCAGTTGGCCCTTTCTGCCCTGACTCCCCCTCACTTTTATCATCCATTCTGTTCGATTCATCATCCATTAGCGAGGAAAAATCAAACTCACTTGATACTTTAGCTTTAGTGATTCTAATACCAACACCACCCTGATCATCATCATCTTCATCGTCTGCTACATTCCAATCCTCATATTCAGAATCATCTTTCTTTTCCTCATCTTCTTTATCCTCATCTTTAGCTTTTTCATCGTCCTTTTCTTCAGAAGCAATGATAGGATCAGAAGGATTGACAGATTTGTCAACCTTTGGAGTATCAGACTCAGAAGCTCTGACCACATCATCAGACTTCTCTGCAGCTTCAGAAGATTTAGGGACTTCACCCTCAATATTCTTTCTTCGGCTTCTTGTTGATCCAGACGATCATATTCTTTGATGAAATCTATTCCCAGAGAGTTAGATAAAACTTTCTGCAACCTGGTGAATCTTCTACCATTTAGGGCTTGAATTGTCTTCAAATCTGCAATCTCTGTTTGAAGCTTTTCATTTGCATCTTGCAAACTCTTGATCAAAGCTTTAAAGTATTCATGTTCATTTTCCAACACTTTAACTTTGTCGTCCAATATCTCTTTATCAACATAGCTTTGATTCACTTTCTTTACTAACTCTGCTTTCTCTTCTTCATTCTTGGCAACTTTCTCTTCCAAGATTTTCACATGCTTCTCTAAAAGTTCAACATTAGCTTTCGGCTTAAAATCTTTGAACCATTCCTTTTCAGCATTAAGCTCCTTTTCATCATCGCTTCCATCTTTCCTCCATTTATTTTCTGGTGGAGCAACAAAATTTGAATCTTTGATAGCCCCGAAAAGTGGCTTTGCAACAAGAGCTGATGCTTGTTTCTGAAACTTAATTAGCTTCTTCACAGTCGTTTCATCAAGGTGAACTTGATAAAGCATATCATTTGGATCCCGTGCTACGTTCGTGAATATCTTATCTATCAGCATTTGTACGAACCTTGGATATATACATAACCTTGAATCCTCCATGTTCTTCGACATGTGTGTAAATACAAGCTTCGAAAGTTGAACGGCTTTTTCAGAATCAGTGCCGTTGCCATACAGGCCAAATAATCTTGAACATCGTCTAATCCCGCCTTGCGATGACTAAATGTGTGAATAATAGCATGCATAAGAACCTTGTAGGGATTTGGCACTTCCCCTTTCTTTAACGTTGGCTTGTTCGCGCTCCCTTTGTATCCCATTCTGAAAAAACATCCTCTAACCATCTTCTCGTCAAGATAAATTGGACCGTCTTTGTTGTCGTTGAATTGCAAGACTCTGCGTATATCATCTTCAGTTACAATGATAGATTTGACTTCATTGCCTACTTGCACTGATGAAATAATCGTCTTCTGATCATCACTTAAACTCGTGTTCATCCAGAAATGGAAAATATGAGATCTGTATGGCACTGTGCGTTCCGTGATAGCCTGATGAATAGGACTTTCTTCCAAAAACTTCAAAATACTCTCGTACTCTTTCAAAGATGGACATATTATTTTGTCGAGCGTAATACAAGTGTTGTGCGTCTTAGAAAACTCTATCGAGATTGCACGTGTTGGAACTTGAGCCTGGAAAACGACGCAAAACAATTAGAACACATATCGAGAAAAAAACACAAATTTTTCTAACACGTTTATCAAGTTCGGGCGAACTTGATGAGTGTTATTACAAACTGTTTTTAACAAGTTCGCCCGAACATGCTCATCTAACATGTTCAAATTTTACAACACAAGTTCGGGCGAACTTATATATCTCAAAGTTTCAGAATTCAATTGATAAGTTCGAGCGAGCTTCCATTTTGTTCAATTGCTTTTATTTAACAACAAGTTCGGTCGAACATACTTGATATGTTAATTCAAATTTGTTAACAAGTCCGGTTGAACTTGATAACAAGTTTGGCCGAACTTGTCATCTCCTTCAATCAAAAACCTGTTAATCATGATATCAATCATTACAATCAATCAAACACATTTACACGGTCGATTTAAAGTGTAGATTCTGATTTTAAATTCAGTTTTATCCAACAACACCTTGATCTACCATTTTTAAACATTTCAGATCCAATATGTTCGAATAGAGTCCAAAACACGGCTCCTAGATCAAATTACTACCTCAGACATTGTAGTTGGTGTGTAAATCACCAAAAACAATCAGAATTTGGGAAGAGTAACGGTAAGTTTTTGTCAAAATCGCTCAGATCTTTCAAACAGCTTATGTTCGCTCAGAGAATATGTTTTTGCATAAATGAGTTCGGCCGAACTTGCTTGGTACTTATACCATTGCAAGTTCGGGCGAACTTACTGAGTCCAACTAAAAAGCCTATCAAGCCCAGGCGAACTTATGAATATCAAACAACCATATTGCAAGTTCGGTCGAACTTGCTGAAAGTTAAACTTGAATCAGTTTAGCAAGTTCGGCCAAACTTGCCAAACCACAATTTCAAACTTTATTAATTTTTCATTTTAACCCCTGAACTTTCCAACTTTTACCAACTATGAAAAATCCACTCAGTTGACCAAGTCTAAGCTAATGACCTTGGTTAACCGATTTGTCTACCGAGTCCAAGTTAATAACCCCGGTTTGACCCGATACGAACAAACTGTTGATATTTTCAAAATCAAAGTTTCAAATTAATGAACTTTTCATCATTTTGGCATTTCAGTTTTTACAGATTAGCTCCCAGCCCATTGTCAAAGAGATTCCCACCAGTTCTAGCATCTTACTAGACTTCGAAGACCCATTCTCCAACATTGGTTTGCTGAAAACAATGTCGAAATAAAATCTTTTTGAATTTTTGAAAGTTTATGCTAAAACACACTAAAAATCTTTTGATTTTAATCTGTAAAGCTGATAAACTATATACATACATACTTAAAGACAAATTTTTGTGAATTCGTGTCTAAAGGATCATATCAGTTAATTGAGACATATCACCAGTACCGTTGACCTTTAGATGACTTTAAGCTTTAAACTCGTTTACCTAGATTGTTGATATGTTTGTCCAATTAAACTTTACCACATTTCTCAACTGTTTCAAGATATGTTTAGGTATGATTTATGAAACTTGACTTATCTGTGGTTCCCACTTCTTGATGTTGGTGTATAATGTCTATGTCTTAGTCTCAGATCGAGTCTGTATTGTATAGAGCTGAATAGGCTAGGTATACGAAGTATTTATGTGTAATTTAGCCAAGTTCGCCCATAAATGTACATGTCTATACATGCTCGGCCGAACTTGCATAGGCAAGTTCGGGCGAACTTGTGACTATTTGGGCCGAACTTATTGTGCTATAAATACCTAGCTTGTGTGTCTCATTTGTAACTTTGGCATCTCAGAGGCGAAGCTCTGTAAGTCTGTAATCTGAATGTTTCATCTATAAAACTGACGTTTAATTGATTAATTCTTGTCTATTGGTAACACGATGTAATATTTCCGCTATTATGGACGTTAGATATCAAATTTAGGTTCCTAAGCATCAAGGATCGGTCCTACAAGTGGTATCATAGCTAGAACAGCCTGATTTGATAGTATCAAGACAAGAACACTTCTATTTCTACTCCATTCTTCTTTTTCCTTAAATTTTGATCACAAAATGAAGAATTCATGGTCAAAATCTTTTGAATTTTGAATATATCATGTAAAATACAACAAAGATAAACCCTTGAAAGAATGGAGACCAAATTCAACCGAATTCATGTCAAAATTTTGAAAAAACCATGTTTTTGAAAACCCTCAGGAATGAACTTATTGGCCATGTTCGGGCCGAACTTGCCCTAAAACATCACTTTTCAAGTGATTTTATAGTAAGTTCGCCCGAATTTAGGTGATTTTTGAGTAATTTTAAGACAAGTTCGCTCGAAGATACTGAATTTTTATTAATTTTACATCAAGTTCGACCGAACTTGTGTAAAATCAAGAAAGTTTTAAGTAAGTTCGCCCGAACTTGCTTGTATTTCAGCGAAATTGTGTTGATAAGTTCGCTCGAAGATCTATTTGATTGGTGTATTAAGTTCGACCGAAGATAAACGAAAATTTTCAAAGTAGATCTAACAGGTTCGACCGAACATGTTAGAAAATCAGAGAATTCTTCATTTGTTGCTACAAGTTCGACCAAACTTGTAGTAGGACTAATTGTTTTCAAAGTTTTTGAAAACTTTTCAACGTACGCATTTCGTGATTCACAATGGAAGATCAACTAAGTGCTTTTATGTCCGGAGCTAGTTCGTCAAACGCCAACGTGATTAATCAAGTCAATCTTGATAATGAAATGAGAACGACCGTCAAACCGCCCAAGCTGATGAACATGGACGAATACGAAGCATGGAAAGAGAAATTTACCTACTAGGTTCAAGCCATGCACTTCGCTGGCTGGGTGTCAATTGAAAGAGGCTACACTATTCCAGTAGATGAACATCAACAAGTCCTTGAAAAGTACAACTACTCGACAGCTCTGAGAGACGAATACATTGCAGAGAAAAAGATGATCAGTCTCATCCAACAGTCAGTCAAAGAAGATATTCTGATTCTGTTGCTAGAATATACTACAACAAGAGAGCTTTGGTTGTCGTTACAGAAGAAATACCAAGGCAGTGCTGAAATGATAAAAGGCAAGAAGGCTCTCATTCTGAAAGAGTTCGATATCTTCAGCATGCTAAAGAATGAGGCCATTAAGCAAATGATTGAGCGTTTTCGTCATCTCAAAGTGCAAATGCGAAGACACGGTCTTGAGAAGACGGAACAAGAATACATCGACAAACTTGCTGACGCACTACTAGAGGGTGAATGGTCAACTTATTTGATGGTTCTGAAGAATAGTGATAAGTGGGATTTCTTCAAGTTGTCAATGTTTAGTGATAAACTCGAAGGCCACGAAATGGAGCTTCTGAAGATAGCAAAGTCAAAGAACGCTAATGAAAAAATGATTATGGCAGACTCGACAGAAATAACATCGAACAACATGATAATATAAGAATGTTGAGCGGAACAGTAATGGATAAACAAAGAGCAATTAACATTTATATCAACACTATTGCTGAAATCAAACAACAACTTCAAGATATGACAATTGAAACTGAAAGAGTTCGACAATTGTTAAGAAGTTACACCACCAACGCGTATGTTATCGATCACATTCTTCCAACAATTTCAATGGAAGAAAAATCTAAAAAGAAAGCGGGCAAAGAATATAGCAATGTTCCTCCACCCATTTGTGAAAAATACTGTGTTAAATCTGTAGACGGGATGGACAAGGCACTCAATGTTGAATTACTTTCTGAAAAAAAAGTTGCTAGAGAACATTGATATATATGCTAAATCTGATGATGATAACAACGCTGTGGTTAACAAAGTAGTTGAAAATGTTTTAAGTGATTCTCATGACGGAAGCTTCAAAAGCGCGAACTCGAGTTCAAAGAATTCTGATTCACAATCTGAAAATGATGATAAGTCATCAGAGGATGGTCTAAGTGATGATCCTAATATTGTAATGTACAAAATTAAGGATTCGGTTAGACTATACTTAGATGATAGCTTCCCGATTCAGAATGTGAAGGAAGAATTGCTTGACAAATTCTTTAAACTCGTGGAAGTCACATCAGAAGAATTGGTAATCAATGAATGAAAATTCTATTCCAAACCTAAAAGAAACAATTACCGAAGAAATGGTGGTGATCATCCGGAAAACTGGAGAGCGGGGTTGGGTTTAGAAGAAGAAACTGATGAATCTGTAAAGAAACCGTCACCATTTCATGAATATAAAAAAAAAACTTGAAGTTTGTATATGAGACGAGTACTGTTCATGAGGAGAATTTGATTGGTAAACAGTCAAATGATGAGTTCAAGAAGGAGAAAGAAATTCGAAATAAAGCCAAAGTTACAAGTGGTGTCAAAACTTCAAGTAGGGTAAAACCACCAATTAAAGGACATCCACTTGATAATCGGACATGTTTCAAGTGCAATGAAATTGGTCATATGGCACGACAATGTCCGAAATCAAAACCGGTTTGAAAAAAAGATTCAAATGTTGTTAAACTAAAGCAACCAGTGTTTGTAAAACATGTAAAGATTTTGAAACGAAATGAATCAAAACCAGAAGTTAAACGAATGTCTGAAAAGATTTTTGAAAATTCCATTTTCGAACAAGGTGAAACTTCTAGGTCTAATGAAAACAAGTTTTACATCAAAAAGGCTAATATCAAATCTCGAACCTGGATTGCCAAGAAAAGGTCAACAACATCTGGTGTTGTTAAGTCTGAGCTAGTAAAGACTGACAACACAAAAGAATGTAAGTCTGAAATCACTATGTCTGAGCAGGTGAAGACTAGTGAGAATGTGAAAGAAATTAAAACATAAATCAAGTTCGATAATGTCAAAACTGTAGAAGATAAGAAAAAAAGTGAAATTTTAAAACATTAACATTGTTGAAACAGATGATGAATTTGATTTTGATGATGCTGATGAGTTTGAATATGCTTTTGATGATGATTATCCAGTAAAACCCATGACCAAGAAGGCTTGGGTAGAGCTTTTCACCTAATTTCTGAATTTTGCAGGGGCTCCAAAGATCCGTACTTTCAAAGTGGATTTTGGATAGTGGAGCGTCCAGGCACATGACGGGAATGAAAGCGTAGCTATTCGACATTAAAGCTATCAATGGTGGATATGTTGGATTTGCAGGAAATCAAGGTGGAGGGATAGTCGCCGAGGGAAAACTCTCCAATGGCGTAGTTTCATTTGATCGCATGAACTATAATGCAGAGCTTGAGAACAATCTTCTGAGTATATCGCAGATTTGTGACAAGAAGTTTACAGTTCATTTCAATGACAGAGAGTGTATTATCTTGAAGCCAGGATTCAAAATACCAGATGAGTGGATTCTAATGCGAGCACCGCGAGAGAATGATTTATATGTTCTTGATATGGGTGTTGCTACCACGTCATCACAATCAGCAAAATGTTTTGTATCAAAGGCTACTGAAAAAGATTCTATTCTTTGGCATCGTAAGATGGGGCATATTCATTTGTGAAAAATGAATTTCTTGGTTCATAATGATCTTGTAGAAGGCGTAAATCTTTGAAGTTTTCTGATGTCTGATCATTGCTTGGAATGCAAGAAGGGAAAACAGATCAAGAAATCTCATCCGAAGAAAATTCTAAACTCAATCAAGCTGCCATTAGAACGTCTCCACATGGATTTATTTGGTCCTGTAAATGTTCGTAGCATCTCAGGAGACTTATATTGCTTGGTCGTGACAGATGACTATTCGAGATATTCGTGGGTATTCTTTCAAGAATCAAAAGACGAAAGGTTCGAGAACTTGGTTATTCTATTCAAGAAACTCGAGAACATTTATCATCTGAAGGGTCAGACGCATTAGAAGTGACAATGGCACAGAGTCTAAGAATAACAAAATGAAGGAATTCTGCAACGCAAAAGGGATTTTGCACGAGTTTAGTGCTCCCTATACTCCACATCAAAACGGAGTTGCTGAACGGAAGAACCGAACTTTGATTGAAACTGCGAGAACCATGCTTGTAGATTCTAAACTTCAAGTCAACTTCTAGAGTGAAGTGGTTGTTGCGGCTTGCTACACGCTAAACAGGGTTCTTACTGTCGAATCAACAAAGAAAACATTTTTTGAGATGATAAACCGACGAAAGCCAAATTTGAAGTTCTTAGAACCATTCGGTGCTCCATGTACCGTAATAGATCAAGATGACAAATTAGGAGCAAAATCTCTCGAAGGTTTCTTTATCAGATATGCGAGTCCGTTGAGAAGAGTATATGTTCCTTCATTGTGAAAGGTTATTGAAGGATAGCACGTGGATTGTTTCAATTACACAGATCCTATTCAAAAGAAAGGTGACGCGTGGTTGTTTAACTATCAAGACCTTTGGAAGTCATTTGACTTGCCCAAAGAACCAACTGAAGACGAAGTTCCAGCGTTATATTATCTTCACCAGTTAGCGAATCAAGAGCAAATTGTTCGACCAATTGTGGTTAATCAACCCATGTTGGATTCATCTTCTTCTGGCGCAAGTTCAAATATTAGTGGTGTTCCGGCTGAAAATGTTTCTGACACATTATCAACACCTTCTAGTCTTCCAACGACAGCCTCTTTTGAACCAATGAATACAACAACGGAGCCCAGTATGCCTCAGAATCAATATTCTGATTCAGATGAAGCACCAACATTTGATGCTGATGGGGAATCATCTTCTTCAGATGAAGAAGTGGAGCAGATAACAAGTCTTCTTAATCAATTTGTAGTCCTGAACAATAGAAATGAAGCTTCATCAAGCTCTCCAAACATTGAATTGGTTGTTGATCTCAACATCACGAATCAGTAAAACTCAGTAGATGTTCTAAGTGAAGAATTACCGCGATCATATTCCTATCATCCGTCAACAAATATTATCAGAGTACTTCAAACCGGTGTTAGAACTCGAAGGCAAATTAATAAAGCACTCAGTTTTTCTACACACGCGTTGCTATAACCCAGAACTATTGTTTCTATTCATGTTTCATCTCTCAGATTGAACCTAAGACAGTTAATGAAGCTTTAGCAGATGAAAAATGGGTACAAGCAATGCAAGAAGAATTATTGCAGTTTTAGAAGTTGGGTGTGTGGAAGCTTGAAGACCTACCAGAAAATCATAAAGCAATTGATACAAAATGGGTCTTTAAGTGTAAACGTGATGATAGAGGGTTATTGTTCGTAACAAAGCTAGGCTTGTTGTCAAGGGATTTCATCAGCAGGAAGGGATAGACTACACGGAAGTCTATGCACCAGTAGCTCGATTGGAATCTATTCGAATATTTATAGCTTTCGCATCATGGAAAGGATTTAAGGTCTATCAATAGGATGTCAAATCGGCTTTTCTGTACGGCAAATTACGCGAAAATGTGTACGTTGGACAACCACCGCGGTTTGTCGATCCACTTAACAAGAAGAAAGCATACCTACAGGATAAGCACTTTATGGTCTACATCAAGCCCCGAGAGCTTGGAACGAGACGTTGTCACAACATCTCGTCGAAAACGACTTTATCAGATAAACTGTGGATAGTACTCTTTTCACAAGAGAAGTTGATGGCTATCTAATTATAGTTCAAATCTACGGTGACGACATCATGTTTGGATCTACAAACGATAGTCTCTGTAAGGAGTTTGGGGGAATCATGAAAAAGAAATTCGAAATGTCCTTGATGGGCGAAATGAAATTCTTTCTTGGTTTGCAAGTAGATCAGCTTCCGGATGGTATTTTCATTCACCAGACTAAGTATGTTCACGACATCTTGAAGAAGTTTGGAATGGAAAGCTTGAAGCCTCTATCTACGCCTCTTGCTCTAAATCACGGAATTTGCGTTGACGAGACTGGAGCCAAAGTTGACGAGACGTTATACAGATTGTTGATTGGATCGCTGAAGTATCTGATGGCATCACATCCAGATATTATGTATCCAACCTGCCTATGTGCCAGATATCAGTCAAGCCCGAGGATCTTACACATGCAGATCGTGAGGCGTATCTTCAGATATCTGAAAGGATGCCCAAGCATCGGCTTGTGGTACCCGAAGAATGACAATTTCGACCTCACAGGCTATGCAAATTCCGATTTTGGTGTAGGTAAGTTGAACTCAAAATCAACTACAGCGGGATGCCAGTTCATCGAAACAAGAGTGGTAACCTGGCAGTGTAAGAAACAGACTACGGTCGCTCTCTCTACCTGTGAAGCTGAGTATATCTCGGCCTCCAGCTTTTGCTCACAGATTTTGTAGATTCAACAGCAGATGAGAGACTATGGTCTGCAATTTCTAGACACTCTGCTGGATGTTGATAACAAGGCAGCCATCGATATAACTAAGAATCCGGTTCATCACTCACGCACAAAACACATTGAAATTCGTTATCATTTCATTCGTGATTGCTACGAAAAGAAATTGGTACGAACAGAAAAAATCCACACTGACGAACAAAAGGCTGATTTTTATACCAAACCATTTTCATTATCACGGTTTAAATACTGAGAATTAATGGTATGAAAAAATTTGCTGACAGGTGCGGACGTTGAGGTTGGATACGGATCGGGCGACGAGTTCTGTTGATCCACATTGGTTTGTAAATAACTTTCTAGTTTAGAATTTTATTACAAACTAAAATCCAGAAAGATGTTTTTGATTTTAGGGGGAGAAATGTTAGAGAAAATACAAAAACATTCGAAAATTTTAAAATCCAAAAACATATAAAAAATTCAAAATATACAAAAACATTGAAGAAGACAAAAAGAGTTCAGTGTCATAAAAGGAAATGATAGTACATCAGTGGACTATCACAGTATGCTACAGAAATGTAAAGTTTAAAAGTGATAAACGAGTCTTACTGCGGATGTGTCGATAGGCTTAACAAGTTCAGTAAACTGTTTTCGAGATATAAACTAAATTTTACAACTGCTTAATCTTGTAGATTAACACATTTTGTGTGAAATTGGCATTTGTATACCGTTATTCTGTCCGTTTGAAGTTTGTTTTTGGTGATTTGCACACCAATCACAATGGCAGAGGTATAAAATTGAAATTAAACCATGAATTGAACTATTAAACAAACAAAACCAGATCTAAAATTTAAAATCTGATAGATTTAGGTGTTGTTGGACAAATTGAACATCTATCTTTGATCTATACTTAAATCGACCGTATAACTTGAATTGATTGAAGAAAAACGGTTGTTTAAATGTTTGAACTTGTTTGGCCTTTCGGATAAGATGACAAGTTCGGCTGAACTTCTTTAATGAGAAACATGTGTTCATACATGTTCGGCCGAACTTAGATAAAATTGAATAATAAAATTGTTGTAAGTTCGCCCGAACTTGCATTTGAAAACGATGAACATGTTTATCACATGTTAGGGCGAACTTGATCAAAACAGAATGTTGTAACACTTAATCAAGTTCGCCCGAACTTGATTAATGTGTTAGAAATTTTTTTATGATTTTTCTCGAAAAGCGTGCTAACTGTTTTTGCGTCATTTTTCAGGCACAAATTCCAGCGCGTGTTATCTCAGTTGAGTTTTCCAAAACTCACAATACATGCATTACGCTTGACAAGTCTATTTGGCCGTCGCTGAAAGAATATGACAACATTTTGAAGTTTCTCGAAGATAGTCACATTCGCCGTGCAATTACTGAGCACACCGTATCGTATCGTTCTCATATTGTTTATTTCTGGATGAACGCAAGCTTGAGCGCTGACGAGAAGACAATCTCTTCTACAGTACAGGTTGGTGATGAGCTAAAGCCGATCACAGTAACCGAAGGTTATATTCGAAGGATTTTGGAGCTCAAAGATAAAGAAGATGATCCGATTCATCTAGATGAGAAGATGGTTCGCGGATGCTTTTTCCGCATGGGCTACAAGGGAAGTGTAAACAAACCAACACTGAAGAAAGGGGAAGTGCCTAACCCTACAAGTGAAGCAGTGATTGTGTTAAAGTTTGAAGACCATCTTGATATTGCTAAGGAACGAGTTGAAGTGATGGGTTATCAGGTTATGAGAGTTTTTTGGAGGACGATAAGGATTCTAGATCCAATGTGGTTGGTTAACTGGTCGAGAGAAGATATAAAATGCCTTTTCTACAGCAAGATTGTTTTTGAAGAAAGAGAAAAGGTACAAGCGATGCAGTATCAGAAAGTTGTTAACGTTTGCTATGCACGTGAAGTGAATTCAGGAAAGATGTGGCAGACGAAGTGGAGGGATCTGGAGAGAGTTGAATTTCTTAAAGAAGAAACTAGAAGTGAGGCGATCAAAGAAAAGATGGAAAAAGCGGTAAGACAAAGTTCGCTCAAAATGGCTAACTTTAAAAGACTACCGCCAACTGATCAGATGCCAGATCCGAAACAAGAGAGTCGAAAGAAGCCGTACAAGAACTTCTTTGGTTGGGTACGTTAATGTTTATATGAAGACAGAGTTTTGAAGACTGATAAAAGATGAAGACAATATCCAAGGTTGAGTCAGTTGGTGCATAATGTCTATGTCTTAGTCTTATATCGAGTTTGTATTCTATAGAGCTGAATAGGCTAGGTATAAGAAGTATTTATGTGTATTATAGCCAAGTTCACCCATAAATGTACATGTCTATACATGTTCGGCCGAACTTGCATAGGCAAGTTCGGGCGAACTTGTGACTACTTGGGCCGAACTTGTTGTGCTATAAATACCTAGCTTGTGTGTCTCATTTGTAACTTTGGCATCTCAGAGGCGAAGCTCTGTCAGTCTGTAATCTGAATGTTTGATCTATAAAACTGACGTTTAACTTATTAATTCTTGTCTATTGGTAACACGATGTAATATTTCCGCTATTATGGACGTTAGATGTCAAATTTAGGTTCCTAAGCATCGAGGATCGGTCCTACACTTGAATATACTCCCGTATCAAGATTCCCTAGATTTCATCTTACAGGTGAATATAGCGTAATTGATATCTGTATCTGGGTAATGTGAGACCTTGAGAGCTCAGGTTAGTACTACCGTACAGACAAAGAGATGAAGGCTCGTCTTTAAGGTGTTTTCCACTTAAGGAATCTTTTCAGCACTTCAAATGATTATATCTTTCGATACTTTTTAAGTTTTGCATGCGGTTTAGGTTTTATAGCAAAAGCATTATAAAAAGTTCTAGGCTATTGCTTCCGCAAAATCAGAAGAACTTGTATAATACCCCAGATATCAACTATCTATAAAGACCTCGTTTCTCAGAATCAGGCAATCTCTCAAACAAAATTTCAGAGTACTACGTCCATATATCTATGATGTGTTAATCCACGATATTAAGAAGTTGTTAAATTTAGTTTATATCTCGAAAACAGTTTACTGAACGTGTTAAGTCTATCGACACATCAACAGTAAGACTCGTTTATTACTTTTAAACTTTACATTTCTTTAACATATTGTGATAGTCCAATGATGTAGTATCATTTCCTTTTTGTGACATCGAATTCTGTTTGTCTTTTTCAATGTTTTTGTACATTTTTGAAATTTTTTTATGTTTTTGTATTTTCACAAATATTTCTCCCCTAAAATCAAAAACATATTTTTGGATTTTAGATTTTTAAGAAATACTAAACTAGAAAGATATTTACAAACCATACAAACCAATGCGGATAACGTGAATTCGTCATCATATCCGTATTCAACCTCAGCTTCCGCACCTGTAAGCAAATTTTTAATACCGTCAAGTCGCATTAGATATTTAAATATTGTTAATCGAAATGCTTTGGTATAAAAATCAGCCCTTTGTTCGTTGGTGTGGATTTTTTCTATTCAAACCATTTTCTTTTCGTAACAGTCACGAATAAAATGGTATAGAATTTCAATGTATTTTGTACGTGAGTGATGAACCGGATGTTTAGTTATATCGATGGCTACTTTGTTATCTACAAATAAAGGCGTGTCAAGAAACTGCAGACCATAATCCCTCATTTGTTGCTAAATCCAGAGGATTTGTGAGCAACAGCTGGAATCATAAATGTATTCCGCTTCACAGGTTGAGAGAGAGACCGTGGTCTGTTTCTTACACTGCCACGTTACCAAACTTGTGCCAAAGAACTGGCATCCTACAGTTGTAGATTTCGAGTTCAGTTTGTCCACTTCGAAGTCTGAGTCAGCGTATCCAGTGAGATCAAAATTATCGTTCTTGGGGTACCAAAGGCCAGTGCTTGGGCAACCTTTCAAGTAACGGAAGAATCGCTTGACTATTTATATGTGTGACATTCGAGTACTTTACTGTTATCTCGCACATAAGAAAGTAGGATACATGATGTCCGGGCGTGATGCCGTTAGATACATCAATGAACCTATCATCGATTGATAAAGTGTTTCATCAACTTTCGTTCCCGTCTCGTCTATGAAAATCCCATGGTTCAGTGCCAGCGGTGTCGAAAGCGGCTTCGAGCTATCCATTTCAAACTTTTTGAGAATGTTGTGAACATACATAGTCTGATGAAAGAATATCCCGTCTGTAAGCTGATCCACTTGAAGACCTAAGAAGAATTTCATTTCACCCATCAAGGACATCTCAAATTTCTTCTTCATGATCTTTTCGAACTCTTTGCACAGACTGTCATTCGTAGAACCGAAAATGATATCGTCCACATAGATTTGTACTATAATCAGATGCGATCCAACTTCTCTAGTAAACAAAGTGCTGTCCACTGTGCCTCGTGTAAAGCCATTTCCTACGAAATGTTGCGATAACGTCTCGTACCAAGCTCTCGGGTCTTGGTGTAAATCGTACAAGGCTTTGTCCAGGAGATATGCTTTGTTCTTGTTTAGTGGATCGACAAACCCTGGTGGTTGGCCGACATACACTTGTTCACGAAGTTTACCGTAGAGAAATGCAGATTTTACATCCAACGGGTACACCTTAAATCCTTTCCAACCTGCGAACGCTAGGAAAATGCGGATAAATTCTAATCGCGCAACTGTGCGTATACCTCCGTATAATCTATACCTTCCTGCGGTGGAATCCCTTGACAACCAGCCGAGCTTTGTTTCTGACTATAACCCCCTGATCATCCCTTTTACACTTGAAGACCTACTTTGTATCAATAGCTTTCTGCTTTGGTGACAAGTCTACAAGCTTCCAAACACCCAACTTCTCGAACTATAAAAGTTCTTCTTGCATTGCTATCACCCAATTCTCATCAGCCAGAGCCTCGTTAACTGTCTTTGGCTCTATTTAGAAATGAAACATGAGTAGTAGCAATAGTTTTGAGTTGGTGCAACTCGGGTGTAGAAACAACTAAGTGCTTTGTTGATTTGATTTCGTGTACGCACACTAGTTTGTAGTTCTCCTACGATATTCGTTGAAGGATGGTACGAATATGATCACGGCATTTCTTCTGTTGGATCATCAACTGAGCTTTGCTAATTTAAAACAATCAGATCACTGTTAACATCAACATTAGGAGTACTTGTTGAAGCTCCATTCTGATTTCTTGGACTAGCAGATTGATTCAACAAGTTAGATATCTGCTCAACTTCTTCGTCCTATGAAGTTTCATCATCAACATCAAATGTCGGTGCTTCATCTGAATCAGAATTCTGATTGTGAGGCTTACTGGGCACTGTTGTGTTTTTTGGTTCATTAGAAGCATTCACTGGATGTGTAGTAGGTGTTACTTCTGCTTCAAAAGTAGTTTCAACTTGAACACCACTGCTATTGCTTGGACCTGCTCCGGAAGATGAAGAATCCAACATGGGTTGATTAACCACAATTGGTCTAATGATTTGTTCTTGATTCGCTTCCTGGTGAAGATAATATAATGCTGCAACTTCTTCGTCAGACGGTTCTTTCGGCAAGTCGAATGACTTCCAAAGGTCTTGATAGTTAAACAGCCACGCATCACCTCTCCTTTGAATAGGATCCGTATAGTTGAAACAATCCACGTGTTGTGCTTCAATAACCTTTCTCAACAAAGGAACATATACTCTTCTCTGCAGACTCGCATATCCTACAAAGAAACCTTCAGGAGATTTAGCTCTGAATTTACCATCTTGGTCGATTACAGTGCATGGCGCACCAAAAGGTTCTAAGAACTTCAAATTTGGCTTCCGTCGGTTTATCATATCAAAACATGTTTACTTTGTTGGTTTGACAGTGAGAACTCTGTTTAGCATGTAGCAAGCCGAAGCAACCGCTTCACTCTAGAAGCTGATTGGAAGTTTAGAATCTGCAAGCATGGTTCTCGCAGTTTCAATCAAAGTTCTGTTTTTCCGTTCAGCAACTCCGTTTTGCTGTGGAGTATAGGGAGCACTAAACTCGTGCAATATCCCTTTTGCGTTGCAGAATTCCTTCATTTTGTTATTCTTAAACTCTATGCCGTTGTCACTTCTAATGCGTCTGACCGGTAGATGATAAAGATTCTCGAGTTTATTGAATAGAATAACCAAGTTCTCGAACGTTTCGTCTTTTGATTCCTGAAAGACTACCCGCGAATATCTTGAATAGTCATTTGTCACGACCAAGCAATAAAAGTCTCCTGAGATGCTTCGAACATTTACAGGACCAAATAAGTCCATGTGGAGACGTTCTAATGGCAACTTGATTGATTTCAGAATTTTCTTCGGATGAGATTTCTTGATCTGCTTTCCCTTTTTTATAATCTAAGCAGTGATCAGACATATGAAAGCTCCGAAGATTTGCACCTTATACAAGATACTATCAAATCAGGTTGTTCTAGCTCTGATACCACTTGTTGGACCGATCCTCGATGCTAAGGAACCTAAATTTGATATCTAACGTCCATAATAGCGGAAATATTACGTCGTGTTTACCAATAGACAAAAATTAATCAGTTTAACATCATTTTATTGATCAAACGTCAAGAGTACAAACTGACAGAGCTTCGCCTCCGAAATGCCAAAGTTACAAATGAGAGAGGCTAGCTAGGTATTTATAGGCTACCAAGTTCCTTCATGGAGGACCTAAGTTGAACTTGGCTATACATGACTATTATGGGCGAACTTGTTACAACAATACAAAAATACTTCATACAACTAGCCTATTCAGCTCTATACTATACAGAATCGATATAAGACAGACACATAGACATTATGCACCAACAGTTCTTATAGTGTTTCCAACACAAGTAAGTACTCTCCCTTAGTCTATTTCCTTATTTTAGCTATTTTTGAGCCAAAAGTCAAACAGTTTGACTTTCGGTTCTGACCATAATTGGTCAAGTAAAAGTTCAAATGAACTTTGCAATGTGATCATAATCATGAAGGTTATAATCCCTAGCGATTGCACCCTATGATTACCACGTTTACTGATGGATGTGACGAGTCAAAGTTTTGGTCAAATATGCACATAATGTGCATTTTATGACGAAAATATTTTCGTGTATCAATACACCAAGTTTTGCTATTAAATCAGTGTTATAAACTTAGTTAGACATGTTTTGACATGTATAACTCGTCACTTCTAGTTTAGTGCTTTATTTGGTTCGTAAGTCGAGCGGTCTTAACCACCACTTTGACTTTCGAATCCGACCCGTTTGGTCTATCTTAGCATCTGTCCCAACACATATTTGTGACCATAGATGTATAGGGAATAACCTACTGAGGTTATACCTTATGGTCACGTTGTTTAGTTTGTGTTATGATAAGTCGCTCTTGTGTTCTTTAAAAATGACCAAAATGCCCTTTTTGCGCATAAATCCATTTTAAAAATATGTAACCAAAGTTTTGACATATAAACTTATTTTATAACATTTTCAAACATGTTTGGGCATTGAAGACCTGTCATAAGACATGTTTAACCATCCGATCACGCGTTTACGCAAATGACACGTTAAAGTAGCGTAAAGTACCTTAACGAGTCATAACGGGTCAAAGGCACTTAGGATCCTTTCCAAATCAGAATGTTAAGTTTATTAAACCATATCATATGAGTTCCAACACTCAATTGGTTTATAATACTTCATTCTATCCGATCTCCCGTTTAAGTCTCGACACACACTAACATAGTTATCCAATATTAGGAGCTACTTAAATCCTTGATCCTTCAGGCTTTGTTTGATCTTTCATACAAGACATATACGCAACCCCAAGTGAGTACATAGTTCCCCCCTTTTCCATTTTGCAAATGTTTTCGGGTGACTCATTGTGCTAAATCATTTTCAAGTTTTCAATAACAAACATCTATGGTTTATATAAGACAATACGATTTCAATGATGTGAACAACTTGTTGGTGCTTTATCCATGACACGAATGACATTCATTAACATTGATCACGCCGACCATTAGTATGTTATGGTACAATAGGACTAAAATCCCATTATCAGACTGTCCACTTGAATTGGTGGTAGTTTGGGTAATGACAGAAACTGTTTCTGATTAACAAATCATTTTTTGATTTGTTAATCTAGTTAAAGAGACCCTTTGTGGGTCTATTAAAGATACCCATTGGGGTATAGTCAACACAGGCTTGAATGTTTAATTAAAGAACGACCAAAAGTTTTCACAATTAAAACGCGGACGATTGATTGATAACATGGACAATTGATTGATGACATGAGCAATTGGTTTATAACACGGATAATATGTTTATAACACGGACATATGGTTTATAACACGTACAATTGGACGATTGGTTTATGGCAAGTGATTTAGATAACGAGACGAGTGTAATACGATAAAACCATGGTGGATACGCCGTTGGTACTTCCTATATATAAGTGCTTTTATCGTATTACATATCGTGGCGCTATCCAAATCACTTGGACAAATAATTTCAAACGATATCACACAACGATTTACACTTAAAGATATAAACCATATGAAGCTATCTTCTAAATCGATCTATTACTCGGTTTTACAAAAAGAAATGTTTTTGGTCAAGATTCATGGCTACAAGGTTTTCTTTTACTTATATCGACTTGTTATGTTGGTTAAATATATTGCATATCAAACACTTTTTGATTTCAAGATTTATACTCTTTGACTCTCGAAGTTGGACGAGATATTGCAATATGAATATAAAGCCATGAATTTGACACACAAAACCTATGTCCTCGCTGGCATTTTTATGCTGACTGTATTTTCACATATGTTTCAACAACCATTGTTCGATGATTTGGTTTCATACTTCACATAGGATGGACGCGAGCATTAGTCACTTTGAAACTTGAAAGTTAATTTTATTGTATTTGTTTTCCGCTATTCCAAGACAATGTAATTCAATAATTCAATAAAACAAAACTTTAAATACCATGTGTTATGAAACATTTCCTGTAACGTGACTCCCCGATGTTTCCATCGCGGTTTGTTTTTTTAAGCGATCGGGGTGTTATAGAGATTGGTATCAGAGCACTGGTTATAGGGAATTAGGTTATTAGTAATACTTTGACCTAGTCTATAACCTTCCTAGGACCCTAACGCGAGTTTTCTTGCGTTTAGATTCTTAAAACAATACCATCACCCATCCTTAGGTGATTACCAAAAACAAAGCATAATACATCCTTGAAAGTAAAAAATTTTCAAGAACTTCATAAAAAATCATCTAAACTTAGATGATTTGTTTCTGGGCTTTATACCTTCAAATTTTCAAAATCTCGTCAAAATTTTGGGCTTTAATATTGTGAACGTATATAATCCGGAAGGGTGGATGCCTGTACCCTGAGTTTTCTGTCTAAGGCTAGAATGTTCGTACAAATCCGCATCACCGGACCAGTCACTCTTACCTGGGAACTCTTGGGGTGAGTGTCCAATTATAGGCTAAGCATGTCTTCGCGATACATGATAAAACCATTTACTTTGGTTAGTCACTGTGTCGTTTGTTTGTTTTAAGTAACGAACAAATGATCACAATCCTTATACTTCGTCGATATTTTTTTAACATTCGTTTTGACTACCCAATATTAATCTCACACGTTTTCTCTCATATTTTCGCCTTCCAAAAGAGAGCACTCACATGATGGTACGGAGTTATGGGGGATAGAGGTGCTGATGTAGCATTGGCTCAGACGTGGGAAGTGCTTAGAGCTCTTATGATGAAATAATTTGTAACTCCCCAAATCACGTAATACAAAACACGCGGCGAAAACACTTGTGGAGTCACATTACAAATTATTTGACAACACATGATACTTAAATTTTTTGTTTTATTGAATTATCAAATTACATTGTCTAGGAATAATGGATATGAAATACAATGAAAATGTCTTTCAAGTTTTAAAGTCACTAAAGCCTGAGTCCATCCTATGTGTAACGTGTGGCGACAATCATCACAAAAGTAATCCTTAAACATATGTGAAAATAGGTACGTCAGCATAAAAATGCTTGTGAGCAACAAAGGTTTTTGTAATAATGATTCATGGCTTCGAATGTTTTAAAGAAAAGTTTAATCAATACAAAAGTAGCCATGAACCGTTGGAGAAATGTTTCTTTTATCTAGTCATATGAAAATCAAATGATATAAAAGAAAGGATGCATGGTTAACTTAATAACCAAAATATGTTATGTCTTGTGAAAAAATGTCATGTCTTGTATAAACCAATGTCATGTGTAAACCAAATGTCATGTATAAACCAATGTCTTTGTTATAAACCAATCGTCCTTGTTGTAAACCATTCGTCCTTGTCATGCATAAATCTATGTCTTTGTATAACCAAAGTGTTGTGTATAAAACAATGTTTTTTTTTTGAATAAACAAGGGTTTGTTTAAATCCAAAAGTTATGTCTTATAAATCATTGCTTTTATCGTAAAACATATATTAAGATTGTTGGCGAATACATTCAAGCCTTGTCGTCTACCGAATAAACCCTTATAAAAACAATGGTCTATTAATGCTCATTGGATTCTGTCATTCCCCAATGGATACTTTCAAACGACTAGAAAGCGAGAATGGGGTGTCAAACCTATGGTACCGTTACATACTACCGGTCAGCATCAATGTTGATGAATGTATCATTGTATATTCACGCACCAATACGTTTTTGTCAATATAAACATGCTATGAAAATGTTTAGAAACCATGTTGTTGGATTGAACCTGTACAAAGGAACAGATGATACAAAGCCAAAAAACTGTATCCGCGGATTGGTCCTTCTATCAGTGCTTAGAACCTCTGATCACCTAATATCTGCCTTCTAAAGACTGATACCTTTACACCATCTGCTATGCGAATTGCCAAAGGTCTGACAGAAGAAAAGGAGAAGAGCTTAGCCATCATCGTTTTAGTTTATTAGTATTATAATCAATGTAACAGTGCTTTTGCACTAACAGTGGTTAGGAGTTAGTGTTTAGAGCTAGTTATATTATTGTTAGATGTCACTATCAACCCAGACATCATCAATGATGCTTAGTGGTTAACTAGTTAGTATAAATAGTAGTGTCAATGTAACAGTTAAATTCGTCTTCTTAAAAAGATCTTTACACCAATCATTTTCTTCCACTTTTTGTACCATCAAACTATAGCAATAGGCTGAGGGGGAGTTTGTGAATCACGTGCAAGGTTTATATACTTGAAAGCATGATGATAATGAAAACAAACAACCTTTACTTGTAGTAAAAGTTTTCCATTCTATTCCGCTGCAATTTACTTTCAATTTCAATCATATTTCCTTTACTGAAACTAAAACTACAAGTAAATCAAACTCAGATCCTATCAATTCGTATCAGAGCCTAGTCAATAAAAATTTGATTAATATCAATTTGATTTGAGAGATCAACTGTCCTTGCTAATCAGTTGGATAGTTTTACTTGAATACGGAGTTTTTATTATGTTCAAAGTTTTTAAAACACAAATCTGTTGTAAACAAGCAGAAATGGCTCAAAACACACAGGATTCCAACATTGGATCCATGTTTAAACCACCGATGTTGAAACGAAATGAATATTTTATTTGGCAACGTCAGATGGGTCACATCCTGGCTCAGCAAAACACCAGCTGTTGGCGATCGATGTTTGAACAATGTTGGACAACTTTGGACATAATCTGTTAAATTTGGACATTTGAACAGATGAACTTTAAAATTGAACATTGGTTCAAATGAAACAATGAATTGGACAAAATCGGTTGGATAAAAAAAATTGCAGGTTTCATTTAGGAAGATGATCACTTCGTACGAAGTGATTAGTTTCAACTCGTATGAAGTGCATCACATGTTTTGAAACTATTGTTTGACTAATTCGTACAGTTTAGTATAAAAGGCGTAACTTTAACTCGTACGAAGGAGTAGTTGTTAGTATTGTCAAATGTTTGGTTTGTGTAATTCCAATCCGTACGAACTTAGAGTTGAATTTTATGTGAAAATTGTTTAAGTGTTCTTGTTTTGATTGTGTGTAGGACCGATCCTCAATGCATAGGAACCCAGATTTGATCTCTATTGTCCATAATAGCGGAAATATTATGACAAGTTTACCAAATAACTCTGTCTTCAAATAAACTTTGACGAACAAGATCGAAGAAGTTCTTGTAAAGCTTCTTTCTTCGTTCCTGCTTCGGATCTGGCGTCTGATCTGTAGGAGGCACTTTGTTCATGAACTGAAACCTTCTAAGCCTTGCCGCCTTACCTTTCTCGTGTATAGCTTCTAGACGCTTTTCTTCCTTTAGAAACTCAACCCGTTCTAGCTCTCTCCAGCTTATCTGCCACATCTTCCCTGCATTCACTTCACGTGCATAGCAAACGTTCACAACTCTTTGATATTGCATAGCCTGTTCTTTTTCACGTTCCTCAAATACTATCTTGCTGTAGAACAAGCACTTTATATCTTCTCTTGAACAGTTGACAAGCCACATTGGGCCTAATATTCTGATTGTTCTGCACAACCCCCTCATGCCTTGAAACCCCAATATCTCAACTCTTTCCTTTGTAATATCCAGATGTTCTTCAAATCGTAACACAATAACAGCTTCACATGTGGTTGGATCTATCTGCCACCACTTGAACACTGGATAGAAATTTTGCTCAATTGGCATCAACGGCATGTTTCTCATCACTCTCGGTCGTTTCATAATCAACGTTATATCCTTTTCTCCTGTCTTCTTATTCATTTTGATTGAATAAACAGCTTCCAATACTTAAACCCCTTTTTCACTTCAAACTTGATCATTTTCCACAATAACTGATCAATATACTTCATATGATAAGAAACATTCACAGTTTGAACAAGCTCCTCCACATCCCAGTATGGTAATGTCATGAAATCTGCTAAGTATTTGAAGTATTGCACTCCAAACTCACATTTTATAGCATACACATTCAACTCCTTGAACCACCCCCAACTTAGGATATCTCCCAACGACACATCTTTATCTCTGGTAAAGAATGCTAGAGGACGTCGAAACTTACGTTCGCGCGGCATCTCTTTGAACCAGGACTTCTTAGCTTCCGCTATTTCGGAACTTTACCTTCACGTATCGATTCTTTGATTTTCTCTTTCAACATATCTTCATTTAATTGCTTGTACATCTCCTCGAAAATAGGAAAACTATCAGTGTTAGGACCGACGTACTTTTGTGGTTTCATTACTTTCATCATCTGAAGACCAATCCTCTACTATCACTTTGTTGTACTCATCAGCTTCAAACCTTCGTATATACTGACAATCATTTGGCTCAAACGTGTTAACATTCATCACTTGCTCTTTAAAATCAATATCAAGTGATTCTACATCAACTTCGATCAACTTTGCCAAATCTTCTTTAGTGTAATTGTGCACGTACTCACCTTCCTCTACATGGTGTTCTAACATCAAAATCAAAGGGTTTGTGGGTACGGCAGCAACAGGCTTTGCAAATCTATCAACATCAGACAATCTCTTCAGTTGGCCTTGTTTGCCTAGACTCCCCCTCAATTTGATCATCCATCTTGTTTGATTCATCATCCATTACAGACGAATAATCAAAGTCATCAGAGACTTTTGCTTCACTGATTTTCATGCCAACTCCTCCCTGATCATCATCATCAGCAGCAGCATTATTCCAATCTTCATAATCTGAATCATCTTTCTTATCATCATCATTTTTATCCTCATTTTCTGCTTCTTCATCGTCCTTTTCTTCAGAAACAATTACAGGATCAGAAGGCTTGAAAGATTCGTTACCCTTAGCAATCTCGGACTCAGAAGCTTTTGTAGATTCATCAACAGGCTTTTCGGCAGCTTCAGATGATTAGGTGCTTCACCTTTAACACCTTTACCTTTACCACTAGCAGCAAGCTCTTTCTCTGCTCTCTCTTTCGCTTCTTGCCTGTCTAGATGATCATATTCGGCAATGAAATCAATACCCAGAGTATTAGATAATACTTTCTGCATCCTCGTAAACCTTCGATTGTTTAGGGCTTGAATCGTCTTTAACTCAGCAATTTCTGTCTGCAGCTTCTCGTTTGCCTGTTGCACACTTTCAATCAAAGCTTTGAAAAATTCACGTTCACTTTCTAACATTTTGACTTTATCATCCAACATCTCTTTCTCAACTGCGCTTTGATTCATTCTTTTGATCAACTCAGCTTTTTCTTCTTCGTTCTTGGCTACTTTATCTTCCAAGATCTTTACACACATTTTGAGAAAATCAACATTAGTATCAGGAAAGAAATCATTCAGATCTTGAAGACTAATCGGCTCATTCTGCATATCACTAACAAATTAAGCCCTGGAGTTTTTGGTGTTAACTTTGGAGTAACAGCCTTTGATTTACACTTCCTTGGCGTAGAACTTTCAAAATGAGAAGTCTTGGAGCAACCGGAGATGTAATAATCGGCAGTTTGAGTAATCCAGCCTCAGGAGGTTCTTGTGTTACTCCTGGACGTTCTGTCTCAGATGAAATGATCACAGCAGGTTCTTGTGTAACTCCTGGACATTCTGTCTCAGATAAAATAACAACAGGAGGTTCTTGTGTAGGAAGTTCTTGTGTTACTCCTTTCTCTAGTGTGCCAGAAGGTTCTTGTGTAACTTCTGCGCTTTTCGGCTTAGCCTTATAACGATGACTAGCAGGTTTCTGAACTTTATTTGTTTTCTTCCTGCCTTTTGTCTAAGGAGACCCTGTAGTCTTTGCCGTTGAAATAGTAGCGGATTTCACACGTTTAGCTTTTTCTTGGGTCTTTCCTCGTCAGACTCTTTTTCTTGATTTGGATCGAAATCAGCATCAGTTTCTTTGGCTTTTTCTGCCTCAGGTTCTGCTATTGTTTTCTTTGTAACTCTTTCGAGAGAATCATCAGAATCTTCATCATTCTTTGAAGTAGCTGAAATAACATCATCTTCCTGAGTCGTTTTAACAGTTTCCTGACTCTCAGTAACAAGTGTTGCGCTAGAACCAGCTTCAGCTTGAACATTTTATAGCTCGTCTTCATCAACTAGCATCATTTCAATTTTCTTTGTTGCACGCTTCTTTTTAGGCTTTTCAACTTCGGCCTTAAGGAACCATTCACTTCGAGCTTTCGGCTTGAAAGCTTTAAACCACTCTTTTTCTGCGTTCAATACTTTCTCGTCCCCACTACCATCTTTCCTCCACTTGTTATAAGCCGGTGCAATATAGTTTTCATCTTTAATTGCCCCAAATACTGGCTTTGCCACCGGTGTTGAATCTTTCTTTTGGAATTTGATCAACTTCTTTATTGTAGTATCATCAAGATGGCTAAGATATAAAACATCGTTTGGATCATGTGCAATGGTTGTGAACTTCTAATCGATTAACATCTGCACGAACCTCGGATATAAGCACAATCTCGAATCTTCCATGTTCTTTGACATATGCGTGAAAACAAGCTTTGAGTAGTTGCACGGCTTCTTCAGAATTAACACCGTTGCCATACAGGCCATGCAATCTTGAATATCGTCAAGGCCCGCCTTTCTGTGGTAAAAGTATGAATAATCGCATGCATGAGGAGCTTGTAGGGGTTAGGCACTTCCCCTTTCTTCAAAGTTTGTTTATTAACACTCCCTTTATAGCCCATGCGGTAGAAACAACCTCGCACTATCTTTTCGTCAAGAAATATAGGATCGTCTTTGTCATCATTAAACTTCAAGATCCTTCGAATATCGTCTTTAGTGACAGTGATCTCCTTAACTTCATTCCCGACTTGAATAGATGAATAATAGTCTTCTTATCTTCGCTGAGCTTCGCGTTCATCCAGAAATGATAAGTATGTGAACGATAAGATACAGTGCGCTCCGTAATAGCTCGATGAATAGGATACTCCTTTAGAAACTTCAGAATACTCTCGTACTCCTTCAGTGACGGACATATTGTTTTGTCGAGTTTAATACAAGTATTATGGAACTTAGAAAAATCTATAGAAATCACCCACGTTGGTACTTGAGCCTGAAACACGACGCAAAACAATTAGCACGCATTACAAGAAAAAGTTACAAAATTTTTCAACACAATTCCATCAAGTTCGGGCGAACTTGATGTTACAAAATTTTTCAACACAATTCCATCAATTAACATATTCAACATTCTTTTGTTAGTTCGGGCGAACTTACACACAACAAAATTTTCAGATTTTTAAAACACAAGTTCGACCGAAGTTCCAAATATTTGTCAATTCAGATTTTCTTAAGTTTGGTCGAACATGAGATTGATCAGTTTTATACATGTTTTATATGCAAGTTCGGTCGAACTTGTGAACTTGTTATCTCTTTCAATCAAGACCTGCACAAACCACAAAGACCAATCTAATCAAAACACAAACAATTCTTTGGTTTGTTTTAATTGTATCTCAAGATTTTAAGTTCAATTTATCCATTAAAGCCCTACATCTATCTGATTTAACTTTTTAGATCTTATTTAGCCGATTATGTCCAATTAACAGTACAAATAACTGATTACACACTTCTTCAATTGATAATGGTGTGCGAATCACCAATATCAACCACAAATTTGGCAGTATAACAGTGTATTTTTGACAATTTCACAAAATCGCTCACAATCAACAAGTTCGCTCATAGAGGTGTATTATGTAGATAATGAGTTCGGCCGAACTTGCAAGGTATTTATACCTTTGCAAGTTCGGGCGAACTTGAGAGCCCAATTAAATAAGCCCATAAAGTCCGGGCGAACTTCTCTTTTAAACAGCCATCAACACAAGTTCAGTTGAACTTGCCAACAATGTGAAACCTTAATAAGTTTAGCAAGTTCGGCCGAACTTGCCAAACCCAAATTTTTCAAAATTTTCAACTTTTCGCAATTTAGTCCCTGAACTTTCCACTTTTTACCAGTTATGAAAATCCACTCAGTTGACCAAGTCCAAGCTAATTACCTTGGTTAACCGATTTGTCTGCCTAGTCCAACTTTAATGACCTCGGTTTGACCCGTTACAAACAAACTGTTGATATTTTCAAAATCAAAGTTTCAAATTAATGAACTTTTCATTATTTTTGGCTTTTCAGATTTTACAGATTAGCTCCCAGCCCGTTGTCAATGAGATTCTCACCAGTTTAGCACTTTACCAGACTTCGAAGACCCGTTCTCCAACATTGGTTTGCTGAAAACAATGTAGAAACAAAATATTTTTGTATTTTTGTAAGTTTATGCTAAAACACACTGAAAATCTTTTTGGTTTTAATATGTAAAGCTGATAAACTATGTACAGAACAATGTAAACTATGTACAAACATATTTACGGACATATTTTTTTTGAATTTGTGTCTAAGGATCATATCAGTTAATTGAGACAAATCACCAGTACTGTTGACCTTTTAGATGACTTTATGTTTTAAACTCGTTTACCTAGATTGTCGATATGTTTTTCCACTTAAACTTTACCACGTTTCTCAACTGTTCCAAACATGTTAAGATAAGTTTTATGAAACTTGACTTATCTGCGGTTCCCACTTCTTGAATAAACTCCCGTATCAAGATTCTCTAGATTTTATCTTACAGGTGAATACAGCGTAATTGATATCTGTATCTGGGTTATGCGAGATCTTGAGAACTCATGTTAGTACTACCGTACAGACAAAGAGATGAAGGCTCGACTTTAAGGTGTGTTCCATTTAAGGAATCTTTTCAGCATTGCAAATGATTAGATCTTTCGATACTTTGCAAGATTGCATGCAGTTTAGGGGTTTATAGGGAAAGTATTATAGAAGTTCTAGGCTATTGTTTCCGCAAATTCAGAAGAACTTGTTTAATACCCCAGATATCAACAATCTATAAAGACCTCGTATCTCAGAATCAGGCAATTTCTCAAACGAAATTTCGGAGTACTAAGTCCATATATCCAAGATATGTTAATCCACAAGATTAAGCAGTTGTAAAATTTAGTTTATATCTCGAAAACAGTTTACTGAATGTGTTAAGCTTATCGACACATCCATAGTAAGACTTGTTTATCACTTTTAAACTTTTCATTTCTTTAGCATACTGTGATAGTCCACTGATGTACTATCATTTCCTTTTGTGACACCAAATTCTTTTCGTCTTTCTCAATGTTTTTGTTTTTTTTGCATTTTTCATATGTTTTTGAATTTTAAAATTTTCAAATGTTTTTGTATTTTCTCTAACATTTCTCCCCCTAAAATCAAAAACATATTTTTGTAATTTAGTTTTTAATAAAATTCTAAACTAGAAAGATATAGACAAACCAATGTGGATCACGCGAACTCGTCGTCCGATCCGTATTCAACCTCAGCGTCCGCACATGTAAGCAAATTTTTCATACCAATAATTCTTAAAAAGTATTTAAACCGTGATAAAGAAAATGGTTTGAGATAAAAATCAGCCTTTTGTTCGTCGGTGTGGATTTTTTCTATTCGTACCAACTTCTTTTCATAGCAGTCACGAATGAACTGATAACGAATTTCAATGTGTTTAGTGCGTGAGTGATGAACCGGATTTTTGGTTATATCAATGGCTGCCTTATTATCAACATATAGTGGAGTGTCGAGGAATTGCAGACCATAGTATCTCATCTACTGTTGTGTAACACCCCAAATCGCGTAAAACAACACGTGCTGGAAACACTTGGGGAGTCAAGTTACAAATTGTTTAAACACATGGTATTTAAAGTTTTGTTTTATTCAATTATCGAATTACATTGTCTTGGAATATCGGAAATGGAATACAATTAAATTGTCTTTCAAATTCCATCCAATGTGTAGTATGCAGCGACAATCATCATGTAAATAAACCTGAAACATATGTGAAAATAGGTACGTCAGCATAAAAATGCCTTTGAGTAACATAGGTTTTGTGACTTAGATTCATGGCTTAGGATATTTTTAAGAAAAGATTAGACAGTTTAATAAATAGCCATGAATCTTTGATAAACCTTTGGTAATTAAAATACTTTGCTTAAAAAGAGATTTGTAGTATACAGAAAATATACTTTGGTTTTGGAAATAATTGAATAGACAATATATCAAAATATACTTTGATTTATAAATAATATGATTTAGTAGTATATCAAAATATACTTTGGTTTATGGACAAGAGATTTGCTAATATGTCAAACTATATTTTGGTAAAACAATATGAGAATCGGTAATATATCAAACTATACTTTGGTAAAAAAAATGATAATCGGTAGTATACCAAACTATACTTTTGTAAAACAATATCACATTGGTAGCATATCAAACTATGCTTTGGAAGTATATCGATATATACTTAATTGTGATTTGGTAGCATATCAAAATATACTTTGGTTTAAGGAAATCAATAAAAGATAAGTTTTTATGGCTTAGTTAGAAAACCTTCTTAAAACATACATTGTGGTCGTTTGGCAATACATTCAAACCTGAGTATATCAAACTATACTTTGGTGACTATAGATTTACCACGAAGGCAAAATCTATTTGGTTTTAAACTTGGTTTTTGACATTCCATACAACAGGAATGAGGTGTCAAATCCTATAGCACTATATCGTACTACCAATCGGCTTGATCATTGTTAATAAATGTATAAAAGAAATACGCACCAACAATAGTCTCACAAACTTTGAAAATCGTTGTTTTAGCCATAAGTAACAGTTTCGTTCCGTTAAAGGATAAGTATTACGTCTGCGAAATAGTATAGCTTTGAAAACGTAAAAATAGTGAATAGACACATATGAATCACCCCAAAACATTTGAAAAATGTAAAAGAGGGGACTATGTACTCACTTGGGGTTGCAAAATATCCTTGAATCAAAGATTAACAAGCTCAAATGTCTGAGAAGTCAAACGTGTCCTAAAACCGGATAACCATGTAAACATCGGGACTTTAATCGGCGAATCGGATAGAATGAGGTCTTATAAACCCAATGAGTGTTGGAACTCACATGAACCAGTTTAACAAAGTTAACATTCTAATCGGATAGAATGAGGTCTTAAGGTACTTTAACGGATCATTTACGTAAAAACGTGTTCGGATGGTTAGATATGTGTTATGATAAGTCTAATATGCCAAAATAAGTCTAATATAGTGGCAACATCAGTTTATATGTAAAAACATTGGTCACATATGCTTAAAGTTGATTTATGCGCAAAAAGGGCATTTTTGGTCCAGGGTATAATAGACGACTTAACATAACACTAACCAAACGACGTGACCCTAAGGTATAACCTCAAGGGGTTATTCCCTATACAACTATGGTCTCTTATATGTGTTTGGTCGGATCCTAAGATCGACCAAACGGGTCAGATTCGAAAGTCAAAGTGGTGGTAAAAACCGCTCGACGTATGACCCTAAACAAGCACTAAACTAAAAGTGACGAGTTAGACATGTTTAACATGTCTAACTAAGTTTATGAAACTGATTTGTATCAAAACAATGTGTTTTGACACACGAAAATAGTTCCGTCGTATAATGCGCACTTTACGCATTATTGACCGAAACTTTGACTCGTCACTTCGACTAGTAAACGTGGTAATCAGTAGGCATGATCGCTAAGGATCATAACCATCGTGATTATGGTCACATTGCGAAGTCCAATTTGACTCTGACTTGACCAATTAATGGTCAAAACTGAAAGTCAAACTGTTTGACTTTTAGCTTAAACAAGCTAAAAGAAATGGAACAAGACTAGGAGAGAGCACTTACTTGTGTTAGAGAATACTTGAAGAGCCCCAAGAATAAGAATGCTCAGTTAGGAAGCCTCCAACTAAGTGGTACCCTCCAAGTAGAGCAAGAGAGAAAGAAAGAGTGAATGAGCAACGAAATTGGTTGCAACAATGGGGTTATTTATAGATTTCTTGAAGCCACAAGATCATTCAAAGTGTTAGGAGATGTTATAGGATCATTACAAGTGCTTAGTGAGGTGTTGCAACCAGGAGAAGTGTGGGACAAACGAGTTACAGGTGTCAAGTCAAATGAACAAGAAGCTGCCAGGTATTTGCTGAATTATGGCATCCCCCGCGCCACGCGCCAGGAGCATAGGGGGCTGGCGCGCCACGTGACGGAGCTCAAAAAAAAGAAAGTTTAAAAAATGGCAGAAATGGTCCCTGCATCATTTTTGAAATGCTGTTGATGCGTTTAACCCACGTTAACCAATAGTTTAGGCTTTATAAGGATGTTAAAGCATAGGGGACTTGAAAAATGCTCAGAAACTTTTCGGATGTCGGTTTGTTTGGACGTACGGTTCCGGTTTCGGTTAATTACGACGAAAATCGTAAGCAACGCGCAAATGACCGTAAATGCGTAACGAATGATATTTTTGCATTCCAATCATTAAAATACTAGATTTTAATGATTACAAAAATTTTTGGATGTGGATACATGTTCCGGATTTGGATATACGCGTAACGGCATAGTTTCGTAGAATTTGCAAAATAGCCCCTGAAGTTGAATAAGCATGTTTTTGCCATACCAAACCCTTCTAACTTATTTCTAAGTTATGTAAAGGGTATTTAGGGTATGTTTAGCTTATGACATCGTTCCGGAGTGTACAGTTTGCGATTTCACTTCCAGAAGCGATTCAATAGATCGAAATTGTACAAGGGCTGAAATGTGTGAATGTCACATGTAATTATACAATTCTAGGGAATGAAACACAAGATCTCATTGGATTCAAAATTGTTTTTTATGATGGTTGAAAAGGAACCGATGTTACAGTCTCCCTACTTTAGGAAATTTCGTCCCGAAATTTAAATTAGAGGAAACTTGTGAAAACAAATGTGAATGTATCGCTTTCCAATGATCCTACATTCCCTGAGCAAAACTCTGGGCCACGTTTGGATTTCAGCAAATTTTGCTTATGTACTAGTATATTATTTATAGGTATGCGTTTAGATTCGAAATTCTAAACTTCAGTCCAATAAGTAAGTGTATGCCACCTTTGATTGTACCGAGCCTCCAAGAGGGCCATGTAAATGTCAAAGTGACATTCTTGTTTGTAGAAGAACTAGAAAGAGCGTGATCTGGAAAGGGAGTCGGATTTCCAAAAAGAAAAAATGAAAGGGAGAACGTTTATAGAGGTTTCCTATGAAGACTAGTATAGGAAACTTGTGTGTGCTCGAAATTGGAGTTGGAGAGTGAAAGATTAAAACAACATTGGTCAAGGTCCAGGGCTTCTAGTAACTTAAACAACGCCACGCTTGCAATGTAATAAGGTACACTTATATATAGGAAGTACCAGCGGCGTATCCACCATGCCCTTATTACATTATTCCTGTTCGTTATTATTCTTACTATAGGTTCTTACACATGACAAAACTTGTTGTGGTTCTAATTTTCTAATTATGTATGCATCCATAATTACACAATTCCTTGCATAGTCCGCACAGTTCATTTTGTGATGTACAGGGGAAAAAAATCAAACAAATAAACATATGATAACTCGTCTTAGACCACAAGAGTGCCCTTTTAATTAAATCAACAAATAATCTTTTTAAATAGGCACTAAAGAGTCTTTTAACTAGATCATCACATGATCTCTTTAGTTACAATAGTACTTTGGAATCCAAGGGTCTAACTATTGCATAGAAAAGCCTTAAGGATTGAAGATAGCACTTTGGATATCCTTCTAAGGATCTAGCATATGAAAATATGTGGTATTCTATAAGGATTTGGATAGTAATTGTTTTGGATTAAATAACTGTTAACTTGTACATACGTATTAAAGCACACAAAGAATCCAACCAAGGACTCTGGTTTGTAGGTTAATCATCCACAAGGATCTAACTATGAATATAGGAAGATCCTATAAGGATTTGGGATTTGTATAGCGAAAATGCTTTGGAAAATCGTGTACTAGATGTACTACGAAATAAAGTATGTGTAATGTCATGAAAATACGAAAGCAGATATAGGCACGTCGACATATTGCATAAGACCAATTAAGGAGTTACGAAAAGTACCATTAGGTATCCAAGCAAGGATTTAAAGTGGTACTTCGAGTATTTGTTAAGAGTTATGATTTGTACCTTGTACTTTGTTTCTTAGAAGAATTGAGTACATCGGATTTTTGTTGAGGTCGTGAGCAATCACAAAATAGAAGGAGCTACGAGAGTAGTTTGATTTGCAAGGAACCATATCCTTGGTGTCGGTATTGTAGAGGTATGTCACACATACACGTAATAATACTAGTTTTGTAAATAATATTGAAACAATAATTTTATTTATAAACCAACCGAAATGTTTCAAGATTTTTGGATATCACAAAGTGAAAATGCAAAACGTTCACAGCCGCATCATCATTAGCATGAGTCTTGTTAGCATTTATGTTAACTACTCACCCACGGGCTGGATTTAACAAGCTTCGGGCAATTGTTTCATTAGTGAGTAAGGTCACCAAAGTTGTAGCACGATCCAGGTGGATATGGTGCTTGAGCAGCAGCAGGGTTTGCATTTCCTTGATTTTGGGTGTTGGTAGCAAAACGACATGCATTGACCAAATGTCCCAATCGTCCATAGTGGGTACATTTGTGACATAGCGTTTGATTTAAATGATGACGATTGGATTCGTTGCACAAAGGTGCGGTGCCAGCATAAGTTTTCCTAGCACGAGGTTGTGCTGGTTGGTTTGCGGCAAATTGATCGTTCTGAGTAACTAGAGCGGAGTTTTGTGAAGCCTTACGCTTCTTTGACTTCTTAGAGGATTCAGTCTGGTTTTCCTTTTCTTTTTCTTGGGTAGAATTGTCGAATGGTTTCTTATCGCTTTTGCGGAAAAGTTTACCCTTCCTGACTTGATATTCAGTCAGAGTAGCGGATAGTTCAATCGCCTGTCTAACTGTAGCGAGATTGCTACCAGTGACTATGTCCTGAATTGGGTCAGGGAGGCCATCAATGTACTTTTCAATTGCTTTATCCAAAGGCGTAACCATGGTAGGACATAACAGACTTAGTTCCTCATAACGATCAGTGTAGGCTCGATGTTCACCACCATCTTGCTTAAGATCGTGGAACTCATTCTCAAGTGCCCTATGCTCGTGACGTGGGCAGAACTGTTTCATCATAAGAGCTCGAAGTTCTTCCCATGTCTGAACTAGTGCTACATCAGCACCTCTATCCCTCATGATCCCGTTCCACCACGTAAGTGCTCTCTTTTGAAAAACACTTGAAACAAACCCTACTTTTCGCTAGTTCGGACACTGAATATGGCGGAAAGTGCTTTCGATACTCTCAAACCATTGTAGGAGCCCAGTAGCTCCCTCAGACCCAGTGAAGTTAAGTGGTTTGGCCGAGTTGAATTGTTTAAAGTTGCACTGAGTAGGGGCATTGTTGTTGTTATTGTTTTGATATGCTTGATTGAGTTGGGTCACAAGGTTTGGGAGTACAGTAGCCATTTGCTGAGCGATTAAAGTTGCGATATCGGCGTTTTGAGTAGAATTTCGATGAGGAGGCCTTCTAATAGAGAAAGGGAACCATGAGAGAAATAAAGTGAGATTGCTATTGGATAGTCTAAATGAATTTAAAAAAAATATCGACGAAGTATAAAGATTGTGATCATTTGTTCATTACTTAAAACAAACAAACGACATGATGACAAATCAAAGTAAATTGGTCTTTATAATGTATCGCGAACATATGCTTTAGTCTATAAGTGAATACTCACCCCAAGAGTCCCAAGGTAAGAGTGACTGGTCCGATAAGGCAGATTTGTACGAACACTCTAACCTTAGACAGAAAACTCAAGGTACAGGCATCCACCCTTCCAGATTGCATGTTTTCACATTATTAAAGCCCAAACTTTGACGAGATTTTGAAAACTTGGAAGGCTTAAAGCCAAAAAAAAAACATCTAAGGATAGATGATTTCTTGTGAAGTTTTGGAAAAATTTTGACTTTCAAAAGATGTATTATGCTTTGTTTTTGGTAATCACCTAAGGATAGGTGATGGTAGTGTATTAAGAATCTAAACGGAAGTAAACTCGCGTTAGGGTCCTAGGAAGGTTATAGACTAGGTCGAACCATTACTAATAACCTAATTCCCTATAACCAGTGTTCTGATACCAATTTGTATCACCCCAAATCGCGTAAAACAACACGCGGCGGAAACACTTGGGGAGTCACATTACAAATTGTTTCAACACATGGTATTTAAAGTTTTGTTTTATTTAATTATCGAATTAAATTGTCTTGGAATATCGGAAACGGAATACAATTAAATTGTCTTTCAAATTTTAAAGTCACTAAAGCCCGCATCCATCCAATGTGTAGTATGCAGCGACAATTATCATGTAAATAAACCTGAAACATATGTGAAAATAGGTACATCAGCATAAAAATGCCTTTGAGTAACATAGGTTTTGTGACTTAGATTCATGGCTTAGGATATATTTAAGAAAAGATTAGACAGTTTAAAAAATAGCCATGAATCTTTGATAAACCTTTGGTAATTAAAATACTTTGCTTAAAAAGAGATTTGTAGTATACAGAAAATATACTTTGGTTTTGGAAATAAATGAATAGACAGTATATCAAAATATACTTTGATTTATAAAAAAGTATGATTTATTAGTATATCAAAATATACTTTGGTTTATGGACAAGAGATTTGCTAATATGTCAAACTATATTTTGGTAAAACAATATGAGAATCGGTAGTTTATCAAACTATACTTTGGTAAAACAATATGATAATCGGTAGTATACCAAACTATACTTTGGTAAAACAATATGATAATTGGTAGTATACCAAACTATACTTTGGTAAAACAATATCACATTGGTAGCATATCAAACTATGCTTTGGAAGTATATCGATATATACTTAATTGTGATTTGGTAGCATATCAAAATATACTTTGGTTTAAGGAAATCAATAAAAGATAAGTTTTTATGGCTTAGTTAGAAAACCTTTTTAAAACATACATTATGGTCGTTTGGCAATACATTCAAACCTGAGTATATCAAACTATACTTTGGTGACTATAGATTTACCACGAAGGCAAAATCTATTTGGTTTTAAACTTGGTTTCTGACATTCCATACAACAGGAATGGGGTGTCAAATCCTATAGCACTATATCATACTACCAATCGGCTTGATCATTGTTAATGAATGTATAAAAGAAATACGCACCAACAATAGTCTCACAAACTTCGAAATTATCGTTTTAGCCATAGGTAACAGTTTCGTTCCGTTAAAGGATAAGTATTACGTATGCGAAATAGTATAGCTTTGAAAACGTGAAAATAGTGAATAAGCACATATGAATCACCCCAAAATATTTGAAAAATGTAAAAGAGGGACTATGTACTCACTTGGCGTTGCAAAATATCCTTGAATCAAAGATTAACAAGCTCAAATGTCCGAGAAGTCAAACGTGTCCTAAAATCGGATAACCATTTAAATATCGGGAGTTTAATCGGCAGATCGGATAGAATGAGGTCTTGTAAACCCTATGAGTGTTGGAACTCATATGAACTGGTTTAACAAAGTTAACATTCTGATTTGGAAAGATTCCTAAGTGCTTTTGACCCGTTATGACTCGTTAAGCTAGTTTATGCTACTTTAACGGATCATTTACATAAAAATCATGGTCGGATGGTTAGATATGTGTTATGATAATTCTAATATGCCAAAATAAGTCTAATATAGTGGCAACATCAGTTTATATGTCAAAACATTCGTCACATATTCTTAAAGTTGATTTATGCGCAAAAAGGGCATTTTGGTCATTTATAGGGCATAATAGATGACTTAACATAACACTAACCAACGACGTGACCCTAAGGTATAACCTCATGGGGTTATTCCCTATACAACTATGGTCTCTTATATGTGTTTGGTCGGATCCAAAGATCGACCAAACGGGTCTGATTCGAAAGTCAAAGCGGTGGTCAAAACCGCTCGACTTACGACCCTAAACAAGCACTAAACTAAAAGTGACGAGTTAGAAATGTTTAACATGTCTAACTAAGTTTATGAAACTTATTTGTATCAAAACAAAGTGTTTTGACACCCAAAAATAGTTCCGTCGTATAATTCGCACTTTACGCATTATTGACCGAAACTTTGACTCGTCACTTCGACTAGTAAACGTGGTAATCAGTAGGCATGATCGCTAAGGATCATAAACATCGTGATTATGGTCACATTGCAAAGTCCAATTTGACTCTGACTTGACCAATTAATGGTCAAAACTGAAAGTCAAATAGAAAGTCAAACTATTTGACTTTTAGCTTAAACAAGCTAAAAGAAATGGAACAAGACTAGGAGAGGGCACTTACTTGTGTTAGAGAACACTTGAAGAGCCCCAAGAATAAGAATGCTCAGTTAGGAAGCCTCCAACTAAGTGGTAGCCTCCAAGTAGAGCAAGAGAGAAAGAAAGAGTGAATGAGCAAGGAAGTTGGTTGCAACAATGGGGGTATTTATAGATTTCTTGAAGCCACAAGATCATTCCAAGTGTTAGGAGATGTTGTAGGATCATTACAAGTGTTTAGTGAGGTGTTGCAACCAGGAGAAGTGTGGCACAAACGAGTTATAAGTGTCAAGTCAAATAAACAAGAAGATGCCAGGTATTTGCTGAATTCTGGCATCCCCCGCGCCACGCGCCAGGAGCATAGGGGGCTGGCGTGCCACGTGACGGAGCTCAAAAAAAGAAAGTTTCAAAAATGGCAGAAATGGTCCCTGCAGCATTTTTGAAATGTTTTTGACGCGTTTAACCCACGTTAACCAAAAGTTCAGGCTTTATAAGGATGTTAAAGCATAGGGGACCTGAAAAATGCTCAGAAACTTTTCGGATGTCGGTTCATTTGGACGTATGGTTGCGGTTTTCAGTTAATTACTACGAAAATCGTAACGAACGCGCAAATGACCGTAAACGTGTAAGGAATGATATTTTTGCATTCCAATCATTAAATAGCTAGCTAGTGTTCCTCATTTGTAGCTAGCAAAGGCAAGTTCGGGCGAACTTACACCTCTCCTCAGGCGAATTTGAGACTCTATAAATAGCTAGCTAGTGTTCCTCATTTGTAACTTTGGCATTTTGGAGGCGAAGCTCTGTCAGTTTGTACTCTTGATGTTTGATCAATAAAACATATGTTAAACTGATTAATTCTTGTCTATTGGTAAACACGACGTAATATTTCCGTTATTATGGACGTTAGATATCAAATTTAGGTTCCTTAGCATCGAGGATCGGTCCTACAAGTGGTATCAGAGTTAAAACAACCTGATTTGATAGTAATCAAGACAAGAACACTTCTATTTCATCTCCATTCTTCTCTTTTTCATATCTTTTTCATCAAAAATGAAGAATTCACGGTCAAAATCTTTTCAATTTTGAATATATCATGTAAAATACAACAAAGATAAACCCTTGAAAGATTGGAGACCAAATTCAACCCAATTGAAATTTTGAAAAAAACCATGTTTGACAAAACCATGGACATCGAACTTGGACTAAAAAGTCACTTTTCAAGTGATTTTTTACTAAGTTCGCTCGAACTTGAGTGAATTTTGAGAGATTTTCTGCTTAGTTCGCTCGAACTTACAAGGATTTCATTGATATTTTATCAAGTTCGACCGAACTTTATAAAATTCAAAGACTTTCAACTAAGTTCGCTCGAACTTGCGAAATACTTATCAAATCTCAAGTGCAAGTTCGACCGAGGTTGTTAAAAGAAAATTTGCAAGTTAAAAATTCACAAGTTCGACCGAACTTGTGAATAAAGCTGAGAATTCTTCATTTCCACTACCGAACTTGTAGTAGAACTAACATTTTAAAAAGTTTTTTTAAGTGTTTTTATTGTGTTATTCACAATGGATGATATTCAAAGACCTTATATGTCCGGAGCTAGTTCATCAAATGCCAACGTGATCCAACAAGTAAATCTTGACAACGAGATGAGCACGACTGTTAAACCGCCAAAGCTAATAAGCATGGACGAGTATGAAGGATGGAAGGAGAAGTTAGATATTGGGTTCAAGCCATGCATTTCCTAGGCTGGGTGTCGATCGAAAGAGGTTATACAGTTCCTTTGGACGAACATCAGCAAGTTCTGGAGAAATACAAGTACTCCACAACACAAAAATAAGAATACATTGCTGAGAAAAAGATGATCAGTCTTATCCAACAATCTGTTAAATAAAATATTTTCGTCTTGCTACCAGAATACACGAATGCGAGAGATCTCTGGCTTTCATTGCAAAAGAAATATCAAGGAAGCGCGGAGATGATCAAGAGCAAGAAAGCTCTCATTATGAAAGAGTTCGATATCTTCAACATGCTGAAGGGTGAGACCATGAAGCAGATGATTGAACGCTTCTGTCATCTTAAAGTCCAAATGCAAAGACACGGTCTTGAGAAGACAGAACAAGAGTACATCGACAAGCTTGCTGACGCTCTACCAGATGGAGAATGAACTACTTACCTAATGGTTCTGAAGGAAAGCGAAAAATGGGAATTCTTCAAGCTGTCAACATTTATCGATAAACTCGAAGTCCATGAAATGGAACTCCTGAAGATTGCAAAGTCAAAGAACGCTAATGTAGTTCAAGACGTTGGGTTGTACTACAAGAGTAGAATGCAAGACAACATTTCAAGCCCAAAGATTCAGACAACATTCAATGCGAGTTTGAATTCTTCGAACAATTCGCTGTAGAATCAGAATCAGTCATATCCTCAATATGATCAAAGTCCACAGTCTTCATTCTCAAGCACTGGTTCAAATTCGTCTTATCAGAGTCAAGCAAATCGGAACCAACAAACAAATTCTTATTCGAATGTATTCAAATGTAACATTGCTATTAATTTGAATAATGTTGTTTCTGAGCAAACTGCTAAGCAACACATGGCACTTCTCGCCACTGTTCTAGAATCGTATGAAAGTCTTGTAGCAGGGAAAATTGGCAATCCCGAAATGACCGCTGAAGACTATGACCAGGTGGACGAAGAAGAACTGGAGCTCATGGTTATAAAGTGGTGTTTAGCATCTATTATCCAAAGGGTCACAAAGTTCGTTACTCTCACAGGTCGAGATATCGGAAATTCGAGTAACAAACTAGGTTTTGACAAGACAAAAGTAACGTACTTCAGATGTCGCCAAAAGGGACATTTCAAGAGAGAGTGCAAAAATCCTGAAGCAACAGGAAATCAAAGTCCATTCGGAGGAGGCAACGAGTATTACAAGAAGTCACTTTAGTACAAGCCTTTCCCGAAGAAGACATAGGTTGAAATCCAAGAGAAGCCAAATAGCAGTAACACTGAAAAAGCTACGGTTGCATCAAACGAAGATGATGGTTTCGACTGGAATTCTTATATCTGTAAGAAGACCGGAGTTGCATTAATGGCACAAATCGTTGAAGATACATCTGCCGAAGACGCAGCAGCTTTAGAGAATATTCTACTGGAACGGTATCTGCATCAACAACAAGAAGAAGAGGAGTACATTCACATGAAGCAGCAAGGAATTGTAACTCCCGATTTGTGTGATAGTTTTGCAGGTCACTTTGACGGAAGTTTGCAGGAACAAGTTGCTGAGGAGAAATCTGAAGCAACTGATACAATCAAAGACAAGAATTATATTCCACCAGAATAAGGCAAGTGGAGAAAAACAACGAGCGGTGATGAGAAAGAAGAGTTAGAATATTTGAAAGGCTTTGAAGCTAAAAGAAATTTCTTGTTAGAAAAGGTAGAGACTGAGAAAAAATGAAGACGTCCAGCTGCAAAGAAAGCTGCAAGAACTATTCAAGTTGATGAACCAGAGAATCAGGATGAACAGAGTATAGAATCTGAAGCAAATGTTGAAGCAACAGGAGGTAATGTTGATCAGAATGTTGAAGTACCTCCAGAGCAAAATGTTGAACATGATGCTGATGCTGAGAAAAGCGATAACGAAGAAGTTATTTCTGCTACATCTGAGACAAAAAACAAGCGGCTAATGAAGGCAGAGTCTGAAGATTCAACAGATGTGAGAGAGAAGCAATTTCAAGCAGAATTAGAAGCTATCAGGCAAGAAAAAACAGGCGATGCACACTTTAGCTGTCTTCTGAACATGAATCTGAAGAAGAGTGACCTTTAAAGAAAGCTCGCAGATCAAAAAGCAAAGCTTCTACAACAAAGAAATACATCGGGTCTCCTGATGTGAAAGCAAAGAGACAGTATTTTAGGAAAAGGATTCTAAGACAATGAAAGTTGCCGAAGTTGAATAACCACCATCATCTCCGATACATACATCTCCTCCACATCCTGATGTTACCACTGCAGACCCTATTGTCACGCCGACAATAAAGACTATCATTTCGCCGATTCCACCAACAACGAAGCCTACATCAAAATCAGTGCCAACATCACCACCACTAATAGCATAACCATCACAACAGCATACTACTCCTCAAAGTCAATCTTCTGAAAGAATTTTCAATGAAGCGTTTGGCAATATTCCTCTTCCAAATTGTCAATATCTGAAGGCTTGAATGCTGAAGGTTTTTATGATATGTTTACTGAATCAAAGATCGAGGAATTAGAAGGAAGAGTGAAAGTGTTGAAGAGAAAAACAAAGTTTTGGAGGAAGAGGATGAAGTGATGACTGGCAGGATCAAGTTTCTAGAAGATGATCATGAATATTCAAAAGCTGTGATTGATCGTTTATGTACAGATAATGGAAGATTACGCAAGGTGTTTACTGATTTAGAATGAAAGAGCACAAAGCAACAAACGTTTTGATATGGTTACTGATTTAGAGAATGAAAGAGCACAAAGCAAAAAGCTGAGTCTCAAAAAGTTGTTACTGTTGAAGAGATTGTAGTTGATGAGGTGAAAGAAAAAGAAATTGAAGCTGAAGAAGAAGAGAAAGATCAGGAAGAGAATGATGATGAGGATGAGTTATCAAAGAAAGATTATAAGGGTGATGATGTTAAAGGTGATTACGAGGATAATACCCGGGGGGAATAGGGTTAGTGGTTGAAACTGCGAAGATTAATGATGCTTTTGATGTTGATCAATTTCTTGATGATATCGTGAATGAGGAAAGGGAAGCACAAGATAAGGGGGAGCAACCTGATCCAAAACAAACTAAAGCAGTAACAACACCTCCTATTTATGTTATTCCAAATATTTTTAAGCCTCGTATATTCTATGTGGAACACAACGTTGAAGAGGGACAGTACATCAAGAATTACACAAAGAAAGAGTTAGCTGAAATGTTGGAAGTGGATGAAAGGTCATTTGATTTTGACTTCGAGGAAGAATTGAACAATCAGTGCATTCGAGCCTAAAGACTATGCGTATAAACATGTTTCAGAAGCTAATTTTTATGATCGAGTGATAGTCGGAGATGCATCTGATGATGAAGATGAAAGGTATTCAGGAGTGAACACTGACAGTTTCCCGATATTTGAGGAACAATTTAGTGAGTTGAATGATGATTTGTTGAAAAGAAAGGTTGAAGAAACAATGAATGAAGGATATTTGTAACACCCTGATCGTGTAAAACAACAACACGCGGCGGAAATATCGAGGAGTCACGTTACAAATTGCTCAGCCACAACTGATACTAAATTGTTTCACTATTATTAACATCGCTTTACAATACAAGGAAAACATGAAGTTGTCTTTTGATTAAAGAAGTTTAAAGTCCGGATGCATTCATATTTGCAGCAAACTTGAATAATCGAAACCTGAAACATATGTGAAAACGAGACATCAACAACAATGTTGGCGAGTACAAAGTTTTGTTAGCCAAGTTAATGGCAAAAGTTTAGGGTTGCAGTACTTCGACAACTACAGGAGTCGTCTATTGAAAATGGACTCTTTAAAGCCAAAGAATGGCAAAAATATTTAGTATTGCAATACATTAACTTGATTATGAAACTCGTGACAAAATAGTTTTGTATATGGCAACATGATTAATACTAAGTAATTTTTATGTCATTGAAAATTGTACTTTGTTCATTGTAATCACCTTGAATTTGATCATAAAACTTGTGAGTGTGTTATTAGAAATCCAATCAAGGATTAATAACAACAATATTGAAAACTTGTTATAACTTGTGTGAGTATTATTAGAAGTCAAATCAATGATTTAAAATAATACTTTTGTTATCCTTCTAAGAATCTAACATATAAAAATATGAAAGAGTTCTACAAGGATTTGAATATTGTACTTTGAATCAATCAACAAAAAAACCTAATGTGATTTGGATAACGCTACAAGAGTAATACAATAAGAACACTTATGTATAGGAAGTATCAGCGGCGTATCCACCATGTTATTATAGTATTACAATCGTTTCGTTATCTAAATCACAACTAATCACAATAACCACATAATCATCGTCTTGGTCACATTGTCTTGTCATATACGTATTAAAGTACACAGAATCCAATAAAGGACTACCAATTAGTACTTTAAACATACTATAAGAATCTAACTATGAAAATAGATAGATGCTTTAGTGATTTGGTAGCATATCAAGCTATGCTTTGGTTCAGTATATCAGGCTATACATTGGTTTAGTATATCAGGCTATACTTTGGTTTAGCATATCAAACTATGCTTTGGTTTAGTCACATAGAATCATAAAGTCCTAAATCCTAATTGTGAGTCGGATAACTCTACGATGGGTAATACAATGAGTACACTTATATATAGGAAGTACCAACGGCGTATCCACCATGTTTTTATTGTATTACTATAGTTTTGCTATCTAATTCACCAAAAATCTCTACACATAAACAATAACCATCGTCATCGGAGTGTAAAGCACTTCTTAGAAATCTTACTATAAAGGTAGAAGATTTAAGAATGTACTTCAAGTATCCTACTAGGATCAATTTATAAAGATGAAAGATACTATAAGGATTTGTTCGTGTCCCCAATTGTCATGTCTTGCATAAAAGGAATATTGCACAAAAATGCTCTTAGTAAACATATAATTGCCATACATTGTGAATAATTGATTACACATATGAATCACCCCAAAACATCTTGAAAACATAAAAAAAGGGGAGCAAATGTACTCGCCTGGGATTGCGTATGGATCTTGTTCAAATGATATAACAAAGCTCAAAGGATCAAGAGTTCAAGTGTCGAAGTGGTTCCTAGTGTATTTAATAACTACATGTTAGTGTGTCGAACTTGAAAACGAGAGATTCGATAGAATGAGGTATATAAACCAAACAAGATTTGGATCTTGTATATTATGGTTTATAATATAAATAATTCTGAATTGAAAGCATTTCAAAGAGTTTTGACTCGCTACGGCTTGCTAAAGTGGTTTACACCACTTTAACGAGTCATAAACGTAACTATGGGTTCGGGTAGTTAAATATGTCCTATGACAAGTCTAATATACCAAAATTAGTTTATATAAGTTGTATAATCAGTTTAGATGTTAAAACAATGCTCTTATATGTTCAAAACTAATTTAAGTGCATGCGGTTTTTTCGGCATTATAAGGGATACATATTCGACTTGTAATTTGACTAACCAAACGGATGACCATAAGGTATAACCTCAGAGGGTTATTCCCTATAATACTATGGTCATAATAATGGGCTTGGTCGGATCCTAAAGGTGACCAAATTGGTCGGATTCGAAAGTCAAAGCGGTAGTCAAGACCGCTAGACTTACGACCCTAAACAAGTACTAAACTAAAAGTTACGAGCTAGACATGTTAAACATGTCTAACTAAGTTTATAAATCTGATTTGGTATCAAGACAAAGGGTTTTGATACCCGAAAATATTTTAGTCGTATAATGCGCATTTGCGCATTATTGACCGAAACTTTGAGTCGTCACTTCGACTAGTAAATGTGGTAATCAGTAGGCACGATCGCTAAGTATCATAACCATCGTGATTACGATCACGTTGCAAAGTCCAATTGGACTTTGACTTGACCAATGAATGGTCAAAACTGAAAGTCAAACAGTAAGTCAAATGTTTGACTTTTAGCTCATAATAAGCTAAAAGAATGAACAAAGCTTAGTTAGAGCACTTACTTGCATTCAAGGAAGCCAAGATTACTAGAAAAACTCAGATGGGAGGCATCCTAAAAAGGTAGCAACTCCAGTTAGAGTTTAGAGAGAAGAAATATGGAATGAGCAAGGAATTTGGTTGAAAATCAAGGGTATTTATAGTTATTGGAGAGCTTTAAGATCATGCCAAGTGTTGGGACATGTTCTAGGATGTTTCCAAGTGTTTAGTGAGGTGTCAAGACCAGAGAAAGTGTGGCAAAAACGAGTTATAGGTGTCAAGTCAGATGAACAAGAAGCTGCCAGGTAATTGCTGAAAACTAGCATCTCCCGTGCATCGCGGGAGGTCTAGGTGATTCTCTCGCGTGGCGCCTGAGATACCAAAGTTTCAGAATTGGCAGAACAGGTCCCTGCAGCCTAAAACTTGTTTTTCGACGCATTTTGGCACTTTCCACATTTTAAGCTTTCTAAGGAAGATAAAGCATAAGGAACTTGAAATATGTCCAAACATATTTCAGGTGTCGGTTTGTTTGGTCGTACGGTTGCGGTTTTCAGTTAACTACGACGAAAGTCGTAACGGACGCGCAAATGACCGTAAATGCGTGACAAACGATATTTTTGCATTCTAATCATTAAAATACAAGATTTTCATGACTACAAAAATTTCTGGATGTCCGTACATGTTCCGGATAGTGAAAAACGCAAATTGGCATAGTTTCGCATAACTTGCAAAATAGCCCCTGAAGTTGCATAAAGGTGTTTTTGTCATTCCTAAGCCCTCAAAACTTATATCTAATTTATGTAAAGGTTATTTAGGGTATTTGTAGCTTATGTCCTTGTTCCGGAGGGTGCGTCGCTACGAGAATCGGCAGACTTTCATAGTTTGGCATAAATAGTCCCTATGATCGAATAGGCTTGTTTTTGACATACCAAACCTTTCAAAACTTATTTCTAAGTTATATAAAGGATATTTAGGGTATGTGTAGCTTGTTTCCTCATCCCGGTGTGTACGTTGTGTTAAACGGGTTACATTTAGGTATCGGTTATCGAAATGCCTTCAAAGAAAAAGTTTTTTAAAGCTCGAAATTTTGCACAAGGGTTACAGCCTCCCCTACTTTAGGAAATTTCGTCCCGAAATTTATTCAAAGTAGACCGTAAAGTGTATTTGAAATGATTGAAAGATGAGCAGAGTGCTAGATTCCAAAAATGCGAAGAATTGTTTGGTGTTGGAAATTTTGGGGGGAATTCAAAGTGTAAGCAAGGATATTCAGGGTATCTTAAGGTATTTAAACCTTTTAGACTCATGAATCTTTAAAGTGTCAACGAATGTATAAAAATTGTTTCATCGACTGTGTAAAAATTGATTTGTATGGCACTATGTTATACTAGGGCACTTAGTATAAATACATAGCAAACAAAGGGGTGTACATTCAAGCCTGGCCATACGTACATGGTTTCTAACATACCACGAGGTACATCCCATGTACCATGAGCATCTCATGCATAGGAGACGGGTCAACATACCTATGGCATCAAGGTCGTCACCTTTAACACCATAATATACTCCCGGTCAGCTCCAATAGAGTTAATGAATGTACTGATTCGTCCATTGCATTCAATAAACTGATAACAAATAATCAGATAATCAAATAATGGTCCAAGATAACATAAAACCCTCAAGTGACTCTGGTAATGTTCCGAAGAATAACTCAATAAGAACACTTATATATAGGAAGTACCATCGGCGTATCCACCGTGGTCTTATTGCGTAATACCCTTCCCGTTACCTAATCACTCAAGATTTTATACCATCATCTCATCAAAGGTTACTATGATTCTCATATGTCGAATCCCGTAATTATGTGTGCACCCATAATTATGTGTTTCGTCAAATGGTCCACATAGCTCCTCTTGTTAAGTGAAGGTAACAAAGATTGAGGTCGAGGTATCATCTAATATCAAACAAACATCGACATAACACAACATTTGTCAGATCAGATCGTTGTTTTATACCAGTAATGATAACAATACTTATTTTGCATCCAACCAATATTTGTAGCAATTATTTCACTCTAGTATAAATGTTAGTATATGTTTCACACTAACCAAACTGGTAGTATGCATCATATACTAAGCATGGATTTTCATAAACAATGTAAGTATGTCATGACAATAGTTTGAAACTATGTGCTAAGTATGCTAGGTTAACATACTAAGCGAAAAGGTATTTGTAATCATGTGCTATACATATTAGGTTAACAAACCATGTATGTACTATCATGAAAATAAAAGTAGTGGCGATAATCACATAGTGTTCGTAGAAATTGTCTTGCAGAACTTGTATGAATGCATTAATGTGTGATCACAATATGCTAAATTGCAAGATTTGGTTCCTAAAGAACAGAATCCTCGAAGTTTGTGGTTGTAAATTACACTCAGTGTAATCACATTTAAATTTGTAAATGGAATACGAATAACAAGAATGGAGTTCGTTTCTTGTCTCCCTTTCGAAAAAGTTTCCCTTTTCTAACTTGGGAGTCAGTTAGCGTAGTAGCTAATTCCTTAGCCTCCCTAAGCGTTGCGGGTTTCTTGCCAGTGACAATATCTTTAATTGGATCAGGTAAGCCATCAATGTATTTCTCAATGCCCCGATCCAAAGGTGTGACCATAGTGGGGCAGAGTAGGCTTAACTATTCAAATCGGTCAGTGTAGGCACGGTTTTCCCCACTATCTTGTTTAAGGTGATAGAATTCGGTTTCAAGTAGCCTTATTTCGTGTCGTGGACATAATTCTTTCATCATAAGATTCTCGAATTCTTCCCACGTTTGTTCCATAGCTACTTTTGCACCTCTGTCTCTCATGACTCCGTTCCACCAAGTGAATGCTCTCTTTTGGAAAACACTCGAGGCGAACTCTTCCTTGCGCTCATTAGGACACTGGACATGGCAGAATGTGCTTTCCATACTCTCAAACCATTGTAGGAGCCTAGTTGCTCCTTCAGACCCATTAAACTCGAGTGGTTTAGCTGAGTTGAATTGTTTGTAGTTACATGGCGTAGGAACATTGTTGTTGTTGTTGTTATTGTAGTAGATTTGATTGAGTTGGGCCACAAGGTTAGGGAGTATAGTAGCTATTTGCTGAGCTATCATTGCCACCATTTGAGAATTCCTCGAGACGTAACGATGAGGAGGTAACTCGAAGAGGTAGCTATAACAAAATAACTTAGATTTTGGAAAATTGTTATAAATCTAAACATCATAGTGATTGGAAAATCTCAGCTTGGTATTCGTTTCAAAATCATGTTCTTGTACTTAGAAGAATAGTGTTGTGAATTTTGTTTCGAAATTTGTTTTGAAAATAAACTTTTGTTATACTTTTGGATGAGAAAATACAAACCAAGTTAATGGTTTGTGCTAAAATTTCTTTACTTTTGAAAATAAATTTTTAAGATAAAAATATTTTTAATCGAATTTTTATTTTTTATACATAAAGAAACTTCTTGTATAAACATTGAAAACTCTTATCCAAATAAATAAAATTTTGAAAATTTGAAAAGCGAAAAATAGTATTTGAAAACGAGGTAGTATTATAAAGTGTCGCGAGAAAAAGTGAAATTTGTTTCGGATGGGTTGAATATTGTCGTAACATATTACCGAACGTAACATGTCAGGGTAGTGCCATACGAGTAGTAGTGTTTAGGAATCATTCGACTGATCAAGGTAGATGGGTTTTCATAGTGTTTCGAGAAGACATGCTTTAGCCTATGAGTGAACACTCACCCTAAGAGTTCCCAGGTAAGAGTGACTGGTCCGAAAATACGGATTTTTACGAACACTCTAGCCTTAGACAGAAAACTCGGGTACAAGAATTTACCCTTTCAGATTGCATGAGTTCACATTATTAAAACCCATGATTTCGATGAAAATATTTGAGAGTAAAACATTTTGAGAAACCTTTTTGATATAATGTTTGAGATAAATAGGTCGAGAAACATTTTGTTGAGAGCGTTTGTGAAAACATTTTGAGGAGTATTCCAATGAAAATGTTGTTGAGAAAAATGTTTTGAGGAATACTTTGAGGCAATAAGCCTAAGGATTTAGGATAAATCATCTAAGGATAGATGATTTGTAACTCATAGAATAATTGTGGCACGAGTAAGGATGAGGATTAGGATGGAGATCCTAAGTCTAAACATATTCGGGCCCCTAGGAATGTTATAGACTAGGTTAAAGGCATTCTAATAACCTAATTCCCTATAACCAGTGCTCTGATACCAATCTGTAACACCCTGATCGCGTAAAACAACAACACGCGGCGGAAATATCGAGGAGTCACGTTACAAATTGGTCAGCCACAACTGATACTAAATTGTTTCACTATTATTAACATCATTTTACAATACAAGGAAAACATGAAGTTGTTTTTTGATTAAAGTAGTCTAAATTTGAATAATCGAAACCTGAACATATATGAAAACGAGACATCAACAACAATGTTGGCGAGTACAAAGTTTTGTTAGCCAAGTTAATGGCAAAATTTTAGGGTTCCAATACTTCGACAACTACAGGAGTTATCTATTGAAAATGGACTCTTTAAAGCCAAAGAATGGCAAAAAGATTTAGTATTGCAATACATTAACTTGATTATGAAACTCGTGACAACATAGTTTTGTATATGGCAACATGATTAATACTAAGTAATTTTTATGTCATTGAAAATTGTACTTTGTTCATTGTAATCGCCTTGAATTTGATCATAAAACTTGTGAGTGTGTTATTAGAAATCCAATCAAGGATTAATAACAACAATATTTAAAACTTGTCATAACTTGCGTGAGTATTATTAGAAATCAAATCATTGATTTAAAATAATACTTTGGTTATCCTTCTAAGAATCTAACACATAAAAATATGAAAGAGTTCTACAAGGATTTGAATATTGTACTTTGAATCAATCAACACAAAATCCTAATATGATTTGGATAACGTATCCACCATGTTCTTATAGTATTACACTCGTTTGGTTAACTAAATCACAACTAATCACAATAACCACATAATCATCGTCTTGGTCACATTGTCTTGTCAGATACGTATTAAAGTACACAGAATCTAATAAAGGACTACCAATTAGTACTTTAAACATCCTACAAGAATCTAACTACGAAGATAGATAGATGCTTTAAGGATTTGGTAGCATATCAAGCTATGCTATGTTGGAATCAGTATGCCCAAGACACATATTAAATTGATGTGGCTAGTACGTTATGATCCAAGTCGGGTCATACCCAATAACAAGCTAGACAAACACACATAATATTTATTTTAGATATGATCAAACAAATAAAAATTAACACTTAGAAATATTTAGAAATTGGTTTTCTAAATAATTGCACTTGAGAAACTAATAAATTATTTGGATAATTATTTATGAGAAGTTTTATTATTGTTATTTAATGGGTTAAATAACATTATAAACAGTTAAGATGTGTTGCATAAAGTCTTGTATTGAGTTATATTTTATATAAGTTATAAATATATAAAATACAAGAATTAACAAATAAAAAAAGGGATTGGGTGGAGAAAAGGGCCTATGGCCGATTTTGGGGTCTTCCCCATGTGATCTTCCACCAATCAATTTGCATGCAACATATCTTAAGAAGATTGCAAAATCATGTTATATATTTTGAAAGATTATGGATCCTTTAGAGCATGCATACACACATACTACTCTCATAATAAAATTCAAGTGCAAGAACTCGAAAAGTGCTCTCAATTTTCGGCCAAAGATGGTTGTCAAGAGGGTGTTTCAAACAAGTTCATAAGTTTAGAAATCCTAGCAATCTTGTGGTGTTTGTTGGAAAGCTTGCGGTATACAAGCTTGAGGTCTTCTACTTAGAAGATTACCATTCAAGAAGTATCATCTTTTTCACTTACTTGTTCTTTGGAAGGTAGTATTCTAAACACCCTATGATTGTATTTTGATAGCTTGCGTGTTCAAATATGGATCCGGGTTTTGGGTTTACATATAAAGTGGGTTTTATATCTCGTAAGTAACATGTTTTAAATAATAATTCCGCTGCGTTTTTATTTTATACGGATAAAATAAATTTGATAAACATGTTCAAAAACACTAAACAGTGGTATCAGAGCCGCTTATATGAATGCATGCTTCAAAGGATTTAATGATTTCGGGATTTTGGGTTTGTGGAAACCCTATGGCTGAAATTTTAAACATGGTTTTTCCTTGTTTTTCAAGACACTTTTACTAACATGCATAAAGGTATCTTCAAATATTATGTCATATGGATGATATGTTTATTAGGACAAAAACCCATATTTTCGGGTTTTAACTTGGCCAAAAATTGGGTTACAAAAGGAAACCATTTTTTTTGCTCTTGAATTTAAATATATATATGTGGATATATCTAGCTATGACCTTGTGTTTAAATATGTTGAATGATTGTGTTGTGATTTATTTAATTATTTCAATGGGTTGTAATAATTAATTATCTTTGTTCTTCCATTTGTAAAGTTGTAATTTATTTATTTTCGTTTGATATGTAAATAAATAGATTAGAGGCATTTTATTTTACTAGAAAAATGTATTAGGATACTTCATTGTAAAAGAAGATGCACACAAAAATGCATTTTGATTTTGGCCAATTTTGGGCCTAAAGAACCTCATGGTTCTTAACGGGATTTTAGCCCAATAATCAAAACACATTTTTTTGTGGCACAAAGGAGTTTGGAGCTGAATATAAAGTCCATTTGGAAGCTCAAAGAAAGTGAAGAAATCGCAACACAAAAGGAATACTTGAAGCATTTGGATGCGGGTTCAAGTGGGAGTTCAACGACACATTTCCTGTGTCAATATTCACCCTTTAGGAAGGACCTTTTTGACACACTTATTTCAGCTAACAAGTGTTGCCAAAATAGTTAGCTATGGTTATGCACCTATTTTGTTTGTTATGCTTGTATGGTTGTTTTATTTATGGTTGTTTAGATGATATTTGGATATGCATGCTTAACAACTTATAATCCATAACAAACTTAAAATTGGTTCTTTAAAAATCATTAAAGTGAGTAATAAAATGGTTTTATTAAAAATTAATAATTTTATAATAAAATGGGTATTAAAAGAACCTCGACAAATTGGTTTTCACTAAAGTACCATGAATTTGAATGCATGCAAATGTATGGTACATAAAGTTTTCTAAAACTAGAATTTTGAAAACATAAAATCCCTTTTATAAAACAAGTCAAACACCATCCTTTTACACAACATACGAATCATTTGGGAATTCTTTGTGGGATAAAGGTCACCTAACCACATTTGAAAGAACTTGTGAATGGGAGGTAGGCTTACAATATTTGTGGGATAAAGGTCACCTAACAACTTATATGTGTAAACTTACATGTGTGTGTAAGTAGGACGACTTGATTTGGAAACCATGTGATTAGGGTCACCGAAGCATGACGTACAAATGTGTTGATGGGATTAAACATGCAAACTAAACATAAAGATGTTTAACCCATCCCATATGGCTAGAAATTGCAAAGGGTTGCAATTGTCAAACGTTGACTACCTTGTTAATTTAAATAATGGGATAAAGGTCACCTAACCAAAATTTAAATGTAACGTTTGATTCTAGATTTTAATTAATAATAGTCTATGAGACATAAAAGGGTATTAATGATTAAAATTTAATAATATCGAAAATACTAAAATTAAACTTTGTTAAAATTTTGTAGATGGCCGCTAACAATGCAAACACAATTACCCAAACCATCTGTAACCTATCACTAAGAACCATCCTTGAAAAGGATCGTCTCAACCATAACAACTTCATGGATTGGTATCGAAACTTGAGAATCGTTCTCAAGTAAGAAAATATATCTTATGTATTGGACGATCCTATTCCCAATGAACCTAACGTGGAAGATGAGGAGGCCTATAACGATTGGGATAAGTATACCGAGGACTACATGCAAGCAAGGGAAGAACGCTTCTAAACGGTTCGGGCACTTCATGCATGCCGTATGGAGGAAACCCAATCGGTCTCATCTTATGTCCTGAAGATGAAAAGCCACATTGATCGCCTCGAAAGGCTTAATTATCCTGTCTCTAAAGAGTTGGCTACAGATTTGATCCCCAACTCTTTAATAAAGAAGTTTGAGACTTTTGTCATGAATTTTAACATGAACGGTGTGACAAGAGCATTGGTGAGCTTCATGCAATGCTCAAAACTGCCGAGGCGGGCATGGGTAAAAAGGCTTTACCCGTTCTATCGATCAATGAGGGAGGTAACAAGAAGAGTCCCCACCCCGACTCCAGGGCAAGTTTTGCCAAAAGGAAAGGCCACGTCAAAGGGAAACAAAAAGGAAAGGTTAAAGCGGAACCCATGAAACCAAAGGAAAAGAAGCAAAAGGTTGCTTCGACTGACCCATGCTTTGAGTGTGGAGAGATAGGATATTGGAAATGAAATTGTCCAACCTATCTCAAGGAGTTGAAAAACAAGAGGGATGTGGGGCAAACCTCAGGTACAATCTTTATGATACATATTGACCTTAATGTTATTTCTTCAAACACATGGGTATTGGATACCAGGTGTGGAACTCATATTTGCAATTTGTTGCAGGGGTTCAAAAGAAATAAACATTACAAGAAGGGAGACATTAGTCTCTTCATGGGCAATGGAGCAAAGGTTCAAGTTGAAGCCCGAGGAGACTATGTTTTGAAACTTCCAAGTGGTTTGGAAATCATCATGAAAAATGTTTTGTATGCTCCTAGTTTGACTAGGAACATTATTTCAGTTTCCCTCTTGCTACAATATGGTTTTAATTTAAAGTTTGTAAACAATGACATTTATGTTTTGATGAATGACATGTTTTACTTTAAAGCTATGCCTTCAAATGGTATTTATGAATTGGTTCATGATAATACATTTGATAGTTCAATGTACCAAGCAACCACCAAGAAACTCAAATTAGATTTGAGTGATTCCTATCTTTGGAATTGTCTCCTTGGACATATAAACAAAAATCGCATGCAAACACTTCGAAAGAATGGTCTTTTGGAAACAAATGGAGATGATTCATTTGATGTATGTGAATCTTGTTTACAAGGCAAAATGACTAAGGCACCCTTCAGTGGCACCTTTGAAAGGGCAAAAGACTTATTAGGTATCATACATTCGGATGTATGTGGTCCTTTTAAGCCAATGACTAGGAATGGTGAAAGATACTTCATTAGTTTTACCGACGACTATAGTCGTTATGGTTATGTGTACTTGATAAGACACAAAGATGAAGCATTTGAAATGTTCAAAGATTTCAAAAGTGAAGTAGAAAATCAACTCAAGAAAACAATCAAAGTCCTTCGTACCGATAGAGGAGGTGAATACCTTAGTGATGCTTTTCAAGATCATCTTAGGAGTTGTGGGATTATCTCACAATTTACTCCACTTGGAACACTACAACATAATGGTGTGTCTGAAAGGAGGAATCGAACTCTATTGGATATGGTTTGATCTATGATGGCTAGAAGCACAATGCCTCTATCATTTTGGGGTTACACTTTGCTCTCCGCAGCCCGTATACTGAATATGGCCCCAACCAAGAACATGGATAAGACACCTTTTGAAATATGGGATGGAAAGGCTCCATCATTATCATATTTGAAGGTATGGGGTTGTCAGCTTATGTGAAGCAATACACCCCAAACAAATTGGAAGTATGATCCACTAAGTGTATCTTTGTAGGATATCCTAAAGATGATATAGGATATACTTTTACGATATAACAGAGCAAAAGGTATTTGTTGCTCGAAAGGGTAAGTTCTTAGAGGCTAAGTTCCTTATGGAAGAAACTAGTAGTAGAACAGTGGAACTTGATGAGGATCAAGAACCACAAGCCGATACACGTTTGGTTGATACTAGCACTCAACAAGAGGTTGTTGAAGAGGATCAAATGGTTGATCAATACACACAAAACGTTCGCAGATCTGGTAGAATTAGTCATCCACCCAAAAGATATGGATTTTTCATGGATGGATGCTACGTGCTAAATTCAAATGAACCAACCACATACCATGATGCAATGACACAATCCGATTGTGACAAGTGGCTTGAAGCAATGAACGTCGAGATGTAATCCATGTATGACAACCAAGTATGGAAATTGGTTGTACCACCTCTTATCTCCAAAGTAGTTGGAAGTAAGTGGGTTTTCAAGAAGAAAACTAATATGCATGGTAACTTGGATACTTATAAAGCGAGACTTGTAGCAAAAGGTTTTACTCAACTCAAGGGGTTGATTATAATGAGACCTTCTCGCCCGTGGCTATGCTAAAGTTAATTAGGATATTATTTGCCATAGCTGCATATTACGATTATGAGATTTGGCAAATGGATGTCAAAACGGCTTTCCTCCATGGAATCTTAATGAAGATGTCTATATGGTTCAGCCTGAAGGTTTTGTCAATCCAAAACATCCTAACAAAGTATGCAAGTTAAAGAAATCAATATATGGATTGAAACAAGCATCTAGAAGTTGGAATCATTGTTTTGATGAAGAAATTAGGAAGTTTGGATTCATCAAGAATGCCGATGAAGCTTGTGTGTATAAGAAGGCTAGTGGGAGCATCATCACTTTCCTAGTACTGTATGCCGATGACATTCTACTATTTGGAAATGATATTCCAACCATGGAAGGTGTTAAAACCTAGCTTGGAAGTTGTTTTTCCATTAAGGATCTTGGTGAAGCCGCCTATATTTTGGGAATAAAGATCTATTGGGATAGATCAAGGCGCTTGATAGGTTTGAACCAAAGTGCATACATTGAAAAAGTCTATAAAAGGTTCAAGATGGGGAACTCTAAGAAAGGTTTGGTACCTATTCAAAAGGGAACGATATTGAATGCGTCTCAATGTCCAAGCTCAAAGGATGAGCAAGAGAGAATGAAAGGAGTCCCATATAAGTCTGCTATAGGATCCATCATGTATGCAATGATATGCACTAGACCGGACGTGTCATGTGCCTTAAGCATGACAAGTAGATACCAGCAAAATCCAAGTAACAGTCATTAGATGGCTGTTAAAAGCATATTGAAATACCTTAGAAGGACTAAGGATATGTTTCTAATGTATGGATCTGGTGAAGAGGAACTCGTTGTAAAGGGTTACACGGATGCGAGTTTCCAAACTGACCGAGATGGTTCTCGATCACAATCTGGGTATGTCTTCATTTTGAATGGAGCTGCAGTCTCTTGGAAGAGCTCGAAGCAGGATGTTGTAGCATTGTCCACTACAGAATCAGAATACATCGCCTCTTCATTGGCAGCACAAGAAGTTGCATGGTTGAAGAAATTCATCACCGACCTAGGGGTAGTCCTACCATTCAGGATCCCCTAGAAATCTTTTGTGATAACGAGGGTGCAATTGCACAAATTAAGGAACCTTGTGCACATTAAAAGACTAGGCACATTGAGCGGAGATTCAATTACATAAGAGATGAAGTTGAAAGAAAGATATGTATTTGCAAAGTTTACACCGGTCAAAACATTGCGGATCCACTCACGAACTCCTTGAATGGCCAAAGCATGAGGGTCATACTTGTGCCTTAGGACTTCGATATTCTAGTGATTGGAATTGATCTACTTTGTATTTGGATGTTGGAGTAATTGTTATTTTGACTCATTTTCATGATTATGGCATTTTGAGTTATGTTCCATTTTAGCATGTTTAAATCCATGAATAAGTTAATTATTCTAAATGTTCGTAGTCGATCATATTTGTGGGAACAAATATGAAGGTAAGACTATTATGAACTCGAAATAGTGGATATTCATTAGTTATGAATATAGAGCAAAGTGTTGCTGTAAAAGTTCATAGATATTTGTGGGATACAAATATTGGACTGACCCGCTCTCAAATATTACTACATGGAATCTTTGTGATTGATCATAAGTAATTTTGAGTAAAGGAGAATATCATAGTATCCTCTGACCTGAGATACATATTGGGTCTTGATATTCACCAAATGTTATACTTTGAATTAGTTCTTTGCTGTTCTGAAACATGGCAGTACATAAGGCTAAGCTCAGGTGTGGTACGAGGTGATTGTGAGAGACGTATGTAGTCAAGATGGGATTTCTTCCTCTTATTCGTTGAGAGTAAGATGTCTAAGGCCTGCTAAAATTAAATCAACAGAGAATGATAACTCTATGTCTCTGGATTTGACATGACATCTGTAACGAAAGGATAAATGATCGTTTTACCTAGACTTGAAGGGGATGATGTTATTGAATGGCACTTCATCATACATATTAGGGGTAGTAAACCATTGTCAGGCGGTATTTACTACTTGCATCAGTCTTCTATGTATCTTGTGCAAGTGGGAGATTGTTGGAATCGGTATGCCCAAGACACATATTAAATTAATATGGCTAGTACGTTATGATCCAAGTCGGGTCATACCCAATAACAAGTTAGACAAACACACATAATATTTATTTAAGATATGATCAAACAAATAAAAATTAACACTTAGAAATGTTTAGAAATTGGTTTTCTAAATAATCGCACTTAAGAAACTAATAAATTATTTGGATTATTTATTTATGAGAAGTTTTATTATTGTTATTTAATTGGTTAAATAACATTATAAACAGTTAAGATGTGTTACATAAAGTCTTGTATTGAGTTATATTTTATAAAAGTTATCAAATATAAATACCAGAATTAACAAATAAAAAAAAGGATTGGGTGGAGAAAAGGGCCTATGGCCGATTTTGAGGTCTTCCCCATGTGATCTTCCACCAATCAACTTGCATGCAACATATCTTAAGAAGATTGCAAGATCATGTTATATATTTTGAAAGATTATGGATCCTTTAGAGCATGCATACACATATACTTCTCTCATAAAAAAATTCAAGTGCAAGAACTCTAAAAGTGCTTTCAATTTTCGGCCAAAGGTGGTTGTCAAGAGGGTGTTTCAAGCAAGTTCATAAGTGTAGAAATCCTAGCAATCTTGTGGTGTTTGTTGGAAAACTTGGGGTATACAAGCTTGAGGTCTTCTACTTAGAAGATTACCATTCAAGAAGTATCATCTTCTTCACCTAGTTTTTCTTTGGAAGGTAGTATTCTAAACACCCTATGATTGTATTTTGATAGCATGCGTGTTCATATATGGATCCGGGTTTTGGTTTTACATATAAAATGGGTTTATATCTTGTAAGTAACATGTTTTAAATAATAATTTTGCTGCATTTTTATTTTATACAGATAAGATAACTTTGATAAACATGTTCAAAAACCCTAAACATGCTTTGGTTCAGTATATCAGCCTATACTTTGGTTTAGTATATCAGGATATACTTTGGTTTAGCATATCAAACTATGCTTTGGTTTAGTCACATTGAATCATAAAGTCGTAAATCCTAATGGTGAGTCGGATAACGCTACGAAGGGTAATACAATAAGCACACTAATATATAGGAAGTACCAGCGGCGTATCCACCATGTTCTTATTGTATTACTCTAGTTTCTCTATCTAATTCACCAACAATCTCTACACATACACATTAACCATCGACATCGGCATGTAAAGCACTTCTTAGAAATCTTACTATAAAGATAGAAGATTTAAGACTGTACTTCAAGTATCCTACTAGGATCAATCTATAAAGATAGAAAGATACTATAAAGATTTGTTTCGTGTCGCCAATTGTCATGTCTTGCATAAAAGGAATATTGCACAAAAATGCTCTTAGTAAACATATAATTACCATACATTATGAAAAATTGATTACACATATGAATCACCCCAAAAAATCTGGAAAACGTAAAAGAAGGAGCAATGTACTCACCTGGGATTGCATATAGATCTGGTTCAAATGATATAACAAAGCTCAATGGATCAAGAGTTCAAGTGTCGAAGTGGTTCCTAGTGTATTTGATAACTACATGTTAGTGTGTCGAACTTGAAAACGAGAGATTGGATAGAATGAGGTATACAAACTAAATAAGAGTTGGATCTTGTATATTATGGTTTATAATATAAAAAATTCTGAATTGGAAGCATTTCAAAGAGTTTTGACTCGCTACGGCTTGCTAAAGTGGTTTACACCACTTTAACAGGTCATAAACATAACCATGGGTTCGGGTGGTTAAATATGTCCTATGACAAGTCTAATATGCAAAATTAGTTTATATAAGTTGTATAATAAGTTTAGATGTCAAAACAATGCTCTTATATGTTCAAAACTAATTTAAGTGCAAAAAGGGTTTTTTTGGCATTTTAAGGAATACATATACGACTTGTCATTTGACTAACCAAACGGTATGACCATAAGGTATAACCTCACAGGGTTATTCCCTATAATACTATTGTAATATTAATGGGCTTGGTCGGATCCTAAAGGTGACCAAACGGGTCGGATTCGAAAGTCAAAGTGGTAGTCAAGACCGCTCGACTTACGACCGTAAACAAGTACTAAACTAAAAGTGACGAGCTAGACATGTTAAACATGTCTAACTAAGTTTATAAAACTGATTTGGTATCAAGACAATGGGTTTTGATACCCGAAAATAGTTCCGTCGGATAATCCGCATTTACGCATTATTGACCGAAACTTTGACTCGTCACTTCGACTAGTAAACGTGGTAATCAGTAGGCACGATCGCTAAGGAGCATAACCATCGTGATTACGATCACGTTGCAAAGTCCAATTGGACTTTGACTTGACCAAATAATAGTTAAAACCGAAATTCAAACAGTAAGTCAAACTGTTTGACTTTTAGGTCATAATAAGCTAAAAGAATGAACAAAGCTTAGTTAGAGCACTTACTTGCATTCTAGGAAGCCAAGATTACTAGAAAAACTCAGATGGGAGTCCTCCTAATAAGGTAGCAACTACACTTAGAGTTTAGAGAGAAGAAAGATGGAAATGAGCAAGGAATTTGGTGGAAGATCAAGGGTATTTATAGTTGTTGGAGAGATTTAAGATCATGCCAAGTGTTGGGACATGTTCTAGGATGTTTCCAAGTGTTTAGTGAGGTGTCAAGACCAGAGAATGTGTGGCAAAAACGAGTTATAGGTGTCAAGTCAGATGAACAAGAAGCTGCCAGGTAATTGCTGAAAACTGGCTTCCCCCGCGCGTCACGGGAGGTCTAGGTGATTCTCTCGTGTGGCGCCTGAGATTCTAATATTTCAAAATTGGCAGAACAGGTCCCTGCAGCCTAAAACTTGTTTTTCGACGCGTTTTGGCACTTTTAACACTCGTTAACCCCATTTTTAAGCTTTATAAGGAAGATAAAGCATAGGGAACTTGAAATATGTCCAAACATATTTCAGTTGTCGGTTCGTTGGTCGTACGGTTGCGGTTTTCGGTTAATTACGACAAAAGTCGTAACGGACGCGCAAATGATCGTAAATGCGTGACGAACAATATTTTTGCATTCTAATCATTAAAATACAATATTTTAATGATTACAAATATTTTTGGATGTCCGTACATGTTCCGGATAGCGAAATACGCAAATTGGCATAGTTTCGCAGAACTTGCAAAATAGCCCTGAAGTTGCATAAAGGTGTTTTTGTCATTCCTAAGCCCTCAAAACTTATATCTATGTTATGTAAAGGGCATTTAGGGTATGTGTAGCTTATGTCCTTGTTCCGAAGGGTGCGTCACTAAGAGAATCGGCAGACTTTCGTAGTTTGTCATAAATAGTTCCTGTGATCGAATAGGCTTGTTTTTGATATACCAAACCTTTCAAAACTTATTTCTAAGTTATATAAAGGATATTTAGGGTATGTGTAGCTTTTTTCCTTGTCCCAGTGTGTACGTTGCGTTAAACGGGTTAAGTTTAGGTATCGGGTTATCGAAATGCCTTCAAAGAAAAAGTTTTTGAAAGCTCGAAATTTTGCACAAGGGTTACAGTATTCCTAAGCTTTTATCCAGAGAAGAGATTGCAAAAGCAAGAAAGTTGTGGTTTAAAGATATGCCGAAAGAAAGAAATTTCAGACTACCATTAGCATTCTTTATTCGCGAATTCTGAGCTGGGGGTGGATTCATGAGTTGAACGTCTATGCAATCAAATGAGCATTTGGCGTACTATATTTTAGATATCTGAAATATATTAAGAGTTTACCGTTCTGTATGTTGAGGAGCTAGTACAGACTCGAGCGATTAATTATCAGATGAAATTTAATGATCAGAGGTTGTGGAGATTAATAAAGTTTGAAGTGTCATGAGGTTTTCAAGAATGGAAGCCATTTATTCAGAAGGATAAGGATATTACGTTGGTTATGAAGCCACCAAGGGTTATGAGAAATATGCCATTGATTAGAATTGAAATTTTTTTTTGGGAATTCTTTAAGTGGTGCGAAGTGGATCCTGAAACAAGTGAAGCAGTGATTGTTTTAAAAGCTGATAAACATACAAAGTTACTAATGAACTAACACCAGAGTTGATTGAAAGATGAAGAATCTGGTGTTTATGGCGAACGATTCGAATACTAGACCTGATGTGGTTAGTAAACTGTTCGAAATAGGATATTAAATGTTTGTTCTTTAATACGATATGCTACGAGAAGCGTGAGGAAGTTCAAGCGATGTAATACGAAGGTGTGGTTAATGTCTGTTATCACATGGTATTAACTGTGGAAAGATGTGGGAATCGAAATGGAGAGAGCTTGAACGAGAAGAGTTCTTGAAGGAAGAAAGACGTTTCAAGAAGATAGCTGAAAGAAGCAAAGAGGCACGTTTACGAAGATTTCAATTTATGAAATGGGCACCTCCAACTGATCAAACGCCCATTCCTTCAGAAGAACGACGAAAGCCAAGAAAACATTTCTTTGGACGCTGATTGTTAGAGATATTGAATATTTTGAAACTGACCAAGACTACGACAACATCCAAGGGGGAGTTTCTTGATACACGATGTCTATGGTCTACGTCTTAGGTCTAGATGAATTGTATAGGGCTTTATGTTTGATTTGGTAATGTTATTTAGAGTTTTGGTCCAATTCGTATGAAGTGACCAGTTCATACGATTTGCACAATTCGTACGAATTGGGTTGTTTAGTACAAATTGGAAACCCTATAAATAGGTCTTTGGTGATTTCATTTGTAACATTTATGTCAGACCAAGCAGCGAAGCTCTGCTGGATTTCCGGGTTGTAAAAGTTCATTCAATAATCGAACATTTATGCACTAAATCACATGTTATTGCCACTAATTCATATAAATTCCTCACATATGGACTAGATACATATTAGGTACATTTGCTAAGGAGGAAAACGGTCCTACAACAGCAACATGGCAGCTTCTCCTTCAAAGCCTTGGGCTCCAAGTTCTCAAAATTGCCAGCTTCTAACCACATCCTTAGACATTTGTGATGATCATACAACAGCAACATGTGTTTACACCCTCCTAAGAGCATGCCACATCCTTAGACACTTGTGATGATCATACAACACTTGAACAACTATAAATAGCCACCAAATCTTCACTTCCAAATTGCTCATTTTATTCTTTCTCTCTCTCAACTCTTTGGAGCTTGCTTCTAGCTTTGGAGGCCTCCTATTCTGAGTTCTTATAGTGTTCCCAACACAAGTAAGTACTCTCCCTTAGTCTATTTCCTTATTTTAGCTATTTATGAGCCAAAAGTCAAACAGTTTGACTTTCAGTTCTAACCATAATTGGTCAAGTCAAAGTTCAATTGAACTTTGCAACGTGATCGTAATCACGAAGGTTATAATCCCTAGCGATTGCACCCTATGATTACCACGTTTACTAGTCGATGTGACGAGTGAAAGTTTCAGTCAAAGATGCACAAAATGTGCATTTTACGACGAAACTATTTTCGTGTATTAAAACACCAAGTTTTGATATTAAATCAGTGTTATAAACTTAGTTAGACATGTTTTGACAGGTCTAACTCGTCACTTCTAGTTTAGTGTTTTATTTGGGTCGTAAGTCAAGCGGTCTTGACCACCACTTTGACTTTCGAATCCGACCCGTTTGGTCGATCTTAGGATCTGTCCCAACACATATTTGTGACCATAGATGTATAGGGAATAACCTACTGATGTTATACCTTATGATCACGTTGTTTGGTTTGTGTTATGATAAGTCGCTCTTGTGTTCTTTAAAAATGACCAAAATGCCCTTTTTGCGCATAAATCCATTTTAAAAATATGTAACCAAAGTTTTGACATATAAACTGATTTTATAACATTTTCAAACATGTTTGGGCATTGAAGACCTATCATAAGACATGTTTAACCATCCGATCACGCGTTTACGCAAATGACACGTTAAAGTAGCATAAACTACCTTAACGAGTCATAACGGGTCAAAGGCACTTAGGATCCTTTCCAAATCAGAATATTAAGTTTATTAAACCATATCATATGAGTTCCAACATTCAATTGGTTTATAAGACTTCATTCTATCCGATCTCCCGTTTAAGTCTCGACACACACTAACATAGTTATCCAATATTAGGAGCTACTTAAATCCTTGATCCTTCAAGCTTTGTTTGATCTTTCATACAAGACATATACACAACCCCAAGTGAGTACATAGTTCCCCCCTTTTCCATTTTGCAAATGTGTTGGGGTGACTCGTATGTGCTAAATCATTTTCAAGTTCTCAATAACAAACATCTATGGTTTATATAAAACAATACGATTTCAATAATGTGAACAACTTGTTGGTGCGTTATCCATGACACAAATGAGATTCATTAACATTAATCACGCCGACCAGTAGTATGTTATGGTACAATAGGACTAACAATCCCATTACAACACTGTCCACTTGAATTGGTGGTATTTTGGGTAATGACAAAAATTGTTCTGATTAGCAAATCATTTTTTTATTTGTTAATCTAGTTAAAGAGACCCTTTGTGGGTCTATTAAAAATACCCATTGGGGTATAGTCAACACAGGCTTGAATGTGTTAATTAAAGAATGACCAAAAGTTTTCACCACTAAAACATGGACGATTGATTGATAACCCGGACGATTGACTGATGACACGGACAATAGGTTTATAACACAGACAGATGGTTTATAACACGTACAATTGGACGATTGGTTTATGGTAAGTGATTTAGATAACGAGACGAGTGTAATACCATAAAACCATGGTGGATACGCTGCTGGTACTTCCTATATATAAGTGCTTTTATCGTATTACATATCGTGGCGCTATCCAAATCACTTGGACAAATAATTTAAAATGATATCACACAACAATTTACACTTAAAGATATAAACCATATGAAGTTTTCTTCTAAATCGATTTATTACTCGGTTTTACAAAAATAAATGTTTTTGGTCAAGATTCATGGCTACAAGGTTTTCTTTTACTTATATCGACTTGTTATGCTGGTTAAATATATTGCAATACCAAACACTTTTTCATTTAAAGATTTATACTCGTCGACTCTCGAAGTTGGACGAGATATTGCAATATGAATATAAAGCCATTAATTTGACACACAAAACCTATGTACTCGCTGGCATTTTTATGCTTACTGTATTTTCACATATGTTTCAGGAACCGTTGTTCGATGATTTGGTTGCATACTTCACATAGGATGGACGCGAGCATTAGTGACTTTGAAACTTGAAAGTTAATTTGATTGTATTTGTTTCCGCTATTCCAAGACAATGTAATTCAATAATTCAATAAAACAAAACTTTAAATACCATGTGTTATGAAAATTTTTCCTGTAACGTGACTCCCCGATGTTTTCGCCGCGGTTTGTTTTTTTAAGCGATCGGGGTGTTATAGAGATTGCTATCAGAGCATTGATTATAGGGGTTATTAGTAATACTTTAACCTAGTCTTAACCTTCCTATGACCCTAACACGAGTTTTTCTTGCGTTTAGATTCTTAAAACAATACCATCACCCATCCTTATGTGATTACCAAAAACAAAGCATAATATATCCTTGAAAGTCAAAAAAATTCAAAAACTTCACAAAAAATCATCTAAACTTAGATGATTTGTTTTTGGGCTTTATGCCTTCAAAATTTTCAAAATCTCGTCAAATTTTGGGCTTTAATAATGTGAACGTATACAATCCACTAAGGGTGGATGCCTGTACCCTGAGTTTTCTTTCTAAGGCTAGAGTGTTCGTACAAATCCGCATCACCGGACCAGTCACTCTTACCTTAGAACTCTTGGGGTGAGTGTCCACTTATAGGCTAAAGCATGTCTTCGCGATACATTATAAAGACCCATTTACTTTGATTAGTCACTGTGTCATTTGTTTGTTTTAAGTAACGAACAAATGATCACAATCCTTGTACTTCGTCGATATTTTTTTAACATTCATTTTAACTACCCAATATTAATCTCACTCGTTTTCTCTCATATTTTCTCCTTCCAAAAGAGAGCACTCACATGGTGGTACGGAGTTATGGGGGATAAAGGTGTTGATGTAGCATTGGCTCAAAAGTGGGAAGAGCTTAGAGCTCTCATGATGAAAGAATTTGTAACACCCCAAATCGCATAATACAACACACGCGGCGGAAACACTTGGGGAGTCACATTACAAATTGTTTCACAACACGTGATACTTAAATTTTTTGTTTTATTGAATTATCGAATTACATTGTCTTGGAATAATTGATATAAAATACAATGAAAATGTCTTTCAGGTTTTAAAGTCAATAAAGCCCGAGTCCATCCTATGTGAGCATGCGGCGACAATCATCACAAAAGTAATCCTTAAACATATGTGAAAATAGGTACGTCAGCATAAAAATGCATGTGAGCAACATAGGTTTTTGTAATAATGATTCATGGCTTTGAATGTTTTAAAGAAAAGTTTAATCAATACAAAAGTAGCCATGAATGTTGGAGAAATGTTTATTTAATGTAGTCATATGAAAATCAAATGATATAAAAGAAAGGATGCATGGTTAACTTAATAACCAAAATATGATATGTCTTGTGTAAAAATGTCATGTCTTGTATAAACCAATGTCATGTGTAAACCAAATGTCATGTATAAACCAATGTCTTTGTTATAAACTAATCGTCCTTGTTGTAAACCATTTGTCCTTGTCATGTATAAATTTATGTCTTTGTATAACCAAAGTGTTGTGTATAAAACAATGTTTTTTTTTAATAAACAAGTGTTTGTTTAAATCCAAAAGTCATGTCTTATAAATCATTGCTTTTATTGTAAAACATATATTAAGATTGTTGGCAAATACATTCAAGCCTTGTCGTCTACCGATAAACCCTTATAAAAACAATGGTCTATTAATGTTCATTGGATTCTGTCATTTCCCAATGGATACTTTCAAACGACTAGAAAGCAAGAATGGGGTGTCAAACTATGGTACCGCTACATACTACCGGTCGACATCAATGTTAATGAATGTATCAGTGTATATTCCACGCACCAATATGTCTGGTCAATATAAGCTTGTTATGAAAATGTTTAGAAACCATGTTGTTGGGATTGAACCTGTACAAAGGAACAGATGATATAAAGCCAAAATACTGTATCCGCAGGTTGGTCCTTCTATCAGTGCTTAGAACATCTCATCACCTAATATCTGCCTTCTAAAGACTGATACCTTTACACCATCTGCTATGCGAATTGCCAAAGGTCTGACAGAAGAAAAGGAGCAGAGCTTAGCCATCAGAGTTTTAGTTTATTAGTATTATAATCAATGTAACAGTGCTTTTGCACTAACAGTGGTTAGGAGTCAGTGTTTAGAGCTAGTTATATTTTTGTTAGATGTCACTATCAACCCTGGCGTCATCAAATGCTCATTGGTTAGATAGTTAGTATAAATAGTACTGTCAATGTAACAGTTAAAATCGTCTTCTTAAAAAGGTCTTTACACCAATCATCTTCTTCGATTTTCTGTACTATCAAACTATTGCAATAGGCTGAGGGGGAGTTAGTGAATCACATGCAAAGTTTATATACTTGAAAGCATGATGATGATGAAAACAAACAACCTTTACTTGTAGTAAAAGTTTTCCATTCTATTCTGCTGCAATTTACTTTCAATTTCAATCATATTTCCTTTACTGAAACTACAAGTAAATCAAACTCAGATCCTATCAATTGGTATCAGAGCCTGGTCAATCAAAATTTGATTAATTTCAGTTTGATTTGAAAGATCAACTCTCCCTGCTAATCAGTTGGATAGTTTTACTTGAATACAGAGTTTTTATTATGTTTAAAGTTTTTAAAACACAAATCTGTTGTAAACAAGCAGAAATGGCTCAAAACAAACAGGATTCCAACATTGGATCGATGTTTAAACCACCAATGTTGAAACGAAATGAATATTTTATATGGCAACGTCGGATGGGTCACATTTTGGCTTAGCAAAACACTGGCTGTTGGCGATCTGTTATGTATAGACCACATATCCAATGGTTCCCAGCACAGAGGATCCCATTACTCAAGTGCTAAAAAGTCTCGAAAATTACTCTGAGCAAGACTTCCAGAAAATAGAGTTGAATGCAAAAGCGTTTAGCATCGTTGCTTCTGCGCTACCCAACGAAATCTATGCTGGATTGCTGCACTACAACAGCGCGTAAGAGTTATGGGATGCACTAAAAGAACAGATTGGTGGAACTGAGGAGGTGATAGAGAATAATAGACAAGTTTTAAATCAACAGTATGAGACGTTTTGTCACGTAAAAGTGAGTCGTTAACATAACAGTTCGAACGTTTTAGATGTCTCATTAGTGAATTGAAACTGGTTAACGTAGAATTTCCTAATTCGACTGTCAATAGTCGTTTCTTAAGATCGTTACCAGAAAAATGGGAGACTGTAGCTTACGTTACTCAAGCATCTGTTGGTTTTAAAGAGATGACCCTTAATTTCATGGTCGACTTCTCACTTATGAGAAAGATTTGAATCAGTAAAAGAATTTACAAGAGTCTAGGAAATCAACTGACGACTATACCTTGGGTAACAATACTCTTTATAGTCATGAAGATAGTTCTGGTAGGGGAAGGATCAAGGTTATGATCATTATATTGATATAACATCTAGAAACAATTTTACCTATGATCCTTACACACCCAATTTTGCTTTTGCTATAAATGGGGAAAGCCAAAACTCTGACAATATGTCCTTTGAAATGAATGACTTACAACATTTTGAACCCACTAATTTGGAAGAAATGGACATTTTACATTAGCTGGCACTATTGAGTGTTAGAGCAAGTAAATTTTACAAAAGTACTGCTAGGAAATTTCTAGGAATACATGGGGGGTTGAAAGTGGGGTTGGATAAATCTAAAATCAAATGTTATAAGTGTAATAGGTTAGGACACTTTGCTAGGGAATGCAGATCTCAAACTGCAGGTCCAATTGTGACTCACCCAGGCCCTAGACCTCAAAGCACTCCTCGTTATTCCCATTATACCACTGCACCACAAATGCTACATACTACAAAATTTTCACATCCTGCTACTAATGTCCCTGTCCATTATATCCAAACACCTACTCTACAGATTCAGTATGTTCAAGCACCACCTCAAGTGAATGTGCAACAAGCACCACAAAGCACTCAAATTATAGGTCCGTGATCAGGTGGTTCTAGACGGAAGTTAATGCGTAAACGTAAACCGATTCGGTAGAATGTTATTAAGAATGGAGTAGAAGTATAATGCAATGGAAGTCTTCATTCATACCGAAAGAGTATACATCTTTATAAGTCCAGCTACCGGAGTTCCTGGAGAGAATCCGGCAGCACCTCCTCGTAGGAATGGCAAAAACTGAAATGACAAATGAACACACACCACCTATTTATAGGGAAACTTACAAGTTCGGTTGACATGTGGATAGGAGGAAAAGTTCGGGCGAACTTGTCTTCCATATGTCAAGTTCGAGCGAACTTGACCTCCACAGGTCAAGTTCGGGCGAACTTGTTCCCTTTTACTATAATCTCCGTATTTCGGTCGTGTGTTCGATTCTATCCTATACAATAATCAACACACGCTCAATCTAGTCTATTCGACCAGTGACGAACACAATAGTGCATCAACATAAACTACTCAAACCAATTGCTCAGACAGAGGTTAATCAGCAAAGCTTCTTTACACAAGGCTTGGTTGATTGAAGCAGCTTGCCTAAGGATTTATCTGATGAAAACTTTGCTCTATTGGCTTAAAATGGTTTTGAAAATGAAATTTTTGTTTAATGGCCTTAGAGACAATTGTTGAAGATGATGAGTCTGTGGAACAAGGGTCAAAGTCTGATGAAGTTCAAGGTTGTGATGAAGCAGTGGTTACACCAGTGGTTGAATCAAAACACTGTTAATGATGAAAAGATCTCTCCATCTGACCCATGGGATACTGATGTGAGTGAAGATTATTTTGATTGTGCTCTCATGGCTGCTGCTAAGGTATCACCTCAGATCTTAAAGTATCTCTGTTCAGAAAAATGTATAATAGCCTTTGCTAACATTAAACAGGTGAATGAAAACCTTAGGAACAATATGTTAGAATATGAACTTAGTTTTGAAAAACTTATCAAAGAGTTAAAATCAAAATTATTTTCAAAAGATTCTGAGATAAGTAGCCTGAAGCATGAAGCTAGCATAACCAAGGACCAACTCTAAAATATGGAAGATAAATACCCAGTTTGCAAAAAAAAAAGAATTAGAGGATACCCAGATCACATGTTAAAAATGGGTAGAATCTTCAAAAGGTTTTGAAATTATGCTAGATAAATAGATCAAGAGTAACATAAAATTTGGCATTGGTTTTGTAACTAAAGAAGAAGCCAAAGAAAATGTTACAAAAATTGATTTTGGAAAGGTTGAAGTAGTTCCAACAAATTTGCCTGGAAATGAGAAAAAAATCAGTGATAAAAAGGTAACAAAATTTATCTTGAAAAACATGAAAGGTCTTCAACTTTTACCGAAATTGAGAAATACCAATTCAATCCAACATGGTCAGATGAATGTGATATTCTTGAAATTTTCAAGCCAATGGACTTCTCAACCCTTGAAGGTGTCAAGGCACCAAAAGCTAGAATCATTCCCATCAAAGACCTTCCAGCAGAGGTTACAACATCTGCTGAGAAGAAATCTGATAAAAAGAAGAAGGAAAAGATCAAACATCTATTTTGTGAATTTTGCAACAAAGAAATCATGTAGCTGAAAGCTATTTTCTTTTAAAAGCTTATGACATAAACTAAACACATGTAATCCCAAATGATTCAAAATGTTTTATCTGTGGGAAAATTAATCATCCAACTCATGAGTGTGTGTATCTTCAAACCTATGATCAAAAGGTAAAAGATATCAAAGCAAAATTTATTGAGAAAGAAAGTTCAGAATCTGCTAGAAATAAATCTAAGCAAAACTTTGAACATGTTGAAGCATCTGTTACAAAAGCATTGAACAAAACCTATGTTCCCAGAGAGGTACAAGTGATAGATGCTCCACCTGCCAACATGTATCCAAGAGGACATGGTGAACCTATTTATCAAAAGGTTCCTATGAGCTATGAAGGTTACAAAAACCTTCAAAGCCTAAAGTGAATAGATATCCTCATGGTTACCATCATCTGACAGGAAATGGTTCACAACAGTGGAAACAAACGCAAACTCAAACCACTGACCATACTCCTGGATTTGAGAGTGGACCATCTGTGAACCAATCCAAAGCCATTCTGGCTTTGGAATCTCATCTAAACTAATTGTTTACTTATGTGCAGGGAGCTTCTACTTGCTTTGATAGTTTATGGTATGTAGATAGTGGAGGCTCCAGGCACATGACAGGATGTAGAGCCCTTCTCAAAGACTTCTTGGCTCATGGAGGGGGTGATATATCTTTTGGTAACAATTCAAAAGGGAAGGTGTTGGGTTCAGGGTGTGTCCAGGCTGGGAATCTCAAATTTGAAAATGTTAACTTAATTGACAATTTTGTTGGCGCAGAATGTCTATGTCTTAGTCTTATATCGAGTCTGTATAGATTAGATGTGAATAGTCTAGAAAAATGAAGTATTTATGTTGTTTGGAGTCAAGTTCGCTTGAGAAGTGCATTTGATGTCAACTTTGGCCGAACTTGACATTGTCAAGTTCGCTTGAACTCATCTCCTCACCAGCGGACTTGATTGCCTATAAATAGCTAGCTTGTTTGACTCATTTGTAACTTTGTGCTCTGGAGTAGCAAAGCTCTGTCAAATTGGAGACTCGACGTTATATCAATAAAATTGACGTTTAATTGACTAATTCTTGTTAATTGGTAATCGTGTCATAATATTTATGCTATTATGGACATTAGATATCAAATCTAGGTTCCTATGCTATCAGGATCGGTCCTAGAAGTGGTATTAGAGCCAGAATAGCCTGATTTCATTGATATCAAGACAAGAACACTTCTAATTCTAATTCTACTCCATTCTTCTATTTTTCTTAACTTTTACACTAAAATAAAGAATTCACGGGCAAATTATGTCCAATTTTGAATATGTCATGTTAAATACATCATAGATAAACCCCCGAGAGTTTGGAGACTAAAATCAAACGAATTGGTGTCAAATTGTTGAACAACCATGCTTTCCAAACTTACTATGATCAAACTTGTAACCCATGTTCGGCCGAACTTGACTTAGAAACACACTTTTTGAGTGTTTTTCTATCATGTTCGCTCGAACTTGAGAGTTTTTGAGGAAGTTTGTGTTAAGTCCGACCGAACTTGTAATATTTTTCGTTGATTTTCCTCAAGTTCGCTCGAACTTGAGCAATTTCATTGATTCTTATATCAAGTTCGGCCAAACTTGCAAGTTTTTTCTTGAATATTGTTGTAAGTTCGCTCGAAGTTGTATCAGGATTATTGTTCAAAACAAAAGACATAAGTTCGATCGAACTTGTGTGAATCAGAAAAATTCTTCATTCATCACTAAAAGTTCGACCGAACATGTAGTTGTTCTAATCATTTTCAAAGTTTGAACGTGTTTTCAGCGTAAGTGTGTCGATATGCGTGATGGATGATCTTCAGAGAGCGTTTATGTCAGGAGTGGGTACATCCAATGCTAATGTGATACAACAAGTCAACCTTGACAAAAAATGGGCACGTCTGTCAAACCTCCGAAGTTAATGAGTATGGACGAGTATGAGGGATGGAAGGAGAAGTTTAGTTATTGGGTTCAGGCCATGCATTTCCAAAGCTGGGTGGCTATTAAGAGAGGTTATGTCGTTCCGTTAGACGAAAATCAGCAAGTGCTGGAGAAATACAAGTACACCACAATACAAAAAGATGAGTACATTGTTGAGAAAAAGATGACCAGTCTCATTATACAATCCGTTAAAGAAGATATTTTGGTCTTATTGCCCGAATACACGACTGTGAGAGAGCTATGGTTATCACTACAAAAGAAATACCAAGGAAGCGCAAAGATGATCTAGAGTAAAAAAGCTCTTATCTTGAAGGAATTTGATATTTTTACCATGTTGAAGGGCGAGACGATGAAACAGATGATTGAGCGTTTTTGTTATCTGAAGGTCCAAATGAGGAGACACAGTCTCGAGAAGATAGAACCACAGTACATCGACAAACTTACTGATGGATTACCTGACGGTGAATGGACTACTTACCTCATGGTCTTGAAAGAAAATCCGAATTGGGAATTCTTCAAGCTGGCTACATTCATCGACAAACTTGAAGGTCATGAGATGGAACTTCTAAAGATCGCAAAGTCGAAGAATGCTAATATTGTTCAAGATGTTGGCCTGTATTATAAGAACGGAATGCAAGACAACATTTCAAGTCCAAAGATTGAAACAACATTCAGTGCAAATATGAATTCTTCGCCACAGAATCAACTACAATATGACCAAAGCCCACAGAGTTCTTCGTTTTCGAGCACTAGTTCAAATTCTATATATCAAAGTCACGCAATTCAGAATCAACAAACAAATTTTGATCCAAATGTGTACAAGTGTAACATTGCTGTCAATCTAAACAATGTTGTTTCTGAGTAAGTTGCAAAACAACACATGTCACTTCTTGCCACAGTTCTCGAATGGTAAGAAAGTCTGGTAGCAAGGAAAATTGGCAATCCTGAAATGACCGCAGAAGATTACAATCAGGTGGACGAAGAAGAGCTTGAACTGATGGTTATGAAATGGTCCTTGGCTTCTATCATTCCAAGGGTGACAAAGTCTGTTGCACTCACAGGTCGAGATATCAGAAATTCAAGCAGCAAGCTAGGGTTCGACAAATCAAAGGTCACTTGTTTCAAATGTCGACAGAAAGGGCATTTCAAGAGAGAATGCAAAAATCCTGAAGCAACGGGCAATCAGAGTCCATTTGGAGGTGAAACGAATACTACAAGAAGTCACTTCAGTATAAACCATTCTGAAAAAGACTCAAGTTGAGATTCAAGAAAAATCATCCAATAATACTGAGAAGGCAATGGTTGCTACCAACGAAGATGATGCTTTTGATTGGAATTCTTACATTGGAAAGAAGAAAGGAGTTGCATTGATTGCTGAGATTGTCGAAGATGCAGCAGCTATGGAGAATGTTATACTGGAACAATATCCGCAACAGCAGGAAGAAGAGGAAATGTATCTTCACATGAAGACACAAGGCATTTTATTTCTAAGTCAACTTCTAGTTTTGCAGCTAACGTTGACGGAAGTTCCCAGGAGCAAGTGGTCGAGGAGAAATCGATTGATGAAGAAATCATTGATGTTGCTCAAGAAGTGAATGCTGAAAACCTCAAGGACATTGCCAATAAATCTATGATGGCAAATCTTACCAAGGTAGGTCAAGAGGTAAAGGAAGTTACCAAAGTGTAAGTTGTGGAGGTTGTAAAACATTGCACAAAATGTACCGAGCCATGTGCTAAATGTGCCGAAAAATAACAAATCATCGCTGAACTCAATGTACATAACGAACCTTTCAAATACGATATCGTACAATGAAGGAAGCGTATGACAAAATGAAAGATGATTATGGCAGGCTCGATAGAAATAAATTGAACAGCATGATACTATAAGGATTTTGAAAGGCACAGTAATGGATAAACAAAAAGCAATAAACATTTATATTAACACCTTGCTGAAACCAAACAACAACTCCAGGGCATGAAAATTGAAACAGAAAAAATGGTAAAGAATACAGAAATGTTCCTCCACCCCTATGCGAGAAATATTGTCGCAAAACTGTTGATGGGATGGACAAGGCACTCAACATTGAGTTACTTTCTGAAAAGAAAAAGAGTTGCCGGAGAACATTGATGTAATATATACTACATCAGATGACGACAACAATGCGGTAGTTAAAAATGTGGTTGAAAATGTTCTGAATGATTCTGATGATGGCAGCTTTGAGAGCGCCACATCGAGTTTGAACAGTTCTGATACAAAATCCAAAGATGACCATACATCATCGGAAGATGATCTATGTGATGATCCTAACGGTGTCATGTACAAGGTTAAGGAATCTGATAGATTATACTTTGATGACAGTTTTCCGATTTGGAATGTCAAAGAAGATCAATTTGATAAACTGTTCAAACTGGTTGAAGTTTCATCAGATAACCTAGAGAAAAATGAAAAGAAATTCTATTCTAAACCCAAAAGAAATTACAATAATTACCAGAGAAAGGGTGGTGATCATCTGGAAAACCGGAGAGCTGGGTTGGGTTGAGATGAGGAAGAAGAACCGGTAAAGAAAAAGTCACCGTTTCAAGAGTATAAAAACAAGAATATGACTTTTGTTTATGGGACAAACACGGTTCACGAGGAAAGTTTGATTGGAAAACAATCAAATGATGAGTTTAAGAAACAAAAAGAACTTCGAGATAAGGCCAAAGCTGTAAGTGGTGTAAAATCCACTAGTGGTCATTCACATGATGATCGGACTTGCTTCAAGTGCAACGAAGTTGGTCATATTCACGGAAGTGTCCGAAATCTAAACCGGTCTATCTTTGAAAGAAAGAAAGTTCAGATGTTGTAAAACCAAAGTACCCAGAATTTGTAAAACCTGTAACGATTTTGAAAAGAAATGAATAAAAACCTGAAGATAAACCTAAAACTAAAAAAAAAATTTGAAAATTCGACTTTCAAAAAAGGTGAAACTTCCAGGGCAAAAGAAAACAGGTTTTACATTAAAAAGGCAAACATAAAATCACAAGCCTGGATTGCTAAGAAAAAGTCAAGAACATCTGAGGTTATTAAGTCTGAGCTTGTTAAGACTAATAACAAGAAATATTCAAAGTCTGAGACCAAATCCGAAACTATCAAAATTACAAGTGGTAATAATTCAAAAGGTAAAAAGAAAGTGAATTTTGAAAATATAACTGACAATGGAGGTTCAGAAGAAGATTATGAGGATAATTACCAAGCTTTTTATCCCAAACCCAAGACCAAGAAGGATTGGGTCACGCTGTTTAACTAGATTTTAACATGTGCAGGGGCTCCAAAGATCCGTTCTTTCAAAGTGGATTTTGGATAGTGGAGCGTCCAGACATATGACGGGAATGAAAGCTCTTTTGTTCGACATTAAAGCTATTAACGGCGGATATGTTGGATTCGCCGGTAATCAAGGTGGAAGGATTGTCGTGGAGGGAAAACTTTCCAACAGCGTAGTATCGTTTGATCGAGTGAACTACATTACAGAGCTGGAAAATAATCTTCTGAGAATATCGCAGATTTGTGACAAACAGTTCATGGTGCATTTCAACGACAAAGAATGTATTATTCTGAAGCCTGGTTTCAAAATACCTGATGAGTGGATTCTGATGCGAGCTCCACGCGAGAACGATTTATATGTCTTAAATACGGGCGTCGCTACCACATCATCAAAATTTAGCATAATATTTTGTGACGAAAGCTACTAAGAACGATTCTATTCTTTAGCATCGGAAAATGGGGCACATTCATTTACGAAAAATGAATTTTGGTACATAAATATCTGGTTGAAGGTGTGAACTTACAAAGCTTCCATATGTTTGATCATTGTCTGGAGTGTAAAAAGGGGAAGCAGATCAAAAAGTCACATTCGAAGAAGATTTTGAATTCAATCAAGGTGCCGCTTGAACTTCTCCAAATGGATTTATTTGGTCCTGTAAATGTTCGAAGTATTTTAGGAAACTTATACTGCGTAGTTGTGACATATGACTATTCACGTTATTCGTGGGTTTTCTTCCAAGAATCAAAAGATGAAAATTTTGAAAACTTGGTGATTCTTTTCAAGAAGTTAGAAAACCTTTATCATCTCCCTGTCCGACGAATCCGCAATGACAACGGCACAGAATTCAAGAATAATAAGATGAAGGAATTTTGCAACGCCAATGGAATTCTGCACGAGTTAAGTGCACCCTATACTCTGCAGCAAAACGGTGTAGCTGAAAGGAAGAATATAACTTTAATCGAAACTGCAAGAACTATGCTTGCAGACTCCAAACTTCCCGTAAGCTTCTGGAGTAAAGCGGTTGCTGCGGCTTGCTAAACACTAAACAGGGTCTTAACTGTTAAACCATCGAAAAAGACGTGTTTTGAAATGATAAACCGACGAAAACAAAATTTGAAGTTTGTAGAGACGCCATGTACTGTAATAGATCAAGATGGTAAATTCGGGGCCAAATCGCTTGAAGGTTTCTTTGTCGGATATGCCAGTCCGCTACGAAGAGTGTATATTACTTCGTTGAGAAAGTTAATTGAAGCACAACATGTTGATTGTTTCAACTTGGATAACATCTTCAAGTGAAACCATGTCTCCCCCTTGAATGATGCTCCGAATCTCGAAGATTTGACTTTTAAGAACAAACCCACGTATCCACATGCAAACAGTTTCTTAACAGTCTCATTGGTCCAGCTCACATTCAACATTATCAAGTTTCCATGGAAGATTTGAAAGAAAATCTTTTGGATTTTTAATATTGAATGCAGAAATGTAATATTTACAGTTTATATTTTTGTGAGAATACATGCTAGAGGATCATATCAGTTTACTAAGACATATAAGCTGCACCGTTGATCTAGATGAAACACTCTGTTTAAACAATTCACATGGATTGTCGATATTGTTGTCCACTTAAACTCAATCTAGCAACTTTCATAATGCTTACTGATACATTAAGGTACATTAATTTGCATTAAGTTCTTATGGACCCCACGATCTCAGCATATCCCCTCATCATGTAATACACTAACTTAAGTAATGCCTTTAAACATTCATCAACTATGATATGTGTGAAAATAATGTAGAATGTTTAAACATTAACAATCAGGTCGATCTTTCGATATGCAGAGAAAGTCCAATGTTTAAACAAAATAAGAAATAAAAACAAGTTGAAATTGTTTAGATCTTAACCACCAGATCGATATTCTCATATACGCAGAGGTGATCCAAGATTTAAACGAAACACCAAAGAAAATAAAGCAGAAACGTTTAGGCACTAACATCCAGTTAGATACTTCTGTATACGCAGAGGATGTCCAATGCTTTTACAAAATAAAGAAATAAAACAAGTTTAAATCTTTTGAAAATTAAAACACAATCACAGTGACTTTTTCAGTAAGTTGTGAACCGTCTAAAGAAGAAATTGCAGCGTTATATTATCTTCAACAGTCGGTGAATCAAGAACAAATCATTAGACCAATTCTGGTTAATCAACCCACGTTGGATACTTCATCTTCCGAAGCAGGTCCGAGTAATAGCGGTGTTCGACTTGAAAATGTTTCTGAAGCAGAAGTAACACCTGCTACAACTCCATCGAATGATTCTTCAGAACCAGGAAATGCAACTATAGTGCCAAGTATGCCTCAAAATCAGAATTCTTACTCGGATGAAGCGCCGACATTTGATGTTGATGGTGAAACCTCATCGGATGAAGAAGTTGAGCAGATATCTAACATGTTGAATCAATCTGCTAGTCCGAGAAATCAGAACGAAGCTTCATCAAGTGCTCCTAATGTTGAATTGAACAGTGATCTGAATGTCCCGAATAAGCAAAGCTCAGTTGATGTTCCTAGCAAAGAAATGTCGCGATCATATTCTTACCATCCTTCAACAAATATCATTGGTGAATTACAAACTGGTGTGCGTACATGAAGCCAAATCAAAAAAGCACTTAGTTGTTTCTACACCCGAGTTGCTCCAACTCACGACGACTGCTACTATTCATGTTTCATTTCTCTAATAGAGCCAAAAACTATAAATGAAGCTCTAGATGACGAGAACTGGGTGATAGCAATGCAAGAGGAACTGTTACAGTTCGAGAAATTGGGTGTTTAGAAGCTTGCAGACTTACCATCGAAGCAGAAAGCTATAGAAACGAAGTGGGTCTTCAAGTGTAAAAGAGACGATCGGGGTGTAATAGTCAGAAACAAATCTCGGTTGGTTGTCAAAGGTTTCCACCAGCAAGAGGGTATTGACTACACAGAAGTATACTCACCGGTTGCTCGATTAGAGTCAATCCGCATTTTCCTCGCATTCGTAGCTTGGAAAGGATTTAAGGTGTACCAGTTGGATGTAAAATCCGCATTTCTTTATGGTAAACTTCGTGAACAAGTGTACGTCGGCCAACCACCAGGGTTCGTCAATCCGCTGAACAAGAATAAAGCTTATCTCCTAGACAAAGCCTTATACGGTTTACACCAAGCCCCGGGAGCTTGGTACGAGATGTTATCGCAACATCTCGTTGGAAAAGGCTTTACAAGAGGCACAACGGACAGTACATTGTTTACCAGAGAAGTCAGATCTCGTCTAATCATTGTACAAATCTATGTGGATGATATAATCTTCGGTTCTACAGATGACAGTCTTTGCAAAGAGTTCGAAAAGATCATGAAGACGAAATTCGAGATGTCCTCCATGGGTGAAATGAAATTCTTCCTTGGATTACAGGTCGATCCGTTACCAGACGGCATATTCATTCATCAAACAAAGTATGTTCACGACATTCTCAAGAAGTTTGAAATGGATAGCTCGAAGCCGCTTTCGACTCCGCTGGCACTGAACCATGGGATTTGCATAGACGAGACAGGAACCAAAGTTGATGACACACTCTATCGATCGATAATAGGATCTCTGATGTATCTAATGGCATCTCCCCCAGACATCATGTATCCTACTGGCTTATGTGCGAGATATTAGTCTAGTCCTCGAGTGTCACAAATGCAGATAGTCAAACAAATCTTCCCTTACTTGAAGGGATGTCCAAGCACCGGCTTGTGGTATCCAAAGAACGACAATTTTGATCTAATGGGATACGCTGACTCAGACTTCGGAGTGGACAAGCTGAACTCGAAATCTACAATGGCAGGATGCCTGTTCTTCGGAACACGTTTGGTAACGTGGCAGTGCAAGAAACAGACCACGATCTCTCTCTCTACCTGTGAGGCAGAATACATTTCTGCTTCCAGTTGTTGTTCTCAAATCCTCTAGATTAAACAACAGATGAGGGATTATGGTCTATAGTTTGTTGACACGCCTTTATTCGTAGATAACAAAGCAGCTATCGATATAACCAAAAATCCGGTTCATAACTCACGTACTAAACATATTGAAATTCGTTATCACTTCATACGTGACTGCTATGAAAAGAAGTTGGTGCGAATAGAAAAAATCCACACCGATGAACAAAAGGCTGATTTTTATACCAAAGCATTTCCTTTAACAAGATTTAAATATCTAATGAGGCTTACCAGTATTAAAAATTTGCTGATAGGTGCGGAAGCTGAGGTTGAATACGGATTGGACGATGAGTTCACGTGATCCTCATTGGTTTGTCATATCTTTCTAGATTAGTATTTCTTAAAAAATCTAAAATACAAAAATATGTTTTTGATTTGAAGGGGAGAAATATACAAAAACATATGAAAAATTCAAAAAATGTACAAAAACATTGAAAAAGACAAAAAGAATTCGGTGTCACAAAAAGGAAATGATAGTACATCAGTGGACTATCACAGTGTGCTTAAGAAATGTAAAGTTTAAAAGTGATAAACAAGTCTTACTGTGGATGTGTCGATAGGCTTAACATGTTCAGTAAATTATTTCCGGGATATAAACTAATTTTTACAACTGCTTAATCTTGTGGATTAACACATCTTGGATATAAGGACTTAGTGCTCCGAAATTTCGTTTGAGAGATTGCCTGATTCTGAGATACGAGGTCTTTATAGATAGTTGATATCTGGGGTATTATACAAGTCTTCTGATTTTGACGAAGCAATAGCCTAGAACTTCTATAATACTTTCTCTATAAATCCCTAAACTGCATGCAAAATTGAAAAGTATCTGTGATAACCTGGAAATTTCTCATACATTCGTGTACTATTGTTGACTAAAATCCTTGTATATGGCACTTGGGAACTTCTTGTAACGTTGCGTACCATCATTAACGAACTAACTCTTTGTGCGTGGCACTCTAAACATGTACGTTACACGCTAAACCGCGTTTACTCAATTTTCGGGACGAAAATTCTTTCAACATGGGGATAATGTGATATCCCGGGTTTTTCGGATAACTTAAAACGCGACACTTGTCGAATAATATATATGCTAAGTATTAAGCGTGCACGAATTAAATGAATACGTGTTGTGTGAATTTTTAGTTATAGAGTAAGTATGATAGATATGTACACGAACTGAACCGAACCGCGACACGAATCACCTTTGAGTTATTGTGACTCTAGGAATTAACGAAGTTTAAACTTTAAACCCAAGTCCTTGGCCGCGATATCAAGCCTAAGACCGCAAATCTACTTCGTTCAAAACCAAACCAAAACAGCCCAAACATGTTTCGGCCAAGAACAAGATCAAACCCAAACCAACCCGCCCAAGTCCCTTGCGGCCGTGTGCAAACCCAAACCGTAACCCTATCCCTTGTGCCTATATATATTATCCATTGCATGCCTTCATTGACAAAAGCACAAACCCTAACAAGCAAACAGCCGTCGGCTGCCTTACTCTCACCATCCTCTCGGTCGCAGCAAGCAGCAGCCGAAGTCTTCATCTTCTTCAACCGCAAACAACCCTTTTCTTGTTCCCTTGATCGGCAATTCAGTCTTGATACACTCCATCTCGATCACAAACAGTTTAGCTTGAGTCCTCAGTCACGAGATCAGCAGTTGATCAGTTCATCGATCACAAACAGTCTCCTTCATCATCAATCTCTCGGCCGCGAGCACCCTTGAACACCGATCTCTTATAGCACTCACGGTTCGTGTACATTATCATTAAAAATCTGGAATTTATCATATGTTGCTAGATCATATTCGAGTATATATGTCTTGATTGTTGCTGTTCTCAGATTTGCATAATTTTATAGTTTCGGATTATTGATACTAGATTTAAAGTTGGAATGAGTTTGAAAGCTGAATATATATATAGGCTGTGTTTTGTTTGTAATAACTAGAAGTAAGAACTAGGGTTTGCATGGATAGGTTATTAGTATTAATCTATGACTAGAAATCAGTTCTAGATAGCCTAGGTTAATCGCATGAACGGGTTATACGAGTTCAGGATAAACATATGCAGAAAACAGTCTGCTGAATAATAGTTACAGCCGACTTCATCTGGCTGTAACTTGGTCGTTAGTTGTCGAAAAACGGATTTTCTGATGTCTAGAACGTAGAGATTTGAATAAGGAATCTAATGGAGCTGGATTCATAATTTTCTGAAGTCGTTTGATATTTTTAAAGGGCTAAACAAGTTCAGTAGCTAAAGCTGTGAAAATTCTGGAAATTTGTTGGTTGTTTATCAAGTTGGATTTTAAAATCAGTAGGGAGTTGAGTCATGATTTTTGTACAGCAACTAGGTATGGAAATTTCCGGGCAACTCCAACTGGAATTTTGTTAATTGGTCGATCGATGATTTTTAAATAAATTCTTCCGTGGGCTGCAGTCAGAAAGTGATAAATCAGACTGCAGCCTAGCATATTAATATTTATGGTTAATTGGTAAAGATCTAGGACTTGGGAAAATTATATAAACTTCTATGGTATAAATGTTACCTACTGTAAAAATATGGGAATTTTTGGAATGTTAGAACTATTTTATAAAAATTCTAGAAAACAGCTGAATAATGAGTGTTAAGCAGAAAATTGATAACTTGTGATTTTATGCATTAAAGTGTTGCATGGATTTGGAATATGTTCATGATAAGTTGTTTGATTACTATGATCACATGAGAATACTTGCATGCATGTTTGAGTGTTAGATATGTTGTTTGTGTGTATCACTTTGTGAGTAAATTACGTGTAGAATTTGTATTGGTGTGTTCACACACTGACGTGGAAGTAAATTGGTTTGTCAGGACGCAACTAGTGGTCCCATCTCTTATAACATCTTTGCTACACTAACCGAGCAAATAAAGGTGAGTTCACGGCCCCTAACTTTATCCGGTTTTTAAACAACAGGGGGAGAAACATGTATACACTCTCAAACTCAATCTCTTTACGTTATACGAATTTAACGTCACATAACTATACGGTAACTAAGTTAATGTTAATGTAATGTTATGGTCACTAAGCAGCTTTATCACTTAAGTCCTCGACAATCTCCTCGGATCGTTAGTATTTGGGTTAAATAGCGGGGGAATTATAAGTAGTACTACTGGGCCCGACAAGCCCCATCCGAGCTAGTCCCGCTAGCCGACCGGGTATGGTCAACGGGTGATTAATTTGGCCTAACATCGCCATGGTCATGTGATAGGCCTGGCAAAACGGAGGCACAACAGTCAGCTTCGATCGCGAACACTTAGTGACATGACTTTAGGCTAGCTACCTATATATATTAACATTGAACTTAATTACGGAACAACTTAATATTCCTGGTATGGAATATTGGAAACAACATCTTAATATTCCTGGTATGGAATATTGGAAACAACAACTTAATATTCCTGGTTTGGAATATTGGAAGCAACAACTTATTATTCCGGGTTGGAATAATGGAACCAATACGTTATCCCGGGTTAGGGATAACGGGAGAAAACAAACTATAACCGAACAAACGAATTTATGAAAACCTGTGAACTCATTTATCTTTAATGTTGACACTTGTTTCTTTACATGTTTCTCAGGACGCTAGGAGCTCTAGGTGCACGCACATGCATAGAACAAGACATCTTTTATCGAGTCTTATTTATTAATATTGTTTTGGGGATTTTTCATTTGTTTTGGCGTTTGTGTTGGCGCCGCTTCACCACTTATTTATGCTTCCGCTCAAACTTTAAAAACTGATGCTTCCACTAAATATTGGTAACATAAAATCTACAACAAGTGATTTTGGAAAACGTATCATCAAATCATATAGAGTCGTTCGACGTACTAGTGTTCCAGATCCTGGTTTGTTCACACGCCTCGCGGTAAAACTCCGCATGTGGAAATTGAGGGTGTGACAGATTGGTATCAGAGCCACTAGCTATAGAGAACCAGGTTTGCATTAGAAGTAGACCTAAACTATAGCTGATATCACGACACTAGACTTAGTTTGGCACCGAATTATTATATCTTGTTATGCAATATGCCACAACCGTGTTTGGTAGATTATACCTTCATAATAAGAAATGAAAACAACTCGTAACTAACTACACGACCTAACAGGCAATGTCATCATCCTCATCGTCATCCTCGTCCGACAGACTTACGCCACCAAGGGCACCAGGAAAGGCACCAATGGTGGAACCCATACCACCTTATGGCGTGGAGACACGCTCAGCGGCGAGGAAGAGGCTCGCTCTGGGGGAGGAGTAATCGCTACGCCCAACTATTGCTGTACCGGTTGAACCAGTTAATCCTATAGAAATAGGAATTGACATGCTTAGAATCCTGGTGCATACACAACAAAAATAGTTAGAAAGAATGCAGGAAACCATCCTAGCACAAGGATAGATGATCCGACACCTTACCGGAAAGACCGACTCGCTCGAGGAAGAGCATCGTACGAGCAAGATAGCTCGTAACACCATAGCCAGAGATCTGCATGCTGAGCAGATAAGAGCCGACTGGCTGGAGGACAGAGTCCTGGAAAATAGTTGGAACATTCAGGAACTGCAAAATCAAGCACTTGCACCAGCACCGGCCCCTCCAGTGCCGGTAGAGGAGGATCCAGAGGAGGATCCTGAAGGGGATCCGGGGGAGGACCCAGCTGAAGAAGCTGGAAATGCCGCACAGGATGACGGCAACGACAGTGACTTGGGGAATGGAGACGTAGACGACTGACACGTTTCGTTTATATTATTTATTTTCCTTCAGTTTATTTATTTTCCCACTTGTGTTTAAACTTGAGACTTTATAGTGAATTCGTATGTGTGATTTGCACTTTTGTAAGACGTTGAAATTTCAGTTAATCAAGTATTTCTTTTGATTATTTAACATATTGAGTTGACATAACTTACTAATTATTAAAGTACGAAGTAGGATAACTATATTGGATATATAGACTTATCGGGGTATGCTTGTGTTGTGTTTTAAAGATCTAAATGGCGACTGGAAGACGTGGAAACATTAACTTGACACCCGAAGAACTAGCTGCCATGATTCAGGAGCATGTGAACGCAGCTTTAGCGGGTGTTCAGAACCAGCCGGCAGGTAACCATTATTAAATTTTCGCGTGAAAATCTAATAGTGAGGCTAGTAAAATTCCTTGCTGACTTCCTGTTCTCTGTCAGCAGGAGGGGGCTTTAACCCCTACAAGATGTTCCTTGACGCAAAGCCAAGCAAATTCTCGGGGGCGGAAGGACCTGTTGGATTGGTCCGCTGGATCGAAAAATCAGAATCCGTTTTTGAAATGTGCAACTGCTTAGAGGCAAACATGGTCAAATACGCAGCCTCAACACTGGAAGATGGGGCACTGACATGGTGGAATGCCCAAGTCCAGACACGTGGACTTATAGCTGCGAATGCAATGGCATGGGCTGAGTTCAAGGCCCTAATTAAAGAGGAGTACTGTCCACGAGACAGAGTGCAACAATTGGAGCAAGCTCTATGGAACCACAAGATGGTGGGATCGGAAATTGAAGCTTACACTGCAAAACATCATGACTTAGTATTTCTGTCTCCCGATTTGGCCAACACGGGGGAGAAAAGACTCGAGTTCTACCTCGGGGTCTGGTTCCGGAAATTCAGGGTATGGTAATGTCTAGTAACCCTGTAACTGAACATCAAGCAATCCGATTGGCTCACAAACTCACCGATAAGGCGGTGGAACAGAAGAAACTGCCAGCATGGGGTACAACTGAAGTTTCCCCGGACAACAAAAGAAAATTTGAAGACTCCACTGTTCGACAGTCTTCGTCATCTCATCCGCAGCAAGGGAACCAGAAACGGTTCAATTACTACAACAGCCACCGGGGTCATCAAAATCAGCCCGCCAACAACAACAACAACCAGAATGCAGGCGGCTATGTAGGTTGAAAGCCGCAGTGCAATCGCTGCAATCTTCATCATCACGGCCCTTGTGCCGGAATTCGCTGCCAAAGATGTGGCAAGATGGGACATGCGGCAAAGGATTGTCGTGGGGAAACCATGCCCCGACAAAATCAAAACCAGCCTCAGGGTCAGCAGCAGGGTATAAACCGGGGATGCTATCAGTGTGGTAGCACTGCTCATTTCAGAAGAGACTGCCCACAGTTGCGTAACAACAATAACAATGGTGGAAACAACCACAACCACAATAACCACAACAACAATAACAACAACAACAATAATGGGAACGGTGGCACAGGAGGTGCCAAAGGTCGCGCATTTACTTTGGGCCTAGGAGAGGCCAGAAACGACACGAACGTAGTCACCGGTAAGTTTCCCCTTAATGAAGATTTTGCTACTGTGCTTTTTGATACGGGTGCGGATAGGAGTTTTATATCTGAGTCTTTTAGGAAGAACCTAAATCTCACGCTTAAACCATTAGAGACCCCTTATGTTATAGAATTAGCCGATGGTAGATCTGTAGATGTGACCCAAATCGTATCCGGCTGTCAACTCAAACTCGCGGGCCACACTTTTACCATTGATCTGATGACAACTACCCTGGGTAGTTTTGACGTGGTAGTCGGAATGGACTGGCTATCCGACGTCCGGGCTGAAGTCCTCTGCTTCGAAAAATCTATCCGTATTCCACTCTCGAACGACGAAATCCTGACGGTACAAGGCGATAAGGCAAGCGCCGTCACCAACATCATCTCATACATGCAAGCGCAGAAGTATCTTCGGAAAAAGAATTCCTTCGCTTTACTCGCACTAATTACCGAACAGCCTAAGGACGAGAAACGTATAGAAGACATCCCTGTCGTCCGTGATTTTTCTGATGTATTCCCAGAAGAACTACCTGGTCTTCCACCACATCGACAATTGGAATTTGAAATCGAATTGGCAAGCAATGCAACTCCTATCGCCAAGGCTCCATACCGCCTAGCTCCAGCCGAGCTGCAGGAGCTGTCTACCCAACTTCAAGAGCTGTTAGAAAAAGGATTTATCCGACCAAGCGTTTCGCCATGGGGAGCTCCAGTCCTGTTTGTCAAGAAGAAGGACGGGACTTTCCGCATGTGCATCGACTATAGGGAACTCAACAAGGTTACAGTCAAGAACAGATACCCGTTACCTCGCATCGACGATCTCTTCGACCAACTTCAAGGGTCAAGCTACTACTCCAAGATTGATTTACGGTCTGGTTACCACCAGCTACGCGTCAGGGAGGGGGATATCGCTAAGACGGCATTTCGCACTCGGTATGGCCATTACGAGTTCTTGGTCATGCCATTCGGTCTCACTAACGCACCTGCGGTATTCATGGACCTCATGAACCGCGTGTGTAAACCATACCTCGACAAGTTTGTCATTGTGTTCATCGATGACATACTCATCTATTCCAAAAGTGAAGAAGAACATGCGGAACACCTACGATTACAGCTAGGGCTGCTTCAACAGGAAAAACTATATGCCAAGCTTTCGAAGTGTGATTTCTAGATTCGGGAAGTTCAGTTTCTCGGGCATATCGTGAATGAAAAGGGTATCCACGTAGACCCTGCCAAGATTGAAGCCATCAAAAACTGGGAAGCACCTAAGACACCGACGGAGATCCGCCAATTTTTGGGATTGGCTGGTTACTACAGACGCTTCATCGAGGGATTTTCAAAGATCGCACAACCGCTTACTACCCTCACCCAGAAAGGTATCAAGTATACTTGGGGTGACAAGCAAGAAGCAGCATTTCAATTGCTGAAGCAGAAACTTTGCAGTGCACCCATTCTGTCCTTGCCGGCAGGGACAGATGACTTCGTAGTGTATTGTGATGCTTCCATTCAGGGATTGGGATGCGTACTCATGCAACGCGATAAGGTCATCGCGTATGCGTCGCGACAGCTGAAGGTTCACGAGAAAAACTACACGACGCATGACCTGGAATTGGGAGCAGTAGTGTTTGCCCTTAAGATTTGGAGACACTACCTCTATGGAACAAAGTGCACGATCTTTACTGACCACAAAAGCCTCCAACACATCTTTGATCAGAAGGAGTTGAACATGCGACAGCGTCGCTGGGTCGAACTCTTGAACGATTATGAGTGTGCCATTCGGTATCACCCGGGTAAAGCTAACGTGGTAGCTGATGCCCTCAGTAGGAAGGAACACTTGAAACCTCGTCGCGTACGAGCACTACAACTCACTATTCATTCGGGGCTACCCGATCAACTACGCGACGCCCAGTTAGAAGCAGTTAAGGGGGAAAACATCAAAGCCGAATCAGTGGGAAAAATGGAACGCGATTGGGAAGTAAAGCCCAATGGAGCCCGGTACTTCATGAATCGCATATGGGTACCTCTCTACGGAAACCTCAGAGAGCTAGTCATGGACGAAGCTCACAAATCTCGATACTCTGTCCATCCGGGTTCGGATAAGATGTATCAAGACCTTAAAGCTGCGTATTGGTGGCCCAACATGAAAGCCGATATAGCCACCTACGTGAGTAAATGTTTGACTTGTGCAAAAGTCAAGGTGGAGTATCAAAAGCCATCGGGGCTACTCCAACAACCTGAGATCCCAGTGTGGAAATGGGATCAGATCTCAAAGGATTTCATCAATAAACTCCCGCGAACCTTGGGTGGTTACGATACCATCGGGGTGATCGTGGATCGTTTAACTAAGTCCGCACACTTCCTAGCTATTAAAGAAACGGATAAGATGGAGAAGTTGACTCGCATCTACATTAAGGAAGTAGTTTCTCGGCACGGAGTGCCAACGTCCATCATCTCAGACAGAGATGCTCGCTTCACGTCAAACTTCTGGCAGTCACTCCAGAAAGCGTTGGGAACACGCCTTGATATGAGCACAGCTTATCACCCTCAGACTGATGGTCAAAGTGAAAGGACCATACAAACCTTGGAAGACATGCTTAGAGCATGCGTAGTAGACTTCGGAAATAGTTGGGAAATCCACCTGCCTTTAGTAGAATTCTCATATAACAACATCTATCATACGAGTATTTCGGCAGCACCGTTTGAGGCATTATACGGTCGTAAATGTAGATCACCGGTCTGCTGGGCAGAAGTCGGTGACAGTCAACTCACAGGCCCTGAGTTAATACTTGAGGCTACTGAAAAGATTGTACAAATCAGAAACCGCATGGCGGCGGCACGAGATCGACAGAAAAGCTACGCTGATCAACGACGCAAACCGCTCGAATTTCAAGTGGGCGACCGCGTCCTACTAAAGGTGTCACCCTGGAAGGGTGTAATCCGCTTTGGAAAACGGGGCAAACTTAACCCACGGTACGTAGGCCCGTTTGTAATCTTGAAACGTATCGGACCCGTAGCATACCAATTAGACCTTCCTGCCGAACTCAGTGGAGTTCACAACGTATTTCACGTGTCAAATCTGAAGAAGTGTCTATCAGATGAAACTTTAGTTATTCCATTGGATGAGATCCAAGTGGATGAACAACTACACTTCGTGGAAAAGCCTATTGAGATCATGGATCGTGAGATCAAGACTCGAAGGCACAGCAAGATTCCAATCGTTAAAGTTCGTTGGGACTCTAAGCGTGGACCGGAGTTCACGTGGGAAAGAGAGGACCAGATGAAAAGCAAATACCTGCACCTCTTCGCAACTGAGCAGCAAACTAACGATGCCAGTAACTAAATTTTCGGGACGAAAATTCTTTCAACATGGGGATGATGTGATAACCTGGAAATTTACATACTTTCGTGCACTATTGTTGACTAAAATCCTTGTGTATGGCACTTGGGAACTTCTTGTAACATTGCGTACCATCATTAACGAACTAACTCTTTGTGCGTGGCACTCTAAACATGTATGTTACATGCTAAACCGCGTTTACTCAATTTTCGGGACGAAAATTCTTTCAACATGGGGATAATGTGATATCCCGGGTTTTTCGGATAACTTAAAACGCGACACTTGTCGAATAATATATGCTAAGTATTAAGCGTGCACGAATTAAATGAATACGTGTTGTGTGTTGTGTGTTGTGTGAATTTTTAGTTATAGAGTAAGTATGATAGATATGTACACGAACTGAACCGAACCGCGACACGAATCAGCTTTGAGTTATTGTGACTCTAGGAATTAACGAAGTTTAAACTTTAAACCCAAGTCCTTGGCCGCGATATCAAGCCTAAGACCGCAAATCTACTTCGTTCAAAACCAAACCAAAACAGCCCAAACATGTTTCCGCCAAGAACAAGATCAAACCCAAACCAACCCGCCCAAGTCCCTTGCGGCCGTGTGCAAACCCAAACCGTAACCCTATCCCTTGCGCCTATATATATTATCCATTGCATGCCTTCATTGACAAAAAACACAAACCCTAACAAGCAAACAGCCGTCGGCTACCTTACTCTCACCATCCTCTCGGTCGCAGCAAGCAGCAGCCGAAGTCTTCATCTTCTTCAACCGCAAACAGCCCTTTTCTTGTTCCCTTGATCGGCAATTCAGTCTTGATACACTCCATCTCGATCACAAACAGTTTAGCTTGAGTCCTCAGTCACGAGATCAGCAGTTGATCAGTTCATCGATCACAAACAGTCTCCTTCATCATCAATCTCTCGGCCGCGAGCACCCTTGAACACCGATCTCTTATAGCACTCACGGTTCGTGTACATTATCATTAAAAATCTGGAATTTATCATATGTTGCTAGATCATATTCGAGTATATATGTCTTGATTGTTGCTGTTCTCAGATTTGCATAATTTTATAGTTTCGGATTATTGATACTAGATTTAAAGTTGGAATGAGTTTGAAAGCTGAATATATATATAGGTTGTGTTTTGTTTGTAATAACTAGAAGTAAGAACTAGGGTTTGCATGGATAGGTTATTAGTATTAATCTATGACTAGAAATCAGTTCTAGATCGCCTAGGTTAATCGCATGAACGGGTTATACGAGTTCAGGATAAACATATGCAGAAAACAGTCTGCTGAATAATAGTTACAGCCGACTTCATCTGGCTGTAACTTGGTCGTTAGTTGTCGAAAAACGGATTTTCTGATGTCTAGAACGTAGAGATTTGAATAAGGAATCAAATGGCGCTGGATTCATAATTTTCTGAAGTCGTTTGATATTTTTAAAGGGCTAAACAAGTTCAGTAGCTAAAGCTGTGAAAATTCTGGAAATTTGTTGGTTGTTTATCAAGTTGGATTTTAAAATCAGTAGGGAGTTGAGTCATGATTTTTGTACAGCAACTAGGTATGGAAATTTCCGGGCAACTCCAACTGGAATTTTGTTAATTGGTCGATCGATGATTTTTAAATAAATTCTTCCGTGGGCTGCAGTCAGAAAGTGATAAATCAGACTGCAGCCTAGCATATTAATATTTATGGTTAATTGGTAAAGATCTAGGACTTGGAAAAATTATATAAATTTCTATGGTATAAATGTTACCTACTGTAAAAATATGGGAATTTTTGGAATGTTAGAACTATTTTATAAAAATTCTAGAAAACAGCTGAATAATGAGTGTTAAGCAGAAAATTGATAACTTGTGATTTTATGCATTAAAGTGTTGCATGGATTTGGAATATGTTCATGATAAGTTGTTTGATTACTATGATCACATGAGAATACTTGCATGCATGTTTGAGTGTTAGATATGTTGTTTGTGTGTATCACTTTGTGAGTAAATTACGTGTAGAATTTGTATTGGTGTGTTCACACACTGACGTGGAAGTAAATTGGTTTGTCAGGACGCAACTAGTGGTCCCATCTCTTATAACATCTTTGCTACACTAACCGAGCAAATAAAGGTGAGTTCACGGCCCCTAACTTTATCCGGTTTTTAAACAACAGGGGGAGAAACATGTATACACTCTCAAACTCAATCTCTTTACGTTATACGAATTTAACGTCACATAACTATACGGTAACTAAGTTAATGTTAATGTAATGTTATGGTCACTAAGCAGCTTTATCACTTAAGTCCTCGACAATCTCCTCGGATCGTTAGTATATGGGTTAAATAGCGGGGGAATTATAAGTAGTACTACTGGGCCCGACAAGCCCCATCCAAGCTAGTCGCGCTAGCCGACCGGGTATGGTCAACGGGTGATTAATTTGGCCTAACATCGCCATGGTCATGTGATAGGTCTGGCAAAACGGAGGCACAACAGTCAGCTTCGATCGCGAACACTTAGTGACATGACTTTAGGCTAGCTACCTATATATATTAACATTGAACTTAATTACGGAACAACTTAATATTCCTAGTATGGAATATTGGAAACAACAACTTAATATTCCTGGTATGGAATATTGGAAACAACAACTTAATATTCCTGGTTTGGAATATTGGAAGCAACAACTTATTATTCCGGGTTGGAATAATGGAACCAATACGTTATCCCGGGTTAGGGATAACGGGAGAAAACAAACTATAACCGAACAAACGAATTTATGAAAACCTGTGAACTCACTTATCTTTAATGTTGACACTTGATTCTTTACATGTTTCTCAGGACGCTAGGAGCTCTAGGTGCACGCACATGCATTGAACAAGACATCTTTTATCGAGTCTTATTTATTAAGATTGTTTTGGGTATTTTTCATTTGTTTTGGCGTTTGTGTTGGCGCCGCTTCACCACTTATTTATGCTTCCGCTCAAACTTTAAAAACTGATGCTTCCACTAAATATTGGTAACATAAAATCTACAACAAGTGATTTTGGAAAACGTATCATCAAATCATATAGAGTCGTTCGACGTACTAGTGTTCCAGATCCTGCTTTGTTCACACGCCTCGCGGTAAAACTCCGCATGTGGAAATTGAGGGTGTGACAGATTGGTATCAGAGCCACTAGCTATAGAGAACCAGGTTTGCATTAGAAGTAGACCTAAACTATTGCTGATATCACGACACTAGACTTAGTTTGGCACCGAATTATTATATCTTGTTATGCAATATGCCACAACCATGTTTGGTAGATTATACCTTCATAATAAGAAATGAAAACAACTCGTAACTAACTACACGACCTAACAGGCAATGTCATCATCCTCATCGTCATCCTCGTCCGACAGACTTACGCCACCAAGGGCACCAGGAAAGGCACCAATGGTGGAACCCATACCACCTTATGGCGTGGAGACACGCTCAGCGGCGAGGAAGAGGCTCGCTCTGGGGGAGGAGTCATCGCTACGCCCAACTATTGCTGTACCGGTTGAACCAGTTAATCCTATAGAAATAGGAATTGACATGCTTAGAATCCTGGTGCATACACAACAAAAACAGTTAGAAAGAATGCAGGAAACCATCCTAGCACAAGGATAGATGATCCGACACCTTACCGGAAAGACCGACTCGCTCGAGGAAGAGCATCGTACGAGCAAGATAGCTCGTAACACCATAGCCAGAGACCTGCATGCTGAGCAGATAAGAGCCGACTGGCTGGAGGACAGAGTCCTGGAAAATAGTTGGAACATTCAGGAACTGCAAAATCAAGCACTTGCACCAGCACCGGCCCCTCCAGTGCCGGTAGAGGAGGATCCAGAAGAGGATCCAGAGGAGGATCCTGAAGAGGATCCGGAGGAGGACCCAGCTGAAGAAGCTGGAAATGCCGCACAGGATGACGGCAACGACAGTGACTTGGGGAATGGAGACGTAGACGACTGACACGTCTCGTTTATATTATTTGTTTTCCTTCAGTTTATTTATTTTCCCACTTGTGTTTAAACTTGAGACTTTATAGTGAATTCGTATGTGTGATTTGCACTTTTGTAAGACGTTGAAATTTCAGTTAATCAAGTATTTCTTTTGATTATTTAACATATTGAGTTGACATAACTTACTAATTATTAAAGTACGAAGTAGGATAACTATATTGGATATATAGACTTATCGGGGTGTGCTTGTGTTGTGTTTTAAAGATCTAAATGGCGACTGGAAGACGTGGAAACCTTAACTTGACACCCGAAGAACTAGCTGCCATGATTCAGGAGCATGTGAACGCAGCTTTAGCGGGTGTTCAGAACCAGCCGGCAGGTAACCATTATTAAATTTTCGCGTGAAAATCTAATAGTGAGGCTAGTAAAATTCCTTGATGACTTCCTGTTCTCTGTCAGCAGGAGGGGGCTTTAACCCATACAAGATGTTCCTTGACGCAAAGCCAAGCAAATTCTCGGGGGCGGAAGGACCTTGGATTGGTCCGCTGGATCGAAAAATCAGAATCCGTTTTTAAAATGTGCAACTGCTTAGAGGCAAACAAGGTCAAATACGCAGCCTCCACACTGGAAGATGGGGCACTGACATGGTGGAATGCCCAAGTCCAGACACGTGGACTTATAGCTGCGAATGCAATGGCATGGGCTCAGTTCAAGGCCCTAATTAAAGAGGAGTACTGTCCACGAGACAGAGTGCAACAATTGGAGCAAGCTCTATGGAACCACAAGATGGTGGGATCGGGAATTGAAGCTTACACTGCAAAACATCATGACTTAGTATTTCTGTCTCCCGATTTGGCCAACACGGGGGAGAAAAGACTCGAGTTCTACCTCGGGGGTCTGGTTCCGGAAATTCAGGGTATGGTAATGTCTAGTAACCCTGTAACTGAACATCAAGCAATCCGATTGGCTCACAAACTCACCGATAAGGCGTTGGAACAGAAGAAACTGCCAGCATGGGGTACAACTGAAGTTGCCCCGGACAACAAAAGAAAATTTGAAGACTCCACTGTTCGACAGTCTTCGTCATCTCATCCGCAGCAAGGGAACCAGAAACGGTTCAATTACTACAACAGCCACCGGGGTCATCAAAATCAGCCCGCCAACAACAACAACAACAACAACAACCAGAATGCAGGCGGCTATGTAGGTCGAAAGCCGTAGTGCAATCGCTGCAATCTTCATCATCACGGCCCTTGTGCCGGAATTCGCTGCCAAAGATGTGGCAAGATGGGACATGCGGCAAAGGATTGTCGTGGGGAAACCATGCCCCGACAAAATCAAAACCAGCCTCAGGGTCAGCAGCAGGGTATAAACCGGGGATGCTATCAGTGTGGTAGCACTGCTCATTTCAGAAGAGACTGCCCACAGTTGCGTAACAACAATAACAATGGTGGAAACAACCACAACCACAATAACCACAACAACAATAATGGGAACGGTGGCACAGGAGGTGCCAAAGGTCGCGCATTTACTTTGGGCCGAGGAGAGGCCAGAAGCGACACGAACGTAGTCACCGGTAAGTTTCCCCTTAATGAACATTTTGCTACTGTACTTTTTGATACGGGTGCGGATAGGAGTTTTATATCTGAGTCTTTTAGGAAGAACCTAAATCTCACGCTTAAACCATTAGAGACCCCTTATGTTATAGAATTAGCCGATGGTAGATCTGTAGATGTGACCCAAATCGTATCCGGCTGTCAACTCAAACTCGCGGGCCACACTTTTACCATTGATCTGATGACAACTACCCTGGGTAGTTTTGACGTGGTAGTCAGAATGGACTGGCTATCCGACATCCGGGCTGAAGTCCTCTGCTTCGAAAAATCTATCCGTATTCCACTCTCGAACGACGAAATCCTGACGGTACAAGGCGATAAGGCAAGCGCCGTCACCAACATCATCTCATACATGCAAGCGCAGAAGTATCTTCGGAAAAAGAATTCCTTCGCTTTACTCGCACTAATTACCGAACAGCCTAAGGACGAGAAACGTATAGAAGACATCCCTGTCGTCCGTGATTTTTCTGATGTATTCCCAGAAGAACTACCTGGTCTTCCACCACATCGACAATTGGAATTTGAAATCGAATTGGCAAGCAATGCAACTCCTATCGCCAAGGCTCCATACCGCCTAGCTCCAGCCGAGCTGCAGGAGCTGTCTACCCAACTTCAAGAGCTGTTAGAAAAAGGATTTATCCGACCAAGCGTTTCGCCATGGGGAGCTCCAGTCCTGTTTGTCAAGAAGAAGGACGGGACTTTCCGCATGTGCATCGACTATAGGGAACTCAACAAGGTTACAGTCAAGAACAGATACCCGTTACCTCGCATCGACGATCTCTTCGACCAACTTCAAGGGTCAAGCTACTACTCCAAGATTGATTTACGGTCTGGTTACCACCAGCTACGCGTCAGGGAGGGGGATATCGCTAAGACGGCATTTCGCACTCGGTATGGCCATTACGAGTTCTTGGTCATGCCATTCGGTCTCACTAACGCACCTGCGGTATTCATGGACCTCATGAACCGCGTGTGTAAACCATACCTCGACAAGTTTGTCATTGTGTTCATCGATGACATACTCATCTATTCCAAAAGTGAAGAAGAACATGCGGAACACCTACGATTACTGCTAGGGCTGCTTCCACAGGAAAAACTATATGCCAAGCTTTCGAAGTGTGATTTCTGGATTCGGGAAGTTCAGTTTCTCGGGCATATCGTGAATGAAAAGGGTATCCACGTAGACCCTGCCAAGATTGAAGCCATCAAAAACTGGGAAGCACCTAAGACACCGACGGAGATCCGCCAATTTTTGGGATTGGCTGGTTACTACAGACGCTTCATCGAGGGATTTTCAAAGATCGCACAACCGCTTACTACCCTCACCCAGAAAGGTATCAAGTATACTTGGGGTGACAAGCAAGAAGCAGCATTTCAATTGCTGAAGCAGAAACTTTGCAGTGCACCCATTCTGTCCTTGCCGGAAGGGACAGATGACTTCGTAGTGTATTGTGATGCTTCCATTCAGGGATTGGGATGCGTACTCATGCAACACGATAAGGTCATCGCGTATGCGTCGCGACAGCTGAAGGTTCACGAGAAAAACTACACGACGCATGACCTGGAATTGGGAGCAGTAGTGTTTGCCCTTAAGATTTGGAGACACTACCTCTATGGAACAAAGTGCACGATCTTTACTGACCACAAAAGCCTCCAACACATCTTTGATCAGAAGGAGTTGAACATGCGACAGCGTCGCTGGGTCGAACTCTTGAACGATTATGAGTGTGCCATTCGGTATCACCCGGGTAAAGCTAACGTGGTAGCTGATGCCCTCAGTAGGAAGGAACACTTGAAACCTCGTCGCGTACGAGCACTACAACTCACTATTCATTCGGGGCTACCCGATCAAATACGCGACGCCCAGTTAGAAGCAGTTAAGGGGGAAAACATCAAAGCCGAATCAGTGGGAAAAATGGAATGCGATTGGGAAGTAAAGCCCAATGGAGCCCGGTACTTCATGAATCGCATATGGGTACCTCTCTACGCAAACCTCAGAGAGCTAGTCATGGACGAAGCTCACAAATCTCGATACTCTGTCCATCCGGGTTCGGATAAGATGTATCAAGACCTTAAAGCTGCGTATTGGTGGCCCAACATGAAAGCCGATATAGCCACCTACGTGAGTAAATGTTTGACTTGTGCAAAAGTCAAGGTGGAGTATCAAAAGCCATCGGGGCTACTCCAACAACCTGAGATCCCAGTGTGGAAATGGGATCAGATCTCAATGGATTTCATCACTAAACTCCCGCGAACCTTGGGTGGTTACGATACCATCTGGGTGATCGTGGATCGTTTAACTAAGTCCGCACACTTCCTAGCTATTAAAGAAACGGATAAGATGGAGAAGTTGACTCGCATCTACATTAAGGAAGTAGTTTCTCGGCACGGAGTGCCAACGTCCATCATCTCAGACAGAGATGCTCGCTTCACGTCAAACTTCTGGCAGTCACTCCAGAAAGCGTTGGGAACACGCCTTGATATGAGCACAGCTTATCACCCTCAGACTGATGGTCAAAGTGAAAGGACCATACAAACCTTGGAAGACATGCTTAGAGCATGCGTAGTAGACTTCGGAAATAGTTGGGAAATCCACCTGCCTCTAGTAGAATTCTCATATAACAACAGCTATCATACGAGTATTTCGGCAGCACCGTTTGAGGCATTATACGGTCGTAAATGTAGATCACCGGTCTGCTGGGCAGTAGTCGGTGACAGTCAACTCACAGGCCCTGAGTTAATACTTGAGGCTACTGAAAAGATTGTACAAATCAGAAACCGCATGGCGGCGGCACGAGATCGACAGAAAAGCTACGCTGATCAACGACGCAAACCGCTCGAATTTCAAGTGGGCGACCGCATCCTACTAAAGTTGTCACCCTGGAAGGGTGTAATCCGCTTTGGAAAACGGGGCAAACTTAACCCACGGTACGTAGGCCCGTTTGTAATCTTGAAACGTATCGGACCCGTAGCATACCAATTAGACCTTCCTGCCGAACTCAGTGGAGTTCACAACGTATTTCACGTGTCAAATCTGAAGAAGTGTCTATCAGATGAAACTTTAGTTATTCCATTGGATGAGATCCAAGTGGATGAACAACTACACTTCGTGGAAAAGCCTATTGAGATCATGGATCGTGAGATCAAGACTCGAAGGCACAGCAAGATTCCAATCGTTAAAGTTCGTTGGGACTCTAAGCGTGGACCGGAGTTCACGTGGGAAAGAGAGGACCAGATGAAAAGCAAATACCCGCACCTCTTCGCAACTGAGCAGCAAACTAACGATACCAGTAACTAAATTTTCGGGACGAAAATTCTTTCAACATGGGGATGATGTGATAACCTGGAAATTTCTCATACTTTCGTGTACTATTGTTGACTAAAATCCTTGTGTATGGCACTTGGGAACTTCTTGTAACATTGCGTACCATCATTAACGAACTAACTCTTTGTGCGTGGCACTCTAAACATGTACGTTACATGCTAACCGCGTTTACTCAATTTTCGGGACGGAATTTCTTTCAACATGGGGATAATGTGATATCCCGGGTTTTTCGGATAACTTAAAACGCGACACTTGTCGAATAATATATATGCTAAGTATTAAGCGTGCACGAATTAAATGAATACGTGTTGTGTGTTGTGTGAATTTTTAGTTATAGAGTAAGTATGATAGATATGTACACGAACTGAACCGAACCGCGACACGAATCAGCTTTGAGTTATTGTGACTCTAGGAATTAACGAAGTTTAAACTTTAAACCCAAGTCCTTGGCCGCGATATCAAGCCTAAGACCGCAAATCTACTTCGTTCATAACCAAACCAAAACAGCCCAAACATGTTTCGGCCAAGAACAAGATCAAACCCAAACCAACCCGCCCAAGTCCCTTGCGGCCGTGTGCAAACCCAAATCGTAACCCTATCCCTTGCGCCTATATATTATCCATTGCATGCCTTCATTGACAAAAACACAAACCCTAACAAGCAAACAGCCGTCGGCTGCCTTACTCTCACCATCCTCTCGGTCGCAGCAAGCAGCAGCCGAAGTCTTCATCTTCTTCAACCGCAAACAGCCCTTTTCTTGTTCCCTTGATCGGCAATTCAGTCTTGATACACTCCATCTCGATCACAAACAGTTTAGCTTGAGTCCTCAGTCACGAGATCAGCAGTTGATCAGTTCATCGATCACAAACAGTCTCCTTCATCATCAATCTCTCGGCCGCGAGCACCCTTGAACACCGATCTCTTATAGCACTCACGGTTCGTGTACATTATCATTAAAAATCTGGAATTTATCATATGTTGCTAGATCATATTCGAGTATATATGTCTTGATTGTTGCTGTTCTCAGATTTGCATAATTTTATAGTTTCGGATTATTGATATAGGTTGTGTTTTGTTTGTAATAACTAGAAGTAAGAACTAGGGTTTGCATGGATAGGTTATTAGTATTAATCTATGACTAGAAATCAGTTCTAGATCGCCTAGGTTAATCGCATGAACGGGTTATACGAGTTCAGGATAAACATATGCAGAAAACAGTCTGCTGAATAATAGTTACAGCCGACTTCATCTGGCTGTAACTTGGTCGTTAGTTGTCGAAAAACGGATTTTCTGATGTCTAGAACGTAGAGATTTGAATAAGGAATCTAATGGCGCTGGATTCATAATTTTCTGAAGTCGTTTGATATTTTTAAAGGGCTAAACAAGTTCAGTAGCTAAAGCTGTGAAAATTCTGGAAATTTGTTGGTTGTTTATCAAGTTGGATTTTAAAATCAGTAGGGAGTTGAGTCATGATTTTTGTACAGAAACTAGGTATCGAAATTTCCGGGCAACTCCAACTGGAATTTTGTTAATTGGTCGATCGATGATTTTTAAATAAATTCTTCCGTGGGCTGCAGTCAGAAAGTGATAAATCAGACTGCAGCCTATCATATTAATATTTATGGTTAATTGGTAAAGATCTAGGACTTGGAAAAATTATATAAATTTCTATGGTATAAATGTTACCTACTGTAAAAATATGGGAATTTTTGGAACGTTAGAACTATTTTATAAAAATTCTAGAAAACAGCTGAATAATGAGTGTTAAGCAGAAAATTGATAACTTGTGATTTTATGCATTAAAGTGTTGCATGGATTTGGAATATGTTCATGATAAGTTGTTTGATTACTATGATCACATGAGAATACTTGCATGCATGTTTGAGTGTTAGATATGTTGTTTGTGTGTATCACTTTGTGAGTAAATTACGTGTAGAATTTGTATTGGTGTGTTCACACACTGACGTGGAAGTAAATTGGTTTGTCAGGACGCAACTAGTGGTCCCATCTCTTATAACATCTTTGCTACACTAACCGAGCAAATAAAGGTGAGTTCACGGCCCTAACTTTATCCGGTTTTTAAACAACAAGGGGAGAAACATGTATACACTCTCAAACTCAATCTCTTTACGTTATACGAATTTAACGTCACATAACTATACGGTAACTAAGTTAATGTTAATGTAATGTTATGGTCACTAAGCAGCTTTATCACTTAAGTCCTCGACAATCTCCTCGGATCGTTAGTATTTAGGTTAAGTAGCGGGGGAATTATAAGTAGTACTACTGGGCCCGACAAGCCCCATCCGAGCTAGTCGCGCTAGCCGACCGGGTATGGTCAACGGGTGATTAATTTGGCCTAACATCGCCATGGTCATGTGATAGGCCTGGCAAAACGGAGGCACAACAGTCAGCTTCGATCGCGAACACTTAGTGACATGACTTTAGGCTAGCTACCTATATATATTAACATTGAACTTAATTACGGAACAACTTAATATTCCTGGTATGGAATATTGGAAACAACAACTTAATATTCCTGGTATGGAATATTGGAAACAACAACTTAATATTCCTGGTTTGGAATATTGGAAGCAACAACTTATTATTCTGGGTTGGAATAATGGAACCAATACGTTATCCCGGGTTGGGGATAACGGGAGAAAACAAACTATAACCGAACAAACGAATTTATGAAAACCTGTGAACTCACTCATCTTTAATGTTGACACTTGTTTCTTTACATGTTTCTCAGGACGCTAGGAGCTCTAGGTGCACGCACATGCATTGAACAAGACATCTTTTACCGAGTCTTATTTATTAATATTGTTTTGGGAATTTTTCATTTGTTTTGGCGTTTGTGTTGGCGCCGCTTCACCACTTAGTTATGCTTCCGCTCAAACTTTAAAAACTGATGCTTCCACTAAATATTGGTAACATAAAATCTACAACAAGTGATTTTGGAAAACGTATCATCAAATCATATAGAGTCGTTCGACGTACTAGTGTTCCAGATCCTGGTTTGTTCACACGCCTCGCGGTAAAACTCCGCAAGTGGAAATTGAGGGTGTGACAGTATCGAAAGATCTAATCATTTGCAGTGCTTAAAAGATTCCTTAAATGGAACACACTTTTAAGACGAGCGTTCATCTCTTTGTCTGTACGGTAGTACTAACCTGAGCTCTCAAGGTCTTGCATTAACCCAGATACAGATATCAATTACGCTATATTCAGCTGTAAGATAAAATCTAGGGAATCTTGATACGCGAGTGTATTCAAGAAGTGGGAAGCATAGATAAGTAATGTTTCATTTATTATACCTTAACATATCTTGGAACAGTTGAGAAACGTGGTAAATTTCAAGAGGAGAAACATATCGACAATCTAGGTAAACGAGTTTGAAACTTTGTTTTGGAAAATATCAACAGTTTGTTCATATCGGGTTAAACCGGGGTCATTAACTTGGACTTGGCAGAAAAATCGGTTAACCAAGGTCATTAGCTTGGACTTGGTCAACTTAGTGGATTTTCAGAACTGGTAAAAAGTAAATAGTTCAGGGACTTAATTGCAAAATTTTGAAAATTTGAATTTTAGTTTAGGCAAGTTCGGCCTGACTTTCTTAAGGGTTTAGAGATTCATTTTATAACAAGTTCGACCGAACTTGTTTGGTTATTGGTCAGTTTTTGTAAGTTCGCCTGAACTTGATATGGGCTTTCACAACTTGGGCTTACAAGTTCTCCCGAACTTGCTAGGGTATATATTCCTTGCAAGTTCGGCCGAACATCATTATCTCTGAACTGAAATCATCTAAGCGAACTTAGTGTCTTTGAGCGATTATTCAAAATTGTCAATTTAGAGTCGAATTGCTGCCAAATTTTCAATTGATTGTGGTGATTTGCACACCATTCTCAATGGATGAGGTAATAAATCATGCATTGAACCGTGGTTTGAACTTGAATTGAAAATTTTAGATCTGAAATGATAAAATCTGATGGATCTAGGGTTCTAATGGACTAATTGGACTTAAAATGATGATAATCAACATAAATCGACCATAGTTTCGAGTTGGATTTGATTAGAATGGTCATTATTGAGATATGTAGGTTTTTTGTTGAAGAAGATAACAAGTTCGGCCGAACTTGTTATCAAGTTCGACCGAACTTGCTAATAAAACATGCATAAAAACTGATGAGATCACAAGTCTGATCGAACTTAGGAGTTAGAGGTTTGAAAGTTGTTAATCATAAGTTCGCCCGAACTTAAATTGATTTTATTGAACATGTGTTGGACATGTTCAAGCAAACTTGACTCAAACTTGTTTGTTATACCAACATCAAATTCGCCCGAACTTGATGTTAAAGTGTTGAAAGATTTTGTAACTTTTTCTCGAAATGTGTGCTAAATGTTTTGCGTCGATTTTCAGGATGAAGCACCAGCGCGAGTGATCACTATGGATTTTTCTAAATTCCATAATACTTGTATCACGCTTGACAAGGCGTTGTGTCCGTCGCTGAAGGAATACGAAAGTATCTTGAAGTTCTGAAGGATTGTCCGATTCATAGAGCTATTACTGAGCGTACAGTGTCTTATCGATCGCATACATATCACTTCTGGAAGAACGCAAGTCTCAAATGAAGACAAGAAGACTATTACGTCATCTGTTCAAGTCGGAAACGAGAACAAAGAGATCACAGTAACTGAAGAGGATATTCGAAGGATCTTACAATTCAACGACGACAAAGATGATCCTATTTTTTCTTGATGAAAAGATGGTACGAGGTTGCTTCTTCCGAATGGGCTACAAAGGAAGCGTTAATAAGACGACACTAAAGAAAGGGGAACTCCCAAACCCCTACAAGCTTCTCATGCACGCAATCATTCATACTTTTAGCCATCGTAAGCGGATCTTGATGATGTACAAGATTATATTGCATGCATGGCAACGAAATTGATTATAAAGAAGCCGTACAACTATTCAAAGCTTGTATTTACTCATATGTCAAAGAATATGGAGGATACGAGATTGTGTTTGTATCCAAGGTTTATGAAGATGCTCATTGATGAGAAGTTTACAAACATTGCATGTGATCAGAATGATATTCTTTACTTCAGTCATCTCGATGAAACCACTGTAAAGAAGTTGTTAAAGTTTCAGATGCAGGATTCAGCACCAGTAGCAAAACCAATATTTGGGGTTTGAAAGATGAAAATTATGTTACGCCTGCTGGAAATAAATGGAGGAATGAGGGTAGTGGTGATGAGAAAGAGTTGAATGCAGAGAAAGGATGGTTTAAGACGTTTAAGCCTAAAGCTCGCAGTGAATGGTTTGTCAAAGCTGAGATTGAAAAGAAAAAGAAACGTGCGACTAAGAAAGCTGACACCAAGTTGATTGATGAAGATGAGTCTGTAAACGTGCAAACAGAGGGTGGATCGAGCGCAGCAGTTGTTATTGAAAGCCAAGAGACTAAAAAGACTATGCAAGAATATGATTTAATTTCTGTAACTTCCGAGAATGATGATTATAGTGATGATTCTCTCGAAAAGGAAACCAAGAAAGCCATAGCAGAAAATGAAGCTGAAAAAATCAAAGAGACCGATGTTGATTTTGATCCTAATTTAGAAAAAGAATTTGACGAAGAGAGACCCAAGAAAAAAGCAAGAATAACAAAATCTTCAGCAACTGAAATATCTAAGAAGACTACAGGGTCTCCATAGGCTAAAGGAAAGAAAACAAAGAAAGCTCAGAAACCAGCTAGTCGGAGATACATGGGAAAGCCAAAGAGCACAGAAGTAACACAAGAACCTTCTGGTGCACAGGAGAGAGGAGTTTCACAAGAACCTCCTACACAAGAACCTCCTGTTATTACTTATTCTGAAGCTGAACGTCCAGGAGTTACACAAGAACCTTCTGAGTCTAATTTACTTGAAGTACTGGTGATTCAGTCTCTAGATCCTAAAGTTGTTCATCCTGAAAGCTCAATTCCAAATAAACCTACTCCAAAGGCTGATACTCCTAAATCAACACCAAAAACTCTGAAGACAAATTTATTTGATGAAATTTCGAATGTGCCTGTGGATCTTCAATATCTAGACGATTTCTTTCCGGAATCAGACGTAGATGTTCTAGAAAAGCATGTTAAGATATTGGAAGATAGAGTTGCAAAGAATGAGAAAAAAAAAGGTTGAACTAGAGAAGCAGAAAAGCAGGGTGAAGTTGAAAAGGAAATTCTGTCAGATAAAGTGAAATTTCTTGAAGGTGACAGAGACTATTTGAAAGCTTTAGTGGAAAATCTTCAGGAAGCAAATGAAAGATTGAACAAAGAGATTACAGAGCTTCGATCTGAAAAAGATATGAATGATAAGATATTCAACAGACTACAGAAGGTATTATCAAACAGTCTGGGGATTAATTTCAAAGAAGAATATGCTCGGTTAGATATTCAGGAAGCAAAAGAGAAAGCTGAAAGAGAGCTAGCTGAACAGGGTAAGGGGAAGCATGTGATCGAAAGTATGCTGGAGATCACTGATCCTGTTAAAGAGATTGAGTCTGCAAAAGCTTCGGAGTCCGAGATTTCTAAGATTGACGAATCTGTCAAGCCTTCTGATCCTGTAACTGCTACTGAAGAAAAGGACGATGATGAAGTAGAGGATGAACCATTAACTGATGATTCGAAAGATGATTCTGACCACGATGGAGGTAATGAGGATGATCCGAGCGGTACACGGATTAAAGTGGTTGACGCAGCTGTGAATGAAAGTTTTGATTTCTCTAATCAGTTAAACTATGAGGCGAATGCTATGGATGATAAGAATGAGGGGGAGTCAAGGCAAACAGGGCGAAGTGATGATATTGATATGTCTAATTCAATTACTACGGCAAATCCTGTTGCTGCAGTTCCGGCAAAGCCCTTGATACTTATGCTTGAACACAATGTGGAAGAGGGTGAATTTGTGCACAACTACTCCAAAGAAGATCTTACAAAGTTGATCGATGTTGATGCAGAATCACTGGATTTTGATTTTGAAGAGCAAGTTGTTGATGCACTATTGTGTTTGTAACTTGTCGAATAGGATAGATTGATCGTGTGTTGAATATTTTATAGGTTAGAATCGAACACACAACTGAAATACGGAGATTTCAGTGTAAAAGGGAACAAGTTCGCCCGAACTTGACCTGTATTGGTCATGTTCGCCCGAACTTGATGTGACTTTAGTCAAGTTCGCTCGAACTTGACCAATGCAGGCCAAGTTCGCTCGAGAATGCTCTTAGGAAGTCAAGTTCGGCCGAACTTGACAGGGTCAAGTTCGCCCGAACTTCCATACACTCCAGCGAACTTGTCTCCCTATATATAGGTGTGTTGTTAATTTGTCATTTAAGTTTTTGGCATCCCTACGGGGTGGTGCTGCCGGATTCCCTCCAGGAACTCCGGCAACTGGACTTATAAAGATGTATACTCTTTCGGTATGAATGAAGACTTCCGCTGCATTCTGTTTCTACTCCTTTCTGTAATAACATTATACCGAATCGGTTTACGTTTATCCACCAACTTTCGTCCAGAACCGCCTGATCACGGACCTTTACAAGTTCTGAATGTGAATGCATTTGAACCTAATGAGTATCATTATCGACGAAGATATGAGGCAGATGATTATAACGGGATTGTAGTGGAAGATTAGTCTTTTTATGATGAGAAAGACGAAGATGTGAAGTATGTTTGTCAAAACACAGATAGTTTCCTACGTTCGAGGAAATGTACAAGCAGTTGAACGAGGATATGCTTAAAGAAAAGATTGAAGAATCAATACGTGAAGGTAAAGTTCTGAAGCCTACGACAAAGGAAGAAATTGCTTAAGCTAAGAAATCCTGGTTTAAAGAGATGCCACGTGAAAGAAAGTTTCGACGACCGCTAGCATTCTTTACCAGAGACAAAGCCGTGTCATTAGGTGATATCCTAAGCTGGGGGTGGTTTAAGGAGCTGAATGTGAATGCCACTAAACAGGAATATGGAGTTCAATACTTCAAGAATCTAGCAGATTTTAGGACACTACCTTTCTGGGATGTTGAAGAACTTGTCCAGACGAGGAATGTAACTTACCACATGAAGTTTATTGATCAATTATTGTGGAAAATGATCAAGTATGAAGCAACAAAGGGTTTTGAACTCTGGAAGCCTTTCATCCCTGGACGTTGTATCAAAACAAACAACAAGACTGGGGAGAAAGACATTACATTTATCATGAAACGCCCGATAGCTATGAGGAATATGCCTTTGATGCCGATCGAACAAGACTTTTATCCTTTGTTCAAATGGTGGCAGATTGATCCGAATACTTGTGAAGCGGTGATCGTATTACGGTTTGAAGATCATCTGGAAATTACTAAGGAGAGAGTTGAAATGTTTGGAGTTCAAGGTATGAGAGGGCTTTGGAGAACTATAAGGATACAAGACCCGATGTGGGTAGTAAATTGTTCGAGGGAAGATATAAAGTGTTTGTTCTACAGCAAGATTGTATTCGAATAACGTGAAAAAGAACAAGCCATGCAATATCAGAGGGTTGTTAATGTCTGCTATGCATGGGAAGTGAACTCTGGTAGGATGTGGGAATCGAGTTGTAGGGATCTTGAATGTGTAGAATTTTTGAAGGAAGAAAAGCGTCTTGAAGAGATACATGAAAAGGGTAGGGCGGCAACACACAGAAGGTTCCAATTTATGACTAAAGTGCCTCCTACTGATCAGACGGCATATCCAAAGTAGGAAAGACGAAAGCAGCCATTCAAAAACTTGTTTAGTCGTACGCGTTAAAGTTTTAATTTAAGACAGAGTTTTGAAGACTGATAAAAGACGAAGACAATATCCAAGGGGGAGTCTGTTGGTGCAGAATGTCTATGTCTTAGTCTTATATCGAGTCCGCATAGATTAGATGTTAACATGCTAGAAAAATGAAGGTTGTTTGGAGTCAAGTTCGCTTGAGAAGTGCATTCGATGTCAAGTTCGCCCGAACTTGACATAGTCAACTTCGCCCGAACTCATCTCCTCACCAGCGGACTTGATTGCCTCTAAATAGCTAGCTTGTTTGATTCATTTGTAACTTTGTGCTCTGGAGTAGCGAAGCTCTGTCATATTAGAGACTCGACATTATATCAATAAAATTGACGTTTAATTGACTAATTCTTGTTAATTGGTAATCGTGTCATAATATTTCCGCTATTATGGACATTAGATATGAAATCTAGGTTACTATGCTATCAGGACTGGTCCTATAAATCTAAAATTCGATCTTTTGTGTTTCTCACAAATAAGTGACAAAGGCTGTAAACACTGGTTGTTATGTTCAAAACAGAGTTTTAATTAACCCCATGCATCAAACGACTGCCTATGAACTTCTTTACAATATCAAACCTCTGATCTCATATTTCAATGTTTTTGACTGTCCTTGTTTCATTTTGAACTTAAAAGATTCTATCTCTAAGCTTGCAGCCAAAGTTGACTGCGGTTATTTTCTAGGATACTCAACCACTGCCAAAGCCTACAAAGTAATTAACTCTAGGATAAAGTGTGTTGAAGAAACTCTGAATGTGAAGTTCAATGAACTTTCATCTTTGAAAATTCCAGCAAATCCTGCTGAACTCTTTGATCTAGATAAATTTACATTTGAAGATGTGTCTGTCAAGACTAACACTGCAGGTACATCACAGTCAGCACCACAGAGCAAGGATATGTTGCATTCTTCCAAATTTCAAGATCTGTCCTTCAAGTAGAGGAGCATATGTTAGTAACAATGGTGAAAGCTCTGCTAGTTCAACAGTGGTTAATTCTCAATCCTCTGCCTGCTCTCAAAACCAAAAACAATGTTGATAAAAATCCATCAAATCTGGATAAAAATCAACAAATATCCACTACCGTACCACCCATACCACCACCATCATTCCAATCAGAGGCTAGACCATCAAATTCACCAACAGAGGATAGCACAGATGATACACATTTGCAACTTCACCTCAAAATGCACTTGTCCCATATCAAGGTGATTTGATCTTCCTTAAAAGTCATCCATTGGATCAAGTTATTTGCAACATAAATGAGGGAGTGCTCACTAGAAGTCAATCCTAAAACATTTGCCTCTTTGCTGGTTTTCTATCACTCATCCAACCTGTCAAGTACCAAGAGGCACTGAAAGACAATAGTTGGGTAGAAGCTATGCAAGAGGAGCTCCTTCAGTATAGAAGACAACAAGTTTGGGAACTTGTACCACTGCCTAAGGATTTAATTCCAATTGGTACAAAGTGGATCTTCAAGAACAAACAGATGAAAGGGGTATTGTTGTCAAGAACAAAGCAAGGCTCGTGTTCATTGCTACAGACATGAAGAAGGCATTGACAATGATGAAACTTTTGCTCCTGTAGCAAGGTTAGAAGCCATCAGACTGTTCTTATCTTTTGTTGTTAACCACAACGTCAAAGTGTTTCAAATGGACATCAAAAGTGCATTCCTGTATAGAAAAGATCAAGGATGACGTGTATGTGTGCCAACCTCCTGGATTTGAAGATCCATTTTATCCTGATCATGTATACAGGTTAAATAAAGCAATGTATTATCTTAAACAAGCACCAAGAGGCTGGTATGAAACTCTATCCACCTTTCTCTTATACATAGGTTTTTCAAGAGGTAAAATTGATAAAACCTTGTTTTTAAAATGGAAAGGAAAAGATTTGATGCTTGTCCAAATTTATGTGGATGACATCATTTTTGGATCCACATGCACTGCCATGTGTGAAGAGTTCAGAAAACTCATGGCAGCAAAGTTTGAAATGAGTGCAATGGGTGAGTTGCAATGTTTTCTTGGTTTACAAGTCAAACAAATGCACAATGGCACTTTCATCCATCTAAATAAGTATGTCAAAGAACTGCTTAAAAATTTTGATATAGATGATTGTAAACCTTGCAGCACACCCATGGCAAACGTCCAAGCTGGTCCTATTGCTTCCAGACCAGACATCATGTTTGCAACATGTGTTTGTGCCAGATCTCAGTCTCTACCTAGAAAGTCTTATCTTATTGCTGTCAAAAGGATATTCAGGTACATAAAAGGTGCTCCCGCACTTGGCATCTGGTATCCTGCTAATGGAAACATTGAGCTTTCAGGTTACTCAGATAGTGACTTTGCTGGATGCAAGACAACAAGGAAGTACACATCATGAGGTGTCCAATTCCTAGGTGATTGCCTAGTGTCTTGGCAGAGTAAAAAGAAAGTTGCAGTTTCCACATCCACTACTGAGGCAGAGTACATTGCTGCTGCAAGTTGCACTGCACAAATACTATGGCTTCAAAATCAACTTTTAGATTTTGGTATAACTGCTTTAAAGACACAATGACATAAAAAATCCTGTCTCTCACTCCATAACAAAACACATTGACATCAGACATCACTTTGTTAGGGATTGCTATGAAAAAGGTTTGATTTCTTTACAACATGTCCATACTAAGGATCAGTTAGCAGATGTTCTAACAAAAGCATTAGATACATCTACTTTTGAAAGCTTGATCTCTAGGATTTGAATGCTAAACATGGATTAAAAACAGTTTTTCTTGTGATCTATGTGTAAATAGCATAAAAATGTTTTCCAGAAAATCAAAAATTCATCCTTAAAAATAGCATAAAGTTGATTTTTTCAATAAATCCTTAAAGTCTGTTTCAAACCACTGATAGCATCAAAACACTAGTCGTTTAGAAAAGTCTATCCACTATCAAAGTGTATCATCTGATAGTGTCAAAACAATGTTCACATCCACTGCCTTTATTCTGAAACAGTGTTTGTCTAAACAGTTGTCTTCCAATTTCAAACAGATGTTACATGTGGACAGACGTTATTTGTCAGCTGTTTGCATCATGTAGGTCCATTATACGGATCGTTCGGGAACTAATCTGACAAACCTAAGGTAAACGTGCGGATTCCGTATGCTTAGGCGACATTGGATGCACTCATTTGTTCCTATTTAATCACCATTTCATTAATATTCAACGTTACAGATCCTGGAAACACTTGGACAGAGCTTCGCCTCTTTCGTGACAAAACCTCTGAAAGTTACAAATGAAATGACAAGACTCCTATTTATAGGATGTCAAGTTCGCTTGTGGGATGCAAGTTCAGGCGAACTTGCTTAGTCATGTTCAGCCGAACTTGACTATAAAAATACATTTCAAGCGAACTTGGCCTAAAACATACATAAACTTCGTCATTTCGCTCCTAAATACAGACTCGATATTATATGATGACGTAGGCAACATGCATATGTATCAACAGACTCCCCCTTGGATGTTGTCGTAGTCATCATTCTTCAAATAAGTTCCTGAGTCTTTAATGTTTCTTGCACTTTATTTCTTGAATAACTTTATCATCCATTCTCCCCCTTACTTTAAGCTTTCTGTTATCTTCAATCTACATGTTTATCTAGCTCCCCCTCAAATGATGCTCTGAATCTCTAAGATTTTACGATTAAGAACAATCACACGTATCCATACACAAACAGTTTCTTAACAGTCTCGTTGGTCCAGCTCACATTCAACATTATTAGGTTTCCATGGAAGATATGAGAAAAAAAATCTTTTTGGATTTTTAATATTGAGTGCAGAAATGTAAACATACTAAAATGTAATATTTACAGTTTGTATTTTTGTGAGAAAACGTGCTAGAGGATCATATCAGTTTTAGAGACATATCACCAGTACCGTTGACCTTTTAATGACTTTAAGTTTTAAACTTGTTTACCTAGATTGTCGTTATGTTTGTCCACCTAAACTTTAACACATTTCTCAACTCTTCCAAGATATGTTAAGGTATGATTTATGAAACTTGACTTAACTGTTCCCACTTCTTGAATATACTCCCATATTAATATTCCCTAGATTTCATCTTACAGGTTGTTGGTGCATAGGTCTGTTGCCTTCGTCATTACACGAGAATGAGTCTAGAATAAACGAGAGTTTCTGAAGACCGAACAAGAAAAAGTAGATATCCAAGAGGTAGTCTATTGGTGCATAATCTCTATAGAATAGTCTTGTATCGAGTCTGTATAGAATAGGTGAAACAAGGCGTATTTATGTGAGATTTAGGCCAAGTTTGCCGGTCATGGTGTGTAGGAAGTCGAGTTCGGCCAAACTTGACTAGGTCAAGTTCGCCCGAACATCTTCTCCCACTAGCGAACTTATGCAACTATAAATAGGTGCCTTTGTGATTTCATTTTTAACTTTGTCAATTCAGAGGCGAAGCTCTGTCGGATCAGGATCTCGAATGTATTGAACTTTATCAATAAAAACAACCTTTGAACGAGTAATTCTTGTTATTTGATTAACTTGTCATTAGTTTCCACCTAATCGGACAATAGATAAAAAATTAATGTTCCCGAGCTGTTCGTGGACGTTCCTACACAAGTGAATATAGCGTAATTGATATCTGTATCTGGGTTGTGCGAGACCTTGAGAGCTCAGGTTAGTACTACCATACAGACAAAGAGATGAAGGCTCGACTTTGAGGGGTGTTCCAATAAGGAATCTTTTAAGCACTGCAATTAATTAGATCTTTCGATACTTTTCAAGTTTGCATGCAGTTTGGGTGTTTATAGCAAAAGTTTATAGAAGTTCTAGGCTATTGCTTTCGCAAAATCAGAAGAACTTGTATAATACCCCAGATATCAACTATTTATACAGACCTCGTATCTCTGAATTAGGCAATCTCTCAAACGAAATTTTGGAGTACTAAGTCCATATATCAAAGATATGTTAATCCACAAGTTTAAGCAGTTGTAAAATTTAGTTTATATCCCTAAAACAATTTACTGGACGTGTAAAGCCTATCGACACATCCACATTAAGACTTATTTATGACTTTTTAAACTTTACAAATATTTAGCGTACTGTGATAGTCCACTGATGTACTATCATTTCCTTTTTGCGCACAAGTAATCCCATTTTTCAATGTTTTTGACATTATTGAGATTTTCTATTGTTTTTGGAAACATTTTAAATTGATGTTTTACAATTTTACAGGAATTTTTTTACAATTTTTAAAATTTTTCTCCCCCTAAAATTAAAAGCAACTTATTAAAATCGAAAATGAGAATCTTCCATTTTAACCATTTAACGACTTTTTACGAATGTAAACGCGAGACTACCATTTTGTTTGTGTGGAATATCACTCCTGTCTCTTGTCTCTCTACATGAACAACCACTGCTTCTGAAATGACCTTTGGCCTGAAGCTTGGTTATCCATTTTGTTTGTGTGGAATATCACTCCTGTCTCTTGTCTCTCTGTATGAACAACCACTGCTTCGGAAATGACCTTTGGCTTGAAACTTGGTTATCCTGCACATTCAAAAAACTTTAAACAGTTCTGAATTGGAACCCAATCCATTCTGGATTTCGGTTTACCAAAATCATTAACATCTGAAGTAAACAAACATTCACACTCTTTTTGATATTTAAACAGTTTGGTAGAAACTTTATTTGAAAATTGTACTTTCTTTGATTTTTTAACTGTTTGAATTATCAAATTTTTCTCCACTACTCTATCTTTTGTCCTCAGATTTGTATCTGATGAATTCGTTTTACTTGACTCTGAGTAAAATGATTCATTAGAACTTTTATCTCATTTTTTAGACGTATCCGAGGACAAAATCTTTTCCAAATACTCTCTAACTTTTTTCCTCTTTTTTCTCAATCTGTCTTTTTGTCCTTGTGATAACTTGACTTTTTGTTCTTTGGGGTTCTCTACAGTTTTCTCATTTTTCTTCTCTGTTTTCTTTTCCTCTGGTCTTTTCTTCCCCTGAGATTTAACCGATCTTCTTTTCAGATTAGTCGGATAATCCTTGGAAATATGACCTTTGATGTAACACCCCGACCGCGTAAAAACAACAAACCACGGGGAAACGTCGGGGAGTCACGTTAACAGATTGTTTCAACAACACGTGGTAATTAAGGTTATATCTTATTAAATATTGAAATTTCATAGCTACATTGTCTTGGAGTTGAAAACAAACTAAATAAACTATTGTCTTTCATATTTTAAGGCACTAAGTCCGCGTCCAATCCTACGTGAGCATGCATCGAAATCAAACTTGGTTTCCTGAAACATATGTGAAAACGAGGCAGCAAAAATATGCCGGCGAGTACATAGGTTTTGTGAGTGTGTCAAATTCATGGCCTTGTATATGTATTTCAATACCGCGCCGACTACTAGAGTCGTTAATTGAAAACCTTGTTATGAAAAAGTATTTGGTATTGCAATAATAACTACTCAACTAAAACAAGTTAGTTATAGTTTATAAAAGACTTGTAGCCATCAATCTTGACCAAGACATTTATTTTTTAAATCCGAGTTAGAAAATCGTCTTGAAGAAACTTTGTATGGTTTATATCTTTAATTGAAAATCGTTGCGTGTCAATTGTTTGAAAACCTTTGTTCTAAGTGATGCAAATAACGCCACGAATGTAATACGATAAAAACACTTATATATGGGAAGTACCAACGGCGTATCCACCATGCTTTTATCACATTACACACGTACCGTTATCTAAATCACTTACCATAAACCAATCGTCCATTGTTAGTGTCATAAACCATTAGTCCATTGTTCGTGTCATAAATCAATTGTTCATCGTCTGTGTAAACAAATCATCCATGTTTTAATTGTGAGAACTTTTGGTCGTTTTGGTGAATACATTCAAACCTGTGTTGACTCGTCTATACCACCAAAGGGCATCTTTAAATTGCAATAACAAACCACCAAAGGGTTTGTTAAAGTAAACAGTTTCGGTCGTTCCCCAAACTTCCCCACAAACACCGGGAACCTTGGTAACGGGATTGTCAGTCCTATGGTACCATAACTTACTACTGGTCGGCTTGGCCAAAGTTAATGAATGTTATTCGTTTCATGTGTATAACGCACCAACAAGTTCGTTCACATTAAACCATAGCTTTTGTAATTTGAAAACTTGAAAACAATTTAGCACATATGAATCACCCCACAAATATTTGAAAACAGAAAAGAGGGGAACTATATACTCACTTGGGGTTGCAAATAACCTTGAATCAAAGATTAAACAAGCACAAACATCCGAGAAATCAAGCGTGTCCTAGAATCGCTTAACTATGTAAATGTCGGGACTTTAATCGGCGGATCAGATAGAATGAGGTCTTGTAAACCATATGAGTGTTGGAACTCATATGAAATGGTTTAACAAAGTTAACATTCTGATTTGGACAGATTCCTAAGTGCTTTTGACCCGTCATGACTCGTTAAGGTAGTTTGCGCTACTTTAACGGACCATTTACGTAAAAACGTGTTCGGATGGTTAGATATGTGTTATGATAAATCTAATATGCCAAAACATGTTTAATAATGTTGTAACATCAGATTATATGTCAAAACATTGGTTAGATAGGCTTAAAATCGATTTATGCGCAAAATAGGCGTTTTGGTCATTTATAAAGGCATAACTAGCGACTTAACATAATACTAACCAAACGACGTGACCATAAGGTATAACCTCAGAGGGTTATTCCCAATACAACTATGGTTACATATATGTGTCCGGTCAGATCCTAAGGTCGTCCAAACGGGTCGGATTCGAAAGTTAAAGTGGTGGTCAAGACCGCTCGACTTACGACCATAAATAAGCACTAAACTAAAAGTGACGAGTTAGACATGTCAAACATGTCTAATTAAGTTTATAAAACTGATTTTGTATCAAAACAAGGTGTTTTGATACCCGAAAATAGTTCCGTCTATAATGCGCATTTTGCGCATTAACCAAATCTTTTGACTCGTCACTACAACTAGTAAACGTAGTAATCAGTAGGCATGATCGCTAAGGACCATAACCGTCGTGATTACGATCATGTTACAAAGTTCAATTGAACTTTGTTTTGACCAATTAATGGTCAAAGCCGAACGTCAAAAACTGTTTGACTTTTAGCTTGAAATAGCTAAAAGCAATGAAAAAGACTAAGGATGAGATCTTACTTGTGTTAGGAACACCCAAGATCTCAAAGAACTCAGTATGAGGCCTCCAAAAGGATGGAAGCAAGCTCTAAGAGTATGGGAGGAAGAAGATGGAAATGAGCAAGGAGAAATGGTGAAGCTCAAGCCTATTTATACTAATTTTGGAGCTCCCAAATCATGCCAAGTGTTGATCCAGGTGTTAAGGCATGGATTAGTCTCCCTCCAGGTGTATAATGCAGGTTAAAGGTGGCATAGATCGCGACTTGGTGGCCAAGGAAGTTAACAATAAGCTGCCACCTTGATTTTAAGAAGGTTCTGAGCTGGGGACCCCTTACGGACCGAATGGGGTTTTGCCTTACGGTCCGTAAGGCTCTTGCAGGGGCAGAAGTTTAAAAAATTGGCAGAAATGGCCCCTGAACTTGTTTTCTTCGCGTTTTAGCACTTTTAACACCCGTTAACCCCATTTTTAAGCTCCATAAGGATGAATAGGGACCTTGAAATATGTTCAAAAATGTCCTGGGTGTCGGTTCGTTCAGTCGTACGGTTGCGTTTTTCTGTTAATTACGACGGGAATCGTAACGATCGCGCAAATGACCGTAAACACGTAACGAATGATATTTTTGCATTCCAATCATTAAAATACTAGATTTTAATGATTACAAATTTTTTTTTGGATGTGTGTACATGTTCTGAATAACGATATACGCGAATCAGCATAATTTCACAGAATTTGCCAAATAGCGCTGAAGTTGCAAAAGCATGATTTTGCCATACCGAAGCCCTCGAAACTTATTTCTTAGTTATGTAAAGGGTATTTAGGGTATGTTTAGCTTATTTCATCATTCCATAGTGTACGTCGCATTAAACTGATGACGTTTGCGTACCAGTTTGCGATTTCACTTCCAGAAGTTGTTTAAGAGTTCGGAATCGTGCATGAATTGAATACGTGCAAGTGTCATGATAAAAATACAAATCTCGTAAATAAAACATAAAAATTTTATTGATTGATAATTCGTTCGGAATCGTTACACGATCGAATCACCACAAATTTCTGTTCGGAATCGTTAATTCGAGGAAACTTGTGGAAACAGATGTGGTATTTCACTTTCATTTGATCCTCTCGTTCCCAAGTAAATTATGGGCCACGTTTGGATTCCCAATGGACTTTGACTATTGGAATTCGTCTGCACTTGAGTTTCTTGACTTCACGGTCCAATATCTCCACAGGTTTCTTGACAAACTGCATAGTGTCATCTACGCGAATTTCATCGAGGGGAATGTGAAGATTTGTGTCGGCTAAACACTTCTTTAGATTAGACACATGGAATGTTGGGTGAACATTCCAAAGTTTAGGAGGTAGCTCAAGTCGGTAGGCCACCTTTCTGATTCGTTCAACGATCTTGAATGGTCCAACGTATCGTGGTGCAAGTTTTCCTTTCTTTCCAAATCTGACCACTCCTTTCCAAGGGGATACCTTGAGTAGGACATGATCACCGACTTGGAATTCCAAGGGCTTGCATCGTTTGTCCGCATAACTCTTTTGACGGCTCCGAGCTGTTAGAAGGTTATCGCGTATTTTCTTGACTTTGTCTGTTGTGTCATGAATAAGTTCAGGTCCAGTAAACTGAGACTCTCCAACTTCATTCCAACAGACAGGTGACCGACATTTTCGACCGTATAAAAGCTTCGAAAGGCGCCATGTTAATGCTGGCGTGATAACTATTGTTGTAGGAGAATTCGATCAACGGTAGATGCGAATTCCAACTTCCACCAAAGTTGATCACACACACTCTAAGCATATCCTCCAACGTTTGAATTGTTCTCTTGGTTTGTCCATCCATTTGAGGATGATAAGCAGTGCTCAGATTTAGTTTGGTTCCCATAACAGTTTGCATGGTCTTCCAAAAGTGAGATGAGAACCGAGCATCTCTGTCAGATATGATGTCCAAAGGGACACCATTACGAGATACAATCTGATCGACATAGATCTTGGCGAGTTTGTCCGTAGAGTAATCCTCACGAATTGACAAAAAGTGTGCTGACTTTGTTAGACGATAAATGATTATCCAAATAGCATCATGACCTCCAGATGAACGCGGTAGTTTTGTGATGAGATCTATCGCAATGTTCTCCCACTTCCATACCAGAATTTCTGGTTGTTCGAGCAATCCAGATGGGCATTGGTGTGCCTTGACTTTAATACAAGTTAGGCATTTGGATACATACAAGGCAATGTCTTTCTTCATACTCGACCACCAATACTAGGTACGAAGATCCTTATACATTTTGTCTGCACCAGGGTGGATTGAATAACGAGACTTATGAACTTCGTCCATCAATAAGGTGCGAAGGTTGTCTTGATTTGGAACCCACAAACGGTTCAAATAATAGAATAATCCATTGTCTCTCGTTTCGAGTTGAAGCTCAAGTTGATGCGGTAATTCACTCCCCATCATACCTTGTGTAACACAAGTACATTGAGCTTGGAAAATACGTGTCTAGATATCAGATTAAATTCGAACACAATGAAGCTTGACACGTTCCTTATGACTGAGCGCATCAGCCACGACATTCGCCTTACTAGGATGGTAGCGAATCTCGCAATCGTAGTCGTTTAAAAGTTTGACCCAGCGTTGTTTTCTCATGTTCAGCTCCTTTTGATTGAATATATGCTGGAGACTTTTGTGGTCCGTGAAAACCATGCATTTCATACCATAAAGGTAGTGTCTCCAAATGTTGAGGGCAAAAACTACAGCACCTAACTCAAGATCATGAGTCGTGTAGTTCTTCTCGTGGACTCTCAATTGTATTGACACATAGGCTATGACTTTATCTCGTTGCATGAGAACACAACCAAGGCCTAGGTTCGATGCATCACAATAAACAACAAAATCATTATTGCCATCGGGTAAGGATAGAACAAGAGCATCGCAGAGCTTTTATTTCAGAGTTTGGAAGGCTTCCTCTTGTTTGGGTCCCCACTCAAAAGGCTTATTCTTTTGAGTCAAAGCGGTGAGGGGAACCGCGGTCTTTGAGAAGTTTGCGATGAATCGACGGTAGTATCCAGCAAGACCAAGAAATGAGCGAACTTCTGTGGGAGTAGTGGGTGTATTCCAATCCTTAATCGCAGTGATTTTTGAAGAATCCACATGAATACCTTGCTCGTTGACTATGTGTCCCAAAAATTGAACTTCTTTTAGCCAAAACTTGCACTTAGAGAATTTGGCATAAAGTTGTTCTTTGTTTAGTAGTTCCATAGTTAATCGTAGGTGTTGTTCGTGTTCGGATCGAGACTTGGAATAAATAAGAATGTCATCAATAGAAACAATGATGAACTTGTCCAAATAAGGTTTACAGACCCGATTCATCAGGTCCATGAAAACAGATGGAGCATTTGTCAAACCGAAAGGCATGACAGTAAACTCGTGATGACCATATCGAGTGCAAAAAGTAGTCTTTGGAATATCTTCTTCGAGCACACGAAGTTGATGATACCCAGAACGCATATCAATCTTTGAAAAGTAACTAGCACCTTGTAGCTGATCAAAGAGATCATCAATGCGAGGTAGGGGGTATTGATTTTTGATCATGAGTTTGTTCACGATAATCGATACACATACGGAGAGATATGTGCTTCTTTTTCACAAATAGGATAGGAGCGCCCCAAGGTGAATAGCTCGGATGAATGAATCCTTTATCAGATAATTCTTGAAGCTATTTCGATAACTCCTGCATCTCCGATGGTGCAAGACGGTATGGAGATGTAGCAATTGGGTTGGCACCAGGTACTAGATCAATGCGATTTCGACTCGCCGTACAGGAGGTAAACCAGGTAATTCTTCATGAAAGACCTCAGGATAATCCTGAACAACTGGAATATCCTTAACGGTTTTTCTTTTGCCTTTCTCCTCTATGATATGTGCCAAGAAGGCTACATAGTTCTTTCGTAGGTATTTTTAGGCTTGGTTACAGGTCATGAGTTTAAGATTACTAGCAGGTTTCTCTCCACGAACTTCTAAGACTTCACCAGAGGGAAGAGGTATTAGAACTATCTTGTCAAAACAAATAACTTTGGCATGATGCTTGGTGCCAATCCATTCCTATGATGATGTCGAAGCTCCCGAGTTGCATTGTTGTGAGGTTAATGGTGAAAAGGTGGTTATTGAGGTTCAATTGGCAATCACGAATGACAGAATCTAGTTTAAGAGGTTCCCCACTAGCTATTTCGATAGTCAAGGGCTTTCCTAGTTTAGTTCTTGGCATTAAAAGTAATGGTTCTAAGGCTAAGGACCCGAAACTCCTATCGGCAGCCGAATCGAAAAGAACAGAAGCAGGATGATTGTTGACAAGGAACGTACCGTTAACGACTTTGTTATCGGCACGGGCCTCATTGGCGTTAATGTTGAATGCTCGTCCACAAGCTTGGTTGGCATTGGCTAATTTGGGGCAATTGTTCTTGTAGTGGCCCATCTTGCCGAAGTTAAAACATAACCCAGGTGGAAAGTGAGCTCGAACGGGATTTGCTTGGGGTTGGACAGGGTTCTGTGCAGCTTGGTTTGGAACAGATCGACAAACGTTGGCCAAGTGGCCGAATCTTCCACAAGTCGTACATTGACGACATGGTTGATGAACGGTGACCGTTGCACCGATTGCACAACGGTGCAGTACCAGCATATGGCTTCCTCACAGGAGGTTGAGCTGGTTGGTTTTGAGGAGCTTGATTGGGTTGAGCGGCTGGAGCGGGTTGTGTAGTAACAGCGAAGTTCTGAGAAGCCTTACTCTTCTTTGATCCTTTGGAAGGCTTGGCTTTGTTTCCCTTTTGTTTCTCTTGAGTGGTTTTGGTGGATGATTTCTTATCGCCTTTGTGATGAAGGGTACCCTTTTTGACCTGAGACTCGGTCAAAGTTGCAGCTAGCTCAATGGCCTGTCGGACAGTGGTTGGGTTACTTCCGGTAACAATGTCCTGAACAGGATCACCATCGATATATTTCTCGATCACCATATCCAAAGGCGTCACCATCAATGGACAGAGTAAACTCAACTCCTCGTACCAGTCAGTATAAGCACAATGTCCCCCACTATCCTGTTTAAGATCATGGAATTCGTTTTCTAGCACCCTCTGCTCATGACGAGGACATAATTCATTCATCATTAGAGCCCTAAGCTCTTCCCACGTTTGAGCTAAAGCCACTTCAGCACCTCTATCTCTAATAATATCGTTCCACCATGTAAGAGCTCTCTTTTTGAATACGCTAGACGAAAACTCAACTTTTCGCTCATTCGGGCATTGTACATGACGAAAAGTATTTTCGAGGCTCTCGAACCATTGCAAAAGCCCAGTGGCTCCCTCAGACCCAGAAAACGATAGTGGTTTAGCGAAACAAAATTGTTTATAGTTGCACGGAGCTGGTGCATTGTTATTGTTATTGTTATTGTTGTTGTTGTTCACTTGATTAAGTTGGGTTACAAGATTCAGGAGTACTGCAACAATTTGTTGAGCGATAATGGCTATCATTTCGGCATTTTGAGTTGTATCACGTCTAGGAGGCATTCTAAAAGAAAACATGAAGGAAGGTATGTGAGATTGATATAAATCAAGAGAGGTGTTGAAAATATCGACGTAATAAAGATGGTGGTCATTTGTTCGTTTCTCGAAACAAACAAATGACATTGTTGGTGCATATGTCTGTTTCCTACATCATTATGTATGAAGTCTGAGTGAATATGGAATAATCTGTTAGAATTTAGGCATAATTATGTGTTATAGAGGGCAAGTTCGCTCGAGATGGGTATAGAGAAGTCAAGTTCGCCCGAACTTCAACTCTGACCAGCGAACTTCCAACTCTATAAATAGGTGCCTTGGGTTTTCATTTGTAAGTTGGGAAAGATTTTGGCACAGAGACGGCGAAGCTCTGTCGGATCCGGTTCTCAAATGTATTGAACTTTAGATCAATAAAAACAACATTTAAATGAGTAATTCTTGTTATTTGGTTAACTTGTCATTAGTTTTTTCCAAATAGACAATAGATAACAAATTTAGGTTCCCGTGATAATCGTGGACGTTCCTACAAGTTGTATGAGAGCCTGGATACCTAAATTTGCTGGAATCAAGACAAGTATTTCTTTATTTCATTTCCATTCTATCATTTTTCTTAACATTTTCACATTCTTGATGATTTCATGGTCAAAAATGGGTGATTTTTGAATATGTCATGTTAAACACACTAATAACAAACCCCTGAGAGTTTCAGCATCAAATTCAAACGTTTTGATATAAAAAATTTGCAAAAACCATGTTTTGGAAACAAGTTTCAGCCAAACTCAACATCAAGTTAGACCGAACTTGAGTAAAACTTCAGTGTTTTTATTCAAGTTCGACCGAACTTGATAGATTTTTCAAGAATCTTTAATAACTTCGCTCCAACTTGAAGGAAATTTCAACATTTTTGATCAAGTTCGACCGAACTTGATCAAATCTCATTGAATTTCAGCCACAAGTCGCCCGAACTTGATAAATTCGTTGAAATATCACATAAGTTCGACCAAACTTACTTGTTTCTTGAAATCCCTTACACAAGTCCGCTCGAAGTAAAACTTTTCTCAAAACTACATCAAGTTCGACCAAACTTACGGGTGTATGATAAAATTTTGGACTTTGTCATATAAGTTCGACCGAACTTGTGAAAACTTGAATCAAAATCTGTTTTCACACAAGTTCGACCGAACTTGTCTGTTTCTAATCAAATTTCGAGTGTTTTTTATTGTATTCTCAGATAATTCTTCGGATTGTCAAAATGGATGATTTCCACAACGTATTCGTATCTCAAATGGCTTCTTCATCAAACGCCAATGTTCTTGTGGTGAACCAGATGAATATCGACAACGAAATGGGTACTACGTCGAAACTGCCAAAGCTAATGAGCATGGATGAATTTGCATGATGGAAAGAAAAGTTTGTGAATTGGATACAAGCGAATCAATTCAACAACTGGGTTGCAGTTGAGGATGGTTACAAATGGCCAAAGGATAAGCGTGATCAAGATCTTCCACTGAATAAGTTTTCAAATGCCGACAAAGATAACTATGTTGGGGAGAAGAAAATGATCAGTTTGATACAACAATTTGTGATGGAAGATATCTTGATATTATTGCCAGAATATGACACTTCGCAAGAATTATGGAATTCTCTTTGTGAGAAATTCAAAGGAAGTGATGAAATGAACAAAAGCAAAAAGGCTTTAATCAAGAAATAATTTCAGATCTTCACAATGATTAAAGGTGAATCAATGAAGCAGATGATTGATAGAAACTGTCACCTCATGGTCCAAATGCGGAGACATGATATCAAAAGATCTAATGAAGAGCAAATTGAAAAGCTGGCTGATTCACTTCCAGAAGGAGAATGGACAACATATTTGACGATTCGAAGAATATGTTGGAATCGGTATGCCCAAGACACATATTAAATTGATGTGGCTAGTACGTTATGATCCAAGTCGGGTCATACCCAATAACAAGCTAGACAAACACTTATAATATTTATTTATGATATGATCAAACAAATAAATATTAACACTTAGAATATTTAGAAATTGGTTTTCTAAATAATTGCATTTGATAAATTAATAAATTAAATGGATTTTTTATTTTGAGAGAATATTTTATATTGTTATTTAATGGGTTAAGTAACATTATAAATAATTGTGATATGTTGCATAAGTCTTATAACATGTAATGTTATAATTTTATAAAAAGGTTATAAAATAAACATAAGACTTATCTTATAAAAAAAGGAAAAATTTGGGTGACAAAAAAGAAGGCCATATGGGGGAAAATTTTGGTGTTTCCCAAGGTGGTCTTCCACCATTCATTTTGCATGCAACCTTCATCAAATCCAAGAGTAGATCTTACAAGATTATATGTAGGTTTTTGATGTTTATTTTAAAGAGAAACATACACACATATTCTCTAAACAATTTTTAAGTGCAAGTACTCAAAAGAGAGCTCTAAATTTTCGGGCAGAGTGTGGTTGTCCAAGAGTTTTTCAAGTGAGTTCATAAGTGTAGAAATCCTAGCATAATCAAGGTGTTTGTTGGAAGCTTGGGGTATGCAAGCTTGAGGTGTTCGTTTTGAAGATTACCATTCAAAAATACTCATCTTCTTCAACTATTTTTCATTGAAAGGTAGTATTCTAAACACCCTATTATTGTATTTTTGATAGCTTGCATGTTCATATATGGATCCGGGTTTTTGTTTTTACATTCAAATTGAGTTTTGTATCAACATAAGTAACATGTTTTAAATAATTATTCCGCTGCGTTTTTATTTTATATGGATAAAATAACTTTGATAAACATGTCTAAACCCCAACAGTGGTATCAGAGCCGCTTATATGAATGCTTGCTTCAACGGATTTAAAGATTTCGGGATTTTGTGTTTGTGGAAACCTTTTGGCCAAAATTTTAAACATGGTCTTCCTTTATATTTCAAGACACTTTTACTAACATGCATAAAGGTATCTTGAAAATTATGTCATATGGATGATTTGTTTGTTTGGACAAAAACCCATCTTTTCGGTTTTTCTCTTAGCTGAAAATTGGGTTATAAAAGGGAAACCATTTTTGCTCTTGAATTTAAATATATATGTGGATATATATTTTTGGTGTTCATAACCTACCCATGACCTTGTGATTAAATATGTTGAATGCTTGTGATGTGATTTATTTGATTATTTCAATGGGGTTGTAATAATTAATTATCTTTGTTGTTCCATTTGAAAAATATGTAATTTATTTATTTTCATATGGTAGTAAATAAATAGATTAGGTGCATTTTATTTTACTAGAAAAATGTATTAGGATACTTTATTGTAAAAGAAGATGCACACAAAAATGCGGTTTTGGTTTTGGCCAATTTTGGGCGTAAAGAACTTGATGGTTCTTAACGGAATTTTAGCCCAATAATCAAAACACATTTTTGAAGCCCAAAGGAGTTTGGAACTGAATTTAAAGTTCATTTGGAAGCCCAAAGAAAGTGGAGAAATCACAACACAAAAGGAAGACTTGAAGCATTTGGATGCGGGTTCAAGTGAGAGTTCAACGACACCTTTTGGTATCAATTTTTACCCTTTAGGAAGGACCTTTTGGCTCACTTGTTTCGGCTAACAAGTATTGCCAAAAATAGTTGGCTATGGTTATGCACCTATTTTGTTTGTTATGCTTGTATGGTTGTTTTATTTATGGTTGTTTAGATGATATTTGATATGCATGCTTAACAACTTATAATCCATAACAAGCTTAAAATTGGTTCTTTAAAAATCACTAAAGTGGTTAATAAAATGGTTTTATTAAAAATTAATGATTTTATAAGAAAATGGGTTTTATTAAAAGAAACTTGAAAATTGGTTTTCACTAAGGTACCATGAATTTGAATGCATGCAAATGTATGGTACATAAAGTTTTCTAAAACTAGAATTTTTGAAAACATTAAGTCCTTTTTTTAAAACAAGTCAAACACCATCATTTTATATAACACTCGAATCACTTGGGAATTCTTTGTGGGATAAAGGTCACCTAACCACATTTGAAGGAACTTGTGTGTTTGAGTTAGGCTTACCATATTTGTGGAATAAAGGTCACCTAACCACTTGCATGTGTAAACTTACATGTGTGTGAAAGTAGGACGATTTGATTTTGAAACCATGTGCTTAGGGTCACCAAAGCATGGCGTACAAAGGTGTTGATGAGATTAAACATGCCAACTAAACATTAAGATGTTTAACCGATCCCATATGGTTAGAAATTGCAAAGGGTTGCAATTGTCAAACGTTGACTACCTTTTTAATTTAAATAATGGGATAAAGGTCACCTAACCAATATTGAAATGTAACGTTGGATTCTAGATTTTAATTATTAATTGTCTATGAGACACAAAAGGGTATTAATAATTAAAATTTAATAATATCGAAAATACTAAAATTGAACTTTGTTAAAATTTTGTAGGTGGCCGCTAACATGCAAACACAATTACCCAAACCGTCCGTAACCTATCACTAAGAACCATCCTTGAAAAGGATCATCTCAACATAACAACTTCATGGATTGGTATCGGAACTTGAGAATCGTTCTTAAGCAAGAAATGATATCTTATGTGTTGGACGATCCTATTCACGATGAACCTAACGTGGAAGATGAGGAGGCCTATAACAATTGGATTAAGTATACCGAGGACTCCATGCAAGCCTCTTGCCTAATGTTGGGAACTATGATTCCCGAGATTCAAAAGGATTTTTAACATCATGGGGCATACGACATGATTTCCCAATTGAAGTAAATGTTCCTTCAACAAGCAAGGGTAGAACGCTTCGAAATGGTTTGGGCACTTCATGCATGTCAAATGGAGGAAACCCAATCAGTCTCATCTTATATACTTAAGATGAAAAGCCACATTGATCGCCTCCAAAGGCTCAACTGTCCCGTCTCAAAAGAGTTGGCTACGGATTTGATCCTTAACTCTTTAACAAAGAAGTTTGAGACTTTCGTCATGAAATATAACATGAACGGATGGGACAAGAGCATTGGTGAGCTTCATACGATCCTCAAAACTGCCGAGGCATGTACGGGTAAAAAGGCTTTACCTGTTCTAATGATCAATGAGGGAAGCAACAAGAAGAGGCCCCACCCCGACTCCATGGCAATTTTGCCAAAAGAAAGGGCCACGTCAAAGGGAAACGAAAGGAAAGGTCAAAGAGGAACCCATGAAACCAAAGGAAAAGAAGCAAAAGGTTGCTTCGACTGACCCATGCTTTGAGTGTGGAGAGATTGGACATTGGAAAAGAAATTGTCCAACCGATCTCAAGGAGTTGAAAAACAAGAGGGATGCGGGGCAGACCTCAGGTACAATCTTTATGATACATATTGACCTTAATGTTATTTCTTCAAACACATGGGTATTGGATACCGGGTGTGGAACTCATATTTGCAATTTATTGCAGGGGTTCAAAAGAAATAAACATTACAAGAAGGGAGACATTAGTTTCTTCATGAGCAATGGAGCAAAGGTTCAAGTTGAAGCCCGAGGAGACTATGTTTTGAAACTTCCAAGTGGTTTGGAAATCATCTTGAAAAAATGTTTTGTATGCTCCTAGTTTGACTAGGAACATTATTTCAGTTTCCCTCTTGCTACAATATGGTTTTAGTTTAAAGTCTGTAAACGATGACATTTATGTTTTGATGAATGACGTGTTTTACTTTAAAGCTATGCCTTCAAATGGTATTTATGAATTGGTTCATGATAATACATTTGATAGTTCAATGTACCAAACAACCACCAAGAAACTCAAATTAGATTTGAGTGATTCCTATCTTTGGCATTGTCGCCTTGGACATATAAACAAAAATCGCATGCAAACACTTCGAAAGAATGGTCTTTTGGAAACAAATGGAGATGATTCATTTGATGTATGTGAATCTTGTTTACAAGGCAAAATGACTAAGGCACCCTTCAGTGGCACCTTTGAAAGGGCAAAAAACTTATTAGGTATCATACATTCAGATGTATGTGGTCCTTTTAAGCCAATACCTAGGAATGGTGAAAGATATTTCATTAGTTTTACCGACGACTATAATCGTTATGGTTATGTGTACTTGATAAGACACAAAGATGAAGTGTTTCAAATGTTCAAAGATTTCAAAAGTGAAGTAGAAAATCAACTCAAGAAAACAATCAAAGTCCTTCGCATCGATAGAGGTGGTGAATACCTAAGTGATGCTTTTAAAGATCATCTTAGGTGTTGTGGAATTATCTCACAACTTACTCTGCCCGGAACACCACAACATAATGGTGTGTCTGAAAGGAGGAATCGAACTCTATTGGATATGGTTCGATCTATGATGGCTAGAAGCACATTGCCTCTATCATTTTGGTGTTACGCTTTGCTCTCCGCGGCCCGTATACTGAATATGGCCCCAACCAAGAAAGTGGATAAGACACCTTTTGAAATATGGCATGGAAAGGCTCCATTATCATATTTGAAGGTATGGGGTTGTGAAGCTTATGTCAAGCAAAACACCCCAAACAAATTGGAAGTACGATAAACTAAGTGTATCTTTGTAGGATATCCTAAAGATGATATAGGATATTACTTTTACGATCCAATATAGCAAGAGGTATTTGTTGCTCGAAAGGGTAAGTTCTTGGAGGCTAAGTTCCTTATGGAAGGAACTAGTAGTAGAACAGTGGAACTTGATGAGGATCAAGAACCACAAGCCGATACACGTTTGGTTGATACTAGCACTCAACAAGAGGTTGTTGAAGAGGATCAAATGGTTGATCAATACACACAAAATGTTCGCAAATCTGGTAGAATTAGTCATCCACCCGAAAGATATTGATTTTTCATGGATGGATGCTACGTAGTAGATTTAGATGAACCAACCACATATCATGATGCAATGTCACAATCCGATTATAACAAGTGGCTTGAAGCCATGAACGTAGAGATGCAATCCATGTATGACAACCAAGTATGGGAATTGGTTGTACCACCTCTTAACTCCAAAGTAGTTGGAACTAAGTGGGTTTTCAAGAAGAAAACCGGTATGCATGGTAACTTGGATACTTATAAAGCCAGAATTGTAGCAAAAGGTTTCACTCAAACTCAAGGGGTTGATTATGATGAGATCTTCTCGCCCGTGGCGATGCTAAAGTCAATTAGGATATTATTTGCCATAGCTGCATATTTCGATTATGAGATTTGGCAAATGGATGTCAAAACGGCTTTCCTCAATGGATATCTTAATGAAGATGTCTATATGGTTCAGCCTGAAGGTTTTGTCGATCCAAAACATCCTAACAAAGTATACAAGTTAAAGAAATCAATCTACGGATTGAAACAAGCATCTAGAAGTTGGAATAATCGTTTTGATGAAGAAATTAGGAATGTTGGATTCATCAAGAATGCCGATGAAGCTTGTGTGTATAAGAAGGCTAGTGGGAGCATCATCACTTTCCTAGTACTGTATGTCGATGATATTCTACTATTTGGAAATGATATTCCAACCATAGAATGTATTAAAACCTGTCTTGGAAGTTGTTTTTCCATTAAGGATCTTGGTGAAGCCACCTATATTTTGGGAATAAAGATCTATAGGGATAGATCAAGGCGCTTGATAGGTTTGAACCAAAGTGCATACATTGACAAAGTCTTGAAAAGGTTCAAGATGGAGAACTCTGAGAAAGGTTTGGTACCTATTCAAAAGTGAACGATATTGAATGCGTCTCAATGTCCAAGCTCAAAGGATGAGCAAGAGAGAATGAAAGGAGTCTCATATGCGTCTGCTATAGGATCCATCATGTATGCAATGATATGCACTAGACCGGACGTGTCATGTGCCTTAAGCGTGACAAGTAGATACCAGCAAAATCCAGGTAACAGTCATTGGATAGTTGTTAAAAGCATATTGAAATACCTTAGAAGGACTAAGGATATGTTTCTAATATATGGATCTGGTGAAGAGGAACTCGTTGTAAAGGGTTACACGGATGCTTGTTTCCAAACTGATCGAGATGATTCTCGATCACAATCTGGGTATGTCTTCATTTTGAATGGAGCTGCAGTCTCTTGGAAGAGCTCGAAGCAGGATGTTGTAGCATTGTCCACTACATAATCTGAATACATCACCGCTTCATTGGCAGCACAAGAAGCTGCATGGTTGAAGAAATTCATCACCGACCTAGGGGTAGTCCCTACCATTCAGGATCCCCTAGAAATCTTTTGTGATAACGAGGGTGCAATTGCACAAATTAAGGAACCTCATGCACATCAAAAGACTAGGCACATTGAGTGGAGATTCAACTACATAAGGGATGAAGTTGAAAAATGAAAGATATGTATTCGCAAAGTTCACACCGATCAAAACATTGCGGATCCTCTCACGACGCTCCTTGAACGGACAAAGCATGCGGGTCATACTTGTGCCTTAGGACTTCCATATTCTAGTGATTGGAATTGATCTACTTTGTATTTGGATATCGGAACACTTATTATTTTGACTCATTTTAATGATTATGGCATTTTGAGTTATGTTCCATTTTAGCATGTTTAAATCCATGAATAAGTTAATATTCTAAATGTTCGTAGTCGATCATATTTGTGGGAACAAATATGAAAGGTAAGACTATTATGAACTTGGATTGGTGGATATTCATTAGGTATGAATATAGAGCAAAGTGTTGCTTCCAAAGTTCATAGATATTTGTGGGATAAAAATATTGGACTGACCCGCTCTCAAGTATTACTACATGGAGTCTTTGTGATTGATCATAAGTAATTTTGAGTAAAGGAGAATATCATAGTATCCTCTAACCTGAGATACATATTGGGTCTGGATATTCACCAAATGTTATACTTTGACTTAGTTCTTTGCTGTTCTCAAATATGGCAGTACATAGGCTAAGCTCAGGTGTGGTACGAGGTGATTATGAGAGACGTATGTAGTCAAGATGGGATTTGTTCCTCTTATTCGTTGAGAGTAAGATACCTAAGGCCTGCTAAAGTTAAATCAACAGAGAATGATCACTCTATGTCTCTGGATTTGACATGACATCTGTAACGAAATGATAAATGATAGGTTCACCTAAATCATGTTCAAGTAAGGGACTTGAAGGGGATGATGTTATTGAATGGCACTTCGTCATACGTATTAGGGGTAGTAAACCGTTGTTAGGCGATATTTGCCACTTGCATCAATCTTATATGTACCTTGTGCAAGTGGGAGATTGTTAGAATCGGTATGCCCAAGACACATAGTAAATTGATGTGGCTAGTACGTTATGATCCAAGTCGGATCATACCCAATAACAAGCTAGACAAACACTTATAATATTTATTTATGATATGATCAAACAAATAAATATTAAGACTTAAAATATTTAGAAATTGGTTTTCTAAATAATTTCATTAGAGAAACTAATAAATTATATGGATAATTTATTTTGAGAGAATATTTTATATTGTTATTTAATGGGTAAGTAACATTATAAATAATTGTGATATATTGCATAAGTCTTACAATATGTAATGTTATAATTTTATAAAAAGGTTATAAAATAAACATAAGACTTGTTTTATAAAAAAATGAAATATTTGGGTGACAAAAAAGGCCATATGGCCAAAAATTTTGGTGTTTCCCAAGGTGGTCTTCCACCATTCATTTTGCATGCAATCTTCATCAAATCCAAGACTAGATCTTACAAGATTATATGTAGGATTTTGATGTTTATTTTAAAAGAGAACATACACACATATTCTCTAAACAATTTTTAAGTGCAAGTACTCAAAAGAGAGCTCTAAATTTTTGGCCATAGTGTGGTTGTCCAAGAGTTTTTCAAGTGAGTTCATTAGTATAGAAATCCTAGCATAATTAAGGTGTTTGTTGGAAGCTTGGGGTATGCAAGCTTGAGGTCTTCGTTTTTAAGATTACCTTCAAGAATACTCATCTTCTTCAACTATTTTCATTGAAAGGTAATTCTAAACACCCTATGATTGTATTTTTGATAGCATGCATGTTCATATATGGATCCGGGTTTTGGTTTTTACATACAAAATGAGTTTTATATCAACATAAGTAACATGTTTTAAATAATTATTCCGCTGCGTTTTTATTTTATATGGATAAAATAACTTTGACAAACATGTCTAAACCCCAACAGAATAGTCCATCTTAGAGACACTTCAAGTTGTCATCTTTCATTGACAAATTAGAAGGTCATGAAATGGAGTTGATGAAAATTGCGAAATCAAAAAATGCTAATGTTGTTCAAGATGACGGTGTTTATTGCAAAGAAGGTATTCCTGATACTCCGATTCAAAGCCCGAAAATCCAAACAGCATTTAGTGCAAATGCAAATTCTTCTCCAAATCAAGGTTCTCCATATGCTGGTTACACAAGTGCTAGTTCAAGCTCACCTTTCCAAAAATCAGACAAGCCAAGCTATTTCTGATTCAAATGTTTTCCAGTGCAACATAGCAGTTGATCTGAAAAATGTATTTCCTAAAAAGGTAGCCAAACAACACATAGCACTTCTTGCTACTGTCCTCGAATCATATGAAAGTCTCGTTGCTGGAAAGATCGGTAATCCAGAGATGACTGCCGAAGATTATGATCAGGTGGATGAAGAAGAGTTGGAATTGATGGATATCAAGTGGAGCCTTACATCTATTATCAGAAACGTTTCTAAATTTGTGGCGCTCACTGGAAGGGACATTGGCAATTCAAGCAACAACCTTGGATTTGACAAGTCTAAAGTCACATGCTTCAGGTGTCGACAGAAATGACACTTCAAACGTGAATGCAACAATCAAGAAGTGGAAACCAAAATCCTTTCGGCAGCAACAATGAGTACTACAAGAAAGCTCTTCAATACAATCCATATCCGAAAAGAACACAAATCGAAGTAGAAGATAAATCTGCAAAGACAACCGAACAAGCTCTTGTTGTTACCATGAAGAACATGGTTTTGACTGGAACAGATACGTCGGAAAAAAAAAAACAGGTGTTGCTATGATGGCAGAGGTAGTTAATGAATATGATACATTGTATGTCGATTCTGCTTTGGAAAATGCCATTCTGGAAGGATATAGCAGATAGCTGAGGAAGAAGAATTAGTTTACCTTGAGATGCAAAAACAAGAAGCATTGAAATCAGAGGTAAAAAAGGTAAAAGCTAAGGTAAGTGTGTCTAAAAAGGAGGTTGTGAAAGTTGTGGAGGTTGAAAAACCGTGCACAAAGTGCATAAGTCCTTGTGAACCATGTCATATAAAATCAAAGTCATAAGAAAATTGACTGTACACAACGAAAACTTTCGTTATGATTACAGAACCATAAAAGAAGCTTATGACAAAATATCAAGCAAATATAAATATGTTGAACATGCTAATCGTGAACTTAACGCTAATGTAAAAATGTTAATTGCTACAGTAATTGAGAAACAAAAGGCAGTTAACATGTACATTTACACAATTGCTGAGACAAAGCGTGAGCTTCACAGCATGAAAATTGAAACAGAACGGGTAAGACAACTTCTAAAGAGTTACACCACAAACGCATATGTTATTGATCACATTTTACCTACGATTAAATCGGAGGAAAATGGTGAGAAATCAAAGCGTAAAGGGTACGGATGTGTTCCTCCACCATTTCTTGAAAGTTATTCTTGCAAGAAAGATGATGAGATCGAAAAGGCATTTAATATTCTTATTCGTTCAGATAAAAGAAATAAATTGCCTGAGAACATTGACGTAGACTTTACGAATTTAAACAATGACAATGAAGCGGTGGTAAATAATGTGTTGGGAAATGATTCTGATAACGGCAGTTTTCAAAACGCTAACTCAGGTTCAAACAGTTCGGATACACAGTCCAAAAATGACGATACAGTTTCAGAAAGTGATCTAAGTGATGATCCTAACGTTGTCATGTACAAGGTTAAGGATTCTGATAGATTATATTTTGATGATAGCTTTCTGATTCGGAACGTAAAAGAAGATCAAATCGATAAACTGTTTAAACTTGTAGAAGTTTCATCAGATGATCTTGCCAAGAATGAAAAGAAATTTTACTCTAAACCAAAAAAGAATTTTAACAACTACCGTAGAAATGGTAGTGATTTTATTGAGCACAAGAGAGCAGGATTATGTTTGGAGGTTTCAGAAGAAGAACCGAAGAAGAAGGAGAAACCACCGTTCCAGGAATCAAAGGTAAGAATATAAAGTTTGTGTACGAAACGAGCACGGTTCAAGAAGAAAGCATGATCGGTAAGCAATCAAATGATGAATTCAAGAAAGAAAAGAACTTCGGGAAAAGGCTAAAAACAAGTACACAAGTGGAGTAAAACCCACTAGTGGAAATGTTTCTGATAATAGGACTTGCTTTAAATGTAATAATGTTGGACACATTGCACGCAAGTGTCTGAATCGAAAGCCTATGTTTCCACGAAGAAAAACCAAATTAAAAGATGAAAAACAAAAACAACCAGAGATTGTGAATTCTGATATAGTGTCAAATAGAAACTATGAATCAAAAGATGAAGTGAAACCTAAAACGAGTTGAAGGTTTGAAAACTCAATTTTTGAAAAAGGTGAAACTTCAAGGTTTAATGAAAACAATGATTCTAGGTTCTATATCAAGAAAGCAAGAAGAAAATTACACTCCTGGGTTGCTAAGAAAAGGCTTTCATCATTAGAAAAAACAAAGTATGTTGCTGAAAAAACTGAAAATGTTAAATCAACTGAGTCGGTAATCAAACAGACAAAGAAGAAAAGGTCAAAACGTTTTCAGAATCGACATTGGTCGAAATGTTTGATGATGATTTTGAATATGATGAAGTGTTAGAATATGGTTATGATGCTTATCAGTACAAACCTAAAACCAAAAAGGTTTGGGTTTCGTTTTTCAAATAGTTGTTTCATGTGCAGGAGTTCCAAGATCCACTCTATCAAAGTTAATACATGATAGTGGAGCTCCATGAGTATTTAACTTAGAAAGTCATAATCTTTGATGTTTTTGAAATCTCAAGTGGTTGAAAAAGTAAATTTTAAAAAATTTTGAAAATCCACACCGTTGAACAGAATACTGATTGTTATATTGAAAAATCATTTAAAAATTTTGATTTCTTACAAGTGGTTCTTACAAGTGGCTTTACTAGTTAATGTTATCAAAGTTTAATGGTTTGTTCTGCTGACAGGTGATGATGCAGAAAATGTAAACAAAAGGATCGGACGACGAGTTCTCATGATCCTCATTGGTTTGTTATCTTTTTAGAAGAATATTTCTTTAAAACTAAAATCCAAAAATATGTTTTTGATTTTAGGGGGAGTAAGACAAACTTTTAGAAAAATCAAAAACATATAAAAAAATTGAAAATTCAAAAAACATTGAAAAAGACTAAAAGAATTTGTTTTTCAAAAAGGAAATGATAGTACATCAGTGGACTATCACAGTATGCTAAAGAATTGTAAAGTTTAAAAGTGATAAACAAGTCTTACTATGGATGTGTCGATAGGCTTTATACGTTCAGTAGATTGTTTTCGGGATATAAACTAAATTTTCAACTGCTTAATCTTGTGGATTAACGCATCTTGGATATATGGACTTAGTACTCCGAAATTTCGATTGAAGGGTTGCCTGATTCTGAGATACCAGGTCTTTATAGATAGTTGATATCTGGGGTATTATACAAGTTCTTCTGATTTTGCGGAAGCAATAGACTAGAACTTCTATAATGTTTTTGCTAAAAACCCCAAACTGCATGCAAAACTTGAAAAGGATCGAAAGATCTAATAATTTGCAGTGCTTAAAAGATTCCTTAAATGGAACACACCTTAAAGTCGAGCCTTCATCTCTTTGTCTGTACGGTAGTACTAACCTGCGCTCTCAAGGCCTCACATAACCCAGATACAGATATAAATTACGCTATACTCCCCTGTAAGATGAAATCTAGGGAATATGGATTCGGGAGTATATTCAAGAGGTGGGAACCATAGATAAGTCAAGTTTTATAAATCATTCCTAACATATCTTGGAACAGTTGAGAAACGTGGTAAAGTTTAAGTGGACAAACATATCGACAATCTAGGTTAACGAGTTTAAAACTTAAAGTCATCAGAAGGTCAACGGTACTGGTGATATGTCTCAAACAACTGATATGATCCTTAGACACGAATTCACAAAAATATATCTGTAAATACGTTTGTACATACTTTACTTGTTAAAAATTTCTGTAAATACTTTACTTGCTTTTCAAAGATAAAACTAAAAAGATTTCTAGTGTTTTTAGCATAAATTTTCTAAAATACAAAAAGATTTTGTTTCTACATTAGTTTCAACGAACCAATGTTGGAGAATGGATCTTCGAAGTCGGGTAAGAGAATCTGATAAATGTTTAAAAGTTCATTAATTAAAAACTTTAAAATCAGATTGTTCATAACGGTTTTTCAAAGAGAGGTCATTAATTTGGACTTGTTTGATATATTTGGTTAAGCAAGGTCATTAACTTGTACTTGATCAACTAAGTGGATTTTTACAAATCAGATGATAAAAATGTGAAAGTTGAAGGTCTTAAATATAAAATGTATTCAAGGTCATTAAGTTGAACTTGAAACAATTAACGATTTTGAAAAGATTGAAGTGAAGATTAAAGTTTGAAATGTTGATAGTACAAAATTTCAAAACAGTGAATCTGAAAAGTTTTATTTGAATGTCAGAATTTATTTAGACAGGAATTAAAGATTGAGGGGGAGCTGGATAAAACACTGTCCAAAGATTTCAGAAAGCTCAAAGCTAGGTGGTGTTTGAAGTCTAAAGATCAAAGCAAAGGGGAGTCTGAAGGCTAAGGCTTAAAGTTAGGGGGAGCATGTTGGTTTAAAAAGTTTCATCAAGACAAACTCAAGAAAGGAAGAGGATATAAAAATCAAGATGTTAAAGTTTATACAAGAACTAAAGATCGAAAGACTCAGAAGATTTTTAAAGTCAATGACTGCGACAACATCCAAGGGGGAGTCTGTTGGTGCATATGTCTGTTGCCTACGTCATTATGTATGAGGTCTGAGTGAATAGGGATTAATCTGTTAGAATCTAGGCATAATTATGTGTTTTAGAGGGCAAGTTCGCTCGAGATGGGTATAGAGAAGTCAAGTTTGCCCGAACTTCAACTCTCACCAGCGAACTTCCAACTCTATAAATAGGTGCCTTAGAATTTCATTTGTAACTTGGAGAGATTTTGGCATAGAGACAACGAAGCTCTGTCGGATCCGTTTCTCGAATGTATTGAACTTCAGATCAATGAAAACAACATTTAAATGAGTAATTCTTGTTATTTAGTTAACTTGTCATTAGTTTCCGCCTAATCGGACAATAGATAACAAATTTAGGTTCCCGTGCTAATCGTGGATATTCTTACAGACACACGGTGACTAATCAAAGTACATGGGTCTTCATAATGTATCGCGAAGACATGCTTTAGCCTATAAGTGGACACTCACCCCAAGAGTTCCCAGGTAAGAGTGAGTGGTCTGATTAAGTGGATTTGTACGAACGCTCTAACCTTGGACAGAAAACTCAAGGTACAGGCACCCACCCTTCCAGATTGCATTACGTTCACATTAATAAAACCCAAACTTTGACAAGATTTGAAAACTCTAAAGGCATAAAAGAGACCGATGATTCATTTTTTACTTTATGCCTTCAATTTCGTTTTGTTTTTGGTAATCACCTAAGGATAGGTGATAGTATTATATTTTAAGAATCTAAACGCAAGTAAACTCGCGTTAGGGTCCTATGAAGGTTATTGTCTATGTCAAAGCATTACTAATAACCTAATTCCAAATAACTAGTGCTCGGATACCAATCTGTAACACCCCGACCTCGTAAAAACAACAAACCGTGGCGGAAACGTCGGGTAGTCACGTTAACAGATTGTTTCAACAACACGTGGTAATTAAAGTTATGTTTTATTAAATATTGAAATTTCATAGCTACATTGTCTTGGAGTTTAAAACAAACTAAATAAACTATTATCTTTCATATTTTAAGGCACTAAGTCCGCGTCCAATCCTACGTGAGCATGTATCAACATCAAACTTGGTTTCTTGAAATATATGTGAAAACGAGTCAGCAAAAATATGCCGACGAGTTCATAGGTTTTGTGAGTGTCTCAAATTCATGGCCTTGTATTTGTATTGCAATACCACGCCGACTACTAGAGTCATTAATTGAAAACCTTGTTATCAAAAAGTATTTGTTATTGCAATAATAACTAACCAACTAAAACAAGTTAGTTATAGTTTATAAAAGACTTGTAGCCATGAATCTTGACCAAAACATTTATTTTGTAAATCCGAGTTAGAAAATCTTCTTGAAGAAACCTTGTATGGTTTATACCTTTAATTGAAAATCGTTGCGTGTCATTTGTTTGAAAACCTTTGTTCTAAGTGATGCAAATAACGCCACGAATGTAATACGATAAAAGCACTTATATATAGGAAGTACCAGCGGCGTATCCACCATGCTTTTATCACATTACACACATACCGTTATCTAAATCACTTACCATAAACCAATCGTCCATTGTTCATGTCATAAACCATTCGTCCATTGTTCGTGTCATAAACCAATTGTTCATCGACCGTGTAAACAAATCGTCCTTGTTTTAATTCTGAAAACTTTTGGTCGTTTTGGTGAATACATTCAAACCTGTGTTGACTCGTCCATACCACCAAAGGGTATCTTTAAATTGCAATAACAAACCACCAAAGGGTTTGTTAAAGTAAACAGTTTCAGTCGTTCCCCAAACTTCCCCACAAACACCCGGAACCTTGGTAACGGGATTGTCCTATGGTACCATAACTTACTACTGGTCGGCTTGGTCTAGGCTAATAGATGTTATTCGTGTCATGTGTATAACGCACCAACAAGTTCGTTCACATTATTGAAATCGTTGTGTTTATATAAACCATAGCTTTTGTAATTGGAAAACTTGAAAACAATTTAGCACATATGAATCACCCCAAAAATATTTGAAAACATAAAAGAGGGGAACTATGTACTCACTTGGGGTGGCAAAATAACCTTGAATCAAAGATTAAACAAGCACAAACGTCCGAGAAATCAAGCGTATCCTAAAATCGGATAACTATGTAAATGTCGGGACTTTAATCGGCGGATCGGATAGAATGAGGTCTGGTAAACCAAATGAGTGTTGGAACTCATATGAAAAGGTTTAACAAAGTTAACATTCTGATCTGGAAAGATTCCTATGTGCTTTTGACCCGTCGTGACTCGTTAATGTAGTTTACGTTACTTTAACGGACCATTTACGTAAAAACATGTTCGAATTGTTAGATATGTGTTATGATAAGTCTAATATGCCAAAACGTGTGTAATAATGTTCTAACATCAGATTATATGGCAAAACATTGTTTACATAGGCTTAAAATCGATTTATGCATAAAATGGCGTTTTGGTCATTTATAAAGGCATAACTAGCGACTTTACATAATACTAACCAGACGACGTGACCATAAGGTATAACCTCAGAGGGTTATTCCCTAAACAGCTATGGTCACATATATGTGTTTGGTTTGATCCTAAGATCGACCAAACGGGTCGGATTCGAAAGTCAAAGCGGTGGTCAAGACTGCTCGACTTACGACCATATATAAGCACTAAACTAAAAGTGACGAGTTAGACAAGGTGTTTTGATCCCCGAAAATAGTGACGAGTCAAACATGTCCTAATTAAGTTTATAAAACTGATTTGGCATCAAAACAAGGTGTTTTGATAACCTAAAATAGCTCTGTCGTATAATGCACATTTTGCGCATTATTCACCGAAACTTTGACTCGTCACTACAACTAGTAACCGTGGTAATCAGTAGACATGATCGCTAAGGACCATAACCATCGTGATTACGATCACGTTGCAAAGTTCAATTGAACTTTGTTTTGACCAATTAATGGTCAAAGCCGAAAGTCAAACACTGTTTGACTTTTCGCTTGAAATAGCTAAAAGCAATGAAAAAGACTAAGGATGAGATCTTACTTGTGCACCCAAGATCTCAAAGAACTCAGTAGGAGGCCTCCAAAAAGATGGAAGCAAGCTCCAAGAGTATGGGAGGAAGAAGATGGAAATGAGCAAGGAGAAATGGTGAAGATCAAGCCTATTTATACTAATCTTGGAGCTCCCAAATCATGCCAAGTGTTGATCCAGGTGTTAAGGCATGGATTAGTGTCCCTCCAGGTGTCTAATGCAGGTTAAAGGAGGCATAGATCGCGACTTGGTGGCGAAGGAAGTTAACAAGAAGCTGCCACCTTGATTTTAAGAAGGTTCTGAGCTGGGGACCCCTTACGGAACGTATCGGGTTTTGCCTTATGGTCTGTAAGGCCCTTGCAGGGCCAGAAGTTTAAAAAATTGGCATAAATGGCCCCAGAACTTGTTTTCATCGCGTTTTACCACTTTTAACACCCGTTAACCCCATTTTTAAGCTCCATAAGGATGAATAAACAAAGGGAACTTGAAATATGTTAAAAAACGTCGCGAGTGTCGGTTAGTTCAGTCGTACGGTTGCGGTTGTCGGTTAATTACGACGAGAATCGTAACGATCGCGCAAATGACCGTAAACGCGTAACGAATGATATTTTGGCATTCCAATCATTAAAATACTAGATTTTAATAGCCCCTGAATTGGATGTGCGTACATGTTCCGGATAACGATATACGCGAATCGGCATAGTTTCACAGAATTTGCAAAATAGCCCCTGAAGTTGCAAAAGCATGATTTTGCCAAACCGAAGCCCTCGAAACTTATTTCTAAGTTAGTTAAAGGGTATTTAGGGTATGTTTAGCTTATTTCATTGTTCCGGAGTGTACGTCGCATTAAACTGCTTACATTTGCGTAACAGTTTGCAATTTCACTTCCAGAAGTTGTTTAAGAGTTCGGAATCGTGCAAGAGTTGAATACGTGGAAGTGTTATGATAAAAATACAAATATCATAAATAAAACACAAAACTTTCATTGATTGATAATTCGTTCGTAATCATTACACGATCGAATCACCACAAATGTCACATTTGATTTGACATTTATAACGTCTTCTCGTATCAAATCTCTTTTTCAGATAGTTAACAGCAATGTGTCCACCAAATCCACAGTTGTAACACATTCTGTTATCGTACCAATCTCTCCATTCAGACCAAACACCCAAATCAGCACATTGAATTGACATGTAGTAGTCATATTTCCTGCTTCTTCTGCAATAATGATTTGACTTTGAAGCATTGTGGTCCGACCTGCGCCACTTATTCTCAATTTTTTGTGAGTTTTTATAATGATTGGATGACCGTACTGCTGAGTTTTCATTTTTGTTTTGAAAATTTTTAGAATTTTGTTTTTCATGTTGTTTTTGTTCTCCATTCTGCTTAGAAGGTTTTGCGATCAACATTCACCTGTTTCAGCAGATTGTAGAACAGTTTCTTGAAATTTTTCTTTTATTTTCAAAAATATTTCTTTTTTATCATTTTTATCATTTTCATCATCGGTATTATCATCACAATCCCCAAGTATGACATCGTCATAAGTTGTGACATTGTCACTTATTGGATTTTCCTTTTTATTATTATTGATAGGTTTTGGACATATATGGTCTAACTTTAACGAGGAAGTCACAAAACCTTTCAATAATTTTTCTGAATTAACAACCTTATTTTTAACACTCTCAACTTCTTTTTCAAGTTGAGCAATTTTCTCAATATGATAATTTATTGCTTTTTGATTTTCTATATTTAATTTTTCAAAAATTTTTAAACATTTTTATTTCATTTAAAAATCTATTACCATTTGTGATTTTTCATTTTCTAAATTTTTTTTTTCAAAATTCTTTTCATTTTCTTTTAACTTTTTATTTATAATGTCAAACTCTCAATCTTACTCAAAAGCTTTGCATTTTCTGCCTGATAATTGTCTACATCATAGACCGAGCAGACTGGTTTAGAACTTGAAGACTCATTTGTGGATATACTTGAAACAAGACCTTCACAGTTCTTAACACTCTCTTGAAACTTATTCTTCAGAGATGTCCATAATTCTTTCGCAGTCTTGTATTCTGGTAAAAGTATCAGGATGTCTTCCTTACCGATTGTTGGATAATTTTAATCATTTTCTTTTCAGTAAAATAATCATCTTTTAGTTGAGTAGATTATTTGCACTTCTCTAGAATTTTCTGATTCTAATCTCTAAGAACGACATAACCTGTCTCAATCGCAACCCAACTGCGGAAATGCATGGCTTGGACCCAGTTCACGAATTTTTCATTCCAGGCTTCATACTCTTCTAATCTCATCAACATTGGCTGCTTTATAGACCCCATTTCGTTTTCCAAACTAATATATCGTTCAAAACACTTGAAAAATGATTAGCAAACAGACAATTTTAGTAAAAATTTGACTTTTTTTAACTGACAATATTAACGTATCGGTTTGCTAAAAACGTTTAAAATTTTTCAGAAAACTGTTTTTACTAGATTAGAGCTTTAAACTCGTCTCGTCAATACGAATCCAAGGACATATAATGTCCAAGACGTTTTTCAGGATTTTCATGCCTTACACAAGTTCGGGCGAACTTGTGCTAACAAACAATCAGATTTAACAAGTTCGGGCGAACTTGTATATTGCTTGACAACTTCGAGCGAACTTGTGAGACTTTTCAAAAGAACTTACAAGTTCGGGCGAACTTGATTGATATTCAAGAGATTTTACAAGTTCGGTCGAACTTGTAATAGATTTTCAACAAAATGTAATCAAGTTCGAGCGAACTTGATGAAATCTTAATGAAAAGCATGCAAGTACGATCCAACTTATCAAAAATCTTGAAAAATTAATCAAGTTCGGGCGAACTTGATCAAAAGTTATGAATTTTTCAGTCAAGTTCGAGCGAACATGAGTAATTCGACATGGTTTTTTGCAATTTTTTACATGAATTCGTTTGTTTTAAGCTCTGATCTTTTCAAGTGTTTATCTATTATGGATTTTACGTATTATACTTGAAAATCAGTCCATTTTATCCATGAATTGTCCAAGAAAAGTAAAAAATAGAAGATGAGATGTTCTATGTCCAATGTCTTCAAATTAAGCCAATCCTGCTCTGATATCCGTTATACGGATCGTTCGGGCACTAATCTGACAAACCTAAGGTAAACGTGCGGAATCCGTTTGCTTAGGTGACATTGGGTACATTCATTTGTTTCTATTTAATCACCGTTTCATTAATATTCAACTTACAGATCCTGGAAACACTTGGATAGAGCTTCGCCTCTGTCGTGACAAAATCTCAAAAAGTTACAAATGAAATGACAAGACTCCTATTTATAGGATGTCAAGTTCGCTTGTGGGATGCAAGTTCGGGCGAACTTGACTAAAAAACATACATTACAAGCGAACTTGGCCTAAAACATACATAAACTTCGTCATTTCGCTCCTGAATACAGAATAGATATTATATGAGGACGTAGGCAACAGACATATGCATCAAAAGATGAAACATCATCATCACTTTTTCAAAACCCTGTTTTATCCATAATAGTGGTTCACTTTTTCGTATCAAATTCAAAATTCTCAAATCAGTTTTTCTCTCAATCATGGCACCGAAAGCTAAATTAAAAGCGAAATCTCAACAAGAACCACCACCATTTACGCTCATTATCAAAACTCCTCATAACTATACCGCAATTCTTGAGGCAACTAATTCTAACACAAGATATCATTCATTGATAAAACTCTTGAAAGTATCAAAATTTTTGAACATATTAACCGTCAAAGCCCCTATCTATCAAAATGCACAGCGGTAATTTTGGGCAAACGCAAAGGTTCATTCACAAAAGGATGTTCCTTATGCTATTATATCAAAAGTGGGCAAAACACTGATGCAAATTAGCCCTCAATCAATTTCTCAAGTTTTTGAACTGAATGATATGGCACATCCTGTTTCATTTTCTAAAATTTTTATTTTGTTTTCAAAATTCTTTCATTTTCTTTTAACTTTTTATTTTCTAATGTTAAACTCTCAATCTTACTCAAGAGATGTAGACAATTATCTCATAGACCGGGCAGACTGGTTTAGAAATTGAAGACTCATTTTTGGATATACTTAAAACTAGAGCTTCACAGTTCTTAACCACTACACTCTCTTGAAACTTATTCTTCAGAGATGTCCATAATTCTTTTGCAGTCTTGTATTCTGGTAAAAGTATCAGGATGTCTTCCTTAACTGATTGCTGGATAATTTTAATCATTTTCTTTTCAGCAAAATAATCATCTTTCAGTTGAGTAGAATATTTGCACTTCTCCAGAATTTTCTGATTCTGATCTCTAGGAACGACAAAACCTGTCTCAATCGCAACCCAACTGCGGAAATGCATGGCTTGGACCCAGTTCACGAATTTTTCGTTCCAGGCTCCATACTCTTCTAATCTCGTCAACATTGGCAGCTTTATAGACCCAGTTTTGTTTTCCAAACTGATTTGTCGTTCAAAACACGTGAAAAATGATTATCAAATAGACAATTTTAGTAAAAATTTGACTTTTTAACCGACAATATTAATATATCGGTTTGCTAAAAATGTTTAAAATTTTTCAGAAAACTGTTTTTACCAGATTAGAGCTTTAAACTCATCTCGTAAATACGAATCTAACGATATATAATGTCCGAGATGTTTTTCGGGATTTTCATGCCTAAGACAAATTCGGGCGAACTTGTGCTAACAAACAATCAGATTTAACAAGTTCGGGCGAATTTGTATATTGCTTGATAAGTTCGAGCGAACTTGTGAGACTTTTCAAAAGAACTTAAAAGTTCGGGCGAACTTGTAATGTGACACCCTCAATTTCCACTTGCGGAGTTTTACCGCGAAGCGTGTAATCAAACCAGAATCTGAGACACTAGTAATATCGAACGACTCTATATGATGTATTTAAACGTTTTCCAAAAACATTGGTTTAACCATTCATAGTTATTTTCAAATTATCTTAGTTTCAAAGTTTAGCGGAAGCATTAGTTTCAAAGTTGAGCGGAAGCATTAGAGTAAAGTAAAGTAACGGGCACCAACATAAACGCCAAAACCAAAAATCCCAAATAAAATTCGTAAATAAGACTCGATAAAAATGTCTTGATCAAATGCAAGTGAGTGCACCTAGCGCTCCTAGCGTCCTAACAAAAATGTAAAGAAAAAAGTTTCAACATTAAAGAAGAGTGAGTTCACAGGTTTTATAAGTTCACAAGTTCGGTTAAAAGTTTTGTTTCCCCCATTATCCCTAACACGGGATAACGATATAGTTCCATTATTCCTAACCCGGATTAATAATGTTGGTTCTATTATTCCTAACCCGGAATAACAATGTTGGTTCGTAATTAAGTTCAATGTTAACATGTAGGTAGCGAGCCTAAAGTTATGTCACATAAGAGTTCGCGAGCGAAGCTGACTGTTGTGCCTCAGTGTTGCCAGGCCTATCACTGACCATGGCGAAAGTTAGGCCAAATTAATCACCCGTTGACCATACCCAGTCGGCTAGCGCGACTAGCTCGGGTGGGGCTTGTCGGGCCCAGTAGTACTACTTATAATTTCCCCGCTATCTAACCCAATATTAACGATCTGAGAGTTTGTTGAGGACTTCCGTGATATAGCTGCTTAGTGACCATAACGTACATTAACATTAACTTAGTTACCGAGTAGTTTAACGACGTTAATTTCGCATAACGTAAAAGATAGAGTTATAGAGTGTATACATGTTTCTCCCCCTGTTGTTTAAAACCGGATAAAATAGGGGCTGTGAACTCACCTTTGTATTGCTCGGTGAGATTAAGATTAAGTTTATGCAAGCTAGGACGATCAACCACGCCCTATTAAAGTTACCATGGGTTATTAGTGGTTATTTATGCAAACAATGAAAGTCCTACATGTGTCTAGCAACTAGCACGCGAACAAGAAATCACATGGCACTTCTATCATATGGTTTCATCCATGTGTTGACAACCTATCTACGATATGATATATGCTATTTATACGATTACCAGGTAAGTACGAATACTCAAAATAGCACTAGACCCATTAATTTCAATTAGTCGAACACTCAAAACAGATTTGTTGTTCCAAAACAAACTTCTAGATTTTAAACCTTTACTTATAGTTCATGTTTCTAAACCATGAACTAAATTTAATGAGAAATAATGTATAAGCATATTATATGGAAATATCATCTTTGACTTTCAATTTAAGAAATAATTTAATCATAGGATCATGTTGGAAACTCACATACAAGACTACTGGTGCCAATTATTAGTTCCATGTCATAATACATATAACAATTACAATGCATGCATCGAACACCATACATATAGTCACTTTTTTTTTTTTTGCCATTCTATGACTATTAAAAATCAACCGAGCACGTTATTCACGATATCACAAACATAATCTCATACACTTTCACATGTGAATACATATATATTTATCCATTCACACGGCTACATCTTAACTCAGTTTCGCATACACATACAGCTGCACGTACGGCTATGATGCTACATATTGGCATACATATACACGGATACAAACGGTTCGCCAACTAAGCATACATACCTCCGGTCTCAATGAAACCATTCATAATCGATTCGCGTAACATTATACTTGGTTCACATATACATTCTTTCATACAGTTTGCACACACACATAACCGCACCTAAGGTTCGCCTACGAGACATACACACGGCTCGTCTATCTTACACATGTACTCTTCACATACAACTCCATAAATACGGTTCACATTCAACACTCACGCATGCATTCAGGTCACATGTACCTAAACTTATGTCATACATTCATACACACAGCTTCATTAGTATAACCACATATGCATTCAGTTTTCATGTAGCATCCATCTCTACAGTTTCACCCATAACACACATACACTTATGGTTTTCAAGTTCCTATATAGTTGCGGACATACATACATAAGCATCATATCATACAGTTTGCACACACACATAACCGCACCTACTCGAAATCACGACCACACATAAACCACATACTCATACCAAAAACACGAGATCAAACGGAGATTCATGACAGATACGTTACTCTTCGGTGTAAACTAAAAGGAGGGAGGGTTCTTACCGGTGATCGGCGACGGAGAAGAATGAGTGGTGGTGTACTCCAGTTGTCAAGAGAGAGAGAGAGAACGATTAGGGTTTTGGTTCACAGGTTGTGGGCGACAGGTGTGGAAGTTTAGGTTTTAAAAACACGTTTTTATTTTATTTTTATTTTTACACTTTGGCCCCTAAGGTTTCTAACCCATGAAACTTGGATAGGAAGTTAGTGCTAGATTTTTCATACTCTTACGAGGCTAGTCCCTCAACGAGTTCGTGTTTGACCATTGCGTGGTACGGTATCTTCCTAATCATTGCAAATAACTACAAGTGCTAATTATAGTTTATATAAATTATTATAAAAACTACAAAACCGTGTCAGGAAAACATACCTGATTTTTACGGGGTGTCACATTATCCCCAAGTTGAGATGCTGAGTTAGTGTGAGGTTTTCCCAGGATGTCACACCATCCTCATGTTGAAAGAATTTCGTCCCGAAATTCAGTTGGCGGTAACGTCAGATTGCTGCTCAGCTGCAAAAAGGTGTGGATATTTGCTTTTCATTTGGTCCTCTCTTTCCCACGTAAACTCCGGTCCACGCTTAGAGTTCCAACGAACCTTGACGATCGGTATCTTGCTGTGCCTTCGAGTCTTGATCTCACGGTCCATGATCTCGATAGGTTATTCCACAAAATGCAGTTGCTCATCCACTTGAATCTCATCCAATGGAATGACTAGGGTTTCATCTGATAGACACTTCTTCAGATTGGACACGTGAAAAACGTTGTGAACTCCACTGAGTTCGGCAGGAAGGTCTAATTGATAAGCTACGGGCCCGATACGCTTCGAGATCACAAACGGGCCTACGTATCGTGGGTTTAGTTTGCCTCGTTTCCCAAAACGAATTACACCCTTCCAGAGTAACACTTTCAGTAGGACGCGGTCACCTACTTGAAATTCGAGCGGTTTGCGTCGTTGATCAGCGTAACTTTTCTGTCGATCTCGTGCCGCTACCATGCGGTTTCTGATTTGCACAATCTTTTCAGTAGCCTCAAGTATCAACTCAGGACCTGTGAGTTGACTGTCACTGACTTCTGCCCAACAGACCGGTGATCTACATTTTCGACCGTATAATGCTTCAAACGGTGCTGCCTGAATACTCATATTGTAACTGTTGTTATACGAGAATTCCACTAAAGGCAGATGGATTTCCCAACTGTTCCCGAAGTCTACCACACATGCCCTAAGCATGTCTTCCAAGGTCTGAATGGTCCTTTCACTTTGACCATCCGTCTGAGGGTGAAAAGTTGTGCTCATATCTAAGCGTGTACCCAACACTTTCTGAAGTGACTGCCAAAAGTTGGACGTGAAACGAGCATCTCTGTCTGAGATGATGGACGTTGGCACCCCGTGTCGAGAAACTACTTCCTTAATGTAGATGCGAGCCAACTTGTCCATCTTATCTGTTTCTTTGATCGCTAGGAAGTGTGCGGACTTAGTTAGACGATCCACGATTACCGAGATGGTATCGCAACCACCCGGAGTTCGTGGGAGTTTAGTGATAAAGTCCATCGAGATCTGATCCCATTTCCACACTGGGATCTCAGGTTGTTGAAGTAGCCCTGATGGCTTCTAGTATTCCACCTTGACTTTCGCACAAGTCAAACACTTGCTCACGTAGGTGGCTATATCCGCTTTCATGTTGGGCCACCAGTACGCGGCTTTAAGGTCTTGATACATTTTATCCAAACCAGGATGGACAGAGTATCGGGATTTGTGAGCTTCGTCCATAACTAGCTTTCTGAGGTCTCCGTAGAGAGGTACACATATACGATTCATGAAATACCGGGCACCATTGGGTTTCACATCCCAATCGCGTTCCATCTTTCCCATAGATCGGCCTTGATGTTTTCTTCCTTAACTGCTTCTAGTTGCGCGTCGCGTATCTGTTCAGGTAACCCATAATGAATTGTGAACTGTAGTGCTCGTACCCGACGAGGTTTCAAGTGCTCCTTTCTACTGAGGGCATCAGCTACCACGTTAGCTTTACCCGGGTGATACCGAATGGCACATTCATAATCGTTCAGGAGTTCGACCCAGCGACGCTGTCGCATGTTCAACTCCTTCTGGTCAAAGATATGCTGGAGGCTCTTGTGATCCGTGTAGATTGTGCACTTTGTTCCATATAGATAGTGTCTCCAAATATTAAGTGCAAACACAACTGCTCCCAATTCCAAGTCATCTGTTGTGTAGTATTTCTCGTGAACCTTCAACTGTCGGGATGCATACGCGATGACCTTATCACGTTGCATGAGTACACATCCCAACCCCTGAATGGAAGCATCACAATATACCACAAAATCATTTGTCCCTTCCAGAAAGGACAAAATGGGTGCATTGCAAAGTTTCAGCTTTAGCAATTGAAATGCTGCTTCCTGCTTGTCATCCCAAGCATACTTGGTGCCCTTCTGGGTAAGAGTGGTAAGCGTTTGTGCGATCTTTGAAAATCCCTGGATGAAACGTCTGTAGTAACCAGCCAAACCCAAAAATTGGCGGATCTCTGTCGGTGTCCTGGGTGCTTCCCAGTTATTGATAGCATCTATCTTGGCGGGATCAACATGTATACCCTTTTCATTCACGATATGCCCGAGGAACTGAACTTCCCGAATCCAGAAATCACACTTCGAAAACTTGGCATATAGTTTCTCCTGTTGAAGTAGTTCCAGCAATAATCGTAGATGCTCAGCATGTTCTTCTTCACCCTTAGAGTAGACGAGTATATCATCGATGAACACGATAACAAACTTGTTGAGATACGGCTCTCACACGCGGTTCATGAGGTCCATGAACACCACGGGTGTGTTGGTGAGACCGAAGGGCATGACCAAGAACTCATAATGGCCATACCGAGTACGCAATGCCGTCTTGGAGATATCCTCATCCCTGACGCGTAACTGGTGATAAAAAGGACCGTAGATTGATCTTGGAGTAGTAGCTTGACCCTTGAAGCTGGTCAAAAAGATCGTCGATGCGAGGTAATGGGTATCGGTTCTTGACGGTAACCTTATTGAGTTCCCTGTAGTCGATGCACACGCGGAAGGTCCCGTCCTTTTTCTTGATAAAGAGGACCGGAGCTCCCCATGGCGAAGTATTGGGTCGGATAAATCCTTTTTCCAACAATTCCTGAAGTTGGGTAGACAGCTCTTGCAGCTCTGCTGGAGCTAGGCGGTACGGGGCCTTGGCGATAGGAGTCGCATGGTTCGCCAATTCGATTTCAAACTCCACTTGTCTATGTGGTGGAAGACCAGGTAACTCCTCTGGAAACACATCGGAAAAGTCATGGACGATGGGGATATCTTCAATCTGCTTCTCGTCCTTAGGCTGCTCGGTGACCAGTGCGAGCAAAGCGAAGGAGTTCTTTCTCCGAAGATACTTCTGAGCTTGCATGTAAGAGATGATGTTTGTGATGGCGCCTGCCTTCTCGCCTTGCACAATCAAGACTTCGTCGTTAGAGAGCGGAATACGGATAGCTTTCTCAAAACAGAGAACTTCAGCTCGGACGTCGGATAGCCAGTCCGTTCCGGCTACCACGTCAAAACTACCCAGGGTAGTTGTCATTAGATCAATGGTAAAGGTGTGACCCGCGAGTTTAAGTTGACAGCCGGTTACTAAATGGGTCACATCTACAGATTTACCATCGGCTAGTTCTATGACGTAAGGGGTCTCTAGGGGTTTAGGCGTGAGATTTAAGTTCTTCCTAAAAGACTCAGATATAAAACTCTTATCCGCACCCGTATCAAAAAGTATAGTAGCAAAATAATCGTTAAGGGGAAACTTACCGGTGACCACGTTTGAGCCGTTTCTGGCCTCTCCGCAGCCCAGCGTGAATGCACGACCTTTGGCACCTCCTGTGCCACCGTTTCCATCGTTGCCATTGTTGTTATTGTTGTTGTTGCGAAGCTGCGGGCAGTCTCGTTTGAAATGGGCAGTGCTAGCGCACTGATAGCACCCCCGGTTAATAACTTGCTGTTGACCCTGGTGCTGATTCTGATTTTGTCGAGACATGATTTCCCCGCGACAATCCTTTGCCGCGTGTCCCGCTTTGCCACATCGTTGGCAACGATTTCCGGCACAACGGCCGTGATGATGGAGGTTACAACGGTTAAATTGCGGCATTCGACCCCGCATAGCCGCTCGAGTTCTGGGTGTTGTTGGTAGACTGATTGTTGTGACCCCGATTGTTGTTAAAGTTGTTGGACCGCTTCTGGTTTCCTTGTTGTGGCTGGGCATATGAAGACTGCCGAGCAAGTGAGTCTTCAAATTTCCTTTTTTTGTCGGGGCAATTTCAGTTGCACCTCTAGGTGGTAACTTCCTTTGCTCCACCGCCATATCGGTGAGTTTATGCGCCAGCCTAATCGCTTGTTGCTCCGTCGTAGGGTTGCTAGACATCACCATGCCCTGGATCTCAGGGACCAAACCCCCAGGATAAAATTCAAGTCGTGTTTCGACGGTGTTAGCCAGATCGGGACATAGGAACACCAGATCATGATGTTTGGCCGTGTACACTTCAATTTCAGACCCTGCCATCTTGTGGTTCCATAACGCTTGCTCCAACTGCTGAACTCTGTCCCGCGGACAGTATTCCTCCTTGATTAGGGCCTTAAATTCGGTCCAGGCCATTGCGTTTTCCGCAACAAGTCCACGCGTTTGGACTTGTGCGTTCCACCAGGTTAATGCCCCATCTTCCAACGTTGAGGCAGCATACTTGACCTTATTGACTTCAAGGCAATTGCACATCTCGAACACCGATTCAGACTTTTGAATCCTACGGACCAGTCCTATGGGTCCTTCAACACCCGTGAACTTGCTCGATTTCGCATCGAGGAACATCTTGTAGGGGTTAAGACCCCCTCCTGAAGACAGAGGATAGGTAGTCAGCGAGAAAGTCTACTAGCCCAACTATTAGTTTTTCCCATGAAAATTTAATAATGGTTACCTGCTGGTGGGTTTTGAACACCTGCCAGAGCAGCATTCACGTGTTCTTGGATCATTGCTGCTAATTCTTCAGGTGACATGTTGAGGTTTCCGCGACGTCCAGTTGCCATTTCGGATCTTCGCAAGACAACACAAACACACACCGATAAGTATATATATCCAATATATTTATCATATTCCACACTTCAATCATCACACAAGTTATGTCAACCCAACAAATTAAACAATCAAAAGGAACATTCGATTAAATAAATTGCAACGTCTCACAAAATACCAACCAAACATCTCAGTTTAATTTTAAAATTTCAAGTTCAAACATAAGTGGAAAACAAACAAACTAAAGAAAACAAAGCGGGGATTGGCGAGACGATTCAGTCTTCTACGTCTCCATCTCCCAAGTCGCTATCGTTGCCGTCATCCTCTGCGGCGTTTTTAGCTTCAACAGCCGGGTCCTGTTCCGGCTCTTCCTCTGGATCCTCCTCTGGGTCTTCCTCTGGATCCTCCTCTTCTTCCTCTACCGGCGCTGGAGGGGCCGGTGCTGGTTCGGGTACTGGGACAGGTGCTTGATTCTGCTCCAGTTCTCGAATCCTCCAACTGGACTCAAGAACTCTGTCTTCGAGCCAGTCAGCCCTCAGCTGCTCAGCACGAAGATCCTTAGCTAAAATGTTTCGAACTTTCCTATTCTCATGTTGCTCTTCCTCGAGCCTTCTAGTTTTACCAGTTAGTTGACGTATCATCCATCCCTGTGCTTCGATAGTCTCCTGCATTCTCTCTAGTTGTTCCTGTTGTTTTCTTAACATATTCCTAGGTAGATCGTCCCCTACTTCTCACGAGTTGACCGGTTCGACCGGTATAGCGGTGGTCGGACGGGAGGACGACTCCCCTCCTAGAGCGAGTCTTTTCCTAGCAGCTGAGCGTGTCTCCACACCATGAGGTGTTGAGGGTTCGACCATGGGTGCCTTCCCAGGCGCCCTTGATTGTCGAGATTTGTCGGATGATGATAATGACATTGCCTGTTGGGTTGTGTATTTAGTTACGAGTTGCGTGCATCACAATATACATATATATCTGACATAGAACAGTTGTAGTATAACACATAACAAGATATAACAGTTCGGTGCCAACTATGTCTAGTATCGTGTAACAGCTATAGTTTAGGTCTACTTTTAATGCAAACCTGGTTCTCTATAGCTAGAGGCTCTGATACCAATCTGTCACACCCTCAATTTCCACTTGCGGAGTTTTACCGCGAGGCGTGTGATCAAACCAAAATCTGAGACACTAGTAATATCGAACGACTCTATATGATTTATTTAAATGTTTTCCAAAAACATTGGTTTAACCATTCATAGTTATTTTCAAATTATCTTAGTTTCAAAGTTTAGCGGAAGCATTAGTTTCAAAGTTGAGCGGAAGCATTAGAGTAAGGTAAAGTAACTGGCGCCAACATAAACGCCAAAACCAAAAATCCCAAATAATATTCGTAAATAAGACTCGATAAAAATGTCTTGATCAAATGCAAGTGAGTGCACCCAGCGCTCCTAGCATCCTGAGAAACATGTAAAGAAACAAGTGTCAACATTAAAGAAGAGTGAGTTCACAGGTTTTTATAAGTTCACAAGTTCGGTTAAAAGTTTTGTTTCCCCCGTTATCCCTAACCCGGGATAACGATATAGTTCCATTATTCCTAACCCGGAATAATAATGTTGGTTCTATTATTCCTAACCCGGAATAATAATGTTGGTTCTATTATTCCTAACCCGGAATAATAATGTTGGTTCGTAATTAAGTTCAGTTTTAACATGTAGGTAGCGAGCCTAAAGTTATGTCACATAAGAGTTCGCGATCGAAGCTGGCTGTTGTGCCTCAGTGTTGCTAGGCCTATCACTGACCATGGCGAAAGTTAGGCCAAATTAATCACCCGTTGACCATACCCGGTCGGCTAGCGCGACTAGCTCGGGTGGGGCTTGTCGGGCCCAGTAGTACTACTTATAATTTCCCCGCAATCTAACCCAATACTAACGATCCGAGAGTTTGTTGAGGACTCCCCGTAATATAGCTGCTTAGTGACCATAACGTACATTAACATTAACTTAGTTACCGAGTAGTTTAACGACGTTAATTTCGCATAACGTAAAAGATAGAGTTATAGAGTGTATACATGTTTCTCCCCCTGTTGTTTAAAACCGGATAAAATAGGGGCCGTGAACTCACCTTTGTATTGCTCGCTGAGATTAAGATTAAGTTTATGCAAGCTAGGACGATCAACCACGCCCTATTAAAGTTACCATGGGTTATTAGTGGTTATTTATACAAACAATGAAAATCCTACATGTGTCTAGCAACTAGCACGCGAACAAGAAATCACATGGCACTTCTATCATATGGTTTGATCCATGTGTTCACAACCTATCTACGATATGATATATGCTATTTATACGATTACCAGGTAAGTACGAATACTCAAAATAGCACTAGACCCATTAATTTCAATTAGTCAAACACTCAAAACAGATTTGTTGTTCCAAAACAAACTTCTAGATTTTAAACCTTTACTTATAGTTCATGTTTCTAAATCATGAATTAAATTTAATGAGAAATACGTATAAGCATATTATATGGAATATCATCTTTGTCTTTCAATTTAAGAAATAATTTAATCATAGGATCATGTTGGAAACTCACATACAAGACTACTGGTGCCAATTATTAGTTCCATGTCATAATACATATAACAATTGCAATGCATGCATCGAACACAAAACATACAGTCACCTTTTTTTTTGGCCATTCTATAACTATTAAAAATCAACCGAGCACGTTATTCACGATATCACAAACATAATCTCATACACTTTCACATGTGAATACATATATATTTATCCATTCACACGGCTACACGTAACTCAGTTTCACATACACATACAGCAGCACGTACGGCTATGATGCTACATATTGGCATACATATACACAGATACAAACGGTTCGCCGACTAAGCATACATACCTCCGATCTCAATGAAACCATTCATGCTCGATTCGCGTAACATTATACTTGGTTCACATATACATTCTTTCATACAGTTTGCACACACACATAACCGCACCTAAGGTTTGCCTACGTGACATACACACGGCTCGTCTATCTTACACATGTACTGTTCACATACAACTCCATATATACGGTTCACATTCAACACTCACGCATGCATTCAGGTCACTTGTACCTAAACTTATGACATACATTCATAGACACAGCTTCATTAGTATAACTACATATGCATTCAGTTTTCATGTAGCATCCATCTCTACAGTTTCACCCATAACACACATACACTTATGGTTTTCAAGTTCCTACATAGTTGCGGACATACATACATAAGCATCATATCATACAGTTTGCACACACACATAACCACACCTACTCGAAATCACGACCACACATAAACCACATACTCATACCGAAAACACAAGATCAAACGGAGATTCATGACAGATACGTTACTCTTCGGTGTAAACTAAAAGGAGGGAGGTTTCTTACCGGTGATCGGCGACAGAGAAGAATGAGTGGTGGTGTGCTCCGATTGTCAAGAGAGAGAGAGAACGATTAGGGTTCTGGTTCACAGTTTGTGGGCGACGGGTGTGGAAGTTTAGGTTTTAAAAACACGTTTTTTTTTTTTTTTACACTTTGGCCCTTAAGGTTTCTAACCCATGAAACTTGGATAGGAAGTTAGTGCTAGATTTTTCATACTCTTACGAGGCTAGTCCCTCAATGAGTTCGTGTTTGACCATTGCGTGGTACGGTATCTTCCTAGTAATTGCAAATAACTACAAGTGCTAATTATAGTTTATATAATTTTATTATAAAAACTACAAAACTGTGTCAGGAAAACATACCTGATTTTTACGTGGTGTCACATGTAAGATGTTCAAGAGATTTTACAAGTTCGGTCGAACTTGTAATAGATTTTCAACAAAATTTAATCAAGTTCGGGCGAACTTGATGAAATCTTAATGAAAAGTATGCAAGTTCGAGTGAACTTATCAAAAATCTTGAATAATCAATCAAGTTCGGGCGAACTTGATGAAAAGTTATGAATTTTTCAGTCAAGTTCGAGCGAACATGAGTAATTCGACATGGTTTTTTTGCAAGTTCGAGCGGATCGTTCGGGCACTAATCCGACAAACCTAAGGTAAACGTGCGGAATCCGTTTGCTTAGGCGACATTGGATACACTCATTTGTTTCTATTTAATCACCGTTTCATTAATATTCAACTTTACATATCCTGGAAACACTTGGACAGAGCTTCGCCTCTGTCGTGACAAAATCTCTGAAAGTTACAAATGAAATGACAAGACTCCTATTTATAGGATGTCAAGTTCACTTGTTGGATGCAAGTTCGGGCGAACTTGCTTGGTCAAGTTCGGCTGAACTTGACTACAAAACATACATTTCAAGCGAACTTGGCCTAAAACATACATAAACTTCGTCATTTCGCTCCTAAATGGAGACCCGATATTATATGATGACGTAGGCAACAGACATATGAATCAACAGATGACACGTCATCATCACTTTTTCAAAACCCTATAAAACCCTGTTTTATCCATAAGAGTGGTTCACTTTTTCGTATCAAATTCAAAATTCTCAAATCAGTTTTTCTCTCAGTCATGGCACCAAAAGCTAAATCAAAAGCGAAATCTCAACAAGAACCACCACCATTTACGCTCTTAATCAAAACTCCTCACAACTATATGGCAATTCTTGAGGCAACTGATTCTAACACAAGATATCATTCATTGATAAAACTCTTGAAAGAATCGAAATTTTTGAACATATTGACCGTCAAAGCCCCTATCTATCAAGATGCACAGCGGTAATTTTGGGCAAACGCAAAGGTTCATTCACAAAAGGATGTTCCTTATGCTATCATATCAAAAGTGGGCAAAATACTGATGCAAATTAGCCCTCAATCAATTTCTCAACTTTTTGAACTGAATGATATGGCACATCCTGTGTCATTCTCTATGAATGAGATGCATGCCGAATTTGTGGAAAGAGGTTACATTGGGCAACTCAAAGGTATAACTATCTATAAAACCAATTTTCCTGCTGAGATAAGATTTTTCTTTCACACTCTTTTAACATGTCTCCCAGCAAAGACCACAGCTTTTAATGAAATACCATTGAACATTCATTATCTGGGTTATGCAATTTTAACTGGATCAGATTTTAATTTTTCTCAGATATTGTTAAATGATCTTGTGCCAAATTTTAATAACATTGCAAAAAAATAGAGTTTTATTGATTCACCACGATTCATGAGTGTTTATCTTCAAAATCAGTTGCCTGAAGCTGATGTTAAACAAGGCGCAGTTACAAAAACAAGCGGCCTAACTCATGAAACTTTTACTAGAATAACAAATCAGGAAAAAGTTTCCAAAAAAAAGTAGAGGAGGCTGAGCAAGCTTTACAAGGAAAAAATGTTCAACTCAACCTCCTGCTACTGAGCCCACTGCCCTTGGTGATCATGACTTTGCAACCACTGCCCTGAAACCCACACCAGCAATCTCCAAAAAGAAACCAAATAAAATATCCAGAAAACCCACCAAACCCAAAAAGGGCCCTATAGAAGATGAGATCCCAGAGGTTAACCCAGTGATAACACAAAAATCACATGAAAACACTGCTGCTACTTCACAATAGATGTTAGAATCTCAACCTGGCTTTGAAACTCCTCCTTCTTCCTTACAAAAGGAAAAGGTTGTAAACACAGGGACACCAAATTATGAAGCTCTGGATCCACTTGGTTCCATCTTCCAAAGCCCCTCTACCGGGGCAATGTCTCTTTCTGCACCTCAACCTTTCCAACAAAATCACTGCCACCTACCATATTGTCTTTGCTTAATGCAATTGACTTAGAACATGCATTAACCAGTTCTTCTCAACAACCCATCAATGAGAATATACTCCATCAAGTGACTGGGTCTGCTTATGTACTCATTGCTAGCCCATCAGCTGTCACACCCGGACCACGTAAAACAACAAACCGTGGCGGAAACGTCGGGAAGTGCCGTAACATAATTATTGTTTCAATAACCATTGCACATAAGTTAAGTTTCATTAGTTAATATTGTTTACATTGTGTTGGATGAAAACGGAAATACAACAAAAGTTGAGCTATTATTCTGATTTTATAGTCACTAAGGCCCAGTCCACCCTAAGTGTAGCTAGCTTGACATCAAACATTTGCACCTAAAACATATGTGAAAATAAAGTCAGCAAAGAAATGTCGGCGAGTACATAGGTTTTGTTTTAATGCTTCATGGCTTTGATTATTATAAGAAAAATTAAAGTAATACAAAAGTCGCCATGAACCATAAAAAGTTTCTTTCATAAAAACCATATGAGAAAATCAATATGATATAAAAGAAATAATATATGGTTAAATAGAAACCAAAAGTAAGTTTTGTCTTGTGTAAAATGTCATGTCTTGTATTTTGTTTAAAATGATTTAGATAACGCCACGATATGTAAGATAATAAAAGCACTTATATATAGAAAGTACCATCGGCGTATACACCATGCTTTTATTACATTACATACATCACGTTATTTAAATCACTCCCAATAAACCAATCATCAAATATCTTGTTTAAATCAAAGTAATGTAAACAAATGCCGAGTAAACCAATGTCATGTAAATCAATGTCAAGTAACTAAATGTCGAGTAACACAATGTCATGTAAACCAATGTCGAGTAAATAAATGTCATGTAAATAATGTCGAGTAAATAAATGTCATGTAAATAATGTCGAGTAAACCAAGTCAAGTAAACCAATGTCGAGTAAATAAATGTCATGTAAATAATGTCAAGTAAACCAATGTCGAGTAAACATTGTCATGTAAACCAATGTCGAGTAAACCAATGTCAAGTGAACAATGTCGAGTTTTATAAACCATTTTCCTGTATTGTTAAAACATAAATTATGGATTGTTGGCAAACACATTCAAGCCTTGTTGACTGTCGGATAAAACCCTACCTGGTTAAGGGTTTATCAATGTTCATCGGATTCTGTCATTCCCTAAGGTCGCTTCCAAACATACCTAGGAAGTGGGAATGGGATTGTCAATCCTATGGTACCATTACATACTACCGGTCGGCGTGATCAATGTTAATGAATGTATCATTGTCAAGTTCAACGCACCAAAATGTCAATAATAATGTAGGTATGTCTTGAAAATGTCTTGTAAATATTTTGAAAACCATGTACTAGTATGCTTGGTCAACATACATAGAAAAAATGTCTTTAAAACAAATGTACTAAATATGCTAGGTCAACATATGAAACAAAATGCAATGAAAATCATGTACTATATATACATTGTGATCAAGCATGTATAATGTCATGAAAACACGGAAGTAAATCATAGGCACAATATGTTTCACCCTAAAACATTTGAAAACGTAAAAAAGGGGACTATATACTCACTTTGGTTGCAATAAAGTCCTTGTTCAATAGAATAAACCAAGCTCAAGAGTCCATGAAATCAAGCGTGTCCTAAAAGCGGTTAACTATGTAAATATCGCGACTTGAAGATGGAAGATTTAGATAGAATGAGACCTATAAACCAAGTGAGTGTTGGAACTCATATGATATGGTTTAATAAGTTTACATTCTGAGTTGATAAAGTTTTTAAGTGCTTTTGACCCGTTACGACCATTTAAGGTAGTTTAAGCCACTTTAACGCGTCATTTGCGTGACTACGCCTTTGGATGATTAGATATGTGTTATGATAAGTCTAAATTACCAAAATATGTTTAATAATGTTTTTGATCAGATTATATTTCAAAACTTGTGTTACATATGTTTATAATTAATTTCTTTGCAAAAAGGGTATTTGGTCATTTTTAAGTAATATTACAATTAATTATCATAACACTATCCATATGATATCACCATAAGGTATAACCTAAGAGGGTTATTCCCTATATATTTATGGTCATGAATATGTATTTGATTGGTTCTAAAGATCAACCAAACAGGTCAGATTCCAAAGTCAAAGCGGTGGTCAAACCGTTAGACTTTTGATTCTAAACAAGCACTATAACAAGAGTGACAAATTTGACATGTTTTGACATGTCTGAATAAATTTATAAAAGAGTTTTGGCACCAAAACAAACTTTTTTGATACCCGAAAGTAGATCCGTTGCAAAATGTGCAAAAATCGCATTTTGACCGAAACTTTGACTTGTCAAAATGACTAGTAAAGGTGGAAATCAGTAGGCATGATTTTTAGGGATCGTAACCACCTTGATTACCATCATATTGCAAGGTTCAATTGACCCTTATCTTGATCAATTCATGATCAAAACTAAAAGTCAAACAGAAAGTCAAATTGTTTGATTTTTAGTCCATTTAAGCTATAAAATTGAACAAGACATGAAGGAACACTTACAAACACAAAGGATTTATCAAATAACACCATAGAAAGCTCCAAGATGGTTGGAAATTGGATTTGTGGCTGATGGGATCAAGAACAATGGTTGCAGAAGTTCAAAAAGTAAGAAACAACTTGGTATTTATAGGAATTTTGGGTTAACAAGATCATGACAAGTGTTTATGACTCATCATTGAAGTTGGATTAGTGTCCAATACATGTCAATTGCAGAGAATAAGGTGGCAAATTCGTGCTAGGTGTAAAAAATGTGCATCTTGGGGCCAAGGAATGAGCTGTGCAGCTGCCAGGTAATTTTTCTGTTTCTGATGGCTTCTCGCGGGCCGCGAGTAGTTTAGGCTAAGGGAATCGCGTCCCGCCAGAGGCTCAAATTTCAGAATTGGGAGAAATGGTCCCTGCAGCCTCTGAACTTGTTTTTTCGATGCATTTTGGCACTTTTAAACCCGTTAACTCAATTTTCAAGCTTCATAAGGATAAAATAACATAGGGAACTTGAAATATGTGCAAAAATGTTCCGAATGTCGGTTAGTTTTGTCATACGGTCGCGGTTTTCAGTTAATTACGACGAACATAGTAACGAACGCATGTATGACCGTAAATGCGTAACGAACGACATTTTTGCATTCCAATAACAAAAAAATGTAATTTTAAGGTTTAGAAAAATTTTTGGATGCTGGTACAAGTTCCGGATAGTGATTTAAGCAAAAAGGCGTAGTTTCGCAAAATTTGCAAAAATATCCCATGAAGTTAAAAAAGTGTGTTTTTGCCATACCGAAGCCCTCGAAACTTACTCTAAGTTATATAATGGGTATTTATGGTATGTTAAGCTTGTTTAATTGTTCTTGACTTAAGGATCACGCGATACGATGTAGTTTCGTAGTTTTTGCAATATAGCCCCTGGAGTTGCATAAGTATATTTTTGACATACCGAACCCTTAAAAACTTATTTCTAAGTAATGTTAGGGTTATTTAAGGTATGTGCAACTTATTCTCTTGTACCATAGCGTATGTTACGTTAAGCTGATTTTATTTACGTAACCGTTTGCGATTTCACATCCAGAAAATGTTTAAAGGGTCAGATTTGAACAAGGATTAAAAATACACAAATGTCAAAAGTAAATATACGAATCTCATAAAATATAACACAAAGTTTTATTGATTTAACATTTTCGGATACAATACAAAGATTAGAAAGCACAGATGTCACATCAGCAAATGAAGAGGATTCATCTCTTAGGTTACATGTAACCCTTGGTGATAGTTCAACAAGAGCAGCTACTACAATTGGTAAACTGTCACACCCCGATTCGCAGCGGAAGAGAAATGCAGGGTGCGGCAGACACGTGGTAATTCTCCATAGTTAAAAACATGTTATCATAAACAGAGAGAACCTCAGCTACAACATACTATCAGTATCACATTAAACACCATAAGTTCAGTACAGTACTACGAGCTACCACAGCTCTTATGCTGCTACAATTCACTACTAAAGCCATCCACACGCACGTTTCTTACTCTTGCTTCGCTTTACCTGAAACGCATGTTAGTTTTAAAAAGGTCAGCTAATCGCTGCGTGAGGTCCACTGGTTTAATTGCTGTGTAACAATACGTGTTAACATTTTTTATTGCACTGGTCACAATCACAATGACGGTCATAGTCATAGTCACAGATTTATCACCACAAACACCTTCCGTTAGTAAGATCGTGTTACAACAAACACATGCAGCTCGCCGAACCGTGTTACAACAAACACCTATAGCTCGCCGAACCGTCTCATAACCAACACCTGCAACTTGCCGAACCGTGTTATAACAAGCACCTGCAGCTCGCCGAACCGTGTCATAACTGACACCTGCAGCTCGCCGAACTGTGTCATAACTGACACCTGCAGCTTGCCGAACCGTGTGTTATAAAATTTACATCATGACAAGTTGGTGCAATTAACACAGTTTTGTAACATGCAAATCACCTCAGAAAACAACAAAATCATTCAAAAATGGGGAAGTGAAAACTCACTCCCAATTTGGTGTAATCAACACAGTTTGTGACATGCATTCCACCCCAAGTAAAACAAAAAAACAGTTAAAAGCAGGGTAGTGAAACTCACAGTGCAAATAGGGGTCTTTACACAAGAATCGTCAAATAGTTGGATCAACTTTAACAACACACATGCAAGCATGGACTCAAATCAGTATCTGAGTTGGTAATGGTTATAACTTGGATCTGGTCAGGAGTTTTTACTCCAGATTGAGCCTGTAGGACACTGGTATGGTGATGCACATCAGGGTAGCATTAGTTTTCTGTTTGGCTTCCGGGCACCGATTCGCGTGCCCGCCAAAGTCAGTAGTTTAACGTGTTCGGGTATTGGTATGGGAATACCAGTAGTGCCAACACGTGGTTATTCAAAAATTATTAACTTTCCATTAAGGGAGTTTGAGTGTTTGGGGGGTCTAAGTTGACCAAATTAGAGTTTCGATTTTCACCATCGGGAATTCTCCTGAACTGCCTTAGGACACACCCAGGGTGCCCAATCTGCCCGTGAATTTCCCGAAATACTTCCGGTGTTCCAATAATGGTATTTGACGGGTTGGGTTAATTACCAGTTCCGGCAGGTTCGTTATACGGTAAATTGCCGAATTTGTTTTAAAATAATATTTTTTAATCCATAAATTCTCATTTAATATATATTTTATATAAAAATCTGTAAATTTTTATATAAGTCAGTAAAAATCTTTGGATAATGGGAAAAATTCCTGGAAATTTATTTTGGTAATTTTCTTATTTAAAAAAATTAGTTATAAACTCATTTTTAAACACATAATTAACATAAAATACTTTTGGAAACTCAAAAATTCCTAAAATATTCCTGAACCTTCTATACATGTCCAGGAACATCTCTAAAATGTTTAGAATTTTTCGATTTCATTTCGGTGCGTTCCCGGCTACCGAAATCTCGCAAAAACGTGTATTTTTAACCTAAATCAAAACTCAACCAATTGACTCTGAATTTTCCCAGATCATTCCCCATATGTTCCTTAGTGTCTCTGTAACATTTGGTGATTTATTGAACGCGTTTGTTATTTTTTCCAAAATTATTTCGGTAAAACAGTTAAAAATTCACGTGGACCTTCCAGACAATACTCTACATCACCATACCAAACTTCAGCGCAATCCAAGCTACACGGACCAAGTTATAGACAAAACAATTTTCTGCCTAGCCTATATTCAGTTTTCGGGTGATCTACCAAGCGATTCTTCCGTTTCCAAGCGTTTATCTTGATCCCATAAGTGTGTAAAGGCTATATTCAGTTCCTACACACCAAACATAATCCAAATATGCTAGAACTTAGATCAATCAAGCTTTAATTCATTGTTTTTCGGTTAATCGAATAGTTAAGCAATTTTTGTCGAATAAGAGTTGATTAGGGTATCAAACCCTATTGATTAGCATCCATGGCAGCCATATAACACCAAGGATGTATGTGTTGTTCATATTCATCCCAAAACATGTTTAAAACTCCAAAATTCATGGATTAAAAAGCGTTTTTCGGCTAGAATTCATGTTTAATCAAGAAACCATGCTTGAAACCTTAATAATTTGAGTTTACCTTTGATTTAGTTGGTTTATGGATGAATTCAGCTGATGAAGAAGGGTTTGAGAGTATGAGTGGTTTTTGTTGAAACTTTTGGTTAAAAATAAAAGAAAACGAAAAAAATTTATTTATAACCATGGGGGGTGGTGGTGGCATAGAGGTGGGTCCCTAGGGCCACCACGTGCTTCGTTTTAAATACGTAAGGATGATTTTTATCTTCTGGATAAGAATAGGTTCGTTTCGGGTCCGGCGCGCGTTCTCGATTTGGGTGATGGACACCGTTTTGCGCGTACTTAGTGTCAAAAGACTCGGTTTAAAAATTATGCATAACCGTCTAAAAATCCGAAGCCAGTTACGTTTCAATCATAAAAGTCTCGTTTGACATTCGTTTAAGTGTTTTTCAGCTTGATCGATCGTTCCTTTCACGTTCGGTTGCCTTATGTTATGCCCGGAACGAATGCGTTTCTCCAACCGGGAGCTGCTTCGTTTTGCGTGCCCGGGCTTTGATTATTTTCAAACCTTATGTCACAATCTATGGCACAAAACTAAGTTATTCCTGGAACTCGGAATCTTGAATAAGGCTACCGATAACCTAATAATCAACATCAAAGGTCTAATGCGCTGTTAAACGTCAAGTCCCCGTTTAACACGTTGTTCAAGGCTAAGGACACCACCCACGCATCGTTGGTCCTTACTAGTGTCATGTCAACCATGACGTGTTATCAGATTCCTCCGAGATAACAATATATCGTTTCGCACAACACACAAGTCATGAAATTTCACAAGGTTTACGCACAATTATAGTTTTAGTCATGCTTTAAGTTTAGGACCAATTAAGGTGTACCTGGTTTCGTCATCGGTTCACAGTCTCCCCTGGTTAAGAAATTTTGTCCCCGAAATTTACTTTGTCACGCTAGGGAAGAGGTGAGGGTATTTTCTGCGGAATTCATCCTTCCGTTCCCAGGTATATTCAGGCCCTTGTTTACAGTTCCACCGGACTTTAACCAGTGAAATTTTGTTATGTCTTAATTGCTTGACCCTACCATCAACTATTTCCACCGGCTCTTCCACAACGTGGAGTCTATCGTCAACGTGCATGTCTTCCAAAGATACTCGGGTAGCTTCGTCTGACAGGCATTTCTTCAGGTTTGATACATGGAAGACATCGTGAATGGCACTAAGTAACTTCAACCGATACGTTACCGGACATACCTTGGCTAGGATCTCGTATGGCCCAAAGTAGCGTGGGCTACGTTTCTTGACTTTCCAAATCGGATAACGCCTTTCCACGACGATACCTTTAACAACACTCGTTCACCAACTTTGAACGATAATGGTTTTCTGCGTACATCAGCCCAGCTGTTATGTCGGATCTGAGCGGCTTGCAAACGCTTTTGAATCTGATGGACTTTATCGGTCGTTTCCTGAACTAGTTCAGATCCCGTTAGTTGAGTGTCACCCACTTCGGCCCAACAAAGTGGTGATCGGCACTTTCAACCATAGAGGGCCTCATACAGGGCTGCTTGAATGCTACAATGGTAACTATTGTTATACGAGAATTCCACCTGTGGTAGATGCTTGTCCCAACTTCCTCCGAAGTCCAGGACACAAGCACGAAGCAAGTCCTCTAGTGTCAGAATCGTGCGTTCCGATTGGCCATCGGTTTGGGGATGATAAGAAGTACTTAAATCAATTCGCGTCCCCAAAGCCTCTTTTAGTTTCGGCCAGTATCGCGAAGTAAAGTGGCTGTCTCGGTCAGAAATAATAGCAATCGGGACACCATGTCTAGCTACTATCTCATTAATATAAATTTCGGCCAACTGGTCGGTCTTATACGTAGTGCGAATCGGAATAAAATGTGTGGATTTGGTCAATCGATCTACGATTACCCAGATCGCATCATGACCGCGAGGCGTTTTCGGAAGGTGGGTCACGAAATCCATCGTGATTTGTTCCCACTTCCACTGAGGTATTTCGGGTTGTTGCAACATCCCCGAGGGTTTGTGATACTCAGCCTTGACTCGCGCACAAATCAAGCATTGGCTCACGTATTCGGCCACGTCCTTTTTCATTCCCGACCACCAATAAAACTCTTTTAGGTCATGGTACATCTTATCCGTACCGGGATGAATCGAATATTTTGATTTATGAGCCTCGTCCATTATTAATTATCTCAGCTCCGAACTTGCAGGAATCCACACTCGATTCTTAAAGTATAACACCTCGTCCGTTTTTCTCACAAACTTTTCTCGTTCCCGTGCAAACCTTCGCCAGGTAACTGGCTTTCCTTCATGGCTTGCATCTGTGTGTTCCGGATTTGATCTATCAAACTTGTCTGCACGACTCACTCGAAGGGGCTTAAATTGATCCTTTCTACCTAGCGCGTCTGCTACCACATTAGCTTTCCCCAGGTAGTACTTTATCTCACAATCATAATCATTTAACAATTCCACCCATTTTCGCTGCCTCATGTCCAAGTATTTTTGATCAAAGATATGTTGGAGGCTTTAGTGATCAGTATATATAGTACACTTTGTACCATATAAATAATGTCTCCAAATCTTTAATGCAAATATAACTGCTCCTAGTTCCAGGTCCTGGGTCGTGTGGTTCTTCTCGTGCACCTTCAGTTATCTTGAAGCGTACGCGATTACTTTATTCCATTGCATAAGAACACATCCAAGTCCTTTTCGTGATGCGGCACAATAAATGACAAAGTCGCCATTGCCTTCGGGCAACGTTAAAATTGGAGCCTCACATAACTTTCTCTTTAACAGCTAGAACGCTGGTTCTTGGTCTTCACCCAATTCGTACTTCCTATCCGTCTGCGTCAATGTAGTTAACGATTGCTCGATACTAGAGAAATTTTTTATGAAGCGACGGTAATATCCTGCCAATCCTAAGAATTGGCGTATTTCTTTTGGGGATTTCGGCACTAGCCAGTTCTTGATTGCTTTTATCTTGCTTTGATCTACATGAATTCCATACTGATCCACCACATGCCCTATAAATTGTACGGCTTGTAACCAAAAGTCGCACTTAGACAACTTAGCGTATAGTTGTTCGATCCGTAGTATCTCCATGATAGCACGCGAATGATGCTCATGCTCGTCCTTACTCTTGGAGTAGATCTAAATATCGTCAATGAAGATGGTGACAAATTTGTCAAGGTATGGCTTACATACCTTGTTCATGAGGTCAATGAACACCGCAGGTGCGTTAATTAACCCAAAGGGCATAACTAGGAATTCGTAGTGGCCATAGCGAGTTCGAAATGCGGTCTTAAGAATATCGTCATCTTGGACCTTCACTTGATGGTAACCTGACCAAAGATCTATCTTAGAAAAGTATCGGGCTCCTTGCAGCTGATCAAAGAGATCATCGATCTCGGAAGAGGGTACCGATTCTTGATAGTGACTTTATTCAATTCCCTGTAGTCGATGCACATTCACCGTTCTTGTTATTTATAAACAAAACTGGGGCTCCCCAGGGGGAAAAACTAGGACGGATAAAACCACGATCGAGTAAATCCTACAACTGCGTCGATAGCTCTTGCATCTCAGACGGTGCAAGACGATATGGAGCCTTGGCAATCGGTGTCGTTCCCGGTATTAAGTCGATGCGAAACTCGACTTGCCGATTGGGCGGCAATCCGGGTAATTCTTCCGGGAACACGTCAGGGTATTCACATACCACCGGAATGTCTTCAATACGTTTCTCGGCTGGCTCCTCCGATGTGACGCTAGCTAAGAACACGTCACATCCCTGACGTATACACCTCACCGCCTTAAGGTGAGATATAAGGTTCAACGTGGCGCCTAACTTCTCTCCTTGTACCATAATTACATCAGTGGGGGATAAAGGAATCTTCACAACCTTTTGTTCACATAACACCTACGACAATATCAAAACTACCCAACTTTACTGGTAAAAGGTCAATAGTAAGCTGGTAACCGTTAAGGGTTATAGGGCAATTGTCACACCCTCAATTTCCACTTGCGGAGTTCTACCGCGAGGCGTGTGAACAAACCAGAATCTGAAACACTAGTACGTCGAACGACTCTATATGATTTGATTATACGTTTTCCAAAATTGTTCTTTGTAGATTTTATATCAATTACCAATATTTAGCAGAGCATTAATTTTAAAGTTTGAGCGGAAGCATAAATAAGTAATGATGCGGGCGCCAACACAAACGCCAAAACAACTTGAAAAATCCCAAAACAATATTAATAAATAAGACTCTATAATGATGTCTTGTTCAATGCATGTGCGTGCACCTAGAGCTCCTAGCGTCCTGAGAAAACATGTAAAGAAACAAGTGTCAACATTAAAGATGAGTGAGTTCACAGGTTTTCATAAATTCGTTTGTTCGGTTATAGTTTGTTTACTCCGTTATCCCCAACCCGGGATAACATTTCAGTTCCATTATTCCAATCCCGGAATAACAAGTTGTTGCTCCCAATATTCCCAACCCGGAATATTAAGTTGTTGTTTCCATTATCCCCAACCCGGGATAATAAGTTGATGTTTCCAATATTCCCAACCCGGAATATTAAGTTGTTCCGTAATTAAGTTCAATATTAATGTATATAGGTAGCTAGCCTAAAGTCATGTCACTAAGTGTTCACGATCGAAGCTGACAGTTGTGCCTCCGTTTTGCCAGGCCTATCACATGACCATGGCGATGTTAGGCCAATCATACACCCGTTGACCATACCCGGTCGGCTAGCGCGACTAGCTCGGATGGGGCTCGTCAGACCCAGTAGTACTACTTATAATTCCCCCGCTATTTAACCCAAATACTAACGATCCGAGGAGATTGCCGAGGACTTAAGTGATAAAGCTGCATAGTGACCATAACATTACATTAACATTAACTTAGTTACCGTATAGTTATGTGACGTTAAATTCGTATAACGTAAAGAGATTGAGTTTGAGAGTATATACATGTTTCTCCCCCTGTTGTTTAAAAACCGGATAAAGTTAGGGGCCGTGAACTCACCTTTATTTGCTCGGTTAGTGTGGCAAAGATGTTATAAGAGATGGGACCGCTAGTTGCGTCCTAACAAACCAATTAATTCCACGTCAGTGTGTAATCACACCAATACAAATTCCACACGCAATTTACTCACAAAGTGATACACACAACCAACATATCTAACACTCAAACATGCATGCAAGTATTCTCATATAATTATAGTAATCAAACAACTTATCATGAACACATTCCAAATCCATGCAACACTTTAATGCATAAAATCACAAGTTAACAACTTTCTGCTTAACACTCAATTATTCAGCTGTTTTCTAGGATTTTTATAAAATAGTTCCAGCATTCTAAAAATTCCCATATTTTTACAGTAGGTGACATCTATACCATAGAAATTTATATAATTTTTCCAAGTCCTAAATCTTTACCAATTAACCATAAATATTAATTCACTAAGCTGCAGTCAGATTTACCGCTTTCTGACTGCAGTCCACGGAAGAATTTATTTAAAAATCACTGATCGTCCGATTAACAAAATTCCAGTTGGAGTTGCCTGGAAATTTCTATACCTAGTTGCTGTACAAAAATCATGACTCAACTCTCTACTGATTTTAAAATCTAGCTTGATAAACAACCAACAAAATTCCAGAATTTTCACAGCTTTAGCTACTGAACTTGTTTCGCCCTTTAAAAATATCAAACGACTTCAGAAAATTATGAATCCAGCGCCATTGGATTCCTTATTCAAATTTCTACGTTCTAGACATCAGAAAATCCGTTTTTCGACAACTAACGACCGAGTTACAGCCAGATGAAATCGGCTGTAACTTTCACTCAGCTTCCTGTTTCAGCATGTTATTATTATAAACTCGTGTAATCCCGTTCATGCGATTAATCTAGGTGATCAAGAACTGATTTCTAGTCCTAGATTAATACTAATAACCTATCCATGCAACCCTTCTCAATAACTTTAGTTTTTATACACAATTCACAGCCTATACAATCAGCTTTCAATATAACATTCAATTCGGTTTAAACACTCCGCAATCATACAATCATCTAATGCAAACATCATTAACAAATCAGCTAGTCTAACATTCGTTCAATCATGCTTGGCAAGCTTATGTGCTCCGACAACTATCATACATATAAACAAAGATTAACAAAGCCGATTTCATTCAACAATTATCGTCCGAAACAACTAACCATTCAATCATAGATATATCCGAAAACAACACACTCAAGGCACGTATATCCGACTATGATCTAGCAACATATGATAAGTTTTAGACTTTTAATGATAAGGTAATCGAACCGTGAGTATGTTAAGGAATCCGGTGATCAAAGATTGCTTGCAACCGAGATGATGATGAGGGTAAGGCAGCCGACGGCAATGAAACTCTAGGGTTTTGTGTGTGTTTTTGAAGGAAGGCATGCATGTGGGTTAGTATATATAACGCAAGGTGAAGGGTTACGGTTTGGGTTTGGGTCTTGCGGCCGAGAGATTAAGGTGAGTTAGTTTGATTTGGATTTGATCTCGCGGCCAAGTCTTAGAGTGGTTTGGTTTTGGGTTTGAACTCGCGGTTTTTGAACTTGATCTCGGCCGAGAGTGTTTTGGTTTAGGGTTTAGGTTTGCTCTTGGTTTGGATTCGATCTTGGCCGAGAACTTGACTCTAGTTAAAGTTTAAAACTTGTTAACTCCTAGGGTCACCATGAATCTCTTTGGTTCGTGTCGTGGTTCGGTTCGTGTACATATCTACAATAATTACTTTATAACTAAACAATTAGACAAACACTCATCACGTATTCATTCCATGCACGTTTAATACTTAGCACACATATTATTCGACAAGTGTCACGTGTAAGTTATCCGAAAAACCCGGGATATCACAGCAATTAATAATAAGTTGGTGACTAGTAATCGGTTTCCCGCTGGCAAGTTCAACGGTATAGGGTTGTTTCAGCTCAACAGCAGGCATATTCAAGAGTGGCGAAAATGCAATCGACACGTAACTTCTGTCAGCTCCCGTATCAAATAACACTGAAGCAAATTGATTTGAGACGAGGAACGTACCTGAAACCACGTTGGGATCCTGGCGTGCGTCACAAGGTCCCATGACAAAGGCACGACCTCGAGCTGCATTCGAGGTAGTTTCTTTGTTCTGAATGTTCCTGCCTGCCATCTGCTGGGCTAACTTCGGACAACTATTTCGAAAATGCTCTGTGCTGCCACATCCAAAGCATGTACGGGGATAGTCAACCGGTGGGGCTGGTTGCTGAGGTCGTTGCTGAAGAGGTTGGGGCCTAGCAGTTTGAAAACGAGTTGGTTTGGGATTTGGTTTCACGGTCATCTTACATTCTTTGGCAAAATGCACATTGTTATGACACATCGAGTGTATCACTGCTAGGCATATACCAGAGTGATGGAAAGCGCATTTGTTGTACTTTAGGGCCTTTCCTTTGTAACCATCAAAGTTACCCACGGGGTTAGTCATGGCATAGTTCTGGCTAGTGTTTCTCCCCCTCTTCGGAGCTGCTACCCTTGCGCGACTATTCTCCGGGGCTTCCCGCTTGTTTCTGGCCGGCTCTCCCGCATCGTCAGAATCTTATGCCTAACCATGTCATATGTAACAGTACCTGACCTGGTTACCACCTCATGCATGTTTTGATATTCGACCGAGTTAATAATACTCCTCACTTCTGGGGCCAGTTCCCAGATATACCTTTCAATCCTCTTGGACTCCAGTCGGACCATGTTTGGCAATATACGTGCCAGTTCATTGAAGCAGTTGGTATAACCTGCATGATCGGCACCTTGCATCTGCAAGTTCAAGAACTCATGCTCAAGCTTCTGAATTTCATGAGTTGGGTAAAACCTTTTCCTCATCAGTATCTTGAGATCATCCCAAGTCATAGCATTAATCGCGTCTTATCCGCAAGTTTGAACGATAGTGTTCTACCAGTTTAAAGCATGGTCAATAAAGGTACAAGTGGTATACTTAACTGTGCAATTACCAGGACAATTACTTATGTTAAGTACCGATTCTGATCTCTCGACCCATTTCACAAACCCATTGGGTCCTTCAGTACCATTGAATTCCATCGGTTTGCATTCCATGAAATGCTTATATGTGCAAACCGGCCTACCATTATTCTAGTTATCGTTCTGACCTACGGGTCCTGGTTGCGGGTTAGCATTAATACCGGCGCTAACCTGCGCCACAGTTAGTCTTCTCTTCTCTTTGTAATTCTTCTTTTTCTTTACCTTCTTCTACCTTTGTCATTTTGATGATAACACTCTTGCACAACTTAGTTGGGCCATGAACCAAACAAGACCTAATTTAAAACATCTACATTTTTCAAAATAGGACACTTTTTTGAATTACAACAATATTTTTTTCGAAACAACTTTTTGAAACATCTTCAATATCCATTGTTTTCGAAACAACTTGATTTTTCGAAACATAATTTTCAGAAATACGGATACACTTGCGTCCTTCACCATAACACCACCATCATACCATCCACACCATCTTGTTCAACCTGCATCCTTCACCATAACGTCACCATACATATCAACACACTACCTCTCTCAACATCAATACATATAATCAACTATAATAACAGCCTGAGTTGTTGCGCTATCATTTGCGCAATTTCTGCCTCAGTCATCTATGGTGCGCGTTTCAGGGCTATTCTCTTATAAACAATAAATGTCTAGGTATCAATGTCACGTATCTAGTTAACACATATCACATATTTTGTTAAAACATAACACACACTTCATCACACACATGAATCCATGGCCCATATAGTCAAAAGCATCGTCATATATATATAGATGTAATGTCATCATCATACAAGCGTCAAAATTTGCACATAGACGTAACCCATAAGAGCCAGTGCTTAGATGTGCTGTCAAAATGTCTCAACCACTGTTGTACCTTTTGTAGTCACAAAATCTATTGCAGTGAAGGTTGGTGATGAACGTGGTGGCATTATTTTCTGTTTTTTAGCAAGTGATTTGTAAGGTGGGGTTGTTGTTTAGGTGCAGCAATGGATCTAGTACCAGCATTGGTTTGCTCATTAGGTTCTTATGGTGGTGATTTCTTTCTGTTTGAAGTGCCAAGATCCTTTTTAGAAGTCCTTTTCTTCATCATCTTCTTGAATGTCTAGGGTTTCATCGACTCCCTTTTTCTTTTCTTTTACATATGTTTCAGCAGAAGTTACCAAGGATTCTTTTGCAGGTTCTGGCTTTTGCTTTGAAATAATATCCATAGACTCAGTTTTCTCCCCCTTCTTGGCATCATCTTTTTCGAAGATAGGTGCAGAGGAAGTGTCATACTTCTTTGTAAGGAATTCTTTGATACCCTTGAGGTCTGCCTGAGTTTCTCTATATCTTGTTTCAACTTCATTTTTGAACATGTTTACACGTATTTCATGTTGGTGGTCAGCATATTGGCGTAATTGTTGAAACAGAGGACATACCAGATTGATTATATCAGCGGTTTGAAGAGCAGATGATTGAGCAGTGTTTTGAGACTTTGAAGATTCTAACATCTTTGCAGCATATTTTTGATATCTGCACTGATGTCTCAATTTTTGCAACTCTCTCCGTCAAATCTATAGATTTTAGATCATCACCTAACATAATAGGATCATCTAAACTCCTACTAGAAGTGGTAGTTATATCTATGTTATCATGAACAGAGGTTCCAACTCCTGTTTCAAACACATATGCCCCTTTTTCTTGGTACTGGGGACTTCTTTCTACAGCAGAAGTTTCCTTAACAAACTTAACAATGGTTTTAATACCATCAGTGGTTGCCATGGTAACCTTAGTAGAAATCGCCTTCAAGGGAGACTTATATTAACTACCCACACCTCTTTGCAGCTGAGCAACAAGTTAATGATACCACCAACTAAATTTTCGGGACGAAAATTCTTTCAACATGGGGATGATGTGACAACCTGGGAATTTCTTGTAATTTCTTGTACCATTGTTAATGAACTAAATCTTTGTGCGTGGCACTCTAAACCTGTACGTTGCATTCTAAACCGCGTTTACTCAATTTTCGGGACGAAAATTCTTTCAACATGGGGATAATGTGACATCCCAGTTTTTCAGACACCTTAAACGCACTACTTCACGGTTATTCATTCCTACGCTAAATTGATTCGGAGATTTAAATTGCACGCTCGAAATAATTAAGATAACTTCGTGAACTTGTCAAATGAATTACGTGCTATGTGTATTAAACGTTTATAAGTTGGTGAGTTACTATGTGATGTTCCGATTTCGTGATTTGTTTTAGTTATAAAATATATATATAGTAAATATATAGACGAATCGAACCAAGCCGCGAAACGAGTCAACCTCACTTCCTCGCGACTCAAGGGATTGACCGAAACTTGAGAACCAAGTTATAGACCCAAACCGCCCCACCCAAACCCTTGCGGCCACGAGCACCCAACCGCAAACCCATCCCCTTTTCTTTGCCCTCTTGCACTATATATACACATACATGCATGTGTTATGTTTCAAAAACAAAAACACACACAAACCCTAGCACAAGAAACAAGCCGACGGCAGCCTTCTCCTTTTCCTTTCTCTCGGTCGCGACAGCCGCTTGCCCATTCTCCCTCTCGGTCGTAAACTAGCTACAACATCCGAATCGGCTCCCATCTAATTCTCGGATCATTGATCTCCATTGTTAAAGGTTAGAGTTTTATGTTATTTCGCTAACCATGAAGGGTTTATGAACTATGGATTATACTTGTATGTAATGGTAGAAAGTGTTATGATGTTAGTTCAATTGATATTGCAAGTTTAGCGATTATGATGATTAGTTAGAATCAAGAACCGTTAGGCTGCGTTTTGTGATAAAGACCATATATTGTGATTAGGGTTTGCATGGGTATGATGTATATGATGATATATGATTGGTAATATCTGTTCTTGACCGTTTATATTTAACATATCGATTGCTCAAGCGTGTTATATTGCGATAAAATGCTGAAATCAGGATGCTGAATGGTGTTTACAGCCAACTTCAACTGGCTGTAACTTGGTTATTATTTATCGAAAAACGGATTTTCTGAAGTCTAAAACGTATATTTTTGAAAAACGCTTCTAATGGCGCTGGATTCATATTTTTCTGAAGTCTTTTGGTATTTTTAAGTGGCAAATTAAGTGCAGTAACTGAAGCTTTGAAAATGCTGAAAATTTGTTAGTTGTTTATTGAATCGGATCTAATAATCTGTAGAGATTCGAACCACGAAAATTGTACAGCAACTAGATATGGAAATTTCCGGGAAACTCCAACTAGAATTTTGTAAATTGGACGAACGGTGATTTTTAAATAAATTCTCCCGTGGACTGCAGTCAGAAAGCGACGAATCTGACTGCAGCCTAGTATATTAATATTTATGAATAATTGGTAAAGTGTTAGGACTTGAAAAATTTATATAAAATTCTACAGTATTGTTGTCACCTTCTGTAAAATAATTGGAATTTTTGGAACGTTGGAACTATTTTATAAAAATCCTCGAAAACAGCCTAATTATGAGTATATAAGCTGAAACTTGATAACTTGCGAATGTGTGTACCAAAATGTTGCATGGATTGGATTGTGTTCATGATAAATTGTTTTGATCACTAGGTTCGTATGATGATACTTGCATGCATGATTGAGTGTTAGGATTTGTTATTGTGTGTACCGCATTGTGTGTTAATTACGTGTAGGGTTCGTATTAGTGTGTTCACACACTAACTTTAAAACAATTGACTTGTTAGGACGCAATTAACGGTCCCATCATTTGCTACTTCTGTGTTACACTAACCGAGCAACTAAAGGTGAGTTCACGGCCCCTAGTTTTATCCAGTTCTAAACAACATGGGGACAAACATGTATACACTCTACAACTCTATCTCTTTACGTTATACGAAATTAACGTCATTAAACTATTCGGTAACTAAGTTAATGTTAATGTACGTTATGGTCACTAAGCAGCTATATCACACAAGTCCTCGACAATCTCTCGGATCGTTAGTATTGGGTTAGATAGCGGGGAAATTATAAGTAGTACTACTGGGCCCGACAAGCCCCACTCGAGCTAGCCGCGCTAGCCGACCGGGTATGGTCAACGGGTGAATAATTTGGCCTAACTTCGCCATGGTCATTGATAGGCCTGGCAACACGGAGGCACAACAGTCAGCTTCGATCGCGAACACTTACGTGACATAACTTTAGGCTCGCTACCTACATGTTAACATTGAAGTTAATTACGAATCAACTTGATTATTCCGGGTTAGGGATAATGGAATCGACAACTTTATTATTCCGGGTTAGGAATAATTGGAACATCATTATTATTCCAGGTAAGGAGTAATGGAACCATCAGTATTATTCCGGGTTGGGAATAATGGAACTAAATCGTTATCCCGGGTAAGGGATAACGGGGGAAACAAGCGTATAACCGAACAAATGAACTTTTGAAAACCTGTGAACTCACTCATCTTTAATGTTGACACTTGTTTCTTTACATGTTTCTCCAGGACGCTAGTCTAGGTGCACTCACTTGCATTGATCAAGACATCTTTTTATCAAGTCTCATTTACGAATATTGTTTGGGTTTTTCTTTAGTTTTGGCGTTTGTGTTGGCGCCCGTTCTTTTACTTTACTTTAATGCTTCCGCTCAACTTTAAAAACTAATGCTTCCGCTAAACATTGAAACCAAACTAAGACAATCTAAAATTAACTATGAATGGTTAAACAAATGATTTTGGAAAACGTATTAATGAATCATATAGAGTTGTTCGACGTTACTAGTGTCTCAGATTCTGGTTTGTTCACACGCCTCGCGGTAAAACTCTGCAAGTGGAAATTGAGGGTGTGACAGATTGGTATCAGAGCCTCTAGCTATAGAGAACCAGGTTTGCATTAAAAGTAGACCTAAACTATAGCTGATTACACGACACTAGACGTAGTTTGGCGCCGAACTGTTATATCTTGTTATGTGATGTACCACAACTGTGTTACGTAAAATATGAATGCATAATAGAAATGAATGCAATTCGTAACTAACTACGCAACCTAACAGGCAATGTCATCATCATCATCATCCGACAAACTTTCGCAACCAAGGGCACCGGGAAAGGCACCTATGGTGGAACCCTCACCACCTCATGGCGTGAAGACACGCTCAGCTGCGAGAAAAAGGCTCGCTCTAGGAGAGGAGTCGTCCTCACGCCCGACCATCGCAATGCCGGTCGAACCGGTTAACTCGTTAGAAGTAGGGAACGACCTACTTAGAGATATGATAAGAAAGCAACAAGAACAACTAGAGAGAATGCATGAAACCATCCTAGCACAGGGATGGATGATACGACAATTAACAGGTAAGACCGGATCGCTCGAGGAAGAGCAACATGAGAGCAAGATAGCTCGTAACACTTTGGCTAGAGATCTTCGTGCTGAGCAGCTAAGGGTTGAGTGGCTCGAAGACAGAGTTCTTGAGTCTAGCTGAAGAATTCAAGAACTAGAATAGAATCAGGCACCTGTACCAGTACCCGCACCAGCGCCGGCCCCTCCAGTGCCGGTAGAGGAAGAAGAGGAGGATCCAGAGTAGGATCCGGAGGAAGACCCAGCTGTAGAAGCTGAAAACGCCGCGGAGGATGACGGCAACGATAGCGATTTGGGGGATGGAGACGTAGAAGACTGACACGTCTCGCTTATTTTATTTGCTTTCCTTCGGTCTATTTATTTTCCTACTTATGTTTAAACTTTAGATTTTATAGTAAACTGATATGTTTGGTTGGCATTTTGTAAGACTGTTGAAATTTTGTGGAATATTTCTTTTGACTATTTAATTTATTTGGGTTGACATAATATGAGGAATTATTTAAGTATGGCATAGGATAACTATATTGGAGATATAGACTTATCGGTGTGTGTTTATTTTGTCTTACGAAGATCTAAAATGGCAACTGGACGTCGCGGAAACCTCAATATGACGCCCGAAGAATTAGCCGCAATGATCCAAGAGCACGTGAATGCAGCTCTAGCGGGTATTCAAAACCAACCGGCAGTTAACCATTATTAAATTTTCATGGAAAAATCTAATAGTTGGGCTAGTAAAATTCCTTGCTGACTACCTGTCCTCTGTCAGCAGGAGGGGGTCTTAACCCCTACAAGATGTTTCTTGATGTGAAGCCGAGCAGATTCACGGGGGTAGAAGGACCCATAGGGCTGGTCCGCTGGATTGAAAAGTCCGAATCAGTGTTTGAAATGTGCAATTGTCTGGAGGCCAACAAAGTCAAGTATGCTGCCTCAACGTTGGAGGATGGGGCACTAACTTTGTGGAATGCACAAGTCCAAACGCGTGGACTTATTGCTGCAAATGCAATGGCCTGGGCCGAGTTTAAGGCCCTAATCCAAGAGGAGTACTGTCCGCGAGACAGGGTTCAACAGTTGGAGCAAACATTATGGAACCACAAGATGGTGGGATCTGAAATTGAAGCATACACAGCGAAACATCATGACCTGGTATTTCTATGTCCCGATCTGGCTAACACTGTGGAGAAACGACTCGAGTTTTACCTTGGGGGTCTGGTCCTCGAGATCCAGGGTATGGTAATGGCTAGCAATCCTGTGACTGAGCATAAGCAATCAGGTTGGCGCACAAACTCACCGATAAGGCGGTGGAACAAAAGAAGTTGCCATCTCGGGGTACCACTGAAGTGACCCCTGATAATAAAAGGATGTTTGAAGACTCGTCTGCACGACAGTCTTCGTCATCCCAGTCACAACAGGGAACCAGAAACGATTCAATAATTTCAACAGCCACCGAGGTCAAAATAATCAGCCCGCCAACAACAACCAGGACACAAGCGGCTATGTAGGTCGAAAGCCGCAGTGCAATCGCTGTAATCTTCATCATCACGGCCTTGTGCCGGGAATCGCTTCCAACGATGTGGCAAAGTGGGACATGCGGCAAAGGATTGTCGCGGGGAAATCATGTCCCGACAAAATCAAAATCAACCCAGGGTCAGCAGCAGGGTATTAACCGGGGGTGTTATCAGTGTGGTAGCACTGCCCACTTCAAACGAGACTGCCCACAGCTTCGTAACAACAACAACAATGGTGGGAACAACCACAACCACAATAACCACAACAACAACAATAACAACAACAACAATGGAAACGGTGGCACAGGAGGTGCCAAAGGGCGTGCATTTAAGCTGGGCCGCGGAGAGGCCAGAAACGACTCGAACGTGGTAACCGGTAAGTTTCCCCTTAATGAACATTTTGCTACTGTGCTTTTTGATACGGGTGCGGATAGGAGTTTTATATCTGAGTCTTTTAGGAAGAACCTAAATCTCACGCCCAAACCTCTAGAGGCCCCTTACGTCATAGAACTAGCCGATGGTAAATCTGTAGATGTGACCCATATAGTATCCGGCTGTCAACTCAAACTCGCGGGTCACACCTTTATCATTGAGCTGATGACAAGTACCCTAGGTAGTATTGACGTGGTAGTCGGAATGGACTGGTTATCCGACGTCCGAGCTGAAGTTCTCTGTTTCGAGAAATCTATCCGTATTCCGCTCTCTAACGACGAAATCTTGACGGTGCAAGGCGAGAAGGCAGGCGCCGTCACAAACATTATCTCTTACATACAAGCACAGAAGTATCTTCGGAGGAAGAACTCCTTTGCTTTGCTCGCACTGGTTACCGAACAGGCTAAGGACGAGAAACGTATAGAAGACATCCCCGTCGTCCGTGATTTTTCCGATGTATTTCCAGAGGAGTTACCTGGTCTTCCACCACATCGACAAGTGGAGTTTGAAATTGAATTGGCGAACCATGCAACTCCTATCGCCAAGGCCCCATACCGCCTAGCTCCAGCTGAGCTACAAGAGCTGTCTACCCAACTTCAAGAACTGTTAGAAAAAGGATTTATCCGACCTAGCACTTCGCCATAGGGAGCTCCAGTCCTTTTTGTCAAGAAGAAGGACGGGACCTTCCGCATGTGCATCGACTACAGGAACTCAATAAGGTTACTGTCAAGAACCGATACCCATTACCTCGCATCGACGATCTCTTCGACCAACTTCAAGGGTTAAGCTACTACTCCAAGATTGATCTATGGTCCGGTTATCACCAACTACGCGTCAGGGAGGAGGATATCGCTAAGACGGCATTTCGTACTCGGTATGGCCATTATGAGTTCTTGGTCATGCCCTTCGGTCTCACCAACGCAATCGTGGTGTTCATGGATCTCATGAACCGTGTGTGTAAACCATATCTCGACAAGTTTGTCATTGTGTTCATCGATGACATACTCATCTACTCTGAAGGTGAAGCAGAACATGCTGAACATCTGCGATTAATGCTGGAATTACTTCAACAGGAGAAACAATATGCCAAGCTTTCAAAGTGTGATTTCTGGATTCGGGAAGTTCAGTTCCTCGGGCATATCGTGAATGAAAAGGGTATCCACGTCGACCCCGCCAAGATTGAAGCTATCAAAAACTGGGAAGCACCCAGGACACCGACGGAGATCTGCCAATTTTTGGGTTTGGCTGGTTACTACAGACGTTTCATCGAGGGATTTTCAAAGATCGCGCAACCGCTTACTACCCTCACCCAGAAAGGCATCAAGTATGCTTGGGGTGACAAGCAGGAAGCGGCATTTCAATTGCTGAAACAGAAACTTTGCAGTGCACCCATTCTGTCCTTGCCGGAAGGGACAAATGATTTTGTAGTATATTGTGATGCTTCCATTCAGGGATTGGGATGCGTACTCATGCAACGTGATAAGGTCATCGCGTATGCGTCCCGAAAATTGAAGCTTCACGAGAAAAACTACACAACACACGACCTGGAATTGGGAGCAGTGGTGTTTACGATTAAGATTTGGAGAGACTACCTATATGGAACAAAGTGCACAATCTATACAGATCACAAGAGCCTCCAACACATTTTTGACCAGAAGGAGTTGAACATGCGACAACGTCGCTGGGTCGAACTCTTGAACGATTATGAATGTGCCATTCGGTATCACCCGGGTAAAGCTAATGTGGTAGCTGATGCCCTCAGTAGGAAGGAGCACTTGAAACCTCGTCGGGTACAAGCACTACAGTTCACCATTCATTCGGGGTTACCCGAACAGATACGCGACGCCCAGTTAGAAGTAGTTAAGGAAGAAAACATCAAGGCCGAATCGGTGGGAAAAATGGAACGCGATTGGGAAGTAAAACCCAAGGGAGCCCGGTATTTCATGAATCGTATATGGGTACCTCTCTACGGAGACCTTAGAAAGCTAGTCATGGACAAAGCTCACAAATCCCGATAGTTTGTCCATCCTGGTTCGGATAAGATGTATCAAGACCTTAAAGCTGCGTATTGGTGGCCCAACATTAAAGCTGATATAGCCACCTACGTGAGCAAGTGTTTGACTTGTGCAAAAGTCAAGGTAGAGTATCAGAAGCCATCGGGGCTACTTCAACAACCTGAGATCCCGGTGTGGAAATGGGATCAGATCTCGATGGACTTCATCACTAAACTCCCGCGAACTTTGGGTGGTTGCGATACCATCTGGGTGATTGTGGACCGTTAACTAAGTCCGCACACTTCCTAGCTATTAAAGAAACAGATAAGATGGAGAAGTTGACTCGCATCTACATTAAGGAAGTAGTTTCTCGGCATGGAGTGCCAACGTCCATCATCTCAGACAGAGATGCTCGTTTTACGTCCAACTTTTGGTAGTCACATCAGAAAGCGTTGGGTACACGCTTGGATATGAGCACAGCTTATCACCCTCAGACTGATGGTCAAAGCGAAAGGACCATACAGACCTTGGAAGACATGCTTAGGGCATGCGTGGTAGACTTCGGGAATAGTTGGGAAATTCATCTGCCTTTAGTGGAATTCTCGTATAACAACAGTTACCATACGAGTATATCGGCAGCACCGTTTGAGGCATTATACGGTCGTAAATGTAGATCACCGGTCTGTTGGGCAGAAGTCGGTGACAGTCAAATCACAGGCCCTGAGTTGATACTTGAGGCTACTGAAAAGATTGTACAAATCAGAAACCGCATGGCGGCGGCACGAGATCGACAGAAAAGCTACGCTGATCAACGACGCAAACCACTCGAATTTCAAGTAGGCGACCGCGTCCTACTGAAGGTGTCACCCTGAAAGGGTGTAATCCGTTTTGGGAAACGAGGCAAACTAAACCCACGGTACGTAGGCCCGTTTATGATCTTGAAACGTATCGGACCCGTAGCTTATCAATTAGACCTTCCTGCCGAACTCAGTGGAGTTCACAACGTTTTTCACGTGTCAAATCTGAAGAAGTGTCTATCAGATGAAACCCTAGTCATTCCATTGGATGAGATTCAAGTGGATGAACAACTGCACTTTGTGGAACAACCCATCGAGATCATGGATCGTGAGATCAAGATCGAAGGCACAGCAAGATTCCGATCGTCAAGGTTCGTTGGGACTCTAAGCGTGGACCGGAGTTCACGTGGGAAAGAGAGGACCAAATGAAAAGCAAATACCCACACCTCTTTGCAGCTGAGCAACAAGTTAATGATACCACCAACTAAATTTTCGGGACGAAAATTCTTTGAACATGGGGATGATGTGACAACCTTGGAATTTCTTGTAAGTTCTTGTACCATTGTTAATGAACTAAATCTTTGTGCGTGGCACTCTAAACCTGTACGTTGCATTCTAAACCGCGTTTACTCAATTTTCGGGACGAAAATTCTTTCAACATGGGGATAATGTGACATCCCGGTTTTTCAGACATCTTAAACGCACTACTTCACGGTTATTCATTCCTACGCTAAATTGATTCGGAGATTTAAATTGCACGCTCGAAATAATTATGATAACTTCGTGAACTTGTCAAATGAATTACGTGCTATGTGTATTAAACGTTTATAAGTTGGTGAGTTATTATGTGATGTTCCGATTTCGTGATTTGTTTTAGTTATAAAATATATATATAGTAAATATATAGACGAATCGAACCAAGCCGCGAAACGAGTCAACCTCACTTCCTCGCGACTCAAGGGATTGACCGAAACTTGAGGACCAAGTTATAGACCCAAACCGCCCCACCCAAACCCTTGCGGCCGCGAGCACCCAACCGCAAACCCATCCCCTTTTCTTTGCCCTCTTGCACTATGTATACACATACATGCATGTGTTATGTTTCAAAAACAAAAACACACACAAACCCTAGCACAAGAAACAAGCTGACGGCAGCCTTCTCCTTTTCCTTTCTCTCGGTCGCGACAACCGCTTGCCCATTCTCCCTCTCGGTCGCAAACTAGCTTCAACATCCGAATCGGCTCCCATCGAATTCTCGGATAATTGATCTCCATTGTTAAAGGTTAAAGTTTTATGTTATTTCGCTAACCATGAAGGGTTTATGAACTATGGATTATACTTGTATGTAATGGTAGAAAATGTTATGATGTTAGTTCGATTGATATTGCAAGTTTAGCGATTATGATGATTAGTTAGAATCAAGAACCGTTAGGCTGCATTTTGTGATAAAGACCATATATTGTGATTAGGGTTTGCATGGGTATGATGTATATGATGATATATGATTGGTAAAATCTGTTCTTGACCATTTATATTTAACATGTCGATTGCTCAAGCGTGTTATATTGCGATAAAATGCTGAAATCAGGATGCTGAATGGTGTTTACAGCCAACTTCAACTGGCTGTAACTTGGTTATTATTCATCGGAAAACGGATTTTCTGAAGTCTAAAACGTAGATTTTTAAAAAACGCTTCTAATGGCGCTGGATTCATATTTTTCTGAAGTCGTTTGGTACTTTTAAGTGGCAAATTAAGTGCAGTAACTGAAGCTGTGAAAATACTGAAAATTTGTTAGTTGTTTATTGAATCGGATCTAATAATCTGTAGAGAGTCGAATCACGAAAATTGTACAGCAACTAGATATGGATATTTCCGGGAAACTCCAACTAGAAGTTTGTTAATTGGACCAACGGTGATTTTTAAATAAATTCTCCCGTGGACTGCAGTCAGAAAGCGACGAATCTGACTGCAGCCTAGTATATTAATATTTATGAATAATTGGTAAAGTGTTAAGACTTGAAAAATTTATATAAAATTCTACAGTATAGTTGTCACCTTCTGTAAAATAATTGGAATTTTTGGAATGTTGGAACTATTTTATAAAAATCCTCAAAAACAGCCTAATTATGAGTATATAAGCTGAAACTTGATAACTTGTGAATGTGTGTACCAAAGTGTTGCATGGATTGGATTGTGTTCATGATAAATTGTTTTGATCACTAGGTTGGTATGATGATACTTGCATGCATGATTGAGTGTTAGGATTTGTTATTGTGTGTACCGCATTGTGCATTAATTACGTGTAGGGTTTGTATTAGTGTGTTCACACACTAACTTTAAATCAATTGACTTGTTAGGACGCAATTAACGGTCCCATCATTTGCTACTTCTGTGTTACACTAACCGAGCAACTAAAGGTGAGTTCACGGCCCTTAATTTTATCCGGTTTTAAACAACAGGAGGAGAAACATGTATACACTCTACTACTCTATCTCTTTACGTTATACGAAATTAACGTCATTAAACTATTCGGTAACTAAGTTAATGTTAATGTACGTTATGGTCACTAAGCAGCTATATCACACAAGTCCTCGACAATCTCTCAGATCGTTAGTATTGGGTTAGATAGCGGGGAAATTATAAGTAGTACTACTGGGCCCGACAAGCCCCACCCGAGCTAGTCGCGCTAGCCGACCGGGTATGGTCAACGGGTGAATAATTTGGCCTAACTTCGCCATGGTCAGTGATAGGCCTGGCAACACGGAGGCACAACAGTCAGCTTCGATCGCGAACACTTACGTGACATAACTTTAGGCTCGCTACCTACATGTTAACATTGAACTTAATTACGAATCAACTTTATTATTCCGGGTTAGGGATAATGGAACCGACAACTTTATTATTCCGGGTTAGGGATAATGGAACCGACAACTTTATTATTCCGGGTTAGGAATAATTGGAACATCATTATTATTCCAGGTAAGGAATAATGGAACCATCAGTATTATTCCGGGTTGGGAATAATGGAACTAAATCGTTATCCCGGGTAAGGGATAACGGGGGAAACAAGCTTATAACCGAACAAATGAACTTTTGAAAACCTGTGAACTCACTCATCTTTAATGTTGACACTTGTTTCTTTACATGTTTCTCAGGACGCTAGGAGCTCTAGGTGCACTAACTTGCATTGATCAAGACATCTTTTTATCGAGTCTCATTTACGAATATTGTTTGGGTTTTTCTTTAGTTTTGGCGTTTGTGTTGGCGCCCGTTCTTTTACTTTACTTTAATGCTTCCGCTAAACATTGAAACCAAACTAAGACAATCTAAAATTAACTATGAATGGTTAAACAAATGATTTTGGAAAACGTATTAATGAATCATATAGAGTCGTTCGATGTTACTAGTGTCTCAGATTCTGGTTTGTTCACACGCCTCGCGGTAAAACTCCGCAAGTGGAAATTGAGGGTGTGACAGTGTAACCACCTCAACTGTTTGTAGGTTAGTCAATAAAATTTTACCAGACACATCCATTGTGAAGTTGTATTCTCAGTTATGTGTTGGTGAGAGAGGTTGTTTTGTGTTTGACTTTTAATGACCTCAAACAGAGACAGTAGATTGATGAAATTTGGGATGTGGGGAGTGATGTAGAATGAGAATTTGCCCTGGGAGAAGGACAATTCAACATACTCTCAAATGAGGGTAATGTTTCAAGTTGTGGTGTCCCTGTGCTTACAACTGTTCCTTTTGTGAGGAATCCTGAGGTGTTATGGTTTTGGGTGGTGATCTTTCCAATTATTGTGAGGAAGTAGCAACAGTGGTTTCTTGTGACCTTTATGTTGGCACATGGTTAACTTCTGGGATCTCATCTTCCATAAGACCCTTTTTGGTAGGTTTAGTGGGCTTGTTGGATTTCTTTTTGGTTCTTTTGGTGATTTTTGTGTGGGTTGCACAACAGTGGTAAAACTACTGTGGTCACAAAGAGCAGTGGGGTCAGCAGTTGGAATCTGAGGAGTAGATGTGGACTCATCCAAATTTTGCTCAGACTCCCCTGCTTGTGTTTCAGAAACTTTGGACTCTTTGGCCATAAGGCGAGTAAATGTTTCAGATGTTAAACTGTTTATTTGAAAAGGTATACCTTGAGAAATGGCTTGTGCATTCTCTTTTGGAATTTTCTTTTGTAAATAATAACTTAAAAATCTTGGAAATAAAAATAAAGCATTTGCTTAATTGTTTTTCACATTTTCCAAATTTGTTACCAAATCATTAAACAATGCTTGGGAAGTTTTAGCCATAATAGCATATTTTAAGTATTGAATTTTCAAAGGTATTTCGTTAAAACCAGTTGTTTTACATAAAACACAGGTGAGCAGCGCATGAAACAGGAATTTCATATGGGGGGAAATTTCCTTTTTCCATATTGGCTTTTGTTAAGTATCCTGTATATCCTCTTTTGATCAAATCAATTTGATACTCATCCTTAGGGAAATAAATTTTACCTGCAAGGTCGTCCATTTGAAATACTTCTGAGATGGTTTGTGGAGTTATTGCAACCATGATATCTCTTACTTTAGATGATGTTGGTGCATATGTCATTGTATATAGAGTCTGAGTGAATAGGGCGTAATCTATTAGAAATAAGGCGTATTTAAGTAGTTTGGAGGCCAAGTTCGCTGGAGATGGCATGTGAGAAGTCAAGTTCGCCCGAACTCATCCTCCCTCCAACGAACTTGTGCAACTATAAATAGGTGCCTTGGTTATTTCATTTGTAACTTGGAGAGATTTTAGCACAGAGACGACGAAGCTATGTCGGATCCGGTTCTGGAATGTATTGAACTTTAGATCAATGAAAACAACATTTAAATGAGTAATTCTTGTTATTTGGTTAACTTGTCATTAGTTTCCGCCTAATCGGACAATAGATAACAAATTTAGGTTCCGGTGCTGACCGTGGACGTTCTTACAAGTGGTATCAGAGCCTGGATACCTAAATTTGCTGGAATCAAGACAAGAATTTTTCTATTTCATCTCCATTCTATCATTTTTCTTACCATTTTCACATATTTGAAGATTTCATGGACAAAATCAGCTAAAAATTGAATATGTCATGTAAAATATAGTTGTGATAAACGCCTGAGAGTTTAGACATCAAATTCAATCGAATTGATCAAAAAGTTGAAAAAACCATGAATTGAAAAACCATTATGTCCGAACTTAAGACCAAGTTCGACCGAACTTACTGTTTTTTCTTGAATCTTTCTTAACAAGTCCGCTCGAAGTGCAATTTTTCTCAAAATACACATCAAGTTCGACCGAACTTGAGTGATTGTGATAAAATTTGGAATTTATCATATAAGTTCGACCGAACATGTTAAAAACTGAAATCAAAAACTTATTTTCAAACAAGTTCGACCGAACTTGTCTGTTTCTAATCAATTTCGAGTGTTTTTTATCGTATTCTTAGATAAGTCTTCAGATTGTCAAAATGGAAGATTTCCACAACGTGTTTGTTTCACAAATGGCTTCTTCATCAAATGCTAATACTCTTGTGGCAAACCAGATGAATATTGACAACGAAATGGGTACTACGTCGAAACCGCCAAAGCTAATGAGTATGGACGAGTTTGAAGGGTGGAAGGAAAAATGTGTGAATTGGATACAAGAGAATCAATTCAACAGCTGGGTTGCAGTTGAGGATGGTTATAAATGGCCAAAGGATGAGCGTGATCAAGATCTTCCGTTGAACAAGTTCTCACCGACCGACAAAGAAAATTATGCCGCTGAGAAGAAAATGATTAGCTTGATTCAACAATCAGTAAAGGAAGATATCTTGATATTATTACCAGAATATGAAACGTCACAAGAATTGTGGCATTCTCTTTGTGACAAATTCAAAGGAAGTGATGAAATGATCAATAGCAAAAAGGCTTTGATTAAAAATAATTCGAGATTTTCATGATGATTAAAGGTGAGACTGTGAAGCAGATGATTGATAGATATTGTCACCTCATGGTCCAGATGCGAAGACATGATATCAATAGATCTAATGAAGAGCAAATTGAGAAATTGACCGATGCACATCCTGAAGGCGAATGGACAACATATCAGATGATTCTAAAGAACAGTCCATCTTGGAGACATTACAAATTGTCATCTTTCGTCGACAAATTAGAAGGTCATGAAATGGAGTTGATGAAGATTGCATAATCAAAGAATGCTAATGTTGTTCAAGATGTCAGTGTTTATTACAAAGGAGGTGTTCAAGATACTCCGATTCAAAGCCCGAAAATTCAAACATCATTTAGTGCAAATATAAATTCTTCTCCAAATCAAAGTTCTCCATATGCTGGATATACTAGTGCCAGTTCAAGCTCGTCATTCCAAATCAAACAAGTCAAGCTAGTTCTTATTCAAATGTTTTCCAGTGCAACATAGCAGTATATTTGAAGAATGTATTTCCCGAAAAAGTGGCCAAACCGCACATAGTACTTCTCGCTATTGTTCTTGAATCGTATGAAAGTCTTGTTGCTGGAGAGATCGGTAATCCGGAAATGACTGCCAAGGATTATGAACAAGTGGATGAAGAAGAGTTGGAACTAATGGATATAAAGTGGAGTCTGGCATCCATTATCAGAAGAGTTACCAAGTTTGTGGCACTCACTGGAAGGGATATTGGCAACTCAAGCAACAAGCTTGGATTTGACATGTCAAAAGTCACATGCTTCAGATGTCGACAAAAATGACATTTCAAACGTGAATTCAACAATCAAGAAACAGGTGGAAACCAAAATCTTTTTGTATTTTAGATAATTTATGCTAAAACACACTAAAAATCTTTTTGATTTTTATCTTGAAAAGCAAGTAAAGTATTTACAGAGACTTTTAACAAGTAAAGTAAACTATGTACAAACATATTTACAGACATATTTTTGTGAATTCGTGTCTAAGGATCATATCAGTTGATTGGCACATATCACCAGCACCGTTGACCTTTTTGATGACTTTAAGTTTTAAACTCGTTTACCTAGATTGTCGATATGTTTGTCCACTTAAACTTCATCACGTTTCTCAATTGTTCCAAGATATGTTAAGATATTATTTATGAAACTTGACTTAAATGTGTTTCCCACTTCTTGAATATACTACCGAATCCAGATTCCCTAGATTTCACCTTATAGGTGAATATAGCGTAATTGATATCTGTCATTGGGTTAATGCGAGGCCTTGAGAGCTCATGTTAGTACTACCGTACAGACAAAAAGATGAAGGCTCGACTTTAAGGTGTGTTCCATTTAAGGAATCTTTTCAGCACTGCAAATGATTAGATCTTTCGATTCTTTTCAAGTTTGCATGCAGATTTTAAGAGTTTATAGCAAAACCATTATAGAAGTTCTAGGCTATTGCTTCCGCAAAATCAGAAGAACTTGTATAATACTCCAGATATCAATCATATATAAAGACCTCGTATCTCAGAATCAGTCAACCCTTCAATCGAAATTTTGGAGTACTAAGTCCATATATCCAAGATGTGTTAATCCACAAGATTAAGCAGTTGTAAAATTTAGTTTATATCCCGAAAAACAATTTACTAAACGTTTAAAGTCTATCGACACATCCACATTAAGACTTGTTTATCACTTTTAAACTTTACATTTCTTTAGCATACTATGATTGTCCATTGATGTACTATCATTTCCTTTTTGACACAAATTGTTTTTGTCTTTTTCAATGTTTTTGTATTTTCAATTTTCATATGTTTTTTATTTTTCTTAAAATTTTCTTACTCCCAAAAATATAAAACATATTTTTAGATTTTGGGTTTTAAGAAATAACATTCTAAAAAGATAACAAACCAATAAGGATCACAAGAACTCATCGTCCGATCCTTTTGTTTACATTTTCCATCAACACATGTCAGCAAAACAAACCATTAAACTTTCATAACAGAAACCCCTTGTAAGATTCACTTGTAGGAAATCAATTTTTAAACGACTTTTCAATATAACAATCAGTGTTCTGTTCAACGGTGTGGATTTTCTCAAATTTTTAAACATTCTTTTTCAACCACTTGTAATTTTAAAAACATCAAAGATTATGACTTTCTAGATAAGTTAAAAATTATGAAGTTCCGCTCTCCAGATTTTACTTTGACAAGCGGATCTTGTGAAACTCCTGCACACAAAAACAACTATTTGAATAAGGAAACCCAAACCTTTTTGGTTTTGGGTTTGACATGATAAGCATCATAACCATATTCTAACTCTTCATCATAATGAAAATCATTATCAAACATTTCGTCCAATGTCGATTCTGAAAACGTTTTTACCTTTTCTTTATTCGTTCGTTTGTCAGCAATAGGCTTTGGTTTTTCTGATGATAAAAGCCTTTTCTTAGCAATCCATGATCGTAGCTTGCTTCTCGCTTTCTTGATATAGAACCTAGAATCTTTGATTTCATTAAACCTTGAAGTTTCACCTTTTTCAAATGTTGAGTTTTCAAATTTTGACACAGTTTTAGGTTTCACTTCTTGTTTAGATTCATAGTTTCTATTTGACTCTTTAACAGATTTCACAATCTCTAGTTGTTTTTGCTTTTCATCTTTTGATTCAATTTTTCTTCGTGGAAACACATGTTCTAAATTCAGACACTTGCGAGCAATATGACCAACAATATTGCATTTAAAGCAAGTTCGATTATCAGAAACATTTCCACTAGTGGGTTTCACTCCACTTGTGGCTTTTATTTTAGCCTTGTCCTGAAGTTCTTTTTCTTTCTTGAATTCATCATTTGATTTCTTACCGATGATACCTTCTTCTTGAACCGTATTTGTCCCATACACAATCTTCATGTGTTTACCTTTGTATTCATGACATTACGACTTTTGGTTCCTTCTCGGTTCATCTTCATTTTCTTCCAAACCCAATCCTGCTCTCCTGTTCTCAGGAAAACACCACCAAACTTTCGATAATTGTTAGTATTCCTTTTAGGTTTTGAATAAAATCTTTTCTCATTTTTCTCAAGATCATCTGATGAAACTTCTTCAAACTTGAAAATTTATAAAGTTGATCTTCTTTCACGTTCCGAATCAGAAACTATCGTCGAAGTATAATCTATCAGATTCCATACTCTTGTACATGACAATATTAGGATCATCACTTAAATCATGTTCTGATGATGTATCGTCATCTTCAGAATGTGGTTCCAAGTTTTTCAAACTGGATTTGGCACTTTCAGAGCTGCGTCATCAGAATCATTTCCCAACACATTTTTAACCACATTTTTACCACCTCTTCATTGTCATCATTTGACTTCGTAAAGTCTACGTCAATGTTCTCAGGCAATTCATTTTTCTTTTCTGACAAAATGAGTAAATTAAATGCCTTTTCAATCTCATCATCTTTCTTGCAGGAGTAACTTGCAAGAAGTGGTGGAGGAACACTTCCGTATTCTTTACGCTTTGGTGTATCACCATTTTCCTCCGACTTAATCGTAGGTAAAATGTGATCAACGACATATGCGTTTGTGATGTAGCTCTTTAGAAGCTGTCTAACCCGTTCCATTTCTATCTTTATGTTGTGAAGCTCACGCTTTGTCTCAGCAATGGTGTTAATGTACATGTTAATTGCCTTTTATTTTTCAATTACAGTTGCATTTAACATTTTAACATTAGCATTTAGCTCACGATTAGCATTTTCAACATATTTATATTTGCTTGATATTTTGTCATAAGCTTCTTTTATGGTTCTGTAATCATAACGAAAGTTTTCGTTGTGTACAGTCAATTCTCTTATGACTTTGACTTTATCAAGACATGGTTCACAAGGATTTGCGCACTTTTTTAAAGGTTTTTCAACCTCCACAATTTTCACAACTTCCTTTTCAGACATTTTTACCTCAGCTTTTACCTTTTCTGCCTCTGATTTCAAAGCTTCTTGCATTTGCATCTCAAGGTAAGCTAATTCTTCTTCCTCAGCTCTCTGCCATATCCTTCAAGAATGGCATTTTCTAAAGCAACATCGACATATGATGTATCAGATTCATCCACTAACTCTGCTATCATAGCAACACCAGTTTTCTTTCCAATGTATCTGTTCCAGTCAAAACCATATAGCAACAAGAGCTTGTTTGGCTTTCTTTGCAGGTTTATCTTCTACTTCGACTTGTGTTCTCTTTGGATATGGCTTGTATTGAAGAGCTTTCTTGTAGTACTCCTTATTGCTGCCGAAAGGGTTTTGATTTCCAGTTGCTTCTTGATTACTACATTCTCGTTTGAAGTGTCCTTTTTGTTGACACCTGAAGCATGTGACTTTAGACTTATCAATCCAAGCTTATTGCTTGAATTACCAATATCCTTTCCAGTGAGCGCCACAAATTTGGAAACTCTTCTAATGATGGATGCAAGGCTCCATTTGATATGCATCAGTTCCAATTCTTCTTCGTCCACCTGATCCTAATCTTCGGCGGTCATCTCTGGATTACCGTCTTTCCAGCAACGAGACTTTCATATGATTCGAGAACAGTAGAAAAAAGTGCTATGTGCTGTTTAGCCACCTTTTCTGGAAATACATTCTTCAAATCAACCGCTATGTTGCACTGGAAAACATTTGAATCAAAACTAGCTAGGTTTGTCTGATTTTTGAATGATGAGCTTGAACTTGCACTTGTATATCCAGTATATGGAGAACTTTGACTTGGAGAAGAATTTGTATTTGTACTAAATGTTGTTTGAATTTTCGGGCTTTGAATCGAAGTATCTGGAATACCTCCTTTGTAATAGACACCGACATCTTGAACAACATTAGCATTTTTTAATTTTGCAATCTTCATCAATTCCATTTCATGTCTTCCAATTTGTCTATGAAGGATGACAACTTGAAATGTCTCTAAGATGGACTATTCTTCAGAATCGTCAGATATGTTGTCCATTCTCCTTCTGGAAGTGCATCAGCCAACTTTTCGATTTGTTCTTCATTAGATCTTGTGATATCAGCTCTCCGCATCTGGACCATGAGGTGACAGTATCTATCGATCATCTGCTTCATTGTTTCACCTTTAATCATCGTGAAGATCTCGAATTCTTTGTTGATTAAAGCCTTTTTGCTTTTGATCATTTCATCACTTCCTTTGAATTTTTCACAAAGAGAATTCCATAATTCTTGCGAAGTATCATATTCTGGTAATAATGTCAAGATATCTTCCTTCACTGATTGTTGTATCAAGCTGATCATTTTCTTCTCCGCAACATAGTTATCTTTATCAGTATTTGAAAACTTGTTCAGCGGAAGATCTTGATCTAGCTCTCCTTTGACCATTTGTAACCATCCTCAACTGCAACCCAGATGTTGAATTGATTCGCTTGTATCCAATTCACAAACTTTTCTTTCCACCCTTCAAATTTGTCCATGCTCATTAGCTTTGGCGGTTTCGATGTAGTACCCATTTTGTTGTCAATATTCATCTGGTTTGCCGCAAGAACATTAGCATTTGATGAAGAAGTCATTTGAGAAACAAACACGTTGTGAAAATCTTCCATTTTGACAAACTAAAGACTTATCTGAAAATACGATCAAAAACACTCGAAAATTGATTAGTAACAGACAAGTTCTGTCGAACTTGTGTGAAAAACAGTTTTTGATTTCATTGTTTCACAAATTCGGTCGAACTTAGATGAGATGATTTCAAATTTTATCACAAATACCTCAAGTTCGGTCGAACTTGATGTAGATTTTGAGAAATATTTCACTTTGAACGAACTTGTAAATGATTTCAAGAAGAACACTCAAGTTCGGTCGAACTTAAGCGTCTTGAGATAACTACGAGCGAACTTACAATGATTTTAAGGAAAAAAATTGCAAGTTTGGGCCAACTTAGCCTAAGCTATCTGATTTTTTAACAAGTTCGAGCGAACTTGATAAAATTTCAAAGAAAACTTATTAAGTTCGAGCGAACTTAACACAATCTCATTCAAAAACCTTCAAGTTCGGTCGGACTTATCACAAAAACTCTTGAAAAAATTATCAAGTTTGGTCGAACTTGATGTTAAGTTCCGCTGAGACTTGTTTCCAAAACATGAGTTTTTCAATTTTTTAATATAAAAACATTTGAATTTGATGTCCAAACTCTCAGGGGTTTATCACAACTGTATTTTACATGACATGTTAAAAAATTAGCCAATTCTATCCATGAATTCTTCAAAAATGTGAAAATGTTAAGAAAAATGATAGAATGGAAATGAAGTAGAGAAATTCTTTTCTTGATTCCTGCAAATTTAGGTATCTAGGCTCTGATACCAGTTGTAGGAACGTCCACGATTAGCACGAGAACCTAAATTTGTTATCTATTGTCCAATTAGGCGGAAACTAATGACAAGTTAACCAAATAACAAGAATTACTCATTTAAATGTTGTTTCATTGATCTGAAGTTCAATACATTCGAGAACCAGATCCGACAGAGCTTCACCGTCTCTGTGCCAAAATCTCTCCAGACTTACAAAATGAATCACCAAGACACCTATTTATAGGAAGAGAAGTTCACTAGTGAGTGAGGAAGTTCGGGTGAACTTAACTTAGTCAAGTTCGGCCGAACTTGACATCTCAAGAACATCTTCAAGCGAACTTGACTCCAAGCTCACATAAATATGCCTAAATTCTAACAGATTAAGCCCTATTCACTCAGACTCGATACATAATGACGTAGGCAACAGACATATGCACCAACAAGATGGTTTCGATTAGAACAGATACATCAAAAAGAAAACAGGTGTTGCTATGATAGCAGAGTTAGTGGATGAATCCGAGACATCGTATGTTGATGCTGCGCTAGAGAATGCTATTCTGGAAGGTTATAGACAGAGAGTTGAGGAAGAAGAAATAGCTTATCTTGAGATGCAAAAACAAGAAGCATTGAAACTAGAGGCAGAAAAGGTAAAAGCTAAGGTAAGTGTGTCTGAAAAGGAAGTTGTGAAAGTTATGGAGGTTAAAAAACCTTGCACAAAGTGCGCAAATCCTTGTGAACCATGCCTTGATAAAGTCAAAGTCATTAGAGAATTGACTGTACATAACGAAATTTTTCGTTATGATCACAGAACCATGAAAGAAGCTTATGACAAAATATCAACCAAATATAAAAATGTTGAAAAAGCTAATCGTGAACTCAGTGCTAATGTAAAGATGTTAAATGCTACGGTAATTGAAAAATAAAAAGCAATTACATGTAAATTAATACTATTTCCGAAACAAAGCGTAAGCTTCATGACATAAAGATAGAAACAGAAAGGGTAAGACAATTGCTGAAAAGTTACGCCACAAATGCGTATGTCATTGATCACGTTCTTCCTACGATTAAGTCGGAGGAAAATGCTAATAAATCAAAACGTAAAGAATACGGAAGTGTTTCCTCCACCACTTCTTGCCAGTTACTCCTGCAAGAAAGATGATGAGATTGAAAAGACATTTAATCTTTTACACTTATCAGAAATGAAAGATAAATTGCCTGAGAACATTGACATAGACTTTTCGAAATCAAATGATGACAATGAAGTGATGGTAAAAAATGTGGTTAAAAATTTGTTAGGAAATGATTCTGATAAAGGCAGCTCTGAAAGCGCCAAATCAAGTTCGAAAAACTCGGAATCACAATGTGAAGATGACGATACATCATCTGAACATGATCTAAGTGATGATCCTAATGTTGTCATGTACAAAATTAAGGAATCTGATAGATTATACTTCGATGATAGTTTTCCGATTCGGAACGTGAAAGAGGATCAACTTGATAAATTTTTCAAACTTCTAGAAGTTTCATCAGATGATCTTGAGAAAAGTGAGAAAAGAGTTTACTCAAACCCAAAAGGAATGATAACAATTATCGAAAGTTTGGTGGTCATTTTCCTGAGAAGATGGAGAGCATGATTGGGTTTGGAGGAAAGTGAAGAAGAACCGAGAAGGAACCAAAAGCGCCATTTCATGAATACAAAGGTAAACATATGAAGTTTGTGTATGGGACAAATACGGTTCAACAAGAAGGTATGATTGGTAAGAAATCGAATGATGAATTCAAGAAAAAGAAAATACTACGGGACAAGGCTAAGATCAAGTCCACAATTGAACTGAAACCCACTAGTGGAAATGTTTCTGATAATCGAACTTGCTTTAAATGCAATACTGTTGGTCATATTGCTCGCAAGTGTCTGAATCTAAAGTCTGTGTTTCTACAAGAAAAACTAGGTTAAAATATGAAAAGTATAAAAAACTAGAGATTGTGAGACCTGTCACAGAATCATACAGAAACTATGAATCTAAAGACGAAGTGAAACCTAAAACGAGTTCAAGGTCTAAAAACTCAATTTTTGAAAAAGGTGAAACTTCAAAATTAAATGAAAACAAAGCTTCTAGGTTTTATATTAAGAAAGCGAGAAGCAAGATACCATCCTGGGTTGCTAAGAAAAAGCTTTCATCTTCTGAAAATTCAAAGTCTATTGCTGTAGGACCAATCCTTGATGCTTAGGAACCTAAATTTGATATCTAACATCCATAATAGCGGAATATTACGTCGTTTTTACCAATAGACAAGATTTAATCAGTTAATCGTCAGTTTTATTGATCAAACGTTCTGGTTACAAACTGACAGAGCTTCGCCTCTGAAATGCCAAAGTTACAAATGAAGTAGGCTAGCTAGGTATTTATAGAGACAGAAGTTCGCCCCTGGGAGATACAAGTTCGCCGAACTTGCTACTGTAAGTTTGGCCGAACATGCTTTACATGACACTTTCATGGGCGAACTTGGCTATTACAAACTTAAATACTTCATATACCTAGCCTATTCAGCTCTATACTATACAGACTCGATATAAGACTAAGACATAGACATTATGCACCAACAGACTACCCCTTGGATATCGTCGTTGTCTTTTATCAGTCTTCAAAAACTCTGTCTTCATATAAACGTTAACGTACACGACCGAAGAAGTTCTTGAACGGCTTCCTTTGTGGTTCTTGTTTTGGATCAGGCGTTTGATCAGTTGGCGGTGGTATTTTAAAATTAGCCATTCTAAGAGAACTTTGCCTTACCGCTTTTTCCATTCTCTCTTTAATCGCCTCATTTCTTTTTTCCTCCTTTAAAAATTCAACTCTTTCTAACTCTCTCCACTTCATTCGCCACATTTTTCAAGAATTTACTTCGCGCGCATAACAAACATTCACAACTTTTGAAACTACATAGATTGTACCTTTTCACGTTCTTCAAAAACAATCTTGTTGTAGAACAAGGTTTTGATATCTTCTCTCGAGCAGTTCACAAGCCACATAGGATCTAGAATCCTTATTTTCCTCCATAAACCCCTCATGCCCTGATAACCCATTACTTCAACCCCTTCCTTGGTAATATCCAAATGTTCTTCAAATTCAGCACAATCACAGCTTCACAAGTAGCTGGATCTATTTGACACCACTTGAACAATGGATAGAAGTCTTGTTCAATTGGCATAACTGGCATATTCCTCATGGCTCTTGGACGTTTCATAATTAACGTTGTGTTTTTTTCTCCTGTTTTCTTGTTAACTTTGATTTTGCGGCTAGGAATAAAAGGTTTCCAATAATTCCAACCTTTAACTTCTTCATACTTAATAATTTTCCACAATAATTGATCAGCAACCTTCATATGGTATGTGACATTGATAGTCTGCACCAACTCTTCTGCATCCCAATACAGTAATGTCTTAAAATCAGCAAGGTATTTGAAGTATTGCACTCCAAACTCCTTCTTGATTGCATACACATTAAGCTCTTTAAACCATCCTCAGCTCAAAATATCAACCAAAGAAACGTCTTTGTCTCTGGTAAAGAATGCAAGAGAACGTCGAAACTTGCGTTCGCGTGGCATCTCTTTAAACCAAGACTTTCTCGCTTGAGTAATTTCCTCTTTTGTCATGGGTTTAGGAACTTTATCCTCTCAGACTGATTCAGCAATTTTTTTCCTTCAACATATCTTCGTCTAACTGCTTGTACATTTCTTCAAACGTAGGAAAACTTTCTGAATTAGAACCAACGTACTTTGCTTTCTGATCTGATTCATCGTCTGAAGACCAATCTTCGACAATCACTCTATTGTATTCGTCAGCCTCAAATCGTCTTTGATACTGATAATCTTTTGGTTCAAATGTGTTAACATTCAGAACTTCCTCGAAATCAAACTCTAACTTTTCAGCTTCAACTTCAACTAATCTCCCAAGATCTTCTTTCACGTTATGTTCTAACTTCAACATTAACGGCTTCGTGGGAATAGCAACAACTGGCTTTGCAGAACGATCAACATTTGCCATATCTATATCATCATCAGTTGGGCCTTTCTGCCCTGACTCCCCCTGACTTTTATCTTCCATTCTGTTCGATTCATCGTCCATTAGAGCAGTAAAATCAAAATCATCAGAGATTTTGGCTTCAGAAACTCTAATACCAACATTACCCTGATCATCATCATCATCATGATCACCAACATTCCAATCCTCGTAACTTCCTTCCTCTTCATCCTCTTTATCATCTTTCTCAGCTTCTTCAGAAGCAATGATAGGATCAGAAGGTTTGACATATTCGTCAACCTTTGGAATATCAGACTCAGAAGCTTTTGAAACATCTTCAACTGGTTTCTCTGTAGCATCAGAAGACTTAAGAGCTTCACCTTGAACTCCTTTACCTTTGCCACTCTCAGCTAATTCTTTTTCAGCTTGTTCCTTAGAATCCTGTTGATCTAGACGATCATATTCATTGATGAAGTCGATACCCAGCGCATTAGATAAAACTTTCTGCATCCTGGAGAATCTTTGATCATTTAGGGCTTGGATAGACTTCAGATCAGCTATCTCAGTTTGCATTTTCTCATTTGCATCTTGCAAACTTTCGATCAATGCTTTAAAGTACTCACACTCATTTTTTAACATCTTCACTTTGTCGTCCAACATTTCTATTTTGAAAGTGCTTTAATTCATTTTGTTAATCATTTCAGCTTTTTCAGGTTCATTCTGCGCTACCTTTTCTTCTAACACCTTTACGCGCTTTTCCAGAAGTTCAACATTTGTTTTTAGGAAGAAATCGTTTAGATCCTGCAGATTTATCGGATCATTATGCATATCACCAAACACATTAAGCCCTCCAGGAGTCTTTGGTGTTGCAGCTTTTGGTGTTAACTACTTTGGTGTAGAACTTTCAAGATTCGAAGTCGTTGTAGCAACCGGCGATTGAATAATCGGTACTTCCACAAATCTAGACACAGGAGGTTCTTGTGTAGCTCCTGGCCTTTCAGCTTCCGACGAAATAATCACAGAGGTTCTTGTGTGACTCCTGGACGTTCAGCTTCACTTTATCAACAACAGGAAGTTCTTGTGTAGGAGGTTCTTGTGTAACTCCTTTCTCCTATGCGTCAGAAGCTTCTTGTGTCACTTCTGCGCTTTTCAACGATCTTTTGTACCATTTGCATACAGCCTTTTGCTCTTTCTTTAATTTTCTCTTTCCTTTAGTCTGAGGAGACCCTGTAGTCTTTGTTTACGAAATAGTTGCAGACTTAACACGTTTAGATTTCTTAGGCCTATCCTCATCGGACTCTTTTTCTACATTAGGATCAAAATCAGCATCCAGTTCTCTTTCTTTCTCTGCTCTAATCTCTGCCTCAGTCTTTTCAGGCTCTTTCACCGAAACTTCTTTATCAGAATCATCTTCGTTTTCAGAAGTAGCAGATACAACATCGTCTTGAGTCGTTTTCACAGTCTCTTGTTTCTCAATAATACCTGTAGCACTAGATCCAGCAACTGCTTCAATATTTTCAGATTCATCTTTGTCGACAAGCATAGTTTCGACTTTCTTCGCAGCACATTTCTTTTTAGGCTTATCAGTTTCTGCCTTCAAGAACCATTCGCTCCTTGCCTTTGGTTTGAATTCTCAAAATGCTCCTTTTAAGCGTTAAGCTCTGTCTCATCATCGCTACCATCTTTCCTCCATTTGTTGTTTCACGGCGCAATGTAATTAGAATCTTTGATCCCTCCGAATACAGTCTTTGCAACAGGAGCTGAAGCTTGCTTCTGAAATTTGATTAGCTTCTTTACTGTGGTCTCATCAAGATGAACTAAGTATAAAACATCGTTCGGATCTCTCATAATCTTAGAATACTTCTCGTCAATCAACATTTGAACAAATCTTGGATAAAGACGCAATCAAGAATCCTCCATGTTCTTCGACATGTGCATGAAAACTAACTTCGAAAAGTTAAACGGCTTTTTCAGAATCAGTGTCGTTGCCATGCAATCTAAGTAATCTTGAACAAAATCCAACCCTGCCTTGCGATGACTAAATGTATGAATTATGGCATGCATCAGGAGCTTGTAGGGGTTTGGCACTTCCCCTTTCTCCAGTGTCGGCTTATTCACGCTCCCTTTATATCCCATACAGAAGAAACAACCACGAACCATCTTTTCGTCGAGGTAAATTGGATCATCTTCTTTATCATTGAACTGTAATACTCTGCCCATCTTCCGTTATAGTAATCGGCTTAACTTCATTACCAACTTGCACGGTAGAAGTAGTTGTCTTCTCATCAGCACTCAAACTTGCATTCATCCACAAATGAACAATGTGTGATCGATACGACACTGTGTGCTCTGTAATGGCTCTACGAATAGGGCTTTCTTCTAGAAACTTCAATATACTATCGTATTCTTTAAGTGACGAACATATCGTTTTGTCGAGCGTGATGCACGTGTTGTGAGTCTTCGAGAACTCTACTGATATTACACGTGCTGGAACCTGTGCTTGAAAAATGACTCAAAACAATTAGCAGGCTTTTCGAGAAAAATCACAAAAAATTTTCTAACACATTTATCAAGTTCTGGCGAACTTGATATGGTCTTACAACATTCTTTTTTGTTCAAGTTCGTCCGAATATGTAACCATCACATGTTCATTGTTTATCAATAAGTTCAGGCGAACGTGCATTCTAAACAATTCAAAATTTCCTTTTCATAAGTTCGGTCGAACATGTTTACACCAGTTTAATAAGATCTTTTGATGCAAGGCCGGTCGAACTTGACAACAAGTTCGGCCGAACTTCTCGTCTTCTCCAAATTCAAAAATCTATTTGAACATGCAAACAACCGTTTCATTCTAACTAAAAACATTTACTCGGTTGATTTTATGTGTAGATTATGATTTTGAGCTCACTTTTTCCAATAACACCTAGAACTATCAATTTTTACACTTTTCAGATTTGAAAATTCAATAATAGTTCAATCCATGGTTCAACCGTCGATTTTATACCTCGACCATTGTAGATGGTGTGTAAATCACAAAAAATAAGAAGATTTTGGTAGAGTAATGGTGTCAAATTGTCAATTTCGCTCAAAATCTCTCAGAGGATCAAGTTTGCTTCAGAGGAGTTAGTTTGCTGATAAATGAGTTCGGGCGAACTTGACTGGTATTTATACTATGTAAAGTTCGGGCGAACTTACAAGGTCCAAGCAAACAAAAGCCCATCAGAAGTTCGAGCGAACTTATCTTTTAATCAACACAGCCATTACTTAGCAAGTTCGGTCAAACTTGCTTGTTTGTTAAACTTGTTTTTGTTTAGCAAGTTCGGCCGAACTTGCCAAACCCTAAAACCAAACTTTTTCAAATTTTCATTTTAATCCCTAAACTTTCCAACTTTTTACCAGTTATTGAAAATCCACTCAGTTGACCAAGTCCAAGCTAATGACCTTGGTTAACCGATTTGTCTGCCGAGTCCAAGTTAATGACCCCGGTTTGACCCGTTACGAACAAACTGTTGATATTTTCAAAAACAAAGTTTCAAATTAATGAACTTTTTATGATTTTGTCTTTTCAGATTTTACACATAAGCTCCCAACCCGTTGTCAAAGAGATTCCCACCAGTTCTAGCATCTTACCAGACTTCGAAGATCCGTTCTGCAACATTGGTTTGCTAAAAACAATGTAGAACTAAAATCTTTTTGTATTTTTGCAAGTTTATGCTAAAACAAACCGAAAATCTTTTTGATTTTAATTTGTAAAGCTGAAATACTATGTACAGAACAATGTAAACTATGTACAAACGTATTTACAGATATATTTTTGTGATTTTGTGTCTAAGGATCATATCAGTTGATTGAGACATATCACCAATACTGTTGATCTTTAAATGACTTTAAGCTTTAAACTCGTTTACCTAGATTGTCGATATGCTTGTCCACTTACGCTTTATCAAATTTCTCAACTGTTTCAAGATATGTTAAGGTAAGATTTATGAAACTTGACTTATCTGTGGTTCCCACTTCTTGAATATACTCCCGTATCCAGATTTCCTAGATTTCATCTTACAGGTGAATATAGCGTAATTGATATCTGTATCTGGGTTATGCGAGACCTTGAGAGCTCAGGTTAGTACTACCGTACAAACAAAGAGATGAAGGCTCATCTTTTAAGGTGTGTTCCACTAAAGGAATCTTTTCAGCACTGCAAATGATTATATCTTTCGATACTTTTCAATATTGCATGCAGTTTGGGGATTTTTGGCGAAAGTATTATAGAAGTTCTAGGCCATTGCTTCCGCAAAATCAGAAGAACTTGTATAATGCCCCATATATCAACTATCTATAAAGACCTCATATCTCAGAATCAGGCAATCTTTTAAATGAAATTTCGGAGTACTAAGTCCATATACCCGAGATATGTTAATCCACAAGATTAAGCAGTTGCTAAATTTAGTTTATATCTTGAAAACGGTTTACTGAACGTGTTAAGCCTTTCGACACATCCACAGTAAGACTCGTTTATCACTTTTAAACTTCACATTTCTTTAGCGTACTGTGATAGTCCACTGATGTACTATATTTCCTTTTATAACACTGAATTCTTTTTGTCTTTTCAATGTTTTTGTACATTTGAATTTTTCCAATGCTTTTGAATTTTGAAATTTTTTGAATGTTTTTGTATTTTCTCTAACATTTCTCCCCTAAAATGCAAACATCTTTTTAGATTTTAGTTTTTTTAACAAAATTCTAAATTAGAAAGATATTTACAAACCAATGTGGATCAGGCAAACTCGTCGCCCGATCCGAATTCAACCTCAGCGTCCGCACCTTTCAGCAAATTTTTCATACCGTTAATTCTCAACAAGTATTTAAACCGTGACAAAGAAAATGGTTTGGTATAAAAATCAGCCTTTTGTTCGTCGGTGTGGATTTTTTCTATTCGCACCAATTTCTTTTCATAGCAATCACGAATAAAATGATAAAGAATTTCAATGTGTTTTGTACGTGAGTGATGAACCGGATTTTTAGTTATATCTATGGCTGCCTTGTTATCAACAAACAGCAGAGTGTCAAGAAATTGCAGACCATAGTCTCTCATCTGCTGTTAAATTCATAGAATCTGTGAACAACAGCTGGAGGCCGAGATATACTCAGCTTCACAGGTAGAGAGAGCGCCCGTAGTCTGTTTCTTACACTACCAGGTTACCATTTTTGTTCCGAAGAACTGGCATCCCGCTGTAGTTTATTTTGAATTCAACTTATCTAAACCAAAATCAGAATCAGCATAGCCTGTGAGGTCGAAATTGTTGTTCTTCGGGTACCACAAGCTGGTGCTTGGCATCCTTTCAGATTTCTGAAGATTCGCTTCACGATCTGCATGTGTAAGATCCTCGGGCTTGACTGATATCTGGCATAGAGGCAGGTTGGATACATAATATCTGGGTGTGATGCCATCAGCTACATCAGCTATCCAATCATCGATCTGTCTAACGTCTCGTCAACTTTGGCTCCAGTCTCGTCAACGCAAATCCCATGATTTAGAGGGCAAGAGGCGTATATAGAGGCTTCAAGCTTTCCATTCCAAACTTCTTCAAGATGTCGTGAACATACTTCGTCCGATGAATGAAAATACCATCCGGAAGCTGATCTACTTGGAAACCAAGAAAGAACTTCATTTCGCCCATCGAGGACATATCGAATTTCTTTTTCATGATTCCTTTAAACTCCTTGCAGAGACTATCGTTTGTAGATCCAAAGATGATGTCGTCGACGTAGATTTGAACTATAATCAGATGACCATCAATTTCTCTGGTGAAAAGAGTACTATCACAGTTCCTCTGATAAAGCCGTTGCCGACGAGATGTTGCGATAACGTCTCGTACCAAGCTCTCGGGGCTTGGTGTAGACCCTAAAAAGCTTTTTCCAGTAGGTACGCTTTCTTCTTGTTGAGTGGAACGACAAACCCCGGTGGTTGTCCAACGTACACCTTCTCGCGTAATTTTCCGTACAGAAAAGCTGATTTGACATCCAATTGATAGACCTTAAATCCTTTCCATGATGCGAAAGCTAGAAAGATTCGAATAGATTCCAAGCGAGTTACTGGTGCGTAGACTTCCGTGTAATCTATCCCTTCCTGCTGTTGAAATCCCTTGACAACAAGCCTAGCTTTGTTACAAACAATAACCCCTCTATCATCACGTTTACACTTAAAGACCCATTTTCTATCAATCGCTTTCTGATTTTCTAGTAAGTCTTCAAGCTTCCACACTCCCAACTTTTCAATCTGCAATTGTTCTTCGTGCATTGCTTGTACCCAGTTTTTCATCAGCTAAAGCTTCATTAACTGTCTTTGGCTCAATCTGAGAGATGAAACATGTATAGAAGCAATAGTTCTGGGTTGGAGCAACGGGAGTGTAGAAACAACTGAGTGCTTTGTTAATTTGCCCTCTAGTTCTAACATCAGTTTGAAGTTCTCCGATAATATTTGTTGACAAATGATAGGAATATGATCGCGGCAATTCTTCACTTGGAACATCTGCTGAGATATGAGGATTCGTGATGTTGAGATCAACGAACAATTCAGCGTTTAGAGAGCTTGATGAAGCTTCATTTCTGTTGTTCGGGACTGTAGACTGATTAAGAAGACTTGTTATCTGCTCTACTTCTTCATCTGAAGAAGATGATTCCCCATCAGCATCAAATGTTGGTGCTTCATCTGAGTCAGAATTCTGATTCTGAGGCATACTGGGCTCCGTTTTTGTGTTCACTAGTTCAATAGAGGCATTTGTTGGCGGAGTAGCAGGTGTTGTTAATGTTTCAGAAACATTTTCTGCCGGAACTCCGCTATTGTTTGAACTTGGGCAAGAAGAAGATGGATCCCACGTTGGTTGATTAACCACAATTGGTCGAACAATTTGTTCTTGATTCGCTGACTGGTGAAGATAATATAAAGCTGCAACTTCTTCGTCAGACGGTTCTTCGGGCAAGTCAAATGACTTCCAAAGGTCTTGATAGTTAAACAGCCACACGTCACCTTTCCTTTGAATAGGATCTGTATGGTTGAAACAATCTATGTGTTGTGCTTCAATAACCTTTCTCAATGAAGGAACATATAATCTTCTCAACAGACTCGCATATACGACAAAGAAACCTTCAAGAGATTTAGCTCCGAATTTTACCGCGAGGCGTGTGAACAAACCAGAATCTGAGAAACTAGTAAAGTCGAACGACTCTATATGATTTGTTTATACGTTTACCAAACTCATTTGTTTAACCATTCATAGTTAATTTTAAATTGTCTTAGTTTGGTTTCAATGTTTAGCGGAAGCATTAGTTTTTAAAGTTGAGCGGAAGCATTAAAGTAAAGTAAAGGAACGGGCGCCAACACAAACGCCAAAACTAAAGAAAAACAGAAACAATATTCATAAATGAGACTCGATAAAATGATGTCTTGATCAATGCAAGTGAGTGCACCTAGAGCTCCTAGCGTCCTGAGAAACATGTAAGAAACAAGTGTCAACATTAAAGAAGAGTGAGTTCACAGGTTTTTATAAGTTCATTAGTTCGGTTATAAGTTTGTTTCCCCCGTTATCCCTAACCCGGGATAACGATTTAGTTCCATTATTCCCAACACGGAATAATACTGATGGCTCCATTATTCCTTACCCGGAATAATAATGATGTTCCATTATTCTTAACCCGGAATAATAATGTTGTTGGTTCCATTATCCCTAACCCGGAATAATATTGTTGATTCGTAATTAAGTTCAATGTTAACATGTAGGTAGCGAGCCTAAAGTTATGTCACGTAAGTGTTCGCGATCGAAGCTGACTGTTGTGCCTCCGTGTTGCCAGGCCTATCACTGACCATGGCGAAGTTAGGCCAAATTATTCACCCGTTGACCATACCCGGTCGGCTAGCGCGACTAGCTCGGGTGGGGCTTGTCGGGCCCAATAGTACTACTTATAATTTCCCCGCCATCTAACCCAATACTAACGATCCGAGAGTTTGTCGAGGACTTGTGTGATATAGCTGCTTGGACCATAACGTACATTAACATTAACCTAGTTACCGAATAGTTTAATGACGTTAATTTCGTATAACGTAAAGAGATAGAGTTGTAGAGTGTATACATGTTTCTCCCCCTGTTGTTTAAAACCGGATAAAATTAGGGGCCGTGAACTCACCTTTAGTTGCTCGGTTAGTGTAACACAGAAGTAGCAAATGATGGGACCGTTAATTGCGTCCTAACAAGTCAATTGATTTAAAGTTAGTGTGTGAACACACCAATACAAACCCTACACATAACTAACACACAATGCGGTACACACAATAACAAATCCTAAAACCCAATCATGCATGCAAGTATTATCATACCAACATAGTGATCAAACCAACCTATCATGAACACAATTCAATCCATGCAACACTTTGGTACACACATTCGCAAGTTATCAAGTTTCAGCTTGTATACTCATAATTAGGCTGTTTTCGAGGATTTTTATAAAATAGTTCCAACATTTAAAAAATTCCAATTTTTTTACAGAAGGTATCAACTAAGCCATAGAATTTTATGTAAATTTTTCAAGTCCTAACAATTTACTAATTATTCATAAATATTAATATACTAGGCTGCAGTCAGATTCGTCGCTTTCTGACTGCAGTTCACGAGAGAATTTATTTAAAAATCACCGTTCATCCAATTAACAAAATTCCAGTGGGAGTTTCCCGGAAAATTCCATCTCCAGTTGCTGCACAAGTTTCGTGATTCAACTCCCTACAGATTATGAGATCCGACTCGATAAACAACTAACAAATTTTCAGAATTTACACAGCTTCAGTTACTGCACTTAATTAACCACTTAAAAATATCAAACGACCTCACAAAAATATGAATCCAGCGCCATTAGAAGCGTTTTTCAAAAATATACGTTCTAGGCTTCAGAAAATCCGTTTTTCGATATATAATAACCAAGTTACAGCCAATTGAAGTTGGCTGTAAACACCATTCAGCATCCTGATTTCAACTTTTTATCGCTATATAACACGCTTAAACAATCGAGACGTTAAATATAAATGATCAAGAACAGATTTATCAATCATATATCATCATGTACATCATACTCATGTAAACCCTAATCATATTATATGGTTTTTATCACACAAAATGCAGCCTAATGATTCTTGATTCCAACTAATCATCATAATCGCCAAACTTGCACAATCAATCGAACTAACATCATAACCCTTTCATAAACCATGATTCTACCATTACATACAAGCATGATCAATAGTTCATAAACCCTACATGATTTGCGAAATAATAGAAAACCCTAACCTTTAACAATGGAGATTAACGAACCGGGAACGAGATGGTAGTTGATTTGGATTTGAAAGAGGATCGCGACCGAGAGAAGGAATGGGGAGAAGGCTGCCGTCGGCTGGTTTAGTGCTAGGGTTTCTCTCTTTTTTTTTGTTAAAACAACCCTCATGCATACACACCTATATATAGTATGAGGAAGGAAGGAAAAGAAAAGGGTTGGGCGACTTGTGCTTGCGGCCGCAAAGGGTTTGGGTGGGGTGGTTTGGGTCTTTAACTTGAGCCTCAAGTTTTGCTTAACTCCTTGAGTCGCAAGGAAATGAGGTCGACTCGTTTCGCGGCTCGGTTCGATTCGTCTATCTATTTACCATATATATTTTTATAACTAAAAATCACGAATTCGAACACGGCATAACAACTCACCGAACTTATAAACGTTTAATACACATAGCACGTAATTCACTTGATAAGTTCACAAGGTTATCGTAATTATTTCGAGCGTGTAAATTAAATATCCGAATCAATTTAGCGTAGGAATGAATAACCGTGAAGTAGTGCGTTTAATATATCTGAAAAACCGGGATGTCACAGTTGCAGAATTCCTTCATTTTGTTATTCCAAAACTCTGTGCCATTGTCACTTCTAATTCGTCTGACCGGCAGATGATAAAGGTTCTCGAATTTCTTGAATAGAATAACCAAGTTCTCGAACGTTTCGTCTTTTGACTCTTGAAAAAATACCCACGAATATCTCGAATAGTCAACTGTCATGACCAAGCAATATAAGTCTCCTGAGATGCTTTGAACATTTACAAGACCAAATAAGTCCATGTGGAGACGTTCTAATGGCAACTTGATTGAGTTCAGAATTTTCTTCGGATGAGATTTCTTGATCTGCTTTCCCTTTTTGCATTCTAAGCAATGATCAGACATTTGAAAACTCTGATGATTTACGCCTTCTACAAGATCATTATGAACCAAGAAATTCATTTGTCGCAAATGAATATGCCCCATCTTACGATGCCAAAGAATAGAATCCTTTCAGTAGCCTTTGACACAAAACATTGTGCTGATTTTGATGAAGTGGTAGTGACACCCATATCAAGAACATATAGATCATTCTCCCGAGGTGCTCGCATCAGAATCCACTCATCTGGTATTTTGAATCCCGGCTTCAAGATAATACACTCTTTGTCGTTGAAATGGACCATGAACTTCTTGTCACAAATCTGCGATATGCTCAGAAGATTGTTCTCATGTTCTGCAATATAGTTCACATGATCAAGTGAAACGACACTGTTGGAGAGTTTTCCCTCAGTGACTATCCTTCCACCCTGGTTACCCGAAAATCCAACATATCCACCATTATTAGCTTTAATGTCGAATAGCAACGCTTTCATTCCGTCATATGCCTGGACGCTCCACTATCCAAAATCCACTTAGAAAGTACGGATCTCTGGAGCCCCTACACATTTTAACAATCTATTTAAAAAGCGAGACCCAAGCCTTTTTTGTCTTGGGTTGAATTGGATAACCATCATCAAAATCAAATTCACATTCGTCAGCATAATCGAATCCACACTCATGTACAAAATAAACTTCCCATTCTTCATCTGAATTTTCTATGATGTTCATGTTTGAAAACTTTACTGTCTTTTTATCTTTTGAATTGTTACCACTTTTAGTTTTGACAGTTTCAGATGTGGTTTCAATTAAGATTTCAAATTTTGATTCTTTCTTGCTATCACTAGTCTTAACAAGCTCAGACTTAGTGATCTCAGATGTTGTTGACCGTTTCTTTGCAATCCAGGCTTGAGATTTTTTGTTAGCTTTCTTGATGTAAAAATTGTTTTCATTAGCTTTTGAAGTTTCACCTTTTTCAAAAATTAATTTTTCAAACTTAGGTTTAACTTCAGCTTTTGATTCATTTCTTTTCAAAATCTTTACAGGTTTTTCAAACACTGGTTGCTTCGGTTTCACAACATTTGAACTTTCTTTCCTTCAAAGATAAGTCGGCTTTGATTTCGGACAGTAACGTGCAATATGACCAATTTCGTTGAACTTGAAACACGTCCGAGAATCATGTGGATGTCCTTTAGTGGGTTTTACACCACTTGTTTTGGCAGCACTTGAAATTTTGGCTTTATCTTGAAGTTCTTTCTCTTTCTTGAACTCATCGTTTGATTGAGTCCCGATTAAACTTTCCTCATGAACCGTGTTTGTCCCATATACAAATTCATGTTTTTATTCTTGTTTTCATGAAATGGTGACGGTTTCTTTTTAGCTCTATACTACACAGACTCGATATATGACTAAGACATAGACATTATTCACCAACAGACTCCCCCTTGGATATCGTCTTCGTCTTTTATCAGTCTTCAAAAACTCTGTCTTCATATAAACGTTAACGTACACGACCGAAGAAGTTCTTGAACGGCTTCCTTTATCGTTCTTGCCTTGGATCAAGCGTTTGATTAGTTGGCGGTGGTCTTTAAAAATTAGCCATTCTAAGAGAACTTTGCCTTACCGCTTTTTCCATTCTCTCTTTAATCGCATTATTTCTTTTTTCCTCCTTTAAAAACTCAACTCTTTCTAACTCTCTCCACTTCGTTTGCCACATTTTTCCATAATTTACTTCCCGCGCATAACAAACAGTCACAACTTTCTGAAACTGCATAGCTTGTACCTTTCCACGTTCTTCAAAAACAATCTTGTTGTAGAACAAGGTTTTGATATCTTCTCTCGAGCAGTTCGCAAGCCACATAGGATCTAGAATCCTTATCGTCCTCCATAAACCCCTCATGCCCTGATAACCCATTACTTCAACCCGTTCCTTGGTAATATCCAAATGTTCTTCAAATTTCAGCACAATCACAGCTTCACAAGTAGCTGGAGCTATTTGCCACCACTTAAACAATGGATAGAAGTCCTGTTCAATTGGCATAAGTGGCATATTCCTCATGGCTCTTGGACGTTTCATAATTAACGTTGTGTCTTTTTCTCCTGTTTTCTTGTTAACTTTGATTCTGCGGCTAGGAATAAAAGGCTTCAAATAATTCCAACCTTTAACCGCTTCATACTTAGTCATTTTCCACAATAATTGATCAGCAACCTTCATATGGTATGTGACATTGACAGTCTGCACCAACTCTTCTACATCTCAATACGGTAATGTCTTGAAATCAGCAAGGTATTTGAAGTATTGCACTCCAAACTCCTTCTTGATTGCATACACATTAAGCTCTTTAAACCATCCCCAGCTCAAAATATCACCCAAAGAAACGTCTTTGTTTCTGGAAAAGAATGCAAGAGAATGTCGACACTTGCGTTCGCGTGGCATCTCTTTAAACCAAGACTTTCTCGCTTGACCAATTTCCTCTTTTGTTATGGGTTTAGGAACTTTACCCTCTCCGACTGATTCAACAATTTTTTTCCTTCAACATAACTTCGTCTAACTGCTTGTACATTTCTTCAAACGTAGGAAAACTTTCTGAATTAGAACCAACGTACTTTGCTTTCTGATCTGATTAATCGTCTGAAGACCAATCTTCCACAATCACTATATTGTATTCGTCAGCCTTAAATCATCTTTGATACTGATAATCTTTTGGTTCAAATGTGTTAAGATTCAGAACTTCCTCGAAATCAAACTCTAATTTTTCAGCTTCAACTTCAACTAATCTCGCAAGATCTTCTTTCGTGCAGTTATGCACATACTCCCCTTCTTCCATGTTATGTTCTAACATCAACATTAACAGCTTTGTGGGAATAGCAGCAGCTGGCTTTGCAGAACGATCAACATTTGCCATATCTATATCATCATCAGTTGGCCCTTTCTGGCCTGACTCCCCTGACTTTTATCTTCCATTCTGTTTGATTCATCGTCCATTAGAGCAGTAAAATCAAAATTATCAAAGATTTAGGCTTCAGACACTCTAATACCAACATTACCCTGATCATCGTCATCATCATCATCACCAACATAACGATCCTCGTAACTTCCTTCCTCTTCATCCTCTTTATCATCTTTCTCAGCTTCTTCATCGTCTTTTTCTTCAGAAGCAATGATAGGATCAGAAGGTTTGACAGATTCGTCAACCTTTGGAATATCAGACTCAGAAGCTTTCGAAACATCTTCAATTAGTTTCTCTGTAGCATCAGAAGACTTAAGAGCTTCACCTTTAACTCCTTTACCTTTTCCACTCTCAGCTAATTCTTTTTCAGCTCGTTCCTTAGATTCCTGTTGATCTAGACAATCATATTCAGCGATGAAGTCGATACCCAGGGCATTAGATAAAACTTTCTGCATCATGGAGAATCTTCGATCATTTCGGGCTTGGATAGACTTCAGATCAGCTATCTCAGTTTGCATTTTCTCATTTGCATCTTACAAACTTTCGATCAATGCTTTAAATTACTCACGCTCATTTTCTAACATCTTCACTTTGTCATCCAACATTTCTTTTTCGAAAGCGCTTTGATTCATTTTGTTAATCATTTTAGCTTTTTCAGGTTCATTATGCGCTACTTTTTCTTCTAACGCCTTTACACGCTTTTTCAGAATTTCAATATTTGTTTCTTGGAAGAAATCATTTAGATCCTGCAGACTTATCAGATCATTGTGCATATGACCAAACACATTAGGCCCTCCTGGAGTCTTCGGTGTTGACTTTGGTGTTGACTTCTTTGGCGTAGAACTTTCAAGATTCGAAGTTGTTGGAGCAACCGGCGATTGAATAATCGGTACTTCCACAAAACTAGACACAGGAGGTTCTTGTGTAGCTCCTGGCCTTTCAGCTTCTGAAGAAATAATCACAGGAGGTTCTTGTGTGACTCCTTTCTCCTGTGCGTCAGAAGGTTCTTGTGTCACTTCTGCGCTTTTCAACGATCTTTTGTACCGTTTGCTTACACCCTTTTGCTCTTTCTTTGATTTAGTGTTTCCTTTAGTCTGAGGAGACCCTGTAGTCTTTGTTGACGAAACAGTTGCAGACTTAACACATTTAGATTTCTTAGGCCTATCCTCATCGGACTCTTTTTCTGCATTAGGATCAAAATCAGCATCCAGATCTCTTCCTTTCTCTGCTCTAATCTCTGGCTCAGTCGTTTCTGCCTCTTTCACCGAAATTTCTTTATCAGAATCATCTTCATTTTAAGAAATAGAAGATATAACATCGTCTTGAGTCGTTTTCACAGTCTCTTGATTCTCAATAATACCTGCAGCACTAGATCCATCAACTGCTTCAACATTTTCATGTTCATCTTCGTCGACAAGCATAGTTTCGACTTTCTTCACAGCACGTTTCTTTTTAGGCTTATCAGTTTCTGCCTTCAAGAACCATTTGCTACTTGCCTTTGGTTTGAATTCCTTAAACCACTCCTTTTTAGTGTTAAGCTCTTTCTCATCGTCGCTACCATCTTTCTTCCATTTGTAGTTTGTCGCTACCATCGCTCCGAATACAGGCTTTGCAACAGGAGCTGATGCTTGCTTCTGAAATTTGATTAGCTTCTTTACTGTGGTCTCATCACAATGAACTAAGTATAAAACATCGTTCGGATCTCTCGTAATGTTAGAATACTTCTCGTTAATCAACATTTGAAAAAATCTTGGATAAAGACACAATCTAGAATCCTCCATGTTCTTCGACATGTGCGTGAAAACTAACTTCGAGAAGTTAAACGGCTTTTTCAGAATCAGTGCCGTTGCCATGCAAGCTAAGTAATCTTGAACATCATCCAACCCTATCTTGTGATGACTAAATGTATGAATTATGTCATGCATCAGGAGCTTGTAGGGGTTTGGCACTTCCCCTTTCTTCAGTGTCGGCTTATTCACGCTCCCCTTATATCCCATACGGATGAAACAACCACGAACCATCCTTTCGTCGAGGTAAATTGGATCATCTTCTTTATTGTTGAATTGTAATACTCTGCGAATATCATCTTCCGTTACAGTAATCGGCTTAACTTCATTACCAACTTGCACGGTAGAAGTAATTGTCTTCTCATCAGCACTCAAACTTGCATTCATCCAGAAGTGAACAACGTGTGTACGAAACTGTGCGCTCTGTAATCGCTCTGCGAATAGGGCTTTGTTCTAAAAACTTCAATATACTATCGTATTCTTTAAGTGATGGACATATCGTTTTGTCGAGCGTGATGCAAGTTTTGTGATTCTTCGAGAACTCTACTGAGATTACACGAGCTTGAACCTGTGTCTGAAAAATGACTCAAAACAATTAGCACGCTTTTAGAGAAAAATCACAAAAATTTTTCTAACATCAAGTTCGGGCGAACTTGATATGGTGTTACAACATTCTGTTTTGTTCAAGTTTGCCCGAACATGTAACCATCACATGTTCATTGTTTATTAATAAGTTCGGGCGAACTTGCATTCTAAACAATTTAAAGTTTCCTTTTCATAAGTTTAGTCGAACATGTTTACAACAGTTTAATAAGATCTTTTGATGCATGTCCGGTCAAACTTGACAACAAGTTCGGCCGAACTTGTCATCTTCTCTAAATTTAAAAAATCTATTTGAACATGCAAACAACCGTTTCATTCTAATTAAAAACATTTACTCGATTGATTTTATGTGTAGATTATGATTTTGAGCTCAACTTTGTCCAATAACACCTAGAACGATCAATTTTTTAACTTTTCAGATCTGAAAATTCAATAATAGTTCAATCCATGGTTCAATCGTCGATTTAATACCTCGACCATTGTAGATGGTGTGTAAATCACAAAAAATAAGCAGATTTTGGGCAGAGTAACGGTGTCAAATTGTCAATTTCTCTAAAAATCTCTCAGAGGATAAAGTTTGCTTCAGAGGAGTTAGTTTGCTGATAAATGAGTTCGGCCGAACTTGACTGGTATTTATACCATGTAAAGTTCGGGCGGAACTTACAAGGCCCAAGTAAACAAAAGCCCATCAGAAGTTCGAGCGAACTTATCTTTTAATCAACACAGCCAATACTTAGCAAGTTCGGTCGAACTTGCTTGTTTGTTAAACTTGTTTTTGTTTAGCAAGTTCGGCCGAACTTGCCAAACCCTAAAACCAAACTTTTTCAAATTTTCATTTTAATCCCTAAACTTTCCAACTTTTTACCAGTTATTGAAAATCCACTCAGTTGACCATGTCCAAGCTAATGAACTTGGTTAACCGATTTGTCTGCCGAGTCCAAGTTAATGACCCCGGTTTGACCCGTTACGAACAAACTGTTGATATTTTCAAAAACAAAGTTTCAAATTAATGAACTTTTTATGATTTTGTCTTTTCAGATTTTACACATAAGCTCCCAGCACGTTGTCAAAGAGATTCCCACCAGTTCTAGCATCTTACCAGACTTCGAAGATCCGTTCTGCAACATTGGTTTGCTAAAAACAATGTAGAACAAAAATCTTTTTGTATTTTTGCAAGTTTATGCTAAAACAAACCGAAAATCTTTTTGATTTTAATTTGTAAAGCTGAAATACTATGTACAGATTAATGTAAACTATGTACAAACGTATTTACAGATATATTTTTGTGATTTCGTGTCTAAGGATCATATCAGTTGATTGAGACATATCACCAATACTGTTGATCTTTAAATGACTTTAAGCTTTAAACTCGTTTACCTAGATTGTCGATATGCTTGTCCACTTACGCTTTATCACATTTCTCAACTGTTTCAAGATATGTTAAGGTAAGATTTATGAAACTTGACTTATCTGTGGTTCCCACTTCTTGAATATACTCCCGTATCCAGATTTCCTAGATTTCATCTTACAGGTGAATATAGCGTAATTGATATCTGTATCTGGGTTATGCGAGACCTTGAGAGCTCAGGTTAGTACTACCGTACAAACAAAGAGATGAAGGCTCGTCTTTTAAGGTGTGTTCCACTAAAGGAATCTTTTCAGCACTACAAATGATGATATCTTTCGATACTTTTCAATATTGCATGCAGTTTGGGGATTTTTGGCGAAAGTATTATAGAAGTTCTAGGCCATTGCTTCCGCAAAATCAGAAGAACTTGTATAATGCCCCAGATATCAACTATCTATAAAGACCTCATATCTCAGAATCAGGCAATCTTTTAAATGAAATTTCGGAGTACTAAGTCCATATACCCGAGATATGTTAATCCACAAGATTCAGCAGTTGCTAAATTTAGTTTATATCTCGAAAACGGTTTACTGAACGTGTTAAGACTTTCGACACATCCACAGTAAGACTCGTTTATCACTTTTAAACTTCACATTTCTTTAGCGTACTGTGATAGTCCACTGATGTACTATATTTCCTTTTATAACACTGAATTCTTTTTGTCTTTTCAATGTTTTTGTACATTTGAATTTTTCCAATGCTTTTGAATTTTAAATTTTTTTGAATGTTTTTGTATTTTCTCTAACATTTCTCCCCTAAAATGAAAACATCTTTTTGGATTTTAGTTTTTTAACAAAATTCTAAATTAGAAAGATATTTACAAACCAATGTGGATTAGGCAAACTCGTCGCCCGATCCGAATTCAACCTCAGCGTCCGCACCTGTCAGCAAATTTTTCATACCATTAATTCTCAACAAGTATTTAAACCGTGACAAAGAAAATGGTTTGGTATAAAAATCAGCCTTTTGTTCGTCGGTGTGGATTTTTTCTATTCGCACCAATTTCTTTTCATAGCAATCACGAATAAAATGATAAAGAATTTCAATGTGTTTTGTACGTGAGTGATGAACCGGATTTTTAGTTATATCTATGGCTGCCTTGTTATCGACAAACAGCAGAGTGTCAAGAAATTGCAGACCATAGTCTCTCATCTGCTGTTAAATTCGTAGAATCTGTGAACAACAGCTGGAGGCCGAGATATACTCAGCTTCACAGGTAGAGAGAGGGCCCGTAGTCTGTTTCTTACACTACCAGGTTACCATTTTTGTTCCGAAGAACTGGCATCCCGCTGTAGTTTATTTTGAATTCAACTTATCTAAACCAAAATCAGAATTAGCATAGCCTGTGAGGTCGAAATTGTTGTTCTTCGGGTACCACAAGCTGGTGCTTGGCATCCTTTCAGATTTCTGAAGATTCGCTTCACGATCTGCATGTGTAAGATCCTCGGGCTTGACTGATATCTGGCATAGAGGCAGGTTGGATACATAATATCTGGGTGTGATGCCGTCAGCTACATCACCTATCCAATCATCGATCTGTCTAACGTCTCGTCAACGCAAATCCCATGATTTAGAGCAAGAGGCGTATATAGAGGCTTCAAGCTTTCCATTCCAAACTTCTTCAAGATGTCATGAACATACTTGGTCTGATGAATGAAAATACCATCCGGAAGCTGATCTACTTGGAAACCAAGAAAGAACTTCATTTCGCCCATCGAGGACATATCGAATTTCTTTTTCATGATTCCTTTAAACTCCTTGCAGAGACTATCGTTTGTAGATCCAAAGATGATGTCATCGACATAGATTTGAACTATAATCAGATGACCATCAACTTCTCTGGTGAAAAGAGTACTATCCACAGTTCCTCTGATAAAGCCGTTGCCGACGAGATGTTGCGATAACGTCTCGTACCAAGCTCTCGGGGCTTGGTGTAGACCCTAAAGAGCTTTTTCCAGTAGGTACGCTTTCTTCTTGTTGAGTGGAACGACAAACCCCGGTGGTTGTCCAACGTACACCTTCTCGCGTAATTTTCCGTACAGAAAAGCTGATTTGACATCCAATTGATAGACCTTAAATCCTTTCCATGATGCGAAAGCTAGAAAGATTCGAATAGATTCCAAGCGAGTTACTAGTGCGTAGACTTCCGTGTAATCTATCCCTTCCTGCTGGTGAAATCCCTTGACAACAAGCCTAGCTTTGTTACAAACAATAACCCCTCTATCATCACGTTTACACTTAAAGACCCATTTTCTATCAATCGCTTTCTGATTTTCTAGTAAGTCTTCAAGCTTCCACACTCCCAACTTTTCAATCTGCAATTGTTCTTCGTGCATTGCTTGTACCCAGTTTTTCATCAGCTAAAGCTTCATTAACTGTCTTTGGCTCAATCTGAGAGATGAAAAATGAATAGAAGCAATAGTTCTGGGTTGGAGCAACGCGAGTGTAGAAACAACTGAGTGCTTTGTTAATTTGCCCTCTAGTTCTAACATCAGTTTGAAGTTCTCCGATAATATTTGTTGACAAATGATAGGAATATGATCGCGGCAATTCTTCACTTGGAACATCTGCTGAGATATGCGGATTCGTGATGTTGAGATCAACGAACAATTCAGCGTTTAGAGAGCTTGATGAAGCTTCATTTCTGTTGTTCGGGACTGCAGACTGATTAAGAAGACTTGTTATCTGCTCCACTTCTTCATCTGAAGAAGATGATTCCCCATCAGCATCAAATGTTGGTGCTTCATCTGAGTCAGAATTCTGATTCTGAGGCATACTGGGCTCCGTTGTTGTGTTCACTAGTTCAATAGAGGCATTTGTTGGCGGAGTAGCAGGTGTTGTTAATGTTTCATAAACATTTTCAGCCGGAACTCCGCTATTGCTTGAACTTGGGCAAGAAGAAGATGGATCCCACGTTGGTTGATTAACCACAATTGGTCGAACAATTTGTTCTTGATTCGCTGACTGGTGAAGATAATATAAAGCTGCAACTTCTTCGTCAGACGGTTCTTCGGGCAAGTCAAATGACTTCCAAAGGTCTTGATAGTTAAACAGCCACACGTCACCTTTCCTTTGAATAGGATCTGTATGGTTGAAACAATCTATGTGTTGTGCTTCAATAACCTTTCTCAATGAAGGAACATATACTCTTCTCAACGGACTCGCATATATGACAAAGAAACCTTCAAGAGATTTAGCTCCGAATTTGCCATCTTGGTCTATTACGGTACATGGTGCACCGAATGGCTCTAAGAACTTCAAATTTGCCTTCCGTCGGCTTATCATCTCAAAACATGTTTTCTTTGTTGCTTTGACAGTGAGAACCCTGTTTAGCGTGTAGCAAGCCACAACAACTGCTTCACTCAAGAAGCTGATTGGAAGTTTAGAATCTGCATGCATGGTTCTCGCAGTTTCAATCAAAGTTCTGTTTTTCCGTTCAGCTACTCTGTTTTGCTGTGGAGTATAGGGAGCACTAAACTCGTGCAGAATCCCTTTTGCGTTGCTGTCACACCCTCAATTTCAACTTGCAAAGTTTTACTGCGAGGCGTGTGAACAAACCAGAATCTGAGAAACTAGTAACGTCGAACGACTCTATATGATTTGTTTATACGTTTTCCAAAATCATTTGTTTAACCATTCATAGTTAATTTTAAATTATCTTAGTTTGGTTTCAATGTTTAGCGGAAGCATTAGTTTTTAAAGTTGAGTGGAAGCATTAAAGTAAAGTAAAGGAACGGGCGCCAACACAAACGCCAAAACTAAAGAACAACCCAAACAATATTCATAAATGAGACTCGATAAAATGATGTCTTGATCAATGCAAGTGAGTGCACCTAGAGCTCCTAGCGTCCTGAGAAACATGTAAGAAACAAGTGTCCACATTAAAGAAGAGTGAGTTCACAGGTTTTTATAAGTTCATTAGTTCGGTTATAAGTTTGTTTCCCCCGTTATCCCTAACCCAGGATAACGATTTAGTTCCATTATTCCCAACCTGGAATAATACTGATGGCTCCATTATTCTTTACCCGGAATAATAATGATGTTCCATTATTCCTAACCCGGAATAATAATGTTGTTGGTACCATTATCCCTATCCCGGAATAATATTGTTGATTCGTAATTAAGTTCAATGTTAACATGTAGGTAGCGAGCCTAAAGTTATGTCAAGTAAGTGTTCGCGATCGAAGCTGACTGTTGTGCCTCCGTGTTGCCAGGCCTATCACTGACCATGGCGAAGTTAAGCCAAATTATTCACCCGTTGACCATACCCGGTCGGCTAGCGCGACTAGCTCGGGTGGGGCTTGTCGGGCCCAGTAGTACTACTTATAATTTCCCCGCTATCTAACCCAATACTAACGATCCGAGAGTTTGTCGAGGACTTGTGTGATATAGCTGCTTAGTGACCATAACGTACATTAACATTAACCTAGTTACCGAATAGTTTAATGACGTTAATTTCGTATAACGTAAAGAGATAGAGTTGTAGAGTGTATACATGTTTCTCCCCCTGTTGTTTAAAACCGGATAAAATTAGGGGCCGTGAACTCACCTTTAGTTGCTCGGTTAGTGTAACACAGAAGTAGCAAATGATGGGACCGTTAATTGCGTCCTAACAAGTCAATTGATTTAAAGTTACTGTGTGAACACACCAACACAAACCCTACACATAACTAACACACAATGCGATACACACAATAACAAATCCTAAAACCCAATCATGCATGCAAGTATTATCATACCAACATAGTGATCAAACCAACCTATCATGAACACAATTCAATCCATGCAACACTTTGGTACACACATTCGCAAGTTATCAAGTTTCAGCTTGTATACTCATAATTAGGTTGTTTTCGAGGATTTTTATAAAATAGTTCCAACGTTCCAAAAATTCCATTTTTTTTTACAGAAGGTATCAACTAAGCCGTAGAAGTTTATGTAAATTTTTAAAGTCCTAACACTTTACTAATTATTCATAATTATTAATATACTAGGCTGCAGTCAGATTCGTCGCTTTCTGACTGCAGTCCAAGGGAAAATTTATTTAAAAATCACCGTTCATCCAATTAACAAAATTCCAGTAGGAGTTTCCCGGAAATTTCAATCTCTAGTTTCTGTACAAATTTCGTGATTCAACTCTCTACAGATTGTGAGATCCGACTCGATAAACAACTAACAAATTTTCAGAATTTACACAGCTTCAGTTACTGCACTTAATTGACCACTTAAAAATATCAAACGACCTCAGAAAAAAATGAATCGAGCGCCATTAGAAGCATTTTTCAAAAATATACGTTCTAGGCTTCAGAAAATCCGTTTTTCGATATATCATTACCAAGTTACAGCCAATTGAAGTTGGCTGTAAACACCATTCAGCATCCTGATTTCAACTTTTTATCGCAATATAACACGCTTAAACAATCGAGACGTTAAATATAAAAGATCAAGAACAGATTTATCAATCATATATCATCATGTACATCATACTCATGCAAACCCTAATCATATTATATGGTTTTTATCACACAAAACGCAGCCTAATGATTCTTGATTCCAACTAATCATCATAATCGCCAAACTTGCACAATCAATCGAACTAACATCATAACACTTTCATAAACCATGATTCTACAATTACATACAAGCATGATCAATAGTTCATAAACCCTACATGATTTGCGAAACAATAGAAACCTTAACTTTAACAATGGAGATTAACGAACCGGGAACGAGATGGTAGTTGATTTGGATTTGAAAGAGGATCGCGACCGAGAGAAGGAATGGGGAGAAGGCTGCCGTCGGCTGGTTTAGTGCTAGGGTTTCTCTCTTTTTTTTTTGTTAAAACAACCCTCATGCATACACATCTATATATAGTATGAGGAAGGAAGGAAAAGAAAAGGGTTGGGCGACTTGTGCTTGCGGCCGCAAAGGGTTTGGGTGGGGTGGTTTGGGTCTTTAACTTGAGCTTCAAGTTTTGATTAACTCCTTGAGTCGCAAGGAAATGAGGTCGACTCGTTTCGCGGCTCGGTTCGATTCGTCTATCTATTTACCATATATATATTTTAATAACTAAAAATCACGAATTCGAAACATGGCATAATAACTCACCGAACTTATAAACGTTTAATACACATAGCACGTAATTCACTTGATAAGTTCACAAGGTTATCGTAATTATTTCGAGCGTGTAAATTAAATCTCGAAATCAATTTAGCGTAGGAATGAATAACTGTGAAGTAGTGCGTTTAAGATATCTGAAAAACCGGGATGTCACATTATCCCCATGTTGAAAGAATTTTCGTCCCGAAAATTGAGTAAACGCAGTTTAGAATGCAACGCACAGGTTTAGAATGCCACGCACAAAGATTTAGTTCGTTAACAATGGTACACGAAATTACAAGAAAATTCCCAGGTTGTCACATCATCCCCATGTTGAAAGAATTTTCGTCTCGAAAATTTAGTTGGTGGTATCGTTAGCTTGCTGCTCAGTTGCAAAGAGGTGTGGGTATTTGCTTTTCATTTGGTCCTCTCTTTCCCACGTGAACTCTGGTCCACGCTTAGAGTCCCAACGAATCTTGACGATCGGAATCTTGTTGTGCCTTCGAGTCTTGATCTCACGATCCATGATCTCGATAGGTTGTTCCACAAAGTGCAGTTGTTCATCCACTTGAATCTCATCCAATGGAATGACTAGGGTTTCATCTGATAGACACTTCTTCAGATTTACACGTGAAAAACGTTGTGAACTCCACTGAGTTTGGCAGGAAGGTCTAATTGATAAGCTACGGGTCCGATACGGTTCAAGATCACAAACGGGCCTACGTACCGTGGGTTTAGTTTTCCTCGTTTCCCAAAACGGATTACACCCTTCCAGGGTGACACCTTCAGTAGGACGCGGTCGCCTACTTGAAATTCGAGCGGTTTGCATCGTTGATCAGCGTAGCTTTTCTGTCGATCTCGTGCCGCCGCCATGCGGTTTCTGATTTGTACAATCTTTTCAGTAGCCTCAAGTATCAACTCAGGGCCTGTGAGTTGACTGTCACCGACTTCTGCCCAACAGACCGGTGATCTACATTTACGACCGTATAATGCTTCAAACGGTGCTGCCGATATACTCGTATGGTAACTGTTGTTATACGAGAATTCCACTAAAGGCAGATGGATTTCCCAACTATTCCCGAAGTCTACCATGCATGCCCTAAGCATGTCTTCCAAGGTCTGTATGGTCCTTTCGCTTTGACCATCAGTCTGAGGGCGATAAGCTGTGCTCATATCTAAGCGTGTACCCAACGCTTTCTGAAGTGACTGCCAAAAGTTGGACGTGAAACGTGCATCTCTGTCTGAGATGATGGACGTTGGCATTCCATGCCGAGAAACTACTTCCTTAATGTAGATGCAAGTCAACTTATCCATCTTATCTGTTTCTTTAATCGCTAGGAAGTGTGCGGACTTAGTTAAACGATCCACAATCACCTAGATGGTATCGCAACCACCCAAAGTTCGCGGGAGTTTAGTGATGAAGTCCATCGAGATCTGATCCCATTTCCACACTGGGATCTCAGGTTGTTGAAGTAGCCCCGATGGCTTCTGATACTCTATCTTGACTTTTGCACAAGTCAAACACTTGCTCACGTAGGTGGCTATATCAGCTTTCATGTTCGGCCACCAGTACGCAGCTTTAAGGTCTTGATACATCTTATCCGAACCAGGATGGACAGAGTATCGGGATTTGTGAGCTTCGTCCATGACTATCTTTCTGAGGTCTCCGTAGAGAGGTACCATATACGATTCATGAAATACCGGGCTCCATTGGGTTTTACTTCCCAATCGCGTTCCATTTTTCCCACCGATTCGACCTTGATGTTTTCTTCCTTAAGTGCTTCTAACTGCGCGTCGCGTATCTGTTCGGGTAACCCCGAATGAATGGTAAACTGTAGTGCTCGTACCCGACGAGGTTTCAAGGGCTCCTTCCTACTGAGGGCATCAGCTACCACGTTAGCTTTACCCGGGTGATACCGAATGGCACATTCATAATCGTTCAAGAGTTTGACCCAGCGACGCTGTCGCATGTTCAACTCCTTCTGGTCAAAGATGTGTTGGAGGCTCTTGTGATCTGTATCGATTGTGCACTTTGTTCCATATAGGTAGTGTCTCCAAATCTTAAGCGCAAACACCACTGCTCCAAATTCCAGGTCATGTGTTGTGTAGTTTTTCTCGTGAACTTTCAATTGTCGGGACGCATACGCGATGACCTTATCACGTTGCATGAGTACGCATCCCAATCCCTGAATGGAAGCATCACAATATACTACAAAATCATCAGTCCCTTCCGGCAAGGACAGAATGGGTGCACTGCAAAGTTTCTGCTTCAGCAATTGAAATGCCGCTTCCTGCTTGTCACCCCAAGCATACTTGATGCCTTTCTGGGTAAGGGTGGTAAGCGGTTGCGCGATCTTTGAAAATCCCTCGATGAAACGTCTGTAGTAACCAGCCAAACCCAAAAATTGGCAGATCTCCGTCGGTATCCTGGGTGCTTCCCAGTTCTTGATAGCATCGATCTTGGCGGGATCAACGTTGATACCCTTTTCATTCACGATATGTCCGAGGAACTGAACTTCCCGAATCCAGAAATCACACTTTGAAAGCTTGGCATATAGTTTCTCCTGTTGAAGTAATTCCAACAGTAATCGTAGATGTTCAGCATGTTCTGCTTAACCTTTAGAGTAGATGAGTGTGTCATCGATGAACACAACGACAAACTTGTCGAGATACGGTTTACACACACGGTTCATGAGGTCCATGAACACCGCGGGTGCATTGGTGAGACCGAAGGGCATGACCAAGAACTCATCGTGTATGAAATGCCGTTTTAGCGATATCCTCCTCCCTGACGCTTAACTGGTGATAACCGGACCGTAGATCAATCTTGGAGTAGTAGCTTGACCCTTGAAGTTGGTCGAAGAGATCGTCGATGCGAGGTAATGGGTATCGGTTCTTGACAATAACCTTATTGAGTTCCCTGTAGTCGATGCACATGCGGAAGGTCCCATCCTTCTTCTTGACAAAAAGGACTGGAGCTCCCCATGGCGAAGTACTGGGTCGGATAAATCCTTTTTCTAACAATTCCTGAAGCTAGGTAGACAGCTCTTGCAACTCGGCTGGAGCTAAACGGTATGGGGCCTTGGCGATAGGAGTTGCATGGTTTGCCAATTCGATTTCAAACTCCACTTGTCGATGTGGTGGAAGACCAGGTAACTCCTCTGGAAATACATCGGAAAAATCACGGACGACGGGGATATCTTCTATACGTTTCTCGTCCTTAGGCTGTTCGGTAACCAGTGCGAACAAAGCGAAGGAGTTCTTCCTCCGAAGATACTTCTGTGCTTGCATGTAAGAGATGATGTTTGTGACAACGCCTGCCTTCTCGCCTTGCACCGTCAAGATTTCGTCGTTAGAGAGCGGAATACGGATAGATTTCTCGAAACAGAGAACTTCAGCTCGGACGTCGGATAGCCAGTCCATTCCGACTACCACGTCAAAACTACCCAGGGTAGTTGTCATCAGATCAATGGTAAAGGTGTGACCCGCGAGTTTGAGTTGATAGCCGGATACTAAATGGGTCACATCTACAGATTTATCATCGGCTAGTTCTATGACGTAAGGGGTCTCTAGGGGTTTAGGCGTGAGATTTAGGTTCTTCCTAAAAGACTCAGATATAAAACTCCTATCCGCACCCGTATCAAAAAGTACAGTAGCAAAATGTTCATTAAGGGGAAACTTACCGGTGACCACTTCGAGTTGTTTCTGGCCTCTCCGCGGCCCAGCGTAAATGCATGCCCTTTGGCACCTCCTGTGCAACCATTTCCATTGTTGTTGTTGTTATTGTTGTTGTTGTGGTTATTGTGGTTGTGGTTGTTGTTGTTCCCACCATTGTTGTTGTTGTTACGAAGCTGTGGGCAGTCTCATTTGAAGTGGGCAGTACTACCACACTGATAGCACCCCCAGTTAATACCCTGCTGCTGACCCTGGTGTTGATTTTGATTTTGTCGGGACATGATTTCCCGCGACAATCCTTTGCCGCGTGTCCCACTATGCCACATCGTTGGCAGCGATTTCCGGCACAAGGGCCGTGATGATGAAGGTTACAGCGATTACACTGCGGCTTTCGACCTACATAGCCGCTTGTGTTCTGGGTGTTGTTGGCGGGCTGATTATTGTGACCCCGATGGCTGTTGAAATTATTGAACCGTTTCTGGTTCCCTTTTTGTGGCTGGGCTGACGAAGACTGTCGAGCAGACGAGTCTTCAAACTTTCTTTTATTATCAGGGGCAACTTCAGTTGTACCCCGAGATGGCAACTTCTTTTGTTCCACCGCCTTATCGGTGAGTTTGTGCGCCAACCTGATTGCTTGAAGCTCAGTCGCAGGGTTGCTAGCCATTACCATACCCTGGATCTCGGGGACCAGACCCCCAAGGTAAAACTCGAGTCGTTTCTCCACGGTGTTGGCCAGATCGGGACATAGAAATACCAGGTCATGATGTTTCGCTGTGTATGCTTCAATTTCAGATCCCACCATCTTGTGGTTCCATAATGTTTGCTCCAACTATTGAACCCTGTCTCGCGAACAGTACTCCTCTTTGATTAGGGCCTTAAATTCGGCCCAGGCCATTGCGTTTGCAGCAATAAGTCCACGCGTTTGGACTTGTGCATTCCACCAAGTTAGTGCCCCATCCTCCAACGTTGAGGCAGCATACTTGACCTTGTTGGCCTCCAGACAATTGCACATTTCGAACATTGATTCGGACTTTTCAATCCAGCGGACCAGTCCTATGGGTCCTTCTACACCCGTGAATTTGCTCGGCTTCGCATCGAGAAACATCTTGTAGGGGTTAAGACCCCCTCCTGCTGACAGAGGACAGGTAGTCAGCGAGAAAGTCTACTAGCCCAACTATTAGATTTTCCCATGAAAATTTAATAATGGTTACCTGCTGGTTGGTTTTGAACACCTGCCAGAGCAGCATTCACATGTTCTTGGATCATTGCGGCTAATTCTTCGGGTGTCATGTTGAGGTTTCCGCGACGTCCAGTTGCCATTTTAGATCTTCGCAAGACAACATAAACACACACCGATAAGTATATATATCCAATATAATTATCCTACTCCATACTTAAATAATTCCTCAAATTATGTCAACCCAAATAAATTAAACAATCAAAAGAAATATTCGATTAAATAAAATTTCAATGTCTTACAAAATGCCAACCAAACATATCAGTTTACTATAAAATCTCAAGTTTAAACATAAGTAGGAAAATAAATAGACTGAAGGAAGCAAATGGAATAAGCGAGACGTGTCAGTCTTCTACGTCTCCATCCCCCAATCGCTAACGTTGCCGTCATCCTCCGCGGCGTTTCCAGCTTCTATAGCTGGGTCTTCCTCCGGATCCTCCTCTTGATCCCCCTCTGGATCCTCCTCTACCGACACTGGAGGTGCCGGTGCTGGTGCGGGTACTGGTACAGGTGCCTGATTCTGTTCTAGTTCTTGAATTCTACAGCTAGACTCAAGAACTCTGTCTTCGAGCCAGTCAACCCTCAGCTGCTCAGCACGAAGATCTTTAGCTAAAGTGTTACCAGCTATCTTACTCTCATGTTGCTCTTCCTCGAGCGATCCAGTCTTACCTGTTAATTGTCGTATCATCCATCCCTGTGCTTGGATGGTTTCATGCATTCTCTCTAGTTGTTCTTGTTGCTTTCTTATCATATCTCTAAGTAGGTCGCTCCCTACTTCTAACGAGTTAACCGGTTCGACCGGCATAGCGATGGTCGGGCGTGAGGACGACTCCTCCACTAGAGCGAGCCTTTTTCTCACAGCTGAGCGTGTCTCCACGCCATGAGGTGGTGAGAGTTCCACCATAGGTGCCTTCCCCGGCGCCCTTGGTTGCAAAAGTTTGTCGGATGATGATGATGATGACATTGCCTGTTGGGTTGTGTAGTTAGTTACGAGTTACGTTTATTTCAATATGCCTTTATATTTTACATAACATAGTTGTGGTACAACACATAACAAGATATAACAGTTCAGTGCCAAACTAAGTCTAGTGTCGTGTAATCAGCTATAGTTTAAGTCTAGTTTTAATGCAAACCTGGTTCTCTATAGCTAGAGGCTTTGATACTAATCTGTCACACCCTCAATATCCATTTGCGGAGTTTTACCACGAGGCGTGTGAACAAACCAGAATCTGAGAAACTAGTAACGTCGAACGACTCTATATGATTTGTTTCTACGTTTTCCAAAATCATTTGTTTAACCATTCATAGTTAATTTTAAATTGTCTTAGTTTGTTTCAATGTTTAGCGGAAGCATTAGTTTTTAAAGTTGAGCGGAAGCATTAAAGTAAAGTAAAGGAACGGGCGCCAACACAAACGCCAAAACTAAAGAAAAACCCAAACAATATTCATAAATGATACTCGATAAAATGATGTCTTGATCAATACATGTGAGTGCACCTAGAGCACCTAGCGTCCTGAGAAACATGTAAGAAACAAGTGTCAACATTAAAGAAGAGTGAGTTCACAGGTTTTTATAAGTTCATTAGTTCGGTTATAAGTTTGTTTCCCCCGTTATCTCTAACCCGGGATAACGATTTAGTTCCATTATTCCCAACCCGGAATAATACTGATGGCTCCATTATTCCTTACCCGGAATAATAATGATATTCCATTATTCCTAACCCGGAATAATAATGTTGTTGGTTCCATTATCCCTAACCAGGAATAATAATGTTGATTCGTAATTAAGTTCAATGTTAACATGTAGGTAGCGAGCGTAAAGTTATGTCACGTAAGTGTTCACGATCGAAGCTGACTCCTCCGTGTTGCCAGGCCTATCACTGACCATGGCGAAGTTAGGTCAATTATTCACCCGTTGACCATACCCGGTCGGCTAGCGCGACTAGCTCGGGTGGGACTTGTCGGGCCCAGTGTTACTACTTATAATTTCTCCGCTATCTAACCCAATACTAATGATCCGAGAGTTTGTTGAGGACTTGTGTGATATAGCTGCTTAGTGACCATAACGTACATTAACATTAACTTAGTTACCGAATAGTTTAATGACGTTAATTTCGTATAACGTAAAGAGATAGAGTTGTAGAGTGTATACATGTTTCTCCCCCTGTTGTTTAAAACCGGATAAAATTAGGGGCCGTGAACTCACCTTTAGTTGCTCGGTTAGTGTAACACAGAAGTAGCAAATGATTGGACCGTTAATTGCGTCCTAACAAGTCAATTGATTTAAAGTTAGTGTGTGAACACACCAATACAAACCCTACACATAACTAATACACAATGTGGTACACACAATAACAAATCCTAAAACCCAATCATGCATGCAAGTATTATCATACCAACATAGTGATCAAACCAACCTATCATGAACACAATTCAATCCATGCAACACTTTGGTACACACATTCGCAAGTTATCAAGTTTCAGCTTGTATACTCATAATTAGGCTGTTTTCGAGGATTTTTATAAAATAGTTCCAACGTTCCAAAAATTCTAATTTTTTTACAGGAGGTATCAACTAAGCCGTAGAATTTTATGTAATATTTCAAGTCCTAACACTTTACTAATTATTCATAAATATTAATATACTAGGCTGCAGTCAGATTCGTCGCTTTCTGACGGCAGTCCACCGGAGAATTTATTTAAAAATCACCGTTCATCCAATTAACAAAATTCCAGTGGGAGTTTCCCGGGAACTTCCATCTCCAGTTGTTGTACAAATTTCGTGATTCAACTCTCTACAGATTATGAGATCCGACTCGATAAACAACTAACAAATTTTCAGAATTTACACAGCTTCAGTTACTGCACTTAATTGACCACTTAAAAATAACAAAAGACCTCAGAAAAATATGAATCCAGCGCCATTAGAAGCGTTTTTCAAAAATATACATTATAGGCTTCAAAAAATCCATTTTTCGATATATAATAACCAAGTTATAGCCAATTGAAGTTGGCTGTAAACCCATTCAGCATCCTGATTTCAACTTTTTATCGCAATATAACACGCTTAAACAATCGAGACGTTAAATATAAATGATCAAGAACAGATTTATCAATCATATATCATCATGTACATCATACTCATGCAAACCCTAATCATATTATATGGTTTTTATCACACAAAACGCATCCTAATGATTCTTGATTCCAACTAATCATCATAATCGCCAAACTTGCACAATCAATCGAACTAACATCATAACACTTTCATAAACCATGATTCTACCATTACATACAAGCATGATCAATAGTTCATAAACCCTACATGATTTGCGAAACAATAGAAAACCCTAACCTTTAACAATGGAGATTAACGAACCGGGAACGAGATGGTAGTTGATTTGGATTTGAAAGAGGATCTCGACCGAGAGAAGGAATGGGGAGAAGGCTGCCGTTGGCTGGTTTAGTGCTAGGGTTTCTCTCTTTTTTTTTGTTAAAACAACCCTCATGCATACACATCTATATATAGTATGAGGAAGGAAGGAAAAGAAAAGGGTTGGGCGACTTGTGCTTGCGGCCGCAAAGGGTTTGGGTGGGGTGGTTTGGGTCTTTAACTTGAGCCTCAAGTTTTGCTTAACTCCTTGAGTCGCAAGGAAATGAGGTCGACTCGTTTCGCGGCTCGGTTCGATTCGTCTATCTATTTACCATATATATTTTTATAACTAAAAATCACGAATTCGAAACATGGCATAATAACTCACCGAACTTATAAACGTTTATTACACATAGCACGTAATTCACTTGATAAGTTCACAAGGTTATCGTAATTATTTCGAGCGTGTAAATTAAATCTCCGAATCAATTTAGCGTAGGAATGAATAACCGTGAAGTAGTGCGTTTAAGATATCTGAAAAACCGGGATGTCACAGTTGCAGAATTCCTTCATTTTGTTATTCCAAAACTCTGTGCCATTGTCACTTCTAATTCGTCTGACCGGCAGATGATAAAGGTTCTCGAATTTCTTGAATAGAATAACCAAGTTCTCGAACGTTTCGTCTTTTGACTCTTTAAAAAATACCCACGAATATCTCGAATAGTCAACTGTCATGACCAAGCAATATAAGTCTCCTGAGATGCTTTGAACATTTACAAGACCAAATAAGTCCATGTGGAGACGTTCTAATGGCAACTTGATTGAGTTCAGAATTTTCTTCGGATGAGATTTCTTGATCTGCTTTCCCTTTTTGCATTCTAAGCAATGATCAGACATTTGAAAACTCTGATGATTTACGCCTTCTACAAGATCATTATGAACCAAGAAATTCATTTGTTGCAAATGAATATGCCCCATCTTACGATGCCAAAGAATAGAATCCTTTCAGTAGCCTTTGACACAAAACATTGTGCTGATTTTGATGAAGTGGTAGTGACACCCATATCAAGAACATATAGATCATTCTCCCGAGGTGCTCGCATCAGAATCCACTCATCTGGTATTTTGAATCCCGGCTTCAAGATAATACACTCTTTGTCGTTGAAATGGACCGTGAACTTCTTGTCAGAAATCTGCGATATACTCAGAAGATTGTTCTCAAGTTCTGCAATATAGTTCACATGATCAAGTGAAACGACACCGTTGGAGAGTTTTCCCTCGGTGACTATCCTTCCACCCTGGTTACCCGAAAATCCAACATATCCACCATTATTAGCTTTAATGTCGAATAGCAACGCTTTCATTCCGTCATATGCCTGGACGCTCCACTATCCAAAATCCACTTAGAAAGTACGGATCTCTGGAGCCCCTACACATTTTAACAATCTATTTAAAAAGCGAGACCCAAGCCTTTTTTGTCTTGGGTTGAATTGGATAACCATCATCAAAATCAAATTCACATTCGTCAGCATAATCGAATCCACACTCATGTACAAAATAAACTTCCCATGCTTCATCTGAATTTTCTATGATGTTCATGTTTGAAAACTTTACTGTCTTTTTATCTTTTGAATTGTTACCACTTTTAGTTTTGACAGTTTCAGATGTGGTTTCAATTAAGATTTCAAATTTTGATTCTTTCTTGCTATCACTAGTCTTAACAAGCTCAGACTTAGTGATCTCAGATGTTGTTGACCGTTTCTTTGCAATCCAGGCTTGAGATTTTTTGTTAGCTTTCTTGATGTAAAAATTGTTTTCATTAGCTTTTGAAGTTTCACCTTTTTCAAAAATTAATTTTTCAAACTTAGGTTTAACTTCAGCTTTTGATTCATTTCTTTTCAAAATCTTTACAGGTTTTTCAAACACTGGTTGCTTCGGTTTCACAACATTTGAACTTTCTTTCCTTCGAAGATAAGTCGGCTTTGATTTCGGACAGTAACGTGCAATATGACCAATTTCGTTGAACTTGAAACACGTCCGAGAATCATGTGGATGTCCTTTAGTGGGTTTTACACCACTTGTTTTGGCAGCACTTGCAATTTTGGCTTTATCTTGAAGTTCTTTCTCTTTCTTGAACTCATCGTTTGATTGATTCCCGATCAAACTTTCCTCATGAACCGTGTTTGTCCCATATAAAAAATTCATGTTTTTATTCTTGTTTTCATGAAATAGTGACGGTTTCTTTTTAGCTCTATACTACACAGACTCGATATATGACTAAGACATAGACATTATGCACCAACAGACTCCCCCTTGGATATCGTCTTCGTCTTTTATCAGTCTTCAAAAACTCTGTCCTCATATAAACGTTAACGTACACGACCGAAGAAGTTCTTGAACGGCTTCCTTTATCGTTCTTGCCTTGGATCAGGCGTTTGATTAGTTGGCGGTGGTCTTTAAAAATTAGCCATTCTAAGAGAACTTTGCCTTACCGCTTTTTCCATTCTCTCTTTAATCGCCTCATTTCTTTTTTCCTCCTTTAAAAACTCAACTCTTTCTAACTCTCTCCACTTCGTTTGCCACATTTTTCCATAATTTACTTCCCGCGCATAACAAACATTCACAACTTTCTGAAACTGCATAGCTTGTACCTTTCCACGTTCTTCAAAACAATCTTGTTGTAGAACAAGGTTTTGATATCTTCTCTTGAGCAGTTCCCAAGCCACATAGGATCTAGAATCCTTATCGTCCTCCATAAACCCCTCATGCCCTGATAACCCATTACTTTAACCCGTTCCTTGGTAATATCCAAATGTTCTTCAAATTTCAGCACAATCACAGCTTCACAAGTAGATGGAGCTATTTGCCACCACTTGAACAATGGATAGAAGTCCTGTTCAATTGGCATAAGTGGCATATTCCTCATGGCTCTTGGACGTTTCATAATTAACGTTGTGTCTTTTTCTCCTGTTTTCTTGTTAACTTTGATTCTGCGGCTAGGAATAAAAGGCTTCCAATAATTCCAACCTTTAACCGCTTCATACTTAATCATTTTCCACAATAATTGATCAGCAACCTTCATATGGTATGTGACATTGATAGCCTGCACCAACTCTTCTACATCTCAATACGGTAATGTCTTGAAATCAGCAAGGTATTTGAAGGATTGCACTCCAAACTCCTTCTTGATTGCATACACATTAAGCTCTTTAAACCATCCCCAGCTCAAAATATCACCCAAAGAAACGTCTTTGTCTCTGGAAAAGAATGCAAGAGAATGTCGACACTTGCGTTCGCGTGGCATCTCTTTAAACCAAGACTTTCTCGCTTGAGCAATTTCCTCTTTTGTCATGGGTTTAGGAACATTACCCTCTCCGACTGATTCAACAATTTTTTTCCTTCAACATAACTTCGTCTAACTGCTTGTACATTTCTTCAAACGTAGGAAAACTTTCTGAATTAGAACCAACGTACTTTGCTTTCTGATCTGATTAATCGTCTGAAGACCAATCTTCCACAATCACTCTATTGTATTCGTCAGCCTTAAATCATCTTTGATACTGATAATCTTTTGGTTCAAATGACTTAAGATTCAGAACTTCCTCGAAATCAAACTCTAAGTTTTCAGCTTCAACTTCAACTAATCTCGCAAGATCTTCTTTCGTGCAGTTATGCACGTACTCCCCTTCTTCCATGTTATGTTCTAACATCAACATTAACAGCTTCGTGGGAATAGCAGCAGCTGGCTTTGCAGAACGATCAACATTTGCCATATCTATATCATCATCAGTTGGCCCTTTCTGGCCTGACTCCCCCTGACTTTTATCTTCCATTCTGTTTGATTCATCGTCCATTAGAGCAGTAAAATCAAAATCATCAAAGATTTTGGCTTCAGACACTCTAATACCAACATTACCCTGATCATCGTCATCATCATCATCACCAACATAACGATCCTCGTAATTTCCTTCCTCTTCATCCTCTTTATCATCTTTCTCAGCTTCTTCATCGTCTTTTTCTTCAGAAGCAATGATAGGATCAGAAGGTTTGACAAATTCGTCAACCATTGGAATATAAGACTCAGAAGCTTTCGAAACATCTTCAATTAGTTTCTCTGTAGCATCATAAGACTTAAGAGCTTCACCTTCAACTCCTTTACGTTTTCCACTCTCAGCTAATTCTTTTTCAGCTCGTTCCTTATATTCCTGTTGATCTAGACGATCATATTCAGCGATGAAGTCGTTACCCAGGGCATTAGATAAAACTTTCTGCATCATGGAGAATCTTCGATCATTTAGGGCTTGGATAGACTTCAGATCAGCTATCTCAGTTTGCATTTTCTCATTTGCATCTTACAAACTTTCAATCAATGGTTTAAATTACTCACGCTCATTTTCTAACATCTTCACTTTGTCATCCAACATTTCTTTTTCGAAAGCGCTTTGATTCATTTTGTTAATCATTTTAGCTTTTTCAGGTTCATTATGCGCTACTTTTTCTTCTAACGCCTTTACACGCTTTTCCAGAAGTTCAATATTTGTTTCTTGGAAGAAATCATTTAGATCCTGCAGACTTATCAGATCATTGTGCATATGACCAAACACATTAGGCCCTCCTGGAGTCTTCGGTGTTGACTTTGGTGTTGCAGCTTTTGGTGTTGACTTCTTTGGCGTAGAACTTTCAAGATTCGAAGTTGTTTGAGCAACCGGAGATTGAATAATCGGTACTTCCACAAAACTAGACACAGGAGGTTCTTGTGTAGCTCCTGGCCTTTCAGCTTCTGAAGAAATAATCACAGGAGGTTCTTGTGTGACTCCTTTCTCCTGTGCGTCAGAAGGTTCTTGTGTCACTTCTGCGCTTTTCAACGATCTTTTGTACCGTTTGCTTACACCCTTTTGCTCTTTCTTTGATTTTGTGTTTCCTTTAGTCTGAGGAGACCCTGAAGTCTTTGTTAACGAAACAGTTGCAGACTTAACACGTTTAGATTTCTTAGGCCTATCCTCATCGGACTCTTTTTCTGCATTAGGATCAAAATCAGGATCCAGTTCTCTTCCTTTCTCAGCTCTAATCTCTGGCTCAGTCGTTTCTGCCTCTTTCACCGAAATTTCTTTATCAGAATCATCTTCATTTTAAGAAATAGAAGATATAACATCGTCTTGAGTCGTTTTCACAGTCTCTTGATTCTCAATAATACCTGCAGCACTAGATCCATCAACTGCTTCAACATTTTCATGTTCATCTTCGTCGACAAGCATAGTTTCGACTTTCTTCACAGCACATTTCTTTTTAGGCTTATCAGTTTCTGCCTTCAAGAACCATTTGCTACTTGCCTTTGGTTTGAATTCCTTAAACCACTCCTTGTTAGTGTTAAGCTCTTTCTCATCGTCGCTACCATCTTTCTTCCATTTGTAGTTTGGCGGCGCAATGTAATTAGAATCTTTGATCGCTCCGAATACAGGCTTTGCAACAGGAGCTGAAGCTTGCTTCTGAAATTTGATTAGCTTCTTTACTATGGTCTCATCAAAATGAACTAAGTATAAAACATCGTCCGGATCTCTCGTAATGTTAGAATACTTCTCGTTAATCAACATTTGAAAAAATCTTGGATAAAGACACAATCTAGAATCCTCCATGTGCGTGAAAACTAACTTCGAGAAGTTAAACGGCTTTTTCAGAATCAGTGCCGTTGCCATGCAAGCTAAGTAATCTTGAACATCATCCAACCCTGCCTTGTGATGACTAAATGTATGAATTATGTCATGCATCAGGAGCTTGTAGGGGTTTGGCACTTCCCCTTTCTTCAGTGTCGGCTTATTCACGCTCCCCTTATATCCCATACGGAAGAAACAACCACGAACCATCTTTTCGTCGAGGTAAATTGGATCATCTTCTTTATTGTTGAACTGTAATACTCTGCGAATATCATCTTCCATTACAGTAATCGGCTAAACTTCATTACCAACTTGCACGGTAGAAGTAATTGTCTTCTCATCAGCACTCAAACTTGCATTCATCCAGAAGTGAACAACGTGTGTACGAAACTGTGCACTCTGTAATCGCTCTGCGAATAGGGCTTTGTTCCAGAAACTTCAATATACTATCGTATTCTTTAAGTGACGGACATATCGTTTTGTCGAGCATGATCCAAGTTTTGTGAGTCTTCGAGAACTCTACTGAGATTACACGAGCTTGAACCTGTGCCTGAAAATGACTCAAAACAATTAGCACGCTTTTAGATAAAAATCACAAAAATTTTTCTAACATCAAGTTCGGGCGAACTTGATATGGTGTTACAACATTCTGTTTTGTTCAAGTTTGCCCGAACATGTAACCATCACATGTTCATTGTTTATTAATAAGTTTGGGCGAACTTGCATTCTAAACAATTTAAAGTTTCCTTTTCATAAGTTCAGTCGAACATGTTTACAACAGTTTAATAAGTTCTTTTGATGCATGTCCGGTCAAACTTGACAACAAGTTCGGCCGAACTTGTCATCTTCTCTAAATTCAAAAAATCTATTTGAACATGCAAACAATCGTTTCATTCTAATTAAAAACATTTACTCGGTTGATTTTATGTGTAGATTATGATTTTAAGCTCAACTTTGTCCAATAACACCTAGAACGATCAATTTTTTAACTTTTCATATCTGAAACTTCAATAATAGTTCAATCCATGGTTCAATCGTCGATTTTATACGTCGGCCATTGTAGATGGTGTGTAAATCACCAAAAATAAGCAGATTTTTGGCAGAGTAACGGTGTCAAATTGTCAATTTCGCTCAAAATCTCTCAGAGGATCAAGTTCGCTTCAAAGGAGTTAGTTTGCTGATAAATGAGTTTGGCCGAACTTGACTGGTATTTATACCATGTAAAGTTCGGGCGAACTTACAAGGCCCAAGCAAACAAAAGCCCATCAGAAGTTCGAGCGAACTTATCTTTTAATCAACACAGCCATTACTTAGCAAGTTCGGTCGAACTTGCTTGTTTGTTAAACTTGTTTTTGTTTAGCAAGTTCGGCCGAACTTTCCAAACCCTAAAACCAAACCTTTTCAAATTTTCATTTTAATCCCTGAACTTTCCAACTTTTTACCAGTTATTGAAAATCCACTCAGTTGACCATGTCCAAGCTAATGAACTTAGTTAACCGATTCGTCTGCTGAGTCCAAGTTAATGACCCCAGTTTGACCCGTTACGAACAAACTGTTGTTATTTTCAAAAACAAAGTTTCAAATTAATGAACTTTTTATCATTTTGTATTTTCAAATTTTACAGATAAGCTCCCAGCACGTTGTCAAAGAGATTCCCACCAGTTCTAGCATCTTACCAGACTTCGAATATCAGTTCTACAACATTGGTTTGCTGAAAACAAAGTAAAATTAAATCTTTTTGTATTTTTGCAAGTTTATGCTAAAACAAACCAAAATCATTTTGATTTTAATCTGTTAAAGCTGAAATACTATGTACAAAACAATGTAAACTATGTACAAGACAATGTAAACTATGTACAAACATATTTACAGATATATTTTTATGAATTTGTGTCTATGGATCATATCAGTTGATTGATACATATCACCAGTACCATTGACCTTTAAATGACTTTTGGCTTTAAACTCGTTTACTTCGATTGTCGATATGCTTGTCCACTTAAGCTTTATCACATTTCTCAACTGTTTCAAGATATGTTAATGTAAGATTTATGAAACTTGACTTATCTGTGGTTCCCACTTCTTGAATATACTCCTGTATCCATATTCCCTAGATTTCATCATACAGGTGAATATAGCGTAATTGATATCTGTATCTCGGTTATGAGAGACCTTGAGAGCTCAGATTAGTACCGTACAGACAACAAGATGAAGGCTCGTCTTTTAAGGTGTGTTCCACTAAAGGAATCTTTTCAGCACTGCAAATGATTATATCTTTCGATACTTTTCAATATTGCATGCATTTTGGTGATTTTTGACGAAAGTATTCTAGAAGTTCTAGGTCATTGCTTCCGCAAAATCAGAAGAACTTATATAATACCCCAGATACCAACTATCTTTAAAGACGTCATATCTCAGAATCAGGCAATCTTTTAAACGAAATTTCGGATTACTAAGTCCATATATCCAAGATATGTTAATCCACAAGATTAAGCAGTTGCTAAATTTAGTTTATATCTCGAAAACGGTTTACTGAACGTGTTAAGCCTATCGACACATCCATAGTAAGATTCGTTTATCACTTTTAAACTTTACATTTCTTTAGCGTACCGTGATAGTCCACTAATGTATTATTATTTCCTTTTATGACACTGAATTCTTTTTGTCTTTTTCAATGTTTTTGTACATTTTGAATTTTTCCAATGTTTTTTAATTTTAAAATTTTCCGAATGTTTTTGTATTTTCTCTAACATTTCTCCCCCTAAAATGAAAACATCCTTTTGGATTATAGTTTTTAACAAAATTCTTAATTAGAAAGATATTTATAAACCAATGTGGATCACGCAAACTCGTCGTCCGATCCATATTCAACCTCAGCGTCTGCACCTGTCCGCAAATTTTTCATACCAATAGTTCTCAACAAGTATTCAACCCATGACAAAGAAAATGGTTTGGTATAAACATCAGCAATTTGTTCGTCGGTGTGGATTTTTTCTATTCGCACCAATTTCTTTTCGTAGCAATCACGAATAAAATGATAACGAATTTCAATGTGTTTTGTGTGTGAGTGATGAATCGGATTTTTAGTTATATCTATGGTTGCCTTGTTATCAACAAACAGCGGAGTGTCAAGAAATTGCAGACCATAGTCTCCCATCTGCTGTTGAATCCACAGAATCTGTGAACAACAGCTGGAGGCCGAGATATACTCAGCTTCACAGGTAGAGAAAGCGACCGTAGTCTGTTTCTTACACTGCCAGGTTACCATTCTTGTTCCGAGGAACTGGCATCCCACTGTAGTTGACTTTGAGTTCAACCTATCTACACCAAAATTAGAATCAGCATAGCCTGTGAGGTTGCAATTGTCGTTCTTCGGGTACCACAAGCCGGTGCTTGGGCCTCCTTTCAGGTATCTGAAGATTCGCTTCACAATGTGTAAGTCCTCGGGCTTGACTGATATCTGGTGCATAGGCAGGTTGGATACATAATATCTGGGCGTGATGCCATCAGATACATCAGCGATCCAATCATCGATCTGTATAACGTCTCATCAACTTTGGCTCTAGTCTCATCAACGCAAATCCCGTGATTTAGAGCAAGAGGCGTAGATAGAGGCTTCAAGCTTTCCATTCCAATTTTCTTCAAGATGTCGTGAACATACTTAGTTTGATGAATGAAATACCATCCGTAAGCTGATCTACTTGCAAAGCAAGAAAGAACTTCATTTCGCCCATCGAGGACATTTCGAATTTCTTTTTCATGATTCCTCAAACTCCTTGTAGAGACTATCGTTTGTAGATCCAAAGATGATGTCGTCGACATAGATTTGAACTATAATCAGATGACCATCAACTTCTCTGGTGAAAAAAGTACTATCCACAGTTCCTCTGATAAAGCCGTTGCCGACGAGATGTTGCGATAACGTCTCGTACCAAGCTCTCGGGGCTTGGTGTAGACCATAAAGAGCTTTATCCAGTAGGTACGCTTTCTTCTTGTTGAGTGGATCGACAAACCCTGGTGGTTGTCCAACGTACACCTTCTCGCGTAACTTTCCATACAGAAAAGCTGATTTTACATCCAATTGATAGACCTTAAATCCTTTCCATGATGCGAAAGCTAGAAAGATTCAAATAGATTCCAAGCGAGCTACTGGTGCGTAGACGTCCGTGTAATCTATCCCTTCCTGCTGGTGAAATCCCTTGACAACAAGCCTAGCTTTGTTACGAACAATAACCCCTCTATCATCACGTTTACACTTAAAAACCAATTTTGTATCAATCGCATTCTGATTTGCTGGTAGGTCTTCAAGCTTCCACACTCCCAACTTTTCAAACTGCAATTGTTCTTCTTGCATTGCTTGTAGCTAGTTTTGCATCGGCTAAAGCTTCATTAACTGTCTTTGGCTCAATCTAAGAGATGAAACATGAATAGAAGCAATAGTTCTGGGTTGGAGCAACGCGAGTGTAGAAACAACTGAGTGCTTTGTTAATTGGCCCTCGAGTTCTAACACCAGTTTAAAGTTCTCCGATAATATTTGTGACGGATGATAGGAATATGATCGCGGCAATTCTTAACCTGGAACTTCTACAAAGATTTGCTTATTCGTGATGTTGAGATCAACGACCAATTCAACGTTTGGAGAGCTTGATGAAGCTTCATTTCTGTTGTTCGAGACTGCAGACTGATTAAGAAGACTTGTTATCTGCTCCACTTCTTCATCTGACGAAGATGATTCCCCATCAGCATCAAATGTTGGTGCTTCATCTGAGTCAGAATTCTGATTTTGAGGCATACTGGCTCCGTTGTTGTGTTCACTAGTTCAGTAGAGGCATTTGTTGGCGGAGTAGCAGGGTGTTGTTAATGTTTCAGAAACATTTTCAGTCGGAACACCACTATTGCTTGAACTTGTGCCAGAAGAAGATGGATCCCACGTGGTTTGATTAACCACAATTGGTCGAAAAATTTGTTCTTGATTCGCTGACTGGTGAAGATAATATAACGCTGCAACTTCTTCGTCAGACGGTTCTTCGGGCAAGTCAAATGACTTCCAAAGGTCTTGATATTTAAACAGCCACGCATCACCTTTCCTTTGAATAGGATCTGTATAGTTGAAATAATCCACATGCTGTGCTTGAATAACCTTTCTCAATGAAGGAACATATACTCTTCTCAATGGACTCGCATATCCGACAAAGAAACCCTCAAGAGATTTAGCTCCGAATTTGCCATCTTGGTATATTACGGTACATGGTGCACCGAATGGCTCTAAGAACTTCAAATTTGTCTTTCGTCGGTTTATCATCTCAAAACATGTTTTCATTGTTGGTTTAACAATGAGAACCCTGTTTAACGTGTAGCAAGCCACAAACTGCTTCACTCCAGAAGCTGATTGGAAGTTTAGAATCTGCAAGCATGGTTCTCGCAGTTTCAATCAAAGTTCTGTTTTTCTGTTCAGCTACTCCGTTTTGCTGTGGAGTATAGGGAGCACTAAACTCGTGCAGAATCCCTTTTGCATTGCAGAATTCCTTCATTTTGTTATTCTTAAACTCTGTGCCATTGTCACTTCTAATTCGTCTGACCGGCAAATGATAAAGGTTCTCGAATTTCTTGAATAGAATAACCAAGTTCTCGAACGTTTCGTCTTTTGATTCTTGAAAGAATACCCACGAATATCTCGAATAGTCATCTATCACGACCAAGCAATATAAGTCTCTTGAGATGCTTCGAACATTTACAGGACTAAATAAGTCCATGTGGGGACGTTCTAATGGCAACTTGATTGAGTTCAGAATTTTCTTCGGATGAGATTTCTTGATCTGCTTTCCCTTTTTGCATTCTAAGCAATGATCAGACATTTGAAAACTCCAAAGATTTACGCCTTCTACAAGATCATTATGAACCAAGAAATTCATTTTTCGCAAATGAATATGCCCCATCTTCCGATGCCAAAGAATATAATCCTTTTCAGTAGCCTTTGACACAAAACATTGTGCTAATTTTGATGTAGTGGTAGCGACACCCATATCAAGAACATATAGATCATTCTCCCGAGGTGCTCGCATCTGGTATTTTGAATCACGGCTTCAAGATAATAAACTCTTTGAGATTAAAATGGTCCGTGAACTTCTTGTAAAAAATTTGCGATACACTCAGAAGATTGTTCTCAAATTCTGCAATATAGTTCACACGATCGAATGAAACGACGCCGTTGGAGAGTTTTCCCTCGGCGACTATCCTTCCACCCTAGTTACCCGCAAATCCAACATATCCACCATTAATAGCTTTAATGTCGAATAGCAACGCTTTCATTCCCGTCATATGCCTGGACGCTCCACTATCCAAAATCCACTTAGAAAGTACGGATCTCTGGAGCCCCTGCACATTTTAACAATCTATTTAAAAAGCGTGACCCAAGCCTTTGGTCTTGGGTTGAATTGGATAACCATCATCAAAATCAAATTTTCATTCATCAGCATAATCGAATCCACACTCATGTACAGAATAAACTTCCCATTCTTCATTTGAATTTTCTATGATGTTTATGTTTGAAAACTTTACCGTCTTTTTATCTTTTAAATTGTTACCACTTGTAGATTTGACAGTTTCAGATGTGGTTTCAATTATGATTTCAGATTTTGATTCTTTCTTGCTATCACAAGTCTTAAGAAGCTCAGACTTAGTGATCTCAGATGTTGTTGACCGTTTCTTTACAATCCAGGCTTGAGATTTTATGTTAGCCCCCTTGATGTAAAAATTGTTTTCATTGGCTTTTGAAGTTTCACCTCTTTCAAATATTGAATTTTCAAACTTAGGTATAACTTCAGCTTTTGATTCATTTCATTTCAAAATCTTTACAGGTTTTTCAAACACTTGTTGCTTCGGTTTCACAACATTTGAACTTTCTTTCCTTCGAAGATAAGCCGGCTTTGATTTCGGATAGTAACGTGCAATATGACCAATTTTGTTGAACTTGAAACACGTCCAAGAATCATGTGGATGTCTTTATTGGGTTTTACACCACTTGTTTTGGAAGCACTTGCAATTTTGGCTTTATCTTGAAGTTCTTTCTCTTTCTTGAACCCATCGTTTGATTGTTTCCCGATCAAACTTTCCTCATGAACCGTGTTCGTCCCATATACAAAATTCATGTTTTTATTCTTGTAATCATGAAATGGTGATGATTTCTTTTTAGGTTCATCTGATTCCTCTAATCCCAACACAGCTCCCCGGTTCTCCGGAAGATCACCACCATTCTTTCGGTAGTTGTTTCTTTTACGTTTGGAATAGAATTTCCTTTCATTGATCTCCAGATCATCTGATGTGACTTCCACGAGTATAAAGAATTTGTCTAATAATTCTTCCTTCACGTTCTGAATCGGAAAACTGTCATCAAAGTATAATCTATCAGATTCCTTAATCTTGTACATGAAAACATTAGGATCATCACATAGATCAGTCTCCGATGATGTATCCTCATCTTCGGACTGTGAATCTGAATTCTTTGAGCTCGAGTCGGCGCTTTTAAGGCTGCCTTCATCAGAATCATTCAAAACATTTTCAACAACCTTTTTAATCACAGCATTGTCATCATCTGTTTTAGTATAGATTACATCAAAGTTCTCTGGCAACTCAGTTTTCTTTTTAGATAACAACTCAATGTTGAGTGCCTTATCCATCCCATCAACGGATTTGCGACAATACTTCTCGCAAGGGGGTGGAGGAACATTGTTGTATTCCTTACCAATTTTCTTTTTAGGTTTCTTTTCCGATGGAATTGTCGGAAGGATGTGATCAATGACATATGCATTACATGTGTAACTTCTCAAAAGTTGTTGAACACGTTTTGTTTCAATAGTCATGTCCTGGAGTTTTTGCTTAGTTTCAGCAATGGTGTTAATATAGATATAAATTGCTTTTTGCTTATCCTTTACTCTTCCTTTTAACATTCTAAAGGTATCATGTTGTTCGATGTTATTTCTATCAAGCCTACCATAATCATTTTTCATTTTATCATACGCTTCCTTCATTGTGCGATAATCGTATTTCCAAAGTTCATTATGCACATTGTTTTCAGCGGCACACTCAGAAAATGGTTCGGTACATTTTGTACAAGGTTTTTCAACCTCTACAACTTGTACTTTGACAACTTCTTTTACCTCTGGACCTACCTTGGTTAGATTTGCCATTAAAGCTTTATCTGCCATGTCCTTGAGGTTTTCGGCATTCACTTCTTGTGTAACATTGATGATTTCTTCATCAATTGTTTTCTCCTCAACCACTTGTTCTTTAGAACTTCCATCAAAATGACATGCAAAACTATCACACGAGTTAGGAGATAAAATTCCTTGTTTTTGCATGTGGATATACTCTTCTTCTTCTCGTTGTTGATGCAAATATTGTTCTAGCAGAATTTGTTCTATAGTCGCTGCTTCTGTCGCTGCCGCTGCTTCCTCTGCAGAAGTATCTTCAACTATCTCAGCCATCAACGCAACTCCGGTCTTCTTACCGATGTAGGAATTCCAGTCGAAACCATCATCTTTGTTTGATGCAACCATAGCTTTTTCAGTGTTGCTGCTATTTTGTTTCTTTTGGATTTCAACCTGAGTCTTCTTTGGAAATGGCTTGTATTGAAGTGACTTTTTATATACTCCTTGCCTCCTCCTAACGGACTCTGATTTTCCGTTGCTTCAGGATTCTTGCACTCCCTCTTAAAATGTCCTTTTGGCGACATCTGAAGCATGTCACTTTTTATTTGTCAAAGCCCAACTTGTTGCTTGAATTTCCGATATCTCGGCCAGTGAGAGCAACAAACTTTGTGACTCTTCGGATAATAGATGCTAAACACCACTTAATATCCATCAACTCGAGTTCTTCTTCATCCACTTGGTCATAATCTTCTGCCGTCATTTCAGGAATTCCAATTTTACCAGCTACAAGACTTTCGTATGACTCCAGAACAGTGGCGAGAAGAGACATATGTTGTTTAGCAACTTGTTCCTAAACAACATTGTTCAAATTTACCATGATGTTTCACTTGTATACATTCGAATCCGAATTTGTTTGTTGATTCTGATTTGCTTGACTTTGATAAGATGAATTTGAACCAGTGCTTGAGTACGAACTCTGTGGACTCTGATCATAATGAGCCTTTGATTGACTCTGGTTCTCTGGAGAAGCATTCATGTTCGCACTAAACGCTGTTCCAATTTTCGTACTTGAAATGTTGTCTTGCATTCCACTTTTGTAGTACAACCCAACGTCTTGAACTACGTTAACATTCTTTGACTTTGCAATCTTCAAGAGTTCCATTTCATGGCCTTCGAGTTTGCCGATAAATGTTGACAACTTGAAGAATTCCCTCTTATCACTATTCTTCAGAACCATCAAATAAGTAGCCCATTCACCATCTGGTAGTGCGTCAACAAGCTTGTCGATGTATTCTTGTTCTGTCTTCTGAAGACCGTGTCTTCTCATTTGAACTTTAAGATGAGAGAAGCGTTCGATCATTTGCTTCATGGTCTCATTCTTTAACATGGTGAAGATATCGAACTCTTTTAGAATAAGCGCCTTTTTACTTTTGATCATTTCGGCACTGCCTTGATACTTCTTCTGTAATGACAACCAAAGATCTCTTGCAGTAGTATACTCTGGTAGCAAAATCAGGATATCTTCTTTGACAGACTGTTGGATGAGACTGATCATTTTTTTCTTAGCAATGTATTCGTCTCTCTGTACTGTCGAGTAATTGTACATTTCAAGGACTTGCTGATGTTCATCTACCGGAACAGTGTAGCCTCTTTCAATCGACACCCAGCCAGCGAAGTGCATGGCTTGAACCCAATAGGTAAATTTCTCCTTCCATGCTTCATATTCGTCCATGCTCATCAGCTTGGGCGGTTTAACAGTCATTCCCATTTCGTTATCAAGATTGACTTGATGAATTACGTTGGCATTCGACGAACTAGCTCCGGACATAAAAGCTCTTTGCATATCATCCAATGTGAATAACGAGACGTGTACACTGAAAAAATGAATCAAAAACTTTTGAAAATGTTAGAAATACTAAAAGTTCGGTCGAACTTGTAGTTTGGAATGAAGAATTCTTGAATTTGTCACAAGTTCTGTCGAACTTGTGATATTTGTTTTGAAAAATTATGTTATCTTCGGTCGAACTTATGAACTTTTGAAAGAAACAAATCCAACGTATCTTCGAGCGAACTTGCTATGAATTTTGATGAAACACAAGCAAGTTCGGGCGAACTTACTCAATAAATCCTTGATATTACACAAGTTCGGTCAAACTTGCTATAAAATCAGTGGAAATTTGATAACTTCGAGCGAACTTGGCAAGAATTTCCTCAAAAGTACCTCAAGTTTAAGCGAATTTGCTAAAAAATCACATGAAAAGTGATTTTTATACCAACTTCGGTCGAACATGCTTAACAAGTTCGATCTTGATGGTTTTCCAAAACACGGTTTTTTCTAAATTTTGACATGAATTCGGTTGAATTTGGTCTCCAATCTTTCAAGGGTTTATCTTTTTTGTATTTTACAGGATATACTCAAATTTGAAAAGATTTTGACCATGAATTCTTCATTTCATGTTCAAAATTTAAGAAAAATAGAGGAATGGAGATGAAATAGAAGTGATCTTGTCTTGATACTATCAAATCAGGCTTTTCTAGCTCTGATACCACTTGTAGGACCGATCCTCGATGCTTAGGAACCTAAATTTGATATCTAACGTCCATAATAGCGGAAATATTACGTCGTGTTTACCAATATACAAGATTTAATCAGTTAATCGTCAGTTTTATTGATCAAACGTTTTGGTTACAAACTGACAGAGCTTCGCCTCTGAAATGCCAAAGGTACAAATGAAGGAGGCTAGCTAGGTATTTATAGAGACACAAGTTCGCCCCTGGGAGATACAAGTTCGCCCGAACTTGCTACTGCAGGTTCTGCCGAACATGCTTTACATGACACTTTCATGGGCGAACTTGGCTATTACAAACATAAATACTTCATATACCTAGCCTATTCAGCCTATAGTATACAGACTTGATATAAGACTAAGACAGAGACATTATGCACCAACAATTGCTGACAAAATTGAAAATGTCAAATCAACCGAGTAAGTTATCAAACAGACAAAGAAAGAAAAGGTCAAAACGTTTTTAGAATCGACATTGGACGAAATGTTTGATGATGATTTTGAATATGATGATGATTTTGAAAGTGTTTATGATGCTTATCATGTCATACCAAAAACCAAAAAGGTTTGGGTTTTCTTATTCAAATAGTTGCTTTGTGTGCAGAAGTTCCAAGGATCCAATTTGTCAAAGATAAATCTGGATAGCAGAGCTTCATGTTATTTAACTTATTCAGAAAGTCAAATTCTTAATCTTTCAAGTTAATGAGGATAATGGTTTATTTGTTAAATATGTGCAGATGCAGATGCTGGAAAAAGGATCGTACGACGAGCTCTCGTGATCCACATTGGTTTGTTATTTTGTTAGTATTGAATTTCTTAAAAACGTCAAATCCAAAAATATTTTTTTGATTTTAGGGGGAGTAAGAAAAATTTTAGAAAAATCATTAGAAAAATCATTAGAAAAATCAAAAACATATGAAAAATTTGAAAATCCAAAAACATTGAAAAAGACAAAAAGAATTTTGTTATCAAAAAGGAAATGATAGTACATCAGTGCACTATCAAAGTATGCTAAAGAATTGTAAAGTTCAAAAGTGATAAACAAGTCTTACGGTGGATGTGTCGATAGACTTTACACGTTTAGTGAATTGTTTTCAGGATATAAACTAAATTTTACAACTGCTTAAACTTGTGGATTAACATATCTTGCATATATGGGCTTAGTACTTCGAAATTTCGATTGAAGGGTTGCTTGATTCTGAGATATGAGGTCTTTATAGATGATTGATATCTGGGGTATTATACAAGTTCTTCTGACTTAGCCGAAGCAATAGCCTAGAACTTCTATAATGCTTTTGCTAAAAAACCCAAATTAGCATGCAAAATTTGAATAGAATCAAAGGATCTAATCATTTGCAATGCTTAAAAGATTCCTTAAGTGGAACACACCTTAAAGACGAGCCTTCATCTCTTTGTCTGTACGATAGTACTAACCTGAGCTCTCAAGGTCTCGTATTAACCCAAAGACATATATCAATTACACTATATTCACCTATAAGATGAAATCTAGGGAATCTGGATTCGGGAGTATATTCAATAAGTGGGAACCATAGTTAAGTCAAGTTTAATAAATCATACCCAACATATTTTGGAACAGTTGAGAAACGTGGTAAAGTTTAAGTGGACAAACATATCAACAATCTAAGTAAACAAGTTTAAATCTTAAAGTCTCAAAAGGTCAACGGTACCGGTGATATGTCTCAAACAACTGATATGATCCTTAGACACGAATTAACAAAAATAAGTCTGTAAATATGTTTGTACATAGTTTATTTTCTTTACAGATTAAATTCAAAAAGATTTTCAGTGTGTTTTAGTATAAACTTTCCAGAGAACAAAAAGATGTTGTTTCTTCATTAGTTTCAACAAGCCAATGATGGAGAACGGGTCTTCGAAGTCTGGTAAGGTGCTCTAATGGTGAAAATCTTGATGACATCTGTAAAAACCAAAATGATCAAAAGTGTTAAAAACTTCATTAAATTGAAACTTTAAAAAAATTGAAGAAAACATTGGTTCAATCACAACGGTTTCAAACGGAGGTCACTAATTTGGACTTGGTAAATGAAATTGGTTAACAAAGGTTATTAACTAGGACTTGGTCAACCAAGTGGATTTCATAATTGGAAATTTTATTAAGTAAACAAAGACTTAAATGTTAAAAGTGTTCAAGGTCATTAATTTGAACTTGAATATCTAAAAGAGTTGAAAAGATTAAAAAGAAGATTCAAACTTTGAGATTTTATAACAAATTTTTGAATCTGAAATGTTTATTTGAATGTCAGAAAGTATTTAGACAGGAAGTAAGCATTGAGGGGGAGTTGATAAAGCAACGATTGAAGATACCGGAAAGCTTAAAGCAAAGGGGAGCATGTTGATTAAAGTTTTATCAAGACAAAGCTCAAGAAAGAGGAAGAAGATATAAAGATCAAGATGTTAAAGTTTATTCAAGATATAAAGATATGAAGACTCAGTAGATTTTAAAAGTTAATGACTACGACAACATACAAGGGGGGGTCTGTTGGTGCATATGTCTGTTGCCTACGTCGTTATGTATCGAGTCTGAGAGAATAAGGCTTAATCTATTAGAATCTAGGCGTATTTAAGAGAGTTTGGAGCCAAGTTCGCTTGAGAATGTATTTGGGATGTCGAGTTCGGCCGAACTTGACTAAGTCAAGTTCGCCCGAACTTCCTTCATCTCCAGCGAACATGTCAACACTATAAATAGGTGGCTTTGGATTTTATTTGTAACTTGGAGAGATTTTGGCACATAGACGGCAAAGCTCTGTTGGATCCGGTTCTCGAATGTATAGAACTTTAGATCAATGAAAACAACATTTAAATGAGTAATTCTTGTTATTTGGTTAACTTGTCCTTAGTTTCCGCCTAATTGGACAATAGATAACAATTTTAGGTTCCCGTGCTAATCGTGGACTTTCCTACAGGTTCTGTGGATCCAATAGCAAATGGGCGATTACGGTTTGAATTTCACTCGCACACCTATTATGATAGACAATAATGCCACAGTTTCCATCACAAATAATCGCGTAAAACACAGTCGCACAAAACATATTAACATTCGTCATCTTTTATACGGGATTGTGCTGAAAAGAGAATGATTGAACTCCATAGAGTCGACACACTAGATAATCTCGCATATCTTTATAGTAAAGCTTTTGACAGGGCTCGATTTGAACATCTAGTCAAACTCAACGGGTTGAGGAATCCTGAATAACCAATTTTTCATAAGAATTTTTGTAAATAGTTTATTGCTTTCTTAAAATCAAAAACATAAAAAAAATTAGAAAACCATAAAATAAAAAAAAGAAAATTCAAAAATGAGTTTTCACTATGTTGAAAAAGAAGAATTGATAGTACATCAGCAAATTAAACTGTCACACTAAAACTGAAATTAAATTGCTTAAGTGTGATAGAAGCTTCATCATATAATGTACCAGTAGGAAAGAAACATGAAATATCAACTTACCATGGTGATATAAACATAAAGATTTGAGTTTGAGTGGGTAACATATCAGTGGCGTATGGTTTTATAACCTTAAATCTTGCGTTGATAGATTCCCAAAATCTGAAGTTTTGGTTCTTTATACTGTTATTTCATCTGGGGTATCAGGGTTGTCCTTCTGCTGCATCCAGATATATGCTGACCTAGGCACAACTAGGATATCTTAAAAGAGCTAAAATACCAAATAGACTCTGAAAATGAAGATGCTCTCCTAGAGAGTCATTCAAATGTGCAGAATGCATAATCATACCAAAATATGTGGTATTTGTCTTAACCCTTGTTGGATATTGGTCTCTTTGTTGTACGGAAGTACTGACCTGATCACCAGTTATCTAACGTTGTAAAACAAAAGGATGAATTTCGGTATACTCACCTACTACGATGAATCTTTGTGCATACCTTGATCGTGGGGAAATGTCTTGAAGTGGGACACACTATTACATTTGTTTAAAATTACCTTAACATATCACTGGGTAAAGGTACCTGAAATGTTCATGTGTTTTGTTTAAGTGGACAAACATACTGGTAATCGTCTTGAACTGATTTTCATGAAAATTAAAAGATAGAATGACCTAAGAGCGTGAAACAGTTTGATTAGGCTGATATGATCTTCTTAACCAGTGATTCTCACAAAAACAGAGTGTTTTTTTCTTGTTATTTATTTGTTTTAAGAAAATTATAAAAATCCAAAACGATTTTCTTTTTCTTTAAAAATTCTTAACGTATGGAAAATGGTTGTTCTTAGAGGACTTGTTACCGAAAGGGAAGACGGTGTTAGAAGATGAGTTCAAAATTTTTCAATTTCAGGTTATAGTGGTGTTTGAGTAAAAAGTTTTAAGTGGTGGTGTTGAGATAAAAATTGCTTAATCTGTATTAAATTTTCACATCTCTCGATTAATAATAATTTATTAACTTGGATTGAAAAATTCTTATGGTTTCTCGAGATGTTTGTTTTGTATACAGATAGTTGCAATTTATTCTTGTAAAGCAAAGTGAAGTTTGGTGAAGAGGAGTCTGATTGGATGCATGGTAGATTCCTCCTTTCTACATTGCCGACAAAGTTTGACGAGGTTGAAGATTGCTATGCAAATGCTGAACTAGAGTTTACTCAAGTGCTAACAACTTTGAAGATTTGGTGATTGGATGCATCAGGTTAGGGGGAGTATGTTGCTGACAGAAGCTATTGAAGCTGAAGCTATCCAAAGACCAATGACGATGAAAGATTACATGTAGAATGCAATAAGACTGAAGACAATGTTTTTATGAAGCTATTGTCAAGGGGGAGTCTGTTGGTGCATGTTTGTGACAACAAATTTTAGATTCAGGTCTTTGGATATCTTGTAATTAGTGAAACGATAAACGGTTAGCGGGTTTAGCTATGTATTAGTGAGTTATTAGTGATTGGGCAAAACCAAAGCCACATTGGGGGAATGGTATGTGAATTAGGCATGTCCAATTCGTAGGCTTATGTGAAACCAGCCGAGGTTGCTAACTTGTTTTATATAAACAAGGCTTTGCATTAGGGTTTAGGTTAATCACCAGAATCACAAGTGAGAGAGAGATTTCGTATAACACATAGGGCTTGGACGAAATTCTGTGTGTGAGGATCTTGATTGATTGTAATCATTTTGATTGATAATCAGTAAAGATCAGTTTGTGGTGATTTCTGTTCCTACACGTTTTCTATGACAATCTGATCTAGAGGATTCCACACTCTAGTTTAGATATACAATTCTGTTGAAGATCCATAGGATTAAAGGGACCTACATTATTCCCTATACAACTATGGTCACAAATATATGTTCGGTCGGATCCTAAGATCGACCAAGCGGGTCAGATTCGAAAGTCAAAGCGGTGGTCAAGACCGCTCGACTTACATACTAAATAAGCACTAAACTAGAAGTAACCAGTTAGACATGTCAAAACATGTCTAACTATGTTATAAAACTGATTTAGTATCAAAACTTTGTGTTTTGATACCCGAAAAAATTCCGTAGTAAAATGCACATTTTGTGCATTTTTGACCGAAACTTTGACTCATCACTTTGACTAGAAAACGTGGTAATCAGAAGGTGCAATCGCTAGGGGTTATAACCTTGGTGATTATAGTCATGTTGCAAAGTTCAATTAAACTTTGACTTAAACAAAAATGGTTAGAACCGAAAGTCAAACAGAAAGTCAACAGCTCATAACAAGCTTAAATAATGAAAAAGACTAAGGAAGAACACATACTTGTGCTCTAGGAAGTCTTAGAGCTAAGTAGGAGGCTTCCAATAAGCTGGAAACAAGCTCCAAGAGAGTGGGAAGTAGGACGATGAAACGAGCAAGTTGAAATAGCCAAATTCCTTGGCTATTTATAGTCTTCAAGGTGCCATAACATCATCACAATTGTCCAAGGAGGTGTCATGATCATAGGAAGGGTTTAACAAGGGTCAAATGTAGGTTAGAAGGTAATAATTCCGTGAACTTGGGGAACAAGGCTTTGCACAAGAAGCTGCCATGTTGCAACCAAGAAACTGCTAATCTGCGCACCCCTTATGGACCGTATGGGGGCACCTCTTACGTTCCGTAAGGCCCTGGCAGGGGCGAAAACTTTGAAATTTGGCAGATTTGACCCCTGGACTTGTTTTGTCGCGTTTTGGCACTTCTAACACCCGTTAACCTCATTTTTAGGCTTTATAAGGATGTTAAAGCATAGGGGACTTGAAATATGTCCAAAAATATTGTGGATGTCAGTTCGTTCGGTTGTACGATTGTGTTTTTTGGTTAATTACGACAAACGCTTTAACAAACATGAAAACGACCGAAATTTCGAAATGATTGATATTTTTACATCCTTATCAATTGGTGCGTGATGAGCGTATTATATTTTTATTAATATTTTGAGCCCTTTTTACGCATTATTCATGTTTTAAATTTATAAAACACGATATTGTACTAACTCTAAACACACACTTGGGCAAGTGCACCCATCGTGAGCGTAGTATAGTTTTGGTAAGATACCGAGGTCGTCCAAGGACACAAGAGCTTTTAGTACCGGTTTATCGTCAACGTCTAATCAATCTAAATTTTTTGATAAAAGATATTTACAGCATAAAAATAAATAAAATGAAATACAAATAGATAAGATAGAATCACTTGGATCCAACTTCTCTTTTATGTATCCTTTGATAGTTTCTGCACTTTCAGACTTTTTAATCTATTATCTTAGTTATAGTAGTAGGCCCGTCTTTTGAAGGTGACTTTACCTCAACCTAGTGGTTTGAGTCAGTAGGTATACAGTCCCAAAGGGTCGGAATATTGGAAGACAATTAAATAAGTTATTAATGCGAAAAGTGGTAGGCCCCTCTTTTGAAGGTGACGTTACCCTCGGCTAAGTGGTTTGAGTCCGAAGGGATACAATCCCAAGAAGCCGGTTTAATGTATTAATAGTAGTTTACATATGAGGGGTTCAAGCTATTCGCACCCCTGCCATCCAATACGCAAAGAGCATTTAAGGAGGCCCTATTAAGCTTGAACCAAGTCCTTGCAGGATCTCTACACTGAACGAGAAAAGAACTTTACCAAACCACCCTTCTAACCCCCTTCCAAGTAGTTAACGCGCTTTATATAGACCGTAAAGACACGAATGATCAAATCAATGACATCATGAAGAAATGGTTAGGAAAATTCACTTTCAACACAAGACACTAGTAATTAAAGTCATTAATACATGCCCAATTAAAAAGTGCCGAAAGAATAAAAACTAAAAGTAATACATAAAAGATTGGTCTTCACCAAGTGATGTAAGGAATTTAGCCAAGCATGGCCTTTGTTTGACAAGAACCCTTACAATCTATCTTTGATCCTGAGACTACTACACACTCTAAAGATGATTGATGGATTATTGTGGTGGGTGGTGGAGTGGTGGCAAAGTGAGAGAGAAGTGGTTTGCCAAGGGATGCCTTTGAAGTGAACCAAGCACCCCCATTTGTAGTCCAAACAGTAGCCCGGCCACAGTCCCGTGTCCAGGGGGCACGGCCCGTGGCCAACCATCTTCTCTTCCTTCATTTATTGCATCTCACAGAAGAGGGCCCTACACGACCCTGTGGCCTCTGGGCATGGCCCCGTGGTCAACTGTTCGCTGTACTATCAGGATTCTACAAATCATATAGTTGACCACGCCCCATTTTGGTCTGGGCACGGCCCCGTGATGGGCGTAGAAGCTTCTGTAGGTTTTGTCTTGCGGTGCAAGGTCTGACCACGCCCAATGTTCGGCTGGACACGGCCCCGTGGTCATCTTCTGTCATCATGTTTTTAATTTTGGGGTGTTGCTGAGGGATCGGTCATGGCTCGTTATTCCTTCTTTTCATATTTATGTTGGTTTTGGCTGCTTATTTGCTTCTTTTATTCTTTTAAGCTCTTTTTATTCTCAAAATTATAAAGGAACAAAGCAACGTGTTTTTTCCAACACTAGTACTGAAAAAGGGTTGTTTTTATGCCTCGTTTGATGAAATTTATATGTTGCATTTAGTGCACATCAAATACCCCCGCACTTGAATCTTTGCTTGTCCTCAAGCAAAACTCTTAAATGTGGCTTACACTCCCAAATGGAATAGGTAGAAGAGAAGTTTTGAGCTTATCTTTAGAGTGTCGGGAATCAAAGTTCTAAAATTTATTTTGTTTTTACTTATTTACAATCTTATTCGTCATGATTTATTTAACACACATTTTAAGAAAAATTATTTATTTTGGGCATAATAATTCTTAAGAAAATTCTATTTAGTTATATACACATTTACACACCTCACAAGTGTTCACTCAACTCTCAACCGAAGATATTTAAGTAGAAACGCTCGAACCTGATGTAGAGCTTACTCCTACCATAGGCTTGACAAACAATCAAACTCCTCCTTTTTGACGTTTTAATCCTCGTAAATATCAAGAGGGCTTTAAAAAGGGTATGTTTTGGCTTGGTAGGTGTTTTTGGGTAAAAATGGTGAAAAATTTAACAAGTGTCGGTTTTTAGAATTCCTTTGTGGCTTAAATAAAAACTTTAATCAAAGTATTTTTCTTTTCTTTCTCTTTTTTTTGAATAATATTGAAAGTAAGCCATACTTTGTAATTTATAACGAAACTTTATACGGAAAATAAGTGGTGTTAAAATAAAAGGTTTTGTGGATGTAGGTGATTGTTTTTGCGAAGGTTTGTATTTTTGCGGGGTTAAAAACAAAACAGTTAAGGCTCAAAGGGGTTTACTAGGGGAATATTTTTGGTAAGGGATGAAAAAAAGGAAAATAATGGTTTAGAATGAAAAATGGGTTATAGACCTAATGCCTCTATCATTTTCTTACTTTGGTTTAAGTTGGTAAGGACCAGGAATGTATTGTCTTGGCAAGTTCTAGAGTCGTAAGAACAAAGCGGCTATTCACATGAGAAAAGAAAATTAGCACTTATTTTAAAGATGTATAAATGTATTCTTGATAAAGGCTCACAACTCACTTAATTTGGGAATGGGTTTATAAGTTGAACAAGTATATATAATCAAATTTTAAAAAGATTTGTCATGCCCTTTTATAATTTCCTTAATTGATTCTTTTTATCACGACGCTATCAGTTGTAAATTTGTAAAAACATAACTTTTTAGAACTTTTGATTCACAAATTAAACCAAGACAAATAAAAATCATGAAAAGTTTTGAAAAATTTTGGAGTGATTAGCGGTTCCAATAGAGTTTGTGTAAGGCTTGTTATTAGGACTTGCTAGATTCAAAGTGTTAGCTTCCCCCCATAGTTAAATTACACATTGTCCCCAATGTGTCCAAAAATAAATTTTTCGGTTGGTTCGAATGCGTAAAAGTGTGTTAAAAACAAGATTTTATGATACTGTGCATCTGGCCACGGGCCCGTGTGGTCCGGGCACGGCCCCGTGGTCAGAGTGCTAGTAACTAAACTTACAGAAATTCGCCACGGGGCGTGCATGATGGACATGACCCGTGGTCAGAAAGCGGAAGATAATCAACAGGTTTAGGGGTGTAGGCATGGGGGCATGTTCATGAACACAACCCGTGGTGGCAAACTGCAATCGCTGAATTTCAGTTTTCTGGTTTTTATCTGGTATCCAGGCTTGTGTAGCACTTATGCTTAGTATATTCAAGCCTCCTGTGTACCAGCTTTGCTATCATTTACACCATAAAACAAAACACAATATCCAAATCCTAACTTACGAGTGTTTCTAATCCATCATCATCCCAAACATAAAAAAAGAAAGTGCACGAAATAAAAGTTATTCAAAATAGTAAATTAATCAAACCACGGTATGCAGGCTAGCCAATTGTTCAAGGGATAAAGAGATTAACCTGAAACTACACTCATCACCCATCGTTTCAGAGCTATCATCACCACTTAGTCCATGTCCTCGTCCTCATCGTCTTCCTCACCATGATACGCCATGTGCTCCCGGATGTAGGTGATGTATCCTTGCATAGTGCGATGGAACGTTCCATTGCTCCAACCCGGGTGTTGACGTTGCTAGCCATGTTATAGGTGCATAAGAGGTTTTCCTTGAGTAAATGACTTTGGAACTGGTGGGAATCTCTTTGACAACGGGCTGGGAGCTAATCTGTAAATTCTGAGAAGCCAAAACGATATAAAGTTCATTAATTTGAAACTTTCATTTTGAAAATATCAACAGTTTGTTCGTAACGGGTCAAACTGGGGTCATTAACTTGGACTCGGCAGACAAATCGGTTAACCAAGGTCATTAACTTGGACTTGGTCAACCGAGTGGATTTTCATAACTGGTAAAAGTTGGAAAGTTCAAGGGTTAAAATTGCAAAATTTGAAAAATATTGAATTTGTGGTTGGCAAGTTCGGCCGAACTTGCTAAACTGAATATAGTTTATCATTACAGCAAGTTCGACCGGACTTGCAAGTGATTGGCTGTTTTGAGAAAACTTAAGTTCGCCCGGACTTATGATGGGCCTTTCAGGTTGGGCTTAGCAAGTTCGCCTGAACTTGCCATGGTATAAATAGCATGCAAGTTCGGCCAAACTCATTCATCTATTATTAGAAACCTCTGAGCGAACTTGAGGGTTTGAGAAATTTAAGTGAAATTGGCAAAATAAAAACGTTACTCTGCCCGAATTTATATTGTTAGTGGTGATTTGCACACCATTTACAATGGAAGAGGTGAGATTTGAACATTGAACCAAGAATTGGACCTTAAATGCTTAACTTAGATCTGACAGTATTAAAATTGATAGATCTAGGCGATTTACGGACAAATTGAACTTAAAATCCTGTTAAACACTTAAAATCGACCACAAATTTGTAGTGAATTGATTAAAATAGTCATGATTTGAATATGCAGGTTTGGTATTGAAGGAGATGACAAGTTCGGCCAAACTTGTTATCAAGTTCGACCGGACTTGTTAAAAAATCAGAATAAATCAAACTAAAGAATAAGTTCGACAGAACTTCAATAAAAATTGTTTTGAGAATGTTTTTATAAGTTCGCCCGAACTTAGTGTTTAAGTGTTTGAATTTTTGGTAACATAAGTTCGCCCGAACTTATACTTGAATAGGGAATATGTTGTGAAGGATATGTTCGGGCGAACTTGTGCAAAATCAGAATGTTTATAACACTTAAAAGTTCACCCGAACTTGATGAAAAGTGTTCGAAAATTTATAACTTTCTTCTCGTATTGTGTGCTAATTGTTTTCTGTCGTTTTTCAGGCTCAAGTTCCAGCGCGTGTGATTTCTATGGATTTCTCTAAATTTCACAACACGTGCATTACGCTTGACAAGATGATATGTCCATCTTTGAAAGATTACGACAGTATTTTGAAGTTTTGAAAGGAAAGTCCTATTCATCGAGCAATTACGGAGCGCACAGTGTCTTATAGATCTCACACGTACCATTTCTGGATGAACGCAAGCCTAACTGATGATAGAAAGGCCAGTACATCTTTTGTGCAAGTCGGGAATGAAGTCAAACCTATCACAGTTACAGAAGACGATATTCGACGGATCCTACAGTTTAACGATGATAAAGACGATTCGATTTTCTTGGACGAGAAGATGGTCAGAGATTGTTTTTATCGAATGGGTTATAAGGGGAGCGTGAATAAGCCAACATTGAAGAAAGGGGAAGTGCCAAACCCCTACAAGCTCCTAATGCATGCGATTATTCATACTTTCAGTCACCGAAAGGCCGGCCTTCACAATGTGCAAGATTATATGGCCTGTATGGCAACACCATTGATTCTGAAGAAGCCGTTTAACTACTCAAAGCTTGTGTTTATTCTTATGTCGAAAAACATGGATGATTCGAGATTGTGCTTATATCCGAGGTTTGTTCAGATGCTAGTCGATGAGAAGTACACGAATATTGCACGAAATCAAAATGATGTGTTATATCTAAGTCATCTTGATGATACAACTGTGAAGAAGTTGTTAAAGTTTCAAAAGAAAGCATCAGCACCTGTTGCTAAGCCAGTGTTTATTTGGAGCGATTAAAGATTCAAATTATGTTGCACCGTCTGACAACAAGTGCCGGAAAGACGGAAGCGGTGATGAGATAGAGTTGAACACAGAAAAAGAGTTATCCAAAGGTTTCAAGCCGAAAGCTCGAAGCGATTGGTTCCTAAAGGCTAAAGTTGATAAGCCTCAGAAGAAATGAGCAGCAAAGAAAGTTGAAACGATGCTCATAGATGAAGATGAACCAGAGAATGTTCAAACTGAAGCAGGTTCTAGTGCAGCAGTGGTTATTGAAAGTCAAGAAATTGAAAAGTCAACACAAGAAGATGTTATTTCAGCTACTTCAGAGAACGATGATGATTCTGATGAAACTCCAGTGAAAGAGCCAGAAAAATCAGAAGCTGAGACTAGAGCAGAAAAGGAGAAAGAAATGGATGCTGATTTTGATCCTAATAAAGAAAAAGAATCCGATGAAGAGAGGCCTAAGAGAAAAAACTAAACGATCAAAGTCTGCTGTGGTTTCTACAACTAAAACCATTGGTTCACCGCAGACGAAAGGCAAGAAAACAAAGAAAGAAAGAAGCCTCCAAGCAGAAGATATATTGGTACTCTAAAGAGCGTAGAAGTAATACAAGAACCTTCTGACGCACAAGAGAAAGGAGCCACACAAGAACCTCCTGTCATTATTTCTGCTGAAGTTGAACGTCAAGGAGCCACACAAGAACCTCCTGTGACTGGTTTGCTCGAAGTACCTATTATTCAGTCTCCTGTTGCTCCAACAACATCACAATTTGAAAGTTCTATTCCAAAGAAGACTACACCACAGACTGCTACTCCAAAGTCTATTCCAGGGCCTAATCTGTTTGGTGATATGTAGAATGATCCAATAAGTCTTCAAGATCTGAATGATTTCTTTCTAGAAACGAATGTTGAACTTCTTGAAAAGCGTGTGAAGGTGTTAGAAGAAAAAGTGGCAAAGAATGAGGAGGAGAAAGCTGAGCTTATTCAGAAAATGAATCAAAGTAATGTTGAAAAAGAAATGTTGACCACAAAGTTAAAGTTTTGGAGAATGAACGAGAATACTTTAAGGCACTGATAGAGAGTCTCCAAGATGCAAATGAGAAGATGCAAACAGAAATTACAGAGTTAAAGTCTATTCAGGCCCAAAATGGTCGAAGATTCACCAGGATGCAGAAGTTTTATCTAACACTCTGGGTATTGATTTCGTCGCTGAATACGATCGTTTGGATCTTCAATAGGCTAAAGAAAGATCTGAGAAAGAACTAGCAGCGGGTGGTAAAGGAAAGAATGTTGAAGAGGAAGCACCTACTTCTTCTGAAGCTGCAGAGAAGTCTGTTGATAGCTTCTGAGTCTGATATTCCAAAGTTTGACGAATCTGTCAAGCCTTCTAATCCCGTTATAGTTTCTGAAAATAAGGACGATGAAGAAGCTGAAGATGAGGAAAAAGAAGATGATGAAAAGAAAGATGATTCTGAGTATGAGGATTGGAATGTTGCTAATGATGCGATGATGATGATGATCAGGGTGGTGTTGGTCTGAAAATTAATGAAGCTAAAGTCTCAGATAAATTTGATTTCTCTTCGTTAATGGATGACGAATCGAATAAAATGGATGATAAGATTGAGGGGGAGTCAGGGCAGACAGGGCCATCTGATGAGATTGATATGTCTAACGTTGAAAGATTTGTAAAGCCGGTTACTGCAGTACCTACTAAGCCTTTATTGTTGATGTTAGCGCATAATGTAGAGGAAGGCGAATACGTGCACAACTATATGAAGGAATATCTAGCCAAGTTAATTGAAGTTGATGCCGAAGATCTAGAGTTTGATTTTGAAGAGGATGTGTTGAACGTAAACACGTTTGAGCCGAATGATTATCAGTACGTTAGAAGATTTGAAGCTGATGAATATAATAGAGTGATTGTTAATGATTGTCTTCTGATGATGAAACAGATCAAACTGCGAAGTACGTCGGTCCTAATACAGATAGTGTTCCTACATTTGAGGAGATGTACAACCAACTTGACGAAGATATGTTGAAAGAAAACATTGAGGAATCAGTTTGAGAAGGTAAAGTACCAAAGCCGATGACGAAAGAAGAGATAGCTCAAGCAAAGAAGTCTTGGTTAAAAGAAATGCCGCACGAACGTAAGTGTCGACGTCCTCTAGCATTCTTTACCAGAGACAAAGATGTGTCATTGGGGGATATCTTAAGCTGGGTTGGTACAAGGAACTTAATGTATATGCAATCAAAAGGGAATTTGGAGTGCTACCATATTAGGATGTTGAGGAGCTGGTTCAGACTGTGAATGTTACATATCAGATGAAGTACATTAATTAGTTGTTATGGAAGATGATCAAGTATGAAGCGGTAAAAGGATTTAACTATTAGATGCCATTCATTCCAGGTTGCCGAATCAAAACAAATAAAAAGACGGGGGAAAAAGACATAACGTTGATAATGAAGCGACCAAGGGCAATGAGAAATATGCCGTTGATGCCGATTGAGCAGAACTTCTATTCATTGTTCAAGTGGTGGCAGATAGATCCATCTACTTGTGAAGCTGTTATTGTTTTAAAGTTTGAAGAACACTTGGATATTACGAAGGAAAGAGTTGAGATACTTGGTTCTCAGGGCATGAGGGGTTTATGGAGAATAATCATGATTCTAGATCCTATGTGGTTGGTTAACTGCTCGAGAGAAGATATCAAATGCCTTTTCTACAGTAAGATCCATACTTGAAGAACGTGAGAAGGTACAAGCTATGCAGTATCAGAAAGTTGTGAATGTTTGCTATGCACGTGAAGTAAATTCAGGGAAGATGTGACAGACAAGTTGGAGGGATTTAGAAAGAGTTGAATTCCTGAAAGAGGAAAAGCGTCTCGAGGGTATTCATGAGAAAACTAGAAAGGCAAGTATTAGAAGATTTCAGTATATTAACAAAGTGCCTCCTACAGACTAGACGTCGGATCCGAAACAAGAACGACGAAAGAAACTGTTTAAGAACTTCTTTGGTCGTGTGCGTTAATGTTTATTATGAAGGCGTAGTTTTGAAGACTGATACAAGACGAAGACGATATCCAAGGGGGAGTCTGTTGGTGCATAATGTCTATGTCTTAGTCTTATATCGAGTCTGTGTAGTATAGAGTTGGATAGGCTAGCAAAACGATGTATTTATCTATATTGGAGACAAGTTCGCCCATGACATGCATTGGATGTCAAGTTCGGCCGAACTTGCTAATGCAAGTTCAGCCGAACTCACATACATCATGAGCGAACTTATGATCCTATAAATAGCTAGCTAGTCTCACACATTTGTAACTTTGGTATTTTGAAGGCGAAGCTCTGTCAGTTTGACTCTCTTGACGTTTAATCAATAAAACTGATGTTAAACTGATTCATTCTAGTCTATTGGTAAACACGTCGTAATATTTCCGCTATTATGGATGTTAGATATCAAATTTAGGTTCCTTAGCATCCAAGATCGGTCCTACAAAGTTTAAGAACCCTAGATTTTCCCCAAATTTCTTGATGTTATACTACACGCAAATAGTTAAACTAATTAGACAAAGGTTCAACGGATGATAGTCTTTGCAAAGAGTTCGAAAATATCATGAAGAAGAAATTCGAGATGTCTTCAATGGGCGAAATGAAATTCTTCCTCGGATTACAGGTCAATCAGTTACTAGACGGCATATTCATTCATCAAACCAAATACGTTCACCATATTCTGAAGAAGTTTGAAATGGATAGCTCGATGCCGCTTTCGACTCCGCTGGCACTAAATCATGGAATTTGCATTGATGAAACTGGAACGAAAGTGGATGATACACTTTATCGGTCGATGATAGGATCTCTTATCTATCTGACGGCATCTCGCCTAGATATCATGTATCCTGTCACACCCCGACCAAGTAAAACAACAAACCGTGGCGGAAACGTCGGGGAGTGTCGTAACAGAATTATTGTTTCAATAACCATGGCACATAAGTTGACTTTCATTAATTAATATTGTTTACATTGTCTTGGATAAAAGCGGAAATACAACAAAAGTTAAGATATTATTCTTATTTTATAGTCACTAAGGCCCAGTCCGCCCTAAGTGTAGCTAGCTTGACATCAAATATTTGCACCTGAAACACATGTGAAAATAAAGTCAGCAAAAAAAATGCTGGCGAGTACTTAGGTTTTGTGTTGATGCTTCATGGCTTTGATTATTTTAATAAAAAAATTAAAGTAATATAAAAGTCACCATGAACCATAAAAAGTTTCTTTTATAAAAACCATATGAAAAATCAATATGATATAAAAGAAATAATATACGGTTAAATAGATAACCAAAAGTAAGTTTTGACTTGTGTAAAATGTCATGTCGTGTATTTTGTTTAAAATGATTTAGATAACGCCACGATATCTAAGATAATAAAATCACTTATATATAGGAAGTACAATCGGCGTATCCACCGTGCTTTTATCACAATACATACGTCACGTTATTTAAATCACTCACCATAAACCAATCATCAAATGTCGAGTAAATAAATGTCATGTAAACCAATGTCGAGTAACTAAATATCGAGTAAATAAATGTCATGTAAACAAATTTCATGTAAACAATGTCGAGTAAATAATGTCAAGTAAACCAAATGTCGAGCAAACGATTGTCGAGTAAACCAATCTGGAGTGAACAATATCAAGTTTTATAAACCATTTGCCTTTATTGTTAAGACATATACTATGGGTTGTTGGCGAATACATTCAAGCCTTGTTGACTGTCGGATAAACCCCTATCCGGTCAAGGGTTTATCAATGTTCATTGGATTCTGTCATTCCCTAAGGTCACTTCCAGACAAACCTAGGAAGCGGGAACGGGATTGTCAATCCTATGGTACCATTACATACTACCGGTCGGCGTGACCAATGTTAATGAATGTATCATTGTCGAGTTCAACGCACCAAAATGTCAAATAACAATGTAAGCATATCTTGAAAATGTCTTTGAAAATGTCCAAAAAATGTCTTTTGAAAAATGTTTTTGAAAACCTTTTACTAGTATGATAGGTCAATGTTGGTGCATAATGTCTATGTCTTAGTCTTATATCGAGTATGTATTGTATAAAGCTGAATAGGCTAGGTTTTGAAGTACCTATGTTTAAGCTTAGCCAAGTTAGCCCATGGTAACACATGTAAGCATGTTCGGCCGAACTTGCTTATGCAAGTTCGGGCGAACTTGTATCACCTAGGCCGAACTTGTGTGGCTATAAATACCTAGCTTAGATCTCTCATTTGTAACTTTGGCATTGAGAGGCGAAGCTCTGTCAGTTTGTAACAAGAACGTTTGATCAATAAAATTGACGATTAACTGATTAAATCTTGTCTATTGGTAAATACGACATAATATTTCCGCTATTATGGATGTTAGATATCAAATTTAGGCTCCTAAGCATCGAGGATCGGTCCTACATGTGGTATCAGAGCTAAAACAGCCTGATTTGATAGTATCAAGACAAGAACACTTCTATTTCTACCCCATTCTTCTCTTTTTCTTAACTTTTGAATATAAAATGAAGAATTCACGGTCAAAATCTTTTGAATTTTGAATATATCATGTAAAATACAACAAAGATAAACCCTTGAAAGATTGGAGACCAAATTCAACCGAATTCATGTCAAAATTTTGAAAAAAACCATGTTTTTGAAAACCCCCATGATCGAACTTGTTGGCCATGTTCGGCCGACCTTGTCCTAAAACATCAGTTTTCAAGTAATTTTTTAGCAAGTTCGCCCGAACTTGAGGTATTTTTGAAGGAATCTGGAGTAAGTTCACTCGAAGTTACTACTTTTTCATTGATTTTACACCAAGTTCGACCGAACTTGTTTAAAATCAAGAAAAGTTTAAGTAAGTTCGCCCGAACTTACTAGAGTCTTATCAAATTCTTAACACAAGTTCGCTCGAAGATCTGTGTTTGGTTTTTGACATAAGTTCCCTCGAAGTTTAATCAAATTTTCAAAAACAAATCTAACAAGTTCGACTAAACTTGTTAGAAAATCTGAAAATTCTTCATTTGATACTACAAGTTCGACCGAACTTGTAGTAAGACTAATTGTTTTCAAAGTTTTTGAAAATTTTCAGAGTAAACTTTTCGTTATTCACAATGGAGGATCAACTACGAGCTTTTATGTCCGGAGCTAGTTCGTCAAATGCCAATGTGATCAATCAAGTCAATCTTGATAATGAAATGGGAACGACTGTCAAACCGCCCAAGCTGATGGGCATGGACGAATACGAAGCATGGAAAGAGAAGTTTACATACTGGGTTCAAGCCATGCACTTCGTTGGCTGGGTGTCAATTGAAAGAGGTTACTGTTCCGGTAGATGAACATCAACGAGTTCTTGAAAAGTACAACTACTCGACGGTTCAGAAAGAAGAATATATCACCGAGAAAAAGATGATCAGTCTCATCCAACAGTCTGCCAAAGAAGTATCCTGATTTTGCTACCAGAGTATGCTACTGCAAGAGATCTTTGGTTGTCATTACAGAAGAAGTATCTAGGCAGCGCCGAAATGATCAAAAGTAAAAAGGCACTTATCCTGAAAGAGTTCGATATCTTCACTTTGCTAAAGAATTATACCATAAAGCAAATGATCGAGTGTTTCTGTCATCTTAAAGTGCAAATGCGAAGACACGGTGTCGAAAAGACAGAACAAGAATACATCGACAAACTTGCTGACGCACTACCAGAGGGTGAATGGGCTACGCATTTGATGGTTCTGAAGAACAGTGATAAGTGGGAATTTTTCAAGTTGTCGACTTTTATTGATTAACTCGAAGGCCATGAAATGGAACTTCTGAAGATGGCGAAGTAAAAAAACGCTAATGTTGTTCAAGATGCCGGTCTGTATTACAAAGCCAGAATGCTAGATAGTATTTCGAGTCCTAAAATTCAGACGGCTTTAGTGCAAACATGAATGCTTCTCCACAGAATCAGAATCAATCACAGCCTAAGTATAACTAGAGTCCTCAAAGTTCTTACTCAAGCACTGGTTCAAATTCAACTTATCAAAGCCAAGCGAATCAGAATCAACATCAAAGCCAAGCAGTGAATTTGCAATGTTGTTTCAGAACAGGTTGCAAAACAACATATGTCACTACTCGCTACCATATTAGAATCTTATGAACGGTATGATCGGAAACCCCGAAATGACCGCAGAAGATTATGACCAGGTAGACGAGGAAGAACTCTAACTAATGGGCATCAAATGGTCCTTAGCTTCGATCATCAGGAGAGTGACAAAGTTCGTTGCACTCACAGGCCGTGACATAGAAAATTCCAGCAACAGATTGGGTTTTGACAAAACCAAAGTCACGTGCTTTAAATGCCGTCAAAAGGGGCATTTTAAAAGAGAGTGTAAGAACACCGAAGCAACCGGAAATCAAAGTCCTTTCGGAGGTGGAGATGAATATTACAAAAGGGCACTTCAATATAAACCATTTCCAAAGAAAACTCAGGTTGAAATCCAAGAAAAACCTGACAATAGCACCATTGAGAAAGCTATGGTGGCATCCAGCGAAGATGATGGTTTTGATTGGAATTCTTACATTGGGAAAAAGACCGGAGTTGCTTTGATGTCGGAGATAGTTGAAGATAATTCTTCAGAGGAAGCAGCGGCAACAACAGAAGCAGCAGGTATCGAACAAGCTCTTCTGGAAAAATACTTGCATCAACAGCAAGAAGAAGAGGAATATATCCACATGCAGAGACAATGAATGTTATCCTCTAATTCTTGTGACAGTTTTGCAGGTCATTTTGATGGCAGCTCGAAAGAACAAGTGGTTGAGGAGAAAAAAGATAGATGAAGTGATCATTGATGTCACTCAAGAAGTAAAAGTCGAAGACCTCAAGGACATGGCAGATAAAGCTTTAATGGCGAATCTAACCAAGCAGGTCCAGAGGTAAAAATTGTCGAGAAAGAAGTTGTCAAAGTACAAGTTGTTGAGGTTGAGAAACCTTGTACAAAATGTACGGAACCTTGTGTCGAATGTGCCGAAAAATCAAAGATTATCGCTGAAAACAATGTGCATAACGAATTGTTGAAATACGATTATCGCATAATGAAAGAAGCGTATGACAAAATGAAAAATGATTATGGCAGACTCGACAGAAATAACATTGACAACATGATAATATAAGGATGTTGAGTGGAATAGTAATGGATATAATAAGGGCAATTAACACCTATATTAACACCATTGCTGAAACAAAACAACAACTTCAAGACATGACAATCGAAACTGAAAGAGTTCAACAGTTGTTGAGAAGTTATACCACAAATGCATAAGTTATTGATCGCATTCTTCCGACAATCTCAACGGAAGAAAAACCTAACAAGAAAACTGGCAAAGAATATAGCAATGTTCCTCCACCCCTTTGCGAGAAGTACTGTCGCAAAAGCGCAGACGGGATGGATAAGGCACTCAACGTTGAATTACTTTCTGAGAAAAAAGATGACTTGCCAGAGAATAGTGATATAATCTATGCTAAATCTGATGATGATAACAACGCTATGGTTAACAAAGTGGTTGAAAATATTCTAAGGGATTCTGATGACGGCAGCTTCAAAAGCGCCGACTCGAGTTCGAAGAATTCCGATTCACAGTCTGAAAATGACCATAAGTCATCAGAGAATGGTCTAAGTGACGATCCTAATATTGTAATGTACAAAATTAAGGATTCAGATAGACTATACTTTGATGATAGCTTCCCGACTCAGAATGTGAAAGAAGAATTGCTTGATAAATTCTTTCAACTCGTGGAAGTCACATCAGAGGAATTGGTAATTAACGAACGAAAATTCTATTCCAAACCTAAAAGAAACAACTACCGAAGGAATGGTGGTGATCATCCGGAAAACCGGAGAGCAGGGTTGGGTCTAGAAGACTTAGATGAACCAGTAAAGAAAGTGTCACCATTTCATGAATATAAAAACAAAAACATGAATTTTGTATATGGGACAAACACGGTTCACGAAGAGAGTTTGATTCGTAAACAATCAAATGATGAGTTTAAAAAGGAGAAAGAAATTCGAGATAAAGCCAAGGTTACAAGTGGTGCCAAAACATCAAGTGGGGTAAAACTACGAACTAAAGGACATCCACTTGATAATCGGTCATGTTTCAAGTGCAATAAAATGGGTCATATTGCACGACAATGTCTTAAATCAAAACCGGCTTATCCTCGAAGAAGAGAATCAAATGTTGTAAAACCAAGGTATCCAGAATTTGAAAAACCAATCAACATTTTGAAAAGAAATGAATCTTTGCCAGAAGTTAAACCTAAAATAGAAAAGAGGTTTGAGAATTCTACTTTCAAAAAAGGAGAAACTTCTAGGGCAAACGAAAACAAATTTTATATCAAGAAGGCTAATATCAAATCTCAAGCCTGGATTACCAAGAAAAGGTCAACAACATCTGGTGTTATTAAGTCTGAGCTGGTAAAGACTTATAACACGAAAGAATATAAACCTGAAATCACTAAGTCTGAGCCTGTTAAGACTAGTGATAGCAAGAAAGAATCAAAATCTGAAATCATAATTGAAACCACATCTGAAATTGTCAAAAATACAAGTGGTAACAATTCAAAAGATAAAAAGACGGTAAAGTTTTCAAAATAAACATCATAGAAAATTCAGATGAAGATTGGGAAGTTTATTCTGTAGATAAGCATGGATTCGATTATGCTGATGAATGTGAATTTGATTTTGATGATGGTTATCCAATTCAACCCAAGACCAAAAAGGCTTGGGTCTCGCTTTTTAAATAGATTGTTAAAATGTGCAGGGACTCCAGAGATTCGTACTTTCTAAGTGGATTTTGGATAGTGGAGCGTCTAGTCATATGACGGGAATGAAGGCGTTGCTATTCGACATTAAAGCTATCAACGGTGGATATGTTGGATTTGCAGGAAATCAAGGTGGAAGGATAGTCGCCGAGGGAAAACTCTCCAATGGCGTAGTTTCATTTGATCGCGTGAACTATATTGCAGAACTTGAGAACAATCTTCTAAGTATATCGCAGATTTGTGACAAGAAATTCACAGCCCATTTCAATGACAAAGAGTGTATTATCTTGAATCCGGGATTCAAAATACCAGATGAGTGGATTCTGATGCGAGCACCTCGAGAGAATGATTTATATGTTCTTGATATGGGTGTCGCTACCACTTCATCAAAATCAACACAATGTTTTGTGTCAAAGGCTACTGAAAAAGATTCTATTCTTTGGCATCGTAAAATGGGGCATATTCATTTGAGAAAAATGAATTTCTTGGTTCATAATGATCTTGTAGAAGGCGTAAATCTTTGAAGTTTTCAGATGTCTGATCATTGCTTGGAATGCAAAAAGGGAAAGCAGATCAAGAAATCTCATCCAAAGAAATTCTAAACTCAATCACTTTGCTATTAGAACGTCTCCACATGGACTTATTTGGTCCTGTAAATATTCGAAGCATCTCAGGAGACTTATATTGCTTGGTTGTGACAGATGACTATTCGAGATATTCGTGGGTATTCTTTCAAGAATCAAAAGACGAAACGTTCGAGAACTTGGTTATTTTATTCAAGAAACTCGAGAATCTTTATCATCTGCCGGTCAGACGCATTAGAAGTGACAATGGCACAGAGTTTAAGAATAACAAAATGAAGGAATTCTGCAACGCAAAAGGGATTTTGCACGAGTTTAGTGCTCCCTATACTCCACAACAAAACAGAGTAGCTAAACGGAAAAACAGAACTTTGATTGAAACTACGAGGACCATGCTTGCAGTTTCTAAATATCCTCTCAGCTTTTGGAGTGAAGCGGTTGCTGTGGCCTGCAAAAACATGTTTTGAGATGATAAAGTGACGGAAGCCAAATTTGAAGTTATTAGAACCATTCAGTGAACCATGTACCGTAATAGACCAAGATGGCAAATTCGGAGCTAAATCTCTTGAAGGTTTCTTTATCGGATATGCGAGTCCGTTGAGAATAGTATATGTTCCTTCATTGAGAAAGGTTATTGAATCACAACACGTGGATTGTTTCAACTACACGGATCCTATTCAAAGGAAAGGTGACGTGTGGCTGTTTACCTATCAAGACCTTTGTAAGTCATTTGACTTGCCCGAAGAACCGACTGACGAATAAGTTGCAGCGTTATACTACCTTCACCAGTCAGCGAATCAAGAACAAATTGTTCGAACAATTGTGGTTAATCAACCCACGTTGGATCCATCTTCTTCTAGCTCAAGTTCAAGTAATAGTGGTGTTCCGGCTGAAAAGGTTTCTGAAACATTAACAACACCTTCTACTCCTCCAAAAAATGCCTCTACTGAACCTGTGAACGCAACAACGGAGCCCAGTATGACTCAAAATCAAAATTCTGACTCAGATGAAGCACCAACATTTGATGTTGATGGGGAATCATCTTCTTCAGATGAAGAAGTGGAGCAGATAACAAGTCTTCTTAATCAATCTGAAGTCCCGAACAACAGAAATGAAGCTTCATCAAGATCTCCAAACGTTGAATTGGTCGTTGATCTCAACATCACGAATCAGCAAAACTCAGTAGATTTTCCAAGTGAAGAATTGTCGCGATCATATTCCTATCATCCGTCAACAAATATTATCGGAGAACTTCAAACAGGTGTTAGAACTCGAGGGCAAATTAATAAAGCACTCAGTTGTTCTACACACGTTGCTACAACCCAGAACTATTGCTTCTATTCATGTTTCATTTCTTAGATTGAGCCAAAGACAGTGAATGAAGCTTTAGCCGATGAAAATTAGGTAGAAGCAATGCAAGAAGAATTATTGCAGTTTGAGAAGTTGGGTGTGTGGAAGCTTGCAGACCTACCAGAAAATCAGAAAGCAATTGATACAAAATGGGTCTTTAAGTGTAAACGAGATGATAGAGGGGTTATTGTTCGTAACAAAGCTAGGCTTGTGGTCAAGGGATTTCACCAGCAGGAAGGGATAGACTACACGGAAGTCTATGCACCAGTAGCTTGCTTGGAATCTATTCGAATTTTTCTAGCTTTCGCATCATGGAAAGGATTTAAGGTCTATCAATTGGATGTCAAATCGGCTTTTCTGTACAGCAAATTACGCGAGAAGGTGTACGTTGGACAACCATCGGGGTTGTTGATCCACTCAATAAGAAGAAAGCGTACCTACTGGATAAAGCTCTTTATGGACTACACCAAGCCCCGAGAGCTTAGTACGAGACGTTATCGCAACATCTTGTTGGAAACGGCTTTATCAGAGGAACTGTGGATAGTACTCTTTTCACCAGAGAAGTTGATGGCCATCTGATTATAGTTCAAATCTACGTTGACGACATCATCTTTGGATCTACAAACAATAGTCTCTGCAAGGAGTTTGAGGGAATCTTGAAAAAGAAATTCGAAATGTCCTCGATGGGCGAAATGAAGTTCTTTCTCGGTTTACAAGTAGATCAGCTTCCGGATGGTACTTTCATTCATCAGACTAAGTATGTTCACGGCATCTTGAAGAAGTTTGGAATGGAAGCTTGAAGCCTTTATCTACGCCTCTTGCTCTAAATCACGGCATTTGCGTTGACGAGACTGGAGCCAAAGTTGACGAGACGTTATACAGATCGATGATTGGATAATTGATGTATCTAACGGCATCGCGCCCAGATAGTATGTATCCAACCTGCCTATGCGCTAGATATCTGTCGAGCCCGAGGATCTTACACATGCAGATTGTGAAGCGAATCTTCAGATACCTGAAAGGAGGCCCAAGCACCGGCTTGTGGTACCTGAAGAGCGACAATTTTGACCTCACAGGCTATGCTGATTCTGATTTTGGTGTAGATAAGTTGAACTCAAAATCAACTACAGCAGGATGCCAGTTCCTCAGAACAAGAATGGTAACCTGGCAGTGTAAGAAACAGACTACGGTCGCTCTCTCTACCTGTGAAGCTGAGTATATCTCGGCCTCCAGCTGCTGTTCACAGATTCTGTGGATTCAACAGCAGATGAGAGACTGGTCTACAATTTCTAGACACTCTGATGTATATTGATAACAAGGAAACCATAGATCTAACTAAAAATCCGGTTCATCACTCACGCACAAAACACATTGAAATTCATTATCATTTCATTCGTGACTGCTACGAAAGATATTGGTGCGAATAGAAAAAATCCACACCGACGAACAAAAGCCTGATTTTTATACCAAACCATTTTCTTTGTTACGGTTTAAATACTTACTGAGAATTAACGGTATGAAAAATTTGCTGACAGGTGCGGACGCTGAGGTTGAATATGGATCAGACGACGAGTTCGCGTGATCCACATTGGTTTGTAAATATCTTTCTAGTTTAGAATTTTGTTAAAAACTAAAATCCAAAAAAGATGTTTCTGATTCTAGGGGAAGAAATGTTAGAGAAAATACAAAAACATTCGAAAAATTTTAAAATCCAAAGACATATGAAAAATTCAAAATGTGCAAAAACATTGAAAAAGACAAAAAAAAGTTCATGTCTTAAAAGGAAATGATAGTACATCAGTGGACTATCACAGTATGCTAAAGAAATGTAAAGTTTTAAAAGTGATAAACTAGTTTTACTGTGGATGTGTCGATAGGCTTAACACGTTTAGTAAACTGTTTTCGGGATATAAACTAAATTTTACAACTGCTTAATCTTGTGGATTAACACATCTTGGATATATGGACTTAGTACTCTGAAATTTCGTTTGAAAGATTGCCTGATTCTGAGATACGAGGTCTTTATAGTTAGTCGATATCTGGGGTATTATACAAGTTCTTCTGATTTTGTGGAAGCAATGGCCTAGAACTTCTATAGTACTTTTGCTATAAGCCTCCAAACTTCATGCAATATTCAAAAGAATCGAAAGATCTAATCATTTGCAGTGCTAAAAAGATTCCTTAAGTGGAACACACCTTAAAGACGAGCCTTCATCTCTTTGTCTGTACAGTAGTACTAACCTGAGCTCTCAAGGTCTCGCATAACCCAGATACATATATCAATTACGCTATATTCACCTGTAAGATGAAATATAGGGAATCTGGATACGGGAGTATATTCAAGAACTGGGAACCACAGATAAGTCAAGTTTCATGAATTCTACCTTAACATATCTTGAAACAGTTGAAAAACGTGGTAAAGCTTAAGCAGACAAACATATCGACAATCTAGGTAAACGAGTTTAAAACTTAAAGTCTGCTAAAGGGCAACGGTACAGGTGATATGTCTCAATTAACTGATATGATCCTTAGACACGAATTCACAAAATTATGTCTGTAAATATGTTTGTACATAGTTTACATTGCTTATTACATTGTATTTCAGCTTTGTAGATTAAAACCAAAAAGTTTTTCGGTGTGTTTTCGCATAAACTTACAAAAATACAAAAAGATTTTATTTCTACATTGTTTTCAGCAAACCAATGTTGGAGAACGGATCTTCGAAGTCTGGTAAGATGCTAGAACTGGTGGGAATCTCTTTAACAACGGGCTGGGAGCTAATCTGTTAAATCTGAAAAAGTCAAAATGATAAAAAGTTTATTATTTGAAACTTTGTTTTTGAAAATATCAACAGTTTGTTCGAAACGGGTCAAACTGGGGTCATTAACATGGACTCGTCAGACAAATGGGTTAACCAAGGTCATTAACTTGGACTTGGTCAACTGAGTGGATTTTCATAACTGGTAAAAAGTTTGAAAGTTCAAGGGTTAAAATAAAAAAAACTTGTTTAAGGGTTTGGCAAGTTCGGCCGAACTTGTTAAAACAAATCAAGTTTAACAATCAGTAAGTTAGACCGAACTTGCAGATGGCTGTGTTTAAGAAATAAGTTCGCTCGAACTCATATGGGCTTTGTTAATGGGCATATAAGTTCGCCCGAACTTATCTAGGTATAAATACCTGAGTAAGTTTGGCCGAACTCATTTAACTGCTTTCAAACACTCTCGAGTGAACTTGAACTTTGAGAAAACTTGTGTGATTTTGGCAATTTCATACCGTTAGGCTGTCGGATTTTTATTAGTTTTTGGGGATTTGCACACCAATCACTATGGCAGAGGTACTGATTCGAGATTGGACCATGTTTTGACCGTGTATGAACTAAATAGATCTAAAAGTTTAAAATCTGATAAATCTAAGAGTTGTTGGTTAAAATTGAACTTAGATTCTGAATCTATGCATAAAATCGACCGTATAATCATGTCTGATTGAACTGAAATTGATAAATGGCATGTTGAATAAGATTGGATTTTTGGAGAAGACGACAAGTTCGGCCGAACTTGCATTAAATGTGAATAAAACTGATTAAAAGATGCATCTTCGACCGAACTTAGGTTTGAAATTCTGAATTGTTGCTTAGAGTATAAGTTCGCCCGAACTTATGTAATGAACTTGTTTGATATAAATGTTTGGGCGAACTTGATCAAAACAGTTTGATTAACACTCAATCAAGTTCGCCCGAACTTGATAAATTGTTAGAAAATTTTTGAAATTTTTCTCGAAATGCATGCTAATTGTTTTGGGTCATTTTTCAGGCACAGGTATCAGCGCGTGTAATCTCTGTTGAGTTCTCCAAAACTCACAACACGTGTATCACGCTCGACAAAACGATTTGTCCATCACTGAAGGAGTATGACAGTATATTGAAGTTTCTTGAAGAAAGCCCTATACGCAGAGCAATAACAGAGCGTACATTGTCGTATCGTTCACATATAGTTCCTTTTGGATGAATGTGAGCCTTAGCGCTGATGAGAAGACGATTTCTTAAATAGTACAACTTGGAAATGAGCTCAAGCCGATTACAGTAACTGAAGATGATATTCGAAGGATTTTGCATTTCAATGACAACAAAGATGATCCGATTCATCTAGACAAAAAGATGGTCCATGGCTGTTTCTTTCGAATGGGATACAAGGGGAGTGTAAACAAACCTACGTTGAAGAAAGGGGAGGTGCCTAACCCTTACAAGCTTCTAATGCAAGCCATTATTCATACATTCAGCCATCACAAGGCCTGATTAGATGATGTTCATGATTACTTAGCTTGCATGGCAACGACATTGATTCTGAAGAAGCCGTTTAACTTTTCAAAGCTTGTCTTTACACATATGTCGAAAAACATGGAGGATTCTAGATTGTGCTTATATCCGAGGTTTGTACAAATGTTGATCGACGAGAAGTATGCCAACATTGCACGAGATCCAAATGATGTGTTGTATTTAGTTTATCTTGATTAAACTACTGTGAAGAAGCTTATCAAGTCCAGAAACAAGCTTCAGCTCCTGTTGCCAACCCAGTATTTGGAGTCATTAAAGGTTCAAATTACACATCGCCACCAGATAACAAAGTGGAGAAAAGATGGTAGCAACGACGAGAAAGAACTTAATGCTGAACGAGAATGGTTCAAAGAATTCAAACCTAAGGCAAGGAGTGAATGGTTTTTCAAGGCTGAAGTTGATAAGTCGAAAAAGAAGCGAGCTGCTAAGAAAGTAGAAACGATGCTCGTAGACGAAGAAGAACTTGAAAACGTTGAAGCAGTTGCTGGATCAAGCGCTGCAGTTGTTATTGAGAGTCAAGAAACAGTGAAAACGACTCAAGATGAAACTACTTTTGTGTTATGCTTCATGGCTTTGATTATTTTAATAAAAAATTAATGTATTATAAAATTCGCCATGAACCATAAAAAGTTTCTTTTATAAAAACCATATAAAAAATCAATATGATATAAAATAAATAATATACGGTTAAACAGATAACCAAAGTAAGTTTTGTCTTGTGTAAAATGTCATGTCTTGTATTTTGTTTAAAATGATTTAGATAACACCACGATATGTAAGATAATAAAAGCACTTATATATAGGAAGTACCATCGGCGTATCCACCTTGCTTTTATCATATTACATACGTCACGTTATTTAAATCACTCATCATAAACCAATCATCAAATGTCGAGTAAATAAATGTCATGTAAACCAATGTCGAGTAACTAAATATCGAGTAAATAAATGTAATGTAAACAAATTTCATGTAAACAATGTCAAGTAAACCAAATGTCGAGTAAACCAATGTCGATTAAACCAATGTCGAGTGAACAATATCGAGTTTTATAAACCATTTGCCTTTATTGTTAAGACATATATTATGGTTTGTTGGCGAATACATTCAAGCCTTGTTGACTGTCGGATAAACCCCTATCCGGTCAAGGGTTTATCAATGTTCATCGGATTTTGTCATTCCCTAAGGTCACTTCCAAACAAACCTAGGAAGCGGGAACAGGATTGTCAATCCTATGGTACCATTACATACTACCGGTCGGCGTGATCAATGTTAATGAAGGTATCATTGTCTAGTTCAACGCACCAAAATGTCAAATAACAATGTAAGCATGTCTTGAGAATGTGTTTGAAAATGTCCAAAAGATGTCTTTTGAAAAGTGTTTTTGAAAACCATGTACTAGTATGCTAGGTCAACATATATAGCAAAAATGTCTTTTGGAAAACCAAGGTGTCAATTATGCAAATCAACATGTAAATCAAATGCAATAAAAGTCATGTAGTATATGTACTAGTAATCAAAGCATGTAATATGTCATGAAAACACGAAAGTAATCATAGGCACAATATGTTTCACCCCAAAACATTTGAAAACTTTAAAGAGGGGGACTATGTACTCACTTGAGATTGCAAGTATCCTTGATCTAGTGAACTAACAAAGCTCGGAAAGTCAAGTAATCAAGTGGCACCTAGTATGGAATCACTATGTTAATAAATCGAAACCAAATTTGGGAGATTGGATAAAATGAGGTCTTGTAAACCAAATGAGTGTTGGAACTCATATGATATTGTTTAACTAACCCCACATTCTGATTTGAAAGCAATCCTAAGTGCTTATGAGCCGTTACGACTCGTTAAGGTAGTTTAAGGTACTTTAACGTGTTGTTTGCGCAAAAGCGCGTTCGGATGGTCTAACTAGTCCTATGATAAGTCTTATATGCCTAAACATGTTTAATAATGTTGCACATTCAGTTTAAGTGTCAAAATTTTTGTTACATATGCTTAGATTGGAGCAAAAAGAGCATTTTGGTCATTTTCCTAAGGCATATAAACTACCTATCATACAACTACTTAAACGAAGTAACCATAAGGTATAACCCTAGAGTTTATTCCCAATACAACTATGGCCACTAAATATGTTTGGTCGGATCCTAGTGATCGGCCAAACTGGTCGGGTTCGAAAATCTAAGCGGTTGTCAAGACCAAAGCACTAAACTAGAAGTGACGAGTTAGACATGCTAAAACATGTCTAACCTAAGTTTTAAAAATGTTTTGATACCCAGAAATAGTTTCGTCGTATAAAACGCATTTATCGCATTATTGACTGAAACTTTGACTCGTCACTACAACTAGTTAACGTGGTAATCAGTAGGTATCGTCGCAAGGACAATAACCATCGTGATTACGATCATGTTGCAAAGTTCAAATGAACTTTGTCTTGACCAATTCATGGTTAAAGCCAAAAGTCAAACACTGTTTGACTTTTAGCTTGTAATAGCTAAACAAGCCAAGGAAGAACACTTACTTGTGCTCTAGGAAGAAGATGAACTCAGGTGGGAGGCCTCCAACAAGTGGTAGTAACTCCTCTTAGAGTGTAAGATGAGAAAGAAAAGAAATGAGCAAGGGAAGAATGGAATGAAGCTTGCTATTTATAGGAGCTCTTGGATTGTAGGATCATTACATGTGGATTATGTGCTCTCCAAGGAATGATCTCCACCACACAAGTGTTAGGGATTTATTTGAGGACTTGTAGAACACTTAACTTGGTCCCCAAAACAGAAAAACAATCAAACCAAAAATCTTGTAAACAGCTGGAAGCTGGCTAGAAGTTTCTGCTGTCTGGGCACTACTTACGGTCCGTAAGCACCCCTGCAGAGACCAAGTTTCTCAAAATGGCAGAACAGGCCGCTGAACTTGATTTGTCGCGTTTAGGCACTTCTAACACCCGTTAACCTTATTTTCATGCTCATAAGGATGAGAAAGCATAGGGAACTTGAAAAATGCTCAGAAATGTTTCGGATGTTGGCTCGTTCGATCGTACGGTTGTGGTTTTCGGTTAAATATGACGAAAATCGTAACGAACGCGCAAATGACCGTAAATGCGTAACGAAAGGCATTTTTGTATTCCAATCACTAAAATGTGATATTTTGATGAATACAAAAATTTTTGGATGTCTGAACATGTTCCTAATAGCGTAATACGCGAATTGGCATAGTTTGGCAGATTTTTCAAAATAGCCCCTAGAGCTGAATAAACATGTTTTTGGCATACTGAACCCTTCAAAACTTATTTCTAAGTCATGTTAGGGTTTTTTAAGGTATGTTGTAAAATTGTTCCAGAGTGTACGTTGCGTTAAACTGATTAAATTTACGGAACCCTTTGCGATTTCACATCCAGAAAATGTTTAAAGGAACGGGTTTGAACAAGGATTTAAAATACACAAATGTCATAAGTAAACATACCAAACTCATAAAATGTAACACAAAATTTCATTGATATCACATTGTTGGATAAAATACAACGGTCAGAAAGCACAGATGTCACATATCCTACCTGCCTATGCGCAAGATATCAGTCTAGTCCACGAGTGTCACACATGCAGATAGTCAAAAGAATATTTCGTTATCTGAAGGGATGTCCAAGCACCGACTTTTTTTATCTAACGAGATTAGCTGACTCGAACTTCGGGGTGGATAAGTTGAAATCTAAATCTACAATGACCAGTTGCCAGTTCTTTGGACACGCTTAGTAACATGGCAATGTAACAAACAAACCACAGTCTCTCTTTCTACCTGTGAGGCAGAATACATTTCTGCTTCCAGCTGTTGTTCACAAACCCTCTGGATTCAACAACAAATGAGGGACTATGGATTGCAATTTATTGATATGCCTTTATATGTAGATAATAAGGCAGCAATCGACGTCACTAAAAATCCTATTCATCACTCTCATACTAAACACATAGAAATTCTTTATCACTTCATTCGTGACTGCTACAAAAAGAAGTTGGTGCGAATAGAAAAAATCCACACCGATGAACAAAAAGCTAATTTTTATACCAAAGCATTTCCTTTAACAAGATTTAAATATCTCTTAACGGTATTAAAAATTTGCTGACAGGTGTGGGAGTAAAGGTTGAATATGGATCAGATGACGAGTTCACGTGATCCACATTGGTTTGTTATATCTTTTAGATTAGTATTTCTTTAAAAACTAAAATACAAAAATATGTTTTTGATTTTAAGGGGAGAATATTTGAAAAAATACAAAAGCATAGGAAAATTTTCAAAAAGTACAAAAACATTAAAAAAGACAAAAAAAAAATTTGTCACAAAGAAAATGATAGTACATCAGTGGACTATCACAGTATGCTAAAGAAATGTAATGTTTAAAAAGTGATAAACAAGTCTTACTGTGGACGTGTCGATAGACTTGTAGATTAACATCTCTCGGATATATGGACTTAGTACTCGGAAATTTCGTTTGAGAGATTGCCTGATTCTGAGATACAAGGTCTTTATAGATAGTTGATATCTGGGGTATTATACAAGTTCTTTTGATTTTGCGGAAGCAATAGCCTAGAACTTCTATAATGCTTTTGCTATAAACCCCTAAACTGCATGCAAACTTGAAAAGTATCGAAAGATCTAATCATTTGCAGTGCTTAAAAGATTCCTTAAATGGAACACACCTATAAGTCGAGCCTTCATCTCTTTGTCGATGCGGTGGTATTAACCTGAGCTCTCAAGGCTTCGCATTAACCCAGATACAGATATCAATTACGCTATATTCACCTGTAAGATGAAATCTAGGGAATCTTGATACGGGAGTAAATTCAAGAGCTGGGAACCATAGTTAAGTCAAGTTTCATAATTCATACCTAACATATCTTGGAACAATTAAGAAATATGTCGAAGTTTAAGAGGACAAACATATCGACAATCTAGGTAAACAAGTTTAAAAATTAAGTTATCAAAAGGTCAACGGTACTGGTGATATATCTCAATCAACTGATATGATCCTTAGACACGAATTCACAAATATATGTCTGTAAATATGTTTGTATATAGTTTACTTTGTTCTGTACATAGTTTATCTGCTTTATAGATTAAAACCAAAATGATTTTTCAGTGTGTTTTAGCATAAACTTACAAAAAATACAAAAAGATTTGTTTCTACATTGTTTTCAGTAAGCCAATGTTGGAGAACGGATCTTCGAAGTCTGATAATGTGCTAAACTGGTGGAAATCTAATTGACAACGGGCTGGGAGCTAATCTATAAAATCTGATAAGCCAAAATGATTAAAAGTTCATTAATTTGAAACTTGATTTTGAGAAAACCCAACAGTTTGTTCATAACGAGTTGAACCAATGTCATTAACTTGGACTCGGCAGACAAATCGGTTAACCAAGGTCATTAGCTTGGACTTGGTCAACTGAGTGGATTGTTAAAACTGATAATATCTGAAATGTTCAGGGTCTAAATTGAAAATTTTGAAAAAGTTAGGGTCTGAAATCAATCAAGTTTGCCCGGACTTGCAAACAAGTCCGACCGAATTGTACAAAGCTTTGAAAGAGATAACAGTTATCAAGTTCACCCAAACACATAGCTAATCTTAACTGATTGGATCTAAGTTCGCGCGAACTTGTCATCTAAAAATAGATAACAAGTTCGCCCGAACTTCATTACTTGTTACACAAATTCAGAGCAAACTTTAGTGCGAAAAAGGCGATTTGTAAAATTGGCATCGATAAGTCGAAGTGTTGTCCAATTTTTGCTTGATTTGTGGTGATTGCACATCACTCATCATGGCTATGGTGAGAATTGTTGTTTTGGACCATGAATTGGCTCAGATTGAATTGGTTTAGATCTAAGATGAATAAATGGACATGTTGTAGGGATTTAATAAACAAATTAAGAATTAAAACATGTTAAACAAATTAAAACGATCACATACATGTATTGAATTTGATCAGAAGTTCATGAACATCATGTTACAGGTTTGGTGAACATGACGACAAGTTCGCACGAACTTGTCTACAAGTTCAGCCGAACTTGTCATCAAGTGTTTCAATTTGTTAATACATAAGTTCGCTCGAACTTACCTGAGGAAAATTGAAAATGATTTCATTACAAGTTCTCCCGAACTTATCTAAAATGAGTTTTGTTAAATCTTATACAAGTTCGCTCGAACTTGTATGAAAAATGTTTAATACTGTTTAAGAAGTTCGCTCGGACTTGATGGTTTTGAAATGTGTTTGTTTATATTGCAAGTTCGCCCGAACTTAACCAAATAAAATTGTCAAATTGCTAATCTAGTTCCCCCGAACTTGATGGAAATTTATGAAAAATGTAAAATTTCGACTAATTTTGTCTCGATTTACATGTTTGCAAAATATTGAGCTCTCGTTTAATAAATTTCACAACACGTGCATCATGCTAGATAAAGCTATATGTCCGTCTCTTGAAGTATTCGAAAGTATTCTCGAGTTTAGGCAACGAATCCCAATTCACAAGGCGATTACAGAGAACACAGTGGTGTATAGGTCACACGTCAATAGATTTTGGATGTCCGCAGCAATGAATGAGGATAATACTGTGATAAAGTTTGTGGTTCGTGATGATAATCAAGAAAAAGAGATCACAGTAACAGAAGCTGATATACGAAAAGTTCCAGAATTCAATGAAGCAACTAATGATCCGATGATGCGAGACGAACGAATGTTTAGAGGTTGCTTTTGTCGTATAGGATATAAGGAGCACGTGAATGAGTCTACACTGAAGAAAGGATCTGTCCCTAATCCATACAAGTTCTTGATGCATGCAATCATTCATACTTTCAGTCATAGAAAGGCCGTTTTGGACGACGTTCAAGATTATAGGGCTGCATGGCGACGGCATTGATTTTGAACAAGAGATTCAATTATTCGAAGCTGGTATTCACTTATATGAAGAACAACACGGGGTCAAAGAGACTTGTGATGTACCCGAGGTTTGTACAGATGTTGATAGACAATCAATTCAAGAAGATTGCGGAAGATGAGAATGATATAGTGTATTTGAGCCATCTGGATGATACTACAGTGAAGAAACTTATCAACCTTCCAGAAGCAATCATCTGCACATATTGCAAAACCTCTATTCGGTGCTATTGCGTCCGAGAACTACATTGCACCGCCAGATTATAAGTGGATGAAAGATGATAGTGGTGAAGAAAACGAAAGAAACGCTGAATTGGAGTGGCTATCTACTTTCAAAGAGAAGCGAAGTGATTGGTTCCTCAAGAAGGTTGTTGTTCAGGGAGAAAAAGAAAGCCTCGCTAAAGTCCAAGAAACTTGATACGATGTTGATCGATGAAGATGAGCCTGTCAATGTTCAACCTGAAACTGGTCCTAGTACTACAACAGCTGAGATTGAAAGTCAAGAGAAAACAACGTAGGAAGATGATGTGATCTCTGCAACATCTGAAAAAGATGATGAAACTGATAGTGATGATTCTCTAGAAATTCAAACAAAGATAGCTATTGCTGAATCGGTTACAGAGAAAATAAAAGAAACTGATGCTGATTATGAGCCTGAACAAGAAAATGATTCTGAAGAGAAGAGCCCGAAGAAGAAAACAAAGCGAGTAAAGTCTTCTGTAACTGATGTATCTAAGAAGGCTAAAGGGTCTCCTAAGACGAAAGGCAAAAATAGTCAAAAAGCAAAGAGCAGACCTTATGTCGGAAAGCCGAAAAGCATGGAAGTCACACAAGAACCTTCTTGTGCAAAATCTACAGGAGTTACACAAGAACCTCTTGCGGCTAAAAAAGTTAAAAAATGCTACTGTTGAAGAAACTATAGTCCAGACAGGAGTTTTACAAGAACCTCCTGAGTCTGAATTAATCGAGATTCCGATTGTTCAATCTACAGATCCTCCAAAAGCTTCTCAACTTGAAAGATCAACACCTAAAGCGTCTACACCGAGGAGTATGCCAAAGTCTACACCAAAAGTTACTCCAATGTCGAAGTTATTCGGTGATATTCCTAATGAGCCAACTGATCTTCAAGATTTGAATGATTTCTTTCCGGAATCAGATGTCGATGTTCTCGAAAAGCATGAAAAGTAGCGAATAATGGGTTAGAAAAACCTGAGTTAGAGAAATTGGTGAAGCAGAGTGAAGTTGAAAAAGAAATTATGTCCGACAAAGTCAAATTCTTAGAAGGTGACAGAGGGTACTTAAAGGCCCTAGTTGAAAGCTTGCAAGATGCTAATGCAAGACTGATGAAAGAATTAGCAGAATTACGATCGGAAAAAGAGTTGAATGATAGAAGATTCCAGACTGCAGAAAGTTCTAACAAATAGTCTTGGTATTGATTTTGATGCTGAATACGCTCGTATAGATCTGCAGGAACCCATAGATAAAGCAGAGAAAGAATTGACTGAACAAGGCAAGGGAAACAACGTGATTGAAAGTATGCCTGAGATTACTGAGCTAATAGTTGAGTCTGCAAAAGCTTTGGAGTCTAGTGTGGTTGTTCCAGAAACAGAAACAGAAAAGAAAGACGATGATGATGAAGCTGAAGATGATGACGATGATGATCAAGCAGACAATACAAAAGACGACTCTGATAATGATGGTGGTAATGATGATGATGATCACGGTGAAGTCGGTATGAAAATTGTTGATGCAAAAGTGAATAAAGAGTTTGATTTTATGTCATTGCTGAATGATGAATCTAATCAGATGGATGATAAAACTCAGGGAGAGCGAACAGGGTAACAAAATGATGATTTTGATATGACTAACGCTATTACAGCTATGCCTATGGCTGAAGTTCCTATAAAGCTATTGATTCTGATGCTTGAACACACGTTGAAGAGGGAGAATATGTGCATAACTATTCTAAAGAAGACTTGGCAAAGCTGATCGATGTTGATGCAGAATCATTCGACTTTGATTTCGAAGAACAAGTTCTAAATGTGAATGCGTTGAGCCGAATGAGTATCATTACAAACGTAGATATGATGCTGCCGAATACAACAGGGTTATTGTTGAGGATTGGTTTTCGTATGATGAGAAAGATGAGGCTGAGAAGTACGTTGGTCCGAACATTGATAGTTTTCCAACTTTTGAGGAAGTGTACGAGCAGCTAAATGAAGATATGTTGAAAGAAAATATAGAGGAGTCTGTACGAGAAGGAAAGATTTCTAAACCAATGACAAAAGAGGAAATTGCACAAGCAAAGAAGTCCTAGTTTAAAGAGAATGCCACGTGAACGAAACTTTCGACATCCATTAGCATTCTTTACAAGATATAAAGATGTGTCATTGGGAGATATTCTTAGTTGGGGGTGGTTCAATGAATTGAATGTGTACGCCATCAAAAGGGAATTTGGAGTTCAATACTTCAGATACCTGGTAGATTTCAAGACACTTCCTTATGGGATGTTGAGGAGCTAGTATAGACACGTAACGTCACATATCACATGAAGTTACTGATCAGTTGTTGTGGAAAATGATCAAGTTTAAAGAAACGAAAGGTTTTAGATACTGGAAGCCATTCATTCCTAAGCATCGCATCAAAACAGTTAAGAAAACTGGGGTCAAAGATATCACGTTGATCATGAAACGTCCTAAAGCGATGAGGAACATGCCCCTAATTCCGATTGAACATAATTTCTATCCATTATTTAGGTGGTGGCAAGTTGATCCTAATACTTGTGAAGTAGTGATTGTTCTAAAGTTTGAAGATCATTTGGATATCACTCAGGAAAGGGTTGAAATGTTTGGAGCTAAAGGTTTTAGAGGGCTGTGGAGAACGATACAGATACTAGACCCGATGTGGCTAGTGAACTGCTCAAAGGAGTATATCAAATGTCTATTCTTTAGAAAGATTTGTTTTGAAGAACGTGAGAAAGAGCAAGCAATGCAATATTAGAGGGTTGCTAATGTCTGCTATGCACATGAAGTTAACTCTTGTAGAATGTGGGAATCAAGCTGGAGGGAACTTGAACGCAAAGAGTTTTTTAAGGAAGAAGCACACATTGAACATATACATGAAATGGGTAGGGAGGCGAGACTTAGAAGGTTTCAATTCATGACAAAAGTGCCACCTACAGATCAAACGCCAATTCCAGAGCAAGAACATCGTAGAAAGCCAATCAAGAACTTCTTTGGGCGTGTCAGACAAAAGTATAGCTTTGAAGACTGATCAAGACGAAGACGATATCCAAGGGGGAGTCTGTTAGTGCATAATGTCTATATCTTAGTCTTGGATCGAGTCTGTATAGTTTTGGCTAGATTAGACTAGAAATAAAGGGTTATTTATGTAAATAGTGTATAAGTTTGCCCGGATTGCAAATGTAAGATCAAGTTCGACCGAACTTGATCAAGTCAATTTCGCCCGAACTTGATCACCTACCAGCGAACTTGTACATCTATAAAATAGGTGCCCTGGTGATTTCATTTGTTACTTCTGCAACTTTGTCACTCTGACGGCGAAGCTCTGCTGGATCTGGATCAGAATGTATTGAACTATTATGATCAATAAAACGACGTTTAAACAGTAAATCTTGCATATTTGGTTAATCTTGTCATATAGTTTTCGCTTGTATGGACAATAGACACAATTTAGGTTCCTAAGCTAAACGGGAGACGATCTATCAGTTATCGATGCATTGGTCATATGAATTTCCAAAGACAGAAAAGTCATCCATGAAAACTTCCATGGTTTTTTCTATCATATCATGGAAAATGGCCACCATGCAACGTTGGAAGGTTACGGGGGCATTACATTGGCCAAAAGGCATGCGTCGAAAATCGAAAGTTCCATAGGGACATGTAATAGTTATTATTCCTTGGTCTTCTAGAGCTACCGGTATTTGAAAGTAACCTAATAAACCATCTAAAAAACAGTAAAATTTGTAACGGGATAATCTTTCTAGCATTTGATCAAAGAAAGGTAAAGGGAAGTGGTCTTTCCTTGTTGCTTCATTTAATCGACGATATTCTATGCAAACTCTCCATCCGGTAACAGTCCTTATTGGTATTTCCATTTCCATTCAAGAGTTCTTATGTGTTTCCGCGCTCCTTTGAGACCCCGAAAAATGGACAAATTTCATTTTATTCATTGGTTACCACCGTCATACCTCCCTTTTTGGGAACTACTTGAATGGGACTCACCCAAGGGCTATCGGAAATTGGGTAGATGAGTCCGACATCAAGTAGCTAGATGACTTCGTTTTTAACTGCTTCTTGAACATTCAGATTTACTCTACGTTGTGGTTCTATTACTGATTTGTAGTCATCTTCCATTAAAATTTTGAATGTGCACATGGAAGGACTTGTTCCTTTTATCTCTACAAGCTTCCATGCAATCGCGTTTTTGTGTTTTTTCAACAGTGAAATTAGTTTTTCATTTTCTAAACTAGTTAACTTTGAGGAAATAATTACCGGTAATTTACCATGCTTGTCTAGAAAAGCATATTCCAAACCTTTTGGTAGTTCTTTGAGCTCAAGTGGTGGGTCATAAGTAGACTCCTTATTTGGTTGCTCTTGGTCGAGGACCAAAAAGGCTTGCTCAATGGCGACCTCTTCTTGGACAAACTGGTCGATTTCTTCCGCCGTATCGGGTGGTTCATCTTCATCTTCAATTAAGGGGTCATGTTGCCGAATGGGTATTTCATGCATTAGTCAAGATTGACATACCTTTTGTCGGCCCCTAATTGAATTGGTAGGTTGTTTTGCTTCCGGTTAATCAACGCTTGATGGGTTTTCACAAAAGGTCGCCCCCAACATAAGTGGAGCATCATTGAGAATGATGAAGTCGGTTGGGAATACTGTTTGGATTGTTTGTACCAACACATCCTCAACTATTCCCTTAGATGTTATTATCTTCCGATTAGATAGAAAAATGGGGATTTTAAGTGGAGAAAATCACTAATATTTAATTTTTCGAAGATATAGTTAGGCATTATATTAACACAAAGATCTTTATCCATTGTGATATCACTAATAAGGTTTTTTTGAAAGAAACATGGAATCGGTGTTATGTTAATTTCAAATTGCTCATCTTTTATTAGTGTATTTTGATCATTCGTTAATTTCTGGCTAACTATTTCATCAATTTTAGAGTTAGTGTTTATCTGTTTTAAAAACTTAGCATGACTGGGTACCAAACAATGATTTTCGAAAGAAGGTGACAAAATATTAATTTCTTGAAAGTTTAACTCTTTTTCGAAATTATCATTTTCGGAATTACCTTCTTCGTCGTTTGGTTCATGAGTTGGTTTTTTACTTATTTGTTCTTCCATTATTACCTCCTTAGTACAAAAAGCCTCTTCCCTTTCTCGGGATTCTTTTATTAAATGCTCAAGAGTTTTGAGAATTTCTATAATTCTTTTAGCTTCGGGAAGGATTGTCGGCGGTGTGTCTTGTTTAGAAGGGTAAGTGTCCCAATCAAAGTTTGATTTTGGAAGTTCAAACCTTGGTTCCTCATAATAAGTATATGAGGCGGATGGTTGGAATAGGTCACAATATTGTACCCAGTGGGGATTTCCGCAAATGGTACAATATTCTTCCTCATAATCATCCTCTATATAGTAGTGATTGTAATCTCCTGAATATTGATCCATGAGGAAATATTCAGCAGATTACAGAGTCTCGGGACCAGAAAATAAAAATTGGAGACAAAAATAGAAACTCACCATGGCCCCGTGTACAGTGGGCACGACCCGTGGTCAGATTCTATATCCGGGCATTTTTAAATTGTTTTTGGTCACCTGCAGCACGGGGGCGTGTTCACTAAGCACGGCCCCGTGTCCAGTCTACTGTAAAACTAAAAGTTCCTAAAAATAAGAAAACGAGCGCGCAATTTTGAAAAAGAATTTGAAAAATTATTAGGCCGTCGATTTTAAGCTTTCTTAAAATCCTTGTGTCCCCAGCAACGGCGCCAAAAACTTGGTGTGTGATGAGCGTATTATATTTTTATAATATTTTGAGCCCTTTTTACGCATTATTCAAGTTTTAAATTTATAAAACACAATATTGTACTAACTGTTGGTGCATATGTTTGTTTCCTACGTCATTATGTATAGAGTCTGAGTGAATAAGGCTTAATCTGTTAGAAACGAGGCGTATTTAAGTGACTTAGTAGTCAAGTTCGATGGAGATGGTATGTGAGATGTCAAGTTCGGCCGAACTTGACTAAGTCAATCCACCCGAATTCCTTCCCTTACCAGCGAACTTGTACATCTATAAATAGGTGCCTTAGGATTTCATTTGAAAGGTGGAGAGATTTTGGCACAGAGACGGCGAAGCTCTTTCGGGTCCGGTTCTCGAATGTATTGAACTTTAGATCAATGAAAACAACATTTAACTGAGTAATTCTTGTTATTTGGTTAACTTATCATTAGTTTCCGCCTAATGAGACAATAGATAACAAATTTAGGTTCCCGTGCTAATCGTGGACGTTCCTATAAGTGGTATCAGAGCCTGGATACCTAATTTTGCTGGAATCAAGACAAGAATTTCTCTATTTCATCTCCATTCTATCATTTTTCTTAACATTTTCACATTTTCCAAGAATTCATGGATAGAGTTTGCTAAAAATTGAACATGACATGTAAAATACACCTGTGATAAACCCCTGAGAGTTTGGACATCAAATTCAAACGTTTCGATATCAAAAGTTTGGAAAAACCATGTTTTGGAAACAAGTTTCAGCCGAACTTAACATCAAGTTCGACCGAACTTGATGGATTTTTCAAGTGTTTTTGCGATAAGTTCGCTCGGACTTGAAAAAAATTCAAATATCTTTGAACAAGTTCGACCAAACTTGATCAAAATTCATTGAATTTTATCCACAAGTTCGTCTGAACTTGGTAAACTCGTTGAAATATCACATAAGTTCGACCGAACTTACTGTTTTTCTTGAATCTTTTTCACAAGTCTGATCGAAGTGAAGTTTTGTCTAAAAATTTACAACAAGTTCGACCGAACTTGAGTGATTGTATTTAAATTGAAAATCTTTCATCCAATTTCGACCAAACTTGTTGAAAGCTGAAATCAAAATTGATTTTTACATAAGTTCGACTAACTTGTCTGTTACTAACCAATTTTCGAGTGTTTTTGATAGTATTCTCAGATAAGTCTTCAGATTGTCAAAATGGAAGATTTCCACAACGTGTTCGTTTCTCAAATGGCTTCTTGATCAAATGCTAATGTTCTTGCGGCAAATCAAATGAACATCGACAATGAATGGGTACTCCGTCGAAACTGCCAAAGCTAATGAGCATGGATAAATTTGAAGGATGGAAGGAAAAGTTTGTGAACTGGATACAAGCAAATCAATTCAACAGCTGGGTTGCAGTTGAGGATGGTTAAAAATGGCAAAGGATGAGCGTGATCAAGATCTTCCGCTGAACAAGTTTTTTTTCAAATACCGACAAAGATAACTATGTTGCGGAGAAGAAAATGATAAGCTTAATACAACAATGAGTGAAAGAGGATATCTTGATATTATTACCAGAATATGATACTTCACAAGAATTATGGAATTCTTTTTGTGAAAAATTCAAAGGAAGTGATGAAATGATCAAAAGCAAAAAGGCTTTAATCAAGAAAGAATTCGAGATCTTCATGATGATTAAAGGTGAAACAATAAAGCAGATGATCGATAGATACTGTCACCTCATGGTCCAGATGCGGAGACATGATATCAAAAGATCTAATGAAGAGCAAATCGAGAAGTTGGCCGATGCACTTCCAGAAGGAGAATGGAGAACATATCTAACGATTCTGAAGAACAGTCCATCTTGGAGACATTTCAAATTGTCATCTTTCATCGATAAATTAGAAGGTCATGAAATGAAGTTGATGAAGATTGCAAAATCAAAGAATGCTAATGTTATTCAAGATGTCAGTGTCTATTACAAAAGAGGTACTCCAGATACTCCGATTCAAAGCCCGAAAATTCAAATAGCATTTAGTACAAATACAAATTCTCCTCCAAGTCAAAGTTCTCCATATATTGGATATACAAGTGCAAGTTCAAGTTCATCATTCCAAAATCAGACAAACCAAGCTAGTTCTGATTCAATTGTTTTCCAATGCAACATAGCAGTTGATTTGAAGAATGTATTTGCAGAAAAGGTGGCTATACAACACTTAGCACTTCTTGCTACTGTTCTCGAATCATATGAAAGTCTCGTTGCTGGAAAGATCGGTAATCCATAGATGACCGCCGAAGATTATGATCAGGTGGACGAAGAAGAGTTGGAGCTGATGGATATTAAGTGGAGTTTGGCATCTATCATCAGAAGAGTTTCCAAATTTGTGGCACTCACTGGAAGGGATATTGGTAATTCAAACAACAAACTTGGATTTGACAAGTCTAAAGTCACATGCTTCAGATATCGACAAAAAGGACACTTCAAACAAGAATGCAGCAATCAAGAAGTAAGTGTAAACCAAAATCCTTTCGGCAACAACAATGAGTATTACAAGAAAGCTCTTCAATACAAGCCATATCAAAAGAGAACATAAGTCGAAGTTGAAAATAAACCTGCAAAGAAAACCGAACAAGCTCTTGTTGCTAATCATGAAGAAGATGGTTTTGACTTGAACATATACATCGGAAAGAAACCTGGTGTTGCTATGATAATAGAGTTAGTGGATGAATCTGATACATCATATGTTGATGCTGCTTTGGAAAATGCCATTCTGGAAGGTTATAGGCAGAGAGCTGAGGAAGAAGAATTAGCTTAACTTGAGATGCAAAGGCAAAAAGCTTTGAAATCAGAGGCAGAAAAGGAAAAAGCTGAGGTAAAAATATTTGAAAAGGAGGTTGTGAAAATTGTGGAGGTTGAAAAACCTTGTACAAAGTGCACAAGTCCTTGTGAGTCATGTCTTGATAAAGTCAAAGTCATAAGAGAATTGGTTGTACACAATGAAAACTTTCGTTATGATTACAGAACCATAAAAGAAGCTTATGACAAAATATCAAGCAAATATAAATATGTTGAAAATGCTAACCGTGAGCAGAATGCTAATGTTAAAATGTTAAATGCAACTGTAATTGAAAAACAAAAGGCAATGAACATGTACATTAATACAATTGCCGAGACAAAGCTTGAGCTTCACGACATAAAGATAGAAACGGAATGGGTAAGACAGCTTCTAAAGAGCTACACCACAAACTCATATATCATTGATCACATTTTACCTACGATTAAGTCGGAGGAAAATGGTGATAAATCAAAGCGTAAAGAATACGGAAGTATTCCTCCACCACTTCTTGCAAGTTATTCCTGCAAGAAAGATGATGAGATTGAAAAGCCATTTAATTTACTCATTTTGTCAGGAAAGAGAAATAAATTGCCTGAGAACATTGACGTAGACTTTACGAAATCAAATGATGACAATGAAGCAGTGGTAAAAAATGTGGTTAAAAAGGTGTTGGGAAATGATTCTGATGACGGCAACTCTAAAAGCACCAAATCAAGTTTGAAAAACTCGGAATCACAATCTGAAGATGATGATAGATCATTAGAACATGATCTAAGTGATGATCCTAATGTTGTTATGTACAAGGTTAAGGAATCTGATAGATTATACTTCGTTGATAGTTTTCTGATTCGGAACGTGAAAGAGGATCAACTTGATAAATTTTTCAAACTTGTAGAAGTTTTATCAGATGATCTTGAGAAAAACGAGAAAAGATTTTATTCAAAACCCAAAAGGAATGCTAACAATTATCGAAAGTTTGGTTGTGATTTTCCTGAGAACAGGAGAGCAGGATTGGGTTTGGAAGAAAATGAAGATGAACCGAGAAGGAATCAGAAGTCGCCATGTCATGAATACAAAGGTAAACACATGAAGTTTGTGTATGGGACAATACGGTTCAGGAAGAAGGTGTGATCGGTAAGAAATCGAATGATGAATTCAAGAAAGAAAAGGAACTTCGGGACAATGTAACCCTTGTGCAAAATTTCGAGCTTTCAAAAACGTTTTCTTTGAAGGCATTTCGATAAATGATACCTAAACGTAACCCGTTTAATGCAACGTACACACCGGGACGAGGACACGAGCTAAACATACCCTAAATATCCTTTATATAACTTAGAAATAAGTTTTGAAAGGTTTGGTATGTCAAAAACAAGCCTATTCGATCACAGGGACTATTTTGAAAGTCTGCCGATTCTCGTAGCGGCGCACACTCCGGAACAAGGACATAAGCTACCCATACCCTAAATACCCTTTACATAACTTAGATATAAGTTTTGAAGGCTTAGGAATGACAAAAACACCTTTATGCAACTTCATGGGCTATTTTGCAAATTCTGGGAAACTATGCCAATTTACGTATTTCGCTATCCGGAACATGTAGGGACATCCAAAATTTTTTTTAATCATTAAAATCTTGTATTTTAATAATTAGAATGCAAAAATATCGTTCGTTACGCATTTACGGTCATTTGCGCGTCTGTTACGACTATCGTCGTAATTAACCGAAAACCGCAACCGTACGACCAAACAAACTGACACCTAAAATATATTTGGACATATTTCAAGTTCCCTAGGCTTTATCTTCCTTATAAAGCTTAAAAATGGGGTTAACGGGTGTTAAAGGTGCTAAAATGCGTCGAAAAACAAGTTTTAGGCCGCAGGGACCTGTTCTGCCAATTCTGAAACTTTGGAATCTCAGGCGCCACACGAGAGAATCACTTAGACCTCCCGTGACGCGCGGGGGATGCCAGTTTTCAGCAATTACCTTGCAACTTCTTGTTCATCTGACTTGACACCTATAACTCGTTTTTGCCACACTTTCTCTTGTCTTGACACCTCACTAAACACTTGGAAACATCCTAGAACATGTCCCAACACTTGGCATGATCTTAAAGCTCTCCCACAACTATAAATACCCTTGATCTTCAACCAAATTCCTTGCTCATTTCCATCTTTCTTCTCTCTAAACTCTAAGTGGAGTTGCTACCTTATTAGGAGGCCTCCGATCTGAGTTTTTCTAGTAATCTTGTCTTCCTTGAGTACAAGTAAGTGCTCTAACTAGGTCTTGTTCATTCTTTTAGCTTATAATAAGCTAAAGTCAAACATTTTGACTTACTGTTTGACTTTCGGTTTTGACCATTAATTGGTCAAGTCAAAGTCCAATTGGACTTTGCAACGTGATCGTAATCACGATGGTTATGATCCTTAGCGATCGTGCCTACTGATTACCACGTTTACTAGTCGAAGTGACGAGTCAAAGTTTCGGTCAATAATGCGCAAATGCGCATTATACGACGGAACTATTTTCGGGTTTTAAAACCCTTCTTGATACCAAATCAGTTTTATAAACTTAGTTAGACATGTTTAACATGTCTAGCTTGTCACTTTTAGTTTAGTACTTGTTTAGGGTCGTAAGTCGAGCGATCTTGACTACCGCTTTGACTTTCGAATCTGACCGGTTTGGTCACCTTTAGGATCCGACAAAGCCCATTATTATGACCGTAGTATTATAGGGAATACCCCTCTGAGGTTATACCTTATGGTCATACTGTTTGGTTAGTCAAATGACAAGTCGAATATGTATTCCTTATAATGCCGAAAATACCCTTTTTGCACTTAAATTAGTTTTGAACATATAAGAGCATTGTTTTGACATCTAAAACTGATTATACAACTTATATAAACTAATTTTGGCATATTAGACTTGTCATAGGATATATTTAACCACCCAAACCCATAGTTACGTTTATGACCCGTTAAAGTGGCGTAAACCACTTTAGCAAGCCATAGCGAGTCAAACTCTTTGAAATGCTTCCAATTCAGAATGTTTGATATTATAAACCATAAAATACAAGATCCAACTCTTGTTTGGTTTATATACCTCATTTTATCTAATCTATCGTTTTCAAGTTCGACACACTAACATGTAGTTATCAAATACACTAGGAACCACTTCGACACTTGAACTCTTGATCCTTAGAGCTTTGTTATATCATTTGAACAAGATCTATACGCAATCCCAGGCGAGTACATTGCTCCCTTTCTTTTACGTTTTCCAAATGTTTTGGGGTGATTCATATGTGTAATCAATTTTTCACAATGTATGGCAATTATATGTTTACTAAGAGCATTTTTGTGCAATATTCCTTTTATGTAAAACATGACAATTGGGGACACGAAACAAATCCTTATAGTATCTTTCTATCTTTATAGTTTGATCCTAGTAGGATACTTGAAGTACAGTCTTAAATCTTCTGTCTTTATAATAAGATTTCTAAGAAGTTCTTTACACGCCGATGAAGATGGTTATTGTTTATGTGTAGAGATTATTGGTGAATTAGATAGCGAAACTAGAGTAATACAATAAGAACATGGTGGATACGCCGCTGGTACTTCCTATATATAAGTGTACTTATTGTGTTACCCTTAGTAGCGTTATCCGACACACCATTAGGATTTAGGACTTTATGATTCAATGTGACTAAACTAAAGCATAGTTTGATATGCTAAACCAAAGTATAGCCTGATATACTAAACCAAAGTATAGCCTGATATACTGAACCAAAGCATAGCTTGATATGCTACCAAATCCTTAAAGCATCTATCTATCTTCATAGTTAGATACATGTAGGATGTTTAAAGTACTAATTGGTAGTCCTTTATTGGATTCTGTGTACTTTAATACGTATATGACAAGACAATGTGACCAAGACGATGATTATGTGCTTGTTGTGATTAGTTGTGATTTAGATAACGAAACGAGTGTAATACTATAAGAACATGGTGGATACACCGCTGGTACTTCCTATACATAAGTGTTCTTATTGTATTACTCTTGTAGCGTTATCCAAATCACATTAGGATTTTGTGTTGATTGATTCAAAGTACAATATTCAAATCCTTGTAGAACTCTTTCATATTTTTATATGTTAGATTTTTAGAAGGATAACCAAAGTGTTATTTTAAATCATTGATTTGATTTCTAATAATACTCACGCAAGTTATGACAAGTTTTCAATATCGTTGTTATTAATCCTTGATTTGATTTCTAATAACACACTCACAAGTTTTATGATCAAATTCAAGCTGATTACAATGAACAAAGTACAATTTTCAATGACATAAAAATTACTTAGTATTAATCATGTTGCCATACAAAACTATTTTGTCACGAGTTTCATAATCAAGTTAATGTATTGCAATACTAAATCCTTTTGCCATTCTTTGACTTTAAAGAGTCCATTTTCAATAGATGACTCCTTTAGTTGTCGCAGTATTGCAACCCTAAACATTTGCCATTAACTTGGCTAACAAAACTTTGTACTCGCCAACATTGTTGTTGATGTCTTGTTTTCACATATGTTTCAGGTTTCGATTATTCAAGTTTGCTGCACATAGGAATGCATCCGGACGTTAGACTTCTTTAATCAAAAGCCAACTTCATGTTTTCCTTGTGTTGTAAAACGATGTTAATAGTAGTGAAACAATTTAGTATCAGTTGTGGCCAAGCAATTTGTAACGTGACTCCTCGATATTTCCGCCGCGTGTTGTTGTTTTACGCGACCGGGGTGTTACAGATTGGTATCAGAGCACTGGTTATAGGGAATTAGGTTATTAGAATGCCTTTAACCTAGTCTATAACCTTCCTAGGGGCCCGAACATGAGTAGACTTTGGATCTCCATCCTAATCCTCATCCTTACACGTGCCGCAATTATTCTATGAGTTACAAATCATCTATCCTTAGATAATTTATCCCAAATCCTTAGGCTTATTGCCTTAAAGTATTCCTCAAAACATTTTTCTCAACAACATTTTCATTGGAATACTTCTCAAAATGTTTTCACAAACGCTCTCAACAAAATGTTTCTCGACCTATTTATCTCAAACATTATATCAAAGAGGTTTCTCAAAATGTTTTACTCTCAAATATTTTCATCGAAATCTAGGGTTTTCATAATGTGAACTCATGCAATCTGGAAGAGTGAATTCCTGTACCCGAGTTTTCTGTCTAAGGCTAGAGTGTTCGTACAAATCCGCATTTTCAAACCAGTCACTCTTACTTGGGAACTCTTAGGGTGAGTGTTGACTCATAGGCTAAAGCATGTCTTCTCGAAACATTATGAAAACCCATCTACCTTGATCAGTAGAATGATTCCTAAACACTACTACTCGTATGACACTACTCTGACATGTTACCTTCGGTAATATGTTACGACAATATTCAACCCATCCGAAACAAATTTTACTTTTATCTCACGACACTTTATAATACTACCTCGTTTTCAAAAACTATTTTTCGCTTTTAAAAATTTCAAAATTTTATTTATTTGGATAAGAGTTTTCAAAATTTATACACGAAGTTTCTTTATATATAAAAAAAATAATTCGATTAAAATATTTTTATCCTAAAAATTAATTTTCAAAAGTAAGAAATTTTAACACAAACCATTAACTTGGTTGGTATTTTCTCATCCAAAAGCATAACAAAAGTTTATTTTCAAACAACTTTCGAAACAAAATTCACAACACTATTCTTCTAAGTACAAGAACACGATTTTGAAACGAATACCAAGATGAGATTTTCAAATCACTATGGTGTTTAGATTTATAACAATTTTCCAAAAATCTAACTTATTTTGTTATAGCTACCTCTTCGAGATACCTCCTCATCGTGACACCTCGAGGAACGCTGACATGGCGGCAATGATAGCTTAGCAAATAGCTGTTGTACGCCCTAACCTTGTGGCCCAACTCAATCAAATCTACTACAATAACAACAACAACAACAACAACAATGTTCCTACGCCTTGTAACTACAAACAATTCAACTAAGCTAAACCACTCGAGTTTAATGGGTCTGAAGGAGCAACTGGACTCCTACAATGGTTTGAGAGTATTTGAAAGCACATTCCGCCATGTTCAGTGTCCTAATGAGCGCAAGGTAGAGTTCGCCTCGAGTGTTTTCCAAAAGAGAGCACTCACTTGGAGGAACGGAGTCATGAGAGACAGAGGTGCAGAAGTAGTTATGGCACAAATGTGGGAACAATTCAGGAATCTTATAATGAAAGAATTCTATCCACGACACGAAATATGGCAACTTGAAACCGAATTCTATCACCATAAACAAGATAGTGGGGAAAACCGTGCCTACAATGACCGATTTGAACAGTTAAGCCTACTCTGCCCCACTATGGTCACACCTTTGGATCGGGCCATTGAGAAATACATTGATGGCTTACCTGATCTAATTCAAGATATTGTCATTGGCAACAAACCAGCAACGCTTAGGGAGGCTAAGGAATTAGCCGCTACCCTAACTGACTCCCAAGTTAGAAAAGGGAAACTTTTTCGAAAGGGAGACAAGAAACAAATTACACAAGAGAAATCAACTGAAACAAAGGGTGAACCTTCCAAAAGTTCTAAGAAGCGTAAGGCTTCAAAGAATTATACGATTGCCACACCAATTCCACTAAACTCGGTACCCTTTAAGGGATTTTATGGTAGAAAGCAACCTCGGTGTAATCGTTGCAACTATCACCACCTAACAAATTCCCCATGCCGCCAATGTACAATATGTGGTCTTTTTGGACATCTAGCTGCGACCTGTCATATCCAAAACCAAGCAGCCCCTACTCAAACTCGTCCTCGCTACCCAGCTGGAGCATGTTTCAATTGTGATGATCCAAATCATTTCAAACAAAACTGCCCTAGACTTGCTAATGCTGACTTAGCTCATGGACGAGTATTCAATGTTAATGAGGTTCAAGTTGATGATCAAGCACTCATGATCATTTGAACCTTTATGTTTTCTTCTTGTCATCCAAAACTATGAACATATTCCAATATTATTTGGAATGACAATATAAATTTCAAGAAGTTTTTTTTCTTCATTCTTGTTATTCGTATTCCATTTACAAATTAAAGTGTGATTACACTGAGTGTAATTTACAACTACAAACTTCGAGGATTCTGTTCTTTAGGAACCAAATCTCGCAATTTAGCATATTGTGATTGCACATTAATGCATTCATACAAGTTCTCCACGACAATTTCTATGAACACTATGTGATTATCGCCACTACTTTTGTTTTCATGATATTACATACATGGTTTGTTAACCTAATATGTATATCACATGATTACAAATACCTTTTCGCTTAGTGTGTTAACCTAGCATACTTAGCACATGGTTTCAAAATATTGTCATGAGATACTTACATTGTTTATGACAATCCATGCTTAGTATATGATGCAAACTACCAGTTTGGTTAGTGTGAAACATATATTAACATTTATACTAGAATGAAATACTTGCTACAAATATTGGTTGGATGCAAAACAAGTATTGTTATCATTGCGGGTATAAAACAACAATCTGATCTGACAAATGTTGTGTTATGTCGTTGTTTGTTTGATATTAGATGATACCTCGACCTCAATATTTGTTACCTTCACTTAACAAGAGGAGCTATGTGGACCATATGACCAAACACGTAATTATGGGTGCACACTTAATTACGAAGTTCGACATATGAGAATCATAGTAAGCTTTGTTGAGATGATGGCATAAAATCTAGAGTGATTAGGTAACAGGAAGGATATGATGCAATAAGACCACGGTAGATACGCCGATGGTACTTCCTATATAAGTGTTCTTATTGTGTTATTCTTCGGAACGTTACCAGAGTCACTTGAGGGTTTAATGTTACCTTGGACCATTATTTGATTGTGTGATTATTTGTTATCTGTTTATTGAATGCCATGGACTAGATAAGTACATTCACTAACTCTATTCGAGCCGACCGGGAGTATATTATGGTGTTAAAGGTGACGACCCTGATGCCATAGGTATGTTGACCCATCTCCTATGCATGGGATGCTCATGGTAGATGGGATGTACCTCGTGGGACGCTAGAAACCGTGTACGTATGTCCAGGCTTGAATGTACACCCCTTTGTTTGCTATAGATTTACACTAAGTGCCTTAGTATAACATAGTGCCATACAAAACAATTTTTACACACTCGATGAAACAATTTTTATACATTTGATGACACTTTAAAGATTCATGAGTTCTAAAAGGTTTAATACCTTAAGATACCCTGAATATCCTTGCTTAGACTTTGAATTCCCCCCAAAATTTCCAACACCAAACAATGCTCCGCATTTTTGGAATCTAGCACTCTGCTCATCTTTCAATCATTTCAAATACAATCTACGGTCTCCTTTTAATGAATTTCGGTATGAAATTTCCTAAAGTAGGGGAGACTGTAACCCTTGTTCAAAATTTCAAGCTTTCAAAAACTTTTTCTTTGAAGGCATTTCGATAACCGATACCTAAACGTAATCCGTTTAACGCAATGTACACACCGGGACGAGGACACAAGCTAAACATACCCTAAATATCCTTTATATAACTTAGAAATAAGTTTTGAAAAGTTTGGTATGTAAAAAACAAGCCTATTCGATCACATGGACTATTTATGACAAACTACGAATGGCGATTCTCGTAGCGGCGCACACTCTGAAACAAGAACATAAGCTACCCATACCCTAAATACCCTTTACATAACTTAGATATAAGTTTTGAGTGCTTAGGAATGACAAAAACACCTTTATGCAACTTCAGGGGCTATTTTGCAAATTCTGCGAAACTATGCCAATTTGCGTATTTCGCTAGCCGGAACATGTACGGACATCCAAAAATTTTTGTAATCATTAAAATCTGTATTTTAATGATTAGAATGAAAAAATATTGTTCGTCACACATTTACAGTCATTTGCGCGTCCGTTACGACTTTCGTCGTAATTAACCGAAAACCCAACCGTACGACCAAACGAACCGACCCCTGAAATATATTTGGACATTTTAAAGTTCCCTATGCTTTATCTTCCTTATAATGCTTAAAAATGGGGTTAACGGGTGTTAAAAGTGCCAAAATGCGTCGAAAAACAAGTTTTAGGTTGCAGGGACCTGTTCTGACAATTCTGACACTTTGGAATCTCAGGTGCCACGCGAGAGAATCACTTAGACCTCCCGCGACGTGCGGGGGATGCCAGTTTTCAGCAATTACCAGGTAGCTTCTTGTTCATCTACTTGACACCTATAACTCGTTTTTGCCACACTTTCTCTGGTATTGACACCTCACTAAACACTTGGAAACATCCTAGAACATGTCCCAACACTTGGCATGATCCTAAAGCTCTCCAACAACTATAAATACCCTTGATATTCAACCAAATTCCTTGCTCATTTCCATCTTTCTTCTCTCTAAACTCTAAGTGGAGTTGCTACCTTATTAGGAGGCCTCCCATCTGAGTTTTTCTAGTAATCTTGGCTTCCTTGAGTGCAAGTAAGTGCTCTAACTAAGCCTTGTTCATTCTTTTAGCTTAATATGAGCTAAAAGTCAAACAGTTTGACTTACTGTTTAACTTTCGGTTGTAACCATTAATTGGTCAAGTCAAAGTCCAACTGGAGTTTGCAACATGATCGTAATCACGATGGTTATGATCCTTAGTGATCGTGCATACTGATTACCATGTTTACTAGTCGAAGAGACGAGTCAAAGTTTTGGTCAATATGCGCAAATGCGCATTATACGACGGAACTATTTTCGGGTTTTAAAACCCTTCTTGATACCAAATCAGTTTTATAAACTTAGTTAGACATGTTTAACATGTCTAGCTTGTCACTTTTAGTTTAGTACTTGTTTAGGGTCGTAAGTCGAGCGATCTTGACTACCGCTTTGACTTTCGAATCTGACCCGTGTGGTCACCTTTAGGATCCGAAAAATCCCATTATTACGACCATAGTATTATAGGGAATAACCCTCTGAGGTTATACCTTAAGGTCATACCGTTTGGTTAGTCAAATGACAAGTCGAATATGTATTCCTTATAATGCCGAAAATACCCTTTTTTCAATTAAATTAGTTTTGAACATATAAGAGCATTGTTTTGACATCTAGAACTGATTATACAACTTATATAAACTAATTTTGGCATATTAGGCTCTTCATAGGACATATATAACCACCCGAACCCATAGTTACGTTTATAACCCGTTAAAGTGGCGTAAACCATTTTAGCAAGCCATAGCGAGTCAAAACTCTGTGAAATGCTTCCAATTTAGAATGATTGATATTATAAACCATAATATTCAAGATCCAACTCTTGTTTGGTTTATATACCTCATTCTATCCAATCTCTCATTTTCAAGTTCGACACACTAACATGTAGTTATCAAATACACTAGGAACCACTTCGTCACTTGAACTCTTGATCCTTTGAGCTTTCTTATATCATTTGAACAAGATCTATACGCAATCCCAGGCGAGTACATTGCTCCCCTTCTTTTACGTTTTCAAAATGTTTTGGTGTGATTCATATGTGTAATCAATTTTTCACAATGTATGGCAATTATATGTTTACTAAGAGCATTTTTGTGCAATATTCCTTTTATGCCAGACATGACAATTGGGGACACGAAACAAATCCTTATAGTATCATTCTATCTTTATAGATTGATCCTAGTAGGGTACTTGAAGTACAATCTTAAATCTCCTGTCTTTATTGTAAGATTTCTAAGAAGTGCTTTACAGGCCGATGAAGATGGTTATTTTTTATGTGTAGAGATTGTTGGTGAATTAGATAGCGAAACTAGAGTAATACAATAAGAACATGGTGGATACGCCGCTGGTACTTCATATATATAAGTGTGCTTCTTGTATTACCCTTCGTAGCGTTATCCGACTCACTATTAGGATTTAGGACTTTATGATTCAACGTGACTAAAAAAAGAATAGTTTGATATGCTACAAAATCCTTAAAGCATCTATCTATCTTCATAGTTAGATTCTTGTAGGATGTTTAAAGTACTAATTGGTAGTCTTTTATTGGATTCTGTGTACTTTAATACGTATATGACAAGACAATGTGACCAAGACAATGATTATGTGGTTGTTGTGATGAGTTGTGATTTAGATAACGAAACGAGTGTAATACTATAAGAACATGGTGGATACGCCACTGGTACTTCCTATACATAAGTGTTCTTATTGTATTACTCTTGTAGCGTTATCCAAATCACATTAGGATTTTGTGTTGATTGATTCAAAGTACAATATTCAAATCCTTGTAGAACTCTTTCATATTTTTATATGTTAGATTCTTAGAAGGATAACCAGAATATTATTTTAAATCATTGATTTGATTTCTAATAATACTCACGCAAGTTATGACAAGTTTTCAATATTGTTGTTATTAATCCTTGATTTGATTTCTAATAACACACTCATAAGTTTTATGATCAAATTCAAGGCGATTACAATGAACAAAGAACAATTTTCAATGACACAAAAATTACTTAGTATTAATCATGTTGCCATATACAAAACTATTTTGTCACGAGTTTCATAATCAAGTTAATGTATTGTAATACTAAATCTTATTGCCATTCTTTGGCTTTTAAGAGTCCATTTTCAATAGACGACTCATGTAGTTGTCAAAGTATTGCAACCTTAAACTTTTGCGATTAACTTGGCTAACAGAACTTTGTACTCGCCAACATTGTTTGTTGATGTCTCGTTTTCACATATGTTTAGGTTTCGATTATTCAAGTTTGCTTCACATAGGAATGCATCAGGACTTTAGACTTCTTTAATCAAAAGATAACTTTGTGTTTTCCTTGTATTGTAAAACGATGTTAATAGTAGTGAAACAATTTAGTATCAGTTGTGGCTTAGCAATTTGTAACGTGACTCCTCGATATTTCCGTCGCGTGTTGTTGTTTTACGTGATCGGGGTGTTACAGACAAGGCTAAGACCAAGTCCACAAGTGGAGTAAAATCCACTAGTGGAAATGGTTCTGATAATCGAACTTGCTTTAAATGCAATAATGTTGGTCACATTGTTCACAAGTGTCTGAATCTAAAGCCTGTGTTTCCTCGAAGGAAAACCGAATCAAAAGATGAAAAGCAAAAACAACCTGAGTTTGTGTAAAATGTCACAAAGTCAAATAGAAACTATGAATCTAAATGCAAACTGAAACCTAAAATTGTGTCAAAGTTTGAAAACTCAACATTTGAAAAAGGTGAAACTTCAAGGTTTAATGAAATCAAAGATTCTTGGTTCTATATCAAGAAAGCAAGAAGCAAACTACCATCATGGGTTGCTAAGAAAAGGCTTTCATCATCAGAAAAACCAAAACATGTTGCTGACAAAACTGAAAGTGTCAAATTAACCAAGACAGTAATCAAACCAACGAATAAAGAAAAGGCAAAAAAGTTTTCAGAATCAACATTAGACGAAATGTTTGATGATGAATTTGATTATGATGAAGAGTTAGAATATGGTTATGATGCTTATCATGTCAAACCCAAAACTAAAAAGGTTTGGGTTTCCTTACTCAAATAGTTTTTTTGTGTGTAGGAGTTCCACAAGATCCGCTTGTCAAAGTCAAATCTGGATAGCGGAACTCCATGAGTATTTTACTTATCTAGAAAGTCATAATCTTTGACGTTTTTTTGAAATTACTAGTGGTTGAAAAAGAAAATTTTAAAAAAACATTTGTAAAAAATCCACACCGTTAAACAGAACACTGATTGTTATATTGAAAAATCATTTAAAAATTGATTTCCAACAAGTGATTTTTAAAAAGTGGTTTTTACAAGTTGATGTTATCAAAGTTTAAGGGTTTGTTCTGCTAACAGGTGATGATGCAGAAAATGAAATCAAAAGGATCGGACGACGAGTTCTGGTGATCCTCATTGGTTTTTTATCTTTTTAGAATGTTATTTCTTAAAAATCTAAAATCCAAAAATATGTTTTTGATTTTAGGCGGAGTAATAAGAAAATTTGAAAATTTCAAAAAAATCAAAAACATATGGAAAATTTGAAAATTCAAAATGTACAAAAACATTGAAAAAGGCAAATTGAAAAAGACAAAAAGAATTTGGTTGTCGAAAAGGAAATGATAGTACATCAGTGGACTATCACAGTATGCTAAAGAAATGTAAAGTTTAAAATGGATAACCAAGTCTTACTGTGGATGTGTCGAAAGGCTTAACACATTTAGTAAATTGTTTTCGAGATATAAACTAAATTTCGCAACTGCTTAAAATTGTGGATTAACACATCTTGGATATATGGACTTAGTACTCTGAAATTTTGATTGAAAGGTTGCCTGATTCTAAGATACGAGGTCTTTATAGATAGTTGATATCTGGAGTATTATACAAGTTCTTCTGATTTTGCGGAAGTAATAGCCTAGAAGTTCTATAATGCTTTTGCTAAAAACCCCGAATTAGCATGCAAAATTTAAAAAGAATTGAAAGATCTAATCATTTACAATGCTTAAAAGATTCCTTAAGTGGAACACACCTTAAAGACGAGCCTTCATCTCTTTTTCTGTACGGTAGTACTAACCTGAGCTCTCAAGGTCTCGCATTAGCCCAAAGACAGATATCAATTACGCTATATTCACCTGTAAGATGAAATCTAGATTCAGTAGTATATTCAAGAAGTGGGAAACACAGTTAAGTCAAGTTTCTTAAATCAGATCTAAACCTATCTTGGAACAATTGAGAAACGTGATAAAGTTTAAGTGGACAAACATATCGACAATCTAGGTAAACAAGTTTAAAACTTAAATTTTCAAAAAGGTCAACGGTACTGGTGATATGTCTCAAACAACTGATATGATCCTTAGATACAAATTCACAAAAATATGTTTGTAAATAGTTTACTTTACTTGTTAAAAGTTCTGTAAATACTTTACTTACTTTTCAAAATAAAACCAAAAAACTTTTCAGTGTGTTTTAGCATAAACTTTCTAAAATACAAAAAGATTTTGTTTCTACATTGTTTTCAACAAGCCAATGTTGGAGAACGGATCTTGGAAGTCTGGTAAGAAAATCTGAAGAATGTTTAAAAGTTCATTAATTTGAAATTTAAAATCAGATTTTTCATAACGGTTTTTCAAACTGGGGTTATTAATTTGGACTTGGTTGATATATTTAGTTAATCAAGGTCATTAACTTTAACTGATCAACTAAGTGGATTTTTACAAATCAAATAATAAAAATAAGAATATTGAAGGTCTTAAATGTAAAATGTATTCAAGGTCATTAAGTTGAACTTGAAACAATTAACGTTTTTGAAAAGATTGAAGTGAAGATTAAAGTTTGAAATTTTGATGGTACAAAATTTCAAAACAGTGAATCTGAAATGTTTATTTCAATGTCATAATTTATTTAGACAGGTAGTAAAGTTTGAGGGAGAGTTGGATAAAACTTTGTCCAAAGATTTCAGAAAGCTCAAAGCTAGACAGAAGTTTGATGTCTAAAGATCAAAGCAAAGGGGAGTCTAAGACTAAAGATTAAAGCTAGGGGGAGCATGGATTAAAAGTTTTATCAAGACAAAGCTCAAAGAAAGAGAAAGAGGATATAAAGATAAAGATGATAAAGTTTATTCAAGAACTAAAATATCAGAAGATTCAGAAGATTTTAAAAGTCAAAATGACTGCGACAACATCCAAGGGAGAGTCTGTTGGTGCATATGTATGTTGCCTACGTCATTATGTATCGAGTCTGCGAGAATAGGGCTTAATCCGTTAGAAACAAGGCATATTTAAGTAAGTTAGTAGTCAAGTTCGCTGGAGATGGTATGTGAGATGTAAAGTTCGGCCGAACTTGACTAAGTCAAGTTCGCCCGAATTCCTTCCCTTACCAGCGAACTTGTACATCTATACATAGGCGCCTTGGGATTTCATTTGAAAGGTGGAGAGATTTTGGCACAGTGATGGCGAAGCTCTGTCGGATCCGGTTCTCGAATGTATTGAACTTTAGATCAATGAAAACAACATTTAAAAGAGTAATTCTTTTTATTTGGTTAACTTGGCATTAGTTTCCGCCTAATCAGACAATAGATAACAAATATAGGCTCCCGTGCTAATCGTGGACGTTCCTAGAATGTCAAGTTTGAGCGAACTTGGCATATGACAGTCATGTTCGCTCGAACTTGTCATATGGTAAACAAGTTCGGCCAAACTTCTCCTCCTATGCACATGCAAGCGAACTTGTGTGTTTTCCCTATAAATAGGTGGTGTGTGTTCATTTGTCATTTAAGTTTTTGGCATCCCTACGGGGAGGTGCTGTCGGATTCTCTCAGGAACTTCGGCAGCCTAACAAAGATGTAAACTCTTTCGGTATGAATGAATAATAGAAAACTTCCATTGCACTCTACTTCTACTCCATTGTTAATAACATTCTAACGAAATTGACACGTTACGCATTAACTTACGTCTAGAACCGCCTGATCACGGACCTTCACTAATACTAAATACACACTTGGGTAAGTGCACCCATCTTGAGCATAGTATAGTGTTGGTAAGATACCAAGGTCGTCCAAGGACACAAGAGCTTTTAGTACCGGTTTATCCTCAACGTCTAATCAATCTAAATTTTTTAATAAAAGACATTTAAAGCATAAAAATAAATAAAATCAAATACAAATAGACAAGATAGAATCACTTAGATTCAACTTCTCTTTTATGTATCCTTTGATAGTTTTTGCACTTTCAGACTTTTTAAGAGATTATCTTAGTTATAGTAGTAGGTCCCACTTTTGAAGGTGACGTTACCCTCAATCCAGTGGTTTGAGTCAGCAGGGATACAATCCCAAAGGGTTGGAATATTGGAAGACAATTAAATAAGTTATTAATGCGAAAAGTGGTAGGCCCCTCTTTTGAAGGTGACGTTACCCTCAGCTAAGTGGTGTGAGTCAGCAAGGATACAATCCCAAGAAGCCGGTTTAAAGTATTAATAGTAGTACACATATGAAGGGTTCAAGCTATTTGCACCCCCGCCATCCAATATGCATAGAGCATTGAAAGAGGCCCTAGTAAGCTTGAACCAAGTCCTCGTAGGTTCTATACACTGAACGAGGCAAGAACTTTACCAAACCACCCTTCTAACCCCCTTCTAAGTAGTTAACGTGCTTTATATAGACCGTAAAGAAACGAATGATCAAATCAATGACATCATAAAGAAATGGTTAGGAAAATTCACTTTCAACATAAGAAACTAGTTATTAAAGTCATTAATACATACCCAATTAAAAAGTGCCGAAAGTTTAAAAGCTAAAAGTAATACATAAAAGATTAGTCTTCACCAAGTGATGTAAGGAATTTAGCCAAGCATGGCCTTCATTTGACAAGAACCCTTACAATCTATCTTGGATCCGAGACTACTACACACTATAAAGATGATTGATGAATGATGGTGGTGGGTGTTGGTGTTGTAGTGGTGGTGGAGTGGTGGCAAAGTGAGAGAGAAGTGGTTTGCCAGGGATGCCTTTGAAGTGAACCAAGCACCCCTATTTATAGTCCAAATAGTAGCCCGGCCACGACCCGTGGCCAACCGTCTTCTCTTCCTTCATTTATTGCATCTGACAACAGAGGCCCCACACGACCTCGTGGCCTCTGGGCATGGCCCCGTGGTCAACTGTTCGCTTACTATCTGGATTCTGCAAATGTTATAGATAACCACGCCCCATGTTTGTCTGGGCACGGCCCTGTGATGGGCGTAGAAGCTTCTGCAGGTTTTTTCTTGAAGTGCAAGTTCTGACCACGCCACGTTTTCGGCTGGGCACGGCCCCGTGGTCATCTTCTATCATCATGTTTTTATTTTTGGGGTGTTGCTGAAGGATTGGGCATGGCTCGTTATTCATTCTTTAAGTATTTATGTTGGTTTTGGCTGCTTATTTGCTTGTTTTATTCTTTTAAGCTCTTTTTATCCGGAAAATTAACAAGGAACAAAGAAACGTGCTTTTTCCAACATTAGTACTGAAAAAGGGTTGGTTTTATGCCTCATTTGATGTAATTATATGTTGCATTTTATGCACATCATCAATAAAAGACAAGATTTTATTGATTACAATTATATTTTGATGTGTAAATAGGTTTCGTATTAAAAAATACAAGACTTGACAGACTTTTGAAGTTTGTTGCAAATAGGTTGTGGTGTTGCATAGGCGTATTTTTTCCATACCGAACTTTCAAAACTTATTTTTAAGTTACCTAAAGGGTATTTAGGGTATGTTTAGCTTATGTCCTAGTTCCCGAGTGTATGTCGCGTTAAACTGATTACGTTTGCCTAACAGTTTACGATTTTGCATCAAGAAAAGGTTTTATAGCTCGTAATTAAACAAGGATTGAAAACTTGAAACGTCATATGTAATTATACAAATCTTGGAATAAATCAAAATGTTTCATTAATACAAAATTATTCGGAATTGTTTGATGATTGAAAGACACAAATGTCACAGTCTCCCCTACTATAGGAAATTGCGTCCCGAAATTTAACTAGAGGAAACTTGAAAGAATAGATATGGATATTTCCCCTTCATTTGATCCTCTCATTCCCAAGTAAATTATGGGTCACATTTGGATTCCCACCGAACTATAACAATTGTTATTCATTTACGCTTGAGCTTTTTGACTTCACGGTCCAATATTTCCACAGGTTTCTCGACAAAGTGCATCTTGTTATCAACACGAATTTCATCAAGAGGAATGTGGAGGCTTTCATCAGCCAAACCCTTTATCAAATTGGAAACGTGGAAAGTTGGATGAACATTACCAAGTTCAGGAGGTAGCTCAAGTTTGTAAGCCACCTTTCCGATCCTCTCAACGATCTTAAATGGTCCAACATATCGAGTTACAAGTTTTCCTTTCTTTCCAATTCTTATTTCCAAGGGGATACCTTGAGTAGGACATGATCACCGACTTTGAATTCCAAGGGCTTGCGTCGTTTGTCCGCATAACTCTTTTGACAGCTTCTAGCTGCCAAAGGTTATCATGAATTTTCTTGACTTTGTCGGTTGTGTCTTGAATGAGTTCAGGTCCGGTGAATTGAGATTCACCAACCTTATTCTAGCAGACAAGTGAACGACATTTTCGACCATAAAGAGCTTCATAAGGTGTCATTTAATGCTAGAGTGATAACATTGTTGTAGGAGAATTCGCTTGACGATAGGTACGAATCCCAACTACCACCAAAGTCGATAACACAAGCTCTAAGCATATCCTCCAGTGTTTGGATTCTCTTTTCGGATTGTCCATCCGTTTGAGGATGATAAGCAGTGTTCAAGTTATGTTTGGTTCCCATGGTAGATTGCATGGTCCTCCAAAAGTGAGATGAGAATCGAGCATCACGGTCTAATATGATGTCCAAAGCAACACCATGACGAGATACAATATCATCAACATAGATTTTAGCAAGTTTGTCAGCAGAGAAATCCTCACGAATCGGCAAAAAGTGTGCTGACTTTGTTAGATGATCAACAACTACCCAAATGGCATCGTGACCTCTAGGAGTGCGCGGTAATTTGGTAATGTGATCGATTGCAATGTTTTCCCATTTCCAATCCGGAATTTCTGGTTGTTCAAGCAAACCAGAAGGGCATTGATGTTCTGCTTTTACCTTAAGACATGTAAGGCATTTGGACACGTATAAGGCAATGTCTTTCTTCATTCACCGCCCCAATATTGTGTATGAAGATCCTTATACATTTTGTCTGCACCTGGATGGATTGAATAATGAGAATTGTGAGTTTCATCCATTATCAAGGTGTGGAGATTGTCTTCACTTGGAACCCACAAACGGTTCAGGTAGTAAAATAGCACATTGTCTTTTGTTTCGAGTTGAAGCTCAAGATGATGTGGTCATTCATCACCCATCATGCTCTGTGTAACACAAGTACGTTGAGCTTCAAGAATGCGTTACTGGATGTTAGTTCGAACTTGAACACAAGGCAGCTTGACACGTTCCTTACGACTAGGTGCATCGAAAAACAAACGTTAAATGAGTATTTCTTGTTATTTGATTAACACGTCATTAGTGTCAGACCCCAACCGATGGCGGAAACATCGGGATGAGACGAACAAATTGCTCAAAATGTCATAACACTACTTTGCAACAATAATTTAGTCATAATAATTCCATTGATAACAAAATATTGCAATACATTGTTCAAAAATCAAAATACGACAAGTTCAAATAGCATAATTGACATAAACGAAATACAATGATCAAAATTTAGGTGAGTATCTAGTCCATCCTAATTGCATTTCTTCATATCATCAACTTAGTTTCCTGCAACATGTAATAAAATAATATATATCAACAACAATGTTGGCGAGCATACAAGTTTAATACTTAGCATAATAAAGAAATATTTGACTCATATCCATCATGATAACATTGTAAATAAGTAAAATTGGGGATGCTAAACATGTGATAATATATGTCAATCCATAGTCTAACACAATATTGATTACTCATTCTTTGTCAAAACAATGAGAGTGTAACATAGTTTACTTAACAGCTACCACTAGTTTACGGGCGGTGCGTTAATCCTATAGTACTATAAATTGTTAAGGTAGGCTAGCTAGGTTAATGAGCATATACACAAGTCTAACATAGCATGCAAATATGGGCATATAAACAAGTTTCATGATATGTAAGGATAGAGTATAATGTAAACAAGTTTGTGTCATTTGTGAATTTGTACATGTCCCAAAGTGTGAAAATAGGAAAATGGGATCGAGTATACTCACGGTTTTGCAAGCTAAATCCAACTTGAATCCCGAGAGTGTGGTAGGTTGATTATCTTGGAGCACCTTGCCCTTCTACAAGAAGTAACGAAGGTGTATGAGTATTGGGAGTTAACGGGAGATTATGGATTCGGAATGTAAACAACGTAAAAATAGTATTATGAAAATAATCATCTTGTACTCATGAAACTTGTTCTTGACACTATAGGAACCACAAGGGTTTGGTGTGTTTTCATGAATTCGAAGACCCATTAGAATCGTAACAAGTGTATGGTCTTTAGATGATGTAACTAGTTTCTTAACAAGTAACTATGGAGTTATTATTAAGTCTTTGTCACATGTATATATATATATATATATATATATATATATATATATATATATATATATATAATATACTTAGTTTAGGTACATAAAATCATAAATCAATATATATATATATATATATATATATATATATATATATATATATATATATATATATATATATATATAATATACTTAGTTTAGGTACATAAAATCATAAATCAAGCATGAGGTGGGAGATCAAAGTCTCCATTTAGGCCCCTCTAGTGTCATGGATATCATGTAGGAGGTAGGAAGAACAAGCTTCCATTTAGGTACCTCTAATGTTCACCACTACACTTGTGTTATAAACACAAGGAGGGTCAAGAACTAAGTAATAACAATAACTAATCTAATGTAAAACATCAAGTAGTGTGTTGATTCAAGATGGGTTGCCAAGGCTAGACCAACTTTACACATGCACAAGTTGAACTTGGACACTACTTGTGGGTGTAAACCCAAGTTGAAAACAGAAAGTTTGTGAGGTTTTCACCTCTAGTTTGACATGTCTCAACCTTGTTTTTAAGCCTACCAACCACTAATAGTGTTGTAAGCATTCGGACATAGGTTTGAGATGAGTTAACTCAAGTTTCAACAAGTTTAAACAAGTTTTGATGAAAACAAAAACAAACAGTCCACTTTGGAGCCATTTTCATGACATTCCAGGGTCTGATTCCAAGGAAAACCATTGGATATGTGCACAAGGTGAAACCAAGCAAGTGGGAAAAAGAATGGAGTAATTTCATTAAGAAATGAGTGAGTTATACTCACTTTTGTGAAAGATGAACTTTCTGCCCGAACTTGCAATTTGCAACTGATTATGGAGGATTTGGGAGTGATATGGATTATTAGAAAAGTATGAAATGCTTAGAAGAGGTGTGGGATTTATAGGGAAGTGATTAGGGTTGAGTTAGGTGACTTTTAATGGGGTTTGGAGGCCATTGGAGGAGAAGAAAGTGTGTGGATTCGTGCAAAATCGCGGCTGATTCAAAGTTCCCCCGTCAGGTCCCCTTACGGCCAGGAAGGGGGGATCCTTGCAGTCCGTAAGGCTTGGTCAGGATTCAAAAGTTCCCCCGTCAGGTTCCCTTACGGACCGTAAAGGGGGGTCCATCAGGAGCCAAACCTTATTTTTTATTTTTTTTGTTTATAACATACTTAAAGGTTATAAGTAGCTATTTTATGAGTAAATAAAGGTTTCTAAGCATAAATAACAAGTGTCAAAGGTTCCATATGTATAAATTGAATAAGATTAAGTATAAATATAGCGTATAAGTTTCGTATTTCAGCATGTAACTCACATATTGTAAGTTTATCAAACGTTTGCGTGTATTTTGGATCAAGTAGCATATATGTAGACACAAATGAGTTTGACATGATTAAAATAGACCATGATTAAAATATAACATAATAAAATAGAAAATGATTAGAACACACGTTTCATTATGATTCAAGTCTCGGATTATTGATTACAATGGAAAGATGAATACAAATGATTACAAGGGTTTCCAAAAATAGAAATACTACATCAAGTTTCCAAATATAGAAAGTTTGAAATGGCAGGGCATTACAGTCTCCCCTCCTTTAGGAAATTTCGTCACGAAATTTAGGAAGATGTAACGAATAGATGCGGATACTTGGTCTTCATATCACTCTCGAGTTCCGAAGTAAATTCAGCGCTACGTTTACCTTCCCATCGAACCTTGACGATAGGAATTCGACTGCGCCTCAATTGCTTGACTCCTCGGTCCATGATTTCGACCGGTTTCTCTATGAAGTACAAAGTATCGTTAATTTGAAGATCTTCGAGCGGAAGTTGAAGTCCCTCTTCAGCTAAACACTTTTTGAGGTTCAAAACATGAAAGACAGGGTGAACGTTGTTGAGCTCTTCAGGCAGGTTCAGTCGATACGGAACCTTACCAATCCTTCCGAGAATTTTGAAAGGACCTATGTAGCGAGGTGCGAGTTTACCTTTCTTATCGAAACGAACTACACCCTTCCAAGGGGATACTTTGAGGAGTACATGGTCACCAACGTTGAATTCCAAAGGTATGCGTCTTTTATCAGCGTAGCTCTTTTGGTGACTTCGAGCTTTGAGTAGGTTATCACGTATTTGCAAGATCTTGTCTGTTGTTTCTTCTATGAGTTCGGGACCAGTGAGTTGAGCTTCACCAATCTCGTGCCAACAGATAGGCGATCGACATTTTCAACCATATAATGCCTCGAATGGGGCCATTTGAATACTGGAGTGATAACTGTTGTTGTACAAGAATTTTACCAAAGGCAAAGGTGAATCCCAGATGCCGCTTATGCAAGAACGAAGCATATCTTCTAGAGTTTGAATAGTACGCTCGGTTTGACCATCGGACTGAGGATGAAAAGCAGTACTAAGATTGAGGTGAGTAACGAGAGCTTTTTGGAAGGTTTGCCAAAGACGCGAAGTGAAACGACCATCACGGTTCGAAATGATGTCAATGGGGATACCATGACGATAAATAACTTCATCCGTGTACATACGAGCCAATTTCTCGACTTTAAATCTTCACGAATGGGGAGAAAGCGCGCGGATTTGGTCAATCGGTCAATGATGACCCATATGCTATTGTGACCAGAGGACGTACGATGGAGTTTCGTAATGAAGTCCATAGCGATACTCTCCGATTTCTAAACAGGAATTTCTTGTTGTTCGAGTAGGCTTGAGGGGCGTTGATGTTCGGCTTTGACCTTGGAACACGTGAGATATTTCGAGACATAAAGAGCGATATCCTTCTTCATGCCGGACCACCAATAAGACGATCGCAAGTCTTGGTACATCTTGTCGGCGCCAGGATGAATAGAGTATCGGGATTTGTGGGGTTCCTTCATCAAGAAGTCACGAAGGTTGTCGTGATTTGGAATCCAGACTCGATTGTGATAGTATAACATACCATCGGCTTTGGACGAGAGTTGATCTTCGGCACCACACCTCATCTCATTGTATAAGTTGTTCTCATTTATGGATGAGTGTTGAGCCTTGTGAATTCGGTCTTGAAGATTGCTTAGGATCTGGAAATTGTGGATACCCTTCGCATGAGGTTGACGACTTAGAGCGTCGGCTACAAAATTCGCTTTACCAGGGTGATAGCGAATCTCGAAGTCGTAGTCGTTGAGCAACTCTACCCATCGACGTTGACGCATGTTGAGTTCTTTTTGATTGAAGATGTGCTGAAGGCTCTTATGGTCGGTGAAGACCACAGACTTAGTACCATAAAGGTAGTGTCGCCATATCTTCAATGCATAACAACCGCACCAAGTTCAAGGTCGTGCGTAGTGTAGTTTTTCTCATGAATCTTGAGTTGTCTTGAAGCATAGGCGATAACCTTGTCTCGTTGCATAAGAACGCAACTAAGGCCTCGGTTTGAAGCATTGCAATATACGACAAAATCATCGTTTCCATCAAGAAGAGCGAGAATAGGAGCATTACAAAGCATGTCCTTGAGTGTTTGAAAAGACTCCTCTTGTTGGGGACCCCAAACAAAAGGTTAATCCTTTTGGGTCAAAGAAGTGAGAGGAACGGCGACCTTTGAAAAGGTTTTATAGCTCGTAATTGAACAAGGATTGAAAACATGAAATGTCATATGTAACTATACAAATCTTGGAATAAATCAAAATGTTTCATTAATACAAAATTGTTCGGAATTGTACGATGATTGAAAGACACAAATGTCACAGTCTCCTTTAATTTAGGAAATTGCGTCCCGAAATTTAACTAGAGGAAACTTGCAAGAATAGATATGGATATTTCCCCTTCATTTGATCCTCTCATTCCCAAGTAAATTCTGGGCCACATTTGGATTCCCAGCGAACTACAACAATTGGTATTCGTTTACGCTTGAGTTTTTTGACTTCACGGTCCAATATTTCCACAAGTTTCTCGACAAAGGGCATCGGGTTATCAACACGAATTTTATCAAGAGAAATGTGGAGGTTTTCATCAGCAAACCCTTTTTCAAATTGGACACGTGGAAAGTTGGATGAAAATTACCAAGCGTAGGAGGTAGCTCAAGTTTATAGGCCACCTTTCCGATCCTCTCAACGATCTTAAATGGTCCAACATATCGAGGTGCAAGTTTTCCTTTCTTTCAAAATCTGACCACACCTTTCCAAGGGGATACCTTGAGTAGGACGTGATCACCGACTTGGAATTCCAAGGGCTTGCGTCGTTTGTCCGCATAACTCTTTTGACGGCTTCTAGCTGCAAAAAGGTTATCATGAATTTTTTTGACTTTGTCTGTTGTGTCTTGAATGAGTTCAGGTCCGGTGAATTGGGATTCACCAACCTCATTCTAGCAGACAGGTGAACGACATTTTCGACCATAAAGAGCTTCATAAGGTGTCATATTAATGCTAGAGTGATAACTATTGTTGTAGGAGAATTCGATTGACGGTAGATACGAATCCCAACTACCACCAAAGTCGATCACACAAGCTCTAAGCATATCCACCAGTTTTTGGATTGTCCTTTCGGGTTGTCCATCCGTTTGAGGTTGATAAGCAGTGTTCAAGTTAAGTTTGGTTCCCATGGCAGATTGCATGGTCCTCCAAAAGTGAGATGAGAATCGAGCATCACGATCTAAAATGATGTCTAAAGCAACACCATGACGAGATACGATCTCATCAACATAGATTTTAGCAAGTTTGTCAGAAGAGAAATCCTCACGAATCGGCAAAAAGTGTGCTGACTTTGTTAGACGATCAACAACTACCCAAATGGCATCATAACCTCTAGGAGTGTGCGGTAATTTAGTAATGCGATCCATTGAAATGTTTTCCCATTTCCAATCCGGAATTTCTTATTGTTCAAGCAAACCAGAAGGGCATTGATGTTCTGCTTTTACCTTAAGACAGGTAAGGCATTTGGACACGTATAAGGCAATGTCTTTCTTCATTCACTGCCCCCAATACTGTGTATGAAGATCCTTATACATTTTTCTGCACAAGGATGGATTGAATAACGAGACTTGTGAGCTTCATCCATTATCAAGGTGCGGAGATTGTCTTGGCTTGGAACCCACAAACGGTTCAGGTAGTAAAATAGCACATTGTCTTTTGTTTCGAGTTCAAGCTCAAGATGATGTGGTAATTCATCACCCATCATGCTTTGTGTAACACAAGTGTCTGGATGTTAGTTCGAACTTAAACACAATGCAGCTTGACACGTTCCTTACCACTAAGTGCATCGGCTACAACATTCTCCTTACCAGGATGGTAGCGAATCTCACAGTCGTAGTCGTTCAGAAGTTTGAACCATCACCGTTATTTCATGTTTAGTTGCTTTTGATTAAAAATGTGTTGGAGACTTTTGTGATCCGTGAACATCTTGCATTTTATACCGTACATGTAATGTCTCCAAATTTTGAGAGTGAAAACAATAGCACCCAACACAAGATCATGAGTGGTGTAGTTCTTTTTGTAGATATTCAGCTAACTTGATGCATAGGCTATCACTTTGTGTTAGTGCATATCTCTGTTTCCTACGTCATTGTATATCTAATCTGAGTGATTAGAGCTTAATCTGTTAGAAACGAGGCGTATTTATGTATGTTATGGTACAAGTTCGCCCGGAACACTACATATGAGAACGAGTTCGGCAGAACTGTTCTAGACAAGTTCGCCCGAACTTGTTATCCATTCTAGCGAACTTGTAAACCTATAAATAGGTGCCTTGGGTTTTCATTTGTCAGTAGTAGCAACTTTGGCATAGAGACAACGAAGCTCTGTCGGACGTTAGATACAAATCTAGGTTCCTATGCTAAAGGAGGACGGTCCTATCAAGTGGTATCAGAGCCTGGTTACCTAGATTTACTGAATTGATCACAAGAATCACTCTAATTCTACCTCATTCTACCATTTTTCTTATAATTTTTACATATTTGAAGAATTCATGGAAAAAAGTTGCTAAAACTTGAATATGTCATGTAAAATACACTTGTGGTAAACCCCTGAGAGTTTGGACATCAAATTCTAACAAATTGATATGAAAAAGTTCAAAAAACCATGTTTTGCAAACAAGTTTTGGCCGTACTTAACATCAAGTTCGACCGGACTTGATTAAAACTCACTGATTTTTAATCAAGTTCGCCCGAACTTGACTGTTATTTCAAGGTTTATATACAAGTCCGCTCGAACTTAATGTTTTTCTTTCAATTTTTACCAAATTCGCCCGAACTTGAGTAAAACTTGTTGAAATTCTAGCATAAGTTCGCCCGAACTTATAAATTCTCTTGAAATTCATCATAATTTCGCCCGAACTTAATCAGGGAGAATTTTCAAATCTCAACCACAAGTTCGTCCGAACTTGTGTTAATCAAAATCTGATTTTTCATCATACTGCAAGTTCGCCCGAACTTGTCAGTGTACTGATAATATTTCAAAGTTTGTAAACGTGTGTTTTCAGGTAAAATTCGTATGTTTTCAAGATGCAAGATCTCCATAATGCGTTTGCTGCTGGAGTAGCTCAAGCTTCAACGTCAACAGTTAACCAGATGAATCTTGACAACGAGATGGGTACTACTACCAAACCACCGAAGCTAATGAGTATGGACGAGTTTCAGGGATGGAAAGAGAAGTTTGTTAACTGGGTACAATCCAATCAATTCCATAGCTCGGTTGCAGTAGAGAATGGGAACAAGTGGCCAAAGGATGAGCGTGAACAAGATCTACCTTTGATAAAGTTTTCACTCCTTGATAAAGAGGCGTATGTGGCCAAAAAGGATATGATTAGTCTTATTCAACAATCTGTGATGGAAGAGATTTTGATACTGTTACTAGAATGTGAAACATCACAAGAATTATGGCAAGCTCTTTGTGACAAATTCAAAGGAAGCGATGAGATGATAAAGAGCAAAAAGGCATTAATTAAGAAAGGATTCGAAATCTTCACGATGATCAAAAGAGAGACGATGAAACAGATGATTGACAGATATTGTCATCTAATGATCCAGATGCGAACGCACGACATCAAGAGAACTACATAAGAACAGATAGAAAAGTTGGCTGATGCACTTCCTGAGGGAGAGTGGTCAACTTACCTGATGGTTCTAAAGAATAGATCAGCTTGGATGCATTTAAAGTTGTCATCTTTCATCGACAAATTAGAAGGCATGAAATGGAACTGTTTAGGATTGCAAAATAAAAAAATGCAAATGTTGTTCAAGATGTTGTTGTATATTACAAAGGACGTGTTCAAGATACTTCAATTCAGTGTCCGAAAATTCAAACAAAATTTAGTGCTAATATGAATCCTACAAATTATTCGTCACAGAATCAATGTGATATCTGTGGCAATCCAAACATGTAACAATAATGAACAATTTATCAATGAATGAAAATTTATGTGGAATATGTGAATTTTGTTTGCTTATTTTGATTATTACAAACATTTGATTCTTGCACAATTTCGAACTCTTAAATCGCTTCTATGAACAAAATCGGTGAACCGATACGCAAACAAAACCAATTTAATGCAACGTATGTTCCGGAATAATGATACAAGCTAAACATACCTTAAATAACCTTTACATAAAGTTTTAAAGGGTTTGGTATTTCAAAAACAAGTTTATTTGATCACAGGGACTAATTACAACAAACTGCGAAAGTCTGCCGATTCTCGCATCGACGTGCACTCATGAACAAGAAAAAAAGCCTAACATACCATAAATATCCTTTACATATCTTAGAAATAATCTTTTAGGGCTTCGGTATGGCAAATTCACACTTTTGTGACTTCAGGGGCTACTTTGCAAATTTCGTGAAACTATGCCTTTTTGCGTATTTCGCTATCCGGAACATGTACGGACATTCAAAAATTTTCCTAATCATCAAAATATTGTATTTTAGTGATTGGATGCGAAAAATCCGTTCGTTACACATTTACGGTCACACGCGCGTTCGTTTCGATTTTCGTCGTAATTAACCGAAAACCGCGACCGTACGACCAAACAAACCGACCTCTGGAACATTGATGTGCCCAGGTTCATGGCTTACGGACCGTAAGCCTAAGGACCATACGGTCCGTAAGGCATGCCCAGCACATTAGATTTGTTGGCAGCAGCCTGTTTATGCAACCTTTGATTCATCAAACACTTGTGCCACCTTAATCTCTGCAATTGACAAGATTTTGGACACAAATCTACACCTAAGATGAGTCACCAACTGTCACACCCTCAATTTCCACTTGCGGAGTATTACCGCGAGGCGTGTGATCAAACCAGAATCTCAGACACTAGCAATGTCGAACGACTCTATATGATTTATTTAAACGTTTTCCAAAAACATTTATTGTAAACATGCATAGTCATTTTCAAAATTCCAAGGTTTCAAAGTTTAGCGGAAGCATTAGATTAAAGTAACGGGCGCCAACATAAACGTCAAAACCAAAATCCCAAAAATAATCGTTAATAAAGAGTCGATAAAAATGTCTTGATCAAATGCAAGTGAGTGCACCTAGCGCTCCTAGCGTCCTGAGAAACATGCAAAGAAACAAGTGTCAACAATAAAGAAGAGTGAGTTCACAGGATTTATAAGTTCACTTGTTCAGTTTAAAAGATTGGTTTTCCCCGTTATCCCTAACCCGGGATAACGACATAGATCCATTATTCCTAACCTGGAATATTAAAGTTGGTTCATAAATAAGTTCAATGTTAACATGTAGGTAGCGAACCTAAAGTTACGTCACGTAAGAGTTCGCGATCGAATCTGACTGTTGTTGCCTCTGTGTTGCCAGGTCTATAACTGACCATGGCGAAAGTTAGGCCAAATTAATCACTCGTTGACCATTCCCGGTCGGCTAGCGCCACTAGCTCGGGTGGGGCTTGTCGGGCCCAGTAGTACTACTATAATTTCCCCGCTATCTAACCCAATACTAACGATCCGAGAGTTGGTTGAGGACTTCCGTGATAAAGCTACTTAGTGACCATAACATATATTAACATTAACTTAGTTACCGAATAGTTAACGGTGTCAATTTCGCATAATGTAAAAGATTGAGTTGTAGAGCATATACTAGTTTCTCCCCCTGTTGTTCAAAACCGGATAAAATAGGGGTTGTGAACTCACCTTAAATTGCTCGTTTAGATAAACGCAAAAGAGACAAATGATGGAACCGCTAATCACGTCCTAACATGTCAACCGATTCAAAGTTAGTGTGTGAACATACGGACACAAAACCCTACGCATAACTAACACAGTACGGCACACGTAATAACCAATTCGAAACTATAATCATGCATGCAAAGTATCACCATACAAAATCACGACCAAATCAACTTGTCATAAATACAGGATAACTCATACAACACTTAGATACACACAAGCACAAGTTATCATGTTTTCAGCTTGTACACTCATAACTGGGCTGTTTTCGAGAATTTTTATAAAATAGTTCCAAGGCTCCAAAATTCCAGTTTTTTACAAGAATTTTGTGTAAAATTTTCAAATCCTAAATCTTTACCAGTTATTTATAAATATTTATATACTAGGCTGCAGTCATATTCGTCGCTTTCTGACTGCAGTCCACGAGAAAAATAATTTAAAAATCATCGTTCATCCGATTAACGAAATTCCAGTGGGAGATTTTCAGAAACTCCCGTCTCCAGCTACTGTATAGATTTCGTGACCTAACCACATACAAACAATGAGATCCGACTCGATAAACAACCTGCAAATTCTGCAGAATTTACGCAGCTTCAGCTGCTGCACTAAATGACCATTTAAAAATAGCAAACGACCTCAGAAAATATGAATCCGGCGCCATTTGAAGCGTTTTTCAAAAATACACGTTTTAGGATTCAGAAAATCCACTTTTAGATATTAATGATCAGGTTACAGCAAACTGAAGTGGGCTGTAAACGTCAATCAGCTTACTGTTTTCGACTTTATCGCATTAGAACATGTGTAAACGGCCATGACGCTTAGTTGTATCGATTAACAACAGGTTAACTTGTCAAATATCATCTAAGATATCAATATCCATGCAAAGTCTAAGTATATATCATGATCTTTATAGATAAAACGCAGCCTACGATTTTAATACTCAAACATATCATCACAACCGCAAAGATTCGCATATTCATCCGAACTAATCATACACCACAACACTTTTTCATAATAATATCATACAAGCACATAATCATGATCAAGACTACACAAAACCTAGTGTGAATCATAATATAATTAAACCCTATCCTTGAAACGATGACAATTAGCGAATCGGGACAAGCTTAGAATCGATCCGAGGGATGTGGGATGCTTGTGCGACCGAGAGGGAGGGGGGGCTACTGCCGTCGCACACTGTCACACCCTCAATTTCCACTTGCGGAGTATTACCGCGAGGCGTGTGATCAAACCAGAATCTCATACACTAGCAATATCGAACGACTTAAACGTTTTCCAAAAACATTTGTTGTAAACATTCATAGTCATTTTCAAAATATCATAGTTTAAAAGTTTAGCGGAAGCATTAAAATTAAGTGACGGGCGCCAACATAAACGCCAAAACCAAAATCACAAACATTATTCGTCAATACGACTCGATAAAAATGTCTTGATCAAATGCAAGTGAGTGCACCTAGCGCTCCTAGCGTCCTGAGAAACATGCAAATAAACAAGTGTCAACATTAAAGAAGAGTGAGTTCACAGGTTTTTATAAGTTCACAAGTTCGGTTTAAAAGATTGTTTTCCCCGTTATCCCTAACCCGGGATAACGACATAGTTCCATAATTCCTAACCCGGAATAATAATGTTGGTTCGTAAATAAGTTCAATGTTAACATGTAGGTAGCGAGCCTAAAGTTACGTCACAAAAGAGTTCGCGATCCAAGCTGACTGTTGTTGCCTCAATGCTATCAGGTCTATCACTGACCATGGCGAAAGTTAGGCCAAATTAATCACCTGTTGACCATTCCCGGTCGGCTAGCGCCACTAGCTCGGGTGGGGCTTGTCGGGCCCAGTAGTACTACCATAATTTCCTCGCTATCTAACCCAATACTAACGATCCGAGAGTTGATTGAGGACTTCCATGATAAAGCTACTTAGAGACCATAACGTATATTAACATTAACTTCGTTACCGAATAGTTAAGGCGTTAATTTCGCATACCATAAAAAAGATAGAGTTGGAGAGCGTGTACATGTTTCTCCCCCTGTTTTTTAAAACTGGATAAAATAGGGGCCGTGAACTCACCTTAAATTGCTCGGTTAGAATAACACAAAAGAAGCAAATGATGAAACCACTAATCGCGTCCTAACATGTCAACCGATTTAAAGTTAGTGTGTGAACACACTGACGCAAAACCCTACGCATAACTAACACACAGTACGGCACACGTCATAACAAATTGGAAACCATAATCATGCATGCAAAGTATCACCATAAAAATAAGGATCAAACCAACTTGTCATAAACGCAGATTAACTCATACAACACTTAGGTACACACAAACGCAAGTTATCATGTTTCAGTTTGTACGCTTATAACTGGGTTGTTTTCGAGGATTTTTATAAAATAGTTCCAACATTCCAAAATTTTCAATTTTTTTTACAGGAGGTGTCAATTAGACTGTAGAATTTTTGTAAATGTTTCAAATCCTAAATCTTTACCAATTATTTATAAACATTTATATACTAGGCTGCGTTCATATTCGTCGCTTTCTGACTGCAGTCCATGAGATAAATAATTTAAAAATCATCATTCATCCGATTAACGAAATTCCAGTGAGAGATTTTCGGGAACTCCCGTCTCCAGCAACTGTACACATTTCGTGACCTAACCCCACACAGACTATGAGATCCGACTCGATAAACAACCTGCATATTCTGCAGAATTTACGCAGCTTCAGCTGCTGCACTAAATGACCATTTAAAAATAGCAAACTACCTCAGAAAAATATGAATCCGGCGCCATTTGAAGCATTTTTCAAAAACACGTTATAGGCTTCAGAAATCCACTTTTCGATAAATAATGATCAGGTTACTGCCAACTGAAGTTGGCTGTAAATGCCAATCAGCTTACTGTTTTCGACTTTGTCGCACTAGAACATGTTTAAACGGTCATGACGCTTAGTTGTATCGATTAACAGCAGGTTAATTTGTCAAATATCATCATATATATCAATATTCATGCAAACTCTAAATATATATCATGATCTTTATCGATAAAACGCAGCCTACGATTTTAGTATTTAACATATCATCACAACCGCAAGGATTCGCATATTCAACCGAACTAATCATACAGCACAACACTTTTTCATACTAATAATCATACAAGCACATATCATGATCAAGATTACACAAAACCTACTGTGAATCGCAAAACAATTAAACCCTAAACTTGAAACGATGATGATTAGCAAACCGGGACAAGCTTGGAATCAATCCGAGGGGCGTAGACTTGCGCGACCGTGAGAGGGGGGGCTGCCGTCGACCTTCTTCTAGGGATTAGGGTTTTGATATTTTTTTTAAAACATTCCATGCATACATACATATAAATATAACAAGGGGGCGGTCGCGATAGGGGGGGGGTTTGGGTTAGAGCCTTGGGCCTCAAGTTTGGGTTAATTCCTTGGGCCGCAAGGAGGTGTGGGTCGCAAGGGGGTGTGGGTGGCGGGTTGGGTTTGCTTGGTCATGAAGTCGAAACATTTCACAGGCTTGGTTCGGTTTATAAATAGAAGTTACTAAAATATTATTCGCGACACGGAGTTTATAAAATATTAAATCACGTATTTGGAGTGAGACGCAATAGATTCACAAACGTCTAATAACACATAGCACGTAATTCAGATACAACCCGTCTAATAACACATAGCACGTAATTCACCCTATAGATTCACAAAGTTAGCGTAGTTATTGCGAGCGTGTAATTTAATTCTCCGAATTAAATCAGCGTAGGAGTGAATAACCATAAAGTAGCGCGTTTAAGATACCTGAAAAGCCGGGATGTCACATTATCCCCATGTTGAAAGAATTTTCGTCCCGAAAATTTAGTAAACGCGGTTAAGAATGCAACGCACAAAGATTCAGTTGTTAACGCGGTTTAGAATGCAACGCACAAAGATTCAGTTTGTTAGAATGGTACAAGTAAATCCCAGGCTGTCATATCATCCCCGTGTTGAAAGAATTTCGTCCCGAAATTTAGTTGGCGGTAACGTCAGATTGCTGCTCAGCTGCAAAAAGGTGTGGATATTTGCTTTTCATTTGGTCCTCTCTTTCCCACGTGAACTCCGGTCCAGCTTAGAGTTCCAACGAACCTGACGATTGGTATCTTGTTGTGCCTTCGAGTCTTAATCTCACGGTCCATGATCTCGATAGGCTGTTCCACAAAATGTAGTTGCTCATCCACTTGAATCTCATCCAATGGAATGACTAGGGTCTCATCTGATAGGCACTTCTTCAGATTGGACACGTGAAAAATGTTGTGAACTCCACTGAGTTCAGCAGGAAGGTCTAACTGATAAGCTACGGGCCCGATACGCTTCGAAATCACAAACGGGCCTACGTACCGTGGATTTAGTTTGCCTCATTCCCCAAAACGAATTACACCCTTCCAGGGTGACACTTTCAGTAGGACACGGTTGCCTACTTGAAATTCGAGCGGTTTGTGTCGTTGATCAGCGTAACTTTTCTGTCGATCCCGTGCTGCTGCCATGCGGTTTCTGATTTGCACAATTTTTCAGTAGCCTCAAGTATCAACTCAGGACCTGTGAGTTGACTGTCACCGACTTCTGCCCAATAGACCGGTGATCTACATTTACGACCGTACAATGCTTCAAACAGTGCTGCCTGAATACTCATATGGTAACTGTAGTTATACGCAAATTCCACTAAAGGTAGATGTACTTCCCAACTGTTCCCGAAGTCTACCACACATGCCCTAAGCATGTCTTCCAAGGTCTGAATGGTTCTTTCACTTTGACCATCCATTTGATGGGTGGTATGTTGTGCTCATATCTAAGCGTGTACACAACGCTTTCTGAAGTGACTGCCAAATGTTGGACGTGAACCGAGCATCTCTATCTGAAATGTTGGGCGTTGGCACCCCGTGCTGAGAAACTACTTCCTTAATGTAAATGCGAGTCAACCTATCCATCTTATATGTATCTTTGGTCGCTAGGAAGTGTGCAGACTTAGTTAGACGATCCACGATCACCCAGATGGTATCGCAACCACCCGGAGTTCGAGGGAGTTTAGTGATAAAGTCCATCGAGATCTAATCCCATTTCCACCCACTAGGATCCCAGGTTGTTGAAGTAGCCCTGATGGCTTCTGGTATTCCACCTTGACTTTCACACAAGTCAAACACTTGCTCCCGTAGGTGGCTATATCCGCTTTCATGTTGGGCCACCTGTACATGGCTTTAAGGTCTTGATGCATCTTATCCGAACCAGGATGGACAGAGTATCGGGATTTGTGAGCTTCGTCCATAACTAGCTTCCTGAGGTTTCCGTAGAGAGGTACCCATATACGATTCATGAAATACTGGGCACCATTGGGTTTCACTTCCCGATCGTGTTCCATCTTTCCCACAGATTCGGCCTTGATGTTCTCCTCCTTAACTGCTAGTAGCTGCGCGTCGCGTATCTGTTCGGGTAACCCAGAATGAATTGTGAACTGTAGTGCTCGTACCCGATGAGGTTTCAAGTGCTCCTTCCGACTGAGGGCATCAGCTACCACGTTAGCTTTACTCAGGTGATACCGAATGGTACATTCATAATCGTTCAGAAGTTTGACCCAGCGACATTGTCGCATGTTCAACTCCTTCTGGTCAAACATATGCTGGAGGCTCTTGTGATCCGTGTAGATTGTGCACCTTGTTCCATATAGATAGTGTCTCCAAATCTTAAGTGCAAACACAACTGCTCCCAATTCCAGGTCATGTGTCGTGTAGTTCTTCTCGTGGACCTTCAACTGTCGGGATGCATACGCGATGACCTTATCACGTTGCATGAGCACACATCCCAATCCCTGAATGGAAGCGTCACAATATACCACAAAATCATCCGTCCCCTCTTGCAAGGACAAATGGGGGCACTGCAAAGCTTCTGCTTCATTAATTGAAATGCTGCTTCCTGTTTGTCACCCCAAGTATACTTGGTTCCCTTCTGAGTGAGAGTGGTAAGCGGCTGTGCGATCTTGGAAAATCCCTCGATGAAACGTCAGTAGTAACCAGCCAAACCCAAAAATTGGCAGATCTCTGTCGGTGTCCTTGGTGCTTCCCAGTTCTTGATAGCATCGATCTTGGCGGGATCAACGTGTATACCCTTTTCGTTCACGATATGCCCTAGAAACTGAACTTCCCGAATCCAGAAATCACACTTCGAAAACTTGGCATATAGTTTCTCCTGTTGAAGTAGTTCCAGCAATAATCGCAGATGCGCAGCATGTTCTTCTTCACCCTTAGAGTAGATGAGTATATCATCGATGAACACGATGACAAACTTGTCGAGATACGGCTTACACACACGGTTCATGAGGTCCATGAACATCACGGGTGCATTGGTGAGACCGAAGGGCATGACCAAGAACTCATAACAGCCATACCGAGTGCGAAATGCCTATTGGAGATATCCTCCTCCATGACGCGTAGCTGGTGATAACCGGACCGTAGATCAATCTTTGAGTAGTAGCTTGACCCTTGAAGCTGGTCGAAAAGATCATCGATGCGAGGTAATGGGTATCGGTTCTTGACGGTAACCTTATTGAGTTCCCTGTAGTCGATGCACATGCGGAAGGTCCCGTCCTTCTTCTTGACAAAAAGGACCGGAGCTCCCCATGGCGAGGTACTGGGTCGGATAAATCCTTTTTCCAACAATTCCTGAAGTTGGGTAGACAGCTCCTGCAGTTCTGCTGGAGCTAAGCGGTACGGGGCCTTGGCGATAGGAGTCGCATGGCTCGCCAATTCGATTTCAAACTGTACTTGTCGATGTGGTGGAAGACCCGGTTACTCCTCTGGAAACACATCAGGAAAGTCACGGACGACGGTGATATCTTCAATCCGCTTCTCGTCCTTAGACTGCTCGGTGACCAGTGCGAGCAAAGCAAAAGAGTTCCTCTTCCGAAGATACTTCTGGGCTTGCATGTAAGAGATGATGTTCGTGACGACGCCTGCCTTCTCGCCTTGCACCATCAAGACTTCGTCGTTAGAGAGAGGAATACGGATAGCTTTCTCGAAACAGAGAATTTCAGCTCGGACATCGGATAGCCAGTCCATTCCGGCTACCACATCAAAACTACCCAGAGAAGTTGTCATCAGACCAATGGTAAAGGTGTGACCCGCAAGTTTAAGTTGGCAGCTAGTCACTAGGTGAGTCACATCTACAGATTTACCATCGGCTAGTTCTACGACGTAAGGGGTCTCCAGGGGTTTAGGTGTGAGATTTAGGTTCTTCCTAAAAGACTCAGATATAAAACTCTTATCCGCACCCATATCAAAAAGTACAATAGCAAAATGATCGTTAAGGGGAAACTTACCGGTGACCACATTCGAGTCGTTTCTGGCCTCTCCACGGCCCAGCGTGAACGCACGTCCTGTGGCACCTCCTGTGCCACCATTTCCATTGTTGCCATTGTTGTTATTGTTGTTGTTGTTGTTGTTGTTGTGGTTGTTGTTGTTATTTCCACCATTGTTGTTGTTGCGAAGTTGCGGGCGATAGCATCCCCGGTTATTACCTTGCTGTTGACCCTGGTGTTGGTTCTGATTCTGTCGTGACATAATTTCCCCGCAACAATCCTTTGCCGCGTGTCCTGCTTTGCCACATCATTGGCAGGGGTTTTTCGGCGCAAGGGCCGTGATGATGGAGGTTACAACGATTACATTGCGGCTTTCGACCCGCATAGCCGCTCAAGTTCTGGGTGTTGTTGGCAGACTGATTGTTGTGACCCCGATTGTTGTTGAAGTTGTTGGACCGCTTCTGGTTTCCTTGTTGTGGCTGGGCTGATGAAGACTGTCGAGCAGGTGAGTCTTCAAATTTTCTTTTGTTGTCAGGGACAATTCCAGTTGCACCCCTAGGTGGCAACTTCCTTTGCTCCACCGCCTTATCGGTGAGTTTATGCGCCAGCCTAATCGCTTGATGATCCGTCGTAGGGTTGCTAGACATTACCATGCCTTGGATCTCAGGGACCAGACCCCCAAGATAAAACTCAAGTCGTTTATCGATGGTGTTAGCCAAATCGGGACAAAGGAACACCATATCATGATGTCTCGCTGTGTACGCTTCAATTTCTGACCCGACCATCTTGTGGTTCCATAACGCTTGTTCCAACCGCTGAACTCTGTCCCGCGGACAGTATTCCTCCTTGATTAGGGCCTTGAATTCGGTCCAGGCCATTGCGTTCGCCGTAACAAGTCCACGCGTTTGGACTTGTGCGTTCCACCAGGTTAATACCCCATCTTCCAACGTCGAGGCAGCATACTTGACCTTATTAGCTTCAAGGCAATTGCACATTTCGAAAACCAATTCAGACTTTTCAATCCAACAGACCAGTCCTATGGGTCCTTCAACACCCGTGAACTTGCTCAGTTTCGCATCTAGGAACATCTTGTAGGGGTTAAGACCCCTCCTGAGGATAGTGGATAGGTAGTCAGCGAGAAAGTCTACTAGCCCAACTATTAGATTTTCCCATGAAAATTTAATAATGGTAACCTGCTGGTGGGTTATGAACGCCTGCCAGAGTTGCATTCACGTGTTCTTGGATTAAAGCGGCAAATTCTTCAGTTGACATGTTGAGATTTCCGTGACGACCGGTTGCCATTTCAGATCTTTGCAAGACAACACAAACACACACCGATAAGTATAATCCAATATAGTCATCATATTCCACACTTCAATAATCACACAATTTATGTCAACCAAACAAATTAAACAATCAAAAGGAACATTCGATTAAATAAATTGCAATGTCTCACAAAATACCAACCAAACATCTCAGTTTAATTATAAAATTTTCAAGTTCAAACATAAGTGGAAACAAACAAACTAAAGGAAACTAAACAGAGATTGGCAAGACGAGTTAGTCGTCTATGTCTCCATCTCCCAAGTCGCTATCACTGCCGTCATCCTCATCAGCATTCTCAGCTTCAACAGCCGGGTCTTGTTCCGGCTCTTCTTCCTCCGGATCCTCCACCGGGTCTTCCTTTGGATCCTCCTCTTCGTCCTCTACCGGCGCTGGAGGGGCCAGTGCTGGTGCGGGTACTGGGATTGGTGGTGCTTGGTTCTGCTCCAATACGTGAATCCTGGACTCAAGAACTCTGTCTTTGAGCCAGTCAGCCCTCAGCCGCTCAGCACAAAAGTCCTTAGCTAAAATTTTCGAACTCTCTTATTCTCATATTGCTCTTCCTCGAGCTCTCCAGTTTTACCAGTCAGTTGACGTATCAGCCATCCCTGTGCTTCGATAGTCTCCTGCATTCTCTCCAGCTGTTCCTTTTGTTTCCTTAGAACATCTCTAAGTAGATCGTCCCCCACTCCTAAAGAGTTGACCGGTTCGACCGGTATAGCGGTGGTCAGACGGGAGGACGACTCCCCTCCTAGAGCAAGTCTTTTCCTAGCAGCTGAGCGTGTCTCCACGCCACAAGGTGGTGAGGGTTCGACCATGGGTGCCTTCCCCGGCGCCCTTGATTGTCGAGATCTGTCGGATGATGATGATGACATAGTCTGCTGGGTTGGTGTAGTTAGTTACGAGTTGTGTATATCACAATATACATATATATCTCACATAGAACAATTGTAGTATAACACACAACAAGATATCACAGTTCGGTGCCAACTAAGTCTAGTGTCGTGTAACAGCTATAGTTTAGGTCTACTTTTGATGCAAACCTGGTTCTCTATAGCTAGAGGCTCTGATACCAATCTGTCACACCCTCAACTTCCACTTGAGGAGTATTACCGCGAGGCGTGTGATCAAACCAGAATCTCAGACACTAGCAATATCGAACGACTCTATACGATTTATTTAAACGTTTTCCAAAAACATTTGTTGTAAACATTCATAGTCATTTTCAAAATATCATAGTTTAAAAGTTTAGCGGAAGCATTAAAATTAAGTGACGGGCGCCAACATAAACGCCAAAACCAAAATCCCAAACATTATTCGTAAATACGACTCGATAAAAATTCCTTGATCAAATGCAAGTGAGTGCACCTAGCGCTCCTAGCGACCTGAGAAACATGCAAAGAAACAAGTGTCAACAATAAAGAAGAGTGAGTTCACAGGTTTTTATAAGTTCACAAGTTCGGCTTAAAAGGTTGTTTTCCCCGTTATCCCTAACCCGGGATAACGACATAGTTCCATTATTCCTAACCCGGAATAATATTGTTGGTTCGTAAATAAGTTCAATGTTAACATGCAGGTCGCGAGCCTAAAGTTACGTCACAAAGGAGTTTGCGATCCAAGCTGACTGTTGTTACCTCAATGTTGCCAGGTCTATCACTGACCATGGCGAAAGTTAGGCCAAATTAATCACCCGTTGACCATTCCCGGTCGGCTAGCGCGACTAGCTCGTGTGGGGCTTGTCGGGCCCAGTAGTACTACCATAATTTCCCCGCTATCTAACCCAATACTAACAATCTGAGAGTTGGTTGAGGACTTCCGTGATAAAGCTACTTAGTGAACATAACGTATATTAACATTAACTTAGTTACCGAATAGTTAACGGCGTTAATTTCGCATAACGTAAAAAGATAGAGTTGTAGAGCGTGTACATGTTTCTCCCCCTGTTGTATAAAACCTGATAAAATAGGAGCCGTGAACTCACCTTAAATTTCTAGGTTAGAATAACGCAAAAGAAGCAAATGATTGAACCACTAATCGCATCCTAACATGTCAACCGATTTATAGTTAGTGTGTGAACACACTGATTCAAAACCCTACGCATAACTAACACACAGTACGGCACACGTCATAACCAATTCAAAACCATAATCATGCATGCAAAGTATCACCATAAAAATAAGGATCAAACCAACTTGTCATAAACACAGATTAACTCATACAACACTTAGGTACACACAAACGCAAGTTATCATGTTTCAGTTTGTACGCTTATAACTGGGCTGTTTTCGAGGATTTTTATAAAATAGTTCCAACATTCCAAAAATTTCAATTTTTTTACAAGAGGTGTCAATTAGACTGTAGAATTTTGTGAAAACGTTTCAAATCCTAAATCTTTACCAATTATTTATAAACATTTATATACTAGGCTGCAGTCATATTCGTCGCTTTCTGACTGCAGTCCACGAGATAAATAATTTAAAAATCATCATTCATCCGATTAACGAAATTCCAGTGAGAGATTTTCGGGAACTCCGTCTCCAGCAACTGTACACATTTCGTGACCTAACCCCACACAGACTATGAGATCCGACTCGATAAACAACCTGCAAATTCTGCAGAATTTACGCAGCTTCAGCTGCTACACTAAATGACCATTTAAAAATAGCAAATAACCTCAGAAAACAATGAATCTGGCTCCATTTGAAGCGTTTTTAAAAAATACACGTTTTAGGCTTCAGAAAATCCACTTTTCGATAAATAATGATTAGGTTGCAGCCAACTGAAGTGGGCTGTAAATGTCAATCAGCTTACTGTTTTCGACTTTATCGCATTAGAACATGTATAAACGGCCATGACGCTTAGTTGTATCGATTAACAGCAGGTTAACTTGTCAAGTATCATCTAATATATCAATATTCATGCAAACCCTAAGTATATATCATGATCTTTATAGATAAAACGCATCCTACGATTTTAATACTCGAACATATCATCACAACCGCAAAGGTTCGCATATTCATCCGAACTAATCATACACCACAACACTTTTTCATAATAATATCATACAATCATAATCATGATCAAGACTACACAAAACCTATTGTGAATCGTAATACAATTAAACCCTAACCTTGAAACGATGACATCCGAGGGATGTGGGATGCTTGCGCGACCGAGGGGGAGGAGGGGGGGCTGCTGCCGTCGCACACTGTCACACCCTCAATTTCCACTTGCGGAGTATTACCTCGAGGCATGTGATCAAACCAGAATCTCAGACACTAGCAATATCGAACGACTATATGATTTATTTAAACGTTTTCCCAAAACATTTGTTGTAAACATTCATAGTCCTTTTCAAAATATCATAGTTTAAAAGTTTCGCGGAAGCATTAAAATTAAGTGACGGGCGCCAACATAAACGCCAAAACCAAAATCCCAAACATTATTCGTAAATACGACTCGATAAAAATGTCTAGATCAAATGCAAGTGAGTGCACCTAGCGCTCCGAGCGTCCTGAGAAACATGCAAAGAAACAAGTGTTAACATTAAAGAAGAGTGAGTTCACAGGTTTTTATAAGTTCACAAGTTCGGTTTAAAAGGTTGTTTTCCCCATTATCCCTAACCTGGGATAACGACATAGTTCCATTATTCCTAACCCGGAATAATAATGTTGGTTCGTAAATAAGTTCAATGTTAACATGTATGTAGCGAGCCTAAAGTTACGTCACAAAAGAGTTCGCGATCCAAGCTGACTGTTGTTACCTTAGTGTTGCCAGGTCTATCACTGACCATGGCGAAAGTTAGGCGAAATTAATCACCCGTTGACCATTCCCGGTCGGCTAGCGCGACTAGCTCGGGTGGGGCTTGTCGGGCCCAGTAGTACTACCATAATTTCCCCGGTATCTAACCCAATACTAACGATCCGAGAGTTGGTTGAGGACTTCCGTGATAAAGCTACTTAGTGACCATAACGTATATTAACATTAACTTAGTTACCGAATAGTTAACGGCGTTAATTTCGCATAACGTAAAAAGATAGAGTTGTAGAGCGTGTACATGTTTCTCCCCCTGTTGTATAAAACCGGATAAAATAGTGGCCGTGAACTCACCTTAAATTGCTTGGTTAGAATAACGCAAAAGAGGCAAATGATGGAACCACTAATCGCATCCTAACATATCAACCGATTTAAAGTTAGTGTATGAACACACTCACGCAAAACCCTACGCATAACTAACGCACAGTACGGCACACGTCATAACCAATTCGAAACCATAATCATGCATGCAAAGTATCACCATACATAATATTGATCAAACCAACTTGTCATAAATACAGATTAACGCATACAACACTTAGGTACACACAAACGCAAGTTATCATGTTTCAGCTTGTACGCTTATAACTGGGCTGTTTTCGAGGATATTTATAAAATAGTTGAAACGTTCCAAAAATTCCAATTTGTTTACAGGAGGTGTCATCTAGAATGTAGAATGTTGTGTAAAATTTTAAATCCTAAATCTTTACCAATTATTTATAAACATTTATATACTAGGCTGCAGTCAGATTCGTCGCTTTCTGACTGCAGTCCACCAGATAAATTATTTAAAAATCATCGTTCATTCAATTAACAAAATTCCAATGGGAGATTTTTGATAATTCCCGTTTCCAGTTACTGTACAAATTTCGTGACCTAACCCCCTACAGACTATGAGATCCGACTCGATAAACAACCTGCAAATTCTGCAGAATTTACACAGCTTCAGCTGCTGCAATAAATGACCATTTAAAAATAGCAAACGACCTCAGAAAAATATGAATCTAGCGCCATTTGAAGAGTTTTTCAAAAATACACGTTTTAGGCTTCAGAAAATCCACTTTTCGATAAATAATGATCAGGTTACAGCCAACTGAAATTGGTTGTAAATGCCAATCAGCTTACTGTTTTCGACCTTATCACACTAGAACATGTTTAAACGGTCATGACGCCTAGTTGTATTGATTAACAACAGGTTAATTTGTCAAATTTCATCATATATATCATTATTCATGCAAACCCTAAATATATATCATGATCTTTATCGATAAAACGCAGCCTACAATTTTAGTATTCAACATATCATCACAACCGCAAGGATTTGCATATTCAACCGAACTAATCATACACCACAAAACTTTTTCATACTAATAATCATACAAGCACATAATGATGATCAAGATTACACAAAACCTAGTGTGAATTGCAAAACAATTAAACCCTAACCTTGAAACGATGATGATTAGAGAACCGGGACAAGCTTGGAATCAATCCGAGGGGCGTAGACTTGTTCGACCGTGAGAGAGGGGGGGCTGCCGTCGACCTTCTTCTAGGGATTAGGGTTTTGATATATATTTTTTTAAAACATTCCATGCATACATACATATAAATATAATAAGGGGGAGGGGGCGGTAGTGATAGGGGGGGGGTTTGGGTTAGAGCCTTGGGCCTCAAGTTTGGGTTAATTCCTTAGGCCGCAAGGAGGTGTGGGTCGCAAGGGGGTGTGGGTGGCGGGTTGGGTTTGCTTGGTCGCGAAGTCGAAACGTTTCACTGGCTTGGTTCGGTTTATAAATAGAAGTTACAACCCGTCTAATAACACAGCACGTAATTCACCCTATAGATTCACAAAGTTAGCGTAGTTATTGCGAGCGTGTAATTTAATTCTCTGAATTAAATCAGCGTAGGAGTGAATAACCATAAAGTAGCGCGTTTAAGATACCTGAAAAGCCGGGATGTCTCACACACCTCTAGGGGAGTAGGTTTTAGGGTTTTCTATTTTTTTTAATACCCCATGCATACATACGTATACATAAGGGGCAAGGGGGCGGTTTGGGCTTGTACTTGGGCCAGAACGGAGGGGTGGCGTGTTGGGGTTGGGTTCGCAAGGGGGTGTGGGTGGCGGGTTGGGTTTGCTTGGTCGCGAAGTCGAAATGTTTCACAGGATCGGTTCCGTTCGGCTAATAAATAGAATTTACTAACCGATCATTATAATGTGATAAATAACTACACATAATACGACTCGACAATTATTCATAAACGTCTATAACATGTAGCACGAAATTCAGATACAACCCGTTAGAATTTCCAAACATTGTGTATTCCCTAAATAATAAAGTTAGCGTAGTTATTGTGAGCGCGTAATTTAGTTCTCCGAATTAAATCAGCATAGGAATAAATAACAATAAAGTAGTGCATTTATGATACCTGAAAAGCTGGGATGTCACACCAACACTTGTCATGCTCTTGTTAATCCACGATTTCAATAAATACTAAGTGTTCTTCATGGTTGCAACTTTTTGATCACTTTCTTGAAACACCCTACTCTAAATCCGTATTTGGCACTCATTTTAGAGCTTTCTCAGTACTCTTTATGAAATCCTTGGTATTTGTAAGTGATCTCCTTCATGTTTGATTCTATTCTTGTGGTTAATTGGATTAAAAGTCACAAAATTTGACATTTATTTAACTTCCAAAATTGATCATGAATTGATCAGTTTAAAATCCAATTGAAACATGCTTTATGATGGTAATAAAGGTTTTTATGATCCATAAAAATCATGCCTACTGATTCTCATCATTTCTAGCTATTTTGACAAGTCAAAGCTTCAGCCAAAATGCGATTTTTGCGCATTTTGCCGCGGATCTAAATTCAGATGTCAAAACAGGTTATGATGCCAAAACTCTTTTATTAACTTATGTAGACATATCTAAATCACCACTTTCATTATAGTGCTTATTTAGAGTCAAAAGTTGAACGGTTCGACCACCGCTTTGACTTCCAAAATCTGACCCGTTTGGCGAATGTTCGAACCCCACCAAATACATAATTGTGACAATAAATCTATAGGGAATAACCCTCTGAGGTTATACCTTATGGTCATGATGTTTGGATTGTGTTATGATAAATGATTGTAATATTACTAAAAAATGACCAAAATGCCCTTTTTGCAAACAAATCAACTTTAAGCATATGTAACATAAATTTTGACATGTATTCTGATTAAATAACATTTTCAAACGTATTTAAGCTTTAAGGTTTTATCATAACACATATCTAACCATCCAAATGCGTAGTTACGCAAACGACGTGTTAAAGTGGCTTAAACCACCTTAATGGGTCATAATGGGTCAAAAGCACTTATAATCTTTTCCAAATCAGAATGTAAACTTATTAAACCATGTTATATGAGTTTCGACACTCACTTCGTTTATATGATCTCATTCTATCTGAATCTTCCAATTTCAAGTCTCGATATTTACACTATTATTCATTTTTAGGACACGCGTGATTTCTCGGATCTTTGAGCTTCGATTTTCTTATTGATCCAAGGTTTACTTTGCTATCACAAGTTAGTACATAGTTCCCCTATTTTATGTTTTACAATTGTTTTGGGGTGATTCATATGTGCTAAATATTTTCAAGTTTTCAATTGCAAATACTCTAGTTTATATTAAACACAATGATTTCAAGAATGTGAACGAACTTGTTGGTGCGATGTATTTATAACAAGAATGAAAATCATTAACAATGGCCAAGCCGACCAGTAGTAAGTTAAGGCGCCTAGGACTGACAATCGCATTAGCGACTGAAACTGTATTTGTAACATACACTCTGGTGGTATGTTATACGATTAAGGGACACCATGGGTGGTCTCGAACAAGTCAACAAAGGTTTGAATGTATTCACGAAATGACCAAAAGTTTTCAATTAAAACACGGAACAATGAACAAATGGTTTATAACAAGGAACGATGAACAATGAACGATGTACGAATGAACAATGGTTTATAACAAGGAACAACGGAATGGGCGTAATGTAATAAAAGCATGGTGGATACGCTGCTGGTACTTCCTATATATAAGTGCTTTTATCACATTACATAAGTGTCGTTATTTACATTACTTGGACAAATGATTCCAAACAATGACACACAACACTTTTGATTAAAGATAAAAACCATACGAGTTACTTCAATACGATTTACAACTTGGATTTACAAAAAAAATGTTTTCGAGTCAAGGTTCATGGCTACGATATTTTGTAAACTTTTAACCAATTGTTTTTAGAAGATTAATTATTGCAATAACAAATGCTTTCAAAACAAGTTTTTCATTTACGACTCTAGTAGTCGGATTATATGTGGCAATATATACAAAGCCAAAAAGTTGAAACACTCACAAAACCTATGTACTTGCCGACATATTTTTGTTGACTCGTTTTCACATATGTTTCAAGAAATCAAGTTTGATGACGATGCGTACTCTCATAGGATCTGGACGGACCTTAGTGCCTAAAAATATTAAAGACAATAACTATGCATGCTTTCTTTGTTTGGATGTTTTTAAAACGTTCTAATATAATATGACAATATAGCCTATGTTTTATATTTAAAACGAAACCTCAATTACCAAGTGTTGTGAAACAATCTGTTAACGTGACTCCCCAAGTGTTTCCGCCGTGGTTTGTTGCTTTACGCGATTTGAGGTGTTACAGGTTGGTATCAGAGCACTGGTTATAGGGAATTAGGTTATTAGTAATGCTTTGGCCTAGACTATAACCTTCCTAGGACCCTAACGCAAGTAAACTTGCGTTTAGATTAAAAAATACAATACGATCAAACTATCTTTAGGTGATTACCAAAACAATTCCACAAAAATTCCAAATCCTTTTTCGAAAATCAATCATCTATCCTTAGATGATTTATTTATGGTGTAAGCCTTTAAGTTTTCAAAATCTCGTCAAAGTTTGGGTTTTAATAATGCGAACACATGCAATCTGGAAGGGTGGGTGCCTGTACCCTGAGTTTTCTGTCTAAGGCTAGAGTGTTCATACAAATCCACTTAATCAGACCAGTTACTCTTACCTAGGAACTCTTGGGGTGAGTGTCCACTTATAGGCTAAAGCATGTCTTCGTGATACATTATTAGACCCATTTACTTTGATTAGTCATCGTGCGTCATTTATATGTTTTGAGAAACAAACAAGTGACCACATCTTATGCATCATCGATAATTTTTTATGCATATTTTGATTTTCCGAATGTCAATCTCATACATCTTTCATCGTGTTTCTTTTCTAGAATGCCTCCTAGACGCGATCAAACTCAAGATGCTGCAATGGCAGCACTTATCTTCCCGAACCTAGTAACTCAACTGAATCAAGCGAACAATAATAACAACAATCCTCCGTGTAGCTACAAACAGTTCTGTTCGGCTAAACCACTTGCTTTTTCTGGGTCTGAGGGAGCTACGGGACTTCTTCAATGGTTTGAGAGTCTCGAGAGCACATTTCGTTTCGTTCAATGTCCAGATGAGCGAAAAGTTGAGTTTGCATCGAGTGTGTTCAAGAAACGAGCTTTAACATGGTGGAATGGCGTTATTAGAGATAGGGGTGCTAATGTGGCCTTAGCCCAAACTTGGGGAGAGCTTCGAGCTCTAATGATGAAGGAGTTTTGTCCTCGTCATGAACTTAGAGCTTTGGAAAGGGAATTTGATGATCTTAACCAAGATACTGGTGAGAGTCGTGCTTACACAGACCGGTACGAGGAATTGAGCTTACTTTGTCCTTCAATGGTGACGCCTTTGGATAAGGCGATTGATAAATATATCGATGGTCTGCCTGATCATGTTCAGGACATTGTTACGGGAAGCCACCATACTACCATTTGTCAAGCCATTGAATTGGCTGCTACTCTGACTGATTCTCAAGTCAGAAAGGGTAAGCTTCATCGCAATGGTGACAAGAAACAATCTGACAAGTCAACCCAAGAGAAACATAAGGAAAACAAAGCTGGGCCTTCCAAACGATCAAAGAAGCGTAAGCCTTCTCAAAACTTTGCTGTTACTACTCAACCTGCTCCAATTGCTCTACAAAATCAACCAGCTCAACCTCCTGCAAAGAAACCATATGCAGGAATTGCACCTCTCTGCAACCGATGTAATGGTCACCATCAGGTTCATGTACTGTGTTGACAATGTACTACCTGTGGAAAACTTGGTCATTTGGCGAACATTTGTCGCTTTAACCCAAACCAAGCTGCACAAAACCAAGCTCAACCACAAGCAAATCCTGCTCGACCTCATTTTCCACCTGGTTCCTGTTATAACTGTGGTGAGATGGGTCACTACAAGAACAACTACCGAGGATAGCAAATGCAAATCCAGCACGTGGACGAGCTTTTAACATGAACGACAACAAGCCTCATGCTGACAATGAAGTTGTTAACGGTATGTTGCTTGTCAACAATCATCCTGCTTCTGTTCTTTTCGATTCGGGTGCCAATAGAAGTTTTGTGTCACTTGCTTTTGAGCCTTTGCTCTCGATGCCTAGAACGAAACTAGGGAGACCCTTGTCTGTCGAAATAGCCAATGGTGAACCTCTTGTTCTTGATTATGTTATTCGTTATTGCAAGTTAAATCTCAGGAACCATTTGTTTTCTATCGACCTTGCAACAATGCAACTCGGAAGCTTCGATATCATTGTTGGAATGGATTGGTTAAACAAGCACCATGCAGAAGTTATTTGTTTTGACAAGATTGTTCGTATACCAATTTCGTTGAGCGAAACCTTGGAAATTCATTGAGAGAAACCCGTTAGTAGCTTTAAACTTATGACGTGTACCCAATCTCAGAAATACTTGCGAAAGAATTATGTCGCCTTCTTGGCACATATTATGGAGCAGACAGGCAAGAGAAAGAATATTCAAGACATTCCTGTTATTCGAGATTTTCCTGAGGTATTTCCCGAAGATCTACCTGGTTTACCCCCGACACGACAAGTTGAGTTTCGTATCGACCTTGTACCAGGTGCCAACCCAATAGCTAAATCTCCTTATCGTCTTGCACCTTCTGAGATGCAAGAATTATTGAAGCAACTTCAAGAGTTATCTGACAAAGGTTTCATTCGTCCAAGTTATTCTCCATGGGGTGCACCTATCCTATTTGTGACAAAGAAGGATGGATCCTTCCGGATGTGTATCGATTATCGTGAGCTCAGCAAACTCATGATCAAGAATCAATATCGCCTACCTCGCATTGATGATCTTTTTGATCAATTACAAGGTGCTACCTGTTTCTCCAAGATCGATTTGTGTTCTGGGTACCATCAACTTCTTGTTCACAAGGAGGATATTCTTAAGACTGCTTTCAGCACACGATATGGTCATTATGAGCTCATAGTTATGCCATTCGGTTTGACCAATGCTCCAGTTATTTTCATGGACCTGATGAATCGGGTTTGTAAACCTTATTTGGATAAGTTCATCATTGTTTTCATCGATGACATTCTCATTTATTCTAAGTTTTGAGCCGAGCACGAACAGCATCTTCGCCTGACAATGGAACTTCTAAAGAAAGAGCAACTTTACGCCAAATTCTCAAAGTGTGAATTTTGGCTGAAAGAAGTTCAGTTTTTGGGATACGTTGTCAATGAGCAAGGTATGCATGTGGATCCTTCCAAAATCGCTGCAATTAAGGATTGGAAAACACCCACAACACCCACAGATGTTCGCTCATTTCTGGGTCTTGCTGGTTACTATCAACGATTTATTGCGAACTTCTCTAAGATCACGGTTCCTCTCACTTCTTTGACTCAAAAGAATAAGTCTTTTGAGTGGGGACCCAGTCAAGAGGAAGCTTTCCAAACCTTGAAACTAAAACTCTAGGATGCTCCTATTCTATCTTTACCCGATGGCAACGAGGATTTTGTGGTTTTTGTGACGCGTCGAATTTAGGCTTTTGTTGCGTTCTCATGCAACGGGATAAGGTCAACGCTTATGCGTCGAGACAATTGAAAGTCCATGAAAAGAACTACACCACTCATGATCTTGAGTTGGGTGCCGTTGTTTTTGCTCTCAAAATTTGGAGACATTATTTTTATGGCACGAAGTGTGTGGTTTTCACGGACCACAAAAGTCTCCAACATATATTCAATCAAAAGGAGCTGAACATGAGACAACGACGTTGGGTCGAGCTTTTAAAAGATTACCATTGTGAAATTCGCTACCATCCTGGTAAGGCGAATGTTGTGGCTGATGCGCTTAGTCGCAAAGAATGTGTTAAGCTTCATTGGGTTCGAATTCGATCCGATATTCAAACACGTATTCTTGAAGCCCAACGCACTTGTGTAACCCAAGGTTTGTTGAAAGAATAACTACCTCATCAACTCGAACTTCAACTCGAAACAAAAGACGATGGATTACTCTATTACAAGAATCGGTTGTGGGTTCCAAATCAGCACGATCTCCGTACTCTATTGATGGATGAATCTCATGATTCTCGTTATTCGATTCATCCTAGTGCTACGAAAATGTACAAGGATCTCCATACCCAATATTGGTGGCCGGGTATGAAGAATGACATTGCCTTGTATGTATCGAAATGCCTTACTTGTTTCAAAGTCAAGGCCGAACATCAATGTCCGTCTGGTTTGCGTGAACAACCAGAAATACCCATATGGAAGTGGGAGAAAATTGCGATGGATCTCATTACTAAGCTACCGCGCACATCTAGAGGTCATGATGCCATTTGGGTAGTTATCGATCGTCTAACAAAGTCAGCACACTTTTTGCAATTCGTCAGGACTACTCTACTGACAAGCTCACCAAGATCTATGTTGATGAGATTGTGTCTCGTCATGGTGTTCCTTTCAATATCATATCTGACCGAGATGATCGGTTCTCATCTCATTTCTGGAGGACTATGCAATCTGCGATGGGAACCAAACTTAACCTGAGTACTGCTTATCATCCTCAAATGGATGGACAATCTGAGAGGACGATTCAAACACTGGAGGATATGCCCCGAGTTTGCGTGATCGATTTTGGTGGTAGTTGGGATTCGCATCTACCGTTGGTCGAATTCTCCTATAACAATAGTTATCACGCCAGCATCAACATGGTGCCTTTCAAAGCTTTATACGGTCGAAAATGTCGTTCACCTGTCTGTTGGAATGAGATTGGTGAGACACAGCTCACTGGACCTGAACTCATCCACGACACAACCGAGAAAGTCAAGAAAATACGCGATAACCTTTTAACAGCTAGAATCCGTCAAAAGAGTTATGCGGACAAGCGACGCAAGCCCTTAGAATTCAAGTTGGTGACTACGACCTGCTCAAGGTATCCCCTTGGAAAGGAGTTGAGATTTGATAAGAAAGGAAAACTTGCTCCACGATACGTTGGACCATTCAATATCATCGAAAGAATCGGAAAGGTGGCCTACCGACTTGAGCTACCTCCTAAACTCGGGAATATTCACCCAACATATCACGTGTTCAACTTGAAGAGATGCTTAGCCGATACAAATCTCCATATTCCACTTGATGAGATTCACGTTGATGATACTATGCATTTTGTCGAGAAATCGGTGGAGATTATGGACCGTGAAGTCAAGAAACTTAAACGAAGACGAATTCCGATAGTCAAAGTTCGCTGGGAATCCAAACGTGGCCCAGAATTTACTTGGGAATGAGAGGATCATATAAAGCGAAGTACCCATATTTATTCTCACAAGTTTCCTCTAATTAAATTTTGGGACGAAATTTCCTGAAGTAGGGGAGACTGTGATATCTGTGGCAATCCAAACATGTAACAATAATAAACAAGTTATCAATGATTGAAAATTTATGTGGAGTATGTGAATTTTGTTTATTTATTTTGATTATTACACACATTTGATTCTTGCACAATTTCGAACTCTTAAATCGCTTCTATGAACAAAATCAGTGAACCGATACGCAAACGAAACCAATTTAACGCAACGTATATTCCGGAATAATGACACAAGCTAAACCTATCTTAATTAACCTTTACATAACATAGAAATAAGTTTTAAATGGTTTGGTATGTCAAAACAAGTTTATTCGATCAAAGGGACTAATTACGACAAACTGTGAATGTCTGCCGATTCTCGCAGCGATGTACTCTTCGAAACAAGAAAACAAGCCTAAAATACCATAAATATCCTTACATAGCTTAGAAATAAGCTTTGAGGCTTCGGTATGGCAAATTCACACTTTTGTGACTTTAGGGGCTATTTTGCAAATTTCGCGAACTATGCCTTTTTGCGTATTTCGCTGTCCGGAACATGTACGGACATTCAAAAATTTTCTAATCATCAAAATATTATATTTTAGTGATTGGAATGCGAAAAATCCGTTCGTTACACATTTACAGTCACACACGCGTTCGTTTCGATTTTCGTCGTAATTAACCGAAAACCGCGACCGTACGACCAAACGAACCGACCTCTGGAACATTTTTGAAGTATTTCAAGTTCCCTATACTTTAACGTCCTTATGGAGCTTTGAAATGAGGTTAACGAGTGTTAGAAGTGCCCGAAACACGACGAAACGATGCAGGGGCCTGTTCTTCCAAATCCCAAAAGATGTGCCCAGGTCCATGGCTTATGGACCGTAAACCTAAGGACCATATGGTACGTAAGGCATGCCCAACACATCAGATTTGCTGGCAGCAGCCTGTTTGTGCAACCTTTGACTCATCAAACACTTGTGCCACCTTAATCTCTGCAATTGACACGAATTTAGACACTAATCTACACCTAATATGAGTCACCAACACTTGTCATGCTATTGTTAATCCAACATTTCTATAAATACTAAGTGTTCTTCATGGTTGCAACTTTTTGATCACTTTCTTGAAACACCCTGCTCTAAATCCGAATTTGGCACTCATTTTGGAGCTTTCTTAGTACTCTTGATAAAATTCTTGGTATTTTTAAGTGATCTCCTTCATATTTGATTCTATTCTTGTGGTTAATTGGATTAAAAGTCACAAAATTTGACTTTTATTTGACTTCCAGAATCAGTTTAAAATCCAATTGAAACTTGCTTTATGATGGTAATCAAGGTGGTTATGATCCATAAAAATCATGCCTACTGATTCTCATCATTTCTAGCTATTTTGACAAGTCAAAGCTTCAGTCAAAATGCGATTTTTGTGCATTTTGCAGCGGATCTAAATTCGGGTGTCCAAACAGGTTGTTTTGATGCCAAAACTATTTTATAAACTTATTTAGACATATCAGAACATGTCTAAATCACCACTCTCATTATAGTGCTTATTTAGAGTCAAAAGTTGAACGGTTTGACCACCGCTTTAACTTCTGAAATCTGACCCATTTGGCAAATGTTCGAACCGACCCAATACATAATTATGACCATAAATATATAGGGAATAACCCTCTAAGGTTACACCTTATGGTCATGATGTTTGGATTGTGTTATGATAAATGATTGTAAAATTACTCAAAAATGACCAAAATGCCCTTTTTGCAAACAAATCAACTATAAGCATATGTAACATAAATTTTGACAGTATTCTGATTAAATAACATTTTCAATATTTAAGCTTTAAGGATTTATCATAACACATATCTAACCATCCGAATGCGTAGTTACGCAAACGGCGTGTTAAAGTGGCTTAAACCACCTTAACGGGTCATAATGGGGCAAAAGCACTTATAATCTTTTCCAAATCAGAATGTAAACTTATTAAACCATGTTATATGAGTTCCGACACTCACTTGGTTTATAAGATCTCATTCTATCCGAAACTTCCGATTTCAAGTCTCGATATTTACACTATTATTCATTTTTAGGACACGCGTGATTTCTCGGATCTTTGAGCTTCGATTTTCTTATTGATCCAAGGTTTACTTTGCTATCAAAAGTGAGTACATGGTTCCCCTATTTTATGTTTTACAATTGTTTTGGGGTGATTCATATGTGCTAAATATTTTCAAGTTAAATGCTATGGTTTATATTAAACACAACGATTTCAATAATGTGAACGAACTTGTTGGTGCGATGTATTTATAACAAGAATGACATTCATTAACAATGGCCAAGCCGACCAATAGTAAGTTAAGGCGCCTAGGACTGACAATCCCGTTAGCAAAATTCCCGGGGTTTGTGGGGAAATTTGGGAAGCGACTGAAACTGTATTTGTAACATACCCTCTGGTGGCATGTTATACGATTAAGGGACACCGTGGGTGGTCTCGAACAAGTCAACAAAGGTTTGAATGTATTCACGAAACTTTTCAATTAAAACAAGGAACGATGAACAAATGGTTTATAACAAGGAACGATGAACAATGAACGATGTACGAATGAACAATGGTTTATAACAAGGAACAACGGACAATTGACTAATGACAAATGGTTTAGGATAAGTGATTTAGATAACGGAACGGGTGTAATATAATAAAAGCATGGTGGATGCGCGCTGGTACTTCCTATATAGAAGTGTTTTTATCACAATACATACGTGTCGTTATTTACATTACTTGGACAAATGATTTCAAACAATGACACACAACGATATTCGATTAAAGATATAAACCATACGAGTTATTTCAATACGATTTAAAACTTGGATTTACAACACAAATGTTTTCGAGTCAAGGTTCATGGCTACGAGATTTTGTAAACTTTTAACCAATTGTTTTAGACGATTAATTATTGCAATAACAAATGCTTTCATATAGAAGTGCTTTTATCACAATACATACGTGTTGTTATTTACATTACTTGGACAAATGATTTCAAACAATGACACACAAGGATATTCGATTAAAGATATAAACCATACGAGTTATTTCAATACGATTGAAAACTTGGATTTACAACACAAATGTTTTCGAGTTAAGGTTCATGGCTACGAGATTTTGTAAACTTTTAACCAATTGTTTTTAGACGATTAATTATTGCAATAAAAAATGCTTTCAAAACAAGGTTTTCATTTAAGACTCTAATAGTCATATTTTATGTGGTAATATATACAAAGCCATGAACTTGACACACTCACAAAACCTATTTACTCGCCAGCATATTTTTGCTGACTCGTTTTCACATATGTTTTAGGAAATCAAGTTTGATGGCGATGCGTGCTCACGTAGGATCTGGATGGACCTTAGTTCCTAAAAATATTAAAGACAATAACTATGCATGCTTTGTTTGTTGGGATGTTTTTAAAACGTTTTAAGATAATATGACAATATAGCCTATGTTTAATATTTAATACGTAACCTCAATTACCAAGTGTTGTGAAACAATCTGTTAACATGACTCCCCAAGTGTTTCCGCCGCGGTTTGTTGTTTTACGCGATTTGGGGTGTTACATCCGAACACTGGATACTCAAGCATGGGTTCAAATTCTTCGTTTCAAAATCAGTACAATCAGTCGTATCAGATAAACCAATCAAGTTCTAATCTGAATGTGTTTCAATACAACATTGCCGTTAATTTGAAGAATGTTTTCCTAGAGAAAGTGGCTGAATAACACATAACACTTCTTGCTACAGTTCTAGAATCTTACGAATGCTTAGTTGCTGGAAAGATCGAAATCCTGAAATGACTGCTGAGGATTACGATCTGGTAGACGAAGAAGAGCTGGAGCTGATGGACATTAAGTGGAGTCTGGCTTCGATCATTAGAAGAGTTACTAAGTTTGTAGCGTTAACTGGTAGAGATATTGGAAATTCAAGCAATAAACTGGGTTTTGACAAGTCAAAAGTCACATGCTTCAAGTGACGACAAAAGGGCATTTCAAACGTGAGTGTCCGAATCAAGAAGTAAGTGGCAATCAAAGTCCTTTTAGAGGAAATGATTACTACAAGAAAGCACTGCAATACAAGCCACTTCCAAGAAAAATCAAAGTTCAAGATCAATCATCCAATACCACAGAAAAAGTCATGATTGCTTCAAGTGAAATGAAGGTTTTGACTGGAACAAGTACATTAACAAGAAGACTGGAGTTGCTCTTATGGCTGAGATTGTGGAAGAGCAGGATATGTCAGCTGAGAATGAAGCGCTAGAGAACCAATTCTAGAGAAATACATGCAACAAAGAGAGGAAGAGGGGATGGTTTATCTTGAAACTCAAAGGAAAAATGCAATGAAATCAGAGGCTGAAAAGGTAAGTTCTAAGGTAAGAAATATTGAGAAGGAAATTGTGAAAGTTGTGGAGGTTGAAAAACCTTGCACAAAGTGCGCAAATACTTTTGAACAATGTTCTGGAAAGTAAAAAATAATAAGCGAAATTGCTGTGCATAACAAAAATTTTCGTTATGATTACAGAACAATGAAAGAAGCGTATGAAAAAATGAAAGGTACTTATTATAATGTCGAAAAACCTAATCTAGAATCAAGTGCTAATGTTACAATGTTAAGTGCAACTGTAATTGAAAAACAAAAAGCAATTAACATGTATATTGACACTATTGCTGAAACAAGAAGAGAGCTTCAAGACATGAAGATAGAAATTGAGGGGTGAGGCAATTATTAAAAAGCTACACCACAAACGCATATGTCATTGATCACATTCTTCCTACGATTAAGTCGGAGGAAAATGATGATAAGCCAAAAGGTAAAAAACGTAAAGAGTACGGAAATGTTCCACGGCCACTACTTGCTAGTTACTGCCGTAAGAAAGAGGATGGTATTGAAAAGGCAATAAACATAACGTTTTTATCTGAAACTAAGGATCAATTGCCTGAGAACATTGACGTAGTATATACGAAAACAAACAATGACAGTAAAGCGGTTGTGAAAAATGTGATAAAGAATGTCTTAGGAAATGATTCTGACGACGACAGCTCTGAAAGCGCCAACTCAAGTTCGAACAACTCGGAATCACAATCCGAAAATGACGATACATCATCTGAAAGTCATCTAAGTGATGATCCTAATGTTGTCATGTACAAGGTTAAGGAATCTGATAGGTTATACTTCGATGATAGCTTTCCGATTCGGAACGTGAAGGAAGATCAAATTGATAAATTGTTGAAACTTGTTGAATTTTCGTCAGATGATTTTGAGAAAAATGAGAAAAGATTTTACTCGAAACCCAAAAGGAACTTTAACAACTGCCGAAAGAATGGTGGTGATTTTCCTGAGAGCAGGAGAGCAGGGTTGGGTTTAGAGGAAAATGAAGATGTGCGGAAAAAGAACCGGAAGTCTCCATTTCATGAATACAAAGGTAAGAAAATAAAGTTTGTGTATGGGACGAACACGGTTCAGGAAGAAAGCTTGATCGGTAAGCAATCGAATGATGAATTTAAGAAAGAGAAAGAACTTCAGGACAAGGATAAGTCCACAAGTGGAGTGAAACCCATTAGTGGACATGATCATGACAATCGAACTTGCTTCAAATGCAATGAAGTTGGTCATAGTGCTCACAAGTCTCCGAAATCAAAGCCTGTGTATCCACAAAGAAAAACAGTTTCAAAAGATGAAAAACAAAAACAACCAGAGATCGTGAAGCCAATTAAAATGTAAAACATAATCAAAGAATCTAAATTCAAAGTGGAACCTAGAACTGAATCGAAGTTTGAAAACTCAACTTTTGAAAAAGGTGAAACTTCCAAAATAAATGAAAACATAGATTCTAGATTCTATTTCAAAAAGGCAAGAAGTAAACACAATACTGGGTTGTGAAGAAAGATTCTTCATCACTGACAGTGAAAATTCTGTTTTTGATAAGAATAAAAATGTCAAATCAACTGAAACAGCAATCAAAAATGATCTTTCAAAGTCAAATTTTTCATAACAAGCAAAGAAAGAAACGGTTGAGAATTCTTCAAAATTTTGACATCGAACGAAATGTTTGATAATGATTTTGATTACTATGATGAAGTTGAAAGTAATTACGATGATCTTTATCAAGTTCAACCCAAGACCAAAAAGGCTTGGGTTTCGCCATTGAAGTAGTTACTTTTCATGTGCAGGGTTTCAAAGATCCATTTTGTTGAAGTAGAATCTGGATAATGGTGCTCCTGTCACTTAACTTATTCCGAAAACGTCATATCATTGTCATTTTGAGGGGGAGATTTTGAAAAGGAAAAATTCGTAAACAATCAAATTGTGAAAATCCACACCGTTGAACATAAAACTTATCTTATGACAAAACCATTTAGTCTTTCACGTAAATGAGTTTAATGGTTTATTTTTTGAATAGGTGCAGATGCAGATGTTGAGAAAGGATCGGATGACGAATTCTCGGGATCCTCATTGGTTTGTTATCTTTTTTAATAAAATTTCTTAAATCTAAAATCCAAAAAATATGTTTTTGATCTTAGTGGGAGTAAGAAAAATATTAGAAAAAAATCAAAAACATATGAAAAAGTTGAAAATTCAAAAATATTTAAAAATTCAAAAAGTTCAAAACATTGAAAAAGACAACAAGAATTTTGTTGTCATAAAGGAATCATAGTATATCAGTGGACTATAATAGTATACTAAAGAATTGAAAAGTTTAGAAGTGATAAACAATTCTTACTATGGATGTGTCGATAGACTTTACACGTTCAGTAAATTGTTTCTGAAATATAAACTAAATTTTACAACTGCTTAATCTTGTGGATTAACATCTCTCGGATATACGGACTTAGTACTTCGAAATTCCGTTTGAGAGATTTCCTAATTCTGAGATACGAGGTCTTTATAGATAGTTGATATATGGGGTATTATACAAGTTTTTCTGATTTTGCTAAAGCAATAGCCTAGAACTTCTATAATGCTTTTGCTAAAAAAACCCGAAACAACATGCAAAACTGAAAAGAATAGAAAGATCTAATCATTTGCCTGATTCTGAGATACGAGGTTTTTATAGATAGTTGATATCTGGGGTAGTATACAAGTTCTTCTTATTTTGCTAGAGCAATTGCCTAGAGCTTCTATAATGCTTTTGCTAAAAAACCCCAAACTGCATGCAAAAATGAAAAGAATAGAAAGATCTAATCATTTGCAATGCTAAAAAGATTTCTTAAATGGAGCACACCTATAAGATGAGCCTTTATCTCTTTGTCTGTATGGTAGTACTAACCTGAGCTCTCAAGGTCTCGCATAACCCAGATATAAATATCAATTACGCTATATTCACATGTAAGATGAAATCGAGGGAATCTTGATACGGGAGTATATTCTGAGATGGGAACCATAGACAAGTCAAGTTTCATAATTCATACCTAACATATCTTGGAACAATTGAGAAATGTGTCGAAGTTTAAGTGGACAAACATATCGACAATCCAAGTAAACGAGTTTAAAACTTAAAGTCATCAAAAGGTCAACGGTACTGGTGATATGTCTCAAACAACTGGTATGATCCTTAGACACGAATTCACAAAAATATGTCTGTAAATATGTTTGTACATAGTTTATCTTCTTTACAGTTTAAAATAAAAAAGATTTTCAGTGTGTTTTAGCATAAACTTTCAGAAATTCAAAAAGATTTTGTTTCTTCATTAGTTTTCAACGAGCCAATGATGGAGAACTGTTCTTTGAAGTCTGGTAAGGTGCTATAGTGGTGAAAATCTTTATGACATCTTTTTTAAAAACCAAAATGATCGAAAGTGTTGAAAAGTTCAAGAAATTGTAACTTTAAAATCAAAGAAAAACATCAGTTTGTTCACAATGGGTCCAACCAAGGTCATTAACTTATACTTGGTCAACTAAGTGGATTTCATAATTGATAAACATGAGAATGGTCAAGGTTTTAAATGTTGAAAGGTGTTCAATGTCATTAATTCTAACATGAATATCTAAAAGATTTAAAAAGTTTAAAGTGTAGATTAAAAGTTGAAATGTTGATGTTACAAAAATTTCAAAGTTTGAATCTGAAATATTTATTTGAATGTCTAAGAACTTTGAAACAGAAGTAAAGTTTTAAGGAGGAGCATGATAAAATATTGAAAATACTAGAAAGCTCAAAGAAAGGGGGAGTTTGAAGAGAATAGCTTATAGCAAGGGGGAGCATGGTGATTAAAAGTTTTATCAAGACAACCTCAAGAAATAGAGAAGGTTTTAAGAGTTTTATCAAGACAAGCTCAAGAAATAGAGAAGGTTTTAAAAGTTTTATCAAGACAAGCTCAAGAAATAGAGAAGGTTTGAAGATCAAGAAGTTAAAGTTTATTCAAGAATAAATATAAAGACTTAGGAGCTTATTTGAAGTCAAATGACTACAGCAAAAATGACTACGACAACATCCAAGGGGGAGTCTGTAGTGCATATGTATGTTGCCTGCGTCATTGTATATCGAGTCTAAGTGATTAGAGCTTAATCTGTTAGAAAGAGGCGTATTTATGTATGTAATAGTACAAGTTCGCCCAGAACACTACATGTGAGAACAAGTTCGACCGAACTTGTTCTAGAAAAGTTCGCCCGGACTTGTTATCCATCCTAACGAACTTGTAAACCTATAAATAGGTGCCTTGGTTTTCATTTGTGAGAAGTAGCAACTTTGGCACAGAGACGGTGAAGCTCTGTCGGATCCTGAACTTGAATGTATTGAACATTATTGATCAATAAACAAACGTTAAATGAGTAATTATTTTTATTCGATTAACACGTCATTAGTTTCCGCCTAATCGGACATTAGATACAAATCTAGGTTCCTATACGAAAGGAGGACGGTCTATCACTTTGTCTCTTTGCATGAGAACACAACCAAGGCCGAAGTTTGATGCATCACAGTATACGACAAAGTCGTCGTTTCCCTCAGGTAAAGATAGAATAAGAGCATTACAAAGTTTCTGTTTCAGGGTCTGAAAAGATTCTTCTTGTTCTAGTCCCTACTCAAAAGGTTTATTCTTTTGAGTCAAGGCAGTGAGGGGAACTACAATTTTGGAGAAGTTTGCGATAAAGCGGCGATAATAACCCGCGAGACCCAAAAATGAACAAACTTCGGTAGGAGTAGTAGGTGTATCCCATTCCTTAATCGCACTGATTTTAGCAGGATCTACATGTATACCTTGTTCGTTGACAATGTGTCCCAAGAATTGAACTTCTATGAGCCAAAATTCACACTTGGAGAACTTGGCATAGAGTGGTTCCTTCTTTAGGAGTTCCATCGTTAGACGAAGATGTTGTTCATGGTCAGCTCGTGTCTTTGAATAAATCAAAATGTCATCAATGAAAACATTGATGAACTTGTCCAAATAAGGTTTACAAACCCTACTCATCAAGTCCATGAAGATGGCAAGAGCATTTGTTAAACCGAAGGGATAACAGTGAACTCATAATGGCCGTACCGAGTGCGGAAAGCAGTCTGGGAATATATTCCTCGAGTACACGAAGTTGATGATACCCAAAACGTGGATCAATCTTTGAAAAGAAGGTAGCACCTTGTAGCTGACCAAAGAGATCATCAATGCGAGGTAGGTGATATCGATTATTGATTGTGAGTTTGTTGAGCTCACGATGATCGATACACATACGGAAAGGATTCGTCCTTCTTTTTCACGAATAGGACATGAGCGCCCCAAGGTGAAAATCTCGGACACATGAACCCTTTGTCAGATAACTCCTGAAGCTGTTTTGATAACTCTTGCATCTCAGACGGTGTAAGACGGTATGGGGATTTGGCTATAGGGTTGGCACCAGGTACAAGGTCTATACCAAACTCAACTTGTCGTGCTGGGGTAAACCAGGTAGCACTTCAGGAAACACCTCAGGATAATCCCAAACAACAGGGATGTCCTGAATAGTTTTGCCCTTGCCTTTCTCCTCTACAATATGTGCCAGGAAGGCAACATAATTCTTTCATAGGTGTTTTTGGGCTTGGGTACATGTCATGAGTTTAAGGCTACTAAGGGGTTTTTCTCCCCGAACCTCTAAGGTTTCACTAGACGAGAGAGGTATACAAACGATCTTATCAAGACAGATCACCTCAGCATGATGTTTATTTAACCAATCCATTCCTACTATGATGTTAAAGCTCCCGAGTTGCATTGGCATAAGGTCAATGGCAAAAAGATGGTTATTGAGGTTCAATTGGCAACGGCGAATGATGAAATCTAGTACAAGAGGTTCTCACTAGCTACCTCTACTGTTAAGGGCTTTCCTAGTTTGGTTCTAGGCATGGAAAGTAAAGGTTCAAAGGCTAGGAATACGAAACTTCTATCGGCACCCGAATCAAAAGAATTGAAGCAGGACGATTGTTCATGTAGAACGTACCGTTCACCACTTCCTTGTCTACACGCGCCTCATTAGCAGTGATACTAAATCTCGTCCACGAGCCAGGTTCGCATTTGCCAACTTAGGGCAGTTGTTCCTGTAGTGGGTAAGATCACCCAGTTATAGCAGGACCCAGTTGATAATGAGGTCGTATAGGATTGGCTGGCTGTTGAACAGGGTTTTGAACCACATGATTTGGGGTAGGAAAAAAGTGAAATGTGTTGGCAAAATGACTAGATCGTCCACAATATGTACAATGACGACACTGTAGATGTGGTTGATTATGACAATTGCGCTTGTTACACGGATGTGCGGTACCAGCATATTGTTTCTTCGCAGGTGGTTCTGCCGGCTGGTTAGGAGCAGCTTACTTGGGTTGTGCGACAACAACGAAGTTCTTGAAAGCCTTACGCTTTCTAGACTTCTTGGAGGTTTCAGCTTTGTTGCCCTTATGTTTCTCAGACTTGACTGACGGTTTCTTGTCACCTTTGTGGTGTAGTTTACCCTTCTTGACTTGAGATTCAGTCAGGGTTGCAGCTAGCTCAGTGGCTTGTCTAACAGTGGTAGGGTTGCTGCCGGTGAAAATATCCTTAACTGGATCAGGAAGGCCATCTATATACTTCTCAATCGCCTTATCTAAAGGCGTCACCAGTACAGGACATAACAAGCTCAACGCTTGATACTGATCGGTATAGGCACGATGTTCTCCACTGTCTTGCTTTAGGTCATGGAATTCATTTTCAAGCGCCCTCTATTCGTGACGAGGGCAGAACTCTTTCATCAAAAGAACCATGAGTTCCGCCCAAGTTTGACACATAGCTACATCTTCACCCCGATCTCTCACTACTCCGTTCCACCACGTGAGTGCCCTCTTTTGGAACACGCTTGAAGAAAACTTGACTTTGCGCTCATTCAGACATTGGACATGGCGAAATGTACTCTCAAGACTTTCAAACCACTGTACGGGGCCCAGTCGCTCCTTCGGAACCACTAAACTTGAGTGGTTTAGCCGAATTAAACTGTTTAAAATTGCACAGAGCAGGTGCATTATTGTTGTTATTGTTGGCTTGGTTTATTTGAGTTATGAGATTTGGTAGCACAACATCAATCTGCTGAGCTATCATGGCTGCCATAGCGGCGTCCGGATTTGCGTTTGCGTTTCAATGAGGAGGCATTCTAACAGAGAGGAAAAACAAGAGAGAAAACGAGTGAGATAAATGTTGAATAATCAAAATGAGATGTTATAAATATTGTTGAAATTTAAGGATGGTGGTAATTTGTTCCTTACTCCAAATAAACAAACGACACACAGTGACTAATCAAAGTAAATGGGTCTTTATAATGTATCGCGAAGACATCCTTTAGCCTATAAGTGGACACTCACCCCAAGAGTTCCCAGGTAAGAGTGACTCGTACAATTAAGTGGATTTGTACGAACACTCTAGCCTTAGATAGAAAACTCAGGGTACAGGCACCCACCCTTCCAGATTGCATGCGTTCACATTATTAAAACCCAAACTTTCATGATATTTTGAAAACTTTCGAAGGCATTAAGCCAAAAACGAATCATCCAAGAATAGACGATTGATTTCAAAATCATTTTGAAAATCATGTTTCTGTTTTGGTAATCACCTAAGGATAGCTGATGTTATTATTTTAAGATCTAAACACAAGATAACTTGTGTTAGGTTCCTAGAAAGGTTATAGTGTAGGTCAAAGAATTACTAATAAGCTAATTCCATATAACCGTTGGCTCTGATACCAATCTTTATATCACACCCGACCGCGTAAAACAATAAACCGCAGCGGAAACGTCGGGGAGTCACGTAACAGAACTATTGTTTCACAAGCTTGGTAATTAAAGTTTTGTATTATTGAATTAAATTGTTTATAGTGTCTTGAGTAAAACTGGAAACATAACGTAAATTAAATTGTCTTTCATAAGTTTTAAGTCACTAGGGCCCAAGTCCGCCCTAGGTGTAGCATGCTCAACATCAAACATTCAATCCTGAATCATATGTGAAAATAAGTACTGTTGATGCATAATGTCTATTGTCTAGGTCCTGGATCGAGTATGTATCTTTAGGGCTTGAATTGTTAGATTTGATGAAGTATTTATGTTGTAATCAACAAGTTCGGCCGAAGTTATATTTGGCTGATCAAGTTCGGCCGAACTTGGTCTAGCCAGGACTAGCTTCGAGCGAAATTGCTTTTCTATATATAGGTAGTCATGGTTCTTTCATTGTAACATCTTTGCGACTTCGATGGCGAAGCTCTGTCAGTTTGGATTTCGAGTTGTAATATCTTTGGACTTAATAAACTGACGATTAAACTGTAATTCTTTTGTATTTGGTTAAACTTGTCATATAAATTCGGCATATATGGACGATAGATACAAATTTAGGTTCCCGAGCTAAGGAGGATGGTCCTATCAAGTGGTATCAGAGCCTGGATACCTTAATTTGCTGAAATCAACACAAGAATCATTCTATTTCTACTCATTTCTACCATTTTTCATAACTTTTTCACATAATTGCAGAAATCATGAACAAAAATGGCTAAAAATTGAACATATCATAGATACTACATAATTATAAACCCCTGAAAGTTTGAGAATAAAAATCAAACGAATTCATGTCGAAACTGTCAAAAAACCAAGTTTTGCAAACCAACTTCGCCCGAACTAACAATACAAGTTCGCTCGAACTTGATTAAAATCATCAATTTCTATTGAGTTTTATTATCTTCGCCCGAAGTTGTTCAGTTTTTCAGGAAAATTTGACCAAGTTCGACCGAACTTGATAATTTTTCTTAAAATTTTTGCTATGTTCGCCCAAAGTGGAGGTAAACTTTCGAAATTTTTGAAAATTAAACTCTAAGTTCGCCCGAACTTGATTATTTGTGAAAAAGGTTGAAGATTTCATACAAGTTCGCTCGTACTTGTTGAAATTGAAATCAAAATACGTTTTTCTTTCAAGTTCGACCGAACTTTTCAGTTTACTAATCGGTTTTCGAGTGTTTTTTATCATGCTTTCAGTTAAGATGTCAGATTGCCAAGATGGATGATTTCCATAACGCGTTTGCTTCACCAATGGCTTCTAAATCTAATGCAAATGCTAATGCTAACGCGGTTAACCAGATGAATCTGAATAACGAAATGGGAACTGTAGGACCGATCCTGATAGCATAGGAACCTAGATTTGATATCTGATGTCCATAAAGGCGGATCCAGAGGAGGGCTGACTGGCTCGAAGACAGAGTTCTTGAGTCTAGCTGGAGAATTCAAGAACTAGAACAGAATCAGGCACATGTACCAGTACCCGCACCAGCACCGGCCCCTCCAGTGCCAGTAGAGGAGGATCCAGAGGTGGATCCAGAGGAGGATCCGGAGGAAGACCCGGCTGTAGAAGCTGGAAACGCCGAGGAGGATGACGGCAACGATAGCGATTTGGGAGATGGAGACGTAGAAGACTGATTCGTCTCGCTTATTCCATTTGCTTCCTTCAGTCTATTTATTTTCCTACTTATGTTTAAACTTGAGATTTTATAGTAAACTGATATATGTTTGGTTGGCATTTTGTAAGATGTTGAAATTTTATTTAATCGAATATTTCTTTTGATTGTTTAATTTATTTGGGTTGACATAATTTGAGGAATTATTTAAGTATGGAGTAGGATAACTATATTGGATATACATACTTATCGGTGTGTGTTTATGTTCTCTTACGAAGATCTAAAATGGCAACTGGACGTCGTGGAAACCTCAACATGACACCTGAAGAATTAGCTGCAATGATCCAAGAACACGTGAATGCTGCTCTAGCAGGTGTTCAAAACCAACCAGTAGCAGGAGGGGGTCTTAACCCCTACAAGATGTTTCTCGATGCGAAGCCGAGCAAATTCACGGGTGCAGAAGGACCCATAGGACTGGTCCGCTGGATTGAAGAGTCCGAATCAGTGTTCAAAATGTGCAATTATCTGGAGGCCAACAAGGTCAAGTATGCTGCCTCAACGTTAGAGGATGGGGCACTAACTTGGTGGAATGCACAAGTCCAAACGCGTGGACTTATTGTTGCAAATGCAATGGCCTGGGCCGAGTTTAAGGCCCTAATCAAAGAGGAGTACTGTCCGCGAGACAGGGTTCAACAGTTGGAGCAAACATTATGGAACCACAAGATGGTGGGATCTGAAATTGAAGCATACACAGCGAAACATCATGACCTGGTATTTCTATGTCCCGATCTGGCCAACACCATGGAGAAACGACTCGAGTTTTACCTTGGGGGTCTGGTCCCCAAGATCCAGGGTATGGTAATGGCTAGCAACCCTGCGACTGAGCATCAACCAATCAGGTTGGTGCACAAACTCACCGATAAGGCGGTGGAACAAAAGAAGTTGCCATCTCGGGGTACAACTGAAGTTGCCCCTGATAATAAAAGAAAGTTTGAAGACTCGTCTGCTCGACAGTCTTCGTCAGCCCAGCCACAACAAGGGAACCAGAAACGGTTCAATAATTTCAACAGCCGCCGGGTCACAATAATCAGCCCGCCAACAACACCCAGAACATAAGCGGCTATGTAGGTCGAAAGCCGCAGTGTAATCGCTGTAACCTTCATCATCACGGCCCTTGTGCCGGAAATCACTGCCAACGATGTGGCAAAGTGGGACACGCGGCAAAGGATTGTTGCGGGGAAATCATGTCCCGACAAAATCAAAATCAACACCAGGGTCAGTAGCAGGGTATTAACCGGGGTGCTATCAGTGTGGTAGCACTGCCCACTTCAAACGAGACTGCCCACAGCTTCGTAACAACAACAACAATGGTGGGAACAACAACAACCACAACCACAACAACCACAACAACAACAATAACAACAACACCAATGGAAATGGTGGCATAGGAGGTGCCAAAGGTCGTGCATTTACGCTAGGCCGCGGAGAGGCCAGAAACGACTCGAACGTGGTCACCGATAAGTTTCCCCTTCACAATCATTTTGCTACTGTACTTTTTGATACGGGTGCGGATAGGAGTTTTATATCTGAGTCTTTTAGGAAGAACCTAAATCTCGCGCCTAAACCCCTAGAGACCCCGTACGTCATAGAACTAGCCGATGGTAAATCTGTAGATGTGACCCATTTAGTATCCGGCTGTCAACTCAAACTCGCGGGTCACACCTTTACCATTGATCTGATGACAACTACCCTGGGTAGTTTTGACGTGGTAGTCGGAATGGACTGGCTATCCGACGTCCGAGCTGAAGTTCTCTGTTTCGAGAAATCTATCCGTATTCCGCTCTCTAACGACGAAATCTTGACGGTGCAAGGCGAGAAGGTCGGCGCCGTCACAAACATCATCTCTTACATGCAAGCACAGAACTATCTTCGGAGGAAGAACTCCTTCGCTTTGCTCGCACTGGTTACCGAACAGCCTAAGGACGAGAAACGTATAGAAGATATCCCCGTCGTCCGTGATTTTACCGATGTATTTCCAGAGGAGTTACCTGGTCTTCCACCACATCGACAAGTGGAGTTTGAAATCGAATTGGCGAACCATGCAACTCCTATCGCCAAGGCCCCATACCGTTTAGCTCCAGCCGAGTTGCAAGAGCTGTCTACCCAGCTTCAGGAATTGTTAGAAAACGGATTTATCCGACCCAGTACTTCGCCATGGGGAGCTCCAGTCCTTTTTGTCAAGAAGAAGGACGGGACCTTCCGCATGTGCATCGACTACAGGGAACTCAATAAGGTTACAATCAAGAACCAATACCCATTACCTCGCATCGACGATCTCTTTGACCAACTTCAAGGGTCAAGCTATTACTCCAAGATTGATCTACGGTCCGGCTATCACCAGTTACGCGTCAGGGAGGAGGATATCTTAAGACGGCATTTCGTACTCGGTTTGGCTATTATGAGTTCTTGTTCATGCCCTTCGGCCTCACCAACGCACCCGCGGTGTTCATGGACCTCATGAACCGCGTGTGTAAACCGTATCTCGACAAGTTTGTCATTGTGTTCATCGATGACATACTAATCTACTCTAAAGGTGAAGAAGAACATGCTGAGCAACTACGATTACTGCTGGAATTACTTCAACAGGAGAAACTATATGCCAAGCTTTCAAAGTGTGATTTCTGGATTCGGGAAGTTCAGTTCCTCGGGCATATCGTGAATGAAAAGGGTATCCACGTTGATCCCGCCAAGATCGATGCTATCAAGAACTGGGAAGCACCCAGGACACCGACAGAGATCCGCCAATTTTTGGGTTTGGCGGGTTACTACAGACGTTTCATAGAGGGATTTTCAAAGATTGCGCAACCGCTTAGCACCCTCACCCAGAAAGGCACCAAGTATGCTTGGGGTGACAAGCAGGAAGTGGCATTTCAATTGCTGAAGCAGAAACTTTGCAGTGCACCCATTTTGTCATTGCCGGATGACTGATGATTTTGTGGTATATTGTGATGCTTCCATTCAGGGATTGGGATGCGTACTCATGCAACGTGATAGGGTCATCGCGTATGCGTCCCGACAATTGAAGGTTCACGAGAAAAACTACACAACACATGACCTGGAATTGGGAGCAGTGGTGTTTGCGCTTAAGATTTGGAGACACTACCTATATGGAACAAAGTGCACAATCTATACAGATCACAAGAGCCTCCAACACATCTTTGACCAGAAGGAGTTGAACATGCGACAGCGTCGCTGGGTCGAACTCTTGAACGATTATGAATGTGCCATTCGGTATCACCCGGGTAAAGCTAACGTGGTAGCTGATGCCCTCAGTAGGAAGGAACACTTGAAACCTTGTCAGGTACGAGCACTACATTTCACCATTCATTCGGGGTTACCCGAACAGATACGCGATGCACAGTTAGAAGCAGTTAAGGAAGAAAACATCAAGGCCGAATCGGTGGGAAAAATGGAACGCGATTGGGAAGTAAAACCCAATGGAGCCCGGTATTTCATGAATCGTATATGGGTACCTCTCTACGGAGACCTCAGAAAGCTAGTCATGGACGAAGCTCACAAATCCCGATACTCTGTCCATCCTGGTTCGGATAAGATGTATCAAGACCTTAAAGCTGCGTACTGGTGGCCCAACATGAAAGCTGATATAGCCACCTACGTGAGCAAGTGTTTGACTTGTGCAAAAGTCAAGGTAGACTATCGGAAGCCATCGGGGCTACTTCAACAACCTGAGATCCCAGTGTGGAAATGGGATCAGATCTCGATGGACTTCATCACTAAACTCCCGCGAACTTTGGGTGGTTGCGATACCATCTGGGTGATTGTGGATCGTTTAACTAAGTCCGCACACTTCCTAGCGATTAAAGAAACATATAAGATGGATAAGTTGACTCGCACCTACATTAAGGAAGTAGTTTCTCGGCACGGAGTGCCAACGTCCATCATCTCAGACAGAGATGCTCGTTTCACGTCCAACTTTTGGCAGTCACTTCAGAAAGCATTGGGTACACGCTTAGATATGAGCACAGCTTATCACCCTCAGACTGATGGCCAAAGCGAAAGGACCATACAGACCTTGGAGGACATGCTTAGGGCATGCGTGGTAGACTTCGGGAATAGTTGGGAAATCCATCTGCCTTTAGTGGAATTCTCGTATAACAACAGTTACCATACGAGTATATCGGCAGCACCGTTTGAAGCATTATACGGTCGTAAATGTAGATCACCGGTCTGTTGGGCAGAAGTCGGTGACAGTCAACTCACAGGCCCTGAGTTGATACTTGAGGCTACTGAAAAGATTGTACAAATCAGAAACCGCATGGCGGCGGCACGAGATCGACAGAAAAGCTACGCTGATCAACGACGCAAACCGCTCGAATTTCAAGTAGGCGACCGCGTCCTACTGAAGGTGTCACCCTGGAAGGGTTTAATCCGTTTTGGGAAACGAGGCAAACTAAACCCACGTTACATAGGCCCGTTTATGATCTTGAAACGTATCGGACCCGTAGCTTATCAATTAGACCTTCCTGCCGAACTCAGTGGAGTTCACAACATTTTTCATGTGTCAAATCTGAAGAAGTATCTATCAGATGAAACCCTAGTCATTCCATTGGATGAGATTCAAGTGGATGAACAACTACACTTTGTGGAACAACCTATCGAGATCATGGATCGTGAGATCAAGACTCGAAGGCACAGCAAGATTCCGATCGTCAAGGTTCGTTGGGATTCTAAACGTGGACCGGAGTTCACGTGGGAAAGAGAGGACCAAATGAAAAGCAAATACCCACACCTCTTTGCAGCTGAGCAGCAAGCTAACGATACCACCAACTAAATTTTCGGGACGAAAATTCTTTCAACATGGGGATGATGTGACAACCTGGGAATTTCTTGAAATTTCGTGTACCATTGTTAACGAACTAAATCTTTGTGCGTGGCATTCTAAACCTGTGCGTTGCATTCTAAACCGCGTTTACTCAATTTTCGGGACGAAAATTCTTTCAACATGGGGATAATGTGACATCCCGGTTTTTCAGGTATCTTAAACGCACTACTTCACGGTTATTCATTCCTACGCTAAATTGTTTCGGAGATTTAATTTACACGCTCGAAATAACTACGCTAACTTTGTGAACTTATCAAATGAATTACGTGCTATGTGTATTAAACGTTTATAAGTTTGGTGAGTTATTATGTTATGTTTCGATTTCGTGATTTTTAGTTATAAAAATATATATATAGTAAATATAGACGAATCGAACTGAGCTGCGAAACGAGTCGACCTCATTTCCTTGTGTCTCAAGGGATTAACCAAAACTTGAGGTTCAAGTTAAAGACCCAAACTGCCCCACCCAAACCCTTGCGGCCGCATGCACCAAACCTCAAACCCATGATCTTTTTCCTTCCTCCCTTACATTATAAATAGATAAGCATGCATGAGAGTTGTTAACACACAAAAAAAAGGAACCCTAGCTCTAAGATCAGCCGACGGTAGCCTTCCCACTCTTCCTCTCGGTCGCGATCTTCTTCAACATCCGAATCGACTCCAATCTCGTTCCCGGTTCATTAATCTTCATTGTTAAAGGTTAGGGTTTTCTATTGTTTCGCAAATCATGTTAGGGTTTATGAACTTTTGATCATGCTTGTATGTAATGGATTGAAAGAGTTATGATATTTAGTTCGATGAATTGTGCAAGAATTGCGATTAAGACGATTAGTTGAATAAAGGATCATAGGCTGCGTTTTGTGATAAAAATCATATAATATGATTAGGGTTTGCATGAGTATGATGTACATGATGATATATGATTGATAAATCTGTTCTTGATCGTTCATATTTAACATCTCGATTGTTTAAGCGTGTTATATTGCGATAAAAAGTTGAAAATAGGATGCTGAATGGTGTTTACAGCCAACTTCAATTGGCTTTAACTTGGTTATTATTTATCGAAAAACGGATTTTCTGAAGCCTAAAACGTATATTTTTTAAAAACGCTTCTAATGTCGCTGGATTCATATTTTTCTGAGGTCATTTGATATTTATAAGTGGTCAATTAAGTGCAGTAACTGAAGCTGTGTAAATTCTGAAAATTTGTTAGTTGTTTATCGAGTCGGATCTCATAATCTGTAGAGAGTCGAATCACGAAATTTGTACAGAAACTGGAGATGGAAATTTCCGGGAAACTCTCACTGGAATTTTGTTAATTGGATGAATGGTGATTTTTAAATAAATTCTCCCGTGCACTGCAGTCAGAAAGCGACGAATCTGACTGCAGCCTAGTATATTAATAATTATGAATGATTAGTAAAGTGTTAGGACTTGAAAAATTTACATAAAATTATATAGTTTACTTGACACCTTCTGTAAAAAATTGGAATTTTTGGAACGTTAGAACTATTTTATAAAAATCCTCGAAAACAGCCTAATTATGAGTAAACAAGCTGAAACTTGATTACTTGCGAATGTGTGTACCAAAATGTTGTATGAGTTGATTTGTGTTCATGATAAGTTGGTTTGATCATTATGTTGGTATGATAATACTTTGCATGCATGATTGTGTTTTCGAATTTGTTATCATGTGTGCCGCATGGTATGATAGTTATGTGTAGGGTTTGTATCAGTGTGTTCACACACTAACTCTAAATCGATTAACTTGTTAGGACACGATTAGCGGTCCCATCATTTGCTACTTCTGTGTTACACTAACCGAGCAACTAAAGGTGAGTTCACGGCCCCTAATTTTATCCGGTTTTAAACAACAAGGGGAGAAACATGTATTCACTCTACAACTCTATCTCTTTACGTTATACGAAATTAACGTCATTAAACTATTCGGTAACTAAGTTAACGTTAATGTACGTTATGGTCACTAAGCAGCTATATTACACAAGTCCTCGACAAACTCTCGGATCGTTAGTATTAGGTTAGATAGCGGGGAAATTATAAGTAGTACTACTGGGCCCGACATGCCCCACCCGAGCTAGTCGCGCTAGCCGACCGGGTATGGTCAACGGGTGAATAATTTGGCCTAACTTCGCCATGGTCAGTGATAGGTCTGGCAACACGGAGGTACAACAGTCAGCTTCGATCGTGAACACTTACGTGACATAACTTTAGGCTCGCTACCTACATGTTAACATTGAACTTAATTATGAATCAACAATATTATTCCGGGTTAGGGATAATGGAACCAACAACATTATTATTCCGGGTTAGGAATAATGGAACATCATTATTATTCCGGGTAAGGAATAATGGAGCCATCAGTATTATTCCGGGTTGGGAATAATGGAACTAAATCGTTATCCCGGGTTAGGGATAACGGGGGAAACAAACTTATAACCGAACCAATGAACTTATAAAAACCTGTGAACTCACTCTTCTTTAATGTTGACACTTGTTTCTTTACATGTTTCTCAGGACGCTAGGAGCTCTAGGTGCACTCACTTGCATTGATCAAGACATCTTTTTATCGAGTCTCATTTATGAATATTGTTTGGGTTTTTCTGTAGTTTTGGCGTTTGTGTTGGCGCCCGTTCCTTTACTTTACTTTAATGCTTCCGCTCAACTTTAAAAACTAATGCTTCTGCTAAACATTGAAACCAAACTAAGACAATCTAAAATTAACTATGAATGGTTAAACAAATGATTTTGGAAAACGTATAAACAAATTATATAGAGTCGTTCGACGTTACTAGTGTCTCAGATTCTGGTTTGTTCACACGCCTCGCGGTAAAACTCTGCAAGTGGAAATTGAGGGTGTGACAGATGCCCAAGGATGGTTCAAACACGTAACATCAGTTTGAAAACGAAATTCAATGAACAGAGATTGTGGAGGGTAATAAAGTTTGAAGCATCGAGGGGGTTTGAACTGGTGATGAAGCGTCCTCGAGCGATGAAGGAGGATTTGGGGGTTATGGAAAACAATACGAATACTAGAACCGATGTGGCTAGTAAACTGCTCAAAGAAAGATATTAAGTGCTTGTTCCTCAACAAAATATGCTTCGATAAACATGAAGAAGTCCAAGCGAAGCAATACCAAGGTGTGGTTAATGTTTGTTATAAACATGGTATTAATTCAGTGCACATGTGGGAATCTAGGTGGAGAGAGCTGGAAAGAGAAGAGTTCTTAAAGGAGGAGAAGCGTTTAGAGAAAATTCATGAAAAAGGGAGGGAGGCAAGAATCAGAAGGTTTCAGTTTCTGAAGTTGGCACCTCCTATAGATCAAACGCCTATCCCAAAGCAAGAACGTCGAAAGAAACCATACAAGAACTTCTTCGGAAGATGCTAAAGATTGAATACTGATCAAGACGATACGACAATATCCAAGGGGGATTTTGTTGATGCATAATGTCTATTGTCTAGGTCTTGGATCGAGTCTGTATGTTTAGAGCTTGAATTGTTAGATTTGATGAAGTATTTATGGTGTATTCAACAAGTTCGGCCGAAGTTATAGTCGGCTGATAAAGTTCGGCCGAACTTGATCTAGCCAGGGCTAGCTTCGAGCGAACCTCCTTGTCTATATATAGGTGGTCATGGTTCTTTCATTGTAACAACTTTGCGACTTCTACGGCTGTGATACCGATGACGAAACCAGGTACCCCTTAATTGGTCCTAAACTTGAATTCATGCTTAGAGCAATAATTGCGCGTAAACTTTGCAAACTTGTATGACTTGTGTGCAATAATGAGCAATCCTTATTATGTCTCGGAGGAATCCGAGAGCACGTTATGGTTAACATGACACTATTAATGGCCAACGATGCGAGGTTGGTGTCCTTAGACTTGAACAACGTGTTAAACGGAGATTTGACGTTTAACAGCGCATTAAACCTTTGACGTTGATTATTAGGTTATCGGTAGAATGATTTAAGATTCCGAGTTCCAGAAACAACTTAGTTTTTTGCCATAGACTGTGACATAAGGTTTGAAGCTAATCGAAGCCCAGGCACGCAAAACGAAGAAGCTTCCCGGTTAGGGAACACCTTCATTTCGGGCATAACATAAGGCAACCAAATGTGCAAGGAACGATCGATCAAGCATAAAAACCCTTAAACCACCCTAATAAGAGACTTTTATGATTAAAATGTTACTGGGTTTGGATTTCGAGATGGTTTTGCACGGTTTTTAAAACCGAGTCTTTTGACACTAAGAAAGCGAAAAACGGAGCTCGTTTCGCAAATCGAGAACGTGTACGGGACCCGAAAACGAACCTAAACGCAAAAACAAAGATAAACATCATCTTTTAGCGCGTATTACGAAGCACGAGGTGTCCCACAAGGACCCCCCTTATATATAATATATATATGTCTTTTTATTCTTTTATTTAATTCTTTCATAAATTTCTCAAAATTACACCAAAAGCTCTCAAATTCTGGCATAAACAACCTAAATCTCAGCTTATCATCTTCTTAACAACTTCAAATCAAAGGTATAAACCTTGGTTCTTATGGTTTTATTCATGTTTTCTTCATTAAACGCGATTTCTAACCAAAAAACTCATTTTAATCCAAGATTTTTGAAGGTTTAAACAAGTTTATGGGCTGAACAAGAACACCTTGGGAATTCCCGGGTGTTATATGGCAGCCATGAACACAAATCTTTGGGTTTTGATACCCTAATCAACACCTATTCGATAAAAATCGCATAACTATTCGATTAACCGAAAAACAATGAAACAAAGCTTGATTGATCTAAGTTCTAGCATATTTGGATTGTACCTGATGTGTAGATACTGAATATAGCTCTACACCCTTCTGGACTGAAGAAAAACCAGCAGAAACGAAGCTTGCGCTAGGTATATCGCCCGAAAACCGAATCTAGAGTAGGCAGATTATTGTTTTTACTATAACATGGTCCGTGATACTTAGATTGAGCTGAAATTTGGTGTGGTGATGTAGGTATTGTTGGGAAGGTCCACATAAAATTTTAGAATTTTTTGAATTTCTACATTATTTGGTGAATGTTTGACTGTTTTACCCAAAGAATTTTGGAAAAATTAACAAACAAATTCAATAAATCACCAAATTTTACAGAAACACTAAGGAACATTCGAGGAATGTTCTAAAAAAATCGGAGTCCATTGGTTGAGTTTTGATTTCAGCTAAAAATCCGCGTTTTTGCGAGTTTTCGGTAGCCGGGAATGCACCGAAACGAAATCCAAAAAATCTCAAATTTTTTTGAGAGGTTCCTGGACATGTAACTGATATTATAAAACTTTTTGGGAATTTTTGTACCTCTGAGAGTAATTAATGTAAATTATGTGGTTAAATATGGTTTTAAAAATAAATTATTTAAATAGTCAAAATGCCAAAATAAATTCCCAAATTTTTTTCCCAAAATCTAAAGATTTTTAAGGAGTTATATAAAAATTTACAGATTTTTATTCAAATTATAGAGTAAATGGGAATTTATGGAATTAAAAATAGGTTATTTTAAATCAATTTCGACAGTTTACCGTATAACGAACCTGCCGGAATCGGGAACTGAGCCAACCGGACAAATACTAAAACTAGACACCGGGAGCATTCTGGGAGATTCCTGGGCAAATTGGGCACTATGGGTGTGTCCTAAGTCAGTTCGGTAGAATTCCCGACGGTGAAAATGGAAACTCAAATTCGGCAACTTAGACTCCCCAAACACTTAAACTCCCTTGATGAAAAGTTAATCATTCTCAAATAACCACGTGTTAGCATTATTGGTATTCCCGTACCCTTATCCGAACACGTTAAACTACTGACTTTAGCTGGCACGAGAAACGGTGCCCGGAAGCTAAACTGGAAACTAATACTACCCTGACGTCCATCACCATACCAGTGTCCTATAGACTCAATCCGGAGTACGAACTCCTGACCATATCCAAGTTATAACCATTACCAACTTAGATACTAATTTGAGTCGATTCTTGCATGTGTGTCATAAAAGTTGATCCAGTTGCTTGATCACTCTTGTGTTGAGACTACTACGTACACTGTGAGTTTCACTTCCCCACTTTTGAATGATTTAACTGTTTTCTGGGGACTTGCGTGTTATAAACTATGTTGATTACACGAATCTGGGAGTGATTTTTACTCTCCCACTTCTAAATTGTGATACTGTTTTCTGGAATGACTTGCATGTTACGAAACTGTGTTAATTGTACCAACATATGATGCGAATTATCTAACACACGAACTACCTCCCCACTGCAAGACAAGTGATTAACGTAAGCCTGTGGACAGTGGATAGTACTATCGTTTTGACCAACCCAGTGCCACGTCTGACGATGTGTCGGCACTAGGCTACTGCACTCATCCTAATTTGGTTGTGTTGTTAGGCATACTATTATGGGGCGTTGAACTGCACGTGACGCAGTTGATGGGCCAGGAGTGTCTTTGTGACACGGTCCTGTGGCCGAGAGTGTCTGGGATGACACCGCCTGGGGAAAAACAGTCAAGGTTTCACTTGTATACTCGTGTAATTCCATCTGTGACTAAGACTGTGACCGTCTCTGTGACTATGACCAGTGCAATTAAACTTATTAACCCATATTGTTACATAACAATTAAACCAGTGGAACTCACGCAGCGTTTAGCTTACCCTTTTTAAAACTAACATGCATTTCAGGTAAAACTAGACAGGAGTAAGGAACGTGCGTGTGGATGGCTTTGGTAGTGAACTGTAGCAGAATAAGAGCTGTAGTAGCTCGTAGTACCGTACTTGAACTGTGGGTTGTAATATGATATTAGTAGTATGTTGTAACCGAGGTTCTCTAAGTTTATGATATCATGTTTTTAAACTATGGAGAATTACCATATGTTTGTCGTACCCTGCATTTGTCTTCCGCTGCGAGTCGGGGTGTGACAGAAGATGGTATCAGAGCCTTTGGTTATAGCGAAATAGGTATCTTTAAAGAACCTAGAATATATAATCCTAAGTTAGTCTCTACATGCTGAGAACCTCTAGAAACTTTTTAGGACCTATCTTGATAGCATAGGAACCTAGATTTGATATCTAATGTCCATAATAGCGAAAATATTATGACACGGTTACCAATTAACAAGAGTTAGTCAATTAAACTTCAATTTTATTGATATAACGTCGAGTCTTCAATTTGATAGAGCTTCGCCTCAAAGTGCACAAAGTTACGAATGACAAGACAAGCTAGCTATTTATAGGGAGACAAGTTCACTAGAGGGAGAGGAAGTTCGGGCGAACTTGACTTCACAAGTCCATCTCAAGCGAACTTGACCCTATAACACATAAATACTTCATTTTTGTAGCCTATTCATATTTAATCTATACAGACTCGATATAAGACTAAGACATAGACATTCTACACCAACAGACTCCCCCTTGGATATCGTCTTCGTCTTTTATCAGTCTTCAAATAAAACTTTAACGCACACGACCAAAGAAGTTCTTGAACGTCTTCTTTCGTCTTTCTTGCTTCGGATCTGGCGTCTGATTAGTAGGAGGCAATTTGTTCATAAATTAAAACCTTCTGAGCCTTGCTGCCCTACCTTTTTCATGTATTTCTTCAAGATGCTTTTCTTCTTTAAGAAACTCTACCCGTTCTAGATCCCTCCAGCTCGTTTCCCACATCTTTCCAGAGTTAACTTCACGAGCATAGCATATGTTAACGACCCTTTGATATTGCATGGCTTGTTCTTTTTCACGTTCTTCAAACACTATCTTGCTGTAGAACAAGCATTTGATATCTTTTCTCGAACAATTCACTTGCCACATCGGGTCTAGTATCCTGATCGTTCTCCACAACCCTCTCATACCTTGAAACCCTAATATCTCAACCCTTTCCTTTGTGATATCCAGATGTTCTTCAAATCGTAATACTATCACTGCTTCACATGTGTTAGGATCAATTTGCCACCACTTAAACACCGGATAAAAATTTTGTTCGATAGGCATCAAATGTGTGTTTCTCATTGCTCTCGATCGTTTCATGATTAACGTTATATCTTTTTCTCCTGTCTTCTTGTTCGTTTTGATGCGACGACCTGGAATGAACGGCTACCAATATCTAAAACCCTTTGTCGCTTCAAACTTGATCTTTTCCATGATAACTGATCAATAAACTTCATCTGATATGTTCATTTCTGGTTTGAACAAGTTCCTCAACATCCCAATAAGGTAGTGTCTTGAAATCAGCCAGATACTTGAAGTATTGCACCCCAGATTCTCTTTTGATGGCATAAACATTCAGCTCCTTAAACCACCCCCAACTTAGAATATCTCCCAATGACACATCTTTATCGCTGGTAAAGAATGCTAGAGGACGTCGAAACTTACGTTCACGCGGCATCCCTTTAAACCAGGATTTCTTAGCTTGAGCTATTTTCTCCTTTGCCATCGGCTTCAGAACTTTACCTTCACGAATAGATTCTTCAATCTTTTCTTTCAACATATCTTCATCCAATTGCTTGTACATTTCTTCGAATGTTGGAAAACTGTCTGTATTCGGACCAACGTACTTCTCAACCTCATCCTTTTCATCATCAGAAGGCCAATCTTCTACTATTACCCTGTTATACTCGTCTGCCTCATATCTTCGCTGAAAATGATACTCGTTAGGCTCAAATGTGTTCACGTTCAGTACTTGCTCTTCAAAATCAAAGTCAAGTGATTCTGCATCAACGTCGATCAACTTTGCTAAATCTTCTTTTGAATAATTGTGCACGAACCCACCCTCTTCAACGTTATGTTCAAGCATGAGTATCAACGGCTTTGTCGGGACTGCAGCAACAGGCTGTGCAATAGTAATAGCGTCAGTCATATCAATATCATCACTTGGCCCTATTTGCCATGACTCCCTCTCATTCTGATCATTCATAGCATTCACTTCATCATTCAATAGATTACATAAGTCAAAACTTTAATTAAATGCTGCATCAACCACTTTTATCCCTATACCACTTGGATCATCATCATTACCTCCATCGTGGTCAGAATCATCTTTTGGATCATCAGTAGGTGGTTCATCATCTTTTTGTTCATCTTCGGCTTCATCATCGTCCTTATCTTCAGTAACAATTTCAACATCAGAAGGCTTGACAGATTCGTCAACCTTAGCAATATCAGACTCAGAATCTTTCTCAATATTCTCATCAACAGGTTTTTCAGCAGCTTCAAAAGATTTTGGTGCTTCACCTTCAACACCTTTACCTTTGCCACTTGCTACAAGCTCTTTCTCAGCTCTTTCATTCGCTTCTTGCCTATCCAAACGATCATACTCAACAATAAAATCATTTCCAAGGCTATTCGATAACACTTTATGCATCCTTCTAAATCTTCAATCATTTAGGGCTTGTACCGTTTTCAGATCAGCAATTTCTGTCTGCAGCTTTTCATTAGCATCTTTCAAACTCTCAATCAATGCCTTGAAGAATTCACACTCACTTTCCAACACCTTGATCTTATCATCCATCATTTCTTTCTCCACTGAGCTTTGATTCACTTTCTTAATTAGCTCAGTTTTTTCTTTTTCATTCTTTTGTACTTTATCTTCTAAAATCTTGACTCGCTTTTCAAGAACATCGACATCTGATTCAGGAAAGAAATCATCAAGATATTGAAGATCCACAGGCACATTCGGAATATCACCAAATAGATTTGTCTTTGGAGTTTTTGGTGTTGATTTCGGAGTAGCAGCCTTTGGAGTAGTCTTCTTTGGAGTTGAGCTTTCTGGTTTAACAACTTTAGGATCACGAGACGGAATCACCGGCACTTCAAGTAAATTAGACTCAGGAGGTTCTTGTGTAACTCCTGGCCTTTCTGCTTCAGATGAAATGATAACGGAGGTTCTTGTGTAACTCCTAGACATTCAGCTTTAGAAGTAATAACAACAGGAGGTTCTTGTGTACTCCTCTCTCATGTGCACTAGAAGGTTCTTGTGTAGCTCTGCGATTTTTGGCTTTCCCATGTATCGAGTACTACCTGGTTTCTGAGCTTTCTTTGTCTTTTTACCTTTTGCCTGTGGAGACCCAGTAGTCTTCTTTGATATTTCATTTGCTGAAGACTTTGTTCGTCTTTCTTTCTTTTTATGTCTCTCCTCATCAGACTCTTTTTCTAGATTAGGATCAAAGTCAGCATCAGTTTCTTTGATCTTTTCTGCTTCAGTTTTTGCTATTGACTTCTTTGTTGAATTATCGAGAGAATCATCACTATTATCGTCGTTATCAGAAGTCGCAGAAATAACATCATCCTCTTGAGTAGTCTTTACCGTTTCCTCTTGGCTTTCAACCACAACTGCTGCCCTAGAACTAGCCTCTATTTGCACATTTACCGGCTCGTCTTCATCTATTAACATAGTATCAGCTTACTTGGATGCCCGTTACTTTTTCTTCTCGATCTCAGCCTTTAGAAACCATTCACTGTGAGCTTTCGGCTTAAATGTCGCAAACCATTCTTTCTCTGCATTCAGCTCTTTCTCCTCACTACTACCATCGTTCTTCCATTTATTTCCAGATGGTGCAACATAATTTTCATCTTTTAACACCCCAAATATTGGTTTTGCAACAGGTGCTGAATCCTGCTTCTGGAATTTAACAATTTCTTCACTGTCATTTCATCAAGGTGACTGAAGTAAAAAAATGTCATTTGGTTCACGTGCAATGTTTTTAAATTTTTCATCTATAAGCATCTGCACGAACCTCGGATATAAACACAATCTTGTTTCTTCCATATTCTTTAACATATGAGTGAATACAAGTTTAGAATAGTTATACGGCTTCTTCAGAATTAACGTCGTTGCCATGCAGGCCATATAAACTTGAACATCGTCGAGACCCGCCTTTCTGTGGCTGAATGTGTGAATGATTGCATGCATGAGAAGCTTGTAGGGGTTAGGAACTTCCCCTTCCTTCAATGTCAGACTATTAACGCTTCCTTTGTGGCCCATAAGATAAAAACATCCTCGAACCATCTTTTCGTCCAGAAAAATAGGATCATCTTTGTCGTTTTTGAACTGCAAGATTCTGCGAATATCATCCTCTGTAACTGTGATCTCTTTGTTCTCGTTTCTGACTTGTACTGACGACATAATAGTCTTCTTGTCTGCACTTAGACTTACGTTCATCCAGAAATGATAAGTATGCGAACGATAGGACATTGTTCGCACAGTTATAGCACGATGAATCGAACAATCTTTCAGAAACTTCAAAATGCTTTTGTATTCCTTCAGCGACGGACACAACGCCTTATCGAGAGTGATATAGGTGTTGTGAAATTTAGAAAAATCCATCGTAATCGACTGCACTTGTACTTGAACCTGAAAAATAATGCAAAACACTTAGCACGCATTTCGAGAAAAAGTTAGAAAATTTTTTCTTCCATTTATTGAAAACAAGTTGAGTCAAGTTCTACCGAACATGCATATTAAGATGTTCAGCAATTCAAACATAAGTTCGGGCGAACTTATAGTCAACACAATTTCAGATTTTACTTTCTAAGTTCGGTCGAACTTCTCAAATACTTCTCAAATTCAGGTTACAACCGTAGAGAAACGCAGATTTTACATCCAACTGGTACACCTTAAATCCTTCCATGCTGCCAATGCAAGGAAAATGCGGATAGACTCTAATCGTGCAACCGGTGCTTATACTTCTGTGTAGTCAATACCGTCTTGCTGGTGGAAACCTTTGACAACCAACTGAGCTTTGTTTCTGACTATTACACCCCGAGCGTCTCTTTTACACTTGAAGACCCACTTCGTATCTATAGCTTTTTGCTTCGGTGGTAAGTCTACAAGCCTCCAAACACCCAATTTCTTGAACTGTAACAGTTCCTCTTGCATTGCTATCACCCAGTTCTTGCCACCTAGAGCTTCATTATCAGTTTTTTGCTCTATTTGAGAAATGAAACATGAATAGTAGCAGTAGTCTTGAGTTGGAGCAACTCGGGTGTAGAAACAACTAAGTGCTTTATTGATTTGGCTTCGTGTACGCACACCAGTTTGTAATTCACCAATGATATTTGTTGAAGGATGGTAATAATATGATCGTGGCATTTCTTCGTTAGGAACATCAACTTAGCTTTTCCGATATGAAACATTCAGATCACTGTTCACTTTAACATTAGGAGCACTTGATGAAGCTTCGTTCTGATTTCTCGGACTAGCAGATTGATTCAACATATTAGATATCTGCTCAACTTCTTCATCCGATAAGGTTTCACCATCAGCATCAAATGTCGGCGTTTCATCATAGTCAGAATCCTGATTCGAAGGCATACTTGGCACTGTTGTAGCATTTCCTGATTCTGAAAAATCATTCGCTGGAGTTGTAGCAGGTGTTACTTCTGCTTCAGAAATGTTTTCAACTTGAACACCGCTATAACTCGGACCTGCTTCGGAAGATGAAGTATCCAACGTGGGTTGATTAACCACAATTGGTCTAATGATTTGTTCTTGATTCGCCAACTGTTGAAGATAATATAACGCTGCAATTTCTTCTTCAGACGGTTCTTCCGGCAAGTCGAATGACTTCCAAAGGTCTTGATAGTTAAACAGCCATGCGTCGCCTTTTCTTTGAATAGGATTCGTATATTTGAAACAATCATCATGCTGTGCTTCAATTACCGTTCTCAACGAAGGAATATACACTCTTCGTAGTTGACTCGCATACCCGACAAAGAAACCTTCAAGCGATTTGGCCCCGAAATTACCATCTTGATCTACTACAGTACATGGCACACCAAATGGCTCTAGAAACTTCAAATTTGGCTTCCGTCGGTTAATCATTTCAAAACATGTCTTTTTCGATGGTTTGACAGTTAAAACTCTGTTAATGTGTCGCAAGCCACTGCAACTGCCTCACTCCAAAAGCTTACGGGAAATTTCGAATCTGCAAGCATGGTTCTTGTTGTGTCAATTAAAGTTCTGTTCTTCCTTTCAGCTACACCGTTTTGCTACGGAGTATAGGGTGCGCTAAATTCGTGTAGAATTCCATTTGCATTGCAAAATTCCTTCATCTTATTATTCTTGAATTCTGTGCCGTCGTCACTGCGAATTCGTCCGACGGGTAGATGAAAAAGGTTTTCTAACTTCTTGAAAAGAATCACCAAGTTTTCAAATGTTTCATATTTTGATCCTTGGAAGAAAACCCACGAATAATGTAAATAGTCATCTGTCACAACTAAGCAGTATAAGTCTCCTGAAATACTTCGAACGTTTAAAGGACCAAATAAATCCATGTGGAGACATTCAAGTGGCAGCTTAATAGAATTCAGAATTTTCTCCAGATGTGACTTTTTGATCTGCTTCCCTTTTTACATTCTAAGCAGTGATCAGACATAGGGAAGCTCCATAAGTTCACACCTTCAACCAGATCATTATGAACCAAGAAATTCATATTTCACATATGAATGTGCCCCATATTTCGATGCCAAAGAATAGAATCTTTCTCAGTAGCTTTTGTCATAAAACATTGTGCTGATTTTGATGATGTGGTAGCCACGCCCATATTTAAGACATATAAATCGTTCTCGTGCGGAGCTCGCATCAGAATCCCCTCATCAGGTATTTTGAAACCAGGCTTTAGAAGAATACATTCTTTGTCATTGAAATGCACCGTGAACTGTTTTTCACAAATCTGCGATATGCTCAGAAGATTGTTTTCCAGCTCTGCAATGTAGTTCACCCGATCAAATGAAACAACGCCATTGGAAAGTTTTCGTTCGGCGACGATACTTCCACCCAGATTAACAGCAAATCCAACATATCCGTTGTTGATAGCTTTTATGTCGAACAAAAGAGCTTTCATTCCTGTCATATGCCTGGACGCTCCACTATCCAAAATCCACTTCGAAAGAACGGATCTTTGGAGCCCCTGCACATGTTAAAATCTAGTTAAAGAGTGCGACCCAAGCCTTTTTGGTCATGGGTTTTGGATAGAAAGCTTGGTAATCATCTTCATAATCTCCATCTGAGCCTCCACTGTCATTTATGTTTTCAAAATTCACTTTCTTTTTACATTTTGAATTATTACCACTTGTAGATTTGACTGTTTCGGATTTGGTCCCACACTTTGATTCTTTCTTGTTATCAGTCTTAACAAGCTCAGACTTGATAACATCAGAAGCAGTTGTCTTTTTCTTAGCAATCCAGGCTTGTGATATAATGTTTGCCTTTTTGATGTAAAACGAGTTTTCGTTTGCCCTAGAAGTTTCACCTTTTTTGAAAGTTGAGTTTTCAAATTTCTTTTCAATTTTAGGTTTAACTTCAGGTTTGTTCGTTTTGTTTCAAAATTGTTACAGGTTATACAAACTCTCGTTGCTTTGGTTTCACAACATCTGAACTTTCTTTTCTTCGAAGATAGGCCGGCTTTGATTTCGGACACTTGCATGCAATATGACCAACCTCATTGCACTTGAAGCAAGTCCGATTATCATATGAGTGTCCACTAGTGGATTTTACACCACATGTGGCTTTTGCCTTATCTCGAAGTTCTTTCTATTTCTTAAACTCGTCGTTTGATTGCTTCCCAATCAAACTCTCCTCATGAACCGTGTTTGTCCCATAAACGAATTTCATGTTTTTATCTTTGTACTCGTGAAATGGTGACATTTTCTTAACCGGTTCTTCTTCCTCATCTAGACCCAACCCAGCTCTCCGGTTTTCCAAATGATCACCACCCTTTCTCCGGTAGTTATTGTAATTTCTTTTGGGTTTAGAATATAATTTCTTTTCATTTTTCTCCAAGTCCTCTGATGTAACTTCAACCAGTTTGAACAGTTTATCCAATTGATCTTCTTTGACATTCCGAATCGGAAAACTGTCATCAAAGTAAATCTAACAGATTCCTTAACCTTGTACATGACAACGTTAGGATCATCACATAGATCATCTTTGGATGATGTATGGTCATCTTCAGAATTTGTGTCAGAACTGTTCGAACTCGAGGTGGCGCTTTCAAAGCTGCCATCATCAGAATCATTTAGAATATTTTCAACCACATTTTTAACTATTGCACTATTGTCATCAACTGATTTAGTATAGATTACATCAATGTTATCCTGTAACTCATTTTTCTTTTCAGTTAACAACTCAATGTTGAGTGCCTTATCCATCCCATCAACAGTTTTGCGACTCGCATAGGGTGGAGGAACATTGTTGTATTCTTTATCATTTTTCTTTTTAGATCTCTTATCATTTTCTTCCGACGATATCGTTGGAAAAATATGACCGATGTAGGAACGTCCACGAACAGCTCGGGAACCTAAGTTTGCTATCTATTGTCCAATTAGGCGGAAACTAATGACAAGTTAATCGAATAACAAGAATTAGTCATTTAAAGATTGATTACATTGGTCTAAAGTTCATATACATTCGAGATCCAGATCCGGCAGAGCTTCGCCTCTAAGATGCCAAAATTACAAGTTGTTACAAATGAAAACCCAAGGCTCCTATTTATAGGCAAGCAAGTTCGCCCAAGAGACAACTCAAGTTCGCCCGAAGATGGTTAAGTTCGCCCAAGAGACAACTCAAGTTCGCCCGAAGATGGTTAAGTTCGCCCGAAGATGGTTAAGTTCGCCCGAACTTGACTTCTCAAGTTACTCTCCAGCGAACTTGGTCTCTATTTCACATAAATACGCCTAGTTTCTAACAGTTTAAGATCTAACCACTCAGTCATCTTGATGTAGATATCCCTTTTGATATAAGCACCAAAAGACTCCCCATACAACTTCTCTTTGGATATCTCCAGTGCCATAGTCTTTCTTGAGTACCCCGTAGTCATTAGACTTCAAATAAGCTTCTGAGTCTTTATCTTCGTTCTTGAATAAGTATAAACTTTTTGATCATCAATTTTCATCTTTATCTTAAATTTCTTGATAACACTTTAATCTCCAAGCTCCCCCTTGCTGTGAGCTGTGCTCCCCCTAGCTTTGAGCTTTATCTTCAATTATATTTCATCCTGCTCTCCCTAAAACTTTACTTCCTGTTTCAAAGTACTTGGGAATTCAAATAAACATTTTAGATTCTAACTTTGAGATTTTGTACCACATGTATTCCATGCCACCTGTACAAAACTTGTACTTCAAATTTTAATCTTCATTTTTCAGTTATTTCAAGTTCAAATTAATGATCTTGAAACATTTTACGTTTAAAACCTTCAACTTTCAATTATTTAAATAAAATCCACTTAGTTGATCAACTCCAAGTTAATGACCTTGATTAGCTAATTTTTTTACAAAGTCCAAGTTAATGACCTTGGTTAAACCGTTGTGAACAACTGATGTTTTTTTCAATTTTAAAGTTTCAAATTAATGAACTTTTTCTTACCAGACTTCGATGATCCGTTCTCCGAATTGGCTCGTTAAAAATCTTTGATTTTAAGAAGTAAGTAAAGTATTTACAGAACTTTAACAAGTAAAGTAAACTATGTACAAATATATTTACATACATATTTTTGTGAATTCGTGTCTAAGGATCATACCAGTACCGTTGACCCTTTTGAGACTTTAAGTTTTAAACTTGTTTACCTTAGATTGTCGATATGTTTATCCACTTAAACTTCATCACGTTTCTCAATTGTTCCAAGATATGTTAGGTAAGAATTATAACACTTGACTTAACTGTGTTTCCCACTTCTTGAATATACTCCTGAATCCAGATTCCCTATATTTCATCTTACAAGTGAGTATAGCATCATTGATATATGTATTTGGGTTATGCGAGGCCTTGAGAGCTCAGGTTAGTACTAACGTACAGACAAAGAGATGAAGGCTCGTCTTTCAATAGTGTTCCACTTAAGGAATCTTTTCAGCATTGCAAATGATTAGATCTTTCGATTTTTTCAAGTTTGCATGCTATTTTGGGGTTTTTAGCAAAAATATTATAGAAGTTCTAGGCTATTGCTTCCACAAAATCAGAAGAACTTGTATAATACCCTAGTTATCAACTATCTATAAAGACCTCGTATCTCAGAATCAGGCAACCCTTCAATTGAAATTTCAGAGTACTAAGTCCATATATCCAAGATGTGTTAAACCACGAGATTAAGCAGTTGTAAATTTAGTTTATATCCTGGAAACAATCTACTGAACATGTAAAGTCTATCGACACATCCACAGTAAGACTTGTTTATCACTTTAAAACATTACAAATCATTAGCATACTGTGATAGTCCACTGATGTACTATCATTTCCTTTTTGACAACAAATTCTTTTTATCTTTTTCATGTTTTTGTACTTTTTGAATTTTTTAATGTTTTTAATTTTCAACTTTTTGATATGTTTTTTATTTTTCAACAATTTTTAAAATTTTCTTACTCCCCCTAAAATCAAAAACATATTTTTGGATTTTAGATTTAGAGAAATTCTTCTAAAAATGTAACAAACCAATGCGGATCCCGTGACCTCGTCGTCTGATCCTTTTTCTCAATCTTGTATCTGCAATTGTTTAACAAACAATCATTAGACTCATTTACCACTTGTAAAAGCAGTTTGAACTTGTAAGAAGTTTGAAATCAGTTTTTCTGTTCAACGGTGTGGATTTTCATAATTTTGACTATTCAAAGTTATCTCCTTTTAACAATCACTTGTAATTTCAAAAACTTTTCTTTTTAACTACTTCTTTCTCAATCACTTGAAATTTCAAAAAGGACAATGATTAAGACGTTCTAGATAAGTTAAATACTTAAGGAGCTCCGCTATCCTGTATCAACTTTGATAAAGTGGATCTTTGGACTCCTACACATGAAACAACTATTTGAAAAATGAAACCCAAACCTTTTAGGTCTTGGGCTTTACATCATAAAGCGTATCATATTCACTTTCAAATCCATCATAATATTCAAAATCATCATCAAACATATCGTCTGATGTCGATTGTGAAAACATTTTTACCTTTTCTTTCTTTGTCTGTTTAATTACTGATTCAGTTGATTTGACATTTTCAGTTCTATCAGCAACAGACTTTCCTTTCTCAGGAGACTTCTTTTTCGCATCCCAAGATTGTGACATGTATCTTGCTTTCTTGACATAAAACCCTGAATCATCGTTTTTGTTTAACTTTGAATTTCTCCTTTTTCAAAAACCAAAGTTTCAAACTTTGATTAATTTTTGGTTTTTATTTCAGAAACAAATTCATTTTTGAATTTCACAATCTCTGGTTGTTTTTGTTTTTCATCTTTTAAAACATTTTTGCTTCGTGGAAACAAAGGCTTTAGATTCAGACACTTTCGAGCAATATGACCAATAGTATTGCATTTAAGGCATGTCCGTGTATTAGAATCATGTCCACTAGTGGTTTTTACTCCACTAGTAGTTTCGATCTTAGCCTTGTCTTGAAGTTCATTTTCTTTCTTGAAATCATCATTCGATTGCTTACTGATCTTACCTTCTTCTTGAACCGTATTCGTTCCGTATACAAACTTCATGTTTTTACCTTTGTATTCCTAGAACACTGTCTTCGATTTCCTCATCGATTCTTCTTCTTCATCCTCCAAACCCAAACCTGCTCTCCTGTTCTCAGGAAAATCACCACCATTTCTACGGTAATTGTTAAAATTCCGTTTGGGTTTAGAGTAAAACCTTTTCTCATTCTTTTCAAGATCATCTAATGAAACTTCCATAAGTTTAAATAGTTTATCAATTTGATCTTCTTTTACATTCTGAATCGAAAAACTTTCCTCAAAGTACAATCTATCAGATTCCTTAATCTTGTATAATACAACATTAGGATCATCACATGGATCACTTTCAGAAGATGTATCGTCACTTTCGGACTGTGAACAAGAACTGTTTGAACTTCCATCAGAATCATTTCCTAAAACATTTTTCACCACATTATTTACAACTGATTTAATGTCATCGTTTGATTTTGTAAAGTTGACCTCAATGTTCTCAGGCAATTCATCTCTCATTTCTGACAAAAGAAAAATGTTAAATGCCTTTTCAATTTCATCATCTTTCTTGCAACAGTAATTTTCAAGAAGTGGTGGAGGAACATTTCCATACACTTTACATTTTGATTTTTCACCATTTTCTTCTGACTTAATCGTAGGTAAAATGTGATCAATGACATAGGCATTAGTGGTCTAAGATTTTAGGAATTGGCTTACCCGTTCAGTTTCAATTTTCATAGCATGAAACTCTCTTTTTGTTTCAGCAATTGTGTTAATGTACATGTTAATTGCCTTTTGTTTATCAAGTATTGTGGCTTTTAACATTTTTTTCATTAGCACCAAGTTCAAGATTAGCTTTTTCGACATTTTTATAACGAAAAGTTCCATTATGTTCAGTTAATTCTCTTATGACTTTGACCTTATCAAGGCATGGTTCACAAGGACTTGTGCACTTTGTGCAAGTTTTTTCAACCTCCACAACTTTCACAACTTCCTTTTCAGAGATTCTTACCTCAGCTTTTACCTTCTCAGCTTTCTCTGTTTTCTGCTTTTCGAGATTTGCAATCTTTTATTCCTCAGCTGCATTTTCAAGAACATCATCAACATATGACGCTTTGGAATCTTCCATAACCTCAGCCATCATAGCACCTCTAGTTTTCTTTCCAATGTATCTGTTCCAGTCAAATACATCTTCTTCTTGATTAGCAACAAGAGCTTGTACAGTTTTCTTTGAAGATTTTTCTTCAATATCAACTTGTGTCTTCTTTGGATATGGTTTGTATTGAGAGCTCTCTTATAGTAATCATTGCTGCTATCTAAATGATTTTGGCTTCCACTTGCTTCTTGATTGCTACATTCGCGTTTGAAGTGTCCATTTTGTCGACACCTGAAGCATGTGACTTTTGTTTTCTCAAATCCAAGCTTGTTGCTTGAATTAACAATATCCCTCCCAGTAAGCGCCACGAATTTAGTAAATCTTCTGATAATGGACGCAAGGCTCCATTTAATATCCATCAGCTCCAATTCTTCTTCGTCTACCTGATCGTAATCTTTTGCTATCATTTCTGGATTTCCGATCTTTCCAGCGACAAGACATTCATACAATTCAAGGACGATAGCGAGAAGTGCTACGTGTTGTTTAGCCACTTTTTCTTGAAATATATTCTTCAAATCGACTGCTATGTTGCACTGGAAAACATTTGAATCAGAACTAGCTTGACTTGTCTGATTTTGGAATGAAGAGCTTGAACTAGCACTAGAATATCCAGCATATGGATAACTTTGATTTGGAGATGAATTTGTATTTGCACTAAATGTTGTTTGAACTTTCGGGCTTTGAATTGGAGTATCTTGAAAACCTCCTTTGTAATAAACACCGACATCTTGAACAACATTAGCGTTCTTTGACTTTGCAATCTTCATCAATTCCATTTCATGACCTTCTAATTTGTCAATGAAAGATGACAACTTGAAGTGTCTCCAGGATGGACTATTCTTCAGAATCGTCAGATATGTCGTCCATTCTCCTTCTGGAATTGCATCGACCAACTTCTCGATTTGCTCTTTGTTAGTTCTTTTGAGGTCATGTCTTCGCATCTGGACCATGAGGTGACAGTATCTATCGATCATTTGCTTCATAATTTCACCTTTGATCATCATGAAGATCTCAAATTCTTTCTTAATTAAGGCCTTCTTGCTCCTAATCATTTCATCACTTCCTTTGAATTTGTCACAAAGAGAGTGCCATAATTCTTGTGACGTTCCATATTCTGGCAATAAAATCAGGATGTCTTCCTTAACTGATTGTTAGATCAAGCTAATCATTTTCTTTTCATCCTATGGCCATTTGTAACCATCCTCAACTGCAACCCAACTGTCAAATTGATTTGCTTGTATCCAATTCACAAACTTTTCTTTCCATCCTTCAAACTCATCTACACTCATTAGCTTCGGCGGTTTCTGAATAGTACCCTTTTCATTGTCGATATTTAACTGGTTCGCCGCAAGAGTATTTACATTTGATGAAGAAGTCATTTGTGAAACAAACACGTTGCGGAAATCTTCCATTTTGGCTTATCTGTGAATTTGATCAAAAAACACTTGACAATTGATTAGTAACAAGCAATTTTAGCAAAAACTGACGTTTTAATCGACAATCGGTACGTTAAAAACGTTTAAAATTATTCCGAAAACAATTTTTACCCGATTATATCTTTAAAATCGCCTCGTCGATAAGATTCTAACGATATATAATGTTCGTGACGTTTTTTTAGGAACCTTAGACAAGTTCGGGCGAACTTGTCAAAGACTTATCAAGTTCGGTTGAACTTGATGTGGAATTTGAGAAAAATTACACTTCGAGCTAACTTGTGTAAGGATTTCAAGAAACAGGTTAGTTCGGCCGAACTTAAGTGAAATTTCATGAAAATTATCAAGTTCGGACGAACTCGTGAAAGAATTCCAACAATAATTGATCAAGTTCGGGCGAACTTGATCAAAAATATTGAATTTTCTTTCAAGTTCGAGCGGACTTATACAAAACCTTGAAAAAATCTATCAAGTTCGGTCGAACTTGATCAAAATCAGTGAAATTTTAATCAAGTTCGGTCGAACTTGATGTTAAGTTCGGCTGGAACTTGTTTCCAAAACATGATTTTTCCAACTTTTTGATATCAATTTGATTGAATTTGATGTCCAAACTCTCAGTGGTTTGTTGTTAATGTGTTTTACATGACATATTAAAAAATCACCCATTTTTTACCATGAAATCATCAAGTATGTGAAAATGTTAAGAAAAATGATAGAATGGAGATGAAATAGAGAAATTCTTGTCTTGATTCCAGCAAATTTAGGTATCCAGGCTCTGATACCACTCGTAGGACCGTCCACCAACAGCTCGGGAACCTAAGTTTGCTATCTATTGTCCAATTAGGCAGAAACTAATGACAAGTTAATCGAATAACAAGAATTACTCATTTAAAGACTGATTTCATTGATCTAAAGTTCATATACATTCGACATCCAGATCTGGCAGAGCTTTGCCTCTAACATGCCAAATTACAAGTTGTTATAATTGAAACCCAAGGCTCCTAATTATAGGCAAGCAAGTTCGCCCAAGAGACAACTCAAGTTCGCCCAAAGATGGTTAAGTTCGCCCGAAGTTGACCTTAGTCAAGTTCGGCCGAACTTGACTTCTCAAGTTACTCTCCAGCGAACTTGGTCTCTATTTCACATAAATACGCCTAGTTTCTAACAGTTTAAGCTCTAACCACTCAGAATCGATACATAATGACATTAATGACGAAGGCAACAGACATATGCACCAACAATCAATGACATATGCGTTGGTTCTGTAACTTCTTAAAAGTTGTTGAACATGTTATGTTTCAATTTTCACGTCCTGGAGTTGTTGTTTGGTATCAGCAACGGTGTTAATATAAATGTTTATTGCTTTTTGTTTATCCATTACTGTACCTTTCAACATCCTTATAGTATCATCTGTTCAATATTATTTCTATCGAGCCTGCCAATCATCTTTTATTTTGTCATACGCTTCCTTCATTGTACGATAATCGTATTTGAAATGTTCATTATGTACATTGAGTTTAGAGATAATCTGTGATTTTTCGGCGCATTTTGCACATGGCTCGGTGCATTTTGTACAAGGTTTTACAACCCCTACAACTTGCACTTTGACAACTTCCTTTACCTCTAGACCTACCTTGGTAAGATTTGCCATCATAGCTTTATTGGAAATGTCATTGAGGTTTTCAGCATTCACTTCTTGAACAACATCAATGATAACTTCTTCATCAATCGACTTCTCTTTGACCACTTGCTTTTGAGAACTTCCGTCAAAGTTACCTGCAAAACTAGAAGTTGAATTAAGCGTTAAAATACCGTGTGTCTTCATGTGAAGATACATCTCTTCTTCTTCCTGTTGTTGCAGATATTGTTCCAGTAGAGCATTCTCCATTGCTGCTGTGTCTTTGGCAGAAGTATCTTCGACAATCTCAGCCGTCATTGCAACTCCTGTCTTCATTCCAATTTAAGAATTCCAATCGAAACCATCATCTTCGTTGGTAGCAACCATTGCCCTCTCGGTATTGTTAGATGATTTCACTTGAATCTCAACTTGAGTCTTTTTCGGAAATGGTTTATACTGAAATGACTTCTTGTAATATTCGTTTCCACCTCCAAATGGACTCTGATTGCCTGTTGCTTCACGATTTTTGCATTCGCTTTTGAAATGCCCTTTCTGTCGGCATCTGAAACAAGTGACCTTTTATTTGTCAAAACCTAGCTTGTTGCTTCAATATCCGATATCTCGGCCTGTGAGTGCAACAAACTTTGTCACCCTTCGAATGATAGAAGCTAATGACTATTTAATGTCCATCAGTTCAAGCTCTTCTTCGTCCACCTGATCGTAGTCTTCGGCGGTCATTTCAGGATTGCCGATTTTCCCTGCTACTAGACTTTCATACGATTCTAGAACTGTGGCAAGAAGTGACATGTGGTGTTTTGCAACTTGCTCAGAAACAACATTGTTTAGATTGACAGCAATGTTACATTTGTACACATTCGGATCATAATTTTTTTGTTGATTTTGATTTGCTTGACTTTGGTATGATGAATTTGAACCAATGCTCGAAAACGAAGAACTCTGTGGACTTTGGTCATATTGTGGTTGCTTCTGTGACGAAGAATTCATATTTGCACTGAATGCAGTTTGTATCTTTGGACTTGAAATGTTGTCTTGCATTCCGTTCTTGTAATACAGACCAACATCTTGAACACTGTTAGCATTCTTCGACTTTGCGATCTTTAGAAGTTCCATCTCATGACTTTCCAGTTTGTCGATGAATGTAGCCAGCTTGAAGAATTCCCAATTCGGACTTTCTTTCAAGACCATGAGGTACGTAGTCCATTCTCCATCAGGTAACGCATCAGCAAGCTTATCGATGTACTCTGGTTCTGTCTTCTCTAGACCGTGTCTCCTCATTTGGACTTTCAGATGACAAAATCGTTCAATCATCTGTTTCATTGTCTCGCCCTTAAACATGGTAAAAATATCGAATTCCTTCAAGATAAGAGCTTTTTTACTCTTGATCATCTCTGCGCTTCCTTGATATTTCTTTTGCAGTGATAACCATAGCTCTCTCGCAATCGTGTATTCGGGCAATAAGACCAAAATGTCCTCTTTAATGGATTGTATAATGAGACTGATCATTTTTTTCTCAGCAATGTACTCAATCTTTTGTATTGTGGTGTACTTGTACTTTTCCAGAACTTGCTGATTCTCGTTTAACGAAACGACATAACCTTTCTCAATAGCCACCCACCTTGGAAATGCATGGCTTTAACCCAATAACTGAACTTCTCCTTCCATCCTTCATACTCGTCCATTCTCATTAACTTCGGGGGTTTGACGGACGTGCCCATTTCATTGTCAAGATTGACTTGTTGTATAACATTAGCATTGGATGTACCCACTCCTGACATAAACGCTCTCTGAAGATCATCCATCGCGAATATCAACACACGTACGCTGAAAACACGTTCAAAGTTTGAATATTGTTAGATTTACTACAAGTTCGGTCGAACTTGTAGTTGAATAAAGAATTTCAGACTTTTAATCACAAGTTCGGTCAAATTTCAGACCTTAGTCAAGTTCGGCCGAACATGACTTCTCAAGAACTACTTCCAGCGAACTTTTCCTATTCTACTCTTAAATACACCTAGTTTCTAAAAGTTTAAGCTCTAATCACTCAGACTCGATACATAATCACATTAATGACGAAGGCAACAGACATATGCACCAACAGACTCCCCTTGGATGTTGCCGCAGTCATCTTGATGTCGATATCCCTTTTGAAATAAGCACCAATAGATTCCTCATACAACTTCTCTTTGGATACCTCCAGTGTCATAGTCTTTCTTGAATACCCCGTAGTCCTCAGACTTCATATAGTCTTCTGAGTCTTTATTTTCGTTCTTGAATAAGTATAAACTTTTTGATCTTCTATTTTCTTCTTTATCTTCCATTTCTTGATAACACTTTCATTTCCAAGCTCCTCCTTGTTGCGAGTTATGCTCCTCCCTTGCTCTGAACTTTACTCCCTCTAGCTGGGAGCTTTTAATTCAATCACATTTCGTCTTGCTCCCCTAAAACTTTGCTTCCTGTTTTAAAGTTCTTGGGAATTCAAATAAACATTTCAGATTCTATCTTTGAAATTTTGTTCTACATACCACCTGTACAAACCTTGTACTTCAAATTTTCATTTTCATTTTTCAGTTATTTCAAGTTCAAATTAATGATCTTGAAACATTTTTCATTTAAAACCTTCAACTTTCAATTATTGAAATAAAATCCATTTAGTTTACCAAGTCCAAGTTAATGACCTTGGTTAAACCGTTGTGAACAACTGATGTTTTTGTCAATTTTAAAGTTTCAAATTAATGAACTTGTTCTTATCAGACTTCGATGATCCGTTCTCCAACATTGGCTCGTTGAAAATCTTTTTGGATTTTAAAAAGTAAGTAAAGTATTTACAGAACTGTTAACAAGTAAAGTAAACTATGTACACACATATTTACAGACATATTTTTGTTTATTTGTGTCTAAGATTCATATCAGTTTGTTTGAGACATATCACCAGTACCGTTGTCCTTCTGATGACTTTAAGTTTAAAACTTGTTTACCTAGATTGTCAATATGTTGGTCCACTTAAAATTTACCACGTTTTTCAACTGTTCCAAAATATGTTAGGTAAGAATTATGAAACCTGACTTAACTATGGTTCCCACCTCTTGAATATACTCCCGAATCTAGATTCCCTAGATTTCATCTTACATGTGATTATAACGTAATTGATATCTGTATCTGGGTTATGCAAAGCCTTGAAAGCTCAGGTTAGTACTACCGTACAGACAAAGAGATGAAGGCTCGTCTTTAAGGTGTGTTCCACTTAAGGAATTTTTTAGGAATTCAAATGATTAGATTTTTCGATTTCTTTCAAGATTGCATGCAACTTTTAGGGGGTTAACATGACACTATTAAGGGCCAACGATGCGAGGTTAGTGTCATTAGCCTTGAACAACGTGTTAAACGGAGACTTGAAGTTTAACAGTGCATTAAACCTTTGACGTAGATTACTAGGTTATTGGTAGCATCATTTAAGATTCTGAGTTCCAGAAACAACTTAGTTTTGTGCCATAGACTGTGACATAAAGTTTGAAGCTAATCGAAGCCCGGGCACGCAAAACGAAGCAGCTTTCCTGGTTAGGGAAACGCCTTCGTTTCGGGCATTACATAAGGCAACTAAATGTGCAAGGAACGATCGATCAAGCTTAAAAACATTTAAACCACCCTACTAAGAGACTTTTATGATTAAAACGTAACTGGGTTTGGATTTCGAGACAGTTATGCACGATTTTTAAAACCGAGTCTTTTATCACTAAGAACGCGAAAAACGGAGCCCGTTTTGCAAATCGAGAACGCGTAAGGGACCCAAAAACGAACCTAAACGCAAAACCAAAGATAAACATCATCTTTTAGCGCGTATTACGAAGCACGAGGTGTCCCACATGGACCCCCTTATATATATATATATATAAATATCTTTTTATTTTTTTTATTTAATTCTTTCATAAATTTCTCAAAATTCCACCAAAAGCTCTCAAATTCTGCCATAAACAACCTAAATCTCAGCTGATCATCTTCTTAACAACTTCAAATCAAAGGTATAAACCTTGGTTCTTATGGTTTTATTCATGTTTTCTTGATTAAACGCGATTTCTAACTGAAAAACTCATTCTAATCCATGATTTTTGAAAGGTTTAAACAAGTTTATGGGTTGAATAAGAACACCTTGGGAATTCCCTGGTGTTATATGGCAGTCGTGATCACAAATCTTTTAGTTTGGATACCCTAATCAGCACCTATTCGACAAAAATCGCATAACTATTTGATTAACGAAAAACAATGAAACAAAGCTTGATTGAGCTAAGTTCTAGCATATTTGATTGATCTTGATGTGTAGGTACTGAATATAGCTCCTACACCTTTCTGGACTCAAGAAAAACCTGCGGAAACGAAGCTTGCGCTAGGTATATCGCCCGAAAACTGAATCTAGAGTAGGCATATTATTGTTTTAACTATAACTTCGTCCGTGATACTTGGATTGAGCTGAAATTTGGTTTGGTGATGTAGCGTATTGTCAGGAAGGTCCACATAAAAGTTTAGAATTTTTGGAATTTTCTAAAATTTTTGGTGAATGTGTGACTGTTTTATCGAAAGAATTTTGGAAAAATTTATCAAACAAATTTAATAAATCACCAAATTTTATAGACACACTAAGGAACATACGTGGAATGTTCTTGGAAAATTCGGAGTCTATCAGTTTAGTTTTGATTTGGGCTAAATCCAGAGTAAAACCTCCTGATCAGATCCAAGTTATAACCATTACCAACTAAGATACTGATTTGAGTCCATACTTGCATGTGTGTCATAAAAGTTGATCCAGTTGCTTGATCACTCTTGTGTTGAGACTACTACGTACACTGTGAGTTTCACTTCCCCACTTTTGAATGATTTTACTGGTTTCTGGGGACTTGCATGTTATAAACTGTGTTGATTACACCAATCTGGGAGTGAGTTTTACTGTCCCACTTCTAAACTATGATATTGTTTTCTAGAATGACTTGCATGTTACGACACTGTGTTAATTGCACCAACATATGATGGCAATTATCTAACCCACGAACTACATCCCCACTGCAAGACAAGTGATTAACGTAAGCCTGTGGACAGTGGATAGTACTATCGGTTTGACCAACCTAGGGCCACGTCTGACGGTGTGTCGGCACTAGGCTACTGCACTAATCCTAATTTGGTTGTGTTGTTAGGCATAACTATTATGGGGTGTTGAACTGCACGTGACGCAGTTAATGGCCGGGAGTGTCTTTGTGACACGGTCCGGTGGCCGGGAGTGTCTGGGATGACACGGCCCGGGGAAAAACAGTCAAGGTTTCACTTATATACTCATGTAATTCCATCTGTGACTAAGACAGTGACCGTCTCTGTGACTATGACCAGTGCAATTAAACTTATTAACACATATTGTTACATAACAATTAAACCAGTGGAACTCAAGCAGCGTTTAGCTGACCCCTTTTAAAACTAACATGCATTTTAGGTAAAATAAAACAGGAGTAAGGAACGTGCATGTGGATGCCTTTGGTAGTGAAATGTAGCAGAAAAAGAGCTGTAGTAGCTCGTAGTACCGTACTTGAACTGTGGGTTGTAAGATAATATTAGTAGTATGTTGTAACAGAGGTTCTCTCTGTTTATGATATCATGTTTTTAAACTATGGAGAATTACCACGTGTCTGTCGCACCCTGCATTTGTCTTCCGCTGCGAGTCGGGGTGTGACAACGGCGAAGCTCTGTCAGTTTGGATTTCTAGTTGTAATATATTTGAACTAAATAAATTGACGATTAAACTGTAATTATTGTGTATTTGTTAAACTTGTCATATAAATTCCGCATATATGGACAATAGATACAAATTTAGGTTCCCGAGCTGAGGAGGACGGTCCTATCAAGTACGCCAAAATAAAAATACATGTGAGTAACATAGGTTTTGTGATGATGATTCATGGCTTTGAATGTTTAAAAAAAATATGTAAGTATACAAAAGTATCCATGAACCATTATAAAATGTTTCTTTTATGAAATCATGAGAAAGATCGATGACGTAAAAGAAATAATGCAAAGTTAAATTAATAACCAAAATATGTCATGTCTTGTGTAAAATGTCATGTCTTGTGTAAAAATGTCATGTCTTGTATAAAAGATGTCGTGTTTTGTATTTTGTTCGAAGTGGTTTAGATAACACTATGGTATGTAATATAATAAAAGCACTTATATATAGGAAGTACCAACGGCGTATCCACCATGCTTTTATCATATTACATAGAGTAAATTGCACAAAACATCCTTTATGTTTCCTCAAACTTGCAGGTTCCAGCCTTAATGTTTAAAAGTTGCTAAAAACAACCTTTAAGTTTATTTTTGTTGCGGGTTCAATCCTTTACAGCTAACCACGTTATTTTCTTCAGTTAAGTTTCCTCACATGATCAACCAAAATGACGAATATACCCTCACATGTTATGCATGTGAGGGAACTTAACTGAAGAAAATAACGTGGTTAGCTGTAAAGGATTGAACCCGCAACAAAAATAAACTTAAAGGCTGTTTTTAGCAACTTTTAAACATTAAGGCTGTAACCTGCAAGTTTGAGGAAACATAAAGGATGTTTTGTGCAATTTACTCTATTACATACGTGTCGTTATTTAAATCACATACAATAAACCAACATATGAAATATCTTGTTTAAAACCAATACTATGTATAAACAATTGTGTAAACCAATGTAACGTCAATGTCATGTGTAAACCAATGTCTTGTGTAAACCAATGTCTTTGTGTAACCAAAATGACTTATATAAAACAATGTCTTTGAATAAACAAGGGCTTTGTATAAGCCAAAAGTTATGTTTTATAAACGTTGCTTTTATTGTGAAATGTAGGAACGTCCACGCACAGCTCGGGAACCTAAATTTGTTATCTAATATCCAATTAGGCGGGAACTAATGACATTTTAATCAAACAACAAGAATTACTCAGTTAAACGTTGTTTTCATTGATCTAAAGTCATATACATTCGAGAACCAGATCCGACAGAGCTTCGCCATCCCTGTGCCAAAATCTCTAACACTTACAAATGAAAACCCAAGGCACCTATTTATAGGAACACAAGTTCGGCCATAAAAGACACAAGTTCGCCCGAACTTGCATAAGCAAGTTCGGCCGAACATGCATTACATGCTAAAATCAAGGGTGAACTTGGCCAAACAAGTTTGCTGATGAGACTGTAAGTTCGCCCGAAGATGCTTAAGTTCACCCGAACTTGACCTTAGTCAAGTTCGGCCAAACATGACTTCTCAAGAACTACTTCCAGCGAACTTTTCCTATTCTACTCTTAAATACACCTAGTTTCTAAAAGTTTAAGCTCTAATCACTCAAACTCGATACATAATCACATTAATGACGAAGGCAACGGACATATGCACCAACAGACTCCCCCTTGGATGTTGCCGCAGTCATCTTGATGTCGATATCCCTTTTGAAATAAGCACCAATAGACTCCTCATACAACTTCTCTTTGGATACCTCCAGTGTCATAGTCTTTCTTGAATACCCCGTAGTCCTCAGACTTCATATAGTCTTCTGAGTCTTTATTTTCGTTCTTGAATAAGTATAAACTTTTTGATCTTCTATTTTCTTCTTTATCTTCAATTTCTTGATAACACTTTAATTTCCAAGCTCCTCCTTGTTACGAGCAATACTCCCCCTTGCTCTGAACTTTACTCCCTCTAGGTGTGAGCTGTTAATTCAATCACATTTTGTCTTGCTCCCCCTAAAACTTTGCTTCCTGTTTCAAAGTTCTTGGGAATTCAAATAAACATTTCAGATTCTATCTTTGAAATTTTGTTCCACAAGAATTACATACCACATGTACAAACCCTGTACTTCAAATTTTAATCTTCATTTTTCAGTTATTTCAAGTTCAAATTAATGATCTTGAAACATTTTTCATTTAAAACCTTCAACTTTCAATTATTGAAATAAAATCCACTTAGTTGATCAAGTCCAAGTTAATGACCTTGATTAACTAATTTTGTTTACCAAGTCCAAGTTAATGACCTTGGTTAAACCGTTGTGAACAACGGATGTTTTTATCAATTTTAAAGTTTCAAATTAATGAACTTTTTCTTACCAGACTTCGATGATCCGTTCTCCGACATTGGCTCGTTGAAAATCTTTTTGGATTTGAAAAAGTAAATAAAGTAGTTACAGAATTTTTAACAAGTAAAGTAAACTATGTACACACATATTTACAGACATATTTTTTGTGAATTTGTGTCTAAGGATCATATCAGTTTGTTTGAGACATATCACCAGTACCGTTGACCTTCTGATGACTTTAAGTTTAAAACTTATTTACCTAGATTGTCGATATGTTTGTCCACTTAAACTTTACCACGTTTTCCAACTGTTCCAAGATATGTTAGGTAAGAATTATGAAACTTGACTTAACTATGGTTCCCACCTCTTGAATATACTCCCGGATCCAGATTCCCTAGATTTCATCTTACATGTGAGTATAGCATAATTGATATCTGTATATGGGTTATGCGAAGCCTTGAGAGCTCAGGTTAGTACTACCATACAGACAAAGAGATGAAGGCTCGTCTTTAAGATGTGTTCCACTTAAGGAATCTTTTAAGCATTGCAAATGATTAGATCTTTCGATTTCTTTCAAGATTGCATGCAACTTTTAGGGGTTTATAGCAAAAGCATTATAGAAGTTCTAGGCTATTGCTTCTGCAAAATCAGAAGAACTTGTATAATACCCCAGATATCAATCATTTATAAAGACCTCGTATCTCAGAATCAGGCAACCCTTCAATCAAAATTTCGGAGTACGAAGTCCATATATCCAAGATGTGTTAATCCACGAGATTAAGCAGTTGTAAAATTTAGTTTATATCCTGGAAACAATCTACTGAACGTGTAAAGCCTATCGACACATCCACATTAAGACTTGTTTATCACTTTTAAACTTTACAAATCTTTAGCATACCGTGATAGTCCACTGATGTACTATCATTTCCTTTTTGACAACAAATTCTTTTTGTCTTTTTCATGTTTTTTTACTTTTTGAAATTTTCAATGTTTTTGAATTTTCAACTTTTTCATATGTTTTCGATTTTTCAACAATTTTTTAAAATTTTCTTACTCCCCCTAAAATCAAAAACATATTTTCGGATTTTAGATTTAAAGAAATTCTTCTAAAAATGTAACAAACCAATGCGGATCACGTGACCTCGTCGTCCGATCCTTTTTCTCAAACATGTATCTGCAATTGTTTAACAAACATCATTAGACTCATTTACCACTTGTAAAAGCATTTGAACTTGTAAGAACTTTTTAAATCAGTTTTTCTGTTCAATGGTGTTGATTTTCATAATTTTGACTTTTCAAAATTTTCCTTTTTAACAACCACTTGTAATTTCAAAAACTTTTCATTTTAACTAACCCCCTCAAAATGACAAAGATATGACATTTCTGGATAAGTTAAATACTCATGGAGCTCCGCTATCCCGTATCAATTTTGATAATGTGGATCTTGGGACGCCTGCACATGAAACAACTATTTGAAAAATAAACCCAAACCTTTTTGGTTTTTAGGTTTGTACTGATAAGCATCATAACCATGTTCTAACTCTTCATCATATTCAAAATCATCATCGAACATTTCGTCCAATGTCTATTCGGAAAACGTTTTGACCTTTTCTTTCGTTGTCTGTTTTATTACTGACTTAGTTGATTTAACATTTTCAATTTTGTCAGCAACAGACTTTGTTTTTCTGATGATGAAAGCCTTTTCTTAGCAACCCAGGATTGTAGCTTGCTTCTCGCATTCTTGATATAGGATCTAGAATCTTTGATTTCATCAAACCTTGAAGTTTCACCTTTTTCAAATGTCGAGTTTTCAAACCTTGACACAGTTTTAGGTTTCACTTCTTGTTTAGATTCATAGTTTCTATTTGACTCTGTGACATTTTTCACAATCTCTGGTTGTTTTTGCTTTTCATCTTTTGATTCGGTTTTCCTTCATGGAAACACAGGCTTTCTATTCAGACACTTGCGAACAATATGACCAACAGTATTGCATTTAAAGCAAGTCCGATTATCAGAAACATTTCCACTTGTGGGTTTCAATCCACTTGTGTACTTGGTCTTACCCTTGTCTCGAAGTTCTTTCTCCTTTTTGAATTCATCATTTGATTGCTTACCTATCAAGCCTTCCTCCTGAACCGTGCTCGTTCCGTAAACAAACTTTATATTCTTTCCTTTGTATTCCTGGATAGTTGACTTCTGATTCTTCTTCGCTTCATCTTCAGCTTCTTCCAAACCTAAACCTGCTCTCCTGTTCTGAGGAAAATCACCACCGTTTCTACGGTAATCGTTAAAGTTCCGTTTCGGTTTAGAATAAAACTTCTTTTCATTTTTCTCGAGATCATCTTGTGAAACTTCCATAAGTTTAAACAGTTTATCGATTTGATCTTCTTTCACATTCTGAATCGGAAAGCTATCATTGAAATATAATCTATCATATTCCTTAACTTTGTACATGACAACGTTAGGATCATCACTTAGATCATTTTCTAATGATTTATCGTCATTTTCAGATTGTGAACCAGAACTGTTTGAACTTGAGTTGGTGCTTTTAAAGCTGTTGTCATCAGAATCATTTCCCAAGACATTCTTTACCACATTTTTTTACCACCAATTCATTGTCATCACTTGATTTCGTAAAGTCTACGTCAATGTTTTTAGGCAATTTATCTTTCTTTTCTAAAAGAAGTAAAAAATTAAATGCCTTTTCAATGTCATCATCTTTCTTGCAGCAGTAACTTGCAAGAAATGGTGGAGGAACATTTCCGTAAACTTTACGGTTTGAATTATCAACATTTTCCTCCGACTTAATCGTAGGAAGAATGTGATCAATGACATATGTGTTTGTGGTGTAACTTTTTAGTAATTGTCTGACTCTTTCTGTTTCAATTTTCATTTCGTGAAACTCACGCTTTGTCTCAGCAATTGTATTAATGTACATGTTAATTGCTTTTTGTTTTTCAATAACTGTGGCATTTAACATGGTGACATTAGCATTGAGTTTACTGTTAGCTCTTTCGACATCCTAATATTTGCCTGAAATTTTTTGTAAGCTTCTTTTATGGTTCTGTAAGCATAACGAAAGTTTTCTTATGTTCAGTCAATTCTCTTACGACTTTGACTTTATCCAGACATGATTCACAAGGACTTGCACACTTTGTGTTATTGCAAAATGTCTATGTCTTAGTCTTATATCGAGTTTGTATTGTATAGAGCTGGATAGGCTAGGTTAAGAAGTATTTATGAAAATTCTTAGCCAAGTTCGCCCATGAAATGACATGTTTGAGCATGTTCGGCCGAACTTGCATAGGCAAGTTCGGGCGAACTTACATGTTTGGGCCGAACTTGTAATCCTATAAATACCTAGCTTGTGTGTCTCATTTGTAACTTTGGCATTGTAGAGGCGAAGCTCTGTCAGTCTGTAATCTGAATGTTTAATCAATGAAACTGACGATCAACTGATTAATTCTTGTCTATTGGTAACACGACGTAATATTTCCGCTATTATGGACGTTAGATATCAAATTTAGGTTCCTAATCATCAAGGACCAGTCCTACAAGTGGTATTAGAGCTAGAACAGCCTGATTTGATAGTATCAAGACAAGAACACTTCTATTTCTACTCCATTCTTCTTTTTCTTTAACTTTTGATCACAAAATGAAGAATTCATGGTCAAAACTTTTTGAATTTTGAATATATCATGTAAAATACAACAAAGATAAACCCTTGAAAGATTGGAGACATAATTCAACCGAATTCATGTCGAAATTTTGAAAAAACCATGTTTTTGGAAACTTTCTGGAACGAACTTATTGGCCATGTTCGGCCGAACTTGCACTAAAACATCACTTTTCAAGTGTTTTTTTAGTAAGTTCACCCGAACTTAGGTGATTTTTTGAGGGAAGTTTCGAGTCAAGTTTGCCCGAAAATACTAAATTTTCATTAAATTTTTCATCAAGTTCGACCGAACTTGTGTAAAATCAAGAAGATTTTAAGTAAGTTCGCCCGAACTTGCTTGTATTTCATCAAAATTCTTTTGAACAAGTTCGCTCGAAGATCTGTTTAATTGGGTTATAAGTTCGACCAAAGATAAGTGAAATTTTTGCGAAGTAAATCTAACAAGTTCGACCGAACTTGTTAGAAAATTCAAGAATTCTTCATTTGTCACTACAAGTTCGACCGAACTTGTAGTAGGGCTAACTGTTTTCAAAGTTTTTGAAACATTTTCAGCGTATACGTTTCGTGATTCACAATGAAAGATCAACTAAGAGCTTATATGTCCAGAGCTAGTTCGTCAAACGCCAACATGATTAATCAAGTCAATCTTGATAACGAAATGGGAACGACCGTCAAACCGCCCAAGCTGATGAGCATGGACGAATACGAACATGGAAAGAGAAATTTACCTACTGGGTTCAAGCCATGCACTTCGCTGGCTGGGTGTCAATTGAAAGAGGCTACACTATTCCGGTAGATGAGCATCAACAAGTTCTTGAGAAACAACTACTCGACAGCTCAGAGAGACGAATAGATTGCTGAGAAAAAGATGATCAGTCTCATCCAACAGTCAGTCAAAGAAGATATTTTGATCTTGCTACCAGAGTATACTACACCAGAGCTTTGGTTGTCGTTACAGAAGAAATACCAAGGCAGTGCCGAAATGATCAAAAGCAAGAAGGCTCTCATTCTGAAAGAGTTCGACATTTTTAGCATGCTAAAGAATGAGACCATTAAACAAATGATTGAGCGTTTCTGTCACCTCAAAGTGCAAATGCGAAGACACGGTCTTGAGAAGACTGAACAAGAATACATCGACAAACTTGCTGACGCACTACTAGAGGGTGAATGGACTACGTATTTGATGGTTCTGAAGAATAGTGATAAGTGGGATTTCTTCAAGTTGTCAACATTTATCGATAAACTCAAAGGCCATGAAATGGAGCTTCTGAAGATAGCGAAGTCAAAGAATGCTAATGTAGTTCAAGACATCGGTTTGTACTACAAAACCGGAATGCAAGATAACATTTCGAGTCCAAAAATTGGAACTGCTTTTAGTGCAAACATGAATGCTTCTCCACAGAACAAGAATCATTCACAGCCTCAATATGACCAAAGTCCACAAAATTCTTACTCGAGCACTGGTTCAAATTCAACATTCCAAAGTCAAGCAAATCAGAACCAACAGCAAAGTTCTGATCCGAATATTTACAAGTGCAACATAGCAGTGAACTTGAATAATGTTGTTTCAGAAGAAGTTGAAAAACAACATATGTCACTACTCGCTACCGTCTTAGAATCTTATGAATGTCTTGTTGCCGGTAAGATCGGAACCCCGAGATGATTGCAGAAGATTATGACCAGGTAGATGAGGAAGAACTCGAACTAATGGACATCAAATGGTTCTTTGCTTCTATCATCAGGAGAGTGACAAAGTTCGTTTCACTCACGGGCCGTGACATAGGAAACTCCAGTAACAAATTGGGTTTTGACAAATCCAAAGTCACGTGTTTTAGATGTCGACAGAAGGGACATTTTAAAAGAGAGTGTAAGAACACCGAGGCTACCGAAAATCAAAGTCCTTTCGGAGGAGGGAATGATTATTACAAGAAGGCGCTTCAATATAAACCAAAAAGTAGTACCACAGAGAAAGCCATGGTTGCATCTACAGAAGATTACGGTTTTGACTGGAATTCTTATATTGAGAAACCTTGAACAAAATGTACTAAACCTTGTGTCGAATGTGCCGAAAAATCAAAGATCATCGGTGAAAACAATGTGCATAATGATTTGCTAAAATATGATTATCGCACAATGAAAGAAGCGTATGATAAAAATGAAAATGATTATGGCAGACTCGACAGAAATAACACTGAACAACATGATAATATAAGAATGTTGAGTGGTACAGTAATGGATAAACAAAGAGCAATTAACATTTATGTCAACACCATTGCTGAAATCAAACAACAACTTCAAGATATGACAATTGAAACTGAAAGAGTTCGACAATTGTTAAGAAATACCACTAACGCATATGTTATCGATCACATTCTTCCAACAATCTCATCGGAAGAAAAACCTAAAAAGAAAACGGGCAAAGAATATTGCAATGTTCCTCCACCCCTTTGCGAAAAATCCTGTGTTAAATCTGGTGACGGGATGGACAAGGCACTCAATGTTGAATTACTTTCTAAAAAGAAAAACGAGTTGCCAGAGAACATTGATATAATCTATGCTAAATCTGATGATGATAACAACGTTGTGGTTAACAAAGTTGTTGAAAATGTATTAAGTGATTCTGATGATGGCAGCTTCAAAAGCGTCAACTCGAGTTCAAAGAATTCTGATTTTCAATCTGAAAATGACGATAAGTCGTCAGAAGATGGTCTAAGTGACGATCCTAATGTTGTAATGTAAAAATTTAGGATTCTGATATACTATACTTTGATGATAGCTTCCCGATTCAGAATGTGAAAGAAGAATTGCTTGATAAATTCTTTAAACTCGTGGAAGTCACATCAGAGGAATTGGTAATCAATGAACGGAAATTCTATTCCAAACCTAAAAGAAACAATTACCGAAGGAACAGTGGTGATCATCCGGAAAATCGAAGAGCAGGGTTGGGTCTAGAAGAAACTGATGAATCTGTAGAGAAACCGTCACCATTTCATGAATATAAAAACAAAAACATGAAGTTTGTATATGGAACGAATACAGTTCATGAGGAGAATTTGATTGGTAAGCAATCAAATAATGAGTTCAAAAAGGAGAAAGAATTTCGAGATAAAGCCAAGGTTAAAAGTGGTGCCAAAACCTCAAGAAGTGTTAAACCACAAATTAAAGGACATCCACTTGATAATCGATGAAATTGGTCTTGTGGCACGAGATTGTCCGATACCAAAACCGGCTTATCATCAAAGAAGAGATTCTAATGTTGTGAAACCAAAGCAACCAGTGTTTGTAAAACCTGTAAAGATTTTGAAACGAAATGAATCAAAACCAGAAGTTAAACAAAAGTCTGAAAAGATTTTTGAGAATTCCATTTTCGAAAAAGGTGAAACTTCTAGGTCTAATGAAAACAAGTTTTACATCAAAAAGGCTAATATCAAATCTCAAACCTGGATTGCCAAGAAAAGGTCAACAACATCTGGTGTTGTTAAGTCTGAGCTAGTAAATACTGACAACACAAAAGAATCAAAGACTGAAATCACTAAGTCTGAACAGGTAAAGACTAGTGAGAATGTGAAAGAAATTAAAAACGATAATGTAAAATCTGTAAAAGATAAGAAAAAAGTGAAATTTTCAAACCTTAGCATTGTTGAAACAGATGGTGAATTTGATTTTGATGATGTTGATGAGTTTGAGTATACTTTTTTTATGGTTATCCTGTAAAACCCTAGACCAAGAAGGCTTGGGTAGAGCTTTTCACCTAATTTCTGAATTTTGCAGGGGCTCCAAAGATCCGTACTGTCAAAGTGGATTTTGGATAGTGGAGCGTCCAGGCATATGACAGGAATGAAGCATTGTTATTCAACATTAAAGCTATCAATGGCAGATATGTTGGATTTGCAGGAAATCAAGGTGGAAGGATAATCGCCGAGGGAAAACTTTCTAATGGCTTAGTTTCATTGATCGAGTGAACTATATTGCAGAGCTTGAGAACAATCTTCTGAGTATATCGCAGATTTGTGACAAGAAATTCACAGTTCATTTCAATGATATGGAGTGTATTATCTTGAAGCCGGGATTCAAAATTCCAGATGAGTGGATTCTGATGCGAGCACCACGTGAGAATGATTTATATGTTCTTGACATGATCACAATCAGCACAAAGCTTTGTATCAAAGGCTACTGAAAAAGATTCTATTCTTTGGCATCATAAGATGGGGCATATTCATTTGCGAAAAATGAATTTCTTGGTTCATAATGATCTTGTAGAAGGCGTAAATATTTGAAGTTTTCAAATGTCTGATCATTGCTTGGAATTGAAGAAGGGAAAGCAGATCAAGAAATCACATCCGAAGAAAATTCTAAACTCAATCAATTTGCCTTTAGAACGTCTCCACATGGATTTATTTGGTCCTGTAAATGTTCGAAGCATATCAGGAGACTTATATTGCTTGGTCGTGACAGATGACTATTCGAGATATTCGTGGGTATTCTTTCAAGAATCAAAAGACGAAACGTTCGAGAATTTGGTTATTTTATTCAAGAAACTCGAGAACATTTATCATCTGCCTGTCAGATGCATTAGAAGTGACAACGGCACAGAGTTTAAGAATAACAAAATGAAGAAATTCTGCAACAGAAAAGGGATTTTGCACGAGTTTAGTGCTCCCTATACTCAACAGCAAAACGGAGTTGCTGAACGGAAGAATCGAACTTTAATTGAAACAACGAGACCATGCTTACAGGTTCTAAACTTCCAATCAGTTTCTGGAGTGAAGCAGTTGCTGCAGCTTGCTACACGCTAAACAGGGTTCTCACTGTCAAACCAACAAAGAAAACATGTTTTGAGATGATAAACCGACGGAAGCCAAATTTGAAGTTCTTATAACCATTCAGTGCCCCTTGTACCGTAATAGACCAAGATGGCAAATTCAGAGCTAAATCTCTCGAAGGTTTCTTTGTCGGATATGCGAGTCCGTTGAGAAGAGTAAATGTTCTTTCATTGTGAAAGGTTATTGAAGCACAGCACGTGGATTGTTTCAATTACACGAATCCTATTCAACGGAAAGGTGACGCGTGGCTGTTTAACTATCAAGACCTATAGAAGTCATTTGACTTGCCCAAAGAACCAACTGACGAAGAAGTTGCAGCGTTATATTATCTTCACCAGTCAGCGAATCAAGAGCAAATTGTTCGACCAATTGTGGTTAATCAACCCACGTTGGATCCATCTTCTTCTGGCGCAAGTTCAAACAATAGTGGTGTTCTGGCTGAAAATGTTTCTGAAACATTATCTTCACCCACTACTCTTCCAACGAATGCCTCTACTGAACCAATGATACAACAACGGAGCCCAGTTGCCTCAGAATCAAGATTCTGATTCAGATGAAGCACCAACATTTAATGCTAATGAGGAATCATCTTCTTCAGATGAAGAAGTAGAGCAGATAACAAGTCTTCTTAATCAATCTGCAGTCCCGAACAACAGAAATGAAGCCTCATCAAGCTCTCCAAACATTGAATTGGATGTTGATCTCAACATCACTAATCAGCAAAACTCAGTAGATGTTCCAAGTGAAGAATTGCCGCGATCATATTCCTATCATGCGTCAACAAATATTATCGGAGAACTTCAAACTGGTGTTAGAGCTCGAGGGAAAATTAATAAAGCACTCAGTGGTTTCTATACGCGTGTTGCTACAACCCAGAACTATTGTTTCCATTCATGTTTCATCTCTCAGATTGAGCCTAAGACAGTTAATGAAGCTTTAGCAGATGAAAACTGGGTACAAGCAATGCAAGAAGAATTATTGCAGTTAGAGAAGTTGGGTGTGTGGAAGCTTGAAGACCTACCAGAAAATCAGAAAGCAATTGATACAAAATGGGTCTTTAAGTGTAAATGTGATGATAGAGGAGTTATTCTTCGTAAAAAAGCTAGGCTTGTTGTCAAGGGATTTCACCAGCAGGAAGGTATAGACTACGCAGAAGTCTATGCACCAGTAGCTCGATTGGAATCTATTCGAATATTTCTAGCTTTCGCATCATGGAAAGGATTTGAGGTCTATCAATTGGCTGTCAAATCGACTTTTCTGTATGGCAAATTACGCGAGAAGGTGTACGTAGGACAACCACCAGGGTTTGTCGATCCACTTAACAAGAAGAAAGCATACCTACTGGATAAAGCACTTTATTGTCTACACCAAGCGCCAAGAGCTTGGTACGAGACATTATCACAACATCTCGTCGGAAACGGCTTTATCAGAGGAACTGTGGATAGAACTCTTTTCACCAGAGAAGTTAACGGCCATATGATTATAGTTCAAATCTACGTTGACGACATCATCTTTGGATCTACAAATGATAGTCTTTGCAAAGAGTTTGAGGGAATCATGAAAAAAAAATTCGAAATGTCCTCGATGGGCGAAATGAAGTTCTTTCTTGGTTTGCAAGTAGATCGGCTTCCGGATGGTATTTTCATTCATCAGACTAGTATGTTCATGACATCTTGAAGAAGTTTGGAATGGAAAGCTTGAAGCCTCTATCTACGCCTCTTGCTCTCAACCACGGCATTTGCGTTGACGAGACTGGAGCCAAAGTTGATGAGACGTTATACAGATCGATGATTGGATCACTGATGTATCTGACGGCATCCCGTCCAGATATTATGTATCCAACCTGCCTATGCGCTAGATATCAGTCAAGCCCGAGGATCTTACACATGCAAATCGTGAAGCGTATCTTCAGATATCTGAAAGGATGCCCAAGCACTTGCTTGTGGTACCCAAAGAACGACAATTTTGAACTCACAGGCTATGCTAATTCCGATTTTGGTGTAGATAAGTTGAATTATAAATCAACTACAGCGGGATGCCAGTTCTTCAGAACAAGAATGGTAACCTGGCAGTGTAAGAAACAGATTACAGTCGCTCTCTCTACCTGTGAAGTTGAGTATATCTCGACCTCCAGTTGTTATTCAGAGATTCTATGGATTCAACAACAGATGAGAGACTTTGGTCTGCAATTTCTAGACACTCCGTTGTATGTTGATAACAAGGCAGCCATCGATATAACTAAAAATCCGGTTCATCACTCACGCAAAAAACGCTTTGAAATTCGTTATCATTTTATTCGTGATTGCTATGAAAAGAAATTGGTATGAATAGAAAAAATCCACACCGACGAACAAAAGGCTGATTTTATACCAAACCATTTTCATTATCACGGTTTAAATACTTGTTGAGAATTAACAGTATGAAAAATTTGTTGACAGGTGCGGACGCTGAGATTGAATACGGATCGGACGACGAGTGTGCGTGATCCATATTGGTTTGTTTATACCTTTCTAGCTTATAATTTTTGTTAAAAACTAAAATCCAAAAAGATGTTTTTGATTTTAGGGGGAGAAATGTTAAAAAAATACAAAAAAAAATTCGAAAAAAATTTAAAATCCAAAAACATATAAAAATTCAAAATGTTCAAAAACATTGAAAAAAGTCAAAAAAGAATGTAGTGTCATAAAGGGAAATGATAGTACATTAGTGGAACATCACAGTATGCTAAAGAAATGTAAAGTTTTAAAAAGTAATAAACGAGTCTTACTACGGATGTGTCGATAGGCTTAACACGTTCAGTAAACTGTTTTCGAGATATAAACTAAATTTTACAACTGCTTAATCTTGTGGATTAACACATCTTGGATATATGGACTTAGTACTCCGAAATTTTGTTTGAAAGATTGCCTGATTATGAGATATGAGGTCTTTATAGATAGTTGATATCTGGGGTATTATACAAGTTCTTCTGATTTTGCGGAAGCAATGGCCTAGAACTTCTATAATACTTTCGCTTTAAACCCCCTAATTGCATGCAATATTGAAAAGTATCGAAAGATATAATCATATGCAATGCTGAAAAGATTCCTTAAGTGGAACAAACCTTAAAGACGAGCCTTCATCTCTTTTTCTGTACGGTAGTACTAACCTGAGCTCTCAAGATCTCGCACAACCCAGATACATATATCAATTACGATATATTCACCTGTAAGATGAAATCTAGGGAATCTGGATACGGGAGTATATTTAAGAAGTGGGAACCATAGTAAGTCAAGTTTCATGAATTCTATCTTAACATATCTTGAAACAGTTGAGAAATGTGGTAAAGTTTAAGTGGACAAACATACAGACAATCTTGGTAAACAAGTTTAAAACTTAAAGTTATATAGGGTCAACGGTACTGGTGATATGTCTCAATCAACTGATATGATCCTTAGACACGAATTCAAAAAAATATGCATGTAAATATGTTTGTATATAGTTTACATTGCTTATTTCATTATATTTCAGCTTTTCAGATTAAAAATCAAAAAGATTTTCAGTGAGTTTTAGCATAAACTTACAAAAATACAAAAAGATTTTATTTCTACATTGTTTTCAGCAAACCAATGTTGGAGAACGGATCTTCGAAGTCTGGTAAGATGCTAGAACTGGTTGGAATCTCTTTGACAATGGGCCGGGAGCTATTCTGTTAAAATCTGAAAAGTTAAAACGATGAAAAGTTCATTAATTTGAAACTTTGATTTTGAAAATATCAACAGTTTGTTCGTAACAAGTTAAACTGGGGTCATTAACTTGGACTCGGCAGACAAATCTGTTAACCAAGGTCATTAGCTTGGACTTGGTCAACTGAGTGGATTTTCATAACTGGTAAAAGGTTGGAAAGTTCAGGGTTAAAAAATGGAAAAATTGAAAAAGTTTGAAATTTTTGAGGTTTGGAAAGTTCGGCCGAACTTGCTAAACAATTCGAGCTTAATAATCAGCAAGTTCGACCGAACTTGCAGATGGCTGAGTGTTAGTTTTACGATAAGTTCGCCCGAACTTCTCTGGGCCTAAGGATGGGCTTAACAAGTTCGCCCGAACTTGACATGGTATAAATACCATTCAAGTTCGGCCGAACTCGACATTGTATAAATACCATTCAAGTTCGGCCGAACTCATTCACTTGATATCTGAACTCTTTCAGCGAACTTGAGTGTTTTGAGAGAATTTGTGTGAAATTGTCAGTTTTAAGCTGTTATACTGTCCATTTGAAGATAGTTTTTGGTGATTAGCACACCAACTACTATGGCAGAGGTAACTAATTGATAATAAACCATGTTTAAACTGTTAACAAACAAAACCAAATCTAAAATCTTAAAATCTAATAGTTTTAGGTGTTATTTGGACAAAATTGAACATAGATCTTTGATCTACACTTAAAATCGACCGTGAAACTGTTTTTGATTGAACTGAAATACATGTTTGCATGCTGAAACTTGTTTGGTCTGATTGAAGAAGACGACAAGTTCGGCCGGACTTGTTGTCAAGTTCGACCGAACTTGTCCAAAACACACTTGAATAAATCAGGAACATGTTTGACCGAACTTATGTTAATAAAAATGATTTATTTGTATTGTAAGTTCGACCGAACTTGTTCTTTAACATGAAACATGTGTCTCATACATGTTCGGCCGAACTTAGGAAAAAATTTATAATAAAACTGTAAGTTCGCCCGAACTTGCATTAAGAAAAAATTTGAACATGTATGTTACATGTTCGGGCGAACTTGTTAAAAACAGTGTGTTTAACACTAATCAAGTTCGCCCGAACTAGATTAAAGTGTTAGAAAAAAATGTTAGAAAAAATTTTGTGAATTTTCCTCGATAAGCGTGCTAATTGTTTTATGTCATTTTTCATGCACAGATTCCAACGCGTGTTGTCTCAGTTGAGTTTTCTAAAACTCACAACACATGTATCACACTTGACAAGTCTATTTGTCCATCGCTGAAGGAATATGACAGCATTTTGAAGTTTCCTGAAGATTGTCATATTAGCCGAGCTATTACCGAGCGCACTGTTTCTTATCGATCTCATTTTATTCAATTCTGGATGAACGCGAATCTAAGCGCTGATGAGAAGACAATCTCTTCTACAGTACAGGTTGGTGATGAAATAAAGCCGGTTACAGTTACTGAAGGCGATATTCGAAGAATTTTAGAGCTTAAAGATAAAGAAGATGATCCGATTCATCTAGATGAGAAGATGGTTCGCGGATGTTTCTTCCGCATGGGATATAAAGGGAGTGCGAATAAACCAATATTGAAGAAAGGGGAAGTGCCAAACCCCTATAAACTTTTGATGCATGCTCTAACTCACACGTTCAGCCATCGCAAAGCCGGGTTAGATGATGTTCAAGATTATTTTGCTAGCATGGCAACGGCGCTTATTTTGAAGAATCCGTTCAACGTTTCTAAGATGGTGTTCGTTCATATGTCAAAGAATATGGAGGATTCAAGACTGTGTTTATATCCAAGATTTATTCAGATGCTGATCGATGAGAAGTATCCCAACATTGCTCGAGATCCTAATGACGTTCTTTATTTGGTTCATCTTGACGAAACCACGGTAAGAAGCTTATCAAGTTTCAGAAACAAGCTTCAGCTCCTATCGCCAAACCTGTATTCGGAGAAATTAAAGATTCAGATTATATATCGCCACCTGGTAGCAAATGGAGAAAAGAAGGTAGCGACGATGAGAATGAGCTAAAAGCTGAACGACAATGGTTTAAAGAGTTTAAACCAAAGGCAAGAAGTGAATGGTTTTTGAAAGATGAAGCTGATAAATCAAAGAAGAAGCGAGGGTCAAAGAAAGTTGAGATTTTGCTTGTTAATGAGGAGGAGACTGAGAATGTTGAGGCAGTGGCTGGATCGAGCGCTGCAGTTGTTAATGAGAGTCAAGAAACTGTGAAGTCGACTCAAGAAGAGGTAATTTCTGCTACGTCCAAAAATGAAGAATCTGATAAAGAGCCTGAAAAGACAGAGGCTGAAATAAGAGCAGAAAAAGAAAAGAGATTGGATGCAGATTTTGATCCGAATGCAGAAATAGATTCTGATGAAGAGAGGCCAAAGAAAAAGACTAAAAGAACAAAGTCGCCTTCAATCGAAATTTCTAAGAAAACTACAGGGTCACCTCATACGAAAAGAAAACGAAAGGCCAAGAAAGCTCAGAAAGCCGTGAGTAAAAGATACAAGAGCAAGATACAAAGCACAGAAGCCACACAAGAACCTTCTGGTGCTCAGGAGAAAGGAGCAACACAAGAACCTCCTACACAAGAACCTCCTGTTATCATTTATGCTGAAACAGAAAGGCAAGGAGTTACACAAGAACCTCCTGTGTCTGTGTTTGTTGAAATTCCGATCGTTGAATCACCGAGTGCTCAAAAGACTTATATTCCTGAAATCTCTACTCCAAAGATGTCTACACCAAAAACTGCAACACCAAAAGAAACAACACCAAAGACGCCAAGGGGAAGTATGTTTGGTGATATGCCACATGGTCCTATAAGTCTTGAAGACTTGGATGAATTTTTCCCTGTAACGAATGCTGAGATGTTAGAGAAGCGTGTGATGGTTTTGGAAGATAAAGTTGTGAAGATTGAGTTAGAAAAGGCTGAGCTCGAAAAGTAGGTAAATAAAAGCGAAGTTGAAAAGGAAATTCTTGATGATAGAGTAAAGGTGCTCGAAAATGAACGTGAATATTACAAAGCGTTGATAGAAAGTCTGCAGGACGCAAATGAAAAATTACAAACAGAGATTGCAGAATTGAAGAAAATTCAAATTCTAAATGATCAAAGATTCATCAGATTACAAAAGGCGTTATCCAATAATCTGAATATTGATTTTATCGCCGAATACGATCGTCTGGATCGTCAAGAAGCCAAGGAGCATGCTGAAAAAGAATTGGCTGAGGGTGGTAAAGGGAAGCAGGTAGAGGGAGAAGCCCCTCAATCTACTACAGAGAAATCTTCTGATGTTCCCGAGAAGTCTGCTGAAGATGTTTCAAAAGCTTCTGAGTCTGATATACATAAGGTTGTTGAATCTGTCAAGCCTTCGGATCCTATTGTCGTGACTAAAGAAAAAGACAACGATGAAGCCGATAAAGAGGAAAAGAATGAGGATGAAGAAGAGGAAGGATATGAAGATTTGAATGTAGGGGAGGATGATGACGATTTTGATCAGGGTGATGATGATTTTGATCAGGGTGGGACTGGCTTAAAGATCAATGAAGCTAAAGTCTCTGATGAATTTGATTTCTCTGATCTGATGAATGATGAATCGAATCAAATGGAAGATAAGAGCCAGGGGAGTTAGGGCAAAAAGGGCCTTCAGATGAATTTGATATGTTAGATGTTGATCGGTTTGTGAAGCCTATGACTGCAGTACCTACGAAACCTCTGATATTGATGTTGGAACATAATGTTGAAGAACGTGAGTTTTTACATAATTATTCGAAAGAAGATCTGGCAAAGCTACTTGAAGCTGAAGTTGAAAACTTGGAATTTGATTTTTAGGAGATAATGAATGTCGATACATTTGAGCCAAAAGAGTATCAGTATGAAAGAAGATTTGAAGCTAATGAATACAACCGTGTGATTGTTGAAGACTGGTCCTCAAATGATGAAATAGAAAAGAAAGATAAATATGTTGGTCAGGATTCAGAAAGCTTTCCTTCATTCGAAGAAATGTATAAACAGATGAATGAAGACATGTTAAAAGATAGGATTACCGAAGAGCTACGTGAAGGAAAAATTCCTAGGACAATGACCAAAGAGGAGATAGCTGAAGCAAGAAAGACCTGGTTCAAGGAGATGCCTCGTGAACGTAAGTTTCGACGTTCACTAGCATTCTTCACCAGAGATAAAAATGTTTCTTTGGGATATATTTTGAGTTGGGGATGGTTTAAGGAGCTCAACGTGTATGCAATCAAAAGAGAGTTTGGAGTAAAATACTTCAGATATCTTGCTGATTTAAAGACATTTACGTATTGGGATAGGGAAGAGCTAGTGCAAATAGTGAATGTCTCTTATCAGATGAAGACGATTGATCAATTGTTATGGAAAATGATAAAGTATGAAGCTGAAAAAGGTTGGAATCAGTGGAAGCCAGTTATTCTGAGGCGAAGAATAAAGATTAACAAAGTTACAGGAGAAAAGGACATAACGTTGATTATGAAACGTCCTAGAGCCATGAGGAATATGTTGCTTATGCCGATTGAACAAAACTTTTATCCTTTATTCAGGTGGTGGCAGACTGATTCAGCTACTTGTGAAGCAGTGATTGTTATATAGTTTGAAGAGCACTTAGATATTGCTAAGGAATGGGTTGAAGTGATGGGTTATCAGGGTATGAGAGGATTGTGGAGTACGATAAGGATTTTAGATCCTATGTGGTTGGTAAACTGCTCAAGAAAAGATATAAAATGCCTTTTCTACAGCAAGATTGTTTTTGAAGAAAGGAAAAGGTACAAGTGATGCAGTATCAGAAAGTTGTCAATGTTTGCTATGTAGGTAATTTGAATTCAGGAAATATGTGGTAGACAAAGTGGAGGGATCTGGAAAGAGTTGAATTCTTGAAGGAAGAAACAAGGAGTGAGGCGGTTAAAGAGAAGATGGAAAAAGCGGTAAGGCAAAGTTCTCACAAGATGGCTAACTTCAAAAGACCACCGCCAACTGATCAAACACCGGATCCAAAACAAGAGAGACGAAAGAAGCCGCACAAGAACTTCTTTGGTCGGGTACGTTAATGTTTATACGAAGACAGAGTTTTGAAGACTGATAAAAGACGAAGACGATATCCAAGGGGGAGTCTGTTGGTGTAGAATGTCTATGTCTTAGTCTTATATCGAGTTTGTATTGTATAGAGCTGTATAGGCTAGGTTAAGAAGTATTCATGAAATGTCTTAGCCAAGTTCGCCCATGAAATGACATGTTTGAGCATGTTCGGCCGAACTTGCATAGGCAAGTTCGGGCGAACTTACATGTTTGGGCCGAACTTGTAATCCTATAAATACCTAGCTTGTGTGTCTCATTTGTAACTTTGGCATTGTAGAGGCGAAGCTCTGTCAGTCTGTAATCTGAATGTTTAATCAATGAAACTGACGATTAACTGTTTAATTCTTGTCTATTGGTAACACGACGTAATATTTCCGCTATTATGGATGTTAGATATCAAATTTAGGTTCCTAAGTATCGAGGATCGGTCCTACACTTTGTGCAAGGTTTTTCAACCACCACAACTTTCACAACTTCCTTTTCGGACATGCTTACCTCAGCTTTTACCTTTTCGGCTTCTGCTTTCAATTCTTCTTGCTTTTGCGTCTCAAGGTAAGCTACTCCTTCTTCCTCTGTTTGTTGCATGTATCTTTCCAGAACTGCATTTTCCAGGACAGCTTCTTCCTCAGCTCTCTACATTAATGCTTCTTGAATAGCATTTTCGATTGCAGCATCCACAAATGATGTATCAGATTCATTCACAACCTCTGCCATCATAGCAACAATAGTCTTCTTTCTGATGTATTTGTTCCAATCGAAACCATCGTCTTCATGATTGGTAACAAGAGCTTGTTCAGCTTTCTTTGCAGATTTATCTTCAACTTCAACTTGTGTTCTATTCGGATATGATTTGTATTGCAGCGCTTTCTTATAATATTCGTTACCGGTTCCAAAAGGATTTTGGTTTCCACTAGCTTCTTAGTTATGCCATTCACGTTTGAAGTGCCCTTTTTTCGACATCTGAAACAAGTAACTTTAGTTTTGTCGAAACCAAGTTTATTGTTTGAGTTACCAATATCCCTTCCAGTGAGTGCTACAAACTTTGAAACTCCCCGGATAATTGATGCTAAGGACCATTTGATGTACATCGTTCCAACTCTTCCTCATCTACCTGATCGTAATCCTCACCTGTCATTTCAGGATTTCCGATTTTTCCAGCAACAAGACTTTCATACTATTCAAGAACTGTAGCAAGCAGTGCTATGTGCTGTTTGGCAACTTTTTTAGGAAACACATTCTTTAAATCAATTGCTATGTTGCATTGGAAAACATTTGAATTAGCAGTGGATTGACTTATCTGATGAGATTGACTTTGAGAAGAAGAACTTGAACCAACATATGAATAACCAGTGTTTGGATAATACTGATTTTGTGATGACTGATCTGATGTATTCATGTTTGCAGTAAATGCCGTTTGGATTTTTGGACTTTGAATCGGAGTATCTGGAACACCACCTTTGTAATAAACTCCGACATCCTTAACAACATTAGTGTTTTTGGATTTTGCAATCTTCATCAATTCCATTTCATGACCTTCAAGTTTGTCAATGAAAGATGACAACTTAAAATGTCTCCAAGATGGACTGTTCTTTAGAATCATCAGATATGTTGTCCATTCTCCTTCTTGAAGTGCATCGGCCAGCTTCTCAATCTGCTCTTCGTTAGTTCTTTTGATATCATGTCTTCGCATCTGGACCATGAGATGACAATATCTATCAATCATTTGCTTCATTGTCTCTCCTTTGATCATCGTGAAGATCTCAAACTCTTTCTTAATCAAAGCCTTTTTGCTTTTGATCAGTTCATCAGTTCCTTTAAATTTTTCGCAAAGAGAATTCCATTATTCTTGAGAAGTATCATATTCTGGTAATAATATTAAGATATCTTCTTTGACAGATTGTTGTATCAAGATGATCATTTTCTTTTCAGCAACATATTTCTCTTGGTCAATCACTGAAAATTTGTTTAGTGGAAGATCTTGATCACGTTCATCTTTAGGCCATGTATATCCATCTTCAATCGCAACCCAGCTGTTGAATTGATTCGCTTGAGTCCAATTAACAAACTTTTCTTTCCATCCCTCGAACTCGTCCATACTCATCAACTTTGGTGGTTTATGAGTAGTTCCCATTCATTATCGAGGTTCATCTGATTAACCGCAATTGAATTTGACGTTGAGGCTTGAGCTACTCCAGCTGCAAACGCGTTATGGAAATCTTCCATTTTGAAAATCTGAGAATACGATCAAAAACACTTGACAATTGATTAGCAACATATAAGTTTTAGCAAAAACTGACGTGTTAATCGACAATCGGTACGTTAAAAACGTTTAAAATTTTTCCGAAAACAATTTTTACCCAATTATATCTTTAAAATCGTCTAGTCGATACGATTCTAACGATATATAATGTTCGTGACTTTTTTTATGAACCTTAGACAAGTTCGGGCGAACTTGTCAAAGACTTATCAAGTTCGGTCGAACTTGATGTGAGGTTTGATAAAAATCACACTTGTAGAGCGGACTTGTGAATATTTTCATGAAACAAGTAAGTTCGGTCGAACTTATGTAATATTTCAAAAACATTATCAATTTCGAGCGAACTTGTAAAAGGATATCAATGAAACTTGATCAAGTTCGGGCAAACTTGATCAAAAATATTGAGATTTCCTTCAAGTTCGGGAAAACTTATCAAAAATTCTTGAAAAATCTGTCAAGTTCGGTCAAACTTGATTAAAATCAGTAAAATTTTAATCAAGTCCGGTCGAACTTGATGTTAAGTTCGGCTGAATCTTGTTTCCAAAACATGGTTTTTGCAACTTTTTGGTACCAATTCGATTGAATTTGATGTCCAAACTCTCAGAGGTTTACCACAAGTGTGTTTTACATAACATTTTCAAAAATCACCCATTTTTTACCATGAAATCATCAAGTATGTGAAATTGTTAAGAAAAAAAGACAGAATGGAGTAGAATAAGAGAGATTCTTGCCTTGATTCCAACAAATTTAGGTATCCACGCTCTGATACCACTTGTAGGAACGTCCACGAACAGCTCGGGAACCTAAATTTGTTATGTAATGTCCAATTAGGCGGAAACTTATGAAATGTATCAACAACAAGAATTACTCAGTTAAACATTGTTTCATTAATCTAAAGTCAATACATCAGAACCAGATCAGACAGAGCTTCGCCGTCTCTGTGCCAAAATCTCTAACACTACTAATGAAACCAGGACCTATTTATGGAACACAAGTTCGGCATAAAAGACACAAGTTCGCCCGAACTTGCATAAGCAATTCGGCCTAACATGCATTAATGCTAAATCATGGCGAACTTGGCCAACAAGTTTGCTGATGAGATTGTAAGTTCCCGAGATGCTAATTCGGCCGAACTTGACCTTATTAAGTTTGGCCGAACATGACTTCTCAAGAACTACTTCCAGTGAACTTGTCATATTCTACTTTAAATACGCCTATTCTAACATTTAAGCTCTAATCACTCTGACTCGATACATAATAACATAATGACGAAGCAACAACATATGCACCAACATGAAAAAATATTAGATTGTTGGCGAATACATTCAAGCCTTGTTGACTATCGATTGACTCTTATAAAGAAAAGTCTATCAATGTTCATCAGATTCTGTCATTCCCTAAAGTCGCTTCCAAACAAACCGAGAAGTGGGAATGGGATTATCAATCCTATGGTACCATTACATACTACCGGTCAGCGTGATCAGTATTAATGAATGATCATTGTATATATCAACGCACCAACATGTCTTGAAACAATTGAAGCATGTCATGAAAATGTTTTGAAACCATGTACTTGCATACTAAGTCAATACGCCAAGCAAAATGTCTTGTAAAATCATGTACTAGTATGCTAAGTCAACTATCCGAAGGAAAATGTCTTTGAAATCGTAGTACTAGTATGCTAAGTCAACATACGATGTAAAATGTCTTTGAAACCATGTATAGGTATACTAAGTCAATATACCATGTAAAATGTCTTTGAAAATCATGTGCTAGGTATGCTAAGTCAAGATACGAAGCAAAATGTCTTTGAAATAATGCATAAGGTATACTAAGTCAATATACCATGTTAAAATGTCTTTCAAACCAGGTGTAGGTATACTAAGTCAATAACCATGTAAAATGTCTTTGAAACCATGAGTAACAATAACTAAGTCAATATACCATGTAAAATGTCTTTGATAAACCATGTACTAAGTATCCTAAGTCAACCATAAAAAGTAAAATGTCTTTGAAAACCATGTGCTAGTATCTAAGTCAATATACAAAGCAAAAATGCAATATAAAAAATCATGTACTATATGTACTATGTAATCAAAGCATGTATATTGTCATGAAAACAAGAAAGTAATGATAGGCACATATGAATCATCCCAAAACATTTGAAAACGTAAAAGAGGGGACTATGTAATCACTTGGGATTGCAATAGTGTCCTTGTTCAAGAGAATAAACAAAGCTCAAAAGTCCGAGGATTCAAGTGTGTCTTAATATCGGAAAAATATGTTAATATCGAGACTTTAATTGGAAGATTCGGATAGAATGAAGTCTTATAAACCAAATGCGTGTTGACACTCATATGATGTGGTTTAATATACTTAACATTCTGACTTGGAAAGGTTCCTAAGTGCTTTTGACCCATTATGACTTGTTAAGGCAGTTTAGGCTACGTTTACGGGTCATTGGCGTAAACGCGTGATCGACTGGTTAAAACTGTCCTATGATAAGTATTAAATGCCCAAACATGTTTGATAATGCTAACATCAGTTTACATGTCAAAAATTTGATTACATATGCTTAAAATGAGTTTATGCGGAAAAAGGGATTTTGGTCATTTTTAAGGGCATAAGGTATAACCTCAGTAGGTTATTCCCTATACAACTATGGTCACAAATATATGTTTGTTCGGATCCTAAGATCGACTAAACGGGTGGATTCGAAAGTCAAAGCGGTGGTCAAGACTACTCGACTTACGATCCTAAATAAGCACTAAACTAGAAGTGACGAGTTAGACATGTAAAAACATGTCTAACTATGTTATAAAACTGAGTTTAATAAAAACTTATGTTTTGATACCTGAAAATAGTTCCATCGTAAAATGCACATTTTTTGCATTTTTAGCGAAATTTTGACTCGTCACTTCGACTAGTAAACGTGGTAATCAGAAGATGCAATCGCTAGGGATTATAACCTTCGTGATTACGATCACGTTACAAAGTTCAATTGAACTTTGACTTGACCAAAAATGGACATAAGCGAAAGTCATACAGAATGTCAATTGTTTGACTTTTATCTCATAACAAGCTAAAATAATGAAAAAGACAAAGGAAGAACACTTACTTGTGCTCTAGGAGGTCTTAGAACTTAGTAGGAGGCTTCCAATAAGCTGGAAACAAGCTCCAAGAGAGTGGGAGGTAGGAAGATGAAATGAGCAACTTGAAATGGCCAAACTCCTTGGCTATTTATAGTGTTCAAGGTGCCATAAGATCATCACAAGTGTCCAAGGAGGTGTTATGATCTTAGGAAGGGTTTAACAAGTGTCAAATGCAGGTTAGAAGGTGGCAATTTTGTGAACTTAGGGAGCAAGGTTTTGCACAAGAAGCTGCCATGTGGCAACCAAGAAACTGCTGATCTGGGCACCCCTTATGGACCGTATGGGGGCACCTCTTACGGTCCGTAAGGCCCTGGCATGGGCAGAAACTTTGAAATTTGGTAGATTTGGACCCCTGGACGTGTTTCGTTGCATTTTGGCACTTCTTACACAAGTTAACCTCATTTTTAGGCTTTATAAGTATGTTAAAGCATAGGGGACTTGAAATATGTCCAAAAATATTGTGGATGTTGGTTTGTTCGGTTGTACGGTTGCGTTTTTCCCTTAATTACGACGAACGCTTTAATGAACACGAAAATGACCGAAATTTCAAAACGATTGATATTTTTGCATCCTTATAAAAAATATACAAGATTTTATTGATTAGAAATATTTTTGGATGTGTAAATAGAGTTCGTATTCAAAAATACAAGAATTGACAGACTTTCGCATTTTGTTGCAATGCCTTACCGAACCTTTCAAAACTTATTTCTAAGTTATGTAAAGGGTATTTAGGGTATGTTTATTTTATGTCCTTGTTTCAGAGTGTGTGTCGCTTTAAAATGTTTACATTTGCCTCACACTTTACGATTTTACATCCAGAAAAGGTTTGATAGCTCGTAATTGAACAAGGATTGAAAACGTGAAATGTCATATATATTGATACAAATCTTGGAATAAATTAAAATGTTTCATTAATTGAAAATTTTTCCAAATTGTACGATGACATGAAAGACATAAATGTCACACCTCCAGAAGGATAGTGGAGAACGGATACCAGTGGTGATGAAAGCGCTTTAGATTGGTACGTGGCTAAATGCAACAAATGTTTTGAAAAAAGAAGATTTGAAGAAAAGTAAAGGTTCCTCCAAAAGGCAAACTACTGGATCTTCGTCCTCGGCAACACGTCAAAGAAAAGGGCTACAGTTGGAACTGGTTTGATTGATGAACTAGAGAATGAGGAAGTTCAGGCAAAAGAACCAGTGACCGTTGTGTTAGTGCACTAATGTCTATTGCCTACGTCTAGGATGAGTCTGTTGTATAGCAAGGGCCTCGTTACAGTCAAATGTTTAAGTTTGTTAGATGGTAAAGATTTTGCACGAAAATCCAGGGGATTTTCGTTTGAAAATTTTCATACGAAAATTCCCTTGTTCCCAGTCACCTTGGTGCAAATTTGTTTCCCTATAAATAGATGACTTGGGGTGTTAGTCTAGTATGCTGTTTTTGGAGATCAGAGGCGAAGCCCTGCTCGTTTGTGTTTGTAATCTATTCAACATTGATTAATACAAGACTCAGAGGTGTTAAACAGTATCCTCATACTTGGCGATTGTTTGTTCACTCGGTTAACAATGAATTCCGCATATGTTAGCTGAGCAAATCACTCTGGTAGCTCACGAGTTTTATCCGATCCTACACTCACAAGTGGTATCAGAGCCTTGAGGTCTGATTTGAGAACAAACAACCAAGTTTCAGCTGGTTTCAACCTTCAAAAGTTCAAGATTCATCCATTGAAGAACTCCACTTCTACTTATTCTTGGAACTTCATCTAGATCTAAAGGATTTCATGGACTAGGTTTTTAGTATGATGTGTTAAATTGATTCTAAACAAATCACTAAAACATACAAACCTATAATTCATAAAATCATGCTTGAAATTGCTGAAATCGTGAAATTGTGATCAAGTGTTCAAAACAGATTAAAATTTCCGTGCGAAAATACTACATTTCGTACGAAAATCAAAGTGTTTAAATCTCCAAAGTTTCAAGTATCAGGAATTGAAATTTCGTATGAAAAGTTTTCGCACGAATCCAATTTTCGTACGAAATCTAAGTTTTGGCGAAAATTGTTTTCAAATTTTCGTACGAAAATTGATATTAGTCCTTGATTTTTCAGTTTGCGTCCGGCTAACTAGTTCTAATTTGTTTTTATGTTAAAAGTGTTTTTAAGATGTCAGGTGAGTAAGATTTTCACAACGCATTTGTCACACAAGCAGTCACAACTTCCGTAGCAGCTCAGAATATGAACCTCGAAAACGAAAGGGAACCACTAGAAAGCCTCCAAAACTCATGAACATTGAGGACTACGATAGTTGGAGTGAAAGGTTTAAGAGCTGGGTTAAAGCAACTAAGTTTGATTACTACTTTGCAATCGAGACCAAATACCGAGCACCGCTTAATGAACATGGTCTTGAAAAGACACTGGCTCAATTATTGGATCCAGAGAAGCAGAAGTACGTCAATGAGAAAAAGATGATGAACCTTCTTCAACAGGAAATAAAGGAGGATATTCTGATTCTCTTACAGTATGACGATGATGCCCAGTCATTATGGTTGGCCTTACGATTGAGAGCACAAGGAAGTACACAGCTAAGAAAGGGAAAGAAAGCACTACTAAACAAAGAATTTAAAGTTTTCAATCTCATACAAGGCGAAACAATGAAGCAACTAATAGAAAGATACTGCCACCTAGTAGTACAAATGAAGCGAATGGGAATTGTAAAGACAAATGAAGAGTTAGTTGATAAATTGGCAGATTCGCTACCTGAAGGAGAATGGGCAACATATCTAACCATCCTAACGAATGGAGCAGAATAGGATAGTCTCAGTTTGCCAAGATTTATCGGGAATTCGAAGGGCATGAATTAGAGACGTAGAAGACGGCAAAAAGCAAAAGATCGAACTCGCAATAGGATGTGAGTCTGTACTACAAAGGAAATCCAAATACACCTGTTCAGAGCCCAAAGATTCAAACATCTTTCAGTGCTAATTCTAATGCAAGTCCATCCTTGAATCAGTCAACCGGATTTTAGTCACTTGCTCCTTCAATCCAAATAATCACCAAGGGCAACAATCATCTCAAAGCTCCAATCAACCATAAAATAACAAGCAAAATCAATCCAACTCCAACCAGCGATTCTTACAGTGTAATATTGCAGTAAACCTCCAGAATTCTCAAGACTTTAACGAGCAAACCGCAAAGCAACACATGGTATTACTTGCAGCAGTCTTGGAATCTTATGAAAGCTTAGTAGCTGGGAGAATCAGAAATATGGAAATGAGAAAAGAAGATAATGACCAGATTGAACCGGAAGAAATGGAGTTGATAGATATCATGTGGTGTGTGGCATCAATGGTTCGTAGAGCAGCGTTTCATGGAAATCACATGGAGAGATGATTTGAGAGGTCTTGATGGAAAACTTGGTTTTGACAAATCCAAAGTTACATGCTTCAAATGTAGGGAGAAAGGACACTTCAAGCGTGAATGTCCAAATCACGAAGTAAAGGGAAATCATAATCCATTTGGGGATGATTACTACAAAAAGGCGATTTACCATCGACCACAGCACGAAAAAAGAATGGTGCAAATCGAAGACGGACCATCGAACACAAAAGACAAAGCTCTCATGGTCACGCAAGAAGATGAAGGGTTCAACTGGAACAACTTCATTACAAAGAAAGAAAGTCGTGCTCTAATAGCTCAAATTATGGATGAACCTAAATCGTCAGAGGAAGTCTCAGCAGAAGAAATGGAAGAAGTTCGTGTAGACTATTTCAGAACATCATCAGCAGAAGAAGAAGAAGAATGTCTGAGAGGAACTCTTGAACCGTGTTTGTTTGATACAAATCTTAAAACTTTTGCAGGTAGTTTTGATTCGAGTCATCTAGACGAAAGTTGTGATGAAACAAAGACATATCGTGTGGAAGTAATCGATGTAACCAAGCCTAGAGAACTTAACTGACATCGCCAACAGAGCTCTTATGGCCAACACAAGAGGTAGTCAGTGTGGGAGAACAGGTAGAAAAAGTTGAAACAGTAAAAGAAACAACCAAAGCTCTAACTGTCGAAATGGTCGGTTCATGCCTAAAATGTGACAAAGCATATGAAGAATGTGCTGAAAAAGAAAAGGATTTTAAAGAACTTAAATCATACAATGATAAGATGTCATATGATTATAACACGGTAAAAGAAGTGTATGATAAACTTAGCAAGACCATTCGACTGTATGAGAAAGCAATCAAAGGAGATGACAAAACACTTTCAATGCTCAAAGTAACTATGATGGACAAACAAATGGCCATTAACATTCACATTAACACAATTGCGGAGCTGAAAAGTGAATTGGAGAAAACAAAAATTGAAGCTGAACGGGTTAACAAATTGTTAATCAGTTATTCTACCAGTATGTATGTCATTGATCACGTTCTTCCGAAAACTGAAAACAACAAAGAAGGAAAGAAGAATGCTGATAGTCAAGGAAAATGTTACGATCAAGTTCCACCACCCATGTGGAATAGCTATGCTAAGAAACGACCAGATGGGTGGAAAAGACACTAAACCTAAAGTTTCTCACTAAAAGGAGTAACGAGCTGCATGAAAATCTTGACATAACTTATTGCAAAACTGAAAAGGATTATGGATCGATGTAGTGACCAAAGTGGTTGAAAATGTTTTTGAAAATGAGTCTGATAGCACAGTTTATGAGAGTGCTGAGTCAAACAATGAGAAGTCTGAGTCTAGTTCACTTTCTTGAAGTGAGAAAAATTTTCATGAAAATTCTATCTCAGCATCAACAATAGTTTAAATCATGATCCTAATGTAGTAATCTACAAACTGAAAGGATCAGATAAACTATATACTGATGAAGATTTCCTATTCCGGAATGTTAACTTAGACCGTGTTGATAAATTCTTCAAAGTCATTGAAATTGACACATCTGATGTTGAAAAGAAAGCTGTTGGTTTTTACTCAAAAAAAAGGGTCAACAAAACTATCCATCCAATAGGTAGAATCCTGAAAACAAAAGGGATGGCTTAGGGTTTTAAAAGAAGAAAAATAACAACAAGCCATGAAAAACAAATTTCATCAAGAAAGTTGAGTTTCTTTTTGGAACAAGAGCTGTTGTTGAAAAAGAAATCATTAACAAACAAACCAACGGTGAATTGAAGAAAGAAAAGGAACTCTGAGAAAAGGCTTCGGACAATCTGTTGGAGACAACAGTAGAACATGCTACAGATGTAACAATGTTTGGCATATTGCTCGACAGTGTTCTCAAAGTCGTCCAAAACCTGTTCATGGTCAAATAAGATTCACAGTAGATGAGAAGAAAAAGGGTCCTAAGTTTGTGTCTACAAAGATTTGGAAAAGAAATGATGATCCTAATCGTAATGAGAAACCAACAGTTAAAATCTTTTCAAACTATGAGGTTGGTGAAACATCAAAGAAAAATGAAAAGAAGGAATCAAATCTTTACATCAAAAAGGCATTTTCTAAGGCACAAAGTTGGGTAGCCAAAGCAAAAACATCTTCTATGATCACAAAATCAACCAATGATCCAGTCAAACCAAAAGATAAGACATATCCATAGACTGGACAATGGGTTGAGGCTAAGAAAGAAATCAAAACTGCCAATGTTCCAAAGGTTGACATTGCCATCCCACCCAAGACCGAAAGGGCTTGGGTCTCTCTTTTAAGTAATATGTTTTTCATGTGTGCAGGGGCTTCCGAGGTCTATCATTTCCAAGTGGATCATTGATAGTGGAGCTTCAAGGCACATGACAGGGGTGTTAGCTTTGTTGTACAATGTGAAGGCTATCAGGGGAGGTTATGTTGGGTTTGCTGGAACACAAGGCGACAGGATCGTGGTTGAAGGAATTCTTACCAACGGAGTGGTATCATTCGACAAAGTAAACTATATTTCCGAACTTGAGAACAATTTATTGAGCATTTCACAAATCTGTGATAAGAAGTTCACAACTCATTTCAACGACAAAGAGTGTCTTATTCTTAAACAGGGTTTCATAATTCCCGAGGAGTGGATCCTCATGCGTGCTCCACGTGAAAATGATTTATATGTCCTAGACATGAGCGTTGCATCCACTACATCAAAGGAAGGTCAGTGTTTCGTATCAAAAGCCACGGAAAAGGAATCTATTCTATTGCACAGGAAAATAGGTCACATTCACCTAAGGAAGATGAACTTTTTGTTGCATAATGACTTGGTGGAAAGGGTAAATCTCAAAATTTTTCATCTATCAGATGATTATCTTAGCTGCAAAAAGGGAAAGCAGTATAAGAAATCCCACCCATGAAAGCTACTTAACTCTATCAAGCTTCCACTAGAAAGGCTACATATGGATCTCTTTGGACCAGTTAATGTGAAAAGTATTACCGGAGATCTATACTGCCTACTCGTGACAGATGACTATTCAACATTCTTGTGGGTTTTCTTTCAAGAAAGCAAGAATGAAACATTTGAAAATTTAATGATCTTGTTTTGGAAGATTGAAAATCTTTACCAATTGCCTATCAAAAGAATTAGAAATGACAATGGTACTGAGTTTAAGAACAACAAAATGCTTGAATTCTGCAACGCTAAGGGTATTCATCATGAGTTCAGTGCCCCCTATACTCCACAACAAAATGGAGAAGCTGAACGAAAGAACAGAACGTTAATAGATACTGCACGCACGATGCTTGCTAATTCAAAACTGGCTATTAGCTTTTGGAGTGAAGCTGTTGCCTCTTCATGTTACACCTTAACCGCGTAATGGCTGCCAAGCCACATAAAAAGACATGCTTTGAACTTCTTAACCAACGAAAGCCTAATCTAAAGTTCTTGGAACCATTTGGATCACCATGTACTGTATTGGACACAGAAGGTAAATTTGGAGCCAGATCTTTGGAAGGATTCTTCGTAGGTTATGCAAGTCCGCAAAAAAGAGTTTATCTTCCAAGCATGAATCAGGTTATCATTGCTCAAAATGTTGATTGCCAGAGATACACAACGCCTATGCAAAAACTTGGAGATCCTTGGCTGTTCAATTACGAAGGGTTGTGGAATTCATTTGACCTGCCAGAAGAACAATCTGAGGAAGAACTTCTCTTTTCATTTCAACAACAACAGTTATCTAACCAAGAACAAGTTGCACGACCAATGGTGATTTCTCAAACAACAACAAATTCCTCTAAAGCAGGTCCGAGACACACTCAGACAGAACCCGTTGTCGTACCTGTCCAGAACATTGCAGAATCATCTTCGGTTCAGCTAGCAAATGCAGATCCTGAAAGCGCTCCTACCTTTAATAATGGGGATCTAGTTCCAATGAAGAATCTGAAGAAATTACAAGTAATCTAAACAGTCAAGCAGCAGAAACCAGTGAAAGAAGTGAGGCTACTTCTTCAAAACAAGTTGCTGATCAAAATATCACAAATTTGGAAAGCACAATAAATGTTCCAGGCGAAGTATTGCCGAGATCAGTCTCCTACCTCTGACAGATAACATCATTAGAGAATTACAAGCTGGCGTGAAAACGCGAAATCAGATCAATAAGGATCTAAGTTTTTTTTATTGTAAAGTTGCTCCACTCCAAACTAGATTTTCTCATAGTTGTTTTGTTTCTCAGGTTGAACCAGGTAACTACAAAGATGCTCTTAAAGATGATGGTTGAGTGGAAGCAATGCAGGAAGAATTGTTACAATTCCAGAAACTTGGAGTCTGGGAACTTGTTGACCTACCACCAAAACAGAAAAAGATAAATACTAGGTGGGTCTTCAAGTGCAAAAGAGATGATAGAGGAGTAGTTGTGCGCAACAAAGCTCAACTTGTAGTTCAAGGTTTATGCCCCAGTCGCACGACTTGAAGCTATCCGCATTTTCCTGGCATTCGCCTGATGGAAAGGTTTTAAAGTATACCAGTTGGATCTGAAATCTGCTTTACTGTACGGTAGAGTAAATGAGGAGGTGTACGTTGGCCAACCACCATGATTTGTCGATCCGATACACAAGGATAAGGTCTACCTGCTAAACAAAGCACTGTATGGTTTACACCAGGCCTCGAGAGCCTTGTACGAGACACTTTCCAAACATCTTCTGGGTAACCGCTTCACCAGAGGAACAATAGACAATACCCTCTTTACCAAGGAAGGAGATGGACATCTGATTATGCAAATCTATGTGGACGATATCATCTTTGGGTCGACAAATGAACAGCTGTGTAAGGACTTTGAGAAAGTCATGAAAAAGAAATTTGAAATGAGTGCTATGGAAGAGATGAAATTCTTTTTGGGGCTTCAGGTTGAACAACCGATAGACGGTATTTTCATTCACTAGACGAAGTATGCTCGTGACGTGTTGGATAGATTTGACATGACAGGAACTAAACCCGCATCTACCACTCTAGCCACAAACCACGGCATTTGTCCAGACGAACATGGAGAAAGAGTCGATGAAACATTATGCCGCTACCGCTCCATGATCGGATCCTTGATGTATCTCACAGCTTCCAGATAAGATATCATGTACCCAACATGCCTTTGCGCCAGATATCAGTAAAACCGTTTGGTAACATGGCAATGCAAGAAACAGACCGTGATCGCTCTCTCTACTTGTGAATCTGAATGCGTTTCAGCATCTAGTTGTTGTTCCCAAATTTTGTGGATACAACAACAGATGAGAGACTTCGGACTGCAATTTCTTGATACGCCAATATATGTAGATAACAAGGTGGCTATTGATAGCACAGTCAATCCTTGTCAACACTCACGCACTAAACATATTGAGATCCGATGCCACTTTATCTGTGATTGTCAAATGAAAAGGTTAGTACGAATTGAGAAAATCCACACTGATGACCAAAAAGCAGATTTTTACACCAAAGCTTTTGACAGAGCTAGATTTCAAAAAAATTAAATGTTTTAAAGATTCTGACACCAGGAGATGTTTATGAGGTTGAATTTGAGGATGACGATGTCATGATGTGATCTTCATCGGTATGTCACATGTTTTTCTGTAAATATTTTTCATGTTTTCATAAAAAAATCCAAAATTTTGTTTTGATTTTAGGGGGAGAAAAAGTTCTGGAAAATACAAAAATATTGAAAAAAATTGAAGAATCTTGAAAAATACAAAAACATTAAAAAAGTCAAAAAGAGTTTTGTGTATGAGAGGAGATGATAGTACATCAGTGGCCTGTTACAGTACGCTAAAGAAATGTATCATTTAAAAATTATCTAAACAGGTCTTTCTAAGGATGTGCCAGTAGGCTTCACACGTTCAGTAAACTGCTTTCAGGATATAAAATCTAAATCGATATACTGGTAATTATGTGGCTTAACATCTCTCGGATATATGGACTCAGTACTCCGAAATTTCGTTTGAGAGAATGCAAGATTCTGAGATACTAGGTCTTTATATTTAGTTGATATCTGGGGTATTATACGAGTTCTTCTGATTTTACGTCAACAATGTGTTAGGACCGTCCTCCTCAGCTCGGGAACCTAAATTTTTATCTATTGTCTATATATGTGGAATTTATATGACAAGTTTAACCAAATACACAAGAATTACAGTTTAATCGTCTGTTTCTTAAGTTCAAATGTATTACAGTTCAAAATCCAAACAGACAGAGCTTCGTCGTAGAAGTCGCAAAGTTGTTACAATGAGAAACCATGACTCACCTATATATAGACTATCAAGTTCGGTCGAAATATGGCTAGACTTGATCAACTTTGGGCAAACTTGATCAGTCTCACACAAGTTCGGCCGAACTTGTGTTACAACATAAATACTTTTCAAAAATTCTAACATTTTAAGTTCTAAACATACAGACTCGATCCAAGACCTAGAAAATAGACATCATGTATCAACAAACTCCCCCTTGGATACTGTCGAAGTGTCTTGATCAGTCTTCAATCTCTAATATCTTCCGAAGAAGTTCTTGTATGGTTTCTTTCGACGTTCTTGCTTTGGAATATGTGTTTGATCTGTAGGAGGTGCCCACTTCATGAATTGAAACCTTCTGGTTCTTGCCTCCCTACCTTTTTCATTAATTTTCTGTAAACGCTTCTCCTCCTTTAAGAACTCTTTTCCTTCTAGCTCTCTCCACCTGGATTCCCACCCTGAATTAATACCGCGTGCACAACAAACATTAACCATACCTTAGTATTGCTTCTCTTGGACTTCTTTACATTTATCGAAACATATTTTGTTGAAGAACAAGCACTTGATATCTTCGTTTCAGCAGTTTACTAGCCACATCGGGTCTAGTATTCATATTGTTCTCCATAACCCCCAAATCCTCCTTCGTTCTATCGGCTCTGGATCCTTTCTTTCATTATATCCCCATTCTCATCAGCACGCAACACAATCACGGATTCACATGTTTCTGGATCCGTTTGCCACCACAGAAAGTAAGGATGAAAATCATGTTCAATAGGCTTCAGTGGCATACTCTTCATCGCTCGAGGACGCTTCATCACCAGTGTTGTTGATCTTAATTCTGCGTTTAGGAATAAACGGCTTCCACAGTTCAAACCCCCTCGATGCTTTAAACTTTATTACCCTCCATAATGTTTGTTCAATGAACTTCATTTGCATACTAATGTTACGTGTTTGAACCAGCTCCCCAACATCCCAAAACGGCAATGTCTTGATATCTGCCAGATGTAGGAAGTACTGAACCGCGAATTCTCTTTTAATGGCATACACATCGAGATCACGTATCCAACCCCAGCTTAGAATATCTCCCAAACACTTATCTTTATCACGAGTGAAGAACGCTAGAGGCATTTTGAGTTTTCTCTCTTTGGGAATTTCTTTAACCACGATCTTTTCGCATCGGCAATTTTCTCTTTCGTATAATGTTTCGGTATGTTGCCTGTCTTCACCACTTCATCTATTTTCTTCTGCAATAAATCAACATCTATTTGACTCATCAACTCTTCGATCGTTGGGAATTTGTCAGTATTCAGATTAGAATACTTTTCGGCCTCGATATCTTCATCAGAATCTTCGAAAATCACGCGATCATAATCATCTGCTTCAGCAACACGTTTATACACATACTCTTTCGGTTCGAATGTCTTTATATTCACTAACTCTTCCTCAAAATCAAACTCGAACAAATCAGTGTCAACTTCGAACATTTTTGCCAACTCTTCTTTGGTGTATGTATGAGCAATCTCCCCTTCTTCTAAACTTGGACCTAATGTAATCATCAAAGGTTTTTCGTGCACCACAGTAATAGGCATAGCTATAACAGCATCAAAAATATCAATATCCTGTTGCCCTGTTTGCTCAGTAGACTCCCCCTTACTCGGTTCATCCTCCATGTCAAAATCCGAATGAACTTTTGCAGAATCAACTTTCAGACCCACGCCCCGTGATCATCATTGTCACCACCATCATGATCTGAATCATCTTTCGTATCATCACCGGCAGGGTCGTTGTCGTTTTCATCTTTAACTTCCTCTTCGTCATCATTCTTTTCTGATTCAACATTCTGTTCAGGGACTGCTTTAGTAATCACTTCAGCCTCAGGAGCTTTTTCAGATTCAACAACTTTCTCTATTACTGGCTCCTCTGCTATTGGTTTAGGGGCACCATATATAACATTTTTGCCCTTGCCCTACGCAACCAACTATTTCTCAGCTTTTTCTTTTGCCTCTTGAACAACTAAACGATCATATTCTGCTTTGAAGTCGATGCCCAAACTGTTAGTAAGCACTTTTTGAAGTCTGGCAAACATTCTATCATTCATATCTCTTTCTGATCTCAGTTTAGCAATCTCTTTCTCTAGCTTCGCATTAGCAGCACCCAAACTTTCGACCATTGCTTTCAAATAACTACGATCATCTTCTAGAAACTTTACTTTGTCATTCAGAATCTATTTTTCAACCTCGCTCTGCTTTAGCTTCTGTTCAAGAGCTTCTTTATCAATTTCATTCTGTTTGGCTTTTTCTTCTAAATCCTTAAGCCTTTTCTCCAGTTTATCAATCGGAATATCTTCAAACCATCCAGAAAGATCTTCAGCAGTGACAGGCTATAAAATGTTATTTGGAATTTCACCATAAGCATCTTTAAATTGTATTTCTCTGACACTTTATGGAGTTGATTACCTTGATTTCTGAGAAGTAGCTTTTGGAGTACCAGCAACCTTTAGACTAGATACAGGTGTACTCTGAACAGGAACTTCAAATGTTGGTGCTTCTTGTGTGACAGTTGTAGGTGGGACTTGTGTAGTAGTCACTGTTTGCACTACAGCTTCAACAATCGGAACTTCTTGTAACTCAGAAACAGGAGTTTCTTGTGTAACTCCTTTCTTTGGTTGGCTTAGATGTCTGCAGCTTTGCGTTTTCTTCCTTCCACGAGTACTTGGAGACCCTGTGGCTTTCTTAGAGTCACCAGGTTTACTCTTTGAACGTTTAGGTTTCTTTTTCGGACGTTCTGAATCAGAAGCCTCTTCAACAGACGGTTCGTATAAATGTTTGCTCAACTTTTTAATCTTTCTTCCTCTTTTTCTTTCTCTGCAGCTTTTATACTCGCATCAATTGGATCTTCAAATGATTCATCATCTTTATCTTAAGTCGTAGAAATAACATCCGCTGCACTAGAACCCTCAATATTTTGAACATCTTCGTCAGGTTCATCAATCAACATCGTATCTGCTTTCTTTGACGCCCTCTTTTTCTTCTGTTTCTCAACCACAGCCACACGTTTGATGTACCAATCACCACGTTTCTCTTTGAAACCAATTAACAACGCAGCTTCTTCATTCTCATCACCACTGCTCTCTTTTCTCCACTTATTCTCTGGAGTTGCAACATAGTCAGCTTTCACAATTGCCCCAAACACATGCTTAGGAATAGGAGCAGAGTCTTGTTTCTGAAAGATCTTTAGCTTCTTTAGCGTTGTTTCACCCATGTGGCTTAGATAGAGAATATCTTTTGGATCCTTTGCAATATCTTTGAATTTTTCGTCGCTAAGCATCTCCACGAACCTTGGATACATCACCAATCTCTCCTTTCCCATATTTTTTGACATAAAGTTGAATGTAACTCTTGAGAAGTTAAACTTCTTGTTCAGAACCAAAGCAATGACCATGCATGCCATATAATCTTGTATGTCGTCGAGGCCTGCTTTCCTATGACTTAAAGCATGAATCATAGCGTGAATTAAAAGCTTTGAAGGTAGTGGAACACTGCCTTTCTTCATTTTCGGTTCGTTTGCGTGCCCTTATATCCCATTCTGAAGAAACAATGTAACATCCCTTTTTCGGGTGTATTTATAAAATGTTATTATTATTATTATTATTCGTTGGGAGTTATATATGAAGGAACAGAATTAGATGAGTAGTAATATATATTAATGAGGTATACTTTAGTAATATACGTCGAGAAATATGACTAGTTTGGTTCAAGACAATAGCACTACCTCATCTTACGACTCATCGAAAATTGAAAGGCCATTGTTGTAAAAGTCGAACTTGAGGGGAGTAAATTGTAATAAGTCCAAAGTTCAATGTATAAATAAGATCTTTATGCTCATTTGCATCACAATTTATATAGTTAGAGAGAGAATGAAGAGAGATAAGGCTAGAGAGAGAAAGTGGTGGCCGGTGGTGTTTCGTGGTGGTCCGCGGTGGCCGGAGGCGGCCAAATTTGCGGGATTCACCCTGGAAGCATTTATCGATGCCACGAACGCAATGGTAAGCTCCGATTTCTCCAAATTTATGCTTAAAGTTGTTAAAATTGTTGAACAAGAATCTGTCCAGAATGTATTTCAATTACACGGTTGCAAATATCTTAACGTCCAAGACATCTAACCGTTCATTTTGATTTTTGTATATGACGTCCATAAGAGATTTTTAACGGTGGAAACTAGAAATGGAGATGTTTAAGATCGATTTTTAAACCCGTTTGCGAAGCTATTAGTATTCCGTGTTGTTAAAGCACAACATAGTATAATCAATTTTCCCGCAGATCCGACCGATGGACTGAGCCAAAATTTTGAATTTAGCTTCCTAATACACTTATAATTAATCCCTCCTAAGGAAATTTCAATCAGAGGTTGGGAACTAAAGTTTTTCCATTGAACAGTTTATATCAATTTATTTGTACGAAAATCAGGAAGTTGATTGTGTTGCATGGATGGTTTAATGGCAATGCATGTGCAATACGTGACCGGAGAAACACTTCTGATGCAAAAATGAATGCAAAAAACATAATGGGATCTTGTTGCATGTCGGTTACGAGGAAATTCATATACGCAAACCCGTTCCGAGATGGTATGCTAAAGCTTGGGAGTCGACGGGACAAGATTGACAACAATAATATAAAGATTTCCTATGGGCAAAGGTGAGTGGTTTATATCCACTTTGGTAGGTATTGCTAGTTTTGGTTTATTTAAGGTTACGAGCACCTAATATTTCTTATTCGATTATATATGTAGAAAGTCCATGTTGTTCATTGATTTTAAAGATCGCGTAGGTCATTTCTCAATACCAGAAGTATGATATACATGTGTAGTATTTTATTGGTCCTATGGATCAAATACTCATGAAACATCGAAATGTTAAATGATTATTTACGGAGTTCCTTAGATAGCTTAGTAGAATCATTCTTGATTGGCACGATTGTGTAAGTTGTTTGTATTAGTACTTGGTGCTAGAGGAAGAGCTTAGCATAAATTGTTTAGCGTATGTTTTTAAGAATATGGCTATTTAACTTATTAAAGTATTAGCATGAGTAATGCACGATTTGTGTTTACAATGAATATAGTAATGATTTCTGACTTTTGGATCGCTAAGAGGGATTTATAAGCATAGGTATGTGGGAGGAGATAATATTCAAGAAGATTTGAATGCAATTGACGAACTAGTCATGAGTTTTATTTCTTTTTTTTAACCATGGCAGTAAGTATCTAACATTAAATGTACGTACAAGTATAAACCTTTGAATTATTTTTATTATGCTTGTTATGGTGTATTACTAAATGTACTTTTAGTGAAAGTAGAAACCCTCACATAGCTTTGCTAATTTAATTTATGTTGGATGATGTCATCAGGTTCGCGTGTCTTGAAATTGATTTGGAGATAGAGGATCGGGTCTAAAGATTGGATTGTAAGCGAGCGGTATAGACGAATGACTTATAAAGTAGTTTACAAATACCACCTAAAATGAAAGAACCATAACACCTATATATTATTTAGAAGATTTTAATTGGAAAATATATTGTTTTTGTGTATTAGTAAACATAAATTTTTGGGACCGTCTTTCCGCTACTAATTAAACAGCTAAGTCTTGTTTTCAAACTAGGGTGTTACAGGTTGGTATCAGAGTCCGGATTTGAGGGATTCAAGTACAATGAACATGTACTTGAACTCAAATCAGTGTGCTCTTGGTAAGAGAAAAACGTATAATCCCAGACCCGATCAAGACCCGTTGGATAGGTAATAAAGAATAATTTTTGGTTGAATACAACTAACTGTGATGTTTTGCAGTAAGGATTTGATTGGAAAAAAAATAAAAAAATCATGCTTCGGGTAGATAGATGAAACAAGAAAGGAACCACTTACTCGAACTTGGGTAGTACGTGAGGACATACTTTACATATTGAAAGGGAATGATCGAAAGGTATGATTTCTTTGTTTTGCAAGTAGTAAGTAAACTATATATGGTAAGAAAGTTGAAGGTATATGAATTCGGTTTGAACTGTGAAAGATAAACCAACTCGGTTGCCTACGAGTGGATGAAACAAATGAATAGTAATTAAAATTTATTTTCTCATAGTATGACGTAGTGATTATAGGAAGTCATATCAACAATTGAGAATGCTTATACTCAAACTGAAAGCTCGTATGTAGGGTGTGTCTGCTCCAAGACTTGAAAGAAGTAAAAACTTTACAATTTAAGTAATTTAATTTCAAGTAGAACGCCATGATAGGGTTCATGAATGATGGGTATTGTGGAAAAGGAAACTTAAAACTTTTTAGGGTACTACGTGCCGATATATCGAACAAAGCAAGTCTCGATAGCAGACCAAAAGGGCTGAGACACGGAACGGGGCAGGCTGCCCAGGTAGTCACGTCACCGATGATGAGTTTGGTCGTCGGGGATGTCGCATGGTCCCCCTACGTCTTAACATGTTCTCTACGCGTAAAGGGGGCGGCACAGGGTGTGTCAGCAACAGCTTGATACCCTATTGTCTACACTGTTGAAAGAAAATATGTTTTTCACTTTTTAAGGGTCCCGAGCCCCTTAGATCCGAGCCCGTTAAACTAATTCGTGTTGTGATGTTGTGTCTCGAAATGAAAATCCGTATGATTAGAAAGTTGTAAACGGATACATTCATTTCTGAGTGATTAGAAATGTCAAAGAATGGTAATTGACTCTGTGGCATGATGCACGAGTGGGATTGGAGATTTGTGTTAACCAAATAATGAATGAGTTTAGAATGGAAATGGGTTTACTAAGGTTTGATATGGGTCAACTCAAGATGTACACTCAGTGTACTAGAATGAAATACTGCAAAAATAAAGTATGAAACGCGTTCAAAACTGGAAGGAAATGGAACTGGTATAACCTTGAGTGCATAGGAAACACCGTGGGGTGATATGCTCCTCATAGATGTATACTATGGGTCGGGGAACTGATAGTGGACTTGAAGCATGTTAAGGAAGTTCATGTGTTGTATATCTTGAAGTGAATGAGTTATTGTAAGAAGTCCTCAAACCCTCTCATGATTGTTCATGGGGTGGTTGAAAAAAGTACATAAACAAAATAAAATAAAATAGGGGATATTAAATGAATTATCCCATAAACTATAGCAAAATATAAGGACTTGAAGCAAGAATGTTTTAAAAAATTGAAAGAAATTTATGATGTAGACGATAATGAAATGAAGTTTAACTCCATAGGTCAGTACGAATCAAACATATATGAAGGAAATGTATGAATGAAAGTTTTGAATCCGTAGGTGAGTAAGGATCAAACTTATGTGAATGAAAGTTTTGAATCCGTAAGTGAGTATGGATCAAACATATATGAATGAAAGGTATGAATGCAAGTTTGAATCTATAGGTGAGGACGATCAAACTTATACCAATGAAAGTTTTGAATCCGTAGGTGAGTACGGATCAAATATATATGAATGAAAGGTATGAATGAAAGTTTTGAAATCCGTAGGTGAGTACGGATAAAACATATATGAATGAAAGGTATGAATGAAAGTTCTGAAATCCGTAGGTGAGTACAGATCAAATATATATGAATGAAAGGTATGAAGTGAGTACACATCAAACATATATGAATGAAAGGTTGGAATCCGTATATATAAATGGAAGATTTGAATCTGTAGGTAAGTAAAATCAAACGAGTATGAATGAAAGGTCAAATCCATAATCAAGTATAGATCGAACATGAATGAAGGATGGAAGATATTCCTCTCTAACCAAGGTAGATTTGAAAGTTTCATGTACATATGTTAATAACGTAGTTTTGATACACATGTTATTTGATCAACAGAATACATACATGCATATTACAGATATGAAAATTAGTAGGAGTGGAACGTAGCTAATTGTGGAATGCTAGTTAAGAATGTACTGACAATTTATTAAGAATGTATTAATAAGATTGCATGAAATAAACACAACCAATTGAGAACTATTATTGTGGCAAGTAAGTGTAGTCACATGTTGAGCATGTTAGTAATTGACTTATGAGAGTTGGCAAGACTAACGAGCTTAGAACCAGACGAATGACCTAATTTAAAAACGAAAAAAAGGGTAAAACGCATACTTCAAACTGTAATTAGAAATAATAAAAAAAAAGTTGATGCCCAATGGTCATAAATTACTAAGAAGTGGCAGTTTTACCTTGAGAAGTCAATCTGCTGAAGAGTCTATAAAATTAACTAATGAAATGTAAGGATTTTATGTTAGAATATTGAACGAGTAACGTAGTTTTGTATGTAAATGGGAAATTTTATGAAAGAACTGTAGATAGTTAGACTTTGAATGTGAAAGGAACATTGAATGAACTACTAAAGGTCTATCGTTATGGAATGCAAGTATATGTCTGACAGTTGATTTTGTAGATATGAACCATAGAATTCTTGATGTGATGAAACCAATAGAATTGATGATATGAAGATCCCGATTCAAAACTAGTCATGTAGATCATTGAAACCAAGCCAGACGTGGCATGGGATCGGGTTGAAGATGGTCGACCCAACTTATGGAATGTTTGTTATTGCCATGAAAATGAGGTTACTAATTCCTTAGCTTATGGCATGGGATCGGGTTGAAGATGGTCGACCCAACTTATAGAAATTGTTAGGTTGAATAGTACCTTCCTCATGAATGAAAGGTAGCCCAAATATGGCATCGTACGGAATGATTGACTTTTAACAATCAACATGAGAATGATTTCAACTTAGACTTGTTGTTCTCATTGAGAGTAATCTCATCTTTTCTTAATGGAGATCTTGGGGTTTGATTAAAGTTTTATTATGAATAATTTGTGTTATACGCATATATAGACATGGCAAGTGAGGTATGAAATAAGCTAACAAGTAATTTGGCATGGATGAAATTGCTTACAATTTACCCTTAGTAGTTGTACATAGAAGATTGAATGATTATTGACCATAATTCAATGTTTATGATATACATATGTTCATATTCTAATTTCTTTTGTGTAGAGAAAAGTACATGAAATAATGTTGATAGTGGAATACTACAATAAGCTTGTAATGAGCGCCTTTGTAAATAATGCAAGAAAGGAAGATCATGTATGGTTTATAAGTTAAAAAGTTGCACTAAACTGATTCATTATGATTATTTATTCATGAACCTGTAATCCTAAAATTCGTATTTTATTACGTGTCGAATGAATGAATTGACTGAGATACAAGAATGACATATAAAATGTGAATATTATTAAAAAAAAAGTATATGAATTGCAAGATGTGATGTTTACGCAAGTTCAATTCAGAATTTGATGAACAAGTTTTCTCAGAGCGTTTTGTACTTATAAGCATGAGTATGCCATACCACGAATATGGCTCACATGGTAAAATAAATTGAAAAGTTGATAGGATGGAATAAATGTAGGAGACAAGGAAGGTGAAGGGACTTGGATTGTACGTCTATGGAATACGATGAGCCTTTTCAAGAAAGTTACATGGGTATGCATTTTATTTTAGCCAGAGAAGAAACTATTAACTAGAAGGTAACATTAAAGTTACTTTTGAAAGAATGAGGTTTCGGGGACAAGACCTCTGATAAGGGGGGTAGACTTATAACATCCCTTTTTCGGGTGTATTTATAAAATGTTATTATTATTATTATTATTATTATTATTATTATTATTTGTTGGGAGTTATTTATGAAGGAAAAGTATTAGATGGGTAGTAATATATATTAATGAGGTATACTTTAGTAATATACGTCGAGAAATACGATTGGTTTGGTTCAAGGCAATAGCACTACCTAATCGAAACTTTAAAGGCCATTGCTGTAAAAGTCGAACTTGAGGGGAGTAAAATGTAATAAGTCCAAATTTCAATGTATAAATAGGATCTTTATGCTCATTTGCAGCAGAATTTATATAGTTAGAGAGATAAAGAAGAGAGATAAAGCTAGAGAGAGAAAGTGGTGGCCAGTGGCGACGGTCTGGTGGTGTTTCGTGGGGGTCCGCGGTGGCCGGAGGCGGCCGAAGTTACGGGTTTCACCCTGGAACCATTTATCGATGCTACAAACGCAATGGTAAGCCCCGATTTCTCCAAATTTATGCTTAAAGTTGTTAAAATTGTTGAATAAGAATATGTCCAGAATGTATTTCAATTACACGGTTGCAAATATCTTAATGATCCAGGAAATCTGACCGTTAAAACATCTTGATTTTTGTATATGATGTCCATAAGAGATAGATGATCATTTTTAACGGTGGAAACTAGAAATAGAGCTGTTTAAGATCGATTTTCAACCCGTTTGCGAAGTTGTTCATATTTCCATGTTGTTAAAAGTACAGCATAGTATAATCAATTTTCCCGCAGATCCGACCGTTGGAATGAGCCGAAATTTTGACTGTAGCTTCCTGATATATGTATAATTAATCCCTCCTATGGAAATGTCAATCAGAGGTTGGGAACAAATGTTTTCCTTTGAACAGTTTATAACAATTTATTTGTACGAAAATCAGGAAGTTGATTGTGTTGCATGGTTGGTTTAATGGCAATGCATGTGCAATCCGTGAACTGAGAAACATTTGTGATGTAAAAACGAATGCAAAAAACATAATGGGATCTTGTTGCATGTCGGTTACGAGGAAATTCATATACGCAAACCCGTACCGAGATGGTATGCGAAAGCTTGGGAGTCGACGGGACAAGATTGACAATAATAATATAAAGATTTCCTACGGGCAAAGGTGAGTGGTTTATATCCACTTTGATATGTATTGCTTGTTTTGATTTCTTTAATGTTACTAGCACATAATATTGCTTATCGATTATATATGTAGAAAGTCCATGTTGTGACATCCCGGCTTTTCAGGTATCTTAAACGCGCTACTTTATGGTTATTCCCTCCTACGCTGATTTAATTCGGAGAATTAAATTACACGCTCGCAATAACTACGCTAACTTTGTGAATCTATAGGGTGAATTACGTGCGATGTGTTATTAGACGAGTTGTATCTGAATTACGTGCTATGTGTTATTAGACGTTTGTGAATCTATTGCGTCTCACTCCAAATACGTGATTTAATGTTTTATAAACACCGTGTCGCGAATAATATTTTAGTAACTTCTATTTATAAACCGAACCAAGCCTATGAAACGTTTCGACTTCGCGACCAAGCAAACCCAACCCGCCACCCACACCCCCTTGCGACCCACACCTCCTTGTGGCCCAAGGAAATAACCCAAACTTGCGGCCCAAGGCACTAGCCCAAACCCCCCCACCTATCGCGACCCCCCCCCCTTATGTATACATGCATGTTGTGGGTAGCCTTCAAAAAAAAAAAAAACCCTAATGCTCTAAGTTGAAGTCGACGGCACCCCCCCCCTCTCACGGTCGCGCAAGTCTACACTCTCGGATCGATTCCAAGCTTTTCCCGGTTTGCTAATCATCATTGTTTCAAGGTTACGGTTTAATTGTATTGCGATTCACACTAGGTTTTGTGTAATCTTGATCATGATTATGTGCTTGTATGATTAATACTATGAAAAAGTGTTGTGGTGTATGATTAGTTCGGATGAATATGTGAATCTTTGCGGTTGTGATGATATGTTGAATACTAAAATCGTAGGCTGCGTTTTATCGATAAAGATCATGATATATATTTAGGGTTTGCATGAATATTGATATATATGATGATATTTGACAAGTTAACCTGCTGTTAATCAATACAACTAAGCGTAATGACCGTTTAAACATGTTCTAATGTGATAAAGTCGAAAACAGTAAGCTGATTGACATTTACAGCCAACTTCAGTTGGCTGTAACCTGATCATTATTTATTGAAAAGTGGATTTTCTGAAAACTAAAACGTGTATTTTTGAAAAACGCTTCAAATGGCGCCGGATTCATATTTTTCTGAGGTCGTTTGCTATTTTTAAATGGTTTTTTAGTGCAGCAGCTGAAGCTGCATAAATTCTGCAGAATTTGCAGGTTGTTTATCGAGTCGGATCTCATAGTCTATATGGGGTTAGGTCATGAAATTTGTACAGTAACTGGAGACCGGAATTTTCGAAAATCTCCCACTGGAATTTTGTTAATTGAATAAATGATGATTTTTAAATAATTTTCTCGTGGACTGCAGTCAGAAAGCGACGAATCTGACTGCAGCCTAGTATATAAATGTTTATAAATAATTGGTAAAGATTGATTTGAAAATTTTGCACAAAATTCTACATTCTAATTGACACCTCCTGTAAAATAATTAAAACTTTTGGAACGTTAGAACTATTTTATAAAAATCCTCGAAAATAGCCAAGTTATGAGCGTACAAGCTGAAACATGATAACTTGCGTTTGTGTGTACCTAAGTGTTGTATGAGTTAATCTGTGTTTATGACAAGTTGGTTTGATCATTATTTTGTATGGTGATACTTTGCATGCTTGATTATGGTTTCGAATTGGTTATTACGTGTGCCGTACTGTGTGTTAGTTATGCGTAGGATTTTGTGTCAGTGTGTTCACACACTAACTTTAAATCGGTTGACATGTTAGGACGCGATTAGTGGTTCCATCATTTGCTTTTTTTGCGTTATTCTAACCGAACAACTTAAGGTGAGTTCATGGCCCATATTTTATCCGGATTTACGTTATGCAAAATTAACGCCGTTAACTATTCGGTAACTAAGTTAATGTTAATGTATGTTATGGTCACTAAGTAGCTTTATCACGGAATTCCTCAACCAACTCTCGGATCGTTAGTATTGGGTTAGATAGCGGGGAAATTATGGTAGTACTACTGGACCCGACAAGCCCCACCCGAGCTAGTCACACTAGCCGATCGGGAATGGTCAACGGGTGATTAATTTGGCCAAACTTTCGCCATGGTCAGTGATAGACCCGGCAACACATAGGCAAAAACAGTCAGCTTCGATCGCGAACTCTTATGTGATGTAACTTTAGGCTCGCTACCTATATGTTAACATTGAACTTATTTACGAACCAACATTATTATTCCAGGTTTAGGAAGAATGGAACTATGTCGTTATCCCGGGTTAGGCATAACGGAGAAAAACCATCTTTTAAACCGAACTTGTGAACTTATAAAAACCTGTGAACTCACTCTTCTTTAATGTTGACACTTGTTTCTTTGCATGTTTCTCAGGACGCTAGGAGCGCTAGGTGCACTCACTTGCATTTGATCAAGACATTTTTATCGAGTCTTTATTTACGAATAATTTTTGAGATTTTGGTTTTGGCGTTTATGTTGGCGCACGTTACTTTACTTTAATGATTCCGCTAAACTTTGAAACCTTGATATTTTGAAAATGACTATGAATGTTTACAACCAATGTTTTTGGAAAACGTTTAAATAAATCATATAGAGTCGTTCGATATTGCTAGTGTCTGAGATTCTGGTTTGATCACATGCCTCGCGGTAATACTCCGCTAGTGGAAATTGAGGGTGTGACATATTAGTATCAGAGCCTCGCTAGCTATAGAGAATCAGGTTTGCATTTAAAAGTAGACCTAAACTGTAGCTGTTACACGACACTAAACTTAGTTGGCACCAAACTGTGATATCTTGTTATGTGTTATACTACAATTGTTCTATGTGAGATATATATGTATATTGTGATATACGCAGCTCGTAACTAACTACACCAACCCAGCAGGCTATGTCATCATCATCATCCGACATATCTCGACAATCAAGGGCGCCGGGAAAGGCACCCATGGTCGAACCCTCACCACCTCGTGGCGTGGAGACATGCTCAGCTGCTAGGAAAAGACTCGCTCTAGGAGGGGAGTCGTCCTCCCGTCTGACCACCGCTATACCGGTCAAACCGATCAACTCTTCAGGAGTGGGGGACGATTTGCTTATAGATGTGTTAACGAAACAACAGGAACAGCTGGAGAGAATGCATGAGACTATCGAAGCACAGGGATGGCTGATACGTCAGCTGAATGGTAAAATTGGAGAGCTCGAGGAAGAGCAAGATGAGAATAAGAGAGTTCGAAACATTTTATCTAAGGACCTTTGTTCTGAGCAGCTGAGGGCTGACTGGCTCGAAGACAGAGTTCTTGAGTCCAGTTGGAGGATTCACGAACTGGAGCAGAACTAAGCACCACCTATCCCAGTACCCGCACCAACACCAGCCCCTCCAGCACCGGTAGAGGACGAAGAGGAGGATCCAGAGGAAGTCCCGGAGGAGGATCCGGAGGAAGAAGAGCCGGAACAGGACCCGGCTGTTGAAGCTGAAAATGCTGAAGAGGAAGACGGCAGTGATAGCGACTTGGGAGATGGAGACATGGATGACTAACTCGTCTCGCCAATCTCCGTTTTGTTTCCTTTTGTTTGTTTGTTTCCACTTATGTTTGAACTTGGAAATTTTATAATTAAACTGATATGTTTGGTTGGTATTTTGTGAGACACTGCAATTTATTTAATCGAATGTTCCTTTTGATTGTTTAATTTGTTGGGTTGACATAAATTGTGTGATCATTGAAGTGTGAAATATGATAACTATATTGGATATATACTTATCGGTGTGTGTTTGTGTTGTCTTGCGAAGATCTGAAATGGCAACCGGACGTCGCGGGAATCTCAACATGTCAACTGAAGAATTGGCCGCTTTAATCCAAGAACACGTGAATGCTGCTCTGGCAGGTGTTCCTAACCCACCAGCAGGAGGGGGTCTTAACCCCTACAAGATGTTCCTTGATGCGAAACCGAGCAAGTTCACGGGAGTGGAAGGACCGATAGGACTGGTCTGTTGGGTTGAAAAGTCTGAATCGGTTTTCGAAATGTGCAATTGCCTTGAAGCTAATAAGGTCAAGTATGCTGCCTCGACGTTGGAAGATGGGGCATTAACCTGGTGGAACGCACAAGTCCAAACGCGTGGACTTGTTGTGGCGAACGCAATTGGCTGGACCGAATTCAAAGCTCTAATTAAGGAGGAATACTGTCCGCGGGACAGAGTTCAGCAATTGGAACAAGCGTTATGGAACCACAAGATGGTCGGGTCAGAAATTGAAGCGTACACGGCAAGACATCATGATCTGGTGTTCCTTTGTCCCGATTTGGCTAACACCGTCGATAAACGACTTGAGTTTTATCTTGGGGGTCTGGTCCCTGAGATCCAGGGCATGGTAATGTCTAGCAACCCTACGACGGAGCATCAAGCGATTAGACTGGCACATAAACTCACCGATAAGGTAGTGGAGCAAAGGAAGTTACCACCTAGGGGTGCAACTGAAATTGTCCCAGACAACAAAAGGAAATTTGAAGACTCACCTGCTCGGCAGTCTTCATCAGCCCAGCCACAACAAGGAAACCAGAAGCGGTCCAACAACTTCAACAACAATCGGGGTCACAACAATCAATCTGCCAACAACACCCAGAACTCGAGCGGCTATGCGGGTCCAAAGCCGCAATGTAATCGTTGTAACCTCCATCATCACGGCCCTTGCGCCGGAAATCGTTGCCAAGGATGTGGCAAAGCAGGACACGCGGCAAAGGATTGTCGCGGGGAAATTATGTCACGACAGAATCAGAACCAGCACTAGGCTCAACAGCAGGGTAATAATCGGGGATGCTATCAGTGCGGTAGCACTGCCCATTTCAAGCGAGACTGCCCGCAACTTCGCAACAACAACAATGGTGGGAATAACAACAACAACCACAACAACAACAACAACAACAACAATAACAACAATGGCAACAATGGAAATGGTGGCACAGGAGGTGCCAAAGGACGGGCATTCACGCTAGGCCGTGGAGAGGCCCGAAACGACTCGAATGTGGTCACCGGTAAGTTTCCCCTTAATGATCATTTTGCTACTATACTTTTTGATACGGGTGCGGATAAGAGTTTTATATCTGAGTCTTTTAGAAAGAACCTAAATCTCACACCTAAACCCCTAGAGACCCCTTACGTCATAGAACTAGCCGAGGATAAATTTGTAGATGTGACCCATCTAGTGACCGGCTGTCAACTTAAACTTGCGGGTCACACCTTTACCATTGATCTGATGACAACTACCCTGGGTAGTTTTGATGTGGTAGCCGGAATGGACTGGCTATCCGATGTCCAAGCTGAAGTTCTCTGTTTCGAGAAAGCTATCCGTATTCCGCTCTCTAACGACAAAGTCTTGATGGTGCAAGGCGAGAAGGCAGGCATCGTCACGAACATCATCTCTTACATGCAAGCTCAGAAGTATCTTTGGAAGAAGAACTCTTTTGCTTTGCCCGCACTGGTCACCGAGCAGTCTAAGGACGAGAAGCGGATTGAAGATATCCCCGTTGTCCATGACTTTCCCGATGTGTTTCCAGAGGAGTTACCCGGTCTTCCACCACATCGACAAGTGGAGTTTGAAATCGAATTAGCGAGCCTTGCGACTCCTATCGCCAAGGCCCCGTACTTTAGGAATTGTTCGAAAAAGGATTTATCCGATCCAGTACTTCGGCATGGGGAGCTCCGGTCCTTTTTGTCAAGAAGAAGGACGTGACCTTCCGCATGTGCATCGACTGCAGGGAACTCAATAAGGTTACCGTCAAGAACCGATACCCATTACCTCGCATCGACGATCTTTTCGACCGGCTTCAAGGGTCAAGCTACTACTCCAAGATTAATCTACGGTCCGGTTATCACCAGCTACGCATCAGGGAGGAGGATATCTCCAAGACGGCATTTCGCACACGGTATGGCCATTATGAGTTCTTGGTCATGCCCTTCGGTCTCACCAATGCACCCGCGGTGTTCATGGACCTCATGAACCGCGTGTATAAGCTGTATCTCGACAAGTTTGTCATCGTGTTCATCGATGATATACTTATCTACTCTAAGGGTGAAGAAGAACATGCTGAGCATCTGTGATTATTGCTGGAACTACTTCAACAGGAGAAACTATATGCCAAGTTTTTGAAGTGTGATTTATGGATTCGGGAAGTTCAGTTTCTCGAGCATATCGTGAATGAAAAGGGTATACACGTTGATCCCGCCAAGATTGATGCTATCAAGAACTGGGAAGCACCCAGGACACCGACAGAGATCCGCCAATTTTAGGGTTTGGTTGGTTACTACAGACGTTTCATCGAGGGATTTTCCAAGATCGCACAACCGCTTACCACTCTCACTCAGAAGGGCACCAAGTATGCTTGGGGTGACAAACAGGAAGCAGCATTTCAATTACTGAAGCAGAAGCTTTGCAGTGCGCCCATTTTGTCCTTGCCAGAGGGGACGGATGATTTTTTGGTATATTGTGACGCTTCCATTCAGGGATTGGGATATGTGCTCATGCAACCTGATAAGGTCATCGCCTATGCATCCCGACAGTTGAAGGTCCACGAGAAGAACTACACGACACATGACTTGGAATTGGGAGAAGTTGTGTTTGCACTTAAGATTTGGAGACACTATCTATATGGAACAAGGTGCACAATCTACACGGATCACAAGAGCCTCCAGCATATTTTTGACCAGAAGGAGTTGAACATGCGACAGCGTCGCTGGGTCGAACTCCTGAACGATTATGAATGTGCCATTCGGTATCACCCGGTAAAGCTAACGTGGTAGCTGATGCCCTCAGTCGGAAGGAGCACTTGAAACCTCGTCGGGTACGAGCACTACAGTTCACAATTCATTCTGGGTTACCCGAACAGATACGCGACGTGCAACTAGAAGCAGTTAAGGAAGAGAACATCAAGGCCGAATCTGTGGGAAAGATGGAACGCGATTGGGAAGTGAAACCCAATGGTACCCGGTACTTCATGAACCGTATATGGGTACCTCTCTACGGAAACCTCAGGAAGCTAGTTATGGACGAAGCTCACAAATCCCGATACTCTGTCCATCCTGGTTCGGATAAGATGTATCAAGACCTTAAAGCCGCGTACTGGTGGCCCAACTTGAAAGCGGATATAGCCACCTACATGAGCAAGTGTTTGACTTGTGCTAAAGTCAAGGTGGAATACCAGAAGCCATCAGGGCTACTTCCACAACCTGAGATCCCAATGTGGAAATGGGATAAGATCTCGATGGACTTTATCACTAAACTCCCGCGAACTCCCGGTGGTTGCGATACCATCTGGGTAATCGTGGATCGTCTAACTAAGTCTTCACACTTCCTAGCGACCAAAGAAACAGATAAGATGGATAAGTTGACTCGCATCTACATTAAGGAAGTGGTTTCTCGGCACGGGGTGCCAACGTCCATCATTTCAGACAGATATGCTTGTTTCACGTCCAACTTTTGGCGGTCACTTCAGAAAGTGTTGGGTACACGCTTAGATATGAGCACAGCATACCACCCTCAGACGGGTGGTCAAAGTGAAAGGACCATTCAGACCTTGGAGGACATGCTTAGGGCATGCGTGGTAGACTTCGGGAACAGTTGGGAAATCCATCTGCCTTTAGTAGAATTCTCGTATAACAACAATTACCATACGAGTATTCAGGCAGCACCGTTTGAAGCATTTTACGGTCGCAAATGTAGATCACCGGTCTGTTAGGCAGAATTCGGTGACAGTCAACTCACAGGTCCTGAGTTGATACTTGAGGCTACTGAAAGATTGTGCAAATCAGAAACCGCATGGCAGCAGCACGGGATCGACAGAAAAGTTACGCTGATCAACGACGCAAACCGCTCGAATTTCAAGTAGGTGACCGCGTCCTACTGAAAGTGTCACCCTGGAAGGCTGTAATTCTTTTTGGGAAACGAGGCAAACTAAATCCATGGTACGTAGGCCCTTTTGTGATTTCGAAGCATATCGGGCCCGTAGCTTATCAGTTAGACCTTCCTGCCAAACTCAGTGGAGTTCACAACGTTTTTCACGTGTCCAATCTGAAGAAGTGCCTATCAGATGAGACCCTAGTCATTCCATTGGATGAGATTCAAGTGGATGAGCAACTGCATTTTGTGGAACAACCTATCGAGATCATGGACCGTGAGATCAAGACTCGAAGGCACAGCAAGATACCGATCGTCAAGGTTCGTTGGAACTCTAAGCGTGGATCGGAGTTCATGGGAAAGAGAGTACCAAATGAAAAGCAAATATCCACACCTTTTGCAGCTGAGCAGCAATCTGACGTTACCGCCAACTGAATTTCGGGACTAAATTCTTTCAACATGGGGATGATATGACAGCCTGGGATTTACTTGTACCATTATAACAAACTAAACTTTTGTGCGCTGCATTTTAAACCGCGTTTACTCAATTTTCGGGATGAAAATTCTTTCAACATGGGGATAATGTGACATCCCGGCTTTTCAGCTATCTTAAACGCGCTACTTTATGGTTATTCACTCCTACGCTGATTTAATACGGAGAATTAAATTACACGCTCGCAATAACTACGCTAACTTTGTGAATCTATAGGGTGAATTACGTGCTATGTGCTATTAGACGGGTTGTATCTAAATTACGTGCTATGCGTTATTAGACGTTTGTGAATCCATTGCGTCTCACTCCAAATACGTTATTTAATATTTTATAAACTCCGTGTCGCGAATAATATTTTAGTAACTTCTATTTATAAACCGAACCAAGCCTGTGAAACGTTTTGACTTCTCGACCAAGCAAACCCAACCCGCCACCCACACCCCCTTGCGACCCACACCCCCTTGCGACCCACACCTCCTTGCGGCCCAAGGATAACCCAAACTTGTGGCCCAAGGCACTAACCCAAACCGCCCCGCCCCCCATCGCGACCCCCCCCCCTTTATGTATACATGCATGTTGTGGGTAGCCTTAAAAAAAAAAAACAAAACCCTAATGCTCTAAGTTGAAGTCGAGGGCAGCCCCCCCCCTCTCACGGTCGCGCAAGTCTACACTATCAGATCGATCCCAAGCTTGTCTCGGTTCGCTAATCATCAGCGTTTCAAGGTTAGGGGTTAATTGTATTGCGATTCGCAGTAGGTTTTGTGTAATCTTGATCATGATTATGTGCTTGTATGATTATTACTATGAAAAAGTGTTGCGGTGTATGATTTTTTCGGATGAATATGCGAATCTTTGCGGTTGTGATGATATGCTGAATACTAAAATCGTAGGCTGCGTTTTTCGATAAAGATCATGATATATATTTAGGGTTTGCATGAATATTGATATATATGATGATATTTGACAAGTTAACCTGCTGTTAATCAATACAACTAAGCGTAATGACCGTTTAAACATGTTCTAATGCGATAAAGTCGAAAACAGTAAGCTGATTGACATTTACATCCAACTTCAGTTGGCTGTAACCTGATCATTATTTATCGAAAAGAGGATTTTCTGAAGCCTAAAATGTTTATTTTTGAAAAACGTTTCAAATGGAGCTAGATTCATATTTTTCTGAGGTCGTTTGCTATTTTTAAATGGTCATTTAGTGCAGCAGCTGAAGCTGCGTAAATTCTGCATAATTTGCAGGTTGTTTATCGAGTCGGATCTCATAGTCTATATGGGGTTAGGTCACGAAATTTGTACAGTAATTGGAGACCGGAATTTCCAAATCTTCCACTGCAATTTTGTTAATTTGATGAACGATGATTTTTAAATAATTTTTCTTGTGGACTGCAGTCAGAAAGCGACGGATCTGCCTGCAGCCTAACATATAAATGTTTATAAATAATTGGTAATGATTTAGGATTTGAAAATTTTACACAAAATTATACAGTCTAACTGACACCTCCTGTAAAAAAATTAAAATTTTTGGAACGTTGGAACTATTTTATAAAAATCCTCGAAAACAGCCCAGTTATCAGCGTACAAGCTGAAACATGATAACTTGCGTTTGTGTGTACCTAAGTGTTGTATGAGTTAATCTGTGTTTATGAAAAGTTGGTTTGATCATTATTTTGTATGGTATTTGCATGCATGATTATGATTTCGAATTGGTTATTACGTGTACCGTACTGTGTGTTAGTTATGCGTAGGGTTTTGTGTCAGTGTGTTTACACACTAACTTTAAATCGGTTGACATGTTAGGACGCGATTTGTGGTTCCATCATTTGCTTTTTTTGCGTTATTCTAACCGAGCAACTTAAGGTGAGTTTACGACCCCTATTTTATCAGATTTTGAACAACAGGGGAGAAACATGTATACGCTCTACAGCTCTACCTTTTACGTTATGCGAAATTAACGCCGTTAACTATTCGGTAACTAAGTTAATGTTAAAGTATGTTATGGTCACTAAGTAGCTTTATCACGGAAGTCCTCAACCAACTCTCGGATCATTAGTATTGGGTTAGATAGCGGGGAAATTATAGTAGTACTACTCGGCCCGACAAGCCCCACCTGGGTAGTCGCGCTAGCCGGACGGGAATGGTCAATGGGTGATTAATTTGGCCTAACTTTCGCCATCGTCAGTGAAAGACCTGGCAACACAGAGGCAACAACAGTCAGCTTCGATCGCGAACTCTTATGTGACGTAACTTTAGGCTTGCTACCTACATGTTAACATTGAACTTATTTACGAACCAACATTATTATTCTAGGTTAGGAATAATGGAACTATGTCGTTATCCCGGGTTAGGGATAATGGAGAAGAACATTCTTTTAAACCGAACTTGTGAACTTATAAAAACCTGCGAACTCACTCTTCTTTAATGTTGACACTTGTTTCTTTACATGTTTCTTAGGACGCTAGGAGCGCTAGGTGCACTCACTTGCATTTGATCAAGACATTTTTATCGAGTCTTTATTTACGAATAATTTTTGGGATTTTGGTTTTGGCGTTTATGTTGGCGCCCGTTACTTTACTTTAATGCTTCCGCTAAGCTTTGAAACCTTGATATTTTGAAAATGACTATGAATGTTTACAACCAATGTTTTTGGAAAACGTTTAAATAAATCATATAGAGTCGTTCGATATTGCTAGTGTCTGAGATTTTGGTTTGATCATATGCCTCGCGGTAATACTCCGCTAGTGGAATTGAGGGTGTGACAATGTTGTTCATTTATTTTAAAGATCGCGTAGGTCATTTCTCAATACCGGAAGTATGATATACCTGTGTAGTATTTTATTGGTCCTATGGTTCAAATACTCATGAAACATCAAAATGTTAAATGATTATTTACGGACTTTGTTAGATAGCTTAGTAGAATCATTCTTGATTGGCACAATTGTGTAAGTTGTTTGTATTAGTAGGTGCTAAAGTAAGAGCTTAGCATAAATTGTGTAGCATATATGGTTAAGAATACGGCTATTTAACTTATTAAAGTATGAGCATGAGTAATGCACGATCTGTGTTTATAATGAATATAGTTATGATTTCTGACTTTTGGATTGCTAAGAGGGATTTACAAGCATAGGTATGTGGGAGGAGATTATATTCAAGAAGATTTGAATGCAGTTGACGAACTAGTCATGAGTTCGATTTCTTTTTTCTAACCATGGCAGTAAGTATCTCACATTAAATGTTAGTATAGGTATAAACCTTTGAATTATTTCTATTATGGTTGTTATGGTGTATTACTAAATGTACTTGTAGGGCAAGTAGAAACCCTCACTTAGCTTTGCTAATTTAATTTATGTTGGATGATGTCATCAGGTTCGCGTGTCTTGAAATTGATTTGGAGACAGAGGATCGGTTCTGAAGATTGGATTGTACGTGAGCGGTATAGACGAATGATTTATAAAGTAGTTTACAAATACCACCTAAAATGAAAGAACCGTAACACCTATATATCTTTAGAAGATTTTAGTTGGAAAATATATTGTTTTTGTGTATTAGTAAACATAAATTTTTGGGACCGTCTTTCCGCTACTAATTAAACAGCTAAGTCTTGTTTTCAAACTAGGGTGTTACAAACAACCCTTGACCATTCGTTCTTCGAAACTAATAGGGTCACTTACATCATCGTTAAACTCTAGAGCTCTTCGACTATCAGCTTCTGTAACCAAAAATTCCTTATCTTCATTGCCAACACGAACATAGACTTTATAACTTTGTTTGCTTCATCAAACGATGCTGCATTCCAAAACATATAGACATGCGATCTGTATACAACGTGTTTATCAGTGATCCCCTTGGTAATCGGAATACGTCCTAAGAATTCCAATAATTCTACAAACGGCGTCAGTTTAGGATAAATCTTTTCGTCAAGCGAGAACTCGTCGTCCGATCCATATTCAACCTTTGCCTCCGCACCTGTCAAAAGATTGTTCATACCATTAAGCCTCATTAAGTATTTAAACCGTCAAAGTGTAAAAGGTTTGGTATAAAAATCAGCTTTTTGTTCATCAGTGTGGATTTTCTCAATTCGTACCAACTTCTTTTTGTAGCAATCATGAATGAAGTGGTATCGAATCTCGATATGTTTTGTTCAAGAGTGATGAACTGAATTTTTTGTTATGTCGATAGCTGCCTTATTATCAACATATAGCGGAGTGTCAAGAAATTTCCGACCATAGTCTCTCATCTAATGTTGGATCCACAGAATCTGTGAACAACAGCTGGAGGCCGAGATATACTCAGCTTCACAGGTAGAGAGAGTGATCGTAGTCTGTTTCTTACACCGCCAGGTTACCAAGCGTGTTCTGAAGAACTGACCAAAATCAGAATCAGTGTATCCCATCAGATCGAAGTTATCGTTCTTCAGGTACCACAAGTTGGTGCTTGGACATCCCTTTGAGTATCTGAAAATTTGCTTCACAATCTGCATGTGTGAGATTCTTGGGCTGGACTGATATCTGGCGCAAAGGCAGGTAGGATACATGATATCTGGGTGAGATGCCGTAAGATACACCAAATATCCTATCATTGACCTGTAAAGAGTATCATCAACTTTGGTTCCTGTTTCATCGATGCAAATTCCATGATTGAGAGCAAGAGGAGTAGATAACGGCTTCGAGCTTTCCATTTCAAACTTCTTCAAGATGTCATGAACATAATTAGTTTGATGAATGAAAATACCTTGCAATCCGAGGAAGAATTTCATTTCGCCAATAGAAGACATCTCGAATTTCTTCTTCATGATATTCTCAAACTCTTTGCAAAGATCGTCATTTGTTGAACCGAAGATGATGTCATCCACATATATTTGTACGATAATCAGATGATTTACAACTTCTCTGGTAAACAGCGTACTATCCACTGTTCCTCTGATAAAGCCGTTGCCGACGAGATGTTGAGATAACGTCTCATACCAGGCTCTCGGGGCCGGATGCAAACCATATAGTGCTTTATCCAAGAGATAAGCTTTATTTTTGTTTAGCGGATCGACAAAACCCGGTGGTTGGCCGACGTACACTTGCTCACGTAGCTTACCATATAGAAAAGCGGATTTCACATCTAACTGGTACACTTTAAATCTTTTCCAGGCAGCAAATGCAAGGAAAATGTGAATGGACTCCAATCTAGCAACTGGTACATACACTTCTGTATAATCAATTCCTTCCTGTTGATGGAATCTCTTTACAACGAGCTGAGCTTTGTTGCGCACTATCACTCCTCTATCATCACGCTTGCACTTGAAGACCCATTTGGTATCTATCGCTTTCTGATTCTCCGGTATGTCAACAAGCTTCCATACACCAAGCTTTTCGAATTGTAGCAATTCTTCTTGCATCGCTTGTACCCAATTTTCATCTCCTAAAGCTTCAGAAACATTCTTTGGCTCGATCTGGGATATGAAACATGAATAGTAGCAATACTCTTGAACTGGAGCTACTCGAGTATAGAAACAACTTAAAGCTTTGTTAATCTGGCTCCTTGTTCGCATACTAGTTTGCAATTGCAGATTATGGAATTCGATGGGTGATAAGAATAGGTCCTTGGCATCACCTCACTAGGAACTTCAACAGTATTCTCCTGATTAGAGATATTTTGATCAACCACAACTTCAATTGTAGGAGCACTAGAAAACGTTTCATTTTGATTACCCAGGCCAGCAGATTGATTCAACATGCTTGTTATCTACCCGGATTCTTCATCAGAATAATATTCTCCATCATCATTGAAAGTCGGAGCCTCTTCAGAGTCGGAGTTATGTGCCTCAGAAAGATTGGGTTCCATTGTAGAATTAACTGGTTCTGTAGCAGGTGTCTCTTGATCAACGTTAGTTTCTTGAACCTGCACCGGAAGAAGATGATGACCCAACAGTTGGTTGATTAACCACTATTGGTCTAATAATTTGTTCTTGGTTTGCCTGCTGATGAAGATAATATAACGCTATAATGTCTTCTTCAGAGGGTTCTTCTTGCAAGTCGAATGACTTCCACAATTCGCTATAGTTGAATAACCAATCGTCTCCTACTATTTGAATAGGCATTGTGTACCGGAAGCAGTCAACGTGTTGTGCTTCTACCACTCTCCTTAGACTTGGAAGATAGACTCTTTTGAGTGGAGTTGCATAACCGGCAAAGAAACCATCAATTGATTTAGCACCAAACTTCCCATCTTAATCAATAATAATGCAAGGTGCACCAAATGGTTCAAAGTATTTCAGATTTGGTTTCCTTCGGTTTAGCATCTCGAAGCAAGTCTTCTTGGTTGGTTTGACTGTTAAGACCCGGTTCAACGTATAGCAAGCTGCTGCGATTGCTTCACTCCAGAAACTAAGCAGAAGTTTTGAATCGGCAAGCATTGTTCTTGCAGTTTCAATCAACGTTTTGTTCTTCCTTTCAGCTACTCCATTTTGTTGCGGAGTATACGGAACACGAAATTCATGTAGAATGCCTTTACTAGGGAGATGGTACAAGTTCTCAATCTTCCTAAAGAGTACCATTAGATTATCGAATGTCTCATCTGTACTCTCTTGGAGGAAGACCTGTGAAAACCGTGAATAGTCATCTGTTACAACAAGACAGTACAGATCTCCAGATATACTTCGAACGTTTACTGGACCAAAGAGATCCATGTGCAATCTTTCAAGTGACCGCTTTATGGAGTTTAGAATCTTTCTAGGATGTGACTTCTTGATCTGCTTCCCTTTCTTACATTCACTCCTTCAACCAGATTATTGTGAACTAAATGATTCATCTTTCTCAAATGAATATGACCCATCTTTATGTGCAATAGAATCGACTCCTTCTATGTGGCCTTTGTAACAAAACACTGAGCCGACTTTGAAGTAGTAGTTGCAATGCTCATGTCTAGCACATACAAATTATTCTCGCATGGAGAACGCATAAGAATCCATTCCTCTGGGATCTTGAAACCTCATTTGATTATAGTGCACTTCTTATCATTGAAGTGTGTGGTGAACTGCTTGTCACAAATCTGAGAGATACTCAGAAGATTGTTCTCCAGCGACGATCCTTCCTCCTTGATTTCCGGCAAATCCTACGTACCTTCCATTAATAGATTTGATATCATAGAGCAAGGCACGCATCCCTGTCATGTGGCGAGAAGCTCCGCTATCCATAATCCACTTCGATAAGACGGATCTTTGGAGCCCCTGCACATGTTAAGAAACTACTTAAAAAGGGAAACCCAAGCCTTTCCGGTCTTGAGTGGGATAGGAATATCGTAAGTTGGAAGTTTGAAATCAGCATTTAGAACTTTCTGATCAGTCTCTATGTTAATGACAATATCATTTTTGACTGATTCAGATTTAGCACTTTCAGATGATGTTGTTTTCTTCTTTGCAACGCAAGATTGTGACTTAATTCTTGCTTTCTTAATATTAAATTTTGAATCTTTGTTTTCGTTCATTTTGGAAGTTTCACCTTTCTCAAAAGTTGAATTTTCAAACTCTGATTCAGTTTTAGGTTTCACTTCGTTTTTAGATTCATTGTTTTGTTTTAAGATTGTGATTGGTTTTACAATCTCTGGGCGCTTAAGTTTCTCATCTTCTGAAACTTTCTTCCTTTGGTGATAAACATGCTTTGATTTCGGACACTTGCGCGCAATGTGACCAACTTCATTGCATTTGAAGCAAGTTCGAGTATCATGAGAATGTCCACTAGTGGGTTTTACTACACTTGCGGATTTAGCCTTATCCCGAAGTTCTTTTTCCTTCTTAAATTCATCATTTGATTGCTTCCCAATCAAACTTTCTTCCTGAACCGTGTTAGTCCCAAACACGAAATTCATATTTTTATTCTTATATTCGTGAAATGGTGACTTATGTTTCCTTTTTGGTTTATCTTCTACCTCAAAAGCAAAACCCGCTCTCATGTTCTCAAGAAAGTCACCACCATTCCTTCAGTAGTTGTTATAAACTTTCTTGGATTTTGAGTAAAACGTTTTCTTATTTCTCTCAAGATCATCTGATGATACTTCCACAAGTTTGAACAATTTATCGATTTGATCTTATTTCACGTTTCGAATCGGAAAACTATCGTCGAAGTATAGTCTATCAGAGTCCTTAACTTTGTACATCACAGCGTTAGGATCATCACTTAGACTATGTTCTGATGATGTATCATCATTTTCGGATTGTGATTCAGAACTGTTAAAGCTTGAGTTGGCGCTTTTAAAGCTGCCATCATTAGTATCACTTTCCAAAACATTTTCTATCACATTTTTCACAACCGTTTCACTGTCAACGATTGATTTCATATAGATTACGTTAATGTTCTTAGGGAACTGATCTTTTGTTTCTAATAAAAGCGTTATGTTTGTTGCCTTCTCAATACCATCCACTTTCTTGTGGAAATAGCTTGTAAGTAGCGGAGGTGGAACATTGCCCTACTCTTTACGCTTCATATCTTTTGACTTTACAACAATTTCCTCCGACTTAATCGTAGGAAGAATGTGATCGATGACATAAGCGTTTGTTATATAACTGAGCAAAAGTTGTCTTACTCGTTCAGTTTTGATTTTCATATCTTGAAGCTCTGGCCTTGTTTAAGCAATTATGTTAATTGCTTTTTGTTTTTCAATTATCATAGCATTTAACATTGTTATATTAGCACTTAATTCACAATTAGCTTTTTCAACATTGCAATATGTGCCTTTCATTTTATCATAAGCTTCTTTCATCGTGCGATAATCATATCGAAAATTTTCGTTATGCACGGTAATTTCAGTTATGATTTTAGATTTTTCAACACATTGCTCACAAGAATTTGTGCACTTTGCGCAAGGTTTTTCAACCTCCACAACCTTCACAACTTCCTTTTCAATCACCTTTACCTCAGAACTCACCTGTTTCAGATTAGCCATCATTGATTTGTTAGCAATCTCTGTAAGATTCTCTGTATTCATTTCCTTCGTCACGTCAATGACCTCTGGTTTCTTTTCTTCAGCCATTTGCAATGTATTCTCAAAGCAACTTGCAAAACTAGCATTAAAGTTAGGAGCGAGAATGTTTTTCATTTTTGTCTGGTGATAGAACAATTCATCTTCCTCTGTTCTTTGCAGATATTCTTCTAGAATCGCATTCTCCAGAGCTGCTTTATTAGCCATTTGTTCTGAATCATCCACAATCTCTGCCATCAGTGCAACTCCAGTCTTTTTTCCGATGTACTTATTCCAATCAAACCCTTCGTCTTCGTGAGACACAACTAGACCTTGTTCAGTTGGCTTTGAGGAATTATCCTAAACTTCAATTTGAGTTCTCTTTAGATATGGTTTGTATTGCAGCACTTTCTTGTGATAATCATTGTTGTTTCCAAAAGGACTTTCGTTGCCACTTACTTCTTGGTTTGTGCATTCGCGTTTGAAATGTCCCTTCTGTCGGCACTTGAAGCAAGTAACTTTCAACTTATCAAATCCAAGTTCGTTGCTTCAATTACCAATGTCTCTTTACAAACTTTGTAACTCTTCTAATGATTGAAGCTAGGCTCCACTTGATATCCATCAGCTCTAATTCTTCTTCATCAACTTGATCGTAATTCTCACCAGTCATTTCTGGATTACCGATCCTTCTTGCATCTAGACTTTCATAAGATTCGGGAACAGTTGCAAGAAGTGCTATGTGTTGTTTAGCCACTTGCTCAGGGAACATATTCTTCAGATTAACTGATATGTTGCACTGGAAAACATTTGGATTAGAATTCGAATGATTTGTCCGATTTGACTGATTGGATTGATTGTTCTGACTCTGAAAAGGAGAATTTGAACCAACGCTTGAATATCATGTGTTAGGAGGACTCTGATCATAACTTGATTTAGTGTTTGATTGATTCTGACGCGAATGATTCGACGAATTCATGTTCGCACTAAATGCAGTCTGAATCTTCGGACTTTGAATATCTTGAACACCTCCTTTATAATAAACACCAACATCTTGAACAACGTTTGCATTCTTTCATTTTGAAATGTTTAACAGCTCCATTTCATGACCTTCTAATTTATCAATGAAAGATGACATCTTGAAATGCATCCAAGCCGGACTGTTCTTCAAAACCATTAGGTAAGTTGTCCACTCCCCCTCGGGAAGTGCATCTGCCACTTATCTATTTGTTCTTTAGTAGTTTTCTGAATATTGTGCCTTCGCATCTGGACCATTAAATGACAATATCTATCGATCATTTGTTTCATTGTCTCCCCTTTGATCATTGTAAAGATGTCGAATTCTTTCTTAATTAAGGCCTTCTTGCTCTTCATCATCTCATCGCTTCCCTGGTATTTAGCACAAAGAGCCTGCCACAATTCTTGTGATGTTTCACATTCTGGTAGTAGTATCATGATATCTTCCTTCACAGATTGTTGTATCAGACTGATCATTTTCTTTTCAGCCACGTACGCATCTTTATCAGCAAGTGTAAACTTAACGAAAGTGAGATCTTGATCACGTTCGTCTTTTGGCCACTTGCATCCTGTTTCTACCGCGACCCAGCTGTGGAATTGATTGGCTTGAACCCAATTTACAAACTTTTCCTTCCATCCTTCGAACTCGTCCATGCTCATTAGCTTTGGTGGTTTTGTAGTTGATCCCATTTCGTTATCTAAATTCATCTGGTTAACCTCGTTAGCATTAGCATTTGCATTGGATGTTGAAGCCATTGGTGAAGCAAACACGTTATGGAAATCATCCATCTTGGCAATCTGAAAGCTTAACTGAAAGCACGATAAAAAACACTCGAAAATCGATTAGTAAACTAATAAGTTCGGTCGAACTTGTGAGACAAACAGATTTTGATTTCAATTTCAACAAGTTCGGGCAAACTTGTTTGAAATTTTCAAGAATTTTCACAAACAATCAAGTTCGGGCGAACTTGATGTTAGGTTTTGAGAAATTTTCAAGTTTATCTAAGTTCGGGCGAACTTAGAGTTGGATTTTGACAAATTTCAAAAGTTTACCTCCACTTCGGGCGAGCTTTATGTAGGACCGATCCTCGATGCTTAGGAACCTAAATTTGATTCTAATGTCCATAATAGCAGAAATATTACGTCGTGTTACCAATAGAAAAGAATTAATCAGTTAATCATCAGTTTCATTGATTAAACGTTCAGATTACAGACTGACAGAGCTTCGCCTCTAAAATGCCAAAGTTGTCAAAGTTACAAATGAGACACACAAGCTAGGTATTTATAGCACAACAAGTTCGGTCATGGAGGGAGCAAGTTCGCCCGAACTTGCCTATGTAAGTTCGGCCGAACATGCCTTGACATATTATCTCATGAGCGAACTTGGCTATAATACTTCTTAAATACTTCATAACCTAGCCTATTCAGCTCTATACAATACAGACTCGATATAAGACTAAGACGTAGACGTTATGCACCAACAGACTCCCCCTTGGATATCGTCTTCGTCTTTTATCAGTCTTCAAAACTCTGTCTTCATATATACAGTAACATACCTGACAAAAGAAGTTCTTGTACGGCTTCTTTCGTCTCTCTTGTTTCGGATCCGGCGTCTGATCAGTTGCCGGTGGTCTTTTGAAGTTAGCCATTCTAAGCGAACTTTACCTTACCGCTTTTTCCATCTTTTCTTTAATCGCCTCACTTCTGTTTTCTTCTTTAAGAATTTCAACTCTTTCCAGATCTCTCCACTTTGTCTGCCGCATCTTCCCTGAATTCACTTCACCTGCATAGCAAACGTTGACAATTTTCTGGAACTGCATCACTTGTACCTTTTCTCTTTCTTCAAAAACAATCTTGGTGTAGAAAAGGCATTTTATATCTTCTCTCGAGTAGTTACAAACCACATAGGATCTAGAATCCTTATCGTCCTCCATAATCCTCTCATACCTTGATAACCCATCACTTCAACTCGTTCCTTAGCAATATCTAAGTGATCTTCAAACTTTAATATAATTACTACTTCACAAGTAGCTGGATCAATCTGCCACCACTTGAATAAAGGATAAAAGTTCTGTTCGATCGGCATAAGTGGCATATTCCTCATGGCTCTAGGACGTTTCATGATTAACGTTATGTCCTTTTCTCCTGTAACCTTGTTAATCTTTATTCTTCGTCTCAGAATAAACGGCATCCAGTGATTCCAACCTTTTTCAGCTTCGTACTTTATCATTTTCCATAACAATTGATCAAACTGTCTTCATCTGATAAGTAACATTCACTGTTTGCACTAGCTCTTCCATATCCCAATACGACAATGTCTTTAAATCAACAAGATATTTGAAGTATTGCACTCCAAACTCTCTTTTGATTGCATATACGTTGAGCTCCTTAAACCATCCCCAACTCAATATATCTCCCAAAGAAACATTTTTATCTCTGGTGAAAATGCTAATGGACGTCGAAATTTACGTTCACGAGGCATCTCCTTGAACCAGGTCTTTCTCGCTTCAGCTATCTCTTCTTTGGTCATTGGCCTAGGAATTTTTCCTTCACGTAGCTCTTCAGCAATTCTATCTTTCAACATATCTTCATTCAGCTGTTTATACATCTCTTCAAATGTAGGAAAACTTTATGAATCCTGACCAACATACATATATTTCTGTTCTGTTTCATCATCTGAGGACCAGTCTTTAACAATCACACGGTTGTATTCATCAGCTTCAAATCTTCTTTCGTACTGATACTCTTTTAGCTCAAATGTATTGACATTCATTTTCTCTTCAAAGTCAAACTCTAAATTCTCAACTTCAGCTTCAACTAGCTTCGCCAGATCTTCTTTCGAATAATTATGTACAAACTCACCTTCTTCAACATTATGTTCCAACATCAATATCAAAGGCTTCGTAGATATTGCAGTCATAGGCTTCACAAAACGATCAACATCTATCATATCAATATCATCTGAAGGCCCTTTTTGCCCTGACTTCCCCTGGATTTTATCTTTCATCTTATTCGATTCATCGTCCATCAGATCAGAAAAATCAAATTCATCCGAAACTTTAGCTTCATTGATCTTTAAGCCTGTACCACCCTGATCAAAATCATCATCTCCTTGTTCAAAATCATCATCGTCATCCCCAACATTCCAATCTTCATATCCTTCCTCTTCTTCATCCTCATTCTTATCCTCTTTCTCGGCTTCATCATCGTCTTTTTCTTTAGTAACGACAATAGGATCAGAAGGCTTGACGGATTCACCTTTTGGATATCAGACTCAGAAGTTTTTGAAATATCTTCAGTAGACTTCTCGTGGACATCAGAAGATTTCTCAGTAGTAGATTTAGGGGCTTCACCCTCTACCTGCTTTCCTTTACCACTCTCAGCCAATTCTTTCTCACCATGTTCCTTGGCTTCTTGACGATCCATACGATCGTGTTTGGCGATAAAATCAATATTCAGATTATTGGATAACACCTTTTGTAATCTGATAAATCTTCGATCATTCAGAGCTTGAATTTTCTTCAATTCTGCGATCTCTGTTTGTAATTTTTCATTGGCTTCCTGTAGACTTTTTATCAATGCCTTGTAATATTCTCGTTCATTCTCGAGCACCTTCACTTTATCATCAAGAATTTCTTTTTCGACTTCGCTTTTATTCACCTTCTTTACGAGCTCAACCTTTTCTACTCAATCTGTGCAACTTTATCTTCTAATACCTTCACACGCTTTTCTAACATTTCAATATTCGTTTCAGGGAAAAATTCATCCAAGTCTTCAAGACTTATAGGACCATGTGGCATATCACCAAACATACTTCCCCTCGGTGTCTTGGGTGTTGAATCTTTTGGTGTTGCAGCTTTCGGTGTAGACTTCTTTGGCGTAGAGCTTTCAGGAATAGAAGTCTTTTGAGCACTCGGCGATTAAGCGATCGGAACTTCAACAAATTCAGACACAGGAGGTTCTTGTGTAACTCCTTGCCTTTCTGCTTCAGCATGAATGATAACAGGAGGTTCTTGTATTACTCCTTTCTCCTGAGCACAAGAAGGTTCTTGTGTGGCTTCTGTGCTTTGCACTTTGCTTTTGTATCTTTTGCTCACCGCTTTCTGAGCTTTCTTCACCTTTCGTTTCCTTTTAGTATGCGGTGACCCTGTAGTTTTCTTTGATATTTCGATAGCAGGAGACTTTGTACGCTTCGCCTTTTTCTTATGTCTCTCCTTATCAGATTCTTTTTCTGCGCTTGGATCAAAATCTACATCAAGTCTCCTATCTTTTTCTGCTCTTATTTCAGCCTCTGTCTTTTCAGGCTCTTTATCATATTCTTCATTTTCGGACGTAGCATAAATTACTTCTTCTTGAGTCGTTTTCACCGTTTCTTAACTTTCATTAACGACTGCAGTGCTAGATCCAGCCACTTCCTCAACATTCTCAGTCTCCTCCTCATCAACAAGTAATGTTTCAACTTTCTTAGACACTCGCTTTTTCTTTGGGTTATCAGCTTCGTCTTTCAAAAACCATTCACTCCTTGCCTTCGGTTTGAATTCTTTAAACCATTACTGCTCGGATTTAAGCTCTTTTTCGTCATCACTACCATCCTTTCTCCATTTTTTTCCAGGTGGTGAGACATAATCAGAATCTTTAGTCGCTCTGAATACTGGCTTAGCAATAGGAGCAGAAGCTTTTTTCTGAAACTTGATAAGCTTCTTCACCGTGGTTTCATCGAGATGGACTAAGTAAAGAACGTCATTCGGATCTCGAGCAATGTTGGCATATTTTTCATCAATCATCATCTGAATAAACCTCGGATATAAGCACAACCTCGATTCCTCCATGTTCTTCGACATGTGAGTAAACACTAACTTTGAAACGTTGAACGGCTTCTTAAGAATAAGCCTCGTTGCCATGCTAGCCAAATAATCATGAACATCATCCAAACCGGCTTTGCGATGGGTGAAAGTATGAATCAACGCATGAATCAGAAGCTTGTACGGGTTAGGCACTTCCCCTTTCTTTAGTGTTTGTTTATTTACGCTTCCTTTATATCCCATGCGGAAAAACATCCGCGAACCATCCTTTCGTCTAGATGAATCAGATCATATTCTTTATCTTTGAGCTCTAAAATTCTTCGAATATCGCCTTCAGTAACTGTGATCGGCTTTATCTCATCACCAACTTGTACTGTAGAAGAGATCGTCTTCTCGTCAGCGCTTAGACTCGTGTTCATCCAGAAGTGAATAATATGAGATCGATAAGAAACGGAGCATTCTGTAATAGCACGTCGAATGTGACTATCTTCGAGAAACTTCAAAATGCTATCATATTCTTTCAATGACGGACAAATAGACTTGTCAAGCGTGATGCATGTATTGTGACTTTTTGAAAACTCAACTGAGATAACACGGGCTGGAACCTATGCATGAAAAACAACATAAAACAATTAGCACGCTTTTCGAGAAAAAATCACAAAAATTTTTCTAACACTTTAATCAAGTTCGGGCGAACTTGATTAGTGTTAAACACACTGATTTTAACAAGTTCGCCCGAACATGTAACAAACATGTTCAACTTTTTTCTAATGCAAGTTCGGGCGAACTTAAAGTTTTTATATTCAATTTTTTTTTCTAAGTTCGGCCGAACATGTATGAGACACATGTTACACATTAAAGAACAAGTTCGGGCGAACTTACAATACAAACAAATTACTTTTGTTAACATAAGTTCGGTCGAACATGATTGGATCAAAAACTTTCAATAATCAAGTTCGGTCGAATATGTTTCTGGTTCATTTAGTTGTGTTTTGGACAAGTCCGGTCGAACTTGACAACAAGTTCGGCCGAACTTGTCGTCTTCTTCAACAGATCAACCAAGTTCAAACATGCAAACATGTATTTCAGTTCAATAAAAAATCGATTTCACGGTCGATTTTAAGTGTAGATCAAAGATCTATTTTCAATTTTGTCCAATAACATCTAAAACTATCAGATTTTAAGTTTTTAGATTTGGTTTTGTTTCTTTAACAGTTCAATCATGGTTTATTCTTAATTAAGTACCTCTGCCATAGTAATTGGTGTTCTAATCACCAAAATCTAACTTCAATCGGACAGTATAACGGCTCAAAAGTGCCAATTTCTCACAAATTCTCTCTAAAAGCTCAAGTTTGCTCAAAACAGTTCTGATATCAACTAAATGAATTCGGCCGAACTTGAATGGTATTTATACCATGTCAAGTTCGGGCGAACTTGTTAAGCCCAACATGAGGCCCAGAGAAGTTCGAGCGAACTTATTGTAAAAACAAACAATCATTTGCAAGTTCGGTCGAACTTGCTGTATGTGAAAACTTGATATTATTTAGCAAGTTCGGCCGAACTTGCCAAACCTCAAAATTTAACTTTTTTCAATTTTTCATTTTTAACCCTGAACTTTCCAACTTTTTACCAGTTATGAAAATCCACTCAGTTAACCAAGTCCAAGCTAATGACCTTGATTAACTGATTTGTCTGCCGAGTCCAAGTTAATGACCCCGGTTTAACCCGTTACGAACAAACTATTGATATTTTCAAAATCAAAGTTTCAAATTAATGAACTTTTTATCGTTTTATCTTTTCAGATTAACAGATTAGCTCCCAGCCCGTTGTCAAAGAGATTCCCACCAGTTCTAGCATCTTACCAGACTTCGAAGATCCGTTTTCCAACATTGGTTTGCTAAAAACAATGTAGAAATAAAAACTTTTTGTATTTCTGGAAGTTTATGCTAAAACACACCAAAAATCTTTTTGATTTTAATCTGTAAAGCTGAAATACAATGAAATAAGCAATGTAAACTATGTACAGACATATTTTTGTGAATTCGTGTCTAAGGATCATATCAGTTGATTGAGACATATCACCAGTACCGTTGACCTTTATATGACTTTAAGTTTTAAACACGTTTACCTAGATTGTCGAAATGTTTGTCCACTTAAGCTTTATATGACTTTAAGTTTTAAACTCGTTTACCTACATTCCTTAAAAATCACCTAAGTTTGGGCGAACTTACTAAAAATTCACTTGAAAAGTGATGTTTTAGTGCAAGTTCGACCGAACATGGCCAACAAGTTCGTTCGAGAAAATTTTCAAAAACATGGTTTTTTCAAAATTTCGACATGAATTCGGTTGAATTTGGTCTCCAATCTTTCAAGTGTTTATCTTTGTTGTATTTTACATGATGTATTCAAAATTCAAAAGATTTTGACCATGAATTCTTCATTTTGTGATCAAAAGTTAACAAAAAAGAGAATGGAGTAGAAATAGAAGTGTTCTTGTCTTGATACTATCAAATCAGGCTGTTCTAGCTCTGATACCACTTGTAGGACCGATCCTCGATGCTTAGGAACCTAAATTTGATATCTAACGTCCATTATAGCGGAAATATTACGTCATGCCAATAGACAAGAATTAATCAGTTAATCGTCAGTTTCATTGATTAAACGTTCAGATTACAGATTGACAGAGCTTCGCCTCTACAATGCCAAAGTTGTCAAAGTTACAAATGAGACACACAAGCTAGGTACTTATAGCACAACAAGTTCGGTCATGGAGGGAGCAAGTTCGCTCGAACTTGCCTATGCAAGTTCGACCGAACATGCCTTGACATGTTATCTCATGAGCGAACTTGGCTATAATACTTCATAAATTCTTCATAACCTAGCCTATTCAGCTTTATACAATACAGACTCGATATAAGACTAAGACATAGACATTATGCACAAACACTTTAGAAAATATTTTAACAAAAATGATCAAGTTCGGCTGAACTTGGTCAAATTTTCCTGAAAAACTAAACAACTTCGGGCGAAGATGATAAAAATCAACAGAACTTTATGATTTTTAATCAAGTTCGAGCGAACTTGTAGTATTAGTTTGAGCGAAGTTGGTTTGCAAAACTTGGTTTTTTTACAATTTCAACATGAATTCGTTTGTTTTTTATTCTCAAACTTTCAGGGGTTTGTAATTATGTGATTATCTATGACATGATCAATTTTTAGCCATTTTTATCCATGAATTCTTCAATTATGTGAAAAAGTTAAGAAAACTGGTAGAAATGAGTAGAAATAGAATGATTCTGGTGTGGATTTCAGCAAATTCAGGTATTCAGGCTCTCCTACCACTTGTTAGGACCGTCCTCCTCAGCTCGGGAACCTCAATTTTTATCTATTGTCCATATATCTAGAATTTATATGACAAGTTTAACCAAATACACAAGAATTACAGTTTAATCGTCTATTTATTAAGTTCAAATGTATTACAGTTCTAAATCCAAACAGAAAGAGCTTCGTCGTAGAAGTCGAAAAGTTGTTACAATGAGAAACCATGACTCACTTATATATAGACTATCAAGTTCCGTCGAGATGTGGCTAGACTTGATCAAGTTTGGGCGAACTTGATCAGTCACACACACGTTCGGCCGAACCTGTGTTACAACATAAATACTTTTCCAAAATTCTAACATTTTAAGCTCTAAACATACAGATTCGATCCAAGACCTAGACAATAGACATCATGTATCAACACAATGGCCTAGAACTTGTATAATACTTTCGCATTGTTCACCCCAAAGCTGCATAAAAAATGAATAAAAATGTCATAAAAATATATGACATTCTGCTGTACAAAATATTAAATTAAAAGATTCCCAAGAGGAACACCACCTAAAGACGAGCCTCATCTCTTTCTCTATACGGAAGTACTAACCTGAGCTCTCAAGGTTTCGCATTTCACCCCTTTACAGATATCGGTTAGATATATTCACCTGTGAGATGAAATCTAGGGAATCTCGATGCGGGAGTATATTCTGAGGTGGGAAACACAGATTAGACATGTTGCAAAAAATTACCTAACATATCTTGAAGCAGTTGAGAAATGTATAGAGGTTTAAGTGGATCAGTATAAGAACTTAAAGTTTTATTTAGAGCAATGGAACTGGTAATGTGGCTCAATAAACTGATATGATCCTCTAACACAAACTCGCAAAAAATATGTCTGTAAAAACATTTGTACATATTACTTTAGGTATCTTTGGTTTAAGAAAATATTCAAAAATACAAAAAGATGTTCTATTCTACTTGAGTTTTTGACTGCCGGTGATGGAAAACAAATCTTCAAAGTCGAAAGCGACAGAATGATGAAGAAAAGCTAAGAAACCATGGGCTGGGAGCTAATCTAGAAACAAAGTCTGGTTTGAAACGTTTTAAAGTTCATTAAATTGAAACTTAAAAATCAAAAAGCAAAATGTCAATTTTTGGTCAAAACGCGGTCAACCAAGGTCATTAACTAGGACTTGGTAGCCAAATCAGTTAAACAAGGTCATTACTTGGACTTTGTCAACTGAGTGGGAAAATTAAGCTGAAAACACAACGAAAAAGTTAGAAAGTTTTAAGGAGTTAAAAATTTTCGCATGAAAATAAGGCTAAAATTTTCGCATGAAAATTTAGGCAATATTTTCGCACGAAAATTTTGCCTATATATAAGAGGAGTTGAGACAGATTTCGTACGAAATCTGATGTCTTCAACGCTTCTCTCTTTGTTGGCGATTTTGAGCAAATCTTTGTTTCTACTCATTTTCTATCACATTTTTCACATTAGGGAGGTTGATCCGCACAACTCTTATAATGGTGAAAGTATACCATCAAAAACGAACTGTAACTTTAGGATTTTTGGACCGAATCGGACCTAAAATGTTGTTCTAGGTTAAACTAGCCGGTAAAAATTAAAATTGAACTTATAAATGTTAAAATCGGTAGTTTTAGCCTAGGTTTACCGGTTCAATTTCATGAAAATCACTAGCTTTTGTGTCGGTTCAAGTGTGAGAACTGTCTTAGGGACGATGAAGATTTTCGCACGAAAATATTTACTATTTTCGCACGATAAGATTTTAAAATGTTAATTAAAATTTTTGTACGAAAATATTTGTTAAAACGCTGAGATGTTTTCGCACGAAAATTTAGCTGTTTCTTGTGTTTGAAAATTTTGTCTAACGTTTGCGCGTCTCTGTTCAACAGGATAAGTCAGCAGTGTTTCGGGTGATGCACAACTCATGTTGCCTATTGGATGAGGATGTGCCTGAATATGCACTATTTGCACAGTACCATGAGGTTATGACACGTCTACCGATATTCCATGCACATACAGCGCAACCAGATATATACGAGTCACATATTGAAAGATTCTAGAATGCAGCAGAATTACAGCCAGAGCCAAGGGCTATTATATCAGCTGTAGGAATCGGGATCAAGATATAGTTGTCACAATTACAGAGGAACTGATACAGAAAGTTCTGGAGATTGATGACAAAAGTGACTACCCAACGGGATCAACACACTTGGTCTACACTATCGCTTCCTTGCTCATTGCGTTACAAGATCGTTCAGTCATAGGAAGGGGGATGGGATGATCTGATTGACTACCAAATGTGTATGATCGTCGCGCTTATTCTCAACTAGCCTTACAACTTCAGCAAGTTGGTGTTTGAACAGATGGTATTAAATCTAGGAAAGGGCCGATTCTTGCAATATCGTATATTTATAAAAATGATACTTGATCACCTGCATCCAAATCTGGAAAAGGATGATGATGATTTGCTGGAATTACAGCACATGTCTCCGTCCGATCTTCATAACTACAGCAATACCGGAAAGGTGGAAAGGCACCGGCTTTCAGGCCTATTTTTGGGTTATTTGTCAACCAAAACTATCAAGCTCCTCCGGGAGAGAGATGGAGAAATGATGGAAGTGGAGATGAGAAAGAAGAGTTAGAAGCTATGGAGAATTTTGAAGAAAAGCGCAGTCACTGGTTTGTTAAAGGCGATGGACAAAAGAGTAGAGGCCACTATACTCGACAAAAGGCTCCAACCACCTCTACTACATCAAAGCGCAAGAAAGCTGCAGGAACTTCATCATCTGACCTCAAACGTCAAAAGAAGCAGCCCAGTGTTGTTACAGGGTTGATAGATGAACCAGAGACTAAAGAAGTTCCTAGTTCTGAACCGGTTCATGAGGAAGCACATGTGTAGAATGTTGCGTCTATGGCTGTGAATATTGAACGACAAGCATTTGGTTTTGATTCCGAAGATTAGTTAAAGAAACAAGAAGAGGAGAGAAAAAGAAAAGAATTAGAGGACAAGAAGAGTAAGGAAATTGGTGATGACGATGTTGATTTCTTTCCGTCTGAGTCTGAAGAAGAGATTACAGTGATTAAGCCCACGTAAAGGCCAGCTGTTAAACGTATTAAGAGAGTTGTGTCGAAAAAACCTGAATCTGCATCACGAAAATTAAGGATTTAGTTGAGAACTAAAGCTGCAGATCCTCCGGTTGTTCCAACTTCTGCTGAAATGTCTGCTCCTCCTCCACAACCGTCTCCTCGTCATGTATCTCCGCAAAAGCAGCAATCTCATCCACCACAATATGCTACAGCAGATATTTCTATGCCATCTCCTCCACATCCTCCTATTCTCACTCCTCATACTTCCTCTCAGCCAGGGCATCAATCGACATCTCACCCTACTCAAGAAACATTCGATACAGGGTTCGATGATTTTAATCTTGATTTTGGAGATTTGCCAGGAGGAGAAGCATTTACCGTTGACAAAGTGTATGAAGGAAGGCTAATTGCAAGCTTAGATAAAGAATGTTGAGGAACACATCAAAGTCCTTGAATCAGACAAAGATAGCATAAGGGATATTCTGAGGATTGTGACTGATGATAATGACAGGTGTATGCACGCATCCCAGAACGTGTCTGCTTATGAGGAACGAATTAGGCCATTAGAGAATGAGAAAGAAGTTTTGAAGGCAAAGCTTAAAAGCTACGATACAGAAAATGAAAGGATGATTAAAAACATGGAAGAATATGAGGCCGAACGTCTAACAACAGGCATATTGAGTTGATGAAGAAGATACTTGTTAGATCTCCTGGTATCTCTCTAGCAGACGAAATTGAACTGATTGAAAGAGAAGAAGCTAGGCAAATAGTTGCAGAGAGAGAACAAGCTTCTAAGGCTATATCAAATGCTGAAGGCAAGAGGAAGAAGAAAATAGAAGGTTTATTTGTTGAGACGTAGTCTGAGCCTGAGGTTATTGTGTATGAAGAGCTTGTGATTGATCAAACTACGCCGAAAGCTGAATCCGTGCCTGTATGTCTTGATATGGTTGTTTACAAGCCTCGTCCTCCAAGGTTTGTCATGGTAGGGTTGCCTCGAGATATAGAGATTGATTATTCAGGGCTTCCTGAGAAAAATCGCAAATTCATGGAAAGGAAGCGAGAAAAGAAGCGCCAGGTGGATCAAGAGATTGAAGACGAAGTTGAGTCTTATTTCAAGAATGTAGAAGTTGATTGTGGTGTTAGTGGTAGGAAGGATGATAAGGATGTTGATGGCTCAGGGGTTCGTGTATCAGATGATGTTATTAATGAAAATATAGATATTTATGCCTACTTGATCGACTCTGCTAACCAACAGTCTGCATATATTTTTCAGTGGGAGTCCATTGTTTTGACTCAAGGCTCAGGGAAAGCAGGAATCCTCGCAGCATCTTCTTCATCAGTAGTTCCTGCTATGCCTAAACCAAGAATATTCTATCTATAGCATGATGTTGAAGAAGGGGAATATGTGCATAATTTCTCCAAGGCCGAATTAGCAGAATTGTATGGTCTAAATGAAGAATCATTTGTGTTTGATTTTGAAGATGATCCGAACAACACAAGTGTCGAGCCTAATGACTATGTGTTCTAGCATGTTCCAGATGCTGAAGCTTATGATCATGTGGTTATCGAAGATTGGGATTCATGGGTTCTGATGACAATGATGCTACGTATGCCGGAGAGGGTACATAAGTCTTCCCTACGTTTGCAGAAATTTTCGCATCTGAGAATGAGGAGTTATTGAGAAACAAGGTTGAAGAGGCAATAAAGTCTGGATCGGTACCTCATCAAATGACAAAGGAAGAGATTATTGAGATGATCAAGAAATGGTTCAAAGATCTTTTGACTTTACATCCTTTGGCTTTCTTTACCAGAGATCCTGATGCTTCACTAGGAGATATTATTAGCTGGGGATGGATTGAAAAATGGATGTGTACGCTATCAAAAGAGAATTTGGTTATCAGTACTTCAATCATTTGAAAGACATAAAGACATTGCCATATTGGGATGTGACGGAGCTGACACAATGCAGATTATTCAACTTCAAGATAAAGTTTCATAATCTGGAACTGTGGAAAGTGATAAAGTATGAAGCAAAGCACAACTATCCATGATAGAAGCCACATTATCCAAGAAAGGTGACAAAGATTGATCCAACAACTCAAGAGAAAGATGTCACTTTGATTGTCAAGAAACCACGTGCAATGAAGAATATGCCTCTCAAGAAAATGGAACAAGACTTCTACAAGATTTTTAAATGGTTGCATCATGATTCTAGTACAGGGGAAGCTGTTATTTGTGTTGAACCCGATGAAGACTCTTCGAAGATCACTGAAGAATTATCAGAGTCTGTCATTGCTCATAAACGTATCTATGGGTTATGGAGAGGAATTCAAGTATTGGATCCTATGTGGTTGGTCAACTGTTCTAAGAAAGACATTGAACGTCTATTCTATGTGAAGATTAGAATGAAGATAAAGATGAAGCTCAATCTCTGCAGTTCCAAAAGATTGTTAACGTGTGTTATACTCATGATATTCATTCAGGTAAAGCTTGGAACACATCATGGAGAGAGATTGAAGCTAAAGAAAAGAATAAGAAAGATAAAAAGGGGGAAAGGATAGAAGAAAGAAGAAAGCTGGCTACTCGAGAAATATTCAAGTTCGGCAACATATGCAATCGACCTCCTCCAACAGATCAAACTCCTATTCCTTCTAAGGAGCGTCGTAAGACTCCTAAGCACTTTTTCGGTTAAGCAAGTTAAATGTTTTGAAGACCATCCAAGACTGTGGCAACATCCAAGGGGAGTCTGTTGGTGCACTAATGTCTATTACCTACGTCTAGGATGAGTCTGTTGTATAGCTAGGGCCTCGTTACAGTCAAATGTTGAAGTTTGTTAGTTGGTAAAGATTTTCACACAAAAATCCAAGGGATTTTCGTACAAAAATTTTCATACGAAAATTCCATTGTTCCCAGTCACCTTGGTGCAATTTTTTTTCCCTATAAATAGGTGACTTGAGGTGTTAGTCTAGTATGCTGTTTTTGGAGATCAGAGGGGAAGCCCTGCTCGTTTATGTCTGTAATCTGTTCAACGTTGATTAATACAAGATTCAGATGTGTTAAACAGTATCCTCATACTTGTTGATTGTTTGTTCACTAGGTTAACAATGAATTCCGCCTCTGTTAGCTGAGCAAATCACTCAGGTAGCTCACAAGTTGGGTCCGATCCTACACTCACATGTTGCAACGAATATTGAAAAAAAACAGAAACAGAACATGAGGTTGTGTATTCTACAACTTCTGGGGCTGAAAAGGAACAAGCTGAGTCTGTTTAAAGACAACAGGGGCTGAAGGAAGAGATGGTGATGATGATGATGGTTCTTCCTCTAGCATAGATACAAATGATGAAATTGCTGCTAGAAAAGAAAGAGAAATGGTAAAAGAGCGTAAACGTCAAGACAAACGAAAACGAAAAGAAGAATGTGAAAGAAAGGAGATTGGAGATGACGATGATTTGTATGAACCATCTGATTCTGAGGAAGATATGCATGTAGTCAAGCTGCACGGAAACCGGCAAAACAGTCAAAGACTAAAGCTTCTGATGCTGCTAAAGCTACCGGTTCTCCAACAATTCATCCTAAATTCAGGTTGAAGAAAATAATCCTGATGCAGCAGTGATTACACCAACTGTTGAATCCATTGTATGTCCACCACCACCACATCCCACACACAAAAACCACGAACTCCACCACCATCACCACCCCACAACTATCTCCGCAACACATTACACCACCACAACACAAAAACAAGCAACTCCAAAATAGCCTACACCTTCATTACAACAAAGAACACCATAATCTGGTCCAAGTCTGTTTCGGAGTGAACAATTTCCTTCCATTGAAAATGTTTCATAGGGTGAAAAATTTAGAGAAGATATGTTTAACAAGGGAAGGATTGGAGAATTGAGAGACAGATAAAAGAGCACGAAGCATGAATCAAGTTTCTAGATGATGATAAGAAAAGATTGTAGGATCTGTTGAAGTTTCTGGTAAACGATAATGAGAAGTTTCAAAAGTTGCATGCAAAGGTGTTGGAAAATGAAAAGAGGATCAAGCAATTTGAAAAAGAGAACTTTGACTTGGTTATGAGGCTATCAACTATAACTACTGAGAACGAGAGGTTGCATATGGTAGTCAAAGATTGAAAACTGAGAAGGCAGAAAATACGAAGAAGTTTGACATGCTTTTCAAGGTGTTAAACAAACGCTTTGATATCAACTTTGAAGTAGAACTTGATGTGATTGAAATAGAAGAGGCTCAGATGAAAGCTACATAAAAAAGAAGGAAAGCAGATGAGGGTGCTGCTAAGATTGGAAAGGGAAAGGATCCAATTGTTGAAGTTCCTGTAGTTATGTCAAGTGATCCCGTGATTGAGTCAACTGCTGCTATGTCTGACGCTCATCATGTTGAATCCAGGTCCTCTGATATTGTTCCTTATGTTCAAGCTGTTGATAAAGAACAAGAGTTAAACTTTGTTATTGTTGATGAAAGGGTTATCATACCACATGTGCTCTCAAGACAGAAGATTCTAGAGAAACATAGAATGGAAGCTGAGATAGATGATATGGTATATGAGAATTTTGACAATCTGTTTGGTCATGGATGTGATGGCGTTGATGTAAAAGACACTGATGTTAATGAAAAGTTTAACTTTGACGCGTATATGAATGACTCTACTAACGAAGTTAATGAAGTAGAATTTCAGGGCGAGTCTAAGGCTAAAGAGACTGTGGTAGAGACATTGGGAATCCTAGCAGCGACTTCTACGTCGGCCGTTCCCGATATACAAAAGCCTAAAGTTATATATCTTGAACATGATGTTGAAGAGGGAGAATTCGTGCACAACTACACCATAGAAGAGATTTCATAAATGTTGGGTGTAGACGAAGGATCTTTCGATTTTGAATTTGAGGAAGAACTGAATAACATTAGTGCTACTCAGCCTAATGATTATATTTACGAACATGTACCTGAGGCTGATAATTATGATCGGGTTGTCGTGGAGGATGATTCCGACGAAGATGCTAATGCTAAATATTCAAGGAAGGAATGGATGACTTCCCAACCTTCGATGAAATGTTTGCAAATGCTAATGAAGATTTCCTGAAACGAAAGATAGATGAAGCTGTGAAAGAAGGCAATATTCCTCATAGTTTATCAAAAGAAGAGATTGCAGCAATGAAAAAGCTCTGGTTTCGAGATATGCATGCTGAACGAAAGTTCAAACGTCCTCTAGCTTTCTTTACACATGATCCTGATGTTTCATTGGGAGATATCATTTGTTGGGGATGGATTGAAGAACTTGATGTGTATGCTATTAAAAGGGAGTATGGGGTGCAATACTTCAGATATTTGAAAGATATATAGTTATTACCTTTTTAGAATGTTAAAGATTTGGTGCAGATTAAAACGTTTAATCTCAAGATGAAATTTCACAATCTAAATCTATGGAAACTGATTAACTATGAAGCACTTCATGGTTTTAAACGCTGGATTCCTCACAGCCCTAAGAAAATTACTATGGTTGATCCAGTGACCAATGAGAAGGACGTAACTTTGATGAAGATGGAGCAAGATTGTGACATTTGTGCCTTTGCAACCATCATACAATTCCGAAAAATTTTGAATCAAATGACATCTTTTGTTTCATTCCCGAGAATTTTATAATTACATGTGATATTCACATATTTTCGTCCATGTACAATTTCAACACCTCAAAGCTTTTCTGAAAGTTATACATAAACTGTTACGCAAACGTAATCAGTTTAACATGACATACACTCCAGAAAAATGACATAAGCTAAACATACCCTAAATACCCCTTACGTAACTTAGAAATTAGTTTTGAAGGGTTCGCTAAGGGACTATTTGCGCAAACTGCGAAAGTCGGCCAATTCTCGTATTTCGAATACGAACCATATGTACACATCCAAAATTTTTTGTAATCAATAAAATCTTGTATTTTATTGATAAGAATGAAAAATTATCAATCGTTGCAAAATTTTGGTCGTTTTCGTGTTCGTTATAGCGTTCGTCGTAATTAAGCGAAAAACGCAACCATACAACCGACTGAACGACATCCATGACATTTCCATACATATTTCAAGTCCCCTATGCTTTAACATGCTTATAAATCCTAAAAATTAGGTTAACGGGTGTTAGAAGTGATAAAACGTGACGAAACAAGTGCAGGGGCCTATTCTGCCAATTTTGAAACTTTGGAGTCCCAGGCACCACGCGAGAGACTCAGCCTGATCTCTCGCGACACGCGGAGGAGGCCTAGTAACATCAAACTGTGGTAGCCAGCTGTTTTAACAGCCTTAGAGCCCAAGATTCGTGTTCTCCAAGTTCTAACACGATCTTGACACGTTTTTGAACATGTGGAGTGATCCTAAACAAATCCATGACACTTGTAATCATCAAATTCATCCCATTCAACTATAAATAGCAAGCTATTTCATCCATTCTAACTTGCTCATTTCACATTTCTTTCTCCCACTCTCTTGGAGCTTGTTTCCAGCTAATTGGAAGCCTCATATTGAGCTCTTAAGGGTTCTTCAACACAAGTGCTCACTCCTAGTCTATTTCATTTCTTTTAGCTATTTTGAGCTAAATGTCAAACAATTTGACTTTCTGTTTGACTTTTCGTTCTGACCATATTTGGTCAAGTCAAGTTTCAATTAAACTTTGCAACGTGATCGTAATCACTAAGGTTATAATCCTAGCGATTACACCTTTGATTACCACGATTACTAGTCGAAGTGACAAGTCAAAGTTTCGGTCAAAAGTGCGCATTATGTGCATTTTACGATGAAACTATTTTCGGGTATCAAAACACTAAGTTTTGTTACCAAATCAGTTTTACAACTTAGTTAGACATGTTTGACATGTCTAACTCGTCACTTCTAGTTTAGTGCTTATTTAGGGGCGTAAGTCGAGCGGTTTTGACTACCGCTTTGACTTACGAATCCGACCCGTTTGGTCGATCTTAGGATTCGACCAAACACATAACTGTAACCATAGTTGTATAGGGAATAACCTACTGAGGTTATACCTTCTGTTCAATTTGTTTGGTTAGTGTTATGATAAGCCGTTCTTATGTTCCTTAGAAATGATCAAAATGCCCTTTTTCACATAAATCCATTTTAAACATATGTAACCAAAATTTTGACATATAAACAAATGTTATAGCGTTTTCAAACATGTTTGGGCATTTGAGACTTATCATAGGACATGTTTGACCATCCGAATATACATTTACGCTAATGATCCGTTAAAGTAGCGTAAACTATCTTAACGAGTCATAACGGGTCAAAAGCACTTAGGATCCTTTCCAAATTAGAATGTTAAGCTGATTAAACCATATCATACGAGTCCCAACACTCGTTTGGTTTGTAAGACTTCATTCTATCCGATCTCCCGTTTAAAGTCATGACACACACTAACATAGTTATCTGACACAATAGGACACGCTTGAGCTTTGTTTATTCATTTGATTCGAGGACACATTCGCAATCCCAAGTGAGTACGTAGTCCCCTCTGTTATGCTTTACAAATGTTTTGGGGTGATTCATATGTGCCTGTTCATTTTTTTCACGATTTCAAAGCTATATGATTTCGCATACATGATACTTATCATTTAACGAATTGAAAGCGTTACCTATGGCTTAAATAAAGATTTTCAAATTTGTAAGAATATTGTTGGTGCGTACTTATTATTATACATTCATTAAAATTGTTCTAGCTGATTAGTAGTACGATATAGCGCTATAGGACTTGACACCCCATTCTTGTTTTAGGGAATGTTAGAAACCAAGTTTAAACCAAATAGATTTTGCCATCATTGTAAATCTGTAGTCACCAAAGTATAGATTGATATACTCAGGTTTGAATGTATTACCAAACGACCACAACGTGTTATTACAAAGGTTTTCTAATTGTGACATTTGTGGTGATTCAATCATGTAACGATTTTGAACAAGTTATTAATCAATGAAATTTTGTGTTTTGTTTATGAAGTTTTTTTATTTATCATGACAATTACACATATAGATTCTTAAACATAATTAGTTTAACGCGACGTACACTCCGGACCAATCTCATAAGCTTAACATACCTTATAACCTTTACATAACTTCGAAATAAGTTTTGAAGGGTTTGGTATGGCAAAAACATGCTTATGCAACTTCAAGGGCTATTTCGCAAATTCTGCGAAACTATGCCTTACGCGTATTTCTTAATCCGGGACATGTACGCACATCCGAAAATTTTTGTAATCATTAAAATCTTATATTTTAGTGATTGAATGCAAAAATATCATTCGTTGCGCATTTACGATCATTTGCGCGATCGTTACAATTTTCATCGTAATTACCGAAAACCGCAACCGTCCGACCAAACGAACCGTCACCCAGGAAATTTTTGGACTTATTTCAAGTTCTGTATTCTTTAACATCCTTATAGATCTTAAAAATGTGGTTAACGGGTGTTAGAAGTGCCAAAACGCGACGAAACAAGTGCAGGGGCCTGTTCTGCCAATTTGTGAAACTTGCTGCCAGCTGAGGGCAATGCAGACCGCATCCAGAACCCCATATGGTCCACATGGGGTGCCCAGCATAGCATCTTTGTTGTCCTCTTCTTGTTCACTCTTTTGGACACTAATTTCGTGATTTTTGCCACCTTTAACCTGCTTTGGACACCTAGAAGGACACTAAGCATTACCCTAACACCTCATTGCACACTTGTCATGATTTGGTGGCCTCTTTATCACTATAAATAAGTGAGTTCATGGCCATTTCAAATTGCTCAACTCATTTCTTTCTCTCATCTGCTCTAATTGGAGTGCTACCACTAGTGGAGGCCTCCTACTGAGTATCCTTGGCTGCCTTGAGTGAAGTAAGTGCTCTAACCAAGCCTTGTTAATTTCTTTTAGCTTGTTGAGCTAAAATTCAAACAGTTTGAATTTTGTTTGGTTTTTAGTTTTGACCATGAATTGGTCAATGCAAAGTCAAATTGGACTTTGCAACGTGATCGTAATCACGATGGTTTTGATCCATAGCGGTCATACCTACTGATTACCACGTTTACTAGTCGAAGTGACGAGTCAAAGTTTCAGTCAATAATGCGTAAAATGCGCATTATACGACGAAACTATTTTCGGGTATCAAAACACTTTGTTTTGGTAGCAAAACATTTTTATAACTTAGTTAGACATGTCAAAACATGTCTAACTCATCACTTTTAGTTTAGTGCTTGTTTAGGGTCATAAGTCGAGCGTCTTTCCCACCGCTTTGACTTTCGAATCCGACCCGTTTGGTCGATCTTAGGATCCGACAAAACACATATGTGTGATCATAGTTATATAGGGAATAACCCTCTGAGGTTATACCTTATGGTCATGTCGTTTGGTTAGTGTTATGCTTTGTCGCTTATTATGCCCTTATAAATGACTAAAATGCCCATTTTGCGTATAAATCAATTTGAAGCATATCTAACTAATGTTTTGGCATATAAACTGACGTTACAACATAATCAAACATGTTTTGGCATATAGGACTTATCATAACACATATCTAACCATCTGATCACGCGTTTACGCAAATGACCCGTTAAAGTAGCGTAAACTACTTTAACGAGCCATTATGGGTCAAAAGCACTAAAAACCTTTTTAAATAAAAATGTAGAATTTGTTAAACCATTTCGTATGTGTCCCAACACTCATTTGGTTTACAAGACCTCATTCTATCCGATCCTCCGATCAAAGTACCGATATTTACACAATTATTCGAATTTAGGACGCGCTTGATTTCTTGAACTCTTGAGCTTTGTTGATCTTTGATTCAAGAATACTTTGCAATCCCAAGTGAGTACATAGTTCACCTCTTTACGTATTCAAATATTTTGGGGTGATTCATACGTGTTGTAGTATCTTTTTAAGTTTTCAAAATAAATTCTATGGTTTAGATAAACGAGACGATTTCAATAATGTGAATGGACTTGTTGGTCTATTGTATTTTGGTTAAGAATATCATTCATTAACTTGGGCCAAGCCGACCAGTAGTAAGTTATGGTACCATAGGACTGACAATCCCGTACCAAGGTTCCCAGGGTTTGTGGGGAAGTTTGGGGAACGACCGAAACTGTTTACTTTAACAAACCCTTTGGTGGTTTCTTATTACAATTTTAAGGTACCATTTGGTGGTATAGACGAGTCAACAAAGGTTTGAATGTATTCAACAAAACGACCAAAAGTTTTCACAATTAAAACAAGGACGATTTATTTATGACATTCACGATTGGTTTATGACAATGACGATTGGTTTATGACAATGACAATTTGTTTATGACAATGACAATTGGTTTATAACAAGGGCGATTTGGACGATTGGTTATAACAAAGACTATTGAGGATTGATTTATGATAAGTAATTTGAAGGTCTATGATCAGGCGGTTCTAGACGGAAGTCAATGCGTAAACGTATATAACAGTTTCGGTAGAATGTTATTACAGAAATGAGTAGAAGTAAAATGCAGCGGAAGTCTTCATTCATACCGAAAGAGTAGACATCTTTATAAGTCCAGCTGCCAGAGTTCCTGGAGAGAATCCGGCAGCACCTCCACGTAGGGATGACAAAAACTCAAATGACAAATGAACACACACCACCTATTTATAGGGTGAGAAGTTTGCTGGTAAGCATCTAAGTTCGGGCGAACTTGACATCAACATCACCATCATGAGCGAACTTGACCTCCACAGGTCAAGTTCGAGCGAACTTGTTCCCTTTTACACTGAAAACTCCGTATTTTGGTCATGTGTTCGATTCTAACCTATACAATATTCAACACACGCTTTATCTAGCCTATTCGACAAGTGACGAACACAAAGTGCATCAACAGATTCCCCCTTGTTCGTTACTATTGAATCTTGGTCTTCAAATGTGAGTCGTGTTTGAATATTCTGCAACTTCACTCAAGGTGTTTGCCGATGTCGTCAAAACACGTCAACGAATTCCCCCTTAATTGACGATTTGGGTTTGCATTATCAACATCTAATTCCCCGTGAAATCTCCAGTTCAGATATTTGTTGCACGGTTTCCAACCTCCTCTGATTTGCTTGACCGACAAATTATCTTGAATAGACACCAATTTGAAGCTCATCAATGCAGCTTCTCCATTTCAACTTTAACAACGTCCGCGTTCAGTATAGCGCATATCTCCCAGGCTCGATCTTCCGATCTTCAAAACTCAACCGGCAATTGATAGAAACTTCAAAATACCACACCGGTAAACTTCAAATCAAAGTTTACCCGCAAAAATCTGAAATCCCAATTACTGTAATCACTCCTGATCAGCAAATCGGTAATCTTTTTCAATCAGTAAATCATCATTGGAACCAAATCATCTGGTAACACTTCGAATCTGAGAATCACTCATCCATGATCAAAATCACATTCTTCCTCTTCCGTCACAATAAACAGATATATAGCTATCTCCGGTAGACCAGCGCCACTTAATCACCAAACATCATCATCGAACGGCAGTTAGTCCAAAGAGAAGAATGATTCATTTGCTTGAAGACTAAAAATAATGGCCACTAAAGGCTATCATCAGATTACCTAGGTAATTTTGAAACCATCCATCTTCGGAGCTAGTCACTAATTCCTAAGATCATCACCGAACGTTATGAACGTCCTTAGTTCCTCACTAGTACTAGTGACTGCTAATCCAGCTAACAGTTCCTTCACCGGAGATCAGGAATCTAACCCTTAAGCATCAATCTGTATCATGATATGAATAATCTGAACTTCCTGTGATCAAGAATCCCAATGAATCTCAAATCTATGTATTTCCCAGTTAATCTGTAGTCGGAAACCACCAGAATACTGTTGCAGAGTCACAAATTTCAAAAATGTCGGAATCTTCATATAAGATGAAATTTTTATTCCCCCTCATTTTTGCAAATTCTAACCATACCAATTTTTCACTGAAATTCCCCCTCAAATCCGGAATTTTCAATATTTAACAAATGCGGAATTTACTTTAAGGCCCATCGGTAGTCTTCAACCCTAATGTTCACCAAATTGCTTTGGTATCAATGACTACCCTCTCATCTTCAATCATCTCTAACCTCATCATCTCAGCCTCTCTCTAAGGCCTCCGACGGTGTCCCCGAAAAGTCAGTATCGGACGTTTAAATTTCGAAAAAAATTCTATCACCAAATTTTTTATGGACACCGTCTCATCAAACCGAGCAATAATTTTTTTCAATCAAACAAGTCAAGTTCGGGCGAACTTGATTGGCCGAACACCCAGTTCAAGCGAACTTGACTACAAGTTCGGGCGAACTTTGCTATTTATAGATGTCTAAGTTTGCTGGAGAAAGATGTGAGTTCGGGCAAACTTGCCAAGGCAAGTTCGGCCAAACTTGACAACTCATAACCACTTCAAGAGAACTTGACCTCTAGACTCATAAATACTTCGCTTTGCTAGCCTATTTAACTCTAATCTATACATACTCGATATAATACTAAGACATAGACATTCTGCACCAACAGACTCCCCCTTGGATATCGTCTTCGGTCTTGTATCAGTCTTCAAAACTCTATCTTCAAATAAAAATTTAACGAACACGACCGAAGAAGTTCTTGTAAGGCTTCTTTCGTCTTTCTTGTTTAGGATCCAACGTCTGATCTGTAGGAGGCACTTTGTTCATGAATTGAAATCTTATGATACTTTCCTTTCTACCTTTCTCATGAATAGTTTCAAGACGCTTCTCCTCTTTCAGAAATTTAACCCGTTCTAATCCCTCTAGTTTGTCTGCCACATTTTTCCTGAATTCACTTCATGTGCATAACAAACGTTCATAACCCTTTGATATTGCATAACATGTTCCTTTTCACATTCCTCGAATACTATCTTGCTATAGAACAAGCATTTAATATCTTCTCTCGAACAGTTAACAAGCCACATTGGATCTAGAATCCCCATCGTTCGCCACAATCCTCTCATACCCTAAAAACCCAGTATCTCCACCCTTTCCTTTGTGATATCCAGATGTTCCTCTGTAACACAATAATAGCTTCACACGTCATAGAATCAATCTACCACCACTTGAATATCGGATAGAAATTCTGCTCTATTGGCATTAAGGGCATGTTCCTCATCGCTCTCGGTCGTTTCATAATCAACGTTATATCTTTCTCCACTGTTTTCTTGTTTGTCTTAATGCGACTGTCACACCCCGACCGCGTAAAACAACAAACCGCGGCGGAAACGTCGGGGAGTGTCACAACAGAATTATTGTTTCAATAACCATGGCACATAAGTTGGATAAAAATGGAAATACAACTAAAGTTAAGCTATTATTCTGATTTTATAGTCACCGCCCAGTCCGCCCTAAGTGTAGCTAGCTTGACATCAAACATATGAACCTGAAACATATGTGAAAATAAAGTTAGCAAAAAAATGCGGCGAGTACATAGGTTTTGTGTTGATGCTTCATGGCTTTGATTAGTTTAAGAAAAGTTTAAAGTAATACAAAAGTTGCCATGAACCATAAAAAGTTTCTTTTATAAAAACCATATGAGAAATCAATATGATATAAAAGAAATAACATATGGTTAAATAGATAACCAAAAGTAAGTTTTTGTCTTGTGTAAAATGTCATGTCTTGTATTTTGTTTAAAATGATTTCGATAACGTCACGATATGTAAGGTAATAAAAGCACTTATATATTGGAAGTACCATCGGCATATCCACCATACTTTTATCACATTACATACGTCACGTTATTTAAATCACTCAACATAAACCAATAATCAAATGTCGAGTAAATAAATGTCATGTGAGCAAATGTTATGTAAACAATGTCGAGTAAACAATGTCATGTAAACAATGTCGAGTAAACAATGTCATGTAAATAATGTCATGTAAACAAATGTCGAGTAAACAAATGTCGAGTAAACCAATGTCGAGTAAACCAATGTCGAGTAAGCCAATGTCGAGTAAGCCAATGTCGAGTGAAAAATGTCCAGTAAACCAATGTCGAGTAGAAAATGTGGAGTGAAAAATGTCGAGTTTTGTAACCCTTTTGCCTTTATTGTTAAAACATATATTATGGATTGTTGACGAATACATTCAAGCTTGTTGACAGTCGGATAAACCCTATCCGGTCAAGGGTTTATCAATGTTCATCAGATTCTGTCATTCCCTAAGGTCACTTCCAAACAAACATAGGAAGCAGGAACGGGATTGTCAATCCTATGGTACCATTACATACTACCGGTCGGCGTGATCAATGTTAATGAATGTATCATTGTCAAATTTAACGCACCAAAATGTCAAATAACAATGTAAGCATGTCTTGAAAATGCCTTTGAAAATGTCCAAAAAATGTCTTTTGAAAATGTTTTTGAAAACAATGTACTAGTATGCTAGGTCAACATACATAGCAAAAATGTCTTTGAAAAACCAATGTGTTAATTATGCAAATCAAAGCATGACCGTAAATGCATAACGATTGACATTTTTGTATTCCAATCACTAAAATATAATATTTTAATGATTACAAAAAAATTTTGGATGTCCGTACATGTTCCGGATAGTGAAATACGCGAATTGACATAGTTTCGCATATTTTGCAAAATAGCCCCCAGAGCTGAATAAACATGTTTTTGGCATACCGAACCCTTCAAAACTTATTTCTAAGTTATGCTAGGGTTATTAAGGTATGTTTAACTTATTCCCTTGTCCTGGAGCGTACGTTGCGTTAAACTGATTAAATTTACGTAACGGTTTGCGATTTCACAACAAGAAAATGTTTAAAGGGTCGGATTTGAACAAGGATTAAAAATATACAAATGCCATAAGTAAATATACAAAACTCATAAAATGTAACACAAAATTTTATTGATATAATATGGTCGGATAAAATACAATGGTTAGAAAGCACAGATGTCAAAGCGACACCCTGGAATAAATGGCTTCCAGTATTTAAATCCCTTTGTCGCTTCAAACTTGATCATTTTCCACAATAACTGATCAATATACTTCATATGATAAGTAACATTCACAGTCTGGACAAGCTCCTCAACATCCCAGTATGGCAAAGTCTTGAAATCAGCCAGATATTTGAAGTACTGCACTCCAAATTCCCTTTTGATTGCATAAACATTAAGCTCCTTGAACCACCCCCAACTTAGAATATCCCCCAATGACACGTCTTTATCTCTGGTAAAGAATGCTAGAGGTCATCAAAACTTACGTTCGCGCGGCATTTCTTTAAACCATTACTTCTTCGCTTGTGCTATCTCTTCTTTCGTCATCGGCTTAGGAACTTGCCTTCAAGAATCGATTCTTCTATTTTTCTTTCAGCATGTCTTCATATAGTTGCTTGTACAATTCCTCAAATGTAGGAAAACTATTAGTGTTAGGACCGACGTACTTTGCAGTTTGATCTGTTTCATCATTAGAAGACCAATCTTCAACAATTACTCTGTTATACTCGTCAGCTTCAAACCATAGTATATACTGATAATCATTCGGCTCAAATGTGTTAACATTCAACACTTGCTCTTCAAAATTTAACTCTAGTGATTCTGCATCAACTTCAATAAACTTTGCAAGATCTTCTTTGGTATAGTTGTGCATGAATTCACCTTCTTCAACGTTATGTTCAAGCATAAAGTTCATAGGCTTTGTCGCAACAACAGGCTATGCAAATCTATCAGCGTTCGCCATATAAACATCATCTGATGGCCCTGTCTGCCCTGACTCCCCCTGAATCTGATCATCCATCTTATTAGATTCATCATCCATCAGAGAAGAAAAATCAAATTCATCAGCGACCTTTGCTTCATTAATCAGATGGCTTGATCATCATCATCGTCATCAGCATTATTCCAATCCTCATAATCAGAATCGTGTTTCTTTTCATCATCATCTTTATCTTCTTTCCCTGCTTCTTCATCATCCTTTTCTTAAGAGGCAACGATAGAATCAGAAGGCTTGACAGATTCATCAACCTTTGGAATATCAGACTCAGAAGCTATAACAACGTCATCAACAGACTTCTCTGTAGCTTCAGATGATTTAGGGGCTTTACCCTCAACACCTTTACCTTTGCCGCTTGCTGCTAATTCTTTTTCAGATCTTTCCTTAGCTTCTTGTCGATCCAGACGATCATATTCAGTGCTAAAATCAATCCCCAGTCTATTAGATAACACTTTCTGCATTATCATGAATCTACGATCATTTAGGGCTTAGATTGAGTTTAGATCAGCAATCTCTGTTTGAAGTTTATCATTCGCATCTTGTAAACTTTCGATTAATACCTTGAAAAATTCGCATTCATTCTCTAACACTTTGACTTTATCATCTAACATCTCTTTCTCTAATGCATTTTGATTCATTTTCTTTACCAGTTCAGCTTTCTCAACTTCATTTTGTTGAACTTTATCTTATAAAATCTTCACACGTTTTTCAAGAAGATCAACATTCGTCTCTAGAAAGAAATCATATAGATATTGAAGACTAATTGGATCATTATGCATATCACCAAACATATTTGCCCTTGGAGTAGACTTGGAGTAGCAGTCTGTGGTGTAGTCTTCTTTGGAGTAGAACTTTCAAAATGTGAAGTCGTTGGAGCAACAGGAGATTGAATAATAGGCACTTCCAATAAACCAGACACAGGAGGTTCTTGTGTTGCTCCTTGCCTTTCAGCTTCTGATGAAATGATCACAGGAGGTTCTTGTGTGACTCATGGACATTCAGCTTCACTTGTAACAACAACAGGAGGTTCTTGTGTAGGAGGTTCTTGTGTAACTCCTATCTCCTGTGCGCCAGAAGGTTTTGTGTAACTTATGCGCTTTTCAGCTTTCCCTTATAACGATGACTAGCAGGCTTTTGAGCTTTCTTCGTTTTTTTCCTGCCTTTTGTCTGAGGAGACCCTGTAGTCTTTGTCGTTGAAACAGTAGCAGACTTCACACGTATAGCCTATCTCTTGGGTCTTTCCTCATCAGACTCTTTTTCTTGATATCAATCAAATCAGGCTATTCTAGCTCTGATACCAGTTGAAGGTCCGTGATCAGGCGGTTCTAGACGGAAGTTAATGCGTAAACGTATATAACAGTTTCGGTAGAATGTTATAATAGAAAGGAGTAGAAGTAGAATGCAGCGGAAGTCTTCATTCATACCGAAAGAGTATACATTTTTATAAGTCTAGCTGCCGGAGTTCCTAAAGAGAATCCGGCAGCACCTCCTCGTAGGGATGGCAAAAACTCAATGACAAATGAACACACACCTTATTTATAGGATGAGAAGTTCGCTGGTAAGCATCTAAGTTCAGGCGAACTTGACCTAGTCAAGTTCGGCCGAACTTGACATCAACATCACCATCATGAGCGAACTTGACCTCCACAGGTCAAGTTCGAGCGAACTTGGTCCCTTTTACACTGAAAACTCCGTATTTTGGTCGTGTGTTTGATTCTAACCTATACAATATTCAACACACATTTTATCTATCCTATTCGACAAGTGACGAACACAAAGTGCATCAACATAATTTAGATAACGTGATGGGTGTAATGTGATAAAAGCATGGTGGATACGCCGCTGGTACTTCCTATATATAAGTGCTTTCATCATATTACATACCGTGGCCTTATCTAAATTTCTTGGCACAATGTTTTTGAGCAATATCACGCAACAATTTTCACTTAAAGATATAAACCATACGAAGTTTTCTTTTAAATCAATTTATCACTTGGTTTTACAAAAGAAACATTTTAGTCAAGATTCATGGTTACGAGACTTTTCACAAATTTTGACCAACCAGCTGTGGTTGGTTAACTATATTGCAATATCAAATACATTTGATACAAGTTTTCATTCAACAACTCGGGTAGTCCGACGAGGTATTGCAATATGTATATAATACCCTGAATTTGACACACTCACAAAACCTATGTATTCGCCGGCATTCTTTTATGCTGGCTCGTGTTTAACATATGTTTAAGGAGCTTAGGTGTGGCGATTTAAAATGCTTGGATCACATAGGAACGGACGGGCCTTAGTGACTGTTAAAAACAAGAAAGAAGATATATTAATGTTTATATTATGTTTTGTATTCCGTTAAAACTCATAAAATGTTACATATGAATGCTTTAATACAAAACTTTAAATACCATGGTTGTGTATGATAGGATCGTCCTCCTCAGCTTAGGAACCTAAATTTGTATCTACTGCCCATATAAGCGGAAATTACATGACAAGATTAACCAAATACACAAGAATTACAGTTTAAAAGTCAGTTTATTAAGTCCAATGATATTACAACTCAAAATCCAAACTGACAGAGCTTCGCCGTAGAAGTCGCAAAGTTGTTACATTGTGAAACCATGACTAACCTATATATAGACCTACAAGTTCGGTCGAATAAATGACTAGACTTGATCAAGTTCAGGCGAACTTGATCAGTCTTACACAAGTTCGACCGAACTTGTGCTACATCATAAATATTCTTCAAAAATCAAACATTACAAGCTCTAAAACCTACAGACTCGTTCCAAGACCTAGACAATAGACATTATGCATCAACAAACTCCCCCTTGGATATTGTCGCGGCGTCTTGATCAGTCTTCATCTCTAACGCCTTCCGAAGAAGTTCTTGTATGGTTTCTTTCTACGTTCTTGCTTTGGGATAGGCGTTTGATCTGTAGGAGGTGCCTACTTCATGAATTGAATCCTTCTGATTCTAGCTTCCCTCCCTTTTTTGTGAATCTTTTCTAATCGCTTCTCCTCCGTTAAGAACTCTTCTCGTTCCAGCTCTCTCCACCTGGATTCCCACATATGCCTTGAGTTAATACCGTGAGCATAGCAAACATTAATCACACCTTGGTATTGTTTCGCTTGGACTTCTTCACGTTTATCGAAGTATTATTTGTTGAAGAACAAGCACTTTATATCTTCTTTTGAGCAATTGACTAGCCACATCGGGTCTAGTACCCTGATCGTTCTCCATAGCCCCCTAAAACCTTCCTTTTGTAATATTTCTGCTGAACTTTCTTTCGCAATATCCAACTGCTCTTCGAACTTCAACACAATAACTACTTCGCACGTCTCTGAATCAATTTGTCAACACTTAAACAACGGATAGAAATCCTGTTCGATTGGATTTAGTGGTATATTCTTCATGGCTCCAGGACGCTTCATCACGAGCGTGATATCTTTCTCTCCCGTTTTCTTGTTGATCTTTATTTGACGTTTAGGAATAAATGGTTTCCATAACTCAAATCCTCTTGAAGCTTCAAACTTAATCACTCTCCACAGTCTTTGTTCGTTAAACTTCATTTAATAGCTGATGTTCCTTTTTTGTACCAATTCATCTACGTCCCAATACGGCAACGTCTTGATATCAATCAAATGTCGAAAATATTGTACCCCATACTCTCTCTTAATAGCATACACATTAAGTTCTCGAATCCATCCCCAACTCAGAATATCACCCAGAGAAACATCTTTATCACGAGTGAAAAATGCTAGAGGCCTTTTGAATTTTCTCCCCTTGGGTATCTCTTTGAACCACCATCGTTTTGCTTCGGCTATTTGTTCTTTGGTATAACAATTTGGAATATCGCCCGTCTTCACAACTTCATCAATTTTCTGCTTCAATAAGTCAACATCTATTTGGCTCATTAATTCCTCAATCGTCAGGAATTTGTCAGTATTCAGATTCGACTACTTTTCTACTTCAATATCATCATCAGAATCTTCGAATATGACACGATCATAATCGTCAGCATCAGTTACACGTTTGTAGACGTATTCCATTGGCTCAAAAGTTTTTATATTCACCAACTCTTCCTTGAAGTCAAACTCGAAAGAATCAGTGTCAACCTCAAACATTTCGCTAACTCTTCTTTGGTGTAATTGTGTGCAATCTCCCCTTCTTCCAAACTTGGATCTAATGTTATCATCAAAGGCTTTTCGTGTACTAAAGTAACAGGCATAGCAACGACAGCATCAGAAATATCAACATCTAGTTGCCATGTTTGCTGTGTAGACTCCCCCTTACTTGGGGCATCCTCCATGTTAGCACTTTCATCAATTAGGGACTCGAAATCGAAATCAGAATGAACTTTCGCAGTATCAACTTTCAGACCAACGCCCCCTGATCATTATTATCATCATCATCATAATCTGAATCATCTTTAGTGTCCTCACCGGCAGGGTCGTCATCATTTACATCTTTTTCTTCCTCTTCATCATCATTCTTTTCCGTTTCAATATTTTGTTCAGGGATTGCTTCAGATACAATCTCTGTTTCAAGCGCTTTTTCAGATTCAACAGTTTTCTCTATCACAGGCTCTTCTATAGAAATAGGATCATTTTCAATAACATTTTTGCCCTTGCCCTGCTCAGCCAACTCTTTCTCAGCCTTTTCCTTCGCCTCTTGAACATCTAACGATCATACTCAGCTTTGAAATCGATACTTAGACTGTTAGTAAGCACTTTTTGTAATCTTGCAAACCTTCTATCGTTCATATCACGTTCTGCCCGTAACTCAGCGATCTCTTTCTCTAGTTTTGCATTTGAAGCACCCAGACTTTCAACCATCGCCTTTAGATAACCACGATCATCCTCTAAGAATTTTACTTTGTTGTTCAAGATCTCCTTCTCAACCTCACTCTGCTTTTGCTTCTTTTCAAGTTCTGCTTTATCGATTTCATTATGCTTGGCTTTATCTTCTAAATCTTTGAACCGTTTTTCTAACTTGTCAATCGGTATGTCTTCAAACCACATAGAAAGATCTTCAGCAGTGACAGGCTGTATGATGTTATCCGGAATATCACCATAAGCATCTTTAAATTGTCTTTCTCTAGCACTTTGAGGAGTTGATTGTTTTGAAGCTTAAGATGCGGTCTTTGGAGTAGAAACAGGTGTGACTTGAACAGGAACTTCAACTGTAACTAACGGTGGTTCTTGTGTAACACTCGTCGGTGGCACTTGTATTTCTACGATTGGAATCTCTTGCAGTTCAGAAATCGGAGGTTCTTGTGTAATTCCTTTTCTTTGATTTTGACTTGTATATCTTCTGCTTGGTGCTTTCTTTCTACCTCGAGTATTAGGCGATCCTGTTGCTTTCTTTGTATCACCAGCCTATGACTTTGAGCACTTTGCTTTCTTTTTCGGTCTTTCAGAATCTGAAGCTTCATCAGCAGATGGCTCGTATAAGTCTTCGCCTAACTTTTTTAGCCTTTCCTCCTCTTTCTCTTTCTCTGCAGCTTTCTCTCTTTTCTCAACAAAATCATCAAGCGATTCATCATCTTTGTCTGATGTTGCAGAGATAACATGATCTTCTTTTTCTTGACTTTCAATAACAACTGCTACTGCACTAGAACTTTCAATATTCTGAACATCTTCATCAGGTTCATTACTTACATAGTATCAATCTTTTTAGAAGCCCTCTTTTTCTTTTGTTTCTCAGCAATCACCACGCATTTGATGTACCAATCTCCACGCTTTTCTTTGAAACCTGTTAACAATGCCGCTTCCACATTCTCATCACCGCTAACCCCCTTGCACCATTTATTCTCTGGAGGTGCAACATAGTTTTCGCTTGAGATAGCTCCAAACACAGGCTTATAGGTGCTGAATCTTGCTTTTGATAAATCTTTAGCTTCTTTAACGTCGTCTCATCCATATGACTCAGATACAGAATGTCATTTGGATCTTTCACAATATTTTGAAACTTTTTATCGATTAACATCTGCATAAAAATCGGATATAACACTAAGCGATCTTTTCCCATATTCTTCGCCATAAAGTTGAAAAGCACCCTTGAGAAGTTAAACTACTTATTCAGAATCAATGCAGTGATCATGCAAGCTATATAGTCTTGAATATCATTGAGGCCAACTTTTCTATGACTAAAAGCGTGTATAATGACGTGGACTAAAAGCTTGTATGGTAATGGCACACTTCCTTTCTTCGTAGTCGATTCATTTGCACGCCCTTTATAGCCCATTTTGTAGAACACCCTTTGACCATTCGTTCTTCGAAACTGATAGGGTCACTTGCATTATCATTAAACTCTATAACTCTTCGAATGTCGGCTTCAGTAATCAAAATCTCTTTATCTTCGTTTCTAACTCGCACTGCAGACTTGATCACCTTATTCGCTTCATCTTACGTTGCTGCATTCCAGAAAAGGTAGACGTGCGATTGATATACTACATGCTTGTCTGTGATCGCCTTTGTAATCGGAATTCGGCCTAGAAACTCCAATATCTCTGCAAAAGCTGTCAATGTCGGGTATATCTTCTCATCAAGTGAAATACACGTGTTGTGGAACTTATTAAAAGACAGCTTGATATTCTGCGGACAGAGAAAACGAACGAATTAGCACAAAAATTGACATTTTCAACATTATACCATCAAGTTCGGGAGAACTTGGGTATTAATGACATGCTATTTTACAAACAACATTATACAACGTCGGCCGAACATGAATTAGAATCAAATTTTGACATTTATTAACAAGTTCGGGAGAACTTGGGTATTAATGACATGCTATTTTACAAACAACATTATACAACGTCGGCCGAACATGAATTAGAATCAAATTTTGACATTTATCAACAAGTTCGAGCGAACTTGTTGATGTCACAGGTTATTAGAATTGATCAAGCAAGTTCGGGCTAACTTGTTGATGTTCAACATAATACAGAGATAACAACTTCGCCCGAAGTTGTTCCAAAACAACTTTAACAAGTTCGGGCGAACTTGTTATCTTCCCAAACAACCTACAACATTCCAACATGTTTCGATGATTGATTTTATCATTTCTTTAGCATGATTCGATGTTCATTAACATAATTCAAACATCAATTTTACCATCACTCCCCTAGATCTAGTTAATTTTAATAGTTCGGTCCATGTCTGTTCGTTTAATGTTCAAATAAAGGTTCAATCCGACTATTATTACCTCATTCATGTTTATAAGTGTGCAAATCACTTATGATCACACTTAATTTGGACAGAGTTTCATTACAATTCTTGCAAAGTAAATTTTCGCTCAAAATCACACTAAGTTCGCTCGAAGTAGATGAAGACAAATAATAACTAACTGAGCGAACTTGTTTATTATATACCCGGTTAAGTTCGGGCGAACTTAACACTTATTCATCAGATAATATCAACTAACTTCGCCCGAAGATCATGTAGGAACGTCCACGATTAGCACGGGAACCTAAATTTGGTATCTATTGTCCGATTAGACGGAAACTAATGATAAGTTAACCAAATAACAAGAATTACTCATTTAAATGTTGTTTTCATTGATCTAAAGTTCAATACATTCGAGAACCGGATCCGACAGAGCTTAGCCGTCTCTGTGCCAAAATCTCTCCCTCTCACAAATGAAATCCCAAGGCACCTATATATAGTGTTACAAGTTCGCTAGTGAGGGACATGCCATGGGGTAAGTTCGCCCGAACTTGACTTAGTCAAGTTCGGCCGTACTTGGCTTCTCACCTACAATCGTGGGCGAACTTTACTCAAACTTATCTTAAATACGCCTTGTTTCTAAAAGTTTAAGTCCTATTCACTCAGACTCGACACATATGACGTAGGCAACAGACATATGCACCACAGACTCCCCCTTGGATGTTGCCGCATATATTTTGACATTTAAAAACTTCTGAGACTTTCGATCTTTAGTTCTTGTATAAACTTTAACGTCTTGATCTTTATATCTTCTTCCTCTTTCTTGAGCTTTGACTTGATAAAACTTTGATCAACAATCTCCCCCTAGCTTTAAGCTTTGCTCCCCCTAGCTTTAAGCTTTTCCGGAATCTTCAATCTATGCTTTATCAACTCCCCCTCAATCTTTAATTCGTGTCTACATATCTTCAGACATTCAAATAAACATTTTAGATTTGAACTTTTGAAATTTTGTTTCAAGTTCAACTTATTGACCTTAAATACATTTTACGTTTAAAAAAATCAACTTTCACATTTTTATTATTCGTGAAAATCCACTTAGTTGATCAAGTCCAAGTTAATGACCTTGATTAACCAAATTCGTCAAACAAGTCCAAATTAATGACACTGGTTTAACAGCCATTATGAACAATCTGATTTTAAAGTTTCAAATTTGAACTTTTTTGTTTTAAAAAAAAATCATCAGATTTCCTTACCAGACTTCGAAGATCCGTTCTCCAACATTGGCTCATTTGAAACTAATGTAGAAACAAAATCTTTTTGTATTTTTAGAAAGTTTATGCTAAAAGATACTGAAAATCTTTTTGGTTTTATCTTGAAAAGCAAGTAAAATATTTATAGAACTTTTAACAAGTAAAGTAAACTATGTACAAACATATTTACAGACTTTTTTTGTGAATTTGTGTCTAAGGATCATATCAGTTGTTTGAGATATATCACTAGTACCCTGGACCTTTCGAAGACTTTAAGTTGGAAACTTGTTTACCTAGATTGTCAATATGTTTGTCCACTTAAACTTCATCACGTTTCTCAATTGTTCCAAGATATGTTAAGGTTGGATTTATGAAACTTGACTTAACTATGGTTCCCACTTCTTGAATATGCTCCCGAATCCAGATTCCCGAGATTTCGTCTTACAGGTGAGTATAGTGTAATTGAATCTGTATTTGGGTTACGCGAGACCTTGAGAGCTCAGGTTGGTACTACCGTACAGACAAAGAGATGAGGCTCGTCTTTAAGGTGTGTTCCATTTAAGGAATCTTTTAAGTACTGCAAATGATTATATCTTTTGATACTTTTATATTTTGCATGCAGTTTAGGGGTTTGTAGTAAAAGCATTATAGAAGTTCTAGGCTATTGCTTCCGCAAAATCAGAAGAACTTGTATAATACCCCATATATCAACTATCTATAAAGACCTCGTATCTCAGAATCAGGCAACCCTTCAATCAAAATTTCAGAGTACTAAGTCCATATATCCAAGATATGTTAATCCATAAGTTTAAGCAGTTGTAAAATTTAGTTTATATATCAGAAACAATTTACTGAACGTGTAAAGTCTATCAACACATCCACAGTAAGACTTGTTTATCACTTTTAAACTTTACAATTCTTAGCATACCGTGATCGTCCACTGTGTACTATCATTTCTTTTTGACATACAATTCTTTTTGTCTTTTTCAATGTTTTTGTACTTTTTGAACTTTTTCAATGTTTTTGAATTTTCAATGTTTTTTCATATGTTTTTTATTTTTTTTGAAAAATTTCTTACTCCCCCTAAATTCAAAAAACATATTTTTGGATTTTAGATTTTAAGAAAATTCTTCTAAAAATATAACAAACCAATGTGGATCACGAGAACTCGTCGTCCGATCCTTTTGTTTTCATATTCTGCATCATCACCTGTCAGCAGAACAAACCATCAAGCTTTTTTAACATCAACTTGTAGAAACCACTTGTAAAACGTTTTGTAGAAATATCAATGTTCTGTTTAACGATGTGGATTTTCTCAAATTTTTCAAAAATTCTTTTCAACTTTTCTTTTTCAATCACTTTGTAATTCTAAAAATGACAAAGATTATAACTTTCTAGATAAGTTAAATACTCATGGCGCTCCGCTATCCTGTATCAACTTTGATAAAGTGGATCTTCGGACTCCTACATATACAAGTAACTACGTGAAAAGTGCAACCCAACCCTTTTTAGTTTTGGGTTTGTAAGCATAACAATCTTCATAATCACTTTCCAAACCATCATCATAATCAAAATCATCATCGAAAATTTATTCCAATATTAATTTTGAAACTTTTTCGACCGTTTCTTTCTTTTTCTGTTTGATTACTGATTCGGTTGATTTGTCATTTTCAATTTTATTAGCAACAGACTTTGACTTTTCAGATAATAAAGCTTTTTCTTTGCAACCCAAGAATGTAGGTTGTTTCTAGCTTTCTTGATATAGAACTTAGAATCTTTTTTTCATTTACCTTTGAAGTTTCACCTTTTTCAAATGTTGAGTTTTCAAACTTTGAACTCGTTTTAGGTTTCACTTCGTCTTTAGATTCATAATTTCTAATTGACTCATTGTCAGATTTTACAAACTCTGGTTGTTTTTTCTTTTCATCTTTTGACCAGTTTTTCTTCGTGGAAACACATGCTTTAGATTCAGACACTTGCGAGCAATATGACCAACAGTATTGCATTTAAAGCAAGTTCGATTATTAGAACCATTTCCACTAGTGGGTTTCAATCCACTTATGCACTTGGTCTTAGCCTTGTCCCGAAGTTCTTTTTCTTTCTTGAATTCATCATTCGATTGCTTACCAATCATGCTTTCTTCTTAAACCGTGCTCATTCCATACACAAACTTTATATTCTTACCTTTGTATTCCTGGAATGCTGGTTTCTCCTTCTTCTTCGGTTCTTCTTCTTCAACATCCAAACCTAATCCTACCTTCCTGTGATCAACAAAATCACCACCAATTCTACGGTGGTTGTTAAAATTCTTTTTCTGTTTAGAGTAAAATTTCTTTTCATTCTTGTCAAGATCATCTGATGAAACTTCTACAAGTTTAAACAGTTTATCAATTTGATCTTATTTTACATTCCGAATCGGAAAGCTATCATCGAAGTATAATCTATCAGAATCCTTAACCTTGTACATGACAACGTTAGGATCATCACTTAGATCATTTTTTGAAGCTGTATCGTCATTTTCAGACTGTGTATCAGAACTGTTTGAACCTGAGTTGGCGCTTTGAAAGTTGCCGTTATGAAGAATCATTTCCCAACACATTCTTTACCACATTTTTTACCACATCTTCATTGTCATCATTTGATTTCATAAAGTCTACATCAATGTTCACAGGCAATTTATTTTTCTTTTCAGACAAAATAAGTATATTAAATGCCTTTTCAATCTCATCATCTTTCTTGCATGAATAACTTGCAAGAAATGGTGGAGGAACACGTCCGTACTTTGTACGTTTTGATTTCTCACCATTTTCTGCCGATTTAATCGTAGGTAAATGTGATCAATGACATACGCGTTTGTGGTGTACCTCTTTAGAAGTTATCTTACTCGTTCCGTTTCTATTTTCCTGCTGTTTCAGCAATAGTGTTAATGTACATGTTAATTGCCGTTTGTTTCTCAATTACTGTAGCATTTAACATTTTTACATTAGCGTTAAGCTCACTATTAGCATGTTCAACATATTTATATTTGCTTTATATTTTGTCATAAGTTTCTTTTATGGTTCTGTAATCATAACGATAGTTTTCGTTGTGTACAGTCAGTTCTCTTATGACTTTGACTTTATCAAGACATGGTTCACAAGGACTTGCGCACTTTGTGCAAGGTTTTTCAACCTCCCAACTTTCACAACCTCCTTTTCAGACATACTTACCTTAGCGTTTACCTTTTCAGCCTCTGATTTCAATGCTTCTTGTTTCTGCATCTCAAGGTAAGCTAATTCTTCTTCCTCAGCTCTCTGCCTATAACTTTCCAGAACAGCATTTTCTAGAACAACGTCAATATATGATGTACCACCACTAACTCTGCTATCATAGCAACACCAGTCTTTTTCCCGATGTATCTGTTCCAGTCAAAACCATCTTCTTCATGATTAGCAACAAGAGCTTGTTCGGCTTTCTTTGCAGATTTCTCTTCAACTTCGACTTGTATTCTTTTTGGATATGGCTTGTATTGAAGAGCTTTCTTGTAGTACTCATTATTGCTGCCGAAAGGGTTTTGGTTTCCACTTGCTTCTTGATTGCTACATTCTTGTTTGAAGTGTCCTTTTGTCAAATCCAAGTTTATTGCTTGAATTTCCAATATCCCTTCCAGTGAGTGCCACAAATTTGGAAACTCTTCTGATGATTGATGCCAGACTCCATTTAATATCCATCAGCTCCAATTCTTCTTCATCCACCTGATCATAATCTTCAGCGGTCATCTCTGGATTACCGATCATTCCAGCAACGAGACTTTCATATGATTCGAGGACAGTAGCAAGAAGTGTTATGTGCTGTTTGGCCACCTTTTCAGGAAATACATTCTTCAAATCAACTGCTATGTTGCACTGGAAAACATTTGAATCAGAACTAGCTTGGCTTGTCTGATTTTGGAATGATGAGCTTGAAGTAGCACTTGTATATCTAGCATATGGAGAACTTTTACTTGGAGAAGAATTTGTATTTGCACTAAATGTAGTTTGAATTTTCGGGCTTTGAATCGGAGTATCTGGAATACCTCCTTTGTAATAGACACCGACATCTTGAACAACATTAGCATTCTTTGATTTTGCAATCTTCATCAATTCCATTTCATGTCCTTCCAATTTGTCTATGAAGGATGACAACTTGAAATGTCTCCAAGATGGACTATTTTTCAGAATCTTTAGATATTGTCACACCCTCAATTTCAACTTACGGAGTTTTACCACGAGGCGTGTGAACAAACCAGAATCTGAGACACTAGTAACGTCGAACGACTCTATATGATTTGTTAATACGTTTTCCAAAATCATTTGTTTAACCATTCATAGTAAATTTTAGATTGTCTTAGTTTGGTTTCAACGTTTAGCGGAAGCATTAGTTTTTTTTTTAAGTTGTGCGGAAGCATTAAAGTAAAGTAAAGGAACGGGCGCCAACACAAACGCCAAAACTAAAGAAAAACCCAAACAATGTTCGTAAATGAGACTCGATAAAAAGATGTCTTGATCAATGCAAGTGAGTGCACCTAGAGCTCCTAGCGTCCTGAGAAACATGTAAAGAAACAAGTGTCAACATTAAAGAAGAGTGAGTTCACAGGTTTTCATAAGTTCATTTGTTCGGTTATAAGTTTATTTCCCCCGTTATCCCTAACCCGGGATAACGATTTAGTTCCATTATCCCCAACCTGGAATAATACTGATGGTTCCATTATCCCTTACCCGGAATAATAATGATGTTCCATTATTCCTAACCAAGAATAACAATGTTGTTGGTTCCATTATCCCTAACCCGGAATAATATTGTTGATTCGTAATTAAGTTCAATGTTAACATGTAGGTAGCTAGCCTAAAGTTATGTCACGTAAGTGTTCGCGATCGAAGCTGACTGTTGTGCCTCCGTGTTGCCAGGCCTATCACTGACCATGGCGAAGTTAGGCCAAATTATTCACCCGTTGACCATACCCGGTCGGCTAGCGCGACTAGCTCGAGTGGGGCTTGTCGGGCCCAGTAGTACTACTTATAATTTCCCCGCTATCTAACCCAATACTAACGATCCGAGAGTTTTTCGAGGACTTGTGTGATATAGCTGCTTAGTGACCATAACGTACATTAACATTAACTTAGTTACCGAATAGTTTAATGACGTTAATTTCGTATAACGTAAAGAGATAGAGTTGTAGAGTGTATACATGTTTCTCCCCCTGTTGTTTAAAACCGGATAAAATTAGGGGCCGTGAACTCACCTTTAGTTGCTCGGTTAGTGTAACACAGAAGTAGCAAATGATGGGACCGTTAATTGCGTCCTAACAAGTCAAATGATTTAAAGTTAGTGTGTGAACACACCAATACAAACCCTACACATAACTAACACACAATGCGGTACACACAATAACAAATCCTAAACCTCAATCATGCATGCAAGTATCATCATGCCAACATAGTGATCAAACCAACCTATCATGAACACAATTCAACCCATGCAACACTTTGGTACACACATTCGCAAGTTCTCAAGTTTCAGCTTGTATACTCATAATTAGGCTGTTTTCGAGGATTTTTATAAAATAGTTCCAACGTTCCAAAAATTCCAATTATTTTACAGAAGGTATCAACTAAGCTTTATAATTTTATGTAAATTTTTCAAGTTCTAATACTTTACTGATTATTCATAAATATTAATATACTAGGCTGCAGTCAGATTCGTCGCTTTCTGACTGCAGTCCACTGGAGAATTTATTTAAAAATCACCATTCGTCCAATTAACAAAATTCCAGTGGGAGTTTTCCGGAAATTTCCATATCCAGATGCTGTACAAATTTCGTGATTCGACTCTCTACAGATTATTAGATCCGACTCGATAAACAACTAACAAATTTTCAGAATTTTCACAGCTTCAGTTACTGAACTTAATTGGCCACTTAAAAATATCAAACCACTTCAGAAAAATATGAATCCAGCGCCATTAGAAGCGTTTTTCAAAAATATACGTTTTAGGCTTCAGAAAATCCGTTTTTCGATAAATAATAACCAAGTTACAGCCAGTTGAAGTTGGCTGTAAACACCATTCAGCATCCTGATTTCAGCATTTTATCGCAATATAACACGCTTAAACAATCGAGACGTTAAATATAAACGATCAAGAACAGATTTATCAATTATATATCATCATGTACATCATACTCATGCAAACCCTAATCATAATATATGGTTTTGATCAAGAACAGATTTATCAATTATTTATCACAAAACGCAGCCTAATGATTCTTGATTCTAACTAATCATCATAATCGCCAAACTTGCAAAATCAATCGAACTAACATCATAACACTTTCATAAACCATGATTCTACCATTACATACAAGCATGATCAATAGTTCATAAACCCTACATGATTAGCGAAATAATATAAAACCCTAACCTTTAACAATGGCGATTAACGAACCGGGAACGAGATAGGAGTCGAATCGGATGATGATGAAGATCGCGACCGAGAAGAAGAGTGGGAAGAAGGCTGCCGTCGGCTCCTTGGGGCTAGGGTTTGTGTGTGTGTGTTTTTTTTTTATAAACATAACACATGCATACATGTCTATATATAGTGCAAGAGGGCAAAGAAAATGAGAAAGGGATTGCGGTTGGGTGCTCGCGGCCGCAAGGGTTTGGGTGGGTCGGTTTGGGTCTAAAACTTGATCCTCAATTTTCGGTTAACTTCTTGAGTCGCAAGGAAGTGAGGTCCACCCGTTTTGCGACCCGGTTCGGTTCATTTATCTATTTACTATATCTTTTATAATTAATCACCACGAAATCAAAACATAACATAATCGCTCACCAAGCTTATAAGCGTCTAATACATATAGCACGTAATTCACTTGATAAGTTCACAAGGTTAGCATAGTTATTTCGAGCGTGTAAAATAAATCTCCGAATGAATTTAGCATAGGAATGAATAGCCGTGAAGTGTTCGTTTAAGATACCTGAAAAACCGGGATGTCACATTATCCCCATGTTGAAAGAATTTTCGTCCCGAAAATTGAGTAAACGCGGTTTAGAAAGCAGCGTACATGTTTAGAGTGCCACGCACAAAGATTTAGTTCGTTAACAATGGTATACAAAATTACAAGAAATTCCCAGGTTGTCACATCATCCCCATGTTGAAAGAATTTTCATCCCGAAAATTTAGTTGGTGGTATTGTTAGCTTGCTGCTCAGCTGCAAAGAGGTGTGGGTATTTGCTTTTCATTTGGTCCTCTCTTTCCCACGTGAACTCCGGTCCACGCTTAGAGTCCCAACGAACCTTGACAATCGGAATCTTGCTGTGCCTTCGAGTCTTGATCTCATGATCCATGATCTCGATAGGTTGTTCCACAAAGTGCAGTTGTTCATCCACTTGAATCTCATCCAATGGAATGACTAGGGTTTCATCTGATAGACACTTCTTCAGATTTGACATGTGAAAAACGTTGTGATCTCCACTAAGTTCGGCAGGAAGGTCTAATTGATAAGCTACGGGTCCAATACGTTTCAAGATAACAAACGGGCCTACGTACCGTGGGTTTAGTTTTCCTCGTTTCCCAAAACGGATTACACCCTTCCATGGTGACACCTTCAGTAGTACGCGGTCGCCTACTTGAAACTCGAGTGGTTTGCATCGTTGATCAGCGTAGCTTTTCTGTCGATCTCGTGCCACCGCCATGCGGTTTCTGATTTGTACTATATTTTCAGTAGCCTCAAGTATCAACTCAGGGCCTGTGATTTGACTGTCACCGACTTCTGCCCAACAGACCGGTGATCTACATTTACGACCGTATAATGCTTCAAACGGTGCTGCCGATATACTCGTATGGTAGCTGTTGTTATACGAGAATTCCACTAAAGGCAGGTGGATTTCCCAACTATTCCCGAAGTCTACCACGCATGCCTTAAGCATGTCTTCCAAGGTCTGTATGGTCCTTTCGCTTTGACCATCAGTCTGAGGGTGATAAGCTATGCTCATATCCAAGCGTGTACCCAACGCTTTCTGAAGTGACTGCCAAAAGTTGGACGTGAAACGAGCATCTCTGTCTGAGATGATGGACGTTGGCACTCTGTGCCGAGAAACTACTTCCTTAATGTAGATGCGAGTCAACTTATCCATCTTATCTGTTTCTTTAATCGCTAGAAAGTGTGCGGACTTAGTTAAACGATCCACAATTACCCAGATGGTATCGCAACCACCCAAAGTTTGCGGGAGTTTAGTGATGAAGTCCATCGAGATCTGATCCCATTTCCACACCGGGATCTCAGGTTGTTGGAGTAGCCCCGATGGCTTCTGGTACTCTACCTTGACTTTCGCACAAGTCAAACACTTACTCACGTAGGTGGCTATATCAGCTTTCATGTTGGGCCACCAGTACGCAGCTTTAAGGTCTTGATACATCTTATCCGAACCAGGATGGACAGAGTATCGGGATTTGTGAGCTTCGTCCATGACTAGCTTTCTAAGGTCTCCGTAGAGAGGTACCCGTATACGATTCATGAAATACCGGGCTCCATTAGGTTTTACTTCCCAATCGCGTTCCATTTTTCCCACCGATTCGGCCTTGATGTTTTCTTCCTTAACTGCTTCTAACTGCGCGTCGCGTATCTGTTCGGGTAACCCCGAATGAATGGTGAACTGTAGTGCTCGTACCCGACGAGGTTTCAAATGCTCCTTCCTACTGAGGGCATCAGCTACCACGTTAGCTTTACCCGGGTGATACCGAATGGCACATTCATAATCGTTCAAGAGTTCGACCCAGCAACGCTGTCGCATGTTCCACTCCTTCTGGTCAAAGATATGTTGGAGGCTCTTGTGATCTGTATAGATTGTGCACTTTGTTCCATATAGGTAGTGTCTCCATATCTTAAGCGCAAACACCACTGCTCCCAATTCCAGGTCGTGTGTTGTGTAGTTTTTCTCGTGAACCTTCAATTGTCGGGACGCATACGCGATGACCTTATCACGTTGCATGAGTACGCATCCCAATCCCTGAATGGAAGCATCACAATATACTACAAAATCATCTGTCCCTTCCGGCAAGGACAGAATGGGTGCACTGCAAAGCTTCTGCTTCAGCAATTGAAATGTCGCTTCCTGCTTGTCACCCCAAGCATACTTGGTGCCTTTCTGGGTGAGGGTGGTAAGCGGTTGCGCGATCTTTGAAAATCCCTCGATGAAACGTCTGTAGTAACCAGCCAAACCCAAAAATTGGCGGATCTCCGTCGGTGTCCTGGGTGCTTCCCAGTTTTTGATAGCTTCAATCTTGGCGGGGTCGACTTGGATACCCTTTTCATTCACGATATGCCCGAGGAACTGAACTTCCCGAATCCAGAAATCACATTTTGAAAGCTTGGCATATAGTTTCTCCTGTTGAAGTAATTCCAGCAGTAATCGTAGATGTTCAGCATGTTCTGCTTCACCTTTAGAGTAGATGAGTATGTCATCGATGAACACAATGACAAACTTATCGAGATATGGTTTACACACATGGTTCATGAGGTCCATGAACACCGTGGGTGCGTTGGTGAGACCGAAGGGCATGACCAAGAACTCATAATGGCCATACCGAGTACGAAATGTCGTCTTAGCGATATCCTCCTCCCTGACGCGTAACTGGTGATAACCGGACCGTAGATCAATCTTGGAGTAGTAGCTTGACCCTTGAAGTTGGTCGAAGAGATCGTCGATGCGAGGGTAACGGGTATCGGTTCTTGACAGTAACCTTATTGAGTTCCCTGTAGTCGATGCACATGCGGAAGGTCCCGTCCTTCTTCTTGACAAAAAGGACTGGAGCTCCCCATGGCGAAGTGCTAGGTCGGATAAATCCTTTTTCTAACAGTTCCTGAAGTTGGGTAGACAGCTCTTGCAGCTCGGCTGGAGCTAGGCGGTATGGGGCCTTGGCGATAGGAGTTGCATGGTTCGCCAATTCAATTTCAAACTCCACTTGTCGATGTGGTGGAAGACCAGGTAACTCCTCTGGAAATACATCGGAAAAATAACGGACGACGAGGATGTCTTCTATACGTTTCTTGTCCTTAGGCTGTTCGGTAACCAGTGCGAGCAAAGCAAAGGAGTTCTTCCTCCGAAGATACTTCTGTGCTTGCATGTAAGAGATGATGTTTGTGACGGCGCCTGCCTTCTCACATGGCACCGTCAAGATTTCGTCGTTAGAGAGCGGAATACGGATAGATTTCTCGAAACAGAGAACTTCAGCTCGGACGTCGGATAGCCAGTCCATTCCGACTACCACGTCAAAACTACCCAGGGTAGTTGTCATCAGATCAATGGTAAAGGTGTGACCCGCGAGTTTGAGTTGACAGCCGGATACTAAATGGATCACATCTACAGATTTACCATCGGCTAGTTCTATGACGTAAGGGGCCTCTAGGGGTTTGGGCGTGATATTTAGGTTCTTCCTAAAAGACTCAGATATAAAACTCCTATCCACACCCGTATCAAAAAGCACAGTAGCAAAATGTTCATTAAGGGGAAACTTACCGGTGACCACGTTCGAGTCGTTTCTGGCCTCTCCGCGGCCCAGCGTAAATGCACGCCCTTTTGCACCTCTTGCGCCACCGTTCCCATTGTTGTTGTTGTTATTGTTGCTGTTGTTATTGTTGTTGTTGTGGTTATTGTGGTTGTGGTTGTTCCCACCATTGTTGTTGTTGTTACGAAGCTGTGGGCAGTCTCTTTTGAAGTGGGCAGTGCCACCACACTGATAGCATCCCCGGTTAATACCCTGCTGCTGACCCTGGGGTTGATTTTGATTTTGTCGGAACATGATTTCCCCGCGACAATCCTTTGCCGCATGTCCCACCTTGCCACATCGTTGGCAGCGATTCCCGGCACAAGGGCCGTGATGATGAAGATTACAGCGATTGCACTGCGGTTTTCGACCTACATAGCCGCTTGTGTTCTGGGAGTTGTTGGCGGGCTGATTATTGTGACCCGGTGACGGTTGAAATTATTGAACCGTTTCTGGTTCCCTTGCTGTGACTGGGCTGACGAAGACTGTCGAGCAGACGAGTCTTCAAACTTTCTTTTATTATCAGGGGCAACTTCAGTCGTACCCCGAGATGGCAACTTCTTTTGTTCCACCGCCTTATCAGTGAGTTTGTGCGCCAACCTGATTGCTTGATGTTCAGTCGCAGGGTTGCTAGCCATTACCATACCCTGGATCTCGGGGACCAGACCCCCAAGGTAAAACTCGAGTCGTTTTTCCACGGTGTTGGCCAGATCGGGACATAGAAATACCAGGTCATGATGTTTCGCTGTGTATGCTTCAATTTCAGATCCCACCATCTTGTGGTTCCATAATGTTTGCTCCAACTGTTGAACCCTGTCTCGCGGACAGTACTCCTCTTTGATTAGGGCCTTAAACTCGGCCCAGGCCATTGCATTTGCAGCAATAATGTGACATCCCGGTTTTTCAGATATCTTAAACGCACTACTTCACGGTTATTCGTTCCTACGTTAAATTGATTTGGAGACTTAAATTGCACGCTCGAAATAATTACGATAATTTCGTGTACTTGTCAAATGAATTACGTGCTACGTATTAAACGTTTATAAGTTGGTGAGTTATTATGTGATTTTCCGATTTCGTGATTTGTTTTAGTTGTAAAATGTAGATATAATAAATAGATAAATGAATCGAACCGAGCCGCGAAACGAATAGACCTCACTTCTTTGCGACTCAAGTAGTTAATCGAAACTTGAGGACCAAGTTGTAGACCCAAACCGACCCACCCGAACCCCCTTGCGGCCGCGAGCACCCCAAACCGCAAACCCTTCCCTTTTCCCTTTACCTCTTGCGATATATATACACATACATGCATGTGCATTGCTTCACAAACAAAACACACAAACCCTAATATACTAGGATTATAAACTCTTGATCATGCTTGAATGTAGTGTTATGATGTTAGTCGATTAATTATGCTAGTTGCGATTATGATGATTAGCGGAATTAAGAAACGTTAGGCTGCGTTTTGTTTGATAAAAACTATATGTTATGATTAGGGTTTGCATGGGTATGATATATATGATGATATATGATTGGTCATTCTGTTCTTGATCGCTTATATTTAACGTATCGATTGTTTAAACAGATTAGATTGCGATAAAATGCTGAAATCAGGATGCTGAATGGTGTTTACAGCCAACTTCAACTGGCTGTAACTTGGTTATTATTTATCGAAAAACGGATTTTCTAAAGTCTAAAACGTAGAGTTTTGAAAAACTCTTCTAATGGCGCTGGATTCATATTTTTCTGAAGTCGTTTGGTATTTTTAAGTGGCCAATTAAGTTCAGTAACTGAAGCTGTGAAAATTCTGAAAAATTGTTAGTTGTTTATCGAGTCGGATCTAATAATCTGTAGAGAGTCGAATCATGAAATTTGTACAGCAACTAGATATGGAAATTTCCGGGAAACTCCCACTGGAATTTTGTTAATTGGACGAACGGTGATTTTTAAATAAATTCTCCCGTGGACTGCAGTCAGAAAACGACGAATCTGACTGCAGCCTAGCATATTATATTTATGAATAATTGGTAAAGTGTTAGGACTTCAAAATTTTATATAAAATTCTACAGTATAGTTGACACCTTCTGTAAAATAATTGGAATTTTTGGAATGTTGGAACTATTTTATAAAAATCTTCGAAAACAGCCTAATTATGAGTATATAAGCTGAAACTTGATAACTTGCGAATGTGTGTACCAAAGTGTTGTATGGATTGATTGTGTTCATGATAAATTGTTTTGATCACTATATTGGTATGATGATACTTGCATGCATGATTTGAGTCTTAGGAATTGTCATTGTAAGTACCGCATTGTGTGTTAGTATGTGTGGGGTTTGTATCAGTGTGTTTACACACTAACTCTAAATCAATTGACTTGTTAGGACGCAACTAACGGTCCCATCATTTGCAACTTCTGTGTTACACTAACCGAGCAACTAAAGGCGAGTTCACGGCCCCTAATTTTATCCGGTTTTAAACAACAGGGGGAGAAACATGTATACACTCTACAACTCTATCTCTTTACGTTATACGAAATTAACGTCATTAAACTATTCGGTAACTAAGTTAATGTTAATGTACGTTATGGTCACTAAGCAGCTATATCACACAAGTCCTCGACAATCTCTCGGATCGTTAGTATTGGGTTAGATAGCGGGGAAATTATAAGTAGTACTACTGGGCCCGACCAGCCCCATCCGAGCTAGTCGCGCTAGCCGACCGGGTATGGTCAACAGATGAATAATTTGGCCTAACTTCGCCATGGTCAGTGATAGGCATGGCAACACGGAGGCACAACAGTCAGCTTCGATCGCGAACACTTACGTGACATAACTTTAGGCTAGCTACCTACATGTTAACATTGAACTTAATTACGAATCAACAATATTATCCCGGGTTAGGGATAATGGAACCAACAACGTTATTATTCCGGGTTAGAAATAATGGAACCTCATTATTATTCCGGGTAAGGAATAACGGAACTATCAGTATTATTCCGGGTTGGGAATAATGGAACTAAATCGTTATCCCAGGTTAGGGATAACGGGGGGAAACAAACTTATAACCGAACAAACGAACTTATGAAAACCTGTGAACTCACTCTTCTTTAATGTTGACACTTGTTTCTTTACATGTTTCTCAGGACGCTAGGAGCTCTAGGTGTACTCACTTACATTGATCAAGACATCTTTTTATCGAGTCTCATTTACAAACATTGTTTTGGGTTTTTCTTTAGTTTTGGCATTTGTGTTGGCGCCTGTTCCTCTACTTTATTTTTATGCTTCCGCTCGACTTTAAAAACTAATGCTTCCGCTAAACATTGAAAACTAACTAAGACAATATAAATCTACTATGAATGGTTAAACAAATGATTTTGGAAAACGTATTATCAAATCATATAGAGTCGTTCGACATACTAGTGTCTCAGATTCTGGTTTGTTCACACGCCTCGCGGTAAAACTCCGCAATTGGAAATTGAGGGTGTGACAGATTGGTATCAGAGCCTCTAGCTATAGAGAACCAGGTTTGCATTAAAAGTAGACCTAAACTATAGCTGATTACACGACACTAGACGTAGTTTGGCACCGAACTGTTATATCTTGTTATGTGATGTACCACAACTGTGTTATGTAGAATATGAATGCATAATAAGAAATGAATGCAACTCATAACTAACTACACAACCTAACAGGCAATGTCATCATCATCATCATCCGACAAACTTTCGCAACCAAGGGCGCCGGGAAAGGCACCTATGGTGGAACCCTCACCACCTCATGGTGTGGAGACACGCTCAGCTGCGAGAAAAAGGCTCGCTCTAAGGGAGGAGTCGTCCTCACACCCGACCATCGCTATGCCGGTCGAACCGGTTAACTCGTTAGAAGTAGGGAACGACCTACTTAGAGATATGATAAGGAAACAACAAGAACAATTAGAAAGAATGCATGAAACCATCCTAGCACAGGGATGGATGATACGACAATTAACAGGTAAGACTGGATCACTCGAGGAAGAGCAACATACGAGTAAGATAGCTCGTAACACTTTAGCTAGAGATCTTCGTGCTGAGCAGATAAGGGCTGACTGGCTCGAAGACAGAGTCCTTGAATCTAGCTGGAGAATTCAAGAACTAGAACAGAATCAGGCACCTGCACCAGTACCCGCACCAGCACCAGTACCCGCACCAGCACCGGCCTCTCAAGTGCCGGTAGAGGAGGATCCGGAAGAGGATCCAGAGGAGGATCCAGAAGAGGATCCAGAGGAGGATCCAGAGGAGGATCCAGAGGAGGATCCAGAGGAGGATCAGGAGGAAGACCCAGCTGTAGAAGCTGGAAACGCCGCGGAGGATGACGGTAACGATAGTGATTTGGGGGATGTAGACGTAGAAGACTGACACGTCTCGCTTATTTTATTTACTTTCCTTCAGTCTATTTATTTTCCTACTTATGTTTAAACTTGAGACTTTATAGTAAACTGATATGTTTGGTTGGCACTTTGTAAGACGTTGAAACTTTATTTAATCGAATATTTCTTTTGATTGTTTAATTTATTTGGGTTGACATAATCTGAGGAATTATTAAGTATGGAATAGGATAACTATATTGGATATATAGACTTATCGGTGTGTGTTTATGTTGTCTTACGAATATCTAAATGGCAACTGGACGTCGCGGAAACCTTAACATGCCGCCCGAAGAATTAGCTGCAATGATCCAAGAGCACGTGAATGCAGCTCTAGCGGGTGTTCAGAACCAACCGGCAGGTAACCATTATTAAATTTTCATGGGAAAATCTAATAGTTGGGCTAGTAAAAATTCCTCGCTGACTACATGTCCTCTATCAGCAGGAGGGGGTCTTAACCCCTACAATATGTTTCTCGACGCGAAGCCAAGCAAATTCACGGGGGCAGAAGGACCCATAGGACTGGTCCGCTGGATCGAAAAGTCCGAATCAGTGTTCGAAATGTGCAATTGTCTGGAGGCCAACAAGGTCAAGTATGCTCCCTCAACATTGGAGGATGGGGCACTAACTTGGTGGAATGCACAAGTCCAAACGCGTGGACTAATTGATGCAAATGCAATGGCCTGGGCCGAGTTTAAGGCCCTAATCAAAGAAGAGTACTGTGCACGAGACAGAGTTCAACAGTTGGAGCAAACATTATGGAACCACAAGATGGTGGGATCTGAAATCGAAGCATACACAGCAAAACATCACGACCTGGTATTTCTATGTCCCGATCTGGCCAACACTGTGGAGAAACGACTCGAGTTCTACCTTGGGGGTCTGGTCCCTGAGATTCAGGGTATGGTAATGGCTAGTAACCTTGCAACTGAGCATCAAGCAATCAGGTTGGCGCACAAACTCACCGATAAGGCGGTGGAACAAAAGAAGTTGCCAACTCGGGGTACGACTGAGGTTGCCCCTGATAATAAAAGAGAGTTTGAAGACTCGTCTGCTCAACAGTCTTCGTCATCCCAGCAACAACAGGGGAACCAGAAACGATTCAATAATTTCAACAGCCACCGGGGTCAAAATAATCAGCCTGCCAACAACAACAACCAAAACACAAACGGCTATGTAGGTCGAAAGCCGCAGTGCAATCGCTGTAATCTTCATCATCATGGCCCTTGTGCCGGGAATCGCTGCCAACGATGTGGCAAGGTGGGACATGCGGCAAAGGATTGTCGCGGGGAAATCATGTCCCGACAAAACCAAAATCAACCCCAGGGTCAGTAGCAGGGTGTTAACCGGGGATGCTATCAGTGTGGTAGCACTACCACAGCTTCGTAACAACAACAATGGTGGGAACCACCACAACCACAATAACCACAGCAACAATAATAACAACAACAATAATGGAAATGGTGGCACAGGAGGTGCCAAAGGTCGCATCGACGATCTCTTCGACCAACTTCAAGGGTCAAGCTACTACTCCAAGATTGATCTACGATCCGGTTATCACCAGTTACGCGTCAGGGAGGAGGATATCGCTAAGACGGCATTTCGTACTCGGTATGGCCATTATGATTTCTTGGTCATGCCCTTCGGTCTCACCAACGCACCCGCAGTGTTCATGGACCTCATGAACCGCGTGTGTAAACCGTATCTCGACAAGTTTGTCATTGTGTTCATCGATGACATACTCATCTACTCTAAAGGTGAAGAAGAACATGCTGAACATCTACGATTACTGCTGGGATTACTTCAACAGGAGAAACTATATGCCAAGCTTTCAAAGTGTGACTTCTGGATTCGGGAAGTTCAGTTCCTCGGGCACATCGTAAATGGAAAGGGTATCCACGTCGACCCCGCCAAGATTGAAGCTATCAAAAACTGGGAAGCACCCAGGACACCGACGGAGATCCGCCAATTTTTGGGTTTGGCTGGTTACTACAGACGTTTCATCGAGGAATTTTCAAAGATCGCGCAACCGCTTACTACCCTCACCCAGAAAGGCATCAAGTATGCTTGGGGTGACAAGCAGGAAGCGGCATTTCAATTGCTGAAACAGAAACTTTGCAGTGCACCCATTCTGTCCTTGCCGGAAGGGACAGATGATTTTGTAGTATATTGTGATGCTTCCATTCAGGGATTGGGATGCGTACTCATGCAACGCGATAAGGTCATCGCGTATGCGTCCCGATAATTGAAGGTTCACGAGAAAAACTACACAACACATGACCTGGAATTGGGAGCAGTAGTGTTTGCACTTAGGATTTGGAGACACTACCTATATGGAACGAAGTGTACAATCTTTACAGACCACAAGAGCCTCCAACACATCTTTGATCAGAAGGAGTTGAATATGCGACAGCGTCGCTGGGTCGAACTCTTGAACGATTATGAATGTGCCATTCGGTATCACCCAGGTAAAGCTAACGTGGTAGCTGATGCCCTCAGTAGGAAGGAACACTTGAAACCTCGTCGGGTACGAGCACTACAGCTCACCATTCATTCGGGGTTACCCGAACAGATACACAACGCGCAGTTAGAAGCAGTTAAGGAAGAAAACATCAAGGCCGAATCGGTGGGAAAGATGGAACGCGATTGGGAAGTAAAACCCAATGGAGCCCGGTATTTCATGAATCGTATATGGGTACCTCTCTACGGAGACCTTAGAAAGCTAGTCATGGACGAAGCTCACAAATCCCGATACTCTGTCCATCCTGGTTCGGATAAGATGTATCAAGACCTTAAAGCTGTGTATTGGTGGCCCAACATGAAAGCTGATATAGCCACCTACGTGAGCAAGTGTTTGACTTGTGCAAAAGTCAAGGTAGAATATCAGAAACCATCGGGGCTACTTCAACAACCTGAGATCCCAGTGTGGAAATGGGATCAGATCTCGATGGACTTCATCACTAAACTCCCGCGAACTTTGGGTGGTTGCGATACCATCTGGGTAATTGTGGATCGTTTAACTAAGTCCACACACTTCCTAGCTATTAAAGAAACAGATAAGATAGAGAAGTTGACTCGCATCTACATTAAGGAAGTAGTTTCTCGGCACGGAGTGCCAACGTCCATCATCTCAGACAGATGCTCGCTTCATGTCCAACTTTTGGCAGTCACTTCAGAAAGCGTTGGGAACACGCTTAGATATGAGCACAGCTTATCACCCTCAGACTGATGGTCAAAGCGAAAGGACCATACAGACCTTGGAAGACATGCTTAGGGCATGCGTAGTAGACTTCGGGAATAGTTGGGAAATCCACCTGCCTTTAGTGGAATTCTCGTATAACAATAGTTACCATACGAGTGTATCGGCAGCACCATTTGAGGCATTATACGGTCGTAAATGTAGATCACCGGTCTGTTGGGCAGAAGTCGGTGACAGTCAACTCACAGGCCCTGCGTTGATACTTGAGGCTACTGAAAAGATTGTACAAATCAGAAACTGCATGGCGGCGGCACGAGATCGACAGAAAAGCTACGCTGATCAACGACGCAAACCGCTCGATTTCAAGTAGGCGACCGCGTCCTACTGAAGATTTCACCCTGGAAGGGTGTAATCCGCTTTGGAAAAAGAGGCAAATTAAACCCACGGTACGTAGGCCCGTTTGTGATCTTGAAACGTATTGGACCCGTAGCTTATCAATTAGACCTTCCTGCCGAACTCAGTGGAGTTCACAACGTTTTTCACGTGTCAAATCTGAAGAAGTGTCTATCAGATGAAACCCTAGTCATTCCATTGGATGAGATTCAAGTGGATGAACAACTGCACTTTGTGGAACAACCTATCGAGATCATGGATCGTGAGATCAAGACTCGAAGGCACAGCAAGATTCCAATCGTCAAGGTCCGTTGGGACTCTAAGCGAGGACCGGAGTTCACGTGGGAAAGAGAGGACCAAATGAAAAGCAAATACCCACACCTCTTTGCAGCTGAGCAACAAGTTAACGATGCCACAACTAAATTTTCGGGACGAAAATTCTTTTAACATGGGGATGATGTGACAACCTGGGAATTTCTTGTAATTTCGCATACCATTGTTAACGAACTAAATCTTAGTGCGTGGCACTCTAAACATGTACGCTGCATTCTAAACCGCGTTTACTAAATTTTTGGGACGAAAATTCTTTCAACATGGGGATAATGTGACATTCCGGTTTTTCAGATATCTTAAACGCACTACTTCACGGTTATTCGTTCCTACGTTAAATTGATTCGGAGACTTAAATTGCACGCTAGAAATAATTACGATAATTTCGTGTACTTGTAAAATGAATTACGTGCTATGTATTAAACGTTTATAAGTTGGTGAGTTATTATGTGATGTTCCGATTTCGTGATTTGTTTTAGTTGTAAAATGTAGATATAATAAATAGATAAATTAATCGAACCGAGCCGCGAAACGAATAGACCTCACTTCTTTGCGACTCAAGTAGTTAATCGAAACTTGAGGACCAAGTTGTAGACCCAAACCGACCCACCCGAACCCCCTTGCGGCCGCGAGCACCCCAAACCGCAAACCCTTCCCTTTTCCCTTTACCTCTTGCGCTATATATACACATACATGCATGTGCATTGCTTCACAAACAAAACACACAAACCCTAATAGCTAAACAGCCGACGGCAGCCTCCCATTCACCCTCTCGATCGCAAGACAGCCTTGCTGCATCCCTCTAGATCGCGGCAGCCCTCTCCTCGCCATTCTCCTTCTCGGTCGCGATCACCTTCAAACCGAATCCACTCCCATCTAACTCACGGCTCATTAATCTTCGGTGTAAAAGGTTAGAGTTTATCATTGTTTGCAAAGTTATACTAGGATTATAAACTCTTGATCATGCTTGAATGTAGTGTTATGATGTTAGTCGATTAATTATGCTAGTTGCGATTATGATGATTAGCGGAATTAAGAAACGTTAGGCTGCGTTTTGTTTGATAAAAACTATATGTTATGATTAGGGTTTGCATGGGTATGATATATATGATGATATATGATTGGTAATTCTGTTCTTGATCGCTTATATTTAACGTATCGATTGTTTAAACGGATTAGATTGCGATAAAATGCTGAAATCAGGATGCTGAATGGTGTTTACAGCCAACTTCAACTGGCTGTAACTTGGTTATTATTTATCGAAAAACGGATTTTCTAAAGTCTAAAACGTAGAGTTTTGAAAAACGCTTCTAATGGCGCTGGATTCATATTTTTCTGAAGTCGTTTGGTATTTTTAAGTGGCCAATTAAGTTCAGTAACTGAAGCTGTGAAAATTCTAAAAAATTGTTAGTTGTTTATCGAGTCGGATCTAATAATCTGTAGAGAGTCGAATCATGAAATTTGTACAGCAACTAGATATGGAAATTTCCGGGAAACTCCCACTGGAATTTTGTTAATTGGACGAACGGTGATTTTTAAATAAATTCTCCCGTGGACTGCAGTCAGAAAACGACGAATCTGACTGTAGCCTAGCATATTAATATTTATGAATAATTGGTAAAGTGTTAGGACTTGAAAAATTTATATAAAATTCTACAGTATAGTTGACACCTTCTGTAAAATAATTGGAATTTTTGGAATGTTGGAACTATTTTATAAAAATCCTCGAAAACAGCCTAATTATGAGTATATAAGCTGAAACTTGATAACTTGCGAATGTGTGTACCAAAGTATTGTATGGATTGATTGTGTTCATGATAAATTGTTTTGATCACTATATTGGTATGATGATGCTTGCATGCATGATTTGAGTTTTAGGAATTGTCATTGTAAGTACCACATTGTGTGTTAGTATGTGTGGGGTTTGTATCAGTGTGTTCACACACTAACTCTAAATCAATTGACTTGTTAGGACGCAACTAACGGTCCCATCATTTGCAACTTCTGTGTTACACTAACCGAGCAACTAAAGGCGAGTTCACGGCCCCTAATTTTATCCGGTTTTAAACAACAGGGGGAGAAACATGTATACACTCTACAACTCTATCTCTTTACGTTATACGAAATTAACGTCATTAAACTATTCGGTAACTAAGTTAATGTTAATGTACGTTATGGTCACTAAGCAGCTATATCACACAAGTCCTCGACAATCTCTCGGATCGTTAGTATTGGGTTAGATAGCTAGGAAATTATAAGTAGTACTACTGGGCCCAACAAGCCCCATCCGAGCTAGTCGCGCTAGCCGACCGGGTATGGTCAACGGATGAATAATTTGGCCTAACTTCGCCATGGTCAGTGATAGGCCTGGAAACACGGAGGCACAACAGTCAGCTTCGATCGCGAACACTTACGTGACATAACTTTAGGCTAGCTACCTACATGTTAACATTGAACTTAATTACGAATAAACAATATTATCCCGTGTTAGGGATAATGGAACCAACAACGTTATTATTCCGGGTTAGGAATAATGGAACCTCATTATTATTCCGGGTAAGGAATAATGGAACTATCAGTATTATTACGGGTTGGGAATAATGGAACTAAATCGTTATCCCAGGTTAGGGATAACGGGGGGGAAACAAACTTATAACCGAACAAACGAACTTATGAAAACCTGTGAACTCACTCTTCTTTAATGTTGACACTTGTTTCTTTACATGTTTCTCAGGACGCTAGGAGCTCTAGGTGCACTCACTTACATTGATCAAGACATCTTTTTATCGAGTCTCATTTACAAACATTGTTTTGGGTTTTTCTTTAGTTTTGGCGTTTGTGTTGGCGCCCGTTCCTCTACTTTATTTTTATGCTTCCGCTCGACTTTAAAAACTGATGCTTCCGCTAAACATTGAAAACTAACTAAGACAATATAAAATCTACTATGAATGGTTAAACAAATGATTTTGGAAAACGTATTATCAAATCATATAGAGTCGTTCGACGTACTAGTGTCTCAGATTCTGGTTTGTTCACACGCCTCGCGGTAAAACTCCGCAAGTGGAAATTGAGGGTGTGACAAATAAGTCCACGCGTTTGGACTTGTGCATTCCACCAAGTTAGTGCCCCATCCTCCAATGTTGAGGCAGCATACTTGACTTTGTTGGCCTCCAGACAATTGCACATTGCGAACACTGATTCGGACTTTTCAATCCAGCGGACCAGTCCTATGGGTCCTTCTGCCCCCGTGAATTTGCTCGGCTTCGTATCGAGAAACATCTTGTAGGGGTTAAGACCCCTCCTGCTGACAGAGGACAGGTAGTCAGCGAGAAATTTTACTAGCCCAACTATTAGATTTTCCCATGAAAATTTAATAATGGTTACCTGCCGGTTGGTTTTGAACACCCGCTAGAGCAGCATTCACGTGCTCTTGGATCATTGCGGCTAATTCTTCGGGCGTCATGTTGAGGTTTCCGCGACGTCCAGTTGCCATTTTAGATCTTCGTAAAACAACATAAACGCACACCGATAAGTCTATATATCCAATATAGTTATCCTATTCCATACTTAAATAATTCATCAAATTATGTCAACCCAAATAAATTAAACAGTCAAAAGAAATATTCGATTAACTAAAATTTCAACGTCTTACAAAATGTCAACCAAACATATCAGTTTACTATAAAATCTCAAGTTTAAACATAAGTAGGAAAATAAATAGACTGAAGGAAAGCAAATAGAAGAAGCGAAACGTGTCAGTCTTCTACGTCTCCATCCCCCATATCGCTATCGTTGCCGTCATCATCCACAGCGTTTCCAGCTTCTATAGCTGGGTCTTCCTCCGGATCCTCCTCTGGATCCTCCTCTAGATCCTCCTCTACCGGCGCTGGAGGGGCCGGTGCTGGTGCGGGTACTGGTACCGGTGCCTGATTCTGTTCTAGTTCTTGAATTCTCCAGCTAGACTCAAGAACTCTGTCTTCGAGCCAGTCAGCCCTTAGCTGCTCAGCACGAAGATCTCTAGCCAAAGTGTTACGAGCTATCTTACTCTCATGTTGCTCTTCCTCGAGCGATCCAGTCTTACCTGTTAATTGTCGTATCATCCATCCCTGTACTATGATGGTTTCATGCATTCTCTCTAGTTGTTCTTGTTGCTTTCTTATCATATCCCTAAGTAGGTCGTTCCCTACTTCTAGCGAGTTAACCGGTTCGACCGGCATAGCGATAGTCGGGCGTGAGGACAACTCCTCCCCTAGAGCGAGCCTTTTTCTCGTAGCTGAGCGTGTCTCCACGCCATGAGGTGGTGAGGGTTCCACTATAGGTGCCTTTCCCGGCGCCCTTGGTTGCAAAAGTTTGTCGGATGATGATGATGATGATGACATTGCCTGTTGGTTGTGTAGTTAGTTACGAGTTATTTGTTTACTGCAGAACCCACCCAAACCACCCAAAACCAACCAGCTCAGCCTCCTACAAGGAAACCGTATGCTGGTACTACACAGTTGTGCAACCAATGCAATGGTCATCATCAAACTCACCAGCCATGTCGTCAGTGTACCTCCTATGGAAAACTTGGTCATTTGGCCAACATTTGTCGATTTATTCCCAACCCAGCTGTTCAAAACCCCGCTCAACCTCAAACAACTGTTGCTTGACCTCATTTTCCACCTGGTTCATGTTCACAATTGTGGTGAAATGGGTCACTATAGAAGCAACTGCCCGAGGCTAGCGAATGCAAATCAAGCTCGTGGATGAGCATTCAATAGCAATGCAAACGAAGCCCGTGCTAATAACGAATTCGTAAATGGTACGTTCTTTGTTAACAGTTGTCCTGCTTCAGTTCTTTTCGATTCAGATACAGATAGAAGCTTTGTATCACTAGCCTTAGAACCTTTGCTTTCAACACCTAGAACTAGACTAGGAAAGCCTTTGACAGTAGAAGTCGCTAGTGGTGAACCTCTTGTGCTCGATCATTTTATTCGAAATTGCCAGTTAAACCTCAACAATCATCTTATTCCTATTGACCTCAAGCCAATGCAACTTGGGAGTTTCGACATCATTATTGGAATGGATTGGTTAACCAAACATTATGCCGAAGTTATTTGTTTTGACAAGATTATTCGAATACCCCTTTTGTCTGGTAAAATTCTACAAGTATCCAATCCCAAAAATAACTACAAAAGAATTATGTTTCCTTCTTGGCACATATCGTAGAGGAGAAAGGCAAGAGCAAAACTATTCAAGACATTCCCGTTGTTCGGGATTATCCTGAGGTGTTTCCTGAAGAATTACCTGGTTTACCTCTTTTACGACAAGTTGAGTTCCGCATTGATCTTGTACGTGGTGTTGATTCATATGTTTGTTGCCTATGTCATCGTATAATATCGAGTCTGCATTTAGAAGCGAAATGTCGAAGTTCATTAAAGTTTATAGCCAAGTTCGCTTGAGATTGTGATGTTATAGTCAAGTTCGGCCGAACTTGACTAAGCAAGTTCGCCCGAGTATTTTTTTGGAAACCCTGGACAAGTTCGGGCGAACTTGTCACAGCTTGTGAAAATCAGCTACTTAACAAGTTCGGGCGAACTTGTATGGAATTTCAAGATATTCAAGAGACTTTAGAAGTTCGGGCAAACTTGTAATAAATTTTAAACAAAATTTAATCAAGTTCGGGCGAACTTGATGAAATCTTAATGAAAAGTAGCAAGTTCGGGCGAACTTATCAAAAATCTTGAAAAATCAATCAAGTTCGGGCGAACCAGATGAAAAGTTATGAACTTTTCAGTCAAGTTCGAGCGAACTTGATGTCAAGTTCAAGCGAACATGTGTTTTCAAACATTGTTTTTTCAAATTTTCGACATGAATTCGGTGGTTTTAAGCTCTGATCTTTTCAAGGGTTTTAGTATAATGGATTTTACGTATTATACTTGAAAATCAGTCAATTTTGTCCGTGAATTGTCCAAGAAAAGTTAAAAATAGAAGAAATGAGTAGAAGATGTGAAGTTCTATGTCCAATGTCTTCAAATTAGGCCAATCCTGCTCTGATACCAATTGTAGGTCCGTTGTACGGATCGTTCCGGTCCAAATTTGGCTAACCTAATGTAAACGTACGGAATCCATTAGCATAGGCGACATTGGAGACAAGTTTGCTACTGATTAATCATCGTTTCATTGATTAGTAAACCTACAGATCCTGGAAACACTTGGACAGAGCTTCGCCCCTGTCGTGACAAAATCTCTGAATCTTACAATTGAAATGACAAGACACCTATTTATAGGAATCAAAAGTTCGCTTGGGGAGTGCAAGTTCGGGCGAACTTGCTTAGTCATGTTCGGCCGAACTTGACTATAACATCACAATCTCAAGCGAGCTTGGCTATAAACTATAATGACCTTCGACATTTCCCTTCTAAATACATACTCGATATTATACGATGACATAGGCAACAGACATATGCATTAACAGACTCCCCCTTGGATGTTGCCGTAGTCATTATTCAATTAAGTTCCTGAGTCTTCAATATTCTCTTGATCTTTAAATCTTGATTAACTTTAGCATCCATGATCTTCATATCATCTACAATCTTTTTCTATTTTCTTGAGCTTGTCTTGATAACACATTGAATCACCATGCTCCCCCTTGCTTTGAGCTTTCTTTAATCTTCAATTCAACGTTTATATCTAGCTCCCCTTTAAAATCTACTTCCTGTTTCAAAGCTCTTCAAACATTCAAATAAACATTTCAGATTCAAACTTTGAAATTTCTAAACACAAAAATTTCAAATTCTACTCTTCTTATCAGTTATAAAACCCTCTTAGTTATTCAAGTCCAAATTAATGACCATGAATATCTGATCTATGTATCAAATTCAACTTAATGATCTTGATTGAACATTTAGACACTAAACTGATGTATTTATTCAAATTTAAGTTTCAACTTAAAGAACCTTTTTGACATTTAAGAACACTCTTAATCAATTTTTAGATTTTGTTCAGCAATTCTAGATCTTGAAAATCAGCTTCTCTCCATCAAGGATCGAAACTAAAAGATAATATAATCTTTTTGTTTTTATTTAATGAATATCAAACTCTAAGTAGGTACAAACATATAACATATTTTTGTTGAGTTTGTGTTAAAGGATCATATCAGTTTTTGAAACATATCACTAGTACCATTGAGCTTTTTATGACACTAAGTTTTAAACAAATTTACCTAGATTTTTTATATGTTTGTCCTCTTAAACTTCAACACATTTCTCAATTGTTCCAAGATATGTTAGGTAGAATTATGAAACTTGACTTAATTATGGTTCCCACCTCTTGAATATACTCCCGTATCAAGATTCCCTAGATATCATCTTACAGGTGAATATAGCATAATTGATATATGTATCTGAATTATGCGAGGCCTTGAGAGCTCAGGTTAGTACCACCGCACTGTCAGAGAGATTATGGCTCGACTTAAAGGTGTGCTCCATTTAAGGAATCTTTCAGCACTGCAAATGATTAGATCTTTCGATTCTTTTCAAGTTTTGCATGCAGTATAGGGTTTATAGCAAAAGTATTATAGAAGTTCTAGGCTATTTCTTCTGCAAAAGCAGAAGAACTTGTATAATACCCTAGATATCAACTATCTATAAAGACCTCGTATCTCAGAATCAGGCAATCTCTCAACCGAAATTTCGGAGTACTAAGTCCATATATCCGAGAGATGTTAATCCACAAGATTCAGTAGTTGTAAAATTTAGTTTATATCCCGGAAACAATTTACTGAACTTGTAAAGCCTATCGACACATCCACAGTAAGACTTGTTTAAACTTTTAAACTTTACAAATCCTTAGCATACTGTGATAGTCCACTGATATACTATCATTTCCTTTTATCCACAAAACTCTTTTTACATTTTTCAATATTTTTGTACTTTTTGCTTTTAATATGTGTTTAGATTTTCTGAAAAAATTTTCTCCCCCTAAAAACAAAAACATATTTTTGTATTTTAGCTTTTAGAAAAACATTGACCAACTGATGAGAATCACTTCAATTCTCCATCCATTACTGCTTCACAATTTTTCTTTTAAAGCTCTCTCCCCCTCATGATGACAAAAACCTTGACACTTTTGTGTTTATAACAATTTAAATCCATGAGTTATGTCTGTTCAATAGTGAGGGTTCTGTGAAATTTTTCAAATTTTCTTCAAAAATTTGTAAAGATTTTCAAGTAAACGTTATCAGAATGTTTTGTAAAAATGGCCTTTATATATAACATGATAACCCGGCCCTACTTCAATAAGTGCCACAGAAATCCATTCTCAGTAATTTACACGTCTCAGAAGTTCCTACACAAAAATTCAAACAATTAGTTGAATAATGACACCCAAGCCTTTGCAGTCTTAGGCGTTGTTCCTTCAACTTTAATTTTGATTTTCTTTACACAATCAGGTTTATTTTGGACTTTCTCAAATTTCGGAAAGTCCTCTAACCTCTCAATTTTCACTGATTGAATAACTTCTTTTTCTTTTACCAACCATGATTGATTTTCGTTAAAGCTTTCTTGAAATACAATGTAGAAACTTTTTGTTCATTACGATTCGAGGATTCACCAGTTTCAAAATTTAAAAACTTGGTAATAATTGGTTTCACCTTGTTTGTAGTTTCTGTACATTGTTTCAAAGCCTGGGTTGATACACCATAATTTTTGTTATCAATATGAGCAGGTTTAGGATTGATTTGAAAACATTTTTTAGCAATGTGTCCAGTTACTCCATATTTATGACACTTCATGTTCTCATACTGATCCTTTTTAGTAAACCATACACTCAAATCTAACATTGATTTGACGTGTGGTAGCCATCTTTCCTGCTTCTTCTAAAAGCATGATATGACGTTGAAGCATTGTGGTCCAACCTGCACCACTTATTTACAAATTTTTGTCAGTTTCTATAATGATTTGATGGTCGTACCGATGAGCTTTTATGTTTCTTTTGAAAATTTTTAGAACTTTGTTTTTCTTTTGTTTTTGTTCTCCATTCTGCTCAGAAGGTTTTTGCGTTGAGCATTCACCATTCTCAGAAGATTGTAGAATATTTCATTTTTCTCTTTTTTAGCATTTTCATCATCGGTATCATCATCACAATCCTCAATTATGACTTTGTCATAATTTGTGACTTTATCATTTATTAGAGTTTTCTTTTTATTAACATTGTTCGGTTTTGGACATATATGATCTAACTTTAATGAGGAAGTCACAAAACCTTTCAATAACTTTTATGAATTAGCAGCTTTATTTTTAACAGTTTCAACTTCTTTTTCAAGTTGAGCAATTTTCTCAATATGAGAATTTATTGCTTTTTGATTTTTCTATATTTAATTTTTCAAAAACAATTTTTTCATTTTTAAACATTTTTATTTCATTTTGAAAATCTACTATCATTTGTAATTTTCATTTTCTAAAATTTTTATTTTGTTTTCAAAATTCTTTTCATTTTATTTTAATTTTTTATTTTCTAATGTAAAACTCTCAATCTCACTCAAGAGTTTGGCATTATCTGCCCGATAGTTATTTACATCATACACTGGACAGACTGGTTTAGAACTTGAAGATCCATATGTAGATGTACTTGAAAGTTGAGCTTCACAGTTCTTAACCACTACATTCTCTTCTCTCTTCACCTGATATTTATTTTTTAGAGATATCTAGAGTTCTTTTGCAGTTTTGTACTCAGGCAGTAGTATTAAGATATCTTCCTTAACAGATTGTTTAATCTCATTTTCTTTTCAGCAAAATATTCATCTTTCTGTTACGTAGAGTACTTGTACTTCTCTAGAATATTCTGATTCTCATCTCTTGGAACGAGATATCCTGTTTATCGCAACCCAACTTTGAAAGTGCCTAGCTTGGACCCAGTTCACGAATTTTCCTTTCCAGACTTCATAATCATCAAAACTTATCAACATTGGCGACTTCACGGATCCCGTTTTGTTTTCCAAACTAATCTGTGTTCAAAAACACTTGAAAAATGATTAGCAAACAGACAATTTTTAGAAATAATTGACTTTTTAATCGACAATATTAACGTATCGGTTTGCTAAAAACGTTTAAAATTTTTCGGAAAACTGTTTTTTCCAGATTAGAGCTTTCAACTCGTCTGGTCAATACGAATCTACTAATATATAATGTCCGAGACGTTTTTGGGGAATTAATCAACTTTCAATACTGCTGAAATCTCCAGTTCACTTCTTCGGTTGCGTGGTTTCCGACTCCTCTGATTTACTTGACCGACAAATTTTCTCGAATAACCATCAACTTGAAACTAATCAATGCAGCAACTTCTCCATTTCGACATAACCGCATCCTAGTTCAGTTTTTGAATAAGCGTTGAGCATCGAGAGTTTATTCCGCACACTCCTAAAGTATTAAAAACTCAACCGGCAATTGATAGAAACTTCGAATCACCGCATCGGAAAACTTCAAATCAACGAATACCCTTGAAAATCTGAAATTTCGATTTCGGTAATCTCAGTTAAGCACCCTTCAGTAAGATTGGATCAGTAAATCGGTAATCTGCTCAATCAGCAAATCTTCATCGGAAACAAATAATCTGGTAACACATCGAATCTGAGAAACATACGTCTGTGACCAAAATCACATTCTTCCTCTTCAGTCACAATGGCATATATATATATATATATCCGGTAGACCAGCGCCACTTAATCACCAAACATCATCATCCAACGGCGGTTAGTCCAAAGAGAAGAATGATTCATCTGCTTGAAGACTAAAAATAATGGCCACCAAAGGTTATCATCAGATTTCCTTGGTAATTTTGAAACCATCCGCCTGCGGAGCTAATCATTAATTCCTAATATCATCACCGAACGTTTTGAACGTCCTCAGTTCCTCACTGTACTAATGACTGCTAATCTAGCTAACTGTTCATTCACCGGAGATCATGACTTGAACCCTTAAGCATCACTATGTATCATGAACTGAAAACTCGGAACTTCTTGTGATCACGATGAATCTCGATCCTCTGCATTTCCCGATAATCTGCAATCGGTAACCACCCGGATACTGTTGTAGCAGTCACGAATTTCAAAAATGTTGGAATCTTCAAATATTGAAAAATCTTTATTCCCCTTCATTTTTGCAAATTCTGACCATATTGGAATTTTCAATGAAATTCCCCCTGAAATCCGGAATTTTCTGTTTTTAACAAATGCGGATTTAACGTTTAGGCCCATTACTAGTCACGACACCCAAATGATCAATGTTCTGCACCGGTATCACCAAATCTGTACTCTGAAGCTCTAGACGGTGTCCCCGAACATCCCGATTCGGTTTTCGAAAACTCGAAAAAATTTCTATCGCTAAATTTTTCCTGGACACTCATCCCATCAATACGATCAACAAAATTTTTCCATGCCAAACTTGTATGACAAGTACGAGCGAACTTAGTCAATATGTGACAAGTTCGGGCGAACTTAGTCAGTTTGTGACAAGTTCGGGCGAACTTGGTTGGCCACCACCAAGTTCGGGCGAACTTGCATGAAATAGACAAGTTCGGGCGAACTTGTGATTAATTTCAAAGAAAATCAGTCAAGTTCGGGCGAACTTGTGCTTAATTTCAAAGAAAATCAGTCAAGTTCGGGCGAACTTCATGAGAAATCTTGAAAATCCTTGTCAAGTTCGGGCGAACTTGGTCCCCCAAAGCAACCTTTTTTCATATTTTTCGATCCAGAATCCTTATTTCTTTGAATTTCGAGATGAATCCACCATAGATCTGGTCGAAAATCACTATCTAACAATCCTATCCATTCAATTTTACTTTTCATCCGTGGATTGTATGTTTATTTCAAGTTTTACGTCCAAAACCCCTCCTAATGTCCATAAATGTCCAAATTCATGAGCGTAGGTGATAACCGTAGCTCTTATACCAATTGAAGGTCTGTGATCAGGCGGTTCTAGACGGAAGTTAATGCATAAACGTGTATAATAGTTTCAGCAGAATGTTATTAAGAATGGAGTAGAAACAGAATGTAGCGGAAGACTTCCTTCATACCGAAAGACTATACATCTTTATAAGTCCAGCTGCCGCTGTTCCTGGAGAGAATCCGGCAGCACCTCCCCATAGGGATGGCAAAAACTCAAATGACAAATGAACACACACCACGTATTTATAGGGAAACACACAAGTTCGCTTGCCATGTACATAGGAGGACAAGTTCGGGCGAACTTGTCTACCATATGACAAGTTCGAGCGAACTTGTCTGCCACATGTCAAGTTCGAGCGAACTTGACCTCCACAGGTCAAGTTCGGGCGAACTTGTTCCCTTTTAAACTGTAAACTCCGTATTTTGGTCGTGTGTTGGATTCTAACCTATACAATATTCAACACACGCTCAATCTAGCCTATTCGACAAGTGACAACACAAAATGCATCAAATCGTTGGTGCCAATCCGATTGCTAAATGTCCATACCATCTTTCACCGTCTGAGATGCAAGAGTTGTCGAAACAGCTACAAGAATTATCTGATAAAGGATTCATTCATCCGAGCTATTCACCGCGGGGGCGCTCCTGTCCTATTTGTGAAAAAAGAATGATGGATCCTTTCGTATGTGTATCGATTATCATGAGCTCAACAAACTAACGATCAAGAATCGATATCCCCTACCTCGAATTAACGACCTTTTTTATCTACTAAAAGGTGCTACATGTTTTTTGAAGATCGATTTGCGTTCTGGGCATCATCAGCTTCGTGTACTCGAGGAAGATATTTCCAAGACTACTTTTCGCACAAGATACGACCACTATGAATTCATTGTTATGCCATTTGGTTTGACGAATGCTCCGGACGTATTCATGGACTTGATGAAACGGTTTTGTAAACCTTATTTAGACAAGTTCATCATTGTATTCATCGATGACATTTTGATCTATTCCAAGTCTCGAGCCGAACACGAACAACATCTCTGATTAACAATGGAACTACTAAAGAAAGAACAACTTTATGCTAAATTCTCCAAGTGCGAATTTTGGCTTAAAGAAGTTCAATTTTTGGGACACATAGTCAACAAGCAAGGTAGACATGTGGATCCTTCCAAAATCGCTGCGATTAAAGATTGGAACACACCCACTACTCCCACAGAAGTTCGCTCATTTCTTGGTCTTGCTGGTTATTACCGTCGCTTCATGTCGAACTTCTCAAAAATAGTGGTTACCCTCACTTCTTTGACTCAAAAGAATAAGCCTTTTGAGTGGGGACCCAAACAAAATGAAGCTTTTCAATCATTGAAACAAAAACTCTGTGATGATCCTATCTTATCCTTACCTGATGGCAACGATGATTTTGTTGTCTATTGTGACGCATCAGATTTAGGCCTTGGTTGTGTTTTCATGCAACGAGATAAAGTCATAGCCTATGCGTCAAGACAATTAAAGGTCCACGAGCAGAACTACACGAATCATGATCATAAGTTAGTTGTCGTTGTTTTCGAACTCAAGATTTGGAGGCACTATCTTTATGGTATGAAGTGTGTGGTTTTCACTAACCATAAAAGTCTCTAACACATATTCAATCAAAAGGAGCTAAACATGAGACAACGACGCTGGTTCGAACTTTTAAACGATTACGACTGCGAAATTCACTACCATCCTGGTAAGGCGAATGTTATGGCCGAAGCGCTTAGTCGCAAGGAACGTGTCAAACTTCAATGTGCCAGAATTCAATTTGATATCCAAACACGTATCGTTCAAGCTCAACATACGTGTGTAACATCTGTGCCTTTTGAACCATCATACAATTCTAAACAATTTTGAATCCAATGAGATCTTGCGTCTCATTCCCGAGAACTGTATAATTACATGTGACATTCACACATTTCAGTCCTTGTACAATTTCGATCTTTTGAATCGCTTCCGGAAGTGAAATCGCAAGCTGTTACGCAAACGTAATCAGTTTAACACGACCTACACTCCGGAACAATGACATAACCTATACATACCCTTTACTTAACTTAGAAATAAGTTTTGAGGGCTTTGGTATGGAAAAAACTAGTTTATTCAAACTCAGGGGCTATTTTGCAAATTCTGCGAAACTATGCTGATTCGCGTATATCGTTATATGGAAGGTATACGCACATCCAAAATTTTTTTGTAATCATTAAAATCTTGCATTTTAGTGATTTGAATGCAAAAATGTCATTCGTTACGCGTTTACGGTCATTTACGCGTTCGTTACGATTTCCATCGTAAATAACCGAAAACCGCAACCGTACGACCGAACGAACCGACATCCAAAAATTTTCCGAGCATTTTTCAAGTTCCCTATGCTTTATCTTCCTTGTATAGCTTAAAAATGGGGCTAACGGGTGTTAAAAGTGCCAAAACGCGTCGAAAAACAAGTTTTAGGCTGCAGGGACCTGTTCTACCAATTCTGAAACATAGGAATCCCTGGCGCCACGTGAGAGACCACCCAAGATCTCCCGCGACACGTGTGGGATGCCCAGTAACAGCAAAAACTGGCAGACAGCTGTTTTACAGCTTTGAAGCCCAAGATTGGTGATCTCCAAGCTCTAGCCTGGTCTTGACACGTGTTTGAGCATGTGGAATGATCCTAGAATGGTCCTTGACACTTGTGATCATCAAATTCATCCTCCACAACTATAAATAGCAAGCCATTTCACTCATTTCAATTGCTCATTCCTTCCCTTTCTCTCTATAACTCTAAGAGGAGAACTCCCACTTTGTTGGAGGTCTCCCAACTGAGTTTTCTTGAGCTCTTGGGTGTTTCTCAAACACAAGTAAATGCTCTTCCTAGTCTTGTTTAGTTATTTTAGCTATTTCAAGCTAAAAGACAAACAGTGTTTGACTTTCAGCTTTGACCATTAATTGGTCAAAGCAAAGTTCAATTGAACTTGGCAACGTGATTGTAATCACGATGGTTATGATCCTTAGCGATCATGCCTACTGATTACCACGTTTACTAGTCAAAGTGACGAGTCAATGTTTCGGTCAATAATGCGCAAAGCACGCATTATAAGAAGGAACTATTTTCGGGTATCAAAACACCTTGTTTTGATACCAAAACATTTTTATAACTTAGTTAGACATGTTTTGACATGTCTAAGTCGTCACTTTTAGTTTAGTGCTTGTTTAGGGTCGTAAGTCGAGCGGTCTTGACCACCGCTTTGACTTTCGAATCCGACCCGTTTGGTCGATCGAAGGATCCGACCAAACTCATATTATTGACCCAAGTTGTATAGGGAATAATCCTCTGAGGTTATACCTTATGGTCACGTCGTTTGGTTAGTGTTTCGATAAGTCGCTAGTTATGCCTTTATAAATGACCAAAATGCCCTTTTTGTGCATATGTCAACTTTAAGCATATGTGACCAATGTTTTGACATATAAACTGATGTTACAACTTAATCAAACATGTTTTGGCATATGAGACTTGTCACAACACATATCTAACCATCCGAACAAGTATTTACGCAAATGAAACGTTAAAGTAGCGTAAACTACCTTAACAAGCCATAACGGGTCAAAAGCACTTAGGAATCTTTTCAAATAAGTATGTAGACTTTGTTAAACCATCTCATATGAGTACCAACAATCATTTGGTTTACAAGACCTCATTCTATCCGATCCGCCGATTAAAGTCCCGGTATTTACATAGTTATCCGATTCTAGCACACGTTTGACTTCTCGGACATTTGAGCTTGTTTAATCTTTGATTAAAAGATATTTTGCAACCCCTGGTGAGTACATAGTCCCCTCTTTTATGTTTTTAAAATGTCTTGGGGTGATTCATATGTGCCTATTCACTATTTTCAAGTTTTCAAAGCTATATGATTTCGTATACATAGTACTATATCCATTAACGATTTGAAACTATTACCTATGACTTGAATAACGATTTTCAAAGTTTGTGAGACTATTGTTGGTTCGTATTTCTTTTATACATTCATTAACAATGATCAAGCCGATTGGTAGTACGATATAGCGCTATAGGATTTGACACCCAATTCCTGTTGTATGGAATGGGAGAAAACCAAGTTTAAACCAAATAGATTTTTCCTTCGTGGTAAATATATAGTCACCAAAATATCCTTTGATATACTCAGGTTTGAATGTATTGCCAAACGACCAGAATGTATGCTTTACAAAGGTTTTCTAACTAAACATAAAAACTTATCTTTTATTGATTTCCCTAAACCAAAGTATTTTTGATATACTAGCAAATCACAATTAAGTATATTTCGATATACTTCCAAAACATTGTTTGATATGCTATCAATCTGATATTATTTACCAAAGTATAGTTGATATACCACCGAAGCTCTTGTTCTTAAACAAAAGAATATTTTTATATACTATCGATACTCCTATTGTTTACCAAAGTATATTTTGATATACTACCAAATCACAATTAAGTATATTTCGATATACTTCCAAAGCATAGTTTGATATGCTATCAATGTGATATTATTTACCAAAGTATAGTTGATATACTACCGAATCTCTTGTTTTTACGCAAAAGTATATTTTGATATAGTGTCGATACTCCTATTGTTTACCTATGTATATTTTGATATACTACCGATTCACTTGTTCTCAAACCAAAGTATATTTTATATACTATCAATTCTAGCTTTTCAAAAGTATATTTTAATATACTAGTAATTCAACTAATTTCAAAACTAAGGTATATAGTTTAATATTATACCCATATTGTTATTTCAAAACCAAAAGTATGTTTCATACATATATTACAAACACTCTTTTTAAAAAAGAAAAGTATTTTAGATACTAAACTTTTGCAAGGATTCATGGCTACTTTTGAAAACATATGTTCTTTTCTTAAAACATCTAAAGCTATGAATCATCATCACAAAACCTATGTTACTCACAAACATTTTTATGCGAACGTACCTATTTTCACATATGTTTCAGGTTTACATATATGATGATTGTCGCTGCTTACTACACATAGGATGGACGCGTGCCTTAGTGACACTAAAATTTAGAGGACAATTTGATTGTATTTTAATTCCGTTATTCCAAGACAATTGTAAATTTGATAAATCAATAAAAACAAAACTTTAAAACCATGTGTTGCCAAACAATGTGTAACGTGACTCCCCAAGTGTTTCCGCCGCGTGTGGCTTTACGCGATTTGGGGTGTTACAGATTGGTATCATAGCACTGGTTATAGGGAATTAGGTTATTAGTAATGTTTCGACCTAGTCTATAACCTTCCTAGGACCCCAACGCGAGTTTACTTGCGTTTAGATTCTTAATACACTACCATCACCTATCCTTAGGTGATTACCAAAAACAAAGCATAATACATCTTTTGAATGTCAAAATTTTCCAAAACTTCACAAGAAATCATCTATCCTTAGATGTTCTGTTTTTAGGCTTTAAGCCTTCAAAGTTTTCAAAATCTAGTCAAAGTTTGCGCTTTAATAATGTGAAGACATGAAATCCGGAAGGGTGGATGCCTGTACCTTTAGTTTTCTATCTAAGGTTAGAGTGTTCATACAAATCCGCATTACCGGACTAGTCACTCTTACCTGGGGACTCTTGGGGTGAGTATTCACTTATAGGCTAAAGAATGCCTTCGCGATACATCATAAAGACCCATTTTCTTTGATTTGTCAATATGTCGTTTGTTTGTTTTAAGTAACGAACAAATGATCACAATCCTTATACTTCGTCGATATTTTTAAATTCATTTTTGACTATCCAATATCAATCTCACTCGATTTCTCTCATGATTCCATTTCTCTTTTAGAATGCCTCCTCGTCCCAACGCTACTCAAAACGCTGAAATGGCAACTTTAATCGCTCAACAAATGGCTGCTGTACTCCTAAACCTTGTGACCCAACTCAATCAAGCTTATCAAAACAATAACAACAACAATGCCCCTACTCCGTGCAACTTTAAACAATTCAACTCGGACAAACCACTCAACTTCACTGGGTCTGAGGGAGCTACTGGGCTCCTACAATGGTTTGAGAGTATCGAAAGCACTTTCCGCCATGTTCAGTGTCCGAACGAGCGAAAAGTAGAGTTTGCTTCAAGTGTTTTTCAAAAGAGAACACTTACGTGGTGGAACGGGATCATGAGGGATAGAGGTGCTGATGTAGCACTAGCTCAGACATGGGAAGAACTTCGAGCTCTTACAATGAAAGAGTTCTGCCCACATCACGAGCAAAGGGCACTTGAGAATGAGTTCCACGATCTTAAGCAAGATAGTGATCGTTATGAGGAACTAAGTCTAATATGTTCTGCCATGGTTACGCCTTTGGATAAGGCAATTGAAAAGTACATTGATGGCCTCCCTGACCCAATTCAGGACATAGTCACTTGTAGCAATCCCGCTACAGTTAGACAGGCCATTGAACTATCCGCTACCCTGACTGAATCTCAAGTCAAGAAGGGTAAACTTTTCCGCAAAAGCGATAAGAAACCGTCAGACAATTCTACCCACTAAAAACCAAACGAAAACCGGACTGGATCCTCTAAGAAGTCAAAGAAGCATAAGGCTTCACAAAACTTCGCTATAGTTGCTAAGAACGATCAAGTTGCTCAAACCCAACCAACACAACCTCGTGCTAGGAAGGCATATGCCGGTACTGCACCTTTGTGCAACAAATGCAATCGTCATCATTTAAACCAAACACCATGTCTTAATTGTACCCACTGTGGACGATTTGGACATATGCTCAATGCATGTCGTCTTGCTACCAACACCCAAAATCTAGCAAATGCAAACCCTGCTGTTGCTCAAGCACCATATCCACCTGGATCGTGCTACAACTGTGGTGATCTTACTCACTATGGAAACAATTGCCCAAAGCTTGTTAATGCAAATCCAGCCCGTGGATGAGCAGTTAACATAAATGCTAACGAGACTCGTGCTAATGATGACGCAACTATGAACGTTTTACAATTTCACTTTGTGATATTAAAAAATCTTGAAACATTTCGGTTGGTTTATAAATAAAATTGTTAATCAATTTTATTTACAAAACCAGTATGATTACGTGTATGTGTGACATACCTATAAAATACCGACACCAAGGATATGGTTCCTTGTAAATCAAACTACTCTCGTAATTTCTTCTATTTTTGGATCACTCGCGATCTCCACAAAAATCCTATGTACTCGTTTCTTATAAGAAACAAAGTACAAGGTACAAATCATAACTCTTAACAAATACTCAAAGTACCACTTTAAATCCTTGCTTAGATACCTAAGGGTACTTTTCATAAGTCCTTAATTGGTCTTATGCAATATGTCGATGTGCCTATGACTACTTTCGTATTTACATGACATTACACACTTTGATTTTGTAGTACATCTAATACACGATTTTCCAAAACATTTTCGCTATACAAATCCCAAATCCTTACAGGATCTTCCTATATTCATAGTTAGATCCTTGTGGATGATTAAAGTGCAAACCAGAGTCCTTGGTTTGATTCTTTATGTGCTTTAGTACGTATGTACAAGTTAACAGTTATTTGATTCAAAACAATTACTATGCAAATCCTTATAGAATCTTACATATTTTCATATGCTAGATCCTTAGAAGGATATCCAAAGTACTATCTTCAATCCTTAAGGGCATTTCTATGCAATAGTTAGACCCTTGGATTCCAAGTACTATTCTAACTAAAGAGATCATGTGATGATCTAGTTAAAAGACTCTTTAATGCCTATTTAAAAAGATTATTCGTTGATCTAATTAAAAGGGCACTTTTGTGGTCTAAGACGAGTCATCATATGTTTATTTGTTTGATTTTCCCCTGCACATCACAAAATGAACTGTGCGGACTATGCAAGGAATTGTGTAATTATGGATGCATACATAATTATATAATTAAGTGCATAGAAACCACAACAAGTTTTGTCATGTGTAAGAACCTATAGTAATAAGAATAATGAAACGGGAACAATGTAATAAGGGCATGGTGGATACGCCGCTGGTACTTCCTATATATAAAGTGTTCCTTATTACATGCAAGCGTGGCGTTACTTATGTTACTAGAAGTTTTGGACCTTGACCAATGTTGTTTTAATCTTTCACTCTCCGACTCCAATTTCGAGCACACACATGTTTCCTATACTAGTCTTCATGGGAAAACTTCTATAAACGTCCTCTCGTTCAACTTTTTCAGAAATCCGACTCCCTTTTCACGCTCTTTCTAGTTCTTCTACAAACGAGAATGTCACTTTGACATTTACATAGCCCCCTTCGGAGGCTCGGTACAAGCAAGAGTGTTATACAACTACTTATTGGACTGAAGTTTAGAATTTCGAATCTAGACTCATACTTATAAACAATATACTAGTACAATAAGCAAAATTCACTGAGAATCCAAACGTTTCCTAGAGTTTTACTCCGGGAACGAAGGATCATTTGAAAGTGATACTGCAAGTTTCCTCTAAATTAAAATTCGGGACGAAATTTCCTAAAGTAGGGGAGACTGTAACATCTGTGCCTTTTCAAACATCATACCATTCTGAACAATTTCGAATCCAATGAGATCTTGTGTCTCGTTCCTGATAATTGTATAATTACATGTGATATTCACACATTTCAGTCCTTGTACAATTTCCATCTTTCGAATCGCTTCCTGAAGTGAAATCGCAAGCTATTACGCAAATGTAATAAGTTTAACACGACGTACACTTCAGAACAATGACATAAGCTAAACATACTCTAAATACCCTTTACTTAACTTAGAAATAAGTTTTGAGGGCTTTGATATGGCAAAAACAAGTTTATTCAAACTCAGGGGCTATTTTGCAAATTCTGTGAAACTATGCCAATTCACGTATAACGTTATCTGGAACGTATACGCATATCCAAATTTTTTTGTAATCAATAAAATCTTGCATTTTAGTGAATTTAATGCAAAAAGGTCCTTCGTTACGCGTTTACGGTCATTTGCGCGTTCGTTACGATTTCTGTCGTAATTAACTGAAAACCGCAACCGTACGACCGAACGAACCGACATCCGAAAAGTTTCCGAGCATTTTTCAAGTTCCCTAGGCTTTATCTTCCTTGTAAAGCTTAAAAATGGCGTTAATGGGTGTTAAAAGTGCCAAAACGCGTCGAAAAACAAGTTTTAGGCTGCAGAGACCTGTACTGCCAATTCTGAAACTTAGGAATCCCAGGCGCCACGCGAGAGACCCCCCAAGATCTCCCGCGATGCGCAGGGGATGCCCAGTAATAGCAGAAACTGGCAGACATCTGTTTTACATCTTTGAAGCCATAGATTCGTGATCTCCAAGCTCTAGCCTGGTCTTGACACGTGTTTGAGCATGTGGAATGATCCTAGAATGGTCCTTGATACTTTTGATCATCAAATTCATCCTCCACAACTATAAATAGCAAGCCATTTCACCCATTTCAATTGCTCATTCCTTCCCTTTCTCTCTATAACTCTAATAGGAGAACTCCCACTTTGTTGGAGGTCTCTCATCTGAGTTTTCTTGAGCTCTTGGGTGTTTCTCAAACACAAGTAAGTGCTTTTCCTAGTCTTGTTTAGTTATTTTAGCTATTTCAAGCTAAAAGTCAAACGGTGTTTAACTTTCAGCTTTGACCATTAATTAGTCAAAGCAAAGTTCAACTGAACTTTGCAACGTGATTGTAATCACGATGGTTATGATCCTTAGCGATCATGCCTACTAGTCAAAGTGACGAGTCAATGTTTCGGTCAATAATGCGTAAAGCGCGCATTATACGACGGAACTATTTTCGGGTATCAAAACACCTTGTTTTGATACAAAAACATTTTTATAACTTAGTTAGACATGTTTTGACATGTCTAAGTCGTCACTTTTAGGTTAGTGCTTGTTTAGGGTCGTAAGTCGAGCGGTCTTGACCACCGCTTTGACTTTTGAATCCGACCCATTTGGTCGATCTTAGGATCCGAATAAACTCATATTAGTGACCATAGTTGTATAAGGAATAACCCTCTTAGGTTATACCTTATGGTCACGTTGTTTGGTTAGTGTTTTGATAAGTTGCTAGTTATGCCTTTATAAATGACCAAAATGCCCTTTTTGTGCATATGTCAACTTTAACCATATGTGACCAATGTTTTGACATATAAACTGATGTTACAACTTATCAAACATATTTTGGCATATTAGACTTGTCACAGCACATATCTAACCATCCGAACAAGTATTTACGCAAATGAAACGTTAAAGTAGCGTAAACTACCTTAACAAGTCATAACGGGTCAAAAGCACTTAGGAATCTTTTCAAATCAGAATGTAGATTTTGTTAAACAATTTCATATGAGTACCAACACTCATTTGGTTTAAAAGACCTCATTCTATCTGATCTGCTGATTAAAGTCCCGGTATTTACATAGTTATCCGATTCTAGGACACGTTTGACTTCTCAGACACTTGAGCTTGTTTAATCTTTGATTAAAAGATATTTGCAACCCCAGGTGAGTACATAGTCCCCTCTTTTACGTTTTTAAAATGTTTTGGGGTGATTCATATGTGCCTATTCACTATTTTCACGTTTTCAAAGCTATATGATTTCGTATACATAGTACTATATCCATTAACGATTTGAAACTGTTACCTATGACTTGAATACGATTTTCAAAGTTTGTGAGACTATTGTTGGTTCATATTTCTTTTATACATTCATTAAAAATGACTAAGCCGATTGGTAGTACGATATAGCGCTATAGGATTTGACACCCCATTCCTGTTGTATGGAATCTCAGAAACCAAGTTTAAACCAAATAGATTTCGCCTTCGTGGTAAATCTATAGTCACCAAAGTATAGTTTGATATACTAAGGTTTGAATGTATTGCCAAACGACCACAATGTATGTTTTACAAAGGTTTTCTAACTAAGCCATAAAAACTTATCTTTTATTGATTTCCCTAAACCAAAGTATATTTTGATATACTACCAAATCACAATTAAGTATATTCGATATACTTCCAAAGCATAGTTTGATATGCAATCAATGTGATATTATTTACCAAATTATACTTGATATACTACCGAAGCTCTTGTTCTTAAACAAAATTTTGATATACTATCGATACTCCTATTGTTTACCAAAGTATATTTTGATATACTACCGATTCACTTGTTCTCAAACAAAAGTATATTTTATATACTACCAAATCTAGCTTTTCAAAAGTATATTTTAATATACAAGTAATTCAACTAATTTCAAAACTAAGGTATATAGTTTGATATTCTACCTATATAGTTATTTCAAAACCAAAAGTATGTTTCGTACATATATTACAAACACTCTTTATCAAAAAGCAAAGTATTTTAGATACTAAACTTTTGCATGGATTCATGGCTACTTTTGAAAACATATGTTCTTTTATTAAAACATCTAAAGCCATGAATCGTCATCACAAAACCTATGTTACTCACAAGCATTTTTATGCCGACGTACCTATTTTCACATATGTTTCAGGTTTACATATATGATGATTGTCGCTGCTTACTACACATAGGATGGACGCGTGCCTTAGTACACAAAAATATAGAAGACAATTTGATTGTATTTTAATTACGTTATTCCAATACAATTGTAAATTTGATAAATCAATATAAACAAAACTTTAAAACCATGTGTTGCAAAACAATTTGTAACATGACTCCCCAAGTGTTTCCGCCGCGTGTTGCTTTACGCGATTTGGGGTGTTACAACGTGTGCTACATAAGGCATGATGGGTGGGGAATTACCACATCAACTTGAGCTTCAACTCGAAATGAAACACAATGGATTACTCTATTATTTGAAATGATTGTGGGTTCCAAGTCAAGACAATCTTCACACCTTATTGATGGACGAAGCTCATAAGTCTCGTTATTTAATCCATCCTGGTGCAGACAAAGTGTAAAAAGATCTCCGTACCCAGTATTGGTGGTCGGGTATGAAAAAGGATATGGCCTTGTATGTATCGAAATGCCTAACTTGTCTTAAAGTTGTTGGTGCATAATGTCTATGTCTTAGTCTTATATCGAGTCTGTATTGTATAGAGCTGAATAGGCTAGGTTATGAGGTATTTATGAAGTATTGTAGGCAAGTTCGGGCATGTACATGTAGTGTATGCATGTTCGGCCAAGCATGTGTGTCTCATTTGAAAATTTGGCATTGTAGAGGCGAAGCTCTGTCAGTCTGTAATCTGAACGTTTAATCAATGAAACTGACGTTTAACTGAGTAGTTCTTGTCTATTGGTAACATGACGTAATATTTCCGCTATTATGGACGTTAGATATCAAATTTAGGTTCCTAAGCATCGAGGATCGGTCCTACAAGTGGTATCAGAGCTAGAACAGCCTGATTTGATAGTATCAAGACAAGAACACTTCTATTTATACTCCATTCTTCTTTTTTCTTAACTTTTGATCACAAAATGAAGAATTCATGGTCAAAACCTTTTGAATTTTGAATATATCATGTAAAACACAACAAAGATAAACCCTTGAAAGATTGGAGAACAAATTCAACCGAATTCATGTCAAAATTTTGAAAAAACCATGTTTTTGAAAACCCTCAGGAACGAACTTGTTGGCCATGTTCGGCCGAACTTGCACTAAAACATCACTTTTCAAGTGATTTTTAAGTAAGTTCGCCCGAACTTAGGTGATTTTTAAGGAAATTTAGTCAAGTTCGCTCGAAGTTACGAAAGTTTCACTGAATTTACATCAAGTTCGACCAAACTTGTGTAATATCTAAGAGATTTATAGTAAGTTCGCCCGAACTTACATAAGCATTTCATGAAAAATTCTGTTGATAAGTTCGCTCGAAGCCTATGTGTTTTCTCAACGATTGTCAAGTTCGACCGAAGTAGTCACAATTTATTCAAAGCAATTCTAAAAAGTTCGACCGAACTTGTTAAAAATCCAAGAATTCTTCATTAATTGATACAAGTTCGACCGAACTTGTAGTAGTACTAACTGTTTTCAAAGTTTTTGAAAAATTTTCAGCGTACATGTTTCGTGATTCACAATGGAAGATCAACTAAGAGCATATATGTCCGGAGCTAGTTCGTCAAACGCCAACGTGATTAATCAAGTCAATCTTGATAACGAAATGGGAACGACCGTCAAACCGCCCAAGCTGATAAGCATGGACGAATACGAAGCATGGAAAGAGAAATTTGCCTACTGGGTTCAAGCCATGCACTTTGCTAGCTGGGTGTCAATTGAAAGAGGCTATACTATTCCGGTAGATGAGCATCAACAAGTTCTTGAGAAGTACAACTATTCGACATCTCAGAGAGACGAATACATTGCAGAGAAAAAGATGATCAGTCTCATCCAACAGTCTGTCAAAGAAGATATACTGATCTTGCTACCAGAATATACTACAGCAAGAGACCTTTGGTTGCCATTACAGAAGAAATACCAAGGCAGTGCTGAAATGATCAAAAGCAAGAAGGCTCTCATTCTGAAAGAGTTTGATATCTTCAGCATGCTAAAGAATGAGACCATTAAGCAAATGATTGAGCGTTTCTGTCATCTCAAAGTGCAAATGCAAAGACATGGTCTTGAGAAGACGGAACAAGAATACATCGACAAACTTGCTGACGCACTACCAGAGGGTGAATGGACTATGCATTTGATGGTTTTGAAGAATAGCCATAAGTGGGATTTCTTCAAGTTGTCAACGTTTATTGATAAACTCGAAGGCCCCGAAATGGAGCTTCTAAAGATAGCGAAGTTAAAGAACGCCGAATGTTGTTCAAGACATTGGTTTATACTACAAAACCGGAATGCAAGATAACATTTCAAGTCCAAAAATTGGAACTGCTTTTAGGGAAAACATGAATGTTTCTCCACAAAATCAGAATCATACAGCCTCAGTATGACCAAATGCACAAAATTCTTACTCGAGCACTAGTTCAAATTATACATTTCAAAGTCAAACAAATCAGAACCAACAGCAAAGTTCTGATCCGAATGTTTACAAGTGCAATATCTCAGTGAACTTGAACAATGTTGTTTCAGAAGAAGTTGCAAAACAACATATGTCACTACTTGCTACCGTCTTAGAGTCTTATGAATGTCTTGTTGCCGGTAAAATCGCAAATCCCGATATGACCGCAGAAGATTATGAGCAGGTAGACGAGGAAGAACTCGAACTAATTGACATCAAATGGTCTTTAGCTTCGATCATCAGGAGAGTGACAAAGTTCGTTGCACTCACAGGCCGTGACATAGGAAACTCCAGCAACAAATTGGGTTTTGACAAATCAAAAGTCACATGCTTTAAATGTCGATATAAGGGACATTTTAAAAGAGAGTGTAAGAACACCGAAGCAACCGGAAATCAAAGTGCTTTCGGAGGAGGTAATGAATATTACAAGAGGGCAAACTCAAGTTGAGATCCAAGAAAAGCTAAATTGTAGTACCACGGAGAAAGCCATGGTTGCATCCATAGAAGATGACGGTTTTGATTGGAATTCTTACATTGGGAAAAAGACCGGAGTTGCTATAATGGCGGAGATAGTTGAAGATAATTCAGCAGCTAAAGCAGTGGCAGCAGCAGAAGCAGCAGCTTTCGAACAAGCTATTCTGGAACAATACTTGCATCAACAGCAGGAAGAAGAGGAATATATCCATATGCAAAGACAAGGAATTGTATCCTCTAATTCTTGTGATAGTTTTACAGGTCACTTTGATGGAAGCACGAAAGAACAAGTAGTTGAGGAGAAAAAGATTGATGAAGTGATCATTGATGTCACTCAAGAAATGAAAGTCGAAGACCTCAAGGACATGGCAGATAAAGCTTTAATGGCGAATCTAAGCAAGGTAGGTCCAGAGGTAAGAATTGTCGAGAAAGAAGTTGTCAAAGTACAAGTTGTAGAGGTTGAGAAACCTTGTACAAAATGTACTAAACCTTTTATCGAATGTGCCGAAAAATCAAAGATCATCGCTGAAAAAAATATGCATAACGATTTGTTAAAATATGATAATCGCACAACGAAAGAAGCGTATGACAAAATGAAAAATGATTACGGCAGACTCGACAGAAATAACATCGAACAACATGATAATATAAGAATGTTGAGTGGTACAGTAATGGATAAACAGAGAGCAATTAACATTTATATAAACACCATTGCTGAAATCAAACACAACTTCAAGATATGACAATCGAAACTGAAAGAGTTCGACAATTGTTAACAAGTTATACCACTAACGCGTATGTTATCGATCACATTCTTCCAACAATCTCATTGGAAGAAAAAACCCAAAAAGAAAGCGGGCAAAGAATATAGTATTGTTCCTCCACCCCTTTGCGAGAAATATTGTGTTAAAACTATAGACGGGATGGACAAGGCACTCAATGTTGAATTACTTTCTGAAAAGAAAGACGAGTTACTAGAGAACATTGATATAGTCTATATTAAATCTGATGATGATAACAACGCGGTGGTGAATAAAGTGGTTGAAAATGTTTTAAGTGATTCTCATGATGGCAGTTTCAAAAGCGCCAACTCGAGTTCAAAGAATTCCGATTCACAGTCTGAAAATGACGATAAGTCGTCAAAGGATGGTCTAAGTGATGATCCTAATATTGTAATGTACAAAATTAAGGATTCAGATAGACTATACTTTGATGATAGCTTTCCGATTCAGAATATGAAGGAAGAATTGCTTGACAAATTCTTTAAACTCGTGGAAGTCACATCAGAAGAATTGGTAATCAATGAACAAAAATTATATTCCAAACCTGAAAGAAACAATTACCAAAGAAATGGTGGTGATCATCCAAAAAACCGGAGAGCGTGGTTGGGTTTAGAAGAAGAAACTGATGAATCTGTAAAGAAACCGTCACCATTTCATGAATATAAAAACAAAAACATGAAGTTTGTATATGGGACGAGTACAGTTCTTGAGGAGAGTTTGATTGGTAAACAGTCAAATGATGAGTTCAAGAAGGAGAAAGAAATTCGAGATAAAGCCAAGGTTACAAGTGGTGTCAAAACTTCAAGTAGGGTTAAATCACCGGTTAAAGGACATCCACTTGATAATCGGACATGTTTCAAGTGCAATGAAATTGGTCATATGGCACGAAAATGTCCGAAATCAAAACCGGCTTATCTTCGAAGAAAAGAAGATTCAAATGTTGTTAAACCAAAGCAACCAGTTTTTGTAAAACCTGTAAAGATTTTGAAACGAAATGAATCAAAACCAGTTGTTAAACCAAAGTCTGAAAAGACTTTTGAAAATTCTATTTTCAAAAAAGGTGAAACTTCTAGGTCTAGTGAAAACAAGTTTTACATCAAAAAGGCTAATATCAAATCTCAAACCTGGATCGCCAAGAAAAGGTCAACAACACCTGGTGTTGTTAAGTCTGAGCTAGTAAAGACTGACAACACAAAAGAATCTAAGTCTGAAATCACTAAGTCTGAGCAGGTGAAGACCAGTGAGAATGTGAAACAAGTTAAAATAGAAATTAAGAACGATAATGTCAAATCTGTAAAAGATAAGAAAAAAGTGAGATTTCCAAACATTAACATTGTTGAAACAGATGATGAATTTGATTTTGATGATGTTGATGAGTTTGAATATGCTTTTGTTGATGGTTATCCAGTAAAACCCAAGACCAAGAAGGCTTGGGTAGAGATTTTCACCTAATTTCTGAATTTTACAGGGGCTCCAAAGATCCGTACTTTCAAAGTGGATTTTGGATAGTGGAGCGTCCAAGCACATGACGGGAATGAAGGAATTGCTATTAGATGGTGGATATGTTGGATTTGCAGAAAATCAAGGTGGAAGGATAGTCGCCGAGGGAAAACTCTCCAATGGCGTAGTTTGATTTGATCGCGTGAACTATATTGCAGAACTTGAGAACAATCTTCGGAGTCTATCGCAGATTTGTGACAAGAAATTTAAAGTCCATTTCAATGACAAGGAATGTATTATCTTGAAGTCGGGATTCAAAATACCAGATGAGTGGATTCTGATGCGAGCACCTCAAGAGAATGATTTATATGTTCTTGATATGGGTGTTGCTACCACTTCATCACAATCAGCACAATGTTTTGTATTAAAGGCTACTGAAAAAGATTCCATTCTTTGGCATCGTAAGATGGGGCATATTCATTTGTGAAAAATGAATTTCCTGATTCATAATGATCTTGTAGAAGGCGTAAATCTTCAAAGTTTTCAGATGTCCGATCATTGCTTGGAATCTAAAAAGGGAAAGCAGATCAAGAAATCTCATCCGAAGATAATTCTAAACTCAATCAAGTTGCCTTTAGAACGTCTACACATGGATCTATTTGGTCCTGTAAATGTTCGAAGCATATCAGGAGACTTATATTGCTTGGTCGTGATAGATGACTATTCGAGATATTCGTGGGTATTCTTTCAGGAATCAAAAGATGAAACATTCGAGACTTTGGTTACTCTATTCAAGAAACTCGAGGACATTTATCATCTGCCGGTCAGACGCATTAGAAGTGACAACGGCACAGAGTTTAGAATAACAGAATGAAGGAATTCTGCAACGCAAAAGGGATTCTACACGAGTTTAGTGCTCCCTATACTCCACAGCAAAACGGAGTTGCTGAACGGAAGAATCGAACATTGATTGAAACTACGAGAACCATGCTTGCAGATTCTAAACTTCCAATCAGCTTCTAGAGCGAAGCGGTTGCTGCGGCTTGCTACACACTAAACAGAGTTCTCACTGTCAAACCAACAAAGATAACATGTTTTGAGATGATAAACCGACAGAAGCCAAATGTGAAGTTCTTAGAACCATTCGGTGCTCCATGTACCATAATAGACCAAGATGGCAAATTCGGAGCTAAATCTCTCGAAGGTTTCTTTGTCGGTTATGCGAGTCCGTTGAGAAGAGTATACGTTCCTTCATTGCGAAAGGTTATTGAAGCACAACACGTGGATTGTTTCAATTACACAGATCATATTCAAAGGAAAGGTGACGCGTGGCTGTTTAACTATCAAGACCTTTGGAAGTCTTTTGACTTGCCCAAAGAACCAACTGACGAATAAGTTGCAGCGTTATATTATCTTCACCAGTCAGCGAATCAAGAACAAATTGTTCGAGCAATTATGGTTAATCAACCCACGTTGGATCCATCTTCTTCTGGCGCAAGTTCAAACAATAGTGGTGTTCCAGCTGAAAATGTTTCTGAAACATTATCAACACCTACTACTCTTCCAACGAATGCCTCTATTGAACCAGTGAATACAACAACGAAGCCCAGTATGCCTCAGAATCAAGATTCTGATTCAGATGAAGCGCCAACATTTCATGCTGATGGGGAATCATCTTCTTCAGATGAAGAAGTGGAGCAGATAACAAGTCTTCTAATCATTCTGCAGTCCCAAACAATAGAAATGAAGCTTCATCAAGCTCTCCAAACATTGAATTGGTTGCTGATCTCAACATCACGAATCAGCAAAACTCAGTAGATGTTCCAAGTGAAGAATTGTTGCGATCATATTCCTATCATCCATCAACAAATATTATCGGAGAACTTCAAATTGGTGTTAGAACTCGAGGGAAAATTAATAAAGCACTCAGTTGTTTCTATACACGTGTTGCTACAACACAGAACTTTAACAGATGAAAACTGGGTATAAGCAATGCAAGAAGAATTATTGTAGTTTGAGAAGTTGGGTGTGTGGAAGCTTGAAGACTTACCAGAAAATCAGAAAGCAATTGATACAAAATGGGTCTTTAAGTGTAAACGTGATGATAGAGGGGTTATTGTTCGTAACAAAGCTAGGCTTGTTGTCAAGGAATTTCACCAGCAGGAAGGGATAGACTACACGGAAGTCTATGCACCAGTAGCTCGATTGGAATCTATTCGAATATTTCTAGCATTCGCATCATGGAAAGGATTTAAGGTCTATCAATTAGATGGCAAATCGGCTTTTCTGTATGGCAAATTACACGAAAAGGTGTACGTTGGACAACCATCGGGGTTTGTCGATCCACTTAACAAGAAGAAAGCAAACCTACTAGATAAAGCACTCTACGGACTACACCAAGCCCCGAGAGCTTGGTACGAGACTTTATCACAACATCTCGTCGGAAACGGCTTTATCAGAGGAACTGTGGATAGTACTCTTTTCACCAGAGAAGTTGATGGCCATCTGATTATAGTTCAAATCTACGTTGACGACATCATCTTTGGATCTACAAATGATAGTCTCTACAAAGAGTTTGAGGGAATCATGAAAAAGAAATTCGAAATGTCCTCGATGGGCGAAATGAAGTTCTTTCTTGGTTTGCAAGTAGATCAGCTTCGGATGGTATTTTCATTCACCAGATTAAGTATGTTCACGACATCTTGAAGAAGTTTGGAATGGAAAGCTTGAAGCCTCTATCTACGCCTCTTGCTCTAAATCATGGCATTTGTGTTGACGAGACTGGAGCCAAATTTGACGAGACGTTGTACAGATCTATTATTGGACCATTGATGTATCTGACGGCATTGCGCCCAGATATTATGTATCCAACCTACCTATGCGCCAGATACCAGTCAAGCCCGAGGATCTTACACATGCAGATCGTGAAGCACCGGCTTGTGGTACCCGAAGAACGGCAATTTCGACCTCACAAGCTATGCTGATTCCGATTTTGGTGTCGATAAGTTGAACTCAAAATCAACTACAGCGGGATACCAGTTCTTCGAAACAAGAATGGTAACCTGGCAGTGTAAGAAACAGACTACGGTCGCTCTCTCTACTAGAGAAGCTGAGTATATCTCGGCCTCCAGCTGTTGTTCACAGATTCTGTGGATTCAACAACAGATGAGAGACTATGGTCTGCAATTTCTAGACACCGATGTATGTTGATAACAAGGCAGCCATCGATATAACTAAAAATCCGGTTAATCACTCACGCACAAAACACATTGAAATTCGTCATCATTTCATTCGTGATTGCTACGAAAAGAAATTGGTACGAATAGAAAAAATCCACACCGACAACCAAAAGGCTGATTTTTATACCAAACCATTTTCTTTGTCATGATTTAAATACTTGCTAAGAATTAACGGTATGAAAAATTTGCTGACTGGTGCGGGCGCTGAGGTTGAATACGGATCGGACGACGAGTTCACGTGATCCACATTGGTTTGTAAATACATTTCTACTTTTGAATTTTGTTGAAAAACTAAAATCCAAAAAGATGTTTTTGATTTTAGGGGTAGAAATTTTAGAGAAAATACAAAAACATTCAAAAATTTTAAAATCCAAAAACATATAAAAATTCAAAATGTACAAAAAACATTGAAAAAAGACAAAAAGAATTCAGTGTCATAAAAGGAAATGATAGTACATCAGTGGACTATCCCAGTATGCTAAAGAAATGAAAAGTTTAAAAGTGATAAACAAGTCATACTGTGGATGTGTCGATAGGCTTAACACGTTCAGTAAACTGTTTTCGAGATAAAAACTAAATTTTACAACTGCTTAATCTTGTGGATTAACACATCTTGGATATATGGACTTAGTACTCCGAAATTTCGTTTGAAGGGTTGCTGATTCTGAGATACGAGGTCTTTATAGATAGTTGATATCTGGGGTATTAAACAAGTTCTTCTGATTTTGCAGATGCAATGGCCAAGAACTTCTATAATACTTTTGCTTTAAACCCCAAATTGCATGCAACATTGGATACGAGGTCTTTATAGATAGTTGATATCTGGGGTATTATACAAGTTCTTTTGATTTTGCGGAAGCAATGGCCTAGAACTTCTATAATACTTTTGCTTTAAACCCCCAAATTGCATGCAATATTGAAAAGTATCGAAAGATCTAATCATTTGCAATGTTGAAAAGATTCCTAAAATGGAACACACCTTAAAGTCGAGCCTTCGTCTTTTTGTCTGTACGGTAGTACTAAACTGAGCTCTCAAAGTCTCGCACAACCCAGATACAGATATCAATTATGCTATATTCACCTATAAGATGAAATCTAGGGAATTTGGATACGGGAGTATATTCAAGAAGTGGGAATCACAGATAAGTCAAGTTTCATAAATTCTACCTTAACATATCTTGAAACAGTTGAGAAATGTGGTAAAGTTTAAGTGGACAAATATATCGACAATCTAGGTTAACTAGTTTAAAACTTAAAGTCATCTAAAGGTCAATGGTACTGGTGATATGTCTCAATCAACTGATATGATCCTTAGACACGAATTCACAAAAATATGTCTGTAAATATGCTTGTACATAGTTTACATTGCTTATTTCATTGTATTTCAGCTTTATAGATTAAAATCAAATAGATTTTCGGTGAGTTTTAGCATAAACTTTACAAAAATACAAAAAAGATTTTATTTCTACATTGTTTTCAGCAAACCAATGTTGGAGAACGGATCTTCGAAGTCTGGTAAGGTGCTAGAACTGGTGGGAATCTCTTTGACAACGGGCTGGGAGCTAATTATTACATCTGAAACGATAAAACAATGAAAAGTTCATTAATTTTAAACTTTAATTTTGAAAATATCAACAGTCTGTTCGTAACGAGTCAAACCGGGGTCATTAACTTGGACTCGGCAGACAAATTGGTTAACTAAGGTCATTAACTTGGACTTGGTCAACTGAGTGGATTTCATAAGTTGTAAAAAGTTGGAAAGTTCAGGGTTTAAAATGAAAATTTTGAAAAAATTGAAATTTTGAGGTTTGCCAAGTTCGACCGAACTTGCTAAACAATTCAAGTTTAACAATCAGGAAGTTCGACCAAACTTGCTAAACAATTCAAGTTTAACAATCAGCAAGTTCGACCAAACTTGCAGAAGGCTGATTGTTGTTTTTATAATAAGTTCGCTCGAACTTACTCTGGGCCCTCATGTTGGGCTTAGTAAGTTCGCCCGAACTTGACATGGTATAAATACCATTCAAGTTCGGCCGAACTCATTTACCTGTTATCAAAAAAACAAAGAGAGAACTTAGTGATTGAAAGATTTTGTGTGAAATTGACACTTTTGAGCCTTTATACTGTCCGATTGAAGTATGTTTTTGGTGATTAGCACACCAATAACTATGACAGAGGTATTAATTTGGCTTTGAACCGTGTTTTGGACTTAAACGAATCAAACAAACTTGATAAAGTTAAAATCTGATAGATATAGGTGTTGTTGGACAAAATTAAACATAGATCTTTGATCTATACTTAAAATCGACGGTGAAATTGATTTTGATTGAACTGCGTTTGAACTTGGTTGGTCTGTTGAAGAAGAAGACAAGTTCGGCCGAACGTGTTGTCAAGTTCGACCGGACTTGTCTAAAATATGATTAAAAGATCAAAAGCATGTTTGACCGAACTTGTTTATTAAATTGTTTTGATCCAATCAGGTTCGACCGAACTTAATGAAAAAGAGAGTTGTCTAAATCGTAAGTTCGCCCGAACTTGTTCTTTAATGTGGAGCATGTATTTCATACATGTTCGGCCGAACTTAAATAAAATTGAATGATAAAAAAAAATTGTTGTAAGTTCGCCCGAACTTGCATTTGAAAAAGTTGAACATGTTTGTTACATGTTCGGGCGAACTTGTTAAAATCATAGTGTTTAACACTAATCAAGTTCGCTCGAACTTGATTAAAGTGTTAGAAAATTTTTTGTGATTTTTTTCTGGAAAAGCGTGCTAATTGTTTTGCGTTATTTTCAGGCACAGATTCCAATGCATGTTATCTCAGTTGAGTTTTACAAAACTCACAATACATGCATCACACTTGACAAGTCTATTTGTCCGTCGCTGAAAGAATATGACAGTATTTTGAAGTTTCTCGAAGATAGTCACATTCGTCGTGCAATTACTGAGCGCACAGTATCGTATCGATCTCATATTGTTCACTTCTGGATGAACGCGAGTCTAAGAGCTGACGAGAAGACGATTTCTTCGACAGTACAAGTTGGTTATGAGTTAAAACCGATCACAGTAACTGAAGGTGATATCCGAAGGATTTTTTAGCTCAAGGATAAAGAAGATTATCTAATCATCTAGACGAGAAGATGGTTCGCGGATGTTTTTTCCGCATGGGTTACAAGGGAAGCGTAAATAAGCCGACGCTGAAGAAAGGGGAAGTGCCTAACCAATACAAGCTTCTGATTCATGCGTTGATTCATACTTTTAGCCATCGTAAAGCCGGTTTGGATGATGTAAATGATTATTTTGCTAGCATGGCAATGACGCTTATTCTGAAGAAGTCGTTCAATGTTTCGAAGTTACTGTTTACTCACATGTCGAAGAACATGGAGGATTCGAGATTGTGCCTTTATCCAAGGTTTATTCAGATGTTGATTGATGAGAAGTATGCCAACATTGCTCGAGATCCGAACGGGGTTCTTTATCTAGTTCATCTTGACAAAACGACTGTGAAGAAGCTTATGAAGTTCCAAAAGCAAGCTTCAGCTCCTATTGCCAAGCCAGTATTCGGAGCTATAAAAGATTCAGATTATGTCTCACCACCTGGAAACAAATGGAGAAAGGATGGTAGTGATGACGAAAAAGAGCTTATAGCCGAGCAAGAATAGTTTAAAGAATTCAAACCAAAGGCAAGGAGTGAATGGTTTTTGAAAGCTGAAGCTGAAAAGCCCAAAAAGAAACATACAACGAAGAAAGTGGAAACTTTGCTTGTTGATGAGGAGGAACCAAAAAATTGTTGAAGCAGTTGCTGGATCGAGCGCTGCAGTAGTTATTGAGAGTCAAGAAGATGTGATTTCTGCTACTTCCGAAAATGAAGAATCTGATAAGGAGCCAGAAAAGACAGAGGCTGAAATTAGAGCAGAAAAAGAAAGAAAGTTGGATGCAGACTTTGATCCAAATGCTGAAAAAGAATCTGACAAGGAGAGACCAAGAAAAAGACTAAACGAACAAAGTCTCCAGCAATTGAGATATCAAAGAAGACTACAGGGTCACCTCATACTAAAGAGAAACGAAAGGCTAAGAAAGCTCAGAAAGCTATGAGCAAAAGATACAAGAGCAAAATGAAAAGCACAGAAGCCACACAAGAACCTTTCGGTGCTCAGGAGAAAGGAGCCACACAAGAACCTCCTCCACAAGAACCTCCTGTTATCGTTCATGTTGAAGCTGAAAGACAAGGAGTTACACAAGAACCTCCTGTGTCTGAATTTGTTGAAGTTCTGATTGCTGAATCGCCTAGTGCTCAAAAGACTTCTGCTCCTGAAAGTTCTACACTGAAGAAGTCTACACCGAAAGCTGTAACACCAAAAGATTCAACACCTAAGACACCAAGGGAAGTATGTTTGGTGATATGCCACACGGTCTAATCAGTCTTGAAGATTTGGATGAATTTTTCCCAGAGACCAATGCTGAAATGTTAGAAAAACGTGTGAAGGTATTGGAAGATAAAGTTGCACAGATTAAGATTGAAAAGGCTGAGCTTGTAAAGAAGGTAAATCAAAGCGAAGTCGAAAAAGAAATTCTTAATGATAAAGTGAAGGTGCTTGAGAATGAACGTGAATATTACAAGGCGTTGATAGAAAGTCTACGGGACGCAAATGAAAAACTACAGACAGAGATTGCAGAATTGAAGAAAATTTAAGCTTTGAACGATCGAATATTCATCAGATTACAAAAGGTGTTATCTAATAATTTGAATATTGATTTTATCGCTGAATACGATTGTCTGGATCGTCAAGAAGCCAAGGAACATGCTGAGAGTGAATTGGCTAAAGGTGGTAAAGGGAAGCAGGTTGAGGGTGAAGCCCCTAAATCTTCTACTGAAAAATTTTCTGATATTCCTGAGAAGCCAAGTGAGGATATTTCAAAAGCTTCTGAGTCTGATATCCAAAAGGTTGACGAATCTGTCAAGCCTTCTGATCCTATCGTTGTTACTAAAGAAAAGGAGATGATGAAGCCGAGAAAGAGGATAAGAATGAGGATGAAGAGGAGGAAGGTTATGAAGATTGGAACGTTGGGGATGATGATGATGATTTTGATCAAGGAGATGATGATTTTGATCAGGGTGGTGCAGGTTTAAAGATCAATGAAGCTAAAGTATCTGAAGAGTTTGATTTTTCTGACCTCATGGATGATGAATCGAATAGAATGGAAGATAAGAGCCAGGGGAGTCAGGGCAAAAAGGGCCTTCAGATGATATTGATTTGTTAGATATTGATCGTTTTGCAAATCCTACGACTGATGTACCTATGAATCCTTTGATACTGATGTTGGAACATAATGTTGAAGAAGGTGAGTTTGTACATAACTACACGAAAGAAGATCTGGCGAATGTAGTTGAAACTGAAGCTGAGAACTTAGAGTTTGATTTTGAAGAGGTTATGAATGTTAACACGTTTGAACCGAAAGAGTATCAGTATGAGAGAAAATTTGAAGATGATGAGTACAACCGTGTGATAGTTGAAGATTGGTCCTCAGATGATGAGACAGATCAGAAAGCTAAGTATGTCAGTCAGGATTCAGAAAGTTTTCCTACTTTTGAAGAGATGTACAGACAGTTGAATGAAGATATGTTGAAAGATAGAATTGTTGAAGAGCTATGTGTAGGAAAGATTCCTAAACAAATGACCAAAGAAAAGATAGCTGAAGCGAGAAAGTCCTGGTTCAACGTCCACTAGCATTCTTCACCAGAGATAAAGATGTTTCTTTGGGAGATATACTAAGTTGGGGTTGGTTTAAAGAGCTCAACATATATGCAATCAAAAAAGAATTTGGAGTGCAATACTACAGATATCTTGCTGATTTAAAGACATTACCGTATTGGGATATGGAAGAGCTGGTGCAAACAGTGAATGTTACTTATCAAATGAAGACAGTTGATTAGTTGTTATGGAAGATGATTAAGTACGAAGCTGATAAAGGTTGGAATCACTGGAAGCCGTTTATTCCAAGACGAAGAATAAAGATTAACAAGGTTACAGGGGAAAAGGACATAACATTGATTATGAAATGTCCTAGAGCCATGAGGAATATGCCACTTATGCCGATCGAACAGAACTTTTATCCTTTATTCAAGTGGTGGCAGATTGATGCAGCCACTTGTGAAGCAGTGATTGTGTTAAAGGTTGAAGATCACCTGGATATTGCTAAGGAAAGAGTTGAAGTGATAGGTCATCAGGGTAAGAGAGTTTTGTGGAGGATGATAAGGATTCTAGATCCTATGTGGTTGGTTAACTGCTAGAGAGAAGATATAAAATGCCTTTTCTCCAGCAAGATTGTTTTTGAAGAAAGAGAAAAGGTACAGGCAATGCAGTATCAGAATGTTGTCAACGTTTGCTATGCACGTCAAGTGAATTCAGGGAAGATGTGGCAAACGAAGTAGAGGGATCTGGAAAGAGTTGAATTTCTTAAAGTAGAAACCAGAAGTGTGGCGATCAAAGAAAAGATGGAAAAAGCGGTTAGGCAAAGTTCGCTCAGAATGGCTAACTTTAAAAGATCACCGCCAACTGATCAGACGCCAGATCCTAAACAAGAGAGACGAAAGAAGCCCTACAAGAACTTATTTGGTCGGGTACGTTAATGAAGACAGAGTTTTGAAGACTGATAAAAGACGAAGACTATATCCAATGGGGGGTCTGTTGGTGTATAATGTCTATGTCTTAGTCTTATATTGAGTGTGCATTGTATAGAGCTAAATAGGCTAGGTTATGAGGTATTTATGAAGTATTGTAGCCAAGTTCGGGCATGTACATGTAGTGTATGCATGTTCGGCCGAACTTGCTTATGCAAGTTCGGGCGAACTTGCGTCTCACATGGCCGAACTTGTTGTCCTATAAATACCTAGCTTGTGTGTCTCATTTGAGACTTTGGCATTGTAGAGGCGAAGCTCTGTCAGTCTGTAATCTGAATGTTTAATCAATGAAACTGACATTTAACTGAGTAATTCTTGTCTATTGGTAACACGACGTAATATTTCTGCCTATGGATGTTAGATATCAAATTTAGGTTCCTATGCATCAAGGACCGGTCCTACAAAAGTTTAGGCTGAACATCAACGTCCATCTGGTTTGCTTGAACAACCAGAAATACCGGTATGGAAATGGGAGAACATTGCGATGGATCTCATTACTAAATTACCGCTTACATCTAGAGGTCATGATGCTATTTGGATGACCATTGATCGTCTAACAAAGTCAACACACTGTTTGGCAATTCGTGAGGTTTACTTTGCTGACAAACTCGCCAAAATCAATGTCGGTGGGATTGTATCTCGTCATGGTGTTCCTTTGGACATCATATCTGACAGAGATGCTCGTTTCTCATCTCACTTTTGGATGACCATGCAAACTGCTATAGGAACCAAACTCAATCTTAGCACTACTTATCATCCTCAAACGGATGGACAAACCAAGAGAACAATTCAAACACCGGAGGATATTCTTAGAGCTTGTGTGATTGAATTTTGTGGTAGTTGGAATCCGCATCTACCGTTGATCGAATTCTCGTACAACAATAGTTATCACGCCAGCATCGATATGGCACCTTTCGAAGCTTTATACGGTCAAAAATGTGGTCCACCTGTCTATTGGAATGAAGATGGAGAGTCTCAGTATACTGGACCTGAACTCATTCACGATACAACAGGTAAAGTCAAGAAAATACACGCTAACCTTCTGACAACTAGAAACCGTCAAAAGAGTTACGCGGACAAGCGACGCAAGCCCTTGGAATTCCAAGTTGGTGATCATGTCCTACTCAAGGTATCCCCTTGGAAAGGAGTGTCAGATTTGGAAAGAAAGGAAAACTTGCACCACGATACGTTTGACCATTCAATATCGTTGAAAGAATCGGAAAGGTGACCTATCGACTTGAGCTACCTCCTAAACTTCCACGTGTCCAATCTAAAGAAGTGTTTAGCCGATGCAAATCTTCACATCCCCCTCGATGAAATTCATGTTGATGACACTATGTACTTTGTCGTGAAACCCATGGAGATTTTGGGTCATGAAGTCAAGAAACTTAAACGAAGGCGAATACCGATATTCGAAGTTCGCTGGGAATCCAAATGTGGCTCAGAATTTACTTGGGAACGAGAGGATCAAATGAAAGCGAAATACCCACATCTATTTCCACAAGTTTCCTCGAATTAAATTTCGGGACAAAATTTCCTCTGTAGGGGAGACTGTGACATTTGTTGTGATTCAATCATGTAACGATTTCGAACTAGTTATCAATCAATGAAAGTTTGTGTTTTATTTATGAATTTCGTTTATTTATCATGACAATTAAACATATTTGATTCCTACACCATAACAAACTCTCGAACGACTTCTAGAAGTGAAATCGCAAACTGTTACGTAAACATAATCAGTTTAACGCGACGTACACTCCAGAACGATGTCATAAGCTAAACATACCTTAAGTAACCTTACATAAATTAGAAATAAGTTTTGAAGGGTTCGGTATGGCAAAAACATGCTTATGCAACTTCATGGGCTATTTTGCAAATTCTGCGAAACTATGTCGTTACGCGTATTTCTTAATCCGGGATGTGTACGCACATCCAAAAATTTTTGTAATCATTAAAATCTTGTATTTTAGTGATTGGAATGCAAAAATATCATTCATTGCGCATTTACGGTCATTTGCGCGATCGTTACGATTTTCTTCGTGATTAACCGAAAACCGCAACCGTATGACCAAAGGAACCGACACCCGGGACATTTTTGGACTTATTTCAAGTTCCCTATGCTTTAAAGACCTTATAGAGCTTAAAAATATGGTTAACGGGTGTTAGAAGTGCCAAACACGACGAAACGAGTGCAGGGGCCTATTATGCCAATTTGTGAAACTTGATGCCAGCCGAGGGCCATGCGGACTGCATCCAGAACCCCACACGGTCCGCATGGGGTGCCCAGCACAGCAACCTTGCTGTCATCTTCTTGTTCACTCTCTTGGACAGTAATCTCGCGATTTTTGCCACCTTTAACCTGCTTTGGACACCTAGAAGGACACTAAGAATTACCCTAACACCTCATTGCACATTTGTCATGATTTGGTGGCCTCTTGATCACTATAAATAGGTGAGTTCATGGCCATTTCAAATTGCTCAATTCCTTTCTTTCTCTCATCTGCTCTAATTGGAGTGCTACCACTTATGGAGGCCTCCTACTGAGTATCCTTGGCTGCCTTCAGCGCAAGTAAGTGCTCTAACCAAGCCTTGTTCATTTCTTTTAGCTTGTTAAGCTAAAAGTTAAACAATTTGACTTCTGTTTGACTTTCAATTCTTACCATGAATTGGTCAAAGCAAAGTCCAATTGGACTTTGCAACGTGATCGTAAGCACGATGGTTAGGATCCATAGCGATCATAGATTACCACGTTTACTAGTCGAAGTAACGAGTCAAAGTTTCAGTCAATAATGCGAAAAATGCGCATCATACGACGGAACTATTTTCAGGTATCAAAGTACTTTGTTTTGTTATCAAAACATTTTTATAACTTAGTTAGATATGTCAAAACATTTCTAACATGCCTCGTGAAAGTAAGTTTCAATGTCCACTAGCATTCTTCACCAGAGATAAAGATGTTTCTTTGGGAGATATACTAAGTTGGGGTTGGTTTAAAGAGCTCAACATATATGCAATCAAAAAAGAATTTGGAGTGCAATACTTCAGATATCTTGCTGAATTAAAGACATTACCGTATTGGGATATGGAAGAGTTGGTGCAAACAGTGAATGTTACTTATCAAATGAAGACAGTTGATCAGTTTTTATGGAAGATGATTAAGTACGAAGTTGATAAAGGTTGGAATCACTGCAAGCCGTTTATTCCAAGACGAAGAATAAAGATTAACAAGGTTACAGGGGAAAAGGATATAACATTGATTATGAAACGTCCTAGATCCATGAGGAATATGCCACTTATGCCGATCGAACAGAACTTTTATCCTTTATTCAAGTGGTGGCAGATTGATGCAGCTACTTGTGAAGCAGTGATTGTGTTAAAGTTTGAAGATCCCCTGGATATTGCTAAGGAAAGAGTTGAAGTGATGGGTCATCAGGGTATGAGAGGTTTGTGGAGGACGATAAGGATTCTAGATCCTATGTGGTTGGTTAACTGCTCGGGAGAAGATATAAAATGCCTTTTCTCCAGCAATTTTGTTTTTGAAGAAAGAGAAAAGGTACAGGCGATGCAGTATCAGAATGTTGTCAACGTTTGCTATGCACGTGAAGTGAATTCAGGGAAGATGTGGCAAACGAAGTAGAGGGATCTGGAAAGAGTTGAATTTCTTAAAGTAGAAACCAGAAGTGTGGCGATCAAAGAAAAGATGGAAAAAACGGTTAGGCAAAGTTCGCTCAGAATGGCTAACTTTAAAAGACCACCGCCAACTGATCAGACGCTAGATCCGAAACAAGAGAGACGAAAGAAGCCCTACAAGAACTTCTTTGGTCGGGAATGTTAATGCATATATGAAGACAGAGTTTTGAATACTGATAAAAGACGAAGACTATATCCAAGGGGGAGTCTGTTGGTGTATAATGTCTATGTCTTAGTCTTATATCGAGTGTGTATTGTATAGAGCTGAATAGGCTAGGTTATGAGGTATTTATGAAGTATTGTAGCCAAGTTCGGGCATGTACATGTAGTGTATGCATGTTTGGCCGAACTTGCTTATGCAAGTTCGGGCGAACTTGCGTCTCACATGGCCGAACTTGTTGTCCTATAAATACCTAGCTTGTGTGTCTCATTTGAAACTTTGTCATTGTAGAGGCGAAGCTCTGTCCGTCTGTAATCTGAATGTTTAATCAATGAAACTGACGTTTAACTGAGTAATTCTTATCTATTGATAACACGACGTAATATTTCCGCCTATGGATGTTAGATATCAAATTTAGGTTCCTAAGCATCAAGGACCGGTCCTACAAAAGTTAAGGCTGAACATCAACGCCCATCTGGTTTGTTTGAACTACCAGAAATACCGGTATGGAAATGGGAGAACATTGCGATGGATCTCATTACTAAATTACCGCTTACATCTAGAGGTCATGATGCTATTTGGATGACCATTGATCGTCTAACAAAGTCAACACACTATTTGCCAATTCGTGAGGTTTACTTTGCTGACAAACTCGCCAAAATCAATGTCGGTGGGATTATATCTCGTCATGGTGTTCCTTTGGACATCATATCTGACAGAGATGCTCGTTTCTCATCTCACTTTTGGATGACCATGCAAACTGCTATGGGAACCAAACTCAATCTAAGCACTACTTATCATCCTTAAACTGATGGATAAACCTAGAGAACAATTCAAACACTGGAGGATATTCTTAGAGCTTGTGTGATCGAATTTTGTGGTAGTTAGGATCCACATCTACCGTTGATCGAATTCTCGTACAACAATAGTTATCACGCCAGCATCGATATGGCACCTTTCGAAGCTTTATACGGTCAAAAATGTGGTCCACCTGTCTATTGGAATGAAGATGGAGAGTCTCAGTATACTGGACCTGAACTCATTCAAAATACAACAGGTAAAGTCAAGAAAATACACGCTAACCTTCTGACAACTAGAAACCGTCAAAAGAGTTACGCGGACAAGCGACGCAAGCCCTTGGAATTCCAAGTTGGTGATCATGTCCTACTCAAGGTATCCCCCTGGAAAGGAGTGGTCAGATTTGGAAAGAAAGGAAAACTTGCACCACGATACGTCCATTCAAGATCGTTGAAAGAATCGGAAAGGTGGCCTATCGACTTGAGCTACCTCCTAAACTTGGGAACGTTCACCCAACATTCCACGTGTCCAATCTAAAGAAGTGTTTAGCCGATGCAAATCTTCACATCCCCTCGATGAAATTCATGTTGATGACACTATGTACTTTGTCGTGAAACCCATGGAGATTTTAGGTCATGAAGTCAAGAAACTTAAACAAAGGTGAATACCGATATTCGAAGTTCGCTGGGAATCCAAATGTGGCCCAGAATTTACTTGGGAACGAGAGGATCAAATGAAAGCGAAATACCCACATCTATTTCCACAAGTTTCCTCGAATTAAATTTCGGGACAAAATTTCCTCTGTAGGGGAGACTGTGACATTTGTTGTGATTCAATCATGTAACGATTTCGAACTAGTTATCAATCAATGAAATTTTGTGTTTTATTTATGAATTTCGTTTATTTATCATGACAATTAAACATATTTGATTCTTACACCATAACAAACTCTCGAACGACTTCTAGAAGTGAAATCGCAAAACATAATCAGTTTAACGCAACGTACACTCCAGAACGATGTCATAAGCTAAACATACCTTAAGTAACCTTACATAAATTAGAAATAAGTTTTGAAGGGTTCGGTATGGCAAAAACATGCTTATGCAACTTCATGGGCTATTTTGCAAATTCTGTGAAACTATGCCGTTTCGCGTATTTCTTAATCCGGGATGTGTACGCACATCCAAAAATTTTTGTAATCATTAAAATCTTGTATTTTAGTGATTGGAATGCAAAAATATCATTCATTGCGCATTTACGGTCATTTGCGCGATCGTTACGATTTTCATCGTGATTAACCGAAAACCGCAACCGTATGACCAAAGGAACCGACACCCGGGACATTTTTGGACTTATTTCAAGTTCCCTATGCTTTAAAGACCTTATAGAGCTTAAAAATATGGTTAACGGGTGTTAGAAGTGCCAAACACGACGAAACGAGTGCAGGGGCCTATTATACCAATTTGTGAAACTTGATGCCAGCCGAGGGCCATGCGGACTGCATCCAGAACCCCACACGGTCCGCATGGGGTGCCCAGCACAGCAACCTTGCTGTCATCTTCTTGTTCACTCTCTTGGACAGTAATCTCGCGATTTTTGCCACCTTTAACCTGCTTTGGACACCTAGAAGGACACTAAGAATTACCCTAACACCTCATTGCACATTTGTCATGATTTGGTGGCCTCTTGATCACTATAAATAGGTGAGTTCATGGCCATTTCAAATTGCTCAATTCCTTTCTTTCTCTCATCTGCTCTAATTGGAGTGCTACCACTTGTGGAGGCCTCCTACTGAGTATCCTTGGCTGCCTTCAGCGCAAGTAAGTGCTCTAACCAAGCCTTGTTCATTTCTTTTAGCTTGTTAAGCTAAAAGTTAAACAATTTGACTTCTGTTTGACTTTCAGTTCTTACCATGAATTGGTCAAAGCAAAGTCCAATTGGACTTTGCAACGTGATCGTAAGCACGATGGTTAGGATCCATAGCGATCATAGATTACCACGTTTACTAGTCGAAGTAACGAGTCAAAGTTTCAGTCAATAATGCGCAAAATGCGCATCATACGTCGGAACTATTTTCAGGTATCAAAGTACTTTGTTTTGTTATCAAAACATTTTTATAACTTAGTTAGATATGTCAAAACATGTCTAACTTGTCACTTTTAGTTTAGTGCTTATTTAGGGTCGTAAGTCGAGCGGTCTTGACCACCGCTTTGACTTTCGAATCCGACCCGTTTGGTTGATCTTAGGATCCGACAAAACACGTATTTGTGACCATAGTTGTATAGGGAATAACACTCCAAGGTTATACCTTATGGTCAGGTCGTTTGGTTAGTGTTATGCTATGTCGCTTATTATGCCCTTATAAATGACTAAAATGCCCATTTTGCACATAAATCAATTTTAAGCATATGTAACTAATGATTTGGCATGTAAACTATTTTTACAATATAATCAAACATGTTTTGGCATATAGGACTTATCATAACACATATCTAACCATCCGATTATATGTTTACGCAAATGACCCATTAAAGTAGTGTAAACTACCTTAACGAGCCATTATGGGTCAAAAGCCCTTAGGAACCTTTTCAAATCAAAATGTAGATTTTGTTAAACCATTTTATATGAGTCCCAACACTCATTTGGTTTACAAGACCTCATTCTATCCGATCCACCGATTAAAGTTCCGATATTTACACAATCATCCGAATTTAGGACGCGCTTGATTTCTCGAACTCTTGAGCTTTGTTGCTCTTTGATTCAAGAATACTTTGCAATCCCAAGTGAGTACATAGTTCCCCTCTTTACGTATTCAAATACATTGGGGTGATTCATATGCGCAAAAGTATATTTTTAAGTTTTCGAAATAAATGCTATGGTTTATATAAAGGAGACGATTTCAATAATGTGAACGAACTTGTTGGTGCATTGTATTGAGGACAAGAATATCATTCATTAACTTTGGCCAAGCCGACCAGTAGTAAGTTATGGTACCATAGGACTAACAATCCCATTACCAAGGTTCCCGGGGTTTGTGAGAAAGTTTAGGGAACGACCGAAACTGTTTACTTTAACAAACCCTTTGGTGGTTTGTTATTGCAATTTAAAGAAACCCTTTGGTGGTATAGACGAGTCAACAAAGGTTTGAATGTATTCAATGAAACGACCAAAAGTTTTCACAATTACAACAAGGACGATTTATTTATGACAATGACGATTAGTTTATGACAATGACATTTGGTTTATGACAATGACAATTTGTTTATAACATGGGCGATTTGGACGATTGGTTATAACAAAGACGATTAGACGATTGGTTTATGATAAGTAATTTAGATAACGTGACGGGTGTAATGTGATAAAAGCATGGTGGATATGCCGCTGGTACTTCCTATATATAAGTGCTTTCATCATATTACATACCGTGGCGTTGTCACGCAACAATTTTTGAGCAATGTCACAATGTTTTCTTGGCAAAATGTTTTTGAGCAATGTCACGCAACAATTTTCACTTAAAGATATAAACCATATGAAGTTTTCTTTTAAATCAATTTATCACTTGGTTTTACAAAAGAAACATTTTAGTCAAGATTCATGGTTACGAGACTTTTCACAAACTTTAATCAATTAGTTGTGGTTGGTTAACTATATTGCAATATCAAACACATTTGACACAAGTTTTCATTCAATGACTCGAGTAGTCCGACGAGGTATTGCAATATGTATACAAGACCATGAATTTGACACTTTCACAAAACCTATGTACTCGCCAGCATTCTTTATGCTGACTCGATTTTCACATATGTTTCAGGAGCTTAGGTGTGGCGATATAAAATGCTTGGATCACATAGGAACGGACGGGCTTTAGTGACTGTTAAAAACAAGAAAGACGATATATTAATGTTTATAATATGTTTTGTATTTCGTTAAAACTCAGACAACAATGTTACATATTAATGCTTTAATACAAAACTTTAAATACCATGGTTGTGTAACAATTTGTAATGTGACTCCCCGACGTTTCCGCCACGGTTCGTTGTTTTTTACGCGGTCGAGGTGTTATACTAACTAAGCCATAAAAACTTTATTTGATTTCCTGAACCAAAGTATAGTTTGATATACTACCAAGTCACAATCAAAGTATATTTCGGTATACTACCAAAGCATAGTTTGATATACTACCAATGAGATATTGTTTACCAAAGTATAGTTTGATATACTAAACCAAAGTATAGTTTGATAAACAAATAAATATTTTAAACAAAAGTATAGTTTGATATATTAACCGATTCTTTTATTCATAAACCAAAGCATAGTTTGATATACTACCTAACCTTTTAAACCGAAGTATATTTATACTACCTAATCTTTTTAAGAAAAGTATATCTTTATATACTACAAATCCTTTTATTCATAAACCAAAGTATATCTTGAGATACTATCGATTCTGTTAGTTCAAAACCAAAGTATATTTTTTCATTTTCTACAAATCTTTTTAAAGCAAAGTATTTTAGATATCAAATTTTTATCAAGGATTCATGGCTATTTTCGAAACCGTTTAATCTTTTCTCTTAATATCCAAAGCCATGAATCTAAATCACAAAACATATGTTACTCACAGGCAGTTTTATGCTGACGTTATATTTTCACATATGTTTCAGGTACTATTATTTGGTGATTTGAATGCATACTTCACATTGGATGGACGCGGGCCTTAGTGACTTAAAACTTGAAAGATGAATTTGATCGTATTACTTTTCCATTATTTCAAAACAATGTAACATATTGATTCAATAAACAAAACTTTAAATACCATATGTTGTGAAACAATTTCCTGTAACGTGACTCCCTGACGTTTACGCCAGGTTTGTTGTATTACACGATTTGGGTGTTACAAAGATTTTTACAAGATATTCAAATGGTGGCAACATGATTCCGCAACGTTTGAAGCTGTTTGTGTAGAATATCTATGTCGTAGTCTTATATCGAGTTTGTATAGATTAGAGTTGAATAGGCTAGTGAAACGAAGTATTTATGAGTCTATAGGTCATGTTCGCTTGAGTTGGTTTTGTATTGTCAAGTTCGGCCGAACTCACATCCCTCACCAGCGAACTTAGGACACTATATATAGCTAGCTTGTCATTCTCATTTGTAACTTTGGCATCTTTGAGGCGGAGCTCTGTCAAATTGGAGACTTGATGTTATATCAATTAAATTGACGATAGTTGACTAATTCTTGTTGTTTGGTAATCATGTCGTAATATTTCCGTTATTATGGACATTAGATATCAAATCTAGGTTCCTATGCTATTAGGATCGGTCCTACAAATGGTATCAGAGCTAGAATAGCCTGATTTGATTGATATCAAGATAAGAAAACTTCTATTTCTACTTCATTCTTCTATTTTTCTTAACTTTTACACAAAAATGAAGAATTCACGGGCAAATTATGTCCAATTTTGAATTTGATATGTTAAATACATCATAGATAAATCCCTGAGAGTTTGGAAACTAAAATCAAACGAATTGGTGTCAAATTGGTGCAAAAACCATGTTTTCAAACACATCATGATCGAACTTGTTACCTAAGTTCAGCCGGACTTGCTTTAAAAAGGCACTTTTTGAGTGAGTTTTTACCAAGTTCGGTCAAACTTGGGTGATTTTTGAGGGATTTCAGCTAAGTTCGCTCGAACTTGCTAAGAATTCATTGATATTTTATCAAGTTCGACCGAACTTGACAAAATCAAGAAAACCTTAGCTAAGTTCGCCCCGTACTTGTAAGATCCTTATAAAATTCAAACTTCAAGTTAGATCGAAGTTGAACTAAGGGAAATTTTCAATTAAAGTCACAAGTTCGACCGAACTTAGTAAATCTATTTTTTTCAAAAGATTTAACGTGTTTTCAGCGTACGTGTCTTGATATTCGCGATGGATGATCTACAGAGATCGTTTATGTCAGGAGTGGGTACATCCAATGCATGTCATATAGCAAGTCAATCTAGACAACGAAATGGGCACGTCCATTAAACAGCCGAAGTTAATGAGTATGGACGAGTACGAAGGATGGAAGGAGAAATTCACTTATTGGGTTCAGGCCATGCATTTCCAAGGCTAGGTGTCGATTGAGAGAGGTTATATTGTTCCGTTAGACGAACATCAGCAAGTTCTAGAGAAGTACAAGTACTCCACAATTCAAAACGATGTGAACATTGCTGAGAAAAAGATGATTAGCCTCATTCACCAATCTGTTAAAGGGGATATTCTGGTCTTGTTGCCTGAATATACGACTGCGAGAGATCTCTGGTTATCACTGCAAAAGAAATACCAAGGAAGCGCAGAGATGATCAAGAGTAAGAAAGCTCTCATCATGAAGGAGTTCGATATCTTTATCATGTTGAAGGGCGAGACAATGAAACAAATGATTGAGCATTTCTGTCACCTAAAAGTCCAAATGAGAATACATGGTCTCGAGAAGACAGAACAAGAGTACATTGATAAGCTTGCAGATCCGTTACCTGATGGAGAATGGACTACTTATCTGTTGGTTCTGAAAGAAAGTTCGAATTGGGAATTCTTTAAGTTATCTTCATTCATCGACAAACTCAAAGGTCATGAGATGGAACTTCTAAAGATCGCAAAATCGAAGAATGCTAACATTGTTCAAGATGTTGGTATGTATTACAAGAACGGAATGCAAGACAGCATTTCAAGTTCGAAGATTCAGACAACATTCAGTGCAAATATTAATTCTTCTCCACAGAATCAGAGCCAATCATATCCTCAATATGATCCAAGTCCACAAAGCTCTTCATTCTCAAGCAATGGGTCAAATTCATCATATCAGAATCAAGCTAATCAGAATCAACAAACAAATTCTGATCCAAATGTGTAAAAGTATAACATTGTTGTCAATCTAAACAATGTTGTTTCTTAGCAAGTTGCAAAGCAACACATGTCACTTCTCGCAATTATTCTAGAATCATATGAAAGTCTTGTAGCTAGAAAGATCGGCAATCCCGAAATGACCGTCGAAGACTACGATCAGGTGGACGAAGAAGAGCTTGAACTGGTGGACATAAAGTGGTCACTAGCTTCTATCATTCGAAGGGTCACAAAGTTTGTTGCACTCACAGGCTGAGATATCAGAAATTCAAGCAACCAGCTAGGGTTCGACAAAACCAAGGTCACTTGTTTCAGATGCCGACAGAAAGGGCATTTTAAGAGAGAATGCAAAAACCCTGAAACAACGGAAAATCAAAGTCCATTTGGTGGAGGCAATGAGTATTACAAGAAATCTCTTCAATACAAGCCTTTCCCAAAGAAGACACAAGTTGAGATCCAGGAAAAGCCAAATAGCAGTAACACCGAGAAGGCAATGGTTGCTACCAATGAAGATGATGGTTTCGGTTGGAATTCTTACATTGGAAAGAAGATAGGAGTTGCATTGATGGCTGAGATCGTCGAAGATACTTCTGCCAAAGAAGCAGCAGCAATAGAGAATGCTCGACTGGAACAATATCTGCAACAACAGGAAGAAGAGGAAATGTATCTTCACATGAAGACACAGGGCATTTTAACTCCTGATTCATCTTCTAGTTTTGCAGGTAACTTTGATGGAAGTTCTCAAGAGCAAGTGATCGAGGAGAAATCGAACGTTGAAGAAATCATTGATGTTGTTCAAGAAGGGAATGCTGAAAACCTCAAGGACATTGCCAATAAAGCTATGATGGCGAATCTAACCAAGGTAGGTCCAGAGGTAAAGGAAGTTGTCAAAGTGCAAGTTGTAGAGGTTGTCAAACCTTGTACAAAATGCACCGAGCCATGTGCAAAATGCGCCGAAAAATCACAAATGATCGCTGAACTCAATGTACATAATGAACATTTCAAATATGATTATCATAGACTGAAGGAAGCGTATGAAAAAATGAAAGATGATTATGGCAGGCTCGATAGAAATAATATTGAACAACATGATACTGTAAGGATGTTGAAAGGTAAAATAATGGATAAACAAAAAGCAATAAAAATTTATATCAACACCATTGTTGAAACCAAACAGCGACTCAGGACATGAAAATTGAAACAGAACGTGTTCAACAACTTTGAAGAAGTTATACAACTAATGCATATGTCATTGATCACATTCTTCCCACAATTTCATCCGAAGAAAAACCTAAACAGAAAATTGGAAAAGAATATAGCAATGTTCCTCCACCCCTATGCGAGAAATATTGTCGTAAAACTGTTGATGGGATGGATAAGGCACTCAATATTGAGTTGTTATATGAAAAGAAAAATGAGTTGCCAGAGAACATTGATGTAGTCTTTACTAAAACAGATGATGACAATGCGGTAGTGAAAAAGGTGGTTGAAAATGTTCTGAACGATTCTGATGATGGTAGCTTTGAGAGCGCCACCTGGAGTTTGAATAGTTCTGACACAAATTCTAAAAATGACGATACATCATCGGAAGATGATCTATGTGATGATCCTAACGTTGTCATGTACAAGGTTAAGGAATCTGATAGATTATACTTTGATGAGAGGTTTCCGATTCGGAATGTCAAAGAAGATCAACTGGATAAACTGTTCAAATTGGTTGAAGTGTCATCAGAGGACCTGGAGAAAAATGAAAAGAAATTCTATTCTAAACCCAAAAGAAATTACAATAACTACCGGAGTAAAGGTGGTGATCATCCGGAAAACCAGAGAGCTGGGTTGGGTATAGATGAGGAACAAGAACCGGTTAAGAAAATGTCACCATTTCACGAGTACAAAGATAAAAACATGAAATTCATCTATGGGACAAACACGGTTCATGAGGAGTGTTTGATTGGGAAGTAATCAAGCGACAAGTTTAAGAAACAAAAAGAACTTCGAGATATTGCAAAAGCCACAAGTGGTGTAAAATCCACTAGTGGACATTCACATGATAATCGCATTTGCTTCAAGTGCAATGAAGTCGGTCATATTGCACGGAAGTGTCTGAAGTTTAAGCCGGCCTATCTTCGAAGAAAAGAAAGTTCAGATGTTGTTAAACCAAAGCAACCAGATTTGTAAAACCTGTAATAATTTTGAAACGCAACGAACCAAAACCTGAAGTTAAACCTAAAATCGAAAAGAAATTTGAAAACTCAACTTTCGAAAACGGTGATGAAACTTCTAGGGCAAATAAAAACAAGTTTTACATCAAAAAGGAAAACATTAAATCACAAGCCTGGATTGCTATGTAAAAGACAACTACATCTGATGTTATCAAGTCTAAGCTTATTAAGACTGATAACAAGAAAGAATCAAAGTCTGAGACCAAATCCAAAACTGTCAAATCTACAAGTGGTAATAATTCAAAAGATAAAAAGAAAGTCAGTTTTGAAAATGTAAACGACAGTGGAGGCTCAGATGGAGATTATGAAGATGATTAGTAAGCTTTCTATCCAAAACCCAAGACCAAAAAGGCATGGGTTGCGCTCTTTAATGAGATTTTAACATGTGCAGGGGCTCCAAAGATCCGTACTTTCAAAGTGGATTCTGGATAGTGGAGCGTCCAGGCATATGATAGGAATGAAAGCTTTGTTGTTCGACATAAAAGCTATCAATGGCGGATACATTGGATTTGCTGGTAATCAGGGATCGTAGCCGAGGGAAAACTTTCCGATGGCGTTGTTTCATTTGATCGCGTGAACTATATTGCAGAACTGGAGAATAATCTTCTGAGCATTCACGGTGCATTTCAATGACAGAGTGTATTATCTTAAAGCCGGGTTTCAAAATACCTGATGAGTGGATTCTGATGCGAACTCCGCCGGAGAACGACTTATATGTCTTAGATATGGGTATCGCTACCACTTCATCAAAATCAGCGCAATGTTTTGTGACAAAGGCTACTGAGAAGGATTCTATTCTTTGGAATCGTAAGATGGGGCACATTCACTTGCGTAAAATGAATTTCTTGGTTCAAAATGACCTGGTAGAGGGTGTAAATCTTTGGAGCTTTAATATGTCTGATCGCTGCTTAGAATGTAAAAAGGGAAAGCAGATCAAGAAATCAAATCCGAAGAAAATTCTTAACTCAATCAAGTTGCCACTTGAGCGTCACCACATGGATTTATTTGGTCCTGTCAACGTTTGTAGTATTTCAGGATATTTATACTGCTTGGTCGTAACAGATGACTATTCGCGTCATTCATGGATATTCTTCCAAGAATCAAAAGATGAAACATTCGAAAATTGGGTGATTCTTTTCAAGAAGCTAGAAAACCTTTATCATCTTCCTGTACGACGCATTCGCAGAGACAATTGCACAGAGTTTAAGAATAATAAGATGAAGGAATTTTGCAACGCCAAGGGTATTTTGCACGAATTCAGTGCACCATACACTCCACAGCAAAATTGTGACATCCCGGCTTTTCAGGTATCTTAAACGCGCTACTTTACGGTTATTCATTCCTACGCTAATTTAATTCGGAGAATTAAATTACACGCTCGCAATAATTACGCTAACCTTGTGAATCTATTGGGTGAATTACGTGCTATGTGTTATTAGACGTTGGTAGATTTTGTAGATTATTATATCACGCTTTGATTTCACGATTATTAGTTATAAAAAATATAATAAATAAATAGCCGAACCGAACCGAGCCGCGAAACGTGTCGACCTCACCTGCTTGCGGCCCAAGGAACTAACCTAAACTTGAGGCCCAAGCGACTTAACCCAAACCCCCCCCCCCCTATCGCGGCCGCACCCCCTCCCCTTTTCTTTTCCCTTGTTTTATATAAATGTAGGTATGCATGAGATGTGTTTCAAAAAAAAAACACAGAACCCTAGTCCCTAAGAGAAGGCCGACGACAGCCCCCCCCCCTCACGGTCGCACAAGCTCCAACTCCGGATTGATTCCAATCTTGTCCCGGTTCGCTAATCATCATCGTTTCAAGGTTAGGGTTTAAATTGTTTTGCGATTCACATTAGGGTTTGTGTAACCTTGATCATGATTATGTGTAATGGTAGGATTATTAGTATGAAAAGTGTTGTGATTTATGATTAGTTCGGATGATTGTGCGAATCTTTGCGATTGTGATGTTATGTTGAATACTAAAATCATAAGCTGCGTTTTAGCGATAAAGATCACGTATATAATTAGGGTTTGCATGAATATTGATATACATGATGACATTTGACAAATAAACCTGTTGTTAATCATTATTATTAAGCGTCATGATTGTTTAAGCATGTTCTAATGCGATAAAAGTCAAAAACAGTTTGCTGAATGACATTTTCAGCCAACTTCTATTGGCTTTAACCTAATCATTATTTATCGAAAAGTGGATTTTCTGAAGCCTAAAACGTGTATTTTTGAAAAACTCTTCTAATGACGCTAGATTCATATTTTTATGAGGTCGTTTGCTATTTTTAAGTTGTCATTTAGTGCAGCAGCTTAAGCTGCGTAAATTCTGCAAAATTTGCTAGTTGTTTATTGAGTCGGATCTCATGTTCTGTAGGGGGTTGGGTCACAAAATTTGTACAGTAACTGGGGACCGGAATTTCCGGAAACTCCCGCTGGAATTTTGTTAATTGGATGAACGATAATTTTTAAATAATTTTTCCCGTGGACTGCAGTCAGAAAGCGATGAATCTGACTGCAGCCTAGTATATAAATGTTTATAAATTATTGGTAAAGCGTTAGTACTTGAAAATTTTACATAAAATTATAAAGTTTAGTTGACACCTCCTGTAAAAAAATTGGAATTTTTGGAACATTGGAACTATTTTATAAAAACCCTCGAAAACAGCCCAGTTATGAGCGTACAAGCTGAAACATGATAACTTGCGTTTGTGTGTACCAAAGTGTTGTATGAGTTAATCTGTGTTTATGACAAGTTGGTTTGATCATTATTTTGGTATGATGATACTTTGCATGCATGATTGTGTTTTCGAATTGGTTATTACGTGTGCCGCACTGTGTGTTAGTTATGCGTAGGGTTTTGTATCAGTGTGTTCACACATTAACTTTAAATCGGTTGGCATGTTAGGACGCGATTAGCGGTTCCATCATTTGCTACTTTTGTGTTATTCTAACCAAGAAATTTAAGGTTATTTCACAGCCCCTATTTTATCCGGTTTTAAACAACAGGGGGAGAAACATGTATACACTCTATAACCCTATTTTTTACGTTATGTGGAATTAACGTCGTTAACTATTCGGTAACTAAGTTAATGTTAATGTATGTTATGGTCACTAAGTAGCTTTATCACGGAAGTCCTCAACCAACTCTCGGATCGTTAGTATTGGGTTAGATAGCGGGGAAATTATAAGTAGTACTACTGGGCCCGACAAGCCCCACCCGAGCTAGTCGCGCTAGCCGACCGGGTATGGTCAACGGGTGATTAATTTGGCCTAACTTTCGCCATGGTCAGTGATAGACCTGGCAACACGGAGGCAACAACAGTCAGCTTCGATCTCGAACTCTTATGTGACGTAACTTTAGGCTCGCTACCTACATGTTAACATTGAACTTAATTACGAAACAACATTATTATTCCGGATTAGGAATAATGGAACTATATCGTTATCCCGGGTTTAGGATAACGGGGAAAAACAAACTTTTAACCGAACTTGTGAACTTATAAAAACCTGTGAACTCACTCTTCTTTAATGTTGACACTTGTTTCTTTACATGTTTCTCAGGACGCTAGGAGCGCTAGGTGCACTCACTTGCATTTGATTAAGACATTTTTATCGAGTCTTATTTACAAATAATGTTTGGGATTTTATTTTTGGTTTTGGCGTTTATGTTGGCGCCCGTTACTTTACTTTACTCTAATGCTTCCGCTAAACTTTGAAACTAATGCTTCCGCTAAAACTTTGAAACAAAGATAATTTGAAAATAACTATGAATGGTTAAACAAATGTTTTTGGAAAACGTTTAAATAAATCATATAGAGTCGTTCGATATTACTAGTGTCTCAGATTCTAGTTTGATCACACGCCTCACGGTAAAACTCCGCAAGTGGAAATTGAGGGTGTGACAGATTAGTATCAGAGCCTCTAGCTATAGAGAACCAGGTTTGCATTAAAAGTAGACCTAAACTATGGCTGTTACACGACACTAGACTTAGTTGGCACAAACTGTGATATCTTGTTATGTGTTATGCTACAATTATTTATGTGATATATATATATATATATGTGTGTGTGTGTGTATTTTGGTATATACGCAACACGTAACTAACTACACCAACCAAGCAGGCAATGTCATCATCATCATCCGACAAATCTCGACAATCAAGGGCGCCGGGGAAGGCACCCATGGTCGAACCCTCACCACCTCATGGCGTGGAGACACGCTCAGCTACAAGGAAAAGACTCGCTCTAGGAGGGGAGTCGTCCTCCCGTCCGACCACCGCTATACCGGCCGAACCGGTCAACACGTTAGTAGTAGGGGACGATCTACTTAGGGATATGTTAAGGAAACAACAGGAATAGCTAGAGAGAATGCAGGAGACAATCGAAGCACAAGGATGGATGATACGTCAACTAACTGGTAAAACTGGAAAGCTCGAGGAAGAGCAACATGAGAATAGGAGAGTTCGAAACATTTTAGTTAAGGATCTTCGTGCTGAGCAGCTAAGGGCTGACTGGCTCGAAGACAGAGTTCTTGAGTCCAGTTGGAGGATTCAAGAATTGAAGCAGAACCAAGCACCACCTGTCCCAGTACCCGCACCAGCACCGGCCCCTCTAGCGCCGGTAGAGGAGGATCCAGAGGAAGACCCAGAGGAGGATCCAGAGGAAGACCCGAAGGAGGATCCGGAGAAAGAAGAGCCGGAACAGGACCCGGCTGTTGAAGCTGAAAACGCCGTAGAGGATGACGGCAACGATAGCGACTTGGGAGATGGAGACGTAGATGACTAACTCGTCTCGCCAATCCCCGTTTTGTTTCCTTTAGTTTGTTTGATTCCACTTATGTTTAAACTTGAAATTTTATAATTAAACTGAGATGTTTGGTTGGTATTTTGTAAGACATTGCAATTTATTTAATCGAATGTTCCTTTAGATTGTTTAATTTTTTGGGTTGACATAACTTGTGTGATTATTGAAGTGTGGAGTATGATAATTATATTGGATATATATACTTATCGGTGTGTGTTTGTGTTGTCTTGCGAAGATCTGAAATGGCAACTGGTCGTCGCGGAAACCTCAACATGTCACCTGAAGTCTTTCTCGCTGACTACCTATCCTCTGTCTTCAGGTGGGGGTCTTAACCCCTACAAGATGTTCCTTGATGCAAAACCGAGCAAGTTCACGGGTGTGGAAGGACCCATAGGACTGGTCCGTTAGATTAAAAAGTCTGAATCGGTGTTCGAGATGTGCAATTGCCTTGAAGCTAATAAGGTCAAGTATGCTGCCTCAACGTTGGAAGATGGGGCATTAACCTGGTGGAACGCACAAGTCCAAACGCGTGGACTTGTTGCGGCGAACGCAATGGCCTGGACCGAGTTTAAGGCCCTAATCAAGGAGGAATACTGTCCGCGAGACAGAGTTCAGCAGTTGGAGCAAGCGTTATGGAACCACAAGATGGTAGGTCTGAAATTGAAGCGCACACTGCCAAACATCATGATCTGGTGTTCCTATGTCCCGATCTGGCTAACACCGTCGAAGAACGACTTGAGTTTTATCTTGGGGGTCTGGTCCCTGAGATCCAGGGCATGGTAATGTCTAGCAACCCTACGACGGAGCATCAATCGATCAGGTTGGCGCATAAACTCACCGATAAGGCGGTGGAACAAAGGAAGTTGCCACCTCGGGGTGCAACTGAAGTTGTCCCTGATAACAAAAGAAAATTTGAAGACTCACCTGCTCGACAGTCTTCGTCAGCCCAGCCACAACAAGGAAACCAGAAGTGGTCCAACAATTTCAACAACAATCGGGGTCACAATAATCAGTCTGCCAACAACACCCAGAACTCAAGCGGCTATGCGGGTCGAAAGCCGCAATGTAATCGTTGTAACCTCCATCATCACGGCCCTTGCGCCGGAAATCGCTGCCAACGATGTGGCAAAGCGGGACACGCAACAAAGGAATTGTCGTGGGGAAATCATGTCTCGACAAAATTAGAATCAGCACCAGGGTCAACAGCAAGGTAATAACCGGGGATGCTATCAGTGCGGTAGTACTGCCCATTTCAAGCGAGACTGCCCGCAGCTTCGCAACAACAACAATGGTGGGAACAACAACAATAACAACAATGGCAACAATGGAAATGGTGGCACAGGAGGTGCCAAAGGTCGTGCATTCACGCTGGGCCGCAGAGAGGCCAGAAACGACTCGAATATGGTCACTGGTAAGTTTCCCCTTAACGATCATTTTTCTAATGTACTTTTTGATACGGGTGAGGATAAGAGTTTTATATCTGAGTCATTTAGGAAGAACCTAAATCTCACGCCTAAACCCCTAGAGACCCCTTACGTCATAGAACTAGCCGATGGTAAATCTGTAGATGTGACCCATTTAGTAACTAGTGGACAACTACCCTGGGTAGTTTTGACGTGGTGCCGGAATGGACTGGCTATCCGACGTCCGAGCTGAAGTTCTCTGTTTCGAGAAAGCTATCCGTATTCCACTCTCTAACGACGAAGTCTTGATGGTGCAAGGCGAGAAGGCAGGCGTGGTCACAAACATCATCTCTTACATGCAAGCTCAGAAGTATCTTCGGAGAAAGAACTCCTTCGCTTTGCTCGCACTGGTCACCGAGCAGCCTAAGGACGAGAAGCGGATTGAAGATATCCCCGTCGTCTGTGATTTTTCCGATGTGTTTCCAGAGGAGTTACCTGGTCTCCCACCACATCGACAAGTGGAGTTTGAAATCGAATTGGCGAACCATGCGACTCCTATCGCAAAGGCCCCGTACCGCCTAGCTCCAGCAGAGCTGCAAGAGCTGTCTACCCAACTTCAGGAATTGTTGGAAAAAGGATTTATCCGACCCAGTACTTCGCCATGGGGAGCTCCGGTCCTTTTTGTCAAGAAAAAGGATGGGACCTTCCGCATGTGCATCGACTACAGGGAACTCAATAAGGTTACCGTCAAGAACCGATACCCATTACCTCGCATCGACGATCTCTTCGACCAGCTTCAAGGGTCAAGCTACTACTCCAAGATCGATCTACGGTCCGGTTATCACCAGTTACGCGTCAGGGAGGAGGATATCTCCAAGACGGCATTTCGCACTCGGTATGGCCATTATGAGTTCTTGGTCATGCCCTTCGGTCTCACCAATGCACCCGCGGTGTTCATGGACCTCATGAACCGCGTGTGTAAGCCGTATCTCGACAAGTTTGTCATCGTGTTCATCGATGATATACTCGTCTACTCTAAAGGTGAAGAAGAACATGCTGAGCATCTACGATTATTGCTGGAACTACTTCAACAGGAGAAACTATATGCCAAGTTTTCGAAGTGTGATTTCTGGATTCGAGAAGTTTAGTTCCTTGGGCATATCGTGAATGAAAAGGGTATACGCGTTGATCCCGCCAAGATCGATGCTATCAAGAACTAGGAAGCACCCAGGACACCGACAGAGATCCGCCAATTTTTGGGTTCAGAAGTTTCATCGAGGGATTTTCCAAGATTGCACAACCCCTTACCACTCTCACCAAGAAGGGCACCAAGTATGCTTGGGGTGACAAGCAGGAAGCAGCATTTCAATTACTGAAGCAGAAGCTTTGCAGTGCGCCCATTTTGTCCTTGCCAGAGGGGACAGATGATTTTGTGGTATATTGTGACGCATCCATTCAGGGATTGGGATGTGTACTCATGCAACGTGATAAGGTCATCGGGTATGCATCCCGACAGTTGAAGGTTCACGAGAAGAATTACACGACACATGACCTGGAATTGGGAGCAGTTGTGTTTGCACTTAAGATTTGGAGACACTATCTATATGGAACAAGGTGCACAATTTACACGGATCACAAGAGCCTCCAACATATTCTCTTCCAGAAGGAGTTGAACATGCGACAGCATCGCTGGGTTGAACTCCTGAACGATTATGAATGCGCCATTCGGTATCACCCAGGTAAAGCTAATATGGTAGCCGATGCCCTCAGTCGAAAGGAGCACTTGAAACCTCGTCGGGTACGAGCACTACAGTTCACAATTCATTCGGGGTTTCCCGAACAGATACGCGACGCGCAGCTAGAAGCAGTTAAGGAAGAAAACATCAAGGCCGAATCTGTGGGAAAGATGGAACGCGATTGGGAAGTGAAACCCAATGGTGCCCGGTATTTCATGAATCGTATATGGGTACCTCTCTACGGAGACCTCAGGAAGCTAGTTATGGACGAAGCTCACAAATTCTGATACTCTGTCCATCCTGGTTCAGATAAGATGTATCAAGACCTTAAGGCCGCGTAATGGTGGCCCAACATGAAAACGGATATAGCCACCTACGTGAGTAAGTGTTTGATTTGTGCCAAAGTCAATGTGGAATACCAGAAGCCATCAGGGCTACTTCAACAACCTGAGATCCCAGTGTGGAAATGGGATCAGATCTCGATGGACTTTATCACTAAACTCCCGCGAACTCCGGGTGGTTGCGATACCATCTGGGTAATCGTGGATCGTCTAACTAAGTCTGCACACTTCCTAGCGATCAAAGAAACAGATAAGATGGATAAGTTGACTCGCATCTACATTAAGGAAGTAGTTTCTCGGCACGGGGTACCAACGTCCATCATCTCAGACAGAGATGATCGTTTTACGTCCAACTTTTGGCAGTCACTTCAGAAAGCGTTGGGTACACGCTTAGATATGAGCACAGCTTATCACCCTCAGACGGATGGTCAAAGTGAAAGGGCCATTCAGACCTTGGAAGACATGCTTAGGGCATGTGTGGTAGACTTCGGGAACAGTTGGGAAATCCATCTGCCTTTAGTGGAGTTCTCGTATAACGACAGCTACCATACGAGTATTCAGGCAGCACCGTTTGAAGCATTTTACGGTCGCAAATGTAGATCACCGGTCTGTTGGGCAGAAGTCGGTGACAGTCAACTCACAGGTCCTGAGTTGATATTTGAGGCTACTGAAAAGATTGTGCAAATCAGAAACCGCATGGCAGCGGCACGAGATCGACAGAAAAGTTACGCTGATCAACGACGCAAACCGCTCGAATTTCAAGTAGGTGACCGCGTCCTACTGAAAGTATCACCCTGGAAGGGCGTAATTCGTTTCGGAAAACGAGGCAAACTAAACCCACGGTACGTAGGCCCATTTGTGATTTCGAAGCGTATCGGGCCCTTAGCTTATCAGTTAGACCTTCCTACCGAACTCAGTGGAGTTCACAACGTTTTCCACGTGTCCAATCTGAAGAAGTGCCTATCAGATGAGACCCTAGTCATTCCATTGGATGAGATTCAAGTGGATAAGCAACTACATTTTGTGGAACAACCTATCAAGATCATGGATCGTGAGATTAAGACTCGAAGGCACAGTAAGATACCGATTGTCAAGGTTCGTTGGGACTCTAAGCGTGACCGGAGTTCACGTGGGAAAGAGAGTACCAAATGAAAAGCAAATACCCACACTTTTTTGCAGCTGAGCAGCAATCTGACGTTACCGCCAACTAAATTTCAGGACGAAATTCTTTCAACATGGGGATGATGTGACAGCCTGGGAATTACTTGTACCATTACTAACAAACTGAATCTTTGTGCGTTGCATTCTAAACCGCGTTTACTCAATTTTCGGGACGAAAATTCTTTCAACATGGGGATAATGTGACATCCCGGCTTTTCAGGTATCTTAAACGGCTACTTTACGGTTATTCATTCCTACACTGATTTAATTCGGAGAATTAAATTACACGCTCGCAATAACTACGCTAACCTTGTGAATCTATTGGGTGAATTACGTGCTATGTGTTATTAGACGTTGGTAGATTTTGTAGATTATTATATCACGCTTTGATTTCGCGATTATTAGTTATAAAAAAATATAATAAATAAATAGCCGAACCGAACCGAGCCGCAAAATGTGTCGACCTCACCTCCTTACGGCCCAAGGAACTAACCTAAACTTGAGGCCCAAGCCACTTAACCCAAACCCCCCCCCCATCGCGGCCGCACCCCCTCCCCTTTTCTTTTCCCTTGTTGTATATAAATGTAGGTATGCATGAGATGTGTTTCAAAAAAAACACAAAACCCTAGTCCCTAAGAGAAGGACGACGACAGCCCCCCCCCCTCACGGTCGCACAAGCTCCAACTCCGGATTGATTCCAATCTTGTCCCGGTTCGCTAATCATCATCGTTTCAAGGTTAGGGTTTAAATTGTTTTGCGATTCACATTAGGGTTTGTGTAACCTTGATCATGATTATGTGTAATGGTAGGATTATTAGTATGAAAAGTGTTGTGATTTATGATTAGTTCGGATGATTGTGCGAATCTTTGCGATTGTGATGTTATGTTGAATACTAAAATCATAAGCTGCGTTTTAGCGATAAAGATCACGTTATATAATTAGGGTTTGCATGAATATTGATATACATGATGACATTTGACAAATAAACCTGTTGTTAATCATTATTATTAAGCGTCATGATTGTTTAAGCATGTTCTAATGCGATAAAAGTCGAAAATAATTTGCTGAATGACATTTACAGCCAACTTCTATTGGCTTTAACTTGAGCATTATTTATCGAAAAGTGGATTTTCTGAAGCTTAAAACGTGTATTTTTGAAAACCGCTTCTAATGGATCTGGATTCATATTTTTATGAGGTCGTTTGCTATTTTTAAGTTGTCATTTAGTGCAGCAGCTTAAGCTGCGTAAATTCTGCAAAATTTGCTAGTTGTTTATCGAGTCGGATCTCATGTTCTGTAGGGGGTTGGGTCACGAAATTTTTACAGTAACTGGGGACCGGAATTTTTGGAAACTTCCCGCTGGAATTTTGTTAATTGGATGAACGATGATTTTTAAATAATTTTTCCCGTGGACTGCAGTCAGAAAGCAATGAATCTGACTGCAGCCTAGTATATAAATGTTTATAAATTATTGGTAAAGCGTTAGGACTTGAAAACTTTACATAAAATTCTACAGTTTAGTTGACACCTCCTATAAAAGAATTGGAATTTTTGGAACGTTGGAACTATTTTATAAAAACCCTCGAAAACAGCCCAGTTATGAGCGTACAAGCTGAAACATAATAACTTGCGTTTGTGTGTACCAAAGTGTTGTATGAGTTAATCTGTGTTTATGACAAGTTGGTTTGATCATTATTTTGGTATGATGATACTTTGCATGCATGATTGTGTTTTCGAATTGGTTATTATGTGTTCCGCACTGTGTGTTAGTTACGCGTAGGGTTTTGTATCAGTGTTCACACATTAACTTTAAATCGGTTGGCATGTTAGGACGCGATTAGCGGTTCCATCATTTGCTACTTTTGTGTTATTCTAACCGAGCAATTTAAGGTGAGTTCACGGCCCCATTTTATTCGGTTTTAAATAACAGGGGAGAAACATGTGTACACACTATAACCCTATCTTTTACGTTATGCGGAATTAACGTCGTTAACTATTCGGTAACTAAGTTAATGTTAATGTATGTTATGGTCACTAAGTAGCTTTATCACGGAAGTCCTCAACCAACTCTCGGATCGTTAGTATTGGGTTAGATAGCGGGGAAATTATAAGTAGTACTACTGGGTCCGACAAGCCCCACCCGAGCTAGTCGCGCTAGCCGACCGGGTATGATCAACGGGTGATTAATTTGGCCTAACTTTCCCCATGGTCAGTGATAGACCTGGCAACACTGAGGCAACAACAGTCAGCTTCGATCGCAAACTCTTATGTGACGTAACTTTAGGCTCGCTACCTACATGTTAACATTGAACTTAATTACGAACCAACATTATTATTCCGGATTAGGAATAATGGAACTATATCGTTATCCCGGGTTAAGGATAACGGGGAAAAACAAACTTTTAACCGAACTTGTGAACTTATAAAAACTTGTGAACTCACTCTTCTTTAATGTTGACACTTGTTTCTTTACATGTTTCTCAGGAGCGCTAGGTTCACTCACTTGCATTTGATCAAAACATTTTTATCGAGTCTTATTTATGAATAATGTTTGGGATTTTATTTTTGGTTTTGGCGTTTATGTTGGCACTCGTTACTTTACTTTACTCTAATGCTTCCGCTAAACTTTGAAACTAATGCTTCCGCTAAAACTTTGAAACAAAGATAATTTGAAAATAACTATGAATGGTTAAACAAATGTTTTTGAAAAACGTTTAAATAAATCATATAGAGTCGTTCGATATTACTAGTGTCTCAGATTCTGGTTTGATCACACGCCCCGCGGTAAAACGCCGCAAGTGGAAATTGAGGGTGTGACAAAAACGGTGTAGCTGAAAGGAAGAACAGGACTTTAATCGAAACTGCGAGAACCAAGCTTGCAGACTCAAAGCTTCCAGTCAGCTTATGGAGTGAAGCAGTTGCAGCAGCTTGCTACAAACCAAACAGAGTTCTAACTGTCAAACCAATGAAGAAGACCTGTTTTGATATGATTAACCGACAAAAGCCAAACTTGAAATTCTTGGAGCCATTTTGTGTGCCATGTACTGTAATAGATCAAGATGGTAAATTCGAAGCCAAATCGCTTGAAGGTTTCTTTGTCGGTATGCGAGTCCGCTACGAAGAGTGTATATTTCTTCATTGAGAAAGGTAATTGAGGCACAACATGTTGATTGCTTCAACTATACGAATCCTATTCAAAGAAGAGGCGACGCATGGCTGTTTAACTATCAAGACCTTTGGAAGTCATTTGACTTGCCGGAAGAACCTTCTGAAGAAGAAATCGCAGCGTTGTATTATCTTCAACAGTCGGTAAATCAGGAACAAATCATAAGACCAATTGTGGTTAATCAACCCACGTTGGATCCTTGGTCTTCCGGAACAGGTCCTAGCAAGAGCAGTGCTCAAGCTGAAAATATTTCTGAAGCATAAGTAACACATGCTATTACTTCATCAAATGTGTCTTCCGAACATAGAAATGAAACAACAGTGCCAAGCATGCCTCAGAATCAGAATTTTGACTCGGATGAAGCACCAACATTTGATGCTGATGGTGAAACCTCATCAGATGAAGAAGTTGAGCAGATATCTAATATGTTGAATCAATCTGCTAGTCCAAGAAATCAGAACGAAGCATCATCTAACGCTCCTAATGTTGAAGTGACCGAGCAGAATATCTCAAATCAGCAAAGCTCAGTTGATGTTCCTACAGATGAAATGTCGTGATCATATTCTTACCATCCTTCAACGAATATCATTGGTGAATTACAAACAGATGTGCGTACACGAGGACAAATCAATAATGCACTTAGTTGTTTCTACACCCGAGTTGCTCCAACTCAGAATTACTGCTACTACTCATGTTTCATTTCTCAAATATAGCCAAAAACTGTTAATGAAGCTCTGGGAGACGAGAACTGGGTGATTGCAATGCAAGAGGAACTGTTACAGTTCGAGAAATTGGGTGTTTGGAAGCTTGTAGACTTACCACCGAAACAAAACGTTATTGATACGAAGTGGGTCTTCAAGTGTAAAAGAGACGATCGGGGTGTAATAGTCAGAAACAAAGCTCGGCTGGTTGTCAAAGGTTTCCACCAGCAAGAGGGTATTGATTACACGGAGGTATATGCACAAGTTGCACGATTAGAATCTATCTGCATTTTCCTCGCGTTCGTAACTTGGAAAGGATTTAAGGTGTACCAGTTGGATGAAGAATCTGTGTTTCTCTACAGTAAACTTCGAGAACAAGTGTATGTCGGCCAACCACCAGGGTTCGTCGATCCGCTGAACAAGAACAAAGCATATCTTCTAGACAAAGCCTTATACGGATTACACCAAGCCCCGAGGGCTTGGTACGAGACGTTATCACCACATCTCGTTGGAAACGGCTTTACAAGAGGCATAGTGGACAGTACTTTGTTTACCAGAGAAGTCAGATCTCATCTAATCATTGTATAAATCTACGTGGATGATATCATCTTTGGTTCTACGGATGATAGTATTTGCAAAGAGTTCGAAAAGATCATGACGAAGAAATTCGAGATGTCCTCCATAGGTGAAATGAAATTCTTCCTCGGATTACAGGTGGACCAGTTACCAGACGGGATATTCATTCATCAAATGAAGTATGTTCACGACATTCTCAAGAAGTTTGAAATGGGTAGCTCAAAGCCGCTTTCGACTCCGCTGGCACTGAATCATGGCATTTGCATAGACGAGATAGGAACCAAAGTTGATGACACGCTCTATCGATTGATGATAGGTTCTCTGATGTATCTGACGGCATCTCGCCCAGACATCATGATTCCTACCTGCTTATGTGCGAGATATCAGTCTAGTTCTCGAGTGTCACACATGCAGATAGTCAAGCGAATCTTCCGTTACTTGAAGGGATGTCCAAGCACCGGCTTGGGTATCCAAAGAATAACAATTTCGACCTAACGAAATTCGCTGACTCAGACTTCGGAGTGGACAGACTGAACTCGAAACCTACAACAGCAGGATGCCAGTTCTTTGGAACACGTTTGGTAATGTGGCAGTGCAAGAAATAGACCACGGTCTCTCTCTCTACCTATGAGGCAGAATACATTTCTGCTTCCAGTTGTTGTTCTCAAATCCTCTGGATTCAACAACAGATGAGGGATTATGGTTTGTAGTTTCTTGATACGCCTTTATTCGTAGATAACAAAGCAGCCATCGATATAACAAAAAATCCGGTTCATCACTCACGCACTAAACACATTGAAATTCGTTATCACTTTATTCGTGACTGTTACGAAAATAAGTTGGTGCGAATAGAAAAAATCCACACCGACGAACAAAAGGCTGATTTTTATACCAAATCATTTCCTTTAACAAGATTTAATATCTAATGGGGCTTAACGGTATTAAAAATTTGCTGACAGGTGCGGAAGCTGAGGTTGAATATGGATCGGACGACGAGTTCACGTAATCCGCATTGGTTTGTTATTTATCTTTCTAGATTAGTATTTCTTAAAAATCTAAAATCCTAAAATATGTTTTTGATTTTAGGGGGAGAAATATTTGGGACAATACAAAAACATATGAAAAATTTTTAAAATGTACAAAAACATTGAAAAAGACAAAAAGAATTCGATGTCACAAAAAGGACATGATAGTACATCAGTGCACTATCACAGTATGCTAAAGAAATGGAAATTTTAAAAAGTGATAAACACGTTCAGTAAATTGTTTTCGAGATATAAACTAAATTTTACAACTGCTTAATCTTGTGGATTAACACATCTTGGATATATGGACTTAGTACTCCAAAATTTCGTTTGAGAGATTGCATGATTCTGTGATACGAGGTCTTTATAGATAGTTGATATCTGGGGTATTATACAAGTTCTTCTGATTTTGCGGAAGCAATATCCTAGAACTTCTATAATACTTTCGCTATAAACCCCTAAACTGCATGCAATATTGAAAAGTATCGAAAGATCTAATCATTTGCAGTGCTGAAAAGATTCCTTAAATGGAAGACACTTTAAAGTCGAGCCTTCATCTCTTTGTCTGTACGAGAGTACTAACCTGAGCTCTCATGACCTCGCACCCAGATACAGATATCAATTACGCTATATTCACCTGTAAGATGAAATCTAGGGAATCTTGATACGGGAGTATATTCAAGTAGTGGCAACCACAGATAAGTCTAGTTTTATAATTCATACCTTAACATATCTTTGAACAGTTGAGAAACGTGGTAAAGTTTAAGTGAACAAACATATCGACAATCTAGGTAAACGGGTTTAAAACTTAAAGTCATCAGAAGGTCAACAGTACTGGTGATATGTCTCAAATAACTGATATGATCCTTAGACACGAATTCCAAAATTAAATCCAAAAAGATTTTCAGCATGTTTTAGCATAAACTTACAAAAATACAAAAAGATTTTGTTTCTACATTGGAGAACGGGTCTTCGAAGTCTGGTAAGGTGCTAAAACTGGTGGGAATCTCATTGACAACGGGCTGGGAGCTAATCTGTAAAATCTAAAAAGCCAAAACGATGAAAAGTTCATTAATTTGAAACTTTAAATTTTGATAATATCAACAGTTTGTTCGTAACAGGTCAAACCGAGGACATTAACTTGGACTTGGCAGACAAATCGGTTAACCAAGGTCATTAACTTGGACTTGGTTAACTGAGTGGATTTTTAGAACTGGTAAAATGTTAAAAGTTCAGGGACTGAATTGCAAAATGTTGAAAATTTGATTTAGGGTTTAGGCAAGTTCGGCCGAACTTGCTAAACTTATTAAAGTTTCATATTTGAGACAAGTTCGAGGAACTTGTCTGGATGGCTGGTTGAATGTTTAAGTTCACTCGGACTTGAACTGGGCCTTATTCCATGGGCTTGCAAGTTCGCCCGAACTTGCCAAGGTATAAATACCTTGCAAGTTCGGCCGAACTTCATTATTCACAACCAATTGTATCTTAGCGAACTTGAGCTGTGAAGAGTGATTTGTGAAATTCGGTAATTTAGGGCCGTTACTCTGTCAAAAATTCGGTTGCTTTAAGTGATTTACACACTTATTGCAATGGAAGAGGTGTGTAATCGATCTTTCATCCATGAAATTGAACCTAATTTCTTAATCTAGATCTAAAACGGTTAAAAATGGTAGATTTAGGATTCTTTCGGACAAATTGAACTTAAACAGGTGATTAACATCATAAATCGACCAAGGTATGGTTTGTAATTTAATCAGATTGTCATTGAATTAAAATTGTAGTTTTGTGTTGAAGATGACAACAAGTTCGGCCGAACTTGCTGACATGTTCGACTGAACTTGTTAATAAATCATTGAATAAAATCATCAGAACCTAAGTTCGACCGAACTTGTGTATATATTGGAAAGATAAAAAACAAATATAAGTTCGATCGAACTTATGAAATGATATTGAAAGGTTAAGTGTAAGTTCGCCCGAACTTACTAAAGTGTTATCTGAACATGAGTTGGACATGTTCGGGCGAACTTGGCAAAATCAGATTGTTATACACACATCAAGTTCGCCCGAACTTGATGATGTGTTAAAAATTTTGTAATATTTTCTCGTAATGTGTGCTAAGTGTTTTGTGTCGTTTTTCAGGTTCAAGCACCTGCTCGGGTAATCACGATGGACTTTTCCAAGTTCCATAACACCTATATCACTCTCGATAAGGCGTTATGTCCGTCGCTGAAGGAGTATGAAAGCATCTTAAAGTTTTTAAAGGATTGCCCTATTCATCGAGCTATAACGGAACGTACAGTATCCTATCGATCGCATACATATCACTTCTGGATGAACGCAAGTCTGAGTGCTGATAAGAAGACCATTATTTCATCAGTTCAAGTTGGAAACAAAGTGAAGGAGATCAAGGTTACTGAAGATGAAATTCGCAGGATTCTACCGTTTAATGACGATAAAGATGATCCGATATTCTTAGACGAGAAGATGGTCTGAGGATGTTTCTATAGGATGGGTTACAAGGGTAGTGTGAATAAATCAACGTTGAAGAAAGGGGAAGTACCTAACCCCTACAAGATTCTTATGCACGCGATTATACACACTTTTAGCCACAGAAAGGCGGGCCTCGATGACGTTCAAGATTACATGGCCCGCATGGCAACGACATTGATTTTGAAGAAGCGGTACAACTATTCTAAGCTTGTTTTCACACATAAGATGAAGAATATAGAAGACTCGAGATTATGTTTATATCCGAGATTCATGCAGATTCTAATCGATGAGAAATTTACAAACATTGCACGTGACCCAAATGATGTTTTATACCTCAGTCACCTTGATGATACTACGGTGAAAAATTTGATCAAGTTCCAGAAACAAGACTCAGCACCGGTGGCAAAGCCAGTATTTGGGGTGATTAAAGATGGAAGTGGTGACGAGAAAGAGTTAAACGCAGAAAAATAATGGTTTAAATCATTCAAGCCTAAAGCTCGTAGTGATTGGTTCCTTAAAGCTGAAATTGATAAACCTAAGAAGAAGCAAGAGGCTAAGAAAGTTGATACAATGCTTGTCGATGAAGATGAACCAGAAAATGTTCAAGCCGAAGCTGGATCTAGTGCAGCAGTTATTATAGAAAGTCAGGAGACAAAAAAGGCTACGCAAGAGGATGATGTTATATCAGCTACTTCTGAAAATGATGATGATTCTGATGATACACCAGAGAAAGAACCAGAAAAGTCAAAAGACGAAAAAGAAGCTGAAAAGGAAAAAGAAACAAATGATGGTTTTGATCCTAATCAGGAAAAGGAGTCTGATGAGGAGAGACCCAAGAAAAGAACGAAACGCGCAAAGTCTGCAGTGGTTTCTACAGCAAAAACTACAGGTTCTCCACAGACTAAGGGCAAGAAAACAAAGAAAGCCCAGAAACCAGCTAGTCGACGATACAAGGGAAAGCCAAAAAGCGCAGAAGTTACACAAGAACCTGCTGGCACACAGGAGAAAGGAGTAACACAAGAACCTCCTACACAAGAACCTCCTGTTGTTATTTCTGCTGAAGCTGAATGTCCAGGAGTTACACAAGAACCTCTTGAGACCGTATTGTTAGAGATTCTGGTGATGCAATCTCCAGATCCAAAGTCTGTTCAACCTGAAGGATCTACACCGAAAACAACACCAAAAGCTGCCACTCCAAAGTCAACACCAAAAGCTGCCACTCCAAAGTCAACACCAAAAACTCCAGGATCAAATTTGTTTGGTGATATGCAAAATGAGCCAATTATTCTTCAAGATCTGAATGATTTCTTTCCGGATACTAATGTTGATCTTCTTGAGAAGCGTGTGAAAAATCTTAGAAGATAAAGTAGCCAAGAATGAAGAAGAAAAAGTCGAGCTGATCAAGAGAATGAATCAAAGCATAGTTGAGAAAGAGATGATGGAAGATAAAATCAAAGTGTTAGAAAGCGAAAGAGAATTCTTCAAGGAATTAATCGAGAGCTTGCAAGACGCAAATGAAAAGCTGCAAACAGAGATTGTTGAGTTGAAAATGATTCAAGCCCTAACGATCGAAGATTTACAAGGATGCAGAAAGTATTATCTAATACTCTGGGTATTGATTTCATTTCTAAGTATGATCATCTTGATAGGAAAGAGGCGAAAGAAAGATCTGAAAAAGAACTTGCAGAAAGCGGCAAAGGCAAAGGTGTTGAAGGTGAAGCACCTAAATCTTCTGAAGCTGTAGAAAAGTTTGTTAAAGAGAATGTTGAAAAAGTTACTAAGTGCGATATTGCAAAGGTTGACGAATCTATAAAGCCTTCTGATCCTGTAATTGCTTCTAAAGAAAAGAACGATGAAGAAGCAGAAGATGAGGATAAAGATGCTGACGATAATAAAGACGACTCTGATTATGAAGATTGGAATAATGCTGATGATGATGATCAGGGAGGAGTTGGTATGAAAATTAGTGAAGCAAAAGTCTCTGATGACTTTGATTTTTCTTCTCTGATGGATGATGAATCAAACAAGATGAATGATCAAATTGAGGGGGAGTCAGGGTGAACAGGGCCTACTGAAGATATTGAAATGTCTGATGCAATCACTATTGCTAATCCTGTTGCTACAGTTCCAACAAAACCGTTGATACTTATGCTTGAACATAATGTTGAAGAGGGAGAGTATGTGCACAACTATATGAAGGAATCTCTAGATTTTGATTTTGAGGAACAAGTGTTGAACGTAAACACATTTGAGCCTAATGAGTATCACTATCAGAGAAGGTTTGAAGCTGATGAGTATAACAGGGTGATAGTAGAGGATTGGTCTTCGGATGATGAAAGAGGTGAAACTGTGAAGTATGTTGGTCCTAACACTGATAGTTTTCCTATGTTCGAGGAGATGTACAAGCAACTTGATGAAGATATGTTAAAAAAAAGATTGAAGAATCTATTCAAGAAGGTAAAGTTCCGAAACCAATGATGAAGGAGGAAATAGCTCAAGCTAAGAAGTCCTGGTTTAAAGACATGCCGCGTGAACGTAAGTTTCGATGTCCTCCAGCATTCTTTACCAGAGATAAAGACGTGTCGTTGGGAGATATTCTCAGTTGAGGGTGGTTTAAGGAGCTGAATGTGTTTGCAATCAAAAGAGAATTTGGAGTGCAATACTTCAAATATCTAGCCGATTTCAAGACACTACCGTACTGGGATGTTGAAGAGCTTGTTCAAACCGTGAATGTCACTTATCATATGAAGTATATCGATCAGTTACTATGGAAGATGATCAAATTTTAAGCGACAAAGGGATTTAGATATTGGAAGCCGTTTATTCCAGGCCGTCGCATCAAAACAAACAAAAATACAGGAGAAAGGATATAACGTTGATTATGAAACGACCGAGAGCGATGAGGAACATGCCCTTAATGCCAATCGAACAAAATTTCTATCAGGTGTTTAAGTGGTGGCAGATTGATCCTACTACATGCGAAACTGTTATAGTGTTATGATTTGAGGAACATCTTGATATCACAAAGGAAAGGGTTGAGATACTTGAGTTTTAGGGTATGAGAGTTTTGTGGAGAACTGTGACATTTGTGGTGATCCGATCGCGTAACAATTCCGAATGAATTATCAATCAATGAAATTTTTTTGTTTTTTTCAAGATTTGTATTTTATCACGACAATTGCACGTATTCGATTCTTGCACGATTCCGAACTCTTAAACTACTTTCGGAAGTGAAATCGCAAACTATTACGCAAACGTAATCAGTTTAACACGACGTATACTCTAGAACAATGAAATAAGCTAAACATACCCTAAATACCCTTTACATAACTTAGAAATAAGTTTCGAGGGGTTCGGTATGGCAAAAACATGCTTTTGCAACTTCAGGGGCTAATTTGCGAATTCTGCGAAACTATGCCGATTCGCGTATATCGTTTTCCGAATCGTGTACGCACATCCAAAAATTTTTGTAATCATTAAAATCTAGTATTTTAATGATTTGAATGCAAAAATATCATTCGTTACGTGTTTAAGGTCATTTGCGCGTTCGTTATGATTTTCGTCGTAATTAACCAAAAACCGCAACCGTACGACCGAACGAACCGACACCTGGGACATTTTTAACATATTTCAAGTTCCCTATGTTTATTCATCCTTATGGAGCTTAAAAATGGAGTTACCGGGTGTTCAAAGTGCCAAAACGCGACGAAAACAAGTTCAGGGGCCATTTCTGCCAATTTTTGAAACTTCGGCCCCTGCAAGGCCTTACGGACCGTAAGGCCTAACCCCATACAGTCCATAAGGGGTCTCCAGCTCAGAAGTTCATGAAATCAAGCTGGCAGCTTCTTGTTAACTTCCTTGGCCACCAAGTCGCGATCTATGCCACCTTTAACCTGCATTAGACACCTGGAGGGACACTAATCCATGACTTAACACCTGGATCAATACTTGGCATGATTTGGGAGCTCCAAGATTAGTATAAATAGGCTTGATCTTCACCATTTCTCTTTGCTCATTTCCATCTTCTTTCTCCCATACTCTTGGAGCTTTCTTCCATCCTTTTGGAGGCCTCCTACTGAGTTCTCTGAGATCTTGGGTGTTCCTAAACACAAGTAAGATCTCATCCTTAGTCTTTTTCACTGCTTTTAGCTATTTCAAGCGAAAAGTCAAACATTGTTTGACTTTCGGCTTTGACCATTAATTGGTCAAATCAAAGTTCATTTGAACTTTGCAACGTGATCGTAATCATGATGGTTACGGTCCTTAGCGATCATGCCTACTGATTACCACGTTTACTAGTTATAGTGACGAGTCAAAGTTTCGGTCAATAATGTGCAAAATGCGTGTTATGCAACGGAAACATTTATAGGTATCAAAACACTTTGTTTTGATATCAAATCAGTTTTCTAACTTTGTTAAACATGTTTAACTCGTCACTTTTAGTTTAGTGCTTATTTAGGGTCGTAAGTCGAGCGGTCTTGACCACCGCTTTGACTTTCGAATCCGACCTATTTGTTCAATCTTAGGATCCGACCAAACATATATTTGTGACCATAGTTGTATATGGAATAACCCTCTGAGGTTATACCTTATGGTCATGTTGTTTGGTTAGTATTATGTTAAGTCGCTAGTTATGCCTTTATAAATGACCAAAACGCCCATTTTGCGCATAAAATGATTTTAAGCCTATATAACCAATGTTTTGCCATATACATTGATATCATAACATTATTAAAGCTTATTTTGGCATAAAGACTTATCATAACACATATCTAACCATCCGAACACGTATTTACGTAAATGATCCGTTAAAGTAGCGTAAGCTACCTTAACGAGTCATAACGGGTCAAAAGTACTTAGGAATCTTTCCAAATCAGAATGTTAACTTTGTTAAACAATTTCATATGAGTTCCAACACTCATTGGGTTTACAAGACCTCATTCTATCCTATCCGCCAATTAAAGTCCAGACATTTACATAGTTATCCGATTTTAGGACACGCTTGATTTCTCGGACATTTGAGCTTGTTTAATCTTTGATTCAAGGTTACTTTGCAACCCCAAGTGAGTACATAACTCCCCTCTTTTATGTTTTTCAAATATTTTAGGGTGATTCATATGTGCTAAATTGTTTTCAAGTTTTCAAATTACAAATGCTATGGTTTATATAAACACGACGATTTCAATAATGTGAACGAATTTGTTGGTGCGTTATATACATGAGACGAATGACATTCATTAGCTTTGGCCAAGCCGACCAGTAGTAAGTTATGGTACCATAGGACTGACAATCCCGTTACCAAGGTTCCCGGTGTTTGTGGGGAAATTTAGGGAACGACCGAAACTGTTTACTTTAACAAACCCTTTGGTGGTTTGTTATTGCAATTTAAAGATACCCTTTGGTGGTATAGACAAGTCAACAAAGGTTTGAATGTATTCACCAAAACGATCAAAAGTTTTCACAATTAAAACAAGGACTATTTGTTAACACGGACGATGAACAATTGGTTTATGAGACGAACAATGGACGAATGGTTTATGACACAAACAATGGACGATCGGGTTATGGTAAGTGATTTAGATAATGGTATGTGTGTAATGTGATAAAAGCATGGTGGATACGCCGCTGGTACTTCCTATATATAAGTTCTTTAATTGTATTACATCCGTGGCGTTATTTGCATCACTTGAAACAAAGGTTTTCAAACAATGACATGCAACGATTTTCAATTAAAGATATAAACCATACAAAGTTTCTTCAAGACGATTCACTACTCGAATTTACAAAACAAATGTTTTGGTCAAGATTTATGGCTACAAGTCGTTTATAAACTATAACTAACTGGTTCTACTTGGTTAGTTATCATTGCAATACAAAATACCTTTTAGTAACATGGTTTTCAATTAACGACTCTAGTAGTCTGACGAGGTATTGTAAATACATATTCATGGCCATGAATTTGACACACTCACAAAACCTATGTACTCGCCGGCATATTTTTGCTAACTTGTTTTCAAATATGTTTCGGGGAACAATGCTTGATGTTGATGCATGCTCACTTAGGATCAGACGTGGACTTAGTGCCTTCAAATATGAAAGACAATAGTTTATTTAGTTTGTTTTAATTTCCAAGACAATGTAACTATGAAAACTTCAATATTCAATAAAACATAACTTTAATTACTACGTGTTGTTGAAACAATCTGATAACGTGACTCCCCGACGTTTCCACCACGGTTTGTTGTTTTTACACGGTCGGGGTGTTACAGATTGGTATCAGAGCACTGGTTATAGGGAATTAGGTTATTAGTAATGCTTTGACCTAGACTATAACCTTCCTAGGACCCTAACGCGAGTTTACTTGTGTTTAGATTCATAAAATACAATACTATCACCTATCCTTAGGTGATTACCAGAAACAATACAAAAGTCACAAAATCTTTCTGAAAATATATTCTTAAATGAATCGTTTTGGGCTTATGCCTTTAAAGTTTTCAAATCTCATCAAAGTTTGGGGTTTATTGATGTGAACACATGCAATCTAGAAGGGTAGGTGCCTGTACCCCGAGTTTTTTGTCCAAGGTTAGAGTGTTCGTACAAATCCACTTAATCAGACCAGTCACTCTTACCTGGGAACTCTTAGGGTGAGTGTCCACTTATAGGCTAAAACATGTCTTCGCGATACAAACTAAAGACCCATTTACTTTGATTAGTCATCGTGTGTCGTTTGTTTGTTTTGAGAAACGAACGAATGACCACCATCCTTATTTCGTCGATATTTTTCAACACCTCTCTTGATTTTCTCACATATCTTCCTCCATGTTTTCTTTTAGAATGCCTCCTAGATGTGATACAACTCAAAATGCCGAAATGGCAGCCATTATCGCTCAGCAAATTGTTGCGGTACTCCCAAATCTCGTGACCCAACTTAATCAAGCGAACAACAACAACAATAACAATAACAATGCACCAGCTCCGTGCAACTATAAACAATTTTGTTCGGATAAACCACTCTTGTTTTCTGGGTCTGATGGAGCTACTGGGTTTTGCAATGGTTCGAGAGCCTCGAAAGTACTTTTCATAATGTGCAATGCCCGAATGAGCGAAAAGTTGAGTTTGCATCGAGCGTATTCAAAAAGAGAGCTCTTACATGGTGGAACGGTATTATGAGTGATAGAGGTGCCGAAGTGGCTTTAGCTCAAACGTGGGAAGAGCTTAGGGCTCTAATGATGAAGGAATTATGTCCTCGTCATGAGCAGAGGGCGCTAGAAAACGAATTCCATGATCTCAAACAGGATAGTGGTGAACATCGCGCTTATACTGACCGGTACGAGGTGTTATGTTTGTTATGTCCGACGATGGTAACGCCTTTTGATAAGGCAATCGAGAAGTATATCGATGGTTTGCCCGATCCTGTTCAGGACATTGTTATCGGAAGTAATCCAACCACTGTGCGACATGCCATTGAGCTAGCTGCAACTTTGACAGAGTCTCAGGTCAAAAAGGGTAACCTTCGTCGCAAAGGCGATAAGAAATCATCCGACAAAACCACTCAAGAAAAACAAAAGGGAAACAAAGCCGAGCCTTCCAAACGATCGAAGAAGCGTAAGGCTTCTCAGAACTTTGCCATCACTACACAACCCGCACCAGCCGCTCAACCCAATCAAGCTCCCCAAAACCAACCAGCGCAACCTCCTGTGAGGAAGCCATATGCTGGTACTGCACCATTGTGCAATCGGTGCAACGGTCACCACCAAGTTCATCAACCATGTCGTCAATGTACTACTTGTGGGAGATTTGGTCACCTGGCCAACTGTTTGTCGATATGTTCCAAACCAAGCTGCGTCCAACCCCAAGCAAATCCCGTTCGACCTCACTTTCCATATGGGTCATGTTTTAACTGTGACGAGATGGGCCATTACAAAAACAATTGCCCAAAATTAGCCAATGCCAATCAAGCTCGTGGACAGGCATTCAACACTAACACCAACGAGGGTCGTGCTGATAACGAGTCGTTAACGGTACGTTCCGTGTCAACAATCATCCTACTTCTGTTCTTTTCGATTCGGGTGCCGATAGGAGTTTCGTGTCCTTAGCCTTTGAACCATTGCTTTCAATGCCAAGAACTAAACTAGGAAAGCCCTTGACAGTCAAAATAGCTAGTGGCGAACCTCTTAAACTAGATTCTGTCATTCACGATTGCCAATTGAACATCAATAACCATCTTTTCGCCATTAACCTCACACCAATGCAACTCGGGAGTTCGACATCATTATAGGAATGGATTGGCTAACCAAGCATCATGTCGAAGTTATTTGTTTGACAAGATAATTCAAATACCTCTTCGCTCTGGTAAAGTCTTAGAAGTTCATGGAAAGAAACCCGCTAGTAATCTTAAACTCGTGACCTGTAACCAAGCCCAAAAGTACCTACGAAAGAATTATGTTGCCTTCCTGGCATATATCGTAGAGGAGAAAGGCAAAGGCAAAACTATTTAGGATATCCCCGTTGTTCGAGATTATCCTGCGGTGTTTCCTGAGGAATTACTCGAGTTACCTCCTGTACGTCAAGTTGAGTTCCGCATTGATCTACTACCTGATGCCAACCCTATTGCTAAATCTCCCTATCGTCTTGCACCGTCTGAGATGCAAGAATTATCAAAACATCTCCAAGAACTATCTAATAAAGGATTCATTCGTCCGAGCTATTCACCTTGGGGCGCTCCTATCCTATTTGTAAAAAAGAAGGACGGATCTTTCCGTATGTGTATCGATTATCGTGAGCTCAACAAACTCACGATCAAAAATCGATATCCCCTACCTCGATTGATGATCTCTTTGATCAGCTACAAGGTGCTACTTGCTTTTCAAAGATTGATCTACATTCTGGGTATCATTAACGTCGTGTGCACGAAGAAGATATTCCCAAGACTGTTATCCGCACTCGATATGGTCACTATCAGTTTACTATCATGCCCTTCGGTTTGACAAATGCTCCAGCTGTTTTCATGGACTTGATGAATCGGATTTGTAAACGTTATTTGGACAAGTTCATCATTGTTTTCATCGACGACATTCTTATTTATTCCAAGTCTCGAGCCGAACACGAACAACACCTTCCAATAACTATGGAACTACTAAAGAAAGAACAACTTTATGCCAAATTCTCCAAGTGCGAGTTCTGGCTAAAAGAAGTTCAATTCTTGGGACACATAGTCAACGAGCAAGGTATACATGTGGATCCTTTCAAAATCACTACGATTAAGGATTGGAACACACCCACTACTCCCACGGAAGTTCGCTCTTAAGTTCTGCAATTGAGATCTTCATGCCTCTCCCGGCCCCCTTGTTGTTGAGTGAAATTTTGCGACTCATTTCTTGGTTGTTGTTGAAAGTTTGGTATTTGATTTTGATTTTGTTGGTTACTACTATTCCCCGGCTCCCTCCAACCAAGGTTAGGATGGTTTCTCCATCCTTGGTTATAAGTGTGTGTTGGGGGACCCGAGGGTTTAGGTCGATTATCTATGTAGTTTACCATTTCCGTTTGATTGTCCATTTCTTTCACACAATTTCAATTTTCATGTGGCCCACCACACCCTTCACAAGCCATTACTGAGACCGTTTTGTTCATTTCTAGTTTTTTTTATTTTTGAAGATAGGGCCTCGATTTGGGCCTGTAAAGAGGTGTTTTCATTTACCTTATGGGCTCCCGGGGCAATAGATTTTGAACCTGGGGGTGTGCCATTGAAAATTGTTTTGAGCAATTTCCACAATTTCATTATATATTTCATTTGGGCATCTATTACCTAGACGTCCCCTGGAGCTTGAATCGAGTGTTTGTCTCGTGTGTGGCAACAAACCATTATAGAAAGTGGATTGTGAGACCATGATGAGGACATTTCCTCAATAGCTCCTTAAATCTTTCCCAAGTTTCATTTAGAGATTCCCCGTCCAGTTGTGAGTATGTGTTTATTCCGGTCATTAATTTAGCGGTTTTAGAGGGCGGGAAATATTTATAAAGAAACTTTGGGCAAGTTCATCCCAACTGTTTACCGACCCACTTGGGAGGGTGTTTAGCCAAGCCTTAGCTCGGTCGTTTAGTGAAAAAGGAACCATTAGAAGGCGGATGGCGTCGTTTGATGCTCCGTTAATCCGGAAAGTGTCATATATTTCCAAAAAGTTTGTAATATGTAAGTGGGGATCTTCATCGGGAAGGCCATGGAATGTGGCGGAATTTTGGAGCATTTGAATCAGATGTGGCTGAAGTTCAAAATTATTAGCATCGACGTTCGGTGCATTGACGGCGGCTCCGAGATTACCGACCGTAGGCCATAGGTAATCCATCAAGGTATGTTGATCCGCCATTGGGGTTTGATCCCTTGGAGCCTTCTCTTGAGTCTTGGCTTTTAGTCTTTTTCTTAGAAAGCGTTCGGGTTCGTCTAGAGGTTCTTTTTGTGGGTCCGGATCACGACGGTTCTAGACGAAAGTTTGGGCATTTGATAACCGATTCGGTAGAACGTTATTACAGAATGGAGTTGAAGTAGAATGCAGCGGAAGTCATACGTTTATTCATTCGTACCGAAAGAGCATACATCTTGTCAGGCTCGCAGTGTTCCTAGAGAGAATCCGCCAGCCTCTCCTCTCAGGGAGCATCCAAAACTTACAAACTAATGAACATCCAACACATATATAGGGATGAGGATTTTCGTACGAAAATGAGCATTTTCGTACGAATATTTTCGTATGAAAATGCTACATATTTTCGTACGAAATGTGTCCATTTTCTCATCCGACGTTCGTGCTCGGTTCGTGTGTTCATATCTAATCTATACAATATTCAACACACGCTGTAACTAGTCTGTTCGCACAGTGACGGACACAAAGTGCACTAACAGATTCCCCCTTGTCCGTTATTGTCGAAGCTTTTTCTTGATCTTGAAATCTCTGAGCCGTGTCTGAATATTCTGCAGCTTCAATCAATGTATTTATCGATGTCGTAGAACGCGTCAACAGATTCCCCCTTAATTGATTATCTGGGTTTGCATTATCAACATAAAATTCCCCCTGAAATCTCCAGTTTAGAACTTTGTTTGCATGGTTTCCGACCTCCTATGATTTGCTTGATCGACAAATTTTCTTGAATAAACACCAACTCGAAAGTTAATCAATGCAGCTTCTCTGTTTCTTCGTTAACCACATCCGTGTTCGGTTTAACGCATATCTCTTATGCTTGATCCTCTGATCTTCAAGACCCAATCGGAAATTGGTAGAAACTTCGAGTTACCACACCAGTAACCTTCAAATCAATGAAGACCCATGAAAATTTGAAATCCCGATTTCCGTAATCATATCTTAAGCACACTCCTGGAAAGATAGATCAGCAAATCGGTAATCTTTTCAACCAGCAAATCTTCATCGGAATCAAATTATCTGGTAACACATCAAATCTGAGAAACGTTCATCCGTGATCAATATCACATTCTTCCTCTACAGTCACAATAACAGATGTATATCTATCTTCACTGAAGCGGACGCTTTGAAACTACAAAACATCCTCATTTCCGGATTACTCGCGAAAACAATTCAATTGCGTTGCAGAGTTAAAGATAAGCAGTCGTGTATGCATCAACCTCACATCGAAGATCAGGCTTTTAAACCCTTGAGCATCAATCTGTATTATGATCTGAAAATTCTAAACTTCCTATGATCACGAGATCCCAAGCATAATCTATTTCGTGAGCAACTGGTACACATCCTTGTCTGAAAGATCCATTATATCATCTTCTTTAGTCATGAATTACCAACATCTAACCGTGGTTGGAGCGCACGGGCCCTGAAACTTCAAGACATCCCTATTTCCTGGCGGTTACTCTGGAAAATAGTTCATTTGCAATGTAGAGTTAAATTGGACACATTGTACCACTAAGCGGTCGTGTGTGATTCCGCGAACTTTACGACTGCCGGGCATATAGCCGTGGTCAGAGCGCACGGGGAACTGAAACTACAAGACATCCGTATCTTCTGGCGGTTAGTCCGGAAAATAGTTCATATGCAATGTAGAGTTAAAATAGGTACTCTGTATCACTAAGCAGCCGTGTTTGCTTCCGCAAACTTGACGACTGCCAGACATTAATGTGACTATTGACTACAGAATCTGATAAGCAACTCCTCCAAGACTCAGTTATGCGACTCCATTTTTACGAAAAATAGACATCAACCTGATCTCATCACTAATGCTTCATCAGATAATATGTATCGAAAACCACCTGAATGCTAGTTGCACCGTCCGAATTTCTAAAAATGCCGGAATTTTTAATATTTTGACAAATTTTTATCCCCCCTCATTTTAGCAAATTCTGACGTTTTGAGCATCGTCTCACAAAACCCCAATTTGCGGAAAATTTCCCAAAATTGCATTTTTGATAAAATGCGGGTTTGACGCTAGGCCCAATAATAGTCACGACACAAAATGATAAACATTCTGCATAGGTATCAATGAATCTCCCAATATCTTCAACATTTTGCGATCGTATTATCAAATATGCTCTGAAGCTCTAGACTGTGTCCCTGAACATCCCCTATTGGTCATAAAAATTTCTATTACTAATTTTTTTCTGGACACTCGTCTCGTCAATACGGTCAAAAAAAATTTTCCAATTTTTTTGCACCTCATTTGAAAATTACATTGCGCACGAAAATTACATTTTGCATGAAAATTTCAATTCCATACGAAAATGAAATTTCCATACGAAAATGATGATTTCGTACGAAAATGGCGAGTTAGTATGAAAATGACCAATTCCGTACGAAAAGCAGAATTTTCGTACGAAAAATGGCAATTTCGTAGGAAAATAGCCATTTCGAACCAGAGAGCCTGATAACATTTTTTCGATCCAGTCTTCGTTTCTTCGAATTTCAAGACGATTTTTGCACAGATCTGGTCGAAAATCAGTTTCTACAATCCTATAAGTTCAATTTTACATTTTGTCCAAGGATTGTCCGTTTATTTGATGATATACGTCTAAAACCCCTCCTAAGTTCATAATTCATGAGCGTAGGTGATTCATCAACTGTTAGATTGAATGAATCGGTACCGTAGCTCTGATACCAGTTGTGGGTCCGGATCACGGCGGTTCTAGACAAAAGTTGGGCGTATGATAACCGATTCGGTAGAACGTTATTACAGAATGGAGTAGAAGTAGAATGCAGCGGAAGTCATACGTTTATTCATTCATACCGAAAGAGCATACATCTTGTCAGGCTGGCAGAGTTACTGGAGAGAATCCGCCGGCCTCTCCCATCAGGGAGCATCCAAAACTTACAAACTAATGAACACACAATACATATATATATATATATATATATATATATATATATATATATATATATATATATATATATATATATAGGGATGAGGATTTTTGTTTGAAAATGTTACATATTTTCGTATGAAAATTGACCATTTCGTACGAAATTGACAGATTTCGTACGAAATGTGTCCATTTTCTCATCCAACTTTCGTGCTCGGGTCGTGTGTTCGTATCTATTCTATACAATATTCAATACACGCTCTAACTAGTCTATTCACACAGTGACGGACACAAAGTGCACTAACACTTTTATGTCTTTACCGGAATTGGAGCTCATGCACTACGTAGATATTTTAAGTTCTGCAATCGAGTTCGGAGTCCTGTGACAAAATAAATTTTGATCAGACACTTTACCACGGCCCCGTGGTCGAGACACAGTCAATAGTTTTCTGGATCCCAGATACTGGGGAGCTGGACACGGCCCCGTGGTGCACCTCCACGGCCCCGTGGCCAGTCTTCTGTAACTCAGAAAATTAAGCTGCCAGTAATGAGGATGAACATGGCCCGTGTTCGTCTCGCACGGCCCCGTGGTCAGCTACTGTGTGACTAAAAAAAAATTTGTTGCTGTTATTGGGTACAGGGGCGTGTTCGTTGGGAATGACCCCGTGCTGCAGCCTGTAGAAAACTTAGAAAATGATAAAAATTGAAAAATTCCTAAAAATAAAAATAGAAAACTGATAAAATAATTAGGCCACTGATTTTAAACTTTCTTAAAATCCTTGTGTCCCTGGAACGGCTCCAAAAACTTGGTACATGTCGAGCGTGATATATTTTTTTTATATTTTAGGTTCGTTTAACGCATTAGTCAAGTTTTAGATTTATAAAACACGATATTGTCCTAACACTAAACACACACTTGGGGAAGTGCTCCCATCTCGAGCACTGTATAGTGTTGGTAAGATACCGAGTTCGTACAAGGACACAACTACACAAGAGTTTTTAATAACGGTTTATCGTCAACGTCTAACAATCTAAATTTTTGATAAAAGTTTTGAAACATAAAAATAAATCTAAAAATTAAGAAGATAAAAAAAAGAATGAACTATAAATAGACAAGATAGAATCCCTTGGATCCAAGTCCTCTTTAACGTACCCTTTGATGATTTTCGTACTTTCTGACTTTTTAAAGGATTATCTTAGTTATAGTAGTAGGCCCCTCTTTTAAAGGTGACGTTACCCTCAACCCAGTGGTTTGAGTAAGCAGGGATACAATCCCAAAAGGTCGGAATATTGAAAGATAATTAAATAAGTTATTAACGCGAAAAGTGGTAAGCCCCTCTTTTGAAGGTCACGTTACCCTCGGCTAAGTGGTTTGAGTCAGCAAGGATACAATCCCAAGAAGCCGGTTTAAAGTATTAATAGTAGTTTGCATATGAGGGGTTCAAGCTATTCGTACCCCCGCCATCCAATACCCATTAGGGCATTGAAGAAGGTCCTAGTAAGCTTGAACCAAGTCCTCGTAGGATCTATACACTGAACGAGACAAGAACTTTACCAAACCACCCTTCTAACCCCCTTACCACGTTAGTTAACGCGCTTTATATAGACCGTAAAGACACGAATGAGCAAATCAATGACATCATGAAGAAATGGTAGGAAAATTCAATTTCAACATAAGAAACTAGTTATTGAAGTTATTAATACATATTCAATTAAAAATTGCCGAAAGATTAAAAATCAAAAGTAATACATTAAAGACTTGTCTTCACCAAGTGATGTAAGAAATTAGCCAAGCATGACCTTTGTTTGACAAAACTACTACACACTCTAGAGATGATGGATGGATGATGGTGGTGGGTGTTGGTGTTATAGTGGTGGTGGAGTAATGGCAAAGTGAGAGAGAAGTGGTTTGTCAATGGATTCCTTTGAAGTGAACCAAGCACCTCTATTTATAGCCCTAACAGTAGCCCGGCCACGGCCCCGTGCCCAGTGGGCACGACCCATGGCCATCTCCTTCTCTTCCTTCATTAATTGCAGTTGTCAGCAGAGGGCCCCACACGACCCCGTGCCTTCTGGGCACGACCCCGTGGTCAACTCTTCATTGTACTATTTTGGATTCTGCAAATCTAATAGTTGACCACGCCCATGTTGAGCTTGACACGGCCCCGTGGTGGGCATGGAAGCTTCTGCAGGTTTTGTCTTTAAGTGCTTTGGCTGGCCACGCCCATGCCTAGCTGGGCACGGCCCCGTGGCCAGTCTTCTGTCTCTTGTTTGGGTGTTGCTGAGTGGTCGGGCAGGCGACGTTATCCTTCTTTTTGTATTTATGTTGGTTTTGGCTACTTATTTGCTTCTTTTGTTCTTTTAAGATCATTTTTTTCCGAAAATACAAAAGGAACAAAGAAACGTGTTTTTTCCAACATGAGTACTAAAAAAAGGTTAGTTTTATGCCTTAGTTGATGTAATTTATATGTTTCATTTTGTGCACATCAAATACCCCCACACTTGAATCTTTGCTTGTCCTCAAGCAAAACTCTTTCAAATGTGGCTTACACACCCAAATGGAATAGGCAGAGGAGAAGTTTTAGTGGCTTGTCTTGAGTGTCGGGAATCCAAGATCTTTATTAAAGTTTGTTTTTATGTTATTTACAATCCTATTCGTCATGATTTTTTAGAACGTTTTTAAGAAAAATTATTTATTTAGGCGTAACATGCCTTTTTAAAGTTCCATTTATTTATATACAAGTTCACATACCTTACAAGAGATCACTCAACACTCGGCCGAAGGTGTGTTTTGTGATAACTCTCGTTCCCGTCATGGAACTTACTTCTACCATATGTTTTCCAAGCGATCAAACCTCCTCCTTTTTAACTATAAACCTTTGTAAATATCAAAAGAGCTTTGAGAAGGGTTAGGCTTGGGCTAAAGGTAAGTGATTTGAGGGTTAGTGGTTAGTAAAATGGCGAAAAGCGTAAAAAGTATCGGTTATCGTAAAACTTTCTTATTTTTGTGACATTTATGTAAACTAAACACTTCCAAACAAGATTTTTGAGGAACTTGTTTGGTTATTGAAAGGTCTATGTGTTTTTTTTGTGTGTCACAAGATAACCAATCTTTACTAAAATAAATGGGTTTTAAGAAAAAAGGTTTGGTGGATATTGTGTGTTTTTTTTGTGGGTTTTGAAACGAAAAGGTTTAGGCTCAAAAGGGTGAACTAGGGGGATTTTTGGTAGTGGGGTGAAAAGAAGGAAAACAATGGTTTTGAATGAAAAATGGGTTAGTCATAATGCACCCATCACTTACTTACTTGGGTTTAGCTGGTAAGGACCGGGAATGTATCGTCTTGGCAAGTTCTAGAGTCGTGAGAACCAAGCGGCTATTCACACAAGAAACGAAAATGAGCATCTAGTTAAAGGATGTATGCGTGTGTGCTCGATAAAGGCTGAAAACTCACTTAATGTGGGAACGAGTTTATATCGTGAACAAAGTATATATAATCAAATTTTAAAAAGATTTGTCATGCACTTTTGTAATTTTCTTCTTTGGTTCTATTTATCACGACGCTATCGGTTGTAAACTTGTAAAAACATAACTTTTTTTAGATCTTGTTATTCCTAAATTAAACCAAGACAACTAAAAATTTGAAAAATTTTGGAAAAGATTTGGGGTGATTAGCGATTCCAATAGAGTTTTGTGTAAGACTTGTTATTAGGACTTGCTAGTTTCAAAGTGTTAGCTCCCCCCCCCCACACTTATATTACACATTGTCCTCAATGTGTCCAAAAATCAGTTTTTCGGTTGGGTCGAATGTGAAAAAGCATGTTAAAAACAAAAATTTATCTTACTGGGCACCTGGACACGGGCCCGTGTTGGTCGGGTACGGCCCTGTGTTCAGAGTGCCAGTACCATAATGAGACAAAAGGATGACCACTGGGCGTGGCCAGTGAACACGGCTCGTGGTCAGTTACCTGTGAACTTTTCATTTTCTGCAGAATCCTAGGCACGGGGCGTGTGGATCTGGGCACGGCCCGTGCTGCACAAGCTGAAAACTGAAATTTTTTGTCAGAGGGTCCTGTTTACGTGCATGGGGTGTGGTTTTAACGTCCCTTTGGCAGTTTTCATCTCTTCGTGTGTTTTATTCCTAAAAAGTAAAACTAAACTAGAAAGCATAAAGATTAAACTAAGTTAATACTAAGGATAGTTCCGTGGAATGCCTCCGTGGTGCGCCACGTTTATGAGGGTCCTTAGCTAGACCCAAAGCATGTCATATGTTATTCGAGCGGGATGCCTCGCGCTCCATGTTGCATCGTCGGAGCGCATCATCTAAGCTTGAGTCCATGTTGCATCGTCGGTGTAGTTGACCAGGCCGTCCTCTACTCTTTTGCCTACCCCGAACTTCATTTCCTTATCTCCTACCCTCAATGTTAGTTTCCCATTGCTCACATCCACCGTGGCCCGTGCGGTGGCAAGGAATGGTCTTCCTAGAATGAGTGGCACTTTGGTGTCTTCTTCCATGTCAAGTATGACAAAGTCGGCCGGAAAGACATATTCTCCGAACTTTACCAAGAGATTTTCAGTGACCTTTGTGGGTATTTGATTGACCTATCGGTGAGTTGTATGCTCATTTTGGTGGGGCTCGGCTTTCTGAGTCCGAGTCGGTCAAACATTGATGCGGGCATGAGATTGATGCTAGCCCCGAGACCGGCTAATGCATTTCGTATAGGGGATTCTCCGATGGAGCAGGGTATGGTGAAGCTTCCGGGGTCGATCTTCTTTTGGGGAAGTTTGTTGAGTAGTACGGTTGAGCATTCTTCACTTAGGTTGACTAATTGCAATGTTTCAATCTTCCTTTTGTGGGTGAGGAAGTATCTCATGAACTTTGAGTATTTAGGCATTTGGGTGAGGACCTCGACAAATGGGAGACTGACATGCAATTGTTTGAGTAGGTTTATGAATTTTGTGAATTGCTCGTCGGTCTTTTGGCGAATTAGCCGACTAGGGTAGGGTACCAAGGGTTTTTTTTGGTTCATGGTTTTGTGGGGGAGTATCTTCTTGGTGGGTGGGTGAGTTTGTGGTTTGTTCGGGTGGATTGTTGTTGGTGGATGGGGGTGGTGTTTCTTTAGGGACCTACTTTCCAGTTTCGTAATGTTATGAAATGTACTTGTGCCTTTGGATTGGTTTCGGTATTACTAGGTAATGCGCCTTATGCTCTTTCAGAGAAACTTTAGGCTAGTTGACTTAGTTGTTTTTCGATGTTTTGAAAACTAGCCCGTTGGTTTCTAATGTCGGATTCCGTTTGTGAGAAACGATCCGAGTACCTCTTGTCGGTTTCGGAGATGAGGTGTGTGATTAGATCTTCAATCCTCTCCCGGCCCCCTTGTTGTTGAGTGAAATTGTGCGACTCATTTCTTGGTTGTTGTTGAAAGTTTGGTCTTTGATTTTGATTTTGTTGGTTACTACTATTCCCCGGCTCCCTCCAACCAAGGTTAGGATGGTTTCTCCATCCTTGGTTATAAGTGTATGTCGGGGGACCCGAGGGTTTAGGTCGATTATCTATGTAGTTTACCATTTCCGTTTGATTGTCCATTTCTTTCATACAACTTCAATTTTCATGTGGCCCACGACACCCTTCACAAACCAATACTGAGACCGTTTTGTTCATTTCTAGTTTTTTTATTTTTGAAGATAGGGCCTCGATTTAGGCCTGTAAAGAGGTGTTTTCATTTACCTTATGGGCTCCCGGGGCAATAGATTTTGAACCTCGGGGGGGTGTGCCATTGAAAATTGTTTTGAGCAATTTCCACAATTTGATTATATATTTCATTTGGGCGTCTATTACCTAGACGTCCCCTGGAGCTTGAATCGAGTGTTTGTCTCGTGTGTGGCAACAAACCATTATAGAAAGTGGATACTTGTTGCCATATTGTGAGACCATGATGAGGACATTTCCTCAATAGCTCCTTGAATCTTTCCCAAGTTTCATATAGAGATTCCTCGTCCTCTTATGAGTATGTGTTTATTTCGGTCATTAATTTAGCGGTTTTAGAGGGCGGGAAATATTTATAAAGAAACTTTTGGGCAAGTTCATCCCAACTGTTTACCGATCCACTTGGGAGGGTGTTTAGCCAAGCCTTAGCTCGGTCCTTTAGTGAAAAGGAAACATTCGAAGGCGGATGGCATCGTTTGATGCTCCGTTAATCCGGAAAGTGTCACGTATTTCCAAAAATTTGGTAATATGTAAGTGGGGATCTTCATCGGGAAGGCCGTGGAATGTCGCAGAATTTTGGAGCATTTGAATCAGATGTGGCCGAAGTTCGAAATAATTGGCATCGAAGTAAGGTGCATTAATGGCGGATCCAAGATTACTGACCGTAGGCCGTAGGTAATCCATCAAGGTACGTTGATCCGCTAGTGGGGTTTGTTCACTTGGAGCCTTCTCTTGAGTCTTGGCTTTTAGTCTTTTTCTTAGAAAGCGTTCGGGTTCGTCTAGAGGTTCTTTTATGTCTTTACCAGAATTGGAGCTCATGCACTACGTAGAGATTTTAAGTTCTGCAATTGAGTTCGGGGTAGGGGTGTTCAGAAAAAACTGTAACCAAATAAAAACCGTAAACCGAACCGTAACCGTAACCAGATAAACCGATCCGAATAACGAATTCGGTTTTTGGTTTGGTTTCTAACCAAAACCGAATTGTGAATATGGTTTTCGGTTCGGTTTATGGATCCACATTTTTTTTATTTGGTTTATTCGGTTTATTTGGATAACCGAATAAACCGTTTAACTTAATTAATTATTAAATAAAAATAATAATATTTTATATTATATTTACAAGTTTTAATAGCTAAACATCTATTGATTTTCTTGTTTCTTGTAGAAATGGAGGGTTATATGCGATTGGGGAAAGGGTTATGTATGCATGTTTTTGTGCCATAACACTTGTTAGCTATTTATAGTTTCTATGATCTATCTTTTGAAGCTTTAACTTTGTGGTTGTATCTACGACTACTTTATGGATGTGTTTGTTTTATTTCGCAATGAAACTTTCTTGTATTCCTATATTGTCAGGTGCAAATTAGTTGTGATGTTTGGAAGTTGGAATGAAACTTTCCTGTGGCCAGCCTTCTATAACTCAGAAAATTAAACTGCCAGTAATGAAGATGAGCACGGCCCGTGTTCATCTGGCCCGGCCCCGTGGTTAGCTACTATCTGACTAAAAAAAATTCTTGTTGTTGTTGTTATTGGGCACGAGGGCATGTTCATTGGGCACAGCCCCGTGCTGCAGCCTGTAGAAAACTTAGAAAATGATAAAAATTGAAATTTTTCTAAAAGTAAAAATAGAAAACTGATAAAATAATTAGGCCGCTAATTTTAAACTTTCTTAAAATCTTATGTCCCCGGCAATGGCGCCAAAAACTTGGTGCATGTCGAGCTGATATATTTTTATTAATATTTTAGGTTCTTTTTCGCATTAGTCAAGTTTTAAATTTATAAAACACGATATTGTATTAACACTAAACACACACTTGGGCAAATGCACCCATCGCGAGCTTAGTATAGTGTTGGTAAGATACTAAGGTCGTCCAAGGACACAAGAGTTTTTAATAACGGTTTATCGTCAACGTCTAACAATCTAAATTTTTGATAAAAGTTTTGAAACATAAAAATAAATCTAAAAATTAAGAAGATAAAAAAAAGAATGAACTATAAATAGACAAGATAGAATCCCTTGGATCCAAGTCCTCTTTAACGTACCCTTTGATGATTTTCGTACTTTCTGACTTTTTAAAGGATTATCTTAGTTATAGTAGTAGGCCCCTCTTTTAAAGGTGACGTTACCCTCAACCCAGTGGTTTGAGTAAGCAGGGATACAATCCCAAAAGGTCGGAATATTGAAAGATAATTAAATAAGTTATTAATGCGAAAAGTGGTAAGCCCCTCTTTTGAAGGTCACGTTACCCTCGGCTAAGTGGTTTGAGTCAGCAAGGATACAATCCCAAGAAGCCGGTTTAAAGTATTAATAGTAGTTTGCATATGAGGGGTTCAAGCTATTCGTACCCCCGCCATCCAGTACCCATTAGGGCATTGAAGAAGGTCCTAGTAAGCTTGAACCAAGTCCTCGTAGGATCTATACACTGAACGAGACAAGAACTTTACCAAACCACCCTTCTAACCCCCTACCAGGTTAGTTAACGCGCTTTATATAGACGGTAAAGACACGAATGAGAAAATCAATGACATCATGAAGAAATGGTAGGAAAATTCACTTTCAACATAAGAAACTAGTAATTAAGTCATTAATACATATTTAATTAAAAAGTGCTGAAAGATTAAAAATAAAAAGTAATACATTAAAGACTTGTCTTCACCAAGTAATGTAAGGAATTAGCCAAGCATGGCCTTTGTTTGAAAAAAAAACCTTACAATCAATCTTGGATCACGAGACTACTACACACTCTAGAGATGATGGATGGATGATGGTGGTGGGTGTTGGTGTTGAAGTGGTGGTGGAGTGATGGCAAAGTGAGAGAGAAGTGGTTTGCCAAGGGATGCCTTTGAAATGAACCAATGATGTGTGCTAAACAGACTGTAAAAATCAACTAACTAAGACACTCTAAACTCAACACTAAAAAGCTTTAAAAACTAGACTCGACTTAAACCTAAACCACACAATCGGCAAGTGTACCGATCAATGTAGTATAACCTAAGTAAGTCCGGATATCGAACCCACAAAACTCTATGAATTATGCTACTAGACTGTGAAAGACTCGGGACAAACACCACTCAAACTGGTTTGATTGTTTGGGGGGGTTACTAGAAATCTAAGGAAATCTATATTAAAACTAATTAACGACTAAATTAACTAATACGAACTAAGGACGGAAGCTGTTCTCAAGCGGTGATGAAGACTACCTAGACTAGAATCCTGGATTGATTTTAAGCGTTTACCGATAAAATTAATTACTCGTTTTCTGAAACCGGGATCTTATGATACTAAACCTATTAAATACCAGCTAAGCCCCTCAACCCTTGTCGAGATGAAACTTATGGCATTACCTAGGTCGTTAATCCTACCGGTTGATTAGACGTCTTTCCAGTTGTCTAATATTGTGTGAGTACCCTGATGATGACCTACTCTTTTCCAATTATAGATCTAGGGTAGGTTGAATATCTAAACTTGACTTGATAGACTAATAAACCGTTTTCCTTCCAAACTGCTCGTATTTCTTCGTTTTCAATAACTTTAAGCAACAGGGCCTGAAATCAAGGCTTAACGTCAGCAGTATCGAAATTCTAACCTAAACTAGACTCAAACTATCTAAAAAGGACCAAAATATACACTATAAACATATGTACTTTGCAGTACATCAAACATCCCCACACTTAAGACTTTTTCGTCCCAGAAAGAGAATCTATGCAAGACGGAATCAGAAACAGAAAATTATCCGGGTCAAAACATAGATCACGTTATTAAAACCAAGACTCATGTTAGCCACGATTGCAGGTATACTTGTCCTCTTAAACCCAAACCCGGTTCCAAGCCCTTATCATGCAATTTAGTTCATGTGCGGTCAATCTACCTAGGGTCTCACACTAGAAGCCACAGTACATCTACTCCTGCCTCAAGCTTATAGAACAAAAAGAACGATCACTGGACCAATTCTTAACCATTTTATACCACCATCAAAAGAATTTAAAACCAGTTTTTTTTCTGTTTTTTTCTTTGAGCATCGACTTTGCTTTACCTAACCAAGAGGCATTCCGGCTGTAGAGTCGCTATCCCCAACTCGGATTACAATAGGCTTCGGTAGATTTTCATGCACTTTGATTTCACGCATCCCAGTGGCAATCTAAGTCAGAGTCACTATCCCCAACAAAGATACGTAGGCCGGCACTACTTTTCTTAGTTTCTAGCTCAATTTAATTTTTTCAATTTTTTATGATTAAAAATTCTGGCAATTTTGGCTTATAACGGCATTCCTTATACTATTTTTGGCGGTTTCAATTTCCCATTTTTCCTATATGAGCACCGACTAGTAAACCGACAATTAAGGTATATTAAATCAAAGGAACCTAGAACCGACTCGAGCCTACCCGCATATCCCGAACTAGACACAAGCTCAACTATTTTTATCATATTATCATTATTCGACTACGAACAAAATCTATTTTTTTCTATCATTTTCCGTTCATTTTTCTGCAAACTTCTTTATTCAAAAGACATTTTTGAATGTTTCAATATTTTATTTTATTTTATTTTATTTTATTTTTAACGAAAAAGAATAGCTCAAAGACTCAACTATACTAAACTCTAACGTAGACTCGTAATGTCCCATCCCTACACTCGAGATTTGCATTATCCCTAATGCAAGAATCGAACAAAACTAAAAACTAAACTAAACACTACCTATGAAATTAAAAACTAACGAAAGCAAAAATACAAAACTCTACAATGAAAAAGACTTAGCTCGAAAATTGTGAGACTGTCAACGTGCCAGTCAATTCCACATATCGCCCTCCAATACCGAACGTGCTTAGCAAACTATACCAAATTCTCTCACACGAACGGAAAGCGGCTCCAAACATCAACCTAAAAACACATACCATACCAACCAAACAAACACAAATATCCGAGAACAAGCATCCGAAATTCAATCAAACATAAAGTAAATTGTCTTAACCAATACAACCAAATCGAACTACCAAAACAGCATAAAATGATAGCAAACATGAAAGGATATATGCTGCTTCGAACCATCTTCGTCACTCATCATCTCCTTCATCCATATGGTGTGAACCCGAGCCTCCAGCTCCATGCTGACCACCGTAGTCATACGCATAGCCACTCTGGCCTCCCCACTGGTCATACCCCGGGAATTGACCATAAACATAAGGGTGCTGCTGCTCAGCACCATAGTCGGCAGGTGGAAGTAACCCAGAGAACGGTGGTGGTACATTAAGATCCATACCTTGCATCATATATCGCAGCATGTTATCCTGCCTGTGGTGGCTCTGCATATTCCACTGTTGATCCACAAGCATCCTGTTCTCTAACCTGTCAAACCTCTGCTGGGTCAAATCATAAACTGCCTCATGTGTAAATGGGTCGGGACGTGGCTGTGGTGGCTGGCGAAGTGGGTACTGTGGAGCCGGGATCTCATGCCTCTGCCTAGGCCTCTATGAACGCGGCGGGATAGCACCCTGCATGACATTAGTTGCCTCCGTACCTGTTGGCGGCCGAACCTACGCACCCGGATAATCTTCCCACTCTGGCGGGTCTGAAAATGTCAGAATGCCAGCCGACTGTAAATCCCCTATGCTCCAAAAAACTGTTGAAGTACCCGCATGCATATGCTCCACTTTGTACTTTGAAAAAGCATTCAAATTAGTTGCCAACCTTGCGATAAGGGCCCAAGATCTAGTACTACCCTAGCTCCTCCCCTCCGAGTCCTATTACACCACCATGCAAAGAAACTCGCTAAATTCCAATTCTTCTTCTCCACCATGCACATCAAGGCAAAAATATCCAACCAGTTCGCCTTATTCTCACCCGATTTCCTTCCCACAATGGTAGTCACTAGCACCTTAAGTATGCACCTGTAGACCGGGTCACGAACCGTAGTGGTGAGGTTCGTGCCTACGAATGGTGCAGTAGAGATCGACTCCTAGAATCGGGCTATAACACTTGGGGCCAAACAGTTATCCCTCGATGATTATAAACACCCCTCAACCCATCAACAAATTCAGCCGTTCGAACTTCTTCCTCCGAATAAAAACCCAACGCTACCCCAAACTCGGCTATGCTCATCTCATCAAGATTTCTGCCTAGCGAAAATGATACCGCGTTTTTTTCAGCAAACGTACCCTCTTTGTGTTGGAAGGTACAATGGAACTCAATCATTAGCTCTATATATTGGGGCCAACGACAATCCACTGCCGCTATCAGTCTTGGCCCAAACAAGTATGCCACTCTATCTTGAACCCCCATCATTTGTAACCAATCCCAATCAATAGTATGATGCTCCAACAAATTCGTTTTCACATACTTGACCAATTTCTCTCTCTGAAGTGTCTTCCTCAAAGTCCAGAACCGGGTGCTCAACGAGCCTCTCAGGTCGCCATAGAGTCTCCGATCTCGATTACGGTATCTTATCCTTCTTCTACTTAGGTCCTATGCCGGGTCTCCTTGTGGCTTAGGAGATGGACCTCTTTGTCACTTTAGATCCCTTGAAGAACCTGCACCTGACATTTCTGAAAACACAAGATAAAGATTTAAGCAATACGAATCATAATAAAACAAGCTATTTTTGGTATTTTTAATTTTTTTGAATGCAGTGGAATCAGCCGTATAGCATTACATTCGCGACTGAAACCAAAAATAAAGGTGACTAAAAACATGGGTTACCTTTTACAAAAGCTTAAGTTTGTCAACAAACTTGCCCGAATGGAGATTGAGTACGGGAAAGATGTATTAAACTTGTATGTGTACCTTAGTAAACCCGACAATAAACTCTAAGAGCATCTACCAAGACTCAAGGTACACTATCTCCTCCCGGCACTTTAATTGTCCTCAATTAAGCATAAGTGCCAATAAATCCCGACATTGAGGCTGAAACAAGTGAAAGATTTAACCTTGAAGCATAAATGAGACGCCTTGTGCAAACGGTTTATTTGGAAAACAACACAACTTTGATTCGAAAAATCAGTTCAAAAACTTATCTTTGTAACGAAACATAGCTTAGTTTAGCCAAACATACCCAAAACATCCATACCAGTAGCCCCAATGTCCAAACACAACCCGCAAAACGCAAACCACCTTAAGCAAACCAAACCGGACCTCCCACGAACCACATTGTGAATAATCATCCCAAACCAACCCAACTACTACCTCTAATCATCATCAAAACGGGGAAAATTGCATCTTTAAAACAACCAACCAAACCCTAGACCTGACTAACAACTGACTCGACACTAAAAACAGTAAATAAAGAAACCTACAAGAGAGAAAATCACAGAAGACATACCTTGGAGTTGGATTTAGCAAGAAAGACTAAGACTTGGTGATGTTGTACTCGAAATCCCCCAAAAACATAAAGAAATATCACGAAATTCGGCAAACCGAGTATGGGGATTGTAGGGGAAGTGTTTGTGGTGATGTAGGAAGAAAAATGGGGCGATTTGGTGAAAATGGCTGAATTATGATGATTTTGGTGTCAAATGCGGCTAGAGTTTTGTATGGGTGGGTGGAATGTGATATGCAGCAAAGGGGTCAAAAGAAACAACTGTAAACTGACCGGAGGGGCCTCGCGTACCGTGAAGGTCGACTGGTAGGGGCGGCGCGCGGCGCTACCTATTTTAATTAAAAGTTGAACCCACCCGTCGTGTAGCGCGACGGGCCTTAGCGGGGCGCTAGGGGTTATTCTTTTACAGAAGGTTTGTGGAATTTTTGAGGCCAATGCCTTAGAAAAATTTTCACATTCCGAAAATTGGTTCCCCCAATGCCTTAGAAAAATTTTCAATCACTCCCAACCATCCAAAACCCCAAAATTTTTTCTAAGTATTGAACAAACAAACCTGAAACTTCTCTCCTCGTGCTTTATCCTTTCCATAACGATCATGAAACCTGCGAAAATTCTCAAACACACAAAACAAAGAACGACAAAACTACCAAAAATACTGTTAGCTACGCAAAATAATCAAACTAAAACAAAATTACAAACAGTACAAACTTTACAATTGGGTGTTCACCCAAAACACTAAATGGTGGCTGTTGATGGGATTTCGAGGGGAGTGACCTCCCTCTCGGTTGTATCTATCGGACCGCCAATGTAGTGTCTCATCCTGTGGCCATTCACTTTCCATGTCCGTCCATCGGACTCATCCATAATCTCAACTGCTCCATACGGGAATACATAATGAACCATATACGGCCCCGACCACTTTGACTTTAACTTTCCCGCAAACAACTTCAACCTCGAGTTGTAAAGTAACACTCTATCACCCTTGCTAAACTCCTTAATCTTTTTCAACTTGTGATCAAGTAGGGCTTTGGTTTTCTCCTTAATGCTCCAAGATCGAGCATAAGCCGCATCCCTAAGCTCCTCTAACTCATGAATTTGAAAGAAACGTTTCCTAGTGGCTTCGGTCATGTCAAGGTTAACAGTTTTCAAAGCCCAAAGCGCGCGATGTTCTAACTCGACGGGGAGATGACAAGCTTTTCCGTAAACGATCATGAATGGCGTGGTACCTAAAGGTGTTATGTAGGCGGTTCTAAATGCCCACAATACATCGTCAAGCTTATCGGACCAATCCTTCCTATTCTTCCCCACGGTATTCTCTAAAATGCGTTTAACACCCCGATTTACGTTCTCCCCTTGTCCACTCGTTTGCGGGTGATAAGCGGTGGACAAACGATGAGTGACCCCGTAGAGTGCAAGCAACTTCTCCATCAATGCATTGCAAAAGTGAGTGCCACGGTCACTAATTAGAGCTTTAGGTGTACCAAAACGACAAAAGAGTTTCTTGAGGAAATTCAACACTACTCGGGCTTCATTTGTGGGAAGGGCTTGTGCCTCAACCCACTTTGACACAGTCAATCCCCATCAGAATATACCAGTTCCCTTTCAAGGTGGGGAACGGTCCTATGAAGTCTATTCCCCAAACATCAAATACTTCAACCACTTGGATTGGGTTTTGAGGCATCTCATCCTTGGCCGAAATGTTGCCAGTTCATTGACAAGCATCGCATGCTTTCACAAACCCCTCGGCATCACGAAGTACGGTGGGCCAATAAAAACCACAATCGAACACCTTTTGTGCGGTCGTATGAGCTCCATGGTGGCCTCCCGTTAGACCCTCATGCACATGTTTAAGGATGTTCATACCCTCTTCTCTAGACACACAACGCCTAAGGATCCTATCTCCTCCTATCCTATAAAGGAAAGGGTCATCCCACAAATACTTCCTAGCCTCACTAAGAAACCTCCTACGTTGTTGTGTATTCATTCCTTTAACAATATTGCCACTAGATAAATAATTTGCTAAGTCACAAAACCACGGCAATCCTTCTTCCTCGGCATTAACAAACTCTATTGACTCGTGAGGGAATGTGTCCCCTATCTCCTCATCACGAATCTCCTCTCCCTTGGGATCCTCTAGACGTGAAAGGTGGTCGGCGGCCACATTCTCAGCCCCGCTCTTATCTCTAATTTCGATATCGAATTTGGAAAGTAAGAGGATCCAACGGATAAGTCTAGGTTTCGCGTCTTTCTTTTGGAACAGAAAACGCAACGCTGAGTGATCGGTGAAGACTGTGGTTTTAGAGAGAACGAGGTATGAGCGGAATTTGTCGAAAGCGAAAACCAAGGCTAAGAGCTCCTTTTCCGTCGTGGTGTAATTCTCTTGAGCTTCATTTAATGTTTTACTCGCGTAGTAGATCGGGTGGAAGTGCTTTTCCCTTCTTTGTCCTAAAACCACCCCTACGGCATAGTCACTCGCATCGCACAGGAGCTCAAACGGGAAGCTCCAGTCGGGCGAGATAAGAATGGGTGCACTAACAAGCTGCTCCTTCAAAAAGTTGAAGGCTTTGAGATACTCCTCGTCAAATACGAACGTAACATCCTTTTCTAGCAAGCGGGTCATGGGTCGTGTGATCTTAGAGAAATCCCTAATGAAACGTCTATAGAACCCCGAATGACCAAAGAAACTACGGATCGACTTCACGCTCGTGGGTGGGGGTAACCTACTAATAGTATCAATCTTTGCCCTATCTACCTCTATACCATCCCTCGAAATCTTGTGACCTAAAACAATCCCCTCGGTCACCATGAAGTGAAACTTTTCCCAATTAAGCATCAACTTCGTTTCAACACACCTCTTCAACATCCTCTCGAGGTTCACCAAACACTGCTCGAACGAATCGCCGTATACTGAAAAATCGTCCATGAAAACTTCCATGGAACTCTCCATCATATCTGAAAAATGGGGACCATGCATCGCTGAAAGGTAGCTGGAGCGTTACACAGCCCAAATGGCATGCGTCTATACGCGAAAGTGCCACAGGGGCATGTGAATGTGGTTTTATCCCGATCCTCTGGTGCGATAGGGATCTGGAAATAACTGGAAAAGCCATCGAGAAAACAGTAAAATTGCTGATCCGCGAGACGCTCCAACATCTGATCGATAAAGGGCAACGGGAAGTGGTCTTTTCGGGTGGCATCACTCAATTTACGATAATCGATGAATACACGCCAACCCGTGACCGTGCGAGAAGGGATAAGTTCGTTCTTCGAATTCAGGACAACTGTCATCCCTCCCTTCTTAGGGACAACCTGAGTGGGACTCACCCATGGTGAATCTGAAATGGGATATACCCGGCCTCTAAGAGTTTCATCACATCCTTTCTCACTACCTCTTGCATGTTTGGATTGAGGCGCCTCTGAGGTTGAACCACCAGCTTAAAGTTGTCCTCCATGAGGATCAGGTGAGTGCAATAAGAAGGGCTTATACCCTGAATGTCAGACAACCTCCATGCAATGGCCTCTTTGTTGGCCCTCAACACATCCAACAACTTCAACTTCTCACCATCCCCTAATTTTGACGATATGATAACGGGTAGCTCGGATCCCTCTCCTAAATAGGCATACTCTAGGTGAGATGGAAGGACCTTAAGCTCTAAGGGTAGTGGTTGGGTGGTGTCATCACTAACCTCTAAACACTTTGGGGATTATAGAAATCCCCCCATCTCCTATTTCCACTACCTCTAACACTTTCTCCTCAACTACCTCTCCTCCTACCAAGTCGGCACCACTAATGAACTCTAGACAATGGTCTACACACGAGATGAACAAATTCAAGAAATAGACGGAATGACATGGACCACTATAATCATCGGAACCACTCGGGTGGCTCATGGAACGATCAATCTCAAAAGTAACTCTCTCCTCACCAACTCTAAGAGTAATTTTCCCATCATAGACATCTATGAGAGCTTTGGCGGTACGCAAGAAAGGATTACCTAAATGATAGGAACTCGCTCATCAGCTTCCATATCAAGAATAACAAAATCGGCGGAGAAACGAATTTGTCGACCTTGACTAGCAAGTTCTCGACAACACCCCTTGGGTACTTCACAGACCGATCGGCTAAGGATAATGTCATACGGGTAGGTGAAAGCTCGCCTAAGTCTAGCTTCTCGTAAAGAGAAAAAAAGCATCAAGCTGATGCTAGCACCTAGGTCGGCTAAGGCTCGCGTCTCGTTGTTACTACCGAATAGACATGGGATGGTAAAGATACCGGGATCGGTGAGCTTCTCGGGAAGCTTGTTCAAAACGACGGCGGAACACCCTCCATTCAACGGGACATTAGACAACTCACCTAATTTCTCCTTATTTCTAAGAAGGTCCTTTAAGAACTTGGCGTACTTAGGCATGGACTGGAGTGCCTCTATGAAGGGTAAATTGATCTTCAACTGCTTGAAGATATCTAGGAAGTGTCCGTATTCCTTAGAGTACTTTTGATTCCTAAGACGTGAAGGAAACGGGACACGTGAGTGATCTACAAGTGGAAATGGCCTAACGTCAACAGGTGGTCTCTCTACTCTCTTCTCTCCTACAGGCTCACCGAGCAGTGCAGTACTTGCTGGGACTAACCTAGATTGCACTTTGCCCGGCGCCTCCATCTCAATCTCCTCATCCACTATCTCCTCATCCTCACTCTCAACTCTCTCCTCTACTCTCGGGTTCCCTACGGTCTTGCCACTACGGGTGGTAATGGCCTTGGCTTGGGCATTAGGGTTCTGTTGGGTGGTACCTGAGAACTGTCCGGGTGATCTCTCCTCAAGTTTCCTAGACATATCACCCATAACCCTTTCAATGTTGTGGAGTGAAGCTTGGTGGTTCTTAAGTAGAAGGTCATGTTCGCTGAGAACCTTTTAAGTGGTTTGGTCTTTGACGAGTATTTGACTCATCATAGCTTCTAAACGCTGAAGATGACCCCCTACATCACTATTTGACCCCTGATTTGGTTGAACCTGACTACTTGAACCCTCACCCCCAATCTGACTATTGAACCCCTTATTGAACTGCCCATTTGACCCCCCACTAAAGAATGAACCCTGCCCCCTGTTGGGATTTTGAGCTACTTGGAAACCAGGGGGGTTACCGGTGGAATGAAAGTTATTATTATTATTGAAGTTATTATTATTATTACGCTACCCTGAGTTAAAATTGCTACCAAAACCACTACCCTGACCTCTACCTAGACCTCCTCCTAAGAAATTGACCTGCTCCTCACCAATCAACAATGGACACGCACTAGTATCATGACCCCCTCGACAATACTCACACTTATCAACTTTTTCCTTGATCTCTTTAAGCTCGCGAGTGAGGTTTTCTAACACAATGGCTATACTAGGATCCATGTTGACCACGTTCACCCCTTGAGTGGGTGCACTAGTAGTGGTATTTGAATTACCACTTGAATATCGTCGGTCAGATTGCGATTGAGCTTGAGATTGGGCAAAGCTTTCGAAACGCTCTAAACACTCGGCGACAGTAAGTATTCCCATCATGTGACCTCCCGCATTAGTGTCAAAACGATCACGAGTCTCTTGGGTGAGACCGTTGTAAAATTTCTCACAAAGAGCCCAATTGGAAAGACCATGCTGTGAGCAACGGGCGACTAGGTTTTGGAAGCGCTCCCAAGCAAGGTAATACGGCTCATCAGGTTCCATGCGGAAGGAGTAAATTTTATCGCGAAGATGTGAAGCTTTAGCGGGTGGGAAATACTTGTTCAGAAAGGTTTGACGAAGGGCTGCCCAAGTGATGAAAGTACTGGTTGGCTGAGAGTCCAACCATGTAGCTGCATGGCCCACAAGCGAAAACGGGAAAAGCTGAAGATAGGTGGCATCTTCGGGTGCTCCATGGAGGCTAAAGGTGGCGAGCATACGAGAGAAACGATTTATGTGAGCGGGTGCATACTCATCATCGCGACCATGGAACTGAATGGTATTGGTGATGGCTGTCATGCCGTTTGAGGGTATTTTCCATGAGTTTTGGTTCACTATGGGTGGGACAGTGATGGGTGAGGCGAGACCTGTGAAACCTTGGGTGGCTTGTTGGTGGACAGTTTGTCTTTGGTCGGCCATTTGGACGACGGGTGGGCTTTATGGACGGGAAGGTGGTGGGGAATTATGGGGTGAAGACTTCAGTGTGAAGTCAAAGTATGGTGGTTTAGGTTGGAGGGTAGATTCAGAAGCGGTGGAAGATGAGGGAAGTGGTGTACTTACTCGTAAAGGTGAAGCCGAGACGATTGACTTGTCTGTAGGTGGCTTCGGTGGAGGTCCCTGCGAGCGCAGATGTGGCATCCACTGCAAACAAAGAGAACCTACAAAGAGAAAACATACAATAGTTACTAAGACTCAGATAAAACTAAAAAGAAAAAACAAAGACTCAAAACGAAACAAAACATGTAGCACGTATGTGTCAAGAAAGTCTATCAAAGCTAATAACGCAATTGCTAAGAGATCCCCAACAACGGCGCAAAAAAACTTGATGTGTGCTAAACAGACTGTAAAAATCAACTACCTAAGACACTCTAAACTCAACACTAGAAATCTTTAAATTCTAGACTCGACTTAAACCTAAACCACACAATCGGCAAGTCTACCGATCAATGTAGTATAACCTAAGTAAATCCGGATATCGAACCCACAGGACTCTATGAATTACGCTACTAGACTCTGAAAGACTCAGACAAACACAACTCAAACTGGTTTGATTGTTTTGGGGGGTGGGGGGTTACTAGAAATCTAAGGAAATCTATATTAAAACTAATTAACGACTAAATTAACTAATACGAACTAAGGACGGATGTTGCTCTCAAGCGGTGATGAAGACTACCTAGACGAGAATCCTGGATTGATTTTAAGCGTTTACCGATTAAATTAATTACTCGTTTTCTGAAACCGTGATCTTATGATACTAAACCTATTAAATACCAGCTAAGCCCTCAACCTTTCTCGAGGTGAAACTTATGGCATTACCTAGGCCGTTAATCCTACCGGTTGATTAGATGTCTTTCCAGTTGTCTAATATTGTGTGAGTACCCTGATGATGACCTACTCTTTTCCAATTATAGATCTAGGGTAGGTTGAATATCTAAACTTGACTTTATAGACTAATAAACCGACGTGTCAACAAAGGCATGGACCTTTTCCAAAGACCGACTATAGCAATTCGCCGGGTAAGACCTATCAATAGCCTCACACTTTCCAGGTATTAGGACTAGTAGAACACTAAAATCTAGTAACCTGTTAAAGATCACTTCTAAGGTTGAATGGCCACTTAACCCTAAAGATTATGAACTTATTCTGTGATATAGACATTCACCAATATTCACAACCAATACGACTCTATTCCGTGATATAGACAGTCACAAAGAATCATATGAACTAATGGAAAACAGAAAACCAAATCAAAGCATGCATACACACCAAGCCAGATAAACAAACTGCTTACAGAGCACAATTAATCCATAAGAAACATGTAATTAACGAAAAAGGTGTAAACTTTATATCAATCCATTCATCATAGTCTAGGTAGTTAATGCGTTTAGCCAAGCATAGTCATAAACGAATGCAAAACAAGAAATAACAATCTAGAATTCATCATTACAAGTTCAGACAAAGGAAAATAAGACAAACAAGGATTGTGAGAACCCGAGCAAGCCTCTAATCTTCGATCTTCGCTTGGTCAGATGATTCCTTTGCTCTCGAACTCTTAAACTCTGCTTAAACGGCTCCAAGATTGACTTCAAGAACTCCAAAATTCGTAACCCTAATCAAGGATGATTACATTTCCTTTTAACCCCGAAATCCAACTCAAAACACATCAACAACAAACTTTTCCGTGATCAGATACCCCGATGCGCTACGCGACGGGTGAGGGCCAGGGCGTCGCGTAGCGTGGCGCCCCCATGGCTGTTGTTTTTGTTTTTTCGTTCAACTTCCAGCTCTCGGTTACGCGTACGGTTCCCGTTTTCATTCCAAACTGCTCGTATTTATTCGTTTTCAACAACTTTAAGGAACGGGACCTGAAATCAAGGCTTAACGTCAGCAGTATCGAAATTCTAACTTAAACTAGACTCAAACTATCTAAAAACGGACCAAAATATACACTATAAACATATGTAGTTTGCAGTACATCAAACAAGCACCTCCATTTATAGCCCAAACAATAGCCCGACCACGGCCCTGTGCCCAGTGGGCACGGCCCGTGGCCATCTCCTTCTCTTCCTTCATTAATTGCAGCTGTCAGCAGAGGGCCCCATACGACCCCATGCCTTCTGGGCACACCCCATGGTCAACCCTTCACTGTACTATTCTGGATTCTGCAAATCTGATAGTTGACCACGCCCATGTTGAGCTGGGCACGGCCCCGCGGTGGGCGTGGAAGCTTCTGCAGGTTTTGTCTTTTAGTGCTCTGGCTGGGCACGCCCATGCCTGGCTGGGCATGGCCCCGTGGCCAGTCTTCTGTCTCTTGTTTTGTCTTTTGGGGTGTTGCTGAGGGGTCGGGCAGGCGACGTTATTCCTTCTTTTAGTATTTGTGTTGGTTTTTGCTGCTTATTTGCTTCTTTTTGTTTTTTAAGCTCATTTTATCCTAAAAATACAAAAGGAACAAAGAAACGTGTTTTTCCAACATAAGTACTAAAAAGGGTTAGTTTTATGCCTTGTTTGATGTAATTATATGTTGCATTTTGTGCACATCAGTCCACTGGAGTACAAAATGGAAGTTTTCCATCAAGATGTGGATATCACTCCTAACTTGATGGTGTAACTTCGTGTAAAATCGAATACGTGGATTGAGATGGATCACCAAATTGCGTGTTTCACCCCTATTTTGGTGAGATCGTCTCGTTTATAGTATGTGTGTCTTCATGTCTTCAATCGTGTATATTGTGGAAATGTCTTAGGAAAGATATGTTGTATAATTAAGACAAATGAAGTAGAAAGAAGCAAAGTAAGGAGAATAACATGTTAAGCAAGAATTAAGAATGGTCAAGTTGGGTACTTCGACTATAGACTAGGTCGAACATGGCAATTCTACCTAATTCCCTATAGTTATGGCTCTGATACCAATCTGTCACACCCCAACCGATGGCGGAATCATCGAGGCGGGACGAACGAGATTGCTCGAGACATCAATCCATCATAACACTAATTATTGCAATATTTAATTCAAAACCGATTTCATTTCATTGAAAATAATTGTCAATACATTACAAGGAAACAAAATACAACATGGAAAATTGAAAGTACAACAAGTTTAACATAATGAAATAACCAAATCTAGTATTTCTAAATGCGTTTCTAAGTCTTCCCTACTAGATTTCACCATCATCGACATCATCATCCTGCAATACATGTTAAAGTATAGTTCAACACACAAGGCATTGGCGAGCATACAAGTTTAAGTAATAGCATAGTATAAACGTTTTAGAAAAAATCTTTCATGCATAATTGTCTAATCTCGAGGGTAACATACATTAAACTAGCATGCAATTATACAAGTCAATCCAAAGTTTCCCGCTAGCGTAATCTAATCATAGCAATGAAAAGACTGTATGTGTTTAACTTAACATGACCTCAAGCTTACGGGAGGTGCGTTACTCCTATAGCGCTATAAATGTTAAGGGAGGCTTGATCGAAGTTAATGACTAAGTATAAGCATATCAAGTATAAGCTTGTGTGATTTCAAGTTTACCATAAAGAGCATGTATGAAGATTGTTTGTGATTTATGAATAAGCATGTTTGTGTGATTTTGCATTGCACCCAAATGTGTAAAAGTAAAATGGAGTCGAGTATACTCACGGTTTTGCAAAGCTTCCTTTGAAATTTCGTGAAGAGTTAAATGGTTGGAGGATGGAACACCGAGTTATCCTACATGAGTAAACGTAGGTGTGTGAGTAATTGGATGTTTTGAATGGAGGATTCGGATTTGGAATGTAACGTACAAAAGTATGTATACACAAAAATAATCATCTAGTCTTAATAGACCCGTTTTTTGACAGTATGACAACCCGTATGGGTGAATGTGATTTCATGGGTTAAATTACCCAATAGAATCGTAACGGTGTGTTTAAGGCTTAGATGATATAACCTATTATCATCACAAGTAACCATAATGATTATTATCAAGGGTTCGGTTATGTATAAGTTTATATATATATATATATATATATATATATATATATATATATATTATAGTACATAATAAGTCCAACATACATGTCATAGATTTCATAGATGTCATGCATTGAAGTAGGAGGATAACCGTCCTTTAACCTCTTTCGTAAGATTCACCAACACACAAATTGTCACAAGAACAATTCGGATGGTCATGAATGAAGTAATAAGAAAGAAAAAGTACTATAATCACTATATCAAGTAGCCAAGTGAACATGAACCCAGTGAGCCACTTCCGACATATAAAGAGTTAACTAAGTGTCGGCGGCTAGACGAGGTTAGGTTACTTTCAAGCTAGCAAACCACTTGAGATAGGGATGTTAAAACATCAAGTGAGGTGGTGGAATGATGGTAGCATAGCCAAGACTTCCAAGTTATCCACACTCATACCAAAGCACAAGTCTTGTCACAAGAACAAGCTTGGATGGTTTCAACACTTGTGGGTCAACAACCCTAACAAAACAGAATGTTTAGAGGCAATTTACACCTCCGAATTTATATGAAACAACCTTGGCAAAGCTCACTAATCATAGACTTGATTAGAGGCATAAGTAGCTCAAGTTTGAATGAGAAAAATGTAAGTTTGATAAAAGTTTATAAGTTCTTCTTCCAAAACAGAAAGTTTGGCCTTCAAAATGGTATTGTTCCACTTTGGTTTTTCATGGAAAACCTGTGGAAACATCCCTAGAGGCAATCCAAGCTTTGTAGGGTTTGAGTGTTTTGAGAGTGGTAATGAGTTTGGAAAGTGAAAATGAGTGTATCGAGGCTTGGTTTTATAGTGGTGAAGTAGGGTTTGAGTATTAATGGAGTTATAAGGTGATTGGTGAGTTTGGGAGGTGGGAAAGATGGCCAACCCGCAGCTGGGAAACAACTTTCTGCGGATCGGAGGGGGTGGCGTCACGCGTAGGCTAGAAGGAAGGGTCGTCGCGTGAAGTGGCGCCTCTGGTTTCCGGAACAAGTTTGCTTTATTACATTTTAACCCCTGAACTTCTTAGTTTTCATCATTTTATGCATAAACTTAGTATTTTAACTTATTTTCAGGAATAATAACCGTGTGTAAGTATAAATAGAGTATCGAGAATGTATGTATGAATGTTTGCATGTATAATAGATATCAGTTTGCGTACAAATGATTAAATTGTAAGTATAACAAGCATGTATAAAGTATGAATTCCATTACGATCAAAGTCTCGGATTACAAAGTTGGAATTGAAATATTAATACGATACGAATACAAGTTTTCATAAGTAGAAATACGAATACACTTTCTAAATAAGGAAAGTACAAAATGTGAAGCGTTACAGTCTCCCCTATTTTAGGAAATTCCGTCCCGAAATTTAAGAGGAAGACTCAACGGAAAGATGCGGGTACTTAGTCTCATATCACTCTCGAGTTCCCAAGTGAATTCAACGCCACGTTTACCTTCCCGTCGAACCTTGTCTATGGGAATGCAACTGCGCGTAAGTTGCTTGGTTCCTCGATCCATGATTTCGACCGGTTTCTCCACAAAATGTAAGGACTCACTGATTTGAAGATCGTCGAGGGGGACTTGAAGTCCTTCTTCAACTAGACACTTCTTCAAGTTTGAGAGGTGAAACGTTGGGTGAACGTTGTTGAGTTCTTCAGGTAAGTCTAGTCGCTATGCCACCTTGCCAATCCTCTCGAGTATCTTGAAAGGACCTACAAAGGGAGGAGCGAGTTTGCCTTTCTTACAAAAATGAACTACACCCTTCCAAGGGGATACCTTGAGAAGTACATGATCACCGACATTGAACTCCAAAGGGTTGCGTCTTTTATCAGCGTAACTCTTTTGTGGCTTCTAGCTTTAAGCAGGTTGTCACGGATTTGTAGGATCTTGTCCGGTCTCTCTTGTATGAGCTTGAGACCGGTAATTTGAGCTTCTCTAATCTCGTGCCAACAGATAGGCGAACGAAACTTACGACCATACAATGCTTCAAATGGTGCCATTTGAATACTAGCGTGATAACTGTTGTTGTACAAGAACTCTACCAAAGGTAAGTGTGAATCCGAGTTTCCACAAAAATCGATTACGCAAGAACGAAGCATGTCTTCTAGAGATTGGATTGTACGCTCGGTTTGACCGTCGGATTTTGGATGGAAAGCGGTACTAAGATTGAGGTGAGTACCAAGAGCTTTTTGGAAAGTTTGCCAAAGACGCGAAGTGAAACGACCATCACGGTCCGAGATGATGTCAATGGGAATACCATGATGACAAATGATTTCATCCGTGTAGATACGAGCCAGTTTCTCGACTTTGTAGTCTTCACGAATGGGAAGAAAATGAGCGGACTTGGTTAAACGGTCGATGATAACCCAAATGCTATCGTGACCAGAAGATGTACGAGGGAGATTAGTGATGAAATCCATCGCTATACTCTCCCATTTCCAGGCGGGAATTTCTGGTTGCTCGAGTAAGCTAGAGGGACGTTGATGTTCGACCTTGACTTTGGAACAGGTAAGACATTTTGAAACGTACACGGCGATATCTTTCTTCATGCCAGACCACCAATAAGATGTACGTAAGTCTCGGTACATCTTGTCAACACTAGGATGAATGGAATATCGAGATTTGTGAGCTTCCTTCCTTACAAGGTCACGGAGGTTGTTACGGTTTGGAATCCAGGCACGATTGAGGTAGTAAAGAATACCATCAGGTTTGGATACAAGTTGATCTTCAGCACCACACTTCATTTCATTGTACAAGTCATTCTCGTTAGCGGATGAGTATTGTTTACGACTAAGAGCGTCGGCCACAACATTCACCTTACCAGGATGGTAGCAATCTCGCACCAAGTTCAAGGGCGTGAGTAGTGTAGTTCTTCTCATGGATCTTGACAGCTTCGATTTTTGCAGGGTCAACATGAATACAGAAATGAAGCGACGATAATAACCAGCTAAGCAAGGAAACGAACGAATTTCAAACGGAGACTTAGGAGCAATCCAATTCTTCACAACTTTTATTTTTGCAGGGTCAACGTGAATACCGAGTTCGTTGACGACATGACCAAGGAATTGAACTTCTTTTAGCCAAAATTCTAACTTGGAGAATTTGGCGTAAAGACGTTCAGTACGCAAAAGTTGAAGGATGAGACACAAGTGTCGCTCGTGCTCTTCTTGTGTCTTGGAATAAATCAAGATATCGTCGATGAAGACGATCACGAGGCGATCGAGATAAGGGTTACACACACGATTCATCAGGACCATGAAAATTGTAGGGGCGTTGGTCAAACCAAGGGGCATGACCATGAACTCGTAGTGACCATAACGTGTGCGCAAAGCGGTTTTGTGACAACCCGTATTTTTCCACCCACACTAATTATGGAAAGTTATATGTGGAAACACTATGTATTTTTATATAACAATTAAACTTGCATTAACATAAGGGTTACACACACTATTCATCAGGACCATAAAAACGTTATTTAATTGACAATCACGAGGACGTTGTACCATAAATTCTATACGCATATTTATTGCACATATGTATATACTATATAATAAGTTATACATATTTGTTTTGTTTTGAATAAACAAACATAATTTAAACAATAAATTTATTCGATAATTCATTCTAGCGGATTTATGTTAATGCAAGACTTGTGACGTGAACCGGGTTGTATGCGCGGTATACACCCACTTGCCAACCCACCTAACCTACAACAAACCCTAGCTATATAACATCTCTTATCTCTTCCTTTCTCATTTTTTATGCTCATGAAACCTTAGCCCCCAAAACACAAACACACTCCACAACGTTTAGAGAGTGAGAGTAGTGGGAGAGCCGACCGACCTCCCGAGACTTCCCACGGCGGCAGTGGCCACGCGGCGTTGGGTATGAACGTTAGCAGCGGTTCCTGAAATAATGACGGAGGAAAGTGATTATTCAGTTCGTTGACGACATGATCAAGGGATTGAACTTATTTTAGCCAAAATTCACACTTGGAGAATTTAGCATAAAGACGTTCAGTACGCAAAAGTTGAAAGATGAGACGCAAGTGTCGCTCGTGCTCTTCTTGTGTTTTGAGTAAATCAAGATATCATCAATGAAGATGATCACAAAGCGATCGAGATAAGGGTAACACACACGATTCATCAAGTCCATGAAAACTGTAGGGGCATTGGTCAAACCAAAAGGCATGACCACTAACTCGTAGTGACCATAACGTGTGCGCAAAGCGGTTTTGGGTATATCTTCTTCGAGAACTCGAAGTTGATGATAACCAGAATGAATATCAATCTTGGAAAAGCATGTTACGCGTTGGAGTTGATCAAAAAGGTCGTCGATGCAAGGAAGAGGATATTGGTTTTTGACGGTGAGCTTATTGAGCTCACGATAGTTAGTGCACATCCGAAAGGATCCGTCTTTTTTTTTACGAGTAAAACGGGAGCGCCCCACGAAGAAGTAGTAGGGCGTATAAATCCTTTATCAAGAAGTTCTTGAAGTTGGCTATATAGCTCTTGCATTTCTGATGGTGCTAGACGATAAGGGGATTTCGAAACAGGTGTAGCGTCAGGGATGAGGTCAATGCGAAAGTCAACGGAACGAGGAGGAGGAGGACCAAGTAGGTGGAAGTTGTACACTATTATATGGTTTTTAGTTTGTACCTATGTGCCATACTGCCATAGACCATAGCGTGGAGATTATAAGCTTATTTTAGAAGATGGAAGATGTTATTACTAAGCCATGTCTAGCGGTTTAGAATAGCCAAAGCTGGAGAAACCATGCTCAAGTGACGTGTGCGTTTAGCAATGAAAGCTGTACATGGTTCTATTGCTCATTTGCCCCCATTAAATGTTGTTCATTCCACATTATAAGTTGCGCTTCAGAAACCAACGGGAAACTAGGTGACCAATGACAAGTACTAATGCTTTTTGCGGTTTTGAAAATGCAGGAAGAAAGAGATTGAAGATGATATACGATGTGATGATTGCTTTGCAAAGGGTATGGAGATTGGGAGCAAGGCCAAAAAATTTGCTAAAGAAAGAAAAGGCTCTTTGTGACGAGACAATCTTGTATGAAGTAAGATTTTCTAATATGTAATGGGTAAAGATAGTATTTATGAAAAAAATGTTTCTAATTTTGGAAAACTAGTTAGTAAGAGGGGTCCAAGAATTTAGAGGTTGTCGCATTAAAGAAAGAAAAATAATGGTCAAGTATTAATATTTGTGAATTTTTCCGACACAAGGATTCTAGTGACGTTTGCACATAATTTATATTGGTTTGGCACCATCTCTTATACGTAAGACCTAGCTCCTTTGATGAAGACAACCCAACTGTATAGAGAAAATATATAATAGTTTATGGCTATATATATTTAATGCCACAAATGAAGTAATGGATACAAAGGTGGTGAACAAAATCAAATTATAATGTGTGTATATAGATGTATATATGTCTCAAGTTTGATCTCTTAACAAGTATGGAAAATCAATATAATATTACGGGTAAAGTTATCTTACGAAGTCTTCTAAATATAAGAAAGGTACAAAGACACAATTGATTACAAAATATAACACAATATCTGAAGACATTAATCTTGAATTAGGAGATAAAGATAAAAAAAAGTTATTAGATAATTCTTTGTGAATTATTGTAGGGATAATTATTAGTTTATTAGATATATTTATCTAGTTAGGGTTTAATAATTATTTAATTGGTGTTTGAGTCATAATAGGTTTGGGTTTAGTTTAGTATAAATAGATGGCTAGGTCTATTGTAATTAGTGTGCTCTCGTTAATATATTAATAAAAAGAGTCGAACAAGTTTGTTCATATCGCGTATTTGTTTATTCGATCAAGGCCCTGATTTCCAACAATTGGTATCAGACCTTATCGGTTTTGAGAGTCGTTTTCCGAGTAGGGGGAGCCGCCCCTCACGGGGCTGCGTCGGCGGTAGCCGGTGGTTGAAGTACCGAGATTGGTTTTTGGTCCATGAGTCTAATTAAGTCGGCACCTTGAAAGTCAGAAAAATTTCGGTGGATTTAATTGATTGAACTAACCTAGTGTTAGTTGGTGAAAAACAAGTCTTACCAAGAGAGGTAATTGGTGGATCTATTATAGAGTGTTAGAATCAAAGAAAGGTAATTTTTGAAAAACTTTATTTAGTCAAACTTGGATGGCTGATATGAGTGAGTTTATCATGAAGCAAGAAATTGGTTGTTCGATGACTTCAATATGGTGATCGAATTTTATTAGGTGGAGAAATTTAACCTAAGTTTGATCGTGTTTTATTGTGTTGGTGACTTTTTCTCGCCTAGGGAAAAATCATAACAAGAACTTTGATTTTTCGTGGCGGACTAACCAACGGGCGTGTCACGGATAAAACGATGGAGCGAGGAAGCTAAGAGATTCGTTTGACGACCGAGCGACGAAACAACAGGTGGGTTGTTGTCTTTGTTGGTAGTTGATATTTGCGGTGAGGCATATCAAGGAGGAGTCTGACAGAGTGGAAAAATTACAATCAAAGAAGGGTTTGTTTGAAATAAAGTAAAGCGAACGGTGGTTCCGGTCAGCGGATGTCACGGGAGTATCGTTGGGAAAAACGGTGGTGACAGGAGATCAGATCGGTTCGGGTTCAGTGGTGATGAACTTCACAGCATTAGCAATTTTCAATCAGGTTAGATCAAGACCCTATCCTTCCTGCCAAGGATAAGAACGGAAAAAACCGGTGTAGGTTGTTCTTTTTGGCTGAAGTATCCGATCGGAATTTGCGGGTAGGCGGACGGAAGAAGATTCGTCAAAGCGAAAGGGCTTTCAATCTTGTCGCGTCTAGCAAGGAAAGAATAAAATGGTAGAAGCGGTTAGGCTTGTTTTTTTCTTTGATCGGTGGTCAAGTACGGGAACAGTGAGGTTCTGGTGACCCGGGAAGAGGGATGTCAAACTTGGCCAAGGGATTGAAGTTGTGGATAATGATGCGGATGTGAAGAAACAGGTCCAATTCAAGATTAAGGGGGAGAATGAAGACATTAATCTTGAATTAGGAGATAAAGATAAAAAAAGTTATTAGATAATTCTTGGTGAATTATTTATTGTAGGGATAATTATTAGTTTATTATATATATTTATCTAGTTAGGGTTTAATAATTATTTAATTGGTGTTTGAATCATAATAGGTTTGGATTTAGTTTAGTATAAATAGATGGCTAGGTCTATTGTAATTAGTGTGCTCTCGTTGATATATTAATAAAAAGAGTCGAACAAGTTTGTTCATATCGTGTATCTGTTTATTCGATCAAGGGCCTGATTTCCAACAATGTCGAGCAAAATATAATATAATGCCAAGAAATATAACACAATGTTGAAAAAAAGACACAATGAGTCATAAAAAACACATATACGCAAATATAGAGGATAAAGAAACAGCGAGTCGTAAAAAAACATAGTGAAGCAAATATAGAAATGACACAATGCTAAATAAAATGACACAATGATCTAAATAAAAATTCTAAAATCTACCAGCTAAAAATCTTCGATGAAACAATTCCAATGCCGCTTGAATAAGGTCAATTATAGTCCGTTTGATACATTTCCTATAACATCCTATTTTTATCATGCTATGTATTTTTTATCATAACCCATAATTAGCCACCTTGCAAAGTCTTCCATCATGTACTCACTGTAGTTTCCTCTCATAAATCATTTCTTTTTCATTGGGTAAATCAAAGATATTATATGTTATGGATTAACTAAATATACTCGTTAACAACATATTATAGATTAACTAAACACCTAGCGTCAATAGCTAATAAATAAAATAAAATAAAAAAGAAAGATGACATGTGATTGATTGGAACATCCATGAGCCCACCACCAAACTCTCTTCCTCCGTTAACCCATTAATTAGCCCCATTACCATCTGTGCTGTGGATTAAATCAATTCCTTTTTCATTTGGTAAATTAGAGATCTTTGACTATGTGTTGTGGATTAACTAAACATACTCGTTAACAATATGTGTTGTGGTCTAAGACTGTGGGGTATGGAGGGGTTTGGGTTGGGGGCTTTGCTCGACACGTGTCAGATGTGGGCTCCACCAATCCACCCTAAAAAGTGGGGTGTGGAAGCGGTGTGGCCAGTCTGGCGTGGGGGTGCCATGTGGTTATTATTTTTTTTATATAGTTGACATTTATATAATAAAACACAGCTTATATTAATTTAAAAAAAGTTACATAAGATCCTAAAAAAAATAAAAACACCTACTTACTAAATCCTAAAAAATAAAAAACTACTTATTAAATCATAAAAAAGAAAATATTCCAAAGTACGGTAAATATTAAAGTGGGGAACCCACTTAAAATCTGAATTCTCATCATGCCTGTACTTGATCTTCGCGATCTCGACTCGATCGTCGTTGGACAAATCGCCCACAAGGACACGGTCGAAACAAACTTTAAACCGATCCAACTTCGGTTTGAGTTCACGCAATAGGTGTTGACACACGTTTAAATTGTGTCGCGCGTTCCCGACGTGTTGTTGGTATTGTTGAAACGTTCGTCCTCATATGCGGTTTGGCCGCGTTGTAGGGTTCGTTGTGCATCAATAATCAATGTCACTAGTGCTATTTCCTCCTCTTCAGTCCAATGCACCATTTTCGTTTTTTTTTATTTTTTGTGTAATTGTAATGTGTGTTTGGTTTTGGTTGAAGATGAATGTGAAAAAATGTAATTTGGGTCAGGTATTAATAGGTAAAAATATGTAATTTTTTTAATTTGATTTACATAACATAACCGCCACCCATAACGGCTACATCCAACCAGCCAATCCAAACCATCCAAGTCACCCCCCCCCCCTCCGCCCCACGCCATGCTCAATACCCACGCTAGCGGGGCAACTCCATGGCTAATGTTAGCCCGTTGTGGTCTAGCCAACGTTGCATGGCAACCCTCGCCCCATACCCTGCGGTATTAACCCATTAACTAGCCCATTAACCCTCTGGTGCGGTGTTTCCTCCTTTAATGACTGAGGAGGCACGTTAATGGCTTAAGATTTAACGGAGAACACATAGTTTGATGATGAAAGAAAAGTCAGGTTGATAGAACTTGCTAACATTTGCCGCTTCAAAAAATAGAGAGAATGACTAGAAGTTATCGGATACGCATGTGACCAGTCCTTTTGCATATCCAATTGTTCTAACATTACATGGAGACTCAAAACAAACCCTAATAAAGAATTTCGTATATTCATATTGTCTAAATATGCATCAGCCTTACAATTCATATATTTCTTTGACAACGATATTTAACGAAATTCATTAATCTTTAAGACTAGCAGTTCCATCAAGGGTGACGGACACTAGATGGTAGAGGTGTACAAAAAAAACCGGATTTAGGACTGAAATCTGGGAAAAAAAACCGAAACTGTTTTTTTAACCGGTGTCGGTTTCAACCCGAATTGAATTGGCGGTTTGTAGACCGGTTAGTATGCTTGATCTTTGAAACCGGTTTAAAAACCGTTTTTTTGACACAAAACGGTTTTAAACCGAACCGGTTGGGACCAGTTACTGTTTGGGTTTAAAAAACCGGTTTTTTAGTAACCGAAACCGGTTATAAAAAACCGGTTTTTGTTTTTGATGAAAAAAACCGGTTTGTACACCTCTTTGGTGGGTCCCATCAGATGACGCTGCTAGCGACTGGATGGCATCAGTGTGTCCCTCAAAGTTTTAACCCACTCACTAGAATATCCTCACTTTACCATCCATACACCAGGTAGCCGCAAACCGGATCACCCCTAGCTAGGGATGGCAATTGGTCGGGTATGACTAATCATATATCCCTACCCGATTGTAAAATCTTGTTCCATATCTGGCTCATTACCTGTTGGGTATTTAGCGGGTATTTATCTCTCGGGTATACCCGTTAGGATTTTCATGTATTTATATTTTTTACTTTCCTTTATAATTTTATGTTCTAAAAATCCGTATAATATATTAAATTATGATAAATAACACATATCATCACCATCATAATAACATATGATATATTTTAAAATGTACATACAATATATAATATTAATCTCAAAAACGAATTTTGCATTTCATTGCATATAAATATGAATAATGTCATCAAAACAAGTGTTTCAAATGAAAAGTTTATTTTTCAAATAATAAAGCTACAAGAATGAAACATTACTAACAAATATGAATACTTAAAAGTTTTCGGTAATCGGGTCTGGTACCGGCTAATTCCATGCCTGTTAAATGTTTTTTTTCAATACTCACACCCGTCAGGTATCGAGTATACGTATACTCGTCTCAAATGTTTCGGATTTCAAATATACCCGTCAGACTCGGGTATTTTTGCAATCCCTACCCGTAGTAGAGAGACATGTCACACCTTCATAGACAGACCTCATGTTCAAACATGCAATAATAGGTCAAAGAGTGTTATAGATCTCAGATAACAAGTTTGTAATCCATAAATCAAATCCAAGAATATTGTTTTGACCTATATTTTATTAATGTAGCCTCAAAGCTAAATATTCTTAAACTAGAAAGAATAAAATAGGTTTATTTCTATGGGCGTATTGGGCTCGAAAAGTTGTCCAACTTTAAACAAATAAATACACTAACCTTTCTTCCTCCTCAGAGTGTATGTTATATAACGCCGGGAACTTACATAACGGCGTATAGCGCCGGGGAACACCACCCTGGCCGGAGCTATGTGGCGGATAACCCCCCTCCACACAAAAATTATAACGACACTTTTTTTTCTTGGTTTTTGTTTTTAAAATTTATAAATTTAGAGATAATTGAAAAATAATAAAAAGAAATTAATAATTGAGTAATGATTATGTATGGTGTTATGTAGTGTTACCACTACACAGTTATATAACCTTCCCTCTTGCCATTTGTCACATAACTTCCACCAAAGGTGGGAGTTATGTATTTGGTGGGGGTTATATGGTCCTACCACTACGGATGACCTAACACTAACAGAATAACTCCTGACTCAGCAGTGCCTCCGCCATTGTCTCCAGAAAACCAAACATCCAATCAGTTGTTTCTCTCTTAGCATGAGGAGGGGTAACATAACTCTTTTTCAGGTGTAAAGAAATCCAAAACCGTCAAAAAAACCATAAAAAATGCACCTTTGGCAAAAAGTTGAGGGGTAGTGGAGGCTACCCCTGCCACGATGACAGGTCCGCCCCTAGTTTGGGTTATTTGCAAGAACCGAAATGATGTCATTTTTTAATAATAAGAGGACAAACTTGGCAAAGCTAAAGATGATATTATGGGTATCTTTGGGTTAAAAATAAGCGAAATGTAGAGATTTAACATGGGAAAATTGGTGTAATTTTGTGCGGGGATATAAAGTTTTTGTGTATGTTGTTATTTGTGGTGTACATGTAATCTCGTCACGTTAACATTTGTTGATCAGTAGACAGTTCTTAATAAAAACAGTAGTCCTTAATAAAAGTTTGTTGGCTTTTTAGAAAAAAAAGGGGTTTCAATTAAAAAAACATACAGGTTTAAAAAACGTTTATACTTTGAAATTATATGGTTGTAATAATTATATAATTGAAGAGATCTATGATTATAAATAGTAGGAAGCCACTGTGACCATGTCAAAAAGATCTGCTTAATATGGATTGTAACAAAGCAAAGCAAAGCAAAGCAAAGCAAAACCTTTCAAATGATTGGATTGTTGTTCATAAAGGCAACATACATTCAGCTTTGAGTTGATAGGAAACACCTTACAAAAGCAAACACCACTGAATCTTCTCATTTCTTAGCCCTTTTCACCATCTTCTTGATGTCATCCTTGGACAAATCTCCACTCCTAGAAATTGTGATACTTCTTTTATTACCAGTGGACACCACCTCAGCTGATACATTCAGAATACCATTAGCGTCTAAGTTAAAGCAAACCTTGATCTTTTCTACACCTTTAGGAGCCGCTGGAATACCAGGAAGAATAAACTTGTCAAGAAAAATGTTTGACACACTTGCTCTCGCCCTGATATACTTCCTCTTTCACAGATACTTGGTTGTCATTGAGTGTTACATAAACATGCTCCTTGGTGGTCGGTATGGGTGTGTTCCTGGGGATCACAACACTCATTTCACCGTCATAAATCTTGACACCAAGAGACAGAGGGGTCACATCAAATAGCACGAAATCCTTCACTTTTTTGTTCCCATAGCCACTTATATTTGCAGCCAACACCGCAGCGCCGTAAACTACAGCTTCATCCGCGTTAATGCTCTTGCAAAGTGGTTTCCCATCAAAAAACTCCATCAGCATTTTTTGCACCTTTGGAATCCTTGTCGACCCACCGACAATAACCACGTCATCAACTTCGCTCTTTTGCATGTTTCCATCTCTCAGACACTCCTCCACATGCTTAATGCACATGTTAAAGAAACCAGAATTAATCTCCTCGAACTTTGCCCTGCTGAATTTAGTTAAGAAATCAGTTCCCTCATACAAGCAATCTATTTCAATTGGTGTTTGAATAATTGATGACAAATCTCTCTTTGCTTTCTCACAAGCGATTTTCAACCTCATCTTTGCTCTTGCATTCTCGCTCACCTCCTATTTTTCTTTCTTTTTAAAGACTTCAACACAATGATTCACCATCAACTGCTCAAAGGTTTCACCACCCAAGTGAGTATCACCGCCCACTGCTTTAACAGTAATATTATATTTGAGCCTACCGATATTCAAAGAAACGTAATCGACTTGTGTTTATAGCGTCAGGTACATAAATATAAACAACATAAAAATGATTATAAAGTTTTTAGAAAGCTTGAGGGTTGTAATGGCCAAACCAAATGTTAAAGGGTCGAAGCTAAAATAATCAAAAACTTACTAAATGACAAAAAAAAAGTTATTAACTTAAATTTATATTGAAACGTAAATAGATATAACCACGTAAAAAATGATTATATGGTTTTTAAAAAGCCGAAGAGTTGTAAGTGTCAATACTAAATGTTGAAGAGTAAGAACTAAAATAAACAAAAACTTACTTAAAAATGAATCATATAATTTTTAAAAAGGCAAATGTTTGTAAGTGCCAATACTAAATGTTGAAGGGTTGAAGCTAAAAATACACAAAAACTTACTTTAAAAAAAGTGATTATATAGTTTTTAAAGTCGAAGGGTTGTATATGTCAATAAGAAATATTGAAGTGTAAAAGATAAAATAAACAAAATGTAATTTAAAAAAATTGACCAATGGCAGGCAGCAGCGGCAGCCATCGTTGTTGACTCTTGTAAATGTAGGTTATAAGATTGAACCTACCCATTTTCAAAGTACAGTACTCAACTTAAATTTATATCGATACGTACATATATATAAACACATAAAAATGATTGTAAAGTTTTTACATAGTTGAATTGTTGTAACTGACAATACTAAAAAATTAGTAAATGACAAAAAATAGGTAATTAACTTGAATTTATACAGACACGTACATAAACATAAGCACGTAAAAATTGATTATATAGTTTTTAAAAAGCCGAAGGGTTGTAAGGGCCAATACCAGATTTTGAAGGGTAGAAGCTAAAGTAAACAAAAACTTACCTTAAAAAAGTGATTATATACTTTTAAAAAGCCGAAAGTTTGTAAGTGTCAATATTAAATTTTGAAGGGTAAAAGCTAAAATAAATAAAAACTTACTTTAAAGGTGATTATATAGTTTTAATAAGCCGAAGGGTTGTAAGTGTCAATACTAAATGTTGAAGGATAATAGCTAAAAAAACGTACTTTATAAAAAAATATTGACAAATGGCACGTTCCATGCAACAACCTGCCACTGTTGAGTAAATTTCCCCGAGCGATGTGACAGGTTCAAATGTAAAATAACTCGAATTTTTACAGTAGAAACTTGAAGGGTCAACTTTTTTGCGAAAGAAATTTACGTCGAAGACTAACCTAAACTTATACCGACACGTACATAAAAAATTGTGTTTTTAATTTGAAATGGTACCATGATTTGCGGTGGGAACGAAACGTAAAGTAAGCTGAATTAATGCGAAAACGTAAATCAACTAAACCGAAAGAAAAAGCAAAGAAACATATTATATTTGAGCCTACCGATATTCAAAGAAACGTAATCGACTTGTGTTTATAGCGTCAGGTACATAAATATAAACAACATAAAAATGATTATAAAGTTTTTAGAAAGCTTGACGGATGTAATGGCCAAACTAAATGTTAAAGGGTCGAAGCTAAAATAAACAAAAACTTACTAAATGACAAAAAAAAGTTATTAACTTAAATTTATACTGAAACGTAAATAGATATAAGCATGTAAAAAATGATTATATAGTTTTTAAAAAGCCGAAGGGTTGTAAGTGTCAATACTAAATGTTGAAGGGTAAGAACTAAAATAAACAAAAACTTACTTGAAAATGAATCATATAGTTTTTAAAAAGACGAAGGATTGTAAGTACCAATACTAAATATTGAAGGGTTGAAGCTAAAAATACACAAGAACTTACTTTAAAAAAAGTGATTATATGGTTTTTAAAGTCAAAGGGCTGTAAATGTCAATAAGAAATATTGAAGTGTAAAAGATAAAATAAAAAAAATGTTATTTTAAAAAAAATTGACCAATAACAAGCTGTCACTCAACAGCCTGCCACTGGTGTTGACTCCTGTGAATGTAGGTTATATATAATATATAATATAATATATACATAAGTTTTATTGAAATCTTTAATAGTAAGTTAATTAACATCGATCCATTTGTTAAGTGCTACTTTATTTAATAATAAGATAATAATTACATCGAGATAGAAGGTAAACGAGAAATAAGCTGCGCCGCTACCCCTTTCTGAATAGCAAAGCTAAGTCTTTTAAAAACCACATCCATAGATCTCGGGGTCATAACATTACTATGCATGACCCTTTGAACTCGGCTAAGTAGGTCCATAGCCTCTGTCGCAAGGAATCCAAAATTATCAAAGGCGAATGGGATAAACACGTACTGGTTGTTAAGGCACGCTTTCTTGTATTTGATCACTCTACCCGAAGCAGCTTTTAAAACAACATGTTTTTTACATCTAACATCGATCCATTTGTTAAGGCCTTGTGTAATTATAACGCCCCCAAATGGGCGTTTTGACACATATGGCGTGCCACGTCAGCATGGGGCGTTATGCCAATAGAGGTCGTAGTCATAACGCCCATACCTCATCATTACTCAATTATTAATTTCCAATTTTTATAATTAATTTATAACTTTATAAAATTAAAAACAATTTCATTAAAATAAAAACATACACTAAAAATTTTTAAAAAACATTACACTAAAAAATAAAATAAAAAAAAGTTACACTAAAATAAAAATAAAAAAGTTACACTAAATATTTAAAAAAAAAATCAAACTAAAATAAAAACACTCAAAGATTATATTTTTTTTCGATTCGCTCCTTTTGTGCCAACGTCATCTTCAACGCTTTACCGATTAGGTGGTCATGCGGTTTCGAGTAGAATTCAAAGTCGTAGGCCCATTGCCTATCCCGCATAATCTCGAAAGTGGTTTTGCTTTCCCTTTTTGCGTCTCCGCTACTTCCGGTTGTGTTTCTGGAAAGTGGTTGGTTCAAAAGGTTCAAGAATCCGTGGGGATTTTGATTAAAGTCGACGAAACCGGAACCGTATGGGGTGGGCCGAGTGGGTACCGGAGAAACGGGACGGGCAGAGTGGCTAGCTTGGTTCGTATCGGCGCTCGAACGTGGAGGAATGAAATCTCGGTTGAAATGATTCATGGTTAAAAGATTGAAAATTTTTATAAAAAAAGGGAAAGAATATGATGAAAGTATGTGAAGTGTGTTGAATTTTTATAAAAAAATGAGAGATGGAAGAGTATTTATTGAGTTTTAAAATAAAAAGGTTTTTTTTTAATATATGACCGTTTGTCAACGGTCGTTTTTTTAAATCGTGCCCCAAAACGCCGCTATCAACATGGCCGGCACCCACCAATTTTTCTCCCATGACGTCCGCCGTAATAGCGTGGCGACGCTATAGGGCGTTTTCGTATGCCGAACCGCCCAAAGGGCGCCTTATTACGGTAGGCCTAAGCGCTCCCTGTTTTTTACGTCTCCCATCTCACCAACCCCCCACCCCACACATAGAATTAGCAAATATAAGTCCCCTGGCGTCCTTCTCTCACCAACCCCCTCAAATTTATACACCTAAATCTTCCACAACCCACCACCAGTTCTATAACACAGATCTCTAGTTGTGCTGCTCAGATCTACTCTATCTCTATCTCTATCTCTATCTCTAATGGGTAAAGTCTATAACTTGAAGGAGGTTGCTGACCACAACACTCCCAAAGATTGCTGGCTCATCATCCACGGCAAGGTATATCCTTTCATGATCCACATTATTATTACTTGCGATCTTTTTTGTTTGACTTTATTTGAAATTTGAATAGTGGTAGGTGGATTCATTCATTTTGCTTCTTTGACTTCATTTGAATCTGTTTAATGTGTTGTAGAATTTTGCATTTATTAATTAATGAATAATTTATGTCGGTTTGATTGTTAATTTGTTTTGATTGTGAATTTGATTGCTTAGCTTTTTAAAGTTAATTATTGGTAGTTGTTGCATCAAATTATTTGTCTTTATCCAGATAAAGGAGTTTTATTTGTTTATCAGACACCTAAATTAATCCTTAACAATGCAATTTTAAGATAAGTTTTGGACTATAATCAAGATCATTAATTTGTTTAAATGATGTTTAAGGACCAAACATGTTTAGTATTTAGAAGAGTCTGCAAATAAACAATTATAGGTTGTATTCTAGTTTGAAACAATCATATATATTAAGGGCAAGTCCAGTGCACGAGGCTACCGCATACGCGGGTTTGGGCGGGGTCGGGTCAAGATGGGCCTGATGTACACATGCTTACCCTGTATTTCTGCAAGAGGCCGTTTCCACGACTTGATCGTGTGACCTTCAGGTCACATGGCTGACGGCTGCAACCTTTCTGTTGCTCCAAGGTTCGCCCCTTAGATTACAATTCTAGATATAAACTACAATAATCAGCTTAAACACATATCTACACACCACCTCAAAAGCATATAAACGAACCCCATCTTGGCTAGAGTTTGATTATGATTATTACTTCATGAATTCAGTTATAAAAGAATATGATGATGCCAATTGGACAACTATGCTGACAGTTTTTCGGCTTTCTCCGCTTTTTGTTTCGTTGGTTATCTTGATGTAATAAAGAAACAAGTGTTCTGATGATAACCAGGGATGCATACAAATTAATGAACCGTGTAATTGTTGTGTTCGAAAATTAAAGCCTTTATATATAATAAATATCATGATGCATTAAGTTGTTTCAATCAGGTTGTGATTTAATGTGTTGGTGCAGGTCTATGATGTGACAAAGTTCTTGGAGGATCATCCTGGAGGCGATGACGTTTTGTTGTCTGCTACAGGTACAACACTCAGTTTTTGTGCCTTTCTTTTAAATTTTGCTAGTATTGTATAAGGGTATAATTGAAAATTAGCAATGATGGCAAGATGGTTATAACTATAACTAAAGAACAGGGGTAATTTGAATCAGGTGCCTTAGGTTTGTTAGTTTTGTTCGCTATGATCTTACAACTATAGTCTATTGTTGTCAGTTCGTAGTGTGAATTTAAATCTCTATACTAATTTACGAGCAGTAAATTAAATTGTAGAATTTGTTATCTACCATATGAATGTTCTAAAACTTGATTTAAGTTATTTTAAGCTCTACTGAGTCTTAACATTTTTTTTAAATTGAGTACAAAAATGAGCTAGAAACATATAAAAAGTCATATTGAAGTTAATAAAAACTCGACTGTTGAATCAATGATTGGTATCATGAATTGAAAGTATGTGTACTTGTTGTGAACTTTTGCAGGAAAAGACGCAACCGATGATTTTGAAGATGTAGGCCATAGCTCAACTGCTAAAGCCATGATGGATGAATTTTACGTTGGCGATATAGATACAGCAACAATCCCCTCAAAGGTTGAGTACAAGCCTCCAAACCAGGCTCATTACAACCAAGACAAAACGCCCGAGTTCATCATCAAGATCCTGCAATTCTTGGTTCCATTAGTGATCTTGGGAGCTGCGGTTGGGATCCGATTCTATACAAAAGCACAGTAAGATCATTATGATATGATCTGGGTATTTCAAATTTGTGGCTTTTAATTCTGTTTGTTTAAGAGTCTGAGTTGTTCTTGTTTCTTAAATCTTGAAACTGTTTTTGAGTTAATTGATGAAATGATTGTTGATTATGGCGACTTTAAGTTGGTAATACAAGTACTTCTTTTAAATATCTTTTGCAACCTATATACATATTTTAGGGCTTGTTTTACCTGATATGCTGGAGCTGTTAGAGTTGGAATGAAGCTTGTTTTACCTCAAACCTTTATTTCATTATATTTCTCTTTTTTATACATTCACAAGAATTTGATGGAATATGAATAGTAGTTTTTTATATATAAAAAGCTATTTTCAAACTATAAAAATAGGGTGGGGATCTGGTGCTTTTGATGTGGAGTGAAAAAGGAAGATTTTTAGACGGCAATTTCATATATACCTTTACAAACTTACAAAGTATCATATTTACCTATGCAAAATTATAAATATCATATATACCCATACAGAGTAGTTGAAATATCATATATACTCAATTCATTAAAAACAATTAAATAAATGACAATTTTACACTTATTTTTCTAAAACTTTGCAATGTCATATATGACATTTTACTTCTAATATCATATTTACTCATTTTCAGCGTAATTAATTTATTTAGCTGAAATATTGATATATATGGAGTACATATAAAATTAATCCAATTTTAAAAATATCGAGAGAGATATGGTGCAGCTGTTGGAATGCTCTTAAGGACTCGAAGTCTTTGGTCAAACAAAAGTCAACACGGATACTAGATAAAGAAAAGTCAACACCATTTATATACAAGACTTAGAATGGAAACTGCATTGTGAAATAAAATAAAAGTAAAAACAAAAAACAAAAATACTTGAAAACTTGGTTCATTCTGTCCTCACTGTTACTTTAGAATCGGTTCTTTGTGAATGCCTAGATGGAGAACTTGATCCTCTTGAAGAAGAACTAAGCCCAAACAGATTCAATTTCGAAATCTTCTTAGAAAAACTACTCATGAAATTATGCGAGCTTGATTTCTCCATACTCCTCTTCATGCACACATGTTCTTTCTCAAAATCATTCAATCTCATTCGTAACCGAGTCAATTCAAGTTTCAACTCACGGTTTTCGCGTCTCAATGACGCATAGTTGTCTTTCGGAGACATGGCGGCACTGAGACCGCCGCTGTTGATCCGCCATGACTGGTAGTGCGGTGGCGGTTTGGGGTTGTCATCAAAATTGTTGCAGCATAAGGCGTTTCTGAGCCTTAGTTGCTCGATGTAAAGGACTTGAACAATTGATTGGAGAGGAAGGCGTTCGTTTTGTGCAGCGTGGGCCCCGGCTTCTGGTGATAGTTTGTTGAAATCAATTAATTTGCATAGCTTCTTTTTCTCACATTCCAATAGACCCTGGTGAGCCTGCAGGTTGTTTTAGTGTTGTAAGAACTGTATAGCTACATTTGACCTTTAAATTGATAAATTATTTGACCATGAAAGTCAAAACATGCATTTTCAAAGCTTCTTTAAGTCTAATTCTGATAAAGCCTTGTATAGTCATTAGTCAGTCATATGAGTCTAAGACTTAATTTTACGAAAAGTAAAATGTCATTTCCGTCCCTGGAGTTTGGCCAGTTTTGTGACTTTCGTCCAAAGATTTGTTTTTCCGCATGGATCCAAAGGGTTTTAAATCTTGCCATTTTCATCCGGCTCATTAACTCCATCCATTTTTTCTCCGTTAAGTCAGGGGTATTTCCGTCTTTTTTGTTAATTTAAAGGGCAGTTCAGTCTTTTTCAGGGGTATTCGGTCTTTTTACATAAAAGGAAAAAGACCAAATTTCCCTTAAGTTAACAAAAAAAGACGGAAATATCCTTGACTTAACGGAGAAAAACGGATGGAGTTAACAAGCCGGATGTAAATGGCAAGATTTTAAACCTTTTCGATCCAGATGTGGAAAAACAAACCTTTGAAAGAAAGTCTCAAAAGTGGCCCAACCCCAGGACGAAAATGGTATTTTACTCTTTTATCAAAATGACAGAAAAAATTTAAGCTTTGACTTTTTAGTGTCAAACTGATAGCAAACCAAGCTAGGAAAGTACTAGTTTGACCAAAAAAGTCAAGATGCATGTTTATGAACTAAGGGAGTATAAACATGAAACATACGTACTTTGAGATAAACGTCAATGGATCGATACAGACCGTCGTGAACAGTACGAGCATGCGCAGGCAAACTTTCAGCCACAGCAATGAATTTGGAAAGTTTAAGGTTTATTTCCGGGGCGATTTCAGCAAGATAACTGTCAACCAGCTTGGAGACTTTGACTAAAACCGTTTGCGATGGCGAATCGGGCTCATCAGACTCAAACCCCGAACCATCACCACCATCACCATCTTCCATTTCATCATCGCTATCGTCTTGCTGCGAAAAGTTAACCAAAATCCTATGAACCGCGTCGACATCAAACAACGTGTCATCTGCATGCCGTAAAGCCGGGATCAAAAGATCATCGAGTGTCGCTGAATCTAACTGAGACCCGATTCGCCTTTCTAGATCAAGCCGACAGGTTCCCATGCAGTTAAGCATCACCGCGGCCCGTAAAAGCCCGAAAAGGAAACTCAAGGGCACTACGGGCTTTTCGACCGGAAGTAAACCGACTATTGTCTCGACCACGATCCGCTCGTGTGCCGAAGCCCCACGACCATCGGCTTTTTTACCGTTGAGATTATATAAACCCGTTAACTCCTTTTCGGCATAACTCATAAGCGATTCGCCGATACTTTCTGGTCTCACACCTCGACATTTCATCGCACTCATAACTCTCTGATACATATCAACTCGAAGAACCGATAAATCTTTAATCCACCAATCGGTACTCTCCCCTTTCACTTGTCGACTCATGTGAAGTCGACCGGAACTACTATATTCGAGTCTCGAAAAGCTTGAAGCGATTTGCTCAACACAAGCTTTAGAAGCTATGGCATCAATGCATCTACTAATAATCTTCAAATCATCAGCTAAAGGGAGCAGATGTTCTGATTGCTTCAAGACCTCAACTGACATTTCAAGATTCTTGGTGACAACAGTGTCTAGATATTCATTGGCACGGGATCCGAGGTTACGGGACGAGAATTTTTCGGTCATTTCTAGGTAGTCAGCGACACAACATAGTTGTGCAACGTTTAATGATGTTATTTCGAAGTTGATACCGTAGCAGAATTTAGCAGCTAGCTCAAATGTTTCTGCGCCTCCGGGTAAACTAAGAAGTTCTACCTTTGATATAGCGTTGTCCCGGTGGTCTGCTACCAGTTTTCGGATTCGACCACATCTAGAAACAAGAGGAAACTGCAACGAAAAATAAGTTGTTTTTCAAACGGGTATGAAGCAAAAGCAACAGTTGTGCTAAACGTACCTCACCCCTAATCATTGTTACTTGTTGTACCCCTTTTAAGTGGACACGTCACTAACATTCCTTCTTTTCATACTAAAAAGACAAATTTAATCCCCTCGGTTTGACATTTTAAGAGGGGGTACGATGAAAAATAGAGGGCGTGGGGTACGTTTAGCAAGCCTCAAAAGCAATTGTGTGTGAATTCACTGCGAGGATAGATGTTTGACTTTTTGGTCAAACTGATAGTCCCATCAAATTTCATAGGAAATCTGATTGCTGGAAAAGGTTTACAGACACAGTAACATGAAGGAGATGAAATTGAAGAGTAAAGTTTTATTTGCTGTGAAGCAATTATGTCTGAATTCACATATCACTTATGCAAGTTTGACTTTTTGGTCAAACTCATGCTCCATTCAAGATTCTTAATAACTGTCTGATGTAACTATAGAAGAATGAAAATGGGTATGTAGCAATTGTGTCAAATACTTATTCTCTTCAAGTTGAATTTAAGTAGATACAAGAAGAGGGATCACATGAACTTCACAATGTAGTTACGCGGAAGTTTGACCGCATGGTCAACTCAAAATCGCTTTAAAACAAAACGTAGGACAACAAAACCGAGCTCTAAGACAAAACTTCATGCCAAAAATTCAAGTCAAAGAATAATGATAGTAAAAGTGTGTGTTTGAAAGGTTCAACTTTTAACATGAGATTTCAAGAAAGTGAGTTCACAACTTCACATGATAAGTTACCTTATGCAACCCAAAAATGGCACCATTCACTTCTATCGTTATGTCGCTTGGAACATCGCGAAATATCCTGCATATGAAGATGGTAACATTTTTATTTTGTAAGCTCGGGTCAAATAAAATAAGACCCACGTTCATACTTGCAAATGCACCTATTCTCTGTCAACTGACCATATACATACAAAAAGAACACCCTTGATGATATTCGGGTATCAACTATCTATACCATTATGACAAGAAAAGAACTCAAAGTAGACGTGAAAGAGCGACAAACCATTCGTTGTAGCGTTGGCGGGAACTCTTGGCCGGAGTGAGCTGAGGTTGAGGTGGAGGGTGGTGATGGTGGTAGTCCATGAAGAAAGGAAGGGGAGCAAAAAGAATGGTGGAGTGTTAGAAAAAAATTGCAAATGTTTGTGAGATTCTTCGGCCATATTTTTTGGTCAATTATGCAAAATCATAAGATTGCAAATGTCCAAAGCAATGGGCCTCTCTTTCTCTTGTAGGGTCATCAAAAACAATTAATAATAATAATAATAATTGTTTTTTCTTTATGATACAAGTGTTATCAAAATGATAAGAAGAATATATAATGCATGATAAAAATCTTAATTCAAATACTTTTTGGTAGCCATAAACATGGACACCTTTCTTTGACGCATGATTTTGCAAAAAAAAATGTAAAACACTTTTAGAAAGTTACCGTTTCACTGCTTGTCAAAATATATAATCTTTTAATTCGAGTAAAATACATGCCACGTCACGTCAGGTTGGATGATATCAATATCGCTAGTTGTATACATTTTTTAGTGTTATATATATAACTTAATAGACTAAAAATGATTATGAAAACTTTATTAACAAATTGATTGATCTTATATAAAACTATGTAAAAATTGTACGTATTTAAATGCAGTTCCACGGGTTTAAAGTTTTTATATTTAGTTAAACTTTTAATTACTCATTTGATATATCCGATATATATTAAAATTTTCTTCTAGACGTCAAAAACGTTTCCTCAGATTATTAAATATAGATAGTTTTTGTCCGTTTAAAAGTTAAAATATAATCTAATTGTTATTTAAATTCAAGTAATGCTATTAACATGAGCCATTGTGTATTTGAATGTACGAGATTGACGTGGGAAATGGACCATGAGTGCTTAATTTAAGGAGTAAAATGGGCGTGAAGAGATTAAGATAAGGGGAGAATTGAAAACTTTCGTTCTTTTCACGAGAAAGGTCAAATATTGTGAATAATAATTGGAAATCAATGATCTTTCTACTTTATACAAAGAACTTATAAGTTACATACTTATAAAAGGATATATGCACCTTAATAAACTTTTTTTTAAACGGTCAACAGAATCAATCCCGAGCATTCTCGAGGCACCTACTGGACCAAACAAAGTACTCCAAGAGTAACCCGAGTCCACTACCAATTCCGGGAAAACCCGGTAACCCACCCGCTAATATGAGTAGAGCTGACTTGGTTTGTAATATTTAAGTCTATCTGAAAATCTAGCTAGTTCAACTCAAGATAAACCGTGACTCGAAAATTTGATCTGTTTTTTTTCTACTTTTGTAGTTAGACGAGTTGCTCGTACTTGATTTGGGGGTTTAAACGGGCCAAATAAACTCATGTTTAATCTAGTTGAGTTTTTAATGATCTAGTTACGATCGAGCTGTAAGACATGAGATACTTTCCAGCCCTAATAAAATACATTAGACATAACTTTTGAAAAGTTACTTTTACAACATAAATATTACATGCTTAACCATGATTTGTTTGTTTATTCACTTTTTGTCTATACAAGCATCAAACTTTTTAGTGTATATTCAATTAGGACCAATTCCATATTCGATAAAATTTATCAATAAATCTGGGAAAATTTTGCCGTGGCAGGAAGGATTGCGTTGCGTTGTAATGTTATCCCACTGAGTTAAACGTGTACGAAAGAAAGAAATATATACAAATCAATATGATTAGTCGAATTATGTGAAAAGATCAGTAATGGTGAGATATTGGAGTGTCTATATATTATGCAGAAAGAGATTGATTGTGTATATTGATAGTAGACCTACGATGCTCCCTTTGTCACTCACAACTCATGGACCACTCGTTCTTGCTTAAGTTGGTTAGGAGAGAAACCTTAAAGAGGGGTTGCAAAATTTGATAAGGTTGTATGGTTTTTTTTAGAGGAATTCATCTTTAATCATCTTGGACGCGATTGTATATTAAATTAACTTGCTTACCCGAACATCTCCGTGTAATCACGGTTAGGACCCGGGTTTAGACTATTTGGTTGTGTAAACTTTGATGGGATGATAATCATATTTGAATGTCTATTAATCATATGCATGTGAGTGTTGTTCGTTATTGTGTTATTGATTGAAAAACGAGTTGTTTAGGATAATTCAGTTGTGCTAATTGAATCATAGTTAATTTTGTTAAAAATATGACAGTTTTCGTAACTTCACTTTTTATTGAGATTTACACATGCTTTTGTGTTACATCATAGAAAAAAAACTAGTTTTTTCACATCTTGAAACTAACTACACTCGCATAAGTGGTGCGGTTAACGTGAGATGGGCAAGTGAGGGTGTGAATAGGATGGGTTTTGTACTTGTGTTAGTAATATGTACTTGTATACGATGTGTGTGTGTGTATTGTATATAGGCATATGTTATGCATATATGTAGTGATATTATTAGATTTTATATTGTTGTTGTTATTGTTATTATTTGTTGAAATGTAGTATCTTAAAAAATACAAAAACGAAGTGTTTGTTAACATGTTACTTTCATAAAAACAGAGGTTTGTTTTATCTTTATAATTGATTGTTAAAACTTTGTCATGTGGATATTGATTGTTAGTATATGGTAGAATTATATATCAAAAAGAAGTAAAAGGACATTTTATTTTGAAGAACTTCTATTCCTATAAAACTTTGACCTAAATTTGATCTTACAATGGAATACAATTTGGCTAAATTTACATGATTGCCTACCCAAAAAAGTCACACCTATATTATGAAAGCTTACAGCGGTAGCAATTTGATGATGTTACCCCAGATAAGAAATTCATAGTAATCTTTTCTTAACCTACTCATCAATTTAGAGTACAAAGGAGATGATGATGATGTGAAGGTGAGGTAGCAAAGAGAGATAGATATAAACAAATACCCTAATTGGAGTTTTATATATATACAAAAGTCATGGAGGAGAATAGTGTCACGCATTTTATATATATACAAAAGTCATGGAGGAAAATAGTTACAAAAGTCATGGAGGAGAATAGTGTCACGCATTGACACTTCCCCATTTTAACCCAGCTTAGAATTGTGATTTTGTTAGTAAAAAACCTAAAAATCAAATTTGATCAAGCTTGAATTCTAATTTCGGTTTATTTGATTCGGGTACTTGTTCGAACTGAAATGCTAAATCAAACTCTAACCGAATACAAATTTAGAATCAAAATTGCATTGTATATAATTTATTTATGATTTATTGAGTTTGGCTTCAAAGTCCCTTTTTTATATAAGTTATATAAGTTACTACTTATTTATTTCTTTTCATCTTTTTGCTTATAATTGTGATTTTTTTGGCTAATTCAGTTAATTCAAATAGACCTGAATTTGAATAAGCTTGTTTGAATCAGTTTTTGCCCATTTTATTTGAATCCGAACTGAACTTAGTTTAAAATTTTGAAATATGAATAACCCAAAAACTGATTTGATGAACACCCCTACGTGTTCAATGCTAGGACTGGTTTAAAACTGGATAACATTATAAATTTCATGCCTATAATATATTGTATTGTGTTTTAAATTGTTATGGTGAAGAGGGTGCACCCTGATCGGAGTGTCGCGCTCCGGTCAAAGATAATATTCATAGTCCCAGATTACACTTAACAAATGTGTTAGTGGTAGTAAGGGGTCGATCCGCGAAGAGTTTATGGTCTACGTATGGACTAGTTTGATTATGAAGATGTCACGTTTTTATGAAGCTTGCTATCTTAATTTGTTTAGTTACTTGAGAAAATGTTGGAATCAACCAACGATGATTGTAAATTTGATCGACTACTACGAATTGATTGATTATAATTAACGAAAGCACACTTAATGATGTAAACAATGTTTGAGAAAAAAGGTTCACACCCGGTTTCGGTAATTGCCAACCTAGGGTTTCTACAAGTTTTAGACTCAACTCAATTGTATAACGATTAACGGATTTAATGTACCGTGACTTAGGTGCCAATAACTATCAACGTTCCGAGGAACGGACAAGAATGCACTTTGTAATCACAACAAGTAAAACCTAACCATTGTCACACCCCAACCATGACAACGCATAAATACACATAACCATTTCGCAAAGTCATAACTTTATAATCGTCGACAATTTATGAATACGAAACAAATGTAAACTATTGTCAATGGTTTCAAAAATCAATACAAATTGTCACTAAGTTGAATCAAAGAACAATTCAAAACCCTAAATTAAACAACTACCTACACCGGGTGAAACCGAGGTGACTAGCCGCTCATGGTGAACGGAACACAATCGCCGGATGATTGAGACTTGAGCATGAACATCTTGAAGCTTTGAAAGTGATGGAGATGATGGTTAGGGTTTGGGATGGATGGTGATGGTGAATGGATTGAAGGTTGAATGATGAGGATGATGATAGTGATTAATGTTGTGATTGAAAGGATGATCGATGGATGATTCAGATGATTGGGAATGATTGGGGATGATGGTGGATGTGTTCTTGGCTCTTAGATCAAGTTCAAAACTTAAAATATGCGTTCCTCCACTTCCAAGACCTAAAAATTGGGTTTTAATTCGTCAAAAACGCAAAACAAGGGAAATCAGAAAAACGCGTTTTCTGGACGCCACCCAGAATGTGGATTTTTTTGCTGACGCGATTATGTGCTGTCTACGCAAGTTTTCATCGACGCAACGCGTTGCCGACGCCCCTCTAGGGTGTTTTTCTCCGGTTCTTCGTTTCACGCGTCTCCGGTTGATCCCGTTCGCTCCCGGTACTCCGAATAGCTCCCGAATAGCTCCTTAAACTCCGTTAGACCTGCAAAACATAATTCTAATCAAAAGTAGGCTATTCGAAACTAAAAGCTATGTAAAAATACAAACTTAACACATAAGAACAGCGGTTTCCAACCACGCATCACACCCCTCATGAGATGGGAAATATTCATCCACCCAATTATGATGTGTCATGTCAAATTCCCTCTCATACACCACTCTTGCCCAAAAAACATAAGGGGTGGTTTCACCAAAACCATTTAAAAAAATGCATGATTGGTTGAAAGATAGTGTGGCCCACTATTACCCCTCTCCCTCATCTTCCCCGCATGTGGCAACAACTCCCCGCATTCACCTTCACCGCACGACACTTGGAGTGTTGGCGGCACCTTTACCGTGCGGCAAATCCCTTCCCCGCGACCGCCCCTTTCCCCCTTATGTTTGGTATTTTTCTTATCAAAAACATGATGTCTACGTATTAATTTCTATCTCTTCTCACACTTCTTAAAAAAAAAGATTTTTTTAACAATGGCCTCACCCCATGACTAAAATACTATTAGTAAATTAGAATATACATTTTTTAAACTAAATTGATTCAATTTGTTATAATTTGAACCATTTGAAAAATATGTAATTCATGTATGGGAAGAATTTACAAAAATTACAAGAGGATTCACAATAGAAATCATGGTATTTGTTCCTTCTTTAAAAGATGTCGTCCCCAAAGGGGACCTTTTGATGGGCATATAACTTTTTAGGAAAAGAAAATGATTTTAGAGCATTTGCACGCCAATGCTTTTCTAGACGGTGTAATAATATTAAAGCATCCTATGGTGTGCCGTGTTTAATATGTAGAATTTAGTTGTCTTATTATATTAAGTCAATAATACGGAAAGATATAAAGCTGTTTCACATAAAAAGAAAAGTAATTAGTAGGGAGAATTTTCACGATGAATATATTTTTTTAGGGGAAATCTCATAAATAGCTTGACCAGGTCAAAAATTCCAAATTAGCCACTTATGGCGTCTTGTTGAGACGCCAACTTTAGTATTTAGCGTCTCAAGATTTGACCAACGGCATGCCGCCACGTGTCCGACCAACCTATAGCGTCTCAGAATATTCAAGAGTCTCAGCTGAGACGCTTCCACTCAGTTTGAGACTCTTGAATATTCTGAGACGCTATAGGTTGGTCGGACACGTGGCGGCATGCCGTTGGTCAAATCTTGAGACGCTACATACTAAAGTTGGCGTCTCAACAAGACGCTACCAGTGGCTAATTTGGAATTTTTGACCGGGTCAAGGCTATTTCTGAGATTTCCCCTTTTTTTTAAGGGCAAAACTTCTATATAAAATATAGAAATCGGACAATCAAGAAACTGGAATCCGTAGTTACAAAATTACATTACGAACGTTCAAACCAACCCATCTAGACCAATCTATGTTACAATATTTCGATCTACTCGTGATCCAAAGAAACGAATTCTCCTTAATAATGTTTGTCATTCTCGTGAAATGAATGTTGTAGTTGTTAAAAGGCTTCTCATTCCTTGCCTTCCAGATTGATTTCCCACATCGCCACCATAAGCACCACCCCGACTATGCTGGTATATTGATAATGGCGACGATGCTGCTTACGTCAAGAGAGAACGGTGTATGGTTAGACTTTTAGGACCGGGTAGGCATAGAGGTGATTAGTATAAAACCACTATTAATAGAATTACTGCCTAGAAGTGAATAAGATTTTATAGCAAAAGGTATGATATTTACAAAATCTTCTCCACTTTTGACAAGTATAGAAAAAAAATGAGGAACCATGGACATTTTTTTATCTTTAGATAGATAATATGTATTATCGAAAATATTCGAATGGGGTGGCGTCTCCAATGCAAAGTTATTGTGATCCCTAAGACCATTTTCGTTAACAGTTAACCCATAGTGGGCCTGTTTGATTACAAATTAAAAGCTTAGATTACCTCCAACTTAATAAGCCCAAAATTAAATAAAATACCCATACTTACGCATGCACACTCATCCCTCATCTCATCCCCGATTTTTAAATTTGCGTGAAAATGACAAAAAAAGAACATTGAAAACAACTCTACATACTATTCGGATCCCCCATATGTTTATGGAAAATAAACCAATATCCCAAATTTGTTTCTCACTATTTATCGTCCATAACAATTTTTAATATATTTAAGTGGAAGAAAGAAAAAAAAAATAAGTAAGAAGAATAAAGAAACAATATTTAATTAAATAGAGATAAATATGAGGAATGATATGCGGAAAATATGAATTATAGTTAAATTACATGGTTAGCGATGGGATGGGATGTGAATGCTCTAAAATCCAATTACACGTTTACCCTAAAATTCTAAATTGAATTGTTGCTTGATTTTTTTTTTTGAAAGACCATCAAAAGCCCAATCACCCGGGTAATCCTAATGGCAAAAGGTCACCTATACCTACGAACACAAACGACGTTGGTGACTCAGCCCACCACAATTCCGTAGGAAACCTACTGCCTGAATGCCCACTGTGGTAAAACTCCTAGCTCAACCTAGTGCAATTTTGCTTTAGGCGAGACTCGAACATATGACCTCCACATTGAAAGTTCCTAGGACTGGCAATGCATCAGAAGGTTATTGGCTAGTTCTGCAATTTTGATTTAGTCAAGTCGTTTTGCTTATGAGGTTGTTTTCATTGTTTTGCTAGCTTACCTATAAAATTTCCCGATCACATCAGCTCACATGTTAGATTATCCAGTTACTTTTGATGAACATTTATTTGGGTTTCTAACTAATTGTAAGACTTGTGTTTCTTGATTAGTTTGGTAAGTTTTAGAGCATTCATATCCGAGTTCGTATCTATATCCATGTAATTTAAATAAAAAAACACATTTACCTTATGAATTTAAGGATTTTCTATTAAAAAAAACACCACATCCGATTCCTTATATTTATCTAGTCAATTAAATAATGCCTTTTTAATCATTTTTTACCATCCTTTCTCTTTCACACTGACAAAGATAATAAAATATAAGGGATGAGTAGTAAGTTTGTAAATATAAGTAACGGGATAAGGTTCCCATATAATTATATGAATGGGGTTTAGTTTTACAGAATGGATTGTAGAGCCCATTTTAATGGTTCTCTCGGTTTTACCATAGGATATGTGAGCTTTTACCAAATCTAATGTGAATGCACGTGTAGTAAGGTTTGTCCACTTTATCTTTAGGGTTTAGATATGCATAGTTCAAGTTAACATTCACGTATATTTCTGTTTAGGCATTCTTATAGGGTTTGCATTCCATTACACATATTGTTTATTGTTTTGTTTCATGTTTCATCAATAAATGTGGAGTGATCAGTTGAATTCGATTTTTTTTTTCGATTTGGGGATAATTAGGTTGCTTTTTTGCAAACCTTGGAAATTTCTTATTAACGCCCTTCATATTGTTGTAAAATGAGGATGTAATTATGTTGAAATTACCTTCAAATCCATTTGAACAAAACTAGAATACCTTTAAAACTCAAAATATTTCGACAATCCACTTCATCTTGTAAAACTATGTGGTGCACCCAATCCGAAAAAACGAATACATAAAAATATGTGGTGACCCAACCCAAAAAACAAAACATTCATACACATATGAAGACTAAAATATAGTGACCTTAGTGAAATAAACTCACACGCCTATCACTGTACTTCAATATGTCGAATAGTACATCTTTGGTGATTGAATATTTCATCGCTCTCTGATGATTATAATGATATATAAATGATAACCCTAAGTTTAATGATTCATAGTAACGTATAAAAAGAGTGAAATAATAACAACAATAAAAGTTAGTTACTTCTTTATTCCATACGATTTGGTTAAATCTCGATTTTAGTACATTCATTTTTTTGAGCACGACATCTTGTGGTTCCATTCCTTTGTCATTCAGTCCTTGGGTTAAGATCTTTGCAACATAATGTAACGAAGGTAGAGTCTATCAAATGTCAAAAACATAGAAACCACATAGCATCCTAGTAAAAACACTAAAACCGAAAATAAATGAAAATAGTAATTTACTATAATTATAACAAATAAATAAGAGCTATTGTAGTCCCTTTTTTATTTTTTTTTTATCAGCGAAACACAAATGTAAGTGTGTCACTAAACACAAATGTAAGCTATCGCTAAACGTCTTAGTAAACCAACTCAAACCTTTAGGGCATGTTATATTGGCATATCGTTAGCCCATGTCCTGATATGTTCAACTTCCAAGCTGTTTAAAAAACTGAATGTTCGCAACCTAATTTTTTTTGTTATTAATTTGTATTTTTGTTTTAATAATTTTTTTGTTTTAGTTAAATTGGCTATTTTATTTTGATGGGTTAATTTGTTAATTTTGAGCAACTGTACTAGTTTAACCACCTATTTACTTTTTTTTTATAATTATTATTAGTAGGTTAAATGTCATTAAACAATTACGCACTCGTACCTTTTAGTTCATTTTGTAATCATTATTTATATCAGTTTGGTAGAGTTTAGTTTTTACCAACTATGGTTTCTAAATTCAGTTTATCGATTTGTGTTCTCAATATGGGTTAGGATTCTGTCCAGCATATTTTTTTATTTGGTTTCAATTTAAATACGTGAACATATATAATTCAGTATATTTTGTGGGTTTTATTAGATTAAAATAATTCTAAGTGTTATAGATTGTTAAAAGAAACTCATAACAAACGCTAATAACAAATTTTAAAAATCTTTGTATTGTTTCTGTTGATGCTGGTAGTGGATGACAGGCCAATAGTTGCATGGGCCATGGTATCTTATTTCACATAGCCCAATGATAAGATGCAGACAAGCCCTTAGATATCTACTTCAATAATTCAAAACAATAACATGGCCCAAAATTTGATTTTTCAGTATAATAAAAACCAACCCTTAACAATAACAAGGAAGGATTAAGCTGCTTGATGATTGTGGAAGTGGGCTGTTGGATGGATTAAGAGTAGTGGTTCGGGTTTTTTGAAAAAATGGTTCCGGGTATGGAATCGGGTTTGGGTACGATCAGGTTTTACAAAATCGGGTTTTTTGAAAAACCAGTCCGGGTTTTATACAAAAAATATATACTCTATATACCCGGGTTCGGGTAGGGTCCAGGTCGGGTTTACTAAAACTCGGATATTATAATACCCTATTTCCGCGTTCGGGTAGGGTTCAGGTATGCAGCGGGTAGGGTTCGGGTATGCATCGGGTTGAGAAAATACCCGCACCGAGTATTGAAAAAGCCCGACCGAGTATTCAACATAATCATAGTAAATTCGTTAAACATAGATTCAAAACTGTAATATAGACATACTACATGAACATGGGCTTTTGTCTTGTGATTTGGATTGTTTTAGATTTTGGTTGATGTGTGTAGCCTCCTTTGGGACGGTTAGTATGTAGGCCCAAGGTAGGTTTATTTTGTATTTTTTATTAATAAAAGTTTACCAAGGTCCCGTCCTCTTTCCAAAAAAACAACTTTTAGAACATTCACATCCCATCTTATTAAAATCTTAAAATTTAAGAACACTATGTAAAAGCACCCCTCTCTCTCATTTCTTATCCTTATAATTTATTCATATTTTTTAAGAAAAACTAAAGTAAAATTTTATATTTAAAGAAAACTAAAGCAAATCCTTATATTTTTATGGATAAAGAATGAAATTTGAGAGATTTTAAAAATTGAGGTATAAATTTATTAAAGGATGATTTTTAGTTAAAATGTATGGAGAATATGGGAAAAATAGAAAAAGAAAATCTGAATGAAAAGTTTTATGTTTTTGCGGGTCTGTCTGCATGGGTGTATGTATGTATATATGTAAGGCTATTGTCAATGGGCCTTTGAAGAACAAATCCTTAGATGCCCTTAGAAGCCCTTACCATTGGAGCTCATCCATCTCAATAAGCCCTTAGGTTGGATGCCCTTGCACAAGGGCATGTTTTTACCTAGGTTCATGTGATATGGTGGGTCCAATGTGAAAAAAGATAAGTTTTATTTAACTATTGTGTGTAATGGGTAGGTGATGAGGTGGAAATTAAGAAGGATAAGGATATTTGTAGGGTTGGAGATGAAATGGAGGTTTTTAAGGATTTGTAAGGATATTATGTAGCAGATGATATGGCAGCTAAGGATACCTAAGGACACTCATAGCATTGGAGATAGTCTAAGGGGTGATGGAAAGTTAGCTGATGTAGATAGCGACTAGGAATCTAATCTAGGCAAAAACTTTCAACTAGGCAAGGGGTGATGGAAAGTTAGCTGATGATGAGTGGTGCAAAGGAATCTAATCTAGGCAAAAACTTTCAACTCCAAGTGGTGCAAAGGATCCTAATCTAGGCAAAAACTTTCAACTCCAACAAGAGTACGTACTGACGATAATTAAATCACATGTGCAGCACAGCACTATGATTATCATCTCATCTCAGGCTCACATTTCACCATGCATTATAATTGCACCTCTTCTTACTCCGGTTTTTGGGCTGCATCACACCCCAATTGTTGTTAACAGCATCAAGAGTAGAGCCACCTCAGGCACTGTAGCCGAAGAAGGTCTGTTAAAAACTTGTCCTTCCTTCCACACTTATTCTGTAATTAGAGGGTATGTGTTAGCTGTTAAAAAAACAGACGAACTAAACCGCACAATCCTCTCTCCCTACCAGGGGCGGAACTACTATATTAGGAGCCGTAGCATGGATTACGGCTCAACTCCGTATTCGTAGTGTTTTTTCCCTGTTTATACATAGAATACCTTTAAAAAATACGAGTATACTCCTAACCAAAAGGTAGGATACTTGATTTACTAAAATCCCATTTTTTATAGGCCCAAACATTTGACAACCCGAAAACTTGTATAATAATTATGCCCGAATAATAAAATAAGCCTAAATTAACAATTATAGAATTGAAATGAGGCTCTAAATAAATTGATAAAGTTAGCCCAAGACCCAAAACAATATCATAATGGAATAAGTAATCTTGCTCGTCTTATGGTGGAAAACGGAACACATAGTTCTTGGCCTTTGGTTTATCGGGAAGTGAAGCTAGCTTTGGTTTTTACCGGTTGCAACCGCAACTTTCTAAATTGAAGTTTGTCAAGACGGATTTACGCAATCAAATATGCCTGGAATATTTGAACAATGCTATGGTTTGTGTGCTCGAAAAAGAAAACTTTTGATAAAGTAAAAGATAACAATGGGATGGAACGATTTCGAGCTATAAAAATGATATATCTATTAGGTATTTGTTTTACTTTATTTATTATCATTTTTTTATTATTGTATAATTGCACGGTAAAAAAAAATTCAGGATACCCTTAATGGGCTAGTTCCGTCACTGTTCCCTACCTTATCGAGTTATCGTCCGTCTCACGGATGACCAAAGATTGATTCCCACACTCACTCGACCCTCTCTCTCTCACGGGTAACCTATATGTTTTATACTCTCTCGACCCACATTACGTTACATATGCTCTTAGCAATAGTTTTTGTTTTGTGTAAAATCCAAATTAAAAAGTGGTGAAATTTACAACCAAATCAAACTGGTTTCATACTTTCAGTTTATTGAACCTTGGATAACATAAAAACACTTCCAAAACATTAAAGCATTAAGAATGAGGAATTTACTAAGTAAAGACTATTTAATTTAGTTAACATTTAAAACTATACGATTTAGGGGCTGTTTGACAACTTCTGAATGGTTAAGTGCTGAACCAGTAAGAGGTCTGAACCATTAAGAGTTAGTATAATGCTTAACCATTCAGAGGCAAATGTCTCACCAATTCAGATTGGAGGTCTTAACCATTCAGACTTTGTATAATACTTAACCATTCAGAGGCAAATGTCTGAACGATTCAGACTTCTGCTCATGAAACAAACAGTTTGAATCATTAAGTGCTGAACCAGTAAAAGGTCTGAACCATTAAAAGTCTCGTTAAGAGGTAAACAAAGAGCCTCTTAGTTTATTAGTGTTCGATTATCCATACAATTTAGTTAAAATTCATCTTTATTATTAAGATTTGTTATATCTTTAAAAGCTTTCTACATCCCTTTATTTTATACAAAACGGGATAGAGCATTAATTTAGGTGAAAACCTTTAAATCTTTTATCACGTTATACGGTCGGTCGGGGTTTATGTTGGAAATGAGATGTGAATCCTAACCGAAAGCTCTTTGCTTAACCAATCACCAGGTTTAAACCAATCATAAACACGTACAATTTATTCTTTTTTGCTCAGGTTAACTCAAATTAGATAAGCTTTTGAGGAGCAACCATGCATACTTTTCAACAATTAAACCGAAGCAATTATTTATGACTTGCAATCTACTACCCTAATAATATGTTAAGTGTGCAAGCTCTGTTATCTTGGAGAGATCATTAGATTACACAACTATTTTGTTTGCACTTCACATAACACTAGAGATCATTAATCAATCCTAGCTACTTCCTTCCTTTTCTTCACTTCAAATTATCATATTCATGCTATCCTCCAATGTTACTACTCCATCTAGGGTTGCACTCTCACCCATTCGTAACGCCCTTTAAGTGGCTTTTCATTCACGATATCAAAGTTGTACCTGCATTCATCATATCACAAATGAGTATCCAACCTTTGATCAACAAAGTCAAACATGCTTACAAGACTTAAGGTTTAGGTTAATGTACTTCTCGGTAAAAAGCCGTCGCTGTTCCTGTGCATGAAAAGCAAAGAATTCCTCGATTTCGTGTGCGCAAGGCATAATCCTCTGCGTAATCCGATTAGAAGCATGTCGATCCTTAGGTTTTGTACTAGAGCCGGGGGTGATAATGTCATCTGAGCCCCTTATAAAGCTACAAGGTGTGCTTTCCCTGGTGCCCCTACATTACATATGACAGTTAGCGTAACAAAATTTAGAAAATAAAACCAAAATACTATCGCAGTAGCAAATTGCATCAAAAGAAAATGAATCTTTAAACAAGATTCTTTCTTTTTGGTTATAGTTCTAAAAGACACAAGTTGATTACATCAAGATGTACGAATCCATCTACCACTTAATTTAATACAGTTTAGAAGATGAATCTTTACCTAATCTTCAAATCAAAATTCTTTTATTTCTAAAGTCCCACAAAAACACTAGTTAATTACATCAATATGTAAGAATCCATCTAAAACTTGATGATTAAATACGACTTAGAAGATGAATCTTTACCTAATCTTCAAATCAAGATTCTTTTTTTTTCTAAAATCTAAAAAAAAGTACACACAAGTTAACTACATCAAGATGTAAGAATTCATCTAACACTTGATGATTAAATACAATTTAGAAGATGAATCTTCACCTAATCTTCAAATCAAGATTCTTTTATTTTTTTGCTATAGTCCCAAAAAACAACACAAGTTAGAAAATGAATCTTTTATGTAATTTTTAAAAACAAGATTCTTTCTTTTGCTATAGTCCCAAAAACACAAGTTATCTAGACCAGGCCCCACCAAAAAGATGCAGCAGCAATGTGTGTTACATAAACAGTTACCAGGATAAAAACAAACAATACCAAGAACCAAAAAAGGATTTATTTCACACAATAATGATGGTGAAAGTGAAACTTTTCACTTTTCCCTGCTCCAATTGTTTGTGAACTATTCACTGACACAAGATAAATACAACCTATGTGGGCCCCCCTTTAGCATTTAACACTGTTGATTGAAATCTAAACTATGAAATGGCAATGGTCAACATGTGATAGAACAATATTTTGTTTTAGATTTTTTTCTAACAAAGTTAATCATCAAATGCAAACTATAGATTTTTTTTGTAAGGATGACTTTCAATATTTACATAACCACTGGTCACCAGTTCCCGTCAAGGACAGTTACCCGTCAGCCCAGCCTTGGCAGACGCGATGTTCTATCGGGCCCCGGCTACCGCTCTGACTGACCTTCGCTCGGAAACCATACTGCCCTCATACGAGAACCTCGCTAGGGTAACAACTGGGCAAAACCAGGTTGCCCTCCGGATCGAACCATGCCTCGGTAGATCCATCATTGGAACGTCCCGCACGTTTCGCCACAGCCAGGAGTCGAACCGGCGTCTCCAAGGAGAACAACCGGCCCAACAACCAACTGGGCTAGGGTGGAGGATAAATGCAAACTATAGATGCTACATTGTTTTAACTCACAAAAATTTATCCATTTAAAGAAGTTGTCTTTATATAGAAAAGTAAATGAGACCATGTGGCCAATAATAACAATGTTGGTTTCAAACACAGCAACATTTCACAACCCCTGTTTTGTGTGTTTTGGTAAGAAAAAAGGGAAAAAGTAACAAAGTTGAAACATAACTGGCCAGATTTATGGTCAATGTCGTTTGTTGATTTTAAATCAAACAACTGCAGTTTTATCTTGAATGGTATAATAATCTGTGCCATGTCAGCAAAAATTGTACAAGTGTGTGACCACTTATTTGGTGACTCAGCAATCATAGCAAAAATGTATCAATAATCTGCAAAAATCTGTTACTTTTTTGCATTTTAAAAGTCTGGTTGAACAAATAATGGACAATTTTGAGAGTTGGAAACCCCATTGAAAGGTACACACATGTTGATGATGCTTTGAAAAGGAAATGAAAACACTTTTACACATGAACCCCCTTCATAGAGCATTATCACCCAACATTAAAATATACTGACACCCACATAAGACAAGAATTAGTTCTCTAAGAATCACAAACACATTAAAAGAATAAATAAATAAACCCATATACGCATATTCCTTCATTTACCAATAACAAAAAACTAATTAAAAACATAAAATTATATGAAATCAATGTAAAAATAAAACCCTTTTCCTGAAAACTAAAGAACAGTACAAAAATAACAGAGCATTTATGTGCAGAAAAATGTTAAACAAAATCATATATATCATAATTTTTTTTTTTTTTTGCATTTTACGTCATAGATTCTTTAACTAACGAAATTACACTATCGGATGTGTACTTTTCTTCTAACCCGTTAGTTATTTATTTTTAGTTAAAATATAACTCAAAATAAATAAAGAAAAACCTAAAAATGCAATTTACTGTTAAAAAATTTTAATTATACCTCTGTAGGCCATCAAAATCAACATTGTTTTCCCCAAATGAAGTTTCTTCAGAACCAAAATCACAAACAGCCTCTACTTCTTCCAAACCCCTAACACTCACATTATCCGAACCGGACCCAACTGAACCGGAACCACCCGAACGAACCACCAAGTTAGGGTTTTGTTGCCTGCAGCACGGTGGCTTTTCGAGCTTACGGCTACGAAGCTGGGGATACGACAGCTCACGGTGTCGTTCCGGCGGCGGTGATTGGGTGGTTCCAGCAGCTTGAAGTTTCTGCAAGGCTAGGGTTTTGGCTCTTGTTCGAACACCAAGAGAGGACTGTGAGAGGTCCGTAAGTGCAACAACATCAGTGGTTAATTTTGGTTTCCTCAAGTATTTCCCCATAGCTGTTGTAATTGGATGGTGGTTTGATCAGATTGCGGAAAATTATGGGGTTTGTAGAGAGAGAGAGTGGTGAAAACGAAGGTGGGTTTTTAGAGAGAGAGGGGGAGAGGGAAAAAGAGGGGGAAATATGAAATTAGGGTTAGTGGAAGGAAAGAACGGCTGATTTGGATGTATTTGTATTGTTACTTGTTTTTTTAGTGACTAAAATGCCCTTTCCTAATTAATTAAGTTATTATATTGAAAAACGTTACTTTTTATATTTAAAATGACAAATTTCTTCCCGGTTACAAGCGCAAAAGAGTTGAAAGAAGTGAGTAAAAAAAGAGCTCGGGACTATTATCGTACCATAGTTACATCATCTACCAATAGTGTTAAGTGTAAGAACTATAAGAACAGATCTAAGCCATTGATATTTTAAATCAATGTTGGTATTAATTACAAATAAATCATCTATATATCATAATTAATACTATCAAGTTAGAGCTATTTTAGTCATTTAGCCATTTTTCATTAAAAATAATTCCACAAAGTTTTTTAAACTAAAATAACTTTTATATACTTCATTATTTATCAAGTATTTTTTTATCTTTAATATAAGTACCATATTGTTACACTTTTTTTATTCATAAAATTAATTTTTTTAAAAAGTTACAAAAAGATGTTTATAATTGTGCTAGTTATGCAGTTGGAATATGCTAATATAAAAAATGTATTGTGTTGATTTTAAACCTATACGTAAATTCTTATTTTATTGTGTAATCCTTATGTGTTGCTATTTTTTCGTTTTGTGTTGTTATTGGGAGCCTATTTAGAATAAACTTCTTTTCTACAATTATATAATAGTATGTGCTATTTACAAAATGAAAACAAAAGCATGAAATTGTGCTAGTATGTAATAGTATATGTTGTTTATAAAATTAAAAAAAAAAGGAAATTGTGCTAGTTATGTAATAGTAGCTGTTGTTTATAAAATTAAAAAAAAAGGAAATTGTGCTAGTTATGTAATAGTAGCTGTTGTTTACAAAATTAAAAAAACATGAAATTTTGTTGATTACGAGGCTGATTAATGTTACGAGGCTGATTAATGTTTTGATTACAGTGCTATACTGATTACGGGATATGCTGACGGTGGTGGTGTGGGATGTTACCGTCGGATGTGCTAACGGTGGTGTTACTGTGCTGATTAAAGTGTCGATGTTGACGATGTGTTGATTACGGTGTAACCATGATGTTGATTACGGTGCTGCTGATGATGCTGATTACGATGTTGATTCGATGATTAAGAATAGATTAGGAGATTAGGATTTGAATTAATGTTGCATGAATTTAGGGATAATGTAATTATTGTTTTTAATTACATATAAATTAAAGTATATAAAAAATCTAAATACCTTTAAATATTTTTTTTAATTAAGGACACATGACATTAAACTGTTGGTTCTTACAGTTTATACTAACATACTTGTTTGTATAAGATCCCTATCGTACCATACCAAACTAGTATTGTATCATATAGTACCAATATTGAAATTCAGTTAAAACCAAATTCGAATATTGGTACCACATATAGTCCTAATAATGTATCAGTATAGTACAATACTGTTAAAGGTCTCAAACTTGTATTGTACCACATACTAACCATGTCGAAATTGAGCTAGACTTAAAACCGAATATCGTACCAGGCATGTTCGATTGATACCAGTATGGTACAGTACCATTTTCAATACAAAAGTTATCATGAATGAAAAGGAGTGTCCATGTTTTATTATCTTAAATAAGTGGGATACACCAGCTTTCCACAATACGGGTGGGCGTTTTGTAACAAAACTTTAATGAAAACGTAGACGCAATGGTAAAACTCAATTTCTTTGATAGGGGAGACGCTTTGCCATTAGGTCATGACCATTTTGGTTATTTATCAAACTCGATTTCATGTTTTTTATTTAAACAGAATCCTTGGGGTTTACTTCATAACACATAGACTAATGGTTTGGAACTTTGGGGTTTCAAGATTTGGGTGGGTTCGGCTATAAAGCCCAAATTTCCTAAAAATTGTAAAAAGTCATAAAACACTATAATTTCATCCATAAAACACACATAAAACCCAGAAATACATAGTGAAGATTACTAAAACACCATATTCAAACCTCAATAGTCCATAAAAACTTCAAACACACCATCGTAGAAACTATGAATATAAAACACAACATGCTAATCAACATAAAACAAAATAATGTTTGTCATTCGATAATCAGAGCCGTGTCATCCAAAAACACAAAACAAAACCCATAGATATGATGTTTTAGTAATTTTCATTTTATTATTTGTGGGTTTTGAGTGTGTTTTATGACTCTTTACACTTTTAGGATTTGGACTTTGTAGCCAACTCCTAGCCTCAAGACTTAACCCATAAATTTAATGTGAATGAAATACAATACGAGTTCAAATATTGTGCTAAATAGATAAAACCGAACATAACACGGGGTTTTATAGGTTACCATGAACATTAATTGTTTAACACGAATCTAATTACGTTTAAAGTATTACATTTGATACGCATTTCACATTTATCCTTAAAAAATTTAAAAGTTACACATAAGATAACCGTAACATAAAACCCACTTATTTAAACACACACATACATATGAGTGGGTCAATCACGAATACGTTAAGTTGGCGCAAGCACAACTAGTTTAGCAATGATGTATTTAGATATGCTTTGAACATATTCAGCATGGATTTCAGTGCAAGTACTCTCACTCAAGTGATATAGCGTACATGTTAGTGTTCAATCAAAAAACTTACAAGCACTAATACTCAAATGATATGATATGCTTATGATTCTTTTTTTGGACAATTACTTATAATTCTGAGTATCCTAAAATATATTTGTTTGTAAAGTTAATTGAAAAGGCAAATATGAGATAAGAGTTTTTGGTAAAAACGGGTTTAAACGAATCAAGAGGTTTACAACCTTTGTGAATTGGGCAACTGGACTAAAATTTATGCACTTATGCTAACTAGTTTAAAAATAAACTTTTGAAAACAAAGTTGATTATATGAATAAACCATACTTGAATGCTTATGAGGAAATTGCTTATTGTAGTCTTGTAGATAAGTCAAAAAAATTGAAAATTGTTGATAATTTAACTTGATTGAATCTTGGCCGGATCGAGTTAAGGATATGGAGTTTTTAAAATAGAATCACGCGTCAGAAAGTGTTTTGTAATGTTCTATAAAATTAAATGAATGTGGGATTTAATTTGTATGAAGAGTCAAATTGCATTATCTATTCTACTATACAATTTTAGTTTACTCTTTATTTTAAGAGTCAAAATGAATACAACAATATTCATCTTTATATGAATCATACAAGTTCTTTAGGTAACTCGGGAAACCATCATGATGAATCATACAAGTTCTTTAGGTCACTCGGGAAATCACACATGATGGAGAGTGTGATGGCGTGATTGTCGTGATCAAATCGTCACAAGTGGTGTGATCACGGTAGTGATAGTGATTGGCATGATTATAGTCGTGGTTGTTTGATGGTGTAAGAGGGAATGAGGTGGCTTGGGGTGATTGGTTGGTTTTTGTAGGTGATTTAGTGAGGGTGTGATGGATGATGCAAGTAATTTAGTGATGGTGTGATGTAATTAGAGGGAATGAGGTAGCACCTTGTGATTGGTTGTGACATTGTGATGGGTGCCCCATTCCCCCTTAGGCAATTCTTCCTGACAGGGGTTTGCATAGGCTGGTTTGGGTCGATTTTGGCCTAAAACCATAATTGTAACCGAGATGTCGGTTAATGGAAAATCATAACTAATGGACAACGAATAAATGCTTGCCTACCCTAGGTAATCCAATGGCAAAAATGGTAGCCCATACCAGTTTCGGAGAAAACCCGTCGTCCAAAACTCACTGCGGTAAAACCCGATTAGGATCAAATTTGATACCTATAGCCTCAAATCCAAATCTTCAATCCTCATTCAATGCCAATTGAGCTATGGTCCATTGACAATATATTTACACTTGTATTCATTTTTAATACATTGTTTAGTTATAGAAAAATTAAAAGGTTTAAATATTTCGGCCCACATGTTTTGCCATCTTCAAGGCTTTTTTGCATGTTTTTGGAAGTTAATTATGCCACTTGTTACTTGACTTGACCTGAGTTGGTTTTGATTATGGCTCAGAATCGAATCAAACGGCACCTCGCACATCCTTGAAAGGCTGAAATCATCAATTTAAATGTTGTGTTCTTTGTCACATCGCACATGCACCGGATTAGTATTATAAGTCACCCCACTAGTATTATAAATTGAGTAAATGTACATGAAACCACAAGTCATTAACTAGTAGGAGTAATTGATGAAATCTTGTGTTATTATTGATGGTAACTAATCACAAAGAAGATTTTGGGCATGCAATGATAGGAGCAAGGCCTGGTCTCAGGTTCGACACTCGGAGTACACCCGACTTTTCTATTACAGTGCATTTACTACAGAGAGTCTTAGACTTTTGTGGAGGGTGCAGCTACACGCTCCCGGTCATTCGGGTGAACGGTAGGCTGGAAATTTTCTCGGGGAGCGCCAAGTCAAATTCTGATGCCAAACGTGGGCCCGGTTAAGATAACATGGTCTTGGACAGAGTGGAGTGGTGGGCCTACCGATATGGTGAGTGTGATCTGTATCATCTGTTGTAGAAAGTCACCGTTCAAAAAAAAAAAACTAACCACAAAGACAAACTAAGTTGTCAAATATCTACAAATTATACAATGTGGTGAATAAACAACAACGTTCATAATTAATGTTAGTTGGTAAAATTGCTGTGTAAAGTTTCTACTAGTAGCTAATGGTGAAAATTATGGTAAGTTGAAAAGTAGATACGGGTGCAATTTAGTGATTATTAAAGTAATAAGATCAACATCCCGAAAATCCTATACAATATTTTAGATTATCATATTACAAGTTAATCATCAGAAAACTAAAAGTATACATGAAGATTATAATTTCTGGAGTTTAAAAGTGAAAATTTATACCAGTTTTACAAAAAGCATGATAATATAATATTTTGTATATGGTCGTGTCATTTAAATGAGAAGCCGTATGTAACTTTTACAAAGAGCACACATGAGAACCTTAAGCCTAAGTGTGTTTTCACAATTAGATGACTTTGTTTATTATATAATATCATATCCTATCATAAGTTCTACAGGTTTAACTTGTAAATTGTATTGGAATAGATAGAGTTTTTGAGTTTGTTTGAAAGGCATCATACGATGGAATAAACATTGGTGTAACCTTTTTTACCCTAACATTATATTTTTTTAGTTTATGGATTTTGATTTGAATCTTTTTTAACACGTCTAATCACAAATCCCAACTAGTTTTTTTTTCTTTCAAACAACTTTCATAAACAACAAGCCGCTAGCAAGCCACTATAAAACAACGTACAACCACACAATTACAAATTAAAGTTTCTCCATCTAGCCAAATCCCAACTAGTGTTTTAGGAGACTCCTTTTGGGTTTGGTTTATATATAAAACTTATATATAAAAGTAATGCTTTGCCTGAACAAAGAATTTGCATTTAAATATTGCCTATGAATATGTAAAGGAACAAACCTAACTTTTTATGTTAATATAAAACTATAAACGGTTAATTAGCCACTGTGGGGGATGTCAAAAGTCAAATGTTCAATTATTTTTATCCTGGATGCATTTATTTACACGGGTTTATGATTTTTTTTTCAGAAGAGTTTTAAAACTCAACAACATAACTAAAATAGGTGTTACTTAATACAAAACTATTTTAAATCGAGATATAAAAAATATGTGGTCGAACTAGCCTATTAAATCAGGAGTATTTTAAAAAAAACATGCAATCATACAATATTAAAAAAACAATAATAAATAAATAAAGTGAAACAAATACCTAATAGATTTGTCCTCTTCTTTTTTTCATAGCTTGAAATCGCTCTCACATCGACATCTTTTACTTTATGAAAAAATTCTTTTTCGACCGCACAAACCATGATATCGTTCAAATGAATTATTTTATTAGGTGTTGCTAAATGTACACCCTTTTTCAAATTTTTACTGACTACACCACCCCCTTGAAGTTTGTAAATAAAAACAATGAACCCTTGTGTTTTTTTTTTTTAAATTGCATAAGGAAGTATCCCTAACTTTTTTAGAGGTTTTATCTACTTCCTAGAATTTAAATACTCACATATACCGTACATTAGAACGGCTCCATAAAAAAATTCCCGTTGATTGAAAGAAGGAGATTAAGAGAGACCTTGAAAAACAATTTAGGGCAACTTTGATTTTCATCAAAAATCTAATTGATTGAGCGTTGCCGGTATGTATTCATCTTTCTCATTAACATAGTTCTTCTTTTTTTTTATTGAGTAGTTATAAGTATAATATAATGCCTGGATCAAATATCTTTACCACAAATCGATTACCAGAAGTTTGTAGTGCATTTACAAAGAAACAATTATTTTATAATATTCATTTTCTTGAAATTGTTGGTGTAACTTCTACCAATAAGACGTTTTCTATAGCTTTTGCGTTTATGCATAAAGAAACCAAGGACATCTACGTGTGGGTATTACATTGCTGAAAGTCAATACTTGATAACTACATGCAACCACACGTTATAGTTACATACAGAGAGTTTGCCCTCATGAATGCATGTCAACAGATTTTTTCGGATGCCACCCGATTACTTTGTAGATTTCATATTTCTCAAAGCATATTTAGGAATTGCAAGTCACATTTCAAGTCGCAGCGTAAGTGGGAGTCTTTTACTAGCATGTGGAGTTCACTAATTGAGTCTCCAACTTTGACATCATCCAATGAAAATTACAAAGAACTTCACTCAATGTTGACCAAATATACATGTATTTTTTTTAATTATTGTTGTTGTTGTTGTTGTTTTGTTAGCGTTCTCATGATAATATTACAGGTGTTTTACATTACCTCGAAGAAACTTGGTTGAACAATCACAAAGAAAAGTTTGTCTCCTTTTGGACTGATAAATGCTTACATTTTAGAAATCATACAACAAACAGAGCTGAGAGCCAACATGCAAAGCTAAAAGTCTACTTAAATTCAGCTAATTCTACCTTAGATAAGTTTGTTGGTTGCATTGACGAAATTGTGAAATCACAATATACATCAATTAAAGCAAGTTTCCAAAAAAGTATAAATACACTAAAGCATAAGCATAATTCACCAATCTTGAAACTACTACGTGGTTTTGTTTCTCATGAGGCGCTCGATATAATAGTGGAAGAGCTCAAGGTCACCTCTTCTAATTGTGGTTGTCAAGTTCGTAGGAGTTGTGGATTACCATGTGCTTGTGTAGTATCAACGCATTTCAAAGAAGGTGAGTTGATTACACCACAGTAGCTTGATGTGTGTGTGTATATATATATATATATTCACTATTCTAATGTCTTGAAAAATTTTAGTAAATTGATTTATTTTTGTACACAGAGCGGTGTATTCCATTGGATTCGATCGACATATTTTGGAGGAAACTTGATATGTCACCGTCAATACATGAGGAAAATGATGATATTACTTGTGTTGTTGAAGATAAAATGTTTCAAGAACTCTTTGACAAGCAATCCAACCTAGGGAAGAAAGTGTTGCTAGAAAAGCTAAAAGGAATAATCGATCCAAGTATACTATCATTTGAAGAACCTACTATTCGTAAAAATACTCGTGGAAGACCAAGCTTAAAGAAGCAACAAAAAAAAACAAAGTCGAGTCGATCCTCAGTATTCCCGTAAACGTAGTTGTTCAACCATGTCAAATGTAGTGGAGTACAATTTTATGGATTTGAAACCATCGCCACCGAGACATAGTTCATACACGAAAGATTCTGACCCATTAATGAAGCAACCTGTCGTGAAGAAAAAACCTCGTGGACGACCAAGCTTAAAGAAACAACAACAACAACAACAAAAAGTTATTGCCGATCCACAAGATCCTCATAAACGTAGTTGTTCAACCACGTCAAATGTAGTTGAATATAATTTTATGGACTTGAAACCATCGCCACCGAGACATAGTTCATACGCGAACGATTCAGAGCCATTAAAGGAAGAAATCCCAAAAATCTTTCACCCATACATTTCACGTATAAAAAATGTCGATCCTGATGGTAACTGTGGGTTTCAATCTGTAGCTGTGGGTTTGGAGCTGGATGAAAACTTTTGGGGTTTTATTCGAAGTGAACTTATACACGAGATGGACGCTCACCAAAAAATTTGGAGGCAAATTTTGACACAGTCGTCCCTGGAAAGTATAATCGTTTATGTCGCAACATAGATCATCAAGGAATGGGATATGCAACCGGTGATCATTGGATGGAAATGCCCCACACTAGACTCCTCATTGCTAATAGATTTGGTGTGATTGTTCACCTTTTAAGCATCACCGGCAATCAAACATTCTTCCCTCTATTAATCGGTCCCAACCAAGTCTGTAGCCCTCATCAAGTGGTATCACTTGTTCATGTTCATAGAAACCATTCATCCATGTTAAATTAGTAGGTGACTATCCGATGCCTCTACCCAACAATCTTTGGAGTATGAACCGAAGTGACGTCGCAGCATATTGGGAAGTTATGTACAAATCTCGCATAAACAGGTATAGGGAGCTAATGAACCCTAATCCAGACCGAAGTGTACAATATGTTCGTTAAACTTTAATAACAGTTTTTTTTTCTTAAACTTCATTTGTTACTTATGGATATTATTAGTATTGCAGGTCTAGTATTTTTTTTACAGTGTACTATTGTTTAGCTAATTTTTCTTGGTTTCTACATTAAAGCGTTGATTCTTTAAATGATTGCATTTGAAATTCAATATGTTCCAACTTACAGCCAAGTAGCCTATGTGAAAATAACTTTTTTGCTTGTTTTTTACATGAATATTGTCAATATTTCATCGTGTAAACTCATAAGCATAAATTCAAAAGCATGTAATATTGATTTTATTACAACCTGGTAAGCATGAATAACTCAATATTGTTTTTTTTATGAACTATAAATCTCGTTAAAACTCATAAGCATGTAATTATTAATATTTATTTTATTAAAAAATTTAACACTGGTTTTAATAAAATCAATTAGTGTACTTGCACGTTAATGTATCGGGGCAACATGTGGGAATGCAATGGTGAGTTTTGACATAGTTGTCTGTTTGTGAATTTTGGTTGTATAAATTTAGTAGAAAAGTGAATATTGGTTGCGAACATTTAGTATAAAAAATATGAGTAATGGATTTTTAAAGGGTGGAATTTGAAAAGTTTTAAAATGCTTTTTATAGAAAGGGGGTGCATTTGGTAAAAAGAGGGGGTGTATTTAGCCACCCCAACTAATTTTAGCATTCAAGTATTTCATGCATTCTTTAGAATTTATAACTTACGTTTCTAGTTAAATGCATTTTTAACAATAAAGTTGTTTATTTAAAATAGAGTTAATTACACGGTTAATCTTATGGTTTTTCAAATAAGGACATGGAATATGCTTTCATGCCCTTTACCTACATCACGTTGTCCACTTTATCCTCTTTCACTTCACCTCACACCAAAGAAATGGTTTAACACACATTAACGTCTCTTAGATTAATTAAAATACATACATATATATATATATATAGCATGTTGTGTATGTGTGTGCAAATTTCTCAATGCTTGATTACATCTTTCTCTCTCCTAGTTATTCCTTAACACGTGAAGCTTTTAATGCCTCTAGCAGCGGTATAACGACCGTTAATGGATGCCAACTAGAATTAACGCCTATGGGCGTTAGAGTATACCGGACGACCTAAGGGTTTCATACTTTCATATTTGTAACAATGTTAGGCATTAAGACAAAGCCCAATTAAAAATTCACGAAAAAGTAAGAGTATTTTACACATTACACTACAATATCTAGCATATAAATTTATTTCCACTCCCTACTTTGATTCCGCCAACCACCATCGTTTTTTGTAACAATATTACTATTCATCTCATCGTAAAATTTTGTGTAACACCCGCATATTTTTGTGTAACGTGATATTTTATCTATAACACTCGTAAAGTCCTGAATAACTTCGTCAAAATTTAATAATAATAGTAATAGCAATGATGTTAATGATCAAGTGTGAACTTTGTTATCAAAGTTCATGTCACGTTTATTTAACTATATAAATTATATATTTATCAGATCTCCGATTGGAACCGCATGCAACTTAGATCGGAACCAACTACGAATCTCCAAGACTGTGAACCACCCCTCTTTGGCACTTCCCCATCTCGATATGAACCACCACCGTCAGTCAATTTAGTGGTGGTCGGGTTTTCTTCGGTTAGGGTTTCGAAAAAAAGAGAGAGGGAGATAAAACATAAATGTTAGATATAAATGTTAGATATTATAATGTAATGACGAAGAATACCATGCATGTTTTGTTAGTTTTTAAATGAGGTTTGTCATATACCCTTACAAAAAGGAAAAAGGAAAACATAAAACTCCAACCTGTTACTTGTAATATTACTTTTTTTGAACGACGATATTCTACAACAGGCGATAGGTATCGCACATGCTTAGCGGACCCTCCACCCCACTCTGGCACAAGACTATGTTGTCTTAACCGGGCCCACGCTTGGAATCAGAGTTTAGCTTGGCGCTCCCCGAGAAAATTTCCAGCCCACCGGCATCCTCGGCAGTTGCATCCTCCACAAGAGTCAGGCAGGGGCGTACTCACCCTAAGCCAAGGGTGGGCGGGCGGAGAGGTGTACAAAAAAAACCGGTTTTAGAACCGAAACCGGAAAACAACCGAAACCAGTTTTTTTAACCGGTTTTTTTATAACCGGTTAGTAACCGAAACTGAACTGGCGGTTGTAGACCGGTTATGGATTTTTGCCTTCGAAACCGGTTATAAAAAACCGGTTTAAATCGGTAAAAAACCAGTTTTTTTGATAAACCGATAAAAAACCGGTTTTAACCGGTTAGACCAGTTATAGTTTTGAGTTGAAAAAACCGGTTAGTTACCGGAACCGGTTATAGAAAAATCGGTTTTTGTTTTTGGTGAAAAAAACCAGTTTGGTTAATAACCGAAACCGGTTTTTGAAAATAACCGATTTGTACACCTCTAGGCGGGCGCACCCCATGAAAAAATATTTTTTAGTGTTATTTTTCTTCGGAAATCCTGACTGCGCCCCTTGGAAATTTTCACCCGCACCCCTTGAAAATTTTCAACCTCTCCACTTAGAAAAAATTATTTATTAACCACTTATTCACTTAATTATTTAACCCAATCAAAGCTCAATCTACAATCTATTTTTATTAACCCAAGTTCAAACCCAACCTAAAAAAAATAAACTAAATAAAAAAACCCAAACTCATCCATCCATTCCAATTCCAAATCCTGCCCTCAAAAGAACTCAAAGCGACTTGACGCCACTGCTCACGACCGGACGGCTTTTTTTTCCGGAAAAACCAAAATTCGGGCAGGACCGACCCATATTAAGCCAGAATTCTGATAGAGAACTAGTATGGTTTCTTTTTTTTTTCATGTGATTAAGAGAAAATATAGATGTATAAGGGTTTGATCTTTTTATATTTTTGATTTTTTTTTGTTCTAGACTTGTAGTTAAAGAATTTTGTTGTTTTATTTATAGCTTTGTTTCTTTAAATGATTAGTTACAAATAATCAACATTTTTGAATGTTTGAAAATAAAATTGAAAATTATGGACTATGGTTGAACATGATTGTTTATTTTGTCCAAGTGTTTAGTGTTGTTTTATGAACTTATGGAGCAAATTATATGCGTTAGGAACAATGAGTAAGAATGTAATGAACTTATGGCGTGTTTAGTAGGGCTGAGCAATTTACGGTTTGGAACCACCAGAACCGGGGAACCGAATCGGAACCGCCAGATCCGAACCGTACTGTTGTATTTCGGGTTTAAACTTTAAATATTATATTCAAAAACCTTTATTTAAACATTAAATACTATATTTAAACAAATGTTTGTAGGTTAAAGAATATAATAATAGTTTTTAGATAATGTTCCAATGATTTTTTTGTGATGGTTAACTAATAGTTTTAGTTAATTGTTTTTTTTACAGTATATACTTTCATTTTGTGCTTTAAAACATTTTATTGTTGCCTACTTTTACTTTGATTGGTTTGATTTTGGATATAGCAATTCTTGGTTATATGTTTTAAATGGTTCTTTAACTGTTTTTATTTTGTTGTTAGTTTTCGGATTTAACTGAAAACCGGTTCCGGCGAGAACCATTAACGCAGGAACTGTTAAAATATGGTTTGGTTCCAGTTCTTCTATTTAGCATTAAACGGTTCCGGTTCGGTTCGGTTCGGTCCGGTTCTCAACCGTTGCACAACCATAGTGTTTAGTATTTTTAGATGATGTTTTTGATATATTTCAAAAAAAGAAACCTGTAGGGCACAATTTTAAATACGTTTGTAATTTGTAATGACGTTTGACGTGTTTTTGATGATTTTATAAATTTTAGTTTGATGTTTATTTGTCGTACATGATCCGACCCGACCCGGCCCGCTATGAAACGAGTTTTTTTATTGCTAGAGGCCTTAAATCTTTCAAAATATTCCGCACCCCAGAAAAAAATTCATGAGTCTGCCACTGGAGTCAGAACTCTCTAGAGTAAATGCACTGTAATAGAAAACTCGGATATGCTTCAGAATTCGAACTTGAGTCCTTAAGGTCCCAAGCCTTATCCCTTCATTGCATGACCACTATACAAGTCCGAGGGTCACTTGTAATATTACTTAGCACCAGAACATGATAACTTTGAGAAACAACATAGAGTAACTGTCTAATTAACTCTTTAGAATGTGATTTTAGATTCAACATTAATTTTATTCTTTTAATTTGGTTAGGTTCAATAAAAGCCGATTATAAGTAAAAGATATTAAGAATCATATAAAGTATGTTTACGTAAATATAATGTTTAATCTGGCAATAACTTTACCACAAAAACATTAAAAGTATTTTTTTAATATGAACTTAGCCGTAGCACGGGCTACGGCTCAACCTCGTATTCGCGTTCGCAGTGTAATTTTTTTTTCCGGTTTTATACATAAGATACCCCTAAACATATAGGAGGATACCCTTAAGAGAATATTATGAAACTTGATATTATTTATTAAGCCCAAAACATTTAGTAGCTAAGCCCATATAATTAATTTTATGATAATACCAACAACGCTTAATCAATTAGATTTTTGATGAAAATCAAAGTTACCCTAAATCGTTTTTCAAGGTCTCTCTTAATCTCTTTCTTTCAATCAACAGGAATTTCTTTATGGAGCCGTTCTAATGTACATATGTGTGAGTATTTAAATTATGGGAAGTAGATAAACCCCTAAAAAGTTAGGGATACTTCCTTATGCAATTTTAAAAAAATAGAAAACACAAGGGTTCATTGTTTTTATTTACAAACTTCAAGGGGGTGATGTAGCCAGTAAAATTTTAAAAAAGAGATATATTTAGCAACACGCCATATTAGTTTAGTGTTTAGGCAGTCTATGGATCTAATGTTGTAGGTTAATTCATATGGTTTTTGTTTTGCTCTTATTCATTCTTTTTATTCCCTCATTTCCGGCTTTTTCCGTACATGATTATTCCCTTTGGCCTTATGTGTGCACAAACAACAATGGTTTTAGTTTTATTAATGTTACCAATATATTGTAAAAGATGCTATAGTCTTCATCAGATCTCTTTTTTTTTTCTTTTTTTTTTTTAATCACTGATGACTTCTAATCCGCAAAAATTATTATCATAGTTAGTTGTTAGAAAGTACGAAAAGGCTTGTTAATGCGTGATGGAAATATCTCCTTCCTTGTGTATAATAACAAGTAAGATTATAAAGTGTGAGTTTCATTTATTGACTTCTCACACGCTACAAATGAAATATAGTTTACGTAAATTGGCGAATTCTTAAAATATAGAGTAAATTACAAGTTTTGTCCTTTAAATTTACACCAAATTACATGCGTTGTCCTTTAGCGTAAAAGTTAACAAGTTTTGCACTTAATGTTTTAAAATTTTGCATGTTATGTCCTTTAAGCCAAACCTAGATAAATTTTTTGGTTAAATCTGATCATGTGCCCCTTGCACATGAGGGCATTCTCGCCATTTCAGCTCCCAGAGACTATTGACTGAATAACTTGTATTAAGAGACTATATAAAAAAGTAAAGTGTAGATAAAAAAACCTCTGCACATATCTCTCTCTCTACCACTTACCACTACCACTCAACAAAACTCATCGTCACCATCTGCCACCCACCACTGGAAACCTACCACCACCTTCAAACCGTTGCCTCCACCATCAGACACGACCAAAATTTAGAGAACAAACACTGTCTCCCACATACCACCACCACCCACCCACCCTCACCATCTGCTACCGCCATAAATGATCCAAGGGATCATAGAAGCGGATGTATTGTCTAGTATTAACTAACATAGCCATGAGATTATGGTTAGTAAATAAATGGAAAATAGTCATACGTGGTCTGGAGGGCCACACATGATGAATAATGATAAGAAATGGTCATTTTTAGTTTAAAGGGCCAAAATGATCATGAAAATGGATCTGGTTGGGTAATTGGTAATTATGACCAAACTGTCATTCATGACGTCAAATTATGATTAAGCTTATGAACTGATAGTGCAAGAATGAATCAAATTTATCAAACATGGTTTATAATTGAATTGGATTTTTATATGAAAGGAGATAAGATAATAAGACCCTACTGGTCAAGAAAGGCTACCATAGCGGGATAGACCCTGATTAACCAATACAAGACAAAATGATTGTAAGGGTCATTGATAGAGTAAACTGAAATTCTGATCCGATGGATCAACAATGAACTCAAAAGGTTCGCATGAGCCGAAATTGTTAATGACAACAATGATAATTCCAATAAATGGGGGAGACCCATAAATTGTTAAGAAACTATAACGGTACATACAAGTAACAATTGGGCGTGTATAGGCCCAAGCATGATAACAATCGTCGAACGAGCCAATAAGAGTTACCAATGATAAAATAAATCTAGGTAGCTAATGAAGAGTTATAAAAGTGGTAAGGGCAATAATTGTTGACTGAATAACTCAAAACATAATTGATAAAGGTCACTAGGTTAAAAAAATTAGATGAAATGACTAAAGGTTACACAATCGGTTATGGACTACGAGTCCGGGGAAGAGTGACTATAAGTCACAATTGAATAATGATATGTGACCACGATCACGACCTATATTGATAAGTGACTATGGACACGACCCAAATGTTGATGCGCATAAATGCGAAAATTGGAAACTACATTTGAAATAGAATTGAACTAATGTAAGAACAAGCGATTACGTTTGTTGTGCCAAACGTTTTGCTATGGCTCTTTTGGTTGACAACTTGGAGTAATATTTTCTAAAATATGATAAAACTTTGTACCACGAGAAGTTGATACATAAAGGGGATTATGTCACCCAAATTTATTTTATATAAAATATACTCAAGTAGTAGCAAATGGTATGATTATTCTTTGTTATTAATAAAGCTTTTGATAAGCCAGGAAGTGTTCACAAATTGTATGCACTATAATATATATATATATGGTAAGGTTCATGCGAGAACCACCTTTATTGTGAGAACCACCATTATTGCAAAATAAAATCTAAAAAAAATCAAAAAAACACTCAATTTTTTTTAAATATTTTTTAATAAAAATCATAAAAACTTTTTTTTCGAGTAACAATTATCCATACGCATGTGCATATGTATCATAACTTCGACAAATTCAGTAATACGTTATCATTAGTAGACAATTGCACTTTAATTTACAATATCATCCATAATACACTCAATTTTACATTAAATGCACATGTGCATCATTATGTATAATAATTATATACCGTGTTTTGGTAAAAAAAAAGTTTGCGATTTTGAATGATGAAGTAGGCATATATATATATATATATTGTTTTTTGGTTAGTTATATCTAGTGGTTGATGGGTTCATTATAGTTGTCACTTTATGATGTAATATTTTGATTGGGTGGTATAAACAATATTGATATACATGTAATGAAGTGAAAATATTGGTATTGGTATTGTATTATAAATGGTAGGAGGTAATGGTATTGTATTATGGATGGTAGGAGGTAATGGAAGTGTATTATGGATGGTATGATAGATGAAAGAGAAAGTGTATTCAAAGTAGTGTACCAAAACACCTTATTTCATGTTGATACATATAGATGCACATGTGCATTTCTTATATTGGTAACGTGAAAAGTAGTATATTACACATGGTAGTATAAATGAAAGTACAATTGTCTAATGTTTGTAATGTATTACGGAATTTGTCAAAGAAATTACGAAAATGCACGTGTGCATGGATAGTTGGTACTCAAAATTTATTTTTTTTTGAATTTTTTTTATTGATGAGTAAATATAGCGACTTTTTCAAAAAAAAAACTTAAAAAAAAACAAAAAAATTGGTATTTTTTGGATTTTTTTAGGTATTACTATTTGTGTTCACACTGGTTCTCGCGGTTCTCGCAATAAAGGGTGGTTCCTAACGGATCCTTGGCACACACACACACACATATTATATATATATATATATATATATATTATACAGTATGGTAATTATGTTATACAAGATTTAAAGGTTTAGCAGGTAATGCTAGCTAGATAGTAAAGGATGATATACTTGCTAACTCTTCTGTATTGTTGAATTTATGTTTGAATGGTTTTTGCCTTTTTGGTAGAATCTAAATGGCTCGAGATACCTCTTCCAAGGGAAGATAATTGAAATGGAGGCAATGGCCTTTAAGAAGATAGCAGATGGACAAGTAAGTTAATTCCTATTGTAATAATGTAGATATACCACTTGAATTAAAGACCTACAGTGTATGTACAATTCTATGGTCGAACATTAATTCTTAGACGGTGATATGCATTCTCTGGATTAATGAACTAAATACGCAGGAGCTAGTTTCTGAGACGAAACCTTGTTTAACGGGGTGGACCTGTAACACCTCAAAAATATTTATGAATTTATAATTCATGAATTTTCAGGGTTTAATATTTTAAGAGCAAACCTAGTGATAATAAAAGGTAATTTTAAGGATTAACTTAAAAATAGATAAGAAATATGAGCATATATAATTTTGGGGCATAATGATAAATACCAAAACTTATTTTGTGACAAAACAAGTGAAACATTTGATTATGAATTAATTAAACAAAGCTTGAAATTAGAAGGGTTAAAAAGAGGAAAAACATAGAAACTTGGTGGGGGTAAAAGAGAGGTGAAGTGGGGATCAGTTCTAGAACCGACTTCTTCTTCCCCCTCCCTCTCGTTCACTACACCATCACCCCCTTTACCATCCAAACCTGCAATGAAGCTCAAAGTAAGATGATTTGATGTGTGAAGACATGGAACTAGAGCTTAGAATGGCAAGAGATGAAGCCTACAATACATGGGGTTGTTTGGTTTCGGTTTTGCAAGCTCTAACCGTGACCTAGGTCACCCCTTTGGTAAGACCTTTGATCAATTGTTGATTACTAGTGTTAGTTAAGCCATTTTATGTGATAAATTATGATTTGGAATTGAGTTTATAACACTAAGGTTCAAACCTAGAATGCATGAACTTGAAAGAAGATGATGAACTAGTAGAATCTTGAATAAGAATGTTAACTCTATGTGGTTATTGCTTATGCATGCTAGATTAATAGCAAAATTGAATATTTTGTGATAAACGTGTTCATGGATGAACATTGATGAAAACCATGTGTCAAAGAATGATTTTATGCATTAGGGACTTGTACAATGTGCTAGTATTGTTTTATGCACAAAACATAGTCTATGAAATGCCCATTAGAACTTGAATTTAGTTATTGATGTCGATTGAGTTCATTAGTCTAGATGAAACTTGGATATACCGATTTAGCATGATAACACTCCATGATGATCATGAATAATCCATGTCGGGTGTTTGTTGTAATGCCTAAACGAGGAGTAACAAACCTGAATTGTCAAGTTTGATGATTCTAAGCTGTTTTGCACAAATTATATAAAATCATAGGAATATTTGTTTGAGTTGAATCTTACATGCTTGAAAAGGTATAAGTGTCTATTTCAATTTATGTTTAAACACCAAGACCTGAATTGGTTGAATAGTTAGTCAAAATGACAATTTACAGCTGCATGGTCGAAGCGGACATCATGCTGTTTGGAAAATTTTAGCTATTGTCCTGATTTTCAAAAAATCATATAAAATCATACAAAAATGATCTATAGACGAGCCTTATATGCTCGGAAAGCTCTCTAAGCGTACTTTGTTTGGTATTTGAACATGAAGACCTGAATTGGACATTTAGAAGGTCAAAACAGGTCATGAACAGCTGCTACGCAGAAAATGCAGCACTGAAAATTGATGATTTAGAAATTACCTTAAGTAGATTATTTGAGTGCACTTAAACCGACTTTCAAATGTAATCGTAAGATGCTATTACCATTCTTGTTGTATGTTCCAAGTGTCTAGAACACTTGTATATAAGCTTATCCCGACAATTGCATGGACGGGTTAATCATGTTGCATAAAAGATGGTATTTGGGTTAAAGTGTACAACTGATTAAATGCTTGATTGTAATAAAAGAATGAGTTTGTGAGATATGTTGAATGTGTTAAACTTGATCAACTTGATATAACTTGAGTCTTACATGTTGAAATGATAGACTAGAAATTCTATTCTTGAATTGAGTTATGAATTATGGGTAATGGGAAAATAATATTGGCTACATGTGTAATTAAGAGTGTTGACTTTAAAAGGTCAAATGTGCGATAATGCATATATATTATGATTAAATGCAAGAATAGTTAAATCGATATGAACGTTAGACACAAGCACTGATAAACAGATATCTATGAATTGTGATCTAACAGTTTGAGGTTCATGTTTAAGTACAAGCTAGGTACATTAACTTAGTGGAAATCAAGCAAGTACACAACCATATAGACACCCCTTAATGACGTGTGAGAGACAAGGCATGGATGGAGTTTGTGAAGGAAAAAGGAAAAATGAACCCAAATACAAGATGGTAATTCGTTCCTACGGGCCAAGGTGAGTTACTATTAGTTTAGTAAATAGTTATCAGTTGTCATTGCAAGTTGTCAATTGAATTATCCCTAGTTTATGCATGAAAATTTGGGTTAATTCCTATGGGTTTGTATAAACCCAACTAAGTATCTTCAAATTTGGTATTTTAGATACCCAACTCTATTTTGATAAAGGCTGCAAGTCAGTTAAGTTGTTTGGGAAATGCCTAAACCAAAATGGTCTATTTGGGTCAAAACGAGTCGTTTTCAAATATATGGTCTCCGCACATGGTGTGAGGCAAAACCTATTGTACAACTCTTAAATTATCTCATATAAGTTGAATCATGTAGAATATATATATATATATATATATATATATATATATATATATATATATATATATATCATGAAGAAAACGGGTACACAGATCATTTGAAAGGTTTACCAAAATTGGGCCAGTAGGTTGGGCACGTGGCCGTGTGAAGTCATATATATATATATATATATATATATATATATATATATATCATGAAGAAAACGGGTACACAGATCATTTGAAAGGTTTACCAAAATTGGGCCAGTAGGTTGGGCACGTGGCCGTGTGAAGTCTGATCTTTTAAAAAGGTTTAGACTATTCTCTCACTCTTACTAAGACCATTTAAGGTCGGTGCAGTGTCATTTTACTTTAACTTATATGAAAGGTTTTTCATCATCTAATGACGTTATGTTTTGAAATCTAAGGAAAAACATGTCTTAAGTAGAAATTGGATGTCTAAGAGGTACTGTAGGCACCTAGGGCCTTCTTTGGTCAATTGAGTTGTATGTGATTTGTTATCCATGGCTTATTTAACATGAGTTATAGCTCACGAAACTGAGTATAGCCTTATGGCCTAGGTATGTCAATATTGAATTCACATGATCCAGGTTGCTTAACATGAATAAACTAATTACTTGCTGAGTTGTGTAGGATATGTTTTAGAATACCTATGGAAGCATTCATGTGGTGCAACGACACCATCGAACATAATACAGGTAATAAGTGTCATGTGGGGCACTACACTAAAGGCGGGATATGCCACGCATAACTCAAAATGGAATTAACCAACGGGTTAAAGGTTTTTGTTATTTTATAATGAGTAGAGTTCCTCGCTTAGCAATAGCTAATGTTGTAGTGTATGTAGGTGATATATATATTGAGGTTAATGAACGAGATATACAAGTCACGGGGAATTAAAGGCTCGCGAACTACAAACTGGAATAAGGTTTGGTGACAAGTCTGGGAACGAGTCAACAACTTCAGTTCGTCCAACAGTAAGGTTATACTGTATGACTAAGATGGGTCTTGATGCCTTTGCTTGCATCCTTACGAGGTTAAGCAGTCCTAAATTATTTAGTCCCATGAGTCTGATGAAGTGTCTTGTTTTACATTTTTATGATGTTTTTGAGTTGCGGTATTGAACTGTAAACAAATTTTGTTCTCGTAACGGTTATCCGTATTACCAAAGGGTCATGCCGAAATTTGTAAAATTGTGGCATGAAATATTTAAGTGTTTAAATGATCAAATATATATCGAGACATCACAATAGCAAAAAAAACGGGCCTATTTCCGCAATTACTATAAGAAATATATAAATATTTAATGTGGGTGTTACACCACCACCGGACCACTCCCACACATCAGAACCACCATCACCACCCAATTCACTCTCCCATCTGTCAACACCATCACACAAATAACCAAAAACCAAAATAAAACCTTTACAATCCTAGAGTTTGGCACACCTAACCTGGTAAAACCAGTAGCAATAACCGGCCGATCTGTCATGGAGTAAAACCCTCTGTTCCGGTTCGGTGTCATCTGTCATGGAGATTTGGAAGATTTGGGGGTGATTTGGTGGTGGATTGTGTGTCATCTTTCACGGTGAACAAGTTTAACATCTTGTTGAGTAATCTTATTGGGAAAATTGGGGAATATTCTAGGGCATTTGGTTAATTTTCTCCGGCCACCATCACCTGTAATTGCCCATAACATCTCCTTAATCGCCGCACCTAACCCATCGCCACAAACCACCCCTTCACCCACCATCGCACCTAACCCACCACCACAACCACCCCTTCACCCATCGCACCTAACCCACCATCACAACTACCTCTAACCCACCACCACCTGCAATCGCGCCACAACAACCACCTCCACCGCGTCCATCTCCCTGTACCGCCGTGAGCCGCCACAACAACCACCTCCACCATGTCCATCACCCACCTTCATCTGTTTAGAGAGATAAAAGTTGAGTGAGAAAAGAGAGTTTATATTTTTTTTAGATTTTTTACAAATTAGTCTCTGAATAAAAGTTCTTTACAAAATAGCCCTTGGGAATATGAAATGACAAGAACGCCCTCATATGCAATGCATATGACCAGATTTAACCAAAAAATCTAACTGTAAAGGACATAACGTGCAATTTTTTGGAACATTAAGTGCAAAACTTGTCAATTTTGCGCTAAAGGACAACGTCTGCAATTTAGTGTAAACGTAAAGGACAAAACTTGTGATTTACTCTAATATATAAAATTAGAAGTTATCGTTATTTGGTTAAAAATGATACTACGGAAAACAATCAGAGACAGATTGGTTTGGTTCTATGGTTTTTAAATATATTTTGAACCATACAAACTAGGTTTTTATGACTAAAACTAAATCCTTTCAAATTTTAATTAATACATTATAGAGCAGCTCCAACATTTCATTTTTATGACAAACAAAGGTTTTTAAGACTATAACTAAAACTTTTTCCGACAATGATGGAAAATCATGGGTTCTGCATTGGAAGCGACAATGGAGATGGAAATGTTATTCTCTAGTTACTTAGGTAGTTTTGAATTTAAGAGAGGATGAAGATGAAAGATGGATATCTTGGATTTGGATTGTTAAAGGATATAAACTTGGGTTATGAAGAATAGTAACCCTCATTTTACGGTAAAAGTCGGATCGAGTTAAAGAAGTCGAAGAATATGGCAAGTCTTAGAAACCATCATGATAACCCAACGAAAAAAAGTATTGGGTAAAAACGGCGAAGGTAACCAAACTACAAGAACGAAAATGGTAGTTTACTTTTTCTCTTATCTATACATATAATAAAAGAAACAAATGGGCGACAAGTATCATCATTGGAGTCATCAACTGTTGGGTTTTCCCGCATTTCTTTTTTGCTTAATTATAAATAATTATTATCTTTATTATCTTTTTAACTAAAGATAATTCTTATATATAAATTTAAATATTAGAGATACTTATCTTTTGACTAAATATAATTATTATATAAATATTAACCACAATATACAAAATAGAATAATACATCCATATCCTTTTTTTTACATGCACGTTTTATTGAACATGAATTTTAATATATATATATATATATATATATATATATATATATATATATATATATATATATATATATATATATATATATATATATATATATTAACCTAAGAAATTTAATATGAAACTAATTATTAAACTTTTAAATAAATATATATCTTATACTTCCAAATTCACAATTATGTTTGATAACAAATTTTATAATTATCACGTCAATGTTCATTTTTTTAAATTATGTTTTATTATCTTAGTATAATACACGGGATCATTGAATCATGCAAAGTAAATTGTAAACCGAATAAAAGTAACCAAATAATCAAATAAACCGAAAAGAACCAATCGACACCTCTAATGGTTCCAAATTGTTTAAACTATTTTTGTCATAATATTGTTCATATTTAACATGTGAGTGGACTTTTTAAAATCAAACAGAAAGTATGATAGCTTTTCATATGCAAAAAAGTTGTGTAGAGTTTTTTATGAGAAAAATAAGAAAGGATGTTGGTTTTTTTATGATATTTTCTTATTTTAAAACACAACTTTTTTTATTAGTAATTATATAATATTATATTTTTCCGCCCATGTAATACACGGGGTTTTAACCTAGTATATCCATAGATGGCTGTTTGCTGATCCACTCGAAAAGCAAGAAAATTTTCCGGTTCACTAGCGAAGTTGCACAACACTCAAATAAACCATGATGGCCAACTTCTGGTCCAATCAGCACGACTAGCTGGAGGCCCAGAATGAATTTGGTTTTAAAGCTTTGTGAGTTTCTAAATTTTGTTATTAAACATGCACTTCAAATATTTATTAATTAGATGGTTATCCTCTTCTATTCTATATCGAATTAAGCATTGTATCAAGCTTAATATGTGTTTATCAAAATATTACTTAAAAATAATAGCGTAATATCAAATATCTAATATTCGGCGCCCCTGCTAAATCACCCAAATTGGGCGTAAAACCCCCCGTCCGTCTGGGGAATGAGTGGGACGTGATGGGCAAAGGTGTGCGGCAAGTCACGAGCGTGGGACAACTTTATTTGTTTATTTAAATTTGTTATCCAATCATAAACCTCCACATCATCATTCTTTAGGGTGGGGTAGGGGTTTTGGAGTGTTTAGGTTTTTTCGTAACTTTGCACATGTGTAATCCTAATATTTGTTTCAATTTTTTTTAATCTTAAAGATGTTATATTTACAGCCAAAAATGTTTAAAAAATTTAGTGTTTTTTTGTGAGTTATTTTAGTTTTTCATTAAAATAAGTTTTCTCATGATCTATCCTCTTATATATTAAAATACAACCCTTATAAGACAATCACACACCTTAGTAAGTGTGTAGTTATGTCTATGTGACAATAACATAACACCACTTTTAGTTAAACTATTATACATGACCTTATAGTGATGAATTTGCATTCTATTAACCTTTTTTACTAACTAAAAACCTCAAATTTAGTTGAATAAATAAATTTATGATTAATTTACTTGATTTTAGCCCGCGAAACATAGCAGGGTGCCAGCGTGATGCGGCGGGGATGACACTTTGTATTGTGGTACTCGTTTCTAATAGTTTTCTTATTCGTATAATATATATTGTAGCATTATTATGGTAGATATACGTTATAAGTGAAGTTATGGGTTAGTCCATGTCCTTGTGGTGTGCATGATACGGTCGGTTTAGTAATTATCCTGAACCGAAGCCATCGGTTAGTCTAATAGGATACCCGCACGATATTGCGGGGCGACAATTAACAATGCGATATTCGTTTATGTTAGTTTATTAATCATCTCGTAATATATTGTATAGTACTTTTGTTTGTTTCTTATTGTAATTTTTTTCAAAAGTCTATGATTTTTTACATACCTTTTCTATTTAATTTTTTATGTTAAGATTTCCAAACATTCCATAGTTACAGTATGTTTAATATTTTTAAACAACAAACAAAATGTAAAAGGACACACAATAAAAACATTTAGTTAAGTCCTAGTTAAAAAAAGTTGAACTTTCACCATTTAAAAATTATAATAATACAATATAGATATAGATACAAATTTATAGGGTAAAACACTATATGTTTTAAATTTTAAAAATTGTGTTCCACTTAGTTTTTTGCCACCCTTTTCGTAGAATGTTTGTTATAGCATCTATATTCTAACATGTGACGAAATATTCATTCGGGTTAAACTCATGCTAAAAATAGCATATATATCTAGTCAGTTTTGATTTTGTCAAATAATATCTATACAAAATCCGAATATTCATTTTAAAGTGAGTCAAACCCATGCTAATTAATAGCATATATCGAGTTATTTTTTACTTTGTCATCTATACAAAATCGAAATATTCACATATGTTGTTGGAGTTTTATAATATAACTTACATTTAATCATTGAATCTATACTATAATACATTTATAGTTTCTAGTATAATCAAATATAACTATGACACAATTATTCAATAGTAGTAGAACCGGTAAATTTAAATCTTCAAAATGATTATATAAGTTTATTGATTTCTTTATTATATTTCTTTGCAATGATCATGTGTACACTACGCTATCATCGACTTGTATATTTTAATTCGCACGTCAATATTAACCAAGGCAAATATCGAAACGTTGACAAAAATGAGCAGATTGTCACAGTACTTTCGATTGTTTTATATGGTCATAGTTTAAAAGATATGACAAGAATACGTAAAAGAATTATAATGGATAAGGAAAAGTTTAAGTATTACCTAATTATCCATTATTTTGTTAAAATTGAGGGACTAAGGTGTAATAAGATGAGAAGATTAAAATGTAATTAATGTTTTAAAGACTAATTTACCCTCATTTTAGGGTTGTACCTTACGCATTATGGAGAAAAAAGTTATTATTTTTTTGGTATCCTAAAATCTCTCTCTCTCTCTCTCTCATACATTATAATATAGTTGGGCTTTAATCACTTGTACACTAATGCATCACTATCTACTTGTACCTCTTAATTCACACGTCAATACTGACCAAGACAACGATGGAAACATTGACAAAAAGGAGTAGGTCGTCACGGTACTTTTGAAAATTTTTAAAACATTATAATTTATAAGATATGTCAAGAATACGTATAAGAATTATAATTTTGTTGTGGAATGTCACACCCCAACCGATGGCGGATGTAACAACTCAGAATTCGTTGTTATCTTTTCTTTTATTATCAATTGTATCTATCCTTTGTAGATCTCGAGATTCGTTTATAAGAAAAGTTTATTAATTAATTTCAATTATGTATGTCATATCGCATCTAATCGCTTATTAAATCGCATCGCTAATCTCATCGCATCGCAACTCGCAGTTAATTATATGGTTTTATGTTATTTATGTGTTATGTATGTTTGTGGTTATGATTTCGCTCGCTATCGCATCGCTCTCGCACACTCAAATCGCTAAATCGCACTATTATATCAATTATAACGCTTAATATAACTATTTAATACGAACCAAATCGCCAAACGAACTCTTAACGCGAAACAAACGAAGGAAACCCAACATTTGGGTTAAGTTCACTCGAACTTGGTGATACCAAGTTCGGCCAAACTTGACTGGCCAAACTCAGGTTCTCCCCCTCTACTCAAGTTCGCTCAAACTTGCCTGAATCTCTAGGGATTTAGCAAGTTCGGCCGAACTTAACTCAACTCTCTTCAATATCTCTTAAGTCCGCTCGAACTTGCATGATTCCATGCAAGTTTGGCCGAACTTGACCCCACCAGCTCTTATTTTTGCCTTCACCTATAAATACTCAATCTCATTCTCCCATTTGAACTTGCTGCTAGTTCGCCCAGAGCTCTCAAATCCAAAACCCTCTGTTTCTAAGTAAGAATGAACCCGATTTCAACTACAACGATGTTCAGCAACGTTTTATAACGATTTTGCACAAGGTATTGCCTTCGTTTTCATCAAAACTCTTCTTTTTACGAAAATCTTAATCTTTTTCCATAAAAACTTCTATTTTCACTCAGATCTATACTAGATCTGAGCAAAACCTTTTAAACCCTTGATTTTTACACAATTTTCGGACTAATGACGTATGTTTGTCCACTTTTGAGTGGGACGAGGCGTTGTCGAAGCTAGATCTCAGATCCGGAAGCACAAGGACGAAATCATCACTTTACACAAGCTGGACTAACCCGTATGAACCATCAAGTTCGCCCGGATTAGCCCGAGTTTCTGTAAAATGGCTAAGTTCGCTCCAAAAGACATCTCCAGCCTAAGTTTTACTCAGTGACTTAAGGTTGGAGGGATGGGCACTCGATTTCTTCAGCAAACAACACGAAAACGTAAGATTTTGGACCCGAAAACATCAAGTTCGCTGGAGATTTCACTGATTTTGTACAGCTCACTAGTCAAGTTCGCTCGAACTTGCCCTCTGAGGGCCAAGTTCGCTCGAACTTGCCCTCTGAGGGCCAAGTTCGGCCGAACTTGAGTGCTGATGACCAACTTTTCCATAGAAAACCCCCAAATTCGCTCGAACTTGCAAAGTTTCCAAGGAAACTCACAAGTTCGGCCGAACTTGTCTCTCCCCTTATCATGTCACACCCCGACCCGCAGCGGAATAAAAGTCGGGGCATAATTGGGTTATCACCAAAGCTCATGATGTTTACTAAGATGTTTCATATTTATTTAATTCAAATTACAAACTTAAATATCCAAAACAAAATTCATACAATTACAAGAAAATGAAACTACATAATTATTCCAAGGCATAAACTTGTTTATTCTTCTAGGCCTTCCTAAGTGTTTCCTGTCTCAGCTGGATCACCTATATCATGTGTAAAACGGGGAGATTTTGGGTCAACAAAAGTTGGCGAGTGAACCTTGATAAAACATCTTTCTTTACTAATTTTGTATTTTATTTAATAAAGAAAATTCGTGCAAAATCACATGTGAGCAAACATATATAGATAAACAAACATAAACCACTTTGGATGAGTATATGACATGAATGATGATGTATGTGAGATCAAGGCTCAATCAAACGGAGCCGATCTAATGAGGCTCCTGATGCTCAACCCGTATCCCACGAGGAACTGATGGGCCTAATGAAATGCATGCACTGAAAATGATAAATCCAATTTACATATAATTCACACAACAATTGATACACATTTGATCACGGATATGATGTATGCACAAGTGTTTAAATAAAATAAAAGGATTATACGACACATGATACACCCCAAAACATGATTAAAACGGGGAATTGGTAGAGATTCACTCACAATGGGTGCGTTCTTTGATGACGATGAAGGCGCACGAATTTATGATTCAATCGACGAGGAAAAACTAACCTAGATAATAACAAAATGATTCGATAAATAAATAAATTTTATTAGTGCTCTTAATGGGATTTTTAGATTTATTTTTGTGAGTTTAAGGAAATTTTCAAACTTTAAAAATCCTATTTTTAAGTATTTTTAATTAATTTTTCAATTAAATAAATAAATAAAAAATAATAAAAATTGGGTTGACTTTCTGACCGTTGACCGGGTCTGACCGGTCAGACTGTGTTAATTCTATGCGGCTAGTGAGGTTCGAACTCGGGACCTCTCGTATACGTGCACGCATCTCTACCAACTGAGCTACGTGTCTAACCTGAAATATTCTCTGTTTTAATTATATATATATATACTAATTAACCTTAAACTTATTTGGTTTTTATTAAAAATGATTTATATGGCCGAACCGGTTGCAGAGACCCGGAGTCGAACTCGGGTCCTTCGGTTCGAGTGCGCACAGCCCAACCAGTTGGGTTGTGTGTCTAATCTGTTTAACTACTGGATTATATTCGTCTTATGTACATTCTGCAACTTGATCTGATTAGGTTTTTTTTTAAATGTTGGTTTTATTTCTGAAAGTCGGTAACGTGTGCGATTCGAACTCGGGACGTGCATATTGTATTTGCACACAGTCCACCGCTGGACTGTGTGTCTAACCCGTTTGAATATCCGGTTTTAATTATATTAATACATATATTCGACTTCTTCTTCTTCACTTTGAAGAACACAGAACAGTGAAGCCGACCGTTATGCTTAATCGACCAACAATTTATACTTGATTGAAATGGAATAGGAAAAATAAGGAATATGATATACCAAGACAAAGAGTTTTCTTCAGATTTCCGGCAAGTTCGTCGGCTCTGATTTTGCGATTCCCGGCTGTATGAATTGTTTTAACAGTTTTGATTATTGTGTTGAGCAATTAGATTATCAATCAAGGGATAGCAAGAAGGTTTAGACAATTATACCGTCTGATGAACGAATGCGGTTTTCTGATCAGCGATTCCGGCGGTATTACGGCGAAAATGAAAATCTCCGGCGACGAGATTTGGAAGGGCTAAAGCTTCGAAAGAGAGTGCGATTCTGAGCGGAAGGTTTACAGGAGGTTTGAGTGGGTATTTATAAGGAAGAACTGGATGAATTGGGTTCGAATTTGAGTCTTGATTCGCGGTCAAAGGTTTCCGGCGGTTATGACAGAAATTGATGGTTAGGCATCGGTTATAACTGATGTCGGAATTAGTTTACGCATTTCAGTCAAAGGAAAAGAGTCACAATTGCGAAAATCTCGGTTTTTCCGACGACTGCGAGTTCTGGGCGCGCTGATTTCCGGTTTTGATTTTCGGGTTTTACTTTAAGTGCTATTTGATTCAGTGTTTATCACAAGTGAAGTGTGTGGCGGAGTGGTGTGGTGTGTGTTTGTGGGCGACCCGGGTTCGAAACCCGGCTACCCTATTATTTTTTTATACTTATTATTATTAGTTATAAATTATGGTTTTTAAATTATGATATATTTATTAATTATGTATTGTTTAAAAATTTATCTGAACAATAAATACGCAACGAAACTTATAACTGAATATTTGATTAATAAACGAAGCGGGTTTTAAAACCCGTTTTTCGACGAATGTTACAGTATCCCCTACTTTTAGGTATTTCGTCCCGAAATTTAAGTAGTAGTGGTAACTGGAAAGAGATGCGGGTATTTTTCGCGCATTGAGTCTTCACGTTCCCAAGTAAACTCGGGTCCTCGTTTCGACTCCCAACGTACCCTGACAATTGGAATACGACTTCGTCTTAAACGCTTCTCTCCGAAGTCCATGATTTCTACCGATCTTTCAACGAAGTGCATCGATTCATCGACTTGAAAGTCTTCTAGAGGAATGTGGAGATTTTCATCGGCGAGGCACTTTTTCAAGTTTGATACGTGAAATGTGGGATGAATTCTGTTGAGTTCTTCTGGTAGGTCAAGCTTGTATGCTACAGGACCTACTCTTTCGAGTATCTTGAAAGGTCCTACGTAGCGTGGTGCTAGCTTTCCCTTTTGGCCAAAACGAACCACTCCCTTCCACGGTGATACTTTTAAAAGTACTTGATCACCAATGTCAAACTCCAAGGGCTTTTGTCGTTTGTCTGCATAACTCTTTTGACGACTTTGAGCCGATAGAAGATTGTTTCGAATTTGAATGACCTTGTCGGTTGTTTCTTGAATTAATTCTGGACCGGTGATTTGTGATTCCCCAATTTCATGCCAACATACTGGAGATCGGCACTTACGACCATATAAAGATTCGAAAGGAGCCATGCCGATACTTGAATGATAGCTATTGTTGTACGAAAATTCCACTAATGGTAGGTGAGCGTCCCAGTTCCCTTTGAAGTCTATGACACATGCTCGCAGCATGTCTTCAAGGGTTTGGATGGTGCGTTCAGATTGGCCATCAGTTTGAGGATGAAAAGCGGTACTGAGGTCTAATCATGTACCCAAGGCGGTTTGTACGGCTCGCCATGTTCGTGAAGTGAAACGACCATCACGGTCTGAAATGATGCTTAATGGTACACCATGACGGCTTACGATCTCGCTGATGTAGATACGAGCTAACTTCTCGTTCTTGAAGTCCTCGCGAATCGGGATGAAGTGAGATGACTTTGTAAGACGATCGATTATTACCCATATGGTGTCATACCCACTGGAGGTGCGAGCTAACCCGGTAATGAAATCCATGGTTATGTTTTCCCACTTCCATACAGGTATTTCGGGTTGGACTAGAAGTCCTGAAGGTCTTTGATGTTCAGCTTTTACTTTGGAACAGGTAAGGCACTTGGAAACAAAAACAGCGATATCCTTTTTCATGCCAGGCCACCAGTAGGTGTATCGTAGGTCTTGATACATCTTGTCGGCTCCTGGGTGTACAGAGTATCATGTTTTGTGCGCCTCATTCATGAGGAAATCACGAAGGTTATCGTGATCAGGAATCCATATACGATTTAAATAGTATAGAATACCGTCGGATTTGGTTTCGATTTTGAGTTCAGCTCCACATGACAGCTCATCGCGTACGTCATTTTCTGTTACAGAAACATGTTGAGCTGCTCGGATTCGATCTTTGATGTCGGTTATGATTTGCGAACATAGAAGATGAATGGAGTTCGCATAACCTTTTCGACTGAGCGCATCATCCACTACGTTTGCCTTGCCAGGATGATACCGAATTTCACAGTCGTAGTCGTTGAGAAGTTCGACCCATCTTCGTTGCCTCATATTCAACTCCTTCTGGTTGAAGATATGTTGGAGACTTTTGTGGTCAGTGTATACTTCACACTTGGTACCATAGAGGTAATGTCTCCATATCTTGAGAGCGAACACAACGGCTCCAAGTTCCAGGTCGTGGGTGGTGTAATTCTTCTCATGAACTTTGAGTTGCCTAGAAGCATAGGCTATCACTTTTCCTCTTTGCATCAATACACAGCCTAGCCCTTGCCCCGATGCGTCACAATATACTACAAAGTCATCGCAACCTTCAGGGAGTGTAAGGATAGGTGCGTCACAAAGTTTTTGCTTTAGAGTTTGGAAGGCTTCCTCTTGTTTAGGTCCCCATATGAAGGGTTTTCCTTTATGAGTCAAAGCCGTGAGTGGTACAGCAATACGGGAAAAATTGGCAATGAAGCGGCGATAGTAACCAGCCAAACCAAGAAATGACCTTACCTCGGTAGGGGTACGTGGCGCTTGCCATTCCTGCACTGCCTTGATTTTTGAAGGATCAACATGAATTCCCTTGTCGTTGACGACATGTCCAAGGAATTGTACTTCTCCTAACCAGAATTCACATTTTGAGAACTTAGCGTAGAGCTTTTCAATCCTTAAAAGTGTAAGGATGAGTCGAAGGTGTCGCTCATGATCGGATTTAGACTTGGAGTAGATAAGGATGTCGTCGATGAAGACTATGATGAAACGGTCGAGGTAGGGTTTGCATACCCTATTCATTAGATCCATGAAGACAGCGGGGGCGTTGGTTAAACCGAAAGGCATGACCATGAACTCGTAATGACCATAACGAGTCCGGAAAGCGGTTTTTGGGATATCTTCTTCGTGCACTCTGAGCTGATGATAACCAGAACGAAGGTCGATTTTTGAAAAGCAGGTGGCGCCTTGAAGTTGGTCTAGGTGGTCATCGATGCGGGGTAGTGGATAGCGATTTTTAACCGTTAACTTGTTGAGTTCTCTATAATCAATGCACATGCGAAACGTTCCATCTTTCTTCTTCACAAAGAGAACAGGTGCACCCCAAGGCGAGGAGCTAGGACGTATGAATCCTTTGTCAGTCAGCTCTTGCAGTTGACTGGCCAGCTCTTGCATTTTGGATGGGGCTAACCTATAAGGAGATTTTGCGACTTGTGTAGCGCCAGATACAAGATCGATGCGGAATTCGACTTCTCTCACAGGAGGAAGTCCTAAAATGTCGTCGGGAAAGACTTGTGGGAATTCTTTCACAACTGGGATATCTTCGAGTTTCCTTTCCTTGTTTCCCTTTTTGACTACGTGAGCTAGGAATGCGACATAGTTCTTGCGGAGATATCTTCGGGCTTGAAGGCAGGACATTAGTTTGAGTCCTTTCGAAGGGGTTTCCCCAAAAATACGTAGGGTCTGATCGTCCGTGAGAGGAATGCGAATGAACTTTTCGTGGCACACCACTTCAGCGTGATGCTGGATGAGCCAGTCCATACCAATTATAACATCGAAACTTCCCAACTTCATAGGAATAAGGTCAATTGTAAAATCGTGATTGTTTAGGGTGAGGGTACAATTTTGTATAATAGAATCTAGTGAAACGGGTTTTCCGTCAGCAACTTCCACAGTTAGAGACTCGATGAGATTAACACGAGGTTGGTCGAGGATAGGTTCAAATTCCAAGGACACAAAGCTCTTATCCGCGCCAGTACGAATAATATGGATGCATAACTACCATTGATGAGAAACGTACCGTTGACCACGTTGTTGTCAGCCCTAGCTTGGTTGGCATTGATGTTGAAAGCTCTTCCTCTGGCAGGTGGAGGAGCTTGGTTAGCTTGGTTTACCGGGTTTGCTTGAGCTTGGGCATGGATGATGTTCACCAAGCGTGGACAAGTGTTCCTGAAGTGGTTTGGGTCCCCACAGTTGTAACAAGCTCGCATGGGTTGCATCATGGGGTAGTTGGGTTGGTAGTAAGTTTGGGCTGCGTGTGGTACAGGTGGTAGAAGTAAGGGTTGTTGGGATTGACCCACTATCTGATGGTGGGTTTGGGTTGGGGGTTGATTGCGGTTCATTCGTTGAAGAGTACGACAGGTTTGGATGGTGTGACCCGCACGGCCACAGCTGGTGCAATGTTGGCAGGGATTTTCGGGAGGGTGATGGTACTGACAACGGTTGCATTTTGGGTGTGGGCCGGTGTATGGCTTTCTGAATGGTACAGCTGAAGGAGCAATTTGGGTGATTGGTGCAGCAGCGATGGGAGGGTTGGTTTGAGTGACAGCAAAATTCTTGCCATTACGTTTCCTCTTACCAGCAAACCTTGAGGATGAGACTGAGTGGTTTGTAGTTGAGGTCTCTATGGGTGCTTTCTTCTTTTCATCTTTGAATTTGCCGTTTCGAATGCGATTTTCAGTGAGTTCTGTAGCTAACTCCATCGCGGCTTCAAGTGTTGCAGGCGAAGTGCTTAAAACCGAGTCTTGAATTTTCGAGGGAAGACCTCGAATGTAATGTTCAACCAAGCGGTACACGGGGGTGAACAAATTAGGGATCATCTGGTTCAGCTCGAGAAATCTCTTATTATAGGAAGTGTGATCTCCTTCCTTTTGTTTTAGTGAGTGGAATTCGTCTTCCAGCTTTTTGATTTCGCTTCTTGGACAGAAGCGTCTTGTCATGAGTTCCCTTAACTCTTCTCATGTTTAGGCCATGGCATCTTCAACTCCTCGCTTACCCTTTTCCGTGTTCCACCAGGTAAGGGCTACCCAAACAGTCTTCCAGTTGCATAACGTACCTTGCGATCCTCGGGACAATCGCAATTGAGGAAAGTGTTTTCCATTTCTTCAAACCAGCAAAGGAGAGCAGTAACACCTTTGGTCCCTTCATATTTTGGGGGATCGCAAGATTTGAAGTGTTTGTAGGAGCACTTTTTGGAAGGAGGGTTGGCGACGCTCTGGTCTTCTTGATTGGGAGGGTTGATGGGATTTGCGGTGAGAGCTTGTTGAACTTGAATCACGATGTCAGGAAGCACTGCGGCCATTTGTTTAGCAATTTGTGTGGCCAAGCGTTCATTTGATCTTCCTGACTTTCTACCTCCACGTAGTTGCCTAGCCGACATCTACAGGAACATACATAGGAAGATTGTGAGTTTAAGAATTTTCTAGGTGTCATGTGTCGTAAAAAGAATGAAAAACAACATATTGGCAATAATTTAACTACATCCACAGGATGTCTTGGGTTTACTCATGTTTGGGCCTCCAATGTCCCCCATACCGTTGCCTGTGTAGTCATGTGGGCCCCCATGACTATTGGGTTTGGTAGGATTCACATTGGTGTTGGCGGATTAACACTCGCACCACCCGAATGAAAATCGTAAAATATGATTGTGAGATGTATGGTAGGAGGGTGTCCAGGTGTAGACACAATGACAACTCAAAGTGGGGTTAGCTCACACGACGTTTGGTATAGCATGCTTTGGCCTAATAGGTCCTTCGTACTCTCATCGTTAGTCCCCAGGTAGGCAAACTGGTCCTTTATTTTGGATTTATACGAATGCCAAGCCTAGACAGGACGTTCCGACTACCGGTACTCGTACCCTTCCAGTTACTACATGCCCGTCATGAGAACTCACTTTGATGTGATTTGAAAAATACAAAAAATCATTGCAAAAATTATGGGAATCGTGAGGTGTGTGCTCTCATGGATATGATATGTTATGAGGATACGATTCATGATGAGCATTGCATAATAACATGTATTTGTGAGCATGCTTGCATAACATTGAGTGTGAAAATAAACATAAAGCAGGTAAACATCATGAATTTTGTATGTAACGCATAAACAATTTAAAATTTAATCAACTATAGTATAGGCTCTAAGGATCTAATAACCTATCCTATATCCCTATAGTCACAAGCTCTGATACCAATCTGTCACACCCGACCCGCAGCGGAATAAAAGTCGGGGCATAATTGGGTTATCACCAAAGCTCATGATGTTTACTAAGATGTTTCATATTTATTTAATTCAAATTACAAACTTAAATATCCAAAACAAAATTCATACAATTACAAGAAAATGAAACTACATAATTATTCCAAGGCATAAACTTGTTTATTCTTCTAGGCCTTCCTAAGTGTTTCCTGTCTCAGCTGGATCACCTGTATCATGTGTAAAACGGGGGAGATTTTGGGTCAACAAAAGTTGGCGAGTGAACCTTGATAAAACATCTTTCTTTACTAATTTCGTGTTTTATTTAATAAAGAAAATTCGTGCAATAATCACATGTGAGCAAACATATATAGATAAACAAACACAAACCACTTTGGATGAGTATATGACATGAATGATGATGTATGTGAGATCAAGGCTCAATCAAACGGAGCCGATCTAATGAGGCTCCTGATGCTCAACCCGTATCCCACGGGGAACTGATAGGCCTAATGAAATGCGTGCACTGAAAATGATAGATCCAATCTACATATAATTCACACAACAATTGATACACATTTGATCACGGATATGATGTATGCACAAGTGTTTAAATAAAATAAAAGGATTATACGACACATGATACACCCCAAAACATGATTAAAACGGGGAATTGGTAGAGATTCACTCACAATGGGTGCGTTCTTTGATGACGATGAAGGCGCACGAATTTATGATTCAATCGACGAGGAAAACTAACCTAGATAATAACAAAATGATTCGATAAATAAATAAATTTTATTAGTGCTCTTAATGGGATTTTTAGATTTATTTTTGTGAGTTTAAGGAAATTTTCAAACTTTAAAAATCCTATTTTTAAGTATTTTTAATTAATTTTTCAATTAAATAAAAAATAATAATAATTGGGTTGACTTTCTGACCGTTGACCGGGCTAGTGAGGTTCGAACTCGGGACCTCTCGTATACGTGCACGCAGCTCTACCAACTGAGCTACGTGTCTAACCTGAAATATTCTCTGTTTTAATTATATATATATACTAATTAACCTTAAACTTATTTGGTTTTTATTAAAAATGATTTATATGGCCGAACCTGTTGCAGAGACCCGGAGTCGAACTCGGGTCCTTCGGTTCGAGTGCGCACAGCCCAACCAGTTGGGCTGTGTGTCTAATCTGTTTAACTACTGGATTATATTCCTCTTATGTACATTCTGTAACTTGATCTGATTAGGTTTTTTTTAAAATGTTGGTTTTATTTCTGAAAGTCGGTAACGTGTGCGATTCGAACTCGGGACGTGCATATTGTATTTGCACACAGTCCACCGCTGGACTGTGTGTCTAACCCGTTTGAATATCCGGTTTTAATTATATTAATACATATATTCGACTTCGTCTTCTTCACTTTGAAGAACACAGAATAATGAAGCCGACCGTTATGCTTAATCGACCAACAATTTATACTTGATTGAAATGGAATAGGAAAAATAAGGAATATGATATACCAAGACGAAGAGTTTTCTTCAGATTTCTGGCAAGTTCGTCGGCTCTGATTTTGCGATTTCCGGCTGTATGAACTGTTTTAACAGTTTTGATTATTGTGTTGAGCAACTAGATTATCAATCAAGGGATAGCAAGAAGGTTTAGACAATTATACCGTCTGATGAACGAATGCGGTTTTCTGATCAGCGATTCCGGCGGTATTCCGGCGAAAATGAAAATCTCCGGCGACAAGCTTTGGAAGAACTAAAGCTTCGAAAGAGAGTGCGATTCTGAGCGAAAGGTTTACAGGAGGTTTGAGTGGGTATTTATAAGGAAGAACTGGATAGATTGGGTTCGAATTTGAGTCTTGATTCGCGGTCAAAGGTTTCCGGCGGTTATGACCGAAATTGATGGTTAGGCATCGGTTATAACTGATGTCGGAATCAGTTTACGCATTTCAGTCAAAGGAAAAAGTCACAATTGCGAAAATATCGGTTTTTCCAACGACTGCGAGTTCTGGGCGCGCTGATTTCCGGTTTTGATTTTCGGGTTTTACTTTAAGTGTTATTTAATTCAGTGTTTATCACAAGTGAAGTGTGTGGCGGAGTGGTGTGGTGTGTGTTTGTGTTTGTGGGCGACCCGGGTTCGAAACCCGGCTACCCTATTATTATTATTTTTTTTTCTTATTATTATTAGTTATAAATTATGGTTTTTAAATTCTAATATATTTATTAATTATGTATTGTTTAAAATTTATCTGAACAATAAATACGCAACGAAACTTATAACTGAATATTTGATTAATAAACGAAGCGGGTTTTGAAACCCGTTTTTCGACGAATGTTACATATCAAGCCCTCACAAGTTCGACCGAACTTGTCAAGTTTCCTTGAGAAACTTACAAGTCCGCTCAAACTTGACTTAAACCTCAGCAATCCTGTACAAGTTCGCTCGAACTTGTATGTTTACATACAAGTTCGGCCGAACTTGCCTACTGTTCAATCCAAACTTAACCGTTTCAGCTTTTCGGAGAATGATGCACTTCCGTTCGCGTATGCAGGCTGATCCGGCGCTTCTCTTCACCTCTCGACAGTCGTCTACTCTCACCTAAAACGCACCGACTGTGAGTATACTTGACCCGTTTTTGCTTTCATGCACTATTTGGGTGTTACATACGTTCCTATATCAAAATCACTTCACAAATCAAACTGTTTATCACACGCGAATAATCTGATTATGTATGTTCAATACGTGATACTAGAAACATGTGACTAGGACTTATTTTCGTTAACTTGCCTCCTTAGCTAGTATGGTACTATAGTGTGGCTAACACCCGACGAGGTCTAGTTAGGATGGATGCGCAAGCCTTCTCACGGTAGTTAGCATGAGAAATAAGCATATGTTTATCTGTGTGATGTTTTTGGTGTATCATGATATGTAATTGGACTATTTCGCGAACGCTTTCTCTATTATGCTAGTATTACAAAAACTTGTATGATCACCTTTACTTAATTGTATTGACTTGTATTTTAACGTATGTAACAGGTTGAGGATTTTAGCTTGGATGCTTTGGATGTAGCGTGCTTAGTTTAGTTTGCTTTTGTTTAGTTTCCAAATGTAATAAATCTAGGGAAAATCGAACCCGATTAGTTTTGTGGGAAAAAACAAGTTTCTGTAGTGATTATTTTGAAACATTGTGTTTAATGGTATGGGACGTCAAATGTTAAATGATGATGACAGATAGTTGTTATGGAATTCTCATGAGACAATCTGGTCGCCTAGTGCCACTAACCCCGATGTTTCCGCCATCGGTTGGGATGTAACAGCGGAATCATCGGGGCGTGGCACTAGGCGAACCAGATTGCTCAAGAGAATCCATAACAGCTACTTAAGCGATAATATTTAAAGGTCCGATTTCCCATACAATCAAACATAAAATCCTCAATCAATCATTACAAATATCAAATCTCTCAAACAAACATAGTTCGATAAACTAGAGTTCGATTATGCGTTTCTAAAGATAAACCCTAATCCATTGCTGCTCAAGCTAATCATCAACCTGCCACATACGTTAAAATAAAGTTAATACAATTTAAGTAAAGGTGAGCATACATGTTTAATAGCATAATAATAGTGATAAAGAGGTTTTGCATAATCAACATGCATATGTAGAGAAAGTGGATATAAGTAGCTAACAATAATGATACAAGCTAACCAACACGAATGCAATGTGAGTATGCACGATACGTGTCCACAATAGCGAACACGCACGTAAAGTAAATTTGCGAGCCTTAACAACCCCTGAACCAATCGGGTGCTGAGTCCAAACTATAGTACTATCGTTGCTAAGGGTGGTATGTAAGTCCTCATCGTTTACACATAGCAAGCAAACATTCAGCGATACACGTATAACATGCGAGTGCGGTCAGCGTTTAAAGAGTTTAGCGTTTTGTGTAGTGTGTTTTGATATAGAGACGTATGTAACACCCAAAAGTGCCTTAAAGCAGAAAAGTATACTCACAGTCGGTGCTCAACGAAGAAACACGAACTGCTGTGGATTGAAGGGAGCGCCAGGATCAGCCTGTAAGTGAGAACAGAAGTGCATATGTCTTCCGAAATGCTGAAACGGTCGAAGTGTGAAGGAGCAGTGGACAAGTTCGGGCGAAGTTGTACCAGATCTCTTGGATTGGTACAAGTTCGGGCGAACTTGCCTGAAATTTTCTGGAACGTACAAGTTCGGGCGAACTTGGTACCCTTTCTTCAGAAATGGGTACAAGTTTGTGCGAACTTGACAGGTTTCTTGGAGATTGTACAAGTTCGAGCGAAGTTGGTCACCATCTGGTGGCAACTTCGAGCGAACTTGACCTTTTTGGAGCGAACTTGTCTGTTTTGGTCCAAAAATCTTGCGTTTTCGCGTCGTTTGCTGATGAAATAGAGTGTCCATCCCTCCAACCTTGAGCTACTGAGCAAAACATAGGCTGAAGAGGTCTTTTGGAGCGAGTTTTAGCCACTTTACAGGAACTCAGGCTAATCCGGGCGAACTTGTCGGTTCGCACAGGTTAGTCCAGTTCGTGCAAGGTGAAAATATCGTCCTTGTGCTTCCGGATCTGAGTTTCTTGCCTAACAACGCCTCGTTCCACTTCATAGTGAACGAAACATATGTCACTTAGTACGTATTTTTTTTGTAAAATTCAATGCTTTAAAAGGTTTTGCTCAGATCTAACACTTGGTGAGTCGAAATCATCAAGATTCTAGCTTGGGAAGCCAAAGCTAAGCCCAAAGCTAAGCCCAAACACACTCGTTTAGTGTAGATCTAAGTGAAAAGAAGAAGTTTTGTAGAAAAAGATGAAGATTTTCATTAACAGACGAGTTTTGATGAAAACAAAGGTAATCCTTGTGTAAAATCGTAGTGAAAACATTGTAGTTTGCATAAAACGGGTTAATTCTTACTTGGAAAACAGGGAAATAAGGTTTCGGGGGCGAACTTGTCACAAGTTCGGGGAACTTGTCACAAGTTTGGCCGAACTTGGCCTATTTCCCTTGGTCTGATCAAGTTTGGGTGAAATTTCTTATTTGTTCACCACTGGTCAAGTTCGGGCGAAGTTGGGGTGCCCAACTTCCCAACTTCGCCCGAACTTGGCCTGGTGGCTAAGTGTTGTTTATTTGCACGTTAGATGTTCGTTTGGCGATCCGGTTCGTATTAAATGGTAATGTTAAGCGTTGTGTTATTGAATTAATGCGATTTAAGTGATTCGTACGGGTGAGAGCGTTGCGATAGCGAGTATAACTATAAGTTATAAAGCACACATAACATATAAGTAGCATAATTAACTGCGATTTGAGTTTGCGTCGAGAGTTGCGAATATTAAGCGATTCAAATGCGATAAATAAGCGATGTAATATGCGTTTCAAAAATAGTTTAAACCATTATATGAATCTCTGATTACAAAACGATACAGAAACAGAAATAACGGTAACAATGGATAACAATCCGAAAGATCGGGTTGTTACAGTCTCCCCTACTTTAGGGAATTTCGTCCCGAAATTCAGGTGGCGGCCGTAACAAAGAGATGAGAATATTTAGCTTTCATATCACTTTCGACTTCCCAAGAAAACTCGGCGCCGCATTTGCCTTCCCATCCGACTTTCACAATAGGAATGCGAGAGCGTCGAAGTTTCTTGATTTCTCGATCCATGATTTCTACTGGCTTTTCCACGAACTGCAGAGTTTCATTTATTTGCAAATCTTCAAGTGGCAAATGAAGATTTCCTTTCGTAGGCCACTTTGCCAATTCTTTCCAGAATCTTAAAGGGACCCATGTATCGTGGCGCTAGCTTTCCTTCCTTTCCGAAACGGATCACTCCTTTCCAGGGTGAAACCTTTAAGCGAACGTGATCTGCCACTTCTAATTGTAGGGGCTTGCGGTGTTTATCGGCGTAACTCTTTTGACGACTCCGAGCTTTCAGGAGATTGTCTCTGATTTGGAGGATTTGTCTGTCGTTTCTTGTATTAACTCGGGACCAGTGATCTGAGTGTCTCCGGTCTCTTGCCATACAATAGGTGATCGACATTTTCTATGGTATAATGCCTCAAAAGGTGCCATTGAATACTAGTATGATAACTGTTATTGTACGAAAATTTTATTAAAGGTAAGTGCGTATCCCAATTACCACCGAATTCTATTACACACGATCGAAGCATGTCCTCGAAGGTGCGAATCGTGCACTCAGTCTGATCATCGGTCTGAGGATGGAATGCAGTACTAAGGTTACCGAGTGCGGATGGGAAAGTCTCCCAGAGACGTGACATAAAGCGACCGTCGCGATCAGAGATGATGTCACGAGGCTGTAACAACTCAGAATTTCGTTGTTATCTTTTTCTTTTTGTCGTTGTATCTGTCCTTTGTAAATCTCGAGATTCGGTTTATAAGAAAGTTGTGTAAAATTAAATATGTTTTATTTCAATTATATCGCATCTAATCGCTTATAAAACGCATCGCTAATCTAATCTTAATTACAACTAAATACACTATTATACGAGCCGAGTGTGTTATTGTTTGATAAACACTTGTGCCATCGCATCCTTATCCATCGCATCGCAAAACACAGTTAATTATGTGGTTTTAAATTAATGTGTTATGTGTGTTTATGATTATGATTACACTCGTTATCGCATCGCTCTCGCTTATTCGAATCGCTAAATCGCACTATTACATCGCTTACAATGCTTAATATAACTACCTAATATGAACTGAATCGCCAAACGAACTCTTAACGCGAAAAACGAAGAAAAACCCAACATTTGGGTCAAGTTCGCTCGAACTTGGTAACACCAAGTTCGGCCGAACTTGACTGGCCAAACAAAACCCCCCATTTCCCCTCAAGTTCGGCCAAACTTGACAAGAATCTTATGAATATCTAGCAAGTTCGCCCGAACTTGCATGAAATCATGCAAGTTTGACCGAACTTGACTCCCATCAGCCCACTTTTTGTCTTCACCTAAAAATACTCAGCTCCATTCTCTCATTTGAACTTGCTGTAAGTTCGCCCAGAGCTCTCAAAACCCGAAAGCCTTGTTTTCTAAGTAAGAATTAACCTGATTTCAACTACAATGATGTTCATCAACATTTTACAATAGTTTACAACGATTTTTCACAAGGCTTTGCCTTCGTTTTAATCAAATCTCTTTCTGTTTACGAAAGTCTTCATCTTTTTCCATAAAAACTTCTGTTTTCACTCAGATCTATACTAGATCTGAGCAAAACCTTTTAAATCCTTGATTTTTACACCGCTTTCGGACTAATGACGTATGTTTCGTTCACTTTTGAGTGAAACGAGGCGTTGTCAAAGCTAGATCTCAGATTCGGAAGCACAAGGACGGAATCGTCACTTTACACAAGCTGGACTAACCCATACGAACTGTCAAGTTCGCCCGGATTAGCCCGAGTTTCTGTAAAATGGCTGAGTTCGCTCCAAAAGACCTCTCCAGCCTAAGCTTTACTCAGTGGCTTAAGGTTGGAGGGATGGGCACTCGATTTCCTCAGCAAACGACGAGAAAACGCAAGATTTTGGACCCGAAAACATCAAGTTCGCTCGAGATTTAACTGATTTTGTGCAGCACACTAGTCAAGTTCGCTCGAACTTGCCCTCTGAGGGTCAAGTTCGGCCGAACTTGGGTATAATTGACCAAACTTTCAACAGAAACCCCTCAAGTTCGCTCGAACTTGCAAAGTTTCTCAGGAAACTTCACAAGTTCGGCCGAACTTGTCATTCCACTTTACAAATCCTTACAAGTTCGCTCGAACTTGACTCAAACCCCAGTAAATCTATACAAGTTCGCTCGAACTTGTATGTTTACATACAAGTTCGGCCGAACTTGCCTACTACCCAAACCAAACTTCACCGTTTCAGCTTTTCGGAGACTGATGCACTTCCGTTCGCGTATGCAGGCTGATCCAGCGCTCTTCTTCGTCTACCTACAGTCGTTTTCTTCATTCTAACGCACCGACTGTGAGTATACTTGACCCGTTTTCGCTTTAATGCACTTTTTGGGTGTTACATATGTTCCTCTATCAAAAATCACCTCACAAATCAAATTGTTTATCACGCGCGAATAATCTGATTATATATGCTCGATACGTGATACTAGTAACATGTGACTAGGACTTATTTTCATTAACTTGCCTCCTATGGTACTATAGTGTGGCTAACACCCGACGGGGTCTAGTTAGGATGGACGCGCTAGCCTTCTGACGGAAGTTAGCATGAGAAATATGCCTAGTTTTTGTGTAATGTGTTTTGGTGTTTCATGATATGTAATTAGACTATTTCGCGAACGGTTTCTCTATTATGCTAGTATTAATTAAACCTGTATGCTCATCTTTACTTAATTGTGTTGACTTGTATTTTAACATATGTAACAGGTTGAGGATTTTAGCTTCGATGCTTTGGACGTAGTTTTGCTTAGTTTAGATTCATGCTTAAGAAACGTTTGTAATAAATCTAGAGATTATTAAACTGGAATTTGTGTTATGAGAATTATGATATTCTGTAATATTATTTGAGGATTGTATGTCGAAAGTATGGGATTTTGACGTTTAAATATAGTCGTTAAAATAATGTTGTGGAATTTCTCGTGATACAATCTGGTTCGATTAGTGCCGCGCCCCGATGATTTCGCTATCGGTTGGGGTGTGACATTGTAATTTGTTCTTAGTTTAGTTTAAGTACTACCTAATTATCCATTATTTTGTTAAAATTGAGGGACTCAGGTGTAATAAGATGAGAAGACTAAAATGTAATTAATGTTTTAAAGACTAATTTACCCTCATTTTAGGGAGAAAAAAGTTCTTATTTTTTTGGTATCCTAAAATGTCTCTCTCTCTCTCTCATACATTATAATATAGTTGGGCTTTAATCACTTGTACACTAATGCATCATTATCTACTTGTACCTCTTAATTCACACGTCAATACTTGACCAAGACAACTATGGAAACATTGACAAAAAGGAGTAGGTCGTCACGGTACTTTTGAAAAATTTTAAAACATTATAATTTATAAGATATGTCAAGAACACGTAAAAGAATTATAATTTTGTTGTGGAATGTCACACACCAACCGATGGCGGAATAATCGGGGGCGGCACTAGGCGAACCAGATTGCTCAAGAGAATCCATAACAACTACTTAAGCGATAATATTTAAAGGTTTGATTTCCCATACAATCAAACATAAAATCCTCAATCAATCATTACAAATATCAAATCTCTCAAACAAACATAGTTCGATAAACTAGAGTTCGATTATGCGTTTCTAAAGATAAACCCTAATCCATTGCTGCTCAAGCTAATCATCAACCTGCCACATACGTTAAAATAAAGTCAATACAATTAAGTAAAGGTGAGCATACAAGTTTAATAACATAATAATAGTGATAAAAAGGTTTCGCATAATCAACATGCATACGTAGAGAAAGTGAATATAAGTAGCTAACAATAATGATACAAGCTAACCAACACGACTGCAATGTGAGTATGCGCGATACGTGTCCACAATAGCGAACACACACGTAAAGTAAATTTGTGAGCCTTAACAACCCCCGAACCAATCGGGTGCTGAGTCCAAACTATAGTACTATCGTTGCTAAGGGTGGTATGCAAGTCCTCATCATTTACACATAGCAAGCAAACATTCAGCGATACACGTATAACATGCGAGTGCGGTTAGCGTTTAAAGAGTTTAGCGTTTTGGTATAGTGTGTTTTGATATAGAGACGTATGTAACACCAAAAGTGCGTTAAAGCGGAAAAGTATACTCACAATCGGTGCTCAACGAAGAAACACGAACTGGTGTGGATTGAAGGGAGCGCCGGGATCAGCCTGTAAGTGAGAACAAAAGTGCATCAGTCTTCCGAAATGCTGAAACGGTCGAAGTGTGAAGGAGCAATGGACAAGTTCGGGCGAAGTTGTACCAGATCTCTTGGATTGGTACAAGTTCGGGCGAACTTGCCTGAAATTTTCTGGAACGTACAAGTTCATGCGAACTTGACAGGTTTCTTGGAGATTGTACAAGTTCGAGCGAAGTTGGTCTCCATCTGGTGCCAACTTCGAGCGAACTTGACCTTTTTGAAGCGAACTTGTCTGTTTTGGTCCAAAAATCTTGCGTTTTCGCGTCGTTTGCTGATGAAATAGAGTGTCCATCCCTCCAATCTTGCGTTTTCACGTCGTTTGCTGATGAAATAGGTGTCCATCCCTCCAACCTTGAGCTACTGAGCAAAACATAGGCTGCAGAGTCTTTTGGAGCAAGTTTTAGCCACTTTATATGAGCTGGGCTAATCCGGGCGAACTTGTCGGTTCGCACATGTTAGTCCAGTTCGTGCAAGGTGACGATATCGTCCTTGTGCTTCCGGATATGAGTTTCTTGCCTGACAATGCCTCGTTCCACTTCATAGTGAACGAAACATACGTCACTTAGTCCGTATTTTTTTTGTAAAAATCAATGCTTTAAAAGGTTTTGCTCAGATCTAACACTTGGTGAGTCGAAATCATCAAGATTTCTAGCTTGGGAAGCCAAAGCTAAGCCCAAATACACTCGTTTAGTGTAGATCTAAGTGAAAAGAAGAAGTTTTTTAGAAAAAGATGAAGATTTTCATAAACAGAAGAGTTTTGATGAAAACAAAGGTAATCCTTGTGTAAAATCACAGTGAAAACGTTGTAGTTGGCATAAAACAGGTTGATTCTTACTTGGAAAACAGAGAAATAAGGTTTCGGGAGCTCTTGGGCGAAGTTAGCAGCAAGGAGAGCCAGAATGGAGGTGTTGGGTATTTATAGGTGAATAGGAAACAAAAGGGCAGGCATCAAGTTCGGGCGAACTTGTCACAAGTTCCGCCGAACTTGGCCTATTTCCCTTGGTTTGGTCAAGTTTGGGTGAAATTTCTTATTTGTTCACCACTGGTCAAGTTCGGGCGAAGTTGGGCAACCCAACTTCGCCCGAACTTGGTCTGGTGGCTAAGTTTTGTTCGTTATTTGCACGTTAGATGTTCGTTTGGCGAATCGGTTCGTATTAAATGGTAATGTTAAGCGTTTTAGCGAAGCGTTAAGCGTTGTGTTAATGAATTAATGCGATTTAAGCGATTCGTGCGGGTGAGAGCGTTGCGATAGCGAGTATAACTATAAAGTATAAAGCACACATAACACATAAGTTACATAATTAACTGCGATTTGAGTTTGCGTTGAGAGTTGCGAATATTAAGCGATTCAAATGCGATAAATAAGCGATGTAATATGTGTTTCGAATATAGTTTAAACCATTATATAAATCTCATATTACAAAACGATAAAGAAACAGAAATAACGGTAATAATAAGGATTCGGATAACAATCTGAAAGATCGGGTTGTTACATGGAAGTAGAAAAATGTAAGTAATTACCCGTAATTATGTTAAAAACTTAGGGATTTAAGTGCAATAAGATGTTGACTAAAATATAATTATTGTTTAACAGACTAATTTACTCTTATTTTAAATGTCTATTTATAAAGTAAGAGGAAAAAAATTCTTATTATATTGGATATCTTAAAATGCCTCTCTTTTGTGTATTATAATATAGTATAGATAAAATTAATTTGTCCATAAGTTACGCCTCTCCATTATATTTATGTTTTCCTTTTATATTGAAAAGAGCAAATTGTACATACCTTTATTTGTTGAATAAAGTTAATGCATTAGGAGAAAATGATTAAAAAAAAAAAGACAATAAGAACACAAATAAAATATTTTTTTTTGAAACTAAACTAAGAAATATGATTAAATTATATAACCCTACAAAAAGTAACTTGTGATAACTTAGATTAACTTGCATCTCTAAAATTGAAAGTGACGAAAGAAAAAGATTTTGAAAAAAATGATCATAAAAGTCAAAAGGTTGCAATGGTTGATAAAAACTCCCCGGTTCCCACCAATGATGGTTTTACTCCCGTTCATAGCTTTTAATTTTTTTTTTGTTTCCTCCTTGCAAAATCCTATTTGGCATCCCATCTTGAAAATAATCCTCCTTACTTTTTACATATCTCTCGTTATTTGGGACCCTATTCATCTCTTTGGGCTTCTATTGAATCGAGAAATAGATTTGATTGTCCATCTTTTTGATATATTGGATATCTATTAAGGCATTCTCCGGATAATTCAAATCGAAGCAATTGGATGTCCAATTCGGGCCTATAATCCCATTTCGCATCCCATCTTGAAAATAAAAAATTCATATAAATATATGTGATTATGCGTGCAATAATATTTTAAACATGCTTTTTTCTTTTCCTTTTGTTATTTTCTATATATTTTTTACTTTCTTTTTTATTTGATTATTTAACCAAACAATGTTTGAAAGTTTAACTTTAATATATTTTTATCATGTAATCTTTATACACCTTCCAAAAATTTACGATCCCTCAATTTATTTTTATCCTGCAACTTTCATGCGAACAATCGCATTGGTTCAACCAGCATGTTGATTTAATCCCAAACTTCAAAAATAAGGGCTATATTGGTTCGCATGAAAAACCACATCGGGTCATAAATGAAAAGGCATGCTCGCTCGATTATTATTTGTTATATTTGGTTGCATGTGTTGAATTGGGTTGTTAAGTACACACAAAAGTGATTTCAAAGAAGGAATGTGTTTATTCTTAAATGCCAACCCCTAAAGAAATAGTTGCAAAAAAAAAAAAATTAAAATAATAATAATAATAATAATAATAATAATAATAATAATAATAATAATAATAATAATAATAATAATAATAATACATTGACCAAGATTTGTGGCATTGCCAACCCATAATCAAATATAGTAAGTTCCACACTTACACTATTAGATGCCGTGTTTAATAAGCTGAAAATTTTATGCATAATAATCAATTATTTACATTCAAACATCATATGCAAGTATATGTGTGTATATAAAGAGTGCGATGTGTGTGTATACATATATATATAGAGAGAGAGAGAGACGGGGGTGGGTGAGAGCGCCACCACCACCACCAACTGAACATCACCATCGCATGTAGCGGTTGCGAAAGTGATGAACAAAATCATTAGTGTGCAATTTACTTAAATTTTCAAATTTAACCTCTAAGGTATAAGAAATTAGAACTTACACCCCGTAGTTTGTTCATAATTATATTAAACCCTAAAGTTTAATAAAACAATATAACCAATCAAACTAATACAAATATTAGTATCATTATAATTATTTATTAGAGAATCATCACTTCTTGTTAAATAATATTTATTAAATAGAATGTTTGGTATACTACGATAATTAGTTAAGCGATTTTTATAAAGTATTATACTATTTCGGATCCGACATATAAATTCAATATTTATATTCAACATAGTAAAGACTTTCATTATAACATCCCGTTGCAACGCGTGGAGTAGCGTTAACCCGTTCATAAACTAAAATGCAATTTAGTCTTGAATAAAAAAGAATGCATGCATAAAGGCCAAAAAGGTAATATCACGAGAGGAGTACTCGTGGCTGCCGCCAAGGTTTCATTGGTAGGAGCATCTCCTTAACACCGATGCCTAATTCAGGAACCGAATCTTTCTTTTACAATCATTGTCCCGCTAAAAACCCTCTCTCATATCATTTTATAGCCCCATTTCTTTAATTTTTACATCTACAGTTTATAGTAAAAGACTAAAAGATACTCTTATAAGGAGGTATAATAACACTATTGTTTTAAGGGGTTCTCTACAAATATTTGCATCATTAAGTGATGAGCCATTAAAAGATCTGCTTAGATCAGTGATTTTAAACTAGTAAGAGGATTGACTTAGCTTGACCTGATTAATTGGTGGTGGAGTAGGTGGTGCGTGAGTGACGTGCTAAAAGTTATGAACACATGTGAACGAATAAAGGGGTAAAATTTTCATTCAACATCATTTTGAAACTTAATAGGTAAGGGACTTACTGACTAACTCAGAGGTATTCTATCAGTAAACTAAACACACTTAATACTAATTGATTCAGATGTAGCATTTTAATGGGATCATTAACAACCGAACAACCTCTAAATAATGTTATTAGTATTCTTTTTCTAACTATTAGGAATGAGTAGAAAACCAAACCGTAACCGAAATAACCGACCCGGAAAAACAGAACCGACACTAAAACCGATGGTTCGGTTTTTGTATTTTTAATAACCGAAAATTTTGGTTTGGTTTTCGGATAACCATTTTCAATAACCGGAAAAAACTGAACCAGACTGATAAGTTACAATAGTAAGCCCCGTCCATATAATTTTATGTTTAAATTTAGATTTTAAATGTTTATCCCAGGCTAGTAGAAATTGTTAATTTTATTCTTGAATGTTAAGTATTTATAATAAAAATAACAGGTTTATTTATAATTGAAATGGTTTATTTATTACCTACAACAAATAACAAATTTAATATCAAAATTAACTAAATCTTCAAAATATTATAAAAGAAAATGTTTTGTAATAACTTTAGAGAAACATAAAAATAGATTAAAATGTTAGGTTTATATGAACAATATTAATTAAAAAGGTTAAATATAAAATAACTTAAATGTAAACATATAAGAAAGATTTTTAAATGTTAAATTATATTTTTTTTTGAATCTTACTGAAATTTTGTTCGAAAAATGGAAAAACCGAACCGGTATAAAAACTGAAACCGAATGATTATTAAAAACTGATAACCGACCTTTCAGTTTTGGTTTTAGTTTTGTCTAAAAACCAAACTAAACCATGCACACACTACTAACTATAAAGCCAATTGAGCTTTAATACTCTTTCACTGTTGTAAAAGTTTTTATAATTGTTTAAATGGAATTACCTAAATAAACCAATTATGAAACTTAGTATTGTATTAATATGTTTTTCTTCACAATTATTTCTTCATTCACGTCAAACTTTAAAAAAATAAATCACCAAATAGTGGTCTAACTTATATATTGGTCTCATTTGTGTCGGTTGATTTTTACATATATAAACTTTACAAGTAAACCAATTACAACAATAGTATTGAACTAGTAATAAGATCTGCTCGCTGCGGCGCGGGTACATCGTAAACATCAAATGAATTAGTCCAATCGTTATGTGATGCGTTAAGCATATGAATACGTGTGTTTAGACGTATCTGATTGAACTCAATGTAACATATATAAGCATTGTGATCGGATCAAAACATGAATTAAATTGGATTTTCATCACACAATCATAACGTATTATATATGACACGACGCATATATAGAAAATATAACGGGTATAAAGGAAAAACTAACATATGTAATCAAAAGGGAAAAAAAGAAACCACAATTTGACTCCACTCGGTTCGGAGGGAAATTTACAAAACATATACAAATTAAGCACGAATGCGTATTATATTTGGCTTGACTTGTTTCCAAAAAATTACGCCGAGACATAGACCAAATAGAATTTATAATGACGCGTACATAAAAATAGGCACATAAAATGACTATTTAAACGAAAACGCACTATATTTGACCTCACTCGTTTCTAGAAAAAGTTTATGTCGAAACGTCGACCAACTCGAATTTATATCGACAAGTACATAAAAATATGCACGTAAAAATTAGTTATTTCAAAGCAAAGCAACAATAGGAGTAAACTCGAAACTTTAGAAATTCGAGAGTCAAAATGATATTTTGCAAAGTTTTTAAAGACAACGACTAATTAGCTTTTAAAAAAAGAAATTAGCGAACGAATGTTATTAAAGGACAGTTAAATTAGTAAAAACTTAATGGGTTAAAAACAAATATTATATATGATACAAGGGTAAAGATGAAACATTAGAAATTAAAAGAGTTGGTCTGTATAACATATAAAAAGAAATAGAAGCTGAAAAATGCTAATTTTCAAAATAGAGGGGGTGTCAAAGATGAAAAAGAACTTAGTTGCACACTTTCTTTTTGGTCTTTGTTTGGGAGAACAAATAGAAAAAAAAAAAACGAATTTCATAAATAATGTAAGGGACTGAAGCAGACAACAATTGAAACTTAAAGGGCTAAAAGAAAAAAGCATAAGAGACAAAAAAAACCGACATTTATGTTTAATATATATATAACAATATTGAGGGTTATTTATAGTTGAAAAAAGAAGTTAACAGAGCCTGCCTGTTGGAAGAGTTTAAAAAGTTGATTAAGTAGTCCACTTATTAAATTGTTAGGACGAGAGTTAAAAAATATTATTGTTTTGTAAGCAATTTAAAAACAAAGCTTCAAACGTCATCGTCTGAAACAGATGGAGTAAAAGCTGATACTAAAAACAAATAACGTATAGCATTATTTTTTTACGGTCAATAAATCAATCTCGAGTATTCTCCCGGCATCTACTGGACAAACGTAGTACTCCGAGAGTAACCCGAGTCGTCCACCACCACTTCCGGAGAAAACACGATAACCCATCCACCCGTAGGCACGACGGTGAAATTACCGGTAAAACCTGTTTGGCTTAAGGATCGAACCCAGGTTGCCCTGGGTCTCCTATCATTGCCCACCAGTGCCTCACTCCTTTTTGCACCAAGTGGGAATTGAACTTGAGTCTTCATAGAAGAACTCAAACTCTCCTACCACTTGAGTTAGAGGTCATTGACAACATTATTAGTTACCATGTAAACTAGCAATAAGACCCGCGCGCGTTGCGGCGCGGCCACACTGCAAACGTCGAGCGTTATGCAATGCGTCACCCATGTTAAAACACGTGTTTGGACGTATCTGATATAACTCAATGTAACATGTATGAGCATTACAGTTGGATCAAAAAGTAATGTAAATCAAATGTATATCATATAAAAAGCGGAATCAATAACCCTACACCACCCTTACCTTTGTATAAAGACTTAGCGGCGTCAAATCATACAGTAATTGTTACGTCAAAATGTAAACCAACTGAAAACGTATAGTATGAAAAAAATATTATATTTGACCCAACTCATTTCTGAAAAAAAGTTAAGTCGAAGCATGAATATATACCATTTACGTCAAAACGTAAATTAATACCAACATACATAAAAATAAGCACGTAAGGAAACAACAATTTTTTATTTAATTTACGTCAAAACGTGAACCAAGTTAAACCATACTTAAAAATAAGTATGAAAAATATTATATCTGACCCGAATCATTTCGGAATACTTTAGGTTTCGTACATAAAATAAGCATATGTGAAAATAGCCTTATTTTATATTTATGTTAACACGTACACGTAGACCAGCTTAAATCGTAAATAAAAATAAGTATGAAAATATATTATATTTGACCCGGCGTATATAAAAATAAGCACGTGAGGAAATCGTTTCAAAACGTAAGCCAGCTTAAACCATACATAAAAATTAGCATAACAACGTATTATATCTGCTCCGACTCATTTTTGAAAACTTTAGGTTTCGTACATAAGAATAAACACGTGTGGAAATAACGTTTTTTATGTACGTCAACACGTAGATCAACTTAATCCTACATGAAAATAAGCATGATATATTTAACGTGAATCATTTCCGAAAACGGTAGGTCAAAACGTGAATTTGTACCGATACATACATAAAAAAACACGTGATGAAATTGTTCTTGTTTTAAGTAAAAGAATGAAAAATACAAGGATGAATGTCACACCCTAATTTCCACGTGTAACCCGGTGTGGCCGTTTGGGGAATATCGTGACGCAAGTTGATATCATCATTACCAAATAATACAAAATAACACAGCGGAAGTCTGGATAATTACTATTATAAACGTTTGAATGTTCAAAGTTCAAAAATAAATACACCGCTTGTAATTAGATCCACAGGCAGATCGAAATGTGATTAAAAAAGAAATTTAACAGACTAAGGTCTTCTAAGCAAAGGGTTGCAATTCCTCTTAAGCTTGCCGAGTACTTCCAGCCTATTTACGTGCATATGTCACCTGCGCTTAGTCTTTTGAAAATACGTCAAATAAATCTGGTAAACACAATTAACCGACTCATTTTGAAAACGTTTTGAAAACATTTAATGTACCCAATGGTACTTTTGTTTTAAATAGTAACTTGGGATAAAATAATTTCATGTTATCAGTTTTACATGCCAACAATACATTTAGGGCCCGAAAACTATGTCGAGATCATGATTAATCGACACACCACTTTCATACCTTTAATAGGTATACCCCTAATGGGTTATAAATTTGTTTTAGCATCTGACGGTGTATGGCTACACCCCGTGCTTAGGTCGTGGCCAGTTGCAATTAAATGAGCCGTGGATATCCAGGACACGGTCGTTTTAACCCAATACGAATTTAAATGGATTATTTGAATTCCTGACTCATTGGTCTTTGATCCCATAACCAACCATGCGGTATTATTATACCGTATCCCAAGCCCGTATAAGGGAAAATAAGTTAAAGTATTTACCTAGTTTGCAAATCTTTAATTAATAAGAAAATAAGCAAAGCACAGCCGTAATCAATTAACTAGCTTGGTGACAATCTACCAGAAGCCTCTGGTATGGAATAAATGGTATTATTAACCGATTAGTTAGCTAGCGGGTCTTTATTTAGTCATTGACTTAGACCGGCTAACTTAAAATAAGATAACGGTACGAAACACTAGATTAAGCGATGACCGGAAAAGAATGTATTTTGGACCAGACAAGTACTAGGACTTGTATAATATGGGTTATCATTTTACATTATGGAATTTAAGAATAATTTGATATGGTTAAACCTGTTTCGGTTAAATCGCGTAAACTAGTCACGTAGGCTTGACCGTTCGCATATAAACGAAACTGGGTAACCGGGTGAGTCCTATGCAAGTTTCATTTGCCATTATATTTAAAATATGTTGTAACATCAGTAAGTTATCAACATGTTGGCCCGTTACGGTTTTTAAAATCAAACTATGTTTTAAAAGGGCAATTTCGTCATTTCACAATGTAATAAATGAGCTTGTATGTAAACTGATGTAATTGTCAAAATCATTCGGTAAAACACTTATTTATGATGTTATATCAGTAGGATATCAATTATGTGTGTGGTTTATAATTTAAGACCAAACTATGTCCCGAAAGGGCATGTTGGCCATTTCACACATAATTTGATAATTTATTTGGGAATCTGAGTTTGGGTCATTCCTGCTGTTGATAAGTTGAAAATATGTTTTAAAATCAGTAGGTATCAAGCCTTGATTCTCTAATATGGTTTTAAACCATATTACGCGCCGAAACGGCGATTAGGTCGCTAAATGATGATTTAAATGGTATTTAAGTGAAACTGTTATTGTGACCAGGTTTGTATGACCAAAATGTATTAATATATATATTACATCATTAAGTATAAGGTTTTGGTTCATTAAAATGTTTAAAACCCATTTAAAGTGTCGAAAGGGCAATATCGTCATTTAAGGACATAATATGCAAACTTGAGCTTAAACTCAGTTTGCAACCTGAATGAACATCCCAAATAATCCTAATAATGATATTACATCAGTAGGTAACGAGTTTGGATGTCAAGTTTATGTTTAAACCGTTTTATACGCCAAAAGGGCGATTTGGTCACTTTAAACGTGTTAATTACGTTGAATAATCAAAAGATAGTTCATGACCAGGTTACTAACATCAAAATAGGTTTATTATTTTAACAATTCAGTTTACAACTCATTCATATGCTTGTTAGTGATCAAAATCTTTGTTCATATCAGAAGGGCATTTTAGGCATATTTACGAATACTTGCATAATGACTCGGATTACTACATGAGCATGTTCTATAACTCCAGAGGATTATAGTAAACTAATATATGGTCATAATGCAACTTAGGAACAATAGCTAAGGTTGCTAAATCGGGTCAGAACTGAAAGTCAAAGCAAAAGTCAACTTTTGCAACTTTCGGTTGCGAACGAACCATAGACCTAGAATTGACGAGCCGAACATGTTCCCACATGTTCTTATAATTATTACCAAGTTATTAGAGTGTTAAAACAGATTTTATAACACCTACATTACTAGTTATGATTTTATTTCAAAACTGGACCCGTTTGACTTTTTATTAACATAACCTTGACCCGTCAGTTGACCAAGCAATCGTGGTAATCAGGAGGTGCCCTCTTGGGGAATTAACAACTAACTTATTACGATCACGTAGCCATGTTCGTTACGAACATTGGCTAGACCATAATGGTCTTAGCTTAAAGTCAAAGCGTTTTTACGTCGACGCTTTGACATTGGCTTAAAGCCTATCAAAACTGAAAAAGGAAGGGTAGGAATACTTATACAAGTCCCTTAGCACGAAATATGACTAGATTGGAAGCTCCTTTAGATCTGGAACCTCCAGAGAGTGAGATAGGGATAAAATGGAAATGAGCAAGTCCAAGTGATGCAATGCACCACCCATTTATACTTGAGGGCCAAGCATAGGATCATGACAGGTGTTGAGGCTTGTTCTCAGATGCAAACAAGTGTTTATGGTCGTGTTTCAAGCAGCTAAGGAGTGGCATTTCACGTGAATGGTGGCAGGGCAGCAAGCTGCCAAGCAATCTGCCTCTAGCAGTCCCTTACGGATCGTAAGGACCATAGACGCCCATAGATTTGAATTGGTTACGGACCGTAACCATAAAGGCTTGCGGTTCATAACCGCCTTACTAAAATCAAAATTTTGAATGCCTTACGGTCCGTAAGGAACTTCCAAAACATGAAATTTTTCACTTTTGCAGCTTTGGTCCTCCGACTTCTCTGATGCTCGTTCAGAGGTTATTAAAATAACATGACGGCGTCCTTAGTCCCTCTCAGCTACACTTGGCAACCAAAAATTTTCGGGACGCGTGTCAGATTTTTAGTTGACGAAATTTTCGATGTGTTACAATCAACTTGAAACGTTAGAAACTAAAGGCGCATGCTATATTTGACCCTATTCATTTCCGAAACTTTAGGTCGAAACATGTATTTATACCGATACATATATAAAAATAAGTATGTGAGCAAATCATTTTTTCAAGTATAATAATGAAAATACAAAGTGAACTTAAAACGTTGGAAACTAAAGGGGTGAAAAACAATATTTCATACAAATTTTCGAAATATAGGAGGTGAAAGTGTACAAGTGTAAAAGTTCATGTTAAGTCAACGGCACAGTAAATAGTGGGGCCTAACTAACTACACTCTCTAAAATGGTGTAGTGGTTTGACTATAATTAAAAAAAGAAAAAAATTAAAAATGAAGCGGTTGATCGTAGTTGGTGAACTACATCTCTCATTCCCTCTTCACGCACGTTATACCTTTGACGAAACTCTTATTTGCGCCCCCGTAACATATCCAATGAGGCAGAGGTGTACATGGGTGTTATAGTCTTCGTAAATATTTTTTTTGTATAAAATCACCCGATCATGAAACCCTCTAACGCCCCAAGTCCCCAACCATTTCATCCCAGCCTAGCTAGCCCTTATAATGGGCCAGGCCCAGATTCTTTGTTTTCTGTTAAAATAATTTTTTTGTATTTGTTGGTCATTTATGTATAAATCTAATGGAAAAATAAAAGAAATACGTGTTACAGCAGACATGCCAGAATCAGTCAGAGACGCAGCCATGGAGTTCGACATACTTGTCAGGATGATCTGGTTCTTCCTAAGTGTGTAAGAGTTGGTGCAGTATTGTGTACAAGAAGTGTAATCGGAGTTAAATTCGGAGTAAAATTTAATGACTCTCTTCCCCCCGCCTCTTGTATTCCTTGCAAGTTGTGACAAAGACTTTTATTGTTCCCACTGACCTTAGAAATCTTTAGGAACTCAGCATGATTAAGGTCAATATTTAACAACCAACAAATTCTAAGTGAGAAACAAACTAATGACGTTAGTCGTTGTAGTTTCTCTTGTTGAGGATTATGTTAGTTTAGGTAAGAAATCTAAGTGTGCCCACAATTAAGCAACAATGAAACTTTTGTAAGAGTAACATTAGATTTTAAGGAGACTAACTTTGATGGAACAGTGCCGAAATGGAGCATTGTCTTGTATAAGAGGTGTAAAGTATTGTGAAGATTTCACTTCCCCACCTCTTGCAACTTTTGCAAGTTATAATTAAGACACTTAATGCTCCCACTGATCTTTGATATCTCGGAAATACTACAAGAGAAGTTCAATGATGTACGTGACGTGGGAACCTATAATACATATGTTAGACTTTATTTTATTTCCTTAATGTCTAGATGTTGAAAGAAGCTTAGGGACATATTTAACAAAAATCACATCAAGCATATATATGAATAGATTTCTTTAAGACCGTGGACCATATAAGACAAATTTAGATACAAGTATCTAGTACTTAGTTGATAAATGAATTATGTATGAATATTCCATTTAAATAAATTCCACGAATGTTAATGAATAACTTCTAGTAGACTCATACTTATTCCTTAAGCCAAATAATATTTAAGGGCTTTTAGCATCATGATTAAAATAACTTAGAATGAGATTAGATGAAAAAATCATTCTTATTAACCATGTCATGATTTCTCATGAATTTCGGTTACAATGGATGAAATTTATAGGTCTCATTTTCCTTTTGTCAAATTCTCATTTGCATGATGACAAAAGTTGTGAAAGTGTAAGGTATCATCTTGTTTTGTCTTATTAATTTTTCTATCCAGATATTGAGAACATATAATACGAGAGTTTAAGATAAGTGTGACTTTATGTTGGCTATGTAAACCTCACAACTGTCATACACCTTTAATATTGATACTAAATTCTAATCAATTTCCAGAATATTTAAGGTATCATAAAGCGTAATTAAAAGACAACTATTTATGGTTATTATAGCCTTAACATTTAATTTTGTCACCAACTCCCATTTTAGTAATTGTTGAATTCTGGTAAGAAAACGTATAGAACTAGAGTCAACTTGTCATCTGTTAATTGGAATATGAAAATTAGCAAAAGACTTAAACATCATTAGTAGGCGACTACCTAATTTATTCATCCAATTTTTCTTTTGAATTATGGATAATCTCTTTGCTTATGCCTAATGGCATAATTACGCAGTGAGTTTCTCCCTTGAAGAACCTTATAGTTGGAATTAGTACTTGTATTTTGTCTATGAACCTTATAAGTATCCTCTCTTAGGTTTTAGTGGTAATAAGGTGAATTACATCTTATATTCCAGTTTTAGGCATATCCTTTCCTGTACGTATGTTGCTAATCAACACACTCATTTCCTTTTGTAATTTTGAGTGTAATAGTTGATTTATAAGGCATCAAATTGTACTAGTGGAAAAGTTAGTAATAATGCACTGGGAAAATGTATTTATTTCCATGCGCAAGTCCTTATTTTATGGGTCATGGTATTGTACATTATGATGTATTCAATGATGTCATTTAACCTTATAGTTTAGAATTTGAAATGAAGACAGGTGTCTTAGGAGTTCTTTTGATTATTCCAAAAAAATAGACTAGTCTTAGGAAAAACTTAATCTGTGATAACTTTAGTGATAGCATTTATATTAAGTGAGTTCTTGATTATCATAAGAGACATTTTGTTCGGCTTATCCTATTCATCATGCTCTACTTTGCTTCTGTAGTACTTTTATCAGAAGAGAGCAATAGGATTATCGTGTCTTAAGAGATAATCAAGGAAGATTAAAGAGCTAATCTTATGTAAACTTTAAGTAAGGCTAAACATATTAGGTTTAGAAATTAGAGTGGATGAGATACTAATTTATAGAAGAAGGTTATAGTGAGTATTGTTATGAGGTGTTAAAGTAAGGCAGACTGAATATGATCATAAGATTAATGAAGAATCATTAATGTGAGGATCATTATTTGAAAAAGTTGTGATATGTCTATAACTATCATCAAAATAATAGACTAATTTGAAAATTCTACTTAAACGAAGACAAATCACCTTTGGGCATAAGTGTAATCATCTAAGCATGCGTGCAAAGTAATTGTGATAAGTCAGTTTTGGCCAAAAAAAGAGATAATACCTTAGTTATGCACTTTTTTAAGTAGGCTACACATGAATTAATTAAATCTACTTTGGCCAGAAATAAGACATTCATATTTGTAATGCATAATTAACATAGCTTTTATAATACTTGAATAATAAATAGATGCATCAAATTACATTTGGGCAGAAGTGATACATTAGAAGCTCATTCAAGTTAAGCACTTATTAAGTATGCTACACATGAATTAATTAAGTGTTTACAAAACCAACTTTTAATAGCTATTTTGGTTTTGTGAAAAGTTTGTTGGGTTTGCAGGGGGAAAGTGTGCTGAAATTTAGTTCACAATAACTGCCTAATAAAGTAATGGGATTTCGGATAAACTTGATATTTTGAGAACATTTTAGATTTCGAATAAGTTACATTTCGAATAAGTTTCAGATTCATCCGAAATGCAGTAATTTCGAATAGGTTTCAGACATCCGAAATGAAGTAATTTCGAATACAATTCGGATCTGTACTGTCACACCCCGATTTCCACATAGATCCTGGTGGGCCCAATGGAGAGTATCATGACGTAAATTGATATCATCATAGACAAACAATACAGAATACCACAGCGGAAGTCTTGGAATAAAATTACTATTACAAACCGGAATGTCCAAAGTTCAATATATATATATATATATATATATATATATGAACAGACGGTTCGTAATAAAAGATCCACAGGCGGATCGTAAAATTGTACAAAAGTTGTTCAACAGACTTTAGGCACAACTAAGGACTTGCAAGATCCTCCTATGTCGATACCGAGCAGCTCCCAGCCAATTTACATGTCGTACTTGTAGCTTAGTCTTTTGAAAATACGTCAGTTTACACGGGTAAATACAAATTACTGACACATTTTGAAAATCTTTTCAAAATTGTTTTAAGTGCACAAGGCACATTTTAAATATAACTTAGGATAATTCAAAATGATCTTGTATATAGTTTTACATATGGGGTCCGGTGCAAAAAACGAATAACATGATTAACCGACACGCCACTTAAAACTGTGACAACCCGCAACTTCAGGTTACTACTTTAACCTAACCACGATTAATTTAACCATACATTCATAGCATTGCATTTAACTAGGATTAGTTAAATGAGTCTACGTTGGTAATCCGGAGAATTACCAGAACACATGCATGATAATTCTCGAACATTGGCGACTAACACGGATAATAATTATAAACGGATGGTTTGTATGAAACTTACGTGTTGCATGACAAATACGTGAACTACATGTTTTAAATGTAAATTACATATTATTATGTGCCTTATGTAAAAGTTGCATAACTAGGGGTGTTTTGTGAATAAGTTAGAAACTCTAATAACTATTCAAAACCCTAATCTCCCCACAAACTTCACCATACGACAGTTTCTAATCATTTCTCCACATCTATTCTCTGATCATCTGGCTCCACCAAGCTCTCACGCAAATCATCAAACCTTGGTCTTTCGATCCTCCGAGATCAATCTCTACGTTAATCTAAGGTGAGTGCATATGTTGTACGTTGTTAATCTTGTCCGTCTGATTTCATGCAAAACCATAGAACTCCAAACAATTGATTCTGTGTTTAATTGATCATGTCTGATGAATGTGTGATAGCTGTTAGATTTAATGAATCGCATGATTTCTGCTAGTTATTAGAGATGCTATTGATGCAATATGAATGTTAAACCGTTGCTTTGATTCATAACATGATTAATCACTGAGATTAGGGTTGGGTCGTAGAACTGTTAGATTGAAAACTGTGATCCTACTTGTTAATATGGGAAGATAGATTAGTCCGGAGATCTCGTTCGACTTTGTGAAGTGACAAAGTCCAACTTTATCATAATCCGAGTTTGATTAAAGTGAAAGGAAGTCCGGATTTTTTATATGCAACAAAAGGTCCGGATTTGTGATCACTTCCGAGTTTAACTAAAGGGTATACTCCTCCGAGTATACACTTCCGGGTTTATAAGCATGACGCCCCACTGTAGTCCGAGTTTAACAAGATGGGATGTAGACCGGATTTAATTGCCTGTATACTCCTCCAGTTTACGTATACTCCATGAAGTTTACACCTCCGAGCTTAATAAATGATGCCATGTCCGAATTTATTGCTTATGTATACATGGGGTCCGAATTTATATACATGATGCATGTATTGTCCGAATTTAAGGGTTTATGCGAATATACCCGGATTTAGGAGTATCAAGGGTCCAAGTTTGATATATATTACATGTTCCGAGTTTAATTGAGGATGGGGAGTCCGAGTTTAGGTATGGCTAGGGAAATCTTTCGAATTCAAGTATGCATATGATGAGGCCCCGAATTTAATTATATATGTTAAATTTATGCGACAATATATGAAGTATGTACTCCGAGCTTAAGTATGATTGATTGTGTGAGGGTATGTGAAATTTGTGTCCTCAAATCACCAACTGTGTTGTAACCAGAGAAATCACTGTATAACACTGTGCGCTAAATCGATAACTCAGTCACAATAAACATTTTGTGGTTTGGACAATTAGGGATTGCATAACCCAACATACATGCATACTTACGTTTGTCGCACATCAGGTCGCGTGTAACGGACATATCATTTTATTAACGCTAAAAGCACGTTAGAAATTATCGAGCAAACTAAGGTGAGTTCACTACTCTTTCATAAGCATGCGTCCCGGTGGAGGACAAACTACTATTCCTTGGGCGAATACTTTTACACATGTTGTAGTTTAATTTCGATGTTAGTTAATAAACTCAAACTCTATCATGGAAAGTCCCTACTTACATACCGAACTAGTTGCCTGGAGGGCAACGGGGTATTAGTTGATAGCGATATTAGGCTTGACAAACCTCACACCGTACCTGGGAGGACGGGCGTGAACTAATGACCTTAAACACGTTGATCAATGGTGATAGACATTGATGAGGGCACCAAAAACAGAACAATCAATCGGTACGAGTTTATTATTCGTAACATGTCTTTAAACTAAGCACCTACTTGTTTTATGTTAAACAAAACTCTGAACTCGTCGGATTTATCGCTGATACACTTGTTTTCTGCATGCTTGCAGGTCGTTAGATATTTTGGCATGGGAACTTGCAGTCTGAGGAGCTGGAATGTCATGGGACGTGATGTTGGATTGCAAACATTTAATAATTTATGTTTTGAAAACGTTTTGATTTAAATTGTTGAACCGATTACATTGTTTCCGCTGAACATATACTTGTGAAACGTTTTAGTAGAAGTTCACTTTTCATGTTGGTTATGATGAGTTGTTTTATAATATCTATTGTTAGTTCAACATGATTAGTGGCTAGATCCTGGTACATCACACGCCTCACGGTAAAACTCAGTAAGTGGTAATTTGGGGGTGTGACAAAAACTACAAGGAGTATATAAAAATAATTTAGCATTAGCATCTGTCAGGTGTATGCCTACACCCTATGCTTAGGTCGTGGCCATTAGTAACTTAAATGAGCCGAGGATATCCAGGACACGATCGAGTTAACCCCCAATGTTTAAGTTATCAGACAATACATATTAAAACGGGTTATGAAGATTTTATAACCACAATCCGGTTAAGTGATCTCATACCTGACCAAGCGGTAATAATCTACGTATCCCAAGCCCGTATAGGGAAAATAGGTTAAAAGTATTTACCTGAGCTAGCACTTCAAAGTTTTATTAACTCAGCCTTTTAAATCAATACGTAAGTATAGGTAGCAATCTACTGGAAGGCTCTAGTCTGGAATGATGGTATTAATAACCAATTAGAATGCTCACGGGTCCTATTAAAGTCGTAGACTCGGACCGGCTAGCTTAAATTAATTAAAGGTACGATACGCTAGATTAAGCGATGACCGGAATAGAATGTAGTTTAAACCTAACAAGTACTAGGACTTGTATAATATGGGTAAACTATTTACATTCTGGAATTGATATAAAAATGATAAGGTTAAACCCGTTTCGGTTAAATTACGTAAACTAGTTACATAAGCTTAACCGTATGCATATAAACAATATTGGGTAACCGGATAAGTCATGAACAAGTTCCATATGCCATTATGCTTTAAACATGTCATAATATAAGTAGGATATCAACATGTGTGCCCGTTTAGGTTTTAAAATCAAACTATGCCTCATAAGGGCGTTCTGGTCATTTTACAACTTATAAAAGAGACTTGCATGTAATCTGATGTTATGATCATAAACATTCTGGAAAAATATTTAATTTATGATATAATATCAGTAGGATATCAAATTTATATGTGGTTTATAGTTTAAGACCAAACTATGCACTAAAAGGGCATTTTGATCATTTCACACATAGTTTTGATAGTTTATTTGGGATTCTGAATTTAGAACATGTACCTACTGTAAAAATATTTAAAATGTGCTATATCATCAGTAGGTAACAAGTCTTAGTTGTTAGATATGGTTTTAAACCATACTATGCACCGAAACGGCGCTAAAGTCGCTAAATGACAATTTAAGCGATATTTTATGAAAACTAATGTGATGATCAGGTTTATATGATAAAGACATGTTATTTATTATAACATATCAGTAGGTAAAAGATTTTGTACAAAGAGTTCGATTAAAACCATTTTATGTGCCATAAGGGCATTATCGGCATTATACAAGAACTTGTATGTAAACTCATAATATAAACTGATTTTACATTCCAAATAATCCTACTTATGATATTACATCAGTAGGTAATGAGTTTTGGTGAAGAAATTATGTTTCAAACCATTCTATGTGCTGAAAGGGCATTTTGGTCCTTTTAAAAGCATAATTTACGATATTTAAACAAAACTCAGTTTATGATCAGATTAATAACATCAAAATATGTTAAACATGTTAACATATCAGTAAATGAATCATTTGCAAGTTCATTTGTTATTAAAACCTTATTTCTTATAAAAGGGGCATATTAGTCAAAGATGGCATAATAATGAAACTTGTGCATAAACTCGGATTATGATTATGATCGTGTAATATACCCTCAGGGGGTTAAGCTACACTAAATTATGATCATATGCAACCTTAGACCAATAACTATCCAATCTAATTCAGGTCAGAATCGAAAGTCAAGACAGAAGTCAAACTTCGTGACTTTCGGTTGCGAACCGACCTTTAACATGGAATTGACAAGCCGAACATGTTTACACTTGTTCTAATAATTATTACCAAGTTGTTTAAATGTTAAAACATATTTTATAACTCATACATTATCAAATTATGATTATTTTCAAAACTGGCCCGCTTGACTTTTAATTAATATAACTTTGACCCGTCAATTGACCAAGCAAACGTGATTCTCAGGAGGTGCCCTCTTGATGGATTAACACCTACCTTATTACGATCACGTAGCCATATTTGAATCCAACAATGGCTGGACCATAACGGTCTTAGCCGAAAGTCAAAACGTTATTACGATAACGCTTGACTTTTGGCTTAAAAGCCTATAAAATGAAGAGAGAAGGGTAGGAGCACTTACAAGTGATCCTTGGAGAATAATAGAACTCGGACGGATGCTCCTTTCAAGTCAGGAACCTCTAGAGAGTGATAGAGAAGGAAAGATATGAATGAGCAAGTTTTCAAGCTCATGAGGGCTGCTATTTATAGCAAAAGAGGATGCTTGGGATCAAGACACGTGTTAGGGGGTGTTGTGAGATCATAACAGGTATCTTGGGTCGTGGCATGAGCTGCAAGAAGGTGGCATTTGCGAGCTAGGTGGCACAAGGGCAGAGTTTCTTGGCCTCCAAACAAAACTGCCACTGGCAGTCTCTTACAAACCGTAAGGGTTAAGTCTTACGGTTCGTAAGGACCTCTGGCGCCCATAGTTTTCAAATCTCTTAGGTACGTATGAGAGTATGGACACGTGTCGAGATTTAATTAAGCAAAATTTACGAGGTGTTACATGTCCGAAATGGTGCGTTCGAATAGGATTTTAGATGAGTTTCGGATTTACCCAAAATGTGTTATTTCGAATGAGTTTCGGATGAGATTAGTCTGAAATGTTGATTTCGAATGATTTTGGATTCATCCGAAATGGTGAGTTCGAATAGGATTTCGGATTCATCCGAAACTTGTTCTCCAAGATTCGAAATCCCTTAATTGATAGTTGTTAATTATGATAAGTTGATAATTCAAAATTTAAGGGATTATAGGAAATTTGTTTTCTATTTTAGTACTTATTAGATTTATCTAATTATTTCGAAAATAAAATCTATTTATAATAATATCAGACTTTGAAAATTTTAATTAGATGAAATAGATCAAAACAGGAAAACACCCAATAATTCGAAATTCATTCCAAAATATAGGAATTTTTTTGAATTCTCATAAGAACATGATGAACCCTAAAAATAAAACTTGAATTCTGGAATCCGAAATATGAAGATTTTAACATATTAATGTGGATTTCGGAACAGTGGTTAGCCCATTAAACATAAGATCCGAAATTTAATTCACAAGTTATGTGATTTCGGAACATTGATTTCGAAACAGGGTTTCGAAATTTATTAGGTTTTCAAAATTCTGTTTTCCCTATTTTAATCCCAGAATAATGGATACAAACAGAACTGATTTATCAACATATGCTCTGATACCACATGTTGATCAATTTTGTTTGAACGTAATGGAAAACATTATAGAAATACATGTTCTAGCATACAGACCAGTAGAGAATCCAGTTAGAGACACAACCATGGAGTTCGACATACTTGTCAGGATGATCAAGTTCCTCCTTAGGGTGTAAAGTTATGATAGTGATAACCGAATTCAGGGTGGAATTCAGATGTGATTTATTATGTTATGAATAATTAGGTTGTGTAACCTTTTACCTCTATAGGTATCTCCTTATATATACACCCAAGAGAAAACCCTAATTAGTTAATAAGGGTAATATGGTCCACCAACAATTACCAACTAATTACAGAATATGATTAATATATTTTGATCTTATATAATGTAGATGATTATATGGCTACAAGATTAAATATTACAATAATAATATATTTAATCTTACGGAAGGTCGCTAGTTAGATGGAGTTTGAAAGTGGAAAAGCTTCAATAAGATACTGAGTTTGAAAACGGAAGATATATAGAACTAAGACCTATGGAATTTTTGTTTTGGTCCCACGACCAGTAAAATAAATAATTATTTAGTCTTATTATTATTATTATTATTAGTAATGAGATTTCGGATAAAATCTTGACATTTCGAGAACATTTGTTATTTCGAATAAGTTAGATTTTGGATTCATCCGAAATGATGATTTCGAATAAGTTTCGGATGAGTTTTAGATCTATCCGAAATGTGTTATTTCGAATGACTTTCGGATGAGATTTCAAATTAGTCCGAAATGATGATTTCAAATGAATTTCAGATGAGATCTCGAATTAGTCCGAAATGATGATTTCGAATGAATTTTGGATCTATCCGAAACTTGTTCTCCAAGACTCGAATTCTCTTAATTACGACAGTTAATTGTGATAAATTTGAAAATCCGAAAATTAAGGGATCGTGAGATTGAGTTTCCTGTTTTAATGCTAATTAGGTTTATCAAGTTATTTCGAAAATAATATCCAGTTATAATAATAACATATTTCGAAAACTTTAATTAGATAAAATAGATCAAAACCAGGAAAAAAAACCCAATAATCCGAATTCATTCCAAAATAAGGGAACTTTTCAAATTTTCTTATGAACATATGATGAAACCTAAAAAATTAAAGAGTTAAATGTCATTTTAGTCCAAGTGGTTTAGGTCATTTTTCCAGTTTAGTCCATAGGTTTCACTTATCCCCTATGGGTCTAAAAGGTTTCACTGTTGCCATTTTAGTCCACTGGGTTAACTTCATCCATTTTTTCTGTTAACGAGAAGGGCAATTCGATCATTTTATATGGCCGAATTGCCCTTCTAGTTAACAGAATTACATATAAAATGACTGAACTGACCCTCTCGTTAACAGAAAAAATGGATTAAGTTAACCAATAGACTAAAATGGCAACGGTGAAACCTTTTTGGACCCACGTGGGAAAAATGAAACATTTGTAATAAACTGGCAAAACGGCCCGAACGACAATGAGTAAAATGACATTTAACTCAGAATTAAAGTACCTTCTGGAATCCTAAAACTGAAACTTTAACACATTATGCAGATGTAGGAACAGTTTTAAGATACTGAAATTCGGAACAGTGATTTACCCAATAAATATAAGATCCGAAAATTTAATTCACATATTCTTGTGATTTCGGAACAGTAATTCGAATTTTTAATTAGGTTTTCAAAATTATGTTTTCCAGATTCTTATTCCAGATTCATGGATACAAAATAGAAATGATTTATTAACGTATGCTCTTATACCACATGTTGATCAGTTATGTATAAATGTAATGGAAAACATAAAAGAAATACATGTTACAACAGACAGGCCAACAAAGAATCCATTCAGAGACACGGCCATGGAGTTTGACATACTTGTCAGGTTGATCTGGTTCCTCCTTGGGTGTAAGTTAATGATGGTGAAAACCGAATTCTAGGGTTGGAATTCGAATGGTTATGAAGAGAGAGATGGTAGACTACTGATGATGATGTTATGGGAGTCCAAGTGTGTAACCTGTAACCTCTCTAATTATCTCCTTATATAGACACCCAAAAGGAACCCCTAATGAGTTAATAAGGGTAATATGGTCCATCAACAATTACCAACTAATTAAATAATAGGATTAACATATTTTGATCTTATATAATATAAACAATTATATGGCTACAAGATTAAATATTTAATCAAGGTATCTAGTTAGATGGAGTTTGAAAGTGGAAAACTTCAATAAGATACTGAGTTTGAAATGAGAAATATATATAGAACTAAGACCTGTGGAATCTTTCTTTTGATCCCCATGACCAGTAAAATTAATAATTATTTAATCTTATTATTATTTGTATGAGATTTCGGATAAAATCTTGACATTTCGAGAACTTTTGTTATTTCGAATAAGTTAGATTTCGGATTCATCCGAAATGATGATTTTCGAATAAGTTTCGGATGAGTTTCAGATCTATCCAAAATGTGTTGTTTCGAATGAGTTTCGGATCTATCCGAAATATGTTATTTCGAATAAGTTTCGGATCTATCCAAAATGTATTTCGAATGACTTTCGGATCTATCCGAAATGTGTTATTTCGAATGACTTTCAAATGAGATTTCGAATTAGTCTGAAATGATAATTTCGAATGAGTTTCGGATGAGATCCCGAATTAGTCCGAAATGATGATTTCGAATGAATTTCGGATCTACCCGAAACTAGTTTTCCAAGACTCGAATTCTCTTAATTACGGCAGTTAATTGTAATAAGTTTGAAAATCCGAAAATTAAGAGATCATGTAGAGTTTCCTATTTTAATGTAGGTTTATGTAGTTATTTCCAAAATAATATCCATTTATAACAGATTTTGAAAACTTTAATTAGATAAAATATATCAAAACCAGGAAAAACACCCAATAATCCGAATTCTTTCCAAAATAAGGGAACTTTTCGAATTTTCTTATGAACATATGATGAACCCTAAAAATTTAAAGTACCATCTGGAATCCGAAAACTGAAGCTTTAACACATTATGTAGATTTCGAAACAGTATTTAAGATACTGAAATTCGGAACGATGATTTACCCAATAAATATAAGATCCGGAATTTTAATTCACACATTTATGTGATTTCGGAACAGTAATTCGAATTTTTTATTAGGTTTTCCAGATTCTTATTCCAGATTCAAGGATACAAAACAGAACTGATTTATCAACATATGCTCTTATACCACATGTTGATCAGTTCTGTATAAATGTATGGAAAACCAAAAGAAATACCTGTTACAGCAGACAGGCCAGCAGAGAATCCAGTCAGAGACGTATCCATGGAGTTCGACATACTTGTCAGGATGATCAGGTTCCTCCTTGGGTGTAAGTTAATGATGGTGAAAACCGAATTATAGGGTTGGAATTCAGATAGTTATGGAGAGAGAGATGGTAGACGACTCATGATGATGTTATGGGAGTCCAAAAGTGTAACATGTAACCTCTCTAATTATCTCCTTATATAGACACCCAAAAGGAACATCAGTTAGTTAATAAGGGTAATATGGTCCATCAACAATTACCAACTAATCAAATAATATGATTAATATAATTTTTTCTTATATAATATAAATGATTATATGGCTACAAGATTAAATATTACAATAATAATATATTTAATCTTACTGAAGGTAGTTAGTTAGATGGAGTTTGAAAGCGGAAAAGCTTCAATAACATACTGAGTTTGAAAAAGGAAGATATATATAACTATCACCAGAGGAATCTTTTTTGGTCCCCACGACCAGTAAAACAAATAACTGTTTAATCTTATTATTATTATTAGTAATGAGATTTCGGATAAAATCTTGACATTTCGAGAACTTTTGTTATTTTGAATAAGTTAGATTTCGGATTCATCCGAAATGATGATTTCGAATAAGTTTCGGATGAGTTTCAGATCTGTCCAAAATGTGTTATTTCGAATGAGTTTCGGATCTATCCGAAATATGTTTATGATCTATCCAAAATGTGTTATTTCGAATGATCATTGGATCTATCCGAAATGTGTTATTTCAAATGACTTTCGGATGAGATTTCGAATTAGTCCGAAATGATGATTTTGAATGAATTTCGGATGAGATCTCGAATTAGTCCGAAATGATGATTTGAATGAATTTCAGATCTATCCGAAACTAGTTTTCCAAGACTCGAATTCTCTTAATTACGGCAGTTAATTGTGATAAGTTTGAAAATCTTAAATTAAGAGATCATGTGATTGAGTTTCCTGTTTTAATGCTAATTAGGTTTATCTAGTTATTTCCAAAATAATATCCATTTATAATAGTAACAGATTTCAAAAACTTTAATTAGATAAAATATATCAAAACCAAGAAAAACACCCAATAATCCGAATTCTTTCCAAAATAAGGAACTTTTCATATTTTCTTATGAACATATGATGAACCTAAAAAATTAAAATACCATCTGGAATCCGAAAACTGAAACTTTAACACATTATGCAGATTTCGGAACAATATGTAAGATACTGAAATTCGGAACGATGATTTACCGAATAAATATAAGATCCGAAATTTTAATTTACATGTTTATGTGATTTCGGAACAGTAATCCGAATTTATTATTAGGTTTTCAAAATTAGGTTTTCAAGTTTCTTATTCCAGATTCATGGATACAAAACAGAACTGATTTATCAACATATGCTCTTATACCACATGTTGATCAGTTCTGTATAAATGCATGGAAAACATAAAAGAAATACCTGTTACAGTAGACAGGCTAGCAGAGAATCCAGTCAGAGACGTATCCATGGAGTTCGACATACTTGTCAGGATGATCAGGTTCCTCCTTGGGTGTAAGTTAATGATGGTGAAAACCGAATTCTAGGGTTGGAATTCGAATGGTTATGGAGAGAGAGATGGTAGACGACTGATGATGATGTTATGGGAGTCCAAGTGTGTAACTTGTAACCTCTCTAATTATCTCCTTACATAGACACCCAAAAGGAACCCCTAATTAGTTAATAAGGGTAATATGGTCCATCAACAATTACCAACTAATCAAATAATATGATTAATATAATTTTTTTCTTATATAATATAAATGATTATATGGCTACAAGATTAAATATTACAATAATAATATATTTAATCTTACTGAAGGTAGTTAGTTAAATGGAGTTTGAAAGTGGAAAAGCTTCAATAATATACTGAGTTTGAAAAAGGAAGATATATATAACTATCACCAGAGGAATCTTTTTTGGTCCCCACGACCAGTAAAATAAGTAACTATTTAATCTTATTATTATTGTTAGTAATGAGATTTCGGATAAAATCTTGAATTTCGAGAACTTTTGTTATTTCGAATAAGTTAGATTTCGGATTTATCTGGACTGATGATTTTCGAATAAGTTTCGGATGAGTTTCAGATCTATCCAAAATGTGTTATTTCGAATGAGTTTCGGATCTATCCGAAATGTGTTATTTCGAATAAGTTTCGGATCTATCCAAAATGGGTTATTTCGAATGACTTTCGGATCTATTCGAAATGTGTTATTTCGAATGACTTTCGGATGAGATTTCGAATGAATTTCGGATGAGATCCCGAATTAGTACGATATGATGATTTCGAATGAATTTCGGATCTATCCAAAACTAGTTTTCCAAGACTCGAATTCTCTTAATTATGCCAGTTAATTGTGATAAGTTTGAAAATCCGAAAATTAAGAGATCATGTGATTGAGTTTCCTATTTTAATTCTAATTAGGTTTATCTAGTTATTTCCAAAATACTATCCATTTATAATAATAACAGATTTCGAAAACTTTAATTAGATAAAATATATCAAAACCATGAAAAACACCCAATAATCCGAATTCATTCCAAAATAAGGGAACTTTTCGAATTTTCTTATGAACATATGATGAACCCTAAAAAATTAAAATACCATCCGGAATCCGAAAACTGAAACTTAACAAATTATGCAGATTTCGGAACAATATTTAAGATACTGAAATTCGAAACGATGATTTACCTAATAAATATAAGATCCGAAATTTTAATTCACACATTTATGTGATTTCAGAACAGTAATTCGAATTTATTATTAGGTTTTCAAAATTAGGTTTTCCAGATTCTTATTCCAGATTCATGGATACAAAACGGAACTGATTTATCAACATATGCTCTTATACCACATGTTGATCAATTCTGTATAAATGTAATGGTAAACATAAAAGAAATACCTGTTACAGCAGACAGAACATCAGGGAATTCAGTCAGAGACGCAACCATGGAGTTCGACATACTTGTCAGGATGATCTGGTTCCTCATTAGGTGTAAGTTAATGATGGTGAAAACCGAATTCTAGGGTTGGAATTCAGATGGTTATGGAGAGAGAGATGGTAGACGACTGATGATGATACTATGGGAGTCCAAGTGCGTAACCTGTAACCTCGCAAATTATCTCCTTATATATACACCCAATAGGAAACCGTAATTAGTTAATAAGGCTAATATGGTCCATCAACAATTACCAACTAATTACATAATAGGATTAACATATTTTGATCATATATAATATAAACAAATATATGGCTACAAGATTAAATATTACAATAATAATATATTTAATCTTACTGAATGTATTTAGTTAGATGGAGTTTGAAAGTGGAAAATGTAACATCCGTCAAAAACCGGGTTATCCAAACCCGCTTCGTTTATTAAACCGAATAATCAGTTATAAAGTTCGTTGCGTATATATTGTTTATTTTAATTTTAAACGATACATAATTAATAAACATTTTAGAACTTAAAATCTATAATTGAAAATTTGTAATAAACAATGAATAAAAAAAATATAAGGGGACGCCGGGTTTCGAACCCGGGTCACCCGCCTCCATCACACACACATAAACCGTTCGGCTGCCAAGCCTCATTCGGTTTATTTTAGATTCATTAATATATGTATACGCATTTCAATTAAGGGAGGTCTCAAAAAGAAAGCCGCCCAAAGATTCAGCAGTTACGATTTCAGAAGAAAGGTAGAACGCGCCTACAATTATCAGTTACCGAATCATGTTTTCATTCGATTTCAGTTATCAATTATACACTGAATCAAAGAAAACCAGTATTTTGTAACCGAAAACATTAAAAAAAATGAATGAAACCGAAAACATTACAAGATGAGACCGATTACAAAACATTTGATCTGCAAATACTGAAACATCTCGAGCTTTCTGTTCAAACACTCTACTGCCGGAATTGCTTGGTAGTCACCCGAAAATATCACCGGAAAAACCGAAATCGTGGTGGATCACATCACCTATAAATACAGGGCTAAACTCCTCAATCCAACCTGTTCAATCTCTCAAACTCTCTCTTAAACTCTCGCTAAAACACTCTGAAGCAGTCGCCGCAAGTCGCCGGAATTTATCTGTGTTCGCCGGAATTCTCAGATACTTGCCGGAAAACCGAAGAATCTATCCCACTGTTGCCTTACCTTATAAAAAGGACATCTAGGGCTCGGACAGAAGTCTCCCACACTCACCTCAAATTTCCTGAAGATCCTCTGTCGCAAGTTCCACGTCGCCGGAATAATCTGCTATCGTTGGAATCTCGCCGGAGAAACAGGGAATCCCTGTTCGGTGTATCTTTCACCTAATCCCTTTAATTTTTATTAATCTCATGTGTAGTTATTTACAATATAATAAAGGAATTGATTAATGAATCGAAACAATCGGATTAACGGTATGTTTATTCGAATGAAGAAGATGAAGTCTGACCAGTCTATGAATATAATTAAAATCGGATTTTTAAACGGGTTAGACACACAGTCCAGTGGTGGACTGTGTGCAAACTTCAAGCCATGGTCCCGAGTTCGAGTCTGTACGTGCTTTCCGGTTCGCCAATTATACACAACCTTTTTAAAACCAGTTAACGAAATAATCTAGTAAATATATAAATTTAATAAAAATCTTATATCCTTCGGGTTAGTCACACAGCCCAATTGGTCGGGCTGTGTGCAACACGAAGCCAAAGTCTCGAGTTCGAATCCGGTTAGTTACACCGCCCCTGAAATTATCCAAGCCTTTTGTTTAAATCAAAATATGTTAGCGCTAGTATGTGTATATGTATAATTAAACTTCAATATATTTCGGGTTAGACACACAGTCCAGCGGTGGACTGTGTGCAACGTTAAACAACAGGTCCCGGGTTCGAGACCTGTTATGTGCACCGGTTCGATATAATTAAAATTATTTTTAAAATAAATGATTTCTGGTTAAATCTAAATAGTATATAAGTATAATTAAAAACAGAAATATTTCGGGTTAGACACGTAGCTCAGTTGGTAGAGCTGCGTGCACGCGTACGGGAGGTCACGAGTTCGAACCTCACTTAGCGCAAACAAACACAAGTCCGAACCGGTCAAACAGTCAAAGTCAACGGTCAAAGTCAACGGTCAACATTTTATTTATTTATTTTATTTATTTATTTAATCAGAAAATTATTTAAAAATTCTTAAAAATAATATTTTTAAAGTTAGAAAATGTCCTTAAACTCGCAAAAATAAATTTAGAAATCCTATTTAGGTTATGAATTAAAATTATTAATCTCAAATAAAATCCATTTATTTACCGAACCATTATGTTATTATTTAGGTTAGTTCCTCTCGTGGTTAAATCCAAATTCGTGCGCATTCATCATCAATCCAAGAAACGCAAACACTGTGAGTGAATCTCTACAAATTCCCCGTTTTAATCACATTTTGGGGTGTATCATGTGTCTTATTATTTATTTCATTTAAACACTTGTGCATCCATCATATCCATGATCAAATGTGTATTCAATATGTATCAACTGTCTGTGTGGTTAATGTTTAGATTAACTTTATCATTTTCAGTACATACATCATCATAGGCCGTCTGTTCCCCATTACCTATGAGCGGACCGTTCCCCATTACCTATGAGCGTGAACGAGGCGTTGCCAACATACGATCGGCTCCGTTTGATTGAGCCTTGATCGCACATACAACATCATAGGCCGTCCGTTCCCCATTACCTATGAGCGGAACGTGACGTTGCCAACATATACATTATCATTCATGTCATATACTCATGCAAGGTGGTTTGTTTATTGTTATTGTATGTTTATTTACGTTTGCTCACATATGATTATTGCACAATTTTTCCATATTAAATATAACAGGAAATCAATAATAAATGTTTTCTAACAAGGTTCACTCGCCAACTTTTTGTTGACCCAAAAACCATTTTTACACATGATACGGGTGGAAAGGATGAAGCATGGAACACATAGGAAAGTGCCTTAGAAGAAAAATAATGAAGTCTAGAAAGATGTATAGAACATGTTGTACTTGTATGATTTGATTGTATGATCTCCTTTAAATGGTAATAATAAATATGAAACATTATAATAAATGTCATGAGCTTTGATGAAAACCCAATCATGCCCCGATCACCTTTTTTCGCTGCGGGTCGGAGTGTGACAGATTGGTATCAGAGCTTTTGACTATAGGGATATAGGATAGGTTATTAGACCCTTAGAGCCTATACTATAGTTGATAGATTTTAATTGTTTATGTGGTTACATGCAAACTCATGATGTTTATTTGTTTCGTATTTATACATACATAAATGCATGCAAACACTTCCAATATTATATTTTGTGATACATAATGAATTATACTTACAGTCAATCATACATAATTACATACACATTCATCATACATATTTCAATGTTCACATATTCAAATCACCTTCATACTTACGTTATTCAAGATTTTTGTCGCATTTTTCATTTTTCAAATCTCATCAAAGTGAGTTCTGCGACGGGCATGTAGTAACTGTAAGGGTACAAGTACCGGTAGTCGGAACGTCCTGTCTAGGTTGGCATTCGTATAAATCCAATATAACGGACCAGTTTGCCTACCTGGGGACTAACGATGAGAGTACAAAGGACCTATTAGGCCAAAGCATGCCACACCAAACGTCGTTCGAACTAACCCCACTTTGAGTTGTCCCCATATCCACACCTGGATACATTCCGAATGTCATACGTTACATACATATTTCTTGATTTTCTCCGGGTTTTAGTGTATGTAACCAGGCTAACACATGCGAACCATATGAAAAACCCGGTAATCATGGGGGCCCACATGATTACGAAGGTGAAGTATGGCGGCATGCAAGGCCCAATTACGAGCAGAGCCCAAGACATCCTATGGATGTAGTAGATTTATTATTCTATATTTATTTTATGAATGTTCATTCCTAAATACGACACATGACCCCTAAAACGTCCAACTCATACTCTTGATATGTATTCCTTGTAGATGTCTTCTAATCTCGCTCGTAGGAGGACGAGATCAGGAAAAGCCCGCGAGCGCATGGCTGCCCAAATCGCTCAACAAATGGCTGCCGTAATAACCAACATCGTAGTTCAAGTTCAACAAGCCCTTACCGCTAATCCCGTCAATCAAGAAGATCAAAATGTTGTCAACCCTCCCCCAATTACCACTAAATGCACCTTCAAGCATTTCAAATCCTGTGACCCTCCAAAATACGAAAGGACTGAAGGTGTCACCGCTCTCCTTCATTGGTTTGAGGAAATGGAAAACACTTTTCTAAATTGCGATTGCCCTGATGATCGCAAAGTGCGATATGCTACCGGTCGTTTACTTGGAATAACACTTACATGGTGGAATACAGAGAAGGCCAAACGAGGTGTTGAAGATGCTATGACTTTGACTTGGGAAGAGTTGAAGGAAATCATGACAAGACGGTTTTGTCCAAGAAGCGAAATCAAGAAATTGGAAGATGAGTTCTATTCTTTGAAACAAAAGGAGGGCGACCACACCACATACAACAAGAGATTCCTTGAGTTAAATCAAATGGTCCCCAACTTGTTCACTCCCCTCTACCGTTTGATCGAGCACTACATTCGAGGTCTTCCTTCAAAAATTCAAGACTCCGTAATAAGTACCACACCTACAACTTTGGAAGCAGCAATGGAGTTAGCTACAGAGCTCACCGAAAACCGCATACGTAATAAAGACTTCACGAAGGAGAAGAAGAAGGATAAAACCTCAACCGAAACCTCAAACTCCACCCGAACCGAATCCTCTTCTCAACCCATTTCTAAGAGAAAACGAGATGGGCAAATTTTCGCTGTCACTCAACACAATCAACCAGCTTCACAAGCCGTGCCCCTCCAAGCTATCCCAATCACTCAAGTAGCACCCAACTCAACTTACCCAAATAAGAAACCTTACTTTGGACCTCACCCTCAATGCAACACCTGTTCTTATCACCATCCATTTACCTTACCTTGTCGACTATGTGCGAATTGTGGACGCTATGGTCATTTGAGCAAGGTTTGCCGCACCTCTCAAAACCAAACCTCACCCCCTACTCAAAACATGATTCAAACATATAAACAACCCCAATACCCCATGTTTCCATATGTTCGAGCTTGTTTTAATTGTGGCGACCCTACCCACTTTAGAAACACGTGCCCTCGATTGGTTAACATCATAAACGCCCAAGCTCAAGCAAACCCAGTTAACCAAGCAAATCAAGAAAACCTAACCACTAGGCCACCAGCAAGAGGAAAAGTTTACAACATCAACGCCAATCCTGTTGAAGATAATGACGGCCCAAACGAACCACCCAACTAGTTTTCTTTACCAAAAATCAAGAATTCAACTCCAACCGCTTAGTTTTTATGTTTTCTTTATGTTATCTCAATCTTCACGTATCTCAATTATAAATTGGAAATTTTATCCAAGAATCTTAATGCGAATTACTATTTCGGTTTTGTTTTATACTCATTGATTTAACATTCATATCATCATACCTCACGACGTATCTCCGTCTCATCATTTAAAGAAGTTGGGTTGTGTCTCACTTCTACATAGACTAACCTCTTCATCATAACAAACGAGAGAGGTACTGTCATCATTCAAACACATATACTTTCAGAATTTAGACTCAAGCTTTGGTTGTTGTGTTTGTTTATGTTTTAGAGTCACATAGAACTAATCATAACTTACTGATAAAACCAATGAAAATTTGACAAGAATATGGTAGATACGCCGCTGGTACTTCCTATATATAAGTATTCTTGCCAAAGGATCAGAGGCATTGTCAGGCGGTTATGAGAAGTTTCATGTAGAATTTAGTAATGTCATGGTTGAAGTTTGTTTTATACTCACTAATTTAGCATTCATATCATCATACATCTTAACGTATTTCAATCTCATCATTCAAAGAAGTTGGGCTGTGTCTCACTTCTACATAGACTAACCTCTTCATCATAACAAACGAGAGATGTACTGTCATCATTTAAACATGTATACTTTCAGAATTAAGACTCAAGTTTTGGTTGTTGTGTTTAGAGTCACATAGAACTAGTTATAATTTACTGATAAAGCCAATGAAAATTTGACAAGAATATGGTGGATACGCCGCTGGTACTTCCTATATATAAGTATTCTTGCCAAAGGATCAGAGGCATTGTCAGGCAGTTATGAGAGGTTCCATGTAGGTATTAGTGGTAGAAGTTTTGTTTTAGGATATAACGTTATCTTCCCAAATGTATCGATTCTCTCAGAACTCTTGTGCATGAGATCATACCTAGTCAATCAACTCTGTTTATCAATATTCTTTATCCATCAAAAAGCGATTCCTATAGCAGGGTATTCAACCCTTACTAGGAACGTTACCACCTCAAATAAAATTTAAACTCTTACCCCCTTCTAAGTATATAATTGTCAAAACCACGCTCCTTTCGAGTCAACCATACCACTATTTAAATTTCGGGACGAAATTTCTAAAAGTAGGGGATACTGTAACATCCGTAAAAAACCGGGTTATCCAAACCCGCTTCGTTTATTAAACCGAATAATCAGTTATAAAGTTCGTTGCGTATATATTGTTTATTTTAATTTTAAACGATACATAATTAATAAACATTTTAGAACTTAAAATCTATAATTGAAAATTTGTAATAAACAATGAATAAAAAAAATATAAGGAGACGCCGGGTTTCGAACCCGGGTCACCCGCCTCCATCACACACACATAAACCGTTCGGCTGCCAAGCCTCATTCGGTTTATTTTAGATTCATTAATATATGTATACGCATTTCAATTAAGGGAGGTCTCAAAAAGAAAGCCGCCCAAAGATTCAGCAGTTACGATTTCAGAAGAAAGGTAGAACGCGCCTACAATTATCAGTTACCGAATCATGTTTTAATTCGATTTCAGTTATCAATTATACACTGAATCAAAGAAAACCAGTATTTTGTAACCGAAAACATTAAAAAAATGAATGAAACCGAAAACATTACAAGATGAAACCGATTACAAAACATTTGATCTGCAAATACTGAAACATCTCGAGCTTTCTGTTCAAACACTCTATTGCCGGAATTGCTTGGTAGTCACCGGAAAAACCGAAATCGTGGTGGATCACATCACCTATAAATACAGGGCTAAACTCCTCAATCCAACCTATTCAATCTCTCAAACTCTCTCTTAAACTCTCGCTAAAACACTCTGAAGCAGTCGTCGGAATTTATCTGTGTTCGCCGGAATTCTCAGATACTTGCCGGAAAACCGAAGAATCTATCCCACTGTTGCCTTACCTTATAAAAAGGACATCTAGAGCACGGACAGAAGTCACCCACACTCACCTCAAATTTCCTGAAGATCCTCTGTCGCAAGTTACACGTCGCCGGAATAATCTGCTATCGTTGGAATCTCGCCGGAGAAACAGGGAATCCCTGTTCGGTGTATCTTTCACCTAATCCCTTTCATTTTTATTAATCTCATATGTAGTTATTTACAATTTAATAAAGGAATTGATTAATGAATCGAAACAATCGGATTAACGGTCTGTTTATTCGAATGAAGAAGATGAAGTCTGATCAGTCTATGAATATAATTAAAATCGGATTTTTAAACGGGTTAGACACACAGTCCAGTGGTGGACTGTGTGCAAACTTCAAGCCATGGTCCCGAGTTCGAGTCTGTACGTGCTTTCCGGTTCGCCAATTATACACAACCTTTTTAAAACCAGTTAACGAAATAATCTAGTAAATATATAAATTTAATAAAAATCTTATATCCTTCGGGTTAGTCACACAGCCCAATTGGTCGGGCTGTGTGCAACACGAAGCCAAAGTCTCGAGTTCGAATCCGGTTAGTTACACCGCCCCTGAAATTATCCAAGCCTTTTGTTTAAATCAAAATATGTTAGCGCTAGTATGTGTATATGTATAATTAAACTTAAATATATTTCGGGTTAGACACACAGTCCAGCGGTGGACTGTGGGCAACGTTAAACAACAGGTCCCGGGTTCGAGACCTGTTATGTGCACCGGTTCGATATAATTAAAATTATTTTTAAAATAAATGATTTCTGGTTAAATCTAAATAGTATATAAGTATAATTAAAAACAGAAATATTTCGGGTTAGACACGTAGCTCAGTTGGTAGAGCTGCGTGCACGCGTACTGGAGGTCACGAGTTCGAACCTCACTCAGCGCAAACAAACACAAGTTCGAACCGGTCAAACAGTCAAAGTCAACGGTCAACATTTTATTTATTTATCTTATTTATTTATTTAATCAGAAAATTATTTAAAAATACTTAAAAATAATATTTTTAAAGTTAGAAAATGTCCTTAAACTCGCAAAAATAAATTTAGAAATCCTATTAAGGTTATGAATTAAAATTATTAATCTCAAAAAAAATCCATTTATTTACCGAACCATTATGTTATTATTTAGGTTAGTTCCTCTCGTGGTTAAATCCAAATTCGTGCGCATTCATCATCAATCCAAGAAACGCAACCACTGTGAGTGAATCTCTACAAATTCCCCGTTTTAATCACATTTTGGGGTGTATCATGTGTCTTATTATTTATTTCATTTAAACACTTGTGCATCCATCATATCCATGATCAAATGTGTATTCAATATGTATCAACTGTCTGTGTGGTTAATGTTTAGATTAAATGTATCATTTTCAGTACATACATCATCATAGGCCGTCTGTTCCCCATTACCTATGAGCGTGAACGAGGCGTTGCCAACATACGATCGGCTCCGTTTGATTGAGCCTTGATCGCACATATATCATCATAGGCCGTCCGTTCCCCATTACCTATGAGCGGAACGTGACGTTGCCAACATATACATTATCATTCATGTCATATACTCATGCAAGGTGGTTTGTTTATTGTTATTGTATGTTTATTTACGTTTGCTCACATATGATTATTGCACAATTTTTCCATATTAAATATAACAGGAAATCAATAATAAATGTTTTCTAACAAGGTTCACTCGCCAACTTTTTGTTGACCCAAAAACCATTTTTACACATGATACGGGTGGACAGGATGAAGCAAGGAACACATAGGAAAGTGCCTTAGAAGAAAAATAATGAAGTCTAGAAAGATGTATAGAACATGTTGTACTTGTATGATTTGATTGTATGATCTCCTTTAAATGGTAATAATAAATATGAAACATTATAATAAATGTCATGAGCTTTGATGGAAACCCAATCATGCCCCGATCACCTTTTTCCGCTGCGGGTCGGAGTGTGACAGAAAAGCTTCAATAACATACTGAGTCTGAAAAGGAAGATATATATAACTATCACCAGAAGAATCTTTTTTGGTCCCCACGACCAGTAAAATAAATAACTATTTAATCTTATTATTATTAGTAATGAGATTTTGGATAAAATCTTGACATTTCGAGAACTTTGTTATTTCGAATAAGTTAGATTTCGGATTCATCCGAAATGATGATTTCGAATAAGTTTCGGATGAGTTTTAGATCTATCCAAAATGGGTAGAATGAGTTTCGGATCTATCCGAAATATGTTATTTCGAATGAGTTTCTGATCTATCCAAAATGTTTTATTTCAAATGATTTTTGGATCTATCTAAAATGTGTTATTTCGAATGTCTTTTCGGATGAGATTTCGAATTAGTCCGAAATGATGATTTCGAATGAATTTCGGATGAGATCCCGAATTAGTCCGAAATGATGATTTGAATGAATTTCGGATCTATCCAAAACTAGTTTTCCAAGACTCGAATTCTCTTAATTACGACAGTTAATTGTGATAAGTTTGAAAATCCGAAAATTAAGAGATCATGTGATTGAGTTCCTATTTTAATGCTAATTAGGTTTATCTAGTTATTTCCAAAATAATATCCATTTATAATAATAACAGGTTTCGAAAACTTAATTAGATAAAATATATTAAAACCAGGAAAAACACCCAATAATCGAATTCATTCCAAAATAAGGGAACTTTTCGAATTTTCTTATGAACATATGATGAACCCTAAAAAATTAAAATACCATCTGGAATACGAAAACTGAAACTTTAACATATTATGCAGATTTCGGAACAGTATTTAAGATACTGAAATTCAAAACGATGATTTACCCAATAAATATAAGATTTGAAATCTTAATTCACACATTTATGTGATTTCGGAACAGTAATTCGAATTTTTATTAAGTTTTCAAAATTATGTTTTTCAGATTCTTATTCCAGATTCATGGATACAAAACAGAACTGATTTATCAACATATGCTCTTATACCAATGTTGGTCAGTTCTGTATAAATTTATTGAAAACATAATAGAAAAACCTGTTATAGTAGACAAGCCAGCAGAGATTCCAGTTAGAGATGCAGCCATGGAGTTCAACATACTTGGTAGGATGATCTGGTTCCTCCTTGGGTGTAAGTTAATGATGGTGAAAACCAAATTCTAGGGTTGGAATTCGGATGGTTATGGAGAGAGAGATGGTAGACGACTGATGATGATGTTATGGGATTCCAAGTGTGTAAACTGTAACCTCTCTAATTATCTCCTTATATAGACACCCAAGAGGAACCTCTAATTAGTTAATAAGGGTAATATGGTCCATCAACAATTACCAACTAATTACATAATATGATTAATATATTTTGATCTTATATAATATAAATGATTATATGGCTACAAGATTAAATATTACAATAATAATATATTTAATCTTACTGAAGGTAGCTAGTTAGATGGAGTTTGAAAGTGGAAAAGCTTCAATAAAATATTGAGTTTGAAAAGGGAAGATATATATAACTATGACCTGTGGAATCTTTCTTTTGGTCCCACGACCAGTCTAATAAATAATTATTTAATCTTATTATTATTATTAGTAATGAGATTTCGGATAAAATCTTGATATTTCGAGAACTTTTGTTATTCGAATAAGTTAGATTTCGGATCATTCGTAATGATGATTGCGAATAAGTTTCGGATGAGTTTTAGATCTATCGAAAATATGTTATTTCGAATGAGTTTCGGATGTATACGAAATGTGTTATTTCGAATGAGTTTCGGATCTATCCAAAATGTGTTATTTCGAATGACTTTCGGATGAGATATCGAGTTAGTCCGAAATGATGATTTCGAATGAATTTCGGATGAGATCTCGAATTAGTCTGTAATGATGATTTCGAATGAATTTCGGATCTATCCGAAACTTGTTCTCCAAGACTCTAATTCCTTAACTATGGCGGTTAATTGTGATAAGTTTGAAAATCCGAAAATTAAGGGATCATGGGATTGAGTTTCCTGTTTTAATGCTAATTAGGTTTATCTAGTTATTTCGAAAATACTATCCATTTATAATAATAACAGATTTCGAAAACTTTAATTCGATAAAATATATCAAAAACAGGAAAAACACCCAATAATCCGAATTCATTCCAAAATAAGGCAACTTTTCGAATTTTCTTATGAACATATGATGAACCCTAAAAAAATAAAATACCATATGGAATCCGAAAACTGAAACTTTAACACATTATGAAGATTTCGGAACAGTATTTAAGATACTGAAATTCGGAACAGTGATTTACCCAATAAATATAAGATCCGAGAATTTAATTCACGCATTTATGTGATTTCGGAAGAGTAATCCAAAATTTTTATTAGGTTTTCCAATATGTTTTCTAGATTCTTATTCCAGATTCATGGATACAAAACAGAACTGATTTATCAACATATGCTCGTATACCACATGTTGATCAGTTCTGTATAAATGTAATGGTAAAGATAAAAGAAATACATGTTACAGCAGACAGAACATCAGGGAATTTAGTCAGAGACGCAACCATAGAGTTCGACATACTTGTCAGGATGATATGGTTCCTCCTTGGGTGTAAGTTAGTGATGGTGAAAACCGAATTCTAAGGTTGGAATTCAGGTGGTTATGGAGAGAGAGATGGTAGACAACTGATGATGATGTTATGGGAGTCAAAGTGTGTAACCTGTAACCTCTCTAATTATCTTTTTATATATATACACCTAAGAGGAAACCCTAATTAGTTAATAAGAGTAATATGGTCCATCAACAATTACCAACAAATTATATAATAAGTTTAATATATTTTCATCTATATAATTTAAATGATTATAGTGACTGCATAATTAAATATAATACAATAATTATATTTAATCTTATAGTATTTTCCATCAATTGGTTTCTTTATTTTCTGTTTAAATCTTTTTATTTTTTTATTTCCCATAAATTATTTTCGTAAAAAGTTCCATGTAACTTTTTTTTAATTTGTTATTAACTTCATCAAGTAGAAAATTTATGTTGAAAACCAACTTGTACTTTTTAGTAATGACAAACTTAAATTGCAAAACCAAAATAATTTCATAAAATCAACTCTTTTATGTAATATTTAACATAAGAATATTTGTCTTAAAAGCTTTAACTAAAAGAAGATATGAAGTAGTTATCTATACATCTAATAATGTTTATAATTAGGGGTCCCGTCTAGGGCTTCTAAATCTCATTTTTCCGCCAAAAAGCTTCAGCTTTTCATTCCTTGTGATGCATACGTACGGACTATCCATATTCAAAAAACGGGTCACACAATCTAAACATATATAATCACATAACCCGTTTCTCTCCTTTCATAAACCTCACAAAAATTTCCAAGCAGCGGCGCCGATTAGGGTTTCCTCTCTTCAATTCATCCTAATCCTAGGGTTTTTGCAGCTACCTCTTCCTCCCATCCATCCCTAAATCGCATCACATCTCTGTCATCATTACCTCAGGAATTTAGATTTCAGGGATCATCTTCTACCTTGATTCGTGATCCTAGGGTTTCTGGAGCTTCAAATCTACATCCTCCCTTTCTCATCAGATTCTCGGCCATTTAATCATCCTCAAGGTTTGATTTCCTTTTCGTTTTTTCATGTTATACGATTTTAGGGTTAACACAAATCTTTTGTATACATTATATGTCATTTCATCTTCAACGATTTTAGGGTTTTCATGAATCATAGTTATTTTTGTTATTGTGACTGTTTCAGCTTCTACAATTTTAGGGTTTTCAGCAATATATTATATCCCTAATCTGTTTTTCATCTTCTTTGATTTAGGGCTTTTGGGAATCGATTGTTATTTTTTGTTATTTCCATTGATACTTAATGGATTAACAAGTTATATATTTTATACAACTTCGATTGATACATATTTATATATCCATCGAATAATATTCTGATTTCCTGTTAACTTATGCGATTTATTTGTAATAAACATTTTCATCTTCATCATTCTAGGGTTTTTGTGTGTTCGAAGCTTTCCCACACAAGCTCAATCATCTCCTACGGTAAATCGAATGTTATATTTGTAGATCCAACATAAATTTTTCAATATATATTATGATTCTTCATGTTTGATTACTTATTTTGTGTTTTCATTTGTCAACCGTTTCATGTACTGAAATGTAATATTGTTTATTTTGAAAACGTCAGTTTATAATATTTTAACGACTAATTTCATGTTTACTTAATCTGATCGTTCATATGATTTAACGATTTCTGCAATCAAATGATAGTTCCTTGAATGGTCATTTTAGAATTAGGATTTCGTCAATCTATGATTGAGTTACTGTTATTGTATGTTTTGCTTAATTTTCTTTACATGGAATTGTTCTACCTATTGTTGACTAATGCAATCAATCTAATAAAACTCACAGGTTTTGCAAGATGATGTTTTGTATACTTAATCCAGCAGCAGCGTTAGAGAACAGGAACACAAAGTATAGCTCTTAAAAGTCCAACCTTGCTCCTCGAATGGATGAGTAGCCATCTTGAGTAGTCTATTTGTTTTTTTTTTTAATTTAGGTGAAGCATGTTTGTGTTTATCTGTATTTATATTAGTGATCTGCTTGCAGGTGTCTTATCAAATAATTCAAGACCTAACCTCTTGCGATATAATCATATAAAGATATAATAATTTGAATTATTTGAAATGGTTTCAGGGCTTTTATCGACTTTAAACGCGAGTGTTAGCTATTAAAGAATCATTAGACCATTTGCTGAATTTGCTCTAGAATGGTTTGTTTCTGTCATAACTTCATTGTGTCATTTCAATGTCTTTATCATTTTTTTGTTTTGCTTCTGTTGTTGTCACATCCATCTATAATTTATATAAGCTAACTTCTTACAGTGACACTAATCATTCGATTTGATTTCGTTATGTTCATCTTTTGTTTGTTACATATTTAGGGGTTTGCGTTCAAGTTGCTATATCTGATTTCTGTCGTCTATGCTTCTGTCAAGGTATGTGTTTGTGATTTTTTTGGTTTACTAATTAGTTGAAAAACTGTGGTCTCTGTTCTCATTCTCCATCGATTTTGCCTCCATCGTTCTTTTGTTGTTTTTTTTTAGTTTGAGGTTAATCATTTATTCTTGGTTTTTCACGACGATGAGTTGAATTGTTGGTGTCGTTTTCTCATTCAGTGTTTGTTGGTTATAGTACATTAAAAATTGTTTAATTTTTCATCATTGTTTAATTGTTCGATAAATGGAAAATTGTTTAAATTTTCAGAGGGAAAATGGTTTAATAGTCCATGTTCAACAAGGTTTCGTAATAGCTATATGTATCCAGTTTTTAGGTTTATTTAACTTTCTGTAGTTATGTCTTCTATTTTTAAGGTTGGTTTTTAATTTGTTCAGTTGAAGACAAAACTATAACTTCAACAATTGAATGGAGGTATAATTTGTGATTGTATTTGGACATCTTATAAGAAATATTAAACTATGACTGGAACCTTTTCTTAAGTAAATTATTACTCCATTGTAGCCCCCACTTTTTGTATATTAAGTGTTTACAGTTATATGAATATCATCATTTATGCATTATTTTAGTTTTTTTTTCAACTAGATGAGTTTAGAAACCAAGTTCCTTTTTTGTTTTGACAAGGACTAGGGTTTCCTTCAGATTTTATGAATTGTTCGTTTTCTAATCTTTTTCTTGACGTATTGTTATATTTGCTATGCATTTATGTGAAAAATGGGTGGATATATAATGTGTGGGTCTTTGATCTTTCCGTGGAGGAGTGCATAACTGCCTATTGAGATCTTTCACCTTCTAATTTCGATGCCATTATTCCGGCTTGAATTATTAACATCTTTCATAAGACCATATGAAGAAGCATATTTCATTTGTTTCATGTTATGTTTTTCATCAAACAGATTTGAGTTTATCTTTTAGCAAATGGAGACTTCATTCTTCAATGTTTTGCAGCACCTAGCTTCACTACATGGGTATTAACTCTCTTAACAACAATTTATTTTTTATGTTTTTGCTGGATCCATTTTCTATTCGTGGCAACTCCTCTCCCTTTTCACTCCCGGCTATTCTATTTTTTCTCGGGTTCGCACTTACCCGCTTCGATTGATATTTTTGATGTTGCGTTTGAAGGTAGGTATGACGTTCGTTTACTGTTTTCTGTATACATGTATAATCATGTTTTGTTTGTATCTAATTCATTTTAATGATTGTGCAATATATGACAGGAAGATATTTGTTTCACCTATTACCTACGATGATGCCATTAAAGGTTTCAAGAAGTTGGTGTTATTGGATTGGGTCACAGGTTTGTGATTTCATTGCTTAAATTAATTAGTTTTTGTTTTGCTATTTAGATAGTAGACTGATTTAGCAGATAATTAAAAACATCATGATCAATCCTTTTCTACCAATATAGGGTCATGCACAAACATTGACGAAGTGACTTTCTTTCAACCGAAAGTTTCATCAGGTGAACTCTTGGTAAGATCCCTTTTTTAACTTCTTGAAAGTGGTTCATATCCATTCAATTTGTTGATTGTGAAATTTGATTAGTTGTTGTTTGGTATTAATCGGCTATTTGTTTAGTTTCAAATTATGAAAGTCATATTGATTCGTGAGTCACACAAGTTAACCGACTCATACTGACAAGAAATACGGTATAGCATATCTTTATTGCTTTGGCTATTACTGTTTACAAGGTTAGCGCTTAACATGTTTTGTAATTTTTTTACCAAATATCATAAGACTTTGACTACTGATAAACAAGTGAAGTGACGGTTTTCTAATATTTATTATATGATCTCATTTGAATATACCCTAAATGACATTTAAGATATATTGAATAAGGTCCCATATCTGTATGCAATAGTAATCAAAGTTTAATGTTACTAAATTTTCCCTTTTTAGTTGGTGGGATTTGTGTTTGTACTCTAAAAGTGGATTTTTGATAAACCGGTGAATCTTCAATTCTGCTCTCATTGTGTTTTCTTACATCTTTTGTGTTCATGATTTGAATCGCCTCAGCAAATTAAACTTAGAAGTTCGTATTTTAAATTTGCAATAGTGTTTCAATTTAGATTGGCGATAGCATTTAGGGCTGGTCGAGGGTAAGTGAAAAAAAGCAGCGCTTACGCCCACCATGATGAAGCAAACATCCAGAATGGTTAAGGGGGAGGAAATCTTAGTGAAGGAGCTAGATCTGGTTAGGGTTTCGTTGAGACATGTTCTAAATATGAATAATCATTTTTTTATAATAAAGATTCAATTTTTGAAATTTTATGATTGTAAAGATTCAAGCTTTGATTTTTCAATTTAATTATTGTTCTTTAGATTCTGTGTCGAATTATTAGCATTTTTGGATAATTATTTGGCTCATTATTAAGGTCTTTATAATTAAAAAAGTTTTGAAATTGGTTTCATTTTTTCTTCATTGTAAAACAAAATATCGAAATTTGGATCCTGAACAAAAGTACTTGCATGTGGACAACGATTATTAAAATATAATTGTTTCTTTACTCTTTTCAACTTTTTACCTGTTACAAATGATTTAAGTAAAAACCAATTGACAGAGGTCATGTGTATATTGGTTTTGTAGGTGATCCAGCAAAAGAAGTATTAAAAGACTCATGTCAAGATTTGATGATGATATGCGAGCATGTCCGGAGCACCTTTTATCAAGCTGTTGCTGAATTTAAGAACAATAACAGTTCAGAAAGCGAGTAAATGAACTAATCTTTTGATTCTTTTATATTTAAGCCACTAAGGTTGTGGGAAGACATACAATGAATATAAGAGGAGTTTCTACTCGGGTAATGTTATTAGTGTTTAATGATTTCGAAAATAAATTCATCTTAAGATGTAACATGATAAAGATTTTTATTGGTTATACGGAAGACTTTTTTTGCTGGCAGTCAGTTATTTGAAATATGCGGTTGTAAAGAACATGTTGAACACTAAAGATGGATTACCGAGTTGAGGATGGGATAAGTACTATACAAAAGTTGAAGTTTCGTCCGTAGGTACCGCTTTGGGAAAGAAGTTTGTTGAATTTATTGGTCCATAATTAGTTTCATAGACTATTATCAATTTTCAATTTGTGCTACTTTTGACTACAAAAGTTAATGTCCAAAACAATTATGCAAATTCTCTCGGGTTTCAGGTAACGTGAAATTCAATCGTTCATGGGTCAAAACAGAGGTGCTGATGTTCTTCTATCTTTGCTTATTAGAGTTTACATGTGCTTATTTGAGGTATATACTTATCTCATTATGAAATTAAAAACCCTGTAAGTATAATTTTAAATTTGATTTATTCGATTTAACCTATTATTTTAATTATTTTTTTATTGGCTCAGGTGGCGTCGTCTTTGAACTCCTCCTACGACTACATACTACACAGTGGGTCTTCGGTCTTTACATGGATTGGAAATCTTAGAACTCTTGAAGTTGAGGAACTTGGCAAGAGGCACTTGGATTTGGATGTGATAAAGTTTCGAAAAAAATCGTTAGTGAATTGTTATCTTTGTTTCTTTAGTAAAGTTAGTGTTGAACCATTATCATACTTTATCTGTATGGTCATATTTTTCAATTCTTTACTTGCGCACTATACTTGCAGCCAAATATGCGGTCCAACTTACAAAAAGAGGGTTAAGAATATGCAACCAAATATACGAGCCACTGGACCACATTTTTTAAGAGTTGAACACATAATACTGATCCATTTTTAAGAGTTACATCAGACTTACCTAAGTATGTGTAGGTCACGTGATAAAAGAGTAGGAAATTAAATAATATGAGTTTTTGTTTATTTTTTATCTACCATATTCATGTAAAATGTCGTCATCTAAAATTATAGGTAGCATGAGTGTTGACAAATAGGTGGTAGTCATGGTGTTTTTAAAGTACACTACGAAGGAGAACACGAAGAGTGATATGTAACTGTATGTCGCTAGCTTTCTTTTACATCAGTATAAAAAAGATTATAATCATTTGTTGGTTATATATACATCTAGATCTTTTACGTAAATTGGGTTTATCGTATATTGATTATATATTCATCTAACTCAATTTCGTAAATTGGGGTTTATCAAACTAATTTTTATATGCAGCGTTTTAAAGGGTTAAAAGTATGAAATGTTAAAACTGTTAATTTTAGATAATGATGAAAAAATTTCAAAATAACTTCCAATGTACTAAAAATATATACAAATTTACACACTATATTAAGTATGTTCGTTATGATAATCATAAACGTATAATGTTCTTTATCAATACCTTGAAAACTTATTATTTTATTAAAAACCGCGAAGTTCGTGGATATTAGCACTAGTATTCTACATAGCAACTTGCCATTAGCTAGCTTTTTTTTAGTATATTTTTGTTTATTTTAACTTTTAATCTTCAACATTTGGTATTTACATTTATAACCCTTCAACTTTCTAAAACCGCTCTTTTTTTACATGCTTATATTTATGTATATGTCGACATAAATTCATGTTGATAACGGTTTTTTTTTTTACATTTTAGTAGGTTTTTTAGCCTTTACCCTTCAACATTTAGTATTTACAGTTACAACCCTTCAACTTTCTAAAAACTTTATAATTATTTATACGTGTTTATATTTATGTACGTGTCAGTATAAATTCAGGTTGATTACATTTCTTTAAAAAAATTGGTAGGCTCAGATACAATATGTTTTCCGCCTTTTTTTGTACGTTTTTAAGTTAATCTATGTTTTTGGCATAAATTTAGTTTTAAAACAAGTCGAGTCAAATATAATATGTTTTCATTATGGTTTTTTTTCGCTTTTTTGTATTATTTCAGTCAATCTATGTTTGGGTATAAATTTAGTTTTAAAACAAGTCGGGTAAAATATAATATGTTTCCGTTAGACTTTAGAAATTCAGCTTACTTTACGTTTCGGTCCCACTGCAACGCGCGGTACCGATTTTAATTTTAAAAGACTAAATCTTTTACTTACTTTTCGTGTCGACGAAAATTTCTTTCGCAAAAAAGTCGAGTAATGTATAATACGTTTCTATGCTTATTTTTATGTACATATTCAGTTTATCTACGTTTTGACGTAACCTTTGTTTAGAAACGGTTCAGATTTTTACTCCACAAATCAAAATTACTTTACATTTGGACCCGCCGCATCGTATGAGAAGATTTACTAGTTATCTACAGTCTTAAAGATGAAAGTCGGTGGCTTTTTTATGCCACCGACACCAACACCTCCACTTTCAATAAAAGACAAAACAAGCTCATATTTTGATTTTTCACAATTTTATCCCTTACATCTTTGCAACCAATCAAAACACCTCAATACTTTAAGATTTTTAGTTAAATACAAACCTTATGTGTTACATAAGTGGAACGAGTAAAAGATGGATTTTGCTTCTTGTGTTTGACTTTAAAAAGAAACTCAATTAACATTTATATATTTCACTAACTTTATAAAAATTATACCTTAAAATTGAACATTTTTCTATTTCTAATATGTGCATAATATTGATATTTTTCTTAAAAGTGTAACATAATGCATAAAGAACTATCTCGGAATGTTGATATTTTATATAAGAGTTAATTACATGGTTAGTCTAAATAGTTTATAAGAAGTAACAACATCATGTACTAATAGTTTAAAATCACATTCTGGGATACTAACTTTCATTTTTGTAACAACCTATGGTACTAATGCTAACATATGTTAGTTATTTTGTTGGATTTCTATGAAATGACAAAATTACCTTTTATAACTTTAAGGGCCATTTATGTAAAATACTCATTTATCTAAAATAATTTTAAATAAATAAAATCAAATTTTAAAAACATAAACAAGGATGTCTCTATCTTAGCTCTCCCCTCTCTCTCTCTCTTCAGCCAGCCCACCAAATCAAGTCACCATTGTGGCCCCTATCTTCCCCCAACCAATCTTAAACCCACCTTTTTAACCACCATCAATTCGACATTAACTGCCGTAGAGGACGATATTCGGTGTTTACGAGGTGTGCATCGATCATCGGAGAACCGCTTAATTTAACCTCACCTTGTTCCTGATGTAATGTTTCGGTTACTTGAAACGGTGAAATCGAAGGTGAGGTGATGACGGGATATTTTCGGTTGCTTGAAACGATCACGCTGCTGTTTCGTTTTATCAGTTTCATGAACCTACAAAAACAGTCCCTGTAATGTTATTATCTTTTTTTTTTTTGTAAATTACAAAAACACTCCCTGGTTAACTATAAAGTTATATAATTAGTCCTTTAGATGTAAAATGACTTAAGTGCCTCTGAACCTAACAAACAAAACTAACATATTTTAGCCTTAGTACCCTAGGTTGTTATAAAACTAAAAGTTGGTACCCTAGAATGTGATTTTAAACTATTAACACCTGATGTTGTTACTTCTTATAGACCACAGAGACTAACCATGTAATTAGCTCTTTTTATAAGTATATTTTCTATTTCCAACGTACTGAATTATTATTCTAGAATGCTTAATAACTACATAATGTTAAGAGATTATATACCGTCAATTTAATAATTTCAACTAGATTACACTTTAATCTCTCATCTTTAACAAAATTATAAATAATTAGTTTTTAGTTACACTTTATCCCCTTATAAAAATCTAACTCCCCCTCTCACGATTTTTAAACGGTCATAACTTTTTGGTACGTTAATATTTTTTTAAATTACACCATATAAACGAGTATTTTATTCTCTTTACTTTGAGAATATTATTGCTATAATTATTTAATTAAAAAAATGATATATTACGTGATTAACAAGGTCTAAGGGTGAGTAATAACTGAATCATTAACCCAAACCAAACCAAAATCAACAAAAAACTGAATTAACCGGACTCCGAATTAACAAAAAACGGTTATCAATTTTTTGTACTCTCATTTAACCAAAATTAACTGAACCGAACCATTCATATTTCATATATTTCTACTTTTTATACCTTAAGTTCACGTATTTCATAGTTATATCCTCATTTTATGTATTTATTCCTCCATTTCATGTATCTATGCATCTATTTCATGTATTTATACTTAAACTTAATGTATTTCTAATCAAAAGTTTTAGCCCAAGATTGGTTTTGGCTGTTAACCAAGATTAAATGAATCAAACCAAATCTGACTATCTAGCTGAATAAACCAAACCGATTAACTGAAAACGGATTAGTTAATAAATAAGACTAATCGATGATCTCGATTTCGGTTGAGGATAATAATCTAACCAACCGAACAATGCACACCGTGGCAATGTCTTGTGTTTCTCGTCGCATCTCGCGCGCATGTATCGATTATTAACCGAAACTGGTTATCGGTGAGCAATAACTAAATCGTTAACCTAAACCAAACCGAAAACAGACGAAATCGAACCAAAACCAACCAAAAACTGAATTACCTAAAACCGAATTAACCACTAAACCGGTTATCAACTTTTTTTGTACTATTGTTTAACTAAAATTAGTTGACCGAATCATTTATATTTTATATATTTCTAGCTTTTATAACTCCACTTCATGTATTTCATATTTTATATCTCCATTTCATATATTTATACTTTCATTTCATGTATTTATACCTTAATTTCATATATTTCTACGCAAATGTTTTAGCCCAAGTTTGGTTTTTGCTATTAACTGTAATTAAATGAACCAAACAAAAAACCGTCAATCTAACCGAATAAACCGAAGTGATTAACCGAAAACCGATTGGTTAAAAATAGACTAACCGATGACTTTGGTTCGGCTTCGTTGAGAATAATAACCGAACCGACCTAACCATGCACAACACAATGAAATTGATTACCCGACGTGTTTGATGTATATCTATCACAATGATGATATAATAAATATGATATGAATAAGAAAACTACCTAAAACGAGTATCGCAATGCAATATGTCTCTCCCGTCGCATCGCGTTGGCATCCTGCTTGTATATCTATACAAATGTGCATCTAAATTTAATTACCTCATATTAACATAATCAACGAGCTAAGAGAAACAAGAGGACACATTTAACCCTACGTCCATAGATTTTAGAAAATCATTAACAAGCAAAGAGATCCACTCGATCATAATTCCTTCATCTTCTCCCAATATATAAATCATACATGTTTGAAACAAAATTTTGTTTTCTATCTACCCTTCAATCCTCTTTAATGCGGAATATGTAAGATTGTTGTTTTGTTTCATATTTCATCCGTTCTTATGTGTTTGTTCCTAGTTTCTTATCATCAATTTGTCTTTAAAATGCAAGATATTGTGTATGTTTTGGTTGTTTGTGTCACTATTTAATTATTTGTTTTCATAATCTAAATGCAATATATTTGTCTTCTTATGCCAAGACATAAATTCATGGTATTTGTGATGTTCCAAATATACTTGCCAGAAAATCATATTATGATTTCTGGATATACAAAACCTTTTTTAAATTCTTTCTATACTTGCAATTCTTGATTGCTAGCTTCATATCCAATTGTTTTTTTCTCTTCTTCGCGTAATTCTGTTTTGTTTCAACGTAATTTATTGTTGTTCAGATTACTCGAGATATTGAAGACAATTAAGGCATCATAGCACCTCAAACTTTTGCTTATATTAATTTGTTGCGAAATGGCCCAGGTACGAGGAGTTAAAGTTCTTTCATTTTTTTGTGTTTTCGTTAGTTTGTTCGTATGTAACGAACCATCAAACTTCTTATCTATTACAGGTATGATCAATGATAAGTATAAAAAGAAACGTGTTCAAATGGGTTGGACCGGCTTAAAGTTTGCCAATGTGTAGTGATATACGATATACCACAAATAAAATTGCCTTTTAGAAAAGTGATATTATAATAAAAAAAAAATAATATAGTTTGTAATCATACCTAACATGTAACTATTTAGAGAAATGGACCAAAAGAGGTTTGTGTGGATCCAACACTGTCCGTTTTAACCAGTTATTCAACACGTCTACTTGGAATGTAAATACCATAGTGACTTTTGAATTCCGTTCATAGGAAGGCCAAAAGGTGACCTTGCATGTGTATGATTTAAGCCAAGGGCTAGCTCGGCAGATCTCAAGTTCCTTTCGCGGGAAGCCAATTGAAGGAGTATGGTATATTATATATCATTTCCTTTTTACTAATATATATACGATATTGTTCATTACATAATCAACCGCAAGACACTTATAAACATCTATACATATTGCTTTAAATGTGATACATACGAAAATTATCTAACTAGAAAAACACATCTATTTCTTTTGATCACTACATCTGCATCTGATCAGCACTACGTACAAGTCCTAGTTCTCCAACCACCGAAATTTGATTGTTTTTTTTTAATTTATCAATGGGAAGACAATGTCAAATTGCATTAAAAAATAAAGAATCATGTTCCTTTTATTCTTGACAACACAGGCACACTGGAGTAGTTGTATATGGCAATGAATATTATTTTGGCGGTGGCGTACAACTGACTCCTGTTGGAACTGCGCCGTATGGGACTCCACTTCAAGTGATTGATCTTGGTGTCACCAAAGTTCAAAAGGACGAGTTCGAATCATATCTAAAGAAGATAAGTCCACGCTATACACAAGAAACATATAATATAATGAAACACAACTGCAATCACTTTAGCAATGAAGTTGTGCAGTTTCTAGTGGGAACCACCATCCCGGAGTACATCCTCAACCTCCCTAATGAAGTCGCCAACAGCCCACTCGCCCCTTATATGAGTAAGTTATAACGCTGGCTTGTAGTCATGGGCGGAGCTTAGTGTGAGCAAGGGCCGAACATGTGTTTCAAACTTATATGTTTTAAATAAGTTGAATATTTGTGTTTTGCGCGCAGTGCCACTGATAAATAATCTGGAGGGTACATTGAGGGAAGGTGGAGTCCCGCAAGTTCTTCAGTTCCTAGCACCAGCAGGGTCTTCATGCAGCAAAGGCCAGCTGTCTGAGTCAAAGACTCTACAACCGGTGGTTGATCCTCAAGGAAACGCTAGAAGCGTGGTGCAAGAAGAGATTGCCAAGGAATTTGCTGCGATTAGGGCGGAGGGAACTCTCGGACCGACTGAGGCTGCAACACTTGCAATCAAGAACGTCATGCAAAGATACGACTTCTCAAATACCACCTAAAGCATCGTACTTGGTTGCCTCTATCTTTTTAAGAAAACAACATTTTAAACATGGGTTGTGCTAAACGTACCCCTCTCTTGAATTTTACTTGTCGTAACCCCCTTCAAATCATTACATTCCCTTTTAACTAAAAGACAAAAAAACATTGGTAAAACAAAAAAAAACATTGATTTGATGTTTTCAAGAGAAGTCACAATGAAATTTTAACTTTCAAGAATGGGGTACGTTTAGCCAACCCTTTTAAGTATTTATTTGTCGTTTTGGAATCATTCTTACTGTATGTTATAAGGAACCATAGAATTTGAATATTTCCTTTATGTACATGAAGTTTGAATTTTTTTAGCATTTTAATTAATGTTAAATCTATTATTACATGTATTTGTAATTGCATTATAAGGTAAATAAATAAGCTGGTGTCGCTTGGTCGAAAAGAGGGATTCTGGTCTAGTCTATGGCTGCCAAGTATTTACCATATTAATGTAATAATACATGATTACTTGTTTCTTGCTCATAATATATGAATGTTGATGGTTGCTTGTGGGTTAAAACGGAAGTAGATCATGATAAAACATTTAGTCCCTTGGCCTTGGTCAAGCACGCCACAGTTTAGAGCTGCTCTTACCTTGGCAAATTCCAAAACCCCTGACCACTTAAACGTCCGAACCATCGTTTGAACCACTTCACGACAGATGCCTAGCACATGGACTACATATTATCCGTACCATTTAACATCTGAAACAACAACTATCCTGCTACTCAACGCGCTAGCCATCTCTAACGTCCAGAAGCCCATCATGTACCAATACTAAATACATTGACGCTGCATTAAAGAAGTTGTGTTCTTGGAATGCCTGCCCTCATCACCAAACATACTGACCAATAATTAATAGATCGGCCAGTTGGTTAATACCCCAGGCTAACGAGCATGCTTGACAAGTGTCGTAACCATCGATGCACATGCAGTTAACCCGTACGATCCTTAATGCCATAACGCTCTAAAGCATTCATGTTATACATATCTTCTTAACCCATACGATCATTTCACCAAGTGCCTCATATACCACTTTTTGTTGTTATTGGTGCATACTTCACATAGTAGGAGAAATAAATTGTGACCTTTAGCTGATCAACAGAAATTAAATGCACTTTTTAAACAGGGTGCCTATAAATCTATAATTCACATATATATTTTAATAATTAAAACTTTTCAAACGAATTGGATTAAAAAAGACAAAGCAACAAATCTTTGAAGCAATAATTTTTAAACCACAACCGACTCGCAAAGGCTTATTCTATTGACTGTTATTCCAAACAAACATTCATGCCACAACCAGCAACCGTGGTTTGCCTATCTGCCGCCACCACTTATGTAACTTCCAACAGCACTAGCTCTGCACCACCCTAACCGCCTTAAGGCGCAGGCTCACCTAGTGCCATGCTTTGATCATCAACTTGCCGAATTCACGACACCGTTAAACTCCAAATTGTTATATGTTCATACCCCAAATCCAAAAATTGAACTATTATCGCACAAAAATGCGCAACCCAAATCCAAAAATTGAACTATTATCGCACAAAAATGCGCAACCTAAATCCATCCACACCAGAACAAACAGACAACAATCAAGAGTAGTTACTTGAGAGAAACATTAACTTCTACAAAAGATTCTGTCAAAATTATGTCTTTGGAATTCTCTGCTTTTGGGTGATCAAGGGAATTAATCTTCAACCTCACATGTAAAGGCCTCAAAAACACAAACTCTTCAGGGGTTTTCTTTGATGTTGATAGGATCTGCGCACACGCCTCTGTTTGGGATTTATCTTTCCCACTCGGGTTTGAAACTTTGATCAATCTAGCCAACTGTTGCTCCTTAGAAGCATTGGTTTCATTTTTAATTCTTAAGTACAATGCAGCATTGATGATTACCTGGTAAAAAACAGAACAGTTCAACTTATAAAATAATATAGGATTTCCTTAGATATTGCAACATTTGACTGTCTGAATGTTTCATTATTCGCCAAATATCTGAAACAAGTTGATGAATTTGTCAAATTTTTTATCCTTTATATGAGAATTGACCTTTTTGAACCAACATAACACTGAGCCATAGATCGTTGGTTACTCAGGTGGCAATTTTGACCCATTTACTTACAAATGGGTCGATTATTGTAAACCCTAACAGGTCAAATCATAAATGTTGACCAAAAAGAAACGGGTTGGATGGGTCCAAAGTGTATTTATGATGCATAAAACCTAATCATTTATGGGGCAAATATCATAGAATCGCAGTATACTTCTGTCGTTGGTCTGTTTGGATAATTACTCATTTTTTTATCCATTTTGACTGCAAGTACAATACCCGACCGGGGTCAGAATGGGTCGGGTCAGATTCAAACGCAGCTGAGCGACCAAACTGAGATAATGGCGCCAAAATTAAGATCAATTCGAGAGGGAAAAACTCAGGAGGGAAATTCCGAAAGGAAACAGTGGGTGAGTGGAGCTGAAAAAGAAGGAAGTAACTGCTTAGTCAGAGTTTACGTTTATTATGTTTTTATTCATGTTTCATTTTGTTTTGTATGGCATTTAAAAATTATCTATCGTATTGTAGTAATTGTACTTTGGAGTATTGCCCTTCTCGAATCGGGCCGCTTGTTTATCAATTTCAGTGAAATCTTGTTCCATTTGGTTTTCCCCTGTTTTTAGTAATAGCAGGGAAATTAAGAACGGTACAAACCCGGAATAGCACTAACGAGAGCAGTGGTAACCCGGCAGATGCAATTGCTGCGCAATTAGCTGCCTTCTCGATTAGACCCATGGAATCGCTCAAGGAAGACATTGCTGCTTTGAAGAACCATGCATGTACCAGAGGGCGTTTCTAACAGGTTAGAAGAAGGGGGGATCTTCTTGGCGTTCACCAAATCATCATAGGCCTTTTAACGAAATTGATTTCCCAATGTTTAGTGGCGGCGACCCAAGGGGTAGTTATTAAAAGCTGAATACAAGAAGATTAGAAGGTGGACGTCACCTCCATGCACCTAGAAGGCGACGACGCTCTTGATTTGTTTTCATGGTTAAGCGCTAACCTCTTCTATTTTGGGAAGATTAGACATATGGCTTGCACAAAAACTTCAGGCAGCAGAGTTTCAGAACCCTGACGAGCAACTTTGCAGTATCAAATAAGCTGGAACAGTTCAGGAATACCACCAAAAGTTCGCAAAACGTTCTTCCCGGATTACAAAATTGGCCAGCATCACTGCCTAAAAGGGTACTTTCTGAATGGGCTGAAGGATGAATTAAGAGCTGATGTTCGTATCCACAAACCAAGGACGGTGTACAGCGCAATGAGTTTAGCCCCGGAATTCGAATCCAAGGTAACCCATAACAAAACAGGAAAAACCATGATGTCAAATCCAGTAAACCCGATGCAACGCCATCTTTTTCCACTCCAACTTCGTCGGTTACCCCACAAAAAGCATCAGACACCCGCCTTTCAGAAACGGAAAAACAAGGTAGATACTTTTTTAGGTATATACGTTTCGACCCCCTGGTCGGAAATCTCAAGCTTCGCTACTGTGAGCCGGGACACCATTGTAAAACAGGGATCTTCATGCTACTCGAAATACCAGTTGGTGAAGGTGACCAAGCTACAGCAGTGGTTACCGAACCTCTCGAACACCAAGAGGAGATGGCAGAAATCAGCTTACAAGTGCTTTTCGGTGAACCCCATACAACAACGATGAAATTTCATGGGTCGTTGAACAACACAAAGGTGCTGATTTTGATTGATAGCGGGTCAACACACAACTTTATCCCGGATATTCTTGTCCCGGAGATGAAGTTGACTACGCTGTTTGTAACCCTTTTTGGTGTGCAAATCGGAAATGGGGATATTATTCGTTGCACCCAATTATGTAGTGGCATCACCATCCAGATTTCGGATCATAAAATCACCCAAGACTTTCATCCGTTTTCCCTTGGCGGCGCTGATGTTGTGCTGGGCCTTATTGTCCACCCTCAATACGAATCAAGCCAATTGGAAGGAGATGTTTTAGCCTAATTCGGTGGCCGGTCGGATACATAAGCTTTGGAACACCAGTTTCAGCCACATTTCAGCAGTCCGCAGCAGCTCTGGTACCTCCACACGTTTCACTGTCAAATTTAAAAAGGAGTCACCTTGATACGACACCTCAGCCGATGGAGTTACCACATCGGGTTTTCGATACGGTCCACAAGGGTCACCACGAGTTATTTTGACTTGACTTGAGGACAAGTCTGTTCTCATGGCGGGTGGTATTGATACGATACCCGACTGGGTCAGAATAGGTCGTGTGACTCAAGTGCAGCTGGGCAACCCAACTGAGATAACGGCGCCAAAATTAAATCAATTTGAGAGGGAAAACTCAGGAGGGAAACTGGGAAACAAATAGTGGGTAACGGGCTGAAAAGAAGTAACTCCTTAGTTAGAAATTACGTTTCCTATGTTTTTATTCATGTTTCAGTTTGTTTTTTGTCACTTATTTGAAAAATTATCTATCGTATTGTACTTCGGAGAATTGCCCTTCTCGAATCAGGTTGTTTGTTTATTAATTTCTGTGCAATTTTGTTCCATTTGGTTTTCTCCTGTTTTAGCAATTGCAGGTCTTAACATTAAGTTTTGGGAGCGGCCCATTTTGGTGACTAAAGTTATTCTTGTCCCTATTTGGTAATTAGATCTGTTAGATTATTTTAACCCTGTTTGTTCATCTTTTCCCACTGCAATTACCAAATTTGCCTATTTTAGAACTTATACCAAATTCAGATTAAAAATACATAATTACCAAAATAAACCATGACGAAAGTACATTGCTATTTTATAACATTTGGACTTATTTATAAATTAGTAAATAATCAAGTACACACTTCTTGCTCAGTTTTACTCGGCCTTATGTAAGCCAGGCCTAACCTAGGGTCCTAGTCAGGCTTAGTATCACCATGCTTAATCTAGACAGGCTTAGTATCAACACCTCTAACATGTTGGATTCCTCTTCTATGAAATCCTATCGAGAAACAACAGAAAATTAAGACCAACCTATGCAGTCAATAGCGCTGCTATAGCATTGCTATAGCGTATAGTGGACATACGATCCAATAGCGGCCCAAATAGCGGTCACTTATAGTAGTTCCGCTGTTAGCGGTGCTAAATGCCGCTATTTAACCGCTATTTTGAATCCCGTATAGCGGTCGTAGCACTGCTTTTCAAGGTTTTTTAAATCCAGCTCAAAAAGTATGGTAAAGCCCACAAATTAGTTTTTTGTTTGAAATAAACCCAAAAGTAAAGGCCCAAATCCAAACTTAAACCTAAATCTATTGTGTGCTTGTACGACTGAGCCCAAAAGTTCAATCTCTCTCTAAATCGTTGGACGATAGATGGTTCATAATTCAATCTCTCTCTCTCTCTCTCTCTCGTCATTGCTGGTTCAGTCTCTCTCTCTCTCTCTCCCCTTCATGTTCCAAACATTGTCTCTTTCATGTTTTGAATTTTGATATTACTATAAATATTTTTCAGATATATTTTATATGTATATAAATACATAAATCATGCATGATATAAAAATTACCACTATACCACCGATATATCACCGCTATAACCTATATATCACATAGCAGACCCTTGGAAGCACGGAAACGCCACTGAGGTGCCGTCTCCCGTCCCGGGGACTGCTAGGGGACGGAAACGGCACGGGGACGGCCGGGAAACGTCCCCGGAATGTTGGATACGGCCTGGAAACGTGCTGCAGCAGGGGACGGTGTTTGGGGACGTGTAGGAAACGTTTCCGTCCAGTTTCCATTTATATTTTTGGTTTTAAAATAAAAAAGATTTTTTAATCCTATTTTAAAATAGCGCCCCTCCTGTTCAGCGATCACGTTTAAAACCCTACACTGTATCCTCTTCTTATTGCCGATCCTCTTCTTCTTCTCTTTTCCTATTCAAACTCCAAAATTATGGCTTCTAATGAAGAAACACAAGGATCATCATCATCTATAGATGAACCTCCATTGTGGGATTATGTGGAAAAACGAGAAAAGCAAGGTTCTGGAGGAACTTGGAAATTCAAGTGCAAAGTTTGTGGTGAAAATCGACAAGGATCGTATTCAAGGGTTATAGCACACTTGCTCGGTATAAAAGGTATGATTTTGGTTGTTGTTTACTCGATGGAAGATGTAGGATTTTTGGAGTTTGCTGATCTTTCATTAGATGAACCGGAACTTGAAAGCGATTTGCTTATTAACGTTTGATTAGATTAGGAAGATATGGGATTTTTGAGCTTTACATCAATATATAACTATTTTGGGGTTTTGTGTTACATCATCTTTGATATATATTTATTTTTTATATGTTTTTATTCCCGTACCCGTCCCGTCCCCGCTTCTTGAATTTTTAATTTTGCCGTTTCCCGTACCCGTTCCCGTTCCCGTACCCCGTTCCCGTACCCGTCCCAGTGCATCATAGAGCAGACCTTGACCGCTATAACTGCATAGAGACCAACATGCTTATTTATCAGCGCATGGGTCTTTTCCCCTAGAGAACAGCCTTTGATGACGTTACCTTGCTCAAGGAAAAACAATTCGGCCTAAAAAAAATCTCTCCTGCCCTGAAGTTATAATTACCCATGCAAAAGCTGAATGGGAAAATGTCTTATAGGGACCGCTCTCAAGGAATCTTAGAGGCAGTTATTACAATCACGTGTGTCGTGTGGACTGGATCCCTTATGTTCACACCTATGTCATGCGTGGATTGGACCCCCTATGCTCACATCTTCACGACTCCACTTAAGATTAACGCAAAATGTCAAATGACAACATTTGATCAGCCCAACCTATCATCTAAAAGATGAGTGGTGACCATAAATCCTCTAAGGGGATTGTTCATTCCAAAAATCTAACGAGACTTTGATTCATTATCCATTTAAGTCAAAGCAGTCATAGCACCTTCTATCATCAGTATCTTTGGACAAAGTACTTGAAGTCAACTCGACAAAGTACTTGAAGTCAACTCGATTTGAATAAAAATTACCACTTTTACAACACGCTCACTCTGCTCTTCCTAATTATAATACACACACACACATATATATATATAAACTGGAAATTGCTAAGACGGGCATGTGCTTAGAGAAGCATACCTCACTTCTTCCCGGGCTAGTATTGACAGCACAATCTATGCTTATATTTCCATCTTGCACGTTTGAGTCAGACGTCTTGTCCTCTTCAGTATCGAGTTCTTTTTCCGTTAAAGAGGCAAGATCATCCAACTCATCATACCACTGCTGAGCAACACCAACCTGCATACATTTGAGGTAGATTAAGTTGGTCAAACTCCGTGTCCATGCACAATGTGCTTGGGTAACGGATCAAAGCAGGTCAGGCCATAATCACCCCGAGACTCTTTTTGCTATAAATAGTCAGGCCTCATTAATAATTACAGTGTTTCCATTATCACCTTATTATTTGAAAATAGTTAATTATTACGCGATAAAAAACAAATTCAACCTTCTCTGTAGATTCAGCTTTATTCTTTGCTAATAAAGTTCCAGTAGCAGTGCCTCTTGTCTGCCGCCATATACAATCTTCATCTAGTGGTTCCACAAGCTCGGTATTTTCAGGAATCTCTACATTAATCTTTATGTCTATCCTACCTGTTTTATATAGTCAATTCACATTGTTATTAATATTGTAGCTCATGTATGAAATTACACATGCTTTATAAATTCAGGGGTGGATGTAAAGAGTCCGTTACCTGGTAACAAAGTGAAATTCTGAATATGATCAATGTGAACTTCCGGGACACCAAAACCACTGTGACATCAGAGGCAAATTTATATGAATGCCCTTGTAAAAACCCCGTACTTATGAAAATGGGAATGTAATAGGAGATGGAAAGAGTACTCACGCAGCATAAGTTGATTCCATTGGGGAAACCAACCAATACGGTAATCCAAGTACTCCCAAGTTTGAGAAGTCAAAGCTACTCATTGACTTTGATTTTTTGTCGTATTTCAGCACCACCTGACCATCTAAGCATTCTCGTTGTTTAGAAAACTATAAAGGTGTAGTTCTTCAACTGAAGGAAAGACAAATTACTACCATATATTTTACCTGAGTCACAAATTACTATATTGTCCTGAAAACTTGCCACTGAAGAGACCAGACCAGCATGTGAATTTCCCTCTATTGAGAAATCATTGGCAATAATTTGTGGAAGGCTATTAGATGGTATCTCCTTCAGAAGTGAAGATTTCTCCAAGATCAACGATCCACATATCTCTAAAATGTTTTCAGAACCTTCATGGTGCAAACAATTAATCGCTACCAAGAGCTGATAATTGACTGGGAAGATTAAAAAAAAAAGCATTACGTAGATCGGAAGATAAAGGCGAACCTTTGACAACTTCTTTAATAAGACCAGATGAGAAATCCATGATCCATAAAGTATCCAAACTGCATGAAAACATAAAAAGTTGAAGATGACATTCTAACATATGGAACTTAGTTTAAGAAAGCAACACATGTTTTACCTGCGGTTGAGGATAAAGAGGTCATTTTCCAATGATTTAAGCAGATGCCAGGGATAAGAAAGTAAATTAGAATCAACTTCCTCGGAATTTGAAGAAACAGCTTTTGTACTCCAGAGTTTATCCATGATCCAGCTCAGCAGGCCACCTTTTGTCTTGTAACCATGAGGTTTGGGATAGAATGTCTCAACGATTCTGCTCTCCATATCAGCTCGCCTTATAGCATGATTCTTTATCAAAAAGAAAGGGTTAGGACATACAGAAAAAATCGTGGTTAATAAGCCTGTAAATATACTTGTAATTGTTCATTTCTTATAATTTTTTTCAAGTAAATTAGTTGTGTTTCATTCTTTCATCTCTAACGGGTCAAATGAGTTAAGTTAAAAAAGTTGTCCATGGATGAATAATCATCGTAGAATGTTTTATTAAAGAACAACTTGAATTATTATTATTATTATTATTATTATTATTATTATTAATTTGAATAAAGTACATGGATGGTCCCTGTGGTCAACCAAAATATTGGATTTGGTCCCTAGCTTTTTAAAAGTACACGGATGGTCCTTATGGTTTGAACTTTGTAACTCATTTAGTCCCCAGCTAACAAATCTAAAGGTTTCAGCAAGTCCAAGTAATAAGACTAAATGTGTTACAAAGTTCAAACCACAGGGACCATCTGTGTACTTTTGGCAAAAGTTGGGGATTAATGTAAGTGCAAACCACATGGACCATTCATGTACTTTTGGAAAGCTAGAGACCAAATTTAAAATTTTGGCCAACCACAAGGACTATCTGTGTACTTTACTCTATTAATTTATTATGAGAATCGGGGCTTTAATCCTGGGTTTTCAACCTGACGGGGCGAGGGTTTACGGATTCCATCTAGTTCCCGTGCATCGTGTGTGTGTGTGTGTGGGGGGGGGGGGGGGGACAACACAAAACAATAAAGTATTGGTGGGTTTACACGTGAAATTCTTTGCCGTTCAAAAAAAAATTTAATTAAAGATAAATGATAGAAAAATGTCACGGATCAGCCAATCCATTTTAACATGCGTTAATATACTACCTGCAATTTTGACACCTCGGACATGAAAGGTGTATCAGAAAACGTAAAAATACAGTTGGAACTTAAAATAACTCTCAAACACTCTACTTTTACGCATACCTCTGAGTCAACAAAATACAGGCAGTTCTCAGAATCATGGTAAAACAAAGCAGCAGGGCGCATTATCTTACAAGATTCAAATTCTCCATCTTCAAATCCAGGAGAAGATCCGATCTGTAAAAAAAAAGGTATTATTGATAAAAGCTTTCAGCAGCCCCTGTTAGATTGACGTGTGAGCTGCACATGAAAATTCTTACATACAGAATCTAAGATAGTTCCATTGCCATCAAACACAATTATTCGATGGTGATTTATGTCTGAAAGGAACAACCGTTCATTAACTTCATCAACCTCGATGCACCCTGCAGATTGTACCACCACAACATAAGCCAGCAATTTTTTCAACTTATTTAGTATGAATTTAAATCTTACAAGTTTCGGGAATCTTTTAGAAACTTGTCATTTTAAATAGTGTTCACCATACAAAATTGTGATAAAATAAAGAACTATTCGTAGAAGAATATTATACTTCAACTATTATACCTGGAAAATAAAGCAATAAATTTTGCAACGGAGAGCACAGATATGGTTCCTTTAAAGCATCAAGCGGCTTTACCCATGTGCCTCTCAGATTATGCAACAATCCTGGTTTTTCTTTTGGTGGAACAATCATTTCCTTGATGGCTGCAGGTGTTGTGTCACAACAATATAAATAAATAATAAAATGACGAATAATAGATAATACTATCTGAACAAAATATAAATAACGTAAGGGAAAATAGTGATAACAAACATGGAGATCAGAGGAGTAGACATACACGTGTCAAGAATTTCAAAATCCACATCCTTTTCATGCAAGAGTAAAGGACCCTCCATACCTTTAAATAAGATATAGCCCAATCTATCTGATATCTACAAAAAAAGGTCACATTTGATTGATAATTGGTCAGATACTTAGGATCCTAAGTATTAGCTAAAAAGAAAGCGGGCTGAATAGTTTAAAAGCCACCCAAAGTAGATTCTTAACTATTATTAGAAAAATAGATCATTATTTCAATAATGGTTTTGTAATCTTTTAGTATATTGATTATTATGAGAATAACAGCATGAATAAAAAACGTTTTGGCGGGTCTAACTAAACCAAACTTGTTTTAACCTGTTACACAAGCGCCTATTTTGACATCTATAAAGTAATGTTTCAATGAAGAAGCACCAAGGATCAATTAGTTATGATTTATCATCTTAAAAAAAAAAGATAAAAACGTAAATACCCATCTGAATACAATATTTACCTCAGAAAGAGACTTGTTGGACACTAAAATAGGAAACGTGATGTGTTCACTCATGATTATCTTTGCTAAACGAGAACGAACGACACCACTGCTAGATGCTCTGCAGAGCTGAAATCCCATAACATTGAGTGAAGAATACCTGAAGCGATAAATACATACACACGTAAGTACATGAAACTATATTAACTGAAAGAAAGAAGCTAATGATAACTATATATTGTATACCTTTCCTGAAGTGATTTTACTTTTTCCAACATAAAGGCAGAGTCTTCAACGAATGCACCGACAACAACTAAGAAGACTCCATCTTTCCCACTTGAATCCTTTGAAATAGCACTTCTATTTAACCAGAAATGAGAGGGGCCTATGTAATAATAAGTCAAACTATTTAATAGTTGGCACTTGGCAGTTGAAAGTAAAAAGCCTTTGTTTTGAAAAAGACAACAGATAAACTTGACATCCATATGATCTAAAGATTTACATGGGTTACCAAGAAAAGTTCCCATGATGTTTCTTACAACTTATAGTCGTACATGATACACATATCTGCATATCTCGTGTAACAGAATAGAGAACGTGACATGCTCAAACTACGAGCATACATACTAAAGCTAGGGTTCGAAAAGAAAACTGAAAACATCAGGAATCCTACTAATCCCATGAGTGGTCAAAGATTCAAAGTGGATATCATATGTAATTTTGTCTACTCAAAAGTGAATAACAGATTTGGATATGGCCAAATTTCTATAAGTGACTTTGTGCCTACAAAGAATAAACATGTCTCAAGTATCATACGATACAAAATATCACATGTACATAACTTGCAATATATATAAATAGCATAACATAAAATCCTATAAGATTATAATTAATATGGAATTATGGATCTGAAGGTTTGCATTTTGTTTTCCAGCTTAAACTATTCTATTGAGACTTTATCATCATCATCGTCGTACTCGGTATATCCCACCAATAGCAAAGCTAAGGTAGGGTCTGAGGAGGGTAAGATGTAGACAGCCTTACCTCGACCCCGTAGGAATAGAGAGGCTGCTTCCAGTGAGACCCCTGGCTCGATAGTAATTTTGCATCAAGCCTTGGACATAAGGCACATAACACTTAGCAATTGAGACAAACGCCAATTAGTGCATGTACACCTTGTCTTTTGGCTATCAACGCCACCACATGATGCATGATTAACCATCCACCTCTTTTAATGTTATTTTCACGAAATTAGTAAAATAACGTTAAAATTAGTGCACTTTCACTTTTGCCCCCCGAGCGCCCACACATATATACATTATATGCGCATACCGCAAGCGGGGCGTTAATACCGCAAGTGGGGCGTTAAGTGCGTTAATACATTATATGAGACTTTAGTATGTTTGAATTCTTGGAATGATACTATGATCATTTCATAGAGCGCCTTCGCTGAATTGGATAATACTTAAGTGCGTACGAAATCCACTGATTTCAGACGGAATACGCAAAACATATATCTGACAACACAAGTTGGATACACACAGATATTGGTACAGAGTATGGGCATACACAAATTTTTCTAACATTAATCATTTTAAATCAACATTACATACCCCCAAATATATAAGTTTATCATCGAATAACTATATGATCTCAAACAAACAACAATGGACAATAATAATCGTCACAAAACACCATCTAAAAAAATGATGCATCATACCTTCAATCTCACTTAGACTGGATCTAATTAAGGCCGACAACGGGTCAATCTCTGAAACAGGGGGTTTACATGATTCCGGCTCGGTTGAAAACCTGATAGAAACTGTCATTGGTGAATTAGGAAAGTAAAACAACTTCATATTAGCAACTCTCAATGGAAATATAACAGATTTACCTATGCGTATGCTGTTTATACCTAAAACACCATCATTAATCTCTCTGTATGAATATATAGCAACTGAATTGACAATTCGTCTGGATGTTTGATACTTTTTTAATATCTGATAACATCTACCTGGAAAAAATATGAATAAATCAGAGGAAATTCATAAACTAATAGCGTAAGATGCGAAGACATTACCTGCCGATCGTATCATCATAGTTGAAATCGAAAGCTGCGTTGAAGTTTTGAAAATGAAATCGAACTAAATTGAATTGATTTGCGACTCGATTGTGTGCAGCCGAACAAATGCAAAAATCAAAATCAATGATGTTCCTATCGGAATCAATGGAAACCAATTTTGGGAAATTATCTATGAATGCTGCCCCTGTTTCTAACTTTCACTAAACCCGTTTCCTCCTAAACCCTAAAATTTTGAATGAAGTAGCAAGTTACAAATTAACCCCTCTGTGACGTATAATGATTAGGAAAATCAATGTGACACGTATATTAACATGTGTATCATTTGGATGGATGGATTATTATCCTTAACTCAAATCAGAGTCATCAGTTACTGTACTTAATTAATGAATCGGTTTTTGGTATTTTAATTTGATTTATTCAGTTAGACTGACGGGTTTTTTATTTTGTTCTTTTAATATCGGTAAAGTCAAACTTGACCAAAAACTTTTCCTTATAAATACATGCAATTGAGATAGAAACACATAAAATAAATGTATAAATACTTGAAATACGGTAATAAAATATGAAGTACATGAACTGCAAGTATAAAAGTTAGAAATATCTGAAAATATGAATGGTACGGTTAATTTTTGATAAATGAGGGTAAAAAACAATAACTGATTTTTGGTTAATTTGGTTTTTAGTTGATTCAGTTTTTTGTTGATTTCAGCTCGGTTTCCTCTATGAACCTTTGGGTTTCGGTTAATGATTCATATCAAATTTTTAATCAAAGAAACTATAACAATACTCTATATACTCAATTTAAAGACACTAAGATGCTCGTTTTTATGGTGGTTTTTTTTAATTAATGTATGAAAAAAGTTATTGTCACACCCTAACCGATAGCGGAAACATCGGGGCGCGGCACTAGACTAATCAGATTGCTCAAGATAATCCATAACGACTATTTAAGCGATAATATTTAAGCGTTCAATATCCTATACTATCAAACATAAAATCCTCAAATAATCATTACAAATACCAAACAATCTCTTAAAACATATCCAATATGGTCTTCCCTAGATTTCTATTACATAAGTTTCTAAAGATAAAATCCTAGATCCATTGCAGCAAAAGTCATCAACCTGTCACATAAGTACAATTAAGTAAAAGTGAGCATACCGTTTGCATACATAATAGATATAAAATCGTTTAGCAAACACCGCATGAACATACACAAGAGATGTGAATTATACTACTGCACTGACACATGTAAACCAACAAACCGCGAGTGCGAGGCACGCGAACAAATGTCCACATCCTAAAGAGAAAAATAAATGAGAAATAAAAGTGTGAGCCTTAACAACCCCGGGCCTCCGGGTGGCGGGTCAACCTCTAGCAAGCTATCATGTTAAAGGTGGCATACAAACCAAGCAATACATACAATTCAGCGATTCACGTATAATAATGTAAAGGCGGGTTGCGAATAAGCGTTTTGAGTTGTGTGATGTGTTTTGATATAGGAACATATGTGACACCCAAAAGTGCGTTTAAGCGTAAAAGGGTTCAAGTATACTCACAGTCGGTGCGATAAGAGAGAGAGAAAGATGGGATCTGATATGGATTGAAGGGAGCGCCGGTTCAGCCTGTAAGCGGACAGAAGTGCATCAGTCTTCCGAAGTGCTGAAACGGTCAAAAGTGAAGGAGCAGAGGACAAGTTCGAGCGAAATTGTACCAAATCTCCTGGATTTAGTACAAGTTCAGGCGAACTTGCTTGAATTCTTCTGGATTTATACAAGTTCAGGCGAACTTGACTGGAATCTTGGAGAAAGGATTAAGTTCGGGCGAACTTGTCTGGTTTCCTTATAAACTGTACAAGTTCGGTTGAACTTGGTTGATTTTCTTGAGAATTGGACAAGTTCGGTCGAAGTTGGTCACCAATCTGGTGACAACTTCGAGCGAACTTGCTTGTTTTGGAGCGAACTTGACTATTTTGGCCACCAAATCGTGCGTTTTCGCGTCGTTTGCTGAGGAAATCGAGTGTCCATCCCTCCAACCTTAAGCTACTGAGCAAAACATAGGCTGGAGAGGTCTTTTGGAGCGAGTTTTAGCCATTTTACAGAAACTTGGGCTAATCCGGGCGAACTTGTCGGTTCGTACGGGATAGTCCAGCTTGTGCAAGTGACTGTATCGTCCTTGTGCTTCCGGATCTGAGTTTTCTTACTTAACAACGCCTCGTTCCACTTCAAAGTGAACGAAACATGCGTCACTTAGTCCGTATTTGGTGTGAAAATCAATGCTCTAAAAGGTTTTTCTCAGATCTAACACTTGGTGAGTCGAAATCATCAAGATTTCTAGTTTGGGAAGCCAAAGCTAAGCCCAAATACACTCGTTTAGTGTATATCTAAGTGAAAAACAAAAGTTTTGTAGAAAAAGATGAAGATTTTCATAAACAGAAGAGATTTGATGAAAACGAAGGTAATCCTTGCGCAAAATCGTTGTAAAACGTTGTTGTTTTGCATAAAACGGGTTGATTCTTACTTGGAAATCAAGGGTTTTTGGTTTTGGGAGCTTTCGGGCGAACTTGCAGCAATGAGAGCATGAATGGAGGTGCTGGGTATTTATAGGTGAAGAGAGAGTAAGCTGGTGGAGACCAAGTTCGGCCGAACTTAACACCATTTCAAGCGAACTTGGGACAAGTTCGGGCGAACTTGGCCAGTTCTGCTTGAAAGGTTCAAGTTCGAGCGAACTTGTTGAGGATTTTGGTGCTTTGATGGCCTGAACAAGTTCGGGCGAACTTGGGATGCCCAAGTTCGGCCGAACTTGGCCATCCTAAGGAGTTTTGTTAGTTATTTTCGCTTTAAGTGTTCGTCTGGTGATTCGGTTCGTATTAGATAGATACGTTAAGTGTTTTAGATGATAGAACAATGCGATTAAGCGATTCTTTATTAAATAAATGCGATTTTGCGATTTGAATAAGCGAGAGCGATGCGATATCGAGTATAATCATAAATCATAAGCACACATAACACATAAATAACATAATGTAACATAAATACTGCGTTTGCGATGCGATGTGATAAGCGATGTTGAAGGCTCAAGTGGTTATTGTACAACAATACACTCGGCTCTTAAGGTAACATAGTTACTTGTGATTGTGTTGAGTTAGCGTTGCGTTTAATAGGCGTTTATATGTAATATAGTTGTGACAAAATACATTTAGTAAACATAAACCATCATTTATTATCGAATCTCGAATTACAAAGACATATACAAACGAAATAAACGGAAACAAGATAACAACGAAAATACGAGTTGTTACCTTGGAAGCACGGAAACGCCACTGAGGTGCCGTCTCCCGTCCCGGGGACTGCTAGGGGACGGAAACGGCACGGGGACGGGCGGGAAACGTCCCCGGAATGTTGGATACGGCCTGGAAACGTGCTGCAGCAGGGGACGGTGTTTGGGGACGTGCAGGAAACGTTTCCGTCCAGTTTCCATTTATATCTTTTGGTTTTAAAGTAAAAAAGATTTTTTAATCCTATTCTAAAATAGCGCCCCTCCTGTTCAGCGATCACGTTTAAAACCCTACACTGTATCCTCTTCTTATTGCCGATCCTCTTCTTCTTCTCTTTTCCTATTCAAACTCCAAAATTATGGCTTCTAATGAAGAAACACAAGGATCATCATCATCTATAGATGAACCTCCATTGTGGGATTATGTGGAAAAACAAGAAAAGCAAGGTTCTGGAGGAACTTGGAAATTCAAGTGCAAAGTTTGTGGTGAAAATCGACAAGGATCGTATTCAAGAGTTATAGCACACTTGCTCGGTATAAAAGGTATGATTTTGGTTGTTGTTTACTCGATGGAAGATGTAGGATTTTTGGAGTTTGCTGATCTTTCATTAGATGAACCGGAACTTGAAAGCGATTTGCTTATTAACGTTTGATTAGATTAGGAAGATATAGGATTTTTGAGCTTTACATCAATATATAACTATTTTGGGGTTTTGTGTTACATCATCTTTGATATATATTTATTTTTTATATGTTTTTATTCCCGTACCCGTCCCGTCCCCGCTTCTTGAATTTTTAATTTTGCCGTTTCCCGTACCCGTTCCCGTTCCTGTACCCCGTTCCCGTACCCGTCCCAGTGCATCATAGGTTGTTACAGTTATGGTTTTACATAAATCATGGACAATTAGTTTTTATAATAGAATAAAACGTAAAAGCGTTCACATCCTTTCTTTATTCTCATTCTTATAATTATACTAAAAATCATTACTTTTCCTCTCTCATTTTTAATTAAAAAATATTTTTTACATTTTTATATTACAATTTCTTTTTCCTCCACTCACAACCATTTTAAAAAATATATTAATATATTAATGGGTGAATAGTGTTTCCCTAAATATGTAACATTTTATCTCTTTTACACTTACAACCACTTTTTATAATATGTATAACTCACACACAAATATATGTAGAATGGGATGTGAATGCTCTAAGTACTAAGGCTAAAGGGTGTGGGGGGCATAAGTAGAATCATCAATCGCCACGTAGGACCATTAATGGATTGCTACACCATCCCCCTTAACTCATCCATCATGGTCGTAAGGATTAAACCATGACAACCTCCTTACCTTTTTCAATATTTCCTTTTCACAAAAATAAATTAAATTAAAATAAGAGAATAATGGTTTGAAATGACAACACCCTATAGCCTAACTAATTATCCATATATGGTTAAACATGACGTAATTAAATGTAAATAATGTTTAAAAAACTAATTTACCCTAACTAATTATCCATCACCCTCGTCCCAGGAATACATTTCTTGTAGAGAATTCGAATTATAAATCAACAAAAGATTTATCTCTTCACCAATATGGGATAAACACAACTTCCCATACATTAAAGTTTCAGCACACAACGAAAGCTTATGATCTCTTATTCATTTTTAGCTTTAATCACTAAATAATCATTATATTATTCAATAATATAATATTATTTATAAAATTTCCAACAATAACCGCTGCATGTGCATAAGATCCAATTAATCATAGGTTTTATGGTCTAGTTCAGACAGTTAATGCTAAGATTCAATTGATCATAGGTGTTTATGGTCTAGTTCAGACAGTTAATGCTGAAACTTGTTATTACGGTTAGTATAAAGATAAACCAACCCAGTTGAGTTGACTTGATTGAGTTGGCCGGACTGACCAAACCTCTTCTGTATCCATGGTTAATTTTTGAAGCAAGGTCCTACGGAATGTTGCCTGTTAGGATTAGCAAAAGAGTCTTAAGAGGAAAAAAATATGGACTTGAATAATTTATATGTTCAAATTACCAAAGTTTTGTATATATTGAACAGGTAAATGCCATTGCCTACTATCTTCATATGGTTGTATAAATTGGACAAGTTTAGAACTTCAATGTCAAAATTAATTTGAGGGACATTTTCATGCAAAATAAGAAGTAAGTTTGTTTTTAAATTTTTATGATATTAACCCTAACTTAAAACATCAATCTAATAATATGAGCTTACCGTCTCATCTCCACTTGTAACACCAGGATTTCAGATGAAATATACGAAAATTTACACTATTGAGCAAAAAAAATGGGTGAGGACCCCCTGGCTCTTTAAAAGCTTCGCCCATGAGTTTCATGTTGCTTGTATCAAATGTTTAAAAAAAATTGCTCCTAAACATAGTAAAAGAGTGTTACGTCGTATATAAAGATCCTTCAAACTCATAAACAACATCAGTCATAATCCAGTTGTCAGGATAAGGCTTGCTACTCGCTACAAAATAGTAACCAACCTAGTTAAAAAGGAGTATATCAGGCTCGGGTGCTATGTATTTTAAGGTCTAGTGAATTGATGTTGAGATTAAGCATCTTAATCGGTACCTCGGTTCTTAAATTTACGCCATATGTACAAAAGATGTTCTTCGGAGGTGGTCTCTCCCTAGGTGGCAAATGATTTATAACTGGATCACCATGATATATAACCTGGATAATAGAGTGTTTGGTTTCAATTCGTTGTGGAAATATGTTATAAATAACAAAATGTACATATATAACCCCATAACAAGAAAATAAACAAAAGGACATGTCTTAGCCCCCATTAGAGGTCACAAGATGGGTGGGCGAAGCAGGTAAGATAACGGTCCGAGTTAAAACATGCTATTTCATCGCAGGTTGAGACGAGTTTGGACATCGGGTTAACCAATACATTTTTTGTCTTTCCTTTTTATTTTTATAATAATTAATGCATTATGAAAAAAGAAATTCAACATTATTAAAAAATATTAATCCAAATCATTGAATAAAATTGAGTTAGGAGGTTGTGTGTCTAAAAAGTAGGCTTCTAAGTAAATGAGTTGAATATGTAACTTCTAAAATCTATATAGCACCTTACTAAAAGGATTATAATATATACATATATACACACGCAAAAATAATTAAATATTATTAAATGAATATTGCCTCCAAGATTGGAGTCATCGATTCAAAATTAAACAGTTATACATACAACTATTCGTTACTCACTTGTCTGACTGGTAAAGAAGCATTTTGCTATCAGGATCATAATCCTCAATTGCTTTAAAAAATGTCTCATTCGACTATTTCACGAGCAGAAAAAGGATAATTGAATACCCTAACATAACACACAGTTTTGTTGTATGCTACACTCAAATTTTGTGTTTACGGGCATGTTTGGTTAAGCTTTTTGAACCAACTTATTGACTTATTGGGTTTTTTCAAAAAAACAAATAAGTCAAAATATTGTTTGGGTAATTGAAAATGACTTTTCAAAACAATTTTTCAATAGGAGGAAAAAATCAGTTTTGAAAAGCTAGAATTTTGTGGTTTTTTGGAGCTTTTTAGTATTTTACATGGAAAAGTTAAGCCAAACACTTTTTTAAAAAGTAACTTATTCACTTATTGGCTTTTCCTACCCCATAATCTAATCCAAACACTTTTTTAAAAACTCATTTTCAAAAATTCATAAATCAATAAGTCCTTTTCACTAAAAGTCATTTTTAAGTTAAATAAGCTTAGCCAAACAAACCCTATATTTCAAATTTTACTAGATGGTTATAACTGTAACTAAAGAACAAGGGTAATGTAAATAAGGCGCATTTCCTTTGTTATTACTTACTACTCAAAGCTAGTTGATTTCTTCACTACCATAACTATATCAAGAGCTTCTAATGATTTCTGAACGTTTCTTTAATTTAGCACTAAATTGAGCTCGAAAATGTAAAAAATCATATTAAAGTTTATAAGAACTCGACTGTTTAAACGATGGACTTTCTGAATTGAAAGAACATGTGCTTATTATGAACTTTTGGAGAATATGATGCAACCGATGATTTCGAAGATGTAGGCCATAGCTCAAAAGCATTGTAAGATCATGATTTGGGTATTTTAAATCTGTGTCTGTTGTTTGAGTTTGAGTTGTTTGTGTTGTTGTTTTTTAAATATTTAAAGTGTTTTCAATTTAGAGATGAAATGATGGTTGATTATGGTGACTTTTAGTGATTTTTGACAATGTCGCTTGTGATTTATATAAATATACTTGAGCTTGTTTAATATGATAATCTTAAGCTATTAGAGCTTTTGAATGAAACTTGTTGCGTAGACGTGTACTTCTAAGGGGTCATGTGGCGGGTCAGGTAAGTTTGGTAACTCATCCAAAGTTGAAATGGATTTGTGTCTGATTGGCTTCATCTACACATTTTTTATTTGTTCATTTTTCTGTGGTTTGTGAGTAATATTATCTTATTAACAAATATTATGATTTTTTATATAAATATTTAAACAACGTATTTTTAATAAGTGATTTGATTTATGACTTTCTTGACAATAAAGCTTGTATAATTGACCAATTACCTATATGTTAAAGACAAAGGTTGGTGGAGGACCTTTGTCTTTAAGTCCTCAACTTTAAAAAAATACACATTTAGCCCTTTTACATTTATCTTCTTTTAATATTCATATATTACAATTCTAATCCTTATACGTTTACTTTCTATGTAACGCCCCGTATTTTTCCATATTTACATATTTTAGAAAAATACGTGCCGTTCCCCTAGTATTATTTGCAATTGAACCCGTCCGAAAAATGGACTTAAAACTGCAAACAACGCATTTTACGCGTTTTGACAAACCGACAACTTACGCAGCTAATATTGAATTAGCAACGCTGTTTTATGTGTTTCGAAACTAAAAACCATGTTGTATGGCATTTTAAAAGATTTGAGCTCGAAAACGAGTTTAAATAAGTAAAGTGGATCACTAGCGGGCTTTAAACCCAACCCAGTCAAAACTCAAAGCCTACTTAACCAACCCCCCAACACAAACCCTATCTAAAAAACCCTAATATATACAACACACACCCACCCACCCTAAAGACAACAGCCGCGCACATCCCTGCCCCTCTCTGTGATCTCGGCGACGGCCTCCGGCCGAACCCCTCCTCCGCCTATCACCCTCACCGGCACTCCAACACCCTGCAACCCTCATCTCTCTCTACATTCACTCTCACTCGTCTCTCTCTCTCACTGGGTAAGTGGCCGACCACCACTCATTGGTGGCGGCGCATGACAAACGGCGTAGTAGCCGCAGCACGTGGTCACGAGGGTGGCCCAAGTGAAGGTGGTTGCGGGTGGTAGACAACAGACTGAACAACGACGAGGGACATCAGCGGCGGCAACGACGACGAGCCGTTTTTTCGGCAACAGGCAACCGCCAAACGGCGACGGTGGTGAACGGCGGCGGCGGCGGCAGCGGGAACCACGACGGACGGCTTTGCTTCAGGTGTGAGTTTAGAGTTTGTTCCGTTCAGTTTTTATTTCAAATTGGGGGGGTGGTTCGGTTCCCTTGATTCAAGACCAGTTCACTCTCGAGTTCGGGTTCGGGTCAAGTACAGTTCGGTTCGAGTTCGGACCATATCACAATCAGATTCAGTTCAGGATTGAGAGTTTTGGTTCAGACTTTTGGTTCAAATTCGATGTCCGGTTAGGTGTGCGGTTCAAGTTCAGATAACACGAGCCCACTCAGTTTTGGTTTGGTTTAAACCGTCTCAGTACAAAAAACTAACTCCAGTTTAAAAAACTCATAACTGAGGGACGTAATTGACACTTAAACTCTAGGGACGTAAATGAATTGCTGGCAATAGGTAACCTGTATAAGACAAGATCAGACTTGTTTACTAAAAAAAGTAAACGTATGATTTTTCACCTTTTTAAAAATAATTAAAATTAAAAAGTTATGACCCATTATATCTCATTAATGGTACATAAAACATACAATTGCGTTATTGACATTGGATATAAAGTGGTTAAACGAGTGATATTCATGTTTAGAACTTGTGTTGTTTGCATCGTCGGAGACCTGTTAAACCCGCTAAGACACGATTTGTCAGCCTTACCTACTAGATTTGATTTTATTTAACTTATAATTATTTTTACTATTACACACAATTAGAGATGATCATTTGGTATTGGGTACAAGTACTGAGTTTCCCGTATTAAATTATTTCTGTTACAGATTCGGTACCTACTTTTTGGAGTTTTCGGTACCGGTACTTTCAGTTCGGTACGATACCGATATTTTACCTTCAAATATCGTACCGAACATTTCAGTACCGATACCGGCACCAGTATTTTCGATACTAGTACTGTGTTTAGGGATGAGCTGGGTCGCGGTGCCGAAAATCGCCAAATTTGGGTACCGGTATTGGTATAAAAAATGTTCAGTACGATAAGATACCAATATTTGAAGGTAAAATTCATTAAAATTATGGTATCGTATCCAACCGAAAGTATCAATACCGAAAATGCCAAAATATAGATACAAAACCGGTACTAGAAATAACTCGGTACCAATACCGGTACCAAATGCTCATCCCTTATTGTGTATGTATGTAATAATAATAATGATGATGATGATGATAATAATAATAATAAGAAAAAGAAGAAGTTTAAAAATTAAAAAATATAGGAGTTAAGGGTCATTTACGTCCCTGAATTATGGGCATTTTTTAACTCCGATTAGTTTTTTGGATTGAAATGATACATTTCGAGAATGCTAAGAAGGAAAAAAATACAATTTTGAAATTTGGTCTAAAATGATAAAAATGAATAATCCATATGGATGTATATGACACTTTACTCTTATCAGAAAAATCATTATTCTAAATGTCAGAATAGTGATATATTTTATACAGAGTAAGCTGCCATTTTGGTCTATGAGGTTTGGTCAATTTTGCTACTTTAGTCTAAATTTCAAACTTTTTATATCTGGGTCCCGTGGTTTCATTTTTGTTGTCATTTTAATCCAAAAGTGAAATCTGATCAGATTTTTCAATTTTAAATCCCTATGTTTTGTCATTTTTCTTAGAGGTAAATTGGTCATTATAACTTTATAATTTATTATTAATTAATATAATAAAATTAAATAAAAGCACATAACTATCTTCATCTTCTCCAAATTCAATTTCGCCATGAAATCAACCTGACTCCACAACCTCATCCTCCTCATACTCACCTTCTACACTCGAAACACATCATCATCACCTTAAAATTCCGCTTCCACACCCGAAAACGATGTCGTATCACTATTATCCTTCAAATCTTCAGCAGATCTCAATAACAAACTCCCCTACACCATTAACAAAACCTCCAACGTCTGCAACTGGCCCGAAGTACAATACGGAAGCAACCGCAAGGTTAGTCGACTCGTTCTGGAAAACTTAAACCTCTCCGGTAAGTTCGCTTCAAACACATTGACTCAGATGGATCAGTTACAAGTCCTTGCGAACCAGATTTATTACCCCAAAGTCATATTTGTCAATCATATTCATCAATCATCATTCTTATTGCGCTTTCCAATTTACCCTTTTTGCAGGTTGTAAACAACATCCACATATCTATCCGGAAGAGAGAGAGAGAGAGAGAGAGGGAGAAGAGAGAGAGACAGAGGCGGCTGTGGTGGTAGCGGTGGTGGAGTCTTCGTCTGATCTAAATCTGTTGGATCTACAACAGTTCTTCGTCGTCGGAGTGTTCGTCTTCGTCGAGATCTTGTTCGTAGATGGCGGTGGTGGAGTTCATAGTGGGCGGTGGTGTTATAGAGAGAGAGAAGAGAAGAGAGAGAGAGTTAGAGGTGTGTGCAGAGTTTATAGAGAGAGAGAGGGGGTGTCTTTAGGTTTTGTGTTATGGTATTTGGGAAGATGATGTTGATTAAGTATGTTTTATTATTTTTAATTAATAATCAGTTATAATAAAACGAATTGACAAAATTACCTCTAAGAAAGAGGACAAAACTGAAATCACATGAACGTTGGACTAAAGTGACAAGAATGACCAAACATTAGGGATTAAAATGACAGTTTACTCTTTTATATATATAAAAAAAATGTTTTTGAGCCCTGGCCCTAGGGTCTCATCTAGAGTAACTTTGTTATTTTTTGGGACAGAGAAAATGTTAATCTTTTATTTTATCCTCCTAGACCATATCAACACTTGTTATAAGTGAGATTTACTTGGTACGTTTATTATTCTCTAGTGCCGTACTTATAGCATTGTACTGTAGAGTACTAACATAATATTATAATACTACAGTATATTGTATGCTACATCTTTTTCAATGTACATGAGACTTATGTGAGATGCAGAAAATGGGACAAAATATCTGAACTTTGTTTCTTTATAATCTATGTTATATACAGATCACGATAATTTTTATTTTCAAAGGAAATTAACATTGTAAAAATCTTGATATAAAGCTATCAATACATTTAAAAATTGCACATGATGGAATCACCATGAAAAATCCTACAACACAAAAGCAATATAAAGGAAAACAAATGACACCCATAGAGAAAGCTCGGTTTATTGTTATTGCACAATAATCACTAGTGAAATATATATTTCTTCCAAATACCATGGAAACCATATTAATGCACTCTTGTTTGTTTATATAGAAACTAATATGCTTTTTTTTTTAACACACGAACTATGTATAATTCTGAATGACACTAACCATTTGAGCAAATCAATCATTCATCTCTACGCTACCTATTTGAAATAGGGTTTGGTCCGCTAGGAACCTCATGCTCGCCGACTTCAAGCTCCCTTGTGGGTTTCATATGGCCGGTTTTAGATGATTCTGAACGATGTGTTGTGGCCGTTTTTGGTTGAAAATGACCAGTTGTCGTTGTTTGGGGATGAACATCCATGGTGGATGCGACTGTGGGAAGGGAAGTAGTCATGGTAAAAGTGATCAAGAAGTTAAAAATCACCAAGGAAATAAAGAGAAAACAAGAAGCTTTGATGAGGTTATAAGCCATGCACGAGGAATGTAACAATGAGGGAGAAAGTTCATAAAAGAAGATGATGAATAAAGAAGCTTTTATGAAACTCAACAAACCACAAACACATGTTTTTACATATATAGATCGATGTAAGGTAGAGCTCTGATGGATATACATACGGATCACACATGATTTTCGCTTTCATGTATATATATTGCATATTGTACTCTTGTAGACATAATTTGATGATTCATAATGTTAGATATAGATATACGATTTCTAACCAATTGAAGTAAGACAAATATGTATACAGGGATCAAAGAACAAATTAAAGTTTTAAAGCAATGTTACTAAATAGTTAAAGACATATTTGACTCTTTGTTATGAGTTGTTAAGCAATAAAAGAGAAGCCAAAGCCATAACGAATGCCTTTTGTCTGCCTTTTTCTCATAACAATTTAAAACACGCTAGTTCAATATTAATGTTTTAATGTTCAACTGATTTATGTTAATTAGGGTTGAACAGGCAGCCCGAACTGAACCTGAGTTGGAACTAGCCCAAGTGAGCACATTACATTCCGGTTATTAGTTGGATTTCAAAGAAAACTGTTTTTTTGTTCATCTTGGTCCGGTCTAAACACTGTACATTATTAGATAAATTCTGGAACAACCAACATATGTTGTCTACGCTATGCACGTTGACGAGTAAAGATATGTAATATAGTAAGAATCTACAAAAAACCGGCAAGACCAGCCAAAATGACGACCCGAATCAAGAGCGAGCACATACGGTCAAATCGTGAACTTTGCTGCTATTATCCGCAAGCAATTTAACCGAAGTCAACATTCTACAACAATGATATGGTGCGACCAGGTTTGAAGACAAATTTTATCATGGTAAAAGATACAAATTATTGTAACATTATTAACGTATGTTTAAAAAAAAATTTAACTTTAAAAGAAAAAGGGTCTACCAAACTATATTGTAGATTTCCTAAAAGAACAAACCTCATGATTACACCTTTATATTGCTGCTGTTCATATTTCATTTTCAACTTGCTTATAAATCCTATAAGAAGTGACTTACTTTTGAGAGTGGATGTGACTTAAAGACTACAATCAACACATTAAGTAAAAAGATTGCACAAATATAGCACCAAATAATCAACCAAAACAAGGTCTACATTTGCTTGCTATAAATCAATTCTTTTTCTTCCTCATGGTCCACCTCCCTTGTCAAATCAATTTTACCATTTTCGAGGTGTGACAGTAAGCATTGAACGTAGCCTAGGCTTAAGTATATACTATAAATAGTAAAATGTTCCCAAAAAGAATACTTATGTAATATTTAAAAACAAGGTTTATGATTTAAAATAATTACAAGTTCACATGTGTAGTGAAGGCCCTTAATTCTCTTGCAACTCGTAAGCTCGCTAGAGAATAACTGCCACTTGGGCTGTGGTCCAGTGGTAAGTAGTCAATGACAGCTTTGGTGAAACCAAAGTTCATTCCTGGCTAGGTTTATTATTGGGGGAAAACGATTTGTTGTAAAAAATATAAAGAACTATTTTACAAATATATTTTAAATTGACACTTAATATTTAAAAAAAGAGTTGTGTTCAATTCGCTACTATAATAAAAGGTAGTTGCAAATAAACTATATAAATAAACATATGGAGGTTAGTTAACGTACAATTAATTTTAACGTACGATGCGTACACGATGAGGAATATAACATGCAGATTTAGTTTTACAACATGCTGATTTGGTTTTACAACATGCGGCTTTGGGTTTACAACATGCAGATTTGTTTTACAACATGCGGATTGGTTTTACAAACATACAACTTTGGTTTTACAACATGAGGATTTGTTTTTACAACATGCGGAATTCTCATCGTGTACCATTGTACGTTAAGGGATATTTTACACTATATTTTCTCTAAACACATGAATGTGAAAACACACACAAACACATGTGAACATATAATTAGTTGAATATTCACACGTTAACTCAAAACACATTTCATCCCAACTCTCATTTTTTTAGTACAAATTTGTAATTATGGACTCAATTTGAGCCCCTTTTGTAATTTCTCCTATTTTTTTACCAACTAATTAAGGCATAAAATTAGATTTTATAGCTTGACGTAAATACACAAAAAGCATAGTTTCTAACCAAACCATAGTTAATAGAGTGTTCTAAGCAGAATAATTACTATACTCCTTTATGGAACATTTGTAGCATAATAAACAAGTTGTAGAGAGGTCACACTCAAAACGTTAAAAGAAGTCATACAGTGGATCAGACGTTAAGAAGCCGAATGCTGAGACCCCAATACATTCCAAAAGTGAGAAAAATATACTAATAATAAGACACTGCATTGTGGTTTGCCCTCCACATCACCCTTCAACACCCCTACCATCACGGTAGTTAAAAGGGGGTGCCAAACAGGGGGTTCGCCATTCCATTTATGGGCGTTAGTCATCCCAAGTGTGGGGCAACCAAAAATCAACTAATCACATTTCTTTTCTTTTTTAGTTAAACCGTAACGTGATAGTTATTACTTGAGTTAGTTAAAGCACATTGTCTACATAGCAGTGACGATTGATGTGGCTGAGCTCGTTGAAACGCAAAACATAGCCTAAAAGGTAAAGGGCTAGTCCAAGTACTTGTGTTAAACCTAGGTTAGATACATATTATCCCTACATCAGATGTGGGAAACTATATTACACATGTCCAATCCATTACATAATTACCCATAAACGTATATATCCCAATTCTCACTGTTAAATAGGCAAATGCTAAAACCGAACTGTTTTGACCTCACACTGACCAAATTACTTAAACTTCGAATGACCACAGATTAAATACGAAATAGCTGTCATTTCCGGAAATGCTAAGCTTGTTAGAAAAGGAAAAAATATTTTATGGAGGCATTTAATGATCAGAGAAATACCCTTTATATTCTTCGTCAAAAATAGGTGATTGGCTCCCCAAAGTTAGAGCCGTATTTTATGGGGTGCCTTGATAGAGTTTCCTACTTTGTGAACATGTAAACTAGTATTTATTCCTTCCATTGTACACTTATGAAATCAAGAAGAAGAACAACTTCTCTCCCAACTTCAATACATCAGACGGTTGTTTGTTTACCTCTTAACGAGGCTCTGAATGATTCAGACCTTTTACTGGTTCGACACTTAATGGTTTAGATTATGGTTTAGACTGTTTGTTTCACGAGCAAATGTCTGAATGGTTAAGACATTTGTCTCTGAATGGTTAAGCATTATACTAAGTCTGAATGGTTAAGACCTTTAATCTGAATTGGTCAGACATTTGCCTCTTAATGGTTAAACATTATACTGGCTCTTAATGGTTCAGATCTCTTACTGGTTTAGCACTTAATGACTCAGCACTCTTAATGGTTCAACACTTAACCATTCAGAAGTTACCAAACAGCCCATGACTCTCAATTGTTATGAACACCTTGCATTTGCGAAAAGAACATATCCATTTTGAGGCTTACATATGTGAACTAAGATACGATCCGCACATACCCAAATTTTTAGTAAGAAAAAGATTTCAGTAGTCAAATACTAAGACTTTGTCAGGACCACACCACCACCACCAATTATATGACTACTTTGTCAAGGTTTCTAACGTCATTGTCTAGTCACTAGTGTGTCACTAACTTACCAATAGGCCCCAATAGAGAATTTTAATAAAAGACCACCCCAACCTGGCCATAAGAGAGACGCAGACGCCCGTGTAGTTTTTTATTTGAGTACATTATAGATTTCATATAGCAAGAAAATACAAGATTTTTACCAAAAAAAATGTTTTTTGAAGTATACATAAGAAAAGTTATATTTTTTTGAAAAGAATATCTATACTAAAACTGAACTTTTTTTAGCTAGATTCACTCATACCCATGAATCTATTGCTCTGGTTCATGTTTTAAAATTAAAAATAAAATGAAATAAAATAAAATAAAGAGAGTGAGAGAATGAGCACCTTGCAATTTGGTTTGTTTGCAGGAATATTGTGATTTTCATCAACTGTAAATATGTAGTGATCCTCGATCACTCACTCTCATTGGTGGATAGGCCTTTCCGTACAGAGGTATTCTAGAAGCAACACTGTATAGAAGACATATATAACGTACAGTACGTATGTCTGAATATTCAGTATTTTGAAAACAAAAAAGTGATTTTCTAATGATCGATATTTTATGTCGACTTTTACATTTTCATAATCGGATGCAAATTGTTCAGTAACTAATTTCGAGTTGTACAAGCGACTTTTAATAGGGGGGGCTCCGTTGTGAAGGAAGTATTACGCGTAGAACCATGTAATAATCTGTCGCCGCTCAATCCGACAACGCGTGGCCACTAGCACACGTGAAAATTTGAACGTTATGTTACCGTTTGAAACAAGATTTTTTTTATAAAAAATTACCATCTCATCTATATACAAACCCAACATTCTTTCAACCCATAAAAAATACAATCTTTTAATTCACATAAATACATCTCTACTCTCTATCTTCTAATTTTAAATATGGAATTTCCTAACGATTCGTTTCCGATGGACACCAATAGCGATATGTCTTCCGACAATGACACACTTGAATTTTTCGAGAAGGTGTATAACGAACTTGAAGGTTCGAGCCGTCCAAAGAAGAAAATGGTGGATCGTGATCGTATGCATACCAACAGTGTTAATGAAGGATTAGTTTATGGAGAATCAAGTTTACAATGCCGAAACGTTTAGAGATCGGTTTGGTTTACCAAAAGATTTATTTTTAAAGATTGTAGGAGACATCGAAGCAAGGGAAGAATGGTTTCAAGAACATTACGACGGGAGGGGCAAACGAAGTTTCACTTTGATAAAAAAATGCACATCCGCTAACTAGCGACAGGTAACCTTCCCGATCAATTTGATGAATACTTAGCTATGTCGGAAAGAACTTCACGTGAATGTTTGCAATTCTTTTGTAACGCGATCATTAAAATGTATGCCAAAGAGCTTCTACGTAAACCGACGAGATACGTCGTTGCACGTATTTATGCCGCGCATGAGGCTAGATGGCATTTTCCAGGGATGCTCGGTAGCATCGATTGTACACATATCGAAGGAGAAAGTGTCCAAGAGAGTTGCGAGGGGCGTATGTGACGTCAAATGACCAACCATCATACTTGAAGCGGTGACGTCGAATGATTTATGGTTTTGGCATTCATATTTTGGTGTTCATGGTTCAAACAACGATATCAATGTTTTGTACACATCACCGTTTTTTCAAAGTGTAACAGGTGGTACCGCAACTTTCTGTCCTTTTTTGTTAACGGAAGATATTACACACGAGGCTTTCTTCTTGTGGATGGTATCTACCCATCATGGCCTGTTTTGTGAAAGCTCCTTCATTTCTTGTCGAGGTTGAAGAAAAAACGTTCAAAAAGTTGCAAGAATCGGAAAGAAAAGATGCTAAGAGGGATTTTTGTGTTTTAAAGGGTAGATGGGGGGGGGGGGGGGGCTCCGTTGTGAAGGAAGTATTACGCGTTGAACCATGTGATACACCGTCGCCGCTCAATCCGACAATGCGTGGCCACTATCACACGGAACATTTGAAATTTGAACGTTATGTTACCGTTTGAAACAAGATTTTTTATAAAAAATTACCATCTCATCTATATACAAACCCTACATTCTTTCAACCCATAAAAAGTACAATCTTTTAATTCACAAAAATACATCTCTACTCTCTATCTTCTAATTTTAAATATAGAATTTCCTAACGATTCGTTTCCGATGGACACCAATAGCGATACGTCTTCCGACAATGACACACTTGAATTTTTCGAGAAGGTGTATAACGAACTTGAAGGTTCGAGCCGCCCAAAGAAGAAAATGGTGGATCGTGATCGTATACATGCCAACAGTCTTAATGAAGGATTATTTTGTGGAGAATCAGGTTTACAATGCCGAAACGTTTAGAGATCGGTTTGGTTTACCAAAAGATTTATTTTAAAGATTGTAGTAGACATCGAAGCAAGGGAAGAATGGTTTCAAGAACATTACGACGGAAGGGGCAAACGAAGTTTCACGCTGATACAAAAATGCACATCCGCCAACTAGCAACAGGTAACCTTCCTGATCAATTTGATGAATACTTAGCTATGTCGGAAAGAATTTCACGTGAATGTTTGCAATTCTTTTGTAACGCGATCATTAAAATGTATGCCAAAGAGCTTCTACGTAAACCGAGGAGATACGACATTGCACGTATTTACGCCGAGCATGTGGCTAGATGGCATTTTCCAGGGATGCTCGGTAGCATCAATTGTACACATATCGAAGGGAGAAAGTGACCAAGAGAGTTGCGAGGGGCATATGTTAGAGGTGACATCAAAAGACCAACCATCATACTTGAAGCGGTGACGTTGAATGATTTATAGTTTTGGCATTCATATTTTGGTGTTCCTGGTTCAAACAACATTATTGTTTTGTACACATCGCCATTTTTTCAAAGTGTAATAGATGGTACCACAACTTTCTGTCCGTTTTTTGTTAACGGAAGATATTAAAAACGAGGCTTTCTTCTTGTGGATGGTATCTACCCATGATGGCCTGTTTTATGAAAGCTCCTTCATTTCCTGTCGAGGTTAAAGAAAAGACGTTCAAGAAGTTGCAAGAATCGGCAAGAAAAGATGCTAAGAAGGATTTTTGTGTTTTAAAGGGTAGATGGGGGGGGGGGGGGGGCTACGTTGTGAATGAAGTATTACGCGTTGAATCATGTGATACACCATCGCCGCTCAATCCGACACGCGTGGCCACTATCACACGTGAAAATTTGAAATTTGAACGTTATGTTACCGTTTGAAACAAGATTTTTTTATAAAAAATTACCATCTCATCTACATACAAACCCTAGATTCTTTCAACCCATAAAAAAATACAATCTTTTAATTCACAAAAATACATCTCTACTCTCTATCTTCTAATTTTAAATATGGAATTTCCAAACGATTCGTTTCCGATGGACATTAATAGCGATACGTCTTCTGACAATGACACACTTGAATTTTTCGAGAAGGTGTATAACGAACTTGAAGGTTCGAGCCGCCCAAAGAAGAAAATGGTGGATCGTGATCGTATACATGCCAACAGTGTTAATGAAGGATTATTTTGTGGAGAATCTGGTTTATAATGCCAAAACTTTTAGAGATCGGTTTGGTATACCAAAAGATTTATTTTTAAAGATTGTAGGAGACCTCGAAGCAAGGGAAGAATGGTTTCAAGAACATTACGACGGGAGGGGCAAACGAAGTTTCACGCCGATACAAAAATGCACATCCGCCAACTAGCGACAGGTAACCTTCCCGCTCAATTGATGAATACTTAGCTATGTCGGAAAGAATTTCACGTGAATGTTTGCAATTCTTTTGTAACGCGATCATTAAATGTATGCCAAAGAGCTTCTACGTAAACCGAGGAGATACGACATTACACGTATTTACGCCGCGCATGTGGCTAGATTGCATTTTCCAGGGATGCTCGGTAGCATCGATTGTACACATATCGAAGGGAGAAAGTGTCCAAGAGAGTTGCGAGGGGCATATGTTAGAGGTGACGTCAAAAGACCAACCATCATACTTGAAGCGGTGACGTCGAATGATTTATAGTTTTGGCATTCATATTTGGTGTTCCTGGTTCAAACAACGACATCAATGTTGTCACACCCCGACCCGCAGCGGAAAAGGTGACCGGGGCATGATTGGGTTATCATCAAAGCTCATGACATTTATTATACGTTTCATATTCATTAATACAATTTAATGGAAATTTACAATAAATGTTACAACATGTCCTAACTATCAATCTAAGCTTCTTTGTTTTCTTTTAAGGCATTTCCTATATTTTCCTTGCTTCATCCTGTTCACCTGTATCATGTGTAAAAAGGTTTTTTGGATCAACAAAAAGTTGGCGAGTGAATCCTATGGAAAACATTTGAACAAGTTTATTTAATTGATTATGAAATGAGTGCACAACCACACATGAGTAAAAATAGATGTAAACTTATTCAACAATCATTAGATATTAAATAAAGCACACATGAACAATAATGGAACGTTTAGAGGCACGCGTTGCTCTACTCGTCTCTCACGAGGAACTGATGGGCCTAATGAATGAATTGCATGAACATGATAATATGAAAGACATAACTACAAACAATATAAACTCAATGATACACACATGAACAATAATGGATTGGTTTTGAGGCACGCGTTGTTCAACTCGTCTCCCACGAGGAACTGATGGGCTTATTGAATGAATTTCATATAATTTGACAAAATGAAATAAGTAATCACAACAATATAAACAATCTAAGTTTAGATCACGATATGGTATGGCACAAGTTTAAATAAACGAGTTAATTATTTTGTGACACATGACACACCCCAAAACGTGTAATTAAAAAGGGGGGAGTTGTAAGATTCACTCACAGTGGGTGCGTTCGGTTGATGATGTTGAATGCACGCAAAGTGGTTTTAACCACTAGTGAAATTAACCTAGATAAATAGCATTATGGTTTGGTAAGTAAACGGATTTTATTGATCCATTTTAGTAGGATTGTTGGGTGTATTTTTGTGAGTTTAAGGCTATTTTCTAACCTTAAAAATGTTATTTTTAAGTATTTTTAATTGATTTTTAATTAAAATAAATAAATAAAAATAATAAAAAAATTTGACTTTTTTGACCGTTGACCATTGACCATTGACCGTTGACTGTTGACTTTGACCGGTTCGTATGCGAGTATATGTGCGCTGAGTGAGGCTCGAACCCGAGACCTCCCGTACGCGTGCACGCAGCTCTACCAACTGAGCTACGTGTCTAACCCGAAATATTTCTGTTTTTAATTATATTTATATACTAATTAGATTAAACCGAAAATCATTTATTTTTAAAAACGATTTAACTGAATCGGACCGGTGCGCTCCACAGGTCTCGAACCCGGGACCTTTGGGTTGAGTTAACACACAGTCCACCGCTGGACTGTGTGTTTAACATGTTATATAAACCGATTTTCATTATACTTAAATACAACCTAAGTATTTTCATTTCTGACTTAACTAAAAAGGTAGATAATTGTCCGAGTCGGTGCAGTAGACCGGACTCGAACTCGTGACGTGTGATTTAAACATACACACAGTCCACCGCTGGACTGTGTGTCTATCTTGGTTATTATTCCGATTATTATTATACTTAACATATATATGAAATGAATCCGGTTCAGTTAACAAAAAAATGACATTTTTATTAAGGCAGCGTGTGTGGGACAAGATTCGAACTCGAGACGTTAGTGTGTTTATTGTGCACACAGTCCACCGCTGGACTATGTGTCTAACCCGAGTTATAACTTGATTTTAATTATACTTATATGTTACCGAACTTCGTCTTCTTCGTCCGTTTTTAACCAGAATCAGAAATCCGACTGGTTCAATGTTTTAATCGGTTTCTTTAGCGTTCTTTAGTTAATTACAAGTGAGATATAAATAAAAAGAAAGAAAAATAGGCGTAAAGTATACCGACTGGACTCCTCTGTTTTTCCGGCAGAACTCCGGCGACTGCAACAGGTTCCGGCGTCGTGTGTCTTGCAGCAGCGAGTCTTCAGAAAGCTTACAAAGTGGGTGACTTCGGTATAAGCTCAGGGGGTTTAGTAAGGCTTAGAAGTGGAGGGTTCGGTTTTCCGGCGATGAGCAGAAGATTTCCGGCGAGTGAGTTTTCGCCGAGAAAGGGTGCGGTTTTTGAGCGAAAATGTTTGCAGAGGTTCGAGAGGGTATTTATAAGGCAGGTTATCGATGAACTTGGTCCGATTTCCGACTTGATTCGTCGGTTATAATTTCTCCGGCGGTTATAGTTGGTGTCGCGGACTCAGGCGTCGGTTATAACCGATGTGTGTTTAAAGTTTACGTTATAACGGAAGGAATCGTTAAATTATTGGCGAGATCGCCGGGATTTCCGACGACTGCATTTGGGCGCCGGTTTTTGAATTCGGAATAACATGTTATGAATTTATTGTCTTCATTATTTAACAAGAGATACAAGTGGCGCAGTGGTTTAAGTGTTGAATGTTAAATCTGTGTTGACCGGCGACTGACCCGGGTTCGAAACCCGGCAGTGCCAAAACATTTTTATTTTCTGATTTTTAACAGTTTTTTTAAAAAAAATTATATATTCCAGTATAATAATTGATTATGTATCGTTTAAAATTATTTTGGGCATTAAATTTGCAACGAAATTTTTAACTGATTGTCCGGTTAATAAACGGAGCGGGTTTGGTAAAATCCGTTTTTGACGGATGTTACAGTATCCCCTGCTTTTTAGAAATTTCGTCCCGAAATTTAAATAGTGATATATTTGACGAAAAGAATGATGGTGTTTAGTTTGACAGTTACATGCTTAGAAAATGTAAGGTTTTAAGTTTTTGTTTGAGGCGGTAAATTTCCTTGTAAGGGTTAAGTACCCTATTACAGGAATCGCTTTTTGTTGCCTACTGTATAAGTATTGATAAGCAAAATTGATTCGCTAACTATGATATCATGCATAAGAGTTTGGATATGTTTGGAAGGGTATGGTTATATCCTAAGGCAAAACTTCTAATACTACAACCTACATGGAACATAAATAAACACAACAGCTAATATTTGAACATAAATAAACACAACAGCTAATATCAGTAAGTTATGATTGGTTCTATGACTATAGAACATAAATAAACGCAACAGCTAATATTTGAATCCACGTTCTGATAGCATATATGTTTGAATGGTGGCAGTTCCTCTCTCGTTTGTTATGATGGAGAGGTTAGTTTATGTAGAAATGGAATACAATCCAATCTCTTTAAATAGCAAGATGATATAAATGTAAAACAAATTTCAACCAAGGCAATACTAAATCCTACATGGAACTTCTCATAACCGCCTGATAATGCCTCTGATCCTTTGGCAAAAATACTTATATATAGGAAGTACCAGCGGCGTATCCACCATATTCTTGCCAAATTTTCATTGGTTTTATCCACAAGTTATGATTAGTTACCAAGAAACTACTAAATCCTACATAGAACTTCTCATAATCGTCTGACAATGCCTCTGATCCTTTGACAAGAATACTTATATATAGGAAGTACCAGCGGCGTATCCACCATATTCTCGTCAAATTTTCATTGGTTTTATCAGTGAATTATGATTAGTCCCATGTGACTCTACAACTAATACAACAAACTCATAAATACTGAAAATGAAAAATGTCTGTGCGATCAAGGCTCAATCAAACGGAGCCGATCGTATTGTATGTACTGAAAATGAAATTGTCTGTGCGATCAAGGCTTAATCAAGCGGAGCCGATCGTACTGCATGTACTGAAATAATAAACTTAATCTAAACAACAATCACACAAACAGCCTATACATGGAACCTCTCATAACCGCCTGATAATGCCTCCGATCATTTGACAAGAATACTTATATATAGGAAGTACCAGCGGCGTATCCACCATATTCTTGTCAAATTTTCATTGACTTTATCCGCAAGTTATGATTAGTTCTATGTGACTCTACTACAAACACAACAACCACAAAATACTGATAATGAAAATGTCTGTGCGATCAAGGCTCAATCAAACGGAGCCGATCGTATTGCATGTACTGAAAATGAAAATGTCTGTGCGATCAAGGCTCAATCAAACGGAGCCGATCGTATTGCATGTACTGAAAATGATAAACTTAATCTAAACAACAATCATACAAACAGCCTATACATGGAACCTCTCATAACCGCCTGATAATGCCTCCGATCATTTGACAAGAATACTTATATATAGGAAGTACCAGCGGCGTATCCACCATATTCTTGTCAAATTCTCATTGACTTTATCCGCAAGTTATGATTAGTTCTATGCGACTCTACAACAAACACAACAACCACAAGATACTGATAATGAAAATGCCTGTGCAATCAAGGCTCAATCAAACGGAGCCGATCGTATTGCATGTACTGAAAATGAAAAAAAAATGTGGGCACGCCAGGTTCAACCTCATAATGAAATGGGGAACATGCTCAACGCTCATAAAATGGGGAGCGGCGGCCTATGAAATTGCATGTACTGAAAATGAAAAATGTGGGCACGCCAGGTTCAACCTCATAATGAAATGGGGAACATGCTCAACGCTCATAAAATGGGGAGCAGCGGCCTATGAAATTGCATGTACTGAAATAATAAACAATAATTACTCTAACAGTCTACACATGGAACCTCTCATAACCGCCAGATAATGCTTCTGATCCTTTGACAAGAATACTTATATATAGGAAGTACCAGCGGCGTATCCACCGTATTCTCGTCAAAGTTTCATTGGCTTTATCCTTAAGTTATGATTGGTTCGATGTGATAAAGAAAAACATAAAACTAAACGATAGAAGTTGAATCTGGATTTTCGGTGAAGAGGACTAGTTGGGTATCTTCGTTCGGGCCGTCATTATCTTCGACAGGATTGGCGTTGATGTTGAAGACTCTTCCTCTTGCTGGTGGCCTAGCGGTTGGGTTTTCTTGGTTTACTTGGTTAACTGGGTTTGATTGAGCTTGAGTGTTGATGACGTTAACCAATTGAGGGCATGTGTTTCTAAAGTGGGTAGGGTCGCCACAATTGAAACAAGCTCGAACATATGGGAACATGGGGTATTGGGGTTGTTGATAGGTTTGGTTCATGGTTTGAGTAGGGGAAAAAATTTGGTTTTGAAAGGTGCGGCAAACCTTGCTCAAATGACCATAGCGTCCACAAGTTGCACATAGTCGACAAGGTAAGGTAAGGGGATGGTGATAAAAACAGTTGTTGCATTGAGGGTGAGGTCCAAGATATGGTTTTTTATTTGGGTAAGTTGAGTTGGGTGCCACTTGAGTGATTGGGATAGCTTGGATGGGTTATGGCGTGTGAAATTGGTTGATTTCGTTGGATAGCAGCGAAAAGTTGCCCGTCTCTTTTTCTCTTAGGATTGGGTTGAGAAGGGGATTCGGTTTGGGTGTAGTCGGAGGTTTCAGTCGATGCTTTATCCTTCTTCTTCTCCTCCTTGAAGTCTTTGTTCCGGATTCGGTTCTCGGTGAGCGCTGTTGCTAGCTCCATTGCTGCTTCCAAAGTTGCAGGCGAGGTACTTATTACAGAGTCTTGAATCTTTGACGGAAGACCACGAATGTAGTGCTCGATCAAACGGTAGAGGGGAGTGAACATGTTGGGAACCATTTGATGTAACTCGAGAAATCTTTTGTTGTATGTGGTGTGGTCTCCTTCCTTTTGCTTCAACGAATAAAATTCATCTTCTAATTTCTTGATTTCGCTCCTTGGGCAAAATCGTCTGGTCATGATTTCCTTCAATTCGTCCCAAGTTAAAGTCATAGCATCGTCGACGCCTCGTTTGGCTTTCTCTATATTCCACCAAGTAAGTGCTATCCCATATAAACGACCAGTAGCATAACGCACTTTGCGATCATCGGGGCAATCGCAATTTAGAAAGGTGTTCTCCATTTCTTCAAACCAATGGAGGAGAGCGGTGACGCCTTCAGTCCCTTTGTATTTCGGAGGGTCGCATGATTTGAAATGCTTGTAGGTGCATTTAGTGGTATTTGGGGGAGAGTTGATAATGTTTTGGTTTTCTTGATTGACAGGATTAGCGGTAAGTGCTTGTTGAACTTGGATTACAATGTTGGGTATTACGGCAGCCATTTGTTGAGCGATTAGGGCAGCCATGCGTTCGCGGGCTTTCCCTGCTCTCATCTTCCTACGGGCGAGGTTAGAAGACATCTACCAGGAATACATGTCAAAAGTATGAGTTGGATGTTTTTGGGATCATGGGTCGCACTAGGAATGAACATTCAAAAAAATAATTATAGAAAAATAAATCTACTACATCCAAGGATGTCTTGGGCTTTGCTCGCCATTAGGCCCTACATGCCGCCATACTTTACCTTTGTAATCATGTGGGCCCCCATGAATACCGGTTTTTCATATGGTTCGCATGGGTTTGCCTGGTTGCGTACACTAAAACCCGGAGAAAATCGAGAAATTTGTATACAACGTGTGATATTCGGAATGTGTCCAGGTGTAGACACGGTGACACCTCAAAGTAGGTTAGTTCGAACGATGTTTGGTGTGGCATGCTTTGGCCTAATAGGTCCTTCGTACTCTCATCGTTGGTCCCCAGGTAGGCAAACTGGTCCGTTATATTGGATTTATACGAATGCCAACCTAGACAGGATGTTCCGACTACCGGTACTTGTACCCTTCCAGTTACTACATGCCCGTCGCAGAACTTACTTTGATGAGATTTGAAAATTGCAACAAAATCTTTGAATAATGAGAGTATGAAAATGAATTGAATATATATAAACATTGATATATGTATAATGAATATGTATATAAGCATGTATGTTTGACTGTAAATATAAACAAATATGAAACAAATAAATATCACAAGTTTGTATGTAACCACCTAATCAATTAAAATTTAGGCAGACTATAGTATAGGCTCTAAGGGTCTAATAAACTATCCTATATCCCTATAGTCATGGCTCTGATACCAATCTGTCACACCCCGACCCGTAGCGGAAAAGGTGACCGGGGCATGATTGGGTTATCATCAAAGCTCATGACATTTATTATACGTTTCATATTCATTAATACAATTTAATGGAAATTTACAATAAATGTTACAACATGTCCTAACTATCAATCTAAGCTTCTTTGTTTTCTTCTAAGGCATTTCCTATGTTTTCCTTGTTCATCCTGTTCACCTGTATCATGTGTAAAAAGGTTTTTTGGATCAACAAAAAGTTGGCGAGTGAATCCTATGGAAACCATTTGAACAAGTTTATTTAATTGATTATGAAATGAGTGGACAACCACACATGAGTAAAAATAGATGTAAACTTATTCAACAATCATTAGATATTAAATAAAGCACACATGAACAATAATGGAACGTTTAGAGGCACGCGTTGCTCTACTCGTCTCTCACGAGGAACTGATGGGCCTAATGAATGAATTGCATGAACATGATAATATGAAAGACATAACTACAAACAATATAAACTCAATGATACACACATGAACAATAATGGATTGGTTTTGAGGCACGCGTTGTTCAACTCGTCTCCCACGAGGAACTGATGGGCTTAATGAATGAATTTCATATAATTTGACAAAATGAAATAAGTAATCACAACAATATAAACAATCTAAGTTTAGATCACGATATGGTATGGCACAAGTTTAAATAAACGAGTTAATTATTTTGTGACACATGACACACCCCAAAACGTGTAATTAAAAAGGGGGGAGTTGTAAGATTCACTCACAGTGGGTGCGTTCGGTTGATGATGTTGAATGCACGCGAAGTGGTTTTAACCACGAGTGAAATTAACCTAGATAAATAGCATTATGGTTCGGTAAGTAAACGGATTTTATTGATCCATTTTAGTAGGATTGTTGGGTGTATTTTTGTGAGTTTAAGGCTATTTTCTAACCTTAAAAATGTTATTTTTAAGTATTTTTAATTGATTTTTAATTAAAATAAATAAATAAAAATAATAAAAAAATTTGACTTTTTTGACCGTTGACCATTGACCATTGACCGTTGACTGTTGACTTTGACCGGTTCGTATGCGAGTATATGTGCGCTGAGTGAGGCTCGAACCCGAGACCTCCCGTACGCGTGCACGCAGCTCTACCAACTGAGCTACGTGTCTAACCCGAAATATTTCTGTTTTTAATTATATTTATATACTAATTAGATTAAACCGAAAATCATTTATTTTTAAAAACGATTTAACTGAATCGGACCGGTGCGCTCCACAGGTCTCGAACCCGGGACCTTTGGGTTGAGTTAACACACAGTCCACCGCTGGACTGTGTGTTTAACATGTTATATAAACCGATTTTCATTATACTTAAATACAACCTAAGTATTTTCATTTCTGACTTAACTAAAAAGGTAGATAATTGTCCGAGTCGGTGCAGTAGACCGGACTCGAACTCGTGACGTGTGATTTAAACATACACACAGTCCACCGCTGGACTGTGTGTCTATCTTGGTTATTATTCCGATTATTATTATACTTAACATATATATGAAATGAATCCGGTTCAGTTAACAAAAAAATGACATTTTTATTAAGGCAGCGTGTGTGGGACAAGATTCGAACTCGAGACATTAGTGTGTTTATTGTGCACACAGTCCACCGCTGAACTATGTGTCTAACCCGAGTTATAACTTGATTTTAATTATACTTATATGTTACCGAACTTCGTCTTCTTCGTCCGTTTTTAACCAGAATCAGAAATCCGACTGATTCAATGTTTTAATCGGTTTCTTTAGCGTTCTTTAGTTAATTACAAGTGAGATATAAATAAAAAGAAAGAAAAATAGGCGTAAAGTATACCGACTGGACTCCTCTGTTTTTCCGGCAGAACTCCGACGACTGCAACAGGTTCCGGCGTCGTGTGTCTTGCAGCAGCGAGTCTTCAGAAAGCTTACAAAGTGGGTGACTTCGGTATAAGCTCAGGGGGTTTAGTAAGGCTTAGAAGTGGAGGGTTCGGTTTTCCGGCGATGAGCAGAAGATTTCCGGCGAGTGAGTTTTCGCCGAGAAAGGGTGCGGTTTTGAGCGAAAATGTTTGCAGAGGTTCGAGAGGGTATTTATAAGGCAGGTTATCGATGAACTTGGTCCGATTTCCGACTTGATTCGTCGGTTATAATTTCTCCGGCGGTTATAGTTGGTGTCGCGGACTCAGGCGTCGGTTATAACCGATGTGTGTTTAAAGTTTACGTTATAACGAAAGGAATCGTTAAATTATTGGCGAGATCGCCGGGATTTCCGACGACTGCATTTGGGCGCCGGTTTTTGAATTCGGAATAACATGTTATGAATTTATTGTCTTCATTATTTAACAAGAGATACAAGTGGCGCAGTGGTTTAAGTGTTGAATATTAAATGTGTGTTGACCCGGCGACTGACCGGGGTTCGAAACCCGGCTGTGCCAAAACATTTTTATTTTCTGATTTTTAACAGTTTTTTATTTTCTGATTTTTAAAGTTTAACAGATGGTACCGCAACTTTCTGTCCGTTTTTTGTTAACGGAAGATATTAAAAACGAGGCTTTCTTCTTGTGGATGGTATCTACCCATCATGGCTTGTTTTGTGAAAGCTCCTTCATTTCCTGTCGAGGTTAAAGAAAAGACGTTCAAGAAGTTGCAAGAATCGGCAAGAAAAGATGCTAAGTGGGATTTTTGTGTTTTAAAGGGTAGAGGGGGGGGGGGGGGGGCTCCGTTGTGAAGGAAGTATTACGCGTTGAATCATGTGATACACCGTCACCGCTCAATCCGACAATGCGTGGCCACTATCACATGTGAACATTTGAAATTTGAACGTTATGTTACCGTTTGAAACAAGATTTTTTTTTATAAAAAATTACCATCTCATCTATATACAAACCCTACATTCTTTCAACCCATAAAAAATACAATCTTTTAATTCATAAAAATACATCTCTACTCTCTATCTTCTAATTTTAAATAAGAAATTTCCTAACGATTCGTTTCCGATGGACACCAATAGCGATACGTCTTCCGACAATGACACACTTGAATTTTTTGAGAAGGTGTATAACGAACTTGAAGGTTCGAGCCGCCCAAAGAAGAAAATGGTGGATCGTGATCGTATACATGCCAACAGTGTTAATGAAGGATTATTTTGTGGAGAATCCGGTTTACAATGCCGAAACATTTAGAGATCGGTTTCGTTTACCAAAAGATTTATTTTTAAAGATTGTAGGAGACATCGAAGCAAGGGAAGAATGGTTTCAAGAACATTACGATGGGGGGGGGGGGCAAACGAAGTTTCACGCCGATACAAAAATGCACATCTGCCAACTAGCGACATGTAACCTTCCCGATCAATTTGATGAATACTTAGCTATGTCGGAAAGAACTTCACGTGAATGTTTGCATTTATTTTATAACACGATCATTAAAATGTATGCCAAAGAGCTTCTACGTAAACCGACGAGATACGACATTGCACGTATTTACCCCGCGCATGAGGCTAGATGGCATTTTCCAGGGATGCTCGGTAGCATCGATTGTACACATATCGAAGGGAGAAAGTGTCCAAGAGAGTTTCGAGGGGCGTATGTTAGAGGTGACGTCAAAAGACCAACCATCATACTTGAAGCGGTGACATCGAATGATTTATGGTTTTGGCATTCATATTTTGGTGTTCTTGGTTCAAACAACGACATCAATATTTTGTACACATCGCCGTTTTTTCAAAGTGTAACAGATGGTACCGCAACTTTCTGTCCATTTTTCGTTAACGTAAGATATTACAAACGAGGCTTTCTTCTTGTGGATGGTATCTACCCATCATGGCCTGTTTTGTGAAAGCTCCTTCATTTCCTGTCGAGGTTAAAGAAAAGACGTTCAAGAAGTTGCAAGAATCGGCATGAAAAGATGCTAACATGGATTATTGTGTTTTAAAGGGTAGGGGGGGGGGGGCTCCGTTGTGAAGGAAGTATTATGCGTTGAACCATGTGATACACCGTCGCCGCTCAATCCGACAACGCGTTCCCACTATCACACGTGAACAATTTGAAATTTGAACGTTATGTTACCGTTTGAAACAAGATTTTTTTTATAAAAAATTACAATCTCATCTATATACAAACCCTACCTGCTTTCAACCTATAAAAATACAATCTTTTACTTCACATAAATACATCTCTACTCTCTATCTTCTAATTTTAAATATGAAATTTCCTAATGATTCGTTTCTGATGGACACCAATAGGGATACGTCTTCCGACAATGACACACTTGAATTTTTTGAGAAGGTGTATAACGAACTTGAAGGTTCGAGCCACCTAAAGAAGAAAATGGTGGATCGTGATCGTATACATGCCAACAGTGTTAATGAAGGATTGTTTTGTGGAGACTCCGGTTTACAATGCCGAAAAGTTTAGAGATTGGTTTCATTTAACAAAAGATTTATTTTCAAAGATTGTAGGTGACATTAAAGCAAGCGAAAAATGGTTTCAAGAACATTACGACGGGAGGGGCAAACGAAGTTTCATGCCGATACAAAAATGCACATCCGCCATTCGCCAACTAGCGACAGGTAACCTTCCCGATCAATTTGATTCACGTGAATGTTTGCAATTCTTTTGTATCGCGATCATTAAAATGTATGCCAAAGAGCTTCTACGTAAACCGACGAGATACGACATTGCACGTATTTACACCACGCATGAGGCTAGATGGCATTTTCCAGGGATGCTCGGTAGCATCGATTGTACACATATCGAAGGGAGAAAGTGTCCAAGAGAGTTGCGAGGGGCGTATGTTAGAGGTGACGTCAAAAGACCAACCATCATACTAGAAGCGGTGACGTCGAATGATTTATGGTTTTGGCATTCATATTTTGGTGTTCTTGGTTCAAACAACGACATCAATGTTTTGTACACATCACCGTTTTTTCAAAGTGTAACAGATGGTACCGCAACTTTCTGTCCATTTTTTGTTAACGGAAGATATTACAAACGAGGCTTTCTTCTTGTGGATGGTATCTACCCATCATGGCCTGTTTTGTGAAAGCTCCTTTATATCCTGTCGAGGTTAAAGAAAAGACTTTCAAGAAGTTGCAAGAATCGGCAAGAAAAGATGCTAAGAGGGATTTTTGTGTTTTAAAGGGTAGATGGAGGATATTAAACCGACCGGTTCAAGCGATGAATAAAAAAAACAATCCATAGCATAGTATATGCATGTATCATATTGCTCAATATGCTAATAAAAGAAGATGGACGTGCAAGTCTCCAGATTGGGTGCTGGGTCCTCCCACACAAGCTCTCGTTCCCGAAAATGTCCAACAAGGCTTGCGCAGTGAAGATCTTCACTTTCGATTGAGTTATGATTTAATTAAACTCGTAGGTTCTTTAGGTTTGGAATTTCCGGATTCGTACGAAGAGTATGTTTTGTTTATGTATATTTTTGTTTTTATATGTTTATTTTTAAGTTGTATGTCTAGAAATATTGTTTAGGATTTATTTAAATGAAATTATAATTTATAATTTTATTGTTTTATTGTTAATTTTTAATCTAAAAATAAAAAAGAACCATCCTAGTAATCGACATTTCCACTAAAATCAATCACTAGTGATGGAATAAAGCTCGATGACGTGGCGGAACTTGATTGGATGTTGTGACTGATGGATTCCATCACTAGTGGAGCGCCCTACCCCTCTAATAAAGCAAGTTATATACTGTATTAAATACAACTACTATTTACTTTATGCAAAAGAGGTTGAAAATGTATATTAAACATTTGATGATGCTAGATTGTATACACATCTTTTTGTATTATTGATCTCTACCATATTTTGTAATAGATCATTATAAACGAGAGTCAAGCCGGTTGCAAGTCAAAGAAGAGGTCAATCACATATATAGATGTGTAAACATTACGTACGTATTACAAATAGTCAAATACTCGATTTGTAAAAGGTATGCGTTTGTAAACATGAACAACCACAAATTTGAACTCTTCATAAACTTCAAATATTGATGACCTTTACGCACACATTTGCGATATAAGTAGACGACACCACGCAACATTTAAAATGATAAAAAAACTTTATAGTAAATTTAGAGAATTTTTACATGTATAGTCATTTGATACGTTAAGTGCAACATGTGGATAACACTTGAACAACGATCATCATGGTTGGTTGGCCGTATGTGATGTAGACTAAGAAACGGGATAGGAAACCGGACCTGTTGATTCACACAGAATACCAGGAACGATTCTTCCAAAATTCGTTGATTCACGAAGAATACCGAAAATTGGGACTTTCACACACAAAACACACACTAGTGATTTGGGAGAGAAAAATGATTGCTCATATATTTCAAAATTGATTTATTTTCTCCCACTACATCCATATAAATAACAAGCTAAATTGAAAACGGGCCTCAAAAAACACTTGGGCCAAAAGTTAGAACGAAATAAAAGTCCATAATAGCACTAAAAACATAAAACGATAAATAACTCATAGAAATAAGCGTTTTTGGGCCCACACGATGACCTAAACCGGGCGCTTTGTCGAAAGATGGGCCTTGCTCTCATGATCGTTTCGCTTGGTCGCACGCCAAAAACGGACCCCCGTAGCCCAAGTTAGAGCCATTTTAGTGTAGCTCCATTTGTCACACTATCTTGGGCCTCCAAATATAAGATGGCCCGCTCCTCCATACTGGGCCCGCATCATTCCCCCCTGGATAGACAAAATTCGCCCTCGAATTACCAACAGGTTCATCATCAGAAGAATCACCATAATAAGGCAACATGTGCTTCACATTAATCACATCAGGAAAACGAATGTGACTAGGCAGCTTTAGACGATATGCATTCGGATTGATCTTCTCCACTGTTTCAACTGGTCCAATCTTCTTGGCTGACAACTTGTTGTATTCCCCAACTGAAAAACGATCTTTAGTCAAAACAACCCAAACAAAATCACCTTCTTCGAAATCAACATGTATACGCTTCGGATCAGCAGCTTGCTTATACTTCATATTAGCTCGGGTTAAATTATCATAGACAGCCTTATGAATTTCATGTAAACCCTCCACAAAATCTTGGACTCTTTTTGGAACAGGTCCAGAAACAGGAAGCGACATCAAATCAAGTGGTCCCCGAGGCCGCGATGAATAAATTATCTGAAACGGGCTAAATCTGGTGCTCGGATTAACAACACGATTACGAGCAAACTTGGCTTCGCATAATTTTTGATCCCATCACATGATCACCAACCAAACACCTCAGAAATTTCCAAGCGGTCGATTAATAACTTCAGTTTGGCCATGAGTTTATGGGTGATAAGCACTACTGAAGTTGAGTTAAGTACTCACCATCTTCCAGAAACTACGCCAAAAATGACTCAGAAATCGGGTATCCCGATCAGACACAATAGAAGAAGGTAGCCCATGCAAACGGTACACATCACGAAAGAAGAGTTGGGCCACATTAACAGTATAAGTCGTCTTCTTGCAAGGAATAAAATGGACCATCTTAGAAAACCGATCCACAACCAAAAAGATAGAATCATTACCTCTCTGAGTACGGGGTAACCCCAACATGAAATCCATACTAATATTAACCCATGGTAGTGAGGGGACAGGCAAAGGCATATAGAGACCTGCATTAGTAGTCACGCCCTTTGAAACCTGACAAATACGACACCTCTTCACATAACGATCCACCTTTTTCCTCATAGTATGCCAAAAATAAGAAACATGACCAGCTGTAAAGTACGGTCACGACCAACATGCCCTTCACCATGTAACTCCCTAATAATCTGCAAGCGAAGATTGGAATCAGGGATACATAGTTAATTCCCCTTGAACAGAAAACCATCATGCAAAAGAAAGTCTGACTTTTTACCCAGTTTCCACATCCTGCAAAACAACCGAGAAATATGGGTCGCTAGCTGCTCACGAATGACCTCTAGACCCGGCACATCATCCTTCATGGATACAAGCAGATTACTCCTCCTGCTTAAGGCATCAGCAACCCTATTTGAAACACCAGTCTTGTTTGACCACAAAAGTAAACTTCTCAAGAAAGGCCAACCATCGCCCATGCTTATGAGATACCTTGTCTTGAGTACGGATATACCTTAGCGAGTCATGATCAGTGAATAAGACAAAGTCCTTCTGAAACAAGTAATGACGCCAATGCTTTACAACTTGGACCACAACATAAAACTCCAAATCATAAGTACTGTACCTCAACTTAGGCCCAGCTAGGTTCTCACTAAAATAAGCAACATGTCTACCACCCTTCTAAGAACCCCACCAATTCCAACCTTTGAGGCATCAGTATGAAGTTCAAAAACTTGATAAAAATCAGGCAATACCAGAATTGGTGATGTAGTGAGCTTGTCTTTCACAACTTGAAAATCCAACTCTGCCTCTTCTGTCCATACAAACGTCTTCCCCTTCATACAATCTGTAACTGGGGCCATAATAGAACTGAAATGTGGAATAAACTGTCTATAACAAGAAGAAAGCCCATGGATACTGCGAACTTCAGTAATGGTAGTAGGAGTTGGCCAATTTTTAACAGCCTCTACTTTGGATTCATCAACATGTATCCCATCACCAGAAACAACATACCCCAAGAACAACTCCTTAGGGGTCATGAACCACACTTCTTAGTGGCAACATAAAAACTGTCCTTGCGAAGTAAGGTCAAAACCTTTCTCACATATACAACATGGTCACTAAAAGAAGCACTATAAATAAGAATGTCATCAAAATACATAACCACAAACTTCCTAATAAAAGGTCTAAGCAACTGATTCGTCACACGCATAAAAGTACTAGGTGCGTTTGATAAACCAAATGGCATCACCAACCACTCATACAACCCTTAACGAGTCTTGAAGGCAGTCTTCCACTGCTTACCTAGTCTAAGACGAATCTGGTAATACCCACTCTTCAAATCTAACTTTGTAAAGATAGTAGCACCACTATTCTGATCAAGTAAATCATCAAGTCGAGGAATAGAAAACCTGTACCTCACAGTAATCTTGTTCATTGCTCGACTGTCAACACACATACGCCAAGTGCCATCTTTCTTTAGAGTCAACAAAGCAGGAATAACACAAGGGCTCATACTTTCACAATCATGACCCTTAGAAATCAGATCCTCAACCTGCCTTCCCAACTCCTCATGCTCACTAGGGCTCATCCTGTAATGTGGTCTATTGGGTAACTGTGTCCCAGGTTCCAAATCAATATGATGTTGGATGTCACACAAATGTGGCAACCCATCAGGCAACTCATCAGGGAAAACATCAGAAAATTCCTCAAGCAAAGGAACCATATCATCAGGAATGTTGACCCCGTCAACCACTTCCTTACCAATCAACACAAAAACACCAACTCCCACCGCCAATTCGTTCTCAAACTGAGAAAGAGTCAACAAGGTACCAGTGGGCTTGGCGGCTACTTCCTTGGGTTTATTAGGCAACAAAGTTATCTTTACATTATCATACATAAAACTATAGGTATTGGAACGCCCATTATGCTCTATGCAACGATCATATTCCCAAGGCCTTCCCAACAATAAATAACACGCGTCCATAGGTACCACATCATACCACACCTCATCCTTATATGATTTACCAACAGAAAAAGAAACAAGGGTACGCTTACTTACTTGTACCTCGCCTCCCTTCTTGAGCCACTGGAGCTTATAAGGTTTATGGTGGTTCTCTGTCTTCAAACCTAGCTTTCTGACAGCCTCCTCAGAAACTAGATTGTCACAACTCATTGAATCAGTAACAAAAGTACAAACCTTTCCCAAAACAGTACATGTCGAATGGAAGCTGTTATGTTTAAGCCAATCATCATTATTGGCCTTTGGTGTATAGCATGAGCGCCTAACCACCAGACTCAACCCCACATCTCCAGCCACCTCCTTTTCTTCATACTTAGGCTCCTCATCATAAACCGGGCTGTCCTCATGTCACACCCCGTAATTTCCACATAATCCGGTGGGCCCGGTGGGGAGTATCGTGACGTAGTTGATATCATCATAGTTAATTAAACACAGATACATTACAGCTGAAGGCTTGGAAGGAAATTACTATTACAACCCGAAAGTTCAAAATACAAATAAAATAATATACAGATGGTTGTGAAAGGATCCACAGGCGGATCTTATAAATAATTCATAAAAGAAGTTCCACAGACTTAGGCATCTAGGGATTTGCAAAGTCCACTTATTATGCCAAGTAGCTCCAGCCTATTTCGTGAGGTACCTATCACTTAGTTCTTGGAAAATACGTCAGTTTTCACTGGTAAATACAAATTAACTGACTCATTTCAAAATGTTTATGGAAGTTTGTTTATGTGCTTGTGACACGAAAATTCTTTTATAACTTGGGACAATTTTATTTAAAAATCTTGTATACAGTTTTACATGTTTGTCATACTCTTGGGGTCGGTTTGAAAACCGAACATGATTAACTAACTCACCACTTATAAAACCCACAAAGGAGTTATCCCTAACTTGTGGGTAATTTGTATTTTAGCATTTGCATCTGTCAGGTGTATGCCTACACCCTGTGCTTAGGTCGTGGCCATCAATAACTTAGATGAGCCGAGGATATCCAGGACATGGTTGTTAACCCCCAAAGTTTATGTTATAAAAAACAGATTAAAATGGGTTATGTGGATCTATTAATCACAATCCGACTAAATGATCCCATACCCAACCAAGCGATAATAATTTACCGTATCCCAAGCTCGTATAGGGGAAAATAAGTTAAAAGTATTTACCTGAGTTTTAAGTGCAAGAAATCTACTCAGCCGTATGTCACTAAGACTTTATGAAGGTATCTTCTACGGGGGCTACCTAATCTGAAATGAAAGTTTTATTAACCTATTAGGATACTAGCGAGTCTTATTTAAGTAAAGACTTAGACCGGTTAGTTTGAAAGGTGAATTACGGCATGAAACGCTAGATTAAGTGGTGACCGGAAAGTAATGTAATTTAGGCCCGAAAAGTATAAAACCTTGTATAGTTTGGGTAAACTAAATACATTCTGGATTTTGAGTCTTAGATGACAAAGTTAGACCCGTTTCGGTCCATTTGTGCAAACTAGTCACATAAGCCGAACCGAATGCATATAAGCATATACGAGTAACCGAATGAGCCATATACAAGTTCCCTCTATTTTTATGCTTAAGATATGTTATAATATTAGTAGGATATCAACAAGTATGCCCGTAAAGGTTTTAGAACCGAATTAGGCCCCATAAGGGCGTTTTGGTCATTTTAAAGGTTTATAAAAGGGGTTTATATGTAAACTGAAGTTCTGGTCATAAATATTCTGTAAATACACTTAATTTATGATATTATGCCAGTAGGATATCATACATATGTGTGGTTTATGACTTATGGCCAAACTATGCCCCGGAATGGCATTTTGGTCATTTCACATATGGTTTTAGGGACTTATTTGGGATTCTGAGTTCATGACTTATCCCTACTATAAAAACATTTAAACTCATCTATAAATTCTGTAGGTAACAAGTCTTTGGTGCTAAATATAGTTTAAAGCCATACTATGCACTTAATTAGCGTAAAAGTCGGTTAAATGACGATAATTTCGAAGTTTAAGTGATTATGAGATTTTTACCAGCTTTGAAGTGTTAAAACAATTTATTTATCATAATACGTCAGTAGAAAAAGGTTTTGCTTGTTGATTATATGCAAAACTCATTTTATTTGCAAAAAGGCTATTATCGACATTTATGAGCTTTATGCATGAACTCAAGGCTACGACTAGTATAAAATCCGAACCAACATCCCAATAAATCCTAAATATGATATCACAATAGTAGGTAAAGAATTGTGTGTCAAAATTATGTTAAAACTTGATTCACATGCTCAAAGGGCATTCTAGACCTTATAAAGGCGCAAATTTCGATTTATTATATAACTTCAGTTTATGACCAGATTGTAAACATCAAATTATTCTAAATATGTATACCAATAAGTACGTGGTCTATTTATATGTTTATTTACCTTAAAAACCTTATTTTTGACAAATGGGCATACTAGTCAACATAAGGCATAATAACGGAAACAAGCATATAATCCCAAATTACTAAGGGACCATGTAATATAACCTCAGAGGGTTATGTTACAGCAAAATATGGTCCTATAGGAACCCTAATGCATAAAGGAAATAAGCTATTTCGGGTCAGAACTAAAAGTCAAAACAAAAGTCAAGCTTTTGCGACTTCGGTTGCGCACCGAGCTTAAACTTAGAATTGTCGGATTGAACATGTTTAGACATGTTCTAATAATGTTTACCAAGTTATTAAAGTGGTTAAACAAATGTTATATACCTTTGCATTATCATATTTGAATTTATTTAAAATCTGGCTAGTTTGACTTTTTATTATAATTTCTTTGACCCGACAATTAACTAAGCAAACGTGGTAATTAGGAGGTGCCCTTTTTAGGGATAAACACCTACCTAATTACGATAATGTAGCCATATTCGCCTCGAACAATGGCTGGACTGTTTAGGTCTAAACCGAAAGTCAAAGCCGTTTGCGGCAACTTTGACTTTCGGCTTTTAAATGCATAAAAACCGAACTAGAGTGGCTAAGAACACTTACTACAGGTCCTAGCTCGAAGATTGAACTTTGGAGAGCTTCCTTTTTGATCAGGAATCCCAGAGAATGTAACCAAGAGAGAAAGAAATGATCCTGAAAGGTGCAAGTTCAAGTGTCTTCATAAAGGTCCTATTTATACTAAATCAAGGGGTTCCAAGATGAAGCCAGGTGTTCTCTGATGTTTTAGGATGTCCCCAGGTTTCCCTAAACGAGTGTTGAGCAAGCATGCAGCCCCCTGAATTGAGAGAAGTGGTTTTGGAAGCTTATGGGGAACAAGCAAAAACCCACCCAGTACCATGTCTTACGGACCGTATGCGTAAAACCCTTACGGTCCGCAAGGGGTCTGATCAGTGCACCATATTTTAAAAATGACAAGTTTGGCCCCTCAACTTGTATAATCATATTTAGGGTCTTGTAACTTGTATAATGCCATCATAAGTTGATATTAGGCATATCGGGGAGTATAAATATTTATTTTAAGACTCCCGGTTCACCGATAGACCACCAAAAGGCACTAGTTTTGCTCGTTGACACTTTTACCCCTTTAAAAGTCCATCTTTCACGCAATAGATTTTTAGGACACGTGTCTTCATATTATTGGACGCGAGTTTGTGAGGTGTTACATCCTCACCCCCTTAAAAGAAATCTCGACCCTGAGATTTACTGGAATAAGTGAGGATATTTTTGTCGTATAGTGGACTCAACCTCCCATGTATATTCAGGGCCTCTATGAGCATCCCATTTCACTTTCACAATTGGTACTTGCTTCCTTCGGAGCTTCTTAACATGTCGATCCTCAATCGATATTGGTCTTTCGACAAACCTCAGGCTTTCATCTATTTGCACATCTTTATAAGGCATTGCTAGCGATTCATCAGCTAGACATTTCTTTAAGTTGCAGATGTGGAATACGTTGTGAATTCCACTAAGCTCCTCAAGTAATTTCAGCTTATAAGCCACGCTACCGACGCATTCGATGATCTCGAGTGGTCCAATGTATCTTAGGCTTAGTTTTCCCTTCTTACCAAAACGCATCACACCCTTCCAGGGTGATACTTTTAGTAAGACTTTATCTCCTACTTCAAACTTTAGAGGTTTACGCCTTTTATCTGCGTAGCTCTTTTGCCTGTCTCTAGCAGCCTTTAGATGATCACGGATCTGAACAATCTTTTATGTCGTTTTTAGGACTATTTCAGGTCCTGATAGTTGGGCCTCTCCTACTTTAGCCCAACAGACGGGAGTTCTGTATCTCCTCCCATATAAAGCCTCAAAAGGCGCAGCCTGAATGCTGGTATGGTAACTGTCATTATAGGAGAACTCAATCAATGGAAGATGGTCATCCCAATTACCTCCTAGATCAATGACACATGCTCGAAGCATGTCTTCTAATGTTTGAATTGTACGCTCACTTTGCCCATCCGTCTGAGGGTGGTAAGCAGTACCAAAATTCAAATGAGTGCCTAAGGATTGTTGGAAACTTTTCCAAAATGAGAAGTATATCTAGTATCTCTATCGGACACAATAGATACTAGCACTCCATGGAGAGACACAATCTTATCCACATATATCTGAGCTAACTTGTCGGAGCTATGAGTCTCTTTGATGGGTAAGAAATGAGCTGACTTAGTCAGTCGGTCAACGATGACCCATATTGTGTCATTTGCATGTTTTGTTTTAGGTAACTTAGTGATGAAGTCCATGGTTACCATTTCCCATTTCCATGTGGGAAGTTCTAATTGTTGAAGTAATCCTGACGGCTTCGGATGTTCAGCTTTAACTTGAGAACACGTCAGACATTTAGCTACGTGGGTGGCTATGGATTTCTTCAAACCCATCCACCAATAGTTAGTTTTCAAATCCTGATACATTTTGTCAATTCAAGGTAAACCGAGTATCTGGAGTTATGAGCTTCCTGAAGGATTGTATCTCTAAGTCCTCCATGAATATGAACCCAGAACCGACCATTAAATATGAGAATTCCATCATTCCCTGGCGACAACTGATCAAAAGTCGCTCCTAATTTTTCTTCGGGAAAATTACTTTCCAAAATAGCTTCCTTCTGTGCAGCTAGCATCTTCTCATTTAAACTGTTCTTAAGCGCAATACTCTTGGCATTAATCTGTATAGGTTTGACTCTTCCCTTTCGATTGAGTGTATCAGCGACTACATTCGCTTTTCCAGGATGGTAGCGAATCTCACAATCGTAGTCGTTTAAAGTTTCCATCCAACGTCGTTGTCTCATATTGAGATCCTTCTGGTTATACAGGTGTTGGACACTTTTGTGATCGAGTATATCACACATTTAGTTCCATATAAGTAATGTCTCCATAACTTAAGGGCAAATACCACAACACCCAATTCTAGATCATGGGTGGTGTAATTCTTTTCATGCACCTTAGTTGTCGTGATGCGTAGGCAATTACTTTGCCTTTTTGCATAAGCACACAGCCCATGCCAGTATGCAAAACATCACAATAAACAACAAACTCATCTGTACCATCAGGCAAGGTCAGAACTGGAGCATTGCTCAACTTCTGTTTGAGAATTTCAAAGGATTCCTGTTGTTTAGGACCCCAATCGAATTTTACATTCTTACGGGTCAGGGTAGTTAGAGGTGCGGCTATTCTTGAGAAGTTTTCTATAAATCTTATGTAATATCCTGCTAATCCCAAAAGCTACATATTTCAGTAGGTGTCTTAGGTGTTTCCCAATTCATGATTGCTTCTATTTTAGCGGGATCCACTTGGATACCATGCTCGCTTACAACATGTCCAAGGAATTGGACTTCACGAAGCAGAATTCGCACTTGGAGAATTTAGCGTAAAGCTTCTCTTGTCGTAGAAGTCCTAAATGCACCGAAGGTGTTTTTCGTCACCCGCCTGGTTACGGGAGTAAATAAGTATATCATCTATAAATACGATGACAAATTTATCCAGGTATGGCTTGCAGACCCGATTCATGAGATCCATGAACACTGCAGGCGCGTTAGTGATTCCAAAAGGCATCACTATAACTCATAGTGGCCGTACCTGTTCTAAATACGGTCTTAGGCACATCTTCAGTCCTAACTTTAAGTTGATGATACCCCGACCTTAGGTCAATTTTGAAAAGAAACTTGCTCCTTGAAGTTGATCAAACAGATCGTCGATCCTGGGCAAAGGATAGCGGTTCTTGATTGTATCTTATTTAGCTTGCGGTAATCAATGCACAAACGCATTGATCCGTCCTTCTTTTAATAAACAGTATGGGTGCTCCCCAAGGTGACGAGTTGGGTTGAATGAAACCCTTTTCCAGGAGTTCATCTAATTGGGTTCTTAGTTCCTTCATTTCTGTTGGTGCTAAGCGGTATGGAGCTCGTGCAACAGGCGTTGCCCCGGGTATGATGTCGATCCTGAATTCTACCTACCTCTCGGGAGGTAATCCAGGTAGCTCATTCGGGAAGATATCTGGATACTCGGAGATAACTGGAATGTCTTCTGTCCTTGGTTTTGGCTCGTCCATTGTCACTTGTGCCATATAAACGACACATCCGTTCTTTAAGCACTTGGATGCCTTAAGTATAAATACATTATCAGGCAATCCATAGCGTGTATCTCCTTGTATGGTGATCGATTCTCCAGAAGGAATTTTGATGTTGACTAACTTCTTATCACATGTAATTTGGGCCTGGTTACATGATAACCAATCCATGCCTAAAATTACATCAAACCCAGCCAATTTCATTGGCAGAAGTGATAACGGAAATGAATGATTCTTAATGGATATATAACATTCATCAAGAAGTGTCGAAGCAGTTTCTAAGGTACCGTCAGTGAGCTCTACCGCATACTTAATATCTAGAGTTTTAATAGGCAGATTCAATAGTTTACTAAACTTAAGGTCTACAAAAGACTTATCTGCACCTGAATCAAATAAAACTCTAGCATAAATATCATTTATGAGGAAGGTACCTGACTACCTGTTAGAACTTTGTCATCTTTTACTGCCTCCTTGGCATTCCTCTGAAATACCCGTGCATTCGATTTCTTAGCCTCCTCAGGCTTCTGAGCATTCTTTGGGCAGTTTGTCTTGATATGCCCTTTTTCATTGCAACCATAACATGTTGCATCTCTCAAATTTCTAAATTCCAACGTCCTATGCTCCTTTTCTTGCAGATCCCACAAGGTTTGGCTTGTGGGCTTAAGGTGCACTTCCCAAAGTGTTTCCTGTTACAATTCTTGCACAAGGGTTTGTCCCCCGACTGATTAGGATTCTTTTTGAACCCAAAGTTTCCTTTCTTCTTCTTGTTGAAATGGTGAGTTTGATCCTCTTCTCTTTTTCTTTTTTCCTTCCACTGAGATCTTTCTCGACCTACTCCTTATTACATCAAGGGTGAGGGACAAGGACAAGTCCACAACTGACCTGTAGGTGGTAGGCTTTGAAGCCTTAACATTTCCCTTGATTTCAGGGGCTAGACCACCTAAGAAGCGCGCGATGCGCTTTGGTTCAGGAGTGACTAAATATGGAACAAGTCTGGACATAGCATTGAAATCGGTAACATATGATCTGCAGTCCAGATACCAGGGTCAAGAAATCAGTTTCAACTTTTTCCACTTCATGTTGTGGTCAGTATGTCTCTTTAACCAACTCAACGAACTTTTCCCAAGAAAGGCTGTACAGAGGAATCTTTCCGGTAGATTGAATCAAAGCTTTTCACCAAGTCAGGGCATTACCCTTGAGTGACTGTTAAACGAATTTAACTATATCCTCTGATGTGTGCAAAATGCAACATATAAATTACATCAAATGAGGCATAAAACTAACCTTTTTTTAGTACTAATATTGGAAAAAGCACGTTTCTTTGTTCCTTTAGTATTTTTAGGATGAATAGAGCTTAAACAAACAAAAGAAGCAAATAAGCAGCCAAAACGACATAAATACAAAAAGAAGGAACACCCAAAAGACAAAAAACAAGATAACAGAAGATGACCACGGGCCGTGCCCATCCAACACGGGGCGTGGTCAGACCCTGCACTTCAAGACAAAACCTGCAGAAGCTTCTACGCCCACCACGGGCCGTGCCCAGACCAACATGGGGCATGGTCAACTGTAAGATTTGCAGAATCCAGATAGTACAGCGAACAGTTGTCCACGGGGCTGTGCCCAAAGGCCACGGGGTCGTCTGGGGCCCTCTGCTGTCAGATGCAATTAATGAAGGAAGAGAAGGAAGTTGGCCACGGGTCGTGCCTACTGGACACGGGTCGTGGTCGGGCCTCTGTTTTGACTATAAATAGAGGTGCTTGGTTCCTTTCTAAAGCATCCCTTGGCAAACCACTTCTCTCTCACTTTGCCACCACTCCACCACCACTACAACACCAACACCCACAACCATCATCCATATTCCGTCTTTAGAGTGTAGTAGTCTCGGGATCCAAGATTATTTGTAAGGGTTTTGTCAATCAAAGGCATGCTTGGCTAATCTCTTACATCACTTGGTGAAGACAAGTCTTTAATGTAGTACTTTTGATTTTTAATCTTTCGGCACTTTTTAATTAGGTATGTATTAATGACTTTAATAACTAGTTTCTTATGTTGAAAGTGAATTTTCCTACCATTTCTTCATGATGTCATTGATTTGCTCATTCGTGTCTTTACGGTCTATATAAAGCACGTTAACTAACCTGGTAGGTGGTTAGAAGAGTGGTTTGGTAAAATTCTTATCTTGTTCAGTGTATAGATCCTGCGAGGACTTGGTCCAAGCTTATTAGGACGCCCTTCAATGCCCCAAAGGTATTGGATGGCGGGGGTGCGAACGGGTTGAACCCTTCATATGTAAACTACTATTAATATTTTAACCCGGCTACTTGGGATTGTATCCCTGCTGACTCAAACCACTTAGCAGAGGGTAACGTCACCTTCAAAAGAGGGGCCTACCACTTTTCACATTAATAACTTATTTAATTATCTTCCAGTATTCCGGGCCTACTACTATAACTAAGGTAATCTCTTAAAAAGTCCAAAAGTGCGAAAATCATCAAAGGATATATTAAAGATGAGTTGGATCCAAGTGATTCTATCTTGTCTATCTTTTATTTCATTTTATTTATCTTCTTACTTTTAGTTTTAATTTTTATATTTAAAAACTTTTGTCAAAAAAAAAATTAGACTGATTAGACGTTGACGATAAACCGGTGCTAAAAGCTCTTGTGTCCTTGGACGATCTCGGTATCTTACCGACGCTATACTACGCTCACGATGGGTGCACTTGCCCAAGTGTGTGTTTAGTGTTAGTATAATATCGTGTTTTATAAATTTAAAACTTGATTAAAGCGTAAAATGGACTTAAAATGACAACAAAAATATAGTACGCTCAACGCACACCAAGTTTTTGGCGCCGTTGCCGAGGACACAAGGATTTTAAGAAAGCTTAAAATCGATGGTCTAATCATTTTTCAAAACATTTTCAAAACTGCGCGCTCATTTTCTTATTTTTAGGAAATTTTTAGTTTACAGTAAGCTGAACACGGGCCGTGCCCACTGGACATGCCCCCGTGCTGCAGATTACTAAAGCATTTTTCTCAAACGCCCAGATATAGAATTTGACCACGGGCCGTGCCAACCTAACACGGGGCCATGGTGAGCTTCTGTTTTTGTTTTTAAACTTTCATTTCTGGTCCCGAGACTCTGTAATATACTGAGTATTTCCTCATGGATCAATATTCAGGAGATTACACTAGCTACTACAAAGAGGATGATTATGAAGAAGACTATTGTACCATTTGCGGCGACCCTCATTCGGTACAATATTGCGACCTTTTCAACCATCTACCTGATATAGTTATTATGAGGAACCAAGGTTTGAACTTCCAAAATCAAGCCTTGATTGGGACACCTATCCTTCTCATCCCGACACACCACCAACTATCCTTCCCGAAGCCGAAAGAATAATAGAACATCTCAAAACTCTTGAGCGTTTACTAAAAGAATCCCGAGAAAGGGAAGAGGCTGTTTGCACCAAGGAAGTTATAATCGAAGAAGTAACAATGGAAGAACAAATAAGTGAAAAACCCACGCATGAACCAAAGTAAAAGAAGGTAAGTTCGAAAACGAAAATTTCGAAAAAGAGTCAAATTTTCAAGAAGTTAACATTTTACCACCTTCTTTGAAAATCATTGTTTGGTATCCACTCATGCTAAGTTTTAAAAAGAGTTAAACACTAATACTAAAATTGACGAAATAGTTAGAATCAAATTAACAAATGATCAAACTACGCTAATAAAAGATGAACAATTTGAAATTAACATAACACCGGTTCCATGTTTCTTTCAAAATAGCTTTATTAGTAATATCACCATCTACAAAGATCTTTGTGTTAATATAATGCCTAACTATATTTTCGAGAAATTAAATAATATTGATTTTTCTCCACTTCTGTCAGGATCTAAGTTTAAATTACTTGTAGTTTTTGTTTCAATGAATGGAAAATGGATTGAATTAGAAAGATATGCAGCGGAATTAATGGAAAACTTTTACGACAAGCAATTGGTCGTCTGTTTTCATTACCATCATGATTTCAAGTTGGTAAACTTTGAATGTGATTCACAAACTCCCCCTTAGCCAATTACGATCGTTGATAGTAAGAAATGAAGAAGATAAAGTGCGAAATGATCTTTTTCAGGAGACAAAGTTAACAGTTACAGTTATCACCTATTTATACTAACTATCTAACCATTGAGCATCTTTTGTGACGTCATGGTTGATAGTGACTACTAACAAAATGTAACTAACTAAAACACTGCTCTAACTATACTACAGTGCATAGCACTGTTACATTGATTAGATTAAAACTATGCTAAACTCTGATCACTATCCTCTGATCTAGAATCTCCTATCAGACCTTTGCTTCTTGAACTATCAGATGATAGGAACAGGTCTTTAGGGAAAGCAGTGTAAAGGTTTGTAACATTTGTAAAAATCGGGTTTTCAAAAACCCGCTTCGTTTTGTAATCGAATATCAAGTTATAAAAGCTACGTTGAATATTTATGATTATTTTGATTTAAAACATTACATAATTAATAAATAAACTAAACTATAAAAATTATATTTGATAAAAAGTTAAAACAAAATAAATAAATTTTTTTTGTTGCTGCCGGGACTCGAACCTGGGTCAGCCAAGACACTTCAACGACTTAACATACACTCACATCACCACTCCGCCACTTTGTGTTTTCTGCTATCTCTAGGAAACAAATGAGACTTATATACAAACTCGGTTAAACCGGTTGCGCTCAACTGAGAAACGGAAATCGGCAAATCAATCGTCAAATCGTTTTCACTCGCACATTCAGTTTATAACCGATGCACCGACGATTTTTAATCAAGTCGGAATTGATTGAGCATCAAGTCTCATCATTATCGGTTTTTATAACCGAAAAGTAATCAAGTCCAGATTACTTCAATTCAAGACCACTCTAGCGACTCAGAAATATCATACCAATACTCCATTTCACTTTCGTCACATTTTCAGACCATCAGAACGCTTAAAACAGCTCGCCGGAATTTTCTGCAAAAGTCGCCGGAAAACCGTATTCGTCCTCAAACGGTAAATCTTTCAATATTCGTTGTAGTTCAACAATTATTAGACTATTTCTAACCTAAACCTCTCAATTGAAATCGAATTCAGGCGCTGTATTCAACTAATTCCAGTTCGCCGGAACTCCCCTGAAAATTTCTAATTCCGTCTGTGAAACGGTAAGGGTCTTCAAACACATCGTTAACGTTTGTTTATCACTTCAATTCCACATTCGACTAATCAAAATAGTTAATTATCTTGTTCAGTCGAAGAGCATAAAAACAGGAACCGACACATCGCCGGAAATCTGAAATAAACCGTTCATCGGTATGTTCACCTCTGATTACCGTCTCTGCCTTTTCATTTAAGCTTTAATAATGTCTGTAAATCGTAAACACAAGGAACGAGTTAGTAAATCAGTTGACGGTAATTTGAATGAAGAAGACGAAGCTAACTAAGTTATAAGTATAATTAAAACTAGTAAAATGAACGGGTTAGACACACAGTCCAGCGGTGGACTGTGTGCAAAATACAAACGCACGTCCCGAGTTCGATTCCTGCTATACGCACTCCTTGTATAATAAAAGGCCTTTTTGTTTAAAAACTAAATCGGGATAACCCAGTTAGTTGTTAAGTATAATAAAAACCGAGATAATAACCAGGTTAGACACACAGTCCGGCGGTGGACTGTGTGCAACATAAACCATACGCCGCGCGTTCGAAACCCGTCACTAGCACCGGTCCGATTGAATTAAAATGTTTTTGCAAATAAAGGAAATTCGGTTAAATTGAATAAGTGTATAAATATAATTAAAAACAAGATTATTACGGGTTAGACACGTAGCTCAGTTGGTAGAGCTGCGTGCACGCGTACGGGAGGTCTCGGGTTCGAGCCTCACTCAGCGCAAACCATGTCATTGACCGAACCGGTCAACAGGTCAACGGTCAACGGTCAACGTAAAATAAACAATTTTTTTTATATTTTAATTTATGTAATTTAATTTAAAAATCAATTAAAAATACTTAAAAATAACATTTTTAAAGATAGAAAATAGCCTTAAACTCACAAAAATATATCTAAAAATTTCATTAAAATCCTTAATAAAATCCACTCATTTAATATATTTTTCCGTTATTATTTAGGTTAGTATTCCTCGTTGATCCGCTCATCTAATTCGTGCGCATCTCACCATCTCCAATCCAACGCACCCAATGTGAGTGAATCTTACAAATTCCCCGTTTTAATCACGTTTTGGGGTGTATCATGTGTCTTTGTATATATATTATAGTTAAACCATTGTGCATACATCATATCATGAACATGTGTATTCAGTTTGTTGCTGTTAAGTAGTTATTATTGGATGCAATTTATTATTCAGTACATGCAATTTCATAGGCCGCCGCTCCCCATTACATTATGAGCGTTGAGCATGTTCCCCATTTCATTATGAGGTTGAACCTGGCGTGCCCACATACGATCGGCTCCGTTTGATTGAGCCTTGATCGCACAGACATTTTCATTTTCAGTACATGCAATACGATCGGCTCCGTTTGGTTGAGCCTTGATCGCACAGTTTCATTTATGTTATTTACAGTATGATGTTGGTATGATCATGTATGCTGTCATATGTTATTGTATGTTATAGTGTGACTGCTATTTGCCATTGCTTGATTATTTACATTTGCTCATCTATGATTATGCACAAATTTTCATTGATAAACTAACAATTAATTTATTAATAAATGTTTATCTAATAAGGTTCACTCGCCAACTTATGTTGACCCAAAAAAACTCCCATTTTTACACATGATACAGGTGAACCAGCAGCATCTAGGAACACATAGGACTTGGACTAGAAGAATAAAACGATTTAGGGTTGGGATTGTTATGTTGGTTTATTTTCTTTGTATTGAATGAACATGTTTGGATTTTTGGAAATGTAACTTTGACTTTATTAAATATGAAACATATTAGTAAATGTCATGAGCTTTGGTGATAACCCAATTATGCCCCGACTCTTATTCCGCTGCGGGTCAGGGTGTGACAAGGTTGGTATCAGAGCCATGACTATAGGGATATAGGATAGGTTATTAGACCCTTAGAGCCTATACTATAGTCGATTAGAAACTTATAAGATTTTTGTGTGTTACATGCCAAATTTCATGATGTTTATATGTTTTATGTTAAATGTTAAATTTGATATTGTGCAAGCATGTTCATAAGTATGTATTATCATATTATGCCTATCATGACTCGTATACTCATAAATATCACATCCATGAAAGCACACACCACATCATGATTGCTTTTACAATGATTTTCGTGTTTTCAAATCTCATCAAAGTGAGTTCTCATGACGGGCATGTAGTAACTGGAAGGGTACCAGTACCGGTAGTCGGAACGTCCTGTCTAGGCTGGCATTCGTATAAATCCAAAATAAAGGACCAGTTTGCCTACCTGGAGACTAACGATGAGAGTACGAAGTACCTATTAGGCCAAAGCATGCTATACCAAACGTCGTGGGAGCTAACCCCACTTTGAGTTGTCATTGTGTCTACACCTGGACACGTTCCGACCAAACATCGCATGAACATATTTTGTGGTTTGCATTCGGGGGATGTGAGTGTTAAATTGCCAATACTAATGTGAATCCTACCAAGCCAATAGCCATGGGGGCCCACATGACTATGTAGGTGAAGGTATGGGGGACATTTGAGGCCCAACATGAGCGAACCCAAGACATCCTATGGATGTAGTTGCATTATTGATATTTGTGTTATTTTCATTTTCTTAAAGACACATGACACCTAAAAAGACACCATAAATTCACAATCTTCTCATTTTATGATCCTGTAGATGTCGTCTAGACAGCAACGAAGGGGTAAAAGATCGGGAAGGTCTCAGGAACGTTTGGCCACTCAGATCGCGAAACAAATGGCCACGATATTGCCTGACATTGTGGTCCAAGTACAACAAGCCCTTGCTACAAATCCTACTAACCCACCCCAACAACAGGACCAGAACATCGACAACCCTCCTACCAGCAAGTGCTCTTACAAACATTTTAAGTCCTGTGATCCTCCTAAATTTGAAGGGACCGAGGGTGTCACTGCTCTCCTACATTGGTTCGAGGAGATGGAAAGCACCTTTCTAAACTGCGATTGTCCTGAGGATCGCAAGGTTCGATACGCCACCGGGAGACTATTTGGAGTAGCTCTCACTTGGTGGAATACTGAGAAAGGGAAGAGGGGAACTGAAGATGCGATGGCCTTAACTTGGGAGGAGTTAAGGGAAATCATGACTAGGCGTTTCTGTCCTAGAAGTGAAATTAAGAAGTTGGAGGATGAATTTCATGCTCTAAAGCAAAAGGAGGGTGATCATACTACCTACAACAAGAGGTTCTTGGAGTTGAACCAAATGGTTCCAAATCTATTCACCCCAACCTATCGTCTGATCGAGCATTATATTCGAGGACTTCCCTCGAAAATCCAAGATTCAGTTCTCAGCGTTTCACCAGTAACACTTGAAGCTGCTATGGAGTTAGCAACTGAACTGACCGAAAACCGAATTCGCAACGGGAAGTTCAAAGAAGAGGAGAAGAAAGCCCCTGTTGAGGGACAAATTTCAAACCACCCCATTCCTTCCTCTAAGTTTGCTAACAAGAGGAAGCGTAACACCAGAAATTTTGCAGTTACCCAAACCAACACCCCTATTCCTGCTGCACCCATTACTCAAGTCACTCCTTCACCCGCACCATACAGAAGACCCTACACTGGCCCGTTACCAAAATGTAACCGTTGCCAATATCACCATTCCCCTGATCATCCTTGCCAATACTGCACCGGCTGCGGTCGCACAGGACATACTGTTCAAACCTGCCGCATGCCTCAACGAACAAACCGCCACCAACCTTTAACCCAAACCCACCAACAGTTAATGGGTCAAGCCCAACAACCCCTACCATTTCCACCCACCCAACATTTAGCCCAAACATACTACCAACCCAATTATCCTATGGGCCAACCTATGCGGGCTTGCTTCAATTGCGGAGACCCCAGCCACTTCAGAAACACTTGTCCAAGGTTGGTAAACATTATTCATGCTCAGGCCCAAGCCAACCCAGTGAATCAAGCGAACCAAGCTCCTCCACCTGCAAGAGGAAGAGCTTTCAATATTAACGCGAACCAGGCCAGAGCGGACGGCAATGTGGTCAACGGTACGTTCCTTATAAATGGTAGATATGCCTCTATGTTATTTGATACTGGTGCGGATAGAAGTTTTGTGTCTTTAGAATTTGAACCTATCTTAAACAAAAATCGGGATAAGCTCACGGAATCCATAACGGTAGAAGTTGCGGACGGGAAGCCAGTTTCATTAGACTCTATTTTACGCAATTGTACACTCACCTTAAACGACCACGATTTCTCAGTCGACCTTATTCCTATGAAGCTGGGAAGTTTTGACATCATAATCGGTATGGATTGGCTCAGTCAACATCAGGCGGAAGTTGTATGTCGTGAAAAATTTATTCGTATTCCTCTTTCAAACGGCCAGACTCTTCGAATCATTGGAGAAACCTCGTCGAAAGGGCTCAGCTTAATGTCTTGTCTTCAAGCTCAAAAATATCTTCGCAAGAATTACGTCGCGTTTTTAGCTCATATCATCAAAAAGGGGACCATGGAGAAGAAACTTGAGGACATTCCTGTAGTAAAAGATTTCCCGCAAGTTTTTCCTGACGACATTTCAGGACTTCCTCCAGTTAGAGACGTCGAATTTCGTATTGATCTTATACCTGGTGCTACACCAGTTGCAAAGTCTCCATATAGGTTAGCCCCCTCTGAAATGCAAGAGCTAGCCAGTCAATTGCAAGAATTGACAGACAAGGGATTCATACGTCCTAGCTCGTCGCCTTGGGGTGCACCTGTCCTTTTTGTAAAGAAGAAAGATGGATCTTTTCGTATGTGCATCGACTACAGAGAGCTCAACAAGTTAACAATTAAGAATCGCTATCCTTTACCTCGCATTGATGATCTTCTTGACCAACTACAAGGTGCCAGCTGCTTTTCAAAAATCGATCTTCGATCTGGCTATCATCAACTTAGAGTGCATGAAGAAGACGTCCCTAAGACTGCTTTTCGAACTCGTTATGGCCACTATGAATTCATGGTTATGCCATTTGGATTAACCAACGCACCAGCTGTCTTCATGGACCTAATGAACAGAGTCTGCAAACCTTATCTTGATCGATTTGTTATAGTCTTCATCGACGATATTCTTATTTATTCAAAATCTAAAGCTGATCATGAGCGTCATCTTCGACTCGTTCTTGCACTTCTAGAAAAGGAAAAGCTTTATGCCAAGTTCTCCAAATGCGAATTCTGGTTAAAAGAGGTGCAATTCCTCGGGCATGTAGTCAATGACAAGGGAATACATGTTGACCCTTCAAAGATCAAAGCAGTTCAAGAATGGTAAGCTCCACGTACACCAACTGAAGTAAGATCTTTTCTTGGACTAGCTGGCTATTATCGTCGGTTCATTTCAAACTTCTCTCGCATTGCTGTCCCACTCACGGCTTTAACTCATAAGGGAAAACCTTTCATATGGGGACCCAAGCAAGAAGAAGCCTTTCAAACTCTTAAACAAAAACTTTGTGATGCACCAATCCTCACTCTTCCTGAAGGTTGTGATGATTTTGTAGTCTATTGCGACGCGTCAGGGCAAGGATTAGGCTGCGTTCTCATGCAAAGAGGAAAAGTCATAGCTTATGCCTCGAGACAACTCAAGACACATGAAAAGAACTACACCACTCATGACCTAGAACTTGGAGCCGTTGTATTCGCTCTTAAGATATGGAGACATTATCTCTATGGTACTAAGTGTGAAATATACACTGACCACAAGAGTCTTCAACATATCTTCAATCAAAAAGAGTTAAACATGAGGCAACGAAGATGGGTCGAACTTCTGAATGATTACGACTGTGAAATTAGATACCACCCTGGTAAAGCAAATGTGGTGGCTGATGCACTTAGTCGAAAGGGTTATGCGAACTCCATTCATCTTCTATGTTGGCAAATTCTAACCGACATTAAAGATCAAATTCGTGAAGCCCAACACGTTTCAATAACAGAAGAAGATGTACGAAAGGAGATGTCCTGTGGAGCCGAGCTAAAACTTGAAACTAAATCAGACGGTATTCTGTATTACCTAGATCGTATCTGGATTCCTAACCACAACAATCTTCGTGAAACTCTTATGAATGAAGCTCATAAAACGCGATATTCTATACACCCAGGAGCCGATAAGATGTATCAAGACCTACGATACACCTATTGGTGGCCTGGATGAAGAAGGATATTGCCGTTTTTGTTTCCAAGTGCCTCACATGTTCCAAGGTGAAGGCTGAACACCAAAGACCCTCAGGACTTCTAGTCCAACCGGAAATACCTGTATGAAAGTGGGAAAATATAACCATGGATTTCATTACCGGGTTACCTCGCACTTCTGGTGGGTAAGACACTATATGGGTGATTATAGACCGACTTACAAAATCAGCTCACTTTATACCTATCCGCGAAGATTTCAAGAACGAAAAGCTTGCACGTATTTATATCAACGAAATCGTAAGCCGGCATGGGGTACCGTTAAGTATTATTTCTGATCGTGATGGTCGTTTCACCTCACGAACATGGCAAGTGGTACAATCCGCTATGGGCACACGATTAGATCTCAGTACCGCCTATCATCCTCAAACTGATGGACAGTCTGAGCGCACCATTCAAACTCTTGAAGATATGCTTAGAGCATGTGTCATAGACTTCAAGGGAAATTGGGACGCCCACCTACCATTAGTAGAATTTTCGTATAACAACAGCTATCATTCGAGCATCGGCATGGCACCTTTTGAAGCCTTATATGGACGTAAGTGCCGATCTCCTGTATGTTGGCACGAAATTGGGGAAGCACAAATTACTGGTCTAGAATTGATCCAAGAAACCACAGACAAGATCCATCAAATTCGAAACAATCTTCTAGCGGCTCAAAGTCGTCAAAAGATTTATGCAGATAAACGATGGAAGCCCTTAGAGTTTAACATTGGTGATCATGTGCTTTTAAAAGTATCACCGTGGAAGGGAGTAGTTCGTTTTGGTCAAAAGGGGAAGCTAGCACCTCGTTACGTAGGACCTTTCAAGATACTCGAAAGAGTAGGTCCTGTAGCATACAAGCTTGACCTACCAGAAGAACTCAACAGGATTCATCCCACATTCCACGTGTCGAACTTGAAGAAGTGCCTCGCTGATGAGAATCTCCATATTCCGCTGGAAGATATTCAGATTGATGAATCTATGCATTTTATTGAAAGACCAGTGGAGATCATGGACTACGGGGAGAAACGTCTTCGACGAAGTCGCATTCCAATTGTTAGGGTACGCTGGGAGTCGAAACGGGGACCTGAGTTTACTTGGGAACGTGAAGACTCAATGTGTGAAAAACACCCGCATCTTTTTCCTACTACTTCAACTACTTAAATTTCGCGACGAAATTCCTAAAAGTAGGGGATACTGTAACATTTGTAAAAATCGGGTTTTCAAAAACCCGCTCCGTTTTGTAATCGAATATCAAGTTATAAAAGCTACGTTGAATATTTATGATTATTTTGATTTAAAACGTTACATAATTAATAAATAAACTAAACTATAAAAATTATATTTGATAAAAAGTTAAAACAAAATAAATAAAAAAATTTTGTTGCTGCCGGGACTCGAACCCGGGCAGCCAAGACACTTCAACGACTTAACATACACTCACATCACCACTCTGCCACTTTGTGTTTTCTGCTATCTCTAGGAAACAAATGAGACTTATATACAAACTCGGTTAAACCGGTTGCGCTCAACTGAGAAACGGAAATTGGCAAATCAATCGTCAAATCGCTTTTTCACTCGTACATTCAGTTTATAACCGATGCACCAACGATTTTTAATCAAGTCGGAATTGATTGAGCATCAAGTCTCATCATTATCGGTTTTTATAACCGAAAAGTAATCAAGTCCAGATTACTTCAATTCAAGACCACTCTAGCGACTCAGAAATATCATACCAATACTCCATTTCACTTTCGTCACATTTTCAGACCATCAGAACGCTTAAAACAGCTCGCCGGAATTTTCTGCAAAAGTCGCCGGAAAACCGTATTCGTCCTCAAACGGTAAATCTTTCAATATTCGTTGTAGTTCAACAATTATTAGACTATTTCTAACCTAAACCTCTCAATTGAAATCGAATTCAGGCGCTGTATTCAACTAATTCCAGTTCGCCGGAACTCCCCTGAAAATTTCTAATTCCGTCTGTGAAACGGTAAGGGTCTTCAAACACATCGTTAACGTTTGTTTATCACTTCAATTCCACATTCGACTAATCAAAATAGTTAATTATCTTGTTCACTCGAAGAGCATAAAAACAGGAACCGACACATCGCCGGAAATCTGAAATAAACCATTCATCGGTATGTTCACCTCTGATTACCGTCTCTGCCTTTTCATTTAAGCTTTAATAATGTCTGTAAATCGTAAACACAAGGAACGAGTTAGTAAATCAGTTGACGGTAATTTGAATGAAGAAGACGAAGCTAACTAAGTTATAAGTATAATTAAAACTAGTAAAATGAACGGGTTAGACACATAGTCCAGCGGTGGACTGTGTGCAAAATACAAACGCACGTCCCGAGTTCGATTCCTGCTATACGCACTCCTTGTATAATAAAAGGCCTTTTTGTTTAAAAACTAAATCGGGATAACCCAGTTAGTTGTTAAGTATAATAAAAACCGAGATAATAACCAGGTTAGACACACAGTCCAGCGGTGAACTGTGTGCAACATAAACCATACGCCGCGCGTTCGAAACCCGTCACTAGCACCGGTCCGATTGAATTAAAATGTTTTTGCAAATAAAGGAAATTCGGTTAAATTGAATAAGTGTATAAATATAATTAAAAACAAGATTATTACGGGTTAGACACGTAGCTCAGTTGGTAGAGCTGCGTGCACGCGTACGGGAGGTCTCGGGTTCGAGCCTCACTCAGCGCAAACCATGTCATTGACCGAACCGGTCAACAAGTCAACAGGTAAACGGTCAACGGTCAACGCAAAATAAACAATTTTTTTTATATTTTAATTAATTTAATTTAATTTAAAAATCAATTAAAAATACTTAAAAATAACATTTTTAAAGATAGAAAATAGCCTTAAACTCACAAAAATATATCTAAAAATTTCATTAAAATCCTTAATAAAATCCACTCATTTAATATATTTTTCCGTTATTATTTAGGTTAGTATTCCTCGTTGATCCGCTCATCTAATTCGTGCGCATCTCACCATCTCCAATCCAACGCACCCAATGTGAGTGAATCTTACAAATTCCCCGTTTTAATCACGTTTTGGGGTGTATCATGTGTCTTTGTATATATATTATAGTTAAACCATTGTGCATACATCATATCATGAACATGTGTATTCAGTTTGTTGCTGTTAAGTAGTTATTATTGGATGCAATTTATTATTCAGTACATGCAATTTCATAGGCCGCCGCTCCCCATTACATTATGAGCGTTGAGCATGTTCCCCATTTCATTATGAGGTTGAACCTGGCGTGCCCACATACGATCGGCTCCGTTTGATTGAGCCTTGATCGCACAGACATTTTCATTTTCAGTACATGCAATACGATCGGCTCCGTTTGATTGAGCCTTGATCGCACAGTTTCATTTATGTTATTTACAGTATGATGTTGGTATGATCATGTATGCTGTCATATGTTATTGTATGTTATAGTGTGACTGCTATTTGCCATTGCTTGATTATTACATTTGCTCATCTATGATTATGCACAAATTTTCATTGATAAACTAACAATTAATTTATTAATAAATGTTTATCTAATAAGGTTCACTCGCCAACTTATGTTGACCCAAAAAAACTCCCATTTTTACACATGATACAGGTGAACCAGCAGCAGCTAGGAACACATAGGACTTGGACTAGAAGAATAAAACGATTTAGGGTTGGGATTGTTATGTTGGTTTATTTTCTTTGTATTGAATGAACATGTTTGGATTTTTGGAAATGTAACTTTGACTTTATTAAATATGAAACATATTAGTAAATGTCATGAGCTTTGGTGATAACCCAATTATGCCCCGACTCTTATTCCGCTGCGGGTCGGGGTGTGACAAGGTTGATCAGTGGTTTGTAACCAGTGATAGTTGAACCAAAGCTCGGATAGTGTATCTGGCTTTGATATCATCTGTTCCTTTGTTAGGGTTCGATCCCAACGATCTCCCCTGGAACAAATGATGCCAAAACACTTGTTTATTCTTGGTTTTTATTTCTCAACATAAGTTCTCTGATTTGGCCTTTAAATTGTAACACGAGAAACTTCATCATCGTCCTTTTCAAGTGTCAGATCCAAAAGATCTTGAAGGTCTTCTGCATTTAGCTCATATGCAGCGTCCATGCTAATCTTGATAGCAGCACAATTAGACTTGAGCAATGTCAATTCGTGGGAGCCTTTTTCAACTTTCCACTTTAGAATTTTTGGGTCTTCTGGTTTTCTAGGATGGCTTTTATTTGTTGAGGTTTTATGAGCTTGCTGTTGAACTATCTTTGTCAGGTCGGCTCTGAGCTTATCACTAGCTTCATCTGTATGATAGTCAACCATATTTTTCATCCCTTCCTTGATGTGTTCAAACACTCTCTTGTCTTCTTCATTTACCTTTTCTTGCCTCTTTACTTGATTTAAGGCAAGGATGGAGAAGGCGGATGATGAGATAGGCTTTTTGGAGTGTTGAGCCTTATGAACATCATCAGATGAAGGATAGATTGGTTAGGAGGCATGGTTGGAACTTTCTTCGTCCTCTCTTCTAACAACTTGTAAGTTTCAATCACCCTAACTTCTCCCCATTTTATCACTTGGTTCCTTGAACCATAGTGATTCTGAATCAATTCTTCCTTCATCCTCTTAAGCTTTAAGGCTTTTTCAGGCATGTCTTTCTTGTGTTTTTCCCAGTTGGGAGGAGTTGGCTTTTTGAGAGGGTCCTTCAACATTTCATGCATTCTTTTAATTCCTTCTCTCAGCTCATTTATACTCCAGTCCTTGAATTGTGCCTCTGTTGCCTTACATTGCTTGTTCTTCATGATGTGTGCAATGAGTTCACTTTTAAGAAGTTGATCTTCCCTTTCTGACAGTTTGTTGCTCAGATCTATGACAAAAATTTGCAACGTCCTGGCTTTGCGTAGCTGATAAGACATGTTGGTTTGTATTTCTCTATCACTTTTACCAGCAGGGTCTCTTTTTGCTATATCGTCAGCTTGTTTCATTTTGAGCTCCAGATATTCATCAACATTTGCAGGTCTTGGATACCAATCAAGAGATAGTATTGTTCTTTTGTCAGGGTCTTCCTCAGAATAGAAGCTTAGAATTTCTTCCCTGACTGCTGGTAAATCAAGAGGGTATTTCTTTGCGGCAGGAATAACTGTAAGGGAACCAGTGCTTGGGTTTGAGGATGGTGGAAGCATTGATGTGGAGTTCAGTGGTTGTGATGACAAAGGAGTAGGGGAAAGATCTCTTCTTCATTTACAACTTTTGTTGTTTTTCTCCTTTTGAATTTTACTTCTGGTGATGATGGATGAGTCGGAATTCTGGTTGGTGTTGGTAAACGTTGGGTGGATGCATTAAATATGACCATGGTAGTGGATGGGTTTGCATCTGCTGCAACCTCTACTGTGCCAACAGATGTTAGCACAACAGTTGCTGTAACATCTGCTGTGGTATTGATAGGTGTGGAAGTTGAAGTGAGTGTACTTGATTTTTGAAGAGCAGAGGTTTTAATGGTTGGATTTGTAGCAGGCTCAGTTTTGGAAGGTGTGGATGTTGGTTACCTTGCTTTTCTAGCAGGTCTCTTTTTTGTTGAAGAACCAACCTCTTCCTAATCTTTTTGTTCCTTAATTTTTTGCTCAACCAATACCTTGCCATCAAGGTACACTTTTCTCTTCTGCTTCTCATCTTCCCTGGCCATGATATCATCTGTTAAATCCCTTTTCTTTGAACCATCTGGCCTGGGAATATCCACTGTTGGCCTTGCCATCTGATCATCAATATTAAGCTTCTTCTGACCCAAAGGTTTCTCCCCTTTTTGGCATCATCCTCTGTGTTTACAAAAATTACTGTCGGTGGAGCAGTACCAGTGGTTTGATGAAGATGAGCTCTTATAGCTTTAATGTCTGCCCTGGTATCCATGAATCTTACTTCAACCATGTTTCTCACTTCCTGCATTTGATGTTTATGTTGTTGATCTGAGAAGTGCTTTTGCTGTTGAAACAAAGGGTTTAGGGCTTGTTGCAGATCAGTAGTGGTTAGGAAAGAGGGTTGGCTCTTTATAGCTAACAACTGCTGCACAAGACTTTTGATCTCACCAACAGAAGTTTCAAGTATTGAAACTCTCTCCGTCAATTCTTTGTATTTTCGTTCATCACCTAATTTAATAAAATCATCTGAACTCCTACTTGAGGTGGTAGTTGTATCTAGGGGATCATTAACATGAGCTTCACCCTTAGATGCCCCTTGTTCTTGGTTTTGGGGACTTCCCACTACATCAGAGGTTACCTTGGTAGCCTCAGCAGTGGTTGCCTTCAACAGAGACTTAGAAATGTAACCATTGTCCAAAGGAAAACTGGGTAGTTTTGCAATTGTAGTGGCTGCTCTAGTTGAACTATCACCAAGGGTTACATGTAACCCAAGGGATGTAGCCTCTTCATTTGCTGATAGGCTAGCAAAGAATAAATCAGACCCAACATCTTGTTGAAGTATACTCTCAGTGATAGGTTGTTGAGAAGTGTTGGATAATGTCTGATCTAATTCAATTGCATTCAGCAAGGGTATAAAGGTTTGTGGAAGTGATTATATTGGAGAGGGGATTGGTGCAGAAAGAGACATTGCCCTGGGAGAGGGGCTATGGAAGATAGAACCAAGTGGTCCTAGAGCTTCATAATTTGGTGTCCCTGTGTTTACAACCTGATCCTTTTGTGAGGATGCATGAGGAGTTTCATAGCCAAGTTAAGATCTTTCAACCATCTGCTGTGAAGAAGTAGCAGCAGTGGTTTGTAACTTTGGTGGTGTCACAGGGTTAACCTCTGGGATCTCATCTTCCAGAGGACCCTTTTTGGGTGTGGTGGTTTTTCTGGATATCTTTGTTGGTTTCTTTTTGGTGATTTTAGGTGTGGGTTTCAGAGTAGTGGTTGCAACGCTTTGATCACCTAGAGCAGTGGGCTCAGTAGCAGGAGGAAGAGATTGAACATTTTGTTCTTGTAAAATTGGCTCATTGTCACACCCGACATCCACGTGTCTACCGGTGGGCCCGGTAGGGAGTATCGTGACGTACAATTGATATCATCATAACCAAATAAGCATAACACAGCGGAAGGCTTGGAATAAATAAACTATTACAACCGATAATGTCCAGCGTCCAAAATAAATATATACAGACATGGTTGTAATTAGATCCACAGGCAGATCGAAATACATACAAAATGATAACAGACTACAAACATGCAAATCCTAAGGTCGCAACTCCTTGGTTATTCGACCCACAGCTCCCGGCCTATTCCGTACTTGCAACCTGTAACTTAAGCTTTTGAAAATACATCAGTTTCCACTGGTAAATACGCTCAACCGACTCATTTTGGAAATCTTTGCGAAAATGGTTTTGGTGCACAAGGCACATTTTCATAAATAACTTGGGACAGTACAAAAGACCTTGTATACAGATTTACATGCTGGCTTTTACATATGAGGCCCGTATAGAAACTGAGACATGATCGACTGACACACCACTCTGAACTTTCACACAGAAAGCAGGATAGCAATTACCCAGTGTATGCCTACACGCCATGCTATATTGTCGTGGCCACTACCAATTTAGTGAGCCAAGGATATCCCAGACACGGTCAAGCCCACCCCCAATGTTTTAGTTTCAGTCAAAACAGATCAAAACCGGGTTATGTAAGATTTCAGTTAATTATCACAAATGGATAAAACATTATCCCATACCCGACCAAGCGGTAGTAGTCTACCGTATCCCAAGCCCGTGTAGGGAAAATAAGTCAAAAGTATTTACCTGAATTGAAGTCGCAAGTAATCCCAATTCAGCCGTATTCCAGAGAAAGTACAGGAGCAATTTACCGGGAGGCGTTCAGTCTGGAGTGATGGTAATTAATAACCAATATTAGAATGCTAACGGGTCCTAAATTAAGTCCAAGACTTGGACCGGTTAATCTTACGCTAAATTGTGATACGGTACGATACGTTAGATTAAGCGGTGACTGGAATAGATTATTGATTGGACCCGATAAGTACATAGACTTGTATAATATGGGCTACCCAATAACATTTTGGATTTTGGTAAGGAATGGACAAAGTTAACCCGTTTTGGTTAAAATACGTAAACTAGCTACGTAAGTTTAACCGAACGCGTATAAGCGAAACCGGGTAACCGTAAGAGTCGTATATAAGTTCCATAATGAGACATGTTTAAAATATGTTATAAAATCAGTAACATTTTCAAGGATAGGCCCGAGTTATATTTAAAACCGATTTATGCCCTAAAAGGGCATTTTGGTCATTTTGGGGCTTATAAAAGATGTTTAAAGTGAATTTGATGTTATGACCTTAAATATTATGTAAAATTACATATTTATCATGTTATAACAGTAGGATATCAAATATATGTGTATTTGATGATTTGAAACATACTATGTCCTGTAAGGGCATTTTACGAATTTCGGATTCTGAGTTCGGGACTTGTACTTACTATTGTTATATTAAAAATAAGTTTATAAATCAGTAGGTAACAAGTCTCAGCTCATGGTTATGGTTTTAAACCATACTTATGCGCCGAAAGGCGTAAAAGTCGCTAAAATGCCGTTAAATCGATATTTAATATAAACTGAAGTTAGGACCTGTTTTAAATAGCCAAAAATATGTCATATAACTTATAATATCAGTAGGTTAAAGTTTTGGTTATAAAAAGTTTGATTTTTAGCTATTTTTCTGTAAAAAGGGGTAGTTTGGTCATTTAGCGGCCATTAGCGATTCTTAAGCACGCATTCAAGTCATAAACTGAACAAACATCCCAAATGGTCCTACTTATCATAATATATCAGTAAGTAATTAGATTTTATAATCATATGTGCTAAAAATCTCATTTTTGCTTATAAGGACCCTTTTTGCAAAGTTTTAAAGATTTTCATGGAACTTGTGAAAAACTCGGATTTCATAGGAACTGAGTCACGAAACTTTAGGACAAAATTCTAAACATAGACATGATCATAAAATGACCACAACGCAGTAGCAAGAATGGCTCAAAACGGGTCAGAACTGAAAGTCAACAGAATGTCAACTGTTTGAGACTTTCGGTTACGAACCGAGCCTAGAACAAAAAATGACGAACCGAACCTGTTGAAATATGTTCAAATACTTATTTTAAGGTTATTAATGCTTTAAAACATATTTTATAACATCCAGATCGTTAGCTATGAATTTTGCAAAAACTGCTCAGTTTGACTTTTATTGACTTTTCGGTTGACTCGTCAATTGGTCATGAATCCGTGAAAATATGAAAATGCCCTCTTAAAGGTTTATTACCTCCATCATTGTGAGCACGTAGAAACTTTTGTTACTCACATTGACGGAGTGTACACGGATTTATAACAAAGTCAAGCCATTTTTACGACAAAACTTTGTTTGAAGCAAAAAGCTATAAATAAACAACTTGGCAGGGATCATAGACTTACATTATGTCTATGTGAATACTAGGAATGATTTGGAAAGCCAAACACTGATCAGCAGCTCCTCTAGCATGAATTTTGTGCACCAAGGTTGAAGAACTTGGTTGCAACTTTGAGAAAACTCAACATATAAAGTCACTAGAGGAGTGTATAGGGGAAGCCAGGTGTTAGGGAAGGTCTTGAAGTGATTACAAGTGTTCCTTGAATGTCAAAAGATGGCAAGAATTCGAGTAAGGTGGCAAAAACCCGAGTGAGTAGTGTCCAAAATGCAAGCTGTCAACTAGAATCACTTTTCTGTCGTTGGCACCCCCTCGCGGGGCGTGAGAGGTTTAGGCCTGGCCGGTCGCGGCCCGCGACCGTGTCTTGGGTCAACCAGCCAAGTTTACAACTTGGCAAATTTAGTCCCTGAACGTTCTAAAACTTTTATTTAAGCATATATGGCCCCTCAACTTCATTTCAAGGCAAATTGAGGATAAGATAAGCGATTTAACAACTTTAGGTCCTTCCAGGTTTGACATACGTCATATTTAGGATTCCTGGGACACGTGTAAGATAATTATAGGATGTAAAACACGTAGTGTTACATCCTCACTCCCTTAAAATAAATCTCGACCCGAGATTTCAATCAAACAGATGTGGATACTTCTGTCGCATGACAGACTCCACTTCCCAAGTGTATTCGGGACCTTGACGGGCGTCCCATTTAACCTTTACAATAGGCACATGCTTCCTACGAAGCTTCTTGACCTGACGATCCTCGATCGCAACTAGTTGCTCAATAAAACGTAGGTTCTTTCAATTTGAACCTCATCATGTGGCATAGCCAACGACTCATCCGCTAAACACTTTTTCAAGTTAGAGATGTGGAATACATCATGGATTCTACTAAACTTCTCGGGCAATTTAAGCTTGTATGCAACAGCTCCAACTCGTTCGATAATCTCGAATGGTCCAACATATCTTAGACTTAGCATGCCTCTCTTTCCGAAGCGCATAACGCCCTTCCAAGGCGATCCTTTTAATAAAACCTTGTCCCCTACCTGGAACTCAAGAGGTTTACGCCTCTGATCTGCATAACCCTTCTGCCTATCCTTGGCAGCTTTAAGACGGTCACGAGTCTGCAAAATCTTGTCCGTCGTTTCCAGGACTATCTCCGGTCCTGTCAGTTGGGCTTCCCCAACTTCTGCCCAACAAACGGGCGTCCTACACTTTCTTCCGTAAAGTGCTTCAAACGGGGCAGCTTGAATACTTGCGTGATAACTGTTATTGTAGGAGAACTCAACAAGTGGTAAGTAGCTATCCCAGCTTCCACCTAGATCAATCACATAAGCGCGGAGCATATCTTCCAAAGTTTGTATAGTGCGCTCACTTTGCCCATCCGTTTGAGGATGATAAGCTGTGCTAAAATTTAATCGAGTGCCCAAAGCTTGCTGGAAACTTTTCCAGAAATGTGAAGTAAACCTTGTGTCTTTATCTGACACTATGGACACTGGGACACCATGCAAAGATACAATCTCATCCATGTACAGCTTTGCTAGCTTGTCTGAACTGTAAGTTTCGTTAATAGGCAGAAAATGAGCTGACTTAGTCAGTCTGTCTACAATTACCCATATTGCATCATTTCCGTGTTTAGTCCTGGGTAACTTAGTGATAAAATCCATAGTCACGCATTCCCATTTCCACATGGGGATCTCTAATGGCTGCAATAATCCTGATGGCTTCTTGTGCTCTGCTTTAACTTGTGAGCACGTCAAACATTTTGATACTTGCTCAGCTATAGATTTCTTTAATCCGGACCACCAATAATCGGGTCTCAAATCTTTATACATTTTATCACCACCCGGGTGAATTGAATATCTGGAACTATGTGCTTCTTGAAGGATCAGATCTCTAAGTCCACCGAAGATTGGAATCCATATTCGTTCACAAACCAAAGGATTCCATCATTTCCCGGGTAAGTTGTTCTACCAGCTTTCCCAGTTCTTCCTTAGGTAGATTTGCTTCTATCAAAGCTTGCTTCTGAGCTTCCAAAATCTTATCTTTCAGGTCATTCTTAACCCGAATGCTCTTGGCATTTATCCTTATAGGCTTAACCCTTTCCTTGCGGCTCAAGGCATTGGCAACCACATTTGCCTTGCCTGGATGATAACGGACCTCACAATCATAATCATTCAGTGTCTCCATCCACCGACGCTGTCGCATATTTAAATCCTTTTGATTGAATAAATGTTGGAGACTTTTGTGGTCTGTGTATATAATACACTTTGTTCCATATAAATAATGTCTCCATAGTTTGAGCGCAAATACCACAGCACCTAGTTCCAAATCATGCGTGATGTAGATTCTTTCGTGTATCTTCAATTGCCTTGAAGCGTAGGCGATTAACTTTCCTCTTTGCATGAGTACACACCCCATGCCGATGTGTGAAGCATCACAATATACCACAAAATCTTCAATTCCTTCTGGTAGAGTCAACACAGGAGCATTACTTAATTTCTGCTTCAATACATCAAAAGCTTCCTGCTGTTTCAGACCCCAAACAAATTTAACATCCTTACGGGTCAATGTAGTTAATGGGGTAGCTATTCTGGAGAAATTTTCAGTAAATCTTCTATAATAACCAGCTAAACCCAGAAAGCTACGAATCTCTGATGGTGTCTTGGGGGCTTGCCAGTTCATTATTGCTTCAACTTTAGCAGGGTCGACTTGAATTCCACGTTCACTGACTACGTGGCCTAAGAATTGCACTTCCCGCAACCAAAATTCACATTTAGAAAACTTCGCATAAAGTTTCTCGTGTCTCAACAACTCCAAAATACACCGTAGATGTTTCTCGTGGTCCGCATGACTAAGAGAGTATATAAGTATGTCATCTATGAATACGATGACAAACTTATCCAGATAAGGCTTGCAAACTCTATTCATCAAATCCATGAAAGCTGCAGGTGCATTAGTGAACCCAAAAGGCATCACTAAGAACTCATAATGACCATATCTTGTTCTGAACGCCGTCTTTGGAACGTCTTCAGTGCGAACTTTGAGTTGATGATAACATGACCTCAAATCAATCTTCGAGAAGTAGCTTGCTCCCTGAAGCTGGTCAAATAAATCATCAATTCTGGGCAATGGATAACGATTCTTAATTGTTAACTTATTCAGCTCGTGATAGTCAATGCACATTCGCATTGAACCATCTTTCTTTTTCACAAACAATATTGGACCTCCCCAAGGCGAAGAGCTTGGCTGAATAAATCCTTTTTCCATTAATTCTTCAAGTTGTGTCTTCAACTCCTTCATTTCTGTAGGTGCAAGTCTGTACGGGGCTCTAGCAACTGGAGCTGCACCAGGTATGATATCAATTCTAAATTCTACTTGCCTGTCTGGGGGTAGTCCGGGCAAGTCTTCCGGAATCACGTCAGCAAATTCTGAGATAACGGGTAGATCTTCGATCTTTGGCTTAGCTTCATCAATGGTTACTTGTGCCATGTAAATGACACAATTTTTCTTCAGACATTTCGAAGTTTTAAGTAACGAATCTTTTTTAGACAAACCATAACATACATCACCTTGGATAGGCAGCAATTCACCGGTCGAGGTTTTGATTTCGATGAGCTTCTTGTTACATGCTATATGGGCATGGTTACTAGATAACCAGTCTATACCAAGAACTACATCAAAACCTGCCAACTTCATTGGCAATAGCGAAACAGGAATAGAGTGATCCTTAATGGAAATAAAACATCCATCAAGAATTGTAGAAGCGGTTTCTATCGTTCCATCAGCAAGTTCTACATCGTATGTTAGGTCTAGAGTTCTCATGGGCAAGTTTAATAAGGTACTAAACTTATGATCTACAAATGATTTATCCGCCCCTGAATCGAAAAGAACTCTAGCATAGACATCATTAATAAGGAACGTACCTGTTATCACATTGTCATCGTTCACAGCCTCCTTGGCTTTCATCTGGAAAGCACGAGCCTTTCCTTTCTTCGCCCCATCGTCCTTAGCTGTGTCATCTTTCTTATACTTAGGATAGTTGGGTTTGATATGTCCTTTCTCGCCACAGTTGTAACATGTAGCTTCCTTCAAATCTTTGCATTCCAATGCCTTGTGGCTAAATCCCTTACAAATACCACATGTTTTCGCCCGTGACTCCTCAAGACATGCACCAGAATGTCGTCTATTACATTTCTTGCATCTTGGTCTATTATCAAACCTTTGGTGACCTTTGCTTGACCCGAATCTTTTGTTCTTGCTGAAATGGTGTAACCTGCCATCTTCTCTCTTCCTTTTCTCTCCAACTTCTACTCTAAGAGACCTCTGTCTCTTCAAATCTTGCGTTAATACCATAGATAGGTCCACAGCAGACCTAAATATTACGGGCCTAGATGCCCTAACATCTCCTTTAATCTCCGACTCTAACCCGCCAATGAAACATGAAATGCGTTTGGACTCGGGAGTGATCAAATATGGCACCAATCTCGACATAGAGTTAAACTCTGATACATACTTTCCACAGTCGAGATTCTTCATGGTTAAGCCAATAAATTCTGTCTCAATCCTCTCTATCTCGTGTGGAGGACAGTAGGCATTCTTAACCAATTCAACAAACTCATCCCAACTCAGATTGTACAAATGAACCTTCCCAGAAGATTGAATCATCGACTTCCACCATGAGAGGGCATCGCCCTTGAAAGATTGCGCAACAAACTGAACTATATCTTTCTCAGCACATCCACTGATTTCCACGATAGTCTCAATCTCATCCAACCAACGGAGCGTTTCCACAGCTCCCTTCTCCCAGTAAAGTCTCGCAGTTTGCAAGACACAAAATATTTATACGAGCATCCCTCTTTTGTGAACTGGGTTTTCTTTCGGTACTCCTTTCTTTTTCTCCTTATGTTAGATGAGTGTTCGGACTTTTCATTTTCATTTGACGGATGATCCGATTTCTTCTGTGATGAGTGCTTTGAGTGATGTGTCGATGAATACTTTGACATGCGCTTTGATTGCGATGCACTAGATTCTCTATTCTTCTCATCACGTTCCTTCATTACTTTATCAACCTCTGTAGCAACAAAGGCTTGTAACTCATCTCTTATCATTATAACTTTTTCATTATCCTTGATATCCTTACGTCGGCTGCTAACTTCGTTTGAGTTTACCATTTCTCTGCTTGATGCTGAAGCAACAACGTGGAGTTTTAAGTAGTCACTTGTTTGATTGATTGAAAACGACATAAAAGCGTTAATTTAGGGGGTGATTAGTTGTGGCACAAAAGGCCTGTCACACAGGATATTTAGGGAGATAGCACAAATGGCTTGCCGTAACGACTTAATTTACAAGAGTTAAGATCACTTATAGGATCATAGAACTTCGAAGCTCGGACGTAGTCATATTGCTTCAGAACTGGAAGTCGTGGAATAAAACTGTCATAGTCACTAATGGACATAACATAGTCGTAGGCAATATCTCTAATGGATATTTGAATAATGAGTTCATCGCACTGATGATTTTTGAATTGATCATATTGATTACATAGGTTTGGACGTAGTCCATTTACCTAGATAACTCGTATGGTTCCTCAAGTCACACTAGCAGATGGTTAATACCTTGAATATATTAACCTTTAGAATAGTAACTCTTAAAATGATAAAAAAAAATAACCAGTCCAGATCGGGAAGACTAGTGAGGTTTAGAACGTAGTTCACCACCCCTGGATAGAAGGGAAATCTCAACCTTAACTATCAAGGTAGAAAACCATATAAATACCGTTTTGCCAATTAGTATGACCTAATCACTTGGAGGGCGTAAATCATTAAGAGGATCTTTTGAAAATATTACACAGATCATGAATTTCAAATTAAAATCGAGACGATCGCTTGAACAACTAGATGAAAGGAATAGATAATTTAAATTTCCAAAATTTCATTAATAATATTAGTACGATTCAATAGAGTCCATAATAGGACTTAAATAAAGGAAAATTGTCCTCACAGGGACTATACTTGAAATAATTAAAATGTCCACGCAGGGACTAAACTAGACTTGTCCACACAGGGACTTATTTGTAAATAATAAAATACGACAGATAATTTGAATTTAATCCTTCTTCCATCTAAGCTTCTTTACTAGTCTTTTCAACAGCTTGTTATTTTCTTGTTGTTTTTTGTGGTTTGTTCCTGAAGTTCTTTGACCTTTCTAATTTCCATTGTTGGCGGTGGTTGCTGTGGTTGCGTTTGAGGTTGAGATGGCGCAACCGGATGCTGATAACTATAATAGGGATATCTGCCTGGTTGATAGGGATAAGGGTTAGGATAGTGAGAATTCATGGCCATTTCAAGGTAAGGGTCAGGATGAGATATGTGATGGCTATGGCTATGCTCTGGCCAGGTAGAAGGATCGAAGGGGTTGTATTCTGGCAATTGTTGGTAGGTAGGTATGGGGTTATCAAAACCCGGTGACGGAGGTGGTTGAAAAGGTTCGCCAAATCGTAAGGGTGGTTGAGGCTCAGGCTCAACAGTAGAAGGCGGTTGCTCGTTGTAAGGCGAGGCATAAGAAGGTCCACCCATTTGTGGATCTTCCGGGATAGTGGGGTAAGATGAAGGCTGGGGAGATAGTGACCCAACCGTGGGTCCTATTCACACGGACATGCGTGCGTTCCTCTTCCTAGGTGGACGAGGTGGTAGTTGTGGCTGTTCCACCTGTTGGTCTTCAGGTGGAGGGGTATGGTAGGATGGAGTGTGGTGGGATGGTGTGTTGTGGAAAGATGGGGTGTCAAAAAATATATTGTGAAAACTTCTCCTGAAATTCATCAGGATAGTGTAGTGGTGTTCCAGCGTACGAGTTGGATCCGCTGGATAAGTAAATGGGATGACCCATCGATCCCGTTGCCGGCATTTCTGGGTCGGAGTCTTCTTCCATGGGCTCCAGGGAATCTTCCGGTGGGGTCACAGAAGGTGAGTGAAATTGGATATCAAGGTTATGATTTCCATGAGAAGAATGGGAGCGTGAGTGGTGAGATTGGTAGGTTGTGGTGGCAGTGAATCTGGCGGTGGAGAATACTCATGGGATATAGAGTGACGATGAGGATACGGTTCCCATGGTGATGAGGAGTCTCCTGAATCCTCGTAAGGGTTGTAGTTATGCGGGTTCGAAGGTCCTTGACCCACTGCTCCACCTCTCATGAGGCCTTTTCCCTTCGCTCCTCTAGAAAATTTTGGAGGCATCTTCGACAATTCCTATCATAAAACAAATTAAAAACCAAGGCAAGCAAAATAACAAAATAAGGAAACGAATAATCCTAGGTCAAAGCCTAGACTCGAGAGTCTAAGGAATGTGTTTTCTTATATCGTTTGAGAATAAACACTAATGGCAAGTGTTGAATTCCCTTAAACGTTGGCTCTGATACCAACTTGTCACACCCCGACATCCACGTGTCTACTGGTGGGGCCCGGTGGGGAGTATCATGACGTACAGTTGATATCATCATAACCAAATAAGCATAACACAGCGGAAGGCTTGGAATAAATAAACTATTACAACCGATAATGTCCAGCGTCCAAAATAAATATATACAGACATGGTTGTAATTAGATCCACAGGCGGATCGAAATACATACAAAATGATAACAGACTATAAACATGCAAATCCTAAGGTCGCAACTCCTTAGTTATTCGCCCCGCAGCTCCCGATCTATTCCGTACTTGCAACCTGTAACTTAAGCTTTTGAAAATACGTCAGTTTCCACTGGTAAATACGCTCAACCGACTCATTTTGAAAATCTTTTCGAAAATGGTTTTTGGTGCACAAGGCACATTTTCATAAATAACTTGGGACAGTACAAAAGACCTTGTATACAGATTTACATGCTGGCTTTTACATATGAGGCCCGGTACAGAAACCAAGACATGATCGGCTGACACACCACTCTGAACTTTCACACAGAAAGCAGGATAGCAATTACCCAGTGTATGCCTACACGCCATGCTATATTGTCGTGGCCACTACCAATTTAGTGAGCCAAGGATATCCCAGACACGGTCAAGCCCACCCCCAATGTTTTAGTTTCAGTCAAAACATATCAAAACCGGGTTATGTAAGATTTCAATTAATTATCACAAATGGATAAAACATTATCCCATACCCGACCAAGCGGTAGTAGTCTACCGTATCCCAAGCCCGTATAGGGAAAATAAGTCAAGAGTATTTACCTGAATTGAAGTTCATAAGTAATCCCAATTCAGCCGTATTCCAGAGCAAGTACAAGAGCATTTTACCGGGAGGCGTTCATTCTGGAGTGATGGTAATTAATAACCAATATTATAATGTTAACGGGTCCTAAATTAAGTCCAATACTTGGACCGGTTAATCTTACGCTAAATTGTGATACGGTACGATATGCTAGATTAAGCGGTGACCGGAATAGAATATTGATTGGACCCGGCAAGTACATGGACTTGTATAATATGGGCTACCCAATAACATTCTGGATTTTGGTAAGGAATGGACAAAGTTAAACCCGTTTTGGTTAAAATACGTAAACTAGCTACGTATGTTTAACCGAACCCGTATAAGCGAAACGGTAACCGTAAGAGTCGTATATAAGTTCCATAATGAGATATGTTTAAAATATTTATAAAATCAGTAACATTTGCAAGGATAGGCTCGAGTTATATTTAAAACGATTTATGCCCTAAAAGGGCATTTTGGTCATTTTTTGGGCTTATAAAAGATGTTTAAGTGAATCTGATGTTATGACCTTAAATAATCTGTAAAATACATATTTTATCATGTTATAACAGTAGGATATCAAATATATGTGTTTGATGATTTTGAAACATACTATGTCCCGTAAGGGCATTTTAGTAATTTCACACATTGCTTTGAAGCCGAATTTGGATTATGAGTTCGGGACCTATACTTACTGTTGTATATTAAAATAAGTTTATAAATCAGTAGGTAACAAGTCTCGCTCATGGTTATGGTTTTAAACCATACTTATGCGCCGAAAGGCGTAAAAGTCGCTAAAATACGTTAAATCGATATTTAATATAAACTGAAGTTAGACCTATTTTAAATAGCCAAAAATATGTCATATAACTTATAACATCAGTAGGTTAAAGTTTTGGTTATAAAAAGTTTGATATTTAGCTATTTTTCCGTAAAAAGGGTTAGTTTGGCCATTTAGCGGCGATTAGCGATTCTTAAGCACGCATTCAAGTCATAAACTGAACAAACATCCCAAATGGCCCTAATTATCATAACATATTAGTAAGTAATTAGATTTTATAATCATATGTGCTAAAATCTCATTTTTGCTTATAAGGACCCTTTTTGCAAAGTTTTAAAGATTTTCATGGAACTTATGAAAAACTCGGATTTCATAGGAATTGAGTCACGAAACTTTCAGACAAAATTCTAAACATAGACATGATCATAAAATGACCACAACGCAGTAGCAAGAATGGCTCAAAACGGGTCAGAACTGAAAGTCAACAGAATGTCAACTGTTTGAGACTTTCGGTTATGAACCGAGCCTAGAACAAAAAATGACGAACCGAACCTGTTGAAATATGTTCAAATACTTATTTTAAGGTTATTAATGCTTTAAAACATATTTTATAACATCCAGATCGTTAGCTATGAATTTTGCAAAAACTGCTCAGTTTGACTTTTGTTGACTTTTCGGTTGACTCGTCAATTGGTCATGAATCCGTGAAAATCTGAAAATGCCCTCTTAAAGGTTTATTACCTACATCATTGTGAGCACGTAGAAACTTTCGTGGCCCGCGACCGTGTCTTGGGTCAGCCAACCAAGTTTATAACTTGGCAAATCTAGTCCCTGAACGTTCTAAAACTTTTATTTAAGCATATATGGCCCCTCAACTTCATTTCAAGGCACATTGAGGATAAGATAAGCGATTTAACGACTTTAGGTCCCTCCTGGTTTGACATACGTCATATTTAGGATTCCCGGGACCCGTGTAAGATAATTATTGGACGTAACACACGTATTGTTACACTCATCCTCCTCTACTTCTGTTTTGGAAGCTTTTTCAAGATTTGGCAGCCAGGTGTGGACATTGCGCCTTGTTTACTTGCTTCAGATTTGATCTGATTTTGCAAGTAAATACTCAAGAATCGGGGATGTGTCAAGAAAGATTTTCTTTTGAAATATTTTTAAAATTATTGACAAGATCATGAAATAAAACCTGGGAATAGTTAAAATCTAATTCAGTCAAAGTTGCAAATCCCAGGTATTGCATGTTTAAAGGAATTTCATTAAAAGCAGTTGATTTTGCAGAGAGACATGTTAAAAGAGCATGGAAAAAGAATTTCATCTCTGTTGGAAAATTGGGTTTTAAGATTGTCATACCTTTCAACTGACCAGTGTAACCCCTTTCCACAAACTCTGCTTGTATCTCTCGTAAAGAAAAAGACACAGGATGTGTCATATAATTCAGTTGGATAGATTTTTCTAAACGAATAGTGTTTTTGTGCTATTAGTGCTTTGAATAGACTTTGAGGATTTATTGAAAAATTCAATTTAAACTATTTTTAAAGGTGGATTTTGATTTTCTAAAAACATTTTGTTGCTATTTACACATGGATCACAAAGAAATTTTGTTTTTAATCCATATTTAGCATTCCAAGCCTAGAAATCAAACTGTCGAAAGTGTGAGCATCAAGTGCTTTTGTCAACACATCTGCCAGTTGATCCTTGGTATGGACATGTTGTAAAGTAATCAAACCTTTTTCATAGCAATCCTTCACAAGGTGATGTCTGATGTCAATGTGTTTGGTGGTGGAATGAGAGACAGGAATTTTGATGATATTTTCCAGCTGCTTGACTATCAATTTTGAGTATGTTTTCAAAGTAGTGATACCAAAATCCAACAATTGATTTTGAAGCCACAAGATTTGAGCGGTACACCTTGCAGCAGCTATATACTCTGCCTTAGCAGTGGATGTAGAAACTGCAACTTGCTTCTTGCTTTGCCAAGACACTAAGCAATCACCTAGGAATTGGGCTCCTCCATATGTGGACTTCCTTGTTATTTTACATCCAGCAAAATCACTATCAGAATATCCTGCAAGCTAAATATTACCATTAGCTGGATACCAGATACCAAGTGTGGGAGCACCTTTTATGTATCTGAATATCCTTTTTACAACAATAAGATCTGATTTTCTTGGCAATGACTGTGATCTGGCACAAGCACATGTTGCAAACATGATGTCTGGCCTTGATGTAGTTAGGTACAGTAAAGACCCAGTCATGCTTCTATACAATGTTTGATCCACAAGGTCATCTTTGCCATCAATTGTGACTAGCTTGGATGTTACCATGGGTGTGTTGTAAGGTTTACAATCATCCATATCAAATATCTTAAGTAGTTCTTTCACATACTTATTTTGATGGATGAAAGTACCATGTTGCATTTGTTTGACTTGTAAACCAAGAAAACATTGCAACTCACCCATTGCACTCATCTCAAACTCTGCTGCCATGAGTTTTCTGAACTCTTCACACATGACAGTGCATGTGGATCCAAAGATGATGTCGTCCACATGATTTGGACAAGCATCAAATCGTTTCCTTTCCATTTTAAAAATAGGGTTTTATCAATCCTACCTCTGGTGAAACCAATGGATAAGAGAAAAGTGGATAGAGTCTCACAACAGGCTCTTGGTGCTTGTTTTAGACCATACAGTGCTTTGTTTAACATGTAAACATGATCAGGACGAAATGGATCTTCAAATCCAGGAGGTTGACACACATACACCTCTTCCTTTATATTTCCATACATGAATGCACTTTTGATGTCCATTTGATACACCTTGATGTTGTGGTTGGCAGCAAAAGCTAAGAACAGTCTGATGGCCTCCAATCTTGCAACTGGAGCAAATGCTTCATCATAGTCTATGTCTTCTTCCTGTATATAGCCTTGAACCACGAGCCTTGCTTTTCTTTTGACAACAATGCCCCTTTCATCTGTTTTGTTCTTGAAGACCCATTTTGTGCCAATAGGACTTACATCTTTTGGCAGTGGTACAAGTTCCCATACTTGTTGTCTTCTGAACTGTAGGAGCTCTTCTTGCATGGCTTCTACCCAACTGTTGTCTTTTAGTGCCTCTTGGTACTTGACAGGTTGTATGAGTGATAGAAAGCCAGCAAAAAGACAAATGTTTTGGGATTGGCTTCTGGTAAGCACTCCCTCATTGATGTTGCCAATAACTTGATCCACCGGATGGCTTTTGAGGAAAATCAAATCACCTTGATATGGGACAATAGCATTTTGAGGTTAAGCTTGCAAATGTGTATCATCTGAGCTACCATCTGTTGGTGAATTTGATGTTCCAGCGTCTGATTGGAATGGTGGTGGAGGAATTGGTGGAATAGATGTGAAAGTGGGTTGAATTTTGTCCATTTGTTGTGGACTTTTATCAACAGATGTTTGGTTTTAAGAGCTGGCAGCGGTTTGAGAATTAACCACTGTTGACCTGACAGAGCTTTCACCATTGCTACTAACATCTGCTCCTCTGCCTGAAGGATAGATTTTGAAATTTAGAAGGATGCAATCATATCCTTGCTCATGACTTGATGACTGTGGGGTACCTACATGGTTAGTCTTGATAGACACATCTTCAAATGTAAATTTAGATAGATCAAACAGTTCAGCAGGATTTGCTGGGATTTTCAAAGATGAAAGTTCATTGAACTTTACATTCTGAGTTTTTTCAACACACTTGGTCCTAGAGTTAAAAACTCTGTAGGCTTTGGCAGTGGTTGAGTATCCCAGAAATAACCACAATCAACTTTGGCTGCAAACTTGGATATTGAATCCTTTAAATTTAAAATGAAGCATGGGTAGCCAAAGACTTTAAAATAAGAGATCAGAGGTTTTGATTTTGTAAAGCAATTCATAAGCAGTCTTTTGATGCCTAGGGTTTATCAAAACTCTGTTTTGAACATAGCAAGCAGTGTTTACAGCCTCTGCCCAAAAGGTCAAAGGTAAACCAGAGTCTGCTAGCATAGTTCTTGCTGATTCAATCAAAGTTTTGTTTTTCCTTTCAAACCCCATTTTGCTCTATAGTTCTAGGGATGCTATATTGCATAGCAATCCCTTTTGACTCACAGAAGGCATCCAACTCTTTGTTCCTAAACTCTGTCCCATTGTCACTCCTAAAGATTTTTACAGGGAGATCAAACTGCTTTTCACCCTGTTTAACAAAGTTTTGTAAAATGTTTACTGTTTCATCTTTAGAGTGTAAAAAGAAAGTCCATGTGAACCTGGAAAAATCATCAACTATCACCAGGCAGTACCTTTTGTGTTTTAAGCTCATGATTTTCATAGGTCCAAACAAGTCCATATGAAGTAACTATAAGCACTGACTTGTTTTAGACTCTTCAATTGACTTGTAAGAACTTTTATGTTGTTTGCCTTTTAAACAGGAAACACAATGCTCTTCACAAGTAAATTGTTTGTGTGGCAAACCTCTGACAAGACTTTGTTTTAAGAGAGTGGTGATGGTTTTCAGATTTGTGTGACCTAGTCTTTTATGCCATAATTCTGTTTCTTTGCTGGAAGCAAGTGAGAACAAACATGCATTTGACATAGGATTATCTTTTACCATGTCTACCACATACACATTTCCTACCCTATTTGCAGTAAGTTATGCTTTGCTCTCAGCAATTATTTGATTAATCTTTTTAACAACCTCTGGTCCTACTATCTGACAAGTCTTTTTTGTGAAAAAGGATCCATAACCCTTATCACTCATTTGTGAGACTCAGAAGATTGAATTTTAGATTATCAATGAGATTCACATTTTCAAACTTGAGTTTTCCAGCTGAGACACATCCTGGCCCTAACACCCTCCCTTTTGATTTCCAAAGTATATATCACCCACTCCATGAGCTGTAAAATCTCTAAGCAGGGCTTTACATCCTGTCATGTGCCTTGAGCCCCCACTATCTACATACCAAAGACTGTCAAGGCAAGTAGAAGCTCCCTGCACATGTTTTTGAAATAATTAGTTCAGGTGAGTTTCCAAAGCCAGTATGGCTTTGGATGGGGTATCAGATGATCTAGACTCAAGTTCAGATGAATGAGTAGTGGTTAGATCTGGTTTTTGTAACCACTGTTGTGGACCATTACCTATCAACTGTTGGTAACCATGAGGATGCCTATGTACCGTTGGTTTAGAAGACTTTTTATAAGTTTCATAAACCATTGGCACTCTGTGATAATTAGGCTGGCCTTTGTCTCTTCGAAACTTGTTTGATGGAGGTGCATCTAGGAGATTTAGGTATAACACAAGTTTTGTTTATATAATAGGCTTTTAAAAGAAAGCAATCTGCAGCCACATGATTTCTTTTTTCACAAAACTCACAAAACAAGTATTTAACATTTTCTTTCCTTTTCCTATCAGATTTTTTGAGATAAGTGGATGTAACCTCTACTGGCAAGTCTTTGATAGGGATCACCAGTGCTTTTGGTGCTTTTCAAAAAAAATTTCTATCCAATCGGAAGGCGATAAAATCAACGGGAGTAGTTGAGGATGTGTTGATACAAACAAACCAAGCGGTAGTCCCAACCAATTTCATCATTCTCGATGATGCTCCACTTGTGTTGGGACGACCTTTTGTGAAAACCCATCAAGCATTGATCAACCGGAAGCAAACCAACCTACCAATTCAATAAGGGGCCGACAAAAGGTATGTCAATCTTAGCCAATCCATAAAATACCCATTCGGCAATGACGACCCCTTAATTGAAGATGAAGATGAACCCCCCGATACGGAAGAAGAACTCGACCAACTTGTCCAAGAAGAGGACGCTTTTGAACAAACTCTTTTGGTCCTCGACCAAGAAAAACCAAATAAGAAGTCTCCTAAAGACCCACCACTTGAACTCAAGGAGCTCCCAAAAGGTTTGGAATACGCTTTTCTAGACAAGCATAGTAAATTACCCGTAATTATTTCTTCAAAATTAACTAGTTTAGAAAAAGAAAAATTACTTTCAGTTTTGAGAAAATATAAAAACGCAATTGCATGGAAGCTTGTAGATATAAAAAGAATAAACCCTTCTATGTGCACACACAAAATTTTAATGGAGGATAACTACAAATCGGTAATACAACCACATCGTAGAGTCAATCCAAATGTTCAAGAAGTGGTTAAAAACGAAGTCATCAAACTACTTGATGCCGTACGTATCTACCCAATCTCTGATAGCCGTGGGTGAGTCCCGTTCAAGTAGTTCCCAAAAAGGGAGGTATGATGGTAATAACCAATGAAAAACCGAATTAATACCAACAAGGACTGTCACCGGAAGGAGAGTTTATATAGACTATCGTCGATTAAATGAGGCAACAAGGAAAGATCTCTTCCATTTACTTTTTATTGATCAAATGCTAGAAAGACTATCCGATCACAAATTTTATTGTTTTTTAGATGGTTTTCAGGTTACTTTCAAATACCGATCGCCCTAGAAGACCAAGAAAAAACCAACCTTCACATGTCCCTACGAAACTTTCGCTTATCGACGCATGCCTTTTGGTCTATGTAATGCCCCCGCAACCTTCCAACTTTGCATGGTGGCCATTTTCCATGATATGATAGAAAAGACCATGGAAGTTTTCATGGATGACTTTTCTATCTTTAGAAATTCATATGACCAGTGCCTCGATAACCTCGAACGAATGCTATCCTGATGTGAGGAAACTAACCTCGCCCTTAATTGGGAAAAATGCCATTTAATGGTTACGAAAGGAATAGTACTCGGTTACAAAATCTCAAGCGAAGGAATGGAGGTTGATCGAGCAAAAATTGACACTATCTCTCAATTACCACCTCCATCCTCCGTTAGGGCCATAAGAAGTTTCTTAGGGCATGTCGGATTTAATAGATGATTTATCAAAGACTTTTCAAAAATCTCAAGACCTCTAACTAAATTACTTGAAAAAGATGAACCATTTATCTTCGACAAGTATTGCAACCATGCATTTTTGACACTAAAAGAAATGCTAGTCAATGAACCAATCATGATAGCGCTCGATTGGAAATTACCTTTTGAAATCATGTGTGATGCAAGTGACTTTGCAGTTGAAGCAGTTTTGGGACAACAGAAAGATAAGCACTTTATCCCATATACTATGCTAGTAAAACTCTTAATGATGCACAAGAAAATTATACCACAACAGAAAAGAGTTATTAGTTGTAGTATTTGCTTTTGATAAATTTCGTTCTTATCTTGTTCTTTCTAAGACAATAGTTTATACAAACCATGCAGCCATTCGTTATTTGTTTAAAAAACAGGACGCCAAACCATGTTTAATCAGGTGGATTCTACTCCTCCAAGAATTTGACATCGAAATAAAAGACAAAAGAGGAGCTGAAAACACCGCCGCAGATCACCTATCTCGCTTGGAAGATCCAGCTTTGGAAGCAACTAGGGAGGAGCTCATCAACGAAAAATTCCCAAAGGAATCTTTAGAAATGGTGGAATACCGGAAGAACCATGGTACGCCGATTACGCCAACTACCTAGCTAGTGGGATAGTCGTAAAGGGATGGTTACATCATCAAAGAAGAAAACTCTTTGCCGATGTAAAAAACTCTTTGCCGGGGTCGTGGTCAGCCACCACGGGGCCGTGGTCAGCCACCACGGGCCATGTCCAACTGTCTGTTTCCAGTTTTTCCCGAAATTTAAAGCGTAATGCACTGATTATACATTGGTTCTCTCATGCAGATGGCAAACAAGTTTCTAAAGTTCAAGACTTCTGAATGGGAATACCAAAACTACTTTGAAGTCCTCCAAACGAGGCCGGAAGAAGCGCCAAGACAAACGTGTTACGAAACCCTAGACGCCGTGGGACAAAGAGGAGGATACGATATGCTTGTCACAGGTCCACTTCGAGCCGCTCTTGACAAGAAGCTCCACTCCATCTATGAGTACAATATGGAGTTCTATAGCACCTTCAAGTTCGACACCAAGGCGGACCCGTTCGATTCAGATGCTGTTCAGTTTAGGTGTGCCGGGCAACTTCTCTCCATCTCCATGGCCCAGTTCCATGTTAACATCGGGTTATACACCGAGGATGAATTAGTTGACGAGAATGTCACGGGTGGTCTCCGTGAAATTTCGGTTAACAGGAGGCAAACGGCATGGTCCGAAATTGGAGATGGACCATACAACCCGAGCATCACCAAAAGCTCTCAGTTGCGAGACCCGTTCTACCGATACATCCGCTGCGTCTTAAGAAACTCACTGGATCAACGGCGAGATAGCTCGGGAGTGGTAAGCCTTCATGACCTCACCTGCCTCCACTGCATCCACACCCGTCAACCACTCGATGTCACCTACATACTCCTCAAGAACATGCACCTGAACTAAATGGCTAATCCACCCACACCGATCTTCTATGGGGATGGATCTACAAGCTATTCAAGAACTATGTCCATCGTGTTCCAAAGTCATTTACTCAAGGTGCAAAGTCCAAGAAGGTTGATATCGACCTATGTCGGTCCATGGGGTTCATCCAAGACGTGGGTGACGGGACTATCCGCTTCCGGAATGCCCAAGGGAATACATGGGGCCTGGAAGAAGTCTTAGCCCTCGCTGACGACCCCAACCATCCTCCTCTTCAATACCATGGCTACCAACCAGGTTCCTCCTCCCAAGGAGGCGGTTTTCCTAACTTTCAAAGTTTAACTGATCTTTTGCAGGAAAACGTTTTATGCTCTCGCAACGCATACAACTTGGCTAGCAACGTCAACACCCAGGTTGGAGCAATGGAACGCTCCATCAGTGCTATACAAGGGGACATCACATACATCTGGGAGCACATGGCGTATCAAGGAGAGGAGGACGATGAGGACGAGGACATGGACTGAGTGGTGACGATGGCAGTGAGGTGGTGGGTGACGAGTACAGCATCAGGTTAATCTCTCTTTACCCCTTTTGAACAATTGGCTGGCCTGCGTGCCGAGGTTTAAACAATTTACTCTTTCGAACAACTTTTACTTTTCTGCATTTTACTTTTATGTTTGTGATGACGATGGATGGTAGACAATCGTAATTTAGGATTTGGTATTTTAGTATGCTTTGCATGGTGTGATATTGGTAAAACAGGTACAGGAAGTCTAGGTGCACTAAAAATTAGTGCTAGACGAGCCCGGATACCAGACGCAAGAACCAGAAACCTGAAATTCAGATATTGCAGACTGCCAGAACGGGGCCGTTTCACTCAACACGCCCCCGTGCCCATACCTTTAACCTGTTGTTTGTCTTCCACTTTCTGACCATGGGTCGTGTCCAGCAGGCACGCCCCGTGCCCAACTTTCTGTAAGTTTTGATACTGGGAATATGACCACGGGGCCGTGCCCAGTTAACACGGGCCCGTGGCCAGATGCCCAGTAACATAAAAATCTTTTTTTAACGCGCTTTTACGCATTCGAATCAACTGAAAATTTTATTTTTGGACACATTGAGGACAATGTGTAATTTAAGTGTGGGGGGAAGCTAACACTTTGAATCTAGCAAGTCCTAATAACAGGTCTTACACAAAACTCTATTGGAACCGCTAATCACCCCAAATCTTTTTCAAAATTTTTCATTTGTTTACTTGTCTTGGTTTAAGTTAGGAATAAAAAGTTCTAAAAGGTTATGTTTTTACGAATATACAACCGATAGCGTCGTGATAAAAAGAACCAGATAAGAAGATTATAAAAAAGGGCATGACAAATCTTTTTAAAATTTGATTATATATACTTTTTCACATTATAAACCCATTCCCACATCAAGTGAGTTTTGAGCCTTTATCGAGCATACATGCATACACCTTTAAAACTAAAAATGCTCATTTTCGTTTCTTGTGTGAATAGCCGCTTGGTTCTTACGACTCTAGAACTTGCCAAGAAGATACATTCCCAATCCTTACCAACATAAACCCAAGTAAGTAAATGACGGAGGCACTAGGACTAACCCATTTTTCATTCAAAACCATTATTTTCCTCACTACCAAAATCCCCCTAGTTAACCCCTTTGAGCCTAAACCATTTTATTTCAAAACCCACAAAACTTACACCCATTACCCACCAAAACTCTTTCTCTTTCAATCACATTTATTTTAGTAAAAAGCTCCAGTCATCTACTGAAAAAAACCATAGCTCTTTCTATAACTAAACAAATTCTTTCGAAAATCTTGTTTGAAAATGCTTGGCTTAAGTAAATAAAATAATAAACAGGTTTTACGATAACCGATGGTTTTTACGCTTTTCGCCATTTTACTAACTACTAACCCAAAAAACACCTACCCCTAGCCCAAGCCTAACCCTTTCAAAGTCCTCTTGATGCTCGCAAAGGTTTATAGTTAAAAAGTAGGAAGATTGATCGCTTAGCAAGCATATGGTAGAAATAAGTTCCAAACCGGAATCGAGTGAAATCACAAAAATACATCTTTGGCCGAGTGTTGAGTGATCTCTTGTGAGGTACGTGAACTTGTATATAAATAGAATTTTAAGGAGGCATGTTATGCCCAAAATAAATATTTTTTATTAAAAACGTTCTAAAAAATCATGACGAATAGGATTGTAAATAAAATAAAAACAAAATTAAATAAGATTTTGATTCCCGACACTCCAGGACAAGCCACAAAACTTCTTCTCTACCTATTCCATTTAGGTGTGTAAGCCACATTTACAGAGTTTTGCTTGAGGACAAGCAAAGATTCAAGTGTGGGGATATTTGATGTGTGCAAAATGCAACATATAAATTAAATCAAATGAGGCATAAAACTAACCTTTTTTTTAGTACAGAAAAAGCACGTTTCTTTGTTCCTTTTGTATTTTCAGGATAAAAAAGAGCTTAAACAAACAAAAGAAGCAAATAAGCAGCCAAAACCGACATAAATACAAAAAGAAGGAATCACATGCCATGCCCGACTCCTCAGCAACACCCAAAAGACAAAAAACAAGATAACAGAAGATGACCACGAGCCGTACCCATCCAACACGGGGCGTGGTCAGACCCTGCAATTCACGACAAAACCTGCAAAACCTTCTACGCCCACCACAGGGCCATGCCCAGACCAACATGGGGCATGGTCAACTGTAAGATGTGCAGAATCCAGATCGTACAGCGAACAACTGACCACGGGGCCGTGCCAAAGTCCACGGGTCTTGTGGGTCCCTCTGCTGTCAGATGCAATTAATGAAGGAAGAGAAGGAAGTTGGCCACGGGTCGTGCCCACTGGACAGGGGGTCGTGGCCGGGCCTCTGTTTAGACTATAAATAGAGGTGCTTGGTTCCTTTCTAAAGCATCCCTTGGCAAACCACTTCTCTCTCACTTTGCCACCACTCCACCACCACTACAACACCAACACCCACAACCATCATCCATCTTCCATCCTTAGAGTGTGTAGTAGTCTCGGGATCCAAGATTGATTGTAAGGGTTTTTTTCAATCAAAGGCCACGCTTGGCTAATCTCTTACATCACTTGGTGAAGACAAGTCTTTAATGTATTACTTTTGATTTTTAATCTTTCGGCACTTTTTAATTGGGTATGTATTAATGACTTTCATAACTAGTTTCTTATGTTGAAAGTGAATTTTCCTACCATTTCTTCATGATGTCATTGATTTGCTCATTCGTGTCTTTACGGTCTATATAAAGCGCGTTAACTAACCTGGTAGGGGGTTAGAAGGTGGTTTGGTAAAATTCTTCTCTCGTTCAGTGTATAGATCTTGCGAGGACTTGGTTCAAGCTTATTAGGACCCCTTCAATGCCCCAAAAGTATTGGATGGCGGGGGTGCGAACGGATTGAACCCCTCATATGTAAACTACTATTAATATTTTAACCCGGCTACTTGGGATTGTATCCCTGCTGACTCAAACCACTTAGCCGAGGGTAACGTCACCTTCAAAAGAGGGCCTACCACTTTTCGCATTAATAGCTTACTTAATTATCTTCCAATATTCCGGGATTGTATCCCTGCTGACTCAAACCACTGGGTTGAGGGTAACGTCACCTTCAAAAGAGGGGCCTACTACTATAACTAAGATAATCTCTTAAAAAGTCTGAAAGTGCGAAAATCATCAAAGGATATATTAAAGATGAGTTGGATCCAAGTGATTCTATCTTGTCTATCTTTTATTTCATTTTATTTATCTTCTTATTTTTAGTTTTAATTTTTATATTTAAAAACTTTTATCAAAAATTTAGATTGATTAGACGTTGACGATAAACCGGTAATAAAAGCTCTTGTGTCCTTGGACGATCTCGGTATCTTACCAACGCTATACTACGCTCACGATGGGTGCACTTGCCCAAGTGTGTGTTTAGTGTTAGTATAATATCATGTTTATAAATTTAAACCTTCATTAAAGCGTAAAATGGACTTAAAATGACAACAAAAATATAGTACGCTCAACGTACACCATCATCCTCGGCACAACCACTTATATCCACTACTGTTTCCATCTCATCAAGCCATTTCATGCAGTCAATGGCTCCTTTTTCTCCAGTAAAGTCTCTTGGCTTGCAAGAGACGAAATATTTGTAGGTACAATCTTTGTTGGAACGTGGTGCTTGATTAACCACAATGTGTTTTTGTGGTTCACTCTTTTGATTTGATGAATGCTCAGACTCATCTTTCTTTGATGTATGTTGCTTTGAGTGGGATTTTGAGTGCGATTTAGAACGAGTATCATTTGACTCCTTCAATACCCTAACCACTGCTTTTGCAACGGCAGAGTCTATTAAGGCTTGCAATTCAGTGCCAGTGATATTTATCTTAGTATTATTATCCCCCTCAACTGGGTGACTGTGCGCCTCCCCCGAATCAGCCATATGGAAGTTTTAATTGATATGCACCAAGTAATAGTAACTTGTTTAGTTGCCAATTAGCGAATCATCATATTCGATGTTTAACTAAATGGTACAAAAGACCTTGTCATTTGGACAACTTGAGATATACTTTATGATCTTATTAGGTCAGAGGATTTAAAGCTTGAACGCATTTCATCACCCTTTATGACAGAGAGTCGCAGACCACTACTGTCATTGTCATGATTTACGATATTATATGGCCCGTAGGCAATTCATCACTAAGGATGCTAAATACAATCATCATAATGATGATGTTAGTCATGATCTCATTGATCATTTAGAATATGTGAAAGCTTGGAAGAATCCAATCACTTGGACGGCTGGTGTGGTTTCTCAAGCCACACTGCCTGGGATGTTAACATGTTCTGGATGTTAATAGAGATTTATTGTCTTAAGAGGGTTTTACCATCATAGCCATGTTCTTTTGACAGATAGGCTAGGTTATACCATCAAGAGGATCTTTTGGAGTTTCTAGGCAGATCCAAAGGAAGTTGAAATGATTGATTGTACAATGATTTAATAAATAGATGTATAAAATTTCCAAATGAAAATCTTCATTAATAATACTAGCGTTTACAAAATTTCCCTAAACGGGTCTTTTTAAATAACATTAACTGTCCACGCAGGGACGAGAAGAAAATAAGTCCACGCAGGGACTAATACATAAGGATAGTGTCCACGCAGAGACTAAATTTAAAAGAGAATGTCCACGCAGGGACTAAAGTTAAAAGAGAATGTCCATGCAGGGACTAAATTTAAAAGAGAGTGTCCACGCAGGGACTTAATTCAGATAACAAATACAAGATAAAAGTAAAGAAAATCTTCAATCGTCATTCCTTCTTCCCTTAATGAATTTTGCAAGATTCTTAAGGAACTTATTGTTCTTTTTCTCGCCTATTTCCACTCTACGTTCAACATTTTGCACCCTTTGAAAAATTTCTAATTGTTATTGCTGAGGTGGAGGTTGAGGTTGAGGCTGAGGTTGGGGTGGAGGGTACTGATATGAATAGACAGGATACCCAGTTAGGTACGGAGGTGGAAAAGGTGATGGATAGAGGGCATTATAGTTAACTTCTGCAAGGTATGGGTCGTGAGCGGGTGGTTGGTAGTTATACTCTGTAGGAGCTTGTGGCTCAAAAGGGTTATACCCAGTCATATCTGGGTAGGTAGGAATTGGGTTTTCGAAACCCAATGGAGGCGGTTGTGGTGCAAAGGTGGCTGGCGTGATGTCGATTTCTGGCGCAGGATTTGAAGGTCCACCAATTTGTGGATCTTCAGGTATAGGAGGGTAGTTACTAGAACCTTGAGGGGTGATAACACGTGGGCCCCCTTGCACAGACATGCGTGCATTCCTCATCCCCCTAGGCGGTTCTGGAGGTGGTGGAGGTTGCTCGTGGTCAGGTCGTGGTGGCGGTGATGGTGTCATTGCTTGAAGATGCGGTTCCTCCAATGGAGGTTGTATGGAGTGTTGTGGTAAGAGGGAGTGTTCATGAAATTCCAATATCCCCATCATTCAGCAAATTTGTCTGGACCATGGTAGGGTGATCCCGTGAAGGAAGAACCACTAGATATGTCGATGGGATGTGTGGGCATTCCAAAGGGTGGCATGGCTGGATCTGGATCTTCATCCATATCCATATCTTCAGGGAAGTGTTCTTCAGGACCTAACAGGTTATGACCTGCGGGTTCATTGATGTAATCATTAGGGTTAAATTAACCCGGAGAATATGGGGACAAATAACATGAATGTTGGGAAGAATGGTGGGATTGGGGTGAATGCAGCAAGGGCTGCGAATGATGAGGGTGTTGAGGCTCTTGGGGTTGTTGTGGCCCAAAGGAATGGTGGTAAGATGGCGAAGTGCTTAATGAAACAGATCGCCTTGCGGGTTCTAATGAGTGTCTCCAATCGTCATAGGGATCGGAGCTGAGTGATCCTGAGGGCGTACGACGGTGAGAAGGCCCCGCATGGCTAGATGGTCCTCCTCTCATTTGACCTTTCCCACTTCCCCTGACACGTGGCGGCATCTTTTATGAGAACCTGAAAAAATAAGAATTACATCTATATACACTTAATAGAGATTTAGAATAATCCTAGGTCGTTTGTCTAGACTCGGAAGTCTAAAGAATGTGCTACTGTGTCATTGAGATTAAACACAAAAAGGCTAGTGTTTAGTTTACTCAATGTTGGCTCTGATACCAACCTGTCACACCCCGTAATTTCCACATAATCCGCGGCCCGGTGGGGGGTATCGTGACGTAGTTGATATCATCATAGTCAATTAAACACAGATACAGCACAACGGAAGGCTTGGAAGGAAATTACTAGTACAACCCTAAAGTTCAAAATACAAATAAAATAATATACAGACGGTTGTGAAAGGATCCACATGGGGATCTTATAAATAATTCATAAAAGAAATTCCACAGACTTAGGCATCTAGGGATTTGCAAAGTCCTCTTAGTATGCCAAGTAGCTCCAGCCTATTTCGTGAGGTACCTGTCACTTAGTTCTTGGAAAATACGTCAGTTTTCACTGGTAAATACAATTTAACTGACTCATTTCAAAATGTTTATGGAAGTTTGTTTATGTGCTTGTCACACGAAAATTCTTTTATAACTTGGGACAATTTTATTTAAAAATCTTGTATACAGTTTTACATGTTTGTCATACTCTTAAGGTCGGTTTGGAAACCGAACATGATTAACTAACTCACCACTTATAAAACCCACAAGGAGTTATCCCCAACTTATGGGTAATTTGTATTTTAGCATTTGCATCTGTCAGGTGTATGCCTACACCCCGTGCTTAGGTCGTGGCCATCAATAACTTAGATGAGACGAGGATATCTAAGACATGTTTGTTAACCCCCAAAGTTTATGTTATCAAACAAAACAAATTAAAACAGGTTATGCAGATTTATTAATCACAGTCCGACTAAATGATCCCATAGCCGACCAAGCGGTAATAATTTACCGTATCCCAAGCCCGTATAGGGGAAAATATGTTAAAAGTATTTACCTGAGCTTTAAGTGCAAGAAATCTAATCAGCCGTATGTCACTAATACTTTATGAAGGTATCTTCTACTGGGGCTACCTAATCTGAAATGAAGGTTTATTAACCTATTAGGATACTAACGGGTCTTATGTCAAAGACTTAGACCGGTTAGTTTGAAAGGTGAATTACGGCACGAAACGGTAGATTACGCGGTGGCCGGAAAGGAATGTAATTTAGGCCGAACAAGTATAAAACCTTGTATACTTTGGGTAAACTAAATACATTCCGGATTTTGAGGCTTAGATGACAAAGTTAGACCCGTTTCGTTCCATTTGTGTAAACTAGTCACATAAGCCGAACTGAATGCATATAAGCATATACGGGTAACCGAATGAGACATATATAAATTCCCTCTGTTGTATGCTTGATATATGTTATAATATCAGTAGGATATCAACAAGTATGCCCGTAAAGGTTTTAGAACCGAATTAGGCCCCATAAGGGCGTTTTGGTCATTTTAAAGGTTTATAAAAGGGGTTTATATGTAAACTGAAGTTATGGTCATAAATATTCTGTAAATACATTTAATTTATGATATTATGCCAGTAGGATATCATACATATGTGTGGTTTATGACTTATGGCCAAACTATGCCCCGGAATGGCATTTTGGTCATTTCACATATGGTTTTAGGGACTTATTTGGGATTCTGAGTTCATGACTTATCCCTACTATAAAAACATTTAAACTCATCTATAAATTCTGTAGGTAACAAGTCTTTGGTGCTAAATATAGTTTAAAGCCATACTATGCACTTAATTAGCGTAAAAGTCGGTAAATGACGATAATTTCGAAGTTTAAGTGATTATGAGATTTTGACCAGCTTTGATGTGTTAAAACAATTTATTTATTATAATACATCAGTAGCAAAAGATTTTTCTTGTTGATTATATGTAAAACTCATTTTATTTGCAAAAGGGTATTATCGTCATTTATGAGCTTTATGCATGAACTCAAGGCTACGGCCAGTATAAAATCCGACCCAACATCCTAATAAATCCTAAATATAATATCACAACAGTAGGTAAAGAGTTGTGTGTCAAAATTATGTTAAAACTTGATTCACATGCTCAAAGGGCATTCTAGACCTTATAAAGGCGCAAATTTCGATTAATTATATAACTTCAGTTTATGACCAGATTGTAAATATCAAATTATGCTGAGTATGTATACTAATCAGTAAGTGTTCTATTTTTATGTTTATTTACCTTGAAACCTTCTTTTTGACAAATGGGCATACTAGTCAACATAAGGCATAATAACGGAAACAAGCATATAATCCCATATTACTAAGGGATCATGTAATATAACCTCAGAGGGTTATGTTACAGCATAATATGGTCCTAAAGGAACCCTAATGCATAAAGGAAATAAGCTATTTCGGGTCAGCACTGAAAGTCAAAGCAAAAGTCAAGCTTTTGCGACTTTCGGTTGCGAACCAAGCTTAAACTTAGAATTGTCAGATTGAACATGTTTAGACATATTCTAATAATGTTTACCAAGTTATTAAAGTGGTAAAACATATTTTATAACCTTTGCATTATCATATTTGAATTTATTTAAAATCTGGCTAGTTTGACTTTTGTTATAATTTCTTTGACCCGACAATTAACTAAGCAAATGTGGTAATTAGGAGGTGCCCTTTTTAGGGATAAAAACCTACCTAATTACGATAACGTAGCCATATTCGCCTCGAACAATGGCTGGAACATTAGGTCTAAACCGAAAGTCAAAGTCGTTTTGCGGCAACTTTGACTTTCGGCTTTTAAATGCATAAAAACCGAACTAGAGTGGCTAACACTTACTACAGGTCCTAGCTCAAAGATTGAACTTAGGAGAGCTTCCTTTTTGATCAGGAAACCCATAGAATGCAACCAAGAGAGAAAGAAATGATTTCGAAAGGTGCAAGTTCAAGTGTCTTCATAAGGTACCTGTCTATACTAAATCAAGGGGTTCCAAAATGAAGCCAGGTGTTCTCTGATGTTTTAGGATGTCCCCAGGTGTCCCTAAACAAGTGTTGAGCAAGCATGCAGCCCCCTGAATCGAGAGAAGTGGTTTTGGAAGCTTATGTGTGGGGAACAAGAAAAAATCCGCCCAGTACCATGTCTTACGGACCGTATGCGTAAAACCCTTACGGTCCGTAAGGGGTCTGATCAGCGCACCATATTTTAAAAATGACAAGTTTGGCCCCTCAACTTGTATAATCATATTTAGGGTCTTGTAACTTGTATAATGCCATCATATGCTGATATTAGGCATATCGGGGAGTATAAATATTTATTTTAAGACTCCCGGTTCACTGGTAGACCACCAGAAGGCACTAGTTTTGCTCGTTGACACTTTTACCCCTTTAAAAGTCCATCTTTCACACAATAGAGTTTTAGGACACATGTCTTCATATTATTAGACGCGATTTTACGAGGTTTTATGCCTCATAAGTCCCACCAGCCTCATCATCATCTTCCCAAACCTCATCATTAAACAAGTGTCTGTTCCCAACCCACTTGCACTCTGCCTGTCGATGACCCGTCTCTCCACAACTAAAACATTTCATGCTACTAGTACCAGCCCCTTTAGAACTAGGTCCAGTAGTGCCACCACCCATTTTGCTTGGTTAGGCACAAAACGAGAAGCTACGTTGCCCGATCCCGAACTACCTCTTGTCAAGGCAGATGAGGCTGAACCACCACCATGTCGGTTTTGTTTTTCAAAAACCAGGACACGCTGATGAGCATCAGAAATTGTCACCGGATCAAACAGATTCACAAACTCCATAATCGGAACCCTAAGACCACCAATGTAACGAGAGACAAGTTGATCTTCGGTCTCTTGAATATCATTTTGAGCCACCAATTGATAGAACTCTGTTATGTAATCTTCAATAGATTTGGCTCCTTGCTTCAAATTTTATCACCGCTGGTACATTAAACGCTGATAATTGTGAGGAATAACATTGGCCATCATGCACTTCTTCATCTTCCTCTCAAGTTGTGACTTTTGACTTTCCAACCCTATCACGAGACAGTTTCAGTTGTTGCCACCAAGCAGATGCCCTACCACGTAACTTGGTAGTGATCAAAGGAACCCTTTTGTCTTCGGGAACCTCTTTGAACTCGAACACTTCTTCAACCACAACAAGCCAATCAATGAAATTTTCTGGATTCAAAGTGTCACCATCACATTCTGGAATGCTGGTTCGCATTCCCGACTCCCAACATCGATTATCACTCCTTCGATTCCGCTCTGGTTCTTCACCAAAAGATGAATCACTATCCTCAGCAAACACATTTTCATCTTCTTCATGACAATTATGACGCCTTCTCGTATTCACCAAATCACGCGTCTAATCAGTCAACTGATCAACGAACTGATCTAAGCGCTCCTCCATTCTTGCAAAAAGATGCTGCTCAAACCTTGATCATGCACTTCATTAAGAGATCTTCTTCTTGGAGGCATCTTGGTCAGGAACTTCGGCTCTGGTACCAACTGATGCAAAATAAGAATCAGGATAGGAAATTAGACCTGTTGATTCACACAGAATACTAGGAACGATTCTTCCAAAATTCGTTGATTCACGAAGAATACTGAAAATTGGGACTTTCACACACAAAACACACACTAGTGATTTGGGAGAGAGAAATGATTATTCATATATTTCAAAACTAATTTGTTTTCTCCCACTACATCCATATAAAATAACAAGCTAAATTGAAAATTGGCCTAAAAAACACTTGGGCCAAAGGCTAGAACGAAATAAAAGTCCACCAATAGCATTAGAAAACATAAAACGATAAATAGCTCATAGAAATAAGAGTTTTTGGGCCCGAACAATGACCTAAACCACCTATGGCGTTTTTCGAAAGATGGGCCTCGCTCTCACGATCGTTTAGCCTGGTCGCACGCCGAAAACGGGCCCCTGTAGCCCAAGTTAGAGCCATTTTAGTGTAACCCCATTTGTCACATGATCTTGGGTCTCCAAATCTAAGATGGTCCGCTCCTCCACACTTGGGCCCGCATCAGTATGTAAGGAGCGATACCATTGGATTGGGTGCAAGCTTATATGTGGACTCCAATGCACCAAATCGTGAATTGAATGTGGGACACATTACCATTCGCCAAAACAATACAAAATTAACCTAAGATTGATCCATACACCTCGATTTTATGATATGATCATATATATTGTCAAACAAATAATATAATCACACCGCCACCCAAATTAATATCACATTGGTGAAATAAACCCACCCAATATTTGTTCAGATTATAGAGCCACCGTTTGGTTCAGTTCAGGTTAAAACATATATATACGAGTTGGCAAATGCAATTGTCTAAACGTACAAAGGCCATGCATGTATCATAATCTTAAAGGTCACGATAAGGAATATGAGATAACGAGTAATAAATGATCATATCACATGCATAACAAAATCTAGAGTCTAAATTCACCTTTTACCTTAATGTGAGCAGGAAACGGACTCATATGATGAATTAGTCATACTATTAGGATTAGAATTCCGTGTTCATACTATAAGATAGCTAGTCATGAACAGATCATAATGTGTTTAAGCTGAGATTGCCGGATTCAACTAAAATTTGAATTCAATGCGTCCATTTTAACTTCCTTTTATCTAGTCATAATGCGTTATGAGAGAGAAATATCCGACTTAGTGCCCTGCAACGTGAACGGGGCAAAAACTAGTTTGCTTACATGTCATGTTCCAAATCGCTAGATTTGCTACGACATCATATTGAATTTTACGTCTGCACCACATAAGCAATTTATCTAACAAGTTTTTTTTAAAGTAACATGTAGAGACTTTTCCATGTAAAAATTAAGTAAATATTGTTAGTGTTGATATTTGCCTTGCAATAAATCATTCGTTTAAGCAAACTTGATTAATCGAAATTTAGATCATTAAAAAAAGAAACTACGTATATCTAGTTTTAATTAATCGAAATTTAGATCATTAAAATATATCTAGTTTTAATTATTTTTCCATGTAGTAGTCAACTTTGAAGCTCCAACCCAAATCAACAATTTTTTTATTGGTTATCCCATACCTAATAGAGATATATTTTATTGGTTATCCCGTACCTGGTAGAGGATCATGTAAAAAATGTTCAAAGTGTGAGAAGTGTAAGAAAGAATCTAAACCACTAGATCTTTAATCTAATGGTTGAGATCTTGATGACAATCTTGTCAATAGTATAACAATTAAAATAATTAATTTTCTAGATTAAGGGTATTAAGGTAAAATTAATATTTTTAATTTTAGAAAGTCACATGCAATCCACATGCAAGTTCTTCTTTTATTTTTTAAACGCCAATAACTTTTTACACGTAACTCGTTTTTTTTTTTAAATACACCATAATAACGAGTGTTTTTTAATCTTTAATATAAGTACCATATTACTATACTTAATGTTTTAGTTAATGGTTTTTTGTTTGAGTTCATGGTGTTATATAATTATTGAATGGTGTTATATACTTACTGAATGGTGTTATATATGTATTGAATGGTGTTATACAATTATTGAATGGTGTTATATATACTTATTGAATGGTGTTATATAATTATTGAATGGTGTTATATATGCGCTGAATGGTTGTTACAGTGTTATTCGTAGTGTTTTTATAGAGATCTTTAAAATGGTGTTATATACTTATTGAATGGTGTTATATACTTATTGAATGGTGTTATATACGTGCTGAATGGTGTTTGTAGTGTTATTCGGTATTCCTATAAATTAGGGTGGCGGTTTATGGAAGGTTTTGAATTAATTAAATAATGATAAAATTACTTGATTACCCTTTTCAATTAATTTAGATCTAATGGCTGAGATTCTTTCTTACCTTTCTCACACTTTTGGTCTTTTTTACAATAACCTTACCCTCCCGTACCTAGTAGAGATATGTATACAAGTTTGAACTTTTTAGAAATCCCGATTCATACGGGTTTCAAATTCTTTTATCCCCCTAAAACCTATATATATATCTAACTAAATCCAGATTTACAAACACAATTCCATCCACACTTTCAAACCCTATCTACCCTCAACCACACACTGTACGCCGGCACCATCACCACCATACTCCACCACCACCACGAACTCCATACAGCACCAGCATCAACAAACGCAGTCATTAAACATCATCAGCAACAACAACTACGAATTAATAGGTCTAGCACCATCTGTGTACGATTTTTCAGATTTCAGCAGAGATTTTTCAAATCTACATCAGTAATCTACTTATTTTCATATCTGCTTGCGGAAAACTGTTACAAAACTTTAGCTGTTGCAGATTTTGACTGAGATCTATATAGTATTAATATCTAGGGTTTCAGATCTTAGATCTCAATTTAAGGTATCACTTATTTACGATTATCATTTACGTTTTATTTAATTTAACCTAATTATATCAAATTATGATTATAAGTAGATTTATGATTCTGTTTTGTAGCTTTTTTTAGGAAAAAGTTTGTTTTAACATGTTAATAATTATTAGTTAAATTAGATTTACATACATATGTGCTATGTATAACATTAAAACCATTTAACATTTTAAATAACATTCTCTGTACATTTCATTCTTTTCATTGATTGTTTGCAGTTTAACCTCTACATTTTCCTCTTAACTTGATTTACTTGTGTGTAATTTCATTATTTGATTGCAGTTAACATGACTTTGATGTGTGTGTATGTCCGATTTGATTCTAAGTTTATTATGATTCTCTGAAAATTCCTTATGGTTTTATTGATGTTGTTAATAATGCATCATTTTGAAACATATTTTAAACTGTAACAACACTGTATTCAGGTTATCTATGTTAGATGTTATCATATTGTCTGCAAATGCTTTTTATTGTTTCTAGTGAGATTTGTATGTTTTAGTGGTTTCTTGTTAGTAATGCATTATCTGAATTGTGTTTTAAAGTATAATAAGGCTCTGTTTATGTTATCTAGGTTAGATCTTGCTCTTAACTATAATTAACTATATTTTTGTTTTTGAACTTGAAGTTAATTTCTAATAGTGGATGTTAGTTTGGTATCCATTCAATAGCATTGCTATAGCAGTTAGCGGACCTCAGGGTGTGTATTCATCTTATCTAGGTTAGATGTTATCATATTGTTGTTGATTTGCAAATGCTTTTTGTTGTTTTTAGTGAGATCTATAAGTTTTAGTGGTTTCTTGTTAGTAATGCATTACTTGAATTGTGTTTTGAAGTATAATAAGGCTCTGCTTATGTTATCTAGGTTATATCTTGCTCTTAACTATCATTAACTATATTTTTGTTTATGAATTTGAAGTTAATTTCTAATAGTAGATAATGATTTGAAATAGTTATATATATGACATGTTAGTTTGGTATGCAGTCAATAGCGGTGCTATGGTGGTTAGCGGACCTCAGGGTGTGTAGTGGTCAAAATAGCGGTCGTTTATAGTTGTTTCGCTATTAGCGGCACTAAATACCGCTATTTGGAAACATATATAACGGTTATAGCAGTAACGCAGTAGAATTAATACCTGTATAAAATTATATTAAATTTTGCTTCGAAACAACTTCCAAATTTGTTAGTTTAAATTACCTATTTATGTTTCTTGGAGTTGTTTGAAGTGATTCTTGTTGGTCTCTATAACCTTAGAAGGTCATAGGGTAAACCAACAGAATGTTGTGGCTGATTTTTCTGATCAGAACCTTGTAGCCCTAAGTGAAGACTACAAGTCTAATCTGCTTGGATTTATACGCACCCCCAGGTGAGTTTGTTCTTTTCTTATTTTACTTCTTGTTACATTGCATTGTTGTGTCTAGGCATACTTTGTTGTCGGGTTAGTTAGACCGGTGGTTGATCGAGTCTCTGTGCTCTATTTGTTGCATATTTTTTTAGATGATGTATACTATAACATTGTTAGAAATATTATCTAATCGATATAATCCGTTGTTCTTGTACGAGATACAAAATGTAAATTTAAAAATTGCTTAGCCTATTTGACCTTTCATTTAGGTGTATTATATTATAAGATTACATGTATACAGTGAGTAAAAACAATTATTTAACATGTTAAGAAAATATATTAGGTAATTATTCGCAATGGTATATTGCCGGGAAAGCTCCTAACCTTTTACGAGGTGATGTATCTCTGATCTCACCCGAATCACTCGTGATCTAGGAAATCATGGTGACACAAGATGTACCTTATGAGTAATAAAAATTAAAATAATAATATTTAATCGATATAATCCGTTGTGCTTATATTAGATACAAATTGTAAATTTGAAAAATTGCTTAGCATGTTTGACCTTTCATTTAGGTGAAGTATATTATATGATTACATGTATGCAGTTAGTAAAAACAATTATTTAACATATTAAGAAAATATATTAGGTAATTATTCGCAATGGTATATACTAGGAAACCATAATGACACAAGACGTACCTTGCGAGTAATAAAATTTAAAATAATAGTTAATCGAAATAAACTGTTGTGCTTATATCAAATATAAAATGTAAAGTTAAAACTTGCTTAGCTTGTTTGTCATTTCATTTAGGTAATGTATATTATAAGATTACATGTATGCAGTTAGAAAAAACAATTATTTAACATGTTAAGAAAATATATTAGGTAATTATTCGCAATGGTATATTATCGGGAAAGCTCCTAACCTTCTACCAGGTGCTGTATCTCTGATCTCACCAGGATCACTCGTGATTTAGGAAACCATGGTTACACAAGACGTACCTTGCGATTAATAAAAATTAAAATAATAGTTAGTTGACATAATCCGTTGTGCTTATATGAGATTCAAAATGTAAAGTTGAAAAATTGCATTGACAGTTCATTTAGGTGATGTATATTATAAGATTACATGTATGAAGTTAGTAAAAACAATTATTTAACATGTTAAGAAAATATACTAGGTAATTATTCGCACAGGTATATTGTCGGGAAAGCTCCTAACCTTCTACGAGGTGATGTATCTCTGATCTCACCCGGATCACTCGTGATCTAGGAAACCATAGTGACAGAAGACGTACCTTGCGAGTAATAAAGATTTAAATAATATTTAATCGATATAATCCGTTGTGCTTATATGAGATACAAAATGTGAATTTGAAAAATTGCTTAGCCTGTTTGACCTTTCATTTAGGTGTACTATATTATAAGATTACATGTATACATTTAGCAGAAACAATTATTTAACATGTTAAGAAAATATATTACGTTATTGTTCCCAATCGTATATTGTCGGGAAAGCTCCTAACCTTCTACGAGGTGATGTATATTTGATCTCACCCGGATCACTCGTGATCTAGGAAACCATGGTGGCACAAGAGGTACCTTGCGAGTAATAAAAATTAAAATAATAATTAATCGATATAATCCGTTGTGCTTATATTAGATACAAAATATAAATTTGAAAATTTGCTTAGCCTATTTGACCGTTCATTTAGGTGTATTATATTATATGATTACATGTATACAATTAGTAAAAACAATTATTTAACATGTTAAGAAAATATATTAGCTAATTATACGCAATTGTATATTGTCGGGAAAGCTTCTAACCTTCTTCGAGGTGATGTATCTCTGATCTCACCCGGATCACTCGTGATCTAGGAAACCATGTTGACACAAGATGTACCATGTTAGTAATAAAAATTATAATAATAATATTTAATCGATATAAACCGTTGGGCTTATATTAGATACAAATTGTAAATTTGAAAAATTGCTTAGCATGTTTGACCGTTTATTTAGGTGAAGTATATTATAAGATTACATGTATGCAGTTAGTAAAAACAATTATTTAACATGTTAAAGAAAATATTAGGTAAATTTCGAAGTGGTATATTCTAGGAAACCATAGTGACACAAGACAAACCTTGCGAGTAATAAAAATTAAAATAATAGTTAATCGATATACATAATCTGTTGTGCTTATATCAGATGCAAAATGTAAAGCTCAAAAATTGCTTAGACTGTTTGTCATTTCATTTAGGTGATGTATATTATAAGATTACATGTATGCAGTTCGTAAAAAACAATTATTTAACATGTTAAGAAAATATATTATGTAATTATTCACAACGGTATATTGTCGGGAAAGCTCCTAACCTTCTACGAGGTGATGTATCTCTGATCTCACCCGGAGCACTCGTGATCTAGAAAACCATGGTGACACAAGACGTACCTTACGAGTAAAATTTTAAAATAATAGTTAATCGATATAATCCGTTGTGCTTATAGGAGATTCAAAATGTAAAGTTGAAAAATTGCATAGCGTGTTTGGCATTTCATTTAGGTGATGCATATTAGAAGATTACATGTATGCAGTTAGTATAAAACAATTATTTAACATGTTAAGAAAAGATGTTTGGTAATTATTCGCAATGGTATATTGTCGGGAAAGCTCCTAAGCTTCTACGAGGTGATGTATCTCTGATCTCAACCAGATCACTCGTGATCTAGGAAACCATGGTGACACAGGACGTACCTTGCGAGTAATAAAAATTAAAATAATAATTGATATAATCCGTTGTGCTTATATGAGATTCAAAATATAAAGTTGAAAAATCATAGCCTGTTTGACAGTTCGTTTAGGTGATGTATATTATAATATTACATGTATGAAGTTAGTAAAAACAATTATTTAACATGTTAAGAAAATATATTTGGTAATTATTCGCAATGGTATATTGTCGGGAAAGCTCCTAACCTTCTACGAGGTGATGTATCTCTGATCTCACCCGGATCACTCGTGATTCAGGAAACCATGGTAACACAAGACGTACCTTGCGAGTAATAAAGATTAAAATAATAGTTAATTGATATAATCCATTATGCTTATATGAGATTCAAAATGTAAAGTTGAAAAATTGCATAGCCTATTTGGCATTTCATTTAGGTGATGTATATTATAAGATTTCATGTATGCGGTTAGTAAAAACAATTATTTAACATGTTAAGAAAATATATTAGGTAATTATTGGCAATGATATATTGTCGGAAAAGCTACTAACCTTCTAGGAAACCGTGGTGACACAAGAAGTACCTTACGATTAATAAAAAGTAAAATAATAGTTAATTGATATAATTCGTTGTGCTTATATGAGATTCAAAATGTAAAGTTGTAAAATTGCATAGCCTGTTTGGCATTTTATTTAGGTGATGTATATTATAAGATTACATGTATGCAGTTAGTAAAAACAATTATTTAACATGTTAAGAAAATATGTTTGGTAATTATTCGTAATGGTATATTGTCGGGAAAGCTTCTAACCTTCTACGAGGGAAAAGGGTTAAACTTAAGAAATTACCTTTTTGAAATTCTGGAATGGTAGTTAAAAGGTTGAAAAAATGAGAAGATATAGGCAAGCAATGAGTGATTTTCGCATGGGAAATTGCACCAAGTCACATCAGTCATATCTATCTCATTAAGATCCTCCACCAAGAAAAATGTACCCTTAGTCCAGTATCCCCAACGGCAACATTTTTGGGGACTATTGTTATGGGTGGAATTCTGAGCCCATATTCTCACTACATATCTTGACTTTTTAACTTTTATTAATGATCAGGATACCGAACAGGATATTCGTAACATCCTGGGGGAATATCCTGGTTATGACTAATGGTTTACTTGTAGACTTTTGCTGCAGGTTGTAAACGTTCACAAAGACTAATTCCCAGAAGACTCGCTCAATATCGGAAGAAAGACGTTGAAGCCGGAAGACTAGGCCTACAACGGTCATGAAGGAATATCTAAAAGTATCCCGGAGTTATAGGATAGTTTGTTTATTCTTGTAACTATAAATAGGGAATGCAAGATCATAGGAACACACACATTTTCGAGCTCTCTTACTCGCACACTCTTCTTCTAGTTGCAATCACACTCTAACACTCCCCACTTCCGATCATTGTAAAACTTAGAAGCGATCCGAACATTATCCTGAAGTTGTACTGCTTTTACAATCAATAAGAAGAGCAAGGCAGGTGACAGTTTGTCAGCTCCCGAGGTTTTGTGCCAGCGATCTAGATTGATCAAGGGTTTTCCTCATATATCCTGTGTCAATATTTATCATCCAATAAAATTTTAACACATCACCTATATAATTAAATCAATAGAGTAATTTAGTCTTTTACTCCCAATGTCACATCATTTCTCTCTCTTTCTTCTTTTCAAAAGTCACATTTATAATCCATTAACTTAAATAATAATAATAATAATAATAATAATAATAATAATATCTCCAACAACAGTTAACATCATTAAAAAAATTTAGAAATTGTTTGCATATGTAAAAATGTTCTTGTGTACGGTGGCGAATCTGTGACGGAGATGGTGTTGGCATGACGATGGTGGATTTATCGATTTCAAATGTCAAAGTTTTTTATGAAAATGTTTTTGCATATGTAAAAACGTACGTAAAAAACGTCCTTACGCAATACACCATTATGTAAAAATATAAAAAAAAACATTTACGTTCGATAAGGACAACACGCGTAAAAAAAATTCGACAACGTGCGTTAAAAACGTAACACGTAAAATAGTTTTTTATTTTTTATTTTATTGTGTAAACAATTTTACGGTTGGTGTGAGTTTTTTAGAAGGGATGCACCTTTCGCGCCGACGTAAAACATCAAACGTTAAAAAACGTTTGTACGCAATACACCACTGTGTAAAAAAATAAACAAAAACATTTACGTTCGATAAAGACAACACGTGTAAAAAACATTCGACAATGTGTGTTAAAAACGTAAGGCGTAAAATAGTTTTTTATTTTGTTGTGTAAAAGAATTTACGGTTGGTGTCAATTTTTAGAAGGGAGGCACCTTTCTCGCCGACGGAAAACAACAAACGTAAAAAAACACCGACGCCAAACGTTAAACGTGATAAATGTAATAAGAGAAATATTAAAATAAAATGGGCGGTTTATTTTGGTCGAACGTAAAACGTGGTTGTTCGCGCCGACATAAACCATTAAACGTAAAAAGAATAGAGAAGCTGGGGATATTGAAAACTGGTCTGTTTTTCAATTTTTTTACATGTGTTTAAAAATGTAATAAAGAATATGTTATTTTTACATTTAAAAAAAATAGACAAAAGACAACAAAAAGATTTGAATGGTTTGAATGTAGAGTCAAAAGCAATGAAAAGACCCCTTACATGTTTTTTGTCAATAATTAATACTCATTTAACCAAATCACCAAATAACCATTTACTCAATAAATTAATACTTTTCACAAAAGACAAACAACATATGACACATGTTTATTAAAATTCAATCTCAAGCACACATTGTAATAAGATCTAAGGTGGAAAATGGTTCTCATGGATCCTCTCAACTCAATGTGTTTTTCATTTTATCCAATCCCTATATATATATATATATATATATATATATATATATAAGGTTGAGTTCAATGAGGAATACCAAAAATATGAGGAACTAAAGAACCATACATTTAACGTGTTTAATATATCATAAAAAATCAATTTAACATGTTAAAATTTAATCTTTTTTTGGAGCTTTTACATATAGATAAATGTAGAAGCCTTTTTAATAGAAAAATTAGAAAATTTCTTAAAAAAACATTTATATTTATCTGAAATGATTGACCTATGATACTTTTAACAATTACCCCTAAAAAAATTAGTTTTACCATAACATGTAAAATATATACACTTATATTGGGTTCAATTAGGAACAACAAAAACTGAAGAACCGAATAACCATACACTTAACGTGTTAAATATAAAAAAAAAATCAATTTAACATGTTAAAATTAATCTTTTTCGGAGATTTTACATATAGATACGTGTTGAAGCCTTTTTAATAGAAAAAAATATAAAATGCTTAAAAATAGTATTTGTATATCTACGAATTGATTGACTTATACTTTTAACAATTACCCCTACAAAGATAGTAATTCAGTTTTACCATGACATATAAAATATATATACTTAAACTATGGGGTGTGGAGGGGCTTGGACTGGGGGCATTGCTCGACACGTGACAGATGTGGGCTCCACCAGTCCACCAAAAAAAAATGGGGTGTGGAAGCGGCATGGTCAGACCGGCATGGAGTGCCATGTGGTTTTTTTTATTATATAGTTGACATTTACCCATTATAAATTGACATGTTGATGCATAGAGTAGTTGTACTCTACGCTTAGAGTGGTTTTCAAAAAAGTTTGATATAATTACACTTGTAACCTAAAACTTTTTGTTTTTTTACTTTTGGCCCCAAAGCTTTATATCTTTGTCAATTTAACCTCAGAACTTTTTTACTTTCAACTTTGGTACCTTATACTTTTATTATTTCGCAAAAATTTCGTTTTACGTTTTGTTCTAAATTTTGTGAGTTAACACGACGCAACGTTCATGTGTGGTTCAATGTTTTTATGTTTTGTTTTACGCTTCGTTCTAATATTTTGCGAGTTAACACTACGCAGCGTGCGTGTGTGGTTCAACGTTTTATGGTCGTCTATCTTTTCCCGTTTGATAGGTTCATCATGACGCACGGATCCTAAATCAACTTAGTTATTATTTTCTATGTTTTATGTTTCGGTCTAATTTCTCCGTATTAACACGTAGAAACCTCAGTGTTCGTTGTCGTTGGCGGTGTTGTGGCCTTAGTGCTATTTATCACGGTTTTATGCCCCCATCGCAACGCGGGGGCCTTAATACTAGTTTATATAATAAAACACAACTTATATTAATTTAAAAAAATAGTTACGTAAAATCCTAAAAAAATTAAAAAACCTACTTATTAAATCCTAAAAAATTAAAAAATACTTGCTTATTAAATCCTAAAAATTAAAAAAAAAATTATTAGATCCTAAAAAAGAAAAAAAATTACAAAGTACGATAAATATTAAAGTGGGGAACCCACTTAAACTCCGAATTCCCATCGTGCCTATACTCGATCTTTGCGATCTCGACTCAATCGTCGGGGGTCAAGTCGCCCACAGGGACACGGTCGAAGCAAACTTTAAACTGATCCAACTTCGGTTTGAGCTCACGCCATTTGTGTTGACACGCGTTTAAGTTGTGACGCGCGTTCTCGCCGTGTTGCTGGTATTGTTGAAACGCTTGTCCCCAATACGCGGTTTGACCGCGTTGTAGGGTTCGTTGTGCGTCAACAATCGATTGTTATTTCCTCCTCTTCCGTCCAATGCACCATTTTCGTTTTTTTGGGTGTGGGTTTGGTTGAAGATATGTAAGGTGTGTTTGGTTTTGATTGAAGAAGAGTGTGAAAAAAAATGTAATTTGAGTTGGATATTTATAAGTAAAAAAATGTATTTTTTTTTTAAATTTGATTTACATACCATAACCGCCACCCCAACGGTTTTGGTTGAGGAAGAGTGTGAAAAAATGTAATTTGAGTTGGATATTTATAAGTTAAAAAATGTAATTTTTTTTTTAAATTTGATTTACATACCATAACCGCCACCCCCAACGGCTACATAAGTAAAAAAATGTAAATTTTTTTTTAAATTTGATTTACTACAAATACAAATTCATATTTGGATTCCGTTTGCACGAATAGGCAGAGATTCTATCATCGGCTATTGTTGTGACATCACTATTTCCGGTGACTAGTAGGCGAGATTGATCCGTTCACCAACGGTGTCATCATCGAATAGTTGAAAAAAAGCATCTAGTTAAATTTCAAATACTATAGTTTGCAAGTAAACCACGAAAATTTAATTAAAAAATATAAATAAAATGTTCAAAAATTTTTTACCCCCATGGCACTAGTTCCAAGAAACTGTTGATATACGAAATGAAAATTTTACATTGGATAAAATCGAATAAATTGTTCACAACTTGCAACTTTTACAGCGATGGGTACCAAATAAACATCAAAATCTAGAGCGCGTATACAAACAAAGCTTCGATTTGCAAATTGCATTCCTAATCTAATATAGGTAGCATTTTGGCAATGCACATGTCCGTTAAACATGTTTTATATTTTCTATTCATTTTATTTGTTTAACTTTTTATGGATAAACTAGGGTTGTAAGTAAGCCTGCGCTTCCACGCATAAACCTTACCCGAAACCGGCTGCGCTTCAACTACTTGTATGCGTCCTCTCAGACTTCTGACCAAGAACGACCCAGTCGGGTCAATTTCCCAGCTCCATTTGTCACTTCCTTAGAAAGAAACTGATTCAAGATTTGTCATTAATGTTGTACTCCATAAACTCCTTAGCCGAACATATTATCTAACCCAATGGGAATTTACACTCCAACTAACATCACATATCATAACATGGTCTGCAACACAGGCTATTTTCCGCCTTTCCAAAGCGTATAAGATCGAAAACTTCGCTGCTAGAGAGTATCATGAATTTTCTACTCTATTGCACCCGATTGTGTAGGGTAATCATTTTGTAAAGTTTCAAAATTATGGCTTGTGCTTCTATGGTGTCTAAAATTCCGGAAACAACCTTTAGCGCTTCTTGAGGTGCACCTACATAGTCCAAAACGTACAACATTAGTGACCAATGGATAGGATATATTGACCCCTTTATAAGTAAATGACTCAAATGGCCACTTTTAAATATATTGTAATAATACTGTAATCTTTATGACACTCTACAAATACACATACACTACACTAGTCAAATGCTATTCAGCCAAATTACATGTACAAAGCATCTTGTGGACAGACTAACATAATGCAGGTCAAAACAGTAACATGGAACCTACATAGATAGTTTTTGATTGCAGCCAAACATTAAATAATAACTCTATAGTCTATATGGCAATTTGAAGCCATTTTTTTTTCTAGAGGTGCCACTGATTTGTTACAAAACTTGTGAATTATGTAAAAATGATTTGGTTAACATGTAAAACTGATATATGTTTTGGATTTAAGTTATGTAAACCTAATTTGATTTGTTTTAGACAATTTAAACATGTACAATCTCTCACAAGAAACATAACTCAGCATATAACATATATTAAGCATGTACAAACTCTCACAAGAAACACATCACACAAAAGCAAATTGTTACTGCTGTAGAGACTTGTTTACTAAACCAAAGATCTGGTGGATTTGGAGTACAATTTTGCCTTCTAGTTCAAATTACAATTATGTTTAACATGTAAAAAATATATAAAATACCTTGATCGTATCAGTCATGTTGCATCTACAACGAATCAAAATGTGCGCCTTCTTCATAATGTAAAAATATGTAATCGGAAACCGTAAAAAAACGTGGCGTCGGTGAGGTCTAGGTCAGATTCGCCACTGCCGGAGGTGGACACTTGAATGACTAATCGTCCACTAGTTCCGTTGTCTCCAACGGGAAACGGAAAGGTGCAACTGACAACCACGACGGTGTAGATAAGTTCGTACGGTCACCGATAAAGGTTTTTCTAACGGCGACGGTAATATTGTCATGATTCGCCGTCGCGTTTGTGGAATCCATTGACAACCGTAACTAGATTTCGAGAACAGGTGTAGAGGTTTTGAAAATAATCCGATGACGGTGGAGATCACTGGCCTATGCACATCGAAATGAGGTTTTGCTAATAATCCATTGAAGCTTCTCTTAATTCCATTTCAACCACCAATGCTTTCCGATTTCATCGACATGATGGGCATCGCGGCGGCAGAAGCGGTGGTGTCGTCCGGCGGTGGTTGTTGCGAGAGAGACGGCAATGATGGTTTTGGGGTAGCTTGATTCTCCAGATCAGATCTGATGGGATATTTTCTTTTCCAATCCTACCCTTCCGTGCAATTTTAAAGCTAAAAGTAAAATATCAATCGCAGCCGTTGATTTCTTTTAATCCAAGGGATGATAAGGGTGTTTCCGATTCCCATTTTTTTGTGTTCCCCAATGAAGCTCACACACACACACTATATATACATATATATAGGAAAGATCCACTAAAAAGTGGATTTTGACTAAGTAGCCTAAGAAGGATTGTGGTGATGATATGTGACACCCCTTATAAGTAGGATATAGAAGGGTATTTTGGTCTTAAAACACAAACTCCCACCCATTTGTTTTTTCAAAATACAATATAAAAAAATCTAGTACAAAAAAATGTAGCACAAAAAATCAAGTACAAGAAAATCCAGTACAAAAAAAATCCAACACAAAAAATACAGCACAAAAAAATCAAGTACAAAAATTCAACACAAAAAATCTAGCACAAAATGTAATACAAAAATCTGGTACAACAAATCTAGCACAAAAATGTTATACAACATAGAAATCTAAGCAATTTTTGGGTTTTTTTAAAATCACGTATTTTATATAGCAATATGGAGCTTAAATTAAAGATAAAAAGATGTTCGATTTTATGGTGTAATTTTTTAAAAAAATAATGTTGTATGAAAAAGTTATGGACGTTTAAAAAACGAGGGGAAAATATGCGTTTGTCTTGCATGTGGAGAGAGAAAGTCAACAAATGGCTATTACAAAAATACCTCTACACCCATCTTTTTTCTTACACTTTGATCTTAACCATTGATTTGGAAAATGAAATGTCAAAATTCATTCTTATCCTTCTTAGGCAAAATCAACTTTTTATTTGATTTTATCAATATATATATATATATATATATATATATATATATATATATTCTTGTCAAACAAAACTACGTAGATTATAAATGTTTTTATTATAAATACTACAACAATGAAGTCAATTTAACAACTTTCTGCAGGTTTTACCGTTTGTGTTGTGTTCGGAGAGACTGACATGGCTGCAGAGTCATCCCGTACGGCCCCTAGACCAACTGCTCTCTTCAACGAGTCCTCCGACCATCATGTGACTTTGAAACCGCCTCCATCCAGCTTGTCTTCTTCATACGGTATTGTATTTCACGCAGTAAAGACATATATAATCGTTAATGCAGGATTTAATGATGCGGTGGATGTATTAGTTGAAACTAGAGCCGTATTAGTTGAGGGTAGAACCACAAGAACATTTAAAATGAAGACTAACTATCAAGGCATTAAAACAGTGTTGGATGGTGACGGGCGTTCTTATATAACTATTCGGTTGTTATTCACAGAGAATAAGGGGTCGGTAGTGAGGGCCAGATATGTGTATTTTAGTAGATGTGGTGAATTGGTGAGTCTTCTTAACATTGAAGTCGATGCTCAAAGCTCTATGCAGGTAGCAAGGTTCGTATTGTGGTGTGACTATGTTCGTAATCACTTACCGAATGCTATAAAAGTGCGGTGGAGATAAGGAAATCGGTTAAAGAGAAGGAAGATGGAGAGAAATGTGTAATTTGTCTTAAAGAATATGAAGAGGAGGATTTGATTGGAACATTAAGATGCAAACATAGTTATCATGACGAATGCATCAAGAAGTGGCTAAGGACATCAATGGGAGCGATAAACTGTTCGTTGTGCAGGGTTCATGCTTTATTCCTTAATGCTACCCTTAATCCTTAATTAGCAAATGAGAACTCTTATTATTTTGTTTGATTTGCGCTTTATCGTTTGTAAGTGGTACTCAATTACGAAGATTGAATGTTAATAGGTAGCGTTATTAAATATAGGTTAACTAACTACTTTCATGGATAATTTTCAGTTATGAATTTTGAGCTTGCTACTAAATATCGTATTACAATTTGATTTTAGTTGATTTTGTGAAACTTGCCCAAAATTGAGATGATTTTGATGGATCCGCTTCGAGTTTTAAATTTGTATCAAGTAAAAAGAAAATTAATACTTTTTATCATTATTATATATATATATATATATATATATAATTATATTAAAATTTAAAACAATGTTTTATATGTTTAAATCTCATCATGAATTCAAAACAATATTTTGTATGTTTAAATCTCATCATGACATTGTCATTTGGTGCAGTTGGTGATCCTACTTTTGATTTGAGAACATAATTTTAATTTCAGTTTGAGTTATGCAATCTTACTTTTCTCCTTCGTTATTGGAATGATATCAATTTAATTGACTCCTTTTAATACAATTAATATTCGGTTATATGCTAACTAGGTTATTAATCACTCTAATCCACGTGTTTCAAACATGAAACTTTTGTTAAAGTCAACTTCAAAGAAAAAAAAGCCACATAACTATATCTAATAAATATTATTATCTTTTTAACAGAATAAATATTATTAAATAATTGATTGCGTTATGTGATATAATTGTGCAAGTAAATTGCAAGTAACCGATGATTCGCGTGCTGCTCTCTCACTCAAAAGACCTGGGGTCGATCCCCGTCCTTCCCATTGCTGGTTCCATTAAGCTAATTTGATTTTTTAATTGTTAATAATAATTTAATTTTTTATTGTTTTAGTGTTTGTAATTTAATTTAGGTATATTTTGTTTTTCTTATAAAATATGATATTTTACAAAATTCTGAATCCACAATTGCGACGTGTTTATATGAATCTACGTTCCCATGAAAACTTCATTCAAAACTAAGTTTCCGTGATAGTGTACAAGTCATCGAAAAGCTTACAAGTCGTTAAAACTTCTCCAAGGTTTCGTTTTTTTATTCTCTTACATTCCGGATTTACCATTCGACGTGAATTTATCGTGGGGTGAATAGCCAAGGGGTAAGAGCCCGTTTCCTCTAGTCCCAAGTGAATCTCAATGTAGAATCATAATCACTTGTAGCTCTTTGAGAGACCATGCATCATTTTAACAGGTCAAGTTAATAAAGGTTGGGAAATAAATCTTTAAAACACTTAGGGGGCGTTGGAATTGGAATTTAAACATTCCAAAGGGAATTAGAATTTGTGGGAATTTGAATTTGTTGGAATTGGAATCTCAATTCTATTTTTGTTGTGTTAGGTTGTCAAATGAATTGGAATCCATCACCCCATCACCCACAACCCCCGGTTCGGGTCGAAACGGTTCGGGTCAAAACGGTTCGCGTCGAATCGTTACGGGTTGAAACCGTTCGCGACGAAACGGTACGGGGCGAATTGGTACTGGTCAAAACGGGGTACTGGTCGAAACGGTTCGCGTCGGAAACGGTCCGATTCGAAACGGTTCGCGTCGAAACGGTTCGATTCGAAAGGTACGGGTCGAAACGGCTCGCGTCGAATCGGCACGGGTCGAAACAGTTCGTGTCGAAACAGTACGGGTCGAAACGGTTCGCGTCGAAACGGTACCGTCGAAACTGTACGGGTCGAAACGATACGTGTCGAAACGGTTCGTGTCGGAACAGTAACGGTTCGTGTCGAAACGGTTCGCGTCGGAACGGTTCGCGTCGAGACGGTTCGTGTAGACACGGTTCGCGTCGGAACGGTTAGCGTCTGAACGCTTCGTGTTGAACTGGTTCGATTCGAAACGGTTCACGTCGAAACAGTACGGGTCGAAACTGTTCAGATCGAAACCGAACAGCACGGGTGGAAACGGTTCGCGTCGGAACGCTTCGATTTGAAACGGTTCGTGTCGAAACCGGTACCGGTCGAAACGGTACGGGTCGAAACCGTTCGGGTCGAAACGGTCGAAGATTTCAATGAATTTACTTTAATTCCTTCACATATAGGAATGATTTTGGATTCCTTTAGTTAAAGGAATTTATGTCTAATTAAATTCCAATTCCATTGTTAACCAAACACATAAAGATTGGAACTGAGATTCCAATTCCATCAAATTCTTTGAACCAAACATATTAAGAGATGGAATTTAGATTCCAATTCCCTCAAATTCCATTGAATTCCTGGCAACCAAACGCCCCCTAAAAGAACTCAACAGGCAGAAAGGGAGATAATTTGATTTAAGTCTTTCTACAGTTGGTGGATGTGCTTAGTAATGTTTAATTACTCTTTGTTATAACCGAGCCGTTTTGACCTCAAACCCATCAAACCAACCAAATTGCTTAAACCAGGAATGACAACAGATATAATACGAAATGGATGTTATTTCCTCAACTCATACTCAGGACAATGCTAAGCTAACATCCTGCGTTTGTGAAAAGAACATATCCATTTTGAGGCTTACATAAGTGAACTAAGATACGATCCACACATACATAAATTTTTAATAAGAAAAAGATTTCAGTAGTCAAATACTAAGACTTTGTCAGGACCATTCAATCAACACCACCACCACCAATTAGAGATGGGCATAAAAACCAGTTCCGAACCCGAACCGGTAGAACCGAACTGGAACCGGTTCCAGTTCCTACCCGACATTAAGTAGAACCGGTTCCGGGTTCAAAATACCCGTTGGTTCCAACCCGGTTCCACAATTTTACCATTTGAATCGGGTAGTAACCGGTTCCTAACCGTACCCGGTTCCTACGTGGAACCGGTTCCTACGTGGAACCGGTTCCTGACCGTTATAATATTACCGTTGGAACCGGTTATAGCCGTTAAAAATGTTACCGTTGGAACCGGTTATAGCCGTTAAAAATGTTACCGTTGGAACCGGTTCCTGACCGTTGGAACCGATTCTATATATATTGTTTAGAAATCTATTGTTTAGCACACAATTTCTCATATCTATTCTTCTTGTTACATTTCTTTCTTGTTCTTTTTCACATTCTAATCAACAAATGGCCTCAAAGAGTTCCAAAAACGCAAATTCCCAATCCGTTAACAATGTTCCTCAAGATCAATCGGTTCCATATGTGGTTGGAACATTGTCTCATAATCGCAGTAAGGAAGTTTGGAGCAATTGGGAGTTGGTCGAGATGAGTGACGGCTCGCAAAAAGCTCAATGTAAACATTGTGGATCGTTATTAGCCAAGGAATCAAACTCAACGTTAACGAAACATATTAATAAGTATTGCAAAGTTTTAAAGGAAATGACATCCGGTCAAGTTCCACTATCCAAAGATGGTACCATTTTTCGTTATGAGCAAAAAATTAGCTCGCAATCGGATGGCGAAGTTGGTGATACAAAAAGCGTTGCCGTTTGGACACTTCGACGACCCCGATCTTACAAATCTTATTCGGGAGACGCTACAACCTCGCTATAAACATGTAAGTCGTCGCACTTTAAAACGTCTTTGTTTAAGTTTATGGGAAAATGCAAAAAAAGATCTAATTGTTTTTTTTAAGAATTTAAAAACTAGTGTAAACCTAACTAGTGATGTGTGGTCGGCTCCACATGGTTTACCGGAATCGTACATATGTGTCACCGCTCATTGGGTTGATCCCGATACATGGCAAATGATGAAGCGTACGATTGCGTTTGACGAGTTTCCTTCTCCTCATACAGGAGAAAATATTTATAAAATTATAAATGGCACAATAATTAAATATGGTTTAGAAGATAAAATTTTTTCAATATCCTTTGATAACGCTTCAAACAACACAACGGCGATTGAAAAATTAAAGTTGAAGTACAAACCAATACTTGATGGTGTTTTTTTTCACACACGATGTGTTGCACATATTATTAACTTAGTAGTGCAAACCGGTTTAAAAAATCAATTTGTATCGGATTTTATTATAGCATTTAGAGCTATGCTCCAAGATGTTTTCAAAAGTGGAAAAGAAAGATATCAAGAATATAAAAAACTTTGTAAAGATGTCAACCAAAAAATTATTGGACCGAATTGGGATATACAGACTCGTTGGAATTCAACTTGTCATATGTTTGAAATGGTTATAAAGCAAATGGGCACTTTAAAATCTTTTCATACAACTTTAAGTGATGAGTACCTTGTCGTCCCCTTTCCCGACACGGCTTGGGAAAATATTAATAATCTAAGTACTTTTTTACAAGTTTTTAAAACTACAACGACTTTGACTTCCGGTGTTTATTATCCTACTAGTTCTAAAGTTGTGGACCAATTGTATTTGATAACAACTAATTTTAAAAAGTTTGAAAATTCTAGTGACATGTTAAGGAATATGACGAGACCAATGATTCAAAAATTTAAAAAATATTTTTTAGAATTAACACCCGTTTTTCTATGTGCCGCTGCTTTAAATCCACCTTTAAACGTACCGGGTGTTGAAGCTTTAATTGATGAAATTTATGACAAGTTAGATATGCATGAGAAGGATCCAACTTTAAAAGCAAAAACAAAAAAAATATTCAATGAGTGTATGGCCAAACTTTATGATCATTATTTAAAAAATATGGTGAAAAAAATCATACAAATTTGTTTGAGTCTCGGTCCACGGCCTCTAACGATGAAACAAGCGGGGATCCACTTATAACCATGTTGAATGTCGTTAGAGACGAGACCGCTAGACAACAAAGGGGTAGTGAACCAACAAGTGAACTTGGGAGATATAAAAAAAATCAGTATTCGCTTACTATGACCACCGAGGAGTATAGGAAATTTGATGTTTTGGCATGGTGGAAATCGAAAGAATCCGAATACCCGATTCTAGCCACCATGGCTCGTGATATACTAACGGTCCAAGCTTCCACGGTAGCTTCGGAAAGTGTGTTTTCTCTTAGTGGCAGGGTTTTGTCAATTAGAAGAACAAGACTAACTCCGGAATCGCTAGAGATGGCAATATGCTTAAAGGACCATTTGGATGTCGTTGATCGTGTTCAACATAATACTAGTCTAGAGGATGAAGTTGAGTTAGAGCATAAAATTGTTGACGAAGAGGAGGACGAAGAAGTGGAGACTAACGATTCGGACGACGATTGTACCGAGGTACCCGCACCTAAGAGAAACTCGTCGGAAAGTGTTGCACCTGCTGCTAGTAAACGATCAAAGAAATAAAATCTTACTAGAACCGGTTCTGAGTAATTTTTTATTTTTTTTGTAACCGGTTAATTTTTTTATATATTGTAACCGATTAATTTGTTTTTTAATTTTAACCGATTATTGTTACTATTTTTATTTATCAATGTAACTAATAATAAAAATCAAACATAACAAACACAATAGAAAGAAACATTACACAAACTTTATTAAAACACCAACGATAACATTTATCAGGAACCGGTAAGTAGGAAGGGGTTTATATACAAAAAAAAATGGTTTTTTAATCAGGAACCGGTTCCACCGGTAACATTTTATCAGGAACTGGTTCTGAACAGTAAAAGTCAGGTTTTTACTGTTCAGAACCGGTTCTGAACAGTAAAAGTCAGCTTTTTACTGTCAGGAACCGGTTCTGAACACTATCAGGAACCGGTTCCGCACCATACTCGGTTCCACACCATACCCGGTTCCATAATACCCGTACCCGGTTCTACACGGTTCCATATTCTTAGGTGTGAACCCGGGTAGGAACCGGACCCGGTTCCACACCATACCCGGTTCCAATGACATCCAAGCAGAACCGGTTCCGGGTTGGAACCGGTTCCGGGTAATAATAAAACCCGATTATGCCCATCTCTACCACCAATTATATGACTACTTTGTCAAGGTTTCTAATGTCATTGTCTAGTCACTAGTGTGTCACTAAACCAACCCAACCCACAGGCCCGTAATCCCCCACCCTAGCCCAGTTGGGTAAGTTGGGCCGGTTTCTCCTTGGAGACTCCGGTTCGACTCCCGGCTTGGGCAAAAAGTGCGGGACGTCCCAATGATGGATCGTTTCCTACCGAGGCATGGTTCGATCCGGAGGGCAACCCGGTTTTACCCAGCTGTTACCCCATCGAGGCTCTCGTGTGAGGGCAGTATGGTTTCCAGACGAAGGTCAGTCAGAGCGGCAGCCGGGGCCGGATAGAACATCGCGTCTGCGAATGCTGGACTGACGGGTAACCTGACCAATGGTCCATGTACATATTGAAAGTCACCCTTCAAAAAAAAAAAAAAAAAAAAACCCACAGGCCCGTAACAGAGACGTAGACGTCCGTCTAGGCCAGCTTGGTTTTTTGTTTGAGTAAATTATAGATTTCAACCTTTATGTACAGTAAGTTTAAACCTTTATCTTTATTAACTACGCTATATATATTAGTTTGTTGCAAATTAAGACTTTTATACTAGTGACCGTCTAATTAACTCATTATATACAAGCATGTGAAAGTCATACGAGAGTATGTATGTAATTTTCCCTTCCCGGTTAAATTTGATTGCCTCTTATTTTCCTTTCCTTGTTGCTCGCCAATTACCAAAGGTTGAAATATGTAATTTATTCTTTGGAGTTAATTACTCTTTTCGACCCTGTGTTCTGTCAAAAATCATATTTCAATCCATTAGTTTAAAAATTGCGATTTCAGTCCCTGTAGTTTCACTTTCGTAACCATTTCAGTCCTTGTCGTTTCACTTTCATAACCACTTCAATCCATTTATTCTGTAAGTACAGGGACTGAAATGGTTGCGAGATGGACTGAAATGGTTATGAAAGTGAAACCACATGGACTGAAATCACAATTTTTAAATTAAAGGACTGAAATAGTGATTTTTGACAAACCACAAGAACGAAAACAATAATTAACTCTATTCTTTATTTTCTTTTGTTCTAATGTTAGGTGGAGTGGATTTTTATTGGTTGTCTTGTGCCAGCTAGGTGCATAAACAAATTCGTAAGGTGGAGTGGATTTTTATTGGTTGTCTTGTGCCAGCTAGGTGCATAAACAAATTCGTAAATCACATTTATTTTAAATTATAAATTTGTTTAAAGGTAGTAATTGGTTAGAATAATAATGATTAAATATTAATAACATTAAATTTATATAATTGTCTACACTATTTTTATTTTTATTTCTGTTATATAGTAATTTAACTTATATAAATTATTTTACTAACACATTATATGTTTATTTTTAATTCTTTAAAATGATATGATTTAGAACAAAAAAACTTAATTATGAAAATAAATGTTAAAAAGGAACATAACATACAAATGCAAGAATACGTAAGGTGTTTACAAGGTTGGAGAGAAAATGAGTGTTTTTAAAGGATGAGTAGAAACATGATGTGGAAGTTGACCAGGCGCGTTGCATTTATAGGCGTTTTTGAGCACTTGGGTTGGAGATGGTCTAAGTAACAATTGCTTATGAGTAGATTATTAGTGGAAAGTTCGCCTAACCCAATATATTTTAGAGCATACAACCTCAAGAATCATACTTCAGAAGACGACTATAACAATGTAGCATCTGTGATCATAAATAAGGCATTAAAGAATTCATTACTTATTAAAAGGATGGGTAACAATTTTGCTAGTCAACGTAACCCAACTTGATATGAACCCTTTTTTCCTTGATCGCCTAACCCGTCCATTTTACCACCTCTAGATCTTAACTTTCAAGTGGATGTTGTTTCCACCAGGTAAGCTTAGAATTAAGGTTAGAAAATGCACAAGACCTCTTATTGAGTTATTGTCCACAAGGCTTTCACTACTCTCATGATTTTGTTAATATGGCATAGCAAAAAGGATCTTAAAAGAGTCTAGAAATACCATTAGACAGTGGAGACCTTACTTAAAATTTCTTTGTCCAGTGAGAATTACCACCGATCCTACTTGCGTAACAGATGACTAAAACTCAAACATCTAAAATACCCTTCTTCTAGTATGACATGATAGAAGCAAAACATATTTCATTGTTGTTAAATGGCAACCATTGCCACACTTAATTTTGCAGTTAATGTGCCATGCTCTATTGTTTGCTAGGATAAACTAGGAAACTTGTCAACCAGTGACACCACAAAGACATTGTTCAAAAGCTAAAAGTTAACTTTTGTTCACCTGAATCTTTTTAGTAAAGCTTTATACCCTTTACTAATGTACCTGCTTTTGCAGCAAGTCGTAAGCCTAGGCAATCATTCGTTACTAACTATTAACTTTATGTATTACGGATCGTACATTAACCATCTAAGCACCAGAAAAGTGTTTACTAATGGTTTAAGTGGGAGGCTTTTCTTTATACAAAGGTAAGTCACTCATAAGAATTCTTCTGAAGAATGGTAGGGCAAAAGAGGATCTTCTAATACTTGCTTTTCCTTTTGTAATTCTTATCAAAACTCGAAAGCAGAGGCCACCTACCGACACTGTCCTCACCAGTCGGGGCGTGGTTCATGTTTGTTCCTTTAACAATACTCGCATGTCGAATTAATCAAATAAATTATCTTTCCCAAGAATAACATGAATTGTACAATATGTTGAAAAGATGAAGTATTCTATTTCTGCATGCATACATATCCTTTATCTAAATCATTAAATCTGCCAAAAAGAATCATGTATGAGATGTTACTTCCACCTCAATGACTACCTTATACCAGTGTAGATGAGTCCTAAGGTGGGTAGGGGTGGTCATCACCCATCACTCATCACTCACTCACAACTTCCAATCAAGTTCCACCATGTCATCAAACATTATTCCATCACTCACAACCTTTTTTAGTGGAAATACCCATCACTCACCACCACACCCAACAATTTCCCCCCAACCAACAATTTCCCTCACAACACTCAATACATCACGCGTCAAAATCTTAACGCGGTTTAATGTCCACGCGTGATAAACAAGAGGTGGCGGTGGTTTTTTTGTAGTTTTCCACGCGTAAGAGGTGGCGGTGGTTTTTTGTAGTTTTCCACGCGTTGAAGAAAACCATCACGGGATGAAAACCCACCACCCCGGGTTCCCTAATGATCGCCCAATCAGAAAACCAAAAAGAAAGAGACAGCGTCACTGATTTTCGTAACAAGTGTCCTTACAAACGGCATTGTAATATCGTACATTTCAAGGTATAGACTAAAGTAGTACCTCCTGCAGAAAAAAGAGTCAGTTTACCTAACATCTATGTTCCATATGTAACTCGAAGTGAAATAACAGTTTGTATAAAAGGATTGGAGCATACCAACCGACAAGGGCCCGTAATTCTTTGGTCCGCTTGACAGGTACACAAACGTACCTGATTACAGCAGCACATACAGGAGACACCAACGGTCTAGATTTCCCCAGGCTAAGATTCATCAACCAACCAAACTTCTCGGCTTTGTCCTTGCTAGTGTCGGGAATGGGTTGACTTTGGAGTATACGGAGGTCAAACCTATCCTCATACATAGATGCAACTGTTTCCATGTTCTGAACAAACCACTAGTTCAGTGACACCTGTAAACATTTAAAGTTTAAACATCATCATCAAAATGATCTAGCCAGTAAATTGATATGCTAAACGTCAAATATTGAGATTGTACCTCACTGCGTAATCTCTGAAGTGCTCGGGTGGACAAGTCACACAGATTCAAACCGAGGTTCATTTCATTAGACATGTCACTGTCTACAGAAATTAGCTCCAAATATATACTTGTAATCGCATCAGCTAACGTGATTACCAAATCTTCCAACACGTAAACCCCCCGAAAAGCAAAGAAATCATCATCGTAACAACAATCCTGGCTGCCAATACTTACACACGCGTTAGAGAAATGTGACAATGATGCAATGTGTCAATTGGCACCTAACGTACCCGGGAGAACCAAATTTAAGAGCATAAACTAGCTCGGTATAGAGATCCTCTTTGCCTGACTTTTTAATGTTTTGTAATACAGAGTTGTGGCCTTTTAGCCTTTTAATTAGAGGAAGGGGGAATTCCTGATGGATGAAAAATGAAAAATAGAGGATAAAATCATAAAATATAATATACAAATGGTTTCGTAAACAAAACCTACAGTATGGCATCTTAGTTTTCAAATGTACCTTGATGGATGTCCTGTTTCTCAACGAAAGCTCTTCATTTAGCCAGTCGGTGCACATAGACAGTGAAGATCTTTGTAGAATTTCAGAGAAAACCTTCTGTAGATTTTTCAAGTCTGCGGTAAAAGTGCTTATAGAGATATTGTCCACCTGTAATCAAGCTCTTAAGCTTTAGATTTAAGATAACCTTTTCCTTATAACTTATAAGACTTAAAAAAGATAATCCAAACGTTCAACGTAATCACCTAGGGACTTCTATTATTTAATGTTATGCCATCATTGATACGCAAAATATTCCAAGATTTTCATTTGTTATCTAGAACTAGGCTTATAACTAGGAGTTTGGAACAAAAAAATGGGGAAACCGCCCAAACCGGAAAAAAGAACATCTCATAATACTCCATCCAAGATATAAATAAATTAGAATTGTCATATTCTACATTCAAGGAAATGAAGCAATTGTATGCAAATACTTTATTAGTCAAATGAACATTGATTACAGAGCTTTTAAGCACAAGCGCTCCATTCTTTGTTCATTTCTATAGCCATTTCAATAACTCTCACTAACCTATATCACTTGTACACTCTAAAATAATATTAGTTTACATATTCAATAACGGAGAGCGATGATGAAGGTTTAAATCATAAAACAGAATGTTGATAGTTCTCAGCATATAGTGAACACAAGAAAAAGAAAAAAGAATGTAATGTGATAAAGATAGAAATCTCAACTAACAACCAAACCAATACAATGAAATAGTGTTTACCACTTTTTTAAGCCACTGAAAGGAAGCACACATCAACCGAAACCTGACCCACTGCTATGGCAGATAAGCTTAAAGGTTGGTTGGCAATGTGTCCTGATTCTGCAATTTCTTTTACAAGTTTGGTCCCATTTTCCATAGTGGTTATGGAGCCAGCAAGTTTCTGCTGCACAATATCCCATGAGAACTCTAATTAACCTCACTGTCCTTATCATTCTTCATGGCACTGCCCTTTATCTAAAAGACAGACGGAAGATAGAATATATATGAGATATGCCACTGGCAGAAACAGATTAAATTCATACACTTATAATATTTTTTTTCTGGTACCCTTCTTACCTACCAGAACTGGGAGTTTCATCACGAGTCACATTATCACTCTTTTTTTTTTCCTTCCAGAAATTGAAAATGGCCCATCAGAAGGTACAACTCCAGCCATATATGTAAGAAAAATACTTGCCGTTAAGAGTACTTGATCGGTTACAGGAATCCACTCAGTGTTACTTATTAGAGTTCTCAAACAATAACATTTGATGCGGCTTGTCTTCCGATAATTATTTAGTTTTACGTGTGTGAAACAGAAGCCACCAGCCTTGAAGGTGGTTTGGGTAGCTCTACCACAGCCAGCATAACACTTCCTGCAGACGAGAAGTGGTTACAACAATAGTCAGAAGTAAAACAAAATGACAAAATATAACATTTTCCGTTACTTAATTGCCTAATCTGGAATATATGTATATGTTTCAATGTAGCAGTAAATACATACAAGGGCACATCTTAAATCCAATTAATAATGTGTAAAAGTCGGTTGCTAGTTTTCTTATCATTGTTCTAAAATTTAAACCACAAGGCACAATGGTACCTTTTTCCTGAACTAACTCAGCATACAAATATATAATGTTGTAAAGGTCCTAAGCTTTGACATATGCAAGGTACAAAATCTACGTAAGTTTATGTAATCGACTATCATATGAGCATCTGACCGTTAATGAACCAAATGACGACTTAAAGTTTTATGTAAACTGTATACCTGCGATTTTGAACGCATAATCCATTGGTGGTAATCTTAGCTCTGTGATACAATGAGCAGGAAACTTCATAAATGGCCGGCACGTGTTGTGATTAATATTAGACTACCTTGGGCCCAACTTAGCAGCCCGTTTAAGGAGCCCATCAAGGAAGCAGGTGTGTGTTGTCGTGAAGGAAAAGCCACAACAGAATATAATGCACGAGGATAGAACGAATGGGGCATGAAGATTGTTTAAGCAAATTGGTTATTCTTCTCATCTCAAATTCTGATCTGATTCCCATCTCCTTCTGATTGTTCTACTGTTTTCTATCCATTGTAATCCTTACATTAATTCAATAGAATCAAGCCGTTTAGCGTCTAATTTGATTAGTAATTGGTTGTGTTTAGATCGGTTCACAACAGCACGCAACATATTCAATCATTTGTTTATTTTCCTGCCTCTTCCTTAGAACATTAATCTAAAAACATTAGATAATATATTAAGAACAAAATAATAATATAGCAGCAGGCAGTTTCCACAACACACATCCATAACATCAACTCCAAACAAAGAAAAAAGATTGTGTGTGAATAATTCAATCATGAATTCCAGAAGAAAAAAAAAGGCAGAAATCTTCTAGGTTTCACAATTCCAGTCCACTTTGTGAATCATTTGTTTAATATGACTGCAGTTGCACAATGCAAATCTTCTCGATGTATTTAAACACTTGGCGGCATCGATTAAAAATATGTAACTCATATATAACGATCGTAAAAAGAAAATGTAAGATCTGTTTATATCAGCTAGTGAGCAATCCAATTACCAGGTGATGTAGGAACCCTAATTTTTTTAGCAATCCAATTACCAGGTGATGTAGGAACCCTAATTTTTTTTTAGGAACCCTAAATTTTAGGAAACGAATGTGAAATCTGAACGCAACGAGTATGGCGGTGACGTTGAAGATTGGATTGGATTGGATACGTGCAGCGTACCTGCCTTTTTGGGCTCTGTATTCTCAATAATGTTACCCGCTGCCAGGATTAATTTTTCTCCGGGTCCATTTGTTCGGTGTCTAGATGTTTCACAACCAAACGTTGAATTTTTGGGTAGGTGAGTCGGATGATGCCAGGAAACATGATAAAATAATATATAATCGTTAGAAAACACATAATAAAAATATAATGTCGTTCAAATATATAATTGTCACATATTACAAAACACATAAGAAAATATAATGTAGTTCAAATATATAATTATTATAAATTAGAAAACACACAATAAAAATATAATGTCGTTCAAATTAAATAAGACAATACAAAGTCACAAATTTAAAAAAAAATATATTCAATGACCGCTGCATAATGAACCCTAAAATTCATGTTTAAAAACTACGAGTGTGTTTGGCTTAACTTTTCCAAACTACTTATGACTTTTTGGAAAAGTTTATAAGTCGTAATGGAGTGACTTATTGACTTTTCCCCTCACATATTGATGTAGCGTATGAGATGATAACGAAGAACAAATCACATTGATTCTATGAATACTCGTGATGATCTTTCCCAAACCCTCAAAATTCAACCCAAAGGGCAAGAATTTGAAGTGAAAAGTGGTAACTCTCAAAATTCAGGTCTAACCATTGGAATTACATGAGCAACATATAAATAAAGGCTGAAATTCGAACTGTGCCACAAAAAGGCCATAGGCCAAATTCAAGCCCAAAAACAAAATACAAAAAAGACTGGAAAAAAAATGAAAATGTCCATAACTCCTATTAGAATGCGTTTTTTGGCCGAAACTTGGACTAGGCCCCGAACCGGGGCCTTGCCACGACGTGCTCATCGTTTCAAGCTTCGATTTGACTGGTCGAACTGTAAAAACCCGACTTTTGATTGTTATCTGCTTATTATCATTTCCATTTGTAACCGTTTTGTAATCCGAGATTCGATATAAATAATAGATTAATTTATACTAAATACAATTCCATTACACAGTATAACTACTACACTTAAAACTCTTATTACTACGCTAACGCAACACAAGTCACAGTTAACTATGTTACTTTAAATGTCGAGTGTGTTTGTTTGTTCGGTACCCAGTCGCGCCTTCAACCTCGCTTATCACACTAATCGCAAACGCAGTTATTTATGTGTGTTATATAATGCTGTGTGTTATATATGTTTATGTTTTATATGTGGTTATACTCTCGCTTAAACACTCGCTCGCCCGCACAACTCACTCTATCGCATTATTATGTTAACATAACGCTTAATACCTCGCTAAAACACTTAATGGATCAAAACTAACTAAACGGAACGAAAACAGCCCAACACGGAACCAGGCTCACTCGCACAAGTGGTCACTCGTACGAGTGAACCATGGCTCGCACCAGGCTGCAACTTGCACAAAGAACCCAGCCGTACGAATGGCCACTCACACGAGTGACCATTCGCACGAGCACTCACCTGCACCAACCCACACCTGCTCTCACACCTCTCCTATAAATACCATACCCCATCAATCATGCTCCTCTTACTGTCAATCGCACGAAACCTCCCTTATACGCTTTTCTCTGCTTCAAAGTAAGAAGATTACGTTTTCCACGCGAATCACAACGATTTTACACGAGACTATCTCCGATTTCATCTAAACCTCTCTGTTTACGAAAATCGTCATCTTTTCATAAAACCTTCTGTTTTTATCAAGGATTCACACTTTAACCGTAACAACTCGAAAATTCAATTGTTATCTTTTCTTTTTGGTTTCCTGTTTACCTATCTTTTGTAATTCCGAGATTCGACTTATAATAAAGTTTATGTTGATTAATTATGGTGTTGTACGTTATTATCGCATCTAATCGCTTAATAAATCGCATCGCTAATCTCATCGCATCGCAAATCGCGGTTATTTATGTGGTTTTATGTTATTTATGTGTTATGTGTGTTTGTGGTTATATTTACACTCGCTATCGCATCGCTCTCGCACTCTCGAATCGCTAAATCGCACTATTATATCAACTATAACGCTTAACGCTTTAGTTTTAATGCTTAAGATAACTATTTAAGGCGAACCGAATAACCAAACGAACACTTAACGCGAAATCGGCAAACAAAACTTGGTCACCAGGCCAAGTTCGGCCGAACTTGCCTACCACAAGTTTGCCCGAACTTGCCTGATAACCAAGGATCCCTTGTTTGCCATCAAGTTCGCGCGAACTTGCATATGTATATGCAAGTTCGGCCGAACTTAACCTAATACCCTTCAATATTCTCCCAAGTTCGCGCGAGCTTGCATGGTTCATGCAAGTTCGGCCGAAACTGTCTCCTTCATGCTCCCTCCTTAATACTCAGCTCATTCCTCTCATTTGCACTTGCTGACCAAGTTCGCTCAGAGCTCCCTCATTCCAAATCTCTCGTGTTTAAGTAAGAAACGACCCGATTTCGACTACAACAACGTTTATCAATGATCTACAAAGGTTTGCAACGATTTTGGCACAAAGCATAGCCTTTGTTTTCATAAAAACTCATTCTTTTACGAAAATCTTCATCTTTTTCTTCAAAACTTCTGTTTTAAGCTTAGATCTACACAATACGAGTTCGTTTGGCGATAGTAGAGACTTCCCAAACACGAGATCTGCAAGATCTCGGCTTGTAAGTGATGATCTGAGAAAAACCTTTGAAACCATTGATTTCTACACAAAATACGGACTTTTGATGGTTTTGTTCATTTTCTAGTATGAAACGAAGCATCTATCATTCAAGATCCCAGATCTGGAAGCACAAGGACGTTATGTTGGTCTACACAAGCCGGACTAATCCGAGTTCGCCCGGATTAGCCCACGCTTTTGTAAAATGGCTAAAACAGCTCTAAAAGACCTCTCCGACCTAAGTTTGCTCAATAGCACAGGGTTGGAGGGATGAACACTCGATTTTCCTTAGCAAACAACGCGAAAACGCAAGATTTTGGACCCGAAAACATCAAGTTCGCTCGAGATTTACTGATCTTTACACAGCTCAGCAGTCAAGTTCGCTCGAACTTTCACCCCTTGGGGTCAAGTTCGGCCGAACTTGAGTCAACCTCTCCAACAAAATGCCACAAGTTCGCTCGAACTTGTCAAGTTTCTCAGGAAACTTCACAAGTTCGGCTGAACTTGCATAACCTATCAACCCTATATACAAGTTCGCCCGGACTTATCAAGTTTCTTGAGAAACTTAACAAGTTCGCCTGAACTTGTCTCACAACTCAACATTTCATCACAAGTTCGCTCGAACTTGTATGGAAACATACAAGTTCGCCCGAACTTGGCTACTGCCCTACTCAAAGTTCATCGTTTCGGCTTTTCGGAAGACTGATGCACTTCTGTCCGTTTACAGGCTGATCTGGCGCACTCCGCAACCTCTCCTCAGAATCTCTAAGCTAACTAAAACGCACCCACAGTGAGTATACTTGACCCAATGTTGCTTTAACGCACTTTTTGGGTGTTACATACGTTCCTATAAACAAAATCACATCACGAATCAAAACTGTTTATCATATGCGAATAATCTGATTGTATATGCTAGACACATGATACTAGAAACATGTGACTAGGACTTATTTTCGTTAACTTGCCTCCTTAGCTAGTATGGTACTATAGTGTGGCTTACACCCGACGGGGTCTAGTTAGGATGGATGCGCAAGCCTTCTCACGGTAGTTAGCATGAGAAATGAGCCTATGTTATGTTAAGTGTTTTGGTGTATCATGATATGTAATTAGATTGTTTCGCAAACGCTTTCTCGACTATGCTAGTATTATTCAAACTCGTACGCTCACCTTTAGTTAATTGTATTGACTTGTATTTTAACGTATGTGTTGAGGATTTATAGCTTGGATGCCTTGGATATTGCATGCGTAGTTTAGTTTGTTTTATTTAGTTTGTTTTAGAACAGTTGTAATAAAATCTAGGGGAGATCGAATTGGATCGTGTTTAAGAGATTTTGTTGGTATGTAATGGTTATTTTGAAGGTTTATGAGTTTGATAGTATGGGATATTAAAAGTTGATGTTTATCTTTGAAATGGCTGTTATGGAAATTCTCTTGATCAATCTGATTCGCCTTGTGCCACTACCCCGATGATTCTGCCATCGGTTGGGGTGTGATAGATTGGTATCAGAGCGCCATAACTTTAGGATAATAGGTAGAATTTCCATGATTCGACCTAGTAGCATGTTTAAGTACCCGATTGACCTATCTTTGACTTAAATGTTAAACTACTTGCCATAAATGCTTAAATATGCCTTTCCTAAGGCTAATACAATAATACACGCTTCGAAACGCTCGTATCACACTAAACGAGTGATCAAGTCGAGAATAGGTGTGAAAACCGAGAACTCTCGATGAGATCATTCACTCCGCGCATTCTCTCGCACGAGATACCTTCGTTGAGTTAGGAGTGACATCCAAACCTCGACGAAAATCTCCATTTCTATCTAGGAATAAAGTTGCTAAGTTAGGGGTGAAACCCGCATCTTAGTAACTAATTCCGCAATTCGATTTTCAACCTCACCAAAGTCTCGGTTATGCCGATGGTTTGGAACACGTATTAACTGGAAGGGTAAACGTTGTTAGCCGCTTGCGGTGAGAACGTTTATCTATTAGGCCAAAGTGTGGGTCCAAATGCAAAGGGTAGTCGAATCACTTTGGCGTGTCAAATGTCTCAAAAGCCCGGACACTCCCAATTGATTTAAGCCTATATCGTCGATTTACGCATCCTCGAGTTTATTATTATTAAGTGTTTAAAATTTTGAGAATTTTCGCTTTATTCGATTTCTCATTTTGATGATTTATCATATCAACGTTTTCTCGATTTATAGCATTTACGCTCCATAGAATGTATGCACAAATCGCACAGCTCTCGAAATCTAAAATGCTAAATTAATACACCTACCAAACTAATCGCTTAACTCGCTTACGCCTATGAGGACATGTAACTCATACGCGGTATTATCTCGCTTATCTCGCTATTATATATCGCTTATATCTCGCATCTCGCATCGCGCTACGCATTGTTACTATTAGAAGGTGAATACGTGCAAATATGTGCTTATGTGCTTACGTGCTTATGAGCTTACGTGTTTACGTGATTATATGTTTTTGTGCCTTGTATGAATGATAATAATAATAATAAATATTTAAACATAACTCTATTATAATCGAATCTCATCTAATCTGAATCCTTCGTGTAGATGTCTTCGATGGGATCGCACACCCGAAGGAATCTCCAGCGCAGCAACGCCGACAAGCGCATCGCTACAATGGTAGCCAAGGAGATAGCTAAAGTCACCCCGCAAATTGTCTCGTAAATTCATGCTGTAAGCAGCAACTCATCTATGGACTCTAAAGGAGATGCCCCGAAACCGCACTTCAGCTTTAAGCAGTTCAAAGCATGTGGACCGCTTACTTTCTCAGGCACCGAAGGGCCGAGTGCCATGTTCCACTGGTTTGACTCTATCGAGGTCACATTCCGCCAGAGTGGATGTCCCGAGGCTCTGCGCACTGTCAACGCTACCGATGTGTTTCAGTCAAGGGCTCTCGACTGGTGGACAGCCGAGCGCAACAGGCGTGGGAACGACGAAGCTTACGGACTCACTTGGGAGGAACTTAAGGAAATTATGATCAAGGAATTTTGTCCTCCCTACGAGATCCAGAAGTTAGAGAACAAATTCTGGAATATCAAGCAAGATGGTCCCGATAACGCTGGTCTCATTGCTCGCTTCAAACAGTTGAGCATTATCTGTCCCAGTCAAGTGGATACGACCGAAAAGGCAATCAAGAAATACCTCAATGCTCTCCCCGATTGCGTCGCAGACTTTGTTCAAGCAGCACGCCCTGCTACTATCGAGGAGACCTACTAGCTAGCCGCCGAGATTAATGACAAACGAGTTCAGTCTGGTTACTTTAAAAGCAACAAGGTCGCAAATCAGGCAGTCACCGAATCAACAGCTCCTACTACCGAACAGCCCCGAGAGCCAAAGAACAGTCGCCGTGGTCGCAAAAGGGAAAACCCGAGCAAGAACTTTGCTCTTACTGCTCCAGCGAACCCTCAGCCACTCCAGTCAGCAGCACCAAACGCACTGCCAGCAAAGCGTGCGTACACTGGTCCTCACCCTATGTGCCCTAAGTGCACATATCATCATGCCGTTGGAAGCAATTGCCGTCTTTGCACAAACTGCAACATCTACGGCCACTTCACTGTCAGCTGCCATAGTAGTCCTCGCCAGCCAGCTCCTCAGCCTCCAGCAGCTCCAGCTTTACCTGCTCCTCCTCAAGCCAACCAGCAGCAAGCTCCAAAGGCACGAGTGTGCTTCGTGTGTGGTGATCCAAACCACTTTGCTAATGTTTTCCCAAACCGCATCGTGAAACAAAAGCCGCAGCAGCAGCAGCCACCACTGCAGCCTCAGCAGCAACAACAAGCTGCGCGTGGAAGAGCCTTCAATCTCAATCACCGCCAGGCCCAGAATGACAACAATGTTGTCAATGGTACGTTTCTCGTTAATGGTATTTATGCTTCATGTTTATTTGATACTGGTGCCGATAATTGTTTTGTATCGTTAGAATTCGAAAAGGTTTTAAAATGTAAGCGCTCTAAACTCCCAAAGACTTTCGAGGTGGAAGTCGCCACCGGAAGAACCGTTACCGTTAATTCCGTCTTACGTGGATGTAATCTCGATCTCAATAACCATGTCTTCTCGATCAATCTCATACCTATGCAGTTAGGAAGCTTCGATATCATAGTAGGCATGGATTTTCTTCGTGAGAATCATGCTGAAGTTGTATGCTTCGATAAAATGATTCGCTTCCCCCTTCCAAATGGTGATCAACTTCATGTTTATGGTGAAACGCCCTCAAAGAAGTTGATGCTTTTGTCATGTACTCGAGCACACAAAATTGCTTGCAAAAGAGATGTGTTGCTTTCCTCGCTCATATCGTGAACCCGGAGAAAGAAAAGAAGACTTATAAAGATGTTCTCGTTGTTTGTGAATTTCCTAAAGTCTTTCCCGACGATTTACCAGGTTTACCCCCTACTCGAGATGTTGAATTCCGTATCGATTTAGTTCCCTGAGCTACTCCCGTTGCTAAAGCTCCTTATCGCCTCGCACCATCTGAAATGCGCGAGTTATCAAGCCAACTTCAAGAGCTACTTGATAAAGGTTTCATACGCCCGAGCACTTCGCCATGGGGCGCTCCTGTCCTTATCGTGAAAAAGAAGGATGGATCGTTCCGTATGTGCATCGATTATCATGAACTTAACAAACTCAAGATAAAGAACCGCTATCCTCTTCCCCGTATCGACGATTTGTTTGATCAGCTTCAAGGTGCTACTTATTTTTCCAAGATCGATATTCGTTCCGGTTATCATCAGTTACGCGTGTTGGAAAAAGACATTCCTAAAACCGCCTTTCGTACTCGCTATGGCCATTTCGAATTCATGGTCATGCCTTTTGGTCTTACCAATGCACCCGTGGTTTTCATGGATTTGATGAACCGTGTGTGTAAAGCTTTCTTGGATCGTTTCGTCATTGTTTTCATCGATGATATCCTTATCTATTCGAAGTCGAGAGACGAACACGCGCGTCATCTCCGTTTAGTCCTCGAACTTCTTCAAGGAAATGGCCTTTATGCTAAGTTCTAAAAATGTGAATTCTGGTTCGAAGAAGTCCAATTTCTCGACTACATCGTTAATAGTCAAGGAATTCACGTCGACCCTGCAAAGATTGAAGCCGTCAAGAGTTGGATTACACCGAAGAATGCCTCCGAAATCCGTTCATTTCTTGGATTGGCGGGTTATTACCGTTGATTCATCGCCGACTTTTCTAAAATCGCCGTTCCACTTACCGCTTTAACTCATAAAGACAAACCTTTTGTTTGGGATTCTAAGCAAGAGGAAGCTTTTCAAACTCTCAAGCGTATGCAATGCAACGCTGCTATCCTCGCTTTACCCGACGGAAACGACGATTTTGTTGTTTATTGTGATGCCTCAAACCTTGGTCTTGGTTGTGTTCTCATGCAATGAGACAAAGTTATCGTGTATGCATCTCGACAACTCAAGATCCACGAGAAGAACTACACTACCCACGATCTCGAACTTGGTGCAGTTGTTTTTGCATTGAAGATATGGCGACACTACCTTTACGGTACTAAGTGTACGATCTTCACCGACCATAAGAGCTTACAACATATCTTTAATAAAAAAGAACTAAACATACGACAACGTCGATGGGTTGAACTTCTCAACGATTACGATTGCGAAATACGCTACCATCCCGGCAAAGCAAACGTCGTCACCGATGCTCTAAGTCGACGAAGCTATGTATATGGTATTCGTGACTCTCAATCTTGTGCTAAACTTGAAACCCTCATCCTGCCGCTCAATTCGCCTATTTTAATGAGAATACCCTTCAAGACGAAATGAAATGTGGTGCCGAAACTCAGTTTGTATCTAAATCTGATGGTATTTACTACTATCTCAATCGCATTTGGATTCCCAGTCGTGATAATCTTTGTAAGTTGCCAATGGACGAAGCTCATAAATCTCGATATTCCATTCACCCCGGTACCGACAAGATGTACCAGGATCTTCGTCCTAAGTATTGGTGGCCGGGCATGAAAAAGGATATCGCCTTGTACGCCTCAAAATGCTTAACTTGTTCGAAGGTTAAAGCTGAACATCAAAGGCCCTCTGGCTTACTCAAGCAACCCGAAATCCCGATGTGGAAGTGGGAGAGTATAGCTTTGGACTTCGTTACTAAACTCCCGCGTACTCCTTCAGGTCACGATAGCATTTGGGTTATCGTTGATCGTCTCACCAAATCTGCGCACTTTATTGCTATACGAGAAGACTTTAAGGTCGAACAGTCAGCCCGAATCTATACCGACGAAGTTATATGTCGACACGGGACGCCTCGTGACATCATCTCTGACCGAGACGGTCGTTTTACCTCGCGTCTCTGGGAGACCTTTCAATCCGCTCTCGGTACTACGCTTAATCTCAGTACCGCTTTTCACCCTCAAACCGACGGTCAGACTGAGCGCACGATTCGCACCCTCGAAGACATGCTTCGTGCGTGCATCATAGATTTCGGTGGTAACTGGGATACGCATTTACCTTTGATTGAATTCTCGTACAATAATAGTTATCATACCAGCATTCAAATAGCTCCTTTTGAGGCACTGTATGAAAGAAAATGTCGATCACCTATTGCATGGCACGAGATCGGAGAAGCACAAATCACTGGTCCCGAGCTAATTCAAGAAACAACTGACAAAATCCTCCAAATCAGAGACAATCTCTTGAAAGCTCGGAGTCGTCAAAAGAGTTACGCCGATAAAAGCCGCAAGCCCCTACAGTTCGAAGTGGGAGATCACGTTCTCCTAAAGGTTGCGCCTTGGAAGGGAGTGGTCAGCTTCGGCAAGAAAGGAAATCTAGCGCCTCGATACGTTGGTCCCTTTAAGATTCTGGAAAGGATCGGTAAAGTAGCCTATCGTCTCGAATTACTGGATGAACTCAATAATGTACATCCAACTTTCCACGTGTCTAACCTCAAGAAATGCCTCGCCGAAGAAAATCTGCATATCCCTCTCGAAGATCTGCAAATCAACGAGACTCTCTATTTCGTGGAAAAGCCTGTGGAAATCATGGACCTGGAGACCAAGAAACTCCGACGCTCTCGCATCCCTATCGTGAAGGTCAGATGGGAGGGAAAATGAGGCGCCGAGTTTACTTGGGAATCGGAAAGTGATATGAAGGCCAAGTACCCGCATCTATTTGTTACAGCTACTGCTTAATTTCGGGACGAAATCCCCTAAAGTAGGGGAGACTGTAACAACTCGAAAATTCAAATGTTATCTTTTCTTTTTGTTTTCCTGTTTACCTATCTTTTGTAATTCCGAGATTCGACTTATAATAAAGTTTATGTTGATTAATTATGGTGTTGTACGGTATTATCGCATCTAATCACTTAATAAATCGCATCACTAATCTCATCGCATCGCAAATCGCAGTTATTATCTGGTTTTATGTTATTTATGTGTTATGTGTGTTTGTGGTTATGTTTACACTCGCTATCGCATCGCTCTCGTACTCTCGAATCGCTAAATCGCACTATTATATCAACTATAACGCTTAACGCTTTAATTTAACGCTTCATATAACTATTTAAGGCGAACCGAATAACCAAACGAACACTTAACGCGAAATCGGCAAACGAAACTTGGTCACTAGGCCAAGTTCGGCCGAACTTGCCTACCACAAGTTCGCCCGAACTTGCCTGATAACCAAGGATCCCTTGTTAGCCATCAAGTTCGCGCGAACTTGCATATGTATATGCAAGTTCGGCTGAACTTAACCTAATACCCTTCAATATTCTCCCAAGTTCGCGCGAACTTGCATGGAAACAAGCAAGTTCGGCCGAACTTGTCTCCCTCAGCTCCCTCTCCTATAAATACTCAGCTCATTCCTCTCATTTGCACTTGCTGACCAAGTTCGCTCAGAGCTCCCTCATTCCAAATCTCTCGTGTTCTAAGTAAGAAACGACCTGATTTCGACTACAACAACGTTTATCAACGATCTACAAAGGTTTACAACGATTTTGGCACAAGGCATAACCTTCGTTTTCATCAAAACTCATTCTTTTACGAAAATCTTCATCTTTTTCTTCAAAACTTCTGTTTTAAGCTTAGATCTACACAATACGAGTTCATTTGGTGATAGTAGAGACTTCCTAAACACGAGATCTGCAAGATCTCGGCTTGTAAGTGATGATCTGAAAAAAACCTTTGAAACCATTGATTTCTACACAAAATATGGACTTTTGATGATGTTTTGTTCATTCTAGTATGAAACGAAGCATCTATCATTCAAGATCCCAGATCTGGAAGCACAAGGACGTTATGTTGGTTTACACAAGCCGGACTAATCCGAACGAACCTCGAGTTCGCCCGGATTAGCCCACGCTTTTGTAAAATGGCTAAAACAGCTCTAAAAGACCTCTCCGACCTAAGTTTGCTCAGTAGCACAGGGTTGGAGGGATGAACACTCGATTTTCCTTAGCAAAGAACGCGAAAACACAAGATTTTGGACCCGAAAACATCAAGTTCGCTCAAGATTTACTGATCTTTACACAGCTCAGCAGTCAAGTTCGCTCAAACTTTCACCCCTTGGGGTCAAGTTCGGCCGAACTTGAGTCAACCTCTCCAACAAAATGCCACAAACGCTTTCTCGACTATGCTAGTATTATTCAAACTCGTAAGCTCACCTTTACTTAATTGTATTGACTTGTATTTTAACGTATGTAGCAGGTTGAGGATTTATAGCTTGGATGCCTTGGATGTTGCATGCGTAGTTTAGTTTGTTTTATTTAGTTTGTTTTAGAACGGTTGTAATAAAATCTAGGGGAGATCGAATTGGATTGTGTTTAAGAGATTTTGTTGGTATGTAATGGTTATTTTGAAGGTTTATGAGTTTGAAAGTATAGGATATTAACTGTTGATGTTTATCTTTGAAATGGCTGTTATGGAAATTCTCTTGATCAATCTGATTCGCCTAGTGCCACTTCCCCGATGATTCCGCCATCGGTTGGGGTGTGATATTAACGAGTATGTTTGAGCAAGCTTTGGCTTCTCAAGTTAGAAAACTTAATATTTCCAACTCACCAAGTGTTAAATCCCAGTAAAACTGTTTTTATACTCGATTTTTACACAAAAACGGAATAAACCAACGTATATTTCGTTCACTAGATAGTGGGACGAAACGTTGTCATAAACACACTTAAAATGGATTCGAAATTACATCTATTTCGACTGAAAACTCAGTTCCGGAAGCACGAAGACGCAAGAACAGTCACTTGTGCTAACTAGACTGGCTTGCATGAACCACTTCGTGTTCGTACGTCCCAATCCGAGTTTCCACAAACGACTAACTCGCTTTAAAGACCTCCCCAGCTTTTGGTTTGCTCAGTAGCTTAAGGTTGGAAGGATGGACACTCGATTTCCCGAAGAAATGACGCGAAAACACTTGATTTTGGACTCCAAAACAGGTCACTCGCACGAGCAACAACTCGTACGGGTGGTCACTCGCACGAGTGGTGAATCACTTGTATGAGTGGTGACTCGTACCAGGGTGATGCCTCGTGCGAGTGGTGCTTCGTACGACCCACTATTTGTCCCGCACAACCTTCCGTTCAACTATTCAAGCTATCGAAGACTAATGCACTTCTGTTTCTACGCGCGGGCTAACCGGACACTCATCTCACTCTCCTCAGCTCACCGATGTTTACTATTTAAGCAATCACTGTGAGTATACTTGACCCCTTTTCGCTTTAATGCTCTTTTAGTTGTTACATACGTTCTCTATCAAACGATCACAACACACAACGCTAAAACACTTTCAAAACGCAAACCCACCATCGCATGACTATACGTGAAACGCTGAACAACTATGAACTATGTAATAATGGCATCCCATGAGATTGCTGACCACTCTTAACATGATAGCTGTCACACCTCGACCCGCAGCGGAATAAGTGTCGGGGCATAATTTGGGTTATCACCAAAGTTCATGATGTTTACTAATATGTTTCATATTTATTAAATTCAAAATTTCATCCTTAATATTCCAAACATGTTCATACAATTACAAAGAAAAATAACTAACTAAACAATCCAAATTCTAAACCGGTTTATTCTTCTAAGCCATCCTATATGTTTCTTGCTGCAGCTGGATCACCTGTATCATGTGTAAAAATGGGGGTTTTTGAGTCAACAAAAGTTGGCGAGTGAACCTTGTTAAAAACATTTATTATTGATTTCTTGTTATATTTATTATGGAAAATTGTGCAATAATCATATGTGAGCAAACGTAAATAAACATACAATAACAATAACAATAACAAACAATAACATACAATAACAAACTACCTTGCATGAATATATAACATGAATGATAATGTAAATGTTGGCAACGTCTCGTTCACGCTCATAGGTAATGGGGAACGGACGGCCTATGATGAATGTATGTGCGATCAAGGCTCAATCAAACGGAGCCGATCGTATGTTGGCAACGCCTCGTTCACGCTCATAGGTAATGGGGAACAGCTCACGCTCATAGGTAATGGGGAGCGGCGGCCTATGATAATGTATGTACTGAAAATGATAAATTTAATCTAAGCAATAACCACACAAATAGTTGATACATATTGAATACACATTTGATCATGGATATGATGGATGCACAATTGTTTAAATGTAACAAATAATTTGACACATGATACACCCCAAAAACGTGATTAAAACGGGGAATTTGTAGAGATTCACTCACATTGGGTGCGTTCGTTTGATGATGTTGAATGCGCACGAGTTTAGAGGATTGATCGACGAGGAATAACTAACCTAAATAATAACGAAAAGGTACGGTAAATAAGTGGATTTTATTAATAATTTTAATAGGATTTTTAGATATATTTTTGTGAGTTTAAGACTATTTTCTAACTTTAAAAAAACATTATTTTTAAGTATTTTTAATTGATTTTTAAATTAAATAAATAAATAAAAATATAAAAAAAAGTGTTGACTTTTTAGGTTGACCGTTGACTATTTGACTTTGACTTGTTGACCGGTTCGGTCATGTATACTGTTTGCACTGAGTGAGGTTCGAACTTGTGACCTTCCGTACGCGTGCACGCAGCTCTACCAACTGAGCTACGTGTCTAACCCGAAATATTTCTGTTTTTAATTTATATTTATATACTAATTAATTTATTCCAAAATTCATTTATTTTAAAAATGATTTTAATTCTATCGAACCGGCGTGCGTAAAAGGATTTCAAGTTCAATAAAAGCTGAATTGATTGAGATCGTGCGTCGTAATGTTTTCGTCGGTTATAACCAGTAATTATCAACACTCAAACGTCTGGAAAACTGAAAGCCGATTACCGGTGCGCAAACAGGTGATTCACGGGTGAACTTATGTTTTAATTGTTTCCTAGATTTCACAAAGTCAGCTAGTGGCGGAGTGGTTATGTGTTTGATGTTTAAGGTTTCCGGCTGACCCGGGTTCGAAACCCGGCAGCCCCTTTTCATTTTTAATTGTTATAATTTTATTTTTTAACAATTTTAATTTCCATAATCTAAAATGTTTATTAGTTATGTATTGTTTAAAATTAAAATATGCATTAAATGAACAACGAAAATATGAAACTGATTATTCGATTAATAAACGAAGCGGGTTTGGAAAACCCGTTTTTCGACGGATGTTACAGTATCCCCTACTTTTAGAAATTTCGTCCCGAAATTTAAGTAGTAGTGGTAATAGGAAAAAGATGCGGGTATTTTTCTCGCATTGAGTCTTCACGTTCCCAAGTAAACTCAGGTCCCCGTTTCGACTCCCAGCGTACCCTAACAATTGGAATACGACTCCGTCTTAAACGTTTTTCTCCGAAGTCCATGATCTCTACTGGTCTTTCAATGAAGTGCATAGATTCATCGATCTGAATATCTTCCAAGGGAATATGGAGGTTTTCATCGGCGAGGCACTTCTTTAAGTTTGATACGTGGAATGTGGGGTGAATTCTGTTGAGTTCTTCTGGTAGATCAAGCTTGTATGCTACAGGTCCTACTCTTTCGAGTATCTTGAAAGGTCCTACGTAGCGTGGTGCTAGCTTGCCCTTCTGGCCAAAACGAACTACTCCCTTCCACGGTGATACTTTTAAAAGTACATGATCACCAATGTTAAACTCCAAAGGCTTTCGTCGTTTATCTGCATAACTCTTTTGACGACTTTGTGCCTCTAGAAGATTGTTTCGAATTTGATGGATCTTGTCTGTTGTTTCTTGAATTAGTTCTGGACCGGTGATTTGAGCTTCCCCAATTTCGTGCCAACATATTGGAGATCGGCACTTACGACCATATAAAGCTTCGAAAGGTGCCATGCCGATACTTGAATGATAGCTGTTGTTGTACGAAAATTCAACTAATGGTAGATGAGCGTCCCAATTTCCCTTGAAGTCTATGACACATGCTCGAAGCATATCTTCAAGAGTTTGGATGGTGCATTCAGATTGTCCATCAGTTTGAGGATGATAAGCGGTACTGAGGTCTAATCGTGTACCCAGAGCGGCTTGTACGGCTTGCCATGTTCGTGAAGTGAAACGACCATCACGATCTGAAATAATGCTTAACGGTACACCATGACGGCTTACGATTTCGCTGATGTAGATACGAGCTAACTTCTCGTTCTTGAAATCTTCGCGGATCGGAATAAAGTGAGCTGATTTTGTAAGACGATCAATGATTACCCATATAGTGTCATACCCACCAGAAGTGCGAGGTAACCCGGTAATGAAGTCCATGGTTATGTTTTCCCACTTCCATACAGGTATTTCAGGTTGGACCAGAAGTCCTGAGGGTCTTTGATGTTCAGCTTTTACTTTGGAACATGTAAGGCACTTGGAAACAAAAACAGCAATATCCTTTTTCATTCGAGGCCACCAGTAGGTGTATCGAAGGTCTTGATACATCTTGTCGGCTCCTGGGTGTATAGAATATCGTGTTTTGTGCGCCTCATTCATAAGGAAATCATGAAGGTTATTGTGGTCAGGAATCCATATGCGATCTAGACAGGTAAGAATACCGTCGGATTTAGTTTCGATTTTAAGTTCAGCTCCACAAGACAGCTCCTTGCGTACGTCGTTTTCCGTTACTGAAACATGTTGGGCTTCTCGAATTTGATCTTTGATGTCGGTTATGATTTTATGCATAATAGTTTTGAGGGAATTGATACGTTTGACATGATAAGGTATGTATCATAAAACAAAAACTTCAACCATGACGATATTTAAACCTACATGGAACTTCTCATAACTTCCTGGTAATGCTTTTGATCCTTTGCCAAGAATACTTATATATAGGAAGTACCAGCGGCGTATCCACCATATTCTTGTCAAATTTTCGTTGGTTTTATCAGTAAATCATGATCAGTTCTATGTGACTCTAAAACATAAACAAACACAACAACCAAAGCTTGAGTCTCAATTCTGAAAGGATACATGACTGAATGATGACAGTACCTCTCTCATTTGTTATGATGAAGGGGTCAGTTTATGTAAAAGTGAGACACAACCTAACTTCTTTAAATGATGAGATTGAGATACGTCGAGATGTATGATGATATGAATGTTAAATCAACGAGTATAAAACAAAACTGTAATATCAATTCGCATTAAAATTCTTGGATACATAAATTCCAAATTTTACAACTGGGATACGGAAAGATTGAGATAACATAAAGAAAACATTAAAACTAGACGATCGGAGTTGAGTCTTGATTCTTGGTGAGGGAAACTAGTTGGGTGATTCGTTTGAGCCGTTATTATTTTCAGCAGGATTGGCGTTGATGTTGTAAGCTCTTCCTCTTGCAGGTGGTGGAGCTTGGTTAGCTTGATTCACCGGGTTTGCTTGAGCTTGGGCATGAATGATGTTCACCAAGCGTGGACAAGTGTTTCTAAAGTGGTTTGGGTCTCCACAGTTGTAACAAGCCCGCATAGGTTGCACCATGGGATAGTTGGGTTGGTAGTAGGATTGGGCTACATGTTGGGTAGGTGGTAGTAGTAAAGGTTGTTGGGCTTGACCCACTATCTGATGGTGGGTTTGGGTTGAGGGCTGATGGCGGTTCGTTCGCTGAGGTACGCGATAGGTTTGAATGGTGTGACCTGCGCGACCACAGCCGGTGCAATGTTGGCAGGGATGATCAGGAAAGTGATGGTATTGGCAATGGTTGCACTTTGGGTATGGGCCGGAGTATGGCCTTTTATATTGTAACATTTGTATAAATCGGGTCTCCAAAACCCGCTTCGTTTTGTAATCAAATACCAAGTTACGAAATTTCATTAAGTATTTATGAATATTTTGAGTTTAAACGTTACATAATTAATATATAAACTAATCTATAAAAATTATTTTTGATAAAAAGTTAAAATAAAATAAATAAAAAATAGTTGGAGCTGACCGGACTCGAACCCGGGTCAACTGCCTCCAACGATTTATCTATCCATTTCCAAACCACTCCGCCACAAGTTGTTTTCTGTTAGTATTATGAAACGATTAAATTTTATACGCAAACTCGGTTTAACGGTTATCTGATATTTGAATAACGGAAATCGGTAAGCCAAATCGTCAGATCAGTTTTCGTTCGTTTAATTAACTTATAACCGACGCATATCGGTTTCTAACTAAAGTTTAGATTGAATGAACTTCAATTGTTGAGTTTTGAAACCGAAAGACATTTAAGTTACAAATAATTCCGTCTCCAATCATATATACGATTCTGAACTGTCTCAAATACACTCAAAGCCATTTTCGTCGCGTTTTCAAGTCATTTGAGCACAAGAAAACTGTCGCCGGAATTTTCTGCAACTCTCGCCGGAAAACCGTATTCAACATAAACCAGTAAGAATTTCCTCTCTTGCCGTTTCAATCTATTGCTAGGACACTACTAACATTTTTCCGTCACTCAAAGTCAGTCACAGAAGACTTTGCTGGATTTCTGGTTTCGCCGGAGAAATTCTGGAAATTGCCGGAACCACGCTAGTTGACGGTAAACACATTCAATCGTGCTAAAAACCCATGTACTCTGGTTCAATTTCGAATCTAACTCTTAAATTCTGTTGATTAGCCCTCTCAGCCGAAGTTTCAAAAACAGAGTTTTCTGTTCTCGCCGGACTTCCTGAAGAAGACGACCTGTCCGGTATTCCTTTCCCCCAAACTGTTCGGTTATTCATTCAAACTAGTAGGCATGATACTTAAGTAGTAGAACCATGAATCAGTTGTCTGTGTAAAAAAACCAGTAAGTGCAATGAAGAAGATGAATCAAAAATCGAGATAAGAATAAATAAAACTCGGATAATTAACGGGTTAGACACACAGTCCAGCGGTGGACTGTGTGCAAAGTTTATATACAAGTCCCGAGTTCGATCCTTGCTACACACACACGCTGCGTAATAACATTCCTTTTTATTCATAAAACTAACCGGGTTAGATTGAGTAGTTGTTAAGTATAATATAATTCAAGAATATAACCGGGTTAGACACACAGTCCAGCGGTGGACTGTGTGCAACACAAACTGCACGTCACGCGATCGAGTCTCGACACCAACACCGGTTCAATGAGAATAAAACGTTTTTGTAAAATAAAGGAATTTTGGTAAATTCGAATAAGTGTATTAATATAATTAAAACTAGATTTCTAACGGGTTAGTCACGTAGCTCAGTTGGTAGAGCTACGTGCGCGTGAACGGAAGGTCACCGGTTCGAATCCCGCTCGGCGCAAGAATTTCCGCTGACCGAACCGGTCAACGGTCAACGGTCAAACAGTAAAAAAATATATATTTTTTTTTAATAATTATTTGTTTTATTTAAATTAAAAATCAATTAAAAATACTTAAAAATAACATTTTTAAGGATAGAAAATAGCCATAAACTCACAAAAATATATCTAAAAATCCCATTAAAAATCTTTAATAGAATCCATCCATTTAATATATTTTTCCCATTATTATTTAGGTCAGTGATTTCCTCGTTAACTCGTTTCGTCTAAATCGTGCGCATCTCACCAATTCAAATCCAACGCACCCAATGTGAGTGAACCCTTCAAATTCCCCGTTTTAATCATATTTTTGGGGTGTATCATGTGTCTTATTCAATTACTTATTATAACTAAGTTATTGTGCATATATCATATCATGACATGTGTGTTAGTTGTTGCTGTTCAGTAGTTAGAATTGTTTGCAAGTTATTATTTCAGTACATGCAATTGCTGAGGCCGTAGCTCCCCATCCCTCGAGGTTGAGTTTGATCCCCATTTTATTATGTGGTTGATCAAGGCGTGCCCGCACGATCGGCTCCGTTTGATTGAGCCTTGATCGGTTATTTACATTTCAAGTTCATGCAATACGCTCGGCTCCGTTTGATTGAGCCTTGAGTGCACAGTTCAATTTACATTTCAGATCATGCAATACGCTCGGCTCCGTTTGATTGAGCCTTGAGCACACAGTTCAATTTACATTTTCAGTTCATGCAATACGATCGGCTCCGTTTGATTGAGCCTTGATCTCACAGTTCATTTATGTTAATTTTCATATGATGTTGGTATGATCATGTATGTTATCAAATGTTAATGTATGCTATAATTGTAACTGATGTTGCCATTGCTTGATTTCATACGTATGCTCTTTTATGATTATGCACAATATTTTATTGATAAACTAACCAGAAAATCATTATTAAATGTTTATCTATAAGGTTCACTCGCCAACTTATGTTGACCCAAAAACCTCCCATTTTTACACATGATACAGGTGAACCAGCAGCAGCTAGGAACACGTAGGGCCTGGATTAGAAGAAATAAAATGATTTAATGCTTGGATTATTATGTTGGTTATTTTCCTTTGTAATGAATGAACATGTTTGAAGGTTTGAGAAATGTAACTTTGACTTCATTTAATTATGAAACATAATAGTAAATGTCATGTGCTTTGGTGATAACCCAATTATGCCCCGACTCTTATTTTCCGCTGCGGGTCGGGGTGTGACAGATTGGTATCAGAGCAATGACTATAGGGATATAGGATAGGTTATTAGACCCTTAGAGCCTATACTATAGTCGATTAGAAACTTATAAGAATTTTGTGTGTTATATGCCAAATTTCATGATGTTTATATGTTTATGTTAACATGTTACATTTGATATTGTTCAAGCATGTTCATAAGTATGTATTATCAAATAATGCTTATCATGAAATCGTATGATCATAACATATCACATCCATGCAAGCACACACCACATCATGATTGATTTTACAACGATTTTCGTGTTTTCAAATCTCATCAAAGTGAGTTCTCATGACGGGCATGTAGTAACTGGAAGGGTACTAGTACCGGTAGTCGGAACGTCCTGTCTAGGCTGGCATTCGTATAAATCCAAAATAAAGGACCAGTTTGCCTACCTGGGGACCAACGATGAGAGTACGAAATACCTATTAGGCCAAAGCATGCTATACCAAACGTCGTGAGAGCTAATCCCACTTTGAGTTGTCATTGTGTCTACACCTGGACACGTTCCGACCAAACATCTCATCAAACATATTTTGTGGTTAGCATTCGGGGGATGCGAGTGTTAAATTGCCAATACTAATGTGAATCCTACCAAACCAATAGCCATGGGGGCCCACATGACTATATAGGTGAAGGTATGGGGGACATTTGAGGCCCAACATGAGCGAACCCAAGACATCCTTCGGATGTAGTTGCATTATTGATATTTATGTTATTTTCATTTTTTTTAAGACACATGACACCTAAAAGATACCATAAACTCACAATCTTCTCATTTTATGATCCTGTAGATGTCGTATAGATCGCATCGAAGGAGTAGGAAATCGGAAAAGTCTCAGGAACGATTGGCCACTCATATCGCCAACCAAATGGCCACGATATTACCTGACATCGTAGTACAAGTACAACAAGCTCTTGCTGCAAATCCTACTAACCCTCCTCAACAACAGGACCAGATCATCAACGACCCTCCTACCGGCAAATGCACCTACAAACATTTTAAGTCTTGCGATCCCCCAAAATTCGAAGGGACTGAGGGAGTCACTGCTCTCCAACGTTGGTTCGAGGAGATGGAAAACGTTTTCTTAAACTGCGATTGTCCGGAGGATCGCAAAGTTCGTTATGCCACCGGGAGACTACTTGGTGTAGCTCTCACTTGGTGGAATACTGAGAAGGGAAAGAGGGGAATGGAAGATGCGATGTCCTTAACTTGGGAGGAGTTAAGGGAGATCATGACTAGGCGTTTCTGTCCTAGGAGTGAGATTAAGAAATTGGAAGATGAATTTCATGCCCTGAAACAAAAAGATGGTGATCACTCTACTTACAACAAACGGTTCTTGGAGTTGAACCAGATGGTACCAAACTTATTCACTCCAACCTACCGTCTGATCGAACATTACATTCGAGGACTTCCCTCGAAAATCCAAGATTCGGTCCTCAGTGTTTCACCGGTAACACTCGAAGCTGCCATGGTGTTGGCAACAGAACTAACCGAAAACCGAATTCGTAATGGGAAGTTCAAGGAAGAAAAGAAGAAAGCTCCTGCTGAGGGACAAACCTCAAACCACCACACTCCTTCCTCTAAATTTGGTAACAAGAGGAAGCGCAACAACAGGAACTTTGCAGTCACCCACACCAACACCCCTGTTCCTGCTGCACCCATCACTCAAGCCACTCCTCCACCCGCGCCATACAAAAAACCATACACAGGACCACTACCAAAATGTAACCGTTGTCAGTATCACCACTTCCCTGACTATCCTTGCCAGTACTGTACCAGCTGCGGTCGCGCTGGACACCTTGCACAAACATGCCGCGCACCTCAACGAACAAATCGCCACCAACCTATAACCCAAACCCATCAACAATTTATGGGTCAAGCCCAACAACAACAACCATTTCCACCCACTCAACATTTAGCCCAAACATACTACCAACCCAACTACCCTATGGGCCAACCTATGCGGGCCTGTTTCAATTGTGGGGATCCAAGTCATTTCAGGAACTCATGTCCAAGGCTGGTCAATATTATTCATGCTCAGGCCCAAGCCAACCCTGTGAACCAAGCAAACCAAGCTCCTCCACCTGCTAGAGGAAGGGCTTTCAATATTAACGCAAACCAGGCCAGAGCTGACGGCAATGTGGTCAACGGTACGTTTCTTATAAATGGTAGATATGCCTCTATGTTATTTGATACTGGTGCGGATAGAAGTTTCGTGTCATTAGAGTTTGAACCCATCTTAAGTAAAAATCGAGATAAGCTCGCGGAATCTATAACAGTGGAAGTTGCAGATGGAAAACCAGTTTCGTTAGATTCTATTTTACGCAACTGTACGCTCACCCTAAACAATCACGATTTCTCAGTCGATCTTATTCCTATGAAGCTGGGAAGTTTCGACATCATAGTCGGAATGGATTGGCTTAGTCAGCATAATGCGGAAGTTGTATGTCGTGAGAAATTTATTCGTATTCCTCTTTCAAACGGTCAGACTCTTCGAATTATTGGAGAAACCTCGGCGAAAGGACTCAACTTAATGTCTTGCCTTCAAGCTCAGAAATACCTTCGCAAGAATTATGTCGCGTTTTTAGCCCATATCATCAAGAAGGGGACCGCAGAAAAGAAACTTGAAGATATTCCTGTTGTAAAAGATTTTCCACAAGTTTTTCCTGACGACATTTCAGGACTTCCTCCAATCAGAGATGTCGAGTTTCGTATCGATCTTATACCTGGTGCTACACCAGTGGCAAAATCTCCATATAGGTTAGCCCCCTCTGAAATGCAAGAGCTAGCCAGTCAATTGCAAGAGTTGACTGACAAGGGATTTATACGCCCCAGCTCATCGCCTTGGGGTGCACCTGTACTTTTTGTAAAGAAGAAGGATGGATCTTTCCGCATGTGCATCGATTACAGAGAGCTCAACAAGTTAACTATCAAAAATCGATATCCTTTACCTCGTATAGATGACCTCCTAGACCAACTACAAGGTGCCAGTTGCTTTTCGAAAATCGACCTTCGATCGGGCTATCATCAGCTTAGGGTGCATGAAGAAGACGTCCCTAAAACTGCTTTTCGAACTCGATATGGTCACTATGAATTCATGGTTATGCCGTTTGGATTAACCAACGCACCAGCTGTTTTCATGGACCTAATGAATAGAGTCTGCAAACCTTACCTTGATCGATTTGTTATTGTGTTCATTGACGATATTCTTATCTATTCAAAATCTAAAGCTGATCATGAGCGTCATCTGCGGCTTGTTCTTGCACTTCTAGAAAAGGAAAAGCTTTATGCCAAGTTCTCAAAATGTGAATTCTGGTTAAAAGAGGTGCAATTTCTTGGGCATGTAGTCAATGACAAAGGAATACATGTGGACCCATCAAAGATCAAAGCAGTTCAAGAATGGCAAGCTCCACGTACGCCAACTGAAGTAAGGTCTTTTCTTGGACTTGCTGGTTACTATCGTCGATTCATTTCAAACTTTTCTCGCATTGCGGTGCCACTCACGGCTTTAACCCATAAAGGGAAACCATTTGTATGGGGGCCCAAGCAAGAAGAAGCTTTCCAAACCCTCAAGCAAAGACTTTGTGATGCACCAATTCTCACTCTTCCTGAAGGTTGTGATGATTTTGTAGTCTATTGCGACGCGTCAGGGCAAGGGTTAGGTTGCGTTCTCATGCAAAGAGGAAAAGTTATAGCTTATGCCTCAAGGCAACTCAAGACTCACGAAAAGAACTACACCACTCATGACCTTGAACTGGGAGCCGTTGTATTCGCTCTTAAGATATGGAGACATTATCTTTATGGCACGAAGTGTGAAATATACACTGACCATAAGAGTCTACAACACATCTTCAATCAGAAAGAGTTAAATATGAGGCAGCGCAGATGGGTCGAACTTCTAAATGATTACGACTGTGAAATCAAATACCACCCTGGTAAAGCGAATGTGGTGGCTGATGCACTTAGTCGAAAGGGGTATGCGAACTCCATTCATATTCTATGTTCGCAAATTATAACCAATATTAAGGATCAAATTCGAGAGGCTCAACACGTTTCAATAACAGAGGAAGATGTACAAAAGGAGATGTCCTGTGGAGCCGAGCTAAAGCTGGAAACTAAATCTGATGGTATTTTGTATTACCTAGATCGTATATGGATTCCTAACCATATCAATCTTCGTGAAACACTCATGCATGAAGCCCATAAGTCGCGATATTCTATACACCCAGGAGCCGATAAGATGTATCAAGACCTACGGTACACCTATTGGTGGCCTGGAATGAAGAAAGATATTGCCGTTTTTGTTTCCAAGTGTCTCACTTGTTCTAAAGTAAAGGCTGAACACCAAAGACCCTCAGGACTTCTGGTCCAACCAGAAATACCTGTCTGGAAGTGGGAAAATATAACCATGGATTTTATTACCGGGTTACCTCGCACTTCTAGTGGGTATGACACTATATGGGTGATTATAGACCGACTCACAAAATCAGCTCACTTTATTCCTATTCGAGAAGATTTTAAGAACGAAAAGCTTGCTCGTATTTATATCAGCGAAATCGTCAGCCGTCATGGAGTTCCATTAAGTATTATTTCTGATCGTGATGGTCGTTTCACCTCACGTACATGGCAGGCAGTACAATCCGCTATGGGCACTCGATTAGATCTCAGTACAGCCTATCATCCCCAAACTGATGGACAGTCTGAGCGCACCATTCAAACCCTTGAGGATATGCTTAGAGCATGTGTCATAGACTTCAAGGGAAATTGGGACGCCCACCTACCGTTAGTCGAATTTTCGTACAACAACAGTTATCATTCTAGTATCGGCATGGCACCTTTTGAAGCTTTATATGGTCGAAAGTGTCGATCTCCTGTTTGTTGGCACGAAATTGGGGAAGCTCAAATTACTGGTCCGGAATTGATCCAAGAAACAACAGATAAGATTCATCAAATCAGAAACAATCTTCTAGCGGCTCAAAGTCGTCAAAAGAGTTACGCAGATAAACGACGGAAGCACTTGGAGTTTAGCGTTGGTGATCATGTGCTTTTAAAAGTGTCACCGTGGAAGGGAGTAGTTCGTTTTGGGCAAAAGGGAAAGCTAGCACCACGTTACGTAGGACCTTTCAAAATACTCGAAAGAGTAGGTCCTGTAGCATACAAGCTTGACCTACCGGAAGAACTCGACAGAATTCATCCCACATTCCACGTGTCGAACTTGAAGAAGTGCCTCGCTGATGAGAATCTTCATATTCCACTAGAGGATATTCAGATTGATGAATCCATGCATTTTATCGAAAGGCCAGTAGAGATTATGGATTATGGAGAAAAGCGTCTACGTCGAAGTCGCATTCCTATTGTTAGGGTACGCTGGGAGTCGAAACGGGGACCTGAATTTACTTGGGAACGTGAAGACTCAATGCGTGAAAAATACCCTCATCTTTTCCCTACTACATCAACTGTTTGAATTTCGGGACGAAATTCCTCAAAGTAGGGGATACTGTAACATTTGTATAAATCGGGTCTCCAAAACCCGCTTCGTTTTGTAATCAAATACCAAGTTACGAAATTTCATTAAGTATTTATGAATATTTTGAGTTTAAACGTTACATAATTAATATATAAACTAATCTATAAAAATTATTTTTGATAAAAAGTTAAAATAAAATAAATAAAAAATAGTTGGAGCTGACCGGACTCGAACCCGGGTCAACTGCCTCCAACGATTTATCTATCCATTTCCAAACCACTCCGCCACAAGTTGTTTTCTGTTAGTATTATGAAACGATTAAATTTTATACGCAAACTCGGTTTAACGGTTATCTGATATTTGAATAACGGAAATCGGTAAGCCAAATCGTCAGATCAGTTTTCGTTCGTTTAATTAACTTATAACCGACGCATATCGGTTTCTAACTAAAGTTTAGATTGAATGAACTTCAATTGTTGAGTTTTGAAACCGAAAGACATTTAAGTTACAAATAATTCCGTCTCCAATCATATATACGATTCTGAACTGTCTCAAATACACTCAAAGCCATTTTCGTCGCGTTTTCAAGTCATTTGAGCACAAGAAAACTGTCGCCGGAATTTTCTGCAACTCTCGCCGGAAAACCGTATTCAACATAAACCAGTAAGAATTTCCTCTCTTGCCGTTTCAATCTATTGCTAGGACACTACTAACATTTTTCCGTCACTCAAAGTCAGTCACAGAAGACTTTGCTGGATTTCTGGTTTCGCCGGAGAAATTCTGGAAATTGCCGGAACCACGCTAGTTGACGGTAAACACATTCAATCGTGCTAAAAACCCATGTACTCTGGTTCAATTTCGAATCTAACTCTTAAATTCTGTTGATTAGCCCTCTCAGCCGAAGTTTCAAAAACAGAGTTTTCTGTTCTCGCCGGACTTCCTGAAGAAGACGACCTGTCCGGTATTCCTTTCCCCCAAACTGTTCGGTTATTCATTCAAACTAGTAGGCATGATACTTAAGTAGTAGAACCATGAATCAGTTGTCTGTGTAAAAAAAACCAGTAAGTGCAATGAAGAAGATGAATCAAAAATCGAGATAAGAATAAATAAAACTCGGATAATTAACGGGTTAGACACACAGTCCAGCGGTGGACTGTGTGCAAAGTTTATATACAAGTCCCGAGTTCGATCCTTGCTACACACACACGCTGCGTAATAACATTCCTTTTTATTCATAAAACTAACCGGGTTAGATTGAGTAGTTGTTAAGTATAATATAATTCAAGAATATAACCGGGTTAGACACACAGTCCAGCGGTGGACTGTGTGCAACACAAACTGCACGTCACGCGATCGAGTCTCGACACCAACACCGGTTCAATGAGAATAAAACGTTTTTGTAAAATAAAGGAATTTTGGTAAATTCGAATAAGTGTATTAATATAATTAAAACTAGATTTCTAACGGGTTAGTCACGTAGCTCAGTTGGTAGAGCTACGTGCGCGTGAACGGAAGGTCACCGGTTCGAATCCCGCTCGGCGCAAGAATTTCCGCTGACCGAACCGGTCAACGGTCAACGGTCAAACAGTAAAAAAATATTTTTTTTTTTTTAATAATTATTTGTTTTATTTAAATTAAAAATCAATTAAAAATACTTAAAAATAACATTTTTAAGGATAGAAAATAGCCATAAACTCACAAAAATATATCTAAAAATCCCATTAAAAATCTTTAATAGAATCCATCCATTTAATATATTTTTCCCATTATTATTTAGGTCAGTGATTTCCTCGTTAACTCGTTTCGTCTAAATCGTGCGCATCTCACCAATTCAAATCCAACGCACCCAATGTGAGTGAACCCTTCAAATTCCCCGTTTTAATCATATTTTTGGGGTGTATCATGTGTCTTATTCAATTACTTATTATAACTAAGTTATTGTGCATATATCATATCATGACATGTGTGTTAGTTGTTGCTGTTCAGTAGTTAGAATTGTTTGCAAGTTATTATTTCAGTACATGCAATTGCTGAGGCCGTAGCTCCCCATCCCTCGAGGTTGAGTTTGATCCCCATTTTATTATGTGGTTGATCAAGGCGTGCCCGCACGATCGGCTCCGTTTGATTGAGCCTTGATCGGTTATTTACATTTCAAGTTCATGCAATACGCTCGGCTCCGTTTGATTGAGCCTTGAGTGCACAGTTCAATTTACATTTCAGATCATGCAATACGCTCGGCTCCGTTTGATTGAGCCTTGAGCACACAGTTCAATTTACATTTTCAGTTCATGCAATACGATCGGCTCCGTTTGATTGAGCCTTGATCTCACAGTTCATTTATGTTAATTTTCATATGATGTTGGTATGATCATGTATGTTATCAAATGTTAATGTATGCTATAATTGTAACTGATGTTGCCATTGCTTGATTTCATACGTATGCTCTTTTATGATTATGCACAATATTTTATTGATAAACTAACCAGAAAATCATTATTAAATGTTTATCTATAAGGTTCACTCGCCAACTTATGTTGACCCAAAAACCTCCCATTTTTACACATGATACAGGTGAACCAGCAGCAGCTAGGAACACGTAGGGCCTGGATTAGAAGAAATAAAATGATTTAATGCTTGGATTATTATGTTGGTTATTTTCCTTTGTAATGAATGAACATGTTTGAAGGTTTGAGAAATGTAACTTTGACTTCATTTAATTATGAAACATAATAGTAAATGTCATGTGCTTTGGTGATAACCCAATTATGCCCCGACTCTTATTTTCCGCTGCGGGTCGGGGTGTGACAGGTGCAGGTGAGGGGGCAACTTGGGTAATGGGTGCAGCAGGGATAGGGAAATTTGTTTGTGTGACAGCAAAGTTTCTGGTGTTTCGGTTCCTTTTACCAGTAAACTTCGAAGAGGAGCCAGAATGGTTTGAAGTTTGATCCTCAGTGGGGGCTTTCTTTTTCTCCTCTTTGAATTTACCATTTCGAATGCAATTTTCGGTAAGTTCGGTAGCTAGTTCCATTGCGGCTTCAAGTGTCGCAGGCGAAGTGCTTAGAACTGAGTCTTGAATTTTTGAGGGGAGGCCTCGAATGTAGTGTTCAACCAAGCAGTACACTGGGGTGAACAAGTTGGGGATCATTTGATTCAACTCTAGAAACCTTTTGTTGTAGGAAGTATGATCTCCTTCCTTTTGTTTTAACGAGTGGAATTCATCTTCCAACTTCTTGATTTCGCTTCTTGGACAGAAGCGTCTTGTCATTATTTCCCTTAACTCTTCCCATGTTAAGGCCATAGCATCTTCGACTCCTCTCTTACCCTTCTCTGTGTTCCACCAGGTCAGGGCTACTCCAAATAGTCTCCCGGTTGCGTAACGTACCTTGCGATCCTCGGGACAATCGCAATTGAGGAAGGTGTTTTCCATTTCCTCAAACCAGTGGAGGAGAGCAGTGACACCTTCGGTCCCTTCAAATTTCGGGGGATCGCAAGACTTGAAGTGTTTGTAAGAGCACTTTTTCGAGGGAGGGTTGTCGACGTTCTGGTCCTCTTGATGGGGAGGATTGTTGGGATTTGCGGCGAGAGCTTGTTGGACTTGAATTACGATGTCAAGAAGCACCGCGGCCATTTGTTTTGCGATTTGAGTGGCCAAGCGTTCGTTTGACCTTCCTGACCTTCTACCTCCACGTAGTTGCCTAGTCGACATCTACAGGAACGTACATAGGAAGATTGTGAGTTTAAGGAGTCTTTTTAGGTGTCATGTGTCTAAAAAAAAATAACATAAACATCAATAATGCAACTACATCCATAGGATGTCTTGGGTTTGCTCATGTTTGGGCCTCAAATGTCCCCCATACCTTCACCTGTATAGTCATGTGGGCCCCCATGACTATTGGCTTAGTAGGATTCACATTGGCGGTTTAACACTCGCATCACCTGAATGAAAACCATGAAATATGTTTGCGAGATGTATGGTCGGAGGGTGTCCAGGTGTAGACACAATGACAACTCAAAGTGGGGTTAGCTCACACGACGTTTGGTATAGCATGCTTTGGCCTAATAGGTCCTTCGTACTCTCATCGTTAGTCCCCAGGTAGGCAAACTGGTCCTTTATTTTGAATTTATACGAATGCCAAGCCTAGACAGGACGTTCCGACTACCGGTACTTGTACCCTTCCAGTTACTACATGCCCGTCATGAGAACTCACTTTGATGTGATTTGAAAATACAAAAATCGTTGTAAAAGTCATGGAAATTGTGTGGTGTGTGCTCTCATGTATATGATATGTTATGAGAATATGATTCATGATAGGCATTGTATAATAATATGTACTTATGAACATGCTTGCATAACATTGAATGTAACAATAAACATAAAGCATATAAACATCATGAATTTTGCATGTAACACACAAACAATTTAAAAATTCTAATCAACTATAGTATAGGCTCTAAGGGTCTAATAACCTATCCTATATCCCTATAGTCATGGCTCTGATACAAATCTGTCATACCTCGACCCGCAGCGGAATAAGAGTCGGGGCATAATTTGGGTTATCACCAAAGCTCATGATGTTTACTAATATGTTTCATATTTATTAAATTCAAAATTTCATCCTCAATATTCCAAACATGTTCATACAATTACAAAGAAAAATAACTAACTAAACAATCCAAAGTCTAAACCGGTTTATTCTTCTAAGCCATCCTATATGTTTCTTGCTGCAACTGGATCACCTGTATCATGTGTAAAAATGGGGGTTTTTGGGTCAACAAAAGTTAGCGAGTGAACCTTGTTAGAAAACATTTATTATTGATTTCTTGTTATATTTATTATGGAAAATTGTGCAATAATCATATTTGAGCAAATGTAAATAAACATACAATAACAATAACAATAACAAACAATAACATACAATAACAAACTACCTTGCATGAATATATAACATGAATGATAATGTGAATGTTGGCAACGTCTCGTTCACGCTCATAGGTAATGGGGAACGGACGGCCTATGATGAATGTATGTGCGATCAAGGCTCAATCAAACGGAGCTGATCGTATGTTGGCAACGCCTCGTTCACGCTCATAGGTAATGGGGAACAGCTCACGCTCATAGGTAATGGGGAGCGGCGGCCTATGATAATATATGTACTGAAAATGATAAATTTAATCTAAACAATAACCACACAAACAGTTGATACATATTGAATACACATTTGATCATGGATATGATGGATGCACAATTGTTTAAATGTAACAAATAATTAGACACATGATACACCCCAAAAACGTGATTAAAACGGGGAATTTGTAGAGATTCACTCACATTGGGTGCGTTCGTTTGATGATGTTGAATGCGCACGAGTTTAGAGGATTGATCGACGAGGAATAACTAACCTAAATAATAACGAAAAGGTACGGTAAATAAGTGGATTTTATTAATAATTTTAATAGGATTTTTAGATATATTTTTGTGAGTTTAAGACTATTTTCTAACTTAAAAAAAAACATTATTTTTAAGTATTTTTAATTGATTTTTAAATTAAATAAACAAATAAAAATATAAAAAAAAGTGTTGACTTTTTGGGTTGACCGTTGACTATTTGACTTTGACTTGTTGACCGGTTCGGTCATGTATACTGTTTGCACTGAGTGAGGTTCGAACTTGTGACCTCCCGTACGCGTGCACGCAGCTCTACCAACTGAGCTACGTGTCTAACCCGAAATATTTCTGTTTTTAATTATATTTATATACTAATTAATTTATTCCAAAATTCATTTATTTTAAAAAGGATTTTAATTCTATCGAACCGGCGTGCGTAACAGGTCTCGAACCCGGGACCTGTTGATTAACGTTGCACACAGTCCACCGCTGGACTGTGTGTCTAACCTGGTTAAAACACTTGTTTTTATTTCTCTTATATACTAACTGGAAGTTTTCATATTTTGGTTTTATAAAAAGTCTGAATATTGTGACGAATCGGAACAAGGACGGACTCGAACCCGGTATCGCTATGTTTCAATTGCACACAGTCCACCGCTGGACTGTGTGTCTAACCCGAGATATAACCCGATTTATATTAAATTTATATACAAACTACACTTCATCTTCTCCGTTAAACAACACAGACAATGATTATTCTACTGATCTTGTTTCGATTGACGAACATATAATTGATTAAAATGAAATGGATAGGGAAGGTTTTGGGAATGAACATACCGGAAGATGATCTTTCTCAGAACTCCGGCGAAGACGTCGGCTCTGTTTTTATGAACTCCATCTGAGCGGACCAATTAACAGTTTTTGATTAACTAATTGTGGAATTGAAGGACTAAACAAGAGTTATCAGAAGGTTTAAATGATAATACCGTTTCACAGCGCGATTTAGGAATTTTCAGAAAACTTCCGGCGAGTGTTGATTATCCAATATCGTCGTCTGGGATTGATTCTGATTGAAAAGTTTGAGTTAGCAAAAGCCTAACAACTGATAGAAGATGAAAGAATTGAGAAACTTACCGTTTTGATGAAAGACACGGTTTTCCGGCGAAAGTCCGGCGAGTTCAGAAAGCGATTCCGACGATCAGAAAATAGAGTGAAAGTGAAATTGGAGTTTCTGTGGATGATTTTGAGTCGCGAGATGATGATATTGTTGAAGTAATTCAGGAAGTGAATGATTTCGGTTATTAAACCCGAAATCATATGAATTCAAGTTCAATAAAAGCTGAATTGATTGAGATCGTGCATCGTAATGTTTTCGTCGGTTATAACCAGTAATTATCAACACTCAAACGTCTGGAAAACTGAAAGCAGATTACCGGTTTCAGTTTTGGCGCAAATAGGTGATTCACGGGTGAACTTATGTTTTAGTTGTTTCCTAGATTTCACAAAGTCAGCTAGTGGCGGAGTGGTTATGTGTTTGATGTTTAAGGTTTCCGGCTGACCCGGGTTCGAAACCCGGCAGCCCCTTTTCATTTTTAATTGTTATAATTTTATTTTTTAACAATTTTAATTTCCATAAATGTTTATTAGTTATGTATTGTTTAAAATTAAAATAAGCATTAAATGAACAACGAAAATATGAAACTGATTATTCGATTAATAAACGAAGCGGGTTTGGAAAACCTGTTTTTCGACGGATGTTACAATAGCTGCTATAGGTTGACCCGCCACCTGTTCATTCAGGGGTTGTTAAGGCTCGCTCTCGCTTTACTTTACTTATCTCACTCGCGGTTGTGTTGGTTAGTCTATTTCGGTATAGGTAACATATATGTGTTCACATGACTACGTTAGTGCACGCTGGTTTTGTTAAACGCTTAATTACTATATTATGCAAAACATGTGTACTCACCTTTACATTATTGTATTGACTTTTATATTAACGTATGTGACAGGTTGATGATTATTTCATGAGTAAACGGATAGTGTCACACCCCGATAAATCGATTACATCAGAGCCGGGCGTGATCTGACTGGTATCTTCATTGCACAGCGGAAGTGTTTAATGCTAAGACTTCTAGAAAGTGAACGCCCGCTAAGTTCTCGAATCCTAATGGGTTCTCCTATTCCAACCATGCCATAGTTTGAAAATGTAACCTGAGAAAGAAACATGCGAAAAATCAACATAAAGTTGAGCGAGTTCATAGTTTGTTCAAAAAGATTTAAAATAAATCTTTTGATTAACCAGTTTAAATAGTGTTGAGAAAACATAATAAAACCATTTTTCTCGGCATGTTAATTGAAAACCTTGTTTTTGTAAAATTTGTATAACCGTCGATGTCTGCGTATGACAAAGACAACATGCCTCGCATGAGCCTATAATCCACCCTAAGCTAGTAAGTGCCTCGCCAACCGTTTACTCAAGACGGTAGACTAGCAGGCGGTTATAGTTCTAGTATGTAGCGAGGACTTCACTGTACAGTTTTAAGCGACCCTACAGTTTGAGTAGTGGACAGTCCAGTCCTTGTGTCTATAAGCAGGACCAACCAGTCCTCTTATTTGTAAGTAGGACAAACCAGTCCTTGTGTCTTCGTGCCACGCACGAGCATATGTGAGCCTAGCCCACTAGAGTCTTTGTGCCGTGCACAAATGAGAATGGGCCTAGCCCATTTGAGTCTGTAAGCAGGACCAACCTTGTATATAGGACAATCCAACCCGTTGTAGGTAGGACATTCTCATCTCTAGCCATGAAACTCATGCACGTTCTGAAAATACGCATGTGTTTTGTAAAACCAGTATATCGAGTATAAACCTTTCGTAAACCATTTGAGTTAATTGAAATCCTTTCGTAACATGGTTTAGAAATATGAATCCTTTGTTTCTCAAAATTTTGTGTACTTTGTCAAAACTTGCATGTCTTTCCACCCCCGAAAACATTTATAAAAATGTAAAACCGTAAAAAAAGTGGGGGTTATGAACTCACCTTGTTATCCTTGTGCATAGCTAGCTTAACGTGATTCCATAGTGTCGTCCAAGAACGTGAGCTCGCTAGCGTGCAACTATAGCCTTCCTATCAAGGAGTTAAGCTTATAAGTTTCTAATAAGACAATGTAGTTAAACTACGTGTCCGAGCTCTACCGAATTGTTAACAAACGATCCTAAAAGGGTGTTGTTATCTTGACTTAGAATAACCAATCTATGGTTATTTGATTTCCATTTATAGTCGGGAAAATAATACTAAGTTATGAAAACGACTTAGCTTTCGAGTGGATTATAATATATACTTATATATATAAATACAAATATATTCATGAAATCGCACAGTTGTCGTCATTAGAAATGTGTAGAAGAATAAAGGTAGTACGACTTTTCATAGATTTTCGTAGATGTACACGTATATATACATATATATATATATCTTAATATATGTAAAACGTTATGCGTCCGGTATAGATGTCTTGCGTTTTGTTTATAATTATTAAAAATTGTAGAATTAACGCTTGTTATAATCTCTTGATAAGATGTCATATTTTGTTTAGACGTTGAAAATAAATATAAATAATTATATTTATTCTATAAAATATCTGAATTGTTGTCGTTCGAAATAAATATAACCCGTTATATTTATCAAAGTATTAGAATCGTCGTCTGGTGAAATAAATATATAACATGATATTCATTTAGATAAAAGTGTCCAAACCGTCGACGTTTGAAATAAATATACAACATTATACTTATTTTTTTCTTAAAATTGACGATTGAAGTAAGTATTCGGATTTCTGATGTTTGTAATAAACATAAACTACTATATTTATTTTATAGGATTTCCAAATTCCAAAAGCGTTTGAAATATAAAAATCCGAATATCCGACATTTGAAGTAAATATAAAACAATATATTTATTTTGTATAGTTTTTGACCTTTGTTAGCTTGTAAACCGCATATTTCGAAATGTGATAGACTCGTTTTGTGAACGTATAAAGTGCCCGAAATAATTATATAATTATACCTAATGTTATAAAGTATCGCCAAAGATAAATATACCTTATTATTCATTTTATAAATACTTTGAACCCGGTAGGTTCCGCTTTTATAACAAAACACGTTTCGTGTTACGGATTTTACGAAAAACAGGCAGAGTTTCCTTTGTTTTTAGATGATCCCGACAACACATTGTCGATATAATTTTCAAAACGCAACAAGCTATGTATCAACAATATATATGTATAACTATTCGTCATGTTTAAATACCAAATTTGTCGAATACAAGTCCGATTTATAAATTTATTATGTTAACTTATATGATCGCCGATTCGATTTTTAACTACTATACGCAAGTTATATATGTATACGCAAAGTATAAGTCCGAGTAGTTAATAATTCGCTTGTTTAAAATTTGTCGGTATATAAAATAATTGTTGGTTGGGTCGAGCTCGGTTTGCGTAAATAAATAAAAACTATGTTAAACAACATAAGAAATTTCCGCGTCGATATTTACCGATTCTCGTGTCGATCGGGTTTAACCCGAGTTGACAGATTGACCGCGTTTGACCAGATTTGACTTTCGTTGACTGAGTTGACCGGGTTAACTCGGTGTTCACTAAGTTAACTGGTTGACCGTGTTGACGGAGTTGACTCGGTTTTACCGAGTTGAACCAAACCGAGCTGAGTCGAACCGAGTTACGTGAGTTGCACCGAGTCGAATTTGAGTTCGAGACCTGAACCGAACCCGAACAAACCAGAACTGAACGTGGTTGAGTTATACCCGAACCGAGCCTGAACCACCACCCCCTGTCACCACCGGCTCTGGTTTTTGCTTGCCGCCGAAGTGGTGGCGCTGCCACTTGTCCACCGCCGCGCCACCGTTGTTTGGTGGCCGGCCCTTCCCTCTCGCTCCTGCGTCTCTCCCACTCTCTCTTGCAGTCGCCTCGACACGAGATCACCACCACTACCCATTACGACCTGAAACATGAGGTAGCTAACCGGGGAAAGTGTAGATCGGACCTAATCTTAAAAGAAAACAGAAAGGAAAAAGGAACTAGGGGGTTATCGGAGAATAGACCTCGACTTATAGCCGCCGTAGTCTGAAACCACCATTACCGCGCCTCTAATGGACAAACCGATGCCGGAAACGTGTTTAGATGGTAGGAATTAGAGGGGGTACGCCGAAGAATCACCGCGAAAAATCACCGCCACCGCCGTCTGCGGCGGCGCCGCCGCCATCTCTGCCTCGCCGGACCACCGCGCATGGTAGCCGGCCGTCGTGGTTCGCCGGTGCCGGCCAGAGTTCGGTCACCGGAAATTCTAGAGAGAGAAACTGGTGAGAGAGTTGAGTGAAGTGAGAGAAAGTGTGTGTGTAAATAATGGTGTGAAGTGTGTGTTACCCCTTTATATAGCTAGGGTTTGGTGTGGGTTGGACCCAAGGCCCATGAGCCAGGTTCTTGCGTTTTCGAGTGGCCCGATCACGTTTCTGAAGCCCGTTTTCGCTCCCGAGTGTCGTATCACGTTGTAAAACCAAGTATTATGATCAAAACATGTAAAATAGTGTCGGTAGTCGTCATTTGACGCATTCGTTCGTCGGCTACGTTAAAATCGAGAAATTTTCTCCGTTCATCGTTTCTACTCCGTTTTTCGATCCGATTGCGACTGCGAATATTAAAATTTGATTATGAAACTAAGTATATCACAATAATTCAGTTTTGAAGGTATTACGCACGTTTAATGCTTCCGTTTTGTTGTCGGTGCGTTTCTGCCGTCACGTTTTTCGTACGCGTAAGCGTTTGGTGCCAATCGAAACACCGTAAATTCGTAAAACCAAGTTTATATGCATATATTATACGTATAGCATTCGTGTTTGTCAACCTTGTCATTTTTTATCCGGTGTCTGTTCGTTTCCGCTTATCGTTCAGCAGTTTTCCCGAAAATCACCATACGCGCACTGTAAGTTAGATAGGCGTTCCTAGGCATTTCAAAAGCCTAATTAAGTTAATACGTGACTTAAACACGATTTATTATCACCGTAAACATTTGTTAATCGCGTAATTAAAAGCCAAAAAGTACCGGTTGTCACATATCAGATCTCTAGAAACTCACTAATAAAATCTCGGTTGTCGGATTTGAATTGTTTGAGAGATATGTAATCTGTTTTAACTATTGTGAAATATTGTTAATTGTATGGGAAGTTAAACTTTTAAATATTGTCATTTTAATAGTTATTATAGATTCTCTTGAACAATCTGATTCGCCTAGTGCCACGCCCCGATGATTCTGCCATCGATTGGGGTGTGACAGATTGGTATCAGAGCCATAACTATAAAGAAATTAGGTAGAATTGCCTTATTTGACCTATTCTATAGTCTACGTACCAAATCAGACCAAATACGAACAAAAAGAATCAATTAGTGTGAATCAGAATGACCCGTACGAACTAGTCCCTCGTATGAAGGACGAGTAGCCACTCGTACGAAGGGTCCCTTGTACGAGCGACCACTCGCACAGGACAACCTGACTCGTACAAACCAGAATGGTTTCTTGATCAGAATGCCTGAATTTTTACCTGTTCTGTTTCTGATCTATCCCTATTAACTAAACTATATATGCTTTTCCTAAACCTACCACAATAGACGCACGAAGGTACTCGTATAACACAAACGGGTGATTGTGTCGAGATTAGGTGTGAAAAGCGAGAACTCTTGATAAGATCGCTCATCCCGCGTATTACTCTTTGCACGAGATTCCTTCGTTGAGTTAGGAGTGATATCCATATCTCAACAGAAATCTCCATTTCTATCTCATGGTTGTACATACCACAGTTATGGTACGAAGTTGTTAAGTTAGGGGTGAAACCCGCATCTTAATAACTAGTTCCACTCTTCGATTTTCAGTCTCACCAAAGTCTCGATTGTTTCAATGGTTGCAACGCGTAGTAACCGAAGGGTAATGCCGTTAGCCGCGAGGCGGTGATAGCATTTACCTATTAGGCCAAAGCGTGTGCCCAAACTCGAGGGAATAGTCGAATCACTTTGGGTAGTCGATGTCTCAAACCCATTACACTCAATTTATTTTAAGCCTGCAATCATTGATTTTACGCATTCGAAGTTTTATTATGTTTATGTGTTTTTATTTTGTGAATTTTAGACTTTTACGCCTTATCAATTTCTCGATTTATCTCTTTTCGCTCTATGAATGTATACACAACTCGCACAGCTCTCGCAACCTGAAACAATAATTATACATGCAATCAAACAAATCGCACAACTCTCTTACGCACATGTCCTCATGAGCAGTGATACTCGCTATACTACTCGCTTATAATACGCTATATTACGCACATCTCATTCGCGCTACATCCGATGAAACAAAAATGGACGGTTCAGCTGAATCTAAGTAAATTCCGGGAATACATGCAAAATATGTGCTTACGTGACTTATGTGATTATGTGCTTCTGTGATTATGTGCTTATGTGAATACGTGATTTTGTGCCTTACGTGCTTAATAATAATAATAAATATTATGGTGTAAAACGCAAAACTTTTAAACAAAACCCATTATAATCGAATCTCATCTATTCTTCCCGTGGCTTCCATGGGATCTCACACTCGCCGCAACGTCCAGAGGAACAACGCTGACAAGCGCATCGCCTCTCTCGTGGCGAAGGAAATGGTAAAGGTGATCCTACGAATAGTCAGTGAAATCCATGCTGGAAGCAACTCCTTTGTCGATTCCAAGGTTGACACACCAAACGCTTCGTTCAGCTTCAAGTAATTCAAAGCTTGCGCTCCTATGACCTTCACGGGCGAAGAAGGCCCAAGTAAGATGTTTCAGTGGTTCGACGCAATTGAGGTCACTTTCTGCCAAAGCGGATGTCCAGAGAACCTACGCACCGTCAATGCTACTGGTGTTTTTTAGTCGAGGGCACTCGACTGGTGGACTACCGAGCGTAACGAGCGCGGAAATGACTCAGCTTATGGGCTCTCATGGGAGGAATTGAAAGAGTTAATGATCAAGGAATTCATCCATCCCCACGAAGTTTAGAAGGTGGAGAACGAGTTCTAGGACATCAAACAGGTTGGAGGTGATAACGCAGGTCTCACCGCCCGATTCAAACAGCTGAGTATTATCTGCCCAGGTCAAGTGGACACCACAGAGAAAGCTATCAAGACGTATGTCTGCACTCTCCCCGACTGTGTCGCCGACTTTGATCAAGCAGCGAGATCGACTACTATCGAGGAAACTTATCAACTTGCAGCCGAGATCAACGATAAACGAGTCTTGGCTGGAGCTTTCAAGGTCACAACCAAGAACCTCAGTCAGGCTACTGTCGAGTCAAGCGCCGATGCTACACCGTCTCAAGCTTCCAAGTCAAACCGCTAGGGTCGCAAGCGAAGGGACACCAACAAGAATAACGCAGCAGTTGCACAACCGAACCACCAGTCTTACTAGCTCACTAATCCCAACGCACCTCCTGCTAACCGTGCATATACTGGTCCTCATCCTTTGTGCCCTAAGTGCACTTATCATCACACAGTTGGAGGCAACTGTCGTTTTTGTGTTAACTGCAACATCTACGGTCACTACACCGTCAGCTGTCGCTCAGGCCCTCGTCAGCAAGCTCATCAGCCTCTCACAGCACTACCAGCTCCACCTCATGATCCTCAGGTCAACCTAGCTCCACCAGCACCCGTTGCTAATGCCCGTGCTTGCTACACTTGTGGCGATCCTAGCCACTTTAGCAAACGTCTGCCCACATCGAGTTGTGAAACAAGAACCACGGCAGCAGCAACCTCAACAACAACCACCACAGCCACAACAGCAGCAATGATCACAGGTTGTGCGTGGAAGAGCTTTCAACATCAACCACCACCAGTTAGGGGTTTAAAAAAATAAAAAAATATTGTATTTGCCTTAGTTTTCATTTGGATAAAAATAAAAGACCAAAATTGAGTTTTATGAGGGTAGAACTTGTGACCTTTTGTAAATAAACATAGGGATTTACCACTTCATAAGCTTCACTTTTAACACTATGGGATCCAACTAATTATTCTTATGGGGTCCTTGAAACATTTAATATATCAGATCTATTAACTTTATTAAAAAGAGTGGGGTCCGGGGACCACGACCCACTCTATGTGGATAGTGGGTCCGCCCATGCCTGAGTCGACCTTGATGGTTCTGATTGAATACCTTTATCTCGTAGTTGGCTTTAATAATAAATTGCACTTTTCATCCTTTATGTTTGTATTAGACTGAAATGAATATCTTTTAACTTCAATAATTATAGTTACAGTTCGTTCTTTGAAAAAAACATTACACCCTAGGCCAAAGGACCTAACCTAGTTAAAATTTTCAATTAAGCCTGGCATGTGCCTTGCACATAAAGGAAAAATAGTCATTTAATACATAAAACAAAAATAATTTTAAAATAGAAAACTTATCTAAAATCCATAAAACCTCTTTCTCTTTATTTATCTATCTCTCTCTACCACCGTCTTCTACAACCATCATCAACACTGGCCATCCACACCATAAACCATCATCAGCATCTCACCGCGTTGACCTGTATACTAGCTGCCGCTGCCACCCCCACCCTTTAAAACCCTAGATCCCAAGCCACCGTTGACCTCAATTGAAACAACAAGAGCTTTCGTGATCGGTGCGAGGGAGTCCGACGACGGTGTGATTAGTGGCGTTGACCATGGTGTTTGGCCACTCTGTGGTCTTGTAATGAGATGAAAGGGGATTGAGAGTGAAATTAGGTGGGGAGTGAAAGTAAGTAGTTTTGTGTTCCCGATATGCAAGAATACATGTATTATTTGGGGTTGTTTGGAGAGAAATAGAGCAAACACCCAAACCAAATATAGTTACCATAATTCCCATAACCCACACGTAGTGATAAAAAATGACAGAAATGAAAGTGTATAGAAATCAAATTAACGATTTTCAATGTGTTTTCCAAATCTCGCAAGGCTCCCATAATTCAGAGATGACATAGTCCAAGCACCACTTTGCAGGTTCCAACGAAGAGTAGAAGATGAGTTAGGTTTGAGGTACATTACGGTTTGCATCATGGTGGTTATCTTCATCACGAGAGCTTACATTTAGATCCAAATAGTGGCAACCTATTTGAAGCTGTTAAAAGACTTTTTTATTGACTAGCCCCGATAGCCTTGCTGTCACAACCCCCGACCACACCCTGGACGGGAGCCGTGAACAATCAAGTGGTGGTGGTTATTTTGAGAGTATTACAGCGGCAATTTCATCAGGACTGTGAGTTAGAAAAAATATCAGAGTTTAGAAACACCAAAATTTTTATTTATAAAAAAAATGGGAATAAAACCCATGTTTTATAAAGGTAGCTTTAATAGGGGATAAACCCAAATACATAAAAAGATCTTAATTTAATTGATAAAATAAGCCGCTCCTTTGAGCCTTTTGGTGCCGTATCACAACTCTTATTTAGATATACTGTAATTACCTAAAACATGTTTAAAAACAATTGATCAGTAGGGAATACTAATGAGATCATTTATTTGGATAAAAAGACACATTCTTAGAGCATTCACAATGAAAACCTTAAAAATATCTGAGGGGGTTTACTTATATTATAAGGAATGGTTGTTAGTGTTTTTGAGTAGTTGTGAGTGGAGGATAGAGAAAATATATGGGAAAGTTATAGTTCATCTGTAAATATTATGGGAAAAAATATGAAGAAAGAAAACCTTATTATTATTTCAATATTTTTATAAATGATTTTGAGTGAATGAGAGATAAAAGGTAATGATAAAGGTATAAAAATATTATTTAATTGAAAAGGAGAGAGAAAAAATAGTTGTTTTTAGTGAAAATATATGAATATAGATAGGAAATTTATTGCGAATGCTCTTATAATTACAACATTAATGGTTTTTACATTTGTTTATATCTTTCAATTACTTAAATCAGTCCTTGTCACACGCCCATATCGGTGAATGTGGTCATATCACTATTGGCTAATCTGTTGTCCAATAACAAAGCTTATCAAGTAGTGTATACAAAACCACACATACCAGCAATAATTTAAGCATACAAAAACTTAATCACTGTAAATATAATTGGAAAACATTTAGGGTTTTGAAAACATATAAGAATCGCATAATGTGAACAAAAGAGAATGTCTCACAATGTTGTGAGAAAAAGAGAAAGACTCACCTTGTAAATCTATAGTTCTAATTTAACAGGCCTCCTGATTCTAAGCCTTCTAATACTAAGCCTCTTGATTAATAGTAAGTTTATAGTTCCGAGTCTTCTGATAATTAAGCATCTGCTTATCAGTGAATTTATAGTTTTAAGCCTTCTGATTCTAATCCCTAATTTCACAAAATGTAATCCCTAATTCAAACTTTAACGATAATCACGAGATCAAAACCGCAATGTATAAAGTATCACCTTATTCAAGAAGAACTTCGGATTCTCGTTTCTAGGGTTTTGGATCAATCTAACAGGGTATCGTTTCAGTAATTAGGGTTTAATACACGCAAATATAGAGAAACAGAGTCACGAGAGATCAGAGGATCGATTTCAGAAGTTGTTGGTGTCACACCCCGATAAATCGGTTACATCAGAGCCGGGGGTGATCTGACTGATATCTTCATTGCACAACGGAAGTAAATATTTGCTAAGACTTATATAAAGCTGAACGCCTGCTAAGTACTCGAGTCTCAAAGGGTTCTCCTATTCCAACCGTGCCTTAGTTTGATTTTTTTGAAACCTGAGAAAGAAATATGCGAAAAATCAACATAATATTGGTGAGTTCATAATTTGTTTGTTTTGTATCAAATGAATCTTAAAACATTTGAAAATCGGTTTGTGAGATCATAGTATCCCAAAGCATTTGAAATGTCATTCTGTATATCGGTATTGAAATGTTTTCTGTTATATTTGTAAACCGATGCATGTAGCTGTTGTGTTTGTAAACCAGTAATAAAATGCTTTCTATCGTATCTGTAAATCGAAATTAAAATGTTTTTTGTTGTATTTGTAAACCGGTATTGAAATCCTAGTATGTAGGATACCTATGGAATCTAAGGATCAATCAGTGTGTAGCTAATACACTAACCTATGTGCCATAAGTAAATAATCAAAACGAGACCACTCTGACATCATATGGAAAACAAAAGCACTCATAAAGGGTTAACAACTCACGAGTGGAGTGCGCCTCAAACTCGATAGATCTATACCTTTTGCACCTTGGTCACTAAGTGATTAATAGTTACTCTTGTTATCATCCTACTTAAGCACAATGAATTGTTATCGTCTAATCCCATAGGTACATACCAATTGTTATAAACTGTGTTTTCGGTGTGTATGAACGGGCCTCGCCCTTCATATGTCCTCGTGCCTTGCACGCGTGTCATTGGGCCTAGCCAATGTCATTCGTGTTATTGGGCCTAGTCCATGTCATTCATGTTATTCGGCCTAGCCCATGTCATTTGTGTTATTGGGCCTAGCCTATGTCATTAACAAAATTGGGGCCTAGCCCCTCGTCATAAAACCCATGCATGTTTCGAAAATGCGTATGTTCTTGTAAAAACCGGTATGTTTGGCATAAACTTTTCATAAACCATTTGTATTATCTGGAATGCATTTGTAATATAGTTTAGAAATATGTGATTTTCGTTTATTGAAATATTGTATGCTTTCGCAAAACTTGCATGTCTTTCCACCCCCGAAAACATTTATAAAAATGCAAAACGGTAAAAGTGGGGGTTATGAACTCATATCGATACCTTGCGCAAAGCTAGCTTAATATGATTCCATGATGTCGTTCCAAGAATGTGAACTTTCTAGCATGCAAACTATAGGATTCCTATCAAGGAATAACTCCTAGGTTTCTAATAAAAGAGCGTAGCTAAACTATGTGTCACCTAGCTCTACCGAATCGCTAACCAATGATTCGATGGGAAGATGTTAACTTGATAGCAACAGTATTATTATACTCATTTAATCCCATTTGTTATCGGTGCTAAATTCTAAGTCTTGGGAACACTTGGTTTCCAAAAGGTTTAGAATATTCATAGTGTTTCGTAAGATGTAGACATATATGTATACGTGTATATATAAACGTAAATACTTATGTATGTAAATGTAGCGTAGCCGAAATAGAAATATCGCGTCTCGTGAATAATTATTGAAATAATAATATGTAGTTGTACGCTTGCTATAATTATCAAACCACATTTTGAGCTTGGTTAAATATAATATGTTTTTACATCTTCGTTTTTCGCTTTTTTACAATTATGACTTACTTACTTTTATCTACCTTCCAAACTCGTCACGTAGTGCCTTTTTCCACACTTTTTTAGTCTCGTTAAATATAGTATGTTTTACGTCTTCTTTCGCTTTCATGTAATGTTCTTCTAAATTTCGTATGTACTGTAGCGACTAGCTTATTATTATCTACAAACCGAACTCACTGCGAAATGCCTTTTTTATCTACGCCTTTTAAGCCTAGTCAAATACTATACGTTTTTACGTCCTTTTTTCGCTCATTTGAACAACGTATAACCTTATTTTTATTTACGTTTTCAAATTAAATAGTAGCCTTTTTACTTTTTACATTTTCACCACAAAAGTGTTATACTTTACAAGTTTTGTCCTTTATCTATATACCCTTCTTCAGGCCGTGTCCTTTAATTGACGAATTTTGTACTTAATGTTTCAAAATCTTGCATGATATGTCCTTTGATCCTAACCCAGTTAATCTCTCTTGTTAAATGTGGTCACCCAAAGCTATTTTATTCTGTTTACTCATTTATTTAAAATTATTTTATAATAATAAAACAAAATATTTTTTAAAATATTATTATTGTTAGTACTATATTTTTCTTAACCCCCTCTCTCTCAAGGTATTTTATAAAAATAAACCTATATTGTACACAAAATTAAACAACATGAAAAATAAAAGCACCATTTTTAATTTATAAAAGGAAAATGTATGTCAACAATTTATAACCACAATATGATAGAAAGTAAAACTGATAGAGGGCTGAGACATGATATAGTGTCATTTTGATGTAAATATAAACGGTAGTCAGGCATGGTCAAGTAAAACAACATGTTCGGAATATCTAATAAACATCTAAACGTGGTTTTACTGCCTCAATTTTTTCGGCTTTTGGAGGGTCCTCTTTGACCTCAAAAGAGACCTCTTTTCGACCTGTTGCCTTGCCTGGTTTTAAGTGAGTAGAATGAGAATCCATAAACATAATGCCAAATGCTATAAATGTATACATCAAGTTACCAATTGTGATATGTGTTTTCCATAATTACTACAAGCATTTAACAAAATATACACGTGAAAAAGGTTTGGTATAGAATTACCACAAAAATGCACACATTTTTTGAAGTTACAAATAAGTATGTTCGACCTGAATAGTCAATGTTCATATTTTCTTAAAGGTGTTGTTTCATTCCTTAGGCCAATATGACTAAACATCGAAATTTTTAACTATATGAATATTGCACTTTTTGAATGAATGCATACAGGTTTCGAAAAATTAGATATACCAAGTTTGAAATTAAAAGTCAATTATAAGTACAAACCTGAATTTGATCTTTGCGTCAACGAATTTCTTTTTAATATATTTGGTTATCAAATGCAAATTATCTTCTAGATAATTGACATGATATGGAAAAATATCTGCAGAGCAATGGCTTTTAGTCTACATGAGCTACTATTGCAAGGAATTCTTTGACTAGTTATGGATGTGTTAGGGCTGTATATATTGAAGTCTAGCCGCTGTTAAACAAACAATTGGTTCATACCGAAACTTACCATCCATGACTTTGTTGTACTTACCAAAAACTCACACAAGCCTTCCAATAGCTCCTTATACAACAAATCTTCAAAACATTAACATCACAAACAATTTGAAGATGAAACTAATATCAACATCCAATCTGAATGTTGCGGGGAATTATATCATCTTCACTAATTTTTTTTTTTTTTTGTCAATAGGAGCAAAGCCACCAAAACTCATCAGAATCCCCCTCTGCTTGTAAAGTGGATAAATGAAATAATCAGTTTAAATATAAAAACATGTCTTACCAAAAATTGCAACATCACATGTCCCCTTATGATATTTATCCTTTAAAAACGAAATAACTTCCAATGCTTTAGCCCTTTCTTGTACATTTGAGTTTGCGCATTAATTGTCTTTATTGTCCAAGATAAACACATCAATGTGGATAGAGAAAAAAAGGACCTGAATACAAACACAATTTTACTTTCACATATATGTAAAGATACATAAGAACTTAATTTTTTTTCATATATGTTAAAAATACAGGTGGGTTAGACACCTGCTTCTACTTGACAATACATTTTTTTATTTCCTGTGCACGTGTACAGTCGTGTTTTATCACATTCATTACCTGGAGGTTCCCTATAATAACAATCAAACAACTGAGTTAATGATTTGCCAGTATCTTTAGTTTCATAAGATAATGATCCCAAATATACTTCAAACCATGTGTTCTTTTTTTTGTTGAGAGTTGTATGATTGAAACAACGCAAAAGATAGGTAACTAACCTGTGCGTATGGTGTAGCAATGTTGACGAATGAAAAAGTCGGATCCAATGAGTATCCAATTCCTTGGAAACAGAACTGTACTCATACATCCATCCATACATGATGCATACGTCCTATACACATGTATTCACATGTACACATACACATATATACATACATAATTTCAGACTGACCTTCAAGAGTGGAAATTGCTTTAATCAGAAAAGCAGCGAAGGAAAGGAACCTGAAAGTACCAAAAAGTAGTTCCATAGAAAGTTACACTAAGAGGTAGCAATTTCAACCTATTTATTTAGCAATATGTTAATTTGGGTTGTGTTTTATATCAAACGGGTCAAATGAACATATCAAAAAAATATCTAAAGGGGAGCAGGTCAAAGGGGTAAAAGTAGCCAAGAGCCAATTTTAATCATCCCCAAACTCCTAAACCGTTTCAAAAATTTATTCAAAGATTTGTATTATTACTATGTTGTCATCTATACACTTAGATTTTCACACCTCATACATTATTTGTAAGTTTAGACTTTGTGTAGCAATTTAGCTAAAAAGTGCAAAAGAGAGTACTTACGGGAATGCCACATAGGTAGTGGGGCTCTCACTAACTAAAGCATTAAAAGTGTGTATTGGTGTTGGCGCCCCCTTTCCTCGAAACCATTCAACAGATAAATCCCTCTATGGCACTCATTAAGGGGGGTAACGCCCCAAGCTTTGGTGCCCTTTGAAAGGTGGTGCGGTGCGGTGTATGGCGCCCTATGGGATTATGTGGTAGTAGTTCAACGCTCACTACACATAGGCTTAATAACAGACATCCAAAACCAAGTGATACAACATTAATAAAAATACGAAGCATTTCAACCCAAACCTATCTTAACCCCATTACCCAACCCAACCATCCTGCCACCGCTGGTTACACTACACGAAACCAAAATTAGATCACCTACCCACTTGAAATTCCACCACCAGCCGAGATGCCACCACTTCCATGTTCAACTGCATTAATTGTTAAGTCCATTTTCCCAGAGTCTGTAACAATATTTAAGTTCTTTTACTCTATGTAGTTAATATCCCGATATTTCAACAATATATCATTGATATATCGGTTATCGGTCCTCAACCGAGATATCAATGCAAAATATCGGTCAGAATATCCTTACCGATAATATCGGCATATTGACCGATTTTGACTGCTATTGAGCCGATATTTGACCAATATATCACCGATTTTTCTGATATCAGTATCTTTCTTCTTATTTCTACCATTCGTCTTTTTTCTTATTACTGCTATTAGTGTTTTAAGTCTTAATTGTTAGTTGTTATTGTTAAATGTTAATGTTTTAAGTCTTAGCCAATTCCTACTTGTTACAATTGTAAGTGCTTTGTAAGTTTCAAAAGGTTAATTTGTTAGTGGCAGGAGAGTATACTAAATTGTTAGTTATAAATTTAGCATGATATTAAAATTACCGATATTCCACCGATATACCACCACGATAACCGACATCTCAAATATCGGTCCTTAACCGATATCCGATATTTTACCGTATTAACTACTTAGCTTTTACTACTCCATAAAGCTAGATTACAAATAACCGGAGCATACAACCAGCGTAATTACTCATTTAAATAATTAATACTGTCTTTTATCAATGTAGAAAAACATTTCATGCCAAAAATCACTATAATAATACCTCCAGCAAGTTGTGGAACAATGCTAAAATCCTCCATAATACCCATTTCGCTATCAATGTATCTACATATATATTTTTTCGCTTGAAGCATGCTATACACCTAAATTAACATTAACACTAACACATTTTCACAAATTTCTGTAAAAATCAAACTGAAGCAGAATCCCTTGTCAACTACCTGCCACTTTTTGTGTTAAGTTGGCGAAATATTGTCTTAGGCCTCATTTTACCCATAGTTGGCTCACCGCTGGAACCACATGACCAACAAATTGGTATAAATTATAATGTAAGCATATCAACATAACATAACTGTTAAATAATTAGCAGAATTAAAAAATATCTTACCATAAATGCAAGAAAGATTATCCATAATTATTGCCATCCAATCCACGGGCTGTGCTACATCCACCCGATCCCTTAACACGTTTTGACCCGCTATTCATGAGACTTGTTCAAAATCTTCTCCTTATAAGCTGTGACAAAATCATTTTCAAATAATTTGATATCTTTGGAGGGATTTATCGCAAATAAAACACGTCCCGCCTTCCCCTGCACAAACAAACCAAAATCCAAGCCAGACAGTTAACTGCACCAAGATAACTATTAAGGCATATGCCACATAATAAGACATCACTGAAATGCATACATAAATCACATCAAGGTTGTATCTTTATTTAAGATTATGAAGAACTGATTGGCTAGTTTAAATAACAAATCGTATTTAAACATTTGCTAGATTACCCGTTTTTTTTTATTCTTGTATTATTGATCTCTACCATACTTTGTAATAAATCACTATAAACGAGAGTCAAGTCGGTTGCAAGTCAAAGAAGAGGTCAAATCACATAGATTTGTCAACATTACTCGATTTGTAAAAGCTATACGTTTGTAAACATGAACAACCACAAATTTTAACTCTTCATTAACTTTTACAAGTTGAAATATTGATGGACCTTTACGCGAACATTTGCGATATTAGTAGACGACACCACGCTACATTTAAAATGTTAAAAAACCATTATAGTAAATTTAGAGAATTTTTACATATATCGTCATTTTATACGTGAAGTGCAACATGTGGACAACACTTGAACAACGATCATCATGGATTCATGGTTGGGTTGGTCGTATGTAAGGAGCAATACCCATTGGATTGGATTGAATGTGGGCACACATAACCATTCGCCAAAACAATACAAAATTAACCTAAGATCGATCCATACACCTCAATCTTATGATATGATGATATGTGGTCAAACAAATAATATAATCACACCGCCACCCAAATTGATACCGCATTGGTGAAATCAACCCACCGAATATTTGTTCGGATTATAGAGCCACGCGTTTAGTTCAGTTCAAGTTAGTTCAAGTTAAAACATATATATACGAGTTGGCATATGCAATTGTCTAAACGTACAAAGGCCATGCATGTATCATAATCTTATAGGTCACAATAAGGAATATGAGATAACGAGTAAAAATCCAATAAATGATCATATCATATGCATAACATGTTGGGATTGAACCCTATCAGAGGAACAGATGATATTAAGCCAAAACATGATCAGGTATTTGATCCTGTCATAACAGAGTTTCTAAACTCTGACCCAAACCACTGATGAAGCCTGACATGTGTGTGTATATACATATTTTTACAATGAATTTTACACATGATTCGGTTTTAAATTTATAAAAATGATTTATACTTCAACATTAAAACACACATGAAAGGGCAAGTGTACCCCGTCATATATGTAGTAAAGTATCGGTAAGAACCAAGTATCGATCCATGGATGCGGGCGGAAGCAAAAGTACTAAACCTTTGTCGCTAAATTATCGGTAAAAAGATAAGTGGATAATTTTTTTGGAAAAATATATTTTTGAAACATAATAAATTATAAACATAACTAGTAGAAAAATAACCTTGCTTTACGAACAACCGGAACATGTTAACTAAGTTGGTTTTGGCACTATGACACTCGGTCAATTTTCTCTTTTTAAAAGACAATTAGTTTCCCTTTCGGGAATCCTAACATGACAACCCTTCGGAAAGTTAAAACGATAAACACACTTTAACCACCTAAAATTGTTCTTTGACGCCCTTATTGATAATTGTTTATGAAAATCCCTTAAAAATAAGTTAGTCATCCGTTAAGAGTTTTCTAACCTCACTTTATCAAGGAAAGTAACACCGATAAACACAATGTGACCACCAAGAAAAGCATAACCTAGATTAAACCACAACTGAGCCCATTTTACAAATCTTGAACACAAATCCACCTAGGAAGCAATTTTGGCCTAAATTACTAACCAAGATTATACTTATGTCAAGAATTCATAACAACACCATCTAACCCGTTAAGGTCCTTCCGTGAGGGAAAACACTCTTGATTAATATTAATTACCCCTTGTTAAACCAATACCCATTTCTAGTTTCATGGTGTAAACATTTTAATCTAGTTAAAAGTTTACTAATAAGTGATTAATTAAGCTTCTTTTTGCAAATATCTTAACTAACCAAATACTAATCTTCCAAGACAATTAACCATAATCAAGAATCCAATATCAACAAACAAGGTTGCAAACTAATCATCAAGGATTAACATAAAAAGTGTAAGTGTCATTACAACATAATTACATACTAATGGTTGTTCATGAAGCAAGTAAACAATGTGTTTTTGCCCTTAGGCTACAATAACCATAAAAACATCATCTCAATGCTTGCATCTAAGCTCAAAATACATGTGAAGAACAAGAAATCAAACCATAAACAAGCAAGGATTTGATGGATTGGATGCTAGATTAACTTCTTGCAACATTGAGGCTTCAAACCGTCTTCTCCAGACTACTCTCGGACCCTAGAAATCGCCCAGAAGTTAGGAAAATCGCCCAATGTTTCGATCAGTAGCTTCTGCCCTGTTTTATAGCGTTTTTTAATTTGGCACGATCGTGCAAGATCTGCACGACCGTGCACTATTCCCGCAATCTGGTGACGTCAGCTTATCCATAACAGTGATTCAAAAATGGCACGGTCCGTTAACAATCTTGGTAGTGTGACTTGAGCATTCGCACTAGCCGTCTAGGTGATAGACTATGTCCAAACTTTATAGCCTACGTAATCAAATTTGATCCCGGCTAGTATCATCAATACGATGATCAAAACATCCATTAGTGATGTAGTGCCTACGGGCCATGATTAAACATTCATAGTGGTGTAGTGCCTACGGGCATGATTAAACATCCATTAGTGATGTAATGCCTATGGGATATGATTTCACATCCATTAGTGATGTAATGCCTACGGGCTATGATTTAACATCCATTAGTGATGTAATACCTACGGGTTATTAAGTAACATCCATTAGTGATGAAGTGCTTACGCGCCATATTTATGTCCATTAGTGACAATGACAGGTATGGTCTATGACTCCCTGTCCGAATCTTTAAAAAGCCTCTTGATCAATTGACCGTGGCTTATATATATAATTATATGTCCTTTAGTGACAAAGCCTTTTGTGCCCTATCTATAAGTCCTTAGTGACAGGCCTTGTGCCACAATCCTATATCCCTTGGGATAGGCCTCTGTACCAAAATTTTTATAGTTTTCTATGAAAAGGCCTTTAGTGCCATAATTCAAGTTCTTTTGTGAAAAGCTTACGAGCAACCTTAAATAGTCATTATGACAATGACAGATGTGACTTTATGATCCACTGTCCAAAACTGAAGGATTATGTCCAAATTTAGTTGCCTTTGATGGTCATTTGAAGACCTAGGCTAATTATTTATAATATTTATTTAAAATATTTTAAGCATGGCATATAAAGTCACCTGCTACAACAACTAATAAATACAAATTTGTATATATCATAAAACAAATATGGCTTGTGAAAAGCTTACGAGCAACCTTAAATAGTAATTATGACAATGACAGATGTGACTTTATGATCCACTGTCCAAAACTGAAGGATTATGTTCAAATTTAGTTGCCTTTGATGGTCATTTGAAGACCTAGGCTAATTATTTATAATATTCATTTAAAATGTTTTAAGCATGGCATATAAAGCACCTGCTACAACAACTAATAAATACAAATTTGTATATATCATAAAACAAATATGGCTAACTCGGATGGAGCCAGTAGCAGACACAACGGCAATGCCAATAATAGCGTTGATTGAAACGAATTACAAGCCATTATAGCCACAGAAGTTGGCAAGGCCATGAATGCCTTTATAGCAAAACAACAGGAGTCGAGCGCTTCTCACTCCAAACATACATCCAAACACACCTCCAAACATATCTCTAAACAGTTCTCCAAGCCTCCACCTTCTGAAAAAGGGAGACTTTTGTACACTCCTCAAATGTGAGGAGTGGGAGGCAGGAACATCAACACAAGACGCACACCTACAAGGACGGATGTTCCTATAAATATTTCCTGTCTTGTAAGCCTCGAGATTTTAATAGGGAGAAAGGAGCTGTGGAAGCTCTTAGGTGGTTGGATGAGATGGAAACCATAGTTGAGATCAACGGTTGTGCTGACAAGGATATTGTGAAGTTTGTGTCACAATCGTTTAAGGGAGAAGCCCTAATCTAGTGGAAGGTTATGGTTCATGTCTGTTGGAAAAGTACATCTATACAATCTGAGTTGGTCCAAGTTTGTGGACTTAGTGAAATATACTTACTGCCCACCTCACGAGGTGGAAAAGATTGAGTCAGATTTCTTGATTTTATCATTAAAGAATTTGGATTGTCGGAAGTATGTCACCGACTATAATTCCTTATCAAGGTTGGTACCATATTTGATCACCCCCGGAACCCAAACGCATTGCGCGTTTCATGGGTGGCCTAGCGTCGAAAATCAAGGGTATGGATAGGTCTTCGAAGCCCAGCACATATTGGTTTGTTGTGGATCTATCTATGACACTCACTCAAGATCTAATGAGGCACCGATTGGTTAGGACTGAGACTGACGGGAAAAGAAAGAGGGGGGATGATAACTCCCAGAGGTTCAAGAAGAAGAATAAGTATGGCTTCAACAAAAATCAGGGTGGATATGATAACAGACCAGTTTGCAAGGTCTGTAACAAAAGGCATGGAGGACAATGCCGATTTGACCCACAAGCTAAACCTTGTGGTATCTGTAAGAAAATGGGGCACAAGACCTTGGAATGGAAGGATTTGAAAGATGCAACTTGCTTAACTTGTGGCGGAGAAGGGCCACATAAAAACTAACTACCCTAAGAACAAAGATACTACTGCAAAGAATGGTGGGGCAAAGAAAGGAAATGCTCGAGCTTTTCAGATGAACGCTCGAGAAGCGGTCAACGATAATATTGTCATCACAGGTACTTTCCTCGTTAATGACATTTATGCTATAGTTCTTTTTGATTCAGGGGCTGATAAGTCTTTTGTAGACCATAAATTCAGTAAACTATTAAATATGCACATAAGGACTCTAGACATAACTTACGAAGTAGCCATAGAAACCGCTTCTTCCATTCTTGATGGATGCTTTATATCCGTTAGGAATCATTGTATCCCTATATCTCTTCTGCCAATGAAATTGGCGGGGTTCAATGTAGTTTTAGGCATGGATTGGTTATCCCATAACCAAGCCCATATCGTCTGTGATAAGAAACTTATCGAGATCAAATCCCCATCCGGTGATATACTCACCATTCATGGAGAGTGGAGACATACACTATGGGTTGCCTGAGAAAGCATCTATGCTTAAGGCATCTCGATGTCTGAAGAGAGGTTCTATCATCTACATGGCACAAGTAACCGTCGATGAGCCAAAGCCGAAGATCGAAGATATACCTATCATCTCTGAATATCCTGACGTATTTCCTGAAGAATTACCCGGCTTACCTCTTGACAGACAAGTGGAGTTTAGAATAGATATCTTACCTTGAGTTGCACCAGTTGCAAGAGCCTTATCGCCTAGCGTCGACTGAGATGAAAGAATTAAGGACCCAACTAGATGAACTTCTGGAGAAAGGCTTTATACAACCTCGTTCTTCACCGTGGGGAGCTCTGATTTTGTTTGTTAAAAAGAAGGACGGTTCAATGCGCATGTGCATTGACTATCGCGAACTCAACAAGATAACGATCAAGAATCATTATCCATTGCCCAGGATCGACGATTTGTTTGATCAACTGCAAGGGGCAAGCTACTTCTCGAATATTGACTTAAGATCGGCTATCATCAACTAAAGGTAAGAACTGAAGATGTTCCGAGGACGGCCTTCAGGACCAAATACGGCCACTATGAATTTTTAGTGATGCCTTTCGGGCTCACTAATGCACCCGCAGCCTTCATGGATCTCATGAACACGGTCTGCAAACCTTATCTATTCTCGTAATAATTCTAATCACGAGAAACATTTACAATGCATCCTAGAGTTATTACAGAAGGATAAGCTTTATGCCAAGTTCTCCAAATGCGAATTTTGGCTTCATGAAGTCCAATTCCTTGGACATGTTGTTAGTGAGCGTGGTATCCAAGTTGATCCCGCCAAGATTGAAACCATGATGAACTGGGAAGCACCAAAGACACCCTCAGAGATTCGCACCTTCCTAGGATTAGCTGGCTATTATACAATATTTATTGAGAACTTTTTAAGGATAGCCGCTCCTTTGACTACATTGACCCGAAAGAATGTCAAGTATGATTGGGGTCGAAAGCAACAAGAATCCTTTGAAACATTGAAACAAAAGCTGAGCAATGCTCCAGTATTGACTCTGCCAGAAGGCATTGAGGAATTTGTTGTCTATTGTGATGCATCACACACATGCATGGTTGTGTGTTAATGCAGAGAGGCAAAGTAATTGCCTATGCGTCACGACAACTAAAGGAGCCTGAAAAGAATTACACCATCCACGACTTGGAGCTGGGTGCCGTTGTGTTTGAACTTAAACTGTGGAGGCATTATTTATATGTCACACCTAACCGATGGCGGAAACATCAGGATGAGACGAAATAGATTGCTCATTACTCATAACAATTGTGACAATATCTAAATCAAACTATTGTCATTGCATAACTCAAATTGTCAAATTACAATACATGGAATTCAAATTACAATAAGCAAGGGACAGTACGACGAGTTAAACATAACATAATAAATTAAATCTAGTAATTTCTTGAGCGTGTTTCTGGTCAATCCTACTAGATTCGTACGGGCATCATCATCAACGTGTAACATGTTTAAAATAAAGTCAATGCAAAAGCAAAGGCGAGTACAATAGTTTTGTATAAGTATAACATAAGTATAAAAGCATTTCCTCGAATCCACATGGCATATCGTAAACAAGGTAACTAGCATGCATAACAATAAGTCAACCCTAGTGTCCACTAGTATTTAGCATCCCTTGCCACACATGTGACAAGTCCGATTTAGTATGAAAACTTAACAAGACGCTGACGGGTGGTGTGCTACTCCTATAGCGCTATATATGTCAAGTTCGGGCTAACAAAGTTAATAGCACGTATGATTCTAGCATGGTCCTAAGTAAACAATAGCATGTATAAGGATTGAGATTTCAAAGCATGTTTAAGTATGTGTGTTGTGAGTTTGATATGTTAACATGTTACAACCCAAAGTGTTTTAAAAGTAAAAGTGGGTCAAGTGTACTCACGGTTTTGCAAGCTTCCACTTGTTAGTCCGTGAAGAGTTTGTTGAGCGATGCGGAATGGAATACCAAGTCCTTCTACACAAGGAAACGTAGGTGTATGAGTCGGTGGACGTTAACGGAGGATTAGGAATTCGGAAACAAAAGAATATGGAAAGTACTTATATGAGAAATTAACCATCTAGCTCATAATACTCATCTTTGACACTATGAAACCCAAATGGGTTTGGATGTTTTCATGGGCTAAAGTACCCATTAGAATCGTGACGAGTTGTATGTTCTTAGATGGTGTAACCTACTATTTGACAAATAACCATTTGGTTATCATCAAGGGTTTGGTCACCATAGGTATTATATATTCTATATAGTATATAACTTAGGAGTTCTAGTCCATTATCATAACAAGAATGTCATAAAAGTCATGTAGGAGGTAGGAAGATAAATCTTCCATTTAGGAACCTCTTTAGTATTCACCACTACACATGTTGTCATAGACAACAAGGAGGGTCATGAACATACATTTAAGAAAGCAAATAACTACAACTAATCTAAGAAAACATCAAGTAACGTGTGGATTTTCAAGTAGGATAGCCCAACCTAACCTTAATCACATAAACATCCAAGCTTTAAGCTTGTTCATTACTTGTGGGTTAAAAACCAAGCAAAACAAAATGCTTATGAGGTTTTATCCTCTGATTTTAGATGTCACAACCTTGTTTTTAAGCCCAACTAATCAGAGATGTGATTATGAGCATAAGGACATAGGAATGTGTGGGTAGAACCCAAGATTAAAGAAGTTTTATAAAGCTTTTATTTAAAACAGAAAGTTTCTGGCACTTTAACCTCAAATATGGAGTAGTTCCATCTTGGTTTTCCATGGAAAACCTAAGGAAGCAACCGTAAAGGTGTTCCAAGTGCTAAGAAAGAAGAAACAATGAGAAAGGTGAAGTAGAAGTGAATTAGAACTCACTTTGAAAGTCTTAAACTTTCTGGTTGGAATCTGATTTGCAACTGAGTTTAGAGAGGTTTGAGAGGGAGATTAGAGTGTTTGTAAAGTGGAGGAAGTGTCGAAGTAGTGTGGGTTAAATAGGGGGTGATTAGGGTTAGTTAGGTGGTGATTAAATGCAAGAAATGTTGGTGCATGTTTGTGACAACAACTTTTAGATTCAGGTCTTTGGATCTTGTAATTAGTGACACGATAAACGGTTAGCGGGTTTAGCTTTGTAATAGTGAGTTATTAGTGATTGGCCAAACTAAACCCACAGGGGAATGGTATGCGAATTGGGCCTATCCAATTCGAAGGTTTGTGTGAAACCAGCCCAGATTGCATGTCTTGTGTTATATAAACAATGTTATGCATTACGATTAGGGTTAAGCACTTGAAATCAGTTTACAGAGAGTTTAGAGAGAGACAGAATTCGTGACTTGTGTGGTGGATGAATTCCTTGAGTGCTAGGATCTTAGGTTGATTGTTAAACTGCTAGTTTGAATAATCAATAAAGATCTGTTTGTTTGATTTGGGTTTAATCTGCTTCTACACCTTTCTGTGACAATCTGATCTAGAGGATTCTGCAAGTTAGATTAGATAAACGATTATGTGAAGATCCATAGGACGAAGGGGACCTACAATTGGTATCAGAGCGTTAGGCTCTTGATTGGCTTGGTTTAGAATGTAAACTGCAGAAAACTAGGGTTTTTGGAGGCTGCTGCGATTTTGGAGTGTTTCTGCGTTTTTGTCTTGGTTGTTTTTGCAGGATTAATTTTAGCTGGAAAAACTTGAAGATTCGAAGATTTGTTCTTCGTTGTGTTCTTCAGATTTTCTTAGAATTTGCTGATTTTGATTGTTTGATTTTGCAGGATTCTGTTTGGAGAAGAGATAAGGTCTTTTCAAATTCTGAAAAGAGTTGATCAAATCCCTAAAATTCGGAGTTGCTGTTGACTGGCTTGCTGCACAAGTTTCTGCGGTTTTGTCATTTACGCAGTCTGGACCTGCGTATTTGACTGTCTGATGAATTTAACTGATCCTGCGTAATTGGCTTGGTAGCGTTTGTAAATCCAAAGGAGACTTTGGTAACTGTGATAATAGTCCTCAACGACATTATTACGGTGATTGGCGACTTTACTAGTCGTCGTAATACTGATCTGATCAGCCGGCGTAATTAATCAGCAAATTTGACCACCAGTGAACTTAAACTCAGCGAAATTAACCCGGACTCGGCGAACTTAACTAACCAGCGATATTAACAGCGTTTTTGAACCTTAACCAGCGAAATTAACAGCGTTTTTGAACCTTAACCAGCGAAATTAAAAAAAGGTGGGAAGTTAACCAGCTGACGTAACCAGAATTATACGTTTTCGGACACAGAAATTGAACCGTAGACAATCTTAGTAAACGGACTGCAAGTTAGACTCGTGTGATTTTTAGGATAAAAAAAAGAAAAAAACAAGACTTTGGAAAATCCTGAAATAGGTTTCGACACTATATATCATTGGATTTGTAATCTCGAGACGAGTCTAACGGTATAATTTGGTAAAAACAATTTTCGGACAGTTTTTAAACGTTTTTAGCGAGACGGTTCGATAAAAATGTCGAATATGTCGAATTTGAACGAGTTGTTGAGGATGGAGCTGAAGTTAGCACGACGAACAAACCGCCAAAGATGATGAAGGTAGAAAATTGCCTTACGTGGAAAGATCGGTTTCAGTCGTTTGTTGAGTATCAGGACACGCGCATGTGGATCTGTATTGAAGATGGGTACACAAACCCAACTCATGAGTTCGAAGGCAGACAACGTGTCACAGCCTATGTCAATATGGAGGAAGCAGACAAAAAGATGTATGAAGCTGAAAAACGTGCTCTAGCTGCTATCAAAATGTCTCGACCTGAGGAGATTAAACACACTTTTAAGAGGTACACTAGTTCAAAAGAGATGTGGGATGCATTAGAGAAGCGTTATTAGGGAAATGCTGATGTGAAAAAGAACAAGATTGATATTCTGAAGAAAAAATTTGTTGTTTTTAAGTGCATGAGAAATGAGTCTCTTGAAGATATCATCACAAGGTTCTATCATCTAATGACAGAGTTAAACAATTACGACATAGAGGGATACACAGATACTGAGATAAATGACAAGTTGCTGGATGCCCTACCTGCTAAATGGGATATTTACACTCTCATGATAAAGGGTGAAGCAGACTATGCTACAAAAGACTTAGAAGAGGTTGTTGGGAAGTTGAGAGCTTACCAGCTCAACATGAAGAGGAAGGAAACAGGTTATGATCAGGTTCAAGATCCGGGAGTTTACAAAGGCGTTCCATCTTCGTCATCTCACAACGCTTCTAGTGACTCAGCTACTGCATTTTTCTCAAGTGAATGTGACAATGTTATCGATGATAATGGTGAATTGTGCTTTATTGCCTCATCGGGAGGTACAACTGCAAGTAAGAGACAACATGAACAACACACTGGATCGAATAACAACAGAATTTCCAACTCTATGCCCATGAGTGTGAAATCAGCTAAGAATCAGCTAGCACTCCTTGCCTTGTTTCTTGCTTCATATCAGAATTATATACAGGGCAAAATGACAGATCCAGCAACACTGGACGAAGATTATGAGCAGATTGATCCAGACGATTGGATGAGATGGATATTCAGTGGCAGATGGCCATGATAACTCTCAGGGCTAAACGGTTCATGAACAGAACTGGGAGGAGGTTCATTGGCAAAAGGGTTGGATTCGATAAGTCCAAGGTTCGAGGCTTTAAATGTCAAAATCTTGGGCATTTCGCTAGAGAGTGCCAAAGACAAACAGGAGAATCACAACAATCTTCCACGTTTCATAATTCATCTAATCAAAGTTCATCCAATGGTGCATCACATGCACTTGTTTCCACTACTTCTCCTGATGGTTCATATGATTGGAGTCTTCACCTTGAAGATGATAGAACCATAACACAAGCTCTAATAGCAGAGATCATTACAGTGATTGAAGAAGGTCAACTAGATGAGGGGGAAGCTAGCGATGTTGTTAGTGAGGAGAGTTCTGAAGAGAAGAGTCTAACTGAACATGTTGCAAGCGAAGAAACTGAAGTTGCTAAAGAACAGAATGTTGCTGAACAGGTAAAGCCTAATGAAAAACCAGCTGAAGAGGCAAAGACAGATGATGTGCAGGTGCAATCTGATGAAGAAGAGAAGGCCAAAGCCAACTTTGCTGCATTTATGGCCGATTTGAGTAAAGCTACTTGTGATGTAAGTTCAAAACTAGTAAGTTCTTTCTGCATGAGTTGCAGTGAACTAAGAGGTAAATTGACATGTTGTCCACACATAACCAAAGTCTGGTAAATGAACGAAATGGTCTAAAAGAATCAAACTTTTTCATAAAAAGAAAAGAGTCTCAATGCCTAAAGAAAATAAAATCATGTGAAGCTGAAGTTAAAACTTTAACTGAAAAATTAAATAAAGAGCTTCAAGTGATAGATTTGGCACATGCGACTATGAGAGATAAAACAGAAGAACTATCTCACAAGTACCAAGAATTATCTAATGCACAAGTCAAGATTGTTGAGCTTCAAAGAAAAATAGACCAATCTAGAAACACGCCTTTTGTAATGAATCACATGATGGGAAACCTTAAAAAGAGTACTGATCGAACAACGGTGGGATTTAATGAAGTTCTTCCACTTGTTCATCAGGACTATTCATTTTTACCACATGAAGATGATTTAATAGATTTTGTGTATGGTGCAGCTGTGGTTGAGCCGATGACTGTCGAAGTACCTGATAGTTCCGTTCTGAGAATGATGTTGTTTCTGAGTATGAAGTGACTGATGTCGAGAAGGAGACCAAGCAAGACACTGTTTTCAAAAATAAAAATGCATCTTCCCAATCTAAAAAACAACATTTTGTTAAAAAGGTTAATTTTGTGAAAGGAGATGACATGAAAAATGAGAATATTGTGATTGAAACAGTGTCAAATGAGAAATTTGTGAAAGATAAAATGAACAAGGGCAAATCAAAAGAAACTATCGTTGGTCCTTCGAAAACGTCGCCCAAGTCATCAGCACCATCAACTTCAAAGGCTTCACCAAAGACATCTTTTGCAAAATGATCGTGCTTTAACTGTCACACAAAGGGACATGTTGTCAGTTGTTGTCCTTACAAGAAGGGTGAAGCACCTTTGAAAGAAAAGAAGAAAGAAAAATCACCAGAAAAGAAGGGTGATTGTGAGTTGAGGACATGAAACTCACCGAAGAAATCTATTGTTGAAGACAGGACTGAAACAGGAAATCAACAATTTCCTCGTTCTCAAAGAAATCAACCAAGGTTTCAGCCTGAATCTACACTTGGCAGATTCGACAGACCTAGGAGTAGTTCACCTAAAATTAATAACTTTAATGATCAGTTAAATAATTTCAGAGGTCAAGGTTCACAACAAAATCGATATCACACTGGTGGTAGTCGAAATTTTTACAATAATGACTCTAGAAATTATTACAATCAATATTTGGGAAATCAATCGAGAGTTCATCAGAACTCAGGATTTGCGAATCAGAATAGAGGTTTTCAAAATCAAAATTTTCAAAGCTCACAAAGTCCAAACATGAATAGGTTCCCTCAGGACTAGAGACCTAGTGGAAATCAAAAACCATTTCCATCAACAGGTTTGAGATCCAAGACTCCTGCTAGCAGTGATGGATATTGGATAGATGTTTCGGTAGTTGATGAAATTGGAAGACCCAAGACCATCAAGGCTTGGGTCCCCCTATCTAACTAAATTTTGTTTTGGTTTGTGCAGAAGCTGCTAAGGAGGCTGATCAACTTGTGGTATGTTGACAGTGGCTGCTCCAGGCACATGACGGGGGATAAGAGATTACTGAAAGATTTTGAAGAAATAAATGGAGGTTACGTGAACTTTGCAGGAGAAAAAGGTGGAAAAATCACAGGTCAAGGGAAAGTGACCAATGGGAAGATAACGTTGGACAAAGTTAACTATGTCGAGCAGCTCAAACATAATTTGATGAGCGTGTCGCAAGTCTGTGACAAGGGTTACTCTGTCCACTTTACCATGTCTGAGGCATTAGTGTTAAAACCGGGTTTGATCATTCCTGATGATTGGGTAGTTATGCGAGCACCAAGGAAGAATGATACCTATGTCATGGACATGAGTGTACATAATTCTTTAGTGGTGACTACATGCTTATTGTTATGGCATAGACGCATGGCACATATCCACTATCGCAAAATGAATTATATAATTAAAAATGGTTTGGTGGAAGATGTGCCTATGGAGAAGTTTTTTGTAGATGATAAGTGTCTTTCTTGTAAAAAGGGAAAGCAACACAGAAAACCTCACAAGTCTAAAGCCGTGAATTCCATTGTTTCTCCACTCGAATTACTTCACATGGATTTGTTCGGTCCAGTGAATGTAAGGAGTATTGAAGGAAAATATTATTGTTTAGTTGTTAGTGATGACTTTTCTCGTTTGTTATGAATAATATTGATGGGAAGGAATATAAGTAAATAAAAGCATCCGTTTGTTATGAACTCTTAAAATCAATTATAAGATATTAAGGAATTGATATGATAGTGGAATTATATGATCTCTAAAAAAAAGAAAGAAAATCATATCCTTTCCTTTTCCCTCATCCGTAATTTCCTCTAAGGATTGAAACAACCTTTCGTGAGAGAGGGGTATCTTGTAGAATAATTGGGGCAGCCATGTTTCACAGTTTGGTTACACGTTCACTCCCGCACTTTTACTTCCGACCGATCACAGTGGCGAACCACGCTATCTAGAACTGGCAAATTAGACTGCTATTACTTGTGTTTGGTAATCTGTTTTCCTTGCCACGGAGGAGGCTGATCTGTGTGGTTTCTATCTAGACCAGTTTTATTTTTCGATTCAAGGTACCATCAGTGTCTCTTTAGTTCTTAAACATTTAGAATTCATGAAGCTTGTAAATCTGGTGTCTAAATAAAAGGGTGTCCAACTAGGTAGCTAGTCGTGGTCAAATTGATTCTTAAGAAAATATGGTCCCTGATTTATTTTAGTCATGAGGCTGAAAGTTTTATTTATATTTACATCTATTTTGCTGCATGGTGGCCTTAGTTGTTTCTGAGGCAACAGCTTATGGCTGGTTTGCTTCTTTTTGTTTCGATTAAGAAAACAATCCAATTTTAAAATTAGATACACTTGGTAGCAGTTTTATGAATGACATGGGTTTCAAGGTGAAGGACAATTCAAGTTAGGTGCCATATGGTAAATAATATAATATTTTTTTTAGTTGATCAAACAAGTTTTTCATATATTTTTTTAGTTGAACAAACAAGTTTTTCATTAAGTTCAAGTGATCACATATTTCAGTCTGATGCTATATGTTGAAAGATTGTTCATGTATTTATTTATGATTTATGACCACATGAATTAAATGACTTTTATAAGTGATTTCACAATTTACAAACTGTTGTTTTAATATCGAACTTATGCATTATCACTTTATGATTTTTTTTGTTACTCTAAACTATATTTATCAATTTAACGCATTATCCATAGTTCCATGGTTTTTATTTTTTTCTGTAATCATGGATTTTATTGAAATTCAATAATACGGGTCGTGTTTTGGCTAAAGAAAATTAAGCAGGTTGGGATGGTTTAATATTTGTCTCAGTAAGGTAAATTAAATGATTAATTAGAACGGTTACGAGAAACAAATATATTTTAGGAACACTATACGATTTGTTCATAAATCCTTAGTAGATTTTCCTTTCGGTTGTTGGCTTTCTTTAGTTGGGCGATCACGAGACTTGGTCGTTGTTCAAATTTACGAAGGTAAGATATTGTTTTCTGAAATTACGGGTACACATCAAAAAAATAATTTCTTTATTATTGCAAGTTAACTCTGATTCATGTGATCTATATGATGGGTCGGGTTACGGGTGTAGTATTTATTCGTACTATTGTTTGTTTGATGACTTTGATTAGTTGCTCGATTGATTATATTATACTAGCTTATGATGAAAATTGCGCTTACATGAAACGAAACGGTGTAGACAACACTAGACTTTGAATCATTAAGACACGCGCACATTAAGGGCATTAAAAAAATAAAGATTAATGAAAGACTTAGAAAAGAAAATAAAGAATTAAATAAAAGAGAACGAACATGATTGAGAGTAATACTATCCCATGGATCCATCCCAAGATTTGGTGTGGGTGTGTTTCATGCACACACCAGGAGCGGTACGTGGCAACTAAGATTTTTAAAGACACGCCCAAGAGCCACACGCGTGAAGTACTTGCTCGCTATTGTCTATGGACGATGGCTAACGACAACGGTGAACTGCTTTTGTGCTCCTTCACTTAGTCGGTTGTAGTGGACTTTCCCCCGACCGGTCTACCCGATACGCATGGTTTATCATGTGTAGTTTTGGAGACCTAACGACTATCCTCCACATGGTTTACGACGATGAAAGATAAATGTTGAAAGATAATGAATGAATAAAACCACGTGATACGATAAAGATAAAGATTTATGATATGAGCGCGATAAGATGAAAAGATAAAGATTAGATAAGATGACGATAGGCACGATCTTAGGGTTGTTTGCTTGATCAAGTTGTGGTGTTTGTATCATAACTTGCAATCACATGAAACAAATGATTTGATGAACTAATGATATTTTACTTGTTTTATGATTTACCCTTTATCTTACTCGGCTTTAAAAAGCTGACACTTGTTTTTCCAAAATCAATGTGTATCATTTTCAGGTTAGTTACGATTGTTAGACATGAAGCTTTTGGGGAATGGGTAGAGAAACTTTGACAAGACGTGATGAATTTAGATGATTCGTTTATTTTATTATATATATATAAAGGTTCGTTTATGATTCTGTTGCTATGTACGACGAGTCCATTTTTTTAAGTGAAATCATTTTTTAATGGTTTTATGATGTAAACATATGACTGGGAGTTTCCGCTGCGAAAGAACGTCTTTGGAATTTAATATTTTTATAAAAAAGAAATGCGGGGTGTTATAGTTTAGTTGTTACTGATGACTCTTCTCGTTTTTCTTGGGTTTTCTTTCTAGTGACAAAGGATGAGATAGCAGAAATGTTGATCAATCTTTTTACAAAGTTGGAGAATCTACTTGAGACAAGAATCAAGCGCATTAGAAGCGACAATGGCACGGAGTTCAAGAATCGGTTGCTGGATATGTATTGTCTTCACAAGGGGATAGATCATCAATTTAGTGCTCCATACACACCGCAATAGAATGGAGTGGTAGAACGAAAAAACAGGACGTCAATTGAAGCCGCTAGGACCATGCTTTCTGATTCTAAGCTTCCTGTCATCTTTTGGGAAGAGGCTGTGAATACAGCTTGCTATGTTCTGAATAGGGTTTTGACGATTAAATGATACAACAAAACGTGTTATGAACTTCTGAGAAACCGTAAACCAAATTTAGAAGGGTTCAACCATTTGGGCTTCCATGCACGATAATTGGAAATAAAAACCAACCAAAATTTGGTGAAGTCGCTGACGAAGGATTTTTCCTAGGTTATGTCGACGGTGCACCAAACAAGAGAGTTTTTTAAAAAACAAATGGTAAAATTGAAACGGTTTTTTAATATTGAAATTATCACATATTCGCCCAAACAGTCCAGCTCAGGTCCAGCCATACTATATGATTATGATTTGTGCTTTGAGTCTTTTAAAATTCCCGAGTTTTCCGATGCAGGTGATTTAGAGGTAATTCACAGCTTGACTAGGGATGGAGATGAGAGTTCTTTCAGCCCGAGTTCAAGTGTTCCAAGTGCAGATCCGTCAGGATCTTCCTCAAATGCAAATGCAGAAGTAGCGAATTCGAGTGACAGTGAGTGAACCTCTTGAGGGGAGGACTTTACTAATCCGTTTGCTAATCAGAATGTTTAGAGGGAGATTGGATCAAATCTAGAGACTAACTTGGAAGTTGACACCATTGCTACAACACGAGCAAACAGAGATCATCCAGTTGAGAATATTATAGGTGATCCGAATGCAGGTGTTCAGACAAGGAGGAGTATCGTTGAAGGTTCATCTATGTATGCTACGACTGAGAAGACTGGTATCATCAATGAGTGCTTGTATAGCTGTTTTATTTCTCAAGAGGAGCCGAAGAATATTCATATGGCTCTGAAGGATAATTCATGGGTAGAAGCTATGCAGGAGGAACTTACTCAATTTGAGAAGTTGAAAGTTTGGGAATTAGTTGCTTTACTAGAAGGAGAGAAAGAAATTGGCACTAAGTGGGTGTTTAAGTGTAAGAAAGATGACCGAGGGATCGTGACAAGGAACAAGGCTCGGTTAGTGGTGAAAAGGTTCAATCAACAAGAAGGGATTGATTATACTGAAGTGTTTGCACCAGTGGTAAGGTTGTGTCCACACCCCGATTTCCACGTATACCCGATGGGCCCGGTGGCGAATATTGTGATGTATGTTGATATCATCATAACCAAACAACTCAGAATAGCACAGCGGAAGTCTTGGAATTAAAATATCATTAAAAACCGAAATATTCAAAGTTCAAAATATAACAACAATGGTTTGTAACGAAGATCCACAGGCGGATCAAAAATACATTCAAAAGATGACTTACAGACTTGGCACATCTAAGGATTTGCAAGATCCTTTATGTTGTTACTGAGCAGCTTCCAGCCTATTTACGTATTTGTACCTGTAGTTTAATTATTTTGAAAATACGTCAGTTTTCACTGGTAAATACACTCAACCGACACATTTTGAAAACATTTCGTAATCATTTTTATCTACACAAGGGTACGTATGTTTTATAAATAACTTGGGACAAACTATATCTCATGTTATCAGTTTTACATAACTTGACATACATACGGGGACCGGAATCTATGCCGGTTCATGATTAACCGACACACCATCTATTCCCTTATTGGGAAAACCCACACTGGGTTGTAAATATATAATTCGTTCCTTTATTAGGAACACCCATATTGGGAAAATTTATTTATTTAAACCGTTTCGCATCTGTCAGGTGTGTGCCTACACCCCGTGCTTAGGTCGTGGCCACTTACAATTAAATGAGTCATGGAACTTGCGTATAATCTGATGTTACGATCATAAACATTCTGTGAAAATACTTTATTTATGATATAATATCAGTAGGATATCGAATATGTGTGTTTTATAGTTTAAGACCGAACGATGCACCGTAGGGGCATTTTGGTAATTTCACACATAGTTTCGAAAGCTTATTTGGGATTCTAAGTTTATATTATGTACCTACTGTAGAAATACTTTAAATGAATTATAAAATCAGTAGGTAACAAGTCTTGGTTGGTAAATATGGTTTAAAACCATACTATGCGCCGAAAAGGCGTAAAAGTCGTTAAATGACGATATTTGTGATATTTTGTGAAAACTAATGTTATGACCAGGTTTAAATAATTAAAATATGTTATTTAGTATAACATATCAGTAGAAAAAGGTTTCATAAGAAAAAATCATGATTAAAAACCATTTTAAGTGTCGTAAGGGCGTTATCGTCAGTTAAGAGTGTAATACAAGAACTTGTGCATAAACTCAGCTTATAAACTGAACTGGTATCCCAAAATATCCAAATTATGATATTACATCAGTAGGTAATAAGTTTGGTATGAAAATTTATGATTAAAATCGTTCTACGCGCCGAAAGGGCTTTACGGTCACTTTACAGCTTTATTTACGATATTTTATGAAAACTCAGTTTATGGTCAGATTTGTAACATCAAAATATGTTAACATGTTAACATATCAGTAACTAAATCATTTGCAAGTTTGTTGGCTTTTAAAACCTTATTTTTAAATAAAATGGCGAAATAGTCAAAGTATGGCATATTTGCAGAAACTTGCATAAAACTCGGATAACTATTATTATCATGTAATATAACCTCAGAGGGTTATGCTACATCATAATACGATCATAACAAGACCTTAAATCAGTAGCATACTAATCTAATTCGATTCATAATCCTAAGTCAACGCAGAAGTCAAACTTCGCGACTTTCGGTTGCGAATCGATCCTAAAACTGAAATTTACGAGCCGAACTTGTTTACACATGTTCTAATGTTTATTACCAAGTTGTTTATCTGTTAAAACATATTTTAGAAAGTTGTTAGACTCAGTTTATGAATATTTCTAAAATCTGACCCGTTGACTTTTAAAAATATATATTTTGACTCGTCAATTGATCTAGCAAACGTGGTAATTAGGAGGTGCCCTTTTGAGGGATTAACACCTACCTATTTATGATCACATAGCCACGTTCAGATTGATCCATGGCTGGACCATAATAGTTTTAATCGAAAGCTAAAGCGTTTATCAAAAACACTTGACTTTTGGTTATAAAAATCTAAACCAAAGAACAAACTATGAAAAGAGCACTTACAAATGATCCTATGAACTGAATAAACTCAGAGGGAAACTCCTAAGTGATCAGGAACCTCCAAAATTGATTATTAGTGAAAGGATTTGAAAAGATGCAAACTTGAACCCATATGTTCATCACATATATATAATGTTTGGAGGATTTGAGGATGATTTACAGGTGTTAGAGGCATCATAGGATGTTTACATGTGTCTTAGAGGTGTTGAAACCAGGTTTAAGGTGGCAAAAACAAAATAGGTGTTGAGTTGTGAGCTTATTCAAGATGACTAAGCATTTTCGTATCTGCAGAAGGCCTTAGGGACCACAAGGGTCTAGCATTACGGTCCGTATGGATCCAGCTTAGCAACCACAACTTTCACTTATTTGCAGTTTTGGCCCCACCGGACTTGTTTTCGTCGCGTTTTGTCACCCCTAACCCCTTTTAACTTGATTTCAAGCCTCAATAAAGGTGTTAAGGCATAATTGACTTGGATTATGTCCGGAATATCCCGGATGTCGGTTCGTTTGGTTGTACGGTTGGGCGTTTCGCTAAAAATGCGTAAAACACTTAAACGGACACGAAAACGATCGAAATTTCGCAACGATGGACATCCTTGCATCCTTATCAATAAAATATAATATTTTATTGTATACAATATTTTTGTTTCCATATAGTGGGTCTGTATTCAAAAATACGAGAATTCGGTAAGTTCCCAAAGTTTGTCAGGAATAGTCCCTGGACTTCCAAACTTGCGTGAAACGTTATAATTAGTGCGTAAAGCCTTCATTGGCATATAATAAGCACTCATAAGAGTATGAATAATATTTTAGGACTCTTGGTTCATTAAAAGGTCACTCAGAGGCTTACTTTGAGCATGTTGACACTTTTGGTCCCTTAACTATTAATTTGTCGTTTAGAGGTTATAAAATAACACAACGATGCATTTGTTCCCTCTCGTTTTAGCACGTGGAATACGAGGATTAGTGGGACACGTGTCAGAATTTTACAGGACGGGTTTTAACGAGGAGTTACAGGTTGGAAGCAATTCATTTGTTCCTAGCCTTCGCATCATTCAAGGGATTTAAAGTTTACCAACTAGACGTGAAGAGTGCGTTTCTTTACGGGAAAGTCCAAGAGGTGGTGTATGTATCACAACCAGATGGGTTTACTGATCCAGACTATCCAGATCGAGTGTACAAGTTGAATAAGGCGTTGTATGGATTGCATCAGGCACCCAGGGCGTGGTATGAGACGCTGTCAGCTCATTTGTTGAAGAATGGTTTTGAAAGAAGAGAGATTGACAGTACACTTTTCATTAAGAGGAAGAAGGTATGTTGGTCAAGTATACGTCGATGATTTAATTTTTGGTTCATTTGATGAGAGCATGTGTCATGAGTTTGAAGAGGTGATGAAGGGTACGTTCGAGATGAGTGCAATGGGTGAGTTGTCATTCTTCTTAGGGTTGCAAGTTGAACAAAAGAAGGATGGGATCTTTATTCATCAGATGAAGTATGCGTATGACATTTTGACCGTTTCAAAATGGAGGATTGCGCTACTTTTAATACACCCATCTGTGAAAATCACAACATTGGTCTAGATGCTGAGAGTGTGGATGATGTTGATCGTACTCAATATAGGGCCATGATTGGATCGTTGATGTATCTTACTGCTTCAAGATCAGACATTATGTTCACCGTATGTCTGTGTGCCAGATATCAAGCAAATCCAAAGGAGTCGCATATGAAGGCGGTGAAGCGAATTCTTCGTTACTTGAAGGGAAAACCTAAGTTTGGGTTATGGTATCCTGTTGGTAGTGACTTGAAGTTTATTGCATACACTAATTCAGATTTCGGAGGATGCAAATCAACCAGAAAATCTACCACAGGTGGTTGTCAGTTCTTAGGGGGAAGACTTGTGTCATGGCAATGCAAGAAACAAGCTTGTGTGTCTGCGTCTTCGTGTGAAGCTGAATACATTGTTGCGGGTAGCTGTTGCTCTCAGGTTCCGTTGATCCACCAGCACATGCACGATTACGGTTTGAATTTCACTCCCACCCCTATAATGATAGACAATAATGCCACAATTTCCATAACAAATAATCCCGTAAAACACAGTCGCACAAAACATATTGACATTCGTCGTCATTTTATATGGGATTGTGCTGAAAAAAGAATGATTGAACTGCATAGAGTCGACACACTAGATAACCTGGCAGGTCTTTACACAAAAGCTTTTGGCAGGGCTCGATTTGAGCATCTAGTCGAACTCAACGGGATGAGGAATCCTGAATAACCAGTTTTTCATAAGAATTTTGTAAATAGTTTATTGCTTTCTTAAAAATCAAAAACAAAAAAAATAGAAAATCATAAAAAATAGAAAAATAAAAAATGAGTTATCGCTGTGTTGAAAAAGAAGAAATGATAGTACACTAATAAGTTTCGCTGTCACACTAAAATTGAAATTAAATTGCTTAAGTGTGAAAGCAGCTTCATCACATGATGTCCCAGTAGGCAAGAAACATGAAATAATCAACTTACCATGGTGATATAAACATAAAGAATTGAGTATGAGTGGGTAACATATCAGTGGCGTATGCTTTTATAACCTTAAATCTTGCGTTGATAGATTGCCAAAATCTGAAGTTTTGGGTCTTTATACTGTTATTTCATCCGGGGTATCAAGGTTGTCCTTCTGCTGCATCCAGATATATGCTGACCTAGGCACAACCAAGATATGTTAAAAGAGCTAAAAATGACAAATCCCAAAAATGAAGAAGCTCTCCTAGAGAGTCATTCAAATGTACAAAATGCATAAATCGTACCAGAATCTGTGGTCTTTGTCTTAACCCTCGTTAGATATTGGTCACTTTGCTGTATAGAAGTACTGACCTGATCACCAATTATCTAACGTTGTAAATCAAAGGATGAATTTCGGTATACTCACCTACTACGATGAATCTTTGTCCGTACCTTGATCGTGGGGATATGTCCTGAAGTGGGACACACTAGTATGCCAAGATAAAATTACCTTAACATATCACTGGGTAAAGGAACTTGAAAGGTTCATGTGTCACACCCCAACCGATGGCGGAAACATCGAGGTGGGACGAAAGAGATTGCTCATTGCTCATAATACTAATAGTGACAATAATTAATTAAACCGGATTTCATTTCATAAGTAAAATTGTCGAGTACAATACATGAAAATTTCAAATACAACAATGATCAAGGAAAAATTTGATACAACATTAATAAACCTAAACGTATATGTGTGTATCTAGTCATCAACGCTACTCCAATTTCATAGCATCATCTTCATCAACCGGTAATATGTATTAAAATAGAGTTCAATGCAAAAGCAAAGGTGAGTACACAAGGTTGATGATACATAGCATAAGTATAAAAAGTATAACTCGAATCCACATGTTAGTCGTATGCAAGGTAAATGCTAATCATGCAACACTAGATCAAACCCGAGTTTCCACAAGTATAATGAGCTTCCCTCATCACAAAAGCAACGAGACTAAAAAGTATGAATAAGCTTAACATAACCCCGACGCGTGGTGTGCTACTCCTATAGCGCTATATATGTCAAGTTGGGCTAGCTAAGTTAATGATAAAGTATGTATGAATCTAGCATGTATCTAAGCATAACAAGTATCATGTATTAACGGATTGAGCATGTAAAGTATAAGTTGTGATTTGTGTATTTTGATAGGTAAACATGTTACAACCCAAAAAGTGAGAAAGCGGTAAATGGCTCGAGTGTACTCACGGTTTTGCTTAAAGTGTTCCACTTAGAGAAATCCGCGACCTTGTTTGTAGATTAGGGTTTGGCACCTTGTCCTTCTACAAGAAGAACATGGGTATGAGTAATGAGTTTGACGGAAGATTCAAATTAATCGAGCATAAATAAAGTATGAGGGAAAAATAAAGTATGGAAGTATAAAAATAATCACTAAGGTATAGCACTCGTTTTTGACACTATGTTAACCCATATGGGTTTGATGTGATTTCATAGGGTTGGAACCTATTAGAATCGTAATGAGGAACTACACACTTTAGTGATAAAACGTATTAACTTGATAGGTGATTATGTAGTCATTATCAAGGGTTCGGTTTTTAGGATTATATTATAGTCCATAGTTATATATATACATAATATTAAACTAACTAACAATAATATCATATAAGTCATGGAGGAGGTAGGAGGTAGAACCATCCATTTAGGAACCTCGTATGAGTTCACCACTACACAAGTGAGTTGTTAGAGGGTGTTTAATGGGGTTAATAGCCATTGGGGAGAAGAGTTTTGGTGGGATTCGTGCAAGAATCGCGAGCCAAAAGCAATCTGACCCGTCCAGACACCCTTACAGACCGTAAGGGTGTCCCATTGCGGTCCGCAAGGACCGGGTCCGGGCCACAAAATTTAATTTTGTTGTTTTGTAAAATGGTGTCGGGTTTAAGAGTTATTTTATGGCATTTTAAGAATATCTAAGGTATTTTAAGGACAAGGGACATGTCCTAAGGTGTATATAAGTATAACATGAATAAAATCGAGTATATGTATCACGTATAAAGTGTGTATTATGCACAGATGTCACGTATTTGCAATCATGATCACGTTTTTGTGTATAATGCATCAATGTATGTATGTATGAACATGTATAACAAGTACTGAGATAAAATGTATATTCCATTATGATTCAAGTCTCGATTGTAAGGATTACAACGAAAGAACGAATCAGTTACAAAGGTTTCCAAAAATAGAAATACAAGATTAGCTTTCTAAACATGGAAAGTATGAAAAAGCGAGGCATTACATCATGTGTTTTGTTTAAGTGGATAAACATATTGGTAATCGTCTTGAACTGTTTTTCATGAAAATTAAAAAAAGAATGAACTGAAAGTGTGAAACAGTTTGATTTGGCTGATATTTTCTTCTTAAACAGTGTTTCTCACAAAAAAAAAATAGTGTTTATTTTCGTGTTATTTATTTGCTTTCAGAAAAATATAAAAAAATCCAAAAAGATTTTCTTTTACTTTAACATTCTTAACGTACGGAAAATGGTTGTTCTTGGAGGAATTGTTACCGAAACGGGGATACGGTGTTAGAAGATGAGTTCAAAATTTTAACCTTGCAGGTTCTAGTGGTGTTGAAAATTTTTGAATGCTGGTATTGCATGGGACATTGCTTAATCTGTTGCATCTCTTGATTAATAATAATTTGTTAACTTGTGTTCTTATGGTTTCTCGAGATGTTTGTTATGTATACAGATAGTTGCAATTATTCTTGTGAAGCAAATTTGAAGTTTCGTGAAGAGGAGTCTGATTGGATGCATGGTAGAATCCTCCTTTCTACATTGCTGACAAAGTTTGAAGATTTTGAAGATTGCTATGTAAATGCTGAACTGGAGTTTTACTCAATTGCTAACGATTTTGAAGATTTGGTGATTGGATCCATCAGCTTAGGGGGAGTCTGTTGCTGACAGAAGCTATTGAAGCTGAAGCTATCCAAAGACCAATGACGATGAATGATTACATGAAGAATGCAAGATGACTGAAGACAAAAGTTGTTTTATGAAGCTATTGTCAAAGGGGAGTCTGTTGGTGCATGTTTGTGACAACAACTTTTAGATTCAGGTCTTTGGATATCTTGTAATTAGTGAAACGATAAACGGTTAGCGGGTTTAGCTTTGTAATAGTGAGTTATTAGTGATTGGGCCAAACCAAACCCACATTGGGGGAATGGTATGCGAATTGGGCCTGTCTAATTCGCAGGTCTGTGTGAAACCAGCCCATAATGCATGTCTTGTGTTATATAAACAATGTTATGCATTAGGGGTAGGGTTAAGCACTTGAAATCAGTTTACAGAGAGAGAGAATTCGTGACTTGTGTGGTGGACGAATTCCTTGAGTGCTAGGATCTTAGGTTGATTGTTAAACTGCTAGTTTGAATAATCAATAAAGATTTGTTTGTTTGATTTGGGTTTAATCTGCTTCTACACCTTTCTGTGACAATCTTGTTGGATATTTGTGTCCGCTTTGATAAGTCAACGCTACCGACCGGGTCTTGACCCGTAAGAGTTACACCGAGGACAACGAGGTAATTCATTTAATTAGATTAAATGATGTATTTTAACGGGACAATTTATAATATTTTATTTTATATGGTTATAAAATAAATATTATATTAAACCTAATCATATTGGGTTTTTATGTCGTGGACTATTGCTAATGGTCTAAAAGAGAAAAAGGCAAGAAGAAAGGATATGGGCTTGTGGGCCTTAAGGTTTTTAGTTTTAACCTAATCCTTGGCTATATATACCTAAGCATGAGTTAAGACATAATACACTTGTGCAAAGAAAAACCCTAGTTACCACACTCCACAGACGCCACCCTTTTTCTCCTGCCGCCACCTCCAGCCGTCGACCGCCGCTGCTCAGCCGCCGCCGCCGCTTTTTCCGGCCACCACCACCGCTGTCTTCAGGCCACCGTCGCTGCTAATTGGCTGAAAAGGAGGTGCACCTTTAGATATTGCTCCTGACCCGTTCTAGCACATCTCGTTGCATATCGGTGTCTCACACGTTTATTACTAACCTAAGGTATATCTAAAACCCCCTATGGTTGTGCTTACAATTCGTATTTGCATTTGTTGACCTTGTTCCATTACGGGTGTTCGTTGGTATAAAGGTATTCATGTTATTTTGTTACATACGCTTCCGTTGCTTAAAATGTATATATATATATATATATATATTAACTAGTTAATGTTTATTTTAACTAACATATATATATACACACATGTACACTTACTTGTCAAAAGTGTTTTGACTAATCTTTGTAACAAATTAATATACACATATATGAACCAGGTTCATAAAATAAAAGTAAAATTATACCATAGATTCCCTACAGTGGTATCAGAGCTGATGCTCACCACATGCAAATCGAAAGGTCTTTTTTCCACTGGAATAATAAGTCAAACTTTAAAAAGTCTAAAGTTTTTGATTTATTTTACTTAAGGCAATGTATATATTTTGGTCATATTTTAATTGCTAATATTTGTTGACCAAAACTTGCCTCCACAAACCTTTGTTATGTTGAATATGTAAATCGGGCCCGACCTCGTGGTTGTGTTTTATGTTTGGTTTCTACTATGGTTTTGGCCCATTTTGTGGTTCAAAGTTGTAATAGATAGGTTTTTTGTCTTTATTATGTTTACTTGTTAAATATTGTTGATACGAAGACCCGAAGCGAAACCGAATGCCAAGAGGAGTCTTGGAGTTAGTGGGAGTCGCTCAAGACAACAAGATACACTCAAGTCCATCCTTGTGGTTGTTTTGTGTGTTGTGACCATGGCCCATTTGATCTTGCTACTTGGCTCTAGCAAGATCATAACCATGACCATATGATTTACATATTCATTTTCTATTATGGTTTCCTTTAATAAATGTTATTACACATCAACCTAATACCAAAACGCATTATTAATTTTTTTTAATGAAATCGAGAAAAAAGCAAGTTCTAGCAACTTGTAAACTTTTATAACCACTAGAGTTTTAAAACATGTTTTTTGTCACATCTTTAAAACTCATAAACTTAATAGTCTTCACTATTAACTTTAATTGGTTATTTCATGTCGCGACAAACTTAGTTTGATAAGGTTATCTAAAACTAATTGTCCCGAGAGGTGAAAGGGTCCTTTAGGCATAGTCGCAAATTTAATATCTAAATTAAAACCGACTATAACGACCCTATTTGGTAAAAATTAAAATCAATGGTCTATGTCATCCTACTACTAGTAACACTTGGGGCATAATGCGAACCATCAGTGTTGGAGCCACAACACAACACTTGGTGTCTAGTTTATCCTTCCAAGGTGCAAGGGCTTCGTCGAAACATCCGACCCTTCCACATGTGACCGTTTTAGGACGACTATTACTTTTCTTCTCGTGTTACGTGCTACAACTGTCTCGAGAATAAAAGTGGCATAGATGGGGCCAAACGTATCAATGCAAGGACAAAAGGTTGTCCTCGCAGCCTCATGAACCCCGAGAGTTGTGCTTTTCTCACAATTGACAATCGTTGTCAGATCGCTTGAACCTCTTGCTGATGTTGTGTGCTACAGCTGCCTTTAAAAAGAGCTTCTAACCGGATTCTTGTTCCTTATCGTCTCACCTCACTAAATAAGGAAAATACATTAAAAATACTAATTAAATAAATTTTTGCTTAATAGATGTCATCTGATAACAACTCCTCTTTTGCTCTCAAGTCCATACTTGAGAAAGATAAACTAAATGACACCAATTTTCTTGAGTGGCACCGCAACTTGAGAATCCTTCTCAAAATGGCAAAGAAGCTTTATTTTGGAAACCCCAATCCCAACCGCACCTGAAAATGGTACTGTTGCTGCGAAGAAGGCTTTCGATAAACATAAAGAAGATGCCATGGAGGTTGCTTGCCTCATGCAAGCCACCATGTCCCCAGATATTCAGAAGAATATGGAAGACATGAGTGCCTTTGACATGATTGAGCAACTCAAAGGCATGTTCCAGAAACAAGCCCGTCAGGAACGTTATGACACCATGAAACAACTCATAAGCTGTAGAATGCAAGAGGGTTCCTCAGTTAGTGCTCATGTTCTCAAGATGAAAGGCTACATCGACTAATTAAACAAACTTGGTTATCCTCTCCAAGATGAGATGGTTGTTGACTTCATTCTCAACTCTCTTTCCAGTCACTATAATTAATTTGTTATGAACTTTAACATGAATGACTGCGTAAAGACAGTGCCAGAGCTACATGGGATGCTCAAAACGTCAGAGATAAACATTTCCAACAAAACAAACCAAGTGTTAATGGTTCGATTTGGTGGTGTTAGGAAGCACAAAACAAAGAAAAGTCACAACATTCAAAAGCAAAGGAAAGGCTCTTGTTGCTGCCAAACTTGCCACCAACAAGAGCAAACAAGCTGTGAAAGCCCCTCCTTCAGAAGAGCGGCAATGCTATGAATGTAACAAGATGGGGCACTGGAAACGTAACTGCCCTGAGTATCTTGCTAAGCTCAAAGCAAAGAAGGCCAATGGAGAAGGCACTTATTCAGGTATTCTAATATATGTTATTGAGCTTTTCACTATTTCTAGCAACACATGGTATTTGATACCGGGTGTGGTTGTCACATCGTTAATGTCTTGCAGGAGCCTAAGAAGTGGAAGAAACTAAAACCATGGAACATGGAACTCATTGTTGGCGATGGGAAGAAAGTCCTAGTTGCTAACTGGCACATTTAATCTTACATGTCCTTCTGGTCTTGTTGTTGTTTTGAACAATTGTCTTTTTGCACCTGGTTTGACCAGGGACATCATTTCAGTTTCGTTGTTGTTTGAACAAGGATTTAGATATGTTTTTAATGATGTTTCTATTTCTGCTTATCTAAATGGTACTTACTATTTTGAGGCTAAACCTCAAAATGGTATATATGAAATTGATGTTCAACCTAGCAATAACATATATCACCTTTCTAAACGTCAGAAAAATGGTACTAGTGATTCATTACTATGGCATTGTAGACTTGGCCACATAAGCAAGGCACTCATAAAATGGCTCCAATCTAAGGGGATTCTTGAATCCACTGGAGCGGACTCATTTGATGATTGCCAGTCATGCTTAGCTGGCAATCTCACCAAGGATCCCTTCACCCATGTTGGTGAACGAGCTAGTGATCTATTAGGACTCATACACTCAGATGTATGTGGTCCTTTTAGAACCATGACTAGGAATCACGAGTGATACTTCGTTACGTTCATCGACGACTATAGTCGATATGCTTATGTCTATCTCATGATGTATAAGCATGAAACCTTTGAAAGGTTCAAAGTGTTTCAGAACGAAGTTGAAAACCAACTTAATAGAAAGATTAAAATGTTTCGCTCAGATCGAGACGGTGAATACCTCAGCTTAGAATTTCTCGATCATCTAAAGGAACATGGAATAGTTTCACAACCCACTCCACCAGGCACACCCCAACTTAATGGCATGTGTGAAAGGAGAAATCGAACCCTACTGAATATGACTCGATCAATGATGTTTAAAACAAATTTGCCTCACTCCTTTTGGGGTTTTGCTCTTATGACTGCTGCTCGACTCGTAAATCTAGCGCCGACCAAAAAGGTAAAAAGAACTCCATATGAGTTATGGCATGGGCGTAAGCCAAGTTTGAGTTACCTTAGAGTATGGGGGTGCGATGCATACATCACAAGTGATTCTAGTGACAAGCTCGACCCTCGAGGAGAAAAAGTTGTTTTCGTCGGATACTATAACGAAAGCGGTTATTACTTCTACCATCCTGATGCAAATACGATTTCCATCAAAAGGAAGGCTAAGAGATTCCTTGAAGATGAGCTTCTTAGTCGAGGAACTGGAAGTAATATAGTGCATCTTGAAGAAGTTCAAGGACCACAAACAACCGTTGAGGAGGTCGGAATGCCTAAATGATGTGTGAAATATGTATTAATTAAATTCAGACAAGTTTAAAAATTGGAAAAACTCGTAAACCACACACTACCGGCAAGTGTACCGGTCGTAAGTAGTAATACAAGTAAGTCCGAGTTATCGAACCGTGGACACAATCTAGCGACTCTCGATACTAAACCTCTATCGAGCCCTAACCTAATAATTTGTTTGTTTGAAAGATTGGTTTTAACTAATCACTAAATAAAGCAAATAAATAAACTTAGACAAAACAGAGCAGAAGACTCAGGAAACTGGAGAAAAACTCGACGCTAGGAGAAAACAACTACCTAGGTCTAGAATCTTACTCGTAACTCACAACTCTAGGAATTGGATAATGGAATGGCTACCGGGTTCCTAAAAATACGACTAAATAAAAAAAACCCTAAAGACTGATAGATCACCTCCCGGTCTCACTAACACCTCTTGGACAATCCTAAGATGGACGTGTAACTCACAGGTTACTAGTTCGGATCACCTCCCGATCACACCTCACTAGGGAATGCTAAGGTACCCAAATGACTCGCTCACCTCCCGGTCTCGCTAATCACAACACACCCTAAAGTATGAAGGGGCAATCTATGGTTGAAGACAATAACTCAAGCTTGCTAGAAAAACTAAGGCAATTAAGCAAGGATCACCTTCCGGTCTCACCTTTACCCAAAACCTAAGAACTAGACAAACCGACACTCTATCTCCTCCTGGTCTCAAGAGTTGCAAAACACTAATTTTAAAAGCTCACAAGGTTGCTTATAGCGTTATCTAAGACAAGACACCTCTAGATTATACCACTAACACAAAGTCTATGGAAAATCACGTGAAACCCTAGATCTGAAACTACCAAAGTAACAAATTTAGAGAAAACGCAAAACAACAATCATACAAACTGATTACTAAAAGCATTTATCCGCATCATCATCAAATGGTCAAAGATATACCAAAACATTAAGCCAAAAATTATATTATCCAAAACCGAAGGTAATAAGTCACAACATATTCATCAATACGACCTAGGTAGCATAAATATTTAGCCAATAATCATGTTTATAAAAACTAAAACAATATCAATTGAGTTCATGACAAGAGACTAAAAAAATGAATTAAAGAGTTGAACCCAACAATTGGCGTGATTAATCGTCAACCGAATCCAATCTTTTTTCCATTCTTGCTGCCGTCAACAGTTGCGTTGCCCCTCCTTTGTCGAACAGTCGGTCTCCCCTTTAATTTCGTGTCCCCTGGCGTATTCCACCATTCTTCTTAAATACCTATTGTATTTGTAGTCGAACACAACTTTTTTGATCTGGACTCTTAGGCTGGCCACTAAACAAAATGGGCTCATGTGTATTGCTGAGGAGCAATGGGCCGATGTCTTTTTTATATCTCCTGAAGCCCAAATCAAAAGCAAAAAGCTTGGTCAACCCTCAATTTCTTTGGTCAACGCCTCAAACTCAAACATGGATCTTATTTTCTTTTGTCGTACAGTAGCATCACAATCCAATATTCCATCCTACATAACTTCTTTATTTCTTTGTTCCTTCAAATTAATTAGTGCCCATTATTAGTTAAATTATGGCAATTAAATATAAGTGTAAAGGACACTCTTTTTTTTAGGGTAATGTTAATTAATCCAAATACCTAGAGCCAAATTATTGTTTTATTTTATTAGTTTAATTGTATCGTTTTACCTCACTTTCTCTTAAAATCATCAAACTTAACATATAAACAACTACGAGTAAAATTCAATAGAAACAACCCTTAAGCCACTCAAAAGTGTAGGAAATATTGACATAAAATATGTATAATTTGGAGCGTATCAAATATCCCCACACTTGAACCTTTTTCGTCCCTGAAAAAGACTTATGCAAACGGAATTAGAATCAGATACATATTCAGGTTCAAAGATCTAGATTACTTATTAAAATTAAAACTCGTGTTAACAGCGATTGCAAATATACTTGTCCTCTTAAACCCAAACCCGGTTCCAAGCCCTTATCATGCAATTTAAATTCAAGTATGGTCAATCTACCTAGGGTCTCACACTAAAAACCGCAGTTTCACCTAATCCCCCCTGAAGCTTATAGAACAAAAGAAACGAATCATTCGAGCCATTTCCTAACCGTTTTATACCAAAATCAAGAGAATTTAAAATCACATTTTTTTTCTTTTTCTTTTTCTTTTCTTTTGAGCACTAAACTTTGCATACCTTACCCAGAGGCTGTCTCAATCAGAGTCACCATCCCCGAGAGCGACAACGTGAGCGTCGGTAATTTTTAGCAATTTTTTTCAACACATTCTAGAGGCAATCTACGTCAGAGTCACCATCCCCAACGAAGATTACATAGGTCTGGTCTTTTATTTCAATCTAGCTCAATTATTATATTTTTTTCATGATAAAAAATTCTAATAATTTTAGCTCATAACGGCATTCCTTACACTATTATTGGCGGTTTCAGCTATCTACTTTTCCTAAATGAGAGCCCACTAGTAAACTAACAATTAGGTATATTAATATCAAAGAAGCCTAGAAACCGATCGGGCCTACTCACATATCCCAGGCTAGACACAAGTTCAATTTTTTAAACTTCTATTATTATTATTCGAACCCGGACATACCTGATTTTTCTATCATTTTTCGTTTTTATTTTGCAAACTTCTAAAACGAAGGACTTTCTATTTTTCAAAATTTTCAAATTTTTTGGATTTTTTATTTTTTTATTTCTTTTTTGTGACTCAAACCTCTATATACGGACTCAAACGACAGTTTCCCATCCCACACTTAAATCCTACATTTCCCTCAATGTAGGATGGAAACCCAACTAAAAAAATAAAAAATAAAAACTAAAATAGTATACAAAAATACAAGGAATCGGAAAGGACTTAGCTGGTTAAGATAAACATTAGTGCCAGCTGTGCGTGTCTTCAATCCAAACATGTACACGACCGTATAGCATTTCCTTCACGGTCGTCTAAACTGATATGCTGGGTTGTCCTCTACAATATGATATAAGCTTGAAATCGCCGTGTCCAATGGAGATTGAGTACGAGCGGTTCAGTCCAAACCTGCACAAGACAAAACAAACAAACCCCAAGCATAATATCGACTAAAAAATAAAATAAAAAATAATTTTTTTACACATAATACAAACTCTACAACTCGGGTGATATCCCGGGTAGCCTCCCCACACTTGAACTCAATCAGGAGGCTTCTCCTTTATCCAACCCCGGTCTAACCCGTTTAATTCTAATTGTTCATCATTATATATTAAAAAGTTAACGATGAAACTAGAAAATATTTTAGGATATTCAAACGGTCAGACCACCAAAATTTAAATTTACCTGGACCAAACCTGATACAAGATATATAGTGAGGTGGATGGTCGTCTTTGCACTTCAGTTTTGCATTGTGCCTCCGCTTGCACCATCTCTGCTCCCTCAAACAATGTTGATCCAAGCTCCTTCTCACCCTCTCCCGTGTTCTCGATTGTGGTGGCAGTCCATCTTCTAACTTCTCCACGGGCCGGCTATTAAACTCCTCAGCCACTTTCTCTTTTTCTTCGTTTGGTGTTTGATTGATCTCCATGGCCGGTTCACCTTCAAGTAATTTTTCTAAACAGGCAAGATCACCGTCCGGGTCAAATTCTACTTCTTCATGAGTCGGTAAAACTACCAACTCATCACCAAACTCATCCTCCCAAGATGGTATATGCATCCCTGTCTCATTTTCCATCTTGTCAAGTGGCTCATCCATGTCTTCCCCCTCATCATCAATCCAGAAGTCAATCATTGGGTTCAGGACCGTAATACCATGGCGTGGAATACCAATTGGGTGTCACGTCCTGTTGAACCGGAGGTGGGACTGAATCGTCCGTTGTCGTCTCCAGTTCTACATCTGACAACTCTGGATCACCGGGAAGATCTTCTTTAACATGTTCTTCCTCAACTTCTTCTTCTTTCACTCCCCCATAGCTCTCAAAGTCAATATTATCAGCATAGTAATCATCCCATGTAAAGCGTATTGTACTTTGATTTTTCTTCTGATTCATGTAAACCACACAATCTTCATACCAGTGCGGTCCACCGCAACCCTAACACATTGGATCCACATGCTGATTAATGCTTTCCCTCAACATCTGACCTAGTGTCTCGAACATTCGCTCAAGAATGGTGAGCATTTTGGGAAACCTCGGATCTCCTTGGTCCTGTGCTGTTGACATTATCTGAGCGAAAACTTTACATGATTCCATAAACGCCCAAACATAGGGAGGGTACTCGCTATGATAACCTAGCCATGAAGAGAGTAGCAAAAACAGCACGGAGTAGAGAAAGAAAAGAAAAAAAAAACTAACTAATAAAAAAATATTAACAAAAATATTGACTCGGCACACTACTACTAGACACAAACTCCAGGACTCAAACCCTAAGACTCAAATTACAAATAAGACCAATTAAACAAGTAAGATCAGTCAAAGCTAATAACGCAATCGCCTAAGTTCCCCGGCAACGACGCCAAAAACTTGATGTGTGAAATATGTATTAATTAAATTCAGACAAGTTTAAAAATTGGAAAAACTCGTAAACCACACACTACCGGCAAGTGTACCGGTCGTAAGTAGTAATACAAGTAAGTCCGAGTTATCGAACTGTGGACACAATCTAGCGACTCTCGATACTAAACCTCTATCGAGCCCTAGCACTCTAAGACTAAAGACAAGTTGAATCTCCTCCCGGTCTCATCAACTTCTCCTAAGGATCCTAAAGGTCAAATAAAAGTCACTGGTATGGGTTGGATCACCTCCCGGTCTCTCCAACAATACTAAAGTACCCAAAGATTAGATCTCCTTCCGGTCTCACTAATCACAATACACCCTAGAGTGTACGAGATAACCTAATAACACTTGACAAGACTTAGGAAAACAAATAATACTAAGCCACTTAGACAGATCTCCTCCCGGTCTCACTGCAGCTAAATACCTAGCACTAAAAACAATCCCAACTATCTATCACCTCCCGGTCTCAAGAATAGGTAGAACACTAAACTCCTCTAAATTGTCAAACAATGTTCCTATGGAATACGAGCTCAGTAAACCATACACTAGCTACAAACACAAAGTAGGTAACCTAACATGTATCTATACATAAAGACATTCACAAAGATACATGAGGAACAATAGTATGAAAATAAATTAGAATAAAGTATGCACACACATCTAGTCAATTATAATTAAGTCTCTTACTTTAATATCAGACCATCAATTAAATCACTAAAACCGAGAAATAACCAATAATCAACAAACAGTCATCACAAACCCGGGTAGAAAAACTAATTAGCTAAGATACATAGTCGAAAGCAATAAACAAGTCTAAATTAAATAACAAATCATGTTCATAAATTCAATAAACACAAAGTATATCAAACCCGGACTAATCGTTACAACCCGAACTCGAAACTTGAATCACGGAGTTGAATCTTGAACCAATAATCTTTCTCCCCTTCCAAATCGTTCTCTTTTAGCCGTATGCCTACTGTTTTTTTCTGGCTCCTCTCGTACAGCCGCCCTTTTTAGCGAACAGTAGGTATGGGTCTATATCATGCAGCCTCCCCTTTAATTTCGTGTCCCCTGGCGTATTCCACCATTCTTCTTAAATACCTATTGTATTTGTAGTCGAACACAACTTTTTTGATCTGGACTCTTTGCTGGCCACTAAACAAAATGGGCTCATGTGTGTTGCTGAGGAGCAATGGGCCGATGTCTTTTATATCTCCTGAAGCCCAAATCAAAAGCAAAAAGCTTGGTCAACCCTCAATTTCTTTGGTCAACGCCTCAAACTCAAACATGGATCTTCTTTTCTTTTGTCGTACAGTAGCATCACAATCCAATATTCCATCCTACATAACTTCTTTATTTCTTTGTTCCTTCAAATAAATTAGTGCCCATTATTAGTTAAATTATGGCAATTAAATATAAGTGTAAAGGACACTCTTTTTTTAGGGTAATGTTAATTAATCCAAATACCTAGAGCCAAATTATTGTTTTATTTTATTAGTTTAATTGTATCGTTTTACCTCACTTTCTCTTAAAATCATCAAACTTAACATATAACCAACTACGAGTAAAATTCAATAGAAACAACCCTTAAGCCACTCAAAAGTGTAGGAAATATTGACATAAAATATGTATAATTTGGAGCGTATCAAATATCCCCACACTTGAACCTTTTTCGTCACTGAAAAAGACTTATGCAAACGGAATTAGAATCAGATACATATTCAGGTTCAAAGATCTAGATTACTTATTAAAATTAAAACTCGTGTTAACAGCGATTGCAAATATACTTGTCCTCTTAAACCCAAACCCGGTTCCAAGCCCTTATCATGCAATTTAAATTCAAGTATGGTCAATCTACCAAGGGTCTCACACTAGAAACCGCAGTTTCACCTAATCCCGCCTCAAGCTTATAGAACAAAAGAAACGAATCATTCGAGCCATTTCCTAACCGTTTTATACCAAAATCAAGAGAATTTAAAATCACATTTTTTTTTCTTTTTCTTTTTCTTTTCTTTTGAGCACTAAACTTTGCATACCTTACCCAGAGGCTGTCTCAATCAGAGTCACCATCCCCGAGAGCGACAACGTGAGCGTCGGTAATTTTTAGCAATTTTTTTCAACACATCCTAGAGGCAATCTGCGTCAGAGTCACCATCCCCAACGAAGATTACATAGGTCTGGTCTTTTGTTTCAATCTAGCTCAATTATTATATTTTTTTTCATGATAAAAAATTCTAATAATTTTAGCTCATAACGGCATTCCTTACACAATTATTGGCGGTTTCAGCTATCTACTTTTCCTAAATGAGAGCCCACTAGTAAACTAACAATAAGGTATATTAATATCAAAGAAGCCTAGAAACCGGATCGGGCCTACTCACATATCCCAGGCTAGGCACAAGTTCAATTTTTTAAACTTCTATTATTATTATTCGAACCCGGACATACCTAAACCACCACAAATTATTGACACTGATTCATACTTAAACACAAGCCTTCGCAGGAGCATCAGGACTCTAAAAGAACCCGATAGATACCTTTGGCATATTGAGGGATATGAAGTCCTGACAGTAGCCGAGTCTAATAAAGAGCTTACTAGTTACAAAACTGTTATTTCTAATTCAGATTCTGCGAAATGGCTAGAGGCCATGGAAGCCGAGATGCAATCCATGCGTGACAATCAAGTCTAGGACTTGGTTGAGCTACCCCCGAATCTCGGGCAGTAGGGAGTAAATGGGTTTTCAAGAGAAAAACCGACATGCATGGAAATATACAAACCTATAAGGCACGGCTAGTAGCGAAAGGTTTTACTCAAACTCAAGGTGTTGACTTTGATGAAACCTTCTCGCCCGGTTGCTATGATCAAATCGATCAGGATATTACTTGCCATAGCTGCGTACTATGATTACGAAATTTGGCAAATGGATGTAAAACCGCCTTACTTAATGGACCTCTTTCTGAAGATGTTTATATGGTTCAGCCTGGCGGTTTTATCGATCCAAAATATCCCAATAGGGTATGTAAGCTAGACAAGTCCGTTTATGGACTCAAGCAAGCATCTCAGAGCTGGAATCTTCGTTTTGACCAGAAAGTCAAAGAGTTTGGTTTTGTCAAGAACGAAGATGAACCTTGTGTTTACAAAAAGGCTAGTGGGAGTGCTATATCATTTCTCATATTGTATGTAGATGATATATTGATAATTGGAAACAACATCCCCATGCTTAAGGAAATTAAACATTGGTTGGGATCTTGTTTCACAATGAAGGATCTTGGAGAAGCCACTTACATTCTAGGAATCAAGATCTATAGGAATAGATCTAAGTGACTTCTTGGGCTAACTCAGAGCACATACATAGAATAAGTGATAAGACGCTTTAAGATGGAAAACTCCAAGAAAGAAGGTGTTCCAATGACTAAAGGAACCGTCTTGAACAAATCACAATCTCCCTCTGCGAATTGTGAGATAAAGCAAATGGAAGCAGTTCCATATGTTTCTGCGATTGGTTCTATCATGTATGCTATGGTATGTACTCGACCGGACGTCTCGTATGCTTTGAGCATGACAAGCCATTACCAGTAGAGCCCTGGGATTGCCCACTAGACTGCAGTTAAGAACATCCTTAAGTACTTAAGAAGGACAAAAGATATGTTCTTGATATTTGGAGGAGTCAATGAGGAGCTCACTATAAAATATTACACTGATGCTAGTTTTCAAACTGACCGAGATACCTCTCGCTCACAAACGGGTTTCGTGTTCACTCTCAATGGAGGAGCCGTATCACGGAAAAGCTCCAAGTAGAGTGTTGTTGCTGATTCCACCACGGAATCTGAGTACATTGCCGCATCGGATGCCGCAAAGGAAGCTGCTTGGTTGAAGAAGTTCATAATCGATCACGATGTGGTTCCAAGTATCATGAAACCCATCCAGATATTTTGTGATAACACAGGTGCTATTGCTCAAGCCAAGGAGCCTAGATCTCATCACAAAGCCAAGCACATTTTGAGAAAGTTCCACTACATACGTGAGATTGTGGAACGTGGAGACATTGTTATAAGTAAAATTGACACAGATCAAAACCTAACTGACCCGTTTACTAAGCCAATGACTCAAGAAAAACATGATCGTCACATGGACGCTATTGGCATTAGATTAGCTAGTGAAATGTTTTGATTTAGTATTTGGATGTACGAAGATCAAACAGTTGTATTCTTGTGTTTGTTTTGATTTACTAGTTAAATGCAATTCTTGAATCCTACAACTGTGTTCGAATTTGATACGTTTAATCCATGAATCCTATATTCTAAATTATCCATAGTCGGTCAGACTCGTGGGAACGATTCTGAATTAAGACTATTCTGACTTTGGACTCAAGGTGTTGACTTCCAAACTCACAGACCTCATTATGAATGATGTTGGATGTAACTCGCATCAAATCATCTTAATGGATCTTAGTCATAAGATGTATTTGATGTTGGTATACTCGTTTAGTATCCTCTGACCTGAGATACATACTAGAATTTTCGTTTGCTAAAGACTATTCTTTGATCATTGTCAACCGTTGTCGTGTAATTGCCAGTCATAAATGCATTAGTTGGGAATAGCTCTGAAGTTCAGTGGGAGTTGTATGTAATCATGATGGGATTCTATACTCTTACATTGTATGTAACAGTTAGACATCTGGCGCCCTTGTTGATTCAAACTGGTGAAGTGTAAGGCCTTACCCAAACTTACGGTGTGTTTGATTGGACCACTTTGATTCTTGAACGAGAACGATAATGATTGAACACTATGTGAGATTGAATCTGATCCATGTCTCATTGTTCAATTGATGTCTTATACAGAAATGATAGATGACAATGATTGCCATAAGTCTACTGTCTTCAAGTAGCAAGTCGTTGCTAAAAGGAAGATACCTTGGTTAGTGACTTTAAAGTGTCATGACCGGTTGGGGGCAGCTATGTGTAGCTAGGGCACCGCTGGCTGTCTGCGTTGAAATCTTATCAGAGACCGTCCAAGTGGGAGCTGTTGGATATTTATGCCCGGTTCGATAAGTCAACGCTACCGACCGGGTCTTGACCCGTAAGAGTTACGCCGAGGACCACGAGGTAATTCATTTAATTAGATTAAATGATGTATTTTGATGGGACAATTTATAATATTTTATTTTATATGGTTATAAAATAAATATTATATTAAACCTAATCATATTGGGTTTTATATCATGGACTATTGCTAATGGGCTAAAAGAGAAAAAGGCAAGAAGAAAAGATATGGGCTTGTGGGCCTTAGGGTTTTTAGTTTTAACCTAATCCTTGGCTATATATACCTAAGCATGGGTTAAGACATAATACACTTGTGCAAAGAAAAACCCTAGTTGCCACACTCCACATCCGCCACCCTTTTTCTCCTGCCGCCACCTCCAGCCGCTGGCCGCCGCTGGCCGCCGCTGCTCAGCCGCCGCCGCCGCTTTTTCCGGCCACCACCGCCACTGTCTTCCGGCCACCACCGCCGCTAACCGGCTGAAAAGGAGGTGCACCTTTAGATATTGCTCCTGACCCATTCTAGCACATCTCGTTGCATCTCGGTGTCTCACGTGGTTATTACTAACCTAAGGTATATCTAAAACCCCCTATGGTTGTGCTTACATTTCGTATTTGCATATTGGTGACCTTGTTCCATTACATGTGTTCCTTGGTATAAAGGTATTCATGTTATTTTGTTACATACGCTTCCGTTGCTTAATATATATATATATATATATATATTAACTAGTTAATGTTTATTTAACTAACATGTATATATACATGTACACTTACTTGTCAAAAGAGTTTTGACTAATCTTTGTAACAAATAAATATACCCATATATGAACTGGGTTCATAAAATAAAAGTAAAATTATACCATGGATTCCCTGCAAATCTGATCTAGAGGATTACGCACTCTAGATTAGATAAACGATTTTGTGAAGATCCATAGGACGAAGGAGACCTACAAGAAACACACCAAAACACAAAATTGACCAATCCATGACCAGCTAGCAACATTCTGCGGATTATGGCTTCTGGCGGGGGGCGAGAGGAAATAGGGAATCTGGTCGCGGCCCGCAAGAGGATAAAGGATGTTCGATTTTTTGGCAATTTTGGTCCCTGGAGTTATATTTGATAGTTTTTAGGGTGTTTTAAGCACAAAAGGCATGATCTAAGAGGTTTGCATGTAAATAAATCACGAGAATAAGTATAAACAAGTATGATCAAGTATAAGAATCAGGGAAGGATCGTATAATGCATGTACGTCACGTATTTGCAAGTTTATTATATGTTTCCAAGGATCACGGATTAAGCATCATATGTGTAGTGGTTTCAAACGTATGAACACGTATGAATGTGTAAAGCATGAATTGTAAGAACACGAATTTTATTATGATCCAAGTCTCAGATTTTACAACGATTACAACGAAAGTACGATTACAAGAACACAAAGCTTCCAAAAATAGAATTACAAGCGATGCTTTCTAATTATGGAAAGTACGAAAAAGCAAGGCGTTACATTATATGGAACAAAGTGTATTATATACATTGATCACAAAAGCTTAACATGTGTTTAATCAAAAGGATTTGAATATGCGACAACGCAGGTGGATGGAAACACTTAATGATTATGATTGTGAGATCCGCTACCATCCGGGCAAGGCTAATGTAGTCGTCGATGCGCTTAGTCGCAAAGAAAAGGTTAAGCCGATTAGGATTAACGCTAAGAGCATTGAGCTCAGAAGTAGCTTGAATGCGAATCTACTAGAGGCGTAGAAACAAGCCCTGTTAGAGGCAAATATTCCAAGTGAAGGATTGGGTGGATTTGTTGAACAATTGTCACTATGAAATGATGGAATTTTCAGACTTAAGGATAGAATCTGGGTTCCAGTTTTCGGAGGACTTAGAGATCTAATCCTCCAAGAAGCGCACAATTCAAAATACTCAGTTCACCCAGGTGGTGACAAGATGTATCAAGATCTGAAAAAGAATTATTGGTGGATGGGTATGAAGAAATCCATAGCCACCCATGTAGCTAAATATCTGACGTGTTCACAGATTAAAGCTAAACATAAAAAACCGTCAGGTCTACCACAACAGCTTGAAATTCCCACTTGAAAATGGGAAATGGTGACCATGGACTTTATTACCAAGTTACCAAAGACCAAATGTGGTAGCGACACGATTTGGGTAATAGTGGACAGGCTGACTAAGTCAGCTCACTTTTTGCCAATAAAAGAGACTTACAGATCTGAAAAATTGGCCAAGTTATATGTGGACGAGATTGTGTCCCTGCATGTCGTGCCAGTATCTATTGTATCCGATAGAGATACTAGATACACTTCTCATTTTTGGAAAAGCTTCCAACAAGCATTGGGCACACGATTGAATTGTAGTACGGCTTACCATCCACAGACTGATGGACAAAGTGAGCGCACAATCCAGACATTCGAAGACATGCTACGTGCATGCGGATCGACTTAGGTGGAAGCTGGGATGACCAGTTACCCCTAATTGAATTCTCCTATAACAATAGTTATCATACAAGCATCAAGGCTACTCCTTTGAGGCCTTGTATGGGAGAAAGTGTCGAACACCTGTGTGTTAGGCTGAAGTTGGGGAAGCCCAACTAATAGGACCAGAGATACTCCTGGAGACGATGGGTAAGATAATACAAATCCGGTACCGTCTTAAAGCTTCCAGGGATAGGCAGAAAAGCTATGCAGATAAGAGGCGTAAACCTCTTCGGTTCCAGATAGGGGATAAGGTTATGTTGATAGTATCACCCTGGAAAGGTGTGATGCGCTTCGGAAAGAAGGGCAAGTTGAGCCCAATATACATAGGACCATTTGAAATTATCTAATGTGTTGGGTCAGTAGCTTATAAGCTCAAGTTACCTGAGAGGCTAAGTGGGATTCATGATGTGTTCCACATCTCAAACTTAAAGAAGTGTCTAGCCGATGTGTCGCTAGCAATGTCACACGAAGATGTGCAAATTGACGAAAACCTGAGGTTCGTTGAGAAAACAATAGCGATCGAAGATTGACAGGTTAAAAAGCTTTGGAGAAAGCACGTACCTATTGTAAAGGTCAAGTGGGATGCCCGTCGAGGCCCCGAATATACATGGGAGGTTGAGTCCACTATGCGATAAAAGTACCCCCATCTTTTTGAATAAAATCTCGAGGTCGAGATTTCTTTTAAGGAGGTGAGGATGTAACACCTCATAAAAACCCGTCCACTTAAATCCCAACACATGTCCCGCTGATCCTCGTATGCTACGTTCTAAGCGAGAGGGACCAAGGTTGCCGTTATGTTATAATTATAACCTCTGAATGGCGACTATAAAAGTTGAGGGACTAATAGTGTCAAAATGCCAAATTCTGGCTTCTGAAGATGTCTCACAGACCGCCACCATACATGGTTACGGACAGTAAGATTTAAAAAGGCTGATGAGCTGAGAGACGGTTACGGACCGCAAGGATAAGTCCTTATGGCACGTAACGAATTCAAAACCATGGACGGTAAACTGGCTTACGGACCGTAAGCCATAACCCTTACGGTCCGTAAGGGACTGCCAGTGGCAGAATGTTTGGCAGCTTCCTGCCCTACCACCTTGCTCGTGACTTGCCACACTTTGGCAGCTCTTGACACCTCAAACACCACCTGGAGACCTCTCACAACAGCTCCTAACACCTAGCATGATCTCATGCTTCATCTTCAACTATAAATAGAGACCTTCATGCCTCTCATTCCTTGCTCATCTTCTTCTTTCTTCCTCATTGCTCTCCTGGAAGTTCCTGAGCTATTTGGGAGCATCCTCTGAGCTTATAAACTTTTCTTGGATCACTTGTAAGTGTTCCTTCCTTCTCTTTTCAGTTTTATAGGCTTTAAGCCAAAAGTCAAAGCGTTTACGTAAAAACGCTTTGACCTTTGGTTAAGACCATTATGGTCCAGCCATTGTTCGGTACTGACATGGCTACATGATCGTAATAAGGTAGGTGTTAATCCCTCAAGAGGACACCTCCTGGAAATCACGTTTACTTGGTCAATTGACGGGTCAAAGTTATTAATATAAAAAGACAAACGAGCCAAATTTTAAATGAATGCATATCTAGTAATGTAGATGTTATAAAATGTGTTTTATCACTTTAATAACTTGGTAATAATTGTTAGAACATGTGCAAACATGTTCGGCTCGTCAATTCTAGGTTTAAGGTCGGTTCGCAACTGAAAGTCACGAAGTTTGACTTCTGCTTGACTTTCAGTTCTAACCTGAATTAGCAACTCAGGCTACTGAATCTAAGTTGTATTATGACCATGTTATATTGTAATATAAGCCTTTGGAGTTATATTATATGGTCATATAGTAATCTGAGTTTATTTTGCAAGTTCTGTTATTATGCTTAAACTTGACTAAAATGCCCTTTTGAATAAAATAAGATTTTGAAAATAAATGAGCAAACAAATGAACTAATTACTAATATGATAAGTTACTAAATTTATTTTGATGTCGTGATTCTGGTCATAAACTGAGTTTTGTATAAATATCATAATTTACGCTTTAAAATGCCTAAAATGCCCTTTCGACACAAAGAATGGTTTCTAAACATAATTTCTTCACCAAACTTAATACCTAATGATGTAATATCATAAGTAGGAGTCATTGGGATGTTAAATCAGACTATAAACTGAGTTTACGAACAAATCCTTGTATTAAGTCTTTAAATGACGATATTGCCCTTACGACACATAAAATGGGTTTTAATCATTCTTTATGTACAAATCCTTTTACTTACTGATGTATTATATTATATAACATATTTTCATCATATAAACCTGTTCATAACATCAGTTTTCGTTAAACATCGATTAAATCGTCATTTAGCGACTATATCGCCATTTCGGCGCATAGTATAGTTTAAAACCAAATCTATGAACCAAAACTTGTTACCTACTGATTATGAAACTTATTTTAAATACTTTTATAGTAAGTACATGTTCTAAACTCATAATCCCAAATAAGCTATCAAAACAATGTGTGAAATGACCAAAATGCCCCTACGGAGCATAGTTTTGTTTTAAACTATAAACCACACATATATTTGATATCCTACTGATATAACATCACAAATTTAATATTTTTCCAGAATTTTTATGTCCATGACATCAGTTTACATGTAAGCTCCTTTTATAAGTCGTAAAATGACCAAAACGCCCCTTCGAGGCTTAACTTGATTTTAAAACATTAACGAGCATACATGTTGATATCCTAATGATATTATAACATGTTTAAAGTATAAAGGCATATGGAAATTGTATATCACTCATCCGGTTACCCGATATCGCTTACACGCATGCAGTTAAGCCTAAGTGACTAGTTTACGTAAATTAACCGAAATGGGTTTAACCTTATCATTTTTAATTCAAAATCCAGAATGTTATATGTTTACCCAATATATACAAGTCTTAGTACTTGTTGCTACATTCTATGCCGGTCATCGCTTAATCTAGCGTATCGTACCGATTTTTTTACTTAAGACTAACCGGTTCGAGTCTATGGCTCAAATAAGGACCCGTTAGCATTCTAATTGGTTATTAATACCATCATTTCAGACTAAAAGCCTCCCGGTAGATTGTTATCTTTACTTATCTTCTTGATTAACGGCTGGGTTATTAATTCATTTGAAGAAGTAGCTCAGCTAAATAATTTTAACCTATTTTCCCTGTACGGGCTTAGGATACAGTATATTATTACCGTATGGTCGGGTATGGGATCATGTTGTCGGATTGTGATGTAACTAAAACTCATAATCCATTTTAATTTGTATTGTCTGATAACCTAAACATTGGGGGTTAACTCGACCGTGTCCTGGATATCCTCGGCTCATTTAAGTTACTAATGGCCACACCCTATGCACGGGGTGTAGGCATACACCCGTCAGATGCTAATGCTAAATATTTTTATATACTCCTTGGAGTTAATTAAGTGGCGTGTTGGTTAATCAGGTTATTCGATTTCTGCACTGGACCGCATATGTATTGACAGACTTGTAAAACTGTATACAAGATCATTTTGAATTGTCCCGAGTTATTTATGAAAACGTGACATGTGCACCTAAAATATTTTTGAAATATTTTCAAAATGTGTCGGTTATTTGTATTTCGCAGTGTAAACTGATGTATTTTCAAAAGACTAGGATACATGTACAGCACGTCATAGGTTGGGAGCTGCTTGGTAGTGACGTAGAGAATCTTGCAAGTCTTAGTCGTGTTCGAAGTCTGTTGATTATTTTATGTATATTTCACGATCCGCCCGTGGATCTTTATTACAAACCGTTTGTATTTATTATTTTGAACTTTGAATATTATCAGTTTATAATAATATTTTAAATCCAAGACTTCTGCTGTGTTGCTCTGTGTTGTTTGGTTATGATGTTATCAACTTCTGTCACAATATTCCCCACCGGGACATACGTGGAAAACGGGGTGTGACATATACGTTTGAAAGCATGATGATGAAAACAATCTTCCATTGATTGTAATATAAAGTTTTCTAAATTCACTCTATTTTTACCTTCTTTCATTTACCATCTTTTAAAATAATTACAATCAGTTAAACTCAGATCCTAACAATTGGTATCAGAGCTTGGTCAATCAAAATTTGATTTAACTGTCAATTTTATTTGAAAGATCAGCTCTCCCTACTAATTCGTTTGATAGTTTTCACTGGAAAATAGAGTTTTATTACGTTTAAAGTTTTTAAAACAAAATCTGTTTAAAACAATTTAAAAATGTCTCAAAACACACCGGATTCCAACACTGGATCTATGTTTAAACCACCGATGCTGGTTTGTAATAACTCTATATTACATATGGCAGCATCAGATGAGTCACATTTTAGCTCAGTAAAACACTGGTTGCTGGAGGTCCGTTGTATTTGGACCACATGTTCCATTGGTTCCAAGTACAGAGGATCCCAATAAACAAGTGCCAAAAATCCTGATAACAACTCCGAGCAGGATTTCCATAAAATAGAGTTAGATGCTAAGGCGTTTAGCATTGTTGCTTTTGCCTTACTAACGAGATCTATGCTGGACTGCTCCACTGTAATAGTGCAAAGGAGTTGTGGGATGCACTAAAAGAGCAATTCGATGGAACTGAGGAAGTAATCGAAAACAATAGAGAAGTTTTGAATCAACAATATGAAACTTTCTGTCATGTCAAAGGTGAGTCTCTAACCCAACAGTTCGAGCAGTTTAGCTGTCTCATAAGTGAGCTTAAGCTGGTTAACATGGAATTTCCTAACTCGACTATCAATAGTCATTTCTTAAGATCCTTACTAGATAAGTGGGACACAATAGCTTTCGTAACACGAACATCAGTCGGGTTTAAAGAAATGAAGCTTACCCAACTTAATGGTCGACTCCTCATATATGTGAGAGAGAGAGTTAACCCAGAAAAAGAAGTTGCAGGAATCAGGAAAAGTTACTGATGGTTATACTTTTGGTAACACAGCACTTTTAGGCCAAGAAGAGGGATCTGGTAGTGGAAGTGATCAGGGTTATGATCATTTTATTGACATAACATCTGGAGGAAATTTTAACTCTAATTCTTACTCACGCAACTATGCACTTACTGCTAGTGGGGAAAGCCAAACCTCTGACAACCTCTCCTTTGAGTTGAACGATCTTGCACCAACTGAGTTAGAAGAAATGGACTTTTTGCACCAACTGGCTCTGTTAAGTGTTAGAGCTAGTAAATTTTACAAGAGAACTGGTAGAAAATTTCCAGGGTTGCATGAGGGGTTGAAGGTTGGGCTGGATAAATCAAAAATCAAGTGTTACAACTGTAACAGGTTAGGACATTTTGCTAGGGAGTGTAGATCTCAAAATGCTGGACCCATTGTTACACACCCTAGTTCCAGACCTCAACACACACAAAGCACTGCTCATTATTCCCGATATACCCATGCTCCTCAAATGCAAAACACTGCCCATTATGCACACCCTGGTACTGTTCCAGTGCATTATGTTCAAACCACTGTTCCACAAGTTCAATATGTTCAAGCACCACCACCTCAAGTGCATGTGCAACCAGCAACTCATGTCACTCAAACTACTCAAACCACTGCTCCGGCAGAGGTTAACCAACAGAGCTCTTTCACACAAGGCTTTGTTGATTGGAGTAGTTTGCCTGAGGATTTAACTGATGAAAACTTTGCTCTTATAGCTAAAAATGATTTTGAAAATGAATTTTGCTTAATGGCTTTAGAGACAATTGTTGAAGGTGATGAATCTGTGGAATTAGTGTCTAAATCTGATGCGTTTCAAGTTCATGATGAAGTAGTGGTTTTAAAAGATATTGTTGATGAAGAAAGAACTCTCTATTTGATCTATGGGATACCAAGGTGTGTGAAGATTATTGTGATTGTGCTCTTATGGCTACTTCTAAGGTATCATCTCAGATCCTCAAAGATCTATGTTCTGAAAAATGCATAATAGCTTTTGCAAACATAAAAGGGTGAATGAAAATCTTAGAAACAAAATTTTAGAAGATGAACTGAATTTTGAAAAACTCACAAAAGAGTTAAAAACAAAGTTGGTTAACAAAGATTCTGAAATCAGCAGCCTAAAGCATGAGGCAAGCATAACCAAAGATCAACTCCAAACTATGATAGAGAAATATCAAGTTTGCAAAAAGAAGTTAGAATCACCCAAATCACTTGTGAAAAATGGATAGAGTCTTGAAAAGGTTATGAAATCATGTTAGAAAAACAGATCAAAAGTAACATAAAATTTGGCATTGGTTTCAAGAAAATGACCAAGTTTCTGAAAGTGAAAGTGTTGCTAAAAATGATTCTGAGTTGGTTGAAGTTGTCCCCAAAAACTTGGCTGGTGAAGAAATAAAAGTCACAGATAAGAATGGAAACAAAATCATTTTGGAAAAACATGAGGGATCCTCAACTTTTGAGGAAGTTGAGAAATATCAATTTAAACCCACGTGGTCAGATGAGTGTGACATTTTAGAAAACCATTGATGGTGTTAAGGCACCAAAAGCAAGGATAATCCCTATAAAGGATCTTCCAGCAGACTGCTGAAAGGAAGTCTGAAAAAAGGAAGAAGAAAGAAAAGGTCAAAAACTTGTTTTGTAACTTCTGTGAGAAAAGAAATCATGTCACTGAAAACTGTTTTCTGCTAAAAGCTTAGGATATAAACAAAACTTGTGTGATCCCAAATTCTTCAAAAAACAAACCACATGACCCAAGATTGTGTTTATCTTCAAACCTATGACACAAAGGTAAAAAGGATTAAATCAAAATCTTTTGAGAGTCAAAGTTCAAGCTCTGCTAGAAATAAATCTAAGCAGACCTTTGAACCTGTTGAAACATCTGTTACAAAAGCACTGACTAAAACCTCTGTTTCCAGAGAGGTACAAGTGACAGATGCCCCACCAGCAAACAAGTATCCAAGAGGATATGACCAACACCTTTATCAAAAGGTTCCTCTTAGTTATGAGGGTTACAGAAAACCCTCAAAGCCAAGAGTCAATAGGCATCCTCATGGTTACCTACATCTGATAGGAAATGGTTAACAACAGTGGTTACAAAGACCAAGTCAAACCGTTGTCCATTCTCCTGAAATTGAGATTGAACAATCTGTGACTCCATCCAAAGCCATTTTGGCTTTGGAGACCCACCTACACTAATTGCTTACTTATGTTCAGGGAGCTTCTACTTGCCTTGATAGTTTATGGTATGTAGATAGTGGAGGGTCCAGGCACATGACAGGATGTAGAGCCCTTCTCAAAGACTTCAAGGCTCATGGAGGGGGTGATATATCCTTTGGTAACAATTCAAAAGGAAAGGTGTTGGGGTCAGGGTTTGTTCATGCTGGGAAGCTCAAATTTGAGCATGTTAATCTCATTGATAATCTAAAATTCAATCTTCTGAGTGCTTCACAAATGAGTGATAAAGGATATGGATCCTTCTTTACAAAGAAAACATGTCAAATTGTAGGACCAGAGGTTGATCAAATCATTGCTGAGAGCAAAGCACAATTTGTTGCTCATAGGAGTGGCAATGTGTATGTGGTTGATATGTTGAAAGATAAGCCATTGTCCAATGCATGTCTGTTCTCAGTTGCTTCTAGCAAAGAGACAAAGTTATAGCATAAAAGACTTGGACACACAAATCTTAAAACTATCACCACTTTCTCAAAACAAAGTCTTGTCAGATGTTAACCTCCAAAACAATTTACTTGTGAAGAACATTGTGTTTCCTGTTTAGAAGGCAAACGACATAAAAGTTCTTACAAGTCCATTGAAGAGTCCATCAGAAAAGATATTGTTTCCTGTTTACCTCCAAAACAGTTGTTCCACATGGATCTGTTTGGCCCTGTAAAAATCATGAGTCTCACAAAGAAAAGATATTGTTTGGTCATAGTAAATGATTTTTCAAGGTTTACATGGACATTCTTCATGCACTCTAAAGATGAAACTAATGGCATTTTGCAAAATTTTGTCAAACAAGTTGAAAAGCAATTTGACCTACCAGTAATAATTTATAGAAGTGACAATGGGATAAAGTTTAGGAATTTGGAGTTGGATGCTTTCTGTGAGTCAAAAGGAATTGTTAGACAATATAGCATTCTAAGAACTCCTGAACAAAATGGGGTGGTTGAAAGGAAAAATAGAACTTTAATTGAATCAGCAAGAACTATGCTTGCAGACTCAGGTTTACCCTTGTCTTTATAGGCAGAGGCCATAAACACTGCTTTCTATGTTCAAAACAGAGTTTTGATTAACCCCAGGCAGCAAAAGACTGCCTACAAAATTCTTTACAAAATCAAACCTCTGATCTCATATTTCAAAGTCTTTGGCTGCCCATGCTTCATTTTAAACTTAAAAGATTCAATTTCAAAATTTGCATCCAAAGTTGATTGTGGTTATTTTCTAGGATTCTCAACCACTGCTAAAGCCTACAGAGTTTTTAACTCAAGGACAAAGTGTGTTGAAGAAACTTTTAATGTGAAGTTCAATGAACTTTCTTCACTGAAAATCCTAGCAAATCCTGCTGAATTGTTTGATCTAGATAAATTTACATTTGAAGATGTGTCTGTCAAGACTAATCATGCATGTACATCAAGATCAAGGATATGACAGTGTGCTTCCACAATTCAAAGTCAGTCCTTCCATCAGAGGAGTAGATGTTAATAACAATTGTGAAAACTCTGTCGGCTCAACAATTGTTGATCCTCAAACCTCTGCCAGCTCACAAAATCAAACCACTGTTGATAAAAGTCCACAAGCTGTGAACAAAAGTCAACACAACCTCACATCCATTCCTCCTATACCTCCACCTCCATTCCAACAGATGCTGGAACTTCAAATTTGCCAAAAGATGCTAGCTCAGATGATACACATATGCAACCTTCACCTCAAAATGCCATTGTCCCATACCAAGGAGATTTGATTTTCCTCCAAAGCCATCCGTTGGATCAAGTTATTGGCAACATCAATGAAAGAGTGCTCACAAGAAGCCAATCCCAAAACATTTGTCTTTTTGCTGGTTTTCTATCACTCACACAACCTGTCAAGTACCAAGAGTCACTAAAAGACAATAGTTGGGTAGAAGCTATGCAAGGCTCGTACCACTGCCTAAGGATGTACGTCCAATTGGCACAAAATGGGTCTTCAAAAACAAAACTGATGAAAGGGGTATTGTTGTCAAGAACAAGTCAAGGCTCGTGGTTCAAGGCTACAGATGAAACCTTTGCTCCTGTAGCAAGATTCGAAGCCAGCAGATTGTTCTTAGCCTTTGCTGCCAACCACAACATCAAAGTGTTTCAAATGGACATCAAAAGTGCATTCTTGTATGGAAAGATTAAGGAAGAGGTGTATGTGTGTCAACCTCCTGGATTTGAAAAAGCATTTCATCCTGATCGTGTATACAAGCTCAACAAAGCATTGTATGGTCTAAAACAAGCACCCAGAGCCTGTTATGAAACTCTATCCACTTTTCTCTTATCCATTGGATTTTCAAGAGGTAAAATTGATAAAACCTTATTTTTGAAAAGGGGAAAAGATCAGATGCTTATCCAAATTTATGTGGATGACATCGTTTTTGGATCCACATGCACTGCCATGTGTGAAGAGTTTAGACAACTCATGGCATATAAGTTTGAAATGAGTGTAATGGGTGAGTTACAATGTTTTCTTGGTCTTCAAGTTAAACAAAAGCACAATGGCACTTTCATTCATCAAAATAAGTATGTCAAAGACCTGCTTAAAAATTTGATATGAATGACTGTAAACCTTGTAGCACACCCATGGCAACCTCAAAGCTTGTCACTGTTGAGGACAAAGATGACTTGGTTGATCAAACTCTTTACAGAAGTATGATTGGGTCTCTATTGTACCTAACTACTTCTAGGCCAGATATCATGTTTGCAACATGTGTTTGTGCGAGATCCCAGTCAGCACCTAGAAAGTCTAATTTAATTGTTGTGAAAAGGATATTCAGATACATAAAAGGTGCTCCCACACTTGGTATCTGGTATCCTACTAATGAAAACATTGAGCTTTCAGGTTACTCAGATAGTGATTTTGCTGGTTGCCGTACCACAAGGAAGTCCACATCAGGAGGAGTTCAATTCCTAGGTGATTTCCTAGTGTCCTGGCAAACTAAAAAAAGCAAGTTGCAGTTTCCACACCCACTGCTGAGGCAGAATACATTGCTGTTGCAAGTTGCACTGCTCAACTCTTGTGGCTTCAGAATTAACTGCTGGATTTTGGTGTAACTGCATTAAAGACTCCTCTCAAGATAGACAGTCAAGCAGCTGAAAACATCATTAAAAATCCTGTTTCTCACTCCACAGCAAAGCACATTGACATCAGACATCATTTTGTGAGAGATTGATATGAAAAAGGTTTGATTTCTTTACAACATGTCCATACTAAAGATCAACTGGCAGATGTTCTAACCAAAGCATTAGATACATCAACCTTTAAAAGTCTGATATCTAGGATTAGAATGCTTAACATGGATTGAAAGCAAGATTTTGTGTTCCATGTGTAAATAACAATAAAATGTTTTCAGAAAATAAAAAATTTATCCTTAAAAATAGTTCAAAATTGAAGTTTTCAATAAATCTAAAAAGTTTGTTACATCCACTGTTCTCTTAAAACCATTATGGGGTTGAAAATCTATCCACTAGCAAAAGTGTATCCTCTGGTTGGTCAAACCACTGTGTTGACCATATCCACTGATAAGCTATCCACTGGTAGTGTAAAATCAAAGCACTGTTCCATCCACTGTTAACACTCAACAGAGTTTCTCATAACACTTGTCTTCCATTCACTATCAGAGGATACACGTGGACAGATGATAGTCGTCGGATCTTTGCCACGTCATCATAACTTTTTCACTTTATAAAACCCTGTTTTATTCCAATCAGAGGTTTTTTACTTTGCTGTATCGAATTGAAAATTCCAAAAGCGGTTTTCTCTCAAATCTTCTTCTTATTCACAACTATTCTTCATTCACATTCACCATGTCGATGCTTATCATCAAAACACCACACAATTATACCGCAATTCTTGAAGAAACAGACTCAAATAGGAAATATCATGCTATGATTAAAGCCTTGAAAGAGTCAAAATACAAAGAAATCATGGAAATCACTGCCCTAATCTATCAAGAGTCATTACGACAATTCTGGGCAAATGACAAAGTTCATTATACAAAGAAAACACCTTATGGCATTGTTACCACGGTGGGAAAAAAACTTCTTGAAGTAACCCCTACTTCCATTTCAGAGGTCTTTGGTTTAAATGACCTTACTCATGCCACATCTTTTCCACTCCCTGATCTACACAATGAATTTATTGAAAGAGGGTATGAAGGTCAGCTTACAGGTAAAACCATCTATAAACCTAAGTTTCTTGCTGAGATGAAATTTTTCTTTCATACTTTGCTGACATGTTTGTCAGCCAAGTCAACTTCTTTTAATGAGATACCTTTAAACATGCAATACTTGGGATATGCAATTTTAACAAAATCTAATTTTAATTTCTCTCAAGTATTGTTTAATGACTTGGTGACAATCATGGACAACATCAAAAAGGGTCGCTCACCTTTTCTTATGCACCCTAGATTTTTAAGTGTTTATCTTCAAAAGAAAATTGGTGATGATGTTAAACAAGGTGCTGTGACTCCTCATGGTAGCCTAACACATGAAACTTTTACTTGCATCACCAATCAATCAAAGTTTTCAAATACACAAGTAGAGGGGCTGAGCAAATTTTAGAACAAACATCACAAGCTCAACCCACTGCTACTGAGCCCACTGCTCCTGGTGATCAAAGTACTACAACCAGTGCTTTGAATCCCACACCAGAAATTTCCAAAAAGAAACCAAAGTCAAAATCCAAAAGCCCACCAAACCAAAAACCAAAAAGGGTCCTTGGAAGATGAGATCCCAGAGGTTAACCGAGTGACAGCACAAAAGTCACCAGAAAACACTGCTGCTACTTCCTCACAGCAGATGTCAGAAAGATCTCAACCCTTAGACCAAACTCATCTTGATTCCTCACAAAAGGAACAAGTTGTAAGCACAGGGACACCTATCTATGAAGCTCTAGATCCACTTGGCTCTATCTTTCGTAGCCCCTCTCCTAGGGCAGTGTCACTTTCTACACCACAACCATCACCAACAAATCTTCCACAAACCATTTTACCTCTGTTGAAAGCAATAGATATGGATCAGACAAAAGTCAGTTCTTCTCACCAACCTATCACTGAGAATATACTCCAACAAGTGACTGAGTCTGATGCCTCTGTCTTTTTTATCCCATCAACAGCTGAGGAGGGTACATCACTTGGGTTACATGTAACCCTTGGTGATAATTAAAGCAGAGCAATCACTACAATTGCATAACTCACAAGTTCTCAGTTGGACAGTGGTTAAATATAAGACTCTTTTGAAGGTAACCACTATTGAGGCTACCAAGGTAACCTCTGTTCATATGGGAAGTCTTCAGTTCCAAGAAAAAGGGGCATCTGTGTCTGAAGCTAGGAAGGCAACTTCTGCTAATGATAACATAGATAAAACTACCACTAGTAGGAGTTCAGATGATCCTATTAAGTTAGGTAATGAGCTAAGATACAAGGAATTGACAAAGAGAGAGTCTCAAGTATTGAATCATCTATTGCTGATATCAAAAATATGATGTAACAGATGTTACAAAGTTCCAAAAGTCAACCCACTACTACATCATCATCAACCACCGCTGAGTTATGGCAACTCTTATATCCTCTGATTTAACAACAAAGACAACATGCTGATCTTCAACATGACATGCACCAATTTTGAAATATGGTTGATGCAAGATATTAAGACACTCTTGCTGACATTAAAGACATCAAATCTCATTTGCTTCAAACCACTAGCACTACTCCTCCTACTATCATACTTGTTGATACAGCTGATGCCAAAAAGGGGGAGAAAGAGCATGAAGGGATAAATTTAAAGCCTGATCTTAAGGCCAAACCAATGGTTGAAATACCAAAGCCAGATGGGTCAAAGAAAATTGATGAGACCCTTAACTTCTTTGCTGAAGAAAAGCTAAAGAGAAAAGAGAGGCTGGAAACTAAAGATGTAGACAGATTTGAGAATGAAAAGATTGCACAAATGGAAAAGGAAGAGCTTGGTACTTCAAAACAAAGGAGAATGTCTTCTAGAAAAGTTAGATAACCAGCATCCACCCCTTCCAAAACCATTGTTCAATCTGACAACACAGCAAAACCATCATCACCACCAAAATTTCCCTCAAATCCAGAACCATCAGATGTTATAACACTTGTTGTGTCAAAAATTGTTGATACAGCAGTGGTTACAACAGATGTTACACTATCCACTGCCCTAATCACTTTTCCAACCACTACTTACCAAATACCCACACCCACAAGAATTCCCAACCAACCACCTTCACCCAAACTCATGTTCAAAAGAAGGAAGACAACAAATGTTATAAATGATGATAATATCATTCCTTCACCACTGCCTTTATCCTCACAACCACTGATCAGAACCACTATTGCTCTTCAAAAATCCACATAATCTCAAACCACTGTGACCTAAGTGCTTCCTCGTACCACTCAATTCCCACTGGATCTACCTGTTGTCAAGGAAGAAATCAAGTCATTCTATTCTGAAGAAGATCTAGAAAAGAGGAACTTCCCATCTCTACAAAGTTATCCTAAGCCAAATAACATTGATGAATACCTGCATTTAAAGGCCAAACAAGCAGAGGATATCACAAAAAGGGATACAAAGGGAAGAAGTGACAGAGAAGTTTAAAATTACATGCAATATCAGCTGAGCAAGGTCAGAAGACTTGAAGACTTCTCAAAAGACCTGTGCAAGAGATTGTCTGAGAAAGATGATGAAAGCCCATGGAAAGATTACATTGATCATATCATGGAAAACAAGCAATACAAGGAAATAAGGGCACAGTTCAAAGATTAGTATGTGAGTGACTTGAAACAAGAAGTGGAAAGGATGCAAGAAATGTTGAAAGATCCTAACAAAAAGCCCACTCCTCCAGACTGGTCCAAATTCAAGAAGAGTGTGCCTGATAAAGCTCTAAAGCTCAGAAGGATGAAAGAAGAGTTAATACCTGCAAATTATGGAACAAAGAATCAAATCACAAGGTGGTCAGAGGTTAAGGTTGTGGAAGCTTACAAGGGTTTGGAACAGCTGAGAAAGAAAGATCCAACAGTGCCACAAAAGCCAAATTACTCAGCATCAGAGGTTACAGTTCATCATGCCCAACCTATTCATAAATCAAAGAAAAAGGCAAAGGGAGATGTCTAAGGAATATAAGAAAAGGTTTGAACACTCTTTCATCAAAGAAGGCATAATTAATCAAGCAAAATTCCACAATGATGATGCAAGTGATATGCTGAGAGAAACTTTATCAAAAATTGCTCATCAAATTCAACCATCATCTCAACAATAAAAAGCCATTCTAGAAAGCCATTTGATCCAAAAATTCTAAAGTGGAAGGTTGATAAAAACATCCACGAATTGACTTTGCTCAAATCAAATGGCGATGCTACCAAGATAAGCAAGGAGGATGCATATGGGCTGTGTGCAGAAGACCTCCAAGATATTATGAATCTGGAGCTCGAAAATGATGAAGATGATATTGAATCTCTTAACTTTGAATTACAGTTCAAAGGTCAAATAAGAGAGTTCATGTTGAGAAATAAAGATCAACAATAAATATGGGTTTTGGCATCATCTGTTCTAGAGGGAGATTGTTGGGATTGAACCCTATCAAAGGAACAGATGATATAAAGCCAAAACATCATCAAATGTTTGATCCTGTCATAACAAAGTTTCTAAACTCTGACCCAAGCGACTGATAAAGCCAAGGACTGCTATACAAGTATTGTTGAAGCAAAGGTCTGATCATGCAAAGCTCTGATGAAGAATAAAGCCAAAGGCCTGATGAAGGCCAACAGAGTTTAAGGATATCAGTGTTTTAGTGTCTATCAGTGTTTATCAATGTAGCAGTACTTTGTATTTAGCAGATGATAGGTTAATCAGTGGTTAGGGTTAGTTATTTTGTTAGATGTCGCTTTCACCTCTGACATAAGCAAAGATGCTCAGAGGTTTGCATTGTACTATAAATACTTGCCTTCGTTGTACTGTTTTATCTATCTATTAAAAGATCATTCACCAATCATCTTCTTTGTATTTCTGTACTATCAAAATAAGTTATAAAAGGCTGACGGGGAGTTTATGATTCACAAGCAAAATTGTACTGTATTCTGTTGATTGTAATACAAAGTTTTCTATTTCCGCTACAATTCACTTTGTTTTTACCTTATTTCCTTTACCATCTTTTAAAACAATTACAAGCAATTAAACTCAGATCCTAACATAACACAACCTAGAGTACATTAACCGGCCTTTTACCTAAACTAGTGGGTTACACCCGCGCTCTGCAGCGGGCGACCCAATTTTTAATGGAAACCTAGACGTAATAGTAAAAATAACGTTAATGACAGGAATTCATTTGATATTGGTTCGGTTCATTAAGATGCCGACTCTTACCGAAAGAGAAACAAAAATAAGTCATGATACAAAAAAAATACCGAGATGTGTTTTATATCGATCGAAACAATTAAAATGGATATCAATTCTGATACCGACGTTGTTCAGTCAGTATTGGACCGTTCGTCTTGTTACATGTACAACACCATGTTCGATTGAAACTTAAAAAAACAAAAGCCAAAAAGTAGAAAAAAAAGAAAGATGAAAAGAATTCACAAAAGGACAAAAGTCATTGTAGCTAAAAAGTTTATAAATTATATATGTAATAATGTAACCAGGAAACGGAATCATATGATGAATTAGTCATACTATTAGAATTAGAATTCATGTTCATACTATAAGATAGCTAGTCATGAACAGATCATAATCAAAACAAACTTGACCCCATTTAAATTTAGCGTTGACAAGCCATTGCGGTTGCCGCCATGAATTCCGCTTCGCATGAAGATAATGCTACGGTCTCTTGTTTCTTTCTGAGAGTTCCAAGATACAAGTGCATCACTATAATAGAATATCATCCCGGTATTGCTACGTCTATCGGATTGGTTTGTGGCGTGACTACTATTGTCACACCCCGACCCGCAGCGGAAAAGGTGATCGGGGCATGATTGGGTTTTCATCAAAGCTCATGACATTTATTATAATGTTTCATATTTATTGTTACAATTTAAAGGAGATCATACAATCATAATTACAACATGTTCTATACATCTTTCTAGACTTCATTATTTTCTTCTAAGGCATTTTCCTATGTGTTCCTTACTTCATCCTGTCCACCTGTATCATGTGTAAAAATGGTTTTTGGATCAACAAAAAGTTGGCGAGTGAATCCTATGAAAAACCTTTAAACAAGTTTATTGAATTGATTATAAAATAAAGTGCATAACCACATATGAGTAAATATAGATGTAAATTTATTCACAAAACACGTAATATTAAATAATGCACACACATACAATAATAGATTGTTTTGAGGCACGCGTTGTTCAACTCGTCTCCCACGAGGAACTGATGGGCCTAATGAATGAGTTTTGAGGCACGCGTTGTTCTACGAACTGATGGGCCTAATGAATGAGTTTTAAGGCACGCGTTGTTCAACTCGTCTCCCACGAGAAACTGATGGGCCTAACAAATAATTTGCATACAACTTGACAATATGTAATACATAATAACAAACAATATTTACATTCTAAATTTAGATCATAATATGGTATAGCACGAGTTTGAATAAGCGAATTAGTTTAAGTGACACATGATACACCTCAAAACATGAATAAAAAGGGGAATTTGTAAGAATTCACTCACAGTGGTTGCGTTTCTTGGATTGATGAAGAATGCACACGAATTTGGATTTAACCACGAGAGAAACTAACCTAGATAATAACATAACGGTTCGGTAAATAAGCGGATTTTATTAATCAATTTTAATAGGATATTTGGATATATTTTTGTGAGTTTAAGGCTATTTCTAACTTTAAAAACATTATTTTTAAGTATTTTTAATTGATTTTTAAATTAATTAAATAAATAAAAAATAATAAAAATTGTTGACTTTTTGACTTTGACCGTGACTGTTGACCGTTGACCGTTGATCGATTCGGTCGGTTATATAGTTGCACTGAGTGAGGTTCGAACTCGTGACCTCCCGTACGCGTGCACGCAGCTCTACCAACTGAGCTACGTGTCTAACCCGAAATATTTCTGTTTCTAATTATATTTATACACTATTTAGGTTAATCCGAAAATCATTTATTTTAAAAAGGATTTAATTGTATCGATTCGGTGTTCTCCACAGGTCTCGAACCCGGGACCTGTGGTTTAGTTTGGCACACAGTCCACCGCTGGACTGTGTGTCTAACTTGGTAAATATTCCGGTTTTTATTATACTTAACAGCTAACTGCGAGTGAATCCGGTTCAGTTTAAAAAGGAACATTTTTATTACAGGGAATGTGCGTGTGTCAAGGATCGAACTCGGAACGTATGCGTATTGTTTGCACACAGTCCACCGCTGGACTGTGTGTCTAACCCGTTTATAATACCGAATTTAATTAATCTTATAATCATAGTAGACTTCATCTTCTTCGTTCAAAACACAGACAACGGTTAAACCAACTGTTTCTTGTTTAATTCGGTTAACGAATATTATGAGCAATTGAAAGGTATTGAACAGAAAGGGTTTGGGGAAAGAATGTACCGAACAGATTGTCTTCTTCAGAACTCCGGCAAAGATCGTCGGCTCAGTTTTGTGTATTCCGTCTGTTCGGATCAATTAACAACTTTGATTGATTAGATGTGAAATTGAATTACTGAACAACGATTAGCAGAAAGTTTAGATGATTATACCGATACACAGCGCGATACTGGAAATTCCAGCGATTTTCCGGCAAGAACAGAATATCTGGCAACGTCGTCTGGAATTGATTCTGGGTGATGGAGTGATGTTAGAATTGGTCTAACAATGGAATGAAATAGAAGGAGTCAAGGTATTTACCGTGTTGATGAAAGTCTCGGTTTTCCGGCGACTTGCAGAGAATCCGGCGAGTGAAATTGATTCAAGAATCGTTGTGATTTCGAGCGAAAAGTTTACCAGAGGCTAGGGTGTGCATTTATAGGGAAGAATCAAGTTGAATTGGGTCTGCTTCTAGTCTCGATTCATTGATCAGCCGTTCTCCGGCGGTTACGACTGATGTCGCGGACACTGGACATCGGTTATAACCGATGGTGACGTTAATACTTACGTTAAGTCAAAAGTAACCGACGATAATTGGCGAAATCGTCGGATTTTCCGGCGTCTGCGGATTTGGCGCGCTGTTGACTGGGTTTGATTTCTAGATTTATTTTATGTATTATTTGTTTCAATAAATTAACAAGTAACACTAGTGGCGGAGTGGTGGAATGTTGGTATGTTAAGTCCTTGTGTTCCCGGCTGACCCGGGTTCAAAACCCGGCATCAGCATTAAATTTTTATTTCACTATTTTTAATACATTTTCAAATATAAATTTTATATTCTAATATACTTATTAATTATGTATCGTTTAAAATTAATTTGAGCATTAAATACGCAACGAAATTTTTAACTGGATGTTCGGTTAATAAACGAAGCGGGTTTGGTTAACCCGGTTTTTTGACGGATGTTACAGTATCCCCTACTTTTAGAAATTTCGTCCCGAAATTTAAGTAGTGGCATGTCTGACTCAAAAGGATGGTGTTTTAATTTGACAATTACATACTTAGAAGGGAGTAAGAGTTTAAATTTTTGCTTGAGGCCGTAACGTTCCTTGTAAGGGTTGAGTACCCTGCTACAGGAATTGCTTTTTGATGCCTATGATAAAATATTGATAAACAGAGTTGATTGACTGAATACGATTTCATGCGCAAGAGTTTTGATATGTTTGGAAAGATAAGGTTATATCCTAATACAAAACTTCTACTACTAAAACCTACATGGAACTTCTCATAACCGTCTGACAATGCCTCTGATCCTTTGGCAAGAATACTTATATATAGGAAGTACCAGCAGCGTATCCACCATATTCTTGTCAAATTTTCATTGGTTTTATCAGTAAGTTATGATTGGTTCTATGATGTGACTCTAGAACATAAACAAAGACAACAACCAAAGCCTGAGTCCTAATTCTGATAGTGTACAGGTTTGAATGGTGACAGTACCTCTCTCGTTTGTTATGATGGAGAGGTTAGTCTATGTAGAAATGGAACACAATCCAATTTCTTTGAATGATGAGATGATATAAATGCTAAATCAGTGAGTATAAAACAAACTTCAACCAAGACATTACTAAATCCTACATGGAACTTCTCATAACCGCCTGACAATGCCTCTGATCCTTTGACAAGAATACTTATATATAGGAAGTACCAGCGGCGTATCCACCATATTCTTGTCAAATTTTCATTGGCTTTATCCGCAAGTTATGATTAGTTCTATGTGACTCTAATACATAAATAAACACAATCAACCAAAACTTGAGTCTTAATTCTGATAGTATACATCTTTGAATGATGACAGTACCTCTCTCGTTTGTTATGATGGAGAGGTTAGTCTATGTAGAAGTGAGACATAACCCAACTTCTTTAAATGATGAGATTGAAATACGTTGAGATGTATGATGATATGAATGTTAAATCAATGAGTATAGAACAACTGAAATAGTAATTCGCATTAAAATTCTTGTATAAATTTCCAATTTGTAATTGAGATACGTGAAAATTGAGATAACATAAAGAAAAACATAAAAAACTAAGCGGTTGGAGTTGAATCATGATTTTTGGTGAAGGAGACTAGTTGGGTGGTTCATTTGGGCCGTCATTATCTTCAATAGGACTGGAGTTGATGTTGAAAACTCTTCCTCTTGCTGGTGGCCAAGTGGTTGGGTTTTCTTGATTTGCTTGGTTAACTGGGTTTGATTGAGCTTGAGCGTTTATGATGTTAACCAATCGAGGGCACGTGTTTCTATAATGGGTAGGGTCGCCACAATTAAAACAAGCTCGAACATAAGGTAACATGGGGTATTGGGGTTGTTGATATGTTTGGATCATGTTTTGAGTAGGGGGTGAGATTTGGGTTTGAGGGGTGCGGCAAACCTTGCTCAAATGATCATAGCGTCCACAATTCGCACATAGTCGACAAGGTATGGTAGATGGATGGTGATAAAAACAGGTGTTACATTGAGGGTGAGGTCTATGGTAAGGTTTCTTATTTGGGTAAGTTGAGTTGGGTGCTACTTGAGTGATTGGGATAGCTTGGAGGGGTACGGCTTGTGAGGCTGGTTGATTGCGTTGGGTGACAGCGAAAAGTTGCCCATCTCGTTTTCGCTTAGAAATGGGTTGAGAAGGGGATTCGGTTTGGGTGGAGTTTGAGGTTTCAGTCGATGCTTTATCCTTCTTCTTCTCCTCCTTGAAGTCTTTATTCCGTATGCGGTTCTCAGTGAGCTCTGTAGCTAACTCCATTGCTGCTTCCAAGGTTGCAGGTGTGGTACTTATTACAGAGTCTTGAATTTTTTAAGGAAGACCTCGAATGTAGTGCTCGATCAAACGGTAAAGAGGAGTGAACAAGTTGGGAACCATTTGATTTAACTCGAGGAATCTCTTGTTGTGTGTGGTGTGGTCGCCTTCCTTTTGTTTCAACGAATAGAACTCATCCTCTAATTTCTTGATTTCGCTCCTTGGGTAAAACCGTCTTGTCATGATTTCCTTCAACTCTTCCCAAGTCAAAGTTATAGCATCTTCAACGCCTCGTTTGGCCTTCTCTGTATTCCACCAAGTAAGTGCTATTCCAAGTAAACGACCAGTAGCATATCACACTTTGCGATCATCGGGGCAATCGCAATTTAGAAAAATGTTTTCCATTTCTTCAAACCAATGGAGGAGAGCGGTGACACCTTCAGTCCCTTCGTATTTTGGAGGGTCGCAGGATTTGAAATGCTTGAAGGTGCATTTAGTTGTATTTGGGGGAGGGTTGATAACATTTTGATCTTCTTGGTTGACGGGATTAGCGGTAAGGGCTTGCTGAACTTGAACTACAATGTTGGGTATTACTGCAGCCATTTGTTGAGCGATTTGGGCAGCCATGCGCTCGCGGGCTTTTCCTGATCTCATCTTCCTACGAGCGAGACTAGAAGACATCTACAAGGAATACATATCAAGAGTATGAGTTGGATGTTTTAGGGATCATGTGTCGTATTTAGGAATGAACATTCATAAAATAAATATAGAATAATAAATCTACTACATCCATAGGATGTCTTGGGCTTTGCATGCCACCATACTTCACCTTCGTAATCATGTGGGCCCCCATGATTACCGGGTTTTTCATATGGTTCGCATGTGTTAGCCTGGTTACGTACACTAAAACCCGGAGAAAATCGAGAAATATGTATGTAATGTATGATATTCGGAATGTATCCAGGTGTGGACACGGTGACACCTCAAAGTGGGGTTAGTTCGAACGACGTTTGGTGTGGCATGCTTTGGCCTAATAGGTCCTTCGTACTTTCATCGTTAGTCCCCAGGTAGGCAAACTGGTCCGTTATATTGGATTTATACGAATGCCAACCTAGACAGGACGTTCCGACTACCGGTACTTGTACCCTTACAGTTACTACATGCCCGTCGCATAACTCACTTCGATGAGATTTGAAAAATGAAAAATACGACAAAATCTTGAATAACGGAAGTATGAAGATGATTTGAATATGTGAGCATTGAAATATGTATGATGAATGTGTATGTAATTATGTATGTTTGACTGTAAGTATAATTCACTATGTATCACAAAATGTAGTATTGGAAGTGTTTGCATGCATTTGTGTATGTAATAAATATGAAAGAAATAAACATCATGAGTTTGCATATAACCACATAAACAATTAAAATCTAATCAACTATAGTATAGGCACTAAGGGTCTAATAACCTATCCTATATCCCTATAGTCAAAAGATCTGATACCAATCTGTCACACCCCGACCCGCAGCGGAAAAGGTGATCGGGGCATGATTGGGTTTTCATCAAAGCTCATGACATTTATTATAATGTTTCATATTTATTGTTACAATTTAAAGGAGATCATACAATCATAATTACAACATGTTCTATACATCTTTCTAGACTTCATTATTTTCTTCTAAGGCATTTTCCTATGTGTTCCTTGCTTCATCCTGTCCACCTGTATCATGTGTAAAAATGGTTTTTGGATCAACAAAAAGTTGGCGAGTGAATCCTATGAAAAACCTTTAAACAAGTTTATTGAATTGATTATAAAATAAAGTGCATAACCACATATGAGTAAATGTAGATCTAAATTTATTCACAAAACACTTAATATTAAATAATGCACACACATACAATAATAGATTGTTTTGAGGCACGCGTTGTTCAACTCGTCTCCCACGAGGAACTGTGGGCCTAATGAATGAGTTTTGAGGCACGCGTTTTATACGAACTGATGGGCCTAATGAATGAGTTTTAAGGCACGCGTTGTTCAATGTAACATTTGTCGAAAACGGGTTTTACCAAACCCGCTCCGTTTGTAATCGAATATCAAGTTATAAATGTGTCGTTGCCTATTTATGTTTATTTTAATTTTTAATGTACATAATTAATAAACAAACTAAACCATAAAAGTTATAATTGATAAAAAGTATAAATAAAACAATTAAAAATAAAATGGGGCTGCCGGGACTCGAACCCGGGTCAGCCAGGTTGTAACTCCAAAGACTTAACACTCACACGCTTAACCACTCCGCCACTTGTTTGTTTTCTGTCATCTATAGGAAACAAATAAATCTTATAGACGAATGTAAATCAATCGGTTACGCCAATTGTAACTGAAATCGGTTATCAAACGCGCAAAGGCGATCTGAATACTCACGGTTCAATGAGTATAACCGATATACCGACGTTTTTAATCAAGTTGCCTTGAATGAACTTGAATTCTAGAAGTGGATCGGTTTTTATAACCGAAAATCTTCAATTCCAGTTTTACTTCCATCTTTGTACTCCTTCATGACTCAGAAACATTCCACAAACCTCCAATTACATTTCCGCACACTTTACAGTCCACCGGAGAAGTTTATTTTATTCGCCGGAAATTTCTGCAAGTTCGCCAGAAAACCGTATTCTTCATCAAAACGGTAAGTCCTTCAATACCGTCGTAGTCTAACAATTGTTAAGCTATTTCTAACTAAAGCCTTTCACTTGAAATCGAACTCAGACGCCGTTATCGAATAATTCCAGTTCGCCGGAAAATTTCTGGAAATCTTTATTTTCGTCTGTGAAACGGTAAGGACCTTCAAACACACTGTTAACGTTTGTTTAGCACTTCAATTCCATGATTAGCTAATCAAAACGATTAATTGATTTGCTCAATTGAAGTTCATAAAAACAGAGACCGACGCCTTGCCGGAATTATGTAATAAATCGTTCACCGGCATGTTTACTTCTAATTATCATCTCTGCTATCTCATATTAGTCTGTGCAATGTTTAACAATCGAATTAACAAGATATAATGGTGTAATCTGCGGTCTGTAAAAACCAACGAAGAAGATGAACTGCGCTAACAATATAAGAATAATTAAAATTGGTATTTTGAACGAGTTAGACACACAGTCCAGCGGTGGACTGTGTGCGAACAAAAACACGCATACGTCCCGAGTTCGATCCCTGATACACGCACCCTCTATGTAATAAAATGCCTTTTTGTTTAAAAACTGAACCGGGTTAACTCCGTTAGTTGTTAAGTATAATAAAATTTGTATATTAACCAAGTTAGACACACCGTCCAGCGGTGGACTGTGTGTAACGTTAAAGCACAGGTCCCGGGTTCGAGACCTGTTAGTGGCACCGGTTCGACGAATTAAAATGTTTTTGAAAATAAAAGGATTTTGGATAAATTGAGTTAATATATAAGTATAATTAAAAACAGAATTATTTCGGGTTAGACACGTAGCTCAGTTGGTAGAGCTGCGTGCACGCGTACGGGAGGTCACGAGTTCGAGCCTCACCCAGCGCATTTCAGTCACACAATAAACCGGTCAAACAGTCAAAGTCAAAAAGTCAACGGTCAACCCAAAAAGTCAACATATTTTTATATTTTTAATTATTTAATTTAATTTAAAAATCAATTAAAAATACTTAAAATAATGTTTTAAAGATAGGAAATAGCCTTAAACTCGTAAAAATATATCTAAAAATTCTATTAAAATCCTTAATAAAATCCATTCACTTACTATATTTTCCGTTATTATTTAGGTTAGTTAATTCTCGTTGTTCCGCTCTTACAACTCGTGCGCATCTCACAATCTCCAATCAAACGCACCCAATGTGAGTGAATCTTTACAAATTCCCCGTTTTAATCACGTTTTGGGGTGTATCATGTGTCTTGCTATATATTATATTTAAATCATTGTGCATACATCATATCATGAACATGTGTATTCAGCTTGTTTCAACTGTTTGTGTGGTTATTGTTAGATTCAATTTATTATTTTCAGTACATGCAATTTCATAGGCCGCCGCTCCCCATTACATTATGAGCGTTGAGCAAGTTCCCCATTACATTATGAGCGTGAACCTGGCGTGCCAACATACGATCGGCTCCGTTTGATTGAGCCTTGATCGCACAGACATTTATCATTTTCAGTACATGCAATACGATCGGCTCCGTTTGATTGAGCCTTGATCGCACAGTTTCATTCATGTTATTTATCGTATGATGTTGGTATGTTAATGTATGCTATCATATGTTATTGTATGTTATAGTTGTGATTGCTATTGCTACTGCTTGATTATTTACATTTGCTCATTTATGATTATGCACAATTTTTCATTGATAAACTAACAAGTAAATCAATAATAAATGTTTATCTAACAAGGTTCACTCGCCAACTTATGTTGACCCAAAAACCCCCATTTTTACACATGATACAGGTGAACCCGCTGCAGCCAGAAACACATAGGATTGGACTAGAAGAATAAAATGATTTAGAGCTTGGAATTATTTTGTTTGGTTATTTTCTTTGTATTGTATGGACATGTTTGGATTATTTGGAATGTAATTTCGACTTTAATAAATATGAAACATATTAGCAAATATCATGAGCTTTGGTGATAACCCAATTATGCCCCGACTTTTATTCCGCTGCGGGTCGGGGTGTGACAGATTGGTATCAGAGCCATGACTATAGGGATATAGGATAGGTTAGTAGACCCTTAGAGCCTATACTATAGTTGATTAGAAATTTTTAAGATTTTTTTGTGTTACATGCCAAATTTCATGATGTTTATATGTTTTATGTTAAATGTTACATTCAATGTTATGCAAGCATGTTCATAAGTATATATTATCATATAATGCCTATCATAAATCATAATCTCATAACATATCACATTCATGAAAGCACACACCACATCATTTTCATGATTGCTTTTACAACGATTTTTGTGTTTTCAAATCTCATCAAAGTGAGTTCTCATGACGGGCATGTAGTAACTGGAAGGGTACCAGTACCAGTAGTCGGAACGTCCTGTCTAGGCTGGCATTCGTATAAATCCAAAATAAAGGACCAGTTTGCCTACCTGGGGACTAACGATGAGAGTACGAAGTACTTATTAGGCCAAAGCATGCTATACCAAACGTCGTGTGAGCTAACCCCACTTTGAGTTGTCATTGTGTCTACACCTGGACACATTCCGACCATACATCTCGTGAACATATTTTGTGGTTTGCATTCGGGTGATGCGAGTGTTAAATCGCCAATACTAATGTGAATCCTACCAAGCGAATAGTCATGGGGGGCCACATGACTATACAGGTGAAGGTATGGGGGACATTTGAGGCCCAACATGAGCAAACCCAAGACATCCTATGGATGTAGTTGCATTATTGATATTTATGTTACTTTCATTTAAGACACATGACACCTAAAAAGACTCCATAAACTCACAATCTTCTTATGTATGTTTCTGTAGATGTCGTCTAGACAACAACGAGGGGGTAAAAGATCAGGAAGGTCTCACGAACGCTTGGCCACACAAATCGCGAAACAAATGGCCACGATACTGCCTGACATTGTGGTTCAAGTACAACAAGCTCTCGCCACAAATCCCACTAATCCTCCCCAACAGAATGACCAGAACATCGGCAACCCTCCTACCAGCAAGTGCTCATACAAACATTTCAAGTCTTGTGATCCTCCTAAATTTGAAGGGACCGAAGGTGTCACTGCTCTCCTCCATTGGTTTGAGGAAATGGAAAACACTTTCCTCAACTGCGATTGTCCTGAGGATCGCATGGTTCGATACGCCACCGGGAGACTATTTGGGGTAGCTCTCACCTCGTGGAATACTGAAAAAGGGAAGATGTGAATTGATGATGTAATGGCCTTAACTTGGGAGGAATTAAGGGAAATCATGACTAGGCGTTTCTGTCCTAGGAGTGAAATTAAAAAGTTGGAAGACGAATTTCATTCTTTAAAGCAGAAGGAGGGAGATCATACCACCTATAACAAGAGGTTCTTAGAGTTGAACCAAATGGTTCCTAATTTATTTACCCCAGCTTATCGTTTGATCGAGCATTATATTCGAGGACTTCCCTCGAAAATTCAAGATTCAGTTCTCAGCATTTCACCGGTACCACTTGAAGCTGCTATGGAGCTAGCGACTGAACTGACCGAGAATCGAATTCGCAACGGGAAGTTTAAAGAAGAGAAAAAGAAAGCCCCTGTTGAGGGTCAAACTTCAAACCATTCCATCTCCTCCTCTAAGTTTGCTAACAAGAGGAAGCGCAACACCAGAAACTTCGCTGTTACACAAACCGACTCCCCTATTCCTGCTGCACCCATTACCCAAGTTGTCCCTTCACCTGCACCATACAAAAGACCATACTCTGGCCCGTTACCAAAATGCAACCGTTGCCAATATCACCATTCTCCTGATTATCCTTGCCAACATTGCACCGGCTGTGGTCGCGCAGGTCATACTGTTCAAACCTGCCGCATGCCTCAGCGAACGAACCGCCACCAGCCTTCAACCCAAACCCACCAGCAAATAATGGGTCAAGCCCAACAACCCCTACTATATCCACTCGCCCAACATTTAGCCCAAACATATTACCAACCCAATTATCCTATGGGTCAACCTATGCGGGCTTGCTATAATTGCGGAGACCCAAGCCATTTCAGAAACACTTGTCCAAGGTTGGTAAACATTATTCATGCTCAGGCCCAAGCCAACCCGGTGAATCAAGCGAACCAAGCTCCTCCACCTGCAAGAGGAAGAGCTTTCAATATCAACGCTAATCAGGCTAGAGCTGACGGCAATGTGGTTAACGGTACGTTCCTTATAAATGGGAGATATGCATCCATGTTATTTGATACTGGCACGGATAAAAGTTTTGTGTCCTTAGAATTTGAACCTATCCTAAACCAAAATCGTGATAAGCTCATGGAATCCATAACGGTAGAAGTTGCAGACGGGAAACCGGTCTCATTAAACTCTATTATACGCAACTGTACACTCACCTTAAACGACCACGACTTCTCAGTTGACCTTATTCCTATGAAGCTGGGAAGTTTTGATATCAATTGGTATGGAGTGGCTCAGTCAACATCAGGCAGAAGTTGTATGTCGCGAAAAGTTTATACGTATTCCTCTTTCAAATGGTCAGACTCTTCGAATCTTTGGAGAAACCTCGTCGAAAGGGCTCAGCTTAATGTCTTGTCTTCAAGCTCAAAAATATCTTCGCAAGAATTATGTCGCGTTTTTAGCTCATATCATCAAAAAGGGAACCATGGAGAAGAAACTTGAAGACATTCCAGTAGTAAAAGATTTCCCGCAAGTTTTTCCTGACGACATTTCAGGACTTCCTCCAGTTAGAGAAGTCGAATTCCGTATTGATCTTATACCTGGTGCTACACCAGTTGCAAAGTCTCCTTATAGGTTAGCCCCCTCTGAAATGCAAGAGCTAGCCAGTCAATTACAAGAGTTGACTGACAAGGGATTCATACGTCTTAGCTCATCGCCTTGGGGTGCACCTGTCCTTTTTGTAAAGAAGAAAGATGGATCGTTTCGTATGTGCATCGACTACAGAGAGCTCAACAAATTAACAATCAAGAATCGTTATCCATTACCTCGCATTGATGATCTTCTTGACCAACTTCAAGGTGCCAGCTGCTTTTAAAAAATCGACCTTCGATCTGGTTATCATCAACTTAGAGTACATGAAGAAGACGTCCCAAAGACCGCATTCCGAACTCGTTATGGTCATTATGAATTCATGGTCATGCCATTTGGTTTAACCAAAACTCTCCAGCAGTCTTCATGGACCTAATGAACAGAGTCTGCAAACCTTATCTTGATCGATTTGTTATAGTCTTCATCGACGACATTCTTATTTATTCAAAATCTAATACTGATCATGAGCGTCATCTTCGACTCATCCTTACACTTCTAGAGAATGAAAAGCTTTACGCCAAATTCTCCAAATGCGAATTCTGGTTAAAAGAGGTGCAATTCCTCGGACATGTAGTCAATGACAAGGGAATACATGTCGACCCCTCAAAGATCAAAGCGGTACAAGAATGGCAAGCGCCACGTACACCAACTGAAGTAAGATCTTTTCTTGGTTTGGCTGGTTATTATCGTCGATTCATTTCAAACTTCTCACGCATTGCTGTACCACTCACGGCTTTAACTCATAAGGGAAAACCTTTCATATGGGCACCCAAGCAAGAAGAAGCCTTCCAAACCCTTAAACAAAAACTCTGTGATGCACCAATCCTCACTCTTCCTGAAGGTTGTGATGATTTTGTGGTCTATTGCGACGCGTCAGGGCAAGGATTAGGCTGCGTTTTGATGCAAGGAGGAAAAGTTATAGCTTATGCTTCGAGACAACCCAAGACGCATGAGAAGAACTACACCACCCATGACCTGGAACTTGGAGCCGTTGTGTTCGCTCTTAAGATATGGAGACATTATCTCTATGGTACTAAGTGTGAAATATACACTGACCACAAGAGTCTTCAACATATCTTCAATCAAAAGGAGTTAAACATGAGGCAACGAAGATGGGTCGAACTTCTAAATGACTACGACTGTGAAATTCGGTACCACCCTGGCAAAGCAAATGTGGTGGCTGATGCACTTAGTCGAAAGGGTTATGCGAACTCCATTCGTCTTCTATGTTCGCAAATCATAACTGACATTAAGGATCAAATTCGAGAAGCCTAACATGTTTCAGTAACAGAAGATGATGTGCGAAAGGAGATGTCCTGTGGAGCTGAACTTAAAATTGAAACTAAATCTGATGATATTATGTACTACCTAGATCGTATCTGGATTCCTGACCACAACAATCTTCATGAAATTCTTATGAATGAAGCTCACAAAACGCGATACTCTATACACCCAGGAGCCGATAAGATGTAACAAGACCTACGATATACCTATTGGTGGCCTGGAATGAAAAAGGATATTGCTGTTTTTGTTTCTAAGTGCCTTACATGTTCCAAGGTGAAAGCTGAACACCAAAGACCCTCAGGACTTCTGGTCCAACCTGAAATACCTGTATGGAAGTGGGAAAATATAACCATGGACTTCATTACCGGGTTACCTCGCACTTCTGGTGGGTATGACACTATATGGGTAATAATTGACCGACTTACAAAATCAGTTCACTTTATTCCTATCCGCGAAGATTTCAAGAACGAAAAGCTAGCTCGTATTTATATCAGCGAAATCGTAAGACGACATGGAGTACCGTTAAGCATTAATTCTGATCGTGATGGTCGTTTCACTTCACGAACATGGCAAGCAGTACAAGCCGCTATGGGTACGCGATTACATCTCAGTACCGCCTATCACCCTCAAACTAATGGTCAATCTGAACGCACCATTCAAACTCTCGAAGATATGCTTCGAGCATGTGTCATAGACTTCAAGGGAAATTGGGTCGCTCATCTCCCATTAGTTGAATTTTCGTACAACAACAGCTATCATTCAAGCATCGGCATGGCACCTTTTGAAGCCTTATATGGTCGTAAGTGTCGATCTCCAGTATGTTGGCACGAAATTGGGGAAGCTCAAATCACGGGTCCGGAATTGATTCAAGAAACCACAGACAAGATCCATCAAATTCGAAACAATCTTCTAGCGGCTCAGAGTCGTCAAAAGAGTTATGCAGATAAACGACGGAAGCCTTTAGAGTTTAACATTGGTGATCATGTACTTCTAAAAGTATCACCGTGGAAGGGAGTAGTTCGTTTTGGTCAAAAAGGCAAGCTAGCACCACGCTACGTAGGACCTTTCAAGATACTCGAAAAAGTAGGACCTGTAGCATACAAGCTTGATCTACCAGAAGAACTCAACAGGATTCATCCCACATTCCACGTATCAAACTTGAAGAAGTGCCTCGCTGATGAAAACCTCCACATTCCTCTGGAAGATATTCAGATTGATGAATCTATGCATTTTATTGAAAGACCAGTAGAGATCATGGATTTCGGAGAAAAACGTCTACGACGGAGTCGCATTCCAATTGTTAGGGTACGCTGGGAGTCGAAACGGGGACCTGAGTTTACTTGGGAACGTGAAGACTCAATGCGTGAGAAATACCCGCATCTTTTTCCTACTACTTCTACTACTTAAATTTCGGGACGAAATTCCTAAAAGTAGGGGATACTGTAACATTTGTCGAAAACGGGTTTTACCAAACCCGCTCCGTTTGTAATCGAATATCAAGTTATAAATGTGTCGTTGCCTATTTATGTTTATTTTAATTTTTAATGATACATAATTAATAAACAAACTAAACCATAAAAGTTATAATTCATAAAAAGTATAAATAAAACAATTAAAAATAAAATGGGGCTGCCGGGACTCGAACCCGGGTCAGCCAGGTTGTAACTCCAAAGACTTAACACTCACACGCTTAACCACTCCGTCACTTGTTTGTTTTCTGTCATCTACAGGAAACAAATAAATCTTATAGATGAATGTAAATCAATCGGTTACGCCAATTGTAACTGAAATCGGTTATCAAACGCGCAAAGGCGATCTGAATACTCACGGTTCAATGAGTATAACCGATATACCGACGTTTTTAATCAAGTTGCCTTGAATGAACTTGAATTCTAGAAGTGGATCGGTTTTTATAACCGAAAATCTTCAATTCCAGTTTTACTTCCATCTTTGTACTCCTTCATGACTCAGAAACATTCCACAAACCTCCAATTACATTTCCGCACACTTTACAGTCCACCGGAGAAGTTTATTTTATTCGCCGGAAATTTCTGCAAGTTCGCCGGAAAACCGTATTCTTCATCAAAACGGTAAGTCCTTCAATACCGTCGTAGTCTAACAATTGTTAAGCTATTTCTAACTAAAGCCTTTCACTTGAAATCGAACTCAGACGCCGTTATCGGATAATTCCAGTTCGCCGGAAAATTTCTGGAAATCTTTATTTTCGTCTGTGAAACGGTAAGGACCTTCAAACACACTGTTAACATTTGTTTAGCACTTCAATTCCATGATTAGCTAATCAAAACGATTAATTGATTTGCTCAGTTGAAGTTCATAAAAACAGAGACCGATGCCTTGCCGGAATTCTGTAACAAATCGTTCACCGGTATGTTTACTTCTAATTATCATCTCTGCTATCTCATATTAGTCTGTGCAACGTTTAACAATCGAATTAACAAGATATAATGGTGTAATCTGCGGTCTGTAAAAAACCAACGAAGAAGATGAACTGCGCTAACAATATAAGAATAATTAAAATTGGTATTTTGAACGAGTTAGACACACAGTCCAGCGGTGGACTGTGTGCGAACAAAAACACGCATACGTCCCGAGTTCGATCCCTGATACACGCACCCTCTATGTAATAAAATGCCTTTTTGTTTAAAAACTGAACCGGGTTAACTCCGTTAGTTGTTAAGTATAATAAAATTTGTATATTAACCAAGTTAGACACACAGTCCAGCGTTGGACTGTGTGTAACGTTAAAGCACAGGTCCCGGGTTCGAGACCTGTTAGTGGCACCGGTTCGACGAATTAAAATGTTTTTGAAAATAAAAGGATTTTGGATAAATTGAGTTAATATATAAGTATAATTAAAAACAGAATTATTTCGGGTTAGACACGTAGCTCAGTTGGTAGAGCTGCGTGCACGCGTACGGGAGGTCACGAGTTCGAGCCTCACCCAGCGCATTTCAGTCACACAATAAACCGGTCAAACAGTCAAAGTCAAAAAGTCAACGGTCAACCCAAAAAGTCAACATATTTTTATATTTTTAATTATTTAATTTAATTTAAAAATCAATTAAAAATACTTAAAAATAATGTTTTAAAGATAGGAAATAGCCTTAAACTCGTAAAAATAATTCTAAAAATTCTATTAAAATCCTTAATAAAATCCATTAACTTACTATATTTTCCGTTATTATTTAGGTTAGTTAATTCTCGTTGTTCCGCTCTTACAACTCGTGCGCATCTCACCATCTCCAATCAAACGCACCCAATGTGAGTGAATCTTTACAAATTCCCGTTTTAATCACGTTTTGGGGTGTATCATTGTGTCTTGCTATATATTATATTTAAATCATTGTGCATACATCATATCATGAACATGTGTATTCAGCTTGTTTCAACTGTTTGTGTGGTTATTGTTAGATTCAATTTATTATTTTCAGTACATGCAATTTCATAGGCCGCCGCTCCCCATTACATTATGAGCGTTGAGCAAGTTCCCCATTACATTATGAGCGTGAACCTGGCGTGCCAACATACGATCGGCTCCGTTTGATTGAGCCTTGATCGCACAGACATTTATCATTTTCAGTACATGCAATACGATCGACTCCGTTTGATTGAGCCTTGGTCGCACAGTTTCATTCATGTTATTTATCGTATGATGTTGGTATGTTAATGTATGCTATCATATGTTATTGTATGTTATAGTTATGATTGCTATTGCTACTGCTTGATTATTTACATTTGCTCATTTATGATTATGCACAATTTTTCATTGATAAACTAACAAGTAAATCAATAATAAATGTTTATCTAACAAGGTTCACTCGCCAACTTATGTTGACCCAAAAACCCCCATTTTTACACATGATACAGGTGAACCCGCTGCAGCCAGAAACACATAGGATTGGACTAGAAGAATAAAATGATTTAGAGCTTGGAATTATTTTGTTTAGTTATTTTCTTTGTATTGTATGGACATGTTTGGATTATTTGGAATGTAATTTTGACTTTAATAAATATGAAACATATTAGTAAATATCATGAGCTTTGGTGATAACCCAATTATGCCCCGACTTTTATTCCGCTGCGGGTCGGGGTGTGACATTCAACTCGTCTCCCACGAGGAACTGATGGGCCTAACAAATAATTTGCATACAACTTGACAATATGTAATACATAATAACAAACAATATTTACATTCTAAATTTAGATCATAATATGGTATAGCACGAGTTTAAATAAGCGAATTAGTTTAAGTGACACATGATACACCCCAAAACATGAATAAAAATGGGAATTTGTAAGAATTCACTCACAGTGGTTGCGTTTCTTGGATTGATGAAGAATGCGCACGAATTTGGATTTAACCACGAGAGAAACTAACATAGATAATAACATAACGGTTCGGTAAATAAGCGGATTTTATTAATCAATTTTAATAGGATTTTTGGATATATTTTTGTGAGTTTAAGGCTATTTTCTAACTTTAAAAACATTATTTTTAAGTATTTTCAATTGATTTTTAAATTAATTAAATAAATAAAAAATAATAAAAATTGTTGACTTTTTGACTTTGACCGTGACTGTTGACCGTTGACCGGTTCGGTCGGTTATATAGTTGCACTGAGTGAGGTTCGAACTCGTGACCTCCCGTACGCGTGCACGCAGCTCTACCAACTGAGCTACGTGTCTAACCCGAAATATTTCTGTTTTTAATTATATTTATACACTATTTAGGTTAATCCGAAAATCATTTATTTTAAAAAGGATTTAATTGTATCGACTCGGTGTTCTCCACAGGTCTCGAACACGGGACCTGTGGTTTAGTTTGGCACACAGTCCACCGCTGGACTGTGTGTCTAACTTGGTAAATATTCCGGTTTTTATTATACTTAACAGCTAACTGCGAGTGAATCCGGTTCAGTTTAAAAAGGAACATTTTTATTACAGGGAATGTGCGTGTGTCAAGGATCGAACTCGGAACGTATGCGTATTGTTTGCACACAGTCCACCGCTGGACTGTGTGTCTAACCCGTTTATAATACCGATTTTAATTAATCTTATAATCATAGTAGACTTCATCTTCTTCGTTCAAAACACAGACAACGGTTAAACCAACTGTTTCTTGTTTAATTCGGTTAACGAATATTATGAGCAATTGAAAGGTATTGAACAGAAAGGGTTTGGGGAAAGAATGTACCGAACAGATTGTCTTCTTCAGAACTCCGGCAAAGATCGTCGGCTCTGTTTTGTGTATTCCATCTGTTCGGATCAATTAACAACTTTGATTGATTAGATGTGAAATTGAATTACTGAACAACGATTAGCAGAAAGTTTAGATGATTATACCGATACACAGCGCGATACTGGAAATTCCAGCGATTTTCCGGCGAGAACAGAATATCTGGCAACGTCGTCTGGAATTGATTCTGGGTGATGGAGTGATGTTAGAATTGGTCTAACAATGGAATGAAATAGAAGGATTCGAGGTATTTACCGTGTTGATGAAAGTCTCGGTTTTCCGGCGACTTGCAGAGAATTCCGGCGAGTGAAATTGATTCAAGAATCGGTGCGATTTCGAGCGAAAAGTTTACCAGAGGCTAGGGTGTGCATTTATAGGGAAGAATCAAGTTGAATTGGGTCTGCTTCTAGTCTCGATTCATTGATCAGCCGTTCTCCGGCAGTTACGACTGATGTCGCGGACACTGGACATCGGTTATAACCGATGGCGACGTTAATACTTACGTTAAGTCAAAAGTAACCGACGATAATTGGCGAAATCGTCGGATTTTCCGGCGTCTACGGATTTGGGCGCGCTGTTGACTGGGTTTGATTTCTAGATTTATTTTATGTATTATTTGTTTCAATAAATTAACAAGTAACACTAGTGGCGGAGTGGTGGAATGTTGGTGTGTTAAGTCCTTGTGTTCCCGGCTGGCCCGGGTTCGAAACCCGGCATCAGCATTAAATTTTTATTTCACTATTTTTAATACATTTTCAAATATAAATTTTATATTCTAATATACTTATTAATTATGTATCTTTTAAAATTAATTTGTGCATTAAATACGCAACGAAATTTTTAACTGGATGTTCGGTTAATAAACGAAGCGGGTTTGGTTAACCCGGTTTTTTGACGGATGTTACAACTATCGCTAATCCACTAACTCTTCTCTTCCTAGTTTACCATGTTGTAGCCCCATATTCACAGTACCTTTTAAATACCTTATAATTAGCTTCACAAGTGGTAAATGACTTTGTTTTGGTGATTGCATGTATCTGCAAGCTACTCCCACCGAATATGCTAGATCTGGTTTCGCGTGTATAGCAAATAACGAAGACTCTTGATTAAACGCCGATACTTTGTTGGGTCTACATCTTCATCATTCTCGTGTTGTTGTGCATGCGCTGGTACCTTCATCGGATACTTCACGGGACTACAGTCTTCATGGCTTCCAACTTTAAAATGTTCTTTGCATAAGATGTTTGTTTTAATTCAATAATTCCCTTCTGTTGCTTTACTTCCATTCCTAGATAGTACGAAAAACTCCCGAATCACTCATATCAAACTGTTTTCTCATTTGTTTTTTAAATTATCCTATTTTAATTGTACTCGTCCCAGTTACTACCAAGTCATCGACATTTACATCGACTAGTACCAGATTCTACCCGTCAAGACGTGTGTAATGTCACACCCCTAAATTTCCACGTGTAACCCGGTGGGCCCGGTTGGGGAATATCGTGATGTAAGTTGATATCATCATTACCAAACAACACAATAAAACATAGCAGAAGTCTGGATAATTACTATTACAAACGTTCAAATGTTCAGAGTTCAAAATAATATACAACACTTGTAAGTAGATCCACAGGCGGATCGAAATTTGATTACAAAAGGAAATTTAACAGACTAAGGCCTTCTAAGCAAGGGTTGCAATTCCTCTTAAGCTTCGCCTGAGCACCTCCAGCCTAATTACGTATACTTGTCACATGCGCTTAGTCTTTTGAAACTACGTTAGTTTTCACTGGTAAATACGTTTAACCGACTCATTTTGAAAAATATTCGAAAACATTTAGTGTACACAATGGTACTTTGTTTTATAAATAACTTGGGATAAATAATTTTCATGTTATCAGTTTTACATGCCAATAATACATTTAGAGCCCGAAAACTATGCCGGGATCATGATTAATCGACATGCCAATTTAACACCTTTAATATGTGCACCCCTAATGGGTTATACTTTAATTAGCATCTCACGGGTGTATGCCTACACCCCGTGCTTAGGTCATGGCCCTTTGCAATTAAATGAGCCGTGGATATCCAAGACACGGTGGTTTTAATCCCCAAGTGTTTAATATTAAGCAATACGAATTAAAATGGATTATTTGAATTCCCGACTCGTTGGTCTCTGATCCCATATCCAACCATGCGGTATTAGGATACGGTATCCCAAGCCCGTATAAGGGAAATAAGTTAAAATATTTACCTGGCTTGCAAAATCTTTAAATAACAACAAAAATAAGCAAAGCACAGCCGTAATCAATTAAACTAGCTTGGTGACAATCTACCGGAAGTCTCTAGTCTAGAAAGGAGGGTTTTATTAACCGATTAGTTAGCTAACGGGTCTTGATTTAGTCATTGACTTAGACCGACTAACTTAAAATAAAATAACGGTACGAAACGCTAGATTAAGCGATGACCGAAAAAGAATGTATTTTGGACCCGACAAGTACTAGGACTTGTATAATATGGGTTACCATTTTACATTCTAGAATTTGAGAATACTCCGATATGGTTAAACCCGTTTCGTTTAAATTGCGTAAACTAGTCACGTAGGCCAAAACGTATGCATATAAGCGAAACCAGGTAACCGGGTGAGTCCTATACAAGTTCCATACGCCATTATGTTTAAAATATGTTAAAGTATCAGTAAGTTATCTATATGTTGGCCCGTCATGGTTTTAAAATCAAACTATGCAGAAAAAAGGTAATTTCGTCATTTTAAAATGTAATAAACGAGTCTATATGTAAACCGATATTATTATCATAAACATTCTGTAAAAACACTTATTTTATGATGTTATATCAGTAGGATATCAATTATATGTATGGTTTATAATTGAAGACCAAACTATGTCCCGAAAAACGCATTTTGGTCATTTCACATATAATTGACAACTTATTTGGGAATCTGAGTTTGGGACATGTACCTATTGTTAATAAGTTGAAATTATATTTTGAAATCAGTAGGTATCAAGCCTTAATGTTCTAATATGGTTTTAAACCATATTATGCACCGAAACGGCGATTAAGTCGCTAAATGACGATTTAAATGGTATTTGAGTAAAACTTGTTGTTGTGACCAGGTTTGTATGACCAAAATATATTAATTTATATATTACATTAGTAAGTATAAGGTTTTGGTCCATTAAAATGTTTAAAACCCATTTAAAGTGCCGAAAGGGCAATATCGTCATTTAAAGACATAATGGGCAAACTATAGCTTAAACTCAGTTTGCAACCTGAATGAATATCCCAGATAATCCTAATAATGATATTACATCAATAGGTATTGAGTTTTGATGTCAAGTTTATGTTTAAACCATTTTATACATAAAAAGGGCGTTTTAGGCATATTTAACGGATACTTGTATAATGACCCGGATTACTACATGACCATGTCCTACAACTCCAGAGGGTTATAGTATATTATTATATGGTGATAATGCAATTTGGAAAGAAAAGCTAAGGTTGCTAAATCGGGTCAGAACTGAAAGTCAAAGCAAAAGTCAACTTTCACGACTTTCGGTTGCGAATCGGCCTTAGACCTGGAATTGACGAGCCGAACATGTTCCCACATGTTCTTATAATTATTACCAAGTTATTAGAGTGTGAAAACAGATTTTATAACACCTACATTGCTAGTTATGATTTTATTTCAAAACTGACCCGTTTGACTTTTTATTAACTTAACTTTGACCCGTCAATTGACCAAGCAAACGTGGTAATAAGGAGGTGCCCTCTTGAGGGATTAACACCTACCTTATTACGATCATGTAGCCATGTTCATTACGAGCATTGGCTGGACCTTAATGGTTTTAGCTTAAAGTCAAAGTGTTTTTACGTCAACGCTTTGACTTTGGCTTTAAGCCTAACAAAACCGAACAAGGAGGGTTGGAGCGCTTACAAGTGATCCAAATTTGTACTGAGAACTCAGAGGGTGCTCCCAAAAGTCTCAGGAACTCCCAATTGAGCAAGAGAAGAAAGGAAATGATGAATGAGCAAAGAATGCCAAGGTTGAGCTTGGTATTTATAGCTAAGGGAGAAGATTGGGAGCAAGACAAGTGTCTAGGACAGGTGTGAGGGGTCTCCAGGTGCTTATGGACGTGTCAAAAGCAAGATATTGGTGGCAAGTCACGAGCTAAGTGGCAGGGCAGGAAGCTGCCAAGCAAACTGTCACTAGCAGTCCCTTACGGACCGTAAGGGATAAGCCTTGCGGTCCGTAAGCCCTTTAGGCGCCCACAGATTTGAATTGGTTACAGACCGTAACCATTGAGGCTTGCGGTCCGTAACCGCCTTACTGAGCAATGTTTTATTAATCCTTACGTTACGTAACCATATATGGTTACGGTCCGCAAGGACCTTCAGGAAAAATGAATTTTGGCATTTTCCCACTTTGATCCTCTGACTTTTTTCGATGCTCGTTCAGAGGTTATTTAAATAACATGACGGCGTCTTTTGGTCCCTCTCGGCTACACGTGGCAACCAAGAATCTTCGGGACACGTGTCGGATTTTTATTCGACGAAATTTTCAAGGTGTTACATCTTCACCCCCTTAATAAAAATCTCGACCTCGAGATTAACTCAAATAGATAAGGGTACTTCTGTCACATATTAGACTCGACCTCCCAAGTATATTCGGGACCTCGACGGGCATCCCATCTGACCTTCACAATAGGTACGTGCTTCCTACGGAGCTTCTTAACTTGCCGATCTTCGATCGCAATTGGTTTCTCTATAAAACGCAAGTTTTCATCGATTTGAATATCTTCATGAGGCATTGCTAGTGACTCATCCACAGAAATTTCTTCAAGTTGCTGACGTGGAAAACATCATGGATTCCACTGAGCTTCTCATGTAGCTTAAGCCTATAAGCTACAGGTCCGACACATTCGGTTATCTCGAATGATCTGATGTACCTTGGGCTTAACTTGCCCTTTTCCCCAAAGCGCATTACACCTTTCCAAGGTGATACTTTTAACATAACCTTGTCCCCAACTTGGAACTGTAAAGGTTTACACATTTTGTCGGCATAGCTCTTTTGTCTATCTCGAGCTGCCTTAAGTCGGTCACGGATTTGCAAAATCTTATCCGTAGTTTCAAGCACGATTTTTGATCCAGATAGTTGGGCTTCGCCAACCTCAGCCCAACAGACAGGCGTCCTACACTTTCTTCCGTATAAGGCTTTAAAAGGAGCGGCCTTTATACTTGTGTGGCAGCTATTATTGTACCAAAATTCGATTAGGGGTAAGTGATCATCCTAACTTCTGCCTAAATCGATTACACATGCTCGCAGCATATCTTCCAAGGTTTGGATGGTACGCTCACTTTGTCCGTCCGTTTGAGGATGGTAAGCCGTACTAAAGTTTAATCTTGTGCCTAGAGATTGTTGAAAGCTTTTCCAGAAGTGAGATGTGTATCTTATATCTCTATCAGATACGATGGATATTGGTACGCCGTGCAATGATACAATCTCATCAACATAAAGCTTAGCCAACTTGTCCGAGCTATATGTTTCCTTAATTGGTAGAAATGAGCGGATTTGGTTAATCTATCCACAATAACCCATATCGTGTCATTGCTACGCTTGGTCCTTGGTAACTTAGTGATGAAGTCCATTGTTACCATTTCCAATTTCCATACTGGAATTTCGAGCTGTTGTAGTAGTCTTGAAAGTTTCTGGTGTTCTGCTTTAATTTGAGAACACGTCAAACACTTTGCTACATGATTGGCCATATCTTTCTTCATACCCATCCACCAATAGCTAGGCTTAAGGTCTTGATACATTTTGTCGCATCCCGGATGAACCGAATATTTAGAGTTATGTGCTTCTTGGAGGATTACATCCTTAAGTCCTCCAAAGATCGGAACCCATATCCGATTATCTAATCTGAACATTTCGTCCTTTCAAGGTGCTAACTGATCGATAGTTGCACCTAATCCTTCTTTGGCAATGTTGTCCTCTGACAAGGCTAGCCTTTGTGCACTTAGTAGCTTTTCATTTAAGCTATTCTTCAGTTCAATGATTTTGGCATTGATCCTTAGAGGTTTGACTTTTTCCTTGCGACTAAGCGCATCAGCGACTACATTCGTCTTTCCTTGATGATATCGAATCTCGCAATCATAGTCGTTGATTGTTTCAATCCAACGATGTTGCCTCATGTTCAAATCTTTTTGATTGAACAAGTGTTGAAGACTTTTATGGTCAGTGTAGATGATACACTTTGTTCCATATAGATAATGTCTCCAAAGTTTAAGTGCAAATATTACCGCACCCAGTTCCGATTCGTGGGTGCTGTAATTTCTCTCGTGCACTTTTAATTGACATGAGGCATAGGCGATTACTTTGCCTCTCTACATAAGCACACATCCCATGCCAGTGTGCGAAGCATCATAATAAACCACAAATTCTTCTACGCCTTCTGGCAAAGTTAACACCGGGGCATTGCTTAACTTATGCTTTAGAGTCTCGAAGGATTCTTGTTGCTTTGGACCCCAGTTGAACTTAACATCCTTACGAGTTAAGGTTGTCAAAGGAGCGGCTATTCGTGAGAAGTTCTCAATGAACCTTCGATAATAACCAGCCAGTCCTAAGAAACTACGTATCTCGGAGGGTGTCTTAGGTGCTTCCCAGTTCATTATTGCTTCTATCTTTGCTCGATCTACTTGGATACCACGTTCAGTTACTACATGACCAAGGTACTGAACCTCACGTAGCCAGAATTCACATTTGGAAAACTTTGCATATAGCTTTTCTTGCCGCAGAATTTCCAGAATGCACTTCAAATGTTTCTCGTGATCAGATTGATTACAAGAGTAGATAAGTATGTCGTCTATGAAGACAATGACAAACTTATCTAGGTATGGTTTACATACTCTATTCATGAGGTCCATGAATGCTGCGGGTGCATTAGTGAGCCCGAAAGTCATCACTAGGAACTCGTAATGTCCATATCTTGTTTTGAAAGCAGTTTTCAGAACATCTTCATTTCTAACTTTAAGTTGATGGTATCCCGACCTTAAATCGATCTTCGAGAAGTAACTTGCGCCTTGTAATTGATCAAATAAATCATCAATCCTGGGCAAAGGGTAACGATTCTTGATAGTTATTTTGTTGAGTTCCTGATAATCAATGCACATCCGCATTTACCCGTCCTTCTTTTTGACAAATAGGATAGGAGCTCCCCAAGGCGAAGAACTAGGCTGAATAAAACCTTTCTCTAAGAGTTCGTCCAGTTGGGTTCTTAACTCTTTCATCTCAGCCAGGGCTAAAGGATATGGAGCTTTAGCTATGGGAGCTGCTCCAGGTATGATGTCAATTCGAAACTCTACCTGCCTATCAGGAGGTAGGCCAGGTAATTCTTCTGGGAACACGTCTGGGTATTCAGAGATGATAGGAATATCTTCAATCTTCGGTTTGGGTTCATCAATGGTGACTTGTGCCATGTAAATGACACATCCCTTCGTCATACATCTAGATGCCTTAAGCAAAACTGCTTTATCAGGCAATCCTAAGTGTTTGTCTCCATGAATGGTGAGGATTTTACCAGACAGGGATTTGATTTCAATGAGTTTCTTATTAGAGGCAATGCGAGCTTGGTTATGCGATAACCAATCCATGCCTAAGACTACATCGAATCCCGCTAGTTTCATAGGTAAAGAGAGACAGGGATAGGGTGATTCTTGATGGATATGAAGCATCCGTCAAGAATGGAAGAAACGGTTTCTATAGTTCCATCGGCGAGCTCTACTTCATAAGTTATGTCTAGAGTTCTTATGGGAAAGTTTAATAGTTCACTAAACTTATGATCTACAAATGATTTATTGGCGCCCGAATCGAAAAGAACTCTAGCAAAAGCGTCGTTGATAAGGAACGTACCCGTTATAACATTGTTATCATTCACTGCTTCCTTGGCATTCATTTGAAAGGATCTTGCAGTGGCTTTCTCTGCCTCAGTGGTTTTGGCCTTTCCTTCAGCAATTGCCTTAGGGCAATTCATTTTGATGTCGCCTTTCTCGCCACATCCAAAACAGGTAGCATCCTTTATATTTCGGCACTCATGTGACCGATGCCCTGTTTTCTTGCAGATGTTGCATTGCTTCGGTTTCTGATCTAAGCGACACTGCCCATAGTGTTGTTTTCCACACGTCTTGCACGTGGGTTTGTCACCGGATTTCTGATTATTCTTATTGAACCCATGTTTCCCCTTTTTATTAAACTTCTGGGAGTTGTTGTCCTCCCGTTTCCTCTTCCCTTCATTGTCGGTTTTCATCGACATTTGCCTCACATAGTCCTGTGTGAGGGAGAGGGATAGTTCTACCGCAGATTTGTAGGTGCCAGGCTGCACCGCCTTAACCATACTCCTGATTTCAGGAGCTAGCCCATTGATGAAACACGCAATGCGTTTGGGCTCTGGAGTAACCAGATAGGGCACTAGCCTTGAGAGAAAGTTGTAGTCAGTCACAAACTTCCGACAATCCATATTCTTCATAGTCAGATTTAGGAAATCTGACTCGATTTTCTCTATCTCATGAGGTGGGCAGTAGGTATCTTTTACTAAGTCCACAAATTTGGACCAACTTAAGTTGTAGAGATAACCTTGCCCGTAGACTGGACTAAGGCTTTCCACCAGATAAGGGCATCGCCCTTGAACGATTGAGATACATACTTAACAACATTCTTATCAGCGCAGCCGCTGATATCCACCACCGTTTCCATTTCGTCCAACCACCTTAAGCATTCGACGGCTCCTTTTTCCCCATTAAAATCGCGGGGTCTACAAGATACAAAGTACTTGTAGGAGCATCCATCGCCATCAACATTCGGTTTCTTAGGATGCGCATCACTCTTAGCTATACTCCTCACATTCGAAGAGGGTGCCTCACTCTTCTTCGGCTTTGAGTGGCTAGGCTGAGAGTTGGGTTTAGAAATAGGCTTGGAGCGCGAAGCACTCGACTCCGGTTGACGTTCACACCTATCCCTTAAAGCTTTGCTGACTTCTGCGGCAATAAGGTCTCTCAAGTCGTTCTTACTGATAATAATGTTCTCATTGGCATCGTCGTCATTACGTTTGCTATTCACTTCATTTGATATACAATTGTTGCAATTTTAATTCTAAATATTGAGATGTATTTTGTCAGTTGCTATGGTGTACCCTTTTACGACATGGTTCTATGACCATACGAAATTTAGATAAAAATGCAGTTTATATATATATACATATAACCTAGGTCTCAAAGGATCATCATAGGCATTTATAGATTGGACATAGTCCATAATTTATCAAATTGTGCGTCAAGCGTCATTACTGTATTTTTTCACATTGGCTTTACACTACTATTGAGTGTTTGAATATTTTAGCCAGGCTCTAACTTGATCACTTAGGCGATAGGGTGCGAACATTGTCATTTACCCAATTGATTAGTGTGACAATAATTGTCACAGGAAATTAAGGGTAACTCCACATTGAGAGTTAATATAGAGAAACGATAAATTTATAAGTTGAACTTTGTTCACCTTTGCTAGACAGAAGGTTACTTCTGAAATTTTCATTTGCCAATTTCTAATTGATCATAGTCATTGGCTAATAGATCTTGGGATAATATAGCGGATCGATAAAATTTGAATAAAATCATAATGATGATTGAGTGAAATACATAACAAAGAAAAATTTTACTAGAAAGAACATTACATAATTGCCTAAATATAGGACTTTGAAATAACAAAAGTAATTCACGCAGGAACTTAACAGAAATAACAATGTCCTCGCAAGGACTTTAATAGAAAATAACAATGTCCTCGCAGGGACTTTTGGAATTTAAATTACATATATGAAAATACGAAACTAGTCATCTTTCCTCCCTTTCACAGCTTTATAAAGTTTCTAGATAAATTTGGTCGTTTTCTTCTCCGGCTTCTTAACTTGTTGCCGCATTTCTCTGACCTGATCTAAGGCCTCATTAATAGCCTCAAGTGGTGCTTGCGATTGGGGTTGAGGCTGAGGTGGAGGTGGTTGCGGCTGAGGCGCAACTGGATACGGATACCCATAAGGTGGATATCCGGTAGTGGCATAAGGAGGTGGGTAATTAGGGTAAGAGGAATGATAAAGGTTACTATGAATGACTGCATCATAATAAGGATCCTGCTCCAATCCATGGTGGATGTAGTTATACAAACCAGGAGGGTCAACAGAGTTAAACCCTGATGGCCCTGTATAAGTGGGTATTGGGTTTGTGAAATCCTGCGGTGGTAGAGGTGGTTGAGGTTAAGGCTCAACAGCTGGTTGTGGTGGGGGTTCCACCACTAGCGAGGTGTTCGAGGGCCCACCCATTTGCGAGTCCTCCGGGATAACTGGGTATGATGGTGGTAAAGGTGGTAGCGAACCCGACCTTTGACCAGCACGTACTGACATACTTGCTCCACGCCTTCGGCGTGGTTGTGATGATGACTTAGGTGGTGGCTGAGGTTGATCCACCTGTTGCATACCTACGTCCTCTTGGTGAGGATGTGGTGATGGGACTTCATGTTGGGGAGTGCTATGGTATGAGAGTGTGTTGACAAACACATATTATGCCCATCTTAGTTCATAATCATCGGGACCTCGAAACAGAGATCATGCCAAAGAGTTTGAGCCACTAGACAGCTCGATCAGATGACCATATGATCTGGTTTGTGGAAATTCCTCCAGATCGGAATCCTCCTCCATATGAGTTGACGAGTCGACTGGAGGGGTTTCAGGTGAGGGTTGGTTAACAAAGTTGAAGTTAAAGTATTCTTGGTGAGAATGGGAATGAGAATGGTGTGACTGGTGGGAATGGTGAGAATGGTAAGAATGTTGGGAATGTGATTGAGGCGGGGAGTATTCATGTGAGATCGAATGTCTATACGGTTCAAATGGAGACGAAGAGTCTTCGGATCCTTCGTAAGGATTATGTTCAGGCAAAGTAACTGCTCCAGCTAGAGAGGGTCTGTAAGGTGGTCTGAAAGATGGTCCAGTCGGGTCCACCCCACATGGGTCCTTTGCTTTTCCTCCGCGTCTAAATTTAGGTGGCATATTCCTGCTTCAAAAACAAGTTAAAGAAAATACAAGGCTAGAATAACAAGATGGAAAAAGAATAAGCCTAGGTCAAATCTAGACTCGAAAGTCTAAGAGATGTGTGTTAATATGTATTCCCGAGATTAAACACAAAAGACTAGTGTTTAATTCACTCGAGAGTTAGCTCTGATACCAACCTGTCACACCCTAAATTTCCACGTGTAACCCGATGGGCCCGGTTGGGGAATATCGTGACGTAAGTTGATATCATCATTACCAAACAATACAATAAACACAGCGGAAGTCTGGATAATTACTATTACAAACGTTCAAATGTTCAGCGTTCAAAATAATATACAACGCTTGTAACTAGATCCACAGGCGGATCGAAATGTGATTACAAAAGGAAATTTAACAGACTAAGGCCTTCTAAGCAAGGGTTGCAATTCCTCTTAAGCTTCGCCTGAGCACTTCCAGCCTATTTATGTATACTTGTCACCTGCACTTAGTCTTTTGAAAATACGTCAGTTTTCACTGGTAAATACGTTTAACCGACTCATTTTGAAAAAATTTCGAAAACATTTAGTGTACACAATGGTACTTTGTTTTATAAATAACTTGGGATAAATAATTTTCATGTTATCAGTTTTACATGCCAATAATACATTTAGAGCCCGAAAACTATGCCGGGATCATGATTAATCAACACGCCACTTTAACACCTTTAATAGGTGCACCCCTAATGGGTTATACTTTAATTTAGCATCTGACGGGTGTATGCCTACACCCCGTGCTTAGGTTGTGGCCATTTGCAATTAAATGAGCCGTGGATATCCAGGACACGGTCGTTTTAATCCCCAAATATTTAATATTAAGCAATACGAATTAAAATGGATTATTTGAATTCCCGACTCATTGGTCTTTGATCCCATATCCAACCATGCGGTATTAGTATACCGTATCCCAAGCCCGTATAAGGGAAAATAAGTTAAAGTATTTACCTGGCTTGCAAAATCTTTAAATAATAAGAAAATAAGCAAAGCACAGCCGTAATCAATTAAACTAGCTTGGCGACAATCTACCGGAAGTCTCTAGTCAAGAAAGGAGGGTTTATTAACCGATTAGTTATCTAACGGGTCTTGATTTAGTCATTGACTTAGACCGGCTAACTTAAATAAAATAATGGTACGAAACGCTAGATTAAGCGATGACCGAAAAAGAATGTATTTTGGACCCGACAAGTACTAGGACTTGTATAATATGGGTTACCGTTTTACATTCTAGAATTTGAGAATATTCCGATATGGTTAAACCCGTTTCGGTTAAATTGTGTAAACTAATCACGTAGGCCGAACCGTACGCATATAAGCGAAACCGGGTAACTGGGTGAGTCCTATACAAGTTCCATATGCCATTATGTTTAAAATATGTTAAAGTATCCGTAAGTTATCTATATGTTGGCCCGTCATGGTTTTAAAATCAAACTATGCCGAAAAAGTGTAATCTCGTCATTTTAAAATGTAATAAACTAGTTTATATGTAAACCGATATTATTATCATAAACATTCTGTAAAAATACTTATTTTATGATGTTATATCAGTAGGATATCAATTATATGTGTGGTTTATAATTGAAGACAAAACTATGTCCCAAAAAAACGCATTTTGGTCATTTCACATATAATTGACAACTTATTTGGGAATCTGAGTTTGCGACATGTACCTACTGTTAATAAGTTGAAATTATATTCTGAAATCAATAGGTATCAAGCCTTAATGTTCTAATATGGTTTTAAACCATATTATGCGCCGAAACGACGATTAAGTCGCTAAATGACGATTTAAATGGTATTTGAGTAAAACTATTATTGTGACCAGGTTTGTATGACCAAAATATGTTAATTTATATATTACATTAGTAAGTATAAGGTTTGGTCCATTAAAATGTTTAAAACCCATTTAAAGTGCCGAAAGGGCAATATCGTCATTTAAAGACATAATGGGCAAACTATAGCTTAAACTCAGTTTGCAACCTGAATGAATATCCCAGATAATCCTAATAATGATATTACATCAGTAGGTATTGAGTTTTGATGTCAAGTTTATGTTTAAACCATTTTATACATAAAAAGGGCGTTTTAGGCATATTTAACGGATACTTGTATAATGACCCGGATTACTACATGACCATGTCCTACAACTCCAGAGGGTTATAGTATATTATTACATGGTCATAATGCAACAAAAGCTAAGTGTCACACCCCGACCGCGTAAAACAACAAACCGCGGCGGAAACGTCGGGGAGTGTCGTAACAGAAGTATTGTTTCAAAAACCATGGCAATTAAAGTTTTGTATTATTGGATGAAATTTGATTACAATGTCTTGGAATAAAAGAAAATAAACAAAAGTCTAATTGTCTTGTAGATGTTAAGTCACTAAAGCCCAAGTTCGTTCTAAGTGTCGCATGAATCAACCTTAAGCATTAGCTCCTGAAACACATGTGAAAATAAGTACGTCAGCATAAAAATGCCTGTGAGATACATAAGTTTTGTTGATGAGGATTCATGACTTGAAGTTAAATTAATAGTTTAACAAAAGGTAGTCATGAACCTTACAAAATGTTTTCTTTTATAAAATCATATGAAAATCAAGTGATATAAAAGAAGGATCTATGGTTAAATAATTAACCAGATGAAAATGAAATGTATAAAATATGCCATTTGTAAAACAATGTCTTGTAAACAAAATGTTTTTGTACCAAATGTGTCATGTCTTTGTCTTTGTCGAAGTGGTTTAAATAACGCTATGATATGTAATATCATGAAAGCATTTATAAATAGGAAGTACCAGCGGCGTATCCACCATGCTTTAATCATATTACACACATCTCGTTTTTTAAATCACTTATCAAATAACCACAAAAAATGTCTTGTCTAACAAAGGTCTTGTATGGTAAGTAAAAAGACTTTACTCAAACCACATGTGTAATGTCGTGTATATCCAAATGTCATGTATAACCAAATGTCTTGTATAACCAAATGTCATGTTCAAAACAATGTCTTGAATAAACCAAAGTTTAGATCAAAAGTCATGTTTTGCAACACCAATGCTTTATTTGATATGAACATTTACATTCAAGCCTTGAGACTGTCGGATAAACCCTTATCAAGTCAAAGGTTTATCAAAAATGTATTCGGATTCCGTCATTCGCTACTTCCAAACAAACCTAGGAAGCAGGGAACGGGATTTGTCAAGTCCTATAGTACCATTACATACTACCGGGCGGCTTGATCAATGTTAATGAATGTATTATGTCTAGTTAAACAAACCAAATGTCATAGTCAATGTAAGCGATGTCATGAAAAATGTCTTTAAACCATGTACTAGGTATGCTAAGTCAACATACAAAGTAGAAATGTCCATAAAATCGATGTGCTAGCATGCTCAGTCAACATACATAGCAAAATGTAATGTAAATCAATGTGCTCATATGCTAAGTCAACATATGCCGCAAAAGATGTCTTTGAAATCAATGTGCTAGCATGCTCAGACAACATACATAGCAAAACATAATTGAAATCATGTACTGTATATGTACTAAATGAACATAGCAAGTATATGTCATAAAAACGTGAAAACATGAAAGTATCGAGTAGGCACATGTGTTTCACCCCAAAATATTTGAAAAATATAAAAGACGGGTGTATGTACTCACTTGGGGTTGAAAAAGTATCCTTGTTCAAGAAAAATAACAAAGCGCAAGAGTCCGAGGAACCAAGTGGTTCCTAAGATCGAATAACTATGTTAATAAGTCGGGACTTTAATCGGCGGATTGGATAGAATAATGTCTTATAAATCAAATGAGTGTTGGAACTCATGTGGTATGATTTAATAAACTCAACATTCTGATTTGGAAGTGATCCTAAGTGCTTTTGACCCGTAATGACCCGTTAAGGTAGTTTATGCTACTTTAACGTGCCATTTGCATAAACGCGTGATCGGTTGGTTAAACATGTCCTATGATAAGTCTTAAATGCCCAAACATGTTTAATAATGTTGTAATATCAGTTTATATGTCAAAACTTTTAGTCACATATGGTTAAAATGAATTTATGTGCAAAAAGGACATTTTGGTCATTTATAAAGGGCATAATAACGACCTATCATAATACTAACCAAAATACGTGACCATAAGGTCTAACCTCAGAGGGTTATTCCCTATACTACTATGGTCACAAATATGAGTTTGGTCGGATCCTAAGATCGACCAAACGGCTCGGATTCGAAAGTCAAAGCGGTGGTCAAGATCGCTCGACTTACGAACCTAAACAAGCATTAAACTAAAAGTGACAAGTTAGACATGTTTAACATGTCTAACTAAGTTTATAAAACTGATTTGGGATCAAAACAAAGAGTTTTGATACCCGAGAATAGTTCCTGTATAATGCGCACTTTGCGCGTTATTGACCGATACTTTGACTCGTCACCTGACTAGGAAACGTGGTAATCAGTAGGTATGATCGCTATGGATCATAACCATCGTGATTACGATCACGTTGCAAAGTCCAATTGGACCTTGACTTGACCAATTAATGGTCAAAGCCGAAAATCAAACAAATGTTTGACTTTTAGCTTGAAATAGCTAAAAGAAATAAAAAGACTAAGGATGAGATCTTACTTGTGTTTAGGAACACCCAAGATCTCAAAGAACTCAGTAGGAGGCCTCCAAAAAGGATAGAAGCAAACTCCAAGAGTATGGGAGGAGAAGATGGAAATGAGCAAGTTGTCAAGTGAAAATGAGGGTCTATTTATACTTGTGGATGATGCACAAGATCATTCCAAGTGTTAGGCACTTGGTCTAGGATCATTACAAGTGTATAATGAGGTGTTGAAACTAGAAGGAGTGTGGCAATTTCGTTTGCTTAGTGTCCAAGAGGTTAAACAAGAAGCTGCCATGAAATGCTGAGCTGGGGGGTCCTTACGGACCGTAAGGGGTATGGGCTTACAGTCCGTAAGCCCCTTAGCTGACAGCAACTTTCAAAAGTTGGCAGAACAGGCCCCTGAACACGTTTCGTCGCGTTTTGGCACTTTAACACCCGTTAACCTCATTTGTAAGCTTTATAAAGACGATAAAACTTAGGGAACTTGATATTTGTCCAAAAATGTCCCAGGTGTCGGTTCGTTCGGTCGTACGGTTGCGGTTTTCGGTTAGTTACGACGAAAATCATAACGAACGCGCAAATGACCGTAATCGCGTAACGAATGGTATTTTTGCATTCCAATCATTAAAATACTAGATTTAATGATTACAAAAATTTTTGGATGCACGTACATGTTCCGAATTAAGAAATACGTGTAACGGCATAGTTTCCCAGAATTTGCAAAATAGACCCTGAAGTTGCATAAGCATGTTTTTGCCATACCGAAGCCCTCAAAACTTATTTCTAAGTTATGTAAAGGGTATTTAGGGTATGTTTAGCTTATTCCATTGTTCCATAGTGTACGTCGCATTAAACTGATTACGTTTGCATAACGGTTTGTGATTTCACTTCAAGAAGTGATTTGAAAGGTCGAATTTGAACAAGGATTGAAAATACGAAATGTCATAAATATTAAAATAAATCTTGGAATAAAACTCAATATTATAAAATTACAAAATCGTTCGTAATAGTACGATGATTAAAATACACAGATGTCACAGTCTCCCCTACTTTTAGAAATTTCGTCCCGAAATTTAACTAGAGGAAACTTGTGAGAATAGATTTGGATATTTCGCCTTCATTTGGTCATCTCGTTCCCAAGTAAACTCAGGGCCACGTTTGGACTCCCAGCGAACTTTAACAATCGGTATACGTCTGCGCTTAAGCTTTTTGACTTCACGATCCAAAATTTCCATAGGTTTCTCGACAAAGTGTAACGTGTTATCAACACGAATTTCATCAAGAGGGATGTGGAGGTTTTCATCAGCCAAACACTTTTTAAGATTGGACACATGGAAAGTTGGATGAACATTTCCAAGTTCAGGAGGTAGCTCAAGTTTGTAGGCCACCTTTCCGATTTTCTCAATGATCTTGAATGGTCCAACATATCTAGGTGCAAGTTTTCCTTTCTTTCCAAATCTAACCATGCCTTTCCAAGGGGAACCTTGAGTAGGACATGATCACCGACTTGGAATTCCAAGGGCTTGCGTCGTTTGTCCGCGTAACTCTTTTGACGGCTTCTAGCTGTCATGATATTATCGCGAATTGTTTTGACTTTGTCTGTTGTGTATTGAATGAGTTCAGGTCCAGTGAATTGAGATTCACCGATTTCATTCCAACAGACGGGTGTGAACGACATTTTCGACCATAAAGAGCTTCGAAAGGAGCCATGTTAATGCTGGTATGATAACTGTTGTTGTAGGAGAATTCGATCAAAGGTAGATGCGAATCCCAACTACCACCAAAGTCAATCACACAAGCTCTAAGCATATCCTCCAGTGTCTGGATTGTTCTTTCGGACTGTCCATCCGTTTGAGGATGATAGGTAGTGCTCAGATTAAGTTTGGTTCCCATGGCAAATTGCATGGTCCTCCAAAAATGAGATGAGAATCGAGCATCACAATCAGATATGATGTCCAAAGGGACATCATGATGAGATACAATCCACATAGATCTTAGCAAGTTTGTCAGCAGGGAAATCCTGACGGATTGCTATAAAGTGTGCTGACTTGGTTAGACGATCAATGATTACCCAAATGGCATCATGACCTCTAGATGTACACGGTAATTTGGTAATGAGATCCATTGCAATGCTTTCCCATTTCCAAATCGGAATTTCTGGTTGTTCAAGCAAACCAGAGGGACATTGATGCTCTGCCTTAACTTTGAGACAAGTAAGACAATTAGATACGTACAAGGCAATGTCTTTCTTTATACCCGACCACCAATACTGAGTACGAAGATCCTTGTACATTTTGTCTGCACCTGGATGAATTGAATAACGAGACTTATGAGCTCCATCCATTATCAAGGTGCGGAGATTATCTTGACTTGGAACCCACAAACGGCTCAGATAATATAACAACCCTTTGTCTCTCGTTTCAAGTTGAAGTTCAAGATGATGTGGCAATTCATCACCCATCATACCTCGTGTAACACAAGTTCGTTGAGCTTGAAAGATACGGTTTTGAATATCAGATCGAACTTGAACACAATGTAGCTTGACTCGTTCTTTACGACTAAGAGCATCGGCTACGACATTCGCCTTACCAGGATGGTAGCGAATCTCACAGTTGTAGTCGTTTAGGAGTTCGACTCATCGTCGCTGTCTCATGTTTAGTTCTTTCTGATTGAAAATGTGCTGGAGACTTTTGTGGTCGGTGAAAACCACACATTTTGTACCGTATAGATAATGTCTCCAAAATTTCAGAGCGAAAACAACAGCGCCCAACTCAAGATCATGAGTGGTGTAGTTCTTTTCGTGAATCTTTAACTGTCTTGATGCATAGCCTATAACTTTGTTCCTTTGCATGAGAATGTAGCCAAGGCCTAAGTTCGATGCATCACAGTATACGACGAAGTCGTCGTTACCTTCAGGTAAGGATAAAATAGGAGCATTATAAAGCTTCTGTTTCAAGGTCTGAAAAGCTTCTTCTTGTTTAGGTCCCCACTCAAAAGGTTTATTCTTTTGAGTCAAAGCAGTGAGGGGAACCGCAATCTTTGAGAAATTTGCGATAAATCGATGGTAGTAACCCGCGAGACCAAGAAATGAACGAATTCGGTAGGAGTAGTAGGTGTATCCCATTCCTTAATCACACTGATTTGGCGGGATCTACATGAATACCTTGTTCGTTTACAATATGTCCCAAGAATTGAACTTCCTTAAGGCAAAATTCACACTTGGAGAACTTTGCATAGGGTTGTTCTTTCTTTAGGAGTTCCATCGTTAAACGGAGAGGTTGCTCGTGATCGGCTCGAGACTTTGAGTAAATCAAAATGTCATCAATGAAAACAATGATAAACTTGTCTAAATAAGGCTTACAAACCTTATTCATCAAGTCCATAAAAATGGCAGGAGCATTTGTCAGACCAAACGGCATAACAGTGAACTCATAACGACCGTATCGAGTGCGGAAAGCAGTTTTGGGAATATCTTCTTCGAGAATACAAAACTGATGATACCCAGAACGTAGATCAATCTTTGAGAAGCAAGTCGCACCTTGTAGCTGGTCAAAGAGATCATCAATACGGGGTAGGGGATATCGATTCTTGATTGTGAGTTTGTTGAGCTCACGGTAATCGATACACATACGGAAGGATCCATCTTTCTTTTTCACAAATAGGACTGGAGCGCCCCAAGGTGAAAAGCTTGGATGAATGAATCCTTTGTCAGACAACTCCTGAAGTTGTTTAGATAACTCTTGCATCTCAGACGGTGCAAGACAGTACGGGGATTGGCTATAGGGTTGGCACCATGTACAAGATCTATACGAAACTCGACTTATCGTGCTGGGGGTAAACCATGTAGATCTTCAGGGAATACCTCGGGATAATCCCTAACAACGAGGATGTCCTTAATAGCTTTGCCTTTGCCTTTTTCCTCTATGATATACGCCAAGAAAGCAACATAGTTCTTTCGTAGGTATTTATGGGCTTGGGTGCAATTCATGAGTTTAAGGCTACTAACAGGCTTTTCTCCTTGAACCTCTAGGATTTCGCCAGACGGGAGAGGTATACGAACAATCTTATCAAAGCAAACCACCTCAGCATGATGTTTAGATAACCAGTCCGTCCCTACTATGACATCAAAGCTCCCAAGTTGAATTGGCATGAGGTCAATGGCAAAAAGGTGGTTGTTAAGGTTCAATTGGCAATAACGGATGACAAAATCAAGAACAAGGGGTTCACCACTAGCTATTTCAACTGTCAAGGGCTTTCCTAGTTTTGTTCTAGGTATTGAAAGCAAAGGTTCAAAAGCTAGGGATACAAAACTCTTATCGGCACCCGAATCGAAAAGAATTGAAGCAGGATGGTTGTTAACAAAGAACGTATTGTTGACTACTTCATTGTTAGCCCGAGCCTCGTTAGCATTGATGTTAAATGCTCGTCCGCGTGCCGGGTTTGCATTTGCCAACATCGGGCAGTTGTTCCTGTAGTGGGTAAGGTCCCCACAGTTGTAGCAAGACCCAGGTGGATAGTGAGGTCGTGCAGGCTGCTGAGCAGGGTTTTGGGCTACTAGATTCTAGGTAGGAGCGAAACGACAAGAGTTGGAAAGATGACCAGATTTCCCACAGGTAGTGCAAATGCGGCACTGTAAATGTGGTTGATGGTGGCTGTTACACTTGTTGCACAAAGGTGCATTGCCAACATACTGTTTTTGGCAGGTGGCTGAGCAGGCTGATTGGGAGCAGCTTGGTTACGTTGTGTAGTGAGAGCGAAGTTCTTGGAAGCCTTACGCTTCCTCGACTTCTTGGAGGTTTCAGCTTTGTTACCCTTTTGCTTCTCAGACTTAACAGATGGTTTCTTATCACCCTTTCGATGAAGTTTACCCTTTTTGACTTGTGATTCAGTAAGCGTGCTGCTAGCTCAATGGCTTAACGGACAGATGTAGGGTACTGCCAGTGACGATGTCCTGGACAGGATCTGGCAGACCATCTATGTACTTTTCAATTGCCTTATCCAAAGGCGTCACCATCTCAGGACATAATAGGCTCAACTCCTCATATCGATTGGTATACGCACGGTGCTTACCGTTGCCTTGCTTTAGGTCATAGAACTCATTCTAAAGCGCCCTCTTTTCATGACGGGGGCAGAACTCTTTCATCATTAGAGCTCTAAGTTCCTCCCATGTCTGACCCATCGCGACCTCAGCACCCCTATCTCTCACCACTCCGTTCCACCACGTGATCGCCCTCTTTTGGAACACGCTCGAAGCAAACTCGACCTTACGATTATCAGGACACTGAACATGACGAAAGGTACTCTCAAGACTCTCAAACCACTGTAGGAGCCCAGTTGCTCCTTCAGAACCACTAAACTTGAGTGGTTTAGCCGAGTTAAACTGTTTGAAGTTGCAAGGAGCATTATTATTGTTGTTGGCTTGGTTGATTTGAGTAATGAGATTTGGTAGCATAACAGCCATCTGTTGTGCTATGATAATTGCCAGTTCAGTGTTAGGTGGTGGTATGTTTCGTCGAGGAGGCATTCTAAAAGAGGGAAAACATGAGAGAAAACGAGTGAGATGAACGTTCGGGTAATCAACATGAGGTGTCATAAAAATCGACGAAATGAAAGGATGGTGGTCATTCTTTTGTTTACTCGCAACAAACAAACGACACACAGTGACTAATCAAAGTAAATGGGTTTTTATAATGTATCGCAAAGACATGCTTTAGCCTATAGGTGGACACTCACCCCAAGAGTTCCCAGGTAAGAGTGACTGGTCCGATTAAATGGATTTGTACGAACACTCTAGCCTTAGACAGAAAACTCAGGGTACAGGCACCCACCCTTCCAGATTGCATGTGTTCACATTATTAAAACCCAAACTTTGACGATATTTTGAAAACTTTTGAAGGCATAAAGCGCCGGTGATTTGTTTTGGATTTTAAAATGAATAATACTTTGTTTTTGGTAATCACCTAAGGATAGGTGATGATAGTGTTTTAAATTCTGAACACAAGATAACTTGTGTTAGGGTCCTAGAACCATTGGCTCTGATACCAATCTTTCTGTCACACACCGACCGCGTAAAACAACAAACCGCAGTGGAAACGTCGGGGAGTGTCGTAACAGAAGTATTGTTTCAACAACCATGGGAATTAAAGTTTTGTATTATTGGATGAAATTTGATTACAATGTCTTGGAATAAAAGAAAATAAACAAAAGTCTAATTGTCTTGTAGATTTTAAGTCTCTAAAGCCCAAGTCTGTCCTAAGTGTCGCATGAATCAACCTTAAGCATTAGCTCCTGAAATACATGTGAAAATAGGTACGTCAGCAAAAAAAATGCATGTGAGATACATAGGTTTTGTTGATGAGGATTCATGACTTGAAGTTAAATTAATAGTTTAACGAAAAGTAGTCATGAACCTTATAAAATGTTTTCTTTTATAAAATCATATGAAAATCAAATGATATAAAAGAAGGATGTATGGTTAAATATTTAACCGGATGAAAATGAAATGTATAAATATGTCATTTGTAAAACAATGTCTTGTAAAAAAATGTTTTTGTACCAAATGTGTCATGTCTTTGTCTTTGTCGAAGTGGTTTAAATAACGCTACGATATGTAATATCATGAAAGCCGTTATATATAGGAAGTACCAGCTGCGTATCCACCATGCTTTAATCATATTACACACATCTCGTTATTTAAATCACTTATCAAATAACCACCAAAAATGTCTTGTCTAACAAAGGTCTTGTATGGCAAGTAAAAAGACTTTACTCAAACCACATGTGTAATATCGTGTATATCCAAATGTCATGTATAACCAAATGTCATGTTCAAAACAATGTCTTGAATAAACCAAAGTTTAGATCAAAAGTCATGTTTTGCAACACCAATGCTTTATTTGATATGAACATTTATGTAGTTATGTTTATCGCATACATTCAAGCCTTGAGACTGTCGGATAAACCCTTATCAAGTCAAAGGTTTATCAAAAATGTATTCGGATTCTGTCATTCCCTACTTCTAAACAAACCTAGGAAGCGGGGAACGGGATTTGTCAAGTCCTATGGTACCATTACATACTACCGGGCGGCATGATCAATGTTAATGAATGTATTATGTCTAGTTAAACAAACCAAATGTCATAGTCAATGTAAGCGATGTCATAAAAGATGTCTTTAACCATGTACTAGGTATGCTAAGTCAACATACGAAGTAGAAATGTCCATAAAATCGATGTGCTAGCATGCTCAGTCAACATACATAGCAAAATGTAATGTAAATCAATGTGCTCATATGCTAAGTCAACATATGCCGCAAAAGATGTCTTTGAAATCAATGTGCTAGCATGCTCAGACAACATACATAGCAAAACATAATTGAAATCATGTACTGTATATGTACTAGATGAACATAGCAAGTATATGTCATAAAAATGTGAAAACGTGAAAGTATCGAGTAGGCACATGTGTTTCACCCCAAAATATTTGAAAAATATAAAAGACGGGTGTATGTACTCACTTGGGGTTGAAAAAGTATCCTTGTTCAAGAAAAATAACAAAGCGCAAGAGTCCGAGGAACCAAGTGGTTCCTAAGATCGGATAACTATGTTAATAAGTCGGGACTTTAATCGGCGGATTGGATAGAATGATGTCTTATAAATCAAATGAGTGTTGGAACTCATATGGTATGATTTAATAAACTCAACATTCTGATTTGGAAGTGATCCTAAGTGCTTTTGACCCGTAATGACCCGTTAAGGTAGTTTATGCTACTTTAACGTGCCATTTGCGTAAACGCGTGATCGGTTGGTTAAACATGTCCTATGATAAGTCTTAAATGCCCAAACATGTTTAATAATGTTGTAATATCAGTTTATATGTCAAAACTTTTAGTCACATATGGTTAAAATGTATTTATGTGCAAAAAGGGCATTTTGGTCATTTATAAAGGGCATAATAACGACCTATCATAATACTAACCAAAATACGTGACAATAAGGTATAACCTCAGAGGGTTATTCCCTATACTACTATGGTCACAAATATGAGTTTGGTCGGATCCTAAGATCGACCAAACGGGTCGGATTCGAAAGTCAAAGCGGTGGTCAAGATCGCTCGATTTATGAACCTAAACAAGCATTAAACTAAAAGTGACGAGTTAGACATGTTTGACATGTCTAACTAAGTTTATAAAACTGATTTGGGATCAAAACAAAGAGTTTTGATACCCGAGAATAGTTCCGTCGTATAATGCGCACTTTGCGCGTTATTGACCGATACTTTGACTCGTCACCTTGACTAGGAAACGTGGATCCATAGTGATTACGATCACGTTGCAAAGTCCAATTGGACCTTGACTTGACATATTAATGGTCAAAGCCGAAATTCAAACAAATGTTTGACTTTTAGCTTGAAATAGCTAAAAGAAATAAAAAGACTAAGGATGAGATCTTACTTGTGTTTAGGAACACCCAAGATCTCAAAGAACTCAGTAGGAGGCCTCCAAAAAGGATAGAAGCAAACTCCAAGAGTATGGGAGGAGAACATGGAAATGATCAAGTTGTGAAGTGAAAATGATTTATACTTGTGGATGATGCACAAGATCATTCCAAGTGTTAGGCACTTGGTCTAGGATCATTACAAGTATATAATGAGGTGTTGAAACTAGAAGGAGTGTGGCAATTTCGTTTGCTTAGTGTCCAAGAGGTTAAACAAGAAGCTGCCATGAAAATGCTGAGCTGGGGGGTCCTTACGGACCGTAAGGGGTATGGGCTTACGGTCCGTAAGCCCCTTAGCTGACAGCAACTTTCAAAAGTTGGCAGAACAGGCCCCTAAACACGTTTCGTCGCGTTTTGGCACTTTTAACACCCGTTAACCTCATTTTTAATCTTTATAAAGACGATAAAACTTAGGAAACTTGAAATGTGTCCAAAAATGTCCCGGGTGTCGGTTCGTTCGGTCGTACGGTTGTGGTTTTCGGTTAGTTACGACGAAAATCGTAACGAACGCGCAAATGACCGTAATCGCGTAACGAATGGTTTTTTTGCATTCCAATCATTAAAATACTAGATTTTAATGATTATAAAAATTTTTGTATGCATGTACATGTTCCGGATTAGGAAATACGCGTAACGGCATAGTTTCGCAGAATTTGCAAAATAGCCCCTGAAGTTGCATAAGCATGTTTTTGCCATACCGAAGCCCTCAAAACTTATTTCTAAGTTATGTAAAGGGTATTTAGGGTATCTTTAGCTTATTCCATTGTTCCAGAGTGTACGTTGCATTAAACTGATTACGTTTGCATAACGGTTTGCGATTTCACTTCCAGAAGTGATTTGAAAGGTCGAATTTGAACAAGGATTGAAAATACGAAATGTCATAAATATTAAAATAAATCTTGGAATAAAACTCAATATTATAAAATTACAAAATCGTTCGTAATAGTACGATGATTAAAATACACAAATGTCACAGTCTCCCCTACTTTTGGAAATTTCGTCCCGAAATTTAACTAGAGGAAACTTGTGAGAATAGATGTGGATATTTCGCCTTCATTTGGTCCTCTCGTTCCCAAGTAAACTCAGGTCCACGTTTGGACTCCTAGCGAACTTTAACAATCGGTATACGTCTGCGCTTAAGCTTTTTGACTTCACGATCCAAAATTACCACAGGTTTCTCGACAAAGTGTAACGTGTTATCAACACGAATTTCATCAAGAGGGATGTGGAGGTTTTCATCAGCCAAACACTTTTTAAGATTGGACACATGGAAAGTTGGATGAACATTTCCAAGTTCAGGAGGTAGCTCAAGTTTGTAGGCCACCTTTCCGATTTTCTCAATGATCTTTCAGATTTGAATTGGTTACGGACTGTAACCATTGAGGCTTGCGGTCCGTAACCGCCTTACCAAGCAATGTTTTATTAATCCTTACTGTTCGTAACCATATATGGTTACAGTCCGCAAGGACCTTCAGGATAAAAGAATAATGGCATTTTCCCACTTTGATCCTCTGACTTTTTTCGATGCTCGTTCAGAGGTTATTTAAATAACATGACGACATCTTTTGGTCCCTCTCGGCTACACGTGGCAACGAAGAATCTTCGGGACACGTGTCAGATTTTTATTCGATGAAATTTTCAAGGTGTTACATGTAAACAACTTGTTTTTTTGGCATCGGGTAAAACCAAGTGTTTTATCCAACTTCTCGTTCCAAGCTCGTGGCGCTTGACGTAGCCCATACAAAGCATTCCGTAACCAATATACTTTATTTTCTTTGCCTCGAGTAACAAAACCTTCATGTACATCTCTTCCTTTAGATCATCATTCAAAAATGCCGACTTGACGTCTAAATGATGAACAATCCATCCACGTTTGGCTTGGTGCAATGGCTAATATCAATCTTAGGTTTTGAGTCGTGCAACCGCTGCGAAAGCTTCCTCGTAATTGATCCCTTTTTCTTGTACATACCTTTCGCGAATAAGCGTGCTTTGTACTTTATTATTGACCCTTGAGCGTCTTGTTTGACCTTGTACCGTTCCGGTACCACGGCAAATCGAACTGATTCCGATCTAACAACATTGATACTGGTATCGGTATCATTAGAACCAGTATATGTTTAGTGATTCTTGATCGATGAAAATACACATCATATCCTTTTTGGCATGTTATGAATTTAGTTTTTGGGTTTTTTTCTCGTGGAGTTGCCATTGCGGGTGTCGGTACTGTAACGAACTGAACCGATGCAAACTGAATTCCCGCTGGATACTGTAACAAACTGTACTGCGTAGCACATGGTTTCCTACTATTACTACTCAAAATACAGGGGAATTTACGAAAATGGCCAAGAATAATGTTGACTTACCAAACTGGCCATCTCATGCGTCGGGGGAACAGCGCATCACCCATCTTATGCGTCCGCCATTGGAGTAAAGGCACATGTATATTTTGACCGGATGAGTCCGCCGCCAGCGCATCCAGGCCAAAAAGTAAGCGGATGCGTCTGGCTCCGCTGCATCCCGAGGCGCTTGGCTGGCTGGCTAGTGGCTCGTTGATTGGCTTGTTTGGCTCAAATGGAGGAGATAGAAAACGCATTAGAGCCTTTTTTTTGTTTTTTTATCACATTATTTTTAATATTTTCCTATTATTTGAAAATTATAATTTTTCCCCTATAAATAACACCGAAAATCAGCTATTTTTTGAGCAACCAATTTTATGCAATGCCAATATATCTGCCTTTCGATAGTCTCCAAATAGAAATGAAGGTGTTTACATGTGTTGAAGACGATGTGTTTTTGAGCTTTTGAAGTGCTAGTGCTTATGGGTGACGGGTACCTGGGATGTGACCGGGTTTGCCCTTTAAGGGAGGTGTATTAACGAAAAATACGAATAACTCATCTACAAAGGGAACCTGGATCACATCGTGTAATCGGATTTCCCCGTCCACGTCCTCTTCCACTTCCTCCTATGCCGCCAAACTATTAAAAACAAAGAGGAATTGGAGACCGAGCTTTGTGGATCACATCGTGTTATCCCTTAATAATATCTTGTTTACTCCGTAATTTTTGTTGGTTTATTTCGGTTTGTTTTTTGTTTGTTTACAAAGATAAAAACAATTGTACGACGTGCCTTTTTTGTATTAATTATAAATCTGACATTTCTATCCATGTCTCCATCTATATATTTAACATTAACAAACTACTATACCACTACACAAATAATTAGAAGATATGGGTGGTGGTGAATTTGGACCATCAAGTGATAGACCACGTTCTCGTCGTAATTTGATCTGTCCACCAAAAATACCCGAATCGTACTTAACCCCGCCAACAGCCTACCGTGCACCGCCACCAACGTACCCTGCACCGCCACCAGCCAACCATGGGCCACAAGCCTACCCTACACCGCCACCAGCCAACCATGCACCGTCGGCTGCTTACCAAACATCGGTTATTATACCTCGACACTCTCCCCATTTAAATCCTAACTTATTTAGACCGGCCCCTCCAAATGATTATGTTGATTGGGAGGGTGTCACTGATGATGAAGCAAACTTTGCATACGACTGTGCCATGGCAGAACTCCAGTTTTCCTGTTTACGAGTTAGTGGTAGTCAGTCAAACTACATGGCTAGTGGTGAGGCCAACGAAAGTGACCCGGTTTAGGCTTGGTTAATAATTGTATTATGTCTATAATAAATTTTGTAATAATTTGTTTTTAACTTTTTTTAATATATATGTGCTTTTGTTATTTTTATAGTATTTATTAAATTATAAACGAATTGTGAGATAAAGAACACAAAGTAAAAGGAAAACGAAAGTGAAATACAAATTCCGCATTAAACAACGTTAGGACGTGGTAAACAACACCAAAAATATAAAGTAGATGCCATGAATCTTCTATATGCCTTAATTTTTTTATTGATGTCGCCGGTTAGATTTATGGGTTTATTTGTAACGAGATGCTCCATCAGCATACATAGATACACAGCTTCGTTTCCAGAAAGGGAGCAGTTGGACACCACATAGCCATCATTCATCTCGAATGAAATGATTTTCTCTGATTTTCCAGTCTTTTTCCAATACCGCATGTTAACAAATACTGCTCCTATATATACGCATATTTTTGTCAGCTTAGGGATGACAACTTGTCTGTATTTTTCGCCTACACAATGTCTTCACACGGGAATATTACCAGTTGTTGGGTTCCCAGATCAAGTCGTAGCATTAGCCACTCCTTATTTTCTAGCGGGATGGGAAGAAACATAATCGATGTCAAAAAAACAGAAGGAAACGGGCTTAATTTACTGTTACCGGTAGGTAGCCACGTTCTTCGAAACCGATTCCAATAAACACCCATAAAACTTTGATGGTACTATCATCCAACGTAGATTTAACAACGGGTCATTTTGAAGCTTTCTACTTCTCCAATTCATCAGTCTTCCAACCCCAGGCTTCGATGTGCTATAAAATTGTTTGGCTAATAACATATTTTATTACATAAAAATAGTTTACGTAAATTGATGATATAATTTATTGTTTCGTTGAGATAGCCGTTGAAACGAAATCCCAATAAAGTTCCACAAAAGTTTTTGTCAAGCTGTACTTATCTAGTAAAAACAGCCGAATAACATAACGGCGCGTCGCCTCTGTTGTAGATTCAAGCACATCTTTCGACCAATTTTCTATTTCATCATCTGGTATCGCCCATCTCCCGGGGTTGTGCTGATGTAGGTGATGTATTGCAAAATACATTAGTTCATCATGTTCAGTTTGTATAGTTTTCGTTAGTTATAGTTTAGTTTTCGTTAGAATTTGCGTACTTCTGATCCAATTGTGTTTTGCAGGTCTTGTGTGCTTAAAACAGTTGAAAAGTGAGGAAGACAAGTTAAAATATGAAAAAGTCAAGTCTTGGAACGTGTTGGAAGGCTCGGGAGCTGAAACGAATCGAAAATACTGAAAAACGAGCTTCTGGCGGGCCGCGACATACATAAAAGTTCCTCGCAGGTGGCGAGAGGAGGAAATTAAAAGGTGACGTCGTTACACGGTCGCGGGCCGCGAGCCACATCATTATCCCTTTCGCGCCCCGCGAGAGGGTGTTGTCATCAGAATCCTTTGAGCTGGGCATTGGTTTTAAGCTGAAAAAGTATTTAAACATCCTAAATTAACCCATAAACCCTAACTTACGAATTGTGAACTCTTTGGGTAAATTTGGAGCATCTGTGCAAGGGTTTCCGAGCATTGGGAGCTGTCGGTTGAAGGGTTGGAGTGCAAGGAAGCATTCGGTTCACGTTGGTGTCATTCGGGTGTCCTCACTTTCGTCTCTTTGTCTTTACCATGTTTTGTTCTCTTGAATATACTTTGTTTTTGATTGATTCCATGACTTTGATTGGCTAAGTCCTTTAAACTACCTAAATTGGATGAATGATTGTTAAAGTTTTGATTTTTATTATGGATAGTTGATTTTTATGGATTATTTATGAATTGTAAAAGAGTTGTTCAATTGATTAGATGTGTTTGCATACTTGATAGTGTTTGATTATTGTTTATTGCTTCGCATGATTGGTGACGATCTTTATCACATAATAGAGTTGTGCTAGGTTTTAGATTTTGGTGAGTGTCTATATCACAAAATAAATCTGTAATCTTTAGGGTTGAATTGGCCATTAAACCTTAGAAGTAATAATTGGTAATCTTATAAAATCAAGTGTTCTACTAATCGTCAATAGCTGAAAGGTGTGAGATTATTGCTAGGTCTAAGTCATTAAACTGAATGATAGGAACTTCGTTAGGAGTAAACCTATTGGCTATTGTCTAGCAAGTCTAATTGAGAAAACAAGTCTATCCTTGGTTTAGGTCTCGAAAGGGAGTGAGCCTCGTAGGATACTTTCATAAATCCATTAGGTGTCTTGAAAGAGAGTCTAATAACCGGTAATTGAAACAACCTCGAGGGTGCTATAGCGTGCTCTTGAGAAGGGTTAGGAGTCATATTAGAGGTCCCGAGAGGTGAGAATTTTATGATCCCGGTTCTATATTAATCAATATCCTAACAAAATCATTACTAAAAGCAATCAGGATTCCAGTCTAGGTAGTGTTTCCACCGTCTGAGTAAAGTCCAAAGTAATTCGTAATCTTTAGTTCACCTAGTTAATTTAGTTTAATTTAATTGCATTCTTAGGATTTTTAGTACCCCCCCCCCCCAAACAATTAACACTCAGTATGTCCGTGTCGGTCATAGTCTAGATAAAATCATTAGCATAGTTCAGTAGAGTCTCGTGGGTTCAATATTCGGACTTACTTTAGCTATATTAGAGTCGATCGGTACACTTTCCGGTTAGTAGTTTAGTGTGTCTTAGTAAGTCTAGAGTATTACTTAGAGTTTAGAATTAGGTTAATTTAGTTACTTTTATTAAACTACTTTTTAGCACATCAGTAGGCTATATCTATTATGTACAAAGTCACCTTCTTCAATATTTTTGGGGTTTACATTTTCGTTCGATGATGTTCCGCTTTCTGTTGCATTCACCGGCTTTCTCCATCGATTAAGGATCCAACTTGATGATTTTTTAGCCTGTTGAAAGCAGTATTCTTCACCCGCTAAGTCTTTTCCCCGCCGTTCAGACATGCTTTATAAAAAACTAACTATATATAAAAAAATTTGCATCAAAAAATTAAAAGAAAATAACTTTTAGGGGAGATTTGACGTTGCCGATGCATTCCATACATCCGTGACTCATTAAAAACAGGCCTGCCTCTTTAAGTATCTGACAGATGCATGCGATGAGTTTTTGAGTTGTCCAATGCGTCTGGGCGCATCCCACGCGTCAGTGACGCTGCAGCTTGTTAGCAACCATTCCGGAAACGTCATGAAGACGCATCCCATTGCAGGGACCACATGTGGTGGTCAGAGTTCTTCCTCGACGACTTCCAAAAGGGGTAACAGGGACCACCAGTGACGGAGCTCCAACCCATCATTCCTCACAAGCTGGAAATATCCGACCCGATCCGCTCTTCTTTCAGATTCACTTACTCTCCAGATCCGACCCGACCCGTTATCACCGATCGCACGGAGGATGAATCAGGATTACTGGCATGATGAACCGACCAAACTGTAACATTGAATTGGACTTGATGCGAGAAGCGGCGGCTGCAATCTTGGACAATCCGCCTCCTCCAACCACTAAACAGGTAATTATTTATGTTATTGTTATTGGTTTTTTAGATTTTGTTATGTTATTGTTATCGTTTTTGTAGTTTTTCTTAAGTTCTTATACAATTCATGATCCTAATTTAGGTAAGGCTGCTAGAATTAGAAAGCTTAGACAGTTCTAGATAAAATCAAGAAGAAAATGTCAGCCAATTTAGAACATAGGTTGAGGCAAACGGTCTTCGGTCATTATTTGGATCTTGAGTCTGTGATTTGTGAAAGCCCACTTTTGCTCTGTGTTGCAAGACATCAGGTAGCCACTGATAATCCTAGCGATGGAATAAGTTAGATGTTCGGAAATGATTTCTGCCTTTTACCCCTATTAAGTTTTGTCTTATCACCGGGTTTAGATTTGGACCATTCCCAGATACGATATCTAACGGATCACCTAATTCATTCAAATCAAGATTTCCCGGGGATACGCGATGTAAAACAACGTCATGTCGAAGATGTGTTTGATGCAGACTGGCAGAATACGACGAGAATGATTGTGTTCATCTCTATCTGTTGATGTTACTAGAGTTAGGTTTTAAAGGTTCCCAACGCTTCGAAACCATTGACAAAATGGATATTAATCTGGTTGATGATTTAGAAGCATGGAACAACTATCAGTGGGGTAGTTATGTTTGGCAGAGACATATTTGCATGTATATGATTTGACTCGTCGACACCAACAGGGTAACGTAGGGTTCTCGTTGCCTGGTTGCGTGTGGCCGTTCAAGGTACAAAGTCTGATTCAATATGATTCAATACATATCAACCCCTTATTTAAATTAATTTTATGTATATGTGCAGATGTAGATTTATTAAGGGTTTCCAGAATTTAAGGAGATGGCTAAATTTTTTAAACGCGAAGCAATTCCCAGATTTTTAGGATGGGCCTGGAAAAAGGGTTACAACTACTACCATTGAACGCATTTTTGAATCGGCACAAGCGGTATTTGTTCTACGTTGTTATTTTATTCTCGATTATATTGTATTTGAATAAATTGCTTGATAAAATTTTTCATTTATTCAACTGTCAGAATGAACATTACCGTCCGATCCAATCCATATTGCCCACTAGTGAGGAGATGCAGACTGAGTGGTACATATCTAGTTTGCAATTTTTAGAGACTATTCGTATAGCGAGGCAGATACCGCCTAACATGCAGGCCAATGCCGATACGATGCACACCGGTGGTTTTGAAAAACCAAATGACAGGGTTGGTGATGGGTTTGAAGGTTATGCAACGTCGTTCCCCATGGGCACCCAACAACCAAAAAGAAGGTCTGCAAATCATGATGGAGTCAACTGTTCAGTTGAGGATGAAATACACTCGTTTATTTTAGAAAAGTTTAAATCACTATTGGACGATTGGCTCGTTGCGAACAACGAGAAGCTAACTCGGCTAATAAAGTCGGAGATGAGGTTGAAATTAAATTTTTTTATGTAATACTGGTGCCATATTTTAATCTGTTGATTTGTTATGCAGCTGACGAATCAAAATGTTGATCATGGTAGTGTTCATGCAGTCGGAAAGGTAATGTTGTTTTGCAATGATTTAGGCAATTCAATAACGTGAAAATAATAAAATTTACTAATGGTGACACCAACTTATGTATGTAGCAGGAAGTCGACCCATTCGTTAACTACAATGATGTGGGTGTTTATCATGTGGCAACAGACAATTTGCAACCTTCTGACTCTCGTGTATGTTATAATACAAAACACTTAGTCGGTTAATAAATTAATGAGGGTCTTTTTAGTTGTAGTATGTGTATTAATTTATTTTACTTTTTTTATGCGTACTGTTATTTCGATGATGCCGAGTCTGAAAACTTGCGTCGATCAGAGAGGTTACTAAAGCCGGGTACGCGTATGCTATCACCTTTTGTTGTGTTGAAGAAGATGTCAAAGAAAAACATGAAGAAAGATGAGAGTACGGATAGAGACATAAAAAAGATCCGAGACTGGTATAGCCATGAACGTTCTCTGGTAACTGATACAGATTCAAGGCTGTAGAGGATTGGAAAAACGATGGGTTGTGAAGTTGGCCCAGAATTTTGGTCGTCGTTGCTAGGTGACACCGGGTCTTGTTGGTTAACTGATGATGTAAGCATATTATGAATATTTATGCATATTAAGTAATTTTATTTTCTATACCATTATTATAATAATTTATCAAAACAACATTTATACGGTTGAATGATTAAGATTATGAGTAGAGGCAACAAAGCGACCGTTGGAGCATTCTACCACCCTACTTTCAAATGACCATATTTCAGTGTGATGCTACCCAAGGTTGGAGTGTTATTTCGATGGGTCCATGTTCCCTGTTCCACCAATTTCCCAAGTTGACGAGTAAGTTATGTTTGAATGTCGAAATCCTTATATATAATATATTTATAAATTTCAAATTTTTTTATGCATGTATAGGTTTATGTTCCGTTGAATATTAGAAACGTGCATTGGCTTTTGGGGTGTTCCACCTTCGTGATCAGACCCTTACGATATATGACAGGTTCGTGATATCTTATACATGCCATCGTATATTGAATCTCTTTCTTAACAATGATTATCTTACATATGCCTACGTGTCTAGTCTTTTGGAAAGTGGAAATTTGGAGAAAGATAGAACAGAAGTCATTTTTCACATAAATGTTTCCTTCGACATATGGCTACGCATCAACGGATACTATGCAGATAAGCCGTTGAAGATGTCATTCCCGTTCAAAGTCGTTTACCCCGACACAGTCCCTCAACATTCAGGGATTTTAGGAGATTTTGGGGTGTGGGTTTGCATTTTCATCGAAAGGTTGATCAACAAGCAACCCATATATCAACAAGAAGACACCGCTATGGCTGCGTACCAAATGAGGCAAAGGATGGCAATATTGTTCTATGATAGTCTCTTATCGGAAAACTTTGAATTTGTGAGTACGTGCCAAAAACTGGAAAATGATCTTGAAGTAGAAGTTGTATAACACTTAATTACGTTTCGGTTTAGTTTTCATATATTATCATGGGCCATGGTATTATATGTCTATTATGATAAACCTTTTATTATTGAAAACACTTATTTTTGCAAACATTTACGGGCTGACATCAGGCCTGACCAAGGCTCTGCCTGGGCCCAGGTCACCGTCATGTAAGTGACCTCTCGGTGCACATTCGGGTGGTGGAGGAACGGGTTCGAACGGGCCATTATAAGGCCCGTTTTTTGGGCTTAAAAACATGCAACCATGCTTTAGACTGATGAGGTAAGTGTTTTTACAATCGCTTACGGGCTGGTATCGGGCCGGCCAAAAGCTGATTCCGGGCCAGGAAGATGGTCATCTATGGACCCTCGGTACACATTCGGGTGGTGGAGGAACGGGTTCGCACGGGCCATTTTAAGGCCCGGCCTTAAAAACATGCAACCATGCTTTTGACTAATGAGGTAAGTGATTTTACAATCGCTTACGGGCTGGTATCAGGCCGGCCCAAAGCTGATTCCGGGCCAAGTAGAGGTCATTTAAAGGCTAGTTTTTCGGCCCATTAGAGCCCTGTTTGAAGCCCGTTTTTTCGGGTTAGAACGGGCCATTTTAAAGGCCCGTTTTTTTCGTGCTTAAAAACAAACAATATTTTTTAACAAACTACGAAATGTATTATTCAATAAAACATACATCTTAATAGCTGAAAATACTTAACCCAACAGCTAGACAACGAAAATAACTTAACATGCCAGACAACTTAGACAAACACGGGACACTTATAGATAAATCTTGATAATCTGCCAAACTGAAAGGTAATCAAAGTCCTCGTCGTACATCAACAGGTAGTCAAGCATGGCTTCCTCGATAACTTCATCTGTAGATAGCTTCTTCTTGTTGTTGGACACATTATTGAACCTTCCGTTAAACATATAACATTTACACCGAAGAAAGGCGCAATGGGTACTCATTTCTTGCATGTCTCTAGTCGTTTCCCCGACGTGGATACAAAACTTGATGAACACGCTGTTCCAGAATGCGTCGTCCATGCTATTGTGCATTCCGGAATGTCGCATTTGGACATACGACATTGCAATCGCAATGTCGTTGGTTTCTAACCACGATCCAGATGACATTTTCTTTAGTTATAGTAAAGATTGTAAGATGGTTAAAAAGATTGTTTGATGGAAATTATTGGGGGTATGTGTGTGTATATATATATATATAGGATTCGGTTCAAGAGAGAACCAATCCCAGTTGTGAGAATCATGAGAACTCCTATCATCCAATAGCATATTTACACATCACCCATAACCAAATTAAATCAAAATGGTATTTTAGTCTTTTACTTCCCATTTCACATCTTTTCTCTCTCTTCTATTTAAAAGTCAACATGACACATCTTTTCTCTCTCTTCTATTTAAAATTCAACATGAGAATCTTTTGAGTCATGATTTTTGGGTGAGTTCGTTTGGTAAGATCCTCAAATTTCGTAAACCCGAAATCGAGGTGTCGGGGGCGTAAAAAGATGTTTGGCGTAAAAAAAATTGTAAAAATGTTTTTGTAAATTTTTTTTTTGTAAAAATAAAAAAATTTTTGACGTAAAATATTTTTTATTTTTGTAAAAAAGTTAAAACCCGTAAAAAAATTGTTTTTTACAAAAAAAATTGTTTTAAAGTTTAAAACCACGCGTTCTCACAACTACTTTATTGTCTTTTAATCCCATCCATTAAAACACTTTTGATCAATGACTTATATTAGTTCCTACGGTTCTCACAACTCAAGGTGCTTCTCATTTAACCATCCCATATATATATATATATAGAGAGAGAGAGAGAGGTAAGAGGTAGGTGGTTAAATGATGAATTTATATTAAAAATTAATCCAAAACTAATTATAATTGTTACTTTTTGATAGAATTCATTATATCAAAATTATAAATTTGTTTCCTAATAATTATTAATTACAGATGTATTTAAATTTGGAGATAGGTGGATGTTATTAGAGGTCTATAAATATGGACCATTGGTGGCCATTTCTTCATACCACAATAATGTCGAAAAAGGAAGGCGTCAATCAAGCATTCCAAATTTAGTACAGAACACTTTTTGGCTTACTAGGAATGACAAATCTGTTTATTGGTCACAAAATGTTCTTGAGTTCTACTACGACGGTGATAGCCAATTTTGCTATTCAAATTATATGGGATAAACTCCGTTAAACAGAAGTGGTGGGTTGGAGTTCTAGGGTATTGTGGAAACGGTTTTATGCAAGAAACGGTAATATGATTATTTTAAATAATTTATTATTTTTATTATTTATAAATTCAAAAACTTATCATTTATAAAAATTTATAGCAGTCCGTTCATGGTGTAACAAGCTGATACAAGATAGAGAAACTAAACATCGTCGAGGGACGTCTTCATCAGATACTCTTCGATGGACCATTCTCCCACCAAATTTTATAAACCTTATGGCAGAACAGGATCAGGATGCTTACGGATATGCCACTGGCGATGTAGGACCCTACCCTGCCTTTTGGAAAGTCGATACGGTGAATGGCCATGATAGATTGTGAACGAAATTGTTTACAAATCATGTCCTTTTCAGGTTTACATACCATATCGTAAGACAAAGATAGATATGCACTCACTAAATATTACTGTATATTTACCAATAATTGTGATGTGATATATGTCAAAATACACATACTTTATTCCCCCATTTTATCCCTGTTTTACGCATTATTTGTTATAAAACGAAGTTTTGGCACTTAATCATGTATGTTTTGGTTTACAGGCCTTAAACAGCGTCCCAGACAAGAAAATGGAGAAAACGTGAATTTTTCAAGCGATTCAGCGAAGATGCAAACTTTCTGTGGAGATATAGATAGTGCACGGCCGTACGGAAGGATGGCACGGCCATCCACCCCATGACATCAGACTTGCTCTGCCAGTGCAACCAATGGTGCAAGCAATCGCTCGAAGACGCACGACCGTGCCAACATCCGCACGACCGTGCGGGATGTGAATCCTCGGTGTGCACTGCCAGTGCGATTGGCCCAGTGGCAGCTACTTCTCGGTCATGCACGATCGTGCCAACATCGGCATGGTCGTGCCAATTTCTAAAATATCTACCGCCCAGATCTGCATACTTCAGCTGATTGGTTAAATAATGCACGACCGTGCACTTTATTGGCACGACCGTGCTAAACTAAAAAGTTATAAAACTCACAGAACGCAATCTGATCGTCATTCTAGATTTTGGGAGCGATTCTGGCGACTTTAGGGCTCCGGTAACAACGTTTTTTGCTCCTAATCAAGCCCTTATCGTGATAGGAAGCTCTATTACCATCTGGGTCCTCAATCTTAAGCTTGTTTATTGTTTGATTCTTGAATCTCTCCATGATTTTGTTTATGTTTCAAGCATTAGATTGTTGTTTATGTATTATGTAGCCTAAGGGCAAAAACATTATGTATTCCTTGCTTATTAAACAACCAATAGTATGTTAATCATGTTTGTAATGACACTTAACAACTTTCTATGTTAATCCTTGATGATTAGTTTGCAACCTTTTTTATTGATGTTGGATTCTTGATTATAGTTAATTATCTTGGATGATTAGTATGTGGTTAGTTAGGATATTTGAAAGAAGAAGCTTAATTAATTAGGTATTAGTAGACTTTTAACTTGTTAAAATGTTTACCCCATGAAACTAGAAATGGGTATTGGGTTAATAAGGGGTAATTAAGATTAATCAAGAATGTTTTCCCTCGCGAAAGGACCTTAGCTGGTTAGATGGTATTGTTACGGATTCTTGACATAAGTTGTAGCTTTGTTAGTAATTTAGGCCAAAATTGCTTTCTTGGTGGATTGTGTTTAAGATTTGTAAAATGAACTCAGTTGTGATGTAATCTAGGTTATGCTTGTCTCGGTGGTTACATTGTGTTTATCGGTGTTGCTTTCCTTGATTAAGTGAGGTTAGAAAACTCCAAACGATGACTAGCATATTTTAAGGGATTTTCATAGACATTCATCAATAGGGTGTTAAAGAACAATTTTAGGTGGTTAAGTGTGTTTATCATTTTAACTTTCTGAAGAGTTGTCATGCTAGGATTCCCAAAAGGGATACTAATTGTCTTTGAAAAATGAAAAATTGACCAAGTGACTTAGTGGCATATCCGACTTAATTAACATATTCCGGTTGTTCATAAAGCAAGGCTATATTTATATTTTTCATATTTGGAGTCTATTATGTTTTTAAAAAAAGAAAAAGAAACAAAAAGATTATGTTTTAGCCATTTTCTAGTTTAAACAACCTATCACTTATCTTTTCTACCGGTAGAATAATGATAAAGGTTTAGTATTATCGTCTCCGCCCGCAACCTTGGATTGATACTTGGTTCTTACCGATGCTTTACTACGTATATGACTGAGTACACTTGCCTTTTCGTGTGTGTTTTAATGTTAAAGGTAAATCATTTTTAAAAGTTTAAAACCAAAATCGTGTGTGAAATTCATTGTAAAAATATGTTTATACACGCACAGGTCATGATGCACTTAATTGCGGGGAACAGTTCTGCGTTCACAGAAAGATACACCAAACTCTTGTAGAATTCGATAGTGTGTTCTTATGGTTTCTCAGTCGTATACAATATTGGGAAAACACTGGACTAAGCGAGGATGATGCGTTGGAGTACACCGAGGATGTTGTCTGGCCTACATTCGATCAACGGGTTGGTCGAAATTCAGGTGTGATGGTGTGTATGTTACTACAAAATCTAGTGCAAAGTAGTACACTTCCAAACTGGAGGAAGTAAACATGCAAAATGCCTGTATGAGATACAAGCGATTTATGGCAAATCAACTCTATGCTGCACGTTTCACACTAGTTGATAATTGACTTGATCAACGAAGCTTAAAGTAGTTCAGTTTACATTAATATGCTTGATTTTAATAAAGTAGTTCGGGTATACATTTGCTTTAAATACAAAAACTTGTTTAATCATCATCCAAATTGTACGTGGGGAAGGTATTTTGAAATACGTAATCCTGAAATTCTTCTGCTTCAACTTGGATGGGTGTCGGTTGTGTCTTAGAGACCCGGTGTGAAGAACTCTTTGTTTTGGGCGGTTCTAAACAACTAGCACTAGAATGGCCATACGTTTTGCACTTACCGCAGTATGTAGGAGTGGGTTCCTCTCCTCTCGATAGGATTCATTTGTTTTCTTTGGGACGTCCTGCTTGTCGTTCCGTAATATGCGGTGGTTGTAGATTGACCAGTCCATCGGGTACATCCCAGTCTGATTTATGAGGGAGTGGATTTATCTGTTTTACATACGTTGATTTATAAACTTCGTTACTGTAACATGACATTGCATAATGACCACAATCGGCTTCACCTAAAAATCTGGATACTGCAATAACATGCCCGCAAGGTAACCCAAAAACTTGCCAAACTCGACAACTATATGTGGCGTTGGAGAAGTCAACTAAACCTCTCTTTCCACCGTCTTCAACGTCAAAACTATTAAGACTAATTCCACCAACCATCCACTAACGAGAATTAGCAACTTTGGCTTGATTTTTTTTTAGCCCACTCGGTAAGCAAGTGTTTGCCTTGAATTCCCTCGTTTCACTGATCATAAAACCATTTTATACAGATTGTCAAAAAAACTCTATAAGTTGTGTTATTGGCATTTTCCGGGGATGTTTTGATAAAGAGTTCATAGATTCAGCGCTATTAGATGTCATGTAATGATTTCTTTTGCCAGGACAATGTGCTCTTGACCATTTGTCAAACCCAATTTCTATAAGAATGTCCCGTAATCTTGGAACAGCGGCACATAGCACGTCGAATGATTCCTGAAAATTGGACATCCTGTAAGATTTGCAAGTCTTCCACCAAAGAGTCTTGTATTCCTTTTTTTGTTCGATGGTAAACGATGGTTGACCATCAAATGACGACAACACAACCCGTGAAAGCTTCGTGGAAACACAACCCGTACGTCTAATTGTATAGAAGACGCCCAGTCAGAAATGATCGCCAAATCTGAATGCTCGCCGATACAATCTTTCAGTTTTGAAATAAACCATGTCCACGACTCACCATCTTCAGATTTACCAATGCCACAACCAATAGGCAAAATCTGATTGTTTCCATCCATGCCAACACCAAAAAACATTGTTCCTTTAAACTCACCCTTCAAGTGAGCCGCATCTATGACAATAAGCGGTCTTAAGTTTTTGAGATGTCATGTAATGATTTCTTTTGCCAGGACAATGTGCTCTTGACCATTTGTCAAACCCAATTTCTATAAGAATGTCCCATAATCTTGGAACAGCGGCACATAGCGCGTCGAATGATTCTTGAAAATAGGACATCCTGTAAGATTTGCAAGTCTTCCACCAAAGAGTCTCGTATTCCTTTCGTTTTTGTTCGATGGTAAACGATGGTTGACCATCAAATGACGACAACATAACCCGTGAAAGCTTCGTGGAAACACAATCCGTATGGCTAGTTGTATAGAAGCCGCCCCGGTCAGAAATGATCGCCAAATCTGGATACTCGCCGATACAATCTTTCAGTTTTGAAAAAAACCATGTCCACGACTCACCGTCTTCAGATTTACCAATGCCTTAGCCAATAGGCAAAATCTGATTTTTTCCATCCATGCCAACAGCCAAAAACATTGTTCCTTTAAACTCACCCTTCAAGTGGGCCGCATCTATTACAATAAGCGGTCTTAAGTTTTTGAGAAAGCTCCGAATCTGAAAGCAATACGATATTGATAAATTTTTTTGTTAATTTTTTTTATATTTTAATCTAACATTGAATACGATATTGACTACCACCGCACCCATGGCGACAAATACCATTTCAAAACGACTTTCAGAATCTGTGCATATGTGTGTCACTGTTCTTGGATTAGCCTTCTCCAAGTTGTAACACTAGACAGGAAGTTCGGCAAAAGAACTTGCTGAACATCCATGCAAAAGTTCCAATGCGTTACATTTCCCTCGCCATGCTTGCATGTATGATATATTTACTTTTTCTTTAATTCGAAAATCCTTTACAATTTCGGTGGAACGGTATATGCGGCCACAATCTTTGAATTGTTCTTTTAATAAGCTATCCACAACCATTGGGTATGCTTGACGCATGTGTGGATGTGTCTATGTCTTAGAACATGTATGTTTATTGTTAAAATGTTTAACGTACAAAACAACACAAGAATCCTAACTAGCTGCCCTGAAATTCCACTGGCAATTATCATTAATACAAGATGCTTCATAACGAGTTTATGATGATCTGTCTACTTTACAAGAAAAAAACATTCGGACAGACACATTTTTCCTATTTCAATTTTCATTTCCTGCTTGTTACGGAAAGTATAACCTACGTAAAACGGGCATTTATCTTCACGAGGACAAATATCATTATCATTTAATTCCGATTTATCTTTTACGTTAAATTCATCATGATTCATTAAGATCGGGACATTTAAAATCCTTGGAAGGACAAGAAGAAGATGAACCAACTTCAACTTCTTGCACCACGTATAGTTTAAACAACTCGCAAGGATTTCTTTCCGCAAAATTGAAAAAAAAGTAACATCGGAATCGCCAGTTATATCAATGGGATCGCTAAAAGCTTACATTTTGTAAGATAACCGTGTGATGTTTCGAAGACCTGTTGACTCACTAACATTTTTAAAAAACGTGTTATAAGAATTTGTGGTAGAAGTTTGAAAACCCCGTGTAAGTGAATCTGCTTGGAGCATGTACTCAAGCTTCCTGTCAACGACTTCCCACTTGCCACCAAATAAACCACAAATCTAACTGGCATATGAAGGTAAAAAGGATGAAGATATTAACTGTAAAAGTTGGAGATCAAATTTTGCAAAATTTTATGACTAGTGGTCCATACAACCCAACAAAAGTGTAATAAATAAAGTAAATAAACCCAAAAACTGCCTTTTACGATAAAGTGTCAAAAGACGCATGTTAGGCGTCTAAGAGATCTTCGAAACAGCCTATGATGCGTCAGTGGACGCTTCTGAATAGTCAACTAGACGCCTTCAATGACTGACGCGGGAAGCGTCGGTGGACGCTTCCGAAGAGTCACATGACGCCTTCGTAAACTGACACGTGATGCGTCGGTGGACGCATAAGAATAGTCACTATGACGCCTTCAATCACTAACACGGGAAGCGTCAGAGGATGCATGAGAAGAGTCGCCATGACTCCTTAGATATCTGACACGGGAAGCGTTGGAGGACGCATAAAAATAGTAGCCATGACGCCTTCGGTGACTAAAACGGGAAGCGTTGGCGGACGCATAACAAGAGTCACGAAGACGCCTTCGGTATCTGACACGTCATGCGTTGGCGGACGCATCTGAAGACTCTTATGGACGCACGAGAGTGGTCTGAGCCTGGCGCATTACACTAAGCCAGACGCAAGCTTAAGTGGATGCGTCGAGCAGACGCCTCCGACGCGTCCTTACTTTTTTTCCTAATCAATGAGACACGTGTCACTTTTATATTTAAGGACACATGATTCGTCCCTGCAGATGCAAAAGGTACCTCGTATTCGGTGATGCGTTGTTCCCCCGACGCATGAGATGGCCAGTTTGGTAAGTCAACATTATTCTTGGCCATTTTCGTAAATTCCCCCAAAATATATCCATTTTCAAAAGGCCGACTATTCTCACGTTGATGTATACAATGTGTCTAAAAACGAAAAAGCAATGGATAATGTTAAAGTATAAAGTTTAGTGTTTGTATTGTAATTCTTTTATTCCTTCTGTACTCTTGTGTAACATTCAGTCTTATATATTCATTACAACCTCTCATTGTGAGGCATGCAAATCATTATCATTTACTAAAATATTCTGTCATGGTATCAAAGAGCCAGCGATCTTCCCCCCTCCCCCCCCCCCCTCTCCTTTCCTCTTCCCTTTACCTCTCCCCTCCCCTCCCCTCATCCTCTTCCCAGCCCCTACCCTCTTTCTGTTTCCAATCACTATGGCCTCTCCATCAAGTTCTGAATCACCTGTCTCCATCAACACCATCTTTCATATGCTTACCATTAAACTGAACTCCTCAAACTATTTAGTATGACGGCATCGCATGATGACTATCTTGGCATGCCAAGACCTTCTGCCACATGTTGATGGCTCCTCTACACCTCCCGCCGCCGAGGTCCTCCAAGAAAATAAACCCGTGCCGAACCCCGACCTCGCTAAATGGCATGCCACTGACCAGAAAACGATTCTGATCCTACACGCTAGCCTAACCGAAAAGTCTTTGGCCGAAGTTCTCAGACTCCCTACTGCCCGCTCCATTTGGATGGCCCTTGAACATGCTTACAGTAACACGTCAATAGAAAGAATTCAAAATTTAAAAGACCAACTCAGACAACTCTCAAAAGGATCCCTATCCGTTTCTGAATTCGGTCGCAAATTCAAGTCTCTTTGCGACCAACTAACTGCCGTCGGCCACCCGGTTCATGAAACCGACAAAGTTCATTGGTTCCTATGCGGTCTCGGAGACCCTTTCGAGACATTCTCTACCGCCATCCGTACAACCAAACCACCTCTGGTGTTTCGTGACCATCTTGATCAAGCCGAAAGCCATGAACTTTTCATTCGATCCATCCATGGCTCGTCCTCCACCCCACCCGTTGCTTTTAACACTCAAACCACCCGCACTCCTTCTTACTCCCGGGAAGAGGGGGTCAGACTCGTGGGTCCGCCTACTCGGGTGGCAACCGTGGTCGTGGTCAACGTGCACCACATTGCCAACTTTGTCGTACCATTGGCCATTATGCTAATAGGTGTCCTAATCTTGCTTCATATGCCTCACCTAATACCAACCAAAATGAAAGCATTGCCCAAGCCTTTCATGCTCAGTGCCACCGCAACACAACTTCACCGGATGGGGTTTCCGACTCCGGGACTACGGATCACTTAGCCACCTCACCCGACAACCTTCAAAACACCACCCCCTTCTTGGGCGGCGCCAGTGTCACATTCGGAAATGGTAACACCCTTCCTATTACCCACATGGGTCATTCTACACTTTCTCATAATATTCAACTAAAAAATGTCCTGTTTGTGCCTGGATTAATGAATAATCTTTTGTCTATTAGCAAGCTAACAACTGATAATCATGTGGATGTTTTGTTTTCATAACCCAATTTTTATATTCAGGATCGGTCCACGAAACAGGTTCTCGCCCAAGGTCGGTGTGAAGATGGGCTTTATATTTTGCAATCGGGGCCAAAGAGCCATGTTGCGGTCTCGAGTAAACCTTTACAAGCATCTTTTGAATTATGGCATCTTCGTTTGGGACACGTATCTTTTGATACAATTTTGCAACTAAATAAAACCGGATTCTTAAAAGTTACTTCTATACTACCCAAACCAATTGTATGTTCGTCTTGTGAAATGGCAAAAAGCAAACGTCTATCTTATACCATCAACGAAAAACGTGCATCCTATCCCCTTGATTTGATCCATTGTGATCTTTGGGGACCATCTCCTATTACATCCGTTGAAGGTTGCCGTTATTATGTCATTTTCATTGGCGATTTTTCCCGATTCACACGGTTTTACCCACTAAAAAGTAAAGCCGATTTTGCACCTATCTTTACCGTTTTCCTAAATTTTGTTCAAACATAATTTTCTAGAAAACTCAAGGTTTTTCAAAGTGATGGTTGCACCGGATTTACCAATAACCGGTTTAAACAATTATTAGAAGCTAATGGCACTCTACATCGTTTCTCGTGCCCTTACACACCTCCTCAAAATGGTCATGCCGAAAGAAAGCACAGACATGTTGTTGAAACGGGATTGGCACTTCTTTTAACGGAAATATGAACCCATATTTTTGGGTTGCCTTTTGCACCGCCGTCTACATAATTAATCGCCTTCCCACAGTGGTCTTGAATGGTAAATCTCCCTTTGAAGAACTATTTATGGTAAAACCAACTTATGACAACTTTCGAACCTTTGGTTGTCGTGTCTACCCATATCTTAGAGACTACTCAGAAAATAAACTTTCACCTCGTAGTCTCCCGTGCATTTTTATGGGCTATTGCCCCCAATACAAGGGTTATAAATGTTATGAACCATCCTCATCTCGCATGTACATCACTCATCATGCTCGTTTTGACGAGCGGAGATTTCCTTTAAAAAATGTTGTTGATACATGCAAAATATCTACTTTGCCATGGCACACATTACACTAAGCCACACGCAAGCTTAAGTGGATGCGTCGAGTGGACGCCTCTGACGCGTCCTTACTTTTTTTCCTAATCATTGAGACATGTGTCACTTGTATATTTAAGGACACATGATTCATCCCTGCAGACCCAAAAGAGTACCTCGTATTCGTTGATGCGTTGTTCCCCCGACGCATGAGATGGCCAGTTTGGTAAGTCAACATTATTCTTGGCCATTTTCGTAAATTCCCCCAAAATATATCCATTTTCAAACGGCCGACTATTCTCAATTGTTTTCGAAATTTCGTTCAATGGCTTGTGATTGACACCGAAAAACCCGCAATCAACACCGCTCCCTTCGTAGTCTATAAGTATGACTCGTTTTCGGCAACCCATGTAGAGGTCCTAATACCCCTGTTTGGTTCGATTTCAGTAACACCACCCATAATTTTCTAGAGACGGTTCAGGTTCAAATCAACGTTTTTTAAACTTGATAGGCTATGTGTTGTGGGTTAACTATCTTTTCATTAACTAAGAAAAAGTGCTAATCATTATTCAACTAGTAATATACCCGTCCAATGGGTTTTTTAGTGTTGTCATGATAAAAAGTTTTTATTTACATTTATACGTATAATATAAACTCATCAAATAAGTTCACGTTGATGTATATAATGTGTCTAAAAACGAAAAAGCGATGGATAATGTTAAAGTATAAAGTTTAGTGTTTGTATTGTAATTCTTTTATTCCTTCTATACTCTTGTGTAACATTCAGTCTTATATATTCATTACAACCTCTCATTGTGAGGCATGCAAATTATTATCATTTACTAAAATATTCTGTCATGGTATCAAAGAGCCAGCGATCTTCCCCCTTCCCCCCTCCTTTCCTCTTCCCTTTACCTCTCCCCTCCCCTCCCCTCATCCTCTTCCCAGCCCCTACCCTCTTTCTGTTTCCAATCACTATGGCCTCTCCATCAAGTTCTGAATCACCTGTCTCCCTCAACACCATCTTTCATATGCTTACCATTAAACTGAACTCCTCAAACTATTTAGTATGACGGCATCGCATGATGACTATCTTGGCATGCCAAGACCTTCTGCCACATGTTGATGGCTCCTCTACACCTCCCGCCGCCGAGGTCCTCCAAGAAAATAAACCCGTGCCGAACCCCGACCTCGCTAAATGGCAAGCCACTGACCAGAAAACGATTCTGATCCTACACGCTAGCCTAACCGAAGAGTCCTTGGCCGAAGTCCTCAGACTCCCTACTGCCCGCTCCATTTGGATGGCCCTTGAAAATGCTTACAGTAACACATCAATAGAAAGAATTCAAAAATTAAAAGACCAAATCAGACAACTCTCAAAAGGATCCCTATCCGTTTCTGAATTCGGTTGCAAATTCAACTCTCTTTGCGACCAACTAACTGCCGTCGGCCACCCGGTTCATGAAACCGACAAAGTTCATTGGTTCCTATGCGGTCTCGGAGCCCCTTTCGAGACCTTCTCTACCGCCATCCGTACAACCAAACCACCTCCAGTGTTTCGTGACCTTCTTGATCATGCCGAAAGCCATGAACTTTTCATTCAATCCATCCATGGCTCGTCCTCCACCCCACCCGTTGCTTTTAACACTCAAACCACCCGCACTCCTTCTTACTCCCGGGGAAGAGGGGGTCGGACTCGTGGGTCCGCCTACTCGGGTGGCAACCATGGTCGTGGTCGTCGTGCACCACATTGCCAACTTTGTCGTACCATTGGCCATTATGCTAATAGGTGTCTTAATCTTGCTTCATATGCCTCACCTAATACCAACCAAAATGAAAGCATTGCACAAGCCTTTCATGCTCAGTGCCGCCTCAACACAACTTCACCGGATGGGGTTTCCGACACCGGGGCTACGGATCACTTAGCCACCTCACCCGACAACCTTCAAAACACCACCCCCTTCTTGGGCGACGCCAGTGTCACATTCGGAAACGGTAACACCCTTCCTGTTACCCACATGGGTCATTCTACACTTTCTCATAATATTCAACTAAAAAATGTCCTGGTTGTGCTTGGATTAATGAATAATCTTTTGTCTATTAGCAAGCTAACAACTGATAATCATGTGGATATTTTGTTTTCACAACCCAATTTTTATATTCAGGATTGGTCCACGAAACAGGTTCTCGCCGAAGGTCGGTGTGAAGATGGGCTTTATATTTTGCAATCGGGACCAAAGAGCCATGTTGCGGTCTCGAGTAAACCTTTACAAGCATATTTTGAATTATGGCATCTTCGTTTGGGACATGTATCTTTTGATACAATTTTGCAACTAAATAAAACCGGATTCTTAAAAGTTACTTCTATACTACCTAAACCAATTGTATGTTCGTCTTGTGAAATGGCAAAAAGCAAACGTCTATCTTATACCATCAACGAAAAACGTGCATCCTATCCCCTTGATTTGATCCATTGTGTTCTTTGGGGACCATCTCCTATTACATCCGTTGAAGGTTACCGTTATTATGTCATTTTCATTGACGATTTTCCCGATTCACACGGTTTTACCCACTAAAAAAGTAAAGCTGATTTTGCACCTATCTTTACCGTTTTCCTAAATTTTGTTCAACCCAATTTTCTAGAAAACTCAAGGTTTTCCAAAGAGATGGTGGCACCGAATTTACCAATAACCGGGTTAAACAATTATTAGAAGCTAATGGCACTCTACATCGTTTCTCGTGCCCTTACACACCTCCTCAAAATGGTCGTGCCGAAAGAAAGCATCGACATGTTGTTGAAACGGGATTGACACTTCTTTTTAACGGAAATATAAACCCGTCTTTTTGGGTTGATGCCTTTTGCAAGCCGTCTACATAATTAATCGCCTTCCCACAGTGGTCTTGAATGGTAAATCTCCCTTTGAAGAACTATTTATGGTAAAACCACCCTATGACAACTTTTGAACCTTTAGTTGTCGTGTCTACCCATATCTTCGAGACTACTCAGAAAATAAACTTTCACCTCGTAGTCTCCCGTGCATTTTTATGGGCTATTGCCCCCAATACAAGGGTTATAAATGTTATGAACCATCCTCATCTCGCATGTACATCACTCGTCATGCTCGTTTTGACGAGCGGAGCTTTCCTTTAAAAAATGTTGTGATACATGCAACATATCTACTTTGCCATGGCACACATACATTGATGATACTTCCCCTACACCCCAAAATCTTCCCACTGTTAACACTTCTCAAACACCTAAAATTAATTCCCAAAAACCGTTGTGTAGTCTTTGTTGTGAACCTCTACACCAGCCCACTTTATGCCCATCTCAAGCCACCTCGTCCCAAACGTCAGACCCCTCCTCCACTACCCTACCAACCCAACAAACACCCACCCTTATTGCCACCTCATCTGCCCAAACCGGACCATATCCACCTGCCCGAAACCCTTCGGTCCAACACATCCCATTAGCCCAAACCGACTCAAACCCACCAGCACCAACTCCTCCATCGCCCGTCACATCTCTAGATCCACCCAACACCCACCCTATGACAACTCGATCTAAAGCCGGTGTTTTCAAACCTAAACACCACAATTATCTAGCACACACTCAGTCGCATCCTCTTTATGAGGCTTTGTTTCCACCGAAAAACCCAAACCTTTAAATCTGCCATCAAACAACCGCAATGGTTTGATGCTATGCATAAAGAATTATTGGCTCTTCGCAACAACAACACATGGACTCTTGTTCCTAGACCCTCCAATCATAATGTTGTGGGTGCTAAATGGTTGTTTCGAGTAAAACATAAAACCGATGGTACCGTTGACCATTATAAAGCTCGTCTGGTTGCCCAAGGATTTAGTCAAATACCAGGCTTGGACTTCACTCACACCTTTAGTCCGGTAGTAAAAGCCTCGACTATTCGCATTGTCTTATCTTTAGCAATCATAAACAATTGGAAACTTCATCAACTTGACGTCAACAATGCTTCCCTTCATGGTCATATTACTGAGACCATCTTTATGGAACAACCATCGGGTTTCGTCAACCCCAAATTTCCCAACTATGTTTGCAAATTAAACAAGGCTTTATATGGTCTCAAACAAGCTCCGCAGGCCTGGTTTCATCGTCTAAGTACATTTCTTCTTACAAACGGATTTGTTTGCAGTCGTGCTGACACATCTTTATTTATTTTTAAACAGCATGGGTGCATTATGTACCTACTTGTATATGTTGATGATCTTATTTTAATAGGAAATCAAGAAAATATGATAGCCAACTTTGTGTCTCAGTTGCATAAGGAGTTTGCAATCAAAGACCTGGACATCTCAACTACTTCTTGGGACTTGAAGTTGCCTACACGACCAATGGCTTATTCTTAAGTCAATCTAAATATGCCCATAACATCCTTATTCGTGCAGGTCTTCTTGACAGTAAACCGGTTCATACCCTGTTGTCTCCTAATGCTTCCTTTGTTAGAGATGGTACTCCTTTTAAAGATCCTACCCTATACCGTTCCTTAGTGGGAGCTCTTCAGTATCTCACTATCACCAGGCCCGACATCTCCTATGCCGTTAACCAAGTTAGTCAGTTCCTACAGCAGCCAACCACATACCACTTTCAGCATGTCAAACGGATTCTGCGGTACATCAAAGGGACTATTGCCTTCGGTCTCACGTTCTCATGACCAAACAAAACCACGGTTCTCGGCTATTCTGATGCAGACTGGGCCCGGTGCCTTGACACTCGTCGATCCACCTTTGGGTATTCCATCTTCCTTGGGGGTAACCTTGTATCCTGGAGTGCCAAGAAACAAGCAACCGTTTCTCGCTCCAGTTTTGAGTATGAATATCGTGCCCTAGCTTCAACCGCCGCGGAACTCGTCTGGATTACACATCTTCTTCGGGAACTTCATGCTCTTCCTCCGACTGTCCAACTCTATTATGTGATAATAAGAGTGCTCTTTTTCTCACCCAAAACCCAGTCTCCAACAAGAGATCCAAACACATTGATCTGGACTATCACTTCATCAGAGAACGTGTTGCTTCGGGAAAGTTACAAACTCGCTTCGTTCCAACCAAGCTACAGGTTGCGGATATCTTCACCAAAAGCCTATTACGCCATCAATTCGAGTTCTTTCGTGACAAGCTGGGTATTCGACCGCCACCGTTTCGCTTGCGGGGGGGGGGGGGGGTGTTAAAGTACAAAGTTTAGTGTTTGTATTGTAATTCTTTTATTCCTTCTGTACTCTTGTGTAAAATTCAGTCTTATATATTCATTGCAACCTCTCATTGTGAGGCATGCAAATCATTATCATTTACTAAAATATTCTGTCAGATAATATAAACTCATCAAATGAGTTCATTGTGAGCATAGCTACATACATATTATTTTTTTGCTAACTAAATAAAAACATAATTTGTTTAAAAAATGACAAAATGTGTTGAATATTTTATTAAATGGTTCATATTTACATATACATTATGCCTAAAAACCTGGCTAAGCATGGTTGGAGGTAAAGCGAAAGTGTTATAATAACAATAGTACACGCTAGAACCATCTTCTCTTGCGTGGCTCGTGAAGCATTTGGAAGAATAGTAAAAAACTAGTACATACTAGAACCATCTTCTCTCTCGTGGCTTGTCACAAACTGAACTTTCACTACTAAATTTGCTAAAATAGTTGAACTTTCACTCCTATTTATAAGATCAAATTTGTGATTTTGGTTACTTTTTCTGGCAATTTTCCCATTTAAATTTCTAACTTGAAAAGATCCAGTTAAATCAGTCTTAAAGTTGATAACTGGATTCGCTTTAAAATTACCTTCAGCAGAATTAGAGCAATATTAAATGCATTTAGAATACCAACAAACTGACCTTTGCTGAAGTCCCAAAGAGGAGCAATAGAAATTTGCTGGAAATAGTACAAATTATGGAACCATTAATATAAGAAAATACTATTTGGAAAAAGAAGCACAAGGACATACTAAAAGATAATTAAGAGAGCTGATATTACAGAAGAAAGAGTTGAGTTATTCTACAAATGAGTATAATAATAAGAAGTGTAAGAAGGTTTTATAGAGTGACAAGTATCCATAATCTTGTCTATATAAGAGAAAAAGAACATGCACATGCAAAAACCCAAAAACCTAAACCCCTCACCCCCAACCCAAAAAAAAAAAAAAAAAAGAAAAAACTATACCTCACCAACCCCTCCCCCCAGACCCAATCTAAATGCTAAAAACTAAAAACTAAATCCCCAAATCAAAACTTAGTATTCCACGGGAAACGCATATCCCAGGCTCCTTGAAATTGTTCCTCTCCAACAAGAATAGTAAAAGCTCTTTTTAAACGGCGTCTTTGCTCCTTGAAATTGTTCCTCTCTAACAAAAGATGTCGTATTCCACGGGAATGCATATCTCAGGCTCACCACTTACTATAGTAATCACATTAAAAATAGACATACATATCAAAGATTCAAAATTCAACTTACAAATGACAATTAGTTCCATAAGTTCGTTGTTGTGTCCGATCAACCAACTTGAACCATTTTTATATAGACATGCCTTTATCCAAAGTCGTCCAGATCTATTACCTGACTCAACCTGTCCGTTTTCTAATCCTAAATGTAAACTTTTTCCTAGAAATTTATCCTCATATGATCATAAGATTCTTGAAAAAACAATTAAACAATTTCAACCATCAAATTAGCTAAAAAAATAAAGTTTATACTTTTTTCCCTATTTCAATGTATTTGACAGCAAGCAAACAGTTCTTTGATGTTCTCATCTCTAACCATGCCTGCTACTACAAAATACCTAGCAGTCTAGCACCAAACTCTTTCAATGGCTAGTATTGCCCCTCCATTGTAGCACAAGAGAGAGTAGAGACAAACACGAGGGTTCTGTTTATTACCAGCGGCGACGTGGAGAGAGGGAAGGTTAGCGCGTAAAATGGGGATGTGAAAATCAGAACTGATGGGTGTGGTGGTGACTGATTCATACTTGTGGTGTTGTTTTCATTATCATCGTTATATAGATAGTAAGACTATCCACATTCACAACCTATCTCAACCCAACCATTAATAAAAAAACTAATTTATCTCCCTTTCACCTACACAACCCAACCATTAATAATAAAACTAATTTATCTCCCTTTCACCTCCACACAACTCAACCCAATCCAAACTTTCACACTCATTAGTAACCCAACCTAAAGCAAATTTTAACAAATAAATATGATTTAAGTTTAAATTAATTTTATAAAATCTAAGGAACCAATAGAATGTGGAAAGGTGACAAATAAGATAATGCCTAGATTTCTAAAAAAGTAATCATAAATAAAAATTCGTCTTTAATAAAGTTTATATACAAATGTTAGAAAAAACAAGAATGTGTTTTATTTTAAACACTTAGATATTATAAGTTACTGAAAAAAAAAACATTAGAATAAAACTAATTGTTAGTAAAAAAACAATCACAAATTTGTTACTTTCTTTTATTGAATCAGATTAATGTTGTTAAATATCTAGTTAATAAGCTTTATTAAATAATAATCAAACAATACAAAGATGACATGTGGTAAAACGACAAAAGTAGATGGGTTGCAACCTAGGTCGCAATGAAGGCCAGGTCGAGAGGAGAGCTTTGCAAATAATAATCAGATTAATATTGTAAATTTTGTTTCGAATCAAGTCGGGCCAGATATAAAAGGTTTCATTATAAGTATAAAATTCGAGTTACTTTACCTTTCATAAGTCATGTCAAACAGTTATCTACGTTTTGATTTTCATGTACCAGTCAATATAATTTAAGTTGGTTTACGTTTTGACGTAATTTGATTCGAAAATGAGTTATGTCAAATATAATACATTTTCGTGCTTGTTTTATAGACGTTTTCAGTTGTTATACGTTTTGACATAATTTTTGTTGGAAAACAAAACGGGTTAAATATCATACATTTTAATTAGATGGCTTCACGTTTCACGAGACACGTCAAATATAACAAATTTTCACACTTAGTTCTATAGACTTTTTAATTGATCTACGTTTTGATTGATAATCTTATCTTACTTCTTACTATACTAATAAATGAAAATCTTTTTGAGACACATGTCACTTTCTTATACATGTTGCCATTATTTTTATTTTTTTTATTTCTTATTAAATAATATTTTTTAAACTTACCTCCTATGTTGAATTAAAAAAATATCAAAAATATCAATAGTGAAAAGATAATTATCATCAAAATATGAATATGACGCTACATTATTTAGGTTAAAATATATCTAAAAACAGTTTGTGGCATTTATATAATATACATTATCCTTTAACACTTTATTGTGTTGTTGCACAGTTTCTCTAATTGACACGTGGTCATCCACCTGTCTTCCCATGGCTTCCAACTCCTTACAACCCACGATAGAGAGAGAAAGGCTAAAATAGAGATCAAAGAACCAGAGAGAGAGGAGCGACAGAGACGGATGCCCGGTTACCCAACCCTACATGGTCGTCTTCTACCCTCCGGCGAATTGCTGCTTCCGAACAAGAGACCTGGGTTCAGACGGTGGCTGTGACGAAAAACTAGGCAGCGGCTAGGGTTCCGACGAACATCCGGTAAGTTTCTTTCCCGCTGCATGTTCTTTTTCAGTTAGATCGACGTACAATGATGTCAGATTAGTTGATTTTTGTTGGAACGATGAATAGGCGACTTCCGGTTAAATTCCGGTGAGAATATTTAGAGGCTATGGCCCCCCTGTGTTGTAACTTTCAGAAGCAGATTCTGACCAGATCGGTGACAGACAAGATGGGAAGCCGGCATAAGGTTAGAATCGCTTAGATGAAGTTGTATTCTGATTACCCTTTGTTTTGATTTTTACTTAAATCATTTCTAATTTAGTCTCTGTTTCTTTAGATCTTTGTGGTGGAATGAACTCATTGTTTGTTAAACTTTGTATTAGAATGATGCCTTCTAATCGTTTGGTGAACAACAATATATGTGTTCTTAAAATTGTATTTTGTTTCTCAAAGGCATTAAGTGATGAAGGCTCTGTATTCTCCGCAGTCCGCACAGATATATTGCTAATCGTATTAATTATATTTGTTAATTTTAGGGTTTTTAATCACTAGCTGGTGTGTAAACTGAAGGATCACTGCCTCTATTCTGCTTTGCTTTCACATAAACTAAGAAAGTTTGGAATTTGCAAGATTTGTGTAAGTCATATTTTGCTAATCGTATTAATTATATTTGTTAATTTTGGGGTTTTTAATCACTAGCTGGTGTGTAAACTGAAGGATCACTGCCTCTATTCTGCTTTGCTTTCACATAAACTAAGAAAGTTTGGAATTTGCAAGATTTGTGCATGTCATATTTTGCTTGATTGGCTGAATATGCTTTTAGTGATTTTGATAATAGTTATGGAGACTCTTTAGGCATAAAGTTATGTTTTTTTATGTGTTGGATGGTATGATCAGATCCTTGATGCAGTAAAAAAGGTGTGAAATGGGTTGAGGCAAATTTGTGCGTTACTGAAGCAAACAAACATGTAAGGCAGAACTTTCTGTTCAGTTTTAACCTTTTTATCATATAAGAATTTCAGATAAAAGGCTAAGTTTAGAGGTGTTGTGACCTCTATTATTTTTCAGATTGTTTGTGTTGGGATTTTGTAATAAACTTTTAATTGTTTATGTTGGGATTTTGTAATCAACTATTAATCTCGAACAGATGCTTATGTGTCCTTTTTGCTTGCCCTTCTTTTAGGGCACGTGCTAATTAGTTTATTCCTGCTGGCAGGGACTTTTGTAGGTTTGCGTTTGTTTGTTGTAGCGTGTATTTGAGGTATGGCGTCCGTTGTGGCTTCTATTTTTAATTCCACTTGATGCTTAGTAGCGGTTTGGTTTATATGTTGCGGTTTATAGGTATTGCTTTTCATCAACTGTTTTGCTTAAAAAAATACGTAGGTGATTTATAGGTACTGTATTTGTGACTTATGATTATTATGCTATCATTGATAATAACACAGTTCATTTTGTTTCTTTGGCGTTTACTTTCAGCATCTTGTTCATCCTCCATTGCATAAGGTTGAATTGTGTGGCAAAAATGGGATTCCTTTTGGTTTCTTGGACTCCCTTCTGTTAGCAGAGGTAGTGTAGAAAGTTTTATGGTGTTTATGATTTAGTTTTTTTTTCTGATTGTTGTCGGTTAAGAAATAAGATTATTGTTGGTTGTTTTGTAGTGAAGGATTGAATGGAGTCTTTAATTTTTGAATTTAAAAAAAATCCAGTTAACTAATTTGCTGGAGACGTCTTGCCTAACCAGGTAAACTGCACACATTAAAATAGCAATTATGTAAGCTCCAAAAGGTTTGTACATGAAAATTGTCAATGACAACACCTCTATGCGAAAAGGCCAGCCTTCAATCATCACTTCCACACCTGAAACTGATGTTATTCCCCACTTTACTTTGATTTATATGATTATGAAAGGTTTCCGTCCTGCGGATCGTAAAGAAAATCACCCGTTCCTTAGCGGTACTTATGATATCTACATTTTAGCTCATGGGAATCACGTGTTCACTTTCTTAAAAGAGATTAATTGGCATACTTGAAGAAAAATATGACTAACAAAAAGAACAATGACTCTTACTCTATGACTCGCCCTAGGAAACGAAAAAACACAAATCTCTTCATACATACGCTAATTCACCAATAATCTGTTTTTATTTTGCCTTCCGTGTTTCAGGTTTGCAGCAATGCAAGCTTTCTATGTTTCAGCTTTACGTCCAACGTTAACCCGTAACAACAGTAGCACTTTATACATATATGTTTTCGTGTTTTATTTAAGTGCTTTTAATACAATAGTGTCTCATTGATCACCGGCATTTATCTTCTTTTTTTACTTTGGTCTTTTTTTAAATGTGTTATTTCCTCTAACAGGTGTTAATCAGATGCATTTTTGTTGTCAAGGTTGTTCCCCTTTTAGGTACATGTAATTTGTTCTTCTCAAACATTTGTATCATTGTCTAAAGGTGTGCTTTAGGTAATTATTATTGTTTTTTGTTATTATTTAGGCTTTGTTTGTTTTTACTCAATTGTATTGTTTTTTATTCCTGTGTTTAAAAGATTTAGATGCTGTATATTCAGAAGGATGCTAAGAAAGTGACACATCATTGTGACGTTCTTCACCTATTTCTCTTGGCCTGAATTTTTCCCTATGTTTTCATGTGTTATATTTCTTATAGACGGTCTATTCGAAATGTCATCAATTAAGGAGTTTGTTTATACAAACATGTCGTACCGCCGAATAATACTTTATTAACGTTTGAACCTAGCGTTTAAGCTTTATTCACATGTGTTACGTCTTAATTTCTAAACCCCGCCGCATCGCGGCGGGTGATAAACCCTAGTTAATTACAAAAAAAAAAATCAGAAGCAACATGGGGAATCATTTTTAGTTGAGTAAAAATATTAACGGGCTGAATCCCGTACTAGAGATGTATGTATATACAAGTTTGAAGTTTTCCAGAAATCCCTATCTATACGGGATTCAAATTGAATATTTATCCGTTAAATTTGTATTCTTGTTATCAAAAGCAAACTACATAATTATAAATAATACTATGTATGTATAATAATGAAAGTCAAAATTCAAGCTTTACACTTTGTGTGTGTTGTGTTCCGGCGAAGATACATGGCGGCAGAGTCATCTCATACGGCCCATAGACCAACTGCTATGTCCGCCAGTCAAGTGACGCCTACATCCGTGTCTTGTTCATACGGTATTGTATACCCGAACGAAGGATTTATGTAATTGTAAATGCAGGATTCGGTGATCCTGTGGATGCATTACTTGAAATGAACACAACTAGAAACATGCGAACATGTAGTATTAAGGATTACGATGAAACCCTGATGTATGATGGCGAGGGTCCTTATAAAACTGTTCAGTTGATATTCACCGCGAATCACAACCGGTCGGTAGTTAGTGCTAGATACTTGTATTTTAATGAAAGCAGGGAATTGGCGAGTTTTGCAAACGTTGTAGACAATGCCCAGAGATCTATGGGGATGGCAAGGCTTGTATTGTATAGTGACTATGTTCGTAATGACGTATCGAACGCTATTAAAGATGCAGTGGAGACACGTAAATTGGGTGAATGGAAAGTAGATGAAGAGGAGATTTGTGCAATTTGTCTTAAGAAATACAGAGCGGAAGATCTGATCGGAACATTAAAATGCCAACATTATTATCATGACGAATGCATCAAGAAGTGGTTGAGGATTACGATAGAGAGAGACTGTCCAATGTGCAGGGATCGTGCTTTAAAATTTAATCCTTAGTGAATATTCTTATTATTTTGTTTGATTTACCTGTTTGGACTTGGTATTTGATTCCGAATATTGTTTGTTAACGTGTTCTGCTATTTATTTATTTTAGGTTAAGTGACTACTTTCATGTTTTTATCCAGGATAATTATCTCTAATAGATTTAGAGTTTGATTGAAGAAATTGTTGAATTTCAAAGCAAGCATTCCTAATGTTTTGGGATGCTTTTGATTCCTCATGTGTGCTTTGAGTTTTTATATATTGTATTTCAAGCAGGGTTGTTAGAGTGTCATGAGAATCGCAGGACGCTAGTCAGCCAGTGGGATACTGACAATCGATTAATCGGGCAGCAACTAATTGAGATTAATCGAATTGAGATTTTATATGTAATGTTCAGTTTATATGTATATACACACATGTTCATATGTATTTTTTTAAGTAGACGTTGTTTCAACACCTTCTTCGACCCATATTTTCAAGTAGATAGAATTAGTTGGCCGAATTTACAGGTTTTGGTCAGGAATCTGGCCGGAGTTTGAATGGAATTGCTAGACTGCCACTGACTTTTGGTCACTTAGAACTGCATTTGACCGTGGTTGACCACCTAATGATTAATTGGCCGATTAAATAAAAATTACTCGGTGAACTTGTGACTAGCAATTAATCGACGACTAAATAGAGGCTTGTCATGTTTTTATAACCATGATATACAGTCAACATATAAGATATTATAATACCTTTTTTCTGGTTTTATATCTGACTAGTGTTAAGTCCCCCGCGTTGCGCGGCGGGGATGTAAAATCGTACTGACCAATGTTAGGTAGTAGAACCGTGCTAAGTAGCAAGCCAACGATGACAAAAAATCAAGAAAAACGTAAAAGAAAAACATTAATTTATAATACCAAATAACTCACATGACGTAAAATATAGACGAACTCCAAACTCGTAATTATATCGACACGTATTAGAAAATTGATGAGTAAAAAAGCTTTTAAAAATGAGGGGAAGAAAACTTTAAACCTTTAAAGAAGTAAAATAAACTTTAACAAAAAAAAACCCTTTTATCGGCTAGGTGGTGATAGGTTACTACTGATAAGTAAATTCTTAGTGGTAGAATTGTAATTAAGAACACATTATTGTCCATTTATTTCATTATAGCTAGGAGATACTATAATTGTTATATTTAGTAATTTAGTAATAGTAATGAGAAGGGGATCCCATACAACAAGTGAGATTAGCTTAAATATAATTTAGTCATTTCGTCTTTGAAAAAACTTCCCTTATTGATTTTCAAACGGTTATATCTTTTTCATACGTTAATATTTAAAAAAAAATACACCATATTAACGATTATTTCATTCTCTTTAATTCGAGCAGCCTATTGCTATAGTTTTTAAAAAAATAAATTACATGATTTTGAATACACATTAGTTCATTACGTGAGTACGTGATTTTGAATACCCAACACATGACTACGTGATTTTGAATACCCATCACGTGATTACACATTCAACATAAACCATTAAGTGGTTACATTTTCAATATCAATGCATTACTTGATTATATCTTCAATATGATTTGTTATAACGAGTGTTATTACAATTGTGCTTATAACGTAATCACTCAGTGTGTTTCAAATAAAATATAATACAAATGAAATCATGTAATCACGAAATGGGTATTCAAAATCACGTACATAGTCAACAATTGTTACATAATTACGTAATCACTTACTGTAGTTTCACATTCTATAATGAAATCATGTAATCAGTATTCGAAATCACGTAGTCATGTGATGGGTATTCAAAATCATGTAATCACGTAATGAGTATTCAAAATTATGGTTTTTTAAGAAAACTATAACAATAAGCTGCTCGAATTAAAGAGAACGGAATGCTCGTTAATACGGCGTAATTTTTCTAAAAAATATTAACATATGAAAAAGTTATAACCGTTTAAAAATCAAATGGGGAAGAGTTCAAATGAGAAAGGACCAAAATACCCTTATCTATTTGTTTCTTTAATTGTTTTAACCTTGTATTTACAAAAATACCACTCCTAGTTTTGAGCCATTGATCTTGAGAGATCAATAGTTGAGCTTGTCTGCTACACTTTATACAAATCTTCTCTCTTATTTTAGTAATGATAGTAAAACAAGTGATTTAGTAATGATACTAAAACAATGTAAATATAATACAAGAAAATCTCACTTCCAAAAAAAGTAATGATACTAAAACAATATAAATATAATGTTATTTGGTGGATTCTATCATTCACTGTGCGTTCTGAAAATAAAACTCATTTTACTCGTGCTCATCTTTTATTTTATAATCCTAACAACAAAAAAAACCTTATATGTTTTAACCACGCAACTCGTGCTCATCTTTTATTTTATAATACTAATAACAAAAACATCCTTATGTTTTAACTACTCAAGTTTGGTTTTCTTTATTCGCGACCATATTATGTTGTAATTTTATTTAAAGTTATAATTATGTAACTTTATTATCGTGTTATGAATTTAAATAAGATATATGGTAAAAGGACAACAAGTTGTGCCGCTACCTCTTTTTGAACAGCAAAACTAAGTCTTTTAAAAACTACGTCTATAGATCTCGGGGTCGTAACATTACTATGCATGACCCTTTGAACTCGACTAAGTAGGTCCAGAACCTCTGGCTCCAGTATACCAAAAGTATCAAAAGCAATTGGGATAAACACGTGCCGGTTGTCAAGGCAAGTTTTCTCGTGTTTGATCACTTTATCATAAGAAGTCTGACCCACCCTGAAAACACTATCCCCTAAGCCTACAAGCTGGGAAACCTCTGTTAGATCCACACATGCATGTTTTCCTCCTACCCATCCAAAGACCAGATGTCAGCTGGCTAAAGGGTAGATCTTCCTTTCAACGGGTCAGTTAAGAAATTAACGGGTGCCTCTTTCTTAGCAGAAATACCAGCGTGCCTGAATATGTCAAAAATGACATCCTTAATTGAATCATGTCGGTATTTGAACCCTAGGAGTTCTACAATGAACTGCATGCTCCCCATAAAAATCCAAACACGGCTTATGACAAATAAGGCATACCTCATCAGTTAGAAATAAAGGAATCATCAAGCGATACTTAAGGATAGTATAGTACTCCACTGGCGACATAAGCTGGCCTAACCCATCTATAGGTATAGCAAGAAGAAAATCTTGTGAGTGTGGTGCTCGTATGACAAACAAGGCATACCTCATCAATTAGAAATAAACCGTTTTTGTCTAACGGTCAAGTCAAACTGGACTTCGATGTCGTGGACAATTTTACTAAAAAGAGCACTCGCCAATGCAAGTTGGGCTTTAGGGGGCGGTGTCCTTATTAGTGAAACCGCTGAAGTAAAAGCTCGGAATCATATCACAAAGACAAGCCAAAGCACAAACATAATCAGAATCCATACCACATATGCCATTGTCTCTTATGATAAATAAAAAGGGAAAGTGTACTCAAAGTAGTGTACCAAAACACGTTATATCATGCTCATACATATAGATGCACATGTGCATTTCTAATATTGTTAATGTAAAAAGTAGTGTATTATAGATGACAACTTCTTCGTCTCTCGGGGACTTGGTGTGGTCGGGCAATTCCAGTTTCATCTCTTCTATCATTTCCTCATCATATTCACTCTAGAAGTCATCATCAATGGGTTCAGGACCGTATGTCACACCCTGGTCGTAGCGGAAGCGCAAGTGTGTGACTATGAGGTAATCATTGCATCCAATCGCGTAAACAAATAATAATTAACAACGATGCCATGTCATACATTTGTTATCCAAAAGTAAGATTACAAGTTTTCCACGGGTTTACATTTGTTATCCAAAACTTGGTTTAGTTTCATTACATCATAATCCAAATGACTGTTTTCAACATAAACATAGTGAGGTTTTGACTCCTATATGCCCATACAAGGTTGGGATATAAAAGGCAAATCCTCCAAAAGTTGGCAACCGTTGTTATGTCATCCCATTCCGAAGTCTATCACCGGCTCATGTCTTGTTTCATGAAATACATGTAAGTTTGAAAAATCAACAAAAGTTGAGCGAGTTCATGTAATTATTGTTTTCGTATAAGGTGTCATAGTTGAAAACCATTATTGAAATCCGAGTATGTTATTGTCATCAATCATGGGTTTAAGGATCTATCAATGAGTAGCGAGCCCCCGATATTATGTGCCATAAGTAAATAACCAACTCGAGACAACTTTGTCATTAATTGGGCTCACAAAAGCACCCTAGGGTATACCAACTAGTAGTGGAGCGTGTCTCAAGCTCAATATATCTACATCTTTTGAACCTTAGTCACTAAGTGATTAATGGTTATTATTGTTATCATTTTCATCATCCTACTTACGCACATAGATGATTGTCATCATCTAAACCCGTAGCTAACATACGATTTGTCATAAACATGTATTTCCCCCGAGTGTTATAAAACCGAAAACTTTTAAAAGAAAAGGGGGACATGAACTCACAAGTTTGCGTTCCGTAAAGTCGTACTAGTGTAAAGCGAGTGTCCGAGTACGCGTGTAACCTACAAGTGTATTAATTTTATTAGACACTTAGGTCGGGTTTGACCTTATACAAGTTGTTCATCTTGAATTGGTGTTATGTATTCATTTGTTTTCTTTGACAACTTTATGCTTTTATAGTGTTGGTAGTTTGTGTGTTCGATTATTATTTGTATATATATTTCACAAATATATATTTGTTATCGAGTATTTAATCGTGTGTGAACGGGTCTTGCCCTTCACTTGTCCTCGTGCCTTGCACGCATGTCATTGGGCCTAGCCCATGTTTTCTTCTCATTGGGCCTAGCCCATGTCTTTCGTATATTTTGGGCCTAGCCCATGTCTTTCGTATATTTTTTGCATAGCCCATGTCTTTTATGTATTCATTAAGTTATGAAATTGGGCCTAGCCCATGTAATTATTTAGTTGGGCCTAAGCCACTTATCTTTTTGAATCCATTAATTTTTGAGATTGGGCCTAGCCCATTATATTTTATATTTGGGCCTAGCCCACAATAATTAATTAAGATGGGTCCAATTAGAGAGTCTTATACTTATAGTTTTACTAAGTATAGTTGATTAAGTATTTCTATATACGTAAGTTCTTACTTAGCACTTGTATACTTTTTAAACTTTCGGATTTTTGTTATCGATAGTATATATTACTTTGGTGTCAATAATATATATATATTTCTAGAAACGTCGTCGTGACCGTTTAGCATATATATTTGTGTTGATAAAACACCTAATTGTCGTAGTAACCTCCTCGTGATGATGATTCGTCCGTTAATAGCTTTTAACAATATATATTCTTTTATTTGTTCACCTAACTATATATCTTACTTGTCGGTTGGAAATATTATTATTCTTAAGAATACATTTTTGTAGCTCGTCCGTTGTCCGATTTATTCGTTCCTCCGTCTATTCGCTTAAGGATATAATATGCTTAGGATTTATTTATATCCGTTTTCATGGCGTTTCGTTGGGGATACGAAGGAAACGTGTATATGTATTTTCGTGTCTTTTTATACTTGTTTCATACAAGTATTTCTTGGTATCATGGGTGTATTATTTTGATCACCCTAAATGTATCTAAATACATACACATAGCACATAATACATATGCTTTGATGAGTTTTCAAAATATATAATTTTTTTATCAAAAATTATATTTACATATTCTTATTATTTTTACCCTTTTATTTTGTGAAAATATATATTTAAGTTCATAAGAACTCTTGAACATCTAAGACTTAACCATTTTCACAAAAAGTTCCATAATGAAGTTTAAGACCACTAATCACGTTTAAGCTTGTTAATCACCCGTTAATCCCACTTTTAATCGCGATTAGTTTTTAGAAAATTTCGCCATAGTTTCCCCTAAAACTATGGCGTTTTCCACGTTATAAAAACGTATTTAAACCATAATCAATTTTCCATATCAAGTTTCAAGGCATCAACTTTTCATACATGATATCATACATATTAACCCTCACTTCCATGAACTTTATAAGTATTTTTTTATCAACTTGTTTAAAATAAATCATCTTCACATTTTTACTAGAATTTTAAAGACATCATTTTTGTTGTATGTTCAAATGAAGTTTCCCACTTTAACCATGTTGATTACTAGACTTTTAAGATGATTATGGTGAAAAATCATGGTGTTTAATCTTCAACAAAACCCATCCATATGAAATAAATCATTTCTAGGTTGTAGTAAAGTGCAGGGGTCATGAGGGTGATGATCTTGTTTAGATTTAAACACCAAAGTGTTTAAATCATCATTTATAATTTTTAATAATACAAGATCATACACTTAAACAAATTTACTTTATCAAAACTAACATCATTATACTAACTAGCTATCACTAATACACAAAATCAACACATAATGAATAATATTTAGTAGACTTTTAAGGTTAAGTTAGGGATTTTAAGTTTGATTTTTTTCTTTGTTTTCAAGATGATCAACAAGTACTATCATAATCTATATATATTAAGGAGCTTAAAATGGTACAAGATGGGCTTACAAGTTTGCACAAGATTAAGAGAAAATTAGGAAGACTATTAAGCTCCAAAGAAGGCTCCAGTGATCCTCCATCCTTGCTAGCTCCATAAGTGACCTTGTAATGCCTAAATAAGCTTGATTTTTTGGTAGTTTGTTGGGATTGAACCTTTGGAAAGGAACAGATGATACAAAGTCAAAACACAACATCCGAGCTTTGATCCAACCATCAGAGGTTCTAAACCGCTGATGAGGATCTACTGCTTTCATCAATCTCATTGCTTCCTATCCTCTGACAGAAGAAACTCCCAACCGCTGATAGAAGATCACAAGATCAGAGGATAGCCAGCTGTGCTTAGTCTAGTATTAGTTTAATCAATGTAACAGTGCTATGCACTGATAGTTTAGTCTAGCAGTGTTTGTAGTTAGTTACGTTTGTTAGCTGTCACTATCAACCCTGACGTCATTGAAAGACGATCAGTGGTTAGATAAACAGTATAAATAGGCGCACAACGTAACAATTAACATTGTCTTCTTAAAAAGATCAATTTCGCATATCTTCTTCATTTCTTACTATCAACGATCGTTATTGGGCTAAGGGGGAGTTTGTGAATCACATGCAATAGTTTAATTACTTGAAAGCATGATGGTGATGAAAACAAACGACCGATTGATTGTTGTAAAAGTTTTTCATTAATCCGCTGCACTTATTTTCTGTTTTCAATCATTTTCCATTACTTGAAACAAAAACAGCAATCAATTCAAACTTAGATCCTGACAATTGGTATCAGAGCTTGGTCAATCGATTTTGATTTAAAAGTCAAATTGATTTGAACAAATCAGCTCTTTGTTTCTAATTTCGTTTGATAACTTTTGCTTGAATATAGAGTTTTATTACTACAAAAGTTTTTAAAACAAAAATCTGTTGTAAACAAGAGAAATGGCTCAAAACACACCGGAATCCAATATTGGATCCATGTTCAAACCACCTATGTTGAAACGGAATGAGTATTTTATTTGGAAACGTAGGATGGGTCATATTCTCGCCCAACAGAACATCGGATGCTGGAGATCCGTTGTGTTTGGACCCCATGTTCCCATGGTTCCAAGTACAGAGGATCCCCACACTCAAGTCCCTAAAAAAACTCGAAAATTACTCTGAACAGGATTTCCTCAAAATCGAATTGGATGCTAAGGCTTTTAGCATCGTTGCTTCAGCTTTGCCCAATGAGATTTATACGGGATTACTTCATTGTAATAGTGCTAAAGAGTTATGGGATGCTCTTAAAGAGCAATTCGGTGGTACTGAAGAGGTGATCAAGAATAATAGAGAAGTTTTAAATCAACAGTATGAAACGTTTTGCCACGTTAAGGGTGAGTCATTAACCCAACAGTTTGAACGATATAGCTGTCTCATCAGTGAGCTCAAATTGGTAAATGTGGAATTTCCAATTCGACTGTCAATAGTCGTTTCTTGAGATCTTTACCTGAGAAATGGGAGACTGTAGCTTATGTCACTCGAACAGCTGTTGGTTACAAGGAAATGACCTTGACTCAACTTCGTGGTCGACTTCTCACATATGAGGGAGAGTTGAACCAGAAAAAGAAATTACAAGAGTCAGGGAAAATGACCGATGACTATACTCTGGGAAACACTGCTCTATATAGTCATGAGGAGGGGTCTGGCAGTAGAAAGGATCAGAGTTTTGATCATTACATTGATATAACTTCTGGAAACAATTTCAACTTTGATCCCTATACACCCAATTTTGCTTTTGCTGCAAATTGTGAAAGCCAAACCTCTGACAATCTGAGTTTTTGAGATGAATGACTTACAACACTTTGAACCCACGGATTTGGAAGAAATGAACATCCTACACCAGTTGGCACTTTTGAGTGTCAGGGCTAGTAAGTTTTACAAAAGAACTGGTAGGAGGTTTCCAGGTTTGCATGGGGGTTAAAAGTTGGGTTGATAAATCAAAGATAAAATGTTTTAAGTGCAATAGGATGGGATATTTTGCCAGGGAATGCAGAACTCAAACTGTAGGACCAATTATCACACATCCTAGCCCCAATTCTCAAAGCACTGTCCAATATTCCCAGTTTGCCCCTGCACAACAAATGCAAAACACTACTCATTTTGCAAATCCTGTAACAACTGTCCCTATTCATTATGTCCAAACCTCTGCTCCACAGCTTCAGTATGTTTAAGCACCACCTCAAGTGCATGTGCAACAAGCTCCACATGTCACTCAAACTATTCAAACCACTGCTACACCAGCAGAGGTTACACAACAAAGCTTCTTCACCCAAGGTTTTGTTGACTGGAGTAGTTTGCCAGAGGATTTAACTGATGAAAACTTTGCTGTCATAGCCAAAAATGATTTTGAAAATGAAAACTTGTGTTTTATGGCTCTTGAGACCATAGTTGAAGGTGATGAGTCTGTGGAACAGGAGTCAAAATCTGATGTGGTTGAATGTTGTGAAGCAGTGGTTACACCAGAAGTTACACCTGTGGTTGAAACGAATGCTGTTGATGTTGAAAAAGACAATCTATCTGACCCATGGGACACAGATGTGTGTGAAGAAGAATTTGATTGTGCTCTTATGGCTGCTTCGAAGGTATCACCTCAGATCCTCAAAGATCTATGTTCTGAAAAATGCATTATTGCTTTTGCAAACATATAACAGGTGAATGAAAACCTGAGAAACAAAATTTTAGAAGATGAACTTAAGTTTGAAAAACTTGTTAAAGAGTTGAAAACAAAGTTAAGTGAAAAAGATTCTGAAATGAGTAGCCTAAGGCATGAATCAAGCATAACCAAAGATCAGCTTCAAACTATGGTAGAAAAATACCAAGTTTGCAAACAGAAGCTAGAATCTACCCAGATCACTTGTGAAAAATGGGTAGAGTCTTGCAAAGGTTATGAGCTTATGCTTGATGCTCAAGTCAAGAGCAACATAAAGTTTGGTATAGGCTTTAGGGAATATGACCATACTTTTGAAAATGTTGCAAAAATTTACTCTGAGTTGGTTGAAATAGTCCAAACAAACTTGGCTGGTGAAGAAATTAAAATCACTGATAAAGAAGGAACCAAAATTGTTCTTGAAAAACCAGATGTTTTAACAAAAGAAAAAGAAATTGAAAAATATCAGTTTAAACCAACCTGGTCAGATGAATGTGATATTTTGGAAAACTTCAAGCCAATGGACCTTTCAACTCTTGAGGGTATAAAAGCACCAAAAGCATTGGTGATCCCTATCAAAGACTTGCCAACAGAGGTTACATCATCTGCTCTCAAAAAGTCTGATAGGAAAAGGAAAGAAAAGGTTAAACACTTGTTTTGTAAATTTTGTGAAAAGAGAAACCATGATACTGCAGATTGTTTTCTTTTGAAAGCTAATGATATAAACAAAACCTGTGTTATACCTAAATCTCCTAGATGCACCATCTGCAACAAAACAAATCATCCAACTCAAGAGTGTGTCTATCTCAAAACCTATCATCAAAAGGTAAAAGAGATTAGAGAAAAAGCTCTAGAATGAGAAAATTTAAATTATGCCAAACATAAATTTAATTCATGTGAAACATCTGTCACCAAAGCTTTAAATCAAACCTCTACTCGCAGAGAAATTCAAGTAACAGATGCACCTCCATCAAACCAGATTCCAAGAGGTAAAAGCCAGCCTAATTACCAAAAGGTGCCTATGACTTATGAGACTTACAAAAAGTCTTCTAAGCCAAGGGTAAATAGGCATCCTCATGGTTACCAACAGTTGATAGGAGGTAGCTCACAACAATGGTTACAAAAGCCTACAGAGTTTTTAACTCTAGGACCAAGTGTGTTGAGGAAACTCTAAATGTGAAGTTCAATGAACTCTCATCTTTGAAAATCCCAGCAAATGGACCTGCTGAACTGTTTGATTTATCTAAATTTACATTTGAAGATGTGTCTGTCAAGACTAACCCTGCAGGTATCCCACAATCATCATTTCAAGAGCAAGGATATGATTGCATTCTTCCAAATTTCAAAATCTATCCATCTGGCAGAGGAGCAGATGTTAGTAGCAATGGTGAAAGCTCTGCCAGGTCAACAATGGTTAATACTCAAACCTCTGCTAGCTCTCAAAACCAAACATCTGTTGATAGAAGTCCATAACAAATGGACAAAAATCAACCCACTTTCACATCCATACCACCAATTCCTCCACCACCATTCCAATCAGAGGCCGGACCATCAAATTCACCAACAGAGGTTAGCTCAGATGATACACATTTGCAAGCTTCTCCTCAGAATGCCAGCATTCCATATCAAGGTGATTTGATTTTCCTCAAAAGCCATCCATTGGATCAAGTTATTTGCAACATCAATGAGGGTGTGCTCACAAGAAGCCAAGCCCAAACATTTGTCTTTTTGCTGGTTTTCTATCACTCACACAGCCTGTCAAGTACCAAGAGGCACTGAAAGACAACAATTGGGTAGAGGCCATGCAAGAAGAGCTCCTACAGTTCAAAAGACAACAAGTATGGGAACTTGTACCACTACCAAAAGATGTGAGTCCCATCGGCACAAAGTGGGTCTTCAAGAACAAAACTGATGAAAGGGGTATTGTTGTCAAGAACAAAGTAAGGCTCGTGGTTCAAGGCTACAGACTAGAAGAAGGGATTGACTACGATGAAACTTTTGCTCCAGTAGCAAGGTTAGAAGCCATTCGCCTGTTCTTAGCTTTTGCTGCTAACCACTACATCGAGGTGTATCCAATGGACATCAAAAGTGCATTCCTGTATGGAAAGATCAAGGAAGAAGTATATGTTTGTCAACCTCCTGTATTTGAAGATCACTTTCATCCTGATCATGTTTACAGGTTAAACAAAGTGTGGTCTAAAACAAGCACCAAGAGCCTGGTATGAAACTCTATCCACTTTTCTCTTATCCATTGGTTTTACCAGAGGTAGGATTGACAAAACCCTATTTTTAAAATGGAAAGGAAAAGATTTGATGCTTGTCCAGATTTATGTTGAAGACATCATTTTTGGATCCACATGCATTGCCATGTGTGAAGAGTTCAGAAAACTCATGGCAGCAGAGTTTGAGATGAGTGCAATGTGGTGAGTTGCAATGTTTTCTTGGTTTACAAGTCAAACAGATGCAAAAAGGCACTTTCATTCATCAAAATAAGTATGTGAAAGAGCTACTTAAGAAATTTTATATGGATGATTGTAAACCTTACAGCATACCCATGGCAACATCCAAGTTAGTCACTGTAGATGGCAGAGATAACTTTGTTGATCAAACACTGTATAGAAGCATGATTGGGTCTTTATTGTACCTAACTTCATCAAGGCTAGACATTATGATTGCCACATGTGTCTGTGCCAGATCACAGTCAATGCCAAGAAAATCAGATCTTATTGTTGTAAAAAGGATATTCAGATACATAAAAGGTGCTCCCACACTTAGTATCTGGTATCCAGCTAATGGTAATATTGAGCTTGCAGGATAGGATATTCTGATAGTGACTTTGCTGGATGTAAAACAACAAGGAAGTCCACATCTGGGGGAGCTCAATTTCTAGGCGATTGCTTAGTGTCTTGGCAAAGCCAAAAGCAAGTTGCAGTATCCACATCCACTGCTGAAGCAGAATATATAGCTGCTGCAAGTTGCACTGCTCAAATTATGTGGCTTCAAAATCAAGTTGTGGATTTTGGTGTGACTGCCTTGAGGACTCCTCTCAAAATTGATAGTCAAGTAGCAGAAAACATCATCAAAAATCCAGTCTCACATTCCACCACCAAGCACATTGACATCAGACATCACTTTGTGAGGGATTGCTATGAAAAAGGTCTGATTTCTTTACAACATGTCCATATCAAGGATCAACTAGCAGATGTGTTGACAAAAGCACTTGATGCTTCCACATTTGAAAGTTTGATATCTAGGCTTGGAATGCTAAACATGAATTAAAAACAAATTTTCTTGTGATTCATGTGTAAATAGCAATAAAATGTGTTTAGAAAATCAGAAATTCATCCTTAAAAATAGTTAAAATTGAATTTTTCAATAAATCCTTAAAGTCTTTTCAAAGCTGATAGCACAAAAACAATGTGTTTAGAAAAATCTATCCACTGATGCAAACCTCTGATAGTGTTTAAATTAATCACAACCACTGGTAATTTTGCTCCAACAGTGGTTAGCAAAACAACTACCTTCCATTGTCAAACAGAGGTTACACGTGGACAGATATTATTCGACAGATATTGCATCAGACGCCACGTCAAGGGCACTTTTTTAAGAACCCTATAAAACCATGTTCTATCCCCAAACAGAGGTTTCACTTTTCTTGAGTGATTTCAAATTTTTCAAAGCCCGTCTCTCAAAAAAATCTTCCAAAATCATGGCTCCTAAAACCAAATCGAAGAAGAAATCGACACAAGAACAACCCCCATTTATCCTAATCATCAAAACACCACATAGTTACACTGCTATTCTCGAAGAAACCGACACAAACACTCGCTAGCATCCAATGATACGGATTCTGAAATAATCAAAATTTAAGCACATGTTAGAAGTCAAAGCCCCAGTTTGCATCGACTCTTTAAGAGATTTTTGGGCAAATGCTAAAGTAAACTCATCCGCTGATGGTGTGCCATATTCCATCACTTCCAAAGTTGGTGGCATAAAAATGCAAATAAGCCCACAATCTATCTCCCAAGTTTTCATGTTAAATGATATGCAACATCCGGTATCATTTCCTTTGAGGGAGATGCAGCATGAGTTTGTTGAAAGAGGTTACACAGGGCAGTTGAAAGGTATGACAATCTTTAAACCAAATTTTCCTGCAGAGATGAAATTCTTTTTTCACACATTACTTACCCGTGTCTCTGCAAAAACCGCTGCTTTTAATGAGATTCCTTTAAACATGCAATATCTGGGATTTGCAATCTTAACTGGCTCTGATTTTAATCTTTCCCAGGTATTATTCAATGATCTCATTACTAATTTTATTAATATTGAAAAAAGAAAAGCTTTCTTGATACATCCTCGTTTCTTGAGTGTTTACTTGCAAGATCAGATCAAATCTACTGTAAGTAAACAAGGCGCATTTACAACTCTGGCGGCCTAAATCATGAAACGTTTACACGAATAACAAATCAAGACAAAGTTTCCAAAACAGAAGCCGAGGAGGCTGAGCCTATTTTACAAGAAGAAAATGTTCAAGCTCAAGCTTCGGCTGCTGAGCCTACTGCTCTAGGTGATCAGGGCATCACAAACCCAAAAAGGGTCCTCTGGAAGAAGAGATCCCAGAGGTTAACCCTGTGACAGCACCAAAGTCACAAACTACTGCTGCTACTTCTTCACAGTAGATGGTAGAAAGATCTCAACCCGGCTTTGAAATTCCTCCTGCATCCTCACAAAAGGATCACGTTGTAGGCACAGGGACACCAAATTTTGAAGCTCTAGGATCACTTGGTTCTATCTTCCACAACCCCTCTCCCAGGGCAATGTCGCTTTCTACACAGCCACTCTCACCAATGACATCCCTTCCACCAACAATGTTACCCTTGCTGAATGCAATAGATATTGAGCAGACATTATCCAAAACTTCTCACCAACTCATCAATGAGAATATACTTCAACCAGAAGCTGGGTCTGACGTATTTCTAATTACTAGACCATCAGCAAATGAAGAGGCTACATCCCTTGGGTTACATGTAACCTTTGGTGATAGTTCAACAAAGGCAGCCACTACAATTGCTGAACTCCCAAGTTCTCAATTGGACAGTGGTTACATAGCTAAGTCCTTGTTGAAGGCAACCATTGCTGAGGCTACTAAGGTAACCTCTGTCTAGTGGAAGTCCCCAGAACCAAGACAAAGGGGCATCTAAGATTGAAGCAAGTGGCAAACCACATGCTCATGATATCTTAGATACAATTACCACATCTGGTAGGAGTTCAGATGATCCTATTAAGTTAGGTGATTAGCTAAAATACCAAGACTTGACGGAGAGGGTTACCAATGTTGAAACCACTGTTGCTGAAATTAAAGATCTCTTGAAACAGTTGATCACTATTCAGAGTCAACCCCCTGTTCCAACCACTGCTGAGCTCAAATCTGCAATAAGTCCAATCTTTCAACAAGAGAAACATTTCCTAGAGCAAAAACATAAACATCAGATGATGGAACTCAGGAATATGGTTGACGCAAGATACAATGATACTGCTGCAGACATCAAGGCAATCAAAGCCCACTTGCTCACCACCACTGGTGAATCTCCTCCTACTATCATTTTTGTGAGTCCAGATGAAGCCAAAAGGGGGAGAAACCTTTGGGAAAAGAACAGTTGAAGATGGATGATACAAAGGCAAGGCCTACAGTGAATATCCCTAAGCCTGTTGGCTCAAAGAAACCAGACTTAACTGAAGATATCCTGGCAAGGGCAAAGATATCTCACAAGAAGACTGTGTTTGATGAAGGCAATGTACTGGTTGAGAAAAAGATTGATCAGCAGTTAGAAAAGGGAGAGACCGGTACCTCGATAAAGAGGAGGTCTTCTACAAAAGCAAGACAACCAGAATCCACACCTCTCAAAACTAAAGTTGCTACCAATCCAACCACAAAAACCTCTGTCATCACAAAATCAACCACATCTTCTCACATAACTTCCATATCCACCGCAACATATGTTACAGCAACTGTTGTGCCAACATCTGTTAACACAGCAGAGGTTGTAGCAGATGTTATCACAACCACTGCCATCCTCACATTTCCCACTTCCACACAACAACTACCAACACCACGCAGAATTCCAAGCCATCCATCGTTACCATCAATCAGTTTTAAGAGGGGGAAGGTTACAAAGGTCATAAATGAAGAAAAGATCCATACTCCTATGCCTCTAGCATCTGCACCAATGTTAAACCTAACCTTTGCTTCCCCAACTAAAACATCTGTTCCTTCAAAAGAAGTGGTTCCTGCAGCTATAAAGTTTCCTCTTGATTTGCCTGCAGTTAAGAAAGAAATCATATCCTTCTATGCTGAAGAAGATCCAGACAAAAGACATTTCCCATCTCTTCAAGGTTATCCAAAGCCTGCAAATATTGATAAGTATATGGAACTCAAAGAAAGGCAGACAGAGGACATTGCTAATAAGTTGTCTAAAGGCAAAAGTGATAGAGAAGTGCAGAACCAACTCCAGTTTCAGCTGAGCAAAGTCCAATCACTGGAAAGATTTTCAAAGAATCTATCAAATAAGATTTCTGAAGCAAATGATAAATTTTTGAAAGATAAGTACATCTCTCACATCATGGAATACAAGAAATATGTTGCAACTAGGGCACATTTCAAAGATTTGTCTGTGAGTGAGCTTCAAGAAGAAATTGCAAGAATAGAAGAACAACTAAAAGATCCTCACAACAAACCTACATGCCCAGATTGGAACAAATACAAAAAGAATGTACCTAAAAAGACCCTGAAGCTCAGAAGAATGAAAGAAGAGCTAATTCAAAATCATTATGGGTCAAAGAACCAGATAATGAGATGGGGGAGTTAAGAGTGTTGGATACTTACAAAATGCTGGAGGCTAGAAGGAAAAAGGATCCATCAATGCCTCCTAAACCTGGTTATGCCAAAGAAGATGCTGCTCTCAAAGCCCAACTTTCTAAAAAGCCCAGCTCAACATCTTCCCTATCCACACTTGCCTTTCTAAAGCGAAAAAGGCAAGAGGAGATGTCAGAGAAGGTTGACAGAGAGTTTGAGGAAGTATTCATCAAGGAAGGCATCAAAAATATGATGGAATATCCAACAGATGATAGAAGTACCAAGTTGGCAGAAGATCTGACAAGAATAGCTCCTTTTCTAACCTCAGCAATAAAGGCTCCTTCAAGAAAGCCTTCAGACCCAAAAATTCTAAAGTGGAAGGTCAACAAAGACACCCACGAATTGACTCTGCTCAAGTCCGATGGTAAAGCCACTAAACTATCCATGGAAGCTGCTTATGAGCTTACAGTAGAAGACTTCCACGAACTACTAAGTTTAGAGCTTGAGAATGATCCTGATGACTTAGAATCTCTTAACTTTGAACTACAATTCAATGGTCAAATAAGAGAATTCTTTCTGAGGAATAAAGATCAAGAAAAAGGTGTTTTTGGCATCATCTGTTCCAGGGGGAGATTGTTGGGATTGAACCTTTGGAAAGGAACAGATGATACAAAGTCAAAACACACCATTCGAGCTTTGATCCAACCATCAGAGGTTCTAAACCACTGATGAGTATCTACTGCTTTGATCAATCTCATTGCTTCCTATCCACTGACAGAAGAAACTCCCAACCGCTGATAGAAGATCACAAGATCAGAGGATAGCCAGCAGTGCTTAGTCTAGTATTAGTTTAATCAATGTAACAGTGCTACGCACTGATAGTTTAGTCTAGCAGTGTTTGTAGTTAGTTACGTTTATTAGCTGTCACTATCAACCCTGACGTCATTGAAAGACTATCAGTGGTTAGATAAACAGTATAAATAGGCGCTCAACGTAACAGTTAACATTGTCTTCTTAAAAAGATCAATTTCGCATATATTCTTCATTTCTTACTATCAAACGATCGTTATTGGGCTAAGGGGGAGTTTGTGAATCACATGCAATAGTTTAATTACTTGAAAGCATGATGGTGATGAAAACAAACGACCGATTGATTGTTGTAAAAGTTTTCCATTAATCCGCTGCACTTATTTTCTGTTTTCAATCATTTTCCATTACTTGAAACAAAAACAGCAATCAATTCAAACTTAGATCCTGACATAGTTTAATGTTGGTAAAAAGGTGGTATGTGTTTGTATGGTGCAGCCGTGAGTTTGAGGGAACAAAAGGAGGTTTTTTTTGTGTTAGGAATTTGTGTAGAAATGAAAGGTTGTGTGAATGATTTCAAGTTATAACATTCTTACACTTTAGTCAACACATGCCTTACCCTTTCCATCAACACCCATGTCTTTGATTTGCAAGAAGTTTGGTGACTATGGGAGGGCCCACTTGGGCCGATTTTGGGCATGGTTAGGCTAGATTATGTTTTTTTTAAACATGTCACATATTATTAAAAAGTAAGATATTTTGGTAATTAGTTTAAGTATGTTAATTAGGGTGGTAAAGGTAGTTTAGGGTTTGAAATAAAGTCTAACTAGTTCACTAGACTAGTTTGTATTGATTTTAGATGGTTAAAATACCACTAGTTCGCTCGTTAGTTCAATACCGGGTGATATAGGGAAGACACTATATAATACCGGGAGCGATGGTTTTAATTTACCATTTTTGCTATGGAGTTTATGTAAGGTGTTTAGGATGCCAAAATATGGCTAACTAGTCGCTAGATCATTCGTTTGGTTGTTATGGCGGCGAAAATATTATTCACTAGTTTGTCATATCAAAACGGACTAGTTATGTAGGTCGCGACATAGCACCAGAAGCTTATAATTTTGGACATTCCATTGATATCCTCAAAATGTTTTAGTGTTTTTTTCATCAATTGTCATAATTCAGGAGTTCCAGAATTGCTGAATTATTATTGCGGACAAGTTAAAAATGTCTTATTTTTAGCTGATCAGACGATTTTGTATTTAGGGCGTTGTACCGGAAAGTTATGAAATCTTCTAAGACTTATTCCCACATTAGCGTTTTCATATATAAATGGACTCAGTTATTTCATTCGTATGCTTTAATCCATTGTTCTAGTATGTTCAGTGGTTGTTGGCGTGAATAGTGCAACTGTGAATAGTGCGTCAAGCACTCTCTACCAACACTTTTAGGACATAGTTTTAAATGTTTCGCGTTGTAACAGAAACTAACAAATGTTATATCATGTTTTGCTTGTCCTAATACTTGTTATATGTCATACGACTCAGTTACGTAATTTAATTACGATTAGATGCATGAGATTATAGAATAAAATAAGTGATTAGATTGTACGGAATTACCGGTTATTTGTCGTTTGTCACATACTCCCACTGTTAAAAAGATATTCATCCCAAAATTCACTTTGAGACATCCTCCGAATGGGTCTTCTCGTACAGAATTTGGTTTCACGTTCCCATGTTTATTCGGGTCCGTAACAAGAGTTCCAGCGGACCTTGACTAGTTTGATTCGGCTTCTTCTTGTCTTTTGAACTTTCCAGTCCATGACCTCAACGGGTACTTTGGTAAATTGGAGCTTTTCATCAATATGAATTTCTTCCGCTGGGATGATAACTGTTTCATTGGTTGGACTTTTCTTGAGGTTGGACACATGAAATGTGTCATGGATGTTATTGAGCTCTTCTGGCAACTTTAACTTGTATGCAACTGTACCAACCTTTGCCAGAATTTTGAAGGGTCCAATGTATCTCGGGTTTAGTTTTCCTCGATCCCCGAATCTAGCTACACATTTCCAAGGTGAAACTTTTAGTAATACTTTGTCTCTGACCTCGAAGGATAATGGTTTGCGTCGCCGATCTGCGTAGCTCTTTTGTCTATCCCTAGCTGTCTTGATACGCTCGCGGATCTTCAATATCTTGTCTGTGGTTTCTTGGACTAGTTCAGGACCAATGAGTTGTTTGTCACCGATTTCCGCCAGCATAACGGAGATCGGCACTTTCCTCCATAAAGTGCTTCGAACGGTGCGGCCTTAATACTTGTGTGATAACAGTTATTGTAGGAAAAACTCTACCAACGGTAAATGAGTATCCCAGTTTCCGCCTAAATCCATCACACAGGCGCGAAGCATTCTTCTAAAGTTTGGATGGTTCCCTCGCTTTGGCCATCAGTCTGCGGATGAAACGTTGTGCTTCGATCTAAACGAGATCCAAATGAAGCTTGAAACGATTGCCATATCCGCGACACAAAGCGACCATCTCTGTCTGAAATTATCGAAACTGGCACTCCATGACGTGCCACAATCTCCTTAAGGTATAACTCAGCTAACTTCTCAGTACTATCTTTTTCAAGAATCGGTAAGAAGTGGGCTGACTTGGTTAACCGATTTATGACAACCCAAATCATGTCATGACCTCGAGAGGTCCGTGCCAGATTTGTAATAAAATCCATTGATATCTGCTCCCATTTCCAAACGGGAATCTCTGGTTGTTGTAATAAGCCTGATGGTTTCTAGTATTCGACCTTGACTTTTTCACACGTTAGTCATTTCCAAACATAGGTCGCAATATCTCCCTTGAGATTAGGCCACCAATAATACTCTTTCAGATCCTGATACATTTTATCAGATCCTGGATGAATTGAGTATTTTGACTTGTGGGCTTCGTCCAAAACCAAACCTCGTAATTCTCCGAAATAGGGAACCCAGATCCTTCCCATGAAATACAAGGTTCCATCTTTGTTTGGTTCCATTTGTTTTTCCATTTCTCGTAACGATTCTGCTGGGGATGTTTCCGGTTTTAGAGCTTCTTGCTGTGCTTCTCGCGCACGAGTCGTAAAGTTTGTCTGGATTGTCATTTCTAAAGCTCGCACTCGTAGAGTCTTGACTCGTTCCTTCCGACTCAAGGCAACTGCCACTACATTACCTTGCCCGAGTGGTACTTGATCTCACAATGGTAATCGTTCAACAATTCTACCCATCGTCTTTGGCACATGTTTAATTCCTTTTGGTTGAATATGTGTTGAAGGCTTTTATGATCGGTGAATATGGTACACTTAGTTCCATTAAATAATGGCGCCAGATTTTCAAAGCAAATACCACTGTGCCTAGCTCTAGGTCATGAGTGGTATAGTTCTTTTCATGAACTTTTAACTGTCACGACGCGTACGCAATGACCTTTTCATGTTGTCTTAACACGCAACCCAAGCCTTGATGTGATGCATCACAATACACCACAAAGTCATCGGTACCGTCCGGTAGGGATAATATCGATGCCTGGCATAGTTTGTCCTTCAGCATTTGGAAAGCCGATTCTTGTTTTTCTCCCCAGTCAAACTTTTTATCCTTTTGAGTAAGTGAGGTTATCGGTTGAGCAACTTTAGAAAAATTCCCAATAAATCTCCTTTAATATCCTGCTAAACCTAGGAATTATCGTACTACCATGGGAGTCTTTGGGGCATTCCAGTTCTTTATGGCTTCTATCTTAGACGGGTCAACCTGTATCTCGTTCTTGTCCACTACTTGACCGAGAAATTATACCTCGTGAATCCAAAATTCGCATTTTGAGAATTTTGCATACAATTTCTCCTTCTTTAATAGTCCCAATATAATTCTCGAGTGTTGTTCGTGTTCTTCCTTGGTTTGTGAATATATAATATGTCATCAATGAATACGGCGGAAGCATTTGTTAAGCCGAAGGGCATAACAAGGAACTCGTAATGACCATAGCGAGTCCTAAACGCCGTCTTAGGAATACTTTCCTCTCGGATTCTTAGTTGATAATAACCGGATCTTACATCAATCTTGGTGTAGAAGCTCGAGTCTTGTAGTTAGTTGTATAAATCGTCAATCCTTGGTAATGGGTGCTAATTCTCAATGGTGAGTTTCTTCAACTCTTGATAATCTAGGCACATCCGAAAGTTTTCGTTCCTCTTCTCGACCAAGGCACCAGAGCTCCCCATGGCGAGGAACTTGTTCTAATGAATTCTTTGTTTAAAACTTTTGAAGTTGTGAAGATAGTACTTCCATTTATGACGGAGCTAATCGGTATGGGGACTTTGCTTCTGGTGCGGCTCCCGGCACCAAATGAATGCGAAACTCGGGTTGTTGTTGCGGAAGTAACCCAGGCAAGTCTGATGGAGAGACTTTGAGGGAATTCCTTCACAATGGTTGTTTCCTCCAATCTTGGCTCCTCAGTTTCCTTGTCAACTACATGAGCTAGAAAGGCTATGCAACCTTTCTATAGGCACTTATGGCCTTCATGCAATTTTATAATTCCTAGAGGCATCTTACGCTTTTTTCCGTGTACTACCAGCGTTTCTTCATCAGGTAGGGGAATACGGATAGCTTTCTCCGGACAACCTGGGGAAGTACGGATAGCTTTCTCCGGACAACCTACTTTCGCTCGGTTGTACGTCAACAAGTCTATGTCAAAAGCTACGTCATAACAACCTAGATAAACAGGTAAAAGGTCGATATTAAATTCTCGTTCTCCAAGTCCCCTAATGCATCCTTTTATAACTTCTTCTGACATGAATAATTTATCGTTGACAAATCCTATAAAATGCCGGAACGTCTAACTTACTTGACTTTAGGTCAAGCATACGTTACATTTTGTGGAGATGAAACTAAAATCAGCACAAGTATCAAACAGATGGATGCGAAATGTTGGTTGATAGGGAACGTGTCAGTGACCTTTAATGATTCCTCATGACTCAGTTAATTCCCCATTAGCTAACTTGATAGCGTGTCTAATTTACTTGACTCTAATTCGAGTATATGCTTAATACCTAGAGACACAGCTAAGCTTAGCGTCGGTATCAAAAGAATTGACACATAATAACTTTAGGTTAGAGCGTATGCATGATGACATCAGGATCTTGTAGGGTATCTGTAGTTCTAATCGCTCACACTTTAATTCATTAGCCTGATCCATTCTTAACATGTTCATGCTTGAAGTGGCCCCCATACCACATTTAAAATCCTAGTTCTTGGTTGGGTCTTACTAACTTATTGGTTTCTATCTTGTGTTCTGTTTCACCACGCTTCTACTCTGGGCACTTTTGCAAGTGCCCTCCGGAGGAAATGTTCACTTATCACATCCAGGATTTCAGTAAGTTATCAACATACTTCTTGGTGCTAAGATCAATTATGGCAGCAATTATCTTCGTTTCTATTATCCCGGGTGTTCCCTTTCGTTTGTTATTCACTCTCGATCCGGCCTTAAGGTGTGAGAACTTTCGATTCCCATTGCTAGCAGGTTTCACATACGTTTCCTTTCTCTCAGCAACCCTCTTGCCAATTCCCCCATTCCCATCACATCCTTGGTGAGGCTAACTGCGAGAGTTACTACTTGAGTGATCGGGGGAAGGTGGGATGGTGTGGTTTTGCTTCGGATCTTAGGGGCTAAACCATAAATGTAGCGTTCAATACGTTTGACTTCGGGTGTTACCTAGTACGGGGCTATCCTTGAGGGATCATGAAAACGTCAGGTGTAACCAATAACATTGGCTGAAATCATGATCGAGAATTTGGATTCCGTTTCCACCCTTTGAATTCTACCAGCGACCAATACTCTTCTCGCTTAAAATTCTTGAGTTCTTTCTATGATAACCTGTGCGTAATATCGCTCCCTAAAGTTTGTACTTGAGGATTTCACCAAGTTAATGCTGCATTCAGTGGGAGACTCTTTGTTTACCTAATCTTTTACTCATGAGTGCATTTACTAGCACTGCTAACCGACTCCATTGTCTTCATTTAGCAGACAAAACCTACCGCACCTCTCGCACCAATGAAGTCTCGCGGCTTACAGTCCGAGAAAGCCTTAGAATTTAAACCTTGTATGATCGCATCTTCAGATGTAGCACTGCCACTCGTTCCCAATCTATTAGGATTTGAACCACCGGTACCGTCACTAGTGTCGACTATATTACTCTCGTGTCGTGCGATTTATGAAACTTTATGTCCTTCCATAAGAACTCTAGCTCGGCTTAACTGGCAAGATGCTAATTAACTAACCCTCTTTAGGTGTAAACTTTCTTTTTGGCGCCATGTTCCTTCTTAATACTCAATATTAAAAGAAGCTAGACATATATTTGGATAAATATAGTCTACCGTGCGCTAAAGAATAAAGTATGCAATCGGTCATGGCAACTTCAAAATTGCATTGCCCATACATGTTTGAAACAATGATAACGCGAATGTCAGTCCAAATACGTAGTACCTCTCGCGTGTATCGGCCCTATGTCTAATTCGAAAGGAAGTAACTTTTTGAGGAAGAGAAACCAAACGGTCGTCCCCAATCCATATAGCATGTATTCCATACTTCATGGACCTCGATCATTTCAAGTAGGAATAGTTCTTCGCCACCCCATCCTGTGTGACGAATACGTTGATATCCCCTGAGCTACACGAGCTCTGACTAGATTGTTATAATTTCGATAGATATTGAATAGAATACAATAAGGGTGTTGAAGTATGGCTCGTGCCATACCATCCCTTGGAATAAGACAGATGTCAATGACGGAGTTTAACGTAATCTCTTTTGAAGTAAATAAGATGAGGTGCCATAGATTGCATGGTACCAACCCATGTATTGGAGTTCTAGACCATTGAGGAAACATCCTCCCTACGTGGCTAACCAGTTTGTTTAGATGACTAGTCTCAATCAACTCGTGATATAGATATGTTAGATGTGAACAAGTACGTGTGGTGTTTCTGTATCGTAGGGTGTTATAGCAACCACCCCAGTTAGTGTTCTACTAGATATAAACTTGAACAACTTAAGAATTTCGAATGGGTGGTAATCATTAGCTTGACCCGCAGAGCCCACCAGGATTCCCATGCACTACAAGTTGTTATTACGTGGGCCCCCGTGATAATAACTTGCCTTGAATGGTCACCCTAGCATTCTCTCGTTCAAAGCAGACGATCAGTCAGAGAGAGGATACTACTGTCTACATACCTTCAAAGTAGGAAGGACCTTCGTGATGGCCCACGTGCTAATGTTTGTTGACATTACTTGCAAATGGGCACGTTGTTAGATGAAATAGAAATAGAGAGAATTTGTAACAATAACAACTGGAGGGGCACTTCAAGGTGAGCACTTCACTTTCCTTGTCTGGATAATAGTGTCATCAATCATGATTCGTATGAGTCCTATGGACCTCGTCCCACTAAGAGAGTTATATTCCAAAGTTACTACCTCTGCCTCGTCGTCACTACCGAAGCCAGGCATCCCCGCATCCGCGGGAAAAGCAGCCATTTTATATGGAATCGAGCTTAAGGTCTCACTTAGAAACCATGTCCACCATAAGCTCCACAATAAACGCGAGGTTGATACTCTCATCGTGCGAGTCAAGGCAAATAATAATATCCGTAGTCGAAGGTATTTCATCCTTGGAAAATATTCCGTACCACACGTATATAAATAAATTATATATAAAATCACAATATCTCATGCCATGTTATAATATTTGTTCTTCAGTTTCACGTGTAATCATAATGTTTTCTGGTCTATCCACTATAGACTAATCATGTATGAATCTTTATTCATTACTTATGGTTGAGCTCGTGTGATAGATCTTCATGTTATCGTGACACAATGAAAACCATTTGTCATTTTGTCATATTTCTGAAAACATTTTTGTGATGTTGTAAACTCTTGTTTTCATGTGAGAGCCCTTAGGGATTGTAGACCAAACTTTTAAAAGTTTTTCCCCGGTTCACTACAATCGAAGCTCTGATACCAATCTGTCACACCCTGGTCGTAGCGGAAGCGCAAGTGTGTGACTATGAGGTAATCATTGCATCCAATCGTGTAAACAAATAATAACTAACAACGATGCCATGTCATACATTTGTTATCCAAAAGTAAGATTACAAGTTTTCCATAAGTTTACATTTGTTATCCAAAACATGGTTTAGTTTCATTACATCATAATCCAAAAGACTGTTTTCAACATAAACATAGCGAGGTTTTGACTCCTATATGCCAATACAAGGTTGGGATATAAAAGGCAAATCCTCCAAAAGTTGGCAACCGTTGTTATGTCATCCCATTCTGAAGTCTATCACCGGCTCATGTCTTGTTTCATGAAATACATGTAAGTTTGAAAAATCAACAAAAGTTGAGCGAGTTCATGTAGTTATTGTTTTCGTATAAGGTGTCATAGTTGAAAACCATTATTGAAATCCGAGTATGTTATTGTCATCAATCATGGGTTTAAGGATCTATCAATGAGTAGCGAGCCCCCGATATTATGTGCCATAAGTAAATAACCAACTCGAGACAACTTTGTCATTAATTGGGCTCACAAAAGCACCCTAGGGTATACCAACTAGGAGTGGAGCGTGTCTCAAGCTCACTATATCTACATCTTTTGAACCTTGGTCACTAAGTGATTAATGGTTATTATTGTTATCATTTTCATCATCCTACTTACGCACATAGATGATTGTCATCATCTAAACCCGTAGCTAACATACGATTTGTCATAAACATGTATTTCCCCCCGAGTGTTATAAAACCGAAAACTTTTAAAAGAAAAGGGGGACATGAACTCACAAGTTTGCGTTCCGTAAAGTCGTACTGGTGTAAAGCGAGTGTCCGAGTACGCGTGTAACCTACAAGTGTATTAATTTTATTAGACACTTAGGTCGGGTTTGACCTTATACAAGTTGTTCATCTTGAATTGGTGTTATGTATTCATTTGTTTTCTTTGACAACTTTATTGCTTTTATAGTGTTGGTAGTTTGTGTGTTCGATTATTATTTGTATATATATTTCACAAATATATATTTGTTATCGAGTATTTAATCGTATGTGAACGGGCCTTGCCCTTCACTTGTCCTCGTGCCTTGCACGCATGTCATTGGGCCTAGCCCATGTTTTCTTCTCATTGGGCCTAGCCCATGTCTTTCATATATTTTGGGCCTAGCCCATGTCTTTCGTATATTTTGGGCATAGCCCATGTCTTTTATGTATTCATTAAGTTATGAAATTGGGCCTAGCCCATGTAATTATTTAGTTGGGCCTAAGCCACTTATCTTTTTGAATCCATTAATTTTTGAGATTGGGCCTAGCCCATTATATTTTATATTTGGGCCTAGCCCACAATAATTAATTAAGATGGGTCCAATTAGAGAGTCTTATACTTATAGTTTTACTAAGTATAGTTGATTAAGTATTTCCATATACTTAAGTTCTTACTTAGCACTTGTATACTTTTTAAACTTTCGGATTTTTGTTATCGATAGTATATATTAGTTTGGTGTCAATAATATATATATATATATTTCTAGAAACGTCGTCGTGACCGTTTAGCATATATATTTGTGTTGATAAAACACCTAATTGTCGTAGTAACCTCCTCGTGATGATGATCCGTCCGTTAATAGCTTTTAACAGTATATATTCTTTTATTTGTTCACCTAACTATATATCTTACTTGTCGGTTGGAAATATTATTATTCTTAAGAATACATTTTTGTAGCTCGTCCGTTGTCCGATTTATTCGTTCCTCCGTCTATTCGCTTAAGGATATAATATGCTTAGGATTTATTTATATCCGTTTTCATGGCGTTTCGTTGGGGATACGAAGGAAACGTGTATATGTATTTTCGTGTCTTTTTATACTTGTTTCATACAAGTATTTCTTGGTATCATGGGTGTATTATTTTGATCACCCTAAATGTATCTAAATACATACACATAGCACATAATACATATGCTTTTATGAGTTTCCAAAATATATAATTTTTTTTATCAAAAATTCTATTTATATATTCTTATTATTTTTACCCGTTTATTTTTGTGAAAATATATATTTAAGTTCATAAGAACTCTTGAATATTTAAGACTTAACCGTTTTCACAAAAAGTTCTATAGTGACGTTTAAGACCACTAATCTCGGTTAAACTTGTTAATCGCCCGTTAATCCCTCTTTAATCGCGATTAGTTTTTAGAAAATTTCGCCATAGTTTCCCCTAAAACTATGATGTTTTCCACGTTATAAAAACGTATTTAAACCATAATCAATATTCCATATCAAGTTTCAAGGCATCAACTTTTCATACATGATATCATACATATTAACCCTCATTTCCATGAACTTTATAAGTATTTTTTTATCAACTTGTTTAAAATAAATCATCTTCACATTTTTACTAGACTTTTAAAGACATCATTTTTGTCGTATGTTCAAATCAAGTTTCCCACTTTAACCATGTTGACTATAAGACTTTTAAGATGATTTGGTGAAAAATAATGGTGTTTATTCTTCAACAAAACCCATCCATATGAAATAAATCATTTCTAGGTTGTAGTAAAGTGCATGGGTCCTGAGGGTGATGATCTTGTTTAGATTTAAACACCAAAGTGTTTAAATCATCATTTATAATTTTTATTAATACAAGATCATACACTTAAACAAATTTACTTTATCAAAGCTAACATCATTATACTAACTAGTTATCACTAATACACAAAATCAACACATAATGAATAATATTTAGTAGACTTTTAATGTTAAGTTAGGGATTTTAAGTTTGATTTTTTTTCTTTGTTTTCAAGATGATCAACAAGTACTATCATAATCTATATATATATTAAGGAGCTTAAAATGGTATAAGAGGGGCTTACAAGTTTGCACAAGATTAAGAGAAGATTAGGAAGACTATTAAGCTCCAAAGAACGGCTCTAGTGATCCTCCATCCTTGCTAGCTCCATAAGTGACCTTGTAATGCCTAAATAAGCTTGTTTTTGGTAGTTTAATGTTGGTTAAAAAGTGGTATGTGTTTGTATGGTGGAGTCGTGAGTTTTGAGGGAACAAAAGGAGGTTTTTTCTTGTGTTGGGAATTTGTGTAGAAATGAAGGGTTGTGTGAATGATTTCAACTTATAAAATTCTTACAGTTTAGCCAACACATGCCTTACCCTTTCCATCAACACCCATGTCTTTGATTTTCAAGAAGTTTGGTGACTATGGGAGGGCCCACTTGGGCCGATTTTGGGCATGGTTAGGCTAGAGTATGTTTTTTTAAACATGTGACATATTATAAAAATGTAAGATATTTTGGTAATTAGGGTAGTAAAGGTAGTTTAGGGTTTTAAATAAAGTCTAACTAGTTCATTAGACTAGTTTGTATTGATTTTAGATGGTTAAAATACCACTAGTTCGCTCATTGGTTCAATACCGGGTGATATAGGGAAGACACTATATAATACCGGGAGCGATGGTTTTAATTTACCATTGTTGCTATGGTGTTTATGTACGGTGTTTAGGACGCCAAAATATGGCTAACTAGTTCGCTAGATCATTTGTTTGGTTGTTATGGCGGCGAAAATATTATTCACTAGTTTGTCAGATCAAAACAGACTAGTAGTGTAGGTCGCGACATATCACCGGAAGCTTATAACTTTGGACATTCCATTGATATCCTCAAAAAGTTTTAGTGTCTTTTTCATCAATTGTAATAATTCCGGAGTTCCAGAATTGCTGAATTATTATTGCGAACATGTTAAAAATGTCTTATTTTTAGCTGATCAGACGATTTTGTATTTAGGGTGTTGTACCGGAAAGTTATGAAATCTTATAAGACTTATTCCCACATTAGTGTTTTCATATATAAATGAACTCAGTTATGTCATTTTTATGCTTTAATCCATTGTTCTAGTATGTTCAGCGGTTGCTGGCGTGAATAGTGCAACCGTGAATAGTGGGTCCAACACTCTCTACCAACACTTTTAGGACATAGTTTTAAATGTTTCGCGTTGTAACGGAAACTAACAAATGTTATATCATGTCCTAATACTTGTTATATGCCGTACGACTCAGTTACATAATTTAATTACGATTAGATGCATGAGATTATAGAATAAAATAGGTGATTAGATTGTACGGAATTACCAGTTATTTGTCGTTTGTCACACCGTAATACCATGGCATGGAATACCATTCAGGTTTCACGTCCTGTTGAACTAGAGGTGGGACTAATTCGTCCGTTATCGTCTCCTATTCTACGTTTGACAACTCTAGATTACCATGAAGCTCCTCTTCAATTCTCAACTTCCTCTTCTTTCACTCCCTCATTGCTCCCAAAGCCAGTATCATCATTTTAAATATCTTCCCATGTAAACTGTAATGTACCCTGATTTTTATTTTGATTCACGTAAATCGGACAATCTTCATACCAGTGCAGTCCACCACAGTCCTAACTCCTTGGATATACGTGTTGATTCATGCCTTCCCTCAACATCTGACCTAATGTCTCAAACATTCGCTCAAGAATGGCGAGCATTTTGGGAAACATAGAATCTCCTTGGTCCTGTGTTGTTGACGTTATCTGAGCGAAGACTTAACATGATTCCACGAACACCCGAACATAGGGAGGGTACTCGCTATGATAACTTGCCATGAAGAGAGTAGTAAAAACAACACAAAGTAGAGAAAGGAAGTAAAAAAACTAACTAATAAAAAATATTTACAAAATTAAAGACTCGACACACTACTACTATACACAAACTCTAAGACTCAAAGTAAAGCTAATAACGCAATCGCCTAATTGTCCCCGACAACGACGCCAAAAACTTGATGTGGTAAATGCGGTCGATAAAAAACTAACCGAATCTAGACACCCTAGTTTTAAATTTATAAACTAACTCTCTAAATGCTAGACCACTGACAGGCAAGTGTGCCTATCGTACGTAGTAAAGCCTAATGAAGTTCGAGTATCGAACCCACGATACACTAGCGACGCTAACTAGACTCTGACTCAACTAATTACATAACTGGATTATTTGATTGTTTTGAGGTTTTAATTAATTAAACTAATAATCTAATTAAACTAATGAGAACTAAGATGGACTTAGACGCAAACTGAAGGATACTAAGGTGAAATCAAGGATGATAGGAAAGTAGGTTACCCAGGCAAAATCTCTAGACTCATGAAGGACCTGTCTAACCCAATAAACCCCCGGAAGGTAAACCAAACCCAATAGTATGACAAGTGAAGAAGTGCTAAAATGGACTGACTCGGGTTATCAACCACCAAGTCCCTCAACTATCAGGTGTAAAGTAATTTATATACTAAAACCCTCAAGTTATAAAGCTGAAATAACTAAGAACACCGAAACCCTAGGAAACTCTAGACGCGAATAAATAGATGAATCCGAGCTATCGGGTAACACCTCGTAAAATCGTGTCCAATAATATGACGACACGTGTCCCTATTCCTATTGCGTTTATTCATGACCAGGAGGGACTAAAGGTGCCAACATGCTGAAACTATACCTCTGAGTCAGATGAGCCATTGGTTGGACAAGAGGGACCATTTGTGTATTTGTTTTAAAAGATAGTCATTAGAGGGGTTAATGGTGTCAACATATTAATTTAAACCTCTGAGTGACCCTTTAACGAACCGGGAGCTTGATGATGTCCAGTTATACTCCCGGGTATGCTAAATATCGGCTTTGGAAGGTTAAATATGCTTAACATTGTAAAAAATGAGGGTTTAGAAGTTCAGGGGCTAAATGTAACAACTTTTCAAAGTTTGGGTGTTTGTCGCGCCACGCGACAGATCTGGTACTTCCTGTCGCGACGCGCGAGAAGGGTTGCCAACGACAAAAATTGCTTGGCAGCCACTCCAAGCTGCCAAGCACTCCCATTTCGAAACCATGGGCTCCCAAGCTGCTATGCCACGTCCATGGACACTTGTAGGCTTCTTCTAACACCCGTTAACACCTGGAAGCTCCTCATGATCCCTCCACAAGTATAAATAGCAAGCATGTTCAACTCAAATCCTTGCTCATTCTTCTCATTTCTCCTCTACTCCCTATTGGAAAGATCCTCATCACTTAGGAGCATTCCTCTGAGTTCTATTCATTCTCTTGGACCACTTATAAGTGCTTCACCCTTGTTCTTTCTTTTTATAGACTTTTAATAGCCAAAAGTCAAGCGTTTTCGATGAATGCTTTGACTTTCGGTCAAGACCATTATTGTCCAACCATTGTTCGATTTGAACATGGCTACGTGATCGTAATTAGGTAGGTTTTAATCCCTTAAAAGGGCACCTCCTAAGAATCAGGTTTACTTGGTTAATTGACAGGTCAACAGATTAATGTTTTAAAAAGTCAACGGGTCAGATTTTGAAATAATCATAATCTGAGTTTAAAGGTGCTATAAAATATGTTTTAACACTTAAACAACTTGGTAATAACTATTAGAACATGTGTAAACATGTTTCGCTCGTCAATTCCAGTTCTAGGGTTGGTTCGCAACCAAAAGTCGTGAAGTATAACTTCTGCTTTGACTTTCGATTCTGACCTGATTTAGATTAGTTAGCTATGATATAAGGTTTCATTATGATCATAATTTAATGTAGCATAACCCTCTGAGGTTATATTACATGATTATAATCATAATTTAAGTTTATGCGCAAGTTTCGTTATTATGCCTAACTTTGACTAAAATGCCCCTTTTGCAAGAAACAAGGTTTTAATAAATAACGAACTTGCAAATGACTTATATACTGATAGTTAACATAATTAACATATTATGATGTTATTATTCTGACCATAAACTAAATTTTAATATAACATCGCAAATAATGCTTTTATAAGACCAAAATGCCCTTTCGGCATCTAAAATGGTTTTTAAACATAATCTCTTCCTAAAACTCATCACCTACTGATGTAATATCATAAATATAATTATTTGGGATGTCAAGTTAGATTACATTCTAAGTTTAAAAACAAGTTCTTGTATTACGTCGATAAATGACGATAATGCCCTTATGGCACATAAATGGGTTTTAATTAAGCCTTTCATACAAAACCTTTTTATCCACTAATGTGTTATACTAAATAACATATCTTGATTATATAAACCTGGTCATAACATCAATTTTCATAAAACAATGCATACATCGTCATTTAGCGACTTAAATGTCGTTCCAGCGCATAGTATGGTTTTAAACTATATTTACCAAGCAAGATTTGTTACCTATTGATTTTATAACTTATTTAAAATATTTTTATAGTAGGTACATGTTATAAACTCAGAATCCCAAATAAGTCCTTAAACTATGTGGGAAATGACCATAATGCCCCTGCGGTGCATAGTTTGGTCTTGAACTATAAACCACACATATGTTTGATATACTACTGATATTATATCACAAATTAAGTATTTTTCCAGAATGTTTATGATCATAACATCAAAATCTACGCAAGTTCCTTTTATATGTCACTTAATGACTAAAACGCCCTTATGAGGCATAGTTACAATTTAAAACCTTAACAGGCATACAAGTTGATATCCTACTGATATTATAACTTGCTTAAAGTATAATGGCATAAGAAACTTGTTCATGACTCATCCGGTTACCCGATATCACTTATATGCGCTCGGTTAGGCTTATATAGCCCATTTACGTAAGTTTACCGAAACGGGTTTAACATTATTGTACCGTTAATTATCCTTTAAGCTAGCCGGTCCAAGTCCATGACTTAAATAGGACCCGTTAGCATTCTAATTGGTTATTCATACCATCATTCCAGACTAGAGCCTTCTAGTAGATTGCTACCTGATACGTGGTCAAAAACCGGTGATCGCTTATGCTTATGTTGATGTTTACATAGCTTTTAATCTTGAATAGACTACTTTTAATAGGGTTTGTGTTTTACAGGTCTAAGGGAGTTTAAGTAGCTATTCGGGAGCTTTATGGAGCACGGGGAGCGAACGAGGTCAACCGAGGATGTGAAATAAACAAAACCGGGTTAACCACGAAGATTGGATGTGTTTTGGGGGATGATAATGGATTTAAAATGAAGATATTTGAAGATGTCATGATAGAGGGCTGAATTACAAGTACGTGGGCGAAAAAGGTGAGTAAAACAGAGCTATCACGAAGAAGTTATGAAGAAAACAAAAAATGGGATTTAGAGGCCCCGTCGGCGCCGCCAAAAAGGGCCGTCGGTGACGCCCTCTGCATTATTCAGTCGGCCAGAAACGTTCGTAAACAGTAGGTTTAGCCGTCAGATGAAACTAAGACTTCCAGGGGCCCTCGTGGACGCCCAAAATAGCCGTCGGAGACGCCCCTTCCTTTGTCACTTACCAAAACTTTGATTTCGGTTGTTAAGGGACGGGTTATATCAATATTTTTTACCCTTTTCTTGGAGTTATGCAATTTTGGAGTTTGAAACCTCACTTTGGAGCCAAGAACACCATCACCTTCATCCCCAATCATTCCGAATCCATTCCTTTATCCCGAATCATCGAGTCATTCAATCCTAACCCTAATCCATTATCACCGTCACCATCATCCCTCCATCTCCATACACCACCACAAACGCTAGTCATCATCACTCTCATCATCAAAGTTCCAAGACGTCTGAGTTCAAGCTTCCATCCATTGTTGATTGTGTTCTGTTCCCCATGAGCGGCTAATTACCGGAAGTTTCACCCTCGTGTAAACTTTTGTAAGATTTCTAGGGTTTACTATTTGTTGAACAATTGGTTTGTGACAATTCGAATTACATTTAATCATTTGATAATTGTCTTATGTTAGTATTGTATTTGTGAATTGTCGAGTGAGTTATGAAATTTGACTTCGTGAAATGAATATGCGTATTTATGCCTTGTCTCTTGATAGGTTTCACTTGTCCAAAGTAACGAAGTGCATTGTAGTCCGTTGTCTATAACGTCGATAGCAATTGGCACCTAAGCTTTGTGATTCTAAACCGTTAATGAACTAATTCGTTTAAACCAATTAAAACATGTAGTAACCCTAGGTCTTGCAATTGTTGAACCGGGTGTGAACCTTGTTTTCTCATCATTGTTTACAACTGTTAATTAATTTTTATGCAATTGTTCAAATTTAGTAGTTAATTAATCAAACTAAACTTGTTGGTTCATTCCAACACCTTTCTCAAACAAACCAATCAATTATTTCGTAGCAAGCTTCATAAACTGACAATCGTAATTAAAATCAATCATATCCGATCGCAAACCACAAACTCTTCGTGGTTCGAGCCCTTACTACCACTAACGCATTGTTAAGGGTAATTCGGGACTATAAATATTATCTTTCACCGGAGCGCGACAATCCGATCAAATTTTGGCGTCGTTTCCGGGGAGTTCGTGCGCTTTGCGTTTGGATTTATTGGTTTTTGTGATTATCTGTTTAAGTGCTTGTTTTCTTATTATTGTATCTGCTTTTGTGTTACGCGGGTGTGTTACTTGTGCAGGTTACAGGTAAGGCATGCATACACGGAATTCCGAGAGAACTCCACCATTAGTGTTCGAGCCGGAAATTGAGCGACATTAGAAGAAACCTAGCCAATCGATTAGAGGCAACCTTTATCTTTAATCCACCCAAACCGAACACACCAAGTACCTCATCTGTTGGAACCGTTCCAATGGATAACCAAAACGCCAATCAACACCAACACCAATACCCCAACTACCCACCTCAAAACCAAAACCAAAGCAACCAACCCGGAGGTGGTAACAACTCGAGACCACCTACACCACCATTTCGAAATCGCGGTCTTAACTCAAACCTCAACCAACGTGGAAACACACCTCCACCTCAAAACCAAAACCGACAAAACCCTGTATCACCAAATGTCAACAGCCGTAATGCTAACGCCAACCGTGGTGTTAATGTGAATCGCGGTAACCTCGCAAATGAAGATCAATTTCTCAATCTTGATGAGTTGAGGAACAATATCCCCGATGATGATCCATTAAGTGTACCTGATTATCAATCGCCGGAACATGTGAGTGTTCACACGGAACACTCCGATGACGGGGGATCTCATAATGATCGGGTTGAAGATAATGGATGGGAAAATGATAATGAAGGGTTCATGTATGACGCTCGGAATGTTGGTCATGATGATGGAGGGTACCAAAATGCAAATTTTGTGGGGAACTATAATGGTTACGGCAACGATTATGGTAGAGACGACGGTTATGGGAACAACCGTCAACCACGTAATAACAATAGGAACCGAGACGATGGTAACAACAATTACAACAATCAAAATGCCAATCGTAATCGCCTTCCACAATACGTGGGTGGCGGGAATCAAGGGGGTAATCAAGATGGTGAAAGAAGAGGGAATCGAAGAATGGGGGATGAAGAGGAGAATGGTCCACCAAGGGATAACTGGCACAATCACAACAAACAACGTCAACTACCGCAAGGAGTTGACAGTCAGTTTCGACCGATCATATCGGAGAATGATTCTCCGATTGTACCACCACTGAGACGAAAAGCGGCTTTTGATTGCAAGCCGAATTACATCAACATCCTTCCTAATTTTAATGGGCGATCAAATGACGAGCCTTATACCCATTTGCTGGAATTTTTGGCTATATGTAGTACCATTGGGGGTGGTCATTTTTCTCAAGATGAGATCCGGTTGCGGTTATTCCAATTCTCTTTGAAGGATAAGGCTAAGCAGTGGTTCTTGACACTACCCACGAATAGGATTCACAACTGGGTTGAGATGCAACAAGCGTTTCTGGATGAGTATTATTCGATGGCCAAGACTGATGATGCACGGGATGAGATTCGAGCATTTAAGCAATTATCGAGTGAGCCGTTGCATGAGGCATTTAAGCGGTACAAAGAGTTGATCCGGAAATGCCCACATCACCAAATTGAAAAGTGGGAATTGGTGAAGTGTTTTGTGAGAGGCTTAGATGGAGAAACTTGGAATCGTTTGGAGTCGACTAGCAATGGGATGATATTAAGTAATCACGAGGATGACGATTGGGAGTTCCTCGAGAGAATGGCTAAGAGATCCAAAGCTAAAGAGTCGGTCGACCGAGCCAAAAAGCACCCTATTTCTTGGTCACTTCCCGATCTTGATTATAGTTCGAATGATCGCATTTCTACGTTAGAACGGGAGTTGGCCCGTATGAAGAAAAAAAGATGTTAATGCGGTTCATTTTGTGGTATGTGAAGATTGTGGTGATATCGGCCATCGAACCGAAGAGTGCCAAGTGAATATGGCACAATCCACCGAAGAGGTGAACCAAGTGTACGGAGATCGGAAACCATATGACATGAACTCCAATACGTATCACCCGGGTTTGAGAAACCATCCGAATTTCCGGTATGGTAATGCTTCGAATCAAATGAACCCGAATTTCCAACCGGGGAATCAAGGTGGAGGCGAAGGTGGTTCATCAAAAACCCTCAAGGTGGTAATCAAGGGGGTTACCTAAGAAATTACAAGCAAGGGAGTAATCAAACGTATCAAAACCGTGAGGGAAATTATCAAAGGGGTTACAACCAAGGTGGTAATGGGGGCGGTTTCGAACTCTCAAATGGGTGGTGACGATTCGCTTAATTCTAATGCCATCACGAATGCCATCACCACGTCAAATCAAAAGATCAAGGCGTAGATGAGAAAAGAGTTCGAGGTACGTGATAAATTGCACAAGGCATTGGAAAAGAAAGTTGAGCAACTTGCGGAGGAGATGTCCCAAATGCGTGGAAGTGGAGGAAGACTTCCGAGTGACTACGGTGAACCCGGCGCATCAAAGCTCAAGTACAAGCAATGTGAGGAATGTACACATTAGCGCGGTAAGTCTTCTTTCAAATGATGAGGTTTGTAGTGTCGAAATCATTCCACCACCACAACTTGTTGATGGTGTAGTGGAAGATGTAGGTGATGATTCGGGAAGTAAAAATGAGCAAGAAACGATTTCACAAACTAAAATCAGATAAGTAACTAAAAATTCTTTTTGTGAAAGTTGTTTAAATGAATTGCATGCTAGGGCCAATGATATGGGTGTGGATTTTAATACCATCCCACACCCGTTGGCTCTCTTAAAACCAATTAATGCATCAATGTTTGAAAAACGGTGCCCACCAAAGGACAAGATGTGGGAAAATTTTAAACAAGCAAAAATTAATTTGTTGTTACTTGATGACATTAAAAAGGTCCCGGCTCATGTAGAGTGTTTGAAAGAGTTGAGCACCGAGAAACGGCACAACAAACTACAAAAAAATTGATTTAATATCTCATGTTAGTGTCATTTTATCGAGTGCCCTCCCCCAAAAAGCTAAAGATTCGGGAGACCCCTTGATTCCAATCCAAATTGGTAAATTTAAAATTAAGAGGGCGCTCCTAGATCTTGGAGCTTGTGTGAGTATCTTGCCTAGGAGTATGTACGACCAATATGATTTTGGTCCTTTGAAAAAGTTTGACACCCCCGTGGTGTTGGCCGATCAGACTCCCACGCATCCAAAGGGGATGGTGGAAGATGTGGTAGTGAAGGTTGAAGATTGCTATTACCCAGTTGACTTTTTGATAGTTGACTATGTTGGGTGTGTTGAGGACACACAACCGGTAGTCATACTGGGCAGATCATTCCTGGCAACTGCTAATGCCATAATAAATTGTGCAACCAGAACGATGAGCATGAAGTTTGGGGACCGGGAACTAATTTTGAATGTTTTTCCTAAATTTACTAACCCATTAGGTAAGGACGAGTGTCTTGAGAAGGACACGAGTCTGAACAAAAAGATATGTGCTATGGTTGGTAGGTTTAGTGGATCAAAGAAGAAACCGGTCAAGAAGAAGAAGGTGAAGAAGTCACCTCAAGAGAAGAATGAAGAGGAGGATTAAGGAGATTTGGCTCGTTCGAGAATAGATGATATGAATCACCGGTGGGTGATGTGAAAGAGTTCGTGGGCGACAAGCACTCTGTTCGACCACCATGAGGTGGTATATTATTTGTTGTTGTATATTATTTTTAGTTATGTTGTTTTGTTTATTTTCAGCTTCCTTGTATCTTCTTTTTGTTGCATTTTTGCTTAGTAGCTAAATGAACGTTGTGGGTGTGTTCCCTATATAACCCTCGTGAGACCTTACTCGTCCTCCCAAGCTATTGGGAGGTTCAAAGGGCTTGTTGCATAAGCTAAATGCAACCGTGATTTTTACAAAGTGAGTTAGGTTTGTTGTTGTTGTACATTGTTTTTCCACATAAATCAAAGATGAAATAACGTATAACTTGGTAATATTTTCATAAGAATGTAGAACTAGGTAACTAACAAATTTTAATGATTGTGAGAAGCATACTTCTACACAAGGGTTGAAATTTGTAGGTACATTGTGTTCACGAGATGACCATTTTATTGAAAGATGAAGAAAACACGAGGAATTAACGAAAAATCAGGTTCATACGTTTCTTTTATCTGTGATTCTTAGTTAGTGATAAGTGGAGTGTATTTTGTATTTTAATTTCCGGGGTGAAATTTTGGGGAGGTTAGTCGTGTCACATCCCTTGTGCGTTTTAAAAGCTCCGTTCTTACACGTTGAGGACAATGTTGACCTCAAGTGTGGGGATGGGGTGATAAAAAGTTATTCGATTTTGACCCGTTCATTTAAACACTACATATTGAGGACAATGTTGACTTCAGGTGTGGGGATGGGGGGAAATTTCAAAAATTTTTCATAAACGTCTTTGTTCGAAGCGATCTAAAAGCACAAGTAACTAAGTCAATGAGGGATGGCATAACCCATTTGGTCTTTTGTCATGGCCGAGTTCGAGATAATAACATGACAAGTATTTAGCGGGTGGTTATTCGGGAATAATTCGCCTAAGAAACTTGCAAGTCGTGCATATCACATACCATACCCGTTATACGTGAGATTTTTGAGCCATTTCTATTCATCGCTATTATTTGTTTGAGTGGACCATTAATCATGTATTGTAGAACTTGCATCTTTTGATACGTTTGAGACCATAGACTGGATACAAGCACGAGAATGATTAAGGCATTAGGTAAACCTTTTCTTTTTACACCATTTGCTTACCCTTACCCGAAATCTATCCCTTAGTTGCCAACTTTGAGCCTAAACCTTTCTTTTGATCACCCTATTCAGCCCTTGACCGTTGAACCTTTTTGATTTTAACCCGTGTGCTGAAAATTCGATTTTTAGTTTAATGTTTGTTTAGTTAATTGTTAAAAAAATCAAAAAAATCAGAAAATATCATGAAAAATAAGAGAAATTTATGGTGAAAAAGTGCAAAGTGTGTTAGCCAGTGAATAAAAGGCGAAATTCTTTGCCTCGCAGTTTGCTTATTTATAGTAGTCGTTTCTAGATTAGTTGTTTTGTAATAAAAATCGAATTTTCATCACCTTAGCCACTTTCAAATATCCTATTCCACACCCTTAGCCTAGCCCCATTACAACCCGTTAACCTTTTGACTTGTGCTTAGTATTCGTGTTCGGTGGTGGAGAATGATTGAGTTGCAAGCCTATGCGGGTACGTGTTCTATTCGGTTTTGAGTGATTACTTTAAAAGTGCTAATAAATCGTCAAATTATCCAACTTGTAAACCGAGTGGAGAGAACATTGTGAGGGGTGTGTATGATTTGTGAGTTTCAAGGGCGGGTTAATCTTGGGTAACCATTCTTATATGATTAATCATTTTACTGCTAAATATTTTGAAAATTGTAAGAATCATGAACTGGTTATGACATTAGACTTTAGCTTCGTTTCAAGGATGGGAAGTGTATTTCTTGTTCGACCCACGTGAAAGTGAAAAACCGATTTGCTTGAGGGCAAGCAAAAGTCAAGTGTGGGGAAGTGATACGTGGTCGAAAACCGGTGATCGCTTATGCTTAAGTTGATGTTTTTACATAGCTTTTAATCTTGAATAGCCTACTTTTAATAGGATTTGTGTTTTACAAGTCTAAGAGAGTTTAAGTAGCTATTCGGGAGCTTTACGGAGCACCGGGAGCGAACGGGGTCAACCGGGGATGTGAAATAAACAAAACCGGGTTAACCATGAAGATTGGATGTGTCTTGGGGGGATTATAATGGATTTAAAATGAATATATTTGAAGATGGCATGATAGAGGGCTGAATTACAAGTACGTGGGCGAAAACGGTGAGTAAAACGAAGCTATAATGAAGAAGTTATGAAGAAAACAAAAATGGGATTTAGAGGCATCGTCGGCGACGCCCTTTGCATTGTTCTGTCGGCCAGAAACCTTCGTAAACAGTAGATTTAGCCGTCGGATGAAACTGAGACTTCCACGGGCCGTCGGCGACGCCCCTTCCTTTATCACTTCGCAAAACTTTGATTTTGGTTGTTGGGGGACGGGTTATATCAATGTTTTTGACCCTTTTCTTGGAGTTACACAATTTCGGAGTTTGAAACCTCACCTTGGAGCCAAGAACACCATCACCTTCATTCCCAATCATTCCGAATCCATTCCTTCATGCCGAATCATCGAATCATTCAATCCTAACCCTAATCCATTATCACCATCACCATCATCCATCCATCTCCATACACCACCACAAACCCTAGCCATCATTACTCTCATCATCAAAGTTCCAAGATGTCCGAGTTCAAGCTTCCATCCATTGTTGATCGTGTTTCGTTCACCATGAGCGGCTAATTCCCGGAGGTTCCACCCCGGTGTAGACTTTTGTAAGATTTCTAGGGTTTACTATTTGTTGAACAATTGGTTTGTGACAATTCGAATTACATTCAATCATTTGATAATTGTCTTACGTTTGTATTGTATTTGCGAATTGTCGAGTGAGTTATGAAATTTAACTTCATGAAATGAATATGCGTATTTATGTCTTGTCTCTTGATAGGTTTCACTTGTCCAAAGTAACGAAGTGCATCGTAGTCCGTTGTCTATAATGTCGATAGCAATTGGCACCTAAGCTTTATGATTCTAAACCGTTAATGAACTAATTCGTTTAAACCAATTAAAACGTGTAGTAACCCTAAGTCTTGCAATTGTTGAACCGTGTGTGAACTTTGTTTTCTCATCATTCTTTACAATCATTAATTAATTTTTATGCAATTGTTCAAATTTAGTAGTTAATTAATCAACATAAACTTGTTGGTTCATTCCAACACCTTTCTCAAACAAACCAATCAATTATTTTCGTAGCAAGCTTCATAAAGTGACAATCGTAATTAAAATCAATCATATCTGATCGCAAACCACAAACTCTTCGTGGTTCGACCCCTTACTACCACTAACGCATTGTTAAGGGTAATTCGGGACTATAAATATTATCTTTAACCAGAGCGCGACAATCCGATCACTACCTATACTTATCTATTGATTAAATGGCTGAGTTAATAAAACATTGAAGTGCTAGCTCAGGTAAATACTCTTAACCTATTTTCCCTATAATGGCTTGGGATACGGTATATTATTACCGCTTGGTTGGGTATGGGATCACTTAACCGGATTGAGGTTATAAAATCTTCATAACCCGTTTTAATATGTATTGTCTGATAACTTAAACATTGGGGGTTAACTTGACCGTGTCTTGGATATTCTGGGCTCATTTAAGTGCCTAATGGCCACGACCTAAGCACGAGGTGTAGGCATACACCTGACAGATGCTAGTGCTAAATTAATTTTATATACTCTTTTGTGAGTTTCTAAGTGGCGTGTCGGTTAATCATGCTATTCGATTTTTGCATCGGACCCTATATGTATTGACAGACCTGTAAAACTGTGTACAATATCATTTTGAATTGTCCCAAATTATTTATAAAATTGTGCCTTCACCTAAACAATTTTTGAAATATTTTCAAAATGTGTCGGTTATTAGTATTTACTAGTGTAAACTGACATATTTTCAAAAGACTAAACTACATGTACAACACGTAAATAGGTTGGGAGATGCTCGGTATCGACATAGGAGGATCTTGCAAGTCCTTAGTTGTGCCTAAAGTCTGTTGAACATCTTTTGTACATTTTTACGATCCGCCTGTGGATTCTTATTACGAACCGTCTGTATATGTACTTTTGAACTTTGAACATTTCGGTTTGTTATAGTAATTTAACTCCAAGACTTCCGCTGTGTTATTCTGTGTATATTGACTATGATGATATCAACTTACGTTACGATACTCCCCATCAGGCCCACCGGGATCTATGTTGAAATCGGGGTGTGACATATCGACCACTCAACTACCAAACAACGCCTATCTAATAACCTAGCAAATCTAGATTAGATTTCTCACCTCTAGAAGAGATTGCATGTGTTAATCAATTGGTTTTAACAATTATTAAATTTGAATTAGATTCCTCACCTTCAAGGTCTAGACTAAAAGATTAACAACCTAGACTGACTCCCGAATCTAGAGTATATTTCTAAGTATCTAGAACAATGGAATCAACAAATATATTATAAGACCAGTCAATACCAACACGCAAATAATTAGAATCGGGTTCTAAAGTTATAACATGTAAATTATCACATTCATTCAAAATAAAAATTTAATCATTCAAACCATTCGTCTAGTTCATCAATCCTAAACAACCATAAAAAGTTTAACCGCTCATAGTCAAGAACAAAACAAAAACACAATAAAAAATACAGTTCATCGTAAAGAATAAAAATAAATTGCTAGCTTAAATAATTTACTCGGTGTCTGTTAGCTTAATTAAATCATTTGCTTCCTAGCTTGGTTATTTAATTCTTCACGATCTAACGATGTTGACTTTCTTGACCAGCTTGCTTGGTTGCTTATTCTTTTCTTTCTTTTTTTTTTCGTGATGACTCCAGCAGTGATTTGTTTGACAAACAAGCTAGCTTGCTTGCTTCACAATTTTGTGCTCCACGCGACCCAATCAAGAAAATAATAGGTGGTGACAGTGGGTTCAATTAATTGTGTTTGAATTGATATCAAAACATATCAAAATAATTCTGCCAACCTTATTTTAGGCGCATCATCATTCAAGGCCAAATGGATCACTCGATGCACTAACAGCCTATTTCAAATATATATGAGCATTCGCAATGAAACCCTTAAAAATATATAAGAGGGTTTAGTTATATTATAAAGAATTGTTAGTAGTGTTTTTAAGTGATTGTGAGTAGAGGAGAAAGAAAATATATAGAAAAGTTACTGTTCATCTGTAAATATATGGGAAAAAATTCTAGAGAAAGAAAACTGTATAAATATTTTAATATTTTTAGAAATGGTTGTGAGTGAAGGATGGAGAAAAGATAATGATAAGGTATAAAAAATATTATTTAATTGAAAATGAGAGAGAAAAATAGTTGTTTTAGTGGAAATATATGAATATTGATAGGGATTTCATTGTGAATGCTCTAACAAACGTGGAGTGGCATGGCATATAATTCTTGGACTATTGAGAGGTATTTTGGTACTTTGGCAAATGGCAACTCATATTAGATCTAGGTGAGACTCGACAAGGGTTCGAATCAGCCTCCCAATAGGCGTAGTTATCTTTCCTCATCGTATATTTTTCTTAGTTTCTAATCCCAACTCAGCTATGCTTGTTTCTTCCGCGTCTTTTTGTTCGTTTAAGCTCTCTTTTTGTAAGTTCACCTACAAGATACCAAAACTTTTAAGTATAAGCTAAAAATGACTCAAAACGACTCGAACAATTACTAAATTATACAAAATAACATAGGATAAAAAGTGTGTGTTTTGTAACCCATCAACTACTATCGCTATAACCCACTAACTCTTCTCTTCCTTGCTTACCATGTTGTAGCCCCATATTCAGAGTACCTTCTAAATAACTTAAAATTTGCTTCACAAGTTGTAAATGACTTTGTTTTGGTGATTGCATGTATCTGCTAGCTTCTCCCACCGAATATGCTAGATCCGGTTTCACTTGTGTAGCAAGTAACGAAGACTCGCTGATACATTGATGGGTCTACATATCTCATGTTGTTGTGCATGCGCTCGCGCCTTCAACGGATACTTCGCCGGATTACAGTTTTGCATCAGCATGGATGTAATTTATTCGTGCAAGGCATATACCTGGTACACGCTCATTTGTCCTGAAAAGTTACAATTTTGCTCCACGTTTAAAATTATAGTTTTCCATCATTTTAGTTTTTTTAGCAAAAGTATGGAGTGTTTTGTTTTAATTGGTCGACTCAATGTACAAGTAACCAAAAACACAAACGTACGTATTACGCGAGAGAAATATTCGGCTTAATGCCCCGCAACACAAACGGGGAAAAACTAGTTTGCTTACATGTCATATTCCTAACCGCTAGATTTTCTACGACATCATATTAAATTTTACGTCTGCACCACATAAGCAATTTATCTAACAAGTTTGTTTAAAAGGAACATATAGACTTTTGCATGTAAAAAATTAAGTTAAGGGATTTTTGCACCTAGTAGAGATATAGTTAAGGGATTTTTGCACCTAGTAGAGATATATATACAAGTTTGAACTTTTTAGAAATCCCGATTCATACGGGTTTCAAATTCTTTTATCCCCCTAAAACCTATATATATTCTTCTAAAACCTATATATATTCTTTTGAAACAAAACTACGTAGGTTATAAATGTTATCATTATAAACAAAATTACAACAATGAAGTCAATTTAAGAAGGTTTTACAGTTTGTGTTGTGTTCGGAGAAACCGACATGGCTGCAGAGTCATCCCGTACGGCCCCTAGACCAACTGCTCTCTTCAACGGCTCCTCCGACCATCAAGTGACTTTGAAACCGACTCCATCCAGCTTGTCTTCTTCATACGGTATTGTATTTCACGCAGTAAAGACATATATAATCGTTAATGCAGGATTTAATGATGCAGTGGATGTATTAGTTGAAACTAGAGCCGTATTAGTTGAGGGTAGACCCACGAGAACATTTAAAATGAAGACTAACTATCAAGGCATTAAAACAGTGTTGGATGGTGGCGGGCGTCCTTATATAACTATTCGGTTGTTATTCACAGAGAATAAGGGGTCGTAGTGAGTGCCAGATATGTGTATTTTAGTAGATACGGTGAATTGGTGAGTCTTCCTAACATTAAAGTCGATGCTCAAAGCTCTATGCAGGTAGCAAGGTTCGTATTGTGGTGTGACTATGTTCGTAATCACTTACTGAATGCTATAAAAGATGCAGTGGAGATAAGGAAATCAATTAAAGAGAAGGAAGATGGAGAGAATTGTGTAATTTGTCTTAAAGAATATGAAGAGGAGGATATGATTGGAACATTAAGATGCAAACATAGTTATCATGACGAATGCATCAAGAAGTGGCTAAGGACATCAACGGAAGCGATAAACTGTCCGTTGTGCAGAGTTCATGCTTTATTCCTTAATGCTACCCTTAATCCTTAACAATAAGTTGGTTCAAAAAACTTAGCCAAACATGCCCTTATAATTTAGTTTGATTTGCGTTTTATGGTTTGTACGTGGTACTCGATTAGGAAGATTGAATGTTAACGGGTACCGTTATTAAATATAGGTTAACTAACTACTTTCATGGATAATTTTCAGTTATGAATTTTGAGCTTGCTACTAAATATCGTATTACTATTTGATTTTAGTTGATTTTGTGAAACTTGCCCAATATTGAGATGATTTTGATGGATTCGCTTCGAGTTTTAAATTTGTATCAAGTAAAAAGAAAAATTATACTTTTTATCATTATTTTATATATAGAATTATATTAAAATTTAAAACAATGTTTTATATGTTTAAATCTCATCATGAATTCAAAACAATATTTTGTATATTAAATCTCATCATGATATTGTCATTTGGTGCAGTTGGTTATCCTACTTTTGATTTGAGAACATAATTTTAATTTCAATTAGAGTTATGAAATCTTACTTTTCTCCTTCGTAATTTGAATGATATCAATTTAATTGACTCCTTTTAATACAATTAATATTCGGTTATATGCTAACTAGGTTATTAATCACTCTAATCCACGTGTTTCAAACATGAAACTTTTGTTTAAAGTCAACTTTAAAGAAAAAAAATGCCCACATAACTATATCTAATAAATATTATTATTAAGTTAGATTATTGAGTCTTTTTACAGAATAAATATTATTAAATAATTGATTGTGTTATGTAACATAATTTTGTAAGTAATTGTAAGGCTATGGGGTATGGGGCTTGGGTTTTGGCGTGGGTTAGGTACAAACGGCCAAGTCATCAACCTGGGTGGGCTTAGGTTTCGGCATGGCCCCTTGGGCGGGGGTTTCAGCCCGGGCGTTGGGCGGGTCTAGCGGTCCACTGTGGCGGTTTCTTATTGGATGGCTTGGCTAGGTCTAGCGGTCCGCTGACTAGGTTTTTAAAATTTAAATTTAGAACCGTTTGGCCAAGCCAAACGGCCACCCCGAGTTTAAATTTATAACCGTTTGGCGAAGCCAAACATATTATAATATGTTTTTTTTAGATTTGTAATTTTTAGGAAATTTTAATAATATTTTTAGGTTTGTTTTATTTTGGTTTTTTTTTATAAAAAAATGGAAAAAAAAATTACACGTGGCCTAGCCACGCGGGCTAGTCACGCCCAACCATACCCACTGATAATGGCACTGACTGACGGTGCCCCTCCAAGTCCACGTGTCGTACCATGCCCTAAAGTCTCGCCCCATCATACCCCATAGTCTAAGTAACCGATGATCCACGTGCTGCTCTCTCACCCGAAAGACGTGGAGTCGATCCCCATCCCTTCCCATGGCAGGTTCCATTGAGCTAATTTGATTTTTTTTAATTGTTAATAATTTAATTTTTTTTATTGTTTAAGTGTTTTAGGTATGTTTTGTTTTTCTTTTAAAATATGATATTTTACAAAATTCTGAATCGACAGTTACAACGTGCTTATACGAATCTATGTTCCGATGTAAACTGCATTAAAAACTAAGTTTCCGTGATAATATACAAGTCATCGAAATATAAGGTTATAGGTGTAACATTCGTCGTAAAACGGGTTTCAAAACCCGCTTCGTCAAATAATCAAATATTCGGTTGAAAGTTCGTTGCATATTTATTGTGCCGGTTATTTTGATTCATAACTAATAAATATTTTAGAATTTAACCATAATTAATAAATAATAATAATAAGTAAATCAAATTAAAAACAAATAAACAAAACAGGGTAGCCGGGTCTCGAACCCGGGTCTACCGCGTAGACACACACACATCACACCACTCTGCCACCCACATATTTGTGTTTAATACTTAAACAAATAACACTTATGGTAAAACCGAAAAATCAAACCTGTAAATCAGCAAAACCCAGAACCCGAAATCGCCGGTAAAACGAAGACTCCGCAAATGTTGCTACTTTCCCTTGACTGAAACACGTAAACTTGATTTCGACATCAGTTATGACCGTTGCATAACACACAATTGAGTCAAAACCGTTTCTTTTGAGAATTGAAACCTTTGACCGTGATTTTGGTCTCTAATTCGAAACCAATCAGCCTGTCCACCTTATAAATACCCACCCAAATTCCTTGTAGACATTTCGCTCAGAACCGCACTCTCTTCCTGAAACCTTATTCCTTTCAAAGCACATTGCCGGAAACTTTCGCACTCGCCAGAATATCGCCGGAATTTCTAACCAGGAAACCGTAGTCGTTCTCCAAACCGGTAATTATCTAAACCTCCTTGCTATCTCTTGATTAATAAATTATTATTAGCTCAAAACAGTAATCAAAACTGTTTAATCAGTTTATTCAGTCGGAATCATTGTCGGGATTTTTGAATGGTGAAGAAGATAAAGTTAAGTTAGTGTTTTAATATAAATAAAAACGGGTATTTAACCGAGTTAGACACACAGTCCAGCGGTGGACAGTGTGCAATTACAAAGAACACGTCCCGAGTTCGAGTCGCACAGGTTTTCGATTTTCTGAAATAAAGCCAACACTTTTTTAAACTTATTCAGATCAATTCACAGTATATATATAAAATGAATATAATCCAGTGTTTATGCAGATTAGACACATAGCCCAACTGGTTGGGCTGTGTGCACTTGAACCACAGATCCCGAGTTCGAGTCCGGGTTCTGTAACCAGTTTTCGGCCATATTAAATCCTTTTTAATAAAAACTAAATAAGGTTAAAGTTAGTTAGTATATATATATAATTAAAACAGAGAATATTTCGGGTTAGACACGTAGCTCAGTTGGTAGAGCTGCGTGCACGTATACGGGAGGTCACGGGTTCGAATCTCACTCGCCGCCTGAATTTCATGCTATCCGACCGGTCAGACCCGGTCAGACCTGACAAGGTAAACATTATTTTTTAAAATTTGTTTTCTTATTTTTTTTACTTATTATATTGAAAAATTATTTAAAAATACTTAAAAATAAGATTCCTAAGGTTAAAAATTTGCAATAAACTCATAAAAATAAATCTAAAAAAACTCACTAAGAGCACTAATTAAAAATATTAATCTCAAATAAAATTATTTATTTATCGAATTATTTCGTTATTATTTAAGTTAGTTTTCCCTCGTTGGTTGAATCATAAATTCGTGCGCATTCATCATTATCGAGGAACGCACCCACTGTGAGTGAATCTCTATCAATTCCCCGTTTTAATCATGTTTTGGGGTGTATCATGTGTCGTACTATTCTTTTATCTTATTTAAACACTTGTGCATACATCATATCCGTGATCAAATGTGATTGATTGTTGTGTGAATTATATGTCGATTAAATTTATCATTTCAGTGCACGCATTTCATTAGGCCCATCAGTTCCCCGTGGGATACGGGTTGAGCATCAGGAGCCTCATTAGATCGGCTCCGTTTGATTGAGCCTTGATCTCAAATACATCATTATTCATGTCATATACTCATTCAAAGTGGTTTGTGATTGTTTACATATATATGTTTGCTCACATGTGATTAATGCACGAATTTTCTTTAATAAATAAAACAAGAAATTAGTTAAAATGTTTTATCAGGTTCACTCGCCAACTTTTGTTGACCCAAAATCTCCCATGTTTTACACATGATACAGGTGATCCAGCCGAGACAGGAAACACTTAGGATGGCCTAGAAGAATAAACAAGTTTATGCTTTGGAATAAATATATAGTTTCATTTTCCTTTGTAATTGTATGAATTTTGTTTTTTGGATATTTAAGTTTGTAATTTGAATTTAATAAATATGAAACATCTTAGTAAATATAATGAGCTTTGGTGATAACCCAATTATGCCCCGACTTTTATTCCGCTGCGGGTCGGGATGTGACAGATTGGTATCAGAGCTTGTGACTATAGGGATATAGGATAGGTTATTAGACCCTTAGAGCCTATACTATAGTTGATTAAATTTTAATTGTTTATGTGTTACATGCAAAATTCATGATATTTATATGTTTCATGTTTATTTTCACACCCAATATTATGCAATCACGCTCACAAATACATGTTATTATGCAATGCTCATCATAATTTATATCCTCATAACATATCATATCTGTGAGAGCACACACCTCACGATTTCCATGATTTTTGCAATGATTTTGTATTTTTTTCAAATCACATCAAAGTGAGTTCTCACGACGGGCATGTAGTAACTGGAAGGGTACGAGTACCGGTAGTCGGAACGTCCTGTCTAGGCTTGGCATTCGTATAAATCCAAAATAAAAAGGACCAGTTTGCCTACCTGGGGACTAACGATGAGAGTACGAAGGACCTATTATGCCAAAGCATGCCATACCAAACGTCGTGTGAACTAACCCCACTTTGAGTTGTCATTGTGTCTACACCTGGACACCCTCCTACCATACATCTCGCAATCATGTTTTACGATTTTCATTCGGGTGGTGCGAGTGTTAACCCGCCGACACCAATGTGAATCCTACCAAGCCCAATAGTCATGGGGGCCCACATGACTACACAGGCAATGGTATGGGGAACATTTGGAGGCCCAACATGAGCAAACCCAAGACATCCTATGGATGTAGTTAAATTATTGTCAGTTATGTTGTTTTTCATTCTTTTAACGACACATGACACCTAGAAAATTCTTAAACTCACAATCTTCCTATATATGTTCCTGTAGATGTTGGCTAGGCAACTACGAGGAGGCAGAAAGTCAGGAAAGTCAAACGAACGCTTGGCCACACAAATTGCTAAACAAATGGCCGCAGTGCTTCCTGACATCGTGCTTCAAGTTCAACAAGCTCTCACCGCTAATCCCATCAACCCTCCCAACCAAGAAGACCAGGGCGTCGCCAAACCTCCTTCCAAAACCCCCAAGTGCACCTACAAAGACTTCAAATCCTGCGATCCCCCAAAATATGAAGGGACCGAAGGTGTTACTGCCCTCCTACACTGGTTTGAAGAAATGGAAAACACTTTCCTCAATTGCGATTGTCCCGAGGACCGTAAGGTACGTTACGCGACTGGAAGACTGTTTGGGGTAGCCCTTACCTGGTGGAACACGGAAAAGGGTAAGCGAGGAGTTGAAGATGCCATGGCCTTAACATGGGAAGAGTTAAGGGAATCATGACAAGACGCTTCTGTCAAAGAAGCGAAATCAAAAAGCTGGAAGACGAATTCCACGCACTGAAACAAAAGGAAGGAGACCACACTTCACATAATAATAAGAGATTTCTCGAGTTGAACCAGATGATCCCCAATTTGTTCACCCCCTTGTACCGCTTATTCGAACATTACATTCGAGGCCTCCCCTCGAAAATCCAAGATTCGGTTTTAAGCACTTCGCCTACAACACTTGAAGCCGCAATGGAGTTAGCTACAGAACTCACTGAGAATCGCATTCGAAACGGAAAGTTCAAAGATGAGAAGAAGAAAGCACCCATTGAGACCCCAACTCCAAACCACCTCGTCTCATCCTCGAAGTTTGCTGGTAAGAGGAAGCGAAATAGCAAGAATTTTGCTGTCACTCAAACCAACCCTCCTATCACTGCTGCACCAATCACCCAAATTGCTCCTCCAGCTGCACCATTCAAAAAGCCATACACTGGCCCACACCCAAAGTGCAACCGCTGTCAATACCATCACCCTCCCGAAAACCCCTGCCAACATTGCACAAGTTGTGGCCGTGCAGGTCACACCATCCAAACCTGCCGTACCCTTCAAAGAATGAACCGCAATCAACCTCCAACCCAAACCCAAAATCAGATAGTGGGCCAAGCTCAACCACCCTTACTTCTACCACATGCACAACACGCAGCCCAACCTTACTACCAACCCAACTACCCCATGATGCAACCCATGCGAGCTTGTTTCAACTGTGGGGACCCAAACCACTTCAGGAACACTTGTCCACGCCTAGTGAACATCATCCATGCCCAAGCTCAAGCGAACCCGGTAAGCCAAGTTAACCAAGCTCCTCCACCTGCCAGAGGAAGAGCTTTCAATATCAATGCCAACCAAGCCAGGGCTGATAACAACGTGGTCAACGGTACGTTTCTCATCAATGATAGTTATGCATCCATATTATTCGATACTGGTGCGGATAAGAGCTTTGTGTCCTTAGAATTCGAACCTATCCTCGACCAACCTCGTGTTAATTGTCACACCCCGACCCGCAGCGGAAAAGGTGATCGGGGCATGATTGGGTTATCATCAAAGCTCATGACATTTATTATGCGTTTCATATTCATTAATACAATTTAATGTAAATTTACAATAAGAATTACAATATGTTCTAACTATCAATCTAAGCTTCTTTGTTCTCTTCTAAGGCAATTCCTATGTTTTCTTTGCTTCAACCTGTTCACCTGTATCATGTGTAAAAAGGTTTTGGATCAACATAAAGTTGGCGAGTGAATCCTATGGAAAACATTTGAACAAGTTTACTTGAATTGATTATGAAATATGTGCACAACCAAACATGAGTAAAAATAGATGTAAACTTATTCAACAATCATAAGATATTAAATAAAACATACATGAACAATAATGGAACATTTAGAGGCACGCGATGCTCAACTCGTCTCTCACGAGGAACTGAGGGGCCTAATGAATGAATTGCATAAACATGATAATATGAATGACACAACTACAAACAATATAAACTCAATGATACACACATGAACAATAATGAATTTGATTTGAGGCACGCGTTGTTCAACTCGTCTCCCACAAGGAACTGATGGGCTTAATGAATGAGTTTCATATAATTTGACAAAAGGAAATAAGTAATCACAACAATATAAACAATCTAAGTTTAGATCATGATGTGGTATGGCACACGTTTAAATAAACAAGTTAATTATTTTTATATCACATGACACACCCCAAAACGTGTAATTTAAAAGGGGAGTTGTAAGATTCACTCACAGTGGGTGCGTTCGGTTGATGATGTTGAATGCACGCGAAGTGGTTTTAACCACGAGTGAGATTAACCTAGATAAATCGCATTATGGTTTGGTAAGTAAACGGATTTTATTAATCTATTTTAGTAGGATTGTTGGATGTATTTTTGTGAGTTTGAGGCTATTTTCTAACCTTAAAAATGTTATTTTTAAGTATTTTTAGTTGATTTTTAATTAAAATGATTAAATAAAAATAATAAAAAATTTTGATTTTTTTCTGACCGTTGACTTGACCGTTGACCGTTGACTGACCGTTGACCGGTTCGAATCGTGTATATAAGTGCGCTGGGTGAGGCTCGAACCCGAGACCTCCCGTACGCGTGCACGCAGCTCTACCAACTGAGCTACGTGTCTAACCCGTTATATATTTGTTTTTAATTATATATATATATTAATTATGCTAAACCGAAAATCCTTTATTTTTAAAAACAATTTTAAATCAAAGAAACGGTGCGCTCCACAGGTCTCGAACCCGGGACCTGTGGGTTATGATAACACACAGTCCACCGCTGGACTGTGTGTACAACTTGTTAAATTAACTGATTTTTGTTATACTTAAACACAAATTAGTTATTTTCATTTCTGACTTATTTAAAAAGATAACTAATTGTCCGGGTCGATGCAGAAGACCGGACTCGAACTCGTGACCTGTGATATAAACATACACACAGTCCACCACTGGACTGTGTGTCTAACTTGGTTATTATTCCGGTTATTAATATACTTAACATATAACAGTGTGACTTCCGGTTCGGTTAACGAAACAAAAAGGTATTTTATTAAGGCAGCGTGTGTGAAACCGGATTCGAACTCGAGACGTTTGTATGTTTAATGTGCACACAGTCCACCGCTGGACTGTGTGTCTAACCCGAGTAATATCTTGATTTTAATTATACTTAAACGTTACCGAACATCGTCTTCTTCACTGATTTTAACCAGAATCGGAAATCGACTGGTTCGATGATTAAAACATGATCTTTAGTGACAGAGGGTTAATTACAAGTGAGATTAAATAAAAAGAATGAAGAAATTAAGCGTGAGGTATACCGACTAGCTTTCCTCTGTTTTCCGGCAGAACTCCGGCGACAGCAATAGGCTCCGGCGTCGGGTGTCTTGCAGCAGCAAGTCTCCGGAAAGCTTACAAAGGGTGTGGGTATCTCCGGTATAAGCTCAGGGGGTTCAGTAAGGTTCCGAAATGAAGAATCCGGTTTTCCGGCGACAAACAGAAAAATTTCGGCGAGAGAGTTTTCGCCGAGAAAGGGTGTGGTTTTGAGCGAAAGTGTTTGCAGAGGTTCGAGGTGGTTTTTATAGGGCAAATTATCGATGAACTTGGTCTGAATTCCGACTGGATTCGTCGGTTATAAAAACTCCGGCGGTTATAACTTTGTCGCGGACCCAGACGTCGGTTATAACCGATGTCTTAGTAAATGTTTACGTTATAACGGAAGAAACGTTAAGTTTTTGCGAGATTATCGGGATTTCCGACGACTGAACTTTTGGGCGCCGGTTTTGACTTCGTAAAGTCAAGATATGAATTAAATGATCTTAATAATTAACAAATAGCATCCGTGGCGCAGTGGTTCAAGTGTTGCGTGTTAAGTTTGTTTGCTGACCGGTACTGACCCAGGTTCGAAACCCGGCAGAACCAATGTATTTTTATTTTGCGTTTTTAACAGTTTTTCAAAAACTAATTATATATTCCCGTATAATAATTGATTATGTATCGTTTAAAATTATTTTGGGCATTTAATTCGCAACGAAAATTTTGACTGACTGTTCGGTTGATAAACAGAGCGGGTTTGGTAAATCCTTTTTTGACGGATGTTACAGTATCCCCTGCTTTTTAGAAATTTCGTCCCGAAATTTAAATAGTGATATATTTGACTAAAAGAATGATGGTGTTTAGTTTGTCAGTTACTTGCTTAGAAAAAGTAAGGGTTTAAATTTTTGTTTGAGGCGGTAACGTTCCTTGTAAAGGTTAAGTACCCTATTCAGGAATCGCTTTTTGTTGCCTACTGTATAAGTATTGATAAGCAGGAATGATTCGCTAAAAATGATATCATGCATAAGAGTTTAGATACGTTTGGAAAAGTATGGTTATATCCTAAGGCAAAACTTCTAACACTACAACCTACATGGAAACATAAATAAAACACAACAGCTGATATTTGAACATAATTAAACACAACAGCTAATATTTGAATCCACATTCTGATTGCATATATGTTTGAATGGTGGAAGTTCCTCTCTCGTTTGTTATGATGGAGAGGTTAGTTTATGTAGAAATAGAACACAATCCAATATCTTTAAATAGTAAGATGATATAAATGTAACACAAATTCCAACCAAGGCAATACTAAATCCTACATGGAACTTCTCATAACCGCCTGATAATGCCTCTGATCCTTTGGCAAGAATACTTATATATAGGAAGTACCAGCGGCGTATCCACCATATTCTTGCCAAATTTTCATTAGTTTTATCCACAAGTTATGATTAGTTACCAAGAAACTAATAAATCCTACATAGAACTTCTCATAACCGTCCGACAATGCCTCTGGTCCTTTGACAAGAATACTTATATATAGGAAGTACCAGCGGCGTATCCACCATATTCTTGTCAAATTTTCATTGGTTTTATCAGTGAATTATGATTAGTCCTATAACTCTACAACCAATACAACAAACATAAAATACTGAAATGAAATATATCTGTGTGATCAAGGCTCAATCAAACGGAGCCGATCGTATTGCATGTACTGAAAATGAAATTGTCTGTGTGCTCAAGGCTCAATCAAACGGAGCCGAACGTATTGCATGTACTGAAAATGAAATTGTCTGTGTGCTCAAGGCTCAATCAAACGGAGCTGAACGTATTGCATGTACTGAAAATGAATAACTTAATCTAAACATCAATCACACAAACAGCCTATGCATGGAACCTCTCATAACCGCCTGATAATGCCTCCGATCATTTGACAAGAATACTTATATATAGGAAGTACCAGCGGCGTATCCACCATATTCTTGTCAAATTCTCATTGACTTTATCCGCAAGTTATGATTAGTTCTATGCGACTCTACAACATAAACAAACACAACAACCAGCGCTTGAGTCTTAATTCTGATAGTATACATGTTTGAATGATGACAATACCTCTCTCGTTTATTATTATGAAGAGGTTAGTCTATGTAGAAGTGAGACACAACTCAACTTCTTTAAATGATGAAACTGAGATACGTCGTGAGGTATGATGATATGAATATTAAATCAATGAGTATAAAACAAACTGAACTAGTAATTTGCGTTAAAATTCTTGGATAAATTTCCAACTGAGATACGTGAAAATTGAGATAACATAAAGAAAAACATAAAAACTAAGTGGTTGGTGTTGAATCTTGATTCTTGGTGAGAGAAGGCTAGTTAAGTGGTTTGTTTGGACCGTTAATATCTTCAACAGGATTGGCGTTGATGTTATAAACTCTTCCTCTCGCTGGCGGTGGAGCTGGGTTTGTTTGATTTGCTTGGTTAACTGGGTTTGCTTGAGCTTGGGCGTTTATGATGTTAACCAAACGAGGGCACGTGTTTCTAAAATGGGTAGGGTCGCCACAATTGAAACAAGCTCGAACATATGGGAACATGGGGTATTGAGGTTGTTGATATGTTTGGACCATGTTTTGAGTAGGGGGTGGGGTTTGGTTTTGTGAGGTGCGGCAAACCTTGCTCAAATGACCGTAGCGTCCACAATTCGCACATAGTCGACAGGGTAAAGTAGATGGATGGTGATAGAAACAGGTGTTGCATTGAGGGTGAGGTCCAATGTAAGGCTTCTTATTTGGGTAAGTTGAGTTGGGTGCTACTTGAGTGATTGGGATAGTTTGGGGAGGTACAACTTGTGAAGCTGGTTGGTTGCGTTGGGTGACGGCGAAAATTTGCCCATCTCGTTTCCTCTTAGAAATAGGTGGTGTAGAGGATTCGGTTCGGGTGGAGTTTGTGGTTTCGGTTGATGCTTTATCCTTCTTCTTCTCCTCCTTGAAATCTTTGTTCCGGATTCGGTTCTCGGTGAGCGCTGTTGCTAGCTCCATTGCTGCTTCCAAAGTTGCAGGCGAGTTACTTATTACAGAGTCTTGAATCTTTGATGGAAGACCACGAATGTAGTGCTCGATCAAACGATAGAGGGGAGTGAACAAGTTGGGAACCATTTGATTTAACTCAAGGAATCTCTTGTTGTATGTGGTGTGGTCGCCTTCCTTTTGTTTCAAAGAATGGAACTCATCCTCCAATTTCTTGATTTCGCTTCTTGGGCAAAACCGTCTTGTCATGATTCCCTTCAACTCTTCCCAAGTCAAAGTCATAGTATCTTCAACACCTCGTTTGGTCTTCTCTGTATTCCACCATGTGAGTGCTGTTCCAAGTAAACGACCGGTAGCATAACGCACTTTGCGATCATCGGGGCAATCGCAATTTAGAAAAGTGTTCTCCATTTCTTCGAACCAATGGAGGAGAGCGGTGACACCTTCAGTACCTTCGTATTTTGGAGGATCGCAGGATTTGAAATGTCTGTAGGTGCATTTAGTGACTTTTGGGGAAAGATTGACAGTGTTTTGATCTTCTTGTTGGGTTGGGTTAACGGAATTAGCGGTAAGGGCTTGTTGAACTTGAACTACGATGTTGGGTATTACGGTCGCCATTTGCTGAGCGATTTGGGCAGCCATGCGTTCACGGGCTTTTCCTGCTCTCATCTTCCTACGGGCGAGGTTAGAAGACATCTACAAGGAATACATGTCAAGAGTATGAGTTGGATGCTTTTGGGTTCGTGGGTCGTGTTTGGGAATGAACATTCATAAAATAAATATAGAAAAATAAATCTACTACATCCATAGGATGTCTTGGGCTTTGCTCGTAATTGGGCCTTGCATGCCGCCATACTTCACCTTCGTAATCACGTGGGCCCCCATGATTACCGGGTCTTTCATATGGTTCGCATGTGTTAGCCTGGTTACGTACACTAAAACCCGGAGAAAATCGAGAAATATGTAACGTATGATATTCGGAATGTGTCCAGGCATGGACACAGTGACATCTCAAAGTGGGGTTAGTTCGAACGACGTTTGGTGTGGCATGCTTTGGCCTAATAGGTCCATCGCACTCTCATCGTTAGTCCCCAGGTAGGCAAACTGGTCTGTTATTTTGGATTTATACGAATGCCAACCTAGACAGGACGTTCCGACTACCGGTACTTGTACCCTTCCGGTTACTACATGCCCGTCGCAGAACTTACTTTGATGAGATTTGAAAATTGCAACAAAATCCTTGAATAATGAGAGTATGAAAATGAATTGAATATATGAACATTGATATATGTATAATGAATATGTATATAAGCATGTATGTTTGACTGTAATATAAACAGATATGAAACAAATAAATATCACAAGTTTGTATGTAACCACCTAATTAATTAAAATTTAGGAAGACTATAGTATAGTCTCTAAGGGTCTAATAACCTATCCTATATCCCTATAGTCATGGCTCTGATACCAATCTGTCACACCCCGACCCGCAGCGGAAAAGGTGATCGGGCATGATTGAGTTATCATCAAAGCTCATGACATTTATTATGCGTTTCATATTCATTAATACAATTTAATGTAAATTTACAATAAGAATTACAATATGTTCTAACTATCAATCTAAGCTTCTTTGTTCTCTTCTAAGGCAATTCCTATGTTTTCTTTGCTTCAACCTGTTCACCTGTATCATGTGTAAAAAGGTTTTGGATCAACAGAAAGTTGGCGAGTGAATCCTATGGAAAACATTTGAACAACTTTATTTGAATTGATTACGAAATATGTGCACAACCAAACATGAGTAAAAATAGATGTAAACTTATTCAACAATCATAAGATATTAAAAAAAACACACATGAACAATAATGGAACATTTAGAGGCACGCGATGCTCAACTCGTCTCTCACGAGGAACTGAGGGGCCTAATGAATGAATTGCATAAACATGATAATATGAATGACACAACTACAAACAATATAAACTCAATGATACACACATGAACAATAATGAATTTGATTTGAGGCACGCGTTGTTCAACTCGTCTCCCACGAGGAACTGATGGGCTTAATGAATGAGTTTCATATAATTTGACAAAAGGAAATAAGTAATCACAACAATATAAACAATCTAAGTTTAGATCATGATGTGGTATGGCACACGTTTAAATAAACAACTTAATTATTTTTATATCACATGACACACCCCAAAACGTGTAATTTAAAAGGGGGAGTTGTAAGATTCACTCACAGTGGGTGCGTTCGGTTGATGATGTTGAATGCACGCGAAGTGGTTTTAACCACGAGTGAGATTAACCTAGATAAATCGCATTATGGTTTGGTAAGTAAACGGATTTTATTAATCTATTTTAGTAGGATTGTTGGGTGTATTTTTGTGAGTTTGAGACTATTTTCTAACCTTAAAAATGTTATTTTTAAGTATTTTTAGTTGATTTTTAATTAAAATAATTAAATAAAAATAATAAAAAAAATTTGATTTTTTTCTGACCGTTGACTTGACCGTTGACCGTTGACTGACCGTTGACCGGTTCTAATCGTGTATATAAGTGCGCTGGGTGAGGCTCGAACCCGAGACCTCCCGTACGCGTGCACGCAGCTCTACCAACTGAGCTACGTGTCTAACCCGTTATATATCTGTTTTTAATTATATATATATATATTAATTATGCTAAACCGAAAATCCTTTATTTTTAAAAACAATTTTAAATCAAAGAAACGGTGCGCTCCATAGGTCTCGAACCCGGGACCTGTGGGTTATGATAACACACAGTCCACCGCTGGACTGTGTGTACAACTTGTTAAATTAACTGATTTTTGTTATACTTAAACACAAATTAGTTATTTTCATTTCTGACTTATTTAAAAAGATAACTAATTTTCCGGGTCGATGCAGAAGACCGGACTCGAACTCGTGACCTGTGATATAAACATACACACAGTCCACCACTGGACTGTGTGTCTAACTTGGTTATTATTCCGGTTATTAATATACTTAACATATAACAGTGTGACTTCCGGTTCGGTTAACGAAACAAAAAGGTATTTTATTAAGGCAGCGTGTGTGAAACCGGATTCGAACTCGAGACGTTTGTATGTTTAATGTGCACACAGTCCACCGCTGGACTGTGTGTCTAACCCGAGTAATATCTTGATTTTAATTATACTTAAACGTTACCGAACATCGTCTTCTTCACTGATTTTAACCAGAATCGGAAATCGACTGGTTCGATGATTAAAACATGATCTTTAGTGACAGAGGGTTAATTACAAGTGAGATTAAATAAAAAGAATGAAGAAATTAAGCGTGAGGTATACCGACTAGCTTTCCTCTGTTTTCCGGCAGAACTCCGGCGACAGCAATAGGCTCCGGCGTCGGGTGTCTTGCAGCAGCGAGTCTCCGGAAAGCTTACAAAGGGTGTGGGTATCTCCGGTATAAGCTCAGGGGGTTCAGTAAGGTTCCGAAATGAAGAATCCGGTTTTCCGGCGACAAACAGAAAAATTCCGGCGAGAGAGTTTTCGCCGAGAAAGGGTGTGGTTTTGAGCGAAAGTGTTTGCAGAGGTTCGAGGTGGTTTTTATAGGGCAAATTATCGATGAACTTGGTCTGAATTCCGGCTGGATTCGTCGGTTATAAAAACTCCGGCGGTTATAACTTTGGTCGCGGACCCAGACGTCGGTTATAACCGATGTCTTAGTAAATGTTTACGTTATAACGGAAGAAACATTAAGTTTTTGCGAGATTATCGGGATTTCCGACGACTGAACTTTTGGGCGCCGGTTTTGACTTCGTAAAGTCAAGATATGAATTAAATGATCTTAATAATTAACAAATAGCATCCGTGGCGCAGTGGTTCAAGTGTTGCGTGTTAAGTTTGTTTGCTGACCGGTACTGACCCGGGTTCGAAACCCGGCAGAACCAATGTATTTTTATTTTGCGTTTTTTAACAGTTTTTCAAAAACTAATTATATATTCCCGTATAATAATTGATTATGTATCGTTTAAAATTATTTTGGGCATTTAATTCGCAACGAAAATTTTGACTGACTGTTCGGTTGATAAACGGAGCGGGTTTGGTAAATCCGTTTTTTTACGGATGTTACATTAATCTCATGGAATCTCTAACGGTAGAAGTTGCTGACAGAACACCCACTTCATTAAATTCTATTATACGCAATTGTACTCTCACCCTAAACGATCACGATTTTCCAATTGACCTCATCCCTATGAAGTTGGGAAGTTTCGATGTTATAATCGGTATGGACTGGCTTAGCCAGCATCACGCTGAGGTGGTGTGCCATGAAAAATTCATTCGCATACCTCTTGCAGACGGTCAGACACTACGTATTTTTGGGGAAACCCCTTCGAAAGGACTCAAATTGATGTCCTGCCTTCAAGCCCGAAGTTATCTCTGCAAGAACTATGTCGCATTCCTAACTCACGTCGTCAAGAAGGGAAACAAGGAGAGGAAACAATTCCCACAAGTTTTTCCCGACGACATTTCAGGACTTCCTCCTGTGAGAGAAGTCGAATTTCGCATCGATCTTGTACCTGGCGCTACGCCGGTCGCAAAATCTCCTTATAGGTTAGCCCCATCCGAGATGCAAGAACTGGCCAGTCACCTGCAAGAGCTGACTGACAAAGGATTCATACGTCCTAGCTCATCGCCTTGGGGTGCACCTGTCCTTTTTGTGAAGAAGAAAGATGGAACGTTTCGCATGTGCATTGATTATAGAGAACTCAACAAGATGACGGTTAAAAATCGCTACCCACTACCTCGCATTGATGACCTCCTAGACCAACTTCAAGGCGCCACCTGCTTTTCAAAAATCGACCTTCTTTCTGTTTATCATCAGCTCAGAGTGGACGAAGAAGATATCCCAAAAACCGCCTTCCGGACTCGTTATGGTCATTACGAGTTCATGGTCATGCCATTCAGTTTAACCAACGCCCCCGCTGTCTTCATAGATTTAATGAATAGGGTATGCAAACCCAACCTCGACCGTTTCGTCATAGTCTTCATCGACGACATCCTTATCTACTCCAAGTCTAAATCCGATCATGAGCGACACCTTCGACTCATCCTTACACTCTTATGGACTGAAAAACTCTACGCTAAGTTTTCAAAATGCGAATTCTGGTTAGGAGAAGTACAATTCCTTGGACATGTCGTCAATGACAAGGGGATTCATGTCGATCCTTCAAAAATTAAGGCAGTACAGGATGGCAAGCGCCACGTACCCCTACCGAAGTTAGGTCATTTCTTGGTTTGGCTGGTTACTATCGACGCTTCATTGCCAACTTTTCCCGTATCGTTGTACCACTCACGGCCTTGACTCATAAAGGAAAACCCTTCATATGGGGACCTAAGCAAGAGGAGGCCTTCCAAACTCTAAAGCAAAAACTTTGTGACGCACCTATCCTCACACTCCCAAAGGTTGCGATGACTTTGTGGTATATTGCGACGCATCAGGGCAAGGGCTAGGCTGTGTATTGATGCAAAGAGGAAAAGTGATAGCCTATGCCTCTAGGCAACTCAAGGTTCACGAGAAGAATTACACCACCCACGACCTGGAACTTGGAGCCGTTGTGTTCGCTCTCAAGATATGGAGACATTACCTCTACGGTACCAAGTGTGAAATATACACTGACCACAAGAGTCTCCAACATATCTTCAACCAGAAAGAGTTGAATATGAGGCAACGAAGATGGGTCGAACTGCTCAACGACTACGACTGTGAAATTCGGTACCATCCTGGCAAGGCAAACGTGGTGGCCGATGTGCTCAGTCGAAAAAGTTATACGAACTCTATTCGTCTTCTATGTTCGCAAATCATAACCGACATCAAAGATCGAATTCGGGCAGCTCAACATGTTTCTGTAACAGAAAATGACGTACACGATGAGCTGTCATGTGGAGCTGAACTCAAAATCGAAACCAAATCCGACGGTATTCTATACTATTTAAACCGCATATGGATTCCTGATCGCGATAACCTTCGTGATTTCCTCATGAATGAGGCGCACAAAACACGATACTCTGTACACCCATGAGCCGACAAGATGTATCAAGACCTACGATACACCTACTGGTGGCCTGGCATGAAAAAGGATATCGCTGTTTTTGTTTCCAAGTGCCTTACCTGTTCCAAAGTAAAAGCTGAACATCAAAGACCTTGAGGACTTTTAGTCCAACCCGAAATACCTGTATGGAAGTGGGAAAACATAACCATGGATTTCATTACCGGGTTACCTCGCACCTCCAGTGGGTATGACACCATATGGGTAATAATCGATCGTCTTACAAAGTCATCTCACTTCATTCCGATTCGCGAAGACTTCAAGAACGAGAAATTAGCTCGTATCTACATCAGCGAGATCGTAAGCCGTCATGGTGTACCATTAAGCATCATTTCAGACCGTGATGGTCGTTTCACTTCGCGAACATTGCAAGCCGTACAAACCGCTTTGGGTACACGAGTAGACCTCAGTACCGCCTTTCATTCTCAAACTGATGGTAAATCTGAACGCACCATCCAAACCCTTGAAGACATGCTACGAGCATGTGTCATAGACTTCAAAGGGAACTGGGACGCTCACCTACCATTAGTTGAGTTTTCGTACAACAATAGCTATCATTCAAGTATCGCTATGGCTCCTTTCGAAGCTTTATATGGTCGTAAGTGCCGATCTCCAGTATGTTGGCACGAAATTGGGGAAGCGCAAATCACCGGACCAGAATTCAAGAGACAACCGACAAGATCCTTCAAATTCGAAACAATCTTCTAGCGGCTCAAAGTCGTCAAAAGAGTTATGCTAACAAACGACGAAAGCCCTTGGAGTTTGACATTGGTGATCAAGTACTTTTAAAAGTATCACCGTGGAAGGGAGTGGTTCGTTTTGTCCAGAAGGGCAAGCTAGCACCACGCTACGTAGGACCTTTCAAGATAATCGAAAGAGTAGGTCATGTAGCATACAAGCTTGACCTACCAGAAGAGCTCAACAGAATTCATCCCACATTCCACGTATCAAACTTGAAAAAGTGCCTCGCTGATGAAAACCTCCATATTTCTCTAGAAGACATTCAAGTCGATGAATCGATGCACTTCGTTGAAAGACCAGTGGAAATCATGGATTTCGGAGAGAAGCGTTTAAGGCGAAGTCGTATTCCAATTGTCAGGGTATGTTGGGAGTCAAAACGAGGACCCGAGTTTACTTGGGAACGTGAAGACTCAATGCGCGAAAAATACCCGCATCTTTTTCCGGTTACCACTACTGCTTAAATTTCGGGACGAAATTTCTAAAAGTAGGGGATACTGTAACATTCATCGTAAAACGGGTTTCAAAACCCGCTTCGTCAAATAATCAAATATTCGGTTGAAAGTTCGTTGCATATTTATTGTGCCGGTTATTTTGATTCATAACTAATAAATATTTTAGAATTTAACCATAATTAATAAATAGTAATAATAAGTAAATCAAATTAAAAACAAATAAACAAAACAGGGTAGCCGGGTCTCGAACCCGGGTCTACCGCGTAGACACACACACATCACACCACTCCGCCACCCACATATTTGTGTTTAATACTTAAACAAATAACACTTATGGTAAAACCGAAAAATCAAACCTGTAAATCAGCAAAACCCAGAACCCGAAATCGCCGGTAAAACGAAGACTCCGCAAATGTTGCTACTTTCCCTTGACTGAAACGCGTAAACTTGATTTCGACATCAGTTATGACCGTTGCATAACACACAATTGAGTCAAAACCGTTTCTTTTGAGAATTGAAACCTTTGACCGTGATTTTGGTCTCTAATTCGAAACCAATCAGCCTGTCCACCTTATAAATACCCACCCAAATTCCTTGTAGACATTTCGCTCAGAACCGCACTCTCTTCCTGAAACCTTATTCCTTTCAAAGCACATTGCCGGAAACTTTCGCACTCGCCGGAATATCGCCGGAATTTCTAACCAGGAAACCGTAGTCGTTCTCCAAACCGGTAATTATCTAAACCTCCTTGCTATCTCTTGATTAATAAATTATTAGCTCAAAACAGTAATCAAAACTGTTTAATCAGTTTATTCAGTCGGAATCATTGTCGGGATTTTTGAATGGTGAAGAAGATAAAGTTAAGTTAGTGTTTTAATATAAATAAAAACGGGTATTTAACCGGGTTAGACACACAGTCCAGCGGTGGACAGTGTGCAATTACAAAGCACACGTCCCGAGTTCGAGTCGCACAGGTTTCCGATTTTCTGAAATAAAGCCAACACTTTTTAAACTTATTCAGATAAATTCACAGTATATATATAAAATGAATATAATCCAGTGTTTATGCAGATTAGACACACAGCCCAACTGGTTGGGCTGTGTGCACTCGAACCACAGATCCCGAGTTCGAGTCCGGGTTCTGTAACCAGTTTTCGGCCATATTAAATCCTTTTTAATAAAAACTAAATAAGGTTAAAGTTAGTTAGTATATATATATATAATTAAAACAGAGAATATTTCGGGTTAGACACGTAGCTCAGCTGGTAGAGCTGCGTGCACGTATACGGGAGGTCACGGGTTCGAACCTCACTCGCCGCCTGAATTTCATGTTATCCGACCGGTTAGACCCGGTCAGACCTGACAAGGTAAACATATTTTTTAAAATTTGTTTTCTTATTTTTTTTACTTATTAAATTGAAAAATTATTTAAAAATACTTAAAAATAAGATTCCTAAGGTTAAAAATTTGCAATAAACTCATAAAATAAATCTAAAAAAACTCAGTAAGAGCACTAATTAAAAAATATTAATCTCAAATAAAATTATTTATTTATCGAATTATTTCGTTATTATTTAAGTTAGTTTTCACTCGTTGGTTGAATCATAAATTCGTGCGCATTCATCATTATCAAGGAACGCACCCACTGTGAGTGAATCTCTATCAATTCCTCGCTTTAATCATGTTTTGGGGTGTATAATGTGTCGTACTATTCTTTTATTTTATTTAAACACTTGTGCATACATCATATCCGTGATCAAATGTGATTGATTGTTGTGTGAATTATATGTCGATTAAATTTATCATTTCAGTGCACACATTTCATTAGGCCCATCAGTTCCCCGTGGGATACGGGTTGAGCATCAGGAGCCTCATTAGATCGGCTCCGTTTGATTGAGCCTTGATCTCAAATACATCATCATTCATGTCATATACTCATCCAAAGTGGTTTGTGATTGTTTACATATATATGTTTGCTCACATGTGATTAATGCACGAATTTTCTTTAATAAATAAAACAAGAAATTAGTTAAAATGTTTTATCAAGGTTCACTCGCCAACTTTTGTTGACCCAAAATCTCCCATGTTTTACACATGATACAGGTGATCCAGCCGAGACAGGAAACACTTAGGATGGCCTAGAAGAATAAACAAGTTTATGCTTTGGAATAAATATATAGTTTCATTTTCCTTTGTAATTGTATGAATTTTGTTTTTGGATATTTAAGTTTGTAATTTGAATTTAATAAATATGAAACATCTTAGTAAATATCATGAGCTTTGGTGATAACCCAATTATGCCCCGACTTTTATTCCGCTGCAGGTCGGGATGTGACAATAGGTCGTTAAAACTTCTCCAAGAGTTCGTTTTTTTTCCTCTTACATTCCTGATTTACGATTCGACGTGAATTTATCGTGGGGTGAATAGCCAAGGGGTAAGAGCCTCTTTCCTCTATTCCCAAGTGAATCTCAATGTAGAATCATCATCACTTGTAGCTCTTTGAGAGACCATGCATCATTTTAACAGGTCAAGTTAATAAAGGTTTGGAAATAAATCTTTAAAAGACTTGTATCCAAACTAGAGATGGGCATAATAACCGGTTTCAAACCCGACCCGATAGAACCTACCCAGTTCCAACCCGACGTTTAGAGAAACCGGTTCCATTCATCATAAACATGAATCGGGCATTTAAAATACCCGATCATGCCCATCTCTAATCCAAACCATTTGCTATTGCATGGGATAATAGCGCAAAACCTACACAAACTGTGATCAAGGACAATGAGCGACATAAACATATTTCAAAGATCACTAACAGTTCCTTCAATTAGGATTTCTGAAAATTAATGAAACATTAACAAAAGCATCTATGAAACAATCTTGTATACCAAATACACAACCTTTGCATTGAATGTTCGATTAAACCTAAAAGCAGTAAAATCTCATTCTCAGTATAATGCTTAACCATTTAGATGCAAATGTCTGAACCATTCAGACATTTACTCGCAAAACAAACAATCTGAATTATTAAGTGCTGAACCAGTAAGAGGTCTGAACCATTCAGAGCCTCATTAAGAGGTAAACAAACAGCCTCTTAATTGTTAACTAACCCATGCCGGCTGAATTTGTGCCGCAACGCAGCGGAGTCTTACATCTAGTATATTATAAATTTGTAACCTGTTTATGTATTGTGGATTTATACTTTAAGGTTTGGGTGTGTTTTTGATTTTCTTTATTGTATTGTTTACTGTTAGTTTTAGTTTTATTGTGATAATGCCGCGTGGTGGATGATCCATCAGCAAGGTAAACACGTGTCCCTCAATACAAAAAAACCACCAAACTCATACCAGAATTCCTTTTGCTCTTCCTCTTGAAAGAATGAGAGAAGATTCCAGAGACAGGGCCAAAAACGGGGTGCCGGCTAACACCACCATCTCATGATGTATCACAGTACACGGCGGAGAGACCAAGCGGCGATAGAGAGAAGAGAGAGAGAGAGAAAGGAGGGGGTGGTGAGACCGCAGGGGCACAGTCACGGCGGTGTCGTTGATGGTTCCTCGGACTTTCTCCGATGTCTTCATCTGGTGGTGTGCTTTTTGATTAGATCTTGCTGCTGCTGTTACATTTCTTCCGACGAAGGTCTGTATTACTGTATCTGCAACTTTTCTCTTAATCGATCTCATTTTGTTTCGATTCATGTGTTTGTTCGGTACAGGTAGACAAAATAACTTGGAGATTTTTCGATCTGTTTTCGTTTGCTACTCCGATTTGACCTTCAAGTATGTCGGTATTGTTTTCGATCCATTTGTTTTGTTTTTTATTTAAGTTTGTTTGTATGTATATACGATTGGATTTAGCAAGTGTTTTACATGTTTTATGTCACTTTGCTCACTATATTTGACTTTAAAATTCAGTTATTATATTGATTTGATTTGGAATAAATTTTCTTCAGTTTAAAGTTATATGAGCAGAATAATTTGATGTAGGGTTTAGTTTATAGTTGAGCTTAGATATGGAAGACGGAAGCACATCAAGAAAGAGTTCTTCAACTACTTATGCCACAATGGTAAGTCTTTTATTTTTTAATATATGATATATACTTCGTTTGTTTCGAAAAAAGAGAGAATCCCACGAGCACGACCCCTTACGTTTGTTGCCGACCACATGTATGTTTTTTGGTAGTTTTGTTCACATTTTAAACAGAAATAGAAATGAATCGATGTTTGTTGAAAATTTTGGATTGTGAAGATAGCGATGTTCATGGCTTGAAAAGTTCAAATTGAGTGAGGGGAAATTTAAGATGACCTCATCAGATGTTGTGTAAGAGTAACGGATTAAGGAAACAGGGTAGCAGTTGTGACATCCTCTGGGTTCCGTTGATGAATTAGTCATTGTTCTTGATGCAACCCTAATTTTGAGTTTTATTTACGTTTGGTGTTTTAGTATGTTTTCCTTTCGGTTCTCATATGGCACTGCGCATTTTTAAGCAAGTCAGTTGCCAATCTGTGGCAGAGCTTTTTAAGGCCATTTGGTATTTACACCATTTTCTCCTGTTTATCAATCTACAGGTGCTAAGGAGGCATGCTGTGAGTATTTATGCTAATGCATATTTTTCTGATAGCCCTTTTGAATGGTGACACAAGGTTTGAAAAGAAGTATTCATTATTAGCTTAAATTTTTGAAACGCTGCATGTATTTTTGACTATTTTTGTAGTGGTTTTACTAAGTTTAATTGATAATTGCGCATGTAATGATTTGTTGAATAGGGTGCTTGCTTCTTATTCATGTGGGATGGAAGAGTGAGCAATCTTTTCCTCAAATGGTTCACAGCATATATATGGAGGTAGCAAGAGTGGCTTTATAAATATATGGATCTATGTGGTGGAGGAGCATTAGTTGCTTTTCAAAATTACGAGGAGGTTGTTTATCTTTTATGATTTTATCAATATCAATTTCAAAAAGAGTTGTAATCATATGTGCACAATTTTGGTGCAAAAAAGTCTACTAAATATGGCTACAATACCTATGTTAGGCTTCTTTAGCAAAGAAGGAAAAGCAACAAAAAAAAAACACAATACATGCTCAGAAGAGGGAATGGAGTAAGCCAAGAACTCTGAATTAGTGACCGTTCCTAAAAAAATGATTACTCCTAAAATACGACTTTCCATCCAAAATTATTTTGTTTTCATAATGTAATTGGAAAAGATCTTCAATAAGACACCGGAGGAATTTTCAGCTTCATATATATTTCACACACACATTTGGTTCAGTTATGTTATGGATGAGATGAGATTGTAAAACAGTTTTGTTTATAGCTAGATCGCGTTTCTACTTCGATTCAGTTTACCTTTATTTTCATTTATTTTTTTTCGTTTACTTTTTTTGTTGGATGATGACAGTGGCATCAGGTTTTCTCGACACTCCGATCAGGCAAATACTGAAGAGGCTGCAAGCACTTGGAACTTTCTGAACCTAGGACCATCCGTATTTAGCCGGCTGTTGCTGACTTTGTTTGTTAGTCTTTGCAGATGCTTGCGGTACGTTTGATTTCACTTGGATGCTCCGTAGAATTATCCGTTCTTATTATTGCTGTTTAGATGAATGAGTGTTGTTTGCATCACTTTCTTTGACTTTCGAAGGCTTCATTTTGTGTGATGTGAAGTGGTTAGTTGCTGCTGTTCATGAAATCTTATATTGGTTTCCCCGTATCTAATCAAAGAAAACCAACAGGAAAAGCGGCAAAATTTCGTGTTATTATGGGTGTCTGATGGGTTGGGTAATGGGTCAAATGGGGGTCATTTATCGGGCCAATTTTTTTTTTCTTTAGAGCATTTATCCGTTTTTTTTTTGGCACATTTATTTGAACAATCGAGGTTGAAGAAGTTGTTTAGTTTTGCAGAGATGCTGATGATGGGGAGATGGTTTCAAAGAAAAAGAACTCAAGAAGAGATTGTGAACTTGGAGAAGAACCATTGAGAAGGGCGGGGCAATACTTGAAGTGTATTCTAGAAGGCGAATTAGAAAGCATGGTGGTAGTGTTAACAAAAACACAGGTTTAGGTTGAGATACTTTGGCGTAAAATGTTGGGCATGAAAGCTGGCTAGACTAATTTTTTTTTATGGATATTACGTAACATTTATGGATTTTGTATAGTAAACTCTTGAAACAGTGTGTTATTTTCACTTTGAAACATGCTACAATGTGCAATCCTCTGGACCAAGTCAACATCTACCAGCATCAATGCTAATGCTTGGTTGTTTCACCACCTGTTGAACCTACAGCATGAACCTACAAGTGTATGGGTTTGAGACTTTGTATAATAAATAAAATCGCAATTGAATAATCGAGTTACTTACGTCCCCTATCCGATGCCGCTGCGCGTGCTTGCCTATCTATCTTGCGGCGGCGGGTAAAAAATCTAGTTAATACTATTTTCGTAAAACATGTGATATTGTGATAAAAACCCCTTCCATTTTGTTAAAAACAACATGATTATCCTCTAATCAATAGCAACTTAATTTAAATATTATTAACCAGTCTAAGTACCTATGTGTTACACGTGTGACTAATAAAAAAGATAACATTGTTGACGTAAATATTTTAATTATATACATGTTGAAATATTAACGGAAATGATAGAGTACACCAAATAATTGAAATACACGAATACAACAAAAAAAATCATAACTCATTGAAGATCTCTTTATAAACAACATCAGTTGTTTTATTCGTAGGTTTGTCGTCGTTGTCAAGTATTAGTAGCTTGACTCCATCTCGTGTTTTAATCCTTGATAGAGCTGCTTACAATCGACCATGTGTGAAACCGGGTTGTCTCAAATACAAATCAACTTTTGATAGCGACTGCTCCCGGCTTTTGTTGATCTAGAAGCTCCGTTAGCCTGTTTAGGTTATAAAGCAAGATGGAATATATAAGTCAAGAGCAGATTAATTGTTTTATTTATAAATGTAAAAAACTATGAACCAAACACCAAAAATTAGCCAAAATCTAAGACATGGCTAGGTTAACCCAGGTGTCGATGCGGGTCCTACAGAAAGAGGGGAGTCAATGACAACAAAAACCAAAATACAGGAAGGTTTTTATAACCATCCGTGTCTGTTTGTACTCCTGATAGGAGCAGTCACGCACACCTATGGAGTGGACAAAGTGATGCATTTATGAATCATGCTCAGGTGTCCTTCCATTGCTATTTGCTACCATTGAACTTTGTTATTAACTAGTGGTATGCGCGTCGCCTAAGTTGCGGGGCGCTAAATCGAATATTTCTTAGACCACCCGTAGTGGGCGTGATCTTGCGTTTTTTCTCCCAAATCACGCCCCCACCCCACCCCCTGGGCGCTATCTAGCGTGTTTTTTGAAAAAAAAGCCCCTGGCGTTTTGAAACCACGCCATGCTTCAATGAGGTTGACCAATCACAAGCATGCTCCTTTTTGTTTAGCCAATAAGATTTTTTGATTTTTTTTATTTATTTAATTGATAACACCCCTTTTAAGATAATACCCCACATCCCCACTACACCCATTTTAGAAAACGCCTCATTGCTAACTGGGCTGCCACATGGCGCAAAATGCCCAATGGTGGGGTGTTGACTACGCATGGTCTTAGTTTGATAACATATGCGTATGTATTTCGGCTACTTATACATGCTACTTATAAAACGATTTAAAAAAAAGTACACCGAGTTAACCACCTAAACTAAAACACTACCATAATTTTCCTATAAAAAACTAAAACCATGGCAAACATGTAATTTAGAGTTCGGGGCAAAACAATAATTTGTCGAACTAATGAGCGAGTCTTGGGAAGCTGTTTGACACAAATAAAAACTATATTGAGTCAATAGTTTTGTGAAAACAAAAAAAAAAACACAATGACAAGATTGCAATTTTGAACCGGGGGCAATACCATAATTTTATTTTGAACTGAGGGCAAAACCAGGATTTTATTTTGAAATTGGGTGAAATCGTAATTTTAAACTAATGATAAAATTGTAATTCGGCTTAACCAAGGCATGACACTATTCCCCAACCTTTCTTTTTCTTTTGTAGTATTTAGAATTAAGGGCAAATGGTAACTTTTAACTAGGGCATGATCATAATTTTATTTTGAATTGGGGCAAAAAAAATTGTAATTTTGAGCTGGAGATAAAATAAAATTTTTATTTTATACTGGGATGCAATCATAATTTTAAACTATAGATAAAATTGTAATTTTGCTAAACCAATGAGCATTAAATGAAAGATGTAAAAAAGCAAAAAAAAAAAAGAAGAGCAAAAAAAAAGAAAAAAAAAAGCATGTTACCGTCCAAACAATCCAATTGTATTCTAAGTACTATTTCCTTCATGGAAAATGGAATATAGTAGATTGACATGATTTTTATGGACATGTCTAAACACTATCCTTGCCTATAAGCAAAAAACTAACCGACACATATAACCTTTGACTCCTTGACTACTACATACCCGACTACATACTGAATTATGTGACCATAGAAACAACACCCTTGTATTTCAAAAACCTTAAAAAGGTAAGAATTTAAAAGCATAACCACAAAACACCATAATCATAATTGCAACCCTAAACCAATATTAGGCTGGGCGGTGTAGGGTCGGCATAGGGCCGGCTTGGCTCGACGCCGCCCCAACACCATTCCCCCCCCCCCCCCCCCCGGGCCACGGCATGCCTGGCCTTCCCAAGCCGTAGACGTCGCGAGAAAAAGACAAAAAAAAGTAGCCAAGCCGTAGACGTCGCGAGAAAAAGACAAAAAAAAGTAGCCAAGCCGTAGACTTCGCGAGAAAAAGACAAAAAAAAGTAGCCTTTGCTACTAGCTGTTTGAGGCATTAATAAAAAAAAATCAATTCAATTCAAAATAAACAAACTTTTTAATAAATACCACCCCTACACTCCACTTTTACCCACCTCAACCTCATCTCTCTCTAAAACTTCACACTTTTATAAAAAATTAGTCATGGATTCATCTTCTTTATCATGGTATTCGTCATCTTCGGGTGAGAAGCGTTTTTTTTGCAAACATCATTATGCACGCAACTCAGATATTCATCGAGGAGGACGAAGACTCTGATACGTCGTCTCAACGGAAAACTAGGAAGGTCGCCTTAAACCGAGACCGAGAAGGTAATTTAGATTTTTAGTCTTAATATTGAATTTAATTTACTTTCTTTTTGTAATATATAGCCGGTCATGATCATTTGGTGGCCGATTATTTTGCCGACATACCTGTGTACACGGAGGAGATGTTTTGACGTCGGTTTCGAATGAGCCGTCGACATTTTCTGCGTATCGATGACGACTTGGCCCAGGCTGATCCTTTTTTCACGCTGCGATACGACGCTAGGGGCCAAAGGGGATTTACTACTTTACAAAAATGTACGTCGGCTGTTCGTCAACTAGCGTATGGGTACGCACCCGATGCATTGGACGAGTATTTGAGGATGTCCGATAGAACGGCACGTGCATGTCTGCACAAGTTTTGCGAATGGGTAGTGAAATTATATAGCAAGAAATACCTGCGAAAACCGAACGCAAACAATGTTCAAAAACTATATCAAGCTCACTTGCAAAGACATGGTTTTCCTGGAATGCTTGGGAGCATTGATTGCATGCATTGGGCGTGACAGAACTGCCCTACTGCCTGGCAAGGTTAGTATACACGGGGAAATCATGGTCATCCAACTATAATTCTAGAGGCTGTTGCGTCATAAGATCTCTGGATCTGGCATGCTTTTTTTGTTTACCTGGTTCACTTAATGATCTTAACATCATCTACCAGTCACAGGTATTTGACAATGTAGTGGCAGGTACAGGTCCAGACACCAGTTTTACGGTTTCGGGGGTGGAATATCGGCAGGGTTACTACCTTGCGGATTGAATATACCCAACATGTACTCTACAATCGTTAAGACTATTCCGCACCCGACAGACGAAAAAGGAAAGAAATTTGCGAAGTTTCAAGAGGGTGCCAGAAAAGATATTGAACGGTGTTTTAGGGTTCTACAAAAAAATGGCATATCATTGAACATCCAGCATGATCTGCTATACCAAAGAGGTTGCGACACATTATGTACGCTTGTATCTTGCTGCATAACATGATCATAGAAGACGAGGGTAGAGCGATTTGTGAGTACGATGAAAACGCGTCTAACGGGAATACTGTTCCAATTAGTTTGGAACGACAAGACTTAAACGAATTCTCTCTACGTAACAAGTACACGCATCATAACCTACAAGCGGACTTGGTGGAGTACATTTGGAACAACGCACCTAATGACCACATGACGGACAAAGATTAGTAGTCTTAGTATTTTTTTATTATTATGTAATTTTAGTTAATTTGTAATTTTAGTTACTATTAATTTTAGTTTCATGTAATATTTGGTTTAAATTTTATGTAGTGTTTGTTTTTTTAATATTAATGAATTTAGTTTTGTATCCTATTTAAAATGTTTAAAAAATAGATGAAGTTTAAAAAAATAAAAAAATAAATTTGATGGGGTAGGCTCATCGTCCAAAGGATGCCCATCATCCATTTCCACCAATTCTAACTTGGAGGGGCATCATCCATGATGTCTCACATGACGTCCACGTGAAGGGTCATCCTCCAAGGGAGGATGGGCACCATACCGCATAGCTTTATAGCTGCTGCAAGTCTCCAATAAAAGAAAGTCAAAGTACTCTAAAAGAAAGTAAAACCTTAAGATGTCCAAACAAAAATACAACAAAAGCTTTTCTAGCTGCTGTCGCTGATGGTGGTGGTAGAAGAGCTTATTTGGGGCCAATATCCTTAAGAGCACAAATTCAAGTCCCAATCGATAATTAAACACACGAGTTTTAGGAATTTGCTCTCCTTTATTCAGAAAATTAGCTCAAAACTGAATATCACTCATAACCACAATATTCCAATGAGGATTGGTTATATAGTGGTAGAAATCCTAATTGAAATATAATCCTAATTAAACATAAACATCCTTTTCTATGTCTAACTAAAACAAGGAATTAGATAATTATCTCTAACTCTTATAATTATCTTCATTAAACACCCCTGCTCCTTTAGAGACGTTCACGTTTGGCCCGACCCATTAGCTCGGGTTCGGGTATTATGCAATACGGTCCAACAATCACCCCCCTAATACCCGACCCGGGCTAGGGAAGCCTTCGACTCCAAGTAACTCTCGCATTTCAATAAACTTGATCCTCGCGAGTGCTTTAGTTAAAATATCGGCCCTTTGCTCTTCTCCACTTACATACTCGATCTCCACCAAATCATCTTCAACACATTCACGAATGAAATGGGAGCGCGTATCAATATGTTTGCTCCGACCATGAAAAACCGGATTTTTCATCAAAGCTATGGCCGATTTATTATCCACCCAAATAACTATCTTTTGCATCTCTCCACCAACAACTTCACTGTATAAGCTCCGAAACCAAATTGCTTGACAAGCCGCTGAAGTTGCTGCCATAAACTCTGCTTCACAAGATGACAAAGCAACCGTATTTTGTTTCTCATAACACCAAGAAACGGGTGTCTAGCCAAAATAAAATACGTGCCCTGTGGTACTCCTTCCATCGTCCGTTCTAGTATTATGGCTACTATCACTGTAACCTATAATCTTGTGACTTCCACCCCGCTTGTACCGTAACCCATAACTCGTAGTACCAGCAATATAACGAAGAATTTGTTTAACTGCAACTAAGTGAGATACCATAGGAGTTTGCATGTACCTGCTCCCAATCCCCACTGCAAAAGATAAATCTGGTCTTGTATGGAGTAAATAACGGAGACATCCGACCAATCTTCGATAAGTTGTTGGATCAACCGGTTCGCCTTTCTCGTCTTTTGTTAGGTTTAAACCCGGATCCATAGGATACTTTGCTGGATTACACCCTAACAAACTTGTTTCCTTTAAAATTTTCTTCGTGTATCCCTCCTACTTGATCGCTATTCCTTTCTCAGTTTGCATCACTTCAATACCAAGATAATAAGAAAGTAACCCGAGATCGCTCATCTCGAATTTTTCCTCCATTTTTTTCTTGAATTCTTCGATCTTCTTAGCACTCGAACTTGTAACAATTAAATCATCTACATAAACACCTGTAACAATTAAATCATTCCCCTCGCGTTTCGTGTAGATTGCTTGTTCTTTAGAACACCGCTTAAAACCGATAATTTTTAATGTACCATCAAGCTTGAGATTCCAAGCTCGTGGTGCTTGACGAAGCCCATACAACGCTTTGGTTAACCGGTAGACTTTATCTTCATGACCCTTTTTTATAAAACCTTCCGGTTGACTGACATAAACTTCTTCCTTTAAATCTCCATTCAAAAATGCTGATTTGACGTCTAAGTGATGAACTTGCCATCCTTTGCAAGCTGCATGTGCAAATAATAAGCGTACCAACTCCATCCGTGCAACCGGTGCGAACACTTCATCAAAATCAATTCCAAACTGTTGAACGTACCCTTTTGCAACGAGCCTCGCCTTATACTTAATAATCTTCCCGGACGCGTCACGCTTGACTTTAAAAACCCATTTCAACCCAATTGGTTTAACTTTATCCGGGAGTTTCGTTAAAGTCCATGTTTTTATTTTTTACGATGGACTCTAACTCTACTCGCATTGCTTTTTCCCAATACACGCTCCCTTTGGCTTGAGAATAACAAGTCGGCTCATCTTCCGCTGCGAGTAACAATTCTTCCAGTTCTTCTCAATTAATTCCATCTTGAATAATAAAATCATTAAATTTTACCGGCACGCATTTCTGTCTCGTTGAACGCCTTAGGGGAGTTTCAGTTTCAAAGCTAGCATCGAACTCGGGCATATGCTCGCCTGGGTCATCTTCTCCCGATCCTGAAATATTTGCTGACACAGCCGAAGTTGCTGGTGACGTTACGGTTTGCGATTACTTATGAAACGCGGTCGCACCCCCCGAATGTTGTGGGGTGTGCATCGGTTCGTTCTCTGAGCTGGCGGTTGTCTCGGTCACAATCTCGTCTTGACCCGAGTGAAAAACAACCGTGAAAAATTCTGATTCAACTGTATTTTTCTTCCATTGCCAGCCACGCTTCTCGTCACACGTTACTGTTCTACGAACACAAATCTTGTTTTGAACTCGGTCGTACATACGGAAACAATTTGACCCAGGTTCTGAACTGAAATAAACCATTGGAATTCCCCTGTCATCAAGTTTATGTAGGTTAACTTTCGGTTCTGTAGCATAACCCACACAACCGAATACCCGTAAATATTCCAAATCTGGTTTTTCTTTCAGTAATGCCTCGTGTGGTGTTTTTTAATCGACTGCTCTCGTTGGACTTCGATTTAGACATAAAGTGCATGCTTTGCTGCCTCGCCCCAAAATCTCTGTGGAACATTTTTTTGTTTTAGCATACACCTTACCATACCTACTACTGCTCGGTTTCTTCTCTCAATGACCCCGTTTTGTTGTGGTGAATATGGAGCAGTAAGATGTCTTCGGATAGCTTGAACTTCACACCAATCATTGAACTCGGTTGATGTGAATTTACCTCCGCGATCTGTTCTGAAAGTTCCAACCTTTTCTTTTAAATCCTTCTCGACCAAAGCTTTAAACCGCTTGAATACTTCAAACGCTTGATCCTTGGACTTCAAAAGATAACACCACATATAGCGTGAGAAATCGTCTACAATTAAGAACATGTACATGCAGCCTCCCGGGGTAGCTGGCGTGATAGGACCACATAGATCGCCATGTAGTAGCTCGAGCGGTCTTGTGGCTCTAAAGAGTGCTTTCTTTGGGTATGGCTTCTCGGTTTGTTTTTCAATCAAACAACAGTCACATATGTTTGATGGATGATTAATCACGGGCATCCCATAAACCATATTTTTTCGAACTTAGTCTCTTCAAAGAATCACAATTTAAATGCCCTAGACGGGCATGCCAAAGGCAAGATTCATCATCAAGCTTAGAAAGTAAACTACCGGGGAAACAACTGTCAACTTAATCTTGTTACAATCGGTTACTGGCGCGAAATACCTTTATTGACAGGTTTCTGGCTTTGTCATAAACGAGCAAGACATCATCTTCCATCACAACCTTGCAACCCGTCTTCGTAAGTTGCCCGAGACTAATTATGTTAGAACGCAGGCTCGGTATATAATAAACTTTCGTTAATATTTCATGTTCGCCAGTTTTGCTTGTGAACAAAATCGAGCCTTTTCTTGCAATTTCGACACAAGAGTCATCACCGAAACGTACCTTACCATTTACTCGCTCGTTTAGCTCTGAAAAGATTAATATGTTCCCCGTCATGTGGTTTGAAGCTCCATTATCTAAATACCACAAGTTCTCCTCCATATGCTTGGATTCAAACTTCTTGGGAATCACCTTATCTTCATTTAAGTAAACGGTCTCACTTGTACATTCCAGCATAAAAAGATTTGGATCCAACTTTTTGGTCTCCGCTAAGTTTGCCTCATGATTCTTCCTTCTTAATGGACAGCTAGACGCGAAGTGACCCATTTGATCACATCTGAAACATTGAATTTCAGATTTATCTTTCTTTGGTCTATGTCGCTTGTCGGTATTCTTTTGACCCGAGCCCTTAGCACCACGGTTCTGACCATTATCTCGGTTCTGACTCGTATCTCGTCCTTGACCCGAACCACGTCCACGACCCCGACTCCTATTATAGGAACCTCCTCGCCCACGCCCCCTAGTTATTATAGGATTTGTGGCTAGAGGAACTTTCACCACCAGCGAACATCAATTTGCTCTGATTTTCGCCTGCATATTTAATATTTTTAATTCTGTCTTCAAAGGTCTTTAGCCTCCCTATAGCTTCCTGAAACGTCATGGCCTTCAAATCCGCGAACTGTTCAATTGATGCGACAATTGGAACGTACTTTGCTGGAACGGAGCCTAATTACTTTCTGGTTTGCCTTTTGTCTTCGTAGATGGTTCCCAAACTGGCTGCCTTGGTAATCCACTGACTAATTCTGCCCGCGAAAGAATCAATTGTCTCTGTTTCTTTCATCTTCAAGGATTCGAACTCATTTTCTAGTTGCTCAATCTTTGCCTCTCGAACCTGTTCAACCCCAACATACTGTGTCTTCAATGCTTCCCAGATTTCCTTCACTTTCTGAAACTGAGCCACCTGAAACACGAGCTCTTCGGGTATTGCCTGAAGAAGTAGTGCTACCGCCATGTCATCCTTTTTGGCTTCTACCTTTTCTTCACCTGGTTCTAAAGCTTGCAGTATTCCATGAACTCGAAAAACCGCCTTGATCCTAATTGCCCAGATGCTGTAATTAGTTGAAGTTAACATCGAACATTGTAAGCTTGTAGAAGCCGGATCTTTTGCTGCAACCGGTGGTGGTCTCGAACCTTCCCCATCAACCATGTTTCTCCTCCTAGTTCGTTTGTACGTAAGAGGAGTTGATGGACGTTGATCCACTCCTTTGAATTCAACAACTTAGTTAACGGTTATAACAGCTGGCCCTTTAGCTGCTCTATTAAAAATCAGATATGCTCCTGATTAAAACTATCAATTTTTCCTTTTAATAAGACACTGCTGCTGCTTTTAAAAAATTCTGACTTGTTAATTCCAACAAGCCCAATGAATTATAATAGCAAGCCCACTCTTTTGTAATTAAAAAAAGCCTGTTTTTTTTTTAAAAAAACAAAGTTCCACGTTCTTTCTTCTTCCCTGCAAAAGAAAACCCTAAGCCTCTTCTGCAACTCCTCTGAAAGACCTTCAACGCTCCAATTGATTGAAATCCTTCACGCTTCAGACGTACCTGCTACCGTCTTTGCTTCTCCCTTTGACGCCGGAGAAACCTAATTAACTGTGTCGCCAGTTGCTGCGTCTTGCCGCTGCCGGTGTTCTTCCCCTTTGACGTTGGAAAAACAGGTTTGTTTCCTCCTACTCTTCTGATGTTGGAAGTACAAACACAATCGTAGGGAAATTGAAGTGGCTCTGATACCAATTCAAGTCCCAATCGAGAATTAAACACACGAGTTTTAGGAATTTGCTCTCCTTTATTCAGAAAATTAGCTCAAAACTGAATATCACTCATAACCACAATATTCCAATGAGGATTGGTTATATAGTGGTAATTGAAATATAATCCTAATTCTAATTAAACATAAACATCCTCTAACTAAAATAAAGAATTAGATAATTATCTCTAACTCATATAATTATCTTCAATTAAGATTAACATTAAACACCCTGCTCCTTTAGAAACGTTCACGTTTGACCCGACCCATTAGCTCGGGTTCGGGTATTATGCAATACGGTCCAACAAAATCTACCCCTCCCACATTGTTCCCATCACACTCACCACTCACCAGGTCCTTACCCTCTGCAAATTTATCCTTGGTCTACAAAATAGCCATAACAAACTCAGCTTCCAGTAATTAAAATACAAACCTCATCTAAAAAAATCCCATACATAAGATTCTGATAATAAAAAGATCCCATTAGGCCCTCAATAGGCATTTTGGTGTAAAAATTAGACAATTTTAGGTAAAATGTCACTTTAAAAGGAATTTAGATAGATATACTTACATTTAAAAAACACTACGAACTAACCTTGGATTCGCAAAATAAATGTATCTAACTCTACTTGTTTAATCCACAATATAACCTCTTTTCCACACTTCTACCTCGATTTATGATCCATGCAAAATACCCATTAACAATTTATTACATTATACAAAATCTGAATCAACATCACCAAATTAATCATTTGAATATATGATCAGGGGCGGACCTAGGTTATCTCCTGGATGGGCGGGCGCACCCCCTTGAATTTTTTTCGGTTAGTATATATGCAAGATGTGTCCCTTATGAAATTTTGATATCGCACCCCATGAAATATTAATACCGCACCCTCGAGCAAAGAAGAAAGCACTGAACAAAGGAAAAAAAATTCCGGTGGACGGAAAAGTTGCAGAGAGCTCGAAAGATTGAAGAAGAAAAAGAATTTAGAGGAAAGAAGGTTGATGATTGTTGTATTCAATTCACATTGAAATAATGGAAGGGGCGGAAAAATTAAATGGATTGCTTGGGATAAAATGGAAGAGCACAAACGCCATGGGGGGTTGGGAATTGGAGATATTCGGGGTTTAAACCTAGCCCTCCTAGCAAAATGGTGATGGAAATTCAAAACGAGCAAGGAAGCACTTTGGGTTCGGGTCATTAAAAGCATTCACGCCAACAGAAATGGGTTACAATCCTTTCCTTTCAATACAAGGTTCCCAGGTATTTGGAAAGACGTCAGGTCGATCGATAAGGAGCTTTCTATTCTTAATATCTCCCTTCGCAACAATCTCAAGGGTGTTGTGGGAACGGGAGATAATCTGTATTTTTGGCATGATAATGGACCGTTAAAAGATCATTATAAAGTTCTATTCAAGGTAGCTTTGAATAAGGAAGCAAGGGTATGCGATTATTTCCATCCAGGTGCAAATAATAAATGGGTTTGGAGTTGGATTCGTGAATTGAACAGTGGGATCGAAGCACATCAACTTTGTCTTTTGCAGCAATGTTTAAATAATGTCAATTTAAAAGGAGGGAATGATTATTGGATTTGGAATAATGATGTGCATGAAACTTTGTCAGTAGCTGGATTGAGACTCAAGATTTCCAAAGCAAAAAACTCAAATGATACTCAAAGTTGACCTTACTGGAATAGATGGGTCCCTCCTAGAGTTAATCTCTTCATTTGGAGAGCTGCGCAAAATCGTATTGCTTCTAAATCGAATCTGGCAAGTCGTGGGGTCTCTATTGGCGACATGTTGTGTTCGAGATGCGGGCTTAGGGATGAGACGATGGAACATATTCTATGGGATTGTTGGATCGCTAAATCTATTTGGTGGTCAGTATTGACTTGGTTAAAAATCCCATTCCCGGATGAAGATCGTATTATCCAACAAATGCTTCGGATGACTAAAGACATGCACGGATCAAAAGATTGGAAGAAGACCATTGGGGCGATTTTAATGATTGCGGCGTGGAAGATCTGGAAAGCGAGAAATGAGAAGATTTTCAATAACAATCACATAGCCTTCAACAAAACGGCGGATGTCATAAAAGAAAACACCTACTTTTGGATCACGAATAGATCAAAATTTTGTAACATTAATTGGTCGAGATGGTGTGACTTTAATATTCGCGATGTAATTTGTAATGTCGGGTTCCAGTTTCTTGCTGGCCCGGTTTCTATATTAATATATAGAAGTTCGCCGTTTAAAAAAAATTCACATTGAAAAGGGGAATGGCAGTGCATTGATAAGTGAACTATATTCAATACAAATAATCTAAAATGAGAAAATCAGTATTATTAATTTACTTTTTATATTAATTTATCATTAACTTTTACTTGGATAATATTTTTGATCTTGTATTTTACCTTTTTCTTTTACTTTTGTTTTTTACTAAGTTGTTTATAATTTATAAATTTTCACTCTTATTCATATCTTCTTTAGAATTAAATATACATAGTTTAACCATGCATGAAAACTAACGATTTTTGTAACAGTATTTAAATAGAGATATTATAATGGCTAAAAAATATGAATTGGTAAAAGAATGTTGTATTTTCTATTATGCATTTGAACAATGATTAATGTGCGTTATTATGTGAAGAAACGTAGACCTAATAGACCAGAATCTGGTTAGATCTAAGGTTTGGTTTCTGCATAAAATTAGTTAATCATTCGTTGAGTTTGGCTGTGGTGACCGTGATTACCTTCCAACCATACCTACAAAACAGGACGCCGTTAGCCTCGCCACGGGGAGAATGACGGTTCTCTCCGTGACCACCCTCCGGCGTGAGAATAAGTATCGGTACTTGGAAAAATAGTGTAAATGAAGTAAGATAGAGAATGAGTGAGAGTGAATACTTTTCCTTGAAGCCGAAGTTACTTATTTATAGCCAAATTTGGGCGCAAAAAAGGAGAGATGAAAACTTAACGGAATCTTTTGCCATTTCGTTAAGTGTTGTTGTTACCGTTAATGCACACGGATTGGTTTGTTATCTACGGCTAGGGAGATGCCACGTGTCGTCGTGAGATCATTATGCTTTCTCGAGGTGACCATGCCATCACCGTGCCATTCTTGATTATCTAAGATGTTGCCACGTGGCATTCGGTTGTAACCGAAAGGTGCCCTTGCACGATTGAACATTAAATGCTTCTAGAAGTTTCACAGCTGTGACCTGCTGCCACGTGTGCATTATGTTACAACAGAAAAGATTCCTTTTGCCTCTACACCATATCTTGTGAACAGACATTCTTTGCTAAGGAAAAGTCTTTCAAGGTTAACTGTTTCTTTGCGCGGGCGACGCAAGGTAGTTAAACGATCATTTTCCCTTCTAGATGCCTAGCGCAGAGAATTGTAAACTTCCTTTGTTGTGTTGTGGGCTGCGCAAGATATCTGGGAACCAAGAATGACTTAGGGAATTCTCAAGATTAACTATCTTTCTTGAGCGAACCGGCGCAGGGCAACTAAATGTTCTTTTCCCTTCTTCGCTATTTAGCGCAGAGTTTGCTAAGTTCCTTTTTGGTACACATATCTGCTCGAAGCTTCTTTGACAATTAAGAGTGGGTATGGTTCCTTTGCTTGGCGCAAGGTTTTTGGGACCATACCCCCTTCAAGCCCCCCTAGTCTAGTGTTGCTCATATGCACAAGTAGCAAGTAGGTGGAGTACTGGACTAGAAAAGTGTGGTGAGGTGTTGTACTTCTTGAAAAAAGGTTTCGCTGCGTCGAAGAGAGAAAACCTTGTGGCTTGAAACTTGTTAGGATAAGGAGAAACTTTCTTGAATTTTGAAAAAATTGTCCTTTTGTCAGAAGTTGGTGAGAGACAATGTGCCGTTGTGACGTTTGATGTACTGTCCCACAGCTGTCAACAGTTGTCAATTGTTCAACATTAATTGCATGACGACATATGTGGCTCACGCGCGCGAGTGGGAACGGTTACTGTTCCCCGCTCGCCTTGACACTTACCTTGGGTTTTGAAAAAGTGTATAGGCGGTTACACGCTACCCCAAATATTAATTGTGATCCCTTTATATATGTCTCTGATCCTCATTTTTGCTTTATGCTTTCACAATACACTCATCTTTATTACAGAAAACCCTTCTTCTTCTGCAAGTTTTCTTTATTTCATGGCTACCGGTTCTAGTTCTGCAGACATGCCAACGACGGCGACTCTTCCACCGTTAAAATGGAAGAAGCAAGAGTTTGATGCCCTAGTTAGTAATTTTTTGTTTGCCAAATCTTGGGGGGCTTTCTACCCCAAGGAAAATGCTACAGCGGCAGTTGCTCCGGCCGGTTACATTATATTGTTTTACGATTACTTTGCTGAGGGTAACTTTAGGCTTCCGGTGACCCATTTCATGTTGGAGATTCTTGATTTCTATAAATTCCACATCTCCCAGTTAAATCCAATGGGAATGGTTAGAATTAGGCTTTTTGAATTTGTTTGCCGGTCGATGAACATAATCCCGACGGTTAAGAACTTCAGGGTCTTCTACCAATTACACTGCTCGCTAGGGTTTTATTCCTTTCAGTAACGCATTCAAGCCAAACGCCTGTTGCTTGTGCCCCCCAAGTCCTATCATGACTGGAAGCAAAAGTTTTCCTATGTTAAGTCAGCGGTTATTCGGATGGCGATGACATTCCGGGCCAGAGAAGATATAGAATTGGAGACGTTGGCCATCCCTAGCAACGAGGAATGGTATCAAAATATCAAGGATGTGCCCAATATTATTTTACCTGAGAGGGCATTGATTGCTGCTGGCATGAGCATACTGTGGAAAAAAAGACGCCAAGAAAAACTAGTCTACACAGAGGATGGAGTTGGCACGTTGCTATATCACTTATTAGGACCATCCTCTATAAATGTATATCGATGATGTTCGTTGTTGTGCTTTGTGATACAGTTGCGCCGTTATACTTGGTTGCTTTCAAGAAAGATAATGGAAAGATGGCAGCAGTGCCGATTGAGCAAGGTGAGGAACCATGGTTTGATCAAATCCTGGGAAACTTTGAACTCCCCAAGAAACCTCTTCTACTACTGGTATGTAGTATTTTGTAAAGCCTTAGTTAGTATTGCAATATTACTATTAGATATTAATTCTAAGTAATATTTCAATGCAGTTGGGTTGGAATCCATGTGATGGTTCGAAAGTGCTTTCAAAGATTCTTCGCATCCCAAGAGAGATACATTGTTTCCATTGTGACTTGGTCGTCAAAAGGGGCACTTTGACTTATAGCATTTCTCCTTCTCTTAGCTGAAGGCTTATCCATGAATCCGGACAACGTTTGCCCTTTATTATTAACTATGTAGGTGACTTGCTAAACTTGGGCGTAGGCCCTGATTCGAAGAAGAAGAAGAAGAAGAAGAAGAAGAAGAAACCAGCTGCTGCTACTGCACTTCCCCCAAGTCAGATGTACCAAAAACTAAGACATCTGCTGCTGTGAATCCTGAGGGCAAGAAAGGTACGGGTCTCGTATCTGATTCTTGGTGTGAGTATGTGGTGGTGTCAGACTCATTAGAGGGTCTCGCGCCTGTAGGTTTGAGGAAGCCAAAGGCGGAACCCGTAGATACTTCATCCATTCCGGCTTCCAACCCAGACGAACCTTTGGAAATACCTTCTAGCCCAGAGATGGCGCTGAAGCGCACCTCAAAGAAGAGGAAGGAAGCTGAAACTGCACCACCCTCACCGCCGAAGAAAGCTTCGACGCCGCGCATTGGCAAGAAGAGCAACCTGGAGGCTCTAGCGGAGAAATTTTCTACTGGTATGAATTCTATTGAAAATTTTGTTGTAATAGTTGCGCATTGTCTTGCACTTGGAATTCTGTTTTGATTATTGTGTGTCTTGTAGAGAAAACAGTAAAGGCTGCGCATGCCACGTCATCCTTTGTGCCCTCCCCGCGCAATCCTGAAGATACAAGATGTGATGTGAACCCCGGCGCGGCTCCCTCTGGTTCAGACCCAATTATTCTTGATGCGCCGGAAAAAATCGCTCCAGAAGAAGAGCAACAAAAGTCTTTTGCTGAAGATCCTGCTGGCGAGCAGGTAAAAGATATTGCCCCTTCTCATACAGAGACTCAAGCCCTAGCACAAGCACAAGCACGAGAGACGACTGCCTCCCCTACTCGCGCCGAAAAGATTGCTTCAACAATTAAGGGAGTGGGTCCCTCTACAGCTGATCAAGGGTTCTCCTCTTTTTTTGACGATCCTGAAGAGGAGTCGCCCATTCGTCCTGAGGAGACTCTTGGAGATTACTACTACCGCACCTACTCCGCCAAGAGAGCCTCCGTCGTACACGAGCCGGTATGGAAATTAAAACAAAGCGATACCTTTACCGATCTGCAAGCTTGCAGGGAGTGGTACAAGGGAATTTATCCGCTGGCGGAGGTAAAGCGCCAAGAAGAGAAAACTCACGATCAGATCTATCAAGCCTATCTGCTAGAGACGGCGCAAGCCTCATCTGTTATCCACCAGATTGTGCGCGAGTGGCGCAGTATGAACAAAGAATGGGACGAGTTTGAGTCCAAGAGATTCAAGGTTGGGATTGAAAGTGAGAAGGTGGGGAAGATGAGGGTGGACCTTGAGGCGGAGAGGAGCAAATTTGAGGACGAAGAGAAGACCGAGGAATGGTCTGCCCTTGGTTGGAAGAAGAAAGCTGAGGCAGCAGCGATGCAGCATAACGAAGACCGCAAGAAATGGTTGGAAGCTTGCGAGAGAGATAATATTTAAAAAATCTCCTTGCGCAATGAAATAGAAAAACTTAAGCAAGAAAAAGCTGATGTTGTTGCTGCTGCAGAGGAGGCGCGCTCCCATAGAGAGCGGAGCGAGCAAAATGAGGTAGAAACTAAAATGATGCTTTTGCTTAAAGAAAAAGAGCTTGCTGAACTTAGTTCTCTGTTCTTTGACCAGGAGTTTTTGAAAGCGAATGTTGATTCTTTGAAGAAAGATGCTAAGCTGCATGAGGTTGAAAAGGCGGAGCTTACTAGTCGCTTAATAGAGGGTGAGCAAAAAATAGAAACTACAAAACTGCTCGCGCGACTGCGGAGAGTATTTCTGAATCCCTCATGAGTAAGCTCACATGGATTCAACAATATGGGGCCATCAAGGTAAATGACTACTTTTTATAAATACTGATCTCTTTCTAATATATGTACTTCCTGACCCTTTGTACTTGTATTTAGATTGCCAATTCTATTATGAATTCGACCGAGCTGGATGAGGCGGTTGCGTGAGTGATGGTTGCTGCGCGGAGTGATGGGTATGCGCAGGGCTATACCGAGTGTTCGGATCATGTGTCCCATGCACTTAAGATACAATGGGATAGCAGTCGCGCAACAACCCATGGAGTTAATACTGCTGCTGCCTTTAAAGCTGCGAAAGAGCATTATGATCAACTACAAATTCCTGTTATGGATTTGGTTGATAATGCCTTGTCGCATGATGACTTTGTTGATCGGTTGAAGGAGATATTTGCTGATGCTGAAGAAGAAGAAGAGGCCGCGAAGACTGTGAAATAGACAGATTTATTTGTGTATGTTTTTAAGATAAGTTGTAAAAGTTGTATGTACAGTTGCACAATTTGCGCAAGTACTTTGATTTTGTATATTATATCTTTTGAATTACAATATGTGCATGAGTACAATTACTTGTGTAGGAAAGACAAATGAACGTAATTTGCTAACTCATGTAAGAGCGCAAGTTGTGTTATCTTGTGGCTCATGAGTTGTTGGTAGCCTTAGTGTTTTTGTGTTTCCAAAGTAATTGCATGCATTTGTAAGTAAGATATTTAAAAGCAAGTAAATGTAAGTAGTGACAAATTAAAATTGTATTGATAAGGCATCGAGCTGCTATTGTCACTAAGGTTACAAAAATAAGAAAACTGTAAGCAGTCTCTTTGCGCAACGCGTAGCTATTGCATCGAGGACTGAGATTACATGTAACATCTGCGCAACTGCTGGGCGTTCCAGGTCCGCGGGACGCTAGAGCCGTCCATGCGCTTCAAAGTGTATGTTCCTTTACCAAGGTCTCATTGATTACACAGGGGCCCTCCCATCTTGGCGCAAGCTTACCTGGTTTTTCAGCATTGGAAGCTTCATTATCGCGGAGGACAGAATCCCCCGGTAAATATGAACAAACGCGCACCCGCTTGTTATAATATTTCTCCAGCTGAGACTTATATTTTGCTTCACGGATAGCTGCGTTTTCGCGCCTTTCTTCAACCAAGTCAAGATCCAAATGGCGCTGCTCTTCGTTGTTTTGTTTTTCCAGCGCAAGCATTCTTGGTGACGGGAGACCGATCTCAGCAGCGATCACTGCTTCCGTTCCATAAACTAAACTGAATGGAGTTTCCCCCGTGCTTGTCTTGGGCATTGTTCAATGTGCCCATAGGATGCTAGGCAACTCGTCTACCCATCCACGCCGCGCCATGCCTAAGCGGGCTTTGATGCCATCGACTAATTGTTTGTTGATACTTTCGACCTGTCCGTTTGCCTGAGGATGCGCAACGGACGAAAAAAAACATGCTCGATGTTCATTTCTTGCATCCATTTTTGTAGGTCTTCAGATGCTAAATTAGGGCCATTGTCTGTGACGATGCGCAAGGGTAAACCAAAACGACAAATAATATGCTCCCAGATGAACTTTCGGATTACCATAGCAGTTGTCGAAGCCAACGGTTTTGCTTCGACCCACTTTGTGAAGTAATCGACGACAACAACAATGAATTCTACTGCGCTAGGCGCATCAGGAAAAGGACCTACGAGGTCAATAGCCCATCGTTGAAAAGGCCATACCGATGTTACTGGGACAAGTGGATTTTTTGGGCGCAATGTTTTTGTCGCATGTCTTGCCAATGTTTTTGTCGCATGTCTTTGGCAAGACATGCATTTGCGCAGCGTGTCAACGGCGTCTACATACATTCCTGGCCAGTAGTACCCTGCGCCCATTACTTTAGCGACAACCATGCGCGGTCCTGCATGTATGCCACACAATCCTTCATGGATTTCTCTGATCAACTACTGCGCATCATGTTTATCGACACATCTTAACAAAGAACCCATGTATGACTTGCGATATAAAATACCATCCGCCATTTCATAGTTTAAAGCTTTGCATCGGATCTTCCGTGCCTGCGCCTTGTTCTTAGGAAGTTGACATGCAAAAATAAGATAATCGGAGACATCCATGGTGGACTCCCCATTTCGACCATGTTGACTTGTTTTAGCGGAACAGATGGGTTTGTTAAAACTTCAATTCTAACTTCTTTCGCCAAATGTTGGAAACTTGTGGCTGCGAGTTTACTTAATGCATCCGCATGTTTCTTATCACTTCTGTTGACGTGCACAACTTTAAACTATCGAAATTGACTGATTAACGATTTGGCTTGTTCCAAGTATAATGCCATAATATTGCCCCGTGCATCATAAGTATCGTTAATTTGTTCCGCTACTAGTCGAGAATCAACATGAGCTGTTAAATTTGCAGCACCCATTTTTATAGCGAGGCGCAAGCCTGCTAGAAACGCCTCATACTCAGCTTCCTTATTTGTGCTATTGAAATCCAGGCGTATAGCATAAGTGAACTCTTGATTATCTGGACTAACTAGTCGGAGGCCTGCGCTGGCTCCGTCACTATTAGATGCGCCATCCGTATGTAGCAACCATTCTCTGTCATCCGTAACAGGAATCGGATTTTGGATTTCTTCAAATTCTTGCATTTTGTTTGTTGGTACTTCGACTACGAAATCGGCAAGTATTTGCCCCTTGATTGCTGGCCTTGGCTTGTAGACAATATTGTGACGGCCTAGTTCGATAGCCCACTTGGCTAGTCGTCCTGAGACATCTGGTTTAGAAAGAATCTGACCAGGTGATAATTTTTTAAGACATTTATGACGTGCCCTGAAATATATACGAAGCCTGCGAAGCATGAACTAGCGCAAGTACCAGCTTTTCCATCATCGAGTACCGAGACTCTGGGTCATTCAACATCTTGCTAATGTAATAAATAGGCGTTTGAACACCGTCTCTTTCAACAAGTAAAACTGCTCCTACTGCTAATTCGGATGCAGCAAGATAGAGGATCAGAGGTTCTTTGTTACGCAAGGCTATCAAAGTTGGTAATTGAATCAAACAATCTTTCATATATTGGAAAGCTTTCTCCGCCTCTGGTGTCCATTAAAATTTATCTTTTTTTTACGCAATTGCTCAGAGTACGGATAAAAGGATAAGATTTTGCCGCGTGATTTGCGAGGAAACGATTGAGGGCAGCTAATCGCCCCACCAACCTCTGCATCTCCTTCACACTTGCTGGAGATGTCATACTTTAAATTGCTTCAACTTTTTCTGGATTGACTTTAAACCCATCTTTTATGACGATGAATCCGAGGAACTTGCCCTCTTCCATGCCAAAAGAACACTTGCTGGGTTTAATTTCAAATTAACTTTTCGTAGTGAATCAAAAGTCTTCTGAATATTTTCCAACATCATTTCTTCCATATGACTCATGATAACTAGGTCATCAATATACACTTCAACGGTTACTCCAATGTCATCCCTAAATACTGAATCCATAAGCAATTGATACGTGGCTCCCGCATTGCGGAGCCCGAAAGGCATTTTCGTATAACAGAAAATACCCTTCTCCGTGCGGAAGGCCGTCTTGTCTTCATCCTCTTGCTTCATTAGGACTTGATGATACCCTTTGTAACAGTCAAGGAAACATTTCCAACGAAATGAAGCTAAGGAGTCAACTTTCTTGTCAATCTCAGGAAGAGAATAACAATCCTTGGGGCACGCTTTGTTCAAATCTTTAAAATCGGTACACATGCACCAACCGCCGTTATGTTTTTTGACCATTACGGGGTTCGCCACCCAAGTTTGGTATTTGACTTCTCGTAAAATGCCAGCTTTTAATAGTTCCGCAACTTGTTCATTCATAACTTCAGTTTTTTCAGTACCTAAGCTGCGCTTTTTCTGAACCACTGGTTCCGCTGATAGAAAGACGTTTAAACAGTGCTCCGCAACGTCGCGTGGGACCCTTATCATGTCAGCGGGTGTCCAGGCTGCAAAACAACAATGATTTGAGCTTTGCACGGATTGTCATAGATATCGCAGGGCCAAGAACAATTGGTTGCTATGGATATTTGCTATTTAGAATCCAATTCTCAGGTTCATTTGGCGACGCAAGCTTAGTAGCCTTAGCAATTGTTTCTTCGATAGACATAGTTTCTTTTCGCGCAAACATGATAGCTACGCCTGTTGGCGTTGGGAAACCACAAGCAGCGTGTGGTGCAGACGTGATCATGCTGAAGTCCCGCTGCGCACGACGCCCCAATAACACATCATGACGAGAAGTCGCCGGCATCACCATAAAGTTTACTTGAATGGTTCGCGAGTGTTTGCCGTCCGAAAGGGTTACAGGGAAAACTATCTGTCCGAGAGGAAAGACAGCCTCATTGCAGAATCCAGTTAACGGAAAATCAACTGGTTCTAGGTGTGCCTTATCCTCCGGATCTAACTGTTTGAAACATTGCTCATATATGATATCCATAGAACTTCCCGGATCTATGAACATATAGTCAATCTGGTAGTGGCCAAAAATACCTGTGATTACGACTGGTCTTTCCTCCTGAGGTCCGCCAGGAACGACAGGAAAAATCATTTGCTGCTCGCGCCATTTCTCACTTCGAAAACGTTGGAAGCTGCGCTTGCGCGACGAGCCTCCTTGGATCATGGAAACTTGTTTCATTTTCTTGTTGCTTGGACCCTCATCCCTGCGCGCGAGTTGCCTGACCTCCTTTCGAACTGATTGTACTAAGTGTGTCAACTTACCACTTTTTAATGCTTTTTCAATCTCTGTGCGCAGGCTAATGCAGTTGTCAGTTGTGTGCCCTGTGTCTTTGTGAAAGTGACATAAGAGGTTCGGGTCTTGATCCTTCTTGTTCTTTATGGGTTGAGGTTGCTTAAATTGATAATTCTCCGTGCTTAAGACTTCCACAAGAGATTTTGTTAGAGGAGTCCATTGTCGATCGCGGTTCTCTTGTTTGATTGCTTTCTGGGTGGTAATCTTATTAGTCGTTGCGCGGGCATCTACTGGCGAGTACGGGGAATACGAGCTTTGGTTGGAGTCCTTCCATCCTTTTTTAAACTTCTGGCCACCCCTACTCAAATCCTGAGGATGATTCTGAGGTAGTGGTGGCCTGTTAGAATTAAGGTTCTGCTCCGTCTGCGCATAAACTTTGGCTGCTGCCATTAGCTTATCCCAGCTCTTCGGAAGGCCAGTTGTCCCAGAAAGTACTTTTATCATTTCATCACATCTTACCGCATACTTGAACTGTGAGCGGATAAGATCCTCATGAACGTCCCCAATTTCTAAATACTGCTTTATTGTAATGAGTGATAAATCCTCTAGGCTCTCGTCATCCTTCAGCCAGATGTTCATTACATCTGAGGAATCTCTGACATACCGCCTCTGTTGGCTAAAGTGCGTAAGGAATTTCTCCTTAAGGTCATTCCAAGAGGAAAGTTTACATGTGGGGAAATTATCAAACCAAAGGCGCGCGGCTCCAGCAAGAGTCTGCACGAATAGATGGCACCACATTGGTAATGTCCATCTGCCAATCAACCCTGCGTCAGTGAAGAGGCGCATATGATCATCAGGATCTGTTAATCCGTTAAATTTCCCTACATTGGAAGGCAACTTTGCCTGTTCTAGCGGAGCCAATGGTATTTCTCTTATAAACTTTGATTGTTCAGCTGCTTCAACAGGTCGATATACCAGATTGTAATCATGCTCCGCCTCAGGATTATATGTTGCACGTATTTTAGGTTTGTAACTGACATGATCCGTAGACAAACGGTTAAAAACACTTACACTATCTCCTTCATCATAAGTCTTATCATATTCATCATGTTGGGTGTCCCGTTTTGGTGATAGTCGCGGGCCCAAACGTGAGTGAACAGATGTGCGACGTTGAGCATTTTCTTCTTGCTTTCGACTACCAGAATGAGTAGAATCATTCCTGGTTTTAGAGTACATCTCGGTTCCATCTATAGACATATGCGAAGGCGCACGAGCATGGTTCTGAGTATCATAACTCAACGCTCGAGGTGCCGGCGAAGCACGGACCTGAGGAGCATGAACCGGAGGTTGAAAAGCTGGAGTTCCGGTCTGAGCACATAGTTGAGTATACATAGCATTCATAGCAGTTTGAGATTTGATTAACCACGGCAATGGAGTCTCTCCAGGTGGTAAAATTGACGCAACATCAATATGAGGAGTTGTCGGCGTTACTGGAATGCTCGCATGATCTGAATCATACGGAACATCAGCTTCGCCGGACGAGTCTTCAACAATTTGTCCGTCGACCTGAGGACCGCCAACGATGCGACGGATCTCCGATCGAGGACCTGGAAACGATGATCCATCAGCCAAGATGCTGTGGATTTAAGCGAAACAAAATGAAAGATGAGAATAGAATAGAAAATCGGTGGGCGCCAATGAAGAAACGCAGACCTAACAGACCGGAATCTGGTTAGATCTAAGGTTTGGTTTCTGCATAAAATTGGTTAATCCTTCGTTGAGTTTGGTTGTGGTGACCGTGATTACCTTCCAACGATACCTACAAAACAGGACGCCGTTAGCCTCGCCATGGGGAGAATGGGGGTTCTCTCCGTGACCACCCTCCGGCGTGAGAATAAGTATCGGTACTTGGAAAAATAGTTTAAGTGAAGTAAGAGAGAGAGAGAGTGAGTGAGAGTAAATACCTTTCCTTGAAGCCGAAGTTACTTATTTCTAGCCAGATTTGGGCGCCAAAAAGGATATATGAAAACTTAACGGAATCTTTTACCATTTCGTTAAGTGTTGTTGTTACCGTTAATGCACACGAATTGGTTTGTTATCTACGGCTAGGGAGATGCCACGTGTCGTCGTGAGATCATTATGCTTTCTCGAGGTGACCATGCCATCACCGTGCCCTTCTTGATTATCTAAGATGTTGCCACGTGGCATTCGGTTGTAATCGAAAAGTTCCCTTGCACGATTGAACATTAAATGCTTCTGGAAGTTTCACAGCTATGACCTGCTGGCACGTGTGCATTATGTTACAACAGAAAAGATTCATTTTGCCTCTGCACCATATCTTGTGAACATACATTCTTTGCTAAGGAAAAGTCTTTCAAGTTTAACTTTTTCTTTGCGCGGGCGGCGCAAGGTAGTTAAATGATCATTTTCCCTTCTAGATGCCTGGCACACAGAATTGTAAACTTCCTCTGTTGTGTTGTGGGCTGCGCAAGATATCTGGGAACCAAGAATGACTTAGGGAATTCTCAAGATTAACTATCTTTCTTGCGCGAACCGGCGCAGGGTAGCTAAATGTTCTTTTCCCTTCTTCGCTATTTAGCGCAGAGTTTGCTAAGTTCCTTCTTTGGTACACATATCTGCGCGAGGCTTCTTTGACAATTAAGAGTGGGTATGGTTCCTTTGCTTGGCGCAAGGTTTTTAGGACCATACCCCTTCATTATGTAATTGAAATTTGATTTGATTTATCTTGTTTGTTATGTGGCCCGACCCGAAGTGGATCGGAAAAACCTTCATATTTAGCAATAGATAATTGACCCCTAATATTTTCCGCACCCCATAAAAAACTTTTTGGATCCGCAACTGGTTTGATTATCTTTTTTTGTCGTAACCCGGCCCGACCCGCTACGGACCGAAAAAAATATTATATAACTAGGGGCCTAAATTCTTAAGAAAAATTCGCAACCCCTTGAAAAAAATTCTTGAGTCCGTCACTGTGTATATGATGAGTGCAAACATTGACCAAAGTCAAAGCTACTTGTAAATGCAAAACTGGATGGCATTAAAAGGAAAGTCTCGTAATAGAAAAGAACTATACCCCTCTAATTTCAAAAGGGACTTTACAATTAATTGGACCCCTTTGAGAATAAACGGGTCAATTATGCAGGTGGCAAATTCGACTCATTTTCTAATAAGCAGGTCAGTTACCTACCGTTATAAGATGATAAAAGAGATGGTATCAATATATATATTGAACCTCAAAAAACGAACGCAACATGTACATAAAGAGTACACGTAAATGTTATGCCAAAGCTAATAGTTATACATTTCTCAAATTCAATACTAACTATTATACTTAAATATATAAGCCAAAAAAAGTATAGTTTAAAAGTGTATAATCATACATGCAAGTCAAAAAAGGTGTAGTTTAAAATTATTATCGACACATGCTTAAAAACATATCATATCATAGTAATTAGGGTAGGCGAGGCACCGGCGTTATATGCCGTGATGATGGCCGACAACGCGTTATACACCAGCGCAGGTCCCAACCACCACGCGTGAAGTGGAAAACTCGTGGCCAGGACAACGCGTGTTGAAAGTGAGAATGTGAGGGAAATTGTTGGGTGTGGTGAGTGATGGACATTTCCATTAAATCCATCACTAGTGATGGAATAAAGCTCAATGAGGTGGCGAAACGTGATTTGATGTTGTGAGTGATGAGTGGATGGTGAGTAATGGACGCCTCTACCCCCTTACCTCCAGATTGGCATAGATAGTCAAGTGACCTTTCAAAAGCAACATCCATCTGAACCCATTCTTGCAATCATTGCAATCCTTCCAAGCTTATTATTAAGATTTAAAACGTCAATAAGCTTGACCAACTCATTTGGATACATCTTCTGGCTCACCCAATTTCTCAAAAGATTACACATATATCCACTACCGTGGGGTATGGTGGAGCGGGGGTTGGGGGCATGGGCCGACACGTAGAATTGGAGGGGCATCGTCAGTCATGTGGACTATCGAAGGGTATGGTGGGGCGTGGCTAGCCCGCGTGGCTAGGCCACGTGGATTTTTTAAATTTCAAACCCCGGTCAACCGCCTAGCCTGGCCATCCATTAAGGAACTGCCACCTCGGCCCGCTAGTCCCGCCCAACGCCCGGCCTAAATCCCCTGCCCAAGGGGCCACGCCAAATCTCAAGCCCACCCGGGGTGGTGAATCGGGCGTTTATACCCAACCCACACCCAAACCCCCGCCCCATACCCCATAGCTTAAGGAGATTTAGAGATTAGTTATTGTTTGAAAATTTGTTTTTATATGTAATTTAGAACTAGAAATAAAACATTTTGTTTATGTGATTAGAATTTAGATTTAAAACTAAGGTATGAAAACTGAAGTTGAAACATTGTTTTAAGTTGGTTAGATATTTGGATTCTAATGATTACATATAATTGAAACATTGTGTATATTTTGATTTTAAATAAGAACTATGAGTAACTCGTACATATATATTAAGAAAAAGTTGCTTAAAAAAGTCTCTCTAAACGATAATATGGTAAAATTTAAAGAAAAATGAAAATCTATAGGACACAACTTTAAAGAATTTTGTAATGACGTTTGACGTGTTTATAATAATTATATGATTTTTTTCATGACCCGACCCGATTCGTTCGGCTACGAAACAGAAAAAATTATTATATAGCTAGGGGTTTAAATTCCTTAATTTTTTTCGCACCTTAAAATTTTTTTGAGTCTGCTCTTGTGCTAGGGCTGTTCACGAGCCGAACCGATCAGACCTTTGCTCGTGCTCGGTTCGTTTACAAACCGATCCGAACCGAACCGAACGTTTTTTCAACCGAGCCAAAGTCGAGCGAGCGTCTTTCGATCCGAGCATTTTTTGAACGAACGTCGAGCGAGTATCGAGCGTCGCAGAATAAACATGGAAAATGACGATGTGAGTGCTAGTTATTAGAATAAAATGGAGTTTTCGTCCCTAATGTTTCGTCCAATAGAACACAAGTAAAAATTTAACAAATAACAAGGAATACAAAAACACTCAACTAGCTCTATCGAGATTAACTAAGCGGGAAGATAAACCGTCGACCGATTGAAACATTCCCTTGTTCTATCGGAAGTTTGAAATTGAATGAACCGATTGAAGCAAAACCCTGGCGAGTTGGCGTCTTGGCGAGTGGGGATGGAGAAATCGAATAACGATGGCCAATGGCGGGTTTTGATTAGCGTCTTGTATTTCTGAATCAAATGGCAGGTTGAGACTTGAGTATTGATCGACGCTTCACATTTTAGTATTTGAAATTTTGACCAAATTACTCTAATGGACATTTAAGTATTGGACAATTGACTATTGGTATTAGATTTCATTTCTAATTAATTAAATAAGCTCTATTTGGATCTTGGACCAAACACTGGTCTCTAGTCATTTCACTAGAAATGATACACACACAACACAAATATATATATATGCATATATATAAATCGAGTAAACCGAGCCGAACCGAACTGAACGGACCTTTGCTCGTGCTCGGTTCGTTTACAAACCGAACCGAACCGAGCAGTTTTTTAATCGAGCTGAATCGAACGAGCAAATTCCGAGCATTTTCCGAGTGAGCATCGACCGAGTGTCGAACGGCGAGCAATTTGAACAGCCCTATCTTGTGCATGCGCACTTTTTCATTAACTATATATTGGTGCTTAAAATTCAAGTGTTATATCGTAATCATTAATCAATGTTTAATTGTTTATTTACTAGCAGCGATTATCAAATCGTCCTTTTATTGTTTCCGTGCCTGGACCTGTTTAAAAAAGTAATTAATGTTGTAAATAATTCAAAACAAGTATATGAAACTACTCATCTTTTGCTGTATACATTTTGCTAAATTTAGAAATAAAATAATTATGGAGACTGAAATAGTAAATGAGATTTTTGAATGAAAAAAAAGCCATATATAAAATTCAAACTTTGAACATATAAAAGGAAACTGTATGTCTTACTTTGAACATATAAAACGAAACTATGTACTGTCAGGAGGGTGATGGTGTTCCATGGTGTTTCAAAAGTCATGGGAAACAGAATTTTCTAGGCGTTTTAAATAATCGAAACACAAACATTATTCCATGTCCACGGGCTGGCATATCGTGTCAATCCGACGACTGTTAAGACCTGAACACGATAAGGCACGAACCCGATACAGGTAAACACGAACACGACACGAAATCTTATCGTGTTAGATTTTCCAAACACGAACCTGATAATAAACAGATTACACGAAAGGACCTGTTAAGACACGAAAAAATTTACCAACTTATCATATAACCTGTTAAGACACAGACACGACATGTTAAGACATGAACATAACCTGTTACTACATGTTTGACATTTATCCATTAACAGGTCTTATCATGTATTGTACAATGGTCTTAACTCTTAACAGGTCTTAACATGTCATATCCTGTGTCTGATATGACATGTTAAGACACGAACACGAGATAGGTAAATACGAACACAATACGAAATTAAACATGTTTTATCATGTCGATCTGTTATGGACACGAAACCTATTAAGGTTAAACGCAAAACCTATTAACTTCGTGTAGGTTCATGTCATGTTATCGTGTTCGTGTCAGAATTGCCAGCCCTAGTCCACCATATATTGCTTGCTTTCCTTTTAAGACCATACGGTTTTGCGGAGGCCTTAATCACGCCGCTACACCGCCCCTTCCTTGGCATGGTGGCTAGCGTTGTCGTGAGGGCAGCAGGTTGTTGCCCGGCATGGTGAGTTGGATTGGTGTTATTGGTTGGTGCTATCAGTTTTATTTTTTAGAAATAAGAATAACTATAAAAAGTGTATGCCACGTCACATCACGCCACTCTTCCACGCCCCATTCCAATCCACACTTTTTGACACCACACCTCCCTTCTGACAGACGCTGACGTGGCTGTCACGTGACGCTTCATGCCCCTTCCACACCGTATAGTCTAAGATAATGCAATCTTCACTCTCTTCAACATTTATGCATCTTCTTCTCATCAGGTTCATAACAATAACTATAAATGTTTATGAAAAAAGAGACTGGGATAAGTAGATAGCAGTTATATGGCCATTAATGTATAAGTGTTCAATTATAAATTTTTAGCTAGGGTTCTCAGACTTGTCTACTGTAAGACAATAAATAAATATTTGGAAAACCCATCGTAAATCATTTTACTCACGATGGATACACGAAATCATTTGTGAATTTCAACAATAGTGTCTACGTCGATTAACAAAATGTTTTTACATATAGTATGTATGTTCACTAGTGAATCAAATGGTGTCCTAGTTAACCGGTGACCATACAATTATAAAATGATATATTGTATTCACGTGCATGTGACATTTTTTTATCCAGCACAAGCAGGTCTTGATTATCATAAAATCAAATTCTGGATTGTTCTCTTTGAACCTCAGATTATATGAAGCTACAACAATAAATGTGATCTGCAGTAGCAGACAGGTGAGTTTTTTTTTAAGTGTGTTTTGTTCTTTCTTCTACTTTTACTTTTACTTTTTAACATTTAGTTTTCACACTTATAATCCCTCAACTTTGTATTTTTTATCTACGTGTTGGTTGATCTACGATTTCATGTAACTTTTGTTAAAAAACGAGTTGGCTCACATATAATACGTTTTTGTTAGACGGTATAAGTTGGAGTTACATTTATGTTTCGACGTTACCGCAACGTGCAGGCAACTGCCCATTGGTCACTTTTTTTTAGTTTTTTTTTCTTTTTGTCTTTTACTAACTTTTTGTTTATTTTAGCGTTTACCCTTCAACATTTAGTATTGTCACTTACAACCCTTCAACTTTCTAAAAACTTTATAATCATACTTATATATTTGTACGTCTCAGTATAAATTCAAGTTTATTACGTTTTTTTTGTCTTTTAGTAAGTTTTTGTTAAAGCCTTTACCCTTCAACATTTAGTATTGACAGTTCCAACCCTTCAACTTTCTAAAAAAATGTATTGATTTTTACATCCTTATATTTCGGTACGTGTCGTATAAATTCAAGTTCATTACGTTTCTTTGAAAATAAGTAGACTCAGATATAATATGTTTTTTTTTTTGCTTTTTTGTGCGTTTTTGTTGATCTACGATTGGCATAAATTTTGTTTTACAAATTTGACTTACTTTACGTTTCGGCCCCACTTCAATGCACAGTGCAATTTTTAACTTAAAAAACATAAATTTTTACTTATTTTTTGTACGTGTCGGTATAAGGTAAGGTTGGTGTTCGATGTAAATTTCTTTCGCAAATAAGTCGGGCCATATATAATACGTTTCCGTGTTTATTTTTATATACATCTTTAGTTTATCTACGTTTAGACGTAACTTTTGTTCAAAAAACGATTTAGATCTTTACTGCATAAATACAAGTTACTTTACATTTGGACCCGCCGCATCACGCTAGAAAATTTACTAGTTTCTATACATATAAAACCCGGTTAAGGACATGTTTTTAAGGAACTATTAAAGTCATGCTAATGTGGCAATGTTGCACCCCAAATTAATGGCAAGGTTGTTTCAGTATATCTAAATGGAATACTTATAAAACGTCTTCTTGATTCAGTGGTTAAAAGGTTTGTCCTCTTTAGTGGAGACGAAGGTTCGATTCCTACTTGAGTCATTTTCGAGGGACATATGGGTGAAGGGACGAATCAGGGATTTAATCCCAGGTTCGAACCAGATAGGGGGCGAGGGTTTACGGATTCCATCTGGTTCCCTTGCACCAAGGGGTACGGTATCATGACGGTCGAGGAGTAGACCTTGGACATCGTCCCGAGCAGTGTGAGTTTACACATGAGATTCTTTGCCGTTAAAAAACAAAGAGAATAGCTATAAAATCCAGTTACTAATTATTATTTTTAGTTCTAATATGTTACATAGCTAAAACTTGAAAATAGAATCACTAAATATAAGAAATTTTATAGACATTTTGGTAGCTGTGAAATCCTTTTTTTAAAGTAAAAAACAATATAAGCTGAGTGATTTTTCAGTTAAAAAATAGTAAAGTAATGATATTCATAATTACTTTTTTATATATTACTTTTAATTTAACAAGTTAGTCATTGTAACGTGAAAATACATATGATATTTGTTGAAATTTAATATGCTAGAAAATAAATTCTTTTTTAATATCACCAATCTCTGTCGCAATTTTTTTGTATTAAACGAAAGTTATTGTAGCATGTACGATATACACCTGCAAGGTGAAAATGAATAAAACAAATTTCTATTATGGATTGTGGTAATCGAAAATGGCAGGTGAAAAGAGAATCACCCGCATGGTTTTGAATGTATTATAATTCATGGGCAATAACTTCAGGGGTCCATACATCAACCATGGACCATACTATCAAACTAGCAACGTACGGTAACATCTGTGTTAAACGGGTCTCAAAAACCCGCACCATTTTCATTAATCAAGTGTATTATTTCTAGTTTTTTTCTTTTTTTATTTTGTTTAAAATAGTAAATTTATACATACATAATTAATAACCTAATGATATAACAAAATAAATAATCAATTTATAATTAATAATATCATATAATTAATTATGGATTTAGCAAACTAAATAAATAAAATAAAAACACCGAAAAGGGGTAAACCGGGGATCGAACCCGGGTCGCCTGGGTAGTCACACGCACCAAACACCACTATGCTGCACACGCTCGATGTGTTAGATTTTGTATATCAATATACATATACGCAATCGGGCGGGAAACCTGCAACCATGACCGAAATCGGAGACGCCCCTTTCCTTTCCTTTCAAATCCCTGCGACAACTGGCAGCGTGTTTCTTTTTTCGGCAAACTCTAATCTCGCCGGCTGTCAGTTACAAATCATTGAATGTGATTTCCAAAAATCGAAACCCAACTCACCCCTATAAATACCAGACGAATTCCCCTTCAGAATTCGCTCATATCCTCTAGCTTACTCTCTAAAACTCGGTCGTCTGAAAGAAACTCTGTTCCACCGGAGAACCACCGGAATCGTCGGAATCCAGTCGCCGGAATCGTGCCGCCATCTCTGTTACGGTAGACCTCCTTTACTAATCTTTTTCACCTAATTAACATTATATGCGGTCGATCACTAACAACAATCAGAAAGAAAATATATTTAGGCGGGTAAGAGTTCTGGTTTAAGTTTAAAATGAAGAAGACGAAGTGGGATAAGTGTTTTTATGTAATTAAAATGAATGTTTCAAACGGGTTAGACACACAGTCCAGTTGTGGACTGTGTACAAACATGATATACACGTACCAGGTTCGAATCCGGCTTATGACAACATAAATACACATAAACGTTTTTTTTTAATTTTGGATAAAATATATCAGTGGCAGTATGTATACAAATGTAATTAAAATCGGGTTTTTAATTGGGTTAGACACACAGTCCAGTGGTGGACTGTGTGCAAAATTAACATGTTTGTCCGAGTTCGAGCCTAGGGCAACCCCGGTTTTTCCGGAAATAAAATATCCTTTTTAAACAAGCCTAATCAGATTCATTCAGTATGTATATAAAGATAAAAGAAACGCAATTTATTATGGGTTAGACACCCAGCCCAGTGGTTGGGCTGGGTGCAAGTTGTTGGTGTGATCGCGGGTTCGAGTCTCTCTCCCCGCATACAAGCCGCTGCTCGGCCGGTCTGACAGACCTTGTCAGACTGATAGTCGATATTATTTTTTTTTCTTTTCTTTTCTCTGTTTCTTTTTTTTTCCATTTATTATTTATTAATTATTTCATAGTTAGATTAAAAGAGAAGTTATTTAAAAATACCTAAAAATACAAAGGTTTTTAATCAAAAAGTTAGTTTATTTATCAAGTTATCGCGTTGTATTTTAGGTTAGTATTCTTACGTCGGTCCAATTTCTCAACTCGTGCGCACCCGTCATCAAACAAGACTACGCACCCACTGTGAGTGAATCTCTACAAATTCCTCGTTTTAATCACGTTTTGGGGTGTATCATGTGTCGTACAATTCCTTTATTTTATTTAAACACTTGTGCTTATATCATCTTGTGATCAAATGTGTAATGGTTGTTGTGTGAATATTATGTGGATTAAATTTATCATTTCAGTGCACTCATTTCATTAGGCCCATCAGTTCCTCTTGGGATACGGGTTGAGCATCAGGTGCCTCATTAGATCGGCTCTGTTTGATTGAGCCTTGATCTCAAATACATCATCGTTCATGTCATATATTCATTCAATGTGGTTTGTGATCGTTTACATATATATTTGCTCACATGTGATTTATGCACGAATTTTCTTTAATAAATAAAACAAGCAATTATTTAAAATGTTTTATCAAGGTTCACTCGCCAACTTTTGTTGACCCAAAATCTCCCCTGTTTTACACATGATACATGTGATCCAGTTGAGGAAAGAAACACTTAGGATGGCCTAGAAGAATAAACAAGATATTGCGTTGGAATAAACATTTAGATTTTATTTTTTGTATTTGGATGAACTTTGTTTATTGGATATTTGAATTTGTAATTTGAATTTAATAAATATGAAACTTCTTAGTAAATATCATGAACTTTGGTGATAACCCAATCATGCCCCGACTTTTATTCCGCTGCGGATCGGGTGTGACACTTACCCCCTCATACATTCCAATTCATAGGCAATAACTTCAGTTTAGTACAACAAATTTCATAAAGTTGTAACTTGCTTTGATTATTATTACCACTAGTATTTTGTGATTATTATTACTACTAATAATGGAAAAGTGTTATTATAATAATTATTGTTATTTAACATATAATGTTATTTAACGGATACATTATCGTAATTACTATCAACATGGGTTGTATTTGTGCAAGTCATAATAGAGTAAAATATATGTAATATAACTCTACAACAAGTCTCTAAAGTCAAAATCGAACAATGAAGTCTCTACATAGTATGATGGTCTTGTTATCACTCACAAGCTATTTTGAACTATCTACATGTGTGCAATTTATTCACAACCTTTTGTCCTTTCATATTATACAAGTTTTCGTTTGACATTTTTATTACAATCGATAGTTCATTTATGAGAAAAATAAACTAGAATAGAGGTTTTCCATTCATTTTATAATGATAGTGGGGAACCCGCGCGTTACGACGGAGTCGACAATACGGGGCGGAAACATAATTCAAACCTTAAAACAATAGAAAGATCATGTGTAAGTTTAAAATGTAATACATGAAACCAATGAAGTTGCGTTACAAACAATCTAAGTATCTGTAGAGCTATAGAAGGATCCATACAAATTCTCATCAAGTAGTATTCTCCTATATAAAACAGAAAAAAAAGTAGTAATAAGAGAGAGAAAAGCTAGAATGTGATTTCACAAGGAGCATGGGATGTTCTATCACGGCAAATTGCTTTAAGGTTTTCTCCAATATATGAAAAAAGTGACGAAATCTCAACACCTTCAACATATAAAATATAAAGACAATTAGCATAGGATATAGGGTTTTCTTTTAACAAATAAAGCAGCTTAAAAGTTGTGCATGTAAAATGGATTTTACCAGTAGAATAATAAGGCACAAAATGTGTTAAGAAGCCCCGAGTTGCAACCACCCATCGAGTATGTGGATGAACTTCGAATAACCAAGCCTATTGATCCAAATTTGATAGATTTTCTTAGATAATTAGTTATGAGCAAGCACCAACTGATGCTCCACCTATAGTTCGTGTTCCAACCGGCATAAGGAATAAAGGTCGTGGTTTTCATAAAAGGATCAAAATCAAAGAAAGAAAAAATGATCAGTCGGAAAGGGAAAAAACTAGAACATGTAGTGTTTGTAATGAGGAAAGTCACGATATTAGGACATGTAAATAACTTAAAGGTTTGAGTGAAGGTGGGAAAGGAAAATACACAAAAGCAAGCAGTCTAGCCCGAAGACAGTGAGCCGGAGTTCGATGACGAGAGCGATTAAGATGAATGGGAAGAAGATTATGAAGATGACAAGTGAATCATGAACTTGGACATATATAGATATTTTTATACATTTTTTTCATAGATATATTAAACAATTGTCTCATAATATGCACCTTTTTTTGTTAATTTCAAACATTTTCTCATAACATGCATTTTTTATTCAATAACGTGCATTTTTGTGTTTGTTTTACTTATTAAGACAACTTTTGTGAAATCATAGCAAAACATGCCATAATATCCATTAACCAACTTCATAATCTATTTTATTTTTACGATGAATACCATGATCTACCGACTTCACAACTTTTGTTTCATAATATGAGTTTTTTATTCAATAATGTGCGCTTTTTATTCAATAATGTGTGTTTTTTTATGTTTGCTTTACTTATTAACACAACTTGTGTTAAATCATAGCAAAACATATAATAATATCCATCAACCAACTTCATGATCTATGTGATTTCTGTGGTTAATACCATGATCATACCAACTTCTCAACTTTTGTTTAAAACGTGCGTTATTGTGGTTTGTCAACGGGCGTGCGTTACCCTAATCTATGTGATTACCATGGTTAATATCAAGATCATACCATAACTTGCCAAAATATATTACCATCATAAAAACCATAAAAATATTTAAATGTAACCTACTGTCACACCCAAACCGATGGCGGAAACATCGGGATGAGACGAACAAATTGCTCAAAACATCATAACACTATAACACTATGTTACAATATGAATTAAATTGAATTTCATAAATTGCTAAGTATAATACAAGAGGTCAACATAAACGACATTATTTCGAATATACAACAAAATAGTTTAATCTAAGTGTGTTTCTAAGTCCACTTAAATCTTGTTTCTTCGCTTAGCATCATCTTGTCTAACGAACCTGCAACATGTATTAAAATAGAGTTCAATGCAAAAGCAAAGGCGAGTATACAAGTTTTGATACATAGCATAAATAGTTTAAATTTGTCTAACGGCACGTATCCAACATGAATCTCAATATGCAAGTTACTAGTACGTTGAAACGATGTCAATATATGTTCAAACCCAAGAATACAATGCGTTAAAATAGCCTATCCCAAAGAATAACGGGAGGTAAATAGTTTAACTTAACAATACCCCGAGACTAGTAGGCGGTGCATTACTCCTATAGCGCTATAATTGTTAAGGTAGGCTTGTACGAAGTTAATGAGCATATAGACACAAAAGATTAACATAACATACGAGATTAACAAGCATCATACAGTTTCATGTTCAAATATGGATAGAGAGTGATTCAAATAGTTTCAAGTGTTTCGTGTTTTGATATAGAATACGTGTTGCACCCAAAAGTGTTTAAAAGTAAAATGGGTTCGAGTATACTCACTAAATTGCATATGCTTTCCGATTATCCAAGTGTTGACAAGTGAGTGAGTTTAGGAGAATGGAACATCGAGGTCACCTTAACGAGCAAACGAGTAATTGAAATTATAAAGGAGATTTAGAATATGAGTTAGGACGTACGTATAAATATTTAACATCGATTATGAAAGAAAACTCTAAGTTAAATTCATCGAAAGAGTCGTAGGTGTGTCGTCAGAATAATGAGTATATATATATATACATATATATTTATTTATTTTGACGGAAAGTATCATAGATATGTATATTTATCAGTTGTATAATAGGTAAACAAACTTCGTCAAAAAAATATAATAATTGAATGCATGTTTGTCGAAGAGTATAGTAAATAGATGTATTTTGTTGATAAGCTAAAAAAATGTATTTTGCCGAATGGCATAATAAATAAACATATTTTGTCGTTAAACTAAATAAATATATGTTTTGTCGAATGATGTAGTAAATAAACATATTTTGCCGTTAAACTAAATAAATATATATTTTGTCGAATGATGTAATAAATAAACATTTTTGTCGTTAAACTAAATAAATATATATTTTGTCGAATGATGTAATAAATAAACATTTTTGACGTTAAACTAAATAAATATATTTTGTACGTTTTGACGAAAAACGGGCAGAGTTTCCCCTGTTTTTAGACGATCCGACAACACAAGTTGTCAATATAGCTTCAAAACTCAACTATTTATCAACAATATGTATATATATAATTGTCGTAAATGTCAAAACGTAAGTTATCACTACGTATAATGTTGTGGATGCGTTTTCGGAACAATATATACTTACCTAAATAAGTTAAACTAAATTCGTGTCGACAAGGTATACAAATGTATAATTTTCGTCAATAACGTATACAAACATATAATTTTCTTCGACAAGGATTAAATATGAAACGATGCGAAATAATAATTTATAAAATCAATATATACATGTATAAGTTTTATAAACACGGTTAGCGTACGAGTAGTTTAGATCTTACAAGTTTATTAGTCGATTGAAATGATATCCAAATATAAAACTCTATGATGTTCGTGTCATTAACGTACCGAGCCTCGAGTTTATAAAACAATAATAACATAAGTAAAATAACGAACTTCAAAACATTAGAATTTTACCAAACTTTGAATCTGACATGCTGACCGTTTGACCAGGTTTGACCAATGTTGACCCGAACCCGATTCTGACCGGAGACTCGTGACTGAAGCTAAATAAACCCAATAAATCTGAGCCAACGAATCCAACCAAGTCGTGACCCAACTGGAACGAGACCAAGCTGAATCAAGCGACATTTTGAATCGTAACCGGATCTAAACCACTGAACCGAATCTGAACCGATTGAACTGAATCTGAACCAGAAAAACCCAACCCGAACTGAAAACGCACGCCACCACTCTAGTGGGGTGCCGCTGCTGTTGTCGCGAGCCGCCATCACGCAGTGGTGGCCGCTACTGCTGCTGTTCTTTGTCCGCCGCCACCTAAATGGTGGCCGGCCGTCCATTTGCGGAGAGAGAAGAGAGAGACGAGTGAGAGACAGAGGGTGTCAGAAAATCGGTCTGGTTTCCGGACTTCAAGAGAGAGAGACAGTGGCGGAGTGGTCGAGGGAGGGGGACAGAGGGCGTTTGCGGTGATGTTTAGCCGGAGAAAGAGGAAAAAGTGGGGGTGGTCGGAACACACGTCGTCGGCGGCCGGCCAGAAAGGCGGCGCCGGTGACCGGAAAATGAGAGAGAGAGAGAGAGAGCAGGTTTGGGGCTAGGGTTTTGTAAAAATGGAGGAGAGGGGATGCATTTATAGGTAGGGTTTGGTGTGTTGGGCCAAAGGCCTATTTCTTACATTTTAAGTGGCTCGTTACGGTTCTGTAACCCGTTTTCAAATCCGAGCGTCGTGAAATGTATACGAATCTATTATTATTATTATTATTATTTTGTGGAAAATTAAAACGCGCGGCGTTACAGTCTCCCCAACTTTAGGAAATTTCGTCTCGAAATTTATTCAAAAGGAAGACTCGAAATGAATAGGTTAAAGAATGAAGGTTAATGATTAAGACTTGGAGTTCTGGACACGTGAGGGAAAGCATGAAGTTTAGAGCAACGAAGAGTTAGGTTTGCAACAAGAAGTTGTTTGACTAGAATAACTTGAGGCATTAAGCATAAGTAAAACGTATATGTGTGTGCATAGGCTAGTGGTTTAAACGAGTTTGAATAACTCAAAGGTTAAGTAATTAAAATAAACAGATTCCGAGGTAGCGTGTCACACCCCGACCCGCAGCGGAATAAAAGTCGGGGCATAATTGGGTTATCACCAAAGCTCATGATGTTTACTAAAATGTTTCATATTTATTAAATTCAAATTACAACTTAAATATCCAAATCAAAATTCATACAATTACAAGGAAATGAAAACTATGTAAATATTCCAAAGCTTAAACTGATTTATTCTTCTAGGCCTTCCTATGTGTTTCTTGCATCAGCTGGATCACCTGTATCATGTGTAAAACGGGGGATATTTTGGGTCAACAAAAGTTGGCGAGTGAACCTTAATAAAACATTGTTATTAATTTCTTGTTTTATTTAATATGGAAAATTGTGCAATAATCACATGTGAGCAAACATATATAAGTAAACAATCACAAACCACTTTGGATGAGTATATGACATGAATGATGATGTATGTGATATCAAAGCTCAATCAAACGGAGCCGATCGAGTGACATGAATGATGATGTATGTGAGATCAAGGCTCAATCAAACGGAGCCGATCGAATGAGGCACCTGATACTCAACCCGTATCCCACGGGGAGCTGATGGGCCTAATGAAATGCATGCACTGAAAATAATAACTCCAATCTACACATAATTCACACAACAATTGATACACATTTGATCACGGATATGATGTAAGCACAAGTGTTTAAATAAAATATGAGAATTATACGACACATGATACACCCCAAAACGTGATTAAAACGGGGAATTGGTAGAGATTCACTCACAGTGGCTGCGTTTCTTGATGATGATGATGCGCACGAATATTAGGACTCGACCGTCGAGGGAAAAACAAACCTAAATAATAACGAGACGATCCGGTAAATAAATAAATTATATTTGGAATTAATGTTTTTAATTAGTGCTCTTAATGGTATTTTTAGATTTATTTTTGTGAGTTTAAGGACATTTTCTAACTTTAAAAATATTATTTTTAAGTGTTTTTAATTGATTTTTAAATAAAATAAATAAATAAAAAGAAATAAAAATTTGACTTTTTTTTTACCATTGACCGTTGACCGGTCGGACTGTGTTTAATTATGCGCTGAGTGAGGTTCGAACTCGGGACCTCTCGTATACGTGCACACAGCTCTACCAACTGAGCTACGTGTCTAACCCGAAATATTATCTGTTTTAATTTATATATATATACTAATTAACTGTTATCTTATTTAGTTTATTTCAAAAAGGATTTAATATGGCCGAACCGACTTTAGTGACCGCGGAGTCGAACTCGGGACGTTCGGTTCGAGTGCGCACAGCCCAACCAGTTGGGCTGTGTGTCTAACCTTGTTTAACTACAGAATTATATTATATTTGTTTGAAGGATGATCTGAATAGGTTTTAAAAAGGATTGGTTTTATTTCTGAAAGTCGGTAACATATGCGATTCGAACTCGGGACGTGCGTGTTATATTGCACATAGTCCACCGCTGGACTGTGTGTCTAACCCGGTTAAATATCCAGTTTTAATTAAACTTATACACATTGTTCAACTTCGTCTTCTTCGCTTAACATTTCAGAACAGTGAATTCCGACTGTTCTGTTTAATCGATCTTAACTTATATTTGATTGAATTGAAAAGAGAAATGAAATGACATGGTATACCAGAACGGCGAGTTTGTTTCAGGTTTTCCGGCAAAGTCTCGTCGTCTCCGATCTGCGGATTCCGGCTGAGAGAAACTGTTTAACAGTTTTGATTACTGGATTGAGCAATTAGATTACAAATCGAAAGATAGCAAGAGAAGTTTAGATGATTGTACCGTCTGAAGAAAATCGCGGTTTTCCGTTCAGTGATTCCGGCGAAATTGAAATTTCCGGCGACGTGCTAAAGCTTCGAGAGATTGTGCGATTCTGAGCGAAAAGGTTACCAGAGGTTTGGGTGGGTATTTATAGGGAAGAACAGGATGTATTGGGTCCGAATTTTGGTCTTGATTCGCGGTCAAAGTTTTTTTCCGGCGGTTACGACTGAAATTGAGGGTTAGACATCGGTTATAACCGATGTCGAAATTAGTTCACGCGTTTCAGTCAAAGGAAACGGTCCTAATTTGCGGAATCTTCGGTTTTTTTCCGGCGACTGCGGATTTGGGCGCGCTGATTACCAGTTTGACTTTTGGGTTTACTTTAAATGTTATTTGTTTCTGTATTTGGCATGAAAGAAATGTGTGGCGGAGTGGTGTGGTGTGTGTTTGTGTTTGTGGGCGACCCGGGTTCGAAACCCGGCAGCCCTATTTATTTTTTTATTTACTTATTTTTATTGTGTATTGTTTATGGTTTAAAATTCTAATAATGTTTATTAGTTATGTATTGTTTAAAATTAATATGAACATTAAATACGCGACGAAACTAAATATTTGATTAATAAACGAAGCGGGTTTGGAAAACCCTTTTTTTCGACGAATGTTACATAGCGGTCGACCAAGTGTGTCTGCACCTAAACAAGAATGGAAGCTAGCTTTAAAGAAAGAAAACATTTTAGGCTCTAACAGTTAAACGATTAATTTCGAACGAGGTGGTATAAAGACAAGACTGACATGGGATACTGGAGACATGAGAGTGAACGTCTGATCAAATAATCTAATACGAGCATAAGAATGGCATATGTATATGAACAAACGAAGACGTTGCGTTAGGGATGAAGACTCGTCGTGGATAATCGGGTATCGCGCGCTTAGCAATGCATTTCTGAGTTGTTTAAAGTTTGCATATCAGTTCTTACTAGGGTCTGTAAAACACCGTATTTCTCATGGCACGTATTACGAAAGTTTGGTAACATGGTGAAAACACTTATATATAGGAAGTACCAGCGGCGTATCCACCATGTTTTGACCACGTTGCGACCGTCTCGTTACTCGATGCAATGTTACATCCCGTGTATTACCATACGCGGTAGTGCACCCTATGGTTCTCATGCGCTTATCACTATAATCCCGTGTGCACCCGTGATTATACCGATCGTCGCATGATCTGCATAGCTTGTACTAGTTGCGCATGTGTTAGGGTATACATAAATTTTGAAAACAATATTGTGTGCGTGCAAGAATGTAGTATAAGCATGTTTTCTTTCAAATAAGCATGAGACCCACGCAAACGAATCCCTCGAGTTTCGCTCGCGTACAGGTGCGCATGTATGTATGTTGGGTAAAAATAGGAGTATGAACATAGTATAAGTCTAAGTATGAATACGCATGTGAGTATAAACATATAACGCATGAATAAATGTACGAGTATAAGTATAAATACGAGCATAAATCACATTAGCATGAATATTAAAATGGTTATAAAATGTACGAATGTGAGTATAAATATGAGTACAAGTGTAAGCATAAAGCGTATTGTGGTGAGTACGAGTGTAAATACGAGTATAAGTATAAACATAGAATGTGTGGGCATAAGCACGAGTGTGAATAAGAATATAAGCACAAACATACCAGTATGAGCGTAAATCTAAGTGTAAACCTAAATTGCATGAGTACAATTGTGAATATGAATATAAGTGTAAACATAAGTGGATGAGTTTAAATGCGTGTATGAACGTAAACTGTAGGAGTATAAATATGAACATGAATGTAAGGGTAAACATAAGCGTGTAATATGAACAAAAGGTGTGAGTATGAATAATAGTGTAATCATAATTTTATAAGTATAGATAAAAGGTATGAGCATGAATATAAGTGGAAGCATAATCTTCATAAATATGTATACAAGTAAAATGCATGAGTGTCAACATGAGTATGAATATAGTGTAAACATACATGCGATAGTGTAAATGTAAGTTTAAGCGTGTAATGTATGAATATGAATATGAATATAAGTATAAACGTAAAGGTATAAAGGTGAATATAAGCGTAACGTAAATGTATAATTGTGAATATGAGTATAATGTAAAATGTATGATATTGAATATAAGCATAAAAGTGAAAGTATGAATATGAGCGTGCACATAAAATTTTATAAATACGAATATGATCATGAGTGTAAGAAATAATGATTTTGTATATGGTATTAATCGAAATATACGAATTTAAGCACGTGAAAGATCAAGAAGTTTTGAGTATGAAAGAAAAGAAATTGAGTGACATGCGCGAGATTGTCGCGTTATGTCGACTATAACGTGTAAGATGATATGCATATATAGTTGTTTGAGCAAAACGCGGAGTTTATTGAATCCAAAATAGATTGGGTTGTCATGGAATGTAGAGTCTAATTAGTGAATGTAAAGAGAGTACAAGCATCTATTGGTTATGTGTGTTGTACTTTGTGAAAGAATGGAAATGCTACTCTTGTTTTAAAAAAAATTACATAAGTTGAAAGTTGCCGGTTCCTATGAAGTTTTCTTGCCCACGTGTTTTCAGTTTGATTAGTGTATTGAGTGATGTTTGAGAAGGTTCCAGAAGTTATTAAGCTTGCATCGTTTTAAATGACCTTGCATTAAAGAAGAATTTCGAGGTTTAGAGGTTCTTGTGAAAATGTTGACCCTTAGAAAAGAAATTTGTCATAAGAACTTAGTGATCATTCAAAAGTGTTCTTAATGAAATGTTTTTTTTTTGTTGGTTCTGAAAGGAGCTTTAGTAGACGATCGAACGATATTTGTAATATTTTGTAGGTGTGTACGAAAAGTTGGTTTGATTCCCAATTGAAAGTAAAAAATCTTTAGTATAATGATATGAGACGAGCGTGTTTTAATAATTATGTTGAATACGAAATTTTTGTGGGCAATGGATTTATTAAACCGACTAAGTTGATGAGTAGCATTTCGCATAATTTTGAAAATCGAGGAACAAGCGTTTATGGTATGATCAAAATTTCATGTTTGTGAGTTATCTGGAAATAGATTGTAGGATAAGAAATATGTTTAAATAAACCATGCACTTTGAAACAAATAGGGATTTTGTCTAATGATAAACGATTTAGGTATTAACATGATCGTGTTTACATAATAGAGTCTATTGAAGGAAGGTCTTGGTAACGATCACCTAGGTAAGGGAATCACCCTTAACCCGCTGGTGAGGTCGTTGTAAGAGGAGAAAAGAAGCGGAGTTAATCGTCAAGGTAAGGAAACCACTCCTATCTTGATGATGGGTCTCCATTTTGGTGTTACAAAGAGTGTAAACAAAATTGAGTGACGTTTTGAAATCATGCATATGTATAAATGTACGAAAAGATCTAGTATGATGTGTATATAAGAAAATAATCTTGAAAGAAGCTTGAGTTTGAAACGAGAGAATTGCATCATATAAAAGCGATGATAGTAAAACATAGGTTTGATTAAAACTTGGATTGTTCCAAAGCGGAACTTTGACTAAACCAAAGTGGTCGAAAATTCTTTTGAATTTGAGAAACATGTTTTGGCCTAATAGGTAGAATACTCTCCCCAATATTTCGGTTAACGGTATTCACCCTTCCAGTTACTACATGTTCCAAATCAAACGAAAGTTCGAGACTTGGAGGGATTCTTTTTAAACGTCGAGGAGTGGGTCTAGTCGACGAGATGCGGGTTTCACCCCTAACTTGACAGCTTCGTACCCTAAGTGTGGTTGGTACTCGTCGGGTCGAATTTAATTTCAACACGTTGACGAGGGTCCACTAGAATTCAAAATTTGAAGTTCTCCATCAAGGTGAGGTTTTCATTCCTAGCTTGACGGTGAATTTCGTGTAAAAGAATAGGTGGATTGAGAGTCGTTCACCAAATTGTGGGTTTCACGCCTATTTTGGTGAAGTCGTCTCGTTTGTATAATGCGAGTGTCTTCGAGTTTAGTGAAATCGTATAAATGCGTATGGAAAGATGTATGTTGGGGAATCATAAAACAAGCATTAACACATAAGGAAATATGTCAAGAATAACACATAAAGAATAGAATCATGAAACAAGTATTAACACATAATAAATCAAGTATCAACACATAAGAGTGGCATGTCAAGTATTAACACATAAGTGGCATATACGTTTAAAGGATCAAAAGAGGATAAATGAGAAGCAATTAAAGTAGCATGCAAGTAGTTCCGAGCAAAACATAAAAATAAAGCTCTAAAACTATAGACTAGGTAAAAGCATTCCTACTTTTCCTAATTCCATATAGTTATGGCTCTGATACCAATCTGTCACACCCAAACCGATGGCGGAAACATCGGGATGAGACGAACAAATTGCTCAAAACATCATAACACTATAACACTATGTTACAATATGAATTAAATTGAATTTCATAAATTGCTAAGTATAATACAAGAGGTCAACATAAACGACATTATTTCGAATATACAACAAAATAGTTTAATCTAAGTGTGTTTCTAAGTCCACTTAAATCTTGTTTCTTCGCTTAGCATCATCTTGTCTAACGAACCTGCAACATGTATTAAAATAGAGTTCAATGCAAAAGCAAAGGCGAGTATACAAGTTTTGATACATAGCATAAATAGTTTAAATTTGTCTAACGGCACGTATCCAACATGAATCTCAATATGCAAGTTACTAGTACGTTGAAACGATGTCAATATATGTTCAAACCCAAGAATACAATGCGTTAAAATAGCCTATCCCAAAGAATAACGGGAGGTAAATAGTTTAACTTAACAATACCCCGAGACTAGTAGGCGGTGCATTACTCCTATAGCGCTATAATTGTTAAGGTAGGCTTGTACGAAGTTAATGAGCATATAGACACAAAAGATTAACATAACATACGAGATTAACAAGCATCATACAGTTTCATGTTCAAATATGGATAGAGAGTGATTCAAATAGTTTCAAGTGTTTCGTGTTTTGATATAGAATACGTGTTGCACCCAAAAGTGTTTAAAAGTAAAATGGGTTCGAGTATACTCACTAAATTGCATATGCTTTCCGATTATCCAAGTGTTGACAAGTGAGTGAGTTTAGGAGAATGGAACATCGAGGTCACCTTAACGAGCAAACGAGTAATTGAAATTATAAAGGAGATTTAGAATATGAGTTAGGACGTACGTATAAATATTTAACATCGATTATGAAAGAAAACTCTAAGTTAAATTCATCGAAAGAGTCGTAGGTGTGTCGTCAGAATAATGAGTATATATATATATACATATATATTTATTTATTTTGACGGAAAGTATCATAGATATGTATATTTATCAGTTGTATAATAGGTAAACAAACTTCGTCAAAAAAATATAATAATTGAATGCATGTTTGTCGAAGAGTATAGTAAATAGATGTATTTTGTTGATAAGCTAAAAAAATGTATTTTGCCGAATGGCATAATAAATAAACATATTTTGTCGTTAAACTAAATAAATATATGTTTTGTCGAATGATGTAGTAAATAAACATATTTTGCCGTTAAACTAAATAAATATATATTTTGTCGAATGATGTAATAAATAAACATTTTTGTCGTTAAACTAAATAAATATATATTTTGTCGAATGATATAATAAATAAACATTTTTGACGTTAAACTAAATAAATATATTTTGTATGTTTTGACGAAAAACGGGCAGAGTTTCCCCTGTTTTTAGACGATCCGACAACACAAGTTGTCAATATAGCTTCAAAACTCAACTATTTATCAACAATATGTTATATATATAATTGTCGTAAATGTCAAAACGTAAGTTATCACTACGTATAATGTTGTGGATGCGTTTTCGGAACAATATATACTTACCTAAATAAGTTAAACTAAATTCGTGTCGACAAGGTATACAAATGTATAATTTTCGTCAATAACGTATACAAACATATAATTTTCTTCGACAAGGATTAAATATGAAACGATGCGAAATAATAATTTATAAAATCAATATATACATGTATAAGTTTTATAAACACGGTTAGCGTACGAGTAGTTTAGATCTTACAAGTTTATTAGTCGATTGAAATGATATCCAAATATAAAACTCTATGATGTTCGTGTCATTAACGTACCGAGCCTCGAGTTTATAAAACAATAATAACATAAGTAAAATAACGAACTTCAAAACATTAGAATTTTACCAAACTTTGAATCTGACATGCTGACCGTTTGACCAATGTTGACCCGAACCCGATTCTGACCGGAGACTCGTGACTGAAGCTAAATAAACCCAACAAATCTGAGCCAACGAACCCAACCAAGTCGTGACCCAACTGGAACGAGACCAAGCTGAATCAAGCGACATTTTGAATTGTAACCGGATCTAAACCACTGAACCGAATCTGAACCGATTGAACTGAATCTGAACCAGAAAAACCCAACCCGAACCCGGACTGAAAACGCACGCCACCACTGTAGTGGGGTGCCGCTGCTGTTGTCGCGAGCCGCCACCACTCAGTGGTGGTCGCTACTGCTGCTGTTCTTTGTGCGCCGCCACCTAAATGGTGGCCGGCCGTCCATTTGCGGAGAGAGAGGAGAGAGACGAGTGAGAGACATAGGGTGTCAGAAAATCGGTCCGGTTTTCGGACTTCAAGAGAGAGAGACAGTGGCGGAGTGGTCGAGGGAGGGGGACAGAGGGCGTTTGCGGTGATGTTTAGCCGGAGAAAGAGGAAAAAGTGGGGGTGGTCGGAACACACGTCGTTGGCGGCCGGCCAGAAAGGCGGCGCCGGTGACCGGAAAATGAGAGAGAGAGAGCAGGTTTGGGGCTAGAGTTTTGTAAAAAATGGAGGAGAGGGGATGTATTTATAGGTAGTGTTTGGTGTGTTGGGCCAAAGGCCTGTTTCTTACATTTTAAGTGGCTCGTTACGGTTCTGTAACCCGTTTTCGAATCCGAGCGTCGTGAAATATATACGAATCTATTATTATTATTATCATTATTATTATTATTTTATGGAAAATTTAAAACGTGGGGCGTTACACCTACCTACCACAACCACACAAAAAATCATATCATAACAAACTAATAAAAAAACATCAGATTACCCCATCATCTACTAGGTTCGAAAGGGTATGTTAAGCTCTTTCTCCTTGTAATCTATCTTCTCCTGGATTGTCTCCACTCGGTCTTCAGATAGGAATACACCAAGTTGTCAGCAACCATTTGTTCTTGGATGTAGTTCAGCGCTTTTCCCTTAAAATCAGACTTGGGTTCTTCCAGCGGTTGTTCATAACTATCCTGGTTCAATTTTTCTTGTGCAAGGAGACGGCCTTGAACATCGATTAGAGCTTGAGGAGAAATGGCATTAGAAGTCAACTCTGTAAGTGTTCTGGTTAATAATACCAGTTCTTTCACGACAAAGTTTAAAATTTGTGAGGAAGACATGACTTTTGATATGAGATTGAATGTGGATGCAGATGGAGGATGAACATCTTATATAATGCAAGCATTTAATTTCACTTAAAGGGCAGATAGGGTAAGTTTCAGTAATTAAGTCAAATTTATCATAACCTAGTATCACATCATAGATATTTATCCCTGCCATAATTAGCGATCTTAAACGTGCATCTATTTGTTTATAACGTGCGTTTATGGAAAATTTGGAATTTTTACCTGTCAGCGATCGTTATTTTTTGGGTCTTGGTACGTAAGTTGTAAAATATAATATTAATTTTAGTTTTATTTATATTTTTCATAGATTAGGGTTGCAGGGCGGTAGTTGAACACACATTTAAGTATTGTTCAATGATATTATTAACTATATATTTTATTTGTTATAATAAATAACGTGCGTTATCATAGATTATAACGTGCGTTTGTTTATACAATTTTCTAAAACATCATAGTTATTATTAACATGCGTAATAATGAAATGTAACGTGCGTAATTTGCTTTTTTCTTTTGCTAAAAGATACTCACAAAGAATAAAAGTCCAAAATTTATAACAGTAAGCATTTCTTAATAATGGAAACCTTAGTAATGTAGAAATTTGGAACTAAGACTAATCGAAGTAATCAAAACTTCTTTTGATTTCGAGAATCATGCTTTGGCCTAATAGGTAGAATACTCTCATCAAAAATTTCAGTTAACGGTATTTACTCTTCCGGATACTACATGTCCCTAGTCAATCGGAAGTTCGAGACTTTGGTGGGATTGAAAATCGAGGAATGGGATTAGTCATCAAGATGTGGATATCACTCCTAACTTGGTGCTGTCATTCCCTAAACGTGGCTGGTACTGTCGCAACCCTCGACCACACCCCAGGAGCGGGGGCCGCGAGACACAGAGCTGGTGGTACCGGTGTTTATTAATTTGGCAGCGGAATTAAAACATCAGGATCGTCGTTAGGAAATAAATATCAGAGTTTCAAAACACCAAACTTTTATATTAAACAAATGGGGTAAAACTCATGTTTCCATTACAATACGTATTTTTAGGGACATACCCTAATTTATGGAAAACAGAAACTCCTTTTTATTTAGGTAACTTTTATAGCCACTTTTCTAAGCCTTCAGTGCTCTCCAGCTGGCTTCTGTTAGCTTCACAATAAGTTACCTGAAACGCGTTTTAAAAATATTTTATCAGCAAGAAATACTGGCGAATCCATCTCAGTTTTATCAAAACAGGTGATTATACTTTACAGTTATTGAGGAGCATCCGCATTTACAATGTTTATATCTACATAATTACTCAATCAGTACTATCAATCTTGAATTGTGGGTCATATTAATTTGGGCCCTGTCACCCAACAGTAACGGTTCCTGTCACATTCCCATGACTTTGGACTAGCAATGTATACAAAACCCCAACATACCGGCAGTAATTGTAGAATACATATACTCAATCACTGTTAAGCATAATTAAAACATTTGAGGTTTTGGTAATACATTTTGACTCACAAAAAGATTTACAAAAAGAGAATGTACTCGCCTTGAATGTCACACCCCGACCCGCAGCGGAATAAGAGTCGGGGCATAATTGGGTTATCACCAAAGCTCATGATGTTTACTAAATGTTTCATATTTATTAAATTCAAATTACAACTTAATGTTCAAACCAAATTCATACAAATACAAGGAAATGAAACAAAGTAAAACAATCCAAGGTCTAAACTGATTTATTCTTCTAGGCCGTCCTATATGTTTCTTGCTTCAACTGGATCACCTGTATCATGTGTAAAAATGGGGTTTTTGGGTCAACAAAAGTTGGCGAGTGAACCTTGTTAGAAAACATTTATTATTGATTTCTTGTTGTATTTAATATGGAAAAATTGTGCAATAATCATATGTGAGCAAACGTAAATAAACATACAATAACAAACCACCTTGCATGAGTATATGACATGAATGATAATGTATATGTTGGCAACGTCACGTTCCGCTCATAGGTAATGGGGAACGGACGGCCTATGATGATGTATGTGCGATCAAGGCTCAATCAAACGGAGCCGATCGTATGTTGGCAACGCCACGTTCCGCTCATAGGTAATGGGGAACAGACGAGCCTATGATGATGTATGTACTGAAAATGATGAAATTTAATATAAACATTAACCACACAAACAATTGATACATATTGGATACACATTTGATCATAGATATGATGGATGCACAAGTGTTTAAATGTAATAAATAATAAGACACATGATACACCCCAAAGTGTGATTAAAACGGGGAATTGTAGAGATTCACTCACATTGGATGCGTTCGTTTGATGATGTTGAATGCGCACGAGTTTAGAGGGTTGATCGACGAGGAATAACTAACCTAAATAATAACGAAAAGGTACGGTAAATAAGTGGATTTTATTAACAATTTTAATAGGGTTTTTCGATTTATTTTTGTGAGTTTAAGGTCATTTTCTAACTTTACAAATATTATTTTTAAGTATTTTTAATTGATTTTTAAATTAAATAAATAAATAAAAATATAAAAAAATGTTGACTTTTTGGTTTGACCGTTGACTTTGACTGTTGACCGGTTCGGACTTTGTGTATGTGTGCGCTGGGTGAGACTCGAACCCGAGACCTCCCGTACGCGTGCACGCAGCTCTACCAACTGAGCTACGTGTCTAACCCGAAATATTTCTGTTTTTAATTATATTTATATACTATTTAAATTATTCAGAATTCATTTATTTTAAAAAGAATTTTAATTATGTCGAACCGGTGCACATAACATGTCTCGAACGCGGGACCCGTTGTTTAACGTTGCACACAGTCCACCGCTGGACTGTGTGTCTAACCTGGTTAAAATAATGGTTTTTATTAAACTTAACATCTTACAGTGAGTTAATACGGTTCGGTTTAAAAAGAACATTTTTATTTCAGAGGATAGGGTCGTGTCAGGGATCGAACTCGAGACGTGCGCTGTGTGTTTGCACACAGGCCACCGCTGGACTGTGTGTCTAACCCGGTTTAATAACTTGTTTTAATTATTCTTATAAACATCGTCGACTTCGTCTTCTTCATTCAAAGACTCAGACGACCGATATTCTTCTGTTCTTGTTTAAATCGTTCGTCGAACATATTACTAATTGAAATGTAATGGATAAAAAGAGTTAAGGAATCCAATGTACCGATCAGACTTGTCACACCCCGACCCGCAGCGGAAAAGGTGATCAGGGCATGATTGGGTTTTCATCAAAGCTCATGACATTTATTATAATGTTTCATATTTATTATTACAATTTACAAGGGATCCTACAATCAAATCAAACAAATACAACATGTTCTAATCATCCTTCTAAACTTCATTATTTTTCTTCTAAGGCAATTTCCTATGTTTTCCTTGCTTCATCCTGTTCACCTGTATCATGTGTAAAAAAATGGTTTTTGGATCAACAAAAGTTGGCGAGTGAACCTTGTTAGAAAATATTTATTATTTATTTCTTATTGTCTTTAATATGGAAAAATTGTGCAATATTCATATATGAACAAACGTAAATAAACATACAATAACAAACAAATAGCATACAATAACAAACCAATAGCATACAATAACAAACAACAAATAATAACATACAATAACATACCATAACATACCATAACAAACCATAACAACCCAACTTGCATGAATATATAACATAAATGTCTGTGCGATCAAGGCTCAATCAAACGGAGCCGATCGTATGTTGGCAACGCCTGGTTCACGCTCATAATGTAATGGGGAACTGCTCAACGCTCATAATGTAATGGGGAGCGGCGACCTATGATATTGCATGTACTGAAAATAATAAATGTCTGTGCGATCAAGGCTCAATCAAACGGAGCCGATCGTATGTTGGCAACGCCTGGTTCACGCTCATAATGTAATGGGGAGCTGCTCAACGCTCATAATGTAATGGGGAGCGGCGGCCTATGATATTGCATGTACTGAAAATGATAAATTAAATCTAAACAATAGCCACACAAACAGTTGATACAAGCTGAATACACATTTGTTCATGACATGATGTATGCACAATGATTTAAATATAATAAATGGTAAGACACATGATACACCCCAAAAACATGATTAAAACGGGGAATTTGTAGAGATTCACTCACATTGGGTGCGTTCGGTGAATGATGTTGAATGCGCACGAGTTTCGAGAATTGATCGACGAGGAAAAACTAACCTAATTAATAACGAAAAAGTAAGGTAAATAAATGGATTTTATTAACAATTTTAATAGGATTTTTGGATATATTTTTGTGAGTTTAAGGCTATTTTCTAACTTTAAAAATGTTATTTTTAAGTATTTTTAATTGATTTTTAATTTAAATAAATAAATAAAAATAATAAAAAAATGTTGACTTTTGACCGTTGACCATAAGCGTTGACTGTTTGACCATAAGCGTTGACTGTTTGACCGGTTTTATTGTGTGTATGTATGCACCGGGCAGGACTCGAACCCGAGACCTCCCGTACGCGTGCACGCAGCTCTACCAACTGAGCTACGTGTCTAACCCGAAATATTTCTGTTTTTAATTATATTTATACACTATTAAGTTAATCCGAAAATCATTTATTTTAAAAAGATTTTAATGTATCGACTCGGTGCTCTCCACAGGTCTCGAACCCGGGACCTGTGGTTTAGTTTGGCACACAGTCCACCGCTGGACTGTGTGTCTAACTTGGTAAATATTCTGGTTTTTAATATACTTGGCTTTTTATTACAGCGAATGTGTGTATCAAGGATCGAACTCGGGACGTATGCATATTGTTTGCACACAGTCCACCGCTGGACTGTGTGTCTAACCCGTTCATAATATTGATTTTAATTAATCTTATATCTTACACGGCTTCGTCTTCTTCGTTCAAAACACAGACAACGGTTAACTAACTGTTATTTGTTAAATTAATTTAACGAACATTATGAGCAATCGTAATGTAATGAACATAAAAAGGTTTGGGGATTGATTGTACCGAACGGATCGTCTTTCTTCAGAAGTCCGGCAAAGATCGTCGGCTCTGTTTTGGGAACTCCTTCTGTTCGGATTCAATAATCAGTTTGGATGAATTAGATGTGAAATTGAACTACTAAGTAACGATTATCAGTAGGTTACATGATCATACCGGTTAACAGCGAGATTCTGAAACTTTCAGAAGTTTTCCGGCGAAAACAGAAAATCCGGCAATGTCGTCTGGGGTTGATTCTGGGTGATGGAGTGATGTTAGAATTTGTCTAATAATGGAATGAAACAGAAAAGTCGATGTATTTACCGTGTAAATGAAAGTCCCGGTTTTCCGGCGACTTGCAGAGAATTCCGGCGAGTGAAATTTCTTGCGACAGAGATTCTTCAGAGGTTTAAGGTGAGTGGGGGTGATGTCAGTAAGAGCTCTAAGATATTATTTTAGAGTAAGAAGAAAGGATGGAATGAATTCGGTTTTTCCGGCGATAATTTCCGGTAAATTTGCAGAGAATTCCGGCGACCGCGGCGAGGTTTTTCTGAGCGAAATGAAGAGTGTAAGTTGAATAGATTCGTGAGCTCAACTGATGAACAAAGTATAATCCCGGATTTGAATTAGACTTTCGGTTTCGACGGAAATTAAGGTAATGAATGAAATTGATTAAGTTTTTCGGTTATAACCGATATGGCTGTTAATGTAAACGTTATGACCAAAAGAAACGACAACGTTTGACGAATTTGTCGGGATTTCCGGCGAGGGCGATTTTGGGCGCGCTGTGTAACTGGGTTTTGATTTCCAGATTTATTTATGTATTAATTGTTTCAATATGTAAACAAAAATCACAAGTGGCGGAGCGGTTGGAAGGATGTGAGTTAAGACTTTACTTATATCTGGCTGACCCGGGTTCGAAACCCGGCATCAGTATTTTATTTTTATTTCATTATTTTTAATACATTTTCAAACATAAATTTTATATTCCAATATACTTATTAATTATGTATCGTTTAAAATTAATTTGAGCATTAAATACGCAACGAAATTTTTAACTGGTTGTTCGGTTAATAAACGAAGCGGGTTTGGTAAATCCGATTTTTGACGGATGTTACTGTATCCCCTACTTTTTAGAAATTTCGTCCCGAAATTTAAGTAGTGCCATATTTGTCTAAAAAGGATGGTGTTTAATTTGACAGTTACATACTTAGAAAGGAGTAAGAGTTTAAATTTTGTTTGAGGCGGTAACGTTCCTTGTAAGGGTTGAGTACCCTGCTTCAGGAATCGCTTTTTGATGCCTATGATAATGAATATTGATAAACAGAGTTGATTGACTAAATATGATTTCATGCGCAAGAGTTTTGGTATGTTTGGAAAGATAAGGTTATATCCTAAAACAAAACTTCTACTACTAAAACCTACATGGAACTTCTCATAACCGCCTGACAATGCCTCTGATCCTTTGACAAGAATACTTATATATAGGAAGTACCAGCGGCGTATCCACCATATTCCTATCAAATTTTCATTGGTTTTATCAGTAAGTTATGATTGGTTCTATGATGTGACTCTAGAACATAAATAACCTCAACAACCAATGCCTGAGTCCTAATTCTGATAGCATACATGTTTGAATGGTGACAGTTCCTCTCTCGTTTGTTATGATGGAGAGGTTAGTTTATGTAGAAATAGAACACAATCCAATTTCTTTAAATGATGAGATGATATGAATGCTAAATCAGTGAGGATAACACAAACTTCAACCAAGACAATACTAAATCCTACATGGAACTTCTCATAACCGCCTGATAATGCCTCTGATCCTTTGATAAGAATACTTATATATAGGAAGTACCAGCGGCGTATCCACCATATTCTTGTCAAATTTTCATTGGCTCTATCCGTAAGTTATGATTAGTTCTATGTGACTCTAAAACATAAACAAACACAACAACCAAAGCTTGAGTCTTAATTCTGATAGTATACATGTTTGAATGATGACAGTACCTCTCTCATTTGTTATGATGGAGAGGTTAGTCTGTGTAGAAGTGAGACACAGCTCAACTTCTTTAAATGTTGAGATTGTAATACGTTGAGATGTATGATGATATGAATGTTAAATCAATGAGTATAAAACAAACTGAAATAGTAATTTGCATTAAAATTCTTGGATAAAAATTCCAATTTGTAATTGAGATACGTGAAAATTGAGATAACATAAGAAAAACATAAAAACTATGCGGTTGGAGTTGAATCTTGATTTTTGGTGAAGGGGACTAGTTGGGTGGTTTCGTTTGGAACGTCATTATCTTCAACAGGATTGGCGTTGATGTTGTAAACTCTTCCTCTTGCTGGTGGCCTAGTGGTTAGGTTTTCTTGATTTGATTGGTTAACTGGGTTTGCTTGAGCTTGGGCGTGTATGATGTTAACCAATCGAGGGCACGTGTTTCTATAATGGGTAGGGTCGCCACAATTAAAACAAGCTCGAACATAAGGTAACATGGGGTATTGGGGTTGTTGATATGTTTGGGTCATGTTTTGAGTAGGGGGTAGGGTTTGGTTTTGAGGGGTGCGGCAAACCTTGCTCAAATGACCATAGCGTCCACAATTCGTACATAGTCGACAAAGTAAGGTAGATGGAAGGTGATAAAAACAGGTGTTACATTGAGGGTGAGGTCCAAGGTAAGGTTTCTTATTTGGGTAAGTTGAGTTGGGTGCTACTTGAGTGATTGGGATAGCTTGGAGGGGTACGGCTTGTGAGGCTAGTTGATTGCGTTAGGTGACAGCGAAAAGTTGCCCATCTCGTTTTCTCTTGGGAATGGGTTGAGAAGGGGATTCGGTTTGGGTGGAGTTTGAAGTTTCAGTTGATGCTTTATCCTTCTTCTTCTCCTCCTTGAAGTTTTTATTCCGTATACGGTTCTCGGTGAGCTCTGTAGCTAACTCCATTGCTGCTTCCAAAGTTACAGGTGTGGTACTTATTACAGAGTCTTGAATTTTTGAAGGAAGACCTCGAATGTAGTGCTAGATCAAACGGTAGAGGGGAGTGAACAAGTTGGGAACCATTTGATTTAACTCGAGGAATCTCTTGTTGTATGTGGTGTGGTCGCCTTCCTTTTGTTTCAACGAATAGAACTCATCCTCGAATTTCTTGATTTCGCTCCTTGGGCAAAACCGTCTTGTCATGATTTCCTTCAACTCTTCCCAAGTCAAAGTCATAGTATCTTCAACACCTCGTTTGGCCTTCTCTGTATTCCACCAAGTAAGTGCTATTCCAAATAAACGACCAGTAGCATATCGCACTTTGCGATCATCGGGGTAATCGCAATTTAGAAAAATGTTTTCCATTTCTTCGAACCAACAGAGAAGAGCGGTGACACCTTCAGTCCCTTCGTATTTTGTAGGGTCGCAGGATTTGAAATGCTTGTAGGTGCATTTAGTGGTATTTGGGGGAGGGTTGACAACATTTTGAACTTCTTGATTGACGGGATTAGCGGTAAGGGCTTGTTGAACTTGGGCTACAATGTTAGGTATTACGGCAGCCATTTGTTGAGCGATTTGGGCAGCCATGCGCTCGCGGGCTTTTCCTGATCTCATCTTCCTACGAGCGGAATTAGAAGACATCTACAAGGAATACATATCAAGAGTATGAGTTGGATGTTTTTGGGATCATGTGTCGTATTTAGGAATGAACATTCATAAAATAAACATAGCATAATAAATCTACTACATCCATAGGATGTCTTGGGCTTTGCTCGTAATTGGACCTTGCATGCCGCCATACTTCACCTTCGTAATTACGTGGGTCCCCATGATTACCGGGTTTTTCATATGGTTCGCATGTGTTAGCCTGGTTACGTACACTAAAACCCAGAGAAAATCGAGAAATAAGTATGTAACGTATGATATTCGGAATGTATCCAGGTGTGGACACGGTGACACCTCAAAGTGGGGTTAGTTCGAACGACGTTTGGTGTGGCATGCTTTGGCCTAATAGGTCCTGCGTACTCTCATCGTTAGTCCCCAGGTAGGCAAACTGGTCCGTTATATTGGATTTATACGAATGCCAACCTAGACAGGACGTTCCGACTACCGGTACTTGTACCCTTACAGTTACTACATGCCCGTCGCAGAACTCACTTTGATGAGATTTGAAAAATGAAAAATGCGACAAAATCTTGAATAACGGAAGTATGAAGATGAATTGAATATGTGAACATTGAAATATGTATGATGAATATGTATGTAAGTATGTATGTTTGACTGTAAGTATAATTCACTATGTATCACAAAATGTAATATTGGAAGTGTTAGCATGCATTTGTGTATGTAATAAATATGAAAGAAATAAACATCATGAGTTTGCATGTAACCACATAAACAAATAAAAATCTAGTCAACTATAGTATAGGCTCTAAGGGTCTAATAACCTATCCTGTATCCCTATAGTCAAAAGCTCTGATACCAATCTGTCACACCCCGACCCGCAGCGGAAAGGTGATCGGGGCATGATTGGGTTTTCATCAAAGCTCATGACATTTATTACAATGTTTCATATTTATTATTACAATTTACAAGGGATCCTACAATCAAATCAAACAAATACAACATGTTCTAATCATCCTTCTAAACTTCATTATTTTTCTTCTAAGGCAATTTCCTATGTTTTCCTTGCTTCATCCTGTTCACCTGTATCATGTGTAAAAAAATGGTTTTTGGATCAACAAAAGTTGGCGAGTGAACCTTGTTAGAAAACATTTATTATTTATTTCTTATTGTGTTTCATATGGAAAAATTGTGCAATATTCATATATGAACAAACGTAAATAAACATACAATAACAAACAAATAGCATACAATAACAAACCAATAGCATACAATAACAAACAACAAATAATAACATACAATAACATACCATAACATACCATAACAAACCATAACAACCCAACTTGCATGAATATATAACATAAATGTCTGTGCGATCAAGGCTCAATCAAACGGAGCCGATCGTATGTTGGCAACGCCTGGTTCACGCTCATAATGTAATGGGGAACTGCTCAACGCTCATAATGTAATGGGGAGCGGCGACCTATGATATTGCATGTACTGAAAATAATAAATGTCTGTGCGATCAAGGCTCAATCAAACGGAGCCGATCGTATGTTGGCAACGCCTGGTTCACGCTCATAATGTAATGGGGAGCTGCTCAACGCTCATAATGTAATGGGGAGCGGCGGCCTATGATATTGCATGTACTGAAAATGATAAATTAAATCTAAACAATAGCCACACAAACAGTTGATACAAGCTGAATACACATTTGTTCATGACATGATGTATGCACAATGATTTAAATATAATAAATGGTAAGACACATGATACACCCCAAAAACATGATTAAAACGGGGAATTTGTAGAGATTCACTCACATTGGGTGCGTTCGGTGAATGATGTTGAATGCGCACGAGTTTCGAGAATTGATCGACGAGGAAAAACTAACCTAATTAATAACGAAAAAGTAAGGTAAATAAATGGATTTTATTAACAATTTTAATAGGATTTTTGGATATATTTTTGTGAGTTTAAGGCTATTTTCTAACTTTAAAAATGTTATTTTTAAGTATTTTTAATTGATTTTTAATTTAAATAAATAAATAAAAATAATAAAAAAATGTTGACTTTTGACCGTTGACCATAAGCGTTGACTGTTTGACCATAAGCGTTGACTGTTTGACCGGTTTTATTGTGTGTATGTATGCACCGGGCAGGACTCGAACCCGAGACCTCCCGTACGCGTGCACGCAGCTCTACCAACTGAGCTACGTGTCTAACCCGAAATATTTCTGTTTTTAATTATATTTATACACTATTAAGTTAATCCGAAAATCATTTATTTTAAAAAGATTTTAATGTATCGACTCGGTGCTCTCCACAGGTCTCGAACCCGGGACCTGTGGTTTAGTTTGGCACACAGTCCACCGCTGGACTGTGTGTCTAACTTGGTAAATATTCTGGTTTTTAATATACTTGGCTTTTTATTACAGCGAATGTGTGTATCAAGGATCGAACTCGGGACGTATGCATATTGTTTGCACACAGTCCACCGCTGGACTGTGTGTCTAACCCGTTCATAATATTGATTTTAATTAATCTTATATCTTACACGGCTTCGTCTTCTTCGTTCAAAACACAGACAACGGTTAACTAACTGTTATTTGTTAAATTAATTTAACGAACATTATGAGCAATCGTAATGTAATGAACATAAAAAGGTTTGGGGATTGATTGTACCGAACGGATCGTCTTTCTTCAGAAGTCCGGCAAAGATCGTCGGCTCTGTTTTGGGAACTCCTTCTGTTCGGATTCAATAATCAGTTTGGATGAATTAGATGTGAAATTGAACTACTAAGTAACGATTATCAGTAGGTTACATGATCATACCGGTTAACAGCGAGATTCTGAAACTTTCAGAAGTTTTCCGGCGAAAACAGAAAATCCGGCAATGTCGTCTGGGGTTGATTCTGGGTGATGGAGTGATGTTAGAATTTGTCTAATAATGGAATGAAACAGAAAAGTCGATGTATTTACCGTGTAAATGAAAGTCCCGGTTTTCCGGCGACTTGCAGAGAATTCCGGCGAGTGAAATTTCTTGCGACAGAGATTCTTCAGAGGTTTAAGGTGAGTGGGGGTGATGTCAGTAAGAGCTCTAAGATATTATTTTAGAGTAAGAAGAAAGGATGGAATGAATTCGGTTTTCCGGCGATAATTTCCGGTAAATTTGCAGAGAATTCCGGCGACCGCGGCGAGGTTTTTCTGAGCGAAATGAAGAGTGTAAGTTGAATAGATTCGTGAGCTCAACTGATGAACAAAGTATAATCCCGGATTTGAATTAGACTTTCGGTTTCGACGGAAATTAAGGTAATGAATGAAATTGATTAAGTTTTTCGGTTATAACCGATATGGCTGTTAATGTAAACGTTATGACCAAAAGAAACGACAACGTTTGACGAATTTGTCGGGATTTCCGGCGAGGGCGATTTTGGCGCGCTGATGACCGAATTTGATTTCGAGTTACATTATATGTATTAATTGTTTCGTTATATCAACAAACAACTCAAGTGGCGGAGTGGTGAGATATGTGTTAGTTATATCTTTCGGCTGACCCGGGTTCGAAACCCGGCAGCCGGTTTTCTTTTTTATTTACTTTATTTTCACTTTTTAATAATTATAGTTTTTAAATTCTAAATTTTTATTAATTATGTATTGTTTAAAATTAAAATAAATCATAAATACGCAACGAAATTTTATAACTTGATATTCGATTAATAAACGAAGCGGGTTTGGAAACCCGTTTTTCGACGGATGTTACAGTATCCCCTACTTTTAGAAATTTCGTCCCGAAATTTAAGTAGTAGTGGTAACAGGAAAAAGATGTGGGTATTTCTCGCGCATTGAGTCTTCACGTTCCCAAGTAAACTCAGGTCCTCGTTTCGACTCTCAGCGTACCCTGACGATTGGAATACGGCTTCGTCTTAAACGTTTCTCTTCGAAGTCCATAATTTCTACTGGTCTTTCAATGAAATGCATAGATTGATCGACTTGAATGTCTTCTAGAGGAATATGGAGATTTTCATTGGCGAGGCACTTCTTCAAGTTCGATACGTGGAATGTGGGATGAATTCTGTTGAGTTCTTTTGGTAGGTCAAGCTTGTATGCTACAGGTCCTACTCTTTCGAGTATCTTGAAAGGTCCTACGTAGCGTGGTGCTAGCTTGCCTTTTTGGCCAAAACGAACCACACCCTTCCACGGTGATACTTTTAAAAGTACTTGGTCACCAATGTTAAACTCCAAGGGCTTTCGTCGTTTGTCTGCATAACTCTTTTGACGACTTTGTGCCGCTAGAAGATTGTTTCGAATTTGATGGATCTTGTCAGTTGTTTCTTGAATTAATTCTGGACCGGTGATTTGAGCTTCTCCAATTTCGTGCCAACATATCGGTGATCGGCACTTACGACCATATAAAGCTTCGAAAGGTGCCATGCCGATACTTGAATGATAGTTGTTGTTGTACGAAAATTTAACTAATGGTAGATGAGCGTCCCAATTCCCTTTGAAGTCTATGACACATGCTCGAAGCATGTCTTCAAGAGTTTGGATGGTGCGTTTAGATTGTCCATCAGTTTGAGGATGAAAAGCGGTACTGAGGTCTAATCGTGTACCCAAGGCGGCTTGTACGGCTTGCCATGTTCGTGAAGTGAAACGACAATCACGGTCTGAAATGATGCTTAAAGGTACACCATGACGACTTACAATCTCGCTGATGTAGATGCGAGCTAACTTCTCGTTCTTGAAGTCCTCGCGAATCGGAATGAAGTGAGCTGATTTTGTGAGACGATCAATGATTACCCATATAGTGTCATACCCACTGGAGGTGCGAGGTAACCCGGTAATGAAGTCCATGGTTATGTTTTCCCACTTCCATACAGGTATTTCAGGTTGGGTTAGAAGTCCTGAAGGTCCTTGATGTTCAGCTTTTACTTTAGAACAGGTAAGGCACTTGGAAAGAAAAACAGCAATATCCTTTTTCATGCCAGGCCACCAGTAGATGTATCGAAGGTTTTGATACATCTTGTCGGCTCCTGGGTGTACAGAGTACCGTGTTTTGTGCGCCTCATTCATAAGGAATTCACGAAGGTTATTGTGATCGGGAATCCATATGCGATCTAGATAGTACAGAATACCGTCAGATTTGGTTTCGATTTTAAGTTCTGCTCCACAAGGCAGCTCATTGCGTACGTCGTTTTCTGTTACAGAAACATGTTGAGCTTCTCGGATTTGATCTTTGATGTCGGTTATGATTTTATGCCTAAGTGTTTTGAGGAATTGATACGTTTGAAATGATAAGGTATGTATCATAAAACAAAAACTTCAACCATGACGATATTTAAACCTACACGGAACTTCTCATAACCTCCTGGTAATGCTTTTGATCCTTTGCCAAGAATACTTATATATAGGAAGTACCAGCGACGTATCCACCATATTCTTGTCAAATTTTCGTTGGCTTTATCAGTAAATCATGATCAGTTCTATGTGACTTTAAAACATAAACAAACACAACAACCAAAGCTTGAGTCTCAATTCTAAAAGGATACATGACTGAATGATGACAGTACCTCTCTCGTTTGTTATGATGAAGGGGTTAGTCTATGTAAAAGTGAGACACAACCCAACTTCTTTAAATGATGAGATTGAGATACGTCGAGATGTATGATGATATGAATGTTAAATCAATGAGTATAAAACAAAACTGTAATATCAATTCGCATTAAAATTCTTGGATACATAAATTCCCAATTTACAACTGGGATACGGAAAGATTGAGATAACATAAAGAAAACATTAAAACTAGACGATTGGAGTTGAGTCCTGATTCTTGGTGAGGAAAACTAGTTGGGTGATTCGTTTGGGCCGTTATTATTTTCAACAGGATTGGCGTTGATGTTGTAAGCTCTTCCTCTTGCAGGTGGTGGAGCTTGGTTAGCTTGATTCACTGGATTTGCTTGAGCTTGGGCATGAATGATGTTCACCAAGCGTGGAGAAGTGTTTCTAAAGTGGTTTGGGTCTCCACAGTTGTAACAAGCCCGCATGGGTTGCATCATGGGGTAGTGGGGTTGGTAGTAGGATTGGGCCGTATGTTGTGTAGGTGGTAGAAGTAAGGGTTGTTGGGCTTGACCCACTATCTGATGGTGGGTTTGGGTTGAGGGTTGGTTGCGGTTCATTCGCTGAAGTGTGCGACAGGTTTGGATGGTGTGACCTGCACGGCCACAGCTGTTGCAATGTTGGCAGGGGTGTTTGGGAAAGTGATGGTATTGGCAACGGTTGCATTTTGGGTATGGGCCTGAGTCTGGCTGTTTGTATGGTGCAGCTGAGGGAGCAACTTGAGTGATTGGTGCGGCAGTGATAGGAGGGTTTGTTTGAGTGACAGCAAAGTTTCTGGTGTTTCGCTTCCTTTTACCAGTAAACTTCGAAGAGGAGCCAGAATGGTTTGAAATTTGAGCCTCAATGGGGGCTTTCTTTTTCTCCTCCTTGAATTTACCGTTTCGGATGCGATTTTCGGTAAGTTCGGTAGCTAGTTCCATTGCGGCTTCAAGTGTCGCAGGCGAAGTGCTTAGAACTGAGTCTTGAATTTTTGAGGGGAGGCCTCGAATGTAATGTTCAACCAAGCGGTACACTGGGGTGAACAAGTTGGGGATCATTTGGTTTAGCTCAAGAAATCTTTTGTTGTAGGAAGTATGATCTCCTTCCTTTTGTTTTAACGAGTGGAATTCATCTTCCAACTTCTTGATTTCGCTTCTTGGACAGAAGCGTCTTGTCATTATTTCCCTTAACTCTTCCCATGTTAAGGCCATAGCATCTTCGACTCCTCTCTTACCCTTCTCTGTGTTCCACCAGGTCAGGGCTACCCCAAACAGTCTCCCGGTTGCGTATCGTACCTTGCGATCCTCGGGACAATCGCAATTGAGGAAGGTGTTCTCCATTTCCTCAAACCAGTGGAGGAGAACAGTGACACCTTCGGACCCTTCATACTTTGGGGGATCGCAAGACTTGAAGTGTTTGTTGGAGCACTTTTTGGAGGGAGGGTTGTCGACGTTCTGGTCTTCTTGATTGGGAGGGTTGATGGGATTCGCGGTGAGAGCTTGTTGGACTTGAATTACGATGTCAGGAAGCACCGCGGCCATTTGTTTTGCAATTTGGGTGGCCAAGCGTTCGTTTGACCTTCTTGACTTTTTACTTCCACGTAGTTGCCTAGCCGACATCTACAGGAACGTACATTGGAAGATTGTGAGTTTAAGAAGTTTTTAGGTGTTATGTGTCGTTAAAAATAATAAAATAACATAACCATCAATAATGCAACTACATCCATAGGATGTCTTGGGTTTGCTCATGTTTGGGCCTCCAAAGTCCCCATACTATCGCCTGTGTAGTCATGTGGGCCCCCACCACTATTGGCTTAGTAGGATTCACATTGGTGTTGGCGGTTTAACACTCGCATCACCCGAACGAAAACCATAAAATATGTTTGTGAGATGTATGGTCGGAGGGTGTCCAGGTATAGACAATGACAACTCAAAGTGGGGTTAGCTCACACGACGTTTGGTATAGCATGCTTTGGCCTAATAGGTCCTTCGTACTCTCATCGTTAGTCCCCAGGTAGGCAAACTGGTCCTTTATTTTGGATTTATACGAATGCCAAGCCTAGACAGGACGTTCCGACTACCGGTACTCGTACCCTTCCAGTTACTACATGCCCGTCATTAGAACTCACTTTGATGTGATTTGAAAATACAAAAATCGTTGCAAAAATCATAGGAAGTGTGAGGTGTGTGCTCACATGGATATGATATGTTATGAGGATATGATTCATGATGAGCATTGTATAATAATATGTACTTATGAACATGCTTGCATAACATTGAATGTAACAATAAACATAAAGCATATAAACATCATGAATTTTGCATGTAACACACAAACAATTTAAAAATTCTAATCAACTATAGTATAGGCTCTAAGGGTCTAATAACCTATCCTATATCCCTATAGTCATAGCTCTGATACCAATCTGTCACACCCCGACCCGCAGCGGAATAAGAGTCGGGACATAATTGGGTTATCACCAAAGCTCATGATGTTTACTAAATGTTTCATATTTATTAAATTCAAATTACAACTTAAAGTTCAAACCAAATTCATACAAATACAAGGAAATGAAACAAAGTAAAACAATCCAAGGTCTAAACTGATTTATTCTTCTAGGCCGTCCTATATGTTTCTTGCTTCAACTGGATCACCTGTATCATGTGTAAAAATGGGGGTTTTTGGGTCAACAAAAGTTGGCGAGTGAACCTTGTTAGAAAGCATTTATTATTGATTTCTTGTTGTATTTAATATGGAAAAATTGTAATAATCATATGTGAGTAAACGTAAATAAACATACAATAACAAACCACCTTGCATGAGTATATGACATGAATGATAATGTATATGTTGGCAACGTCACGTTCCGCTCATAGGTAATGGGGAACGGACGGCCTATGATGATGTATGTGCGATCAAGGCTCAATCAAATGGAGCCGATCGTATGTTGGCAACGCCACGTTCCGCTCATAGGTAATGGGGAACAGACGAGCAAACTTGACCTGGTGAACTGGTGATTCTCAGGCAAACTTGATGTTTTCGGATCCAAAATCTTGCGTTTTCGCGTCGTTTGATGAGTAAATCGAGTGTTCATCCCTCCGACCCTGTGCTACTGAGCGAACTTAGGTCAGAGAGGTGTTTTCAGAGCAGTTTTAGCCGTTTTACAAAAGTGTAGGCTAATCCGGACGAACTCGGGGTTCGTTCGGGTTAGTCCGGCTTGTGTAAACCGTCACAAACATCCGTGAGCTTCCAGATCTGGGATCTTGAATGATAGATGCTTCATTTCATATCAGAAAATGAACAAAACACCATCAAAAGTCCGTATCTTGTGTAGAAATCGATGTTTTTCAAAGGTTTTTCTCAGATCTGTCACTTACAAGCTGAGATCTTGCAGATCTCGCGTTTGGGAAGTCTCTACTATCACCAAACGAACTCGTATTGTGTAGATCTAAGTTTAAAACATAAGTTTTTGAAGAAAAAGATGAACATTTTCGTAAAAGAATGGGTTTTGATGAAAACAAAGGCTACGCCTTGTGCCAAAATCGTTGTAAACCTTTGTAGATCGTTGATAAACATTGTTGCAGTGAAAATCGGGTCGATTCTTACTTAGAACACGAAGGTTTCAGGTTTTGAGAGCTCTGGGCGAACTTACAGCAAGTTCAAATGAGAGAAATGAGCTTGGTATTTATAGGAGGAGAGCTGGTGGAGGCATGTTCGGCCGAACTTGCATGAAATTCATGCAAGTTCGCGCGAACTTGATGGATTTTGGGAAGAATTATGAGTAAGTTCGGCCGAACTTGCATATACTCATGCAAGTTCGTGCGAATTTGATAAAACAAAGGGGTTCCTGGTTGCCAGGCAAGTTCGGGCGAACTTGTGGTAGTCAAGTTCGGCCGAACTTGGCCTGGTGACCAAGTTCCGTTTGCTGATTTCGCGTAAAGGGTTCGTTTGGTTATTCGGTTCGCATTAGATAATTATATTAAGCGTTAAATTAAAACGTTAAGCGTTATAGTTGGTATAATAGTGCGATTTAGCGATTCGAGAGTGCGAGAGCGATGCGATAGCGATTGTAATTATCACCATAAAACACACTAACACATAAATAACATAAAAACCACATAATTAACTGCGATTGCGATGCGATGAGATAGACGGTGCGATTTAATAAGCGATTAGATGCGATAATAACGTGATGCACCATAATTAATTAACATAAAATTTATTATACTCGAATCTCGGAAATACATAAGACGGAAACAAATGAAAAAAAAGATAACAACGAGAAAAACATAGTTGTTACAGTCTCCCCTACTTTATGGAATTTCGTCCCGAAATTAGGCAGCGGCCGTAACAAATAGATGCAGATATTCTGTTTTCGTATCACTTTCGAATTCCCAAGTGAACTCGGCGCCGCGTTTGCCTTCCCATCGGACCTTCACGATAGGTATGCGAGAGCGTTGGAGTTTCTTGGTTTCCCGATCCATGATTTCAACCGGTTTTTCCACGAAACAGAGAGTCTCGTTGATTTGCAGATCTTCGAGAGGATATGCAGATTTTCTTCGGCTAAGCACTTTTTGAGATTAGACACGTGGAAAGTCGGATGTACCTTATTAAGTTCCTCCGGTAATTCGAGACGATAGGCTACTTTACTGATCCTTTCCGGAATCTTAAAGGGACCAACGTATCGAGGCGCTAGCTTTCCTTTCTTGCCGAAGCGGACCACTCCCTTCCAAGGCGCAACCTTTAGGAGAACGTGATCTCCCACTTCGAACTGTAGGGGCTTATGGCGTTTATCGGCGTAACTCTTTTGACGACTCTGAGCTTTCAAGAGGTTGTCTCTGATTTGGAGGATCTTGTCTGTCGTTTCTTGAATTAGCTCGGGACCGGTGATTTGTGCTTCTCCGATCTCGTGCCATGCAATAGGCGATCGACATTTTCTTCCATACAGTGCCTCAAAAGGAGCCATTTGAATGCTGGCATGATAACTATTATTGTACGAGAATTCGATTAAAGGTAAATGCGTATCTCAATTACCACCGAAATCTATGATGCACGCACGAAGCATGTCTTCGAGGGTGCGGATCGTTCGCTCAGTCTGACCGTCGGTTTGAGGGTGAAAAACGGTACTGAGATTGAGAGTAGTACTGAGAGCGGATTGAAAAGCCTCCTAGAGACGCGAGGTAAAACGACCGTCGCGGTCAGAAATGATGTCACGAGGCGTCCCGTGTCGACATATAACTTCGTCGGTATAGATTCGGGCTAACTGTTCGACCTTAAAGTCTTCTCGTATAGCAATAAAGTGTGCGGATTTGGTGAGACGATCAACGATAACCCAAATGCTATCGTGACCAGAGGAAGTACGCGGGAGTTTCGTAACGAAGTCCATAGCTATACTCTCCCACTTCCACATCGGGATTTCGGGTTATTCGAGTAAACCAGAGGGCCTTTAATGTTCGCCTTTAACTTTCGAACAAGTTAAGCATTTCTAGACGTACAAGGCGATATCCTTTTTCATGCCCGGCACCAGTACTTAGGACGAAGGTTCTGGTACATCTTGTCAGCACCGGGGTGAATGGAATATCGAGATTTTTGAGCTTCATCCATTAGCAACTTACGAAGATTATCACGACTGGGAATCCAAATGCGATTGAGATAGTAGTAAATACCATCAGGTTTAGATACAAGCTGAGTTTCGGCACCACATTTCATTTCGTCTTCCAAAGTATTCTCGTTAAAGCAGGCGAATTGAGCGGCACAGATGAGGGTTTCAAGCTTAGCACAAGCTTGAGAGTCACGAATACTATATACATAGCTTCGTCTACTGAGAGCATCGGCGACGATGTTTGCTTTGCCGGGATGGTAGCGTATCTCACAATCGTAGTCGTTGAGAAGTTCAACCCATCGACGTTGTCGCATGTTTAGTTCTTTTTTATTAAAGATATGTTGTAAGCTCTTATGGTCGGTGAAGACCGTACACTTAATACTGTAAAGGTAGTGTCAGCATATCTTTAATGCAAAAACAACTGCATTGAGTTCGAGATCATGGGTTGTGTAGTTCTTCTGGTGGATCTTGAGTTGGCGAGACGCATACGCGATAACCTTGTCTCGTTGCATGAGAACACAACCAAGACCAAGGTTTGAGGCATCACAATAAACAACGAAATCGTCATTTTCGTCGGGTAAGGCGAGAACGGGAGCGTTGCATAGCATACACTTGAGAGTTTGAAAAGCTTCCTCTTGCTGGGAATCCCAAACAAAAGGTTTATCTTTATGAATTAAAGCGGTAAGCGGAACGGCGATTTTTGAAAAGTCGGCGATGAATCGACGGTAGTAACCCGCCAATCCAAGAAATGAACGGATTTCGGAAGCATTCTTCGGTTTAACCCAACTCTTGACGGCTTCAATCTTTGCTGGGTCGACATGAATTCCTTGACTATTAACTATGTGGCCGAGAAATTCGACTTCTTCGAGCCAGAATTCACATTTAGAGAACTTAGCATAAAGGCGATTTCCTTGAAGAAGTTCGAGGACTAAACGGAGATGGCGCGCGTGTTCGTCTCTCGACTTCAAATAGATAAGGATATCATCGATGAAAACAATAACGAAACGATCCAAGAAGGCTTTACACACACGGTTCATCAAATCCATGAAGACCGCGGGTGCATTTGTAAGACCAAAAGGCATGACCACGAATTGGAAATGGCCATAGCGAGTACGAAAGGCGGTTTTAGGAATGTCTTCTTCCAACACACGCAATTGATGATAACCAGAACAAAGATCGATCTTGGAAAAACAAGTAGCACCTTGAAGCTGATCAAATAAGTCGTCAATACGAGAAAAAGGTAGCGGTTCTTTATCGTGAGTTTGTTAAGTTCACGATAATCGATGTACATACGGAACGATCCATCCTTCTTTTTCATGAAAAGGACAGGAGCGCCCCATGGCGAAGTGCTCGGGCGTATGAAACCTTTATCAAGAAGCTCTTGAAGTTGGCTCGATAGCTCGCGCATTTCGGATGGTGCGAGGCGATAAGGAGCTTTCTCAACGGGAGTAGCTCCGGGAACTAAATCGATACGGAATTCAACATCTCGAGTAGGGGGGTAAACCGGGTAAATCGTCGGGAAAGAATTTAGGAAATTCACAAACAATGGGAACGTCTTTATAAGTCTTCTTTTCTTTCTCCGGGTTCACAATATGGGCGAGGAAAGCAACACATCGCTTTTGCAAGCATTTGTGTGCTCGAGTACATGACAAAAGCATCAACTTCTTTGAGGGAGTTTCACCGTAAACATGAAGTTGATCACCGTTGGGAAGCGGGAAGCGAATCATTTTATCGAATCATACAACTTCAGCATGATTTTCACGAAGAAAATCCATGCCTACTATGATATCGAAACTACCTAACTGCATAGGTATGAGATTGATCGCGAAGACATGGTTGTTGAGATTGAGATTACAACCACGTAAAACGGAGTTAACGGTAACGGTTCTTCCGGTGGCGACTTCCACATCGAAAGTCTTTGGGAGTTTAGCGCGCTTACATTTTAAAACCTTTTCGAATTCTAACGATACAAAACAATTATCGGCACCAGTATCAAATAAACACGAAGCATAAATACCATTAACGAGAAATGTACCATTGACAACATTATTGTCATTCTGAGCCTTGCGATGGTTGAGGTTGAAAGCCCTACCCCGCGCAGCTTGTGGTTCTGTTGCTGCGGTGGCTGTGCTGGCTGCTGCTGAGGTGGTGGTGCTGGCTGCTCTTGCTTAACTGGATGATTTGGGCAGGCATTGGCGAAATGGTTAGGATCACCACAAACATAGCACACACGTGCTTTTGGAGCTTGCTGATTGGCTAGAGGAGGAGCAGGTAAAGCTGGAGCTGCTTGAGCCTAAGGAGCTGGCTGACGAGGGCCGGTACGGCAGCTCACTGTGAAATGGCCGTAGATATTGCAATTTGTGCAAAAACGGCAGTTGCCACCCACTACATGAGAATAGGTGCACTTAGGGCACATCGGGTGAGGACCAGTGTACGCACGCTTGGCAGGAGGTGCGTTGGATGCTGCGGATTAGAGCGGCTGTGGGTTTGCTGGAGCAGCGAGAGCGAAATTCTTCTTGGGGTTCTCGCGCTTGCGACCACGGCGACTGTTCTTTGACTCGCGGGGCTGATCGGTAAGAGGAGCTGCTGATTCGGTAACTGCTTGATTTGCGACCTTGGCGTTCTTGAAGTAACCAAACTGAACACGCTTGTCGTTGATTTCGGCTGCTAACTGATAAGTCTCCTCGATAGTAACAGGGCGTGCTGCTTGAACAAAGTCAGCGACACAATCGGGGAGAGCGCTGAGGTACTTCTTGATTGCTTTCTCGGTCGTGTCAACCTAACCGGGACAAATGATGCTCAACTGCTTAATGTTCCAGAACTTGTTCTCCAATTTCTGAATTTCGTACGGAGGACAGAACTCCTTAATCATGATTTCCTTAAGTTCCTCCCATGAGAGCCCATAGGCTTCGTCATATCCTTGCCTGTTACGCTCGGCTGCCCACCAATCGAGAGCCCTCAACTGAAACACGCCGGCGGCGTTGATAGTGCGCAGTGCCTCGGGGCATCCGCTTTGGCGGAAGGTAACCTCAATCGAATCAAACCAATGGAACATGACACTTGGTCCTTTGGTGCCAGAGAACGTTAGAGGTGCGCAAGCCTTGAACTGCTTGAAGCTGAAGCGGGATTTAAGAGCATCACTGTTGGAGTCAACAGACGAGTTGCTGCTAACCGCTTGAATTTCGCTAACAATTTGTGGGATCACCTTAGCCATTTCCTTGGCTACGAGAGAGGCGATGCGTTTGTTAGCGTTGTTGCGCTAAGCGGTGCGGCGAGTGTGAGATCCCATTGATGCCATCTACATAAAGGATTTAGATTAGACGAGATTCGATTATAATAGAGTTATGTTTAAATATTTATTATTATTATTCAAGCAAGCACAAAACACGTAAGAACGTATCCACGTAAGCACTTAAACACGTAAGCACATAAGCACGTAAGCACATATTTTGCACGTATTCACCTTTAACTTCATAAATCATGCATAGCACGATTTGAGATGCTAGATAGTAATAGCGAGATATATGCGATATATAATAGCGAGATAAGCGAGATAATACCGCGTATGAGGCACACGTCCTCATAGGCGTAAGCGAGTTAAACGATTAGTTTGGTTGGTGTATTAATTAGCGTTTTAGATTACGAGAGCTGTGCGAGTTGTGCATACATTCGATGGAGCGTAAATGCGATAAATCGAGAAATCGATGATATGATAAATCATCAAAGCGAGAAATCGAATAAGGCGAAAATTCACAAAAATTTTAAATACATAAATAATAATAAACTCGATGATGCGTAAATCGACGATATAGGCTTAAATCAATTGGGAATGTCCGGGGTTTTGAGACATTCGACACGCCAAAGTGATTCGACTACCCTTTGCATTTGGACCCATGCTTTGGCCTAATAGATAAACGTTCTCACCCAAGCGGCTAACGACGTTTACCCTTCCAGTTAATACGTGTTCCAAACCATCGGTATAACCAAGACTTTGGTGAGATTGAAAATCGAGAAGCGGAATTCATCATTAAGGTACGGGTTTCACCCCTGACTTAACAACTAGTTCCAAATTGTGGTTACGCTCGGCGTTCCACTAGATAGAAATGGAGACTTTCATCGAGGTTCGGGTATCACCCCTAACTCAACGAAGATATCTCGTGATGAGTAATACGCGGAATGAGCGATCTTATTGAGAGTTTGCAGTTTTCACACCTAATCTCAACTCGATCCTCGTTTGTGAGATACGAGCGTTTCCAAGCGTGTATTTTGTATTAGCCTTAGGAAAAGCATATTTAAGCATTTATGTCAAGTAGTTTAGCATTTAGATCAAAGAATGGTCAATCGGTTACTTAGACATGCTGCTAGGTCGAACATGACAATTCTACCTATTATCCTAAGGAACTCGCTCTGATACCAATCTGTCACACAACGACCGATGGCGGAATCACCGGGGTTAGTGGCACTAGGCGACCAGATTGTTCTCATGAGAAATTCCATAACAATTATTCACAACATTACTAACGTTTAACATCCCATACTATTAAACATAATATTCTAAATAATCATTACAAAATCCAAAGTTTTCTCATAAAAACAAAACGGTTCGATTTCCCCTAGATTTATTACATTCCAACTAAACAAAACAAAAGAAAATAAACTAAGCTAAGCATGCATTCATCCAAGCATCCATAGCTAAATCCTCAACCTGTTACATTCGTTAAAATACAAGTCAATACAATTAAGTAAAGGTGAGCATACAAGTTTGAATAATACTAGCATAGTCGAGAAAGCGTTTGCGAAACAATCTAATTACATATCATGATACACCAAAACACTTAACATAACATAGGCTCATTTCTCATGCTAACTACCGTGAGAATGCTTGCGTGTCCATCCTAACTAGACCCCGGCGGGTGTAAGCCACACTATAGTACCATACTAGCTAAGGAGGCAAGTTAACGAAAACAAGTCCTAGTCACATGTTTCTAGTATCACGTATAGAGCATATACAATCAGATTATACGCGTGCGATAAACAATTTTGATTTGTGATGTGATTTTAATATAGGAACGTATGCAACACCCAAAAGTGCGTTAAAGCAAAAATGGGTCAAGTATACTCACTGTGGGTGCGTTTTGTTAGGTTTGAGATTCTGCGAGGAGTCGAGAAGAGCGCCGGATCAGCCTGCATACGCGAACGGAAGTGCATCAGTCTCCGAAAAGCTGAAACAGTTAAGTCTTGGTTGGGCAGTAGCCAAGTTTGGGCGAACTTGTGTGTAAACACACAAGTTCGAGCGAACTTGTATGAATTTGGTGAGTTTATAGCCAAGTTCGGTCGAACTTGGCATGATTCACATGAATATTGTCAAGTTCGGGAGAACTTGTATGGAAACCTTACTGAGGTGACAAGTTCGGGCGAACTTGCGAAGAAATTTGATGAGACTAGCCCAAGTTCGGTCGAACTTGACCCATTTGGGTACAAGTTCGGTCGAACTTGACCTGGTGAACTTGATGTTTTCGGGTCCAAAATCTTGTGTTTTCGCGTCATTTGCTGAGTAAATCGAGTGTTCATCCCTCCGACCATGTGCTACTGAGCGAACTTAGGTCAGAGAGGTGTTTTCAGAGCAGTTTTAGCCGTTTTACAAAAGCGTAGGCTAATCCGGACGAACCCGGGGTTCGTTCGGGTTAGTCCGGCTTGTGTAAACCGTCACAAACGTCCATGTGCTTCCAGATCTGGGATCTTGAATGATAGATGCTTCATTTGATATCAGAAAATGAACAAAACACCATCAAAAGTCCGTATCCTGTGTAGAAATCGATGTTTTTCAAAGGTTTTTCTCAGATCCGTCACTTACAAGCCGAGATCTTGCAGATCTCGTGTTTGGGAAGTCTCTACTATCACCAAACGAACTCGTATTGTGTAGATCTAAGTTTTAAACATAAGTTTTTGAAGAAAAAGATGAAGATTTTCGTAAAAGAATGGGTTTGATGAAAAAGAAGGCTCCCCCTTGTGCCAAAATCGTTGTAAACCTTTGTAGATCGTTGATAAACGTTGTTGCAGTGAAAATCGGGTTGATTCTTACTTAGAACACGAAGGTTTCGGGTTTTAAGAACTCTGGGCGAACTTACAACAAGTTCAAATGAGAGAAATGAGCTTGGTATTTATAAGAGGGGAGCTGGTGGAGACATGTTCGGCCGAACTTGCATGAAATTCATGCAAGTTCGAGCGAACTTGATGGATTTTGGGAAGAATTATGAGTAAGTTCGGCCGAACTTGCATATACTCATGCAAGTTCGCGCGAACTTGATAAAACAAAGGGGTTCCTGGTTGCCAGGCAAGTTCGGGCGAACTTGTGGTAGTCAAGTTCGGCCGAACTTGGCCTGGTGACCAAGTTCTGTTTGCTAATTTCGCGTTAAGGGTTCGTTTGGTTATTCGGTTCGCATTATATAGTTATATTAAGCGTTAAATTAAAACGTTAAGCGTTATAGTTGGTATAATAGTGCGATTTAGCGATTCAAGAGTGCGAGAGCGATGCGGTAGCGATTGTAATTATCACCATAAACACACATAACACATAAATAACATAAAAACCACATAATTAACTGCGATTGCGATGCGATGAGATAGACGATGTAATCTAATAAGCGATTAGATGCGATAATAACGTAATACACCATAATTAATTAACATAAACCTTATTATACTCGAATCTCGGAAATACATAAGACGGAAACAAATGAAAAAAAAGATAACAACAAAAAAAACAGATTTGTTACACGCGCGTCGTGCGGGGATCTGTGTTCCCTCTCGCGTGGCGCCTGAGGTGCCTAGCTAGGCTAGGTCAGCCTGGTCACAAGTGTAGGGTTGCCAGATGTCGCGACAGAGACTGGTGTCTCTGGCGGGTGGTGTAACATCCGTCAAAAACCGGGTTAACCAAACCCACTTCGTTTATTAACCGAACATCCAGTTAAAAATTTCGTTGCGTATTTAATGCTCAAATTAATTTTAAACGATACATAATTAATAAGTATATTAGAATATAAAATTTATATTTGAAAATGTATTAAAAATAGTGAAATAAAAATTTAATGCAGCCGGGAACCACAAAGACTTAACTCACACTCGCCCAACCACTCCGCCACTTGTGCCTTTTGATGATATATTAAATCAATTAATTCAAATAACAAAAACTCGTTTTCAAAATCAGTCAACCGACGCGCCCATTTCGCAGTCGCCGGTAATCCCGACGATTTCGCCATTTATTGTCGGTTTCTTGTGACTTAACGTGCATAATAACTCTTACATCGGTTATAACCGATGTCCAGCTCCGCGACATCGGTCATAACCGCCGGAGAATTATTGACCAACGAATCAAGACGGTAATCAGACCCAATTCATCGATATTATTCCCTATAAATACACACTCTAGCCTCTGATAATCTTTTCGCTCACAATCACACCAATTCTCGACGCAATTTCACTCGCCGGAATTTTTCTGCAATCACCAGACTTTCGCCGGAAAACCGAGACTCACATCATCACGGTAAATACCTCGACTCTTTCTATTCCATTCCATTGTCAGACCATTACTAACATCAATCTATCACCCAGAATCAATCCCAGACGACGTTGTCGGAAATTCTGCTTTCGCCGGAAAACTTCTGAAAGTTCCAGAATTACGCCGTGAGCCGGTATGATCATTTAAACCTACTGATAATCGTTGCTCAGTAGTTCAATTTCACATCTAATCCATCCAAACTGTTAATTGATCCTAACAGCCGAAGTTCACAAAACAGAGCCGACGAATCCTTGCCGGAGTTCTGAAAAAGTCACCTTTTCGGTACAATCATTCCCCAAATCCTTTCTGTTCAATACATTACAATCACTTATAAAGTTCGTTAAATTAATTTAACTAGTAAGAGCATGGTTAACCGTTGTCTGTGTTTTGAGCGAAGAAGACGAAGTCGTATTGATTATAAGATTAATTAAAATCAGTATTATGAACGGGTTAGACACACAGTCCAGCGGTGGACTGTGTGCAAACAAACACATACGTCCCGAGTTCGATCCTTGACACAAGCACATGCTCTGTAATAAAAATGTTTTTTTTTTTAAACTGAACCGGATCCACTCGCAGTCAGCTGTTAAGTATAATAAAAACCGGAATATTTACCAAGTTAGACACACAGTCCAGCGGTGGACTGTGTGCCAAACTAAACCACAGGTCCCGAGTTCGAGACCTGTGAAGAGCACCGATTCGATACAATTAAATCCTTTTTAAAATAAATGATTTTAGGATTTACTTAAATAGTATATAAATATAATTAAAAACAGAAATATTTCGGGTTAGACACGTAGCTCAGTTGGTAGAGCTGCGTGCACGCGTACGGGAGGTCACGAGTTCGAACCTCACTCAGTGCAACTATATAACCGACCGAACCGGTCAACGGTCAACGGTCAACAGTCACGGTCACGGTCAAAGTCAAAAAGTCAACAATTTGTATTATTTTTTATTTGTTTAATTAATTTAAAAATCAATTAAAAATACTTAAAAATAATGTTTTTAAAGTTATAAAATAGCTTTAAACTCACAAAAATATATCCAAAAATCCTATTAAAATTGATTAATAAAATCCGCTTATTTACCGAACCGTTATATTATTATCTAGGTTAGTTTCTCTCGTGGTTAAATCCAAATTCGTGCGCATTCTTCATCAATCCAAGAAACGCAACCACTGTTAGTGAATCTCTACAAATTCCCCGTTTTAATCACGTTTTTGGGGTGTATCATGTGTCTTATTATCTATTACATTTAAACGTTTGTGCATCCATCATATCCATGATCAAATGTATATTCAACATGTATCATCTGTTTGTGTGATTATTGTTTAGATTAAATTTATCATTTTCAGTACATACATTATCATAGGCCGCCGCTCCCCATTACCTATGAGCGTTGAGCTGTTCCCTTTACCTATGAGCGTGAACGAGGCGTTGCCAACATACGATCGGCTCCGTTTGATTGAGCCTTGATCGCACATACATTTCATCATAGGCCGTCTGCTCCCCATTACCTATGAGCGTGAGCCGTTCCCCATTACCTATGAGCGTGAACGAGACGTTGCCGACATTTACATTATCATTCATGTTACATATTCATGCAAGGTGGTTTGTTATTGTATGCTATATTGTTTGTTATTGTATGCTATATTGTTTGTTATTGTATGTTTATTTACGTTTGTTCATATATGATTATTGCACAATTTTTCTATATTAAATACAACAAGAAATAAATAATAAATGTTTTCTAACAAGGTTCACTCGCCAACTTTTGTTGATCCAAAAACCATTTTTACACATGATACAGGTGGACAAGATGAAGCAAGGAACACATAGGAAAGTGTCTTAGAAGAAAAATAATGAAGCCTAGAAATGTATAGACATGTTGAACTTGTATGATATGATTGTATGATCTCCTTTAAATTGTAATAATAAATATGAAACATTATTATAAATGTCATGAGCTTTGATGAAAACCCAATCATGCCCCGATCACCTTCTCCGCTGTGGGTCGGGGTGTGACAGATTGGTATCAGAGCTTTTGACTATAGGGATATAGGATAGTTTATTAGACCCTTAGAGCCTATACTATAGTTGATTAGATTTTAATTGTTTATGTGGTTATATGCAAACTCATGATGTTTATTTCTTTCATATTTATTACATACACAAATGCATGCAAACACTTCCGATACTACATTTTGTGATACATAGTGAATTATACTTACAGACAAACATACATAATCACATACACATTCATCATACATATTTCAAGGTTCACATATTCAAACCATCTTCATACTTCCGTTATTCCAGATTTTGTCGCATTTTTCATTTTTCAAATCTCATCAGAGTGAGTTCTGCGACGGGCATGTAGTAACTGTAAGGGTACAAGTACCGGTAGTCGGAACGTCCTGTCTAGGTTGGCATTCGTATAAATCCAATATAACGGACCAATTTGCCTACCTGGGGACTAACGATGAGAGTACGAAGGACCTATTAGGCCAAAGCATGCCACACCAAACGTCGTTCGAACTAACCCCACTTTGAGGTGTCACCGTGTCCACACCTGGACACATTCCGAATATCACACGTTACATACATATTTCTCGATTTTCTCCGGGTTTTAGTGTACGTAACCAGGCTAACACATGCGAACCATATGAAAAACCCGGTAATCATGGGGGCCCACATGATTACGAAGGTGAGGTATGGCGGCATGCAAGGCCCAATTACGAGCAAAGCCCAAGACATCTTATGGATGTAGTAGATTTATTATTTTATATTTATTTTATGAATGCTCATTCCTAAATACGACACATGATCCCTAAAACATCCAACTCATACTCTTGATATGTATTCCTTGTAGATGTCTTCTAGTCTCGCTCGTAGGAAGATGAGATCAGGAAAAGCCCGCGAGCGCATGGCTGCCCAAATCGCTCAACAAAGGGCTGCAGTAATACCCAACATTGTAGTTCAAGTTCAACAAGCCCTTACCGCAAATCCCGTCAACCCAATCAATCAAGAAGATCAAAATGTTATCAACCCTCCCCCAAATACCACTAAATGCACCTTCAAGCATTTCAAATCCTGCGACCCTCCAAAATACGAAGGGACTGAAGGTGTCACCGCTCTCCTCCATTGGTTTGAAGAAATGGAAAACACTTTTCTAAATTGCGATTGCCCCGATGATCGCAAAGTGCGATATGCTACTGGTCGTTTACTTGGAATAGCACTTACATGGTGGAATACAGAGAAGGCCAAACGAGGTGTTGAAGATGCTATGACTTTGACTTGGGAAAAGTTGAAGGAAATCATGACAAGACGGTTTTGTCCAAGAAGCGAAATCAAGAAATTGGAGGATGAGTTCTATTCTTTGAAACAAAAGGAAGGCGATCACACCACATACAACAAGAGATTCCTCGAGTTAAATCAAATGATTCCCAACTTGTTCACTCCCCTCTACCGTTTGATCGAGCACTACATTCGAGGTCTTCCTTCAAAAATTCAAGACTCTGTAATAAGTACCACACCTGCAACTTTGGAAGCAGCAATGGAGCTAGCTACAGAGCTCACCGAAAACCGCATACGTAATAAAGACTTCAAGGAGGAGAAGAAGAAGGATAAAACATCAACTGAAACCTCAAACTCCACCCAAACTGAATCCCCTTCACGATCCATTTCTAAGAGAAAACGAGATGGGCAACTTTTCGCTGTCACCCAACGCAATCAACCAGTCTCACAAGCCGTACCCCTCCAAGCTATCCCAATCACCCAAGTAGCACCCAACTCAACTTACCCAAATAAGAAACCTTACCTTGGACCTCACCCTCAATGCAACACCTGTTTTTATCACCATCCATCTACCTTACCTTGTCGACTATGTGCGAATTGTGGACGCTATGGTCATTTGAGCAAGGCTTGCCGCACCTCTCAGAACCAAACCTCACCCCCTACTCAAAACATGATCCAAACATATCAACAACCCCAATACCCCATGCTTCCATATGTTCGAGCTTGTTTTAATTGTGGCGACCCTACCCACTTTAGAAACACGTGCCCTCGGTTGGTTAACATCATAAACTCCCAAGCTCAAGCAAACCCAGTTAACCAAGCAAATCAAGAAAACCTAACCACTAGGCCACCAGCAAGAGGAAGAGTCTACAACATCAACGCCAATCCTGTTGAAGATAATGACGGCCCAAACAAACCACCCAACTAGTCTTCTTCACCAAAAATCAAGATTCAACTTCAACCGCTTAGTTTTTTATGTTTTTCCTTTATGTTATCTCAATTCTCACGTATCTCAATTATAAATTGGAAATCTATCCAAGAATCTTAATGCGAATTACTATTTCAGTTTTGTTTTATACTCGTTGATTTAACATTCATATCATCATACTTCACGACATATTTCAGTCTCATCATTCAAAGAAGTTGGGTTGTGTCTCGTTTCTACACAGACTAACCTCTCCATCATAACAAACGAGAGAGGTACTGTCATCATTCAAACATGTATACTATCAGAATTAAGACTCAAGCTTTGGTTGTTGTGTTTGTTTATGTTTTAGAGTCACATAGGACTAATCATAACTTACTGATAAAACCAATGAAAATTTGACAAGAATATGGTGGATACGCCGCTGGTACTTCCTATATAAAGTATTCTTGTCAAAGGATCAGAGGCATTGTCAGGCGGTTATGAGAAGTTCCATGTAGGATTTAGTAATGTCTTGGTTGAAGTTGTTTTATACTCACTGATTTAGCATTTATATCATCATACATCTCAACGTATTTCAATCTCATCATTTAAAGAAGTTGAGCTGTGTCTCACTTCCACATGGACTAACCTCTCCATCATAACAAACGAGAGAGGTACTGTCATCATTCAAACATGTATACTATCAGAATTAAGACTCAAGCTTTGGTTGTTGTGTTTTTTTATGTTATAGAGTCACATAGGACTAATCATAACTTACTGGTAAAATCAATGAAAATTTGACAAGAATATGGTGGATACGCCGCTGGTACTTCCTATATATAAGTATTCTTGTCAAAGGATCAGAGGCATTGTCAGGCGGTTATGAGAAGTTCCATGTAGGATTTAGTAATGTCTTGGTTGAAGTTTGTTTTATACTCACTGATTTAGCATTCATATCATCTCATCATTTAAAGAAATTGGATTGTGTCCCATTTCTACATAGACTAACCTCTCCATCATAACAACCGAGAGAGGTACTGTCATCATTCAAACATGTATACTATCAGAATTAGGACTCAGGCTTTGGTTGTTATGTTTGTTTATGTTCTAGAGTCACATCATAGAACCAATCATAACTTACTGATAAAACCAATGAAAATTTGACAAGAATATGGTGGATACGCCGCTGGTACTTCCTATATATAAGTATTCTTGCCAAAGGATCAGAGGCATTGTCAGGCGGTTATGAGAAGTTCCATGTAGGTTTTAGTAGTAGAAGTTTTGTTTTAGGATATAACCTTATCTTTCCAAACGTATCAAAACTCTTGTGCATAAAATCATACTTAGTCAATCAACTCTGTTTCTAAATATTCTTTATCGTAGGCAACAAAAAGCGATTCCTGTAGCAGGGTACTCAACCCTTACAAGGAACGTTACCGCCTCAAACAAAATTTAAACTCTCACTCCTTTCTAAGTATGCAATTGTCAAAATTAAAACACCATCCTTTTGAGACAAACATGCCACTACTTAAATTTCGAGACGAAATTTCAAAAAGTAGGGGATACTGTAACATCCGTCAAAAACCGGGTTTAACCAAACCCGCTTCGTTTATTAACCGAACATCCAGTTAAAAATTTCGTTGCGTATTTAATGCTCAAATTAATTTTAAACGATACATAATTAATAAGTATATTAGAATATAAAATTTATATTTGAAAATGTATTAAAAATAGGGAAATAAAAATTTAATGCTGATGCCGGGTTTCGAACCCGGGTCAGCCGGGAACCACAAAGACTTAACTCACACTCGCCCAACCACTCCGCCACTTGTGCCTTTTGATGATATATTAAATCAATTAATTCAAATAACAAAAACTCATTTTCAAAATCAGTCAACCGACGCGCCCATTTCGCAATCGCCGGTAATCCCGACGATTTCGCCATTTATTGTCGGTTTCTTGTGACTTAACGTGCATAATAACTCTTACATCGGTTATAACCGATGTCCAGCTCCGCGACATCGGTCATAACCGCCGGAGAATTATTGACCAACGAATAAAGACGGTAATCAAACCCAATTCATCGATATTATTCCCTATAAATACACACTCTAGCCTCTGATAATCTTTTCGCTCACAATCACACCAATTCTCGACGCAATTTCACTCGACGGAATTTTTCTGCAATCACCGGACTTTTGCCGGAAAACCGAGACTCACATCATCACGGTAAATACCTCGACTCTTTCTATTCCATTCCATTGTCAGACCATTACTAACATCAATCTATCACCCAGAATCAATCCCAGACGACGTTGTCGGAAATTCTGCTTTCGCCGGAAAACTTCTGAAAGTTCCAGAATTACGCCGTGAGCCGGTATGATCATTTAAACCTACTGATAATCGTTGCTCAGTAGTTCAATTTCACATCTAATCCATCCAAACTGTTAATCGATCCTAACAGCCGAAGTTCACAAAACAGAGCCGACGAATCCTTGCCGGAGTTCTGAAAAAGTCACCTGTTCGGTACAATCATTCCCCAAATCCTTTCTTTTCAATACATTACAATCACTTACAAAGTTTGTTAAATTAATTTAACAAGTAACAGCATGGTTAACCGTTGTCTGTGTTTTGAGCGAAGAAGACGAAGTCGTATTGATTATAAGATTAATTAAAATCAGTATTATGAACGGGTTAGACACACAGTCCAGCGGTGGACTGTGTGCAAACAAACACATACGTCCCGAGTTCGATCCTTGACACAAGCACATGCTCTGTAATAAAAATGTTTTTTTTTTAAACTGAACCAGATCCACTCGCAGTCAGCTGTTAAGTATAATAAAAACCGGAATATTTACAAAGTTAGACACACAGTCCAGCGGTGGACTGTGTGCCAAACTAAACCACAGGTCCCGAGTTCGAGACCTGTGAAGAGCACCGATTCGATACAATTAAATCCTTTTTAAAATAAATGATTTTAGGATTTACTTAAATAGTGTATAAATATAATTAAAAACAGAAATATTTCGGGTTAGACACGTAGCTCAGTTGGTAGAGCTGCGTGCACGCGTACGGGAGGTCACGAGTTCGAACCTCACTCAGTGCAACTATATAACCGACCGAACCGGTCAACGGTCAACAGTCACGGTCACGGTCAAAGTCAAAAAGTCAACAATTTTTATTATTTTTTATTTATTTAATTAATTTAAAAATCAATTAAAAATACTTAAAAATAATGTTTTTAAAGTTATAAAATAGCTTTAAACTCACAAAAATATATCCAAAAATCCTATTAAAATTAATTAATAAAATCCGCTTATTTACCGAACCGTTATATTATTATCTAGGTTAGTTTCTCTCGTGGTTAAATCCAAATTCGTGCGCATTCTTCATCAATCCAAGAAACGCAACCACTGTTAGTGAATCTCTACAAATTCCCCGTTTTAATCACGTTTTTGGGGTGTATCATGTGTCTTATTATCTATTACATTTAAACGTTTGTGCATCCATCATATCCATGATCAAATGTATATTCAACATGTATCATCTGTTTGTGTGATTATTGTTTAGATTAAATTTATCATTTTCAGTACATACATTATCATAGGCCGCCGCTCCCCATTACCTATGAGCGTTGAGCTGTTCCCCATTACCTATGAGCGTGAACGAGGCGTTGCCAACATACGATCGGCTCCGTTTGATTGAGCCTTGATCGCACATACATTTCATCATAGGCCGTCTGCTCCCCATTACCTATGAGCGTGAGCCGTTCCCCATTACCTATGAGCGTGAACGAGACGTTGCCGACATTTACATTATCATTCATGTTACATATTATGCAAGGTGGTTTGTTATTGTATGCTATATTGTTTGTTATTGTATGCTATATTGTTTGTTATTGTATGCTATATTGTTTGTTATTGTATGTTTATTTACGTTTGTTCATATATGATTATTGCATAATTTTTCTATATTAAATACAACAAGAAATAAATAATAAATGTTTTCTAACAAGGTTCACTCGCCAACTTTTGTTGATCCAAAAACCATTTTTACAGATGATAAAGGTGGACAGGATGAAGCAAGGAACACATAGGAAAGTGCCTTAGAAGAAAAATAATGAAGCCTAGAAATGTATAGACATGTTGAACTTGTATGATATGATTATATGATCTCCTTTAAATTGTAATAATAAATATGAAACATTATAATAAATGTCATGAGCTTTGATGAAAACCCAATCATGCCCCGATCACCTTCTCCGCTGCGGGTCGGGGTGTGACATGTGGCGCCTGGACTGTCCAGATGGACCTGTCTTGTTTTGCGTGCCGTGTCTCGATTTGCGTGCAGCGTCTCGATTTGCGTGTCCGGTTTTACGTTTCGTCTAATTTCAGGGTGTTTTGGAGAGTTGTTACATCTTCCCCACCTTGTTTTAAATCTCGTCCTCGATATTCATTTGAATAGGTGTGGATACTTTCTTTGCATTTCTTACTCAAGCTCCCATGTATATTCTGGTCCTCTCCTTGAATCCCATTTTACTTTTACCAGAACTAATCTCTTGCGTTTGAGATTCTTGATCTTTCTATCCTCAATCTGAAAGGGTTTCTCAACGAACTTTAGTTTCTCATTTACCTCTACATCTTGAAGAGGTATCACCAATGATTCGTCTGCTAGACACCTTTTAAGATTGCATATATGAAATACATCATGTATTCCTACCATTTCCTCTGGCAATTGTAGCTGATAGGCTACTGGCCCTATTCGTTTGACAATCTTAAAAGGTCCAACATACCTTGGGCTTAGTTTTCGTTTCTTACCGAATCTTACAACTCCTTTCCATGGTGAGACTTTTAACAACACTTTATCTCCGACTTGAAATTCCAAGGGTTTACGTCTGTTATCTGCATAACTCTTTTGGCGATCTTGAGCCGCTTTCAGTCTTTCCTTGACTTGAATGATTTTGTCAGTTGTTTCTTGCATATTTCAGGACCTGATAGTTGCTTTTCTCCAATCTCTGCCCAGCATATTGGAGTTCGACATTTCCGCCCGTAGAGGGCTTCAAATGGTGCAGCATTGATGCTGGTATGATAGCTATTGTTGTAAGAAAATTCTATCAAAGGCAAATGTTCATCCCAATTTCCTCCGAAATCAATTACACAAGCTCTAAGCATGTCTTCCATTGTTTGAATTGTTCTTTCACTTTGACCATCTGTTTAAGGATGATATGCCGTACTCAGATTTAGTCTTGTTCCCATTGCTTTTTGGAAACTTGTCCAAAAATAAGAGGTAAAACGGTTGTCCCTGTCAGATACAATAGATAAAGGAATTCCATGCAATGAAACTATTTCATTTACATATAATTTAGCTAATTGTTCCATACTGAACGTTTCCTTTATCGGTAAGAAATGAGCAGATTTGGTTAACCTGTTTACAATTACCAGATTGTATCATTACCTTTTCGTGTCCTGGGTAGTTTGGTAACAAAATCCATGGTTATCAATTCCCATTTCCAAATAGCTATTTCCAATTGTTGCAACAGGCCTGAAGGTTTCTGATGTTCAGCTTTAACCTGTGAACATGTTAGGCATTTGGCAACGTAGCTTGCTACATCCTTTTTCATTCCTATCCACCAGAAATTCTTTTTCAAGTCTTTATACATATTATCACTTCCAGGATGCATTGTATACTTAGTCTTATGGGCTTCCTCTAGTATTCGCTCTCGTAGATCTCCTTGGATAGGGATCCAAATTCTGTTTTTATGGAATCTCCAAATTCCATCTGTTTCTTTTTCTAATTCTTTAATCATTCCTTTTAATCCTTCAGCATCGTCCTTGATTGATGTTTCCTGTGTTTGTTTAATTTGCTCATTTAAATCTATCTGCAGGTTTATTCTAAGAGAGCGTACTCTTTTTGGCTTCTCATGATACTTTCGACTTAAAGCATCAGCTACTACGTTAGATTTTCCTGCATGATACTGGATATCGCAATCATAATCACTAAGGATATCCATCCATCGCCTCTGTCTCATGTTTAATTCCCTTTGTCCAAAGACATATCTTAAACTCTTATGATCTGTGAATACTACAAACTTACTACCGTAAAGATAGTGTCTCCAAATCTTAAGGGCAAAAATTATTGCTCCTAACTCTAGATCATGGGTTGTATAATTCTCTTCATGCTTCTTAAGTTGTCTAGAGGCATAAGCAATAACCTTTTGACGTTGCATCAACACACATCCATAACCTAACTTAGACGCATCACAATAAACTACGAAGTCTTCAGTTCCTTCTGGCAAAGCGAGTATTGGTGCGTTGGTTAACTTTTGCTTCAAAATCATGAATGCTTCTTCCTGTTTTGGTCCCCATTCAAACTTAACCGATTTGCAAGTTAGCTTAGTTAACGGGATGGCTATTCTAGAAAAATCTTGAATAAAACGTCTATAATATCCTGCCAATCCTAGAAAACTTCTTACTTCCGTTGATGATTCTGGGACCTTCCAGTTGGTAATTGCTTCGATCTTTGTGGGATCCACATGAATTCCTTCGTGATTCACCAGATGTCCAAGGAATTGTGCTTCTTGTAACCAGAATTCGCATTTTGAGAATTTTGAGTAAAGCTTTTCCTTCCTTAGCAATGAAGGAGTATATGCAAATGCTCTGCGTGATCTTCCTTACTCTTAGAGTAAATTAGAATATCATCTATAAAAACAATTATGAATTTATCCAGGTATGGTTTACATATCCTGTTCATCATGTCCATAAATGCAATTGGGGCATAGGTTAAACCAAATGGCATGACAGTAAATTCATAATGACTGTACCTTGTTCAGAAAGCTGTTTTAGGAATGTCCTCTTCCTGTACTTTCAACTAATGATATCCTGAACGTAAGTCGATCTTAGAAAAGAATCGGGCTCCTTGGAGTTGGTCGAACAAATCGTCAATTCTTGGTAACGGGTACCGATTTTTAATTGTAACTTTGTTCAATTCCCGGTAATCAATGCACATGCGCATTGATCTGTCTTTCTTCTTGACAAATAACACTGGTGCTCCCCATGGCGATGAGCTGGGTTGTATGAAACCTTTCTCTAGTAATTCGTCAAGTTGTTTCTTCAGTTCCTGCATCTCCGTCGGTGCTAGGCGATAGGGTGCTTTGGCAATCGGTGCCGTTCCTGGTATTAGGTGAATTCTAAATTCAACCTCTCGATCTGGCAGTAATCCAGGCAACTCTTCCGGGAAGACATCTGAGAAATTAAATATTACAGGAATATCTTTTAATTCTTTTCCTTTAGTGTTAATGATTACGGAAATCATATACACTATTTCTCCTTTCCGTGCATAGCTTGCAGTTTTCATCACATAGATGAACTTTATTGATTTTGTCGACTTATCTCCTTTAATTGTGATCCTTTCAGCAAATGGCACATTTACTTCTACAGACTTTTGATCACATATTATTCGTGCCTGATTGGCTATCAACCAATCCATTCCTAAGACGTCATCAAATCCGGCAAGATCCATTGAAAAAGGTTAGCAGAAAAATTATGATTTAAAATTCCTATCTTTGCTCCTTGCAGGATTTTGCTTATTTGGATAGAAGATCCATTTGTCGTCTCCACCAGACAGTTTTGGTGAAGTTTAGTTAATGGTTGATTAAGAAAATTGCAAAAGGAAGTATTAATGAAACTTTGGTTTGCACCAGAGTCAAACAATACTTTTGCATAAACATCATTAACTAAAAACGTACCGGCAATCACATTCGTAATCATCTTGGCTTCTTCGGCAGTCATCACGAATGCTCTGGCAGTCTTCTTGGGTCCTTCCATCGTCCTTGCTTTGTTGTTTGCCGCTAGAGCTAGTTTCGGGCAGTTAGTTCTAATATGACCTGCTTCCCCGCAATGGTAGCATAGCCCATTGCTAACTTTCTTCCTGCAGTCTTTTTCCTTATGCCCTGGAAATTTGCAAAAATTGCAGTATGTAGAGCATTTTTCTGAATGTCTCCTTTTGCAGTACTTACACGGGGGTGAAGAAGAACTTGCTCCTTTCCCACAGTTGGAATTTCCATAACGTAGCTCCTGTGTGATCTTTTGAGCTAGGTTCCTTTTCTGGTTTTCTTCTTGCGTACGTACCAGTTCATCTGTCAAAGTATTTGCTAGCTCTACTGCTTCTTCTATGGTTTGAGGTCTAGCTGCTTTGACTACATGTCTGATCTCACCGATTAATCCCAGATGTAACGGGAGATTAATACTGGTTATGGTGAGGCCAGGGTGGTACAATCCTTGCATATTCAAAGAATGTGGTAGTATGTTCCCTGCAATTTACCCTAGTCATTCTATGATTTAGGAATTTATTAGCAATCTGCTCCTTTTCATTAGGAGGGCAGAATTTCCTTTCAACGATTTCCATAAAGTTGTTCCATTCCATACTGTAAACTCTGTCATTTCCTGTGGACTGAAGAATGGTATTCCACCACTCTAAAGCTGCATCTTTAAAAAGATTAGAAGCATACATGATTTTATCTTCATTTGCACATTTACTTGTCTTGAGGACGGCTTATGTCTTTTCTATCCAGTGCAAGGCTGAAATAGCTCCTTCATTACCTTAGAATTCTATCGGTTTGCATGATAAGAATTCTTTATAAGAACAGCCATATGAGATGGTTCTTCTTCTTTTTGGAATTGGAGCTTGGATTAACAGTTCGGGATTTCCATTCATGCTGTGATTAGGTTCAGGGGTACACGTTTATTCCCGTTTATGGAATCATTATTCCTGACTTTTAATGGTGTCGATAATATAGGGCATAGCATCTATGATTCCTTGGGCCACTATGTGTTCGTTAGCACTTTTATTCATTTGATTCCCGTTATTATCGTTATTCTGGGTTTCCTGATTTACTTCGTCTGACATCTGAATTATAAACATTTAGCAGGTATTAATATCACAAAATAATTTAAATAATAATTACACCAACACAGTGAACCAAAATCGTCGAGCATTGCGACTTTTACTCTTTTCATTCATACATATGCATCTAGTACAAGCATAACTGAAATTCAAATAGTACTAGCCTATGCATCGATATATTTATATAAGTGATATTACTTTTTTTAACGTTACAAAATACACACACACACACACACATATATATATTATATTAAGCTATGGCTTCCTTAAAACTGCATTTCTCGCTCGTCATACTTCCAGACGAGCTTCTCTCCGATGTGGCGAATTCGGTTTCCTTCCTCCACCAATTCATCTCCAAGTTGGCGGAGTTCTTCCACATGTTCCCTGGGTAGCATTGGGGCTGGCACTGGTTCAGGGTAAGGTGGAACTGGTTCTTCATATGGGATTGGGTTTTCTAGCAGGTTCTGAATTGCCCAGTTATTAGCCCACCATGGATCTAAAGGGTTTGGTGCTGGAATTCTAGGTATCTCATTGGGGTCAAAGGCTGGTATTAGAAATTGATTTTCCTTGTTCTGTTCTAGGTTTATGGGTTGGTTAGGAAATAAGGGAAGCAACGGGGGTTCTGGATTTGCTACTTGATTGAAATTAGGTTCTCCTTCTGCATTTCCAAACATGTGAAAATTTGCTAGCTGCCTATCCAATTCTTCCTCCCACAAGGTTCTAACTTCTGGGTTTTGGGTGTTTCTCTCAGTTCTAGTTGCTATAGCTCGTTGTTGTACCTGTCTCAGTCTTTTCCTTTTCTCTACTTTGGCTCTACTAAACCAATTTCTCTTTTTAGGGGGAAAAGGTTCTACAGATTTGGCTTTGAAAACAAAAAGGCTTAAACCAGTAGCATAGCTCTGATACCACCTTCTGTCGCAACCCCCGACCCCAACCCGAGAGCGGGGGTCGCGAGACACAGAGCTGGTGGTACCGGTGTTTATTAATTTGGCAGCGGAATTAAAACATCAGGATCGTCATTAGGAAATAAATATAAGAGTTTCAAAACACCAAACTTTTATATTAAACAAAAGGGGTAAAACCCATGTTTCCATTACAATACATATTTTTAGGGAGAGACCATAATTTATGGAAACATAAACTCCTTTTTATTTAGGTAACTTTTATAGCCACTTTTCTAAGGCTCCAGTACTCTCTAGCTGGCTTCTATTAGCTTCACATTAAGTTACCCGAAACGCGTTTTAAAAATAATTTATCAGCAAGAAATACTGGCGAATCCATCTCAGTTTTATCAAAACAAGTGATTATACTTTACAATTATTGAGGAGCATCCACATTTACAATGTTTATATCTACATCATTACTCAATCAGTACTGTCAATCCTGACTTGTGGGTCATATTACTTTGGGCCCTGTCACCCAACAGTAACGGTTCCTGTCACATTCCCGTGACTTTGGACTAGCAATGTATACAAAACCCCAACATACCGGCAGTAATTGTAGAATACATATACTCAATCACTGTTAAGCATAATTAAAACATTTGAGGTTTTGGTAATACATTTTGACTCAAAAAAAGATTTACAAAAAGAGAATGTACTCACCTTGAACACTTTAAGTATTCCTACGGAGTTCCTGGTGATAGTTCTTGATTACTTCCTGGGATTTCTATTAAAACATACAATGCACATGTGTTAGTAAGTTAACCCAAGTCACTTTAACCATACAACACTCGACAGAACTCCAACGAACGTAGTCGGGCAGAGCCTAAACATGCGTTGGCGATTCTAGATCGATTGGGTAGGGTGTCCATACAACACTCGACAGAACTCCAACGAGCATAGTCGGCAGAGCCTAGACATGCGTTGGCGATTCTAGATCGATTGGGTAGGATAGTGAATTAGTGATTGGGGGTTAAGTTACTTACAGCGGGCAGCGCTTCGCAGGTTTAGGGGCTTAGGGTTTTAGGGGGTATTGTTCAGAGAAATGGGGATACAGAGAGTATACGATCGAATTTTTCGTTCGATTTTGAGCACAGAACTCAGTCCCACGCTGCTCCTTTTATACCCGATTTTGACCTCCCCCGCGCTGTCACACCCCGACCGATGGCGGAATCACCGGGTTAGTGGCACAAGGAGACCGATGGTGTATTACGTTATTATCGCATCTATTCGCTTATTAAATCGCATCGTCTATCTCATCGCATCGCAATCACAGTTAATTATATGTTTTTTATGTTATGTATGTGTTATGTGTGTTTATGGTGATAATTACAATCACTATCGCATCGCTCTCGCACTCTCGAATCGCTAAATCGCACTATTATACCAACTATAACGCTTAACATTTTAATTTAACGCTTAATATAACTATCTAATGCGAACCGAATAACCAAACGAACCCTTAACGCGAAGTCAGCAAACGGAACATGGTCACCAGGCCAAGTTCGGCCGAACTTGACTACCACAAGTTCTCCCGAACTTGCCTGGCAACCAGGAACCCCTTTGTTTTATCAAGTTCGCGCGAACTTGCATGAGTATATGCAAGTTCGGCCGAACTTACTCATAATTCTTCCCAAAATCCATCAAGTTCGCGCGAACTTGCATGAATTTCATGCAAGTTCGACCGAACATGCCTCCACCAGCTCTCCTCCTATAAATACCAAGCACATTTCTCTCATTTGAACTTGTTGTAAGTTCACCCAAGGCTCTCAAAACCCGAAACCTTTGTGTTCTAAGTAAGAATCGACCCGATTTTCACTACAACAACGTTTATCAACGATCTACAAAGGTTTGCAACGATTTTGGCACAAGGCGTAGCCTTCAATTTCATCAAAACCCATTCTTTTACAAAAATCTTCATCTTTTTCTTCAAAAACTTTTGTTTAAAACTTAGATCTACACAATACGAGTTCGTTTGGTGATAGTAGAGACTTCCCAAACACGAGATCTGCAAGATCTCGGCTTGTAATTGACAAGTCTGAGAAAAACATTTTGATGGTGTTTTTTCATTTTATGATATAAAACGAAGCATCTATCATTCAAGATCCCAGATCTGGAAGCACATGGAGATTTGTGACGGTTTACACAAGCCGGACTAACCCGAACGAACCCCGAGTTCGTCCGGCTTAGCCCACGCTTTTGTAAAACGGCTAAAACTGCTCTGAAAAGACCTCTCTGACCTAAGTTCGCTCAGTAGCACAGGGTTGGAGGGATGAACACTCGATTTACTCAGCAAACGACGCGAAACGCAAGATTTTGGACCCGAAAACAACAAGTTCGCCCGAGAATCACCAATTCACCAGGTCAAGTTCGACCGAACTTGGGCTAGTCTCATCAAATTTCTTTGCAAGTTCGCCCGAACTTGCCTAGTTTCCTAAGAAACTATGCAAGTTCGCCTGAACTTGTCACCTCAGTAAGGTTTTCCTACAAGTTCGCTCGAACTTGACAAGATTCATGTGAATCATGCCAAGTTCGACCGAACTTGGCTATAAACTCACCAAATTCATACAAGTTCGCTCGAACTTGGCTACTGCCCAACCAAGACTTAACCGTTTTAGCTTTTCGGAGACTGATGCACTTCCGTTCGCGTATGCAGGCTGATCCGGCGCTCTTCTCGACTCCTCGCAGAATCTCAAACCTAACAAAACGCACCCACAGTGAGTATACTTGACCCATTTTTGCTTTAACGCACTTTTGGATGTTACATACGTTCCGATATTAAAATCACATCACAAATCAAAATTGTTTATCACACGCGAATAATCTGATTTTTATATGCTCTATACGTGATACTAGAAACATGTGACTAGGACTTGTTTTCGTTAACTTGCCTCCTTAGCTAGTATGGTACTATAGTGTGGCTTACACCCGACGGGGTCTAGTTAGGATGGACGCGCAAGCCTTTTCACGGTAGTTAGCATGAGAAATGAGCCTATGTTATGTTACGTGTTTTGGTGTATCATGATATGTAATTAGATTGTTTCGCAAACGCTTTCTCGACTATGCTAGTATTATTCAAACTCGTATGCTCACCTTTACTTAATTGTATTAGCTTGTATTTTAATGTATGTAACAGATTGAGGATTTAGCTATGGATGCTTGGATGAATGCATGCTTAGCTTAGTTTGTTTTCTTTTATTTTGTTTAGTTGGAATGTAATAAATCAAGGGGAAATCGAACCGTTTTGTTTTTATGAGAAAAGTTTGGATTTTGTAATGATTATTTAGAATATTATGTTTAATAGTATGGGATGTTAAACGTCTAGTAATGTTGTGAATAATTGTTATGGAATTTCTCGTGAGAACAATCTTTGGTCGCCTAGTGCCACTAACCCTGGTGATTCCGCCATCGGTCGGGGTGTGACATATTGGTATCAGAGCGAGTTCCTTAGGATAAAAGGTAGAATTGCCATGTTCGACCTAGTAGCATGTCTAAGTACCCGATTGACCATTCTTTGATCTAAATGCTAAACTACTTGACATGAATGCTTAAATATGCTTTTCCTAAGGCTAATACAAAATACACGCTTGGAAACGCTCGTATCTCACAAACGAGGATCGAGTTGAGATTAGGTGTGAAAACCGCTAACTCTTAATAAGATCGCTAATTCCGCGTATTACTCATCACGAGATATCTTCGTTGAGTTAGGGGTGATATCCGAACCTCGACGAAAGTCTCCATTTCTATCTAGTGGAACGCCCGACGTAGTCGGTGAGCGTAACCACAATTTGGAACTAGTTGTTATGTCAGGGGTGAAACCCATACCTTAATGATGAATTCCGCTTCCCGATTTTCAATCTCACCAAAGTCTCGGTTATACCGATGGTTTGGAACACGTATTAACTGGAAGGGCAAACGTCGTTAGCCGCTTGCGGTGAGAACGTTTATCTATTAGGCCAAAGCGTGGGTCCAAATGCAAAGGGTAGTCGAATCACTTTGGCGTGTCGAATATCTCAAAACCCCGGACACTCCCAATTGATTTAAGCCTATATCGTCGATTTACGCATTATCGAGTTTATTATTATTTATGTATTTAAAATTTTTGAGAATTTTTGCCTTATTCGATTTCTCGCTTTGATGATTTATCATATCATTGATTTATCGCATTTACGCTCCATCGAATGTATGCACAACTCGCACAGCTTTCGTAATCTAAAACGCTAATTAATACACCAACCAAACTAATCGCTTAACTCGCTTACGCCTATGAGGACGTGTGCCTCATACGCGGTATTATCTCGCTTATCTCACTATTATATATTGCATATATCTCGCTATTACTATCTAGCATCTCAAATCGCGCTACGCATGATTTATGAAGTTAAAGGTGAATACATGCAAAATATGTGCTTATGTGACCATGTGCTTACGTGCTTATGTGCTTACGTGTTTAAGTGCTTACGTGGATACGTGCTTACGTGTTTTGTGCTTGCTTGAATAATAATAATAAATATTTAAACATAACTCTATTATAATCGAATCTCGTCTAATCTAAATCCTTTATGTAGATGGCATCAATGGGATCTCACACTAGCTGCACCGCTCAGCGCAACAACGCTGACAAACGCATCGCCTCTCTCGTAGCCAAGGAAAGGGCTAAGGTGATCCCGCAAATTGTTAGCGAAATTCAAGCGGTTAGCAGCAACTCGTCTGTTGACTCCAAGAGTGATGCTCCGAAATCCTGCTTCAGCTTCAAGCAGTTCAAGGCTTGCGCACCTCTAACGTTCTCTGGCACCGAAGGACCGAGTGCCATGTTCCATTGGCTTGATTCGATTGAGGTTACCTTCCGTCAAAGCGGATGCCCCGAGGCACCGCGCACTATCAACGCCATCGGCGTGTTTCAGTCGAGGGCTCTCGATTGGTGGGCAGTCGAGCGCAACAGGCGCGGAAATGACGAAGCCTATAGGCTCTCATGGGAGGAACTTAAGGAAATCATGATTAAGGAGTTCTGTCCTCCGTATGAAATTCAGAAATTGGAGAACGAGTTCTGGAACATTAAGCAAGACGGTCCTGACAATGCCGGTCTTACCGCTCGTTTCAAGCAGTTGAGCATCATTTGTCCCGGTCAGGTTGACACGACCGAGAAAGCAATTAAGAAGTACCTCAATGCTCTCCCCGATTGCGTCGCTGATTTTGTTCAAGCAGCACGCCCTGTTACTATCGAGGAGACTTATCAGTTAGCAGCCGAAATCAACGACAAGCGTGTTCAGTCTGGTTACTTCAAGAACGCCAAGGTCGCAAATCAAGCAGTTACCGAATCAGCAGCTCCTCTTACCGATCAGCCCCGTGAGTCAAAGAACAGTCGCCGTGGTCGCAAGCGCGAGAACCCCAAAAAGAATTTCGCTCTCGCCACTCCAGCAAACCCGCAGCCGCTCCAATCCGCAGCACCCAACGCACCTCCTGCCAAGCGTGCGTACACTGGTCCTCACCCGATGTGCCCTAAGTGCACCTATCATCATGTAGTGGGTGGCAACTTCCGTTTTTGCACAAATTACAATATCTACGGCCATTTCACAGTGAGCTGCCGTACCGGCCCTCGTCAGGCCAGCTCCTCAGGCTCAGCAACTCCAGCTTTACCTGCTCATCCTCCAGCCAATCAACAAGCTCCAAAAGCACGTGTGTGCTATGTTTGTGGTGATCCTAACCATTTATGCCAATGCCTGCCCGAATCGCCCAGTTAAGCAAGAGCAGCTAGCACCGCCGCCTCAGCAGTAGCCAGCACAGCCACCGCAGCAGCAGCAGCAACCACTAGCTGCGCGGGGTAGGGCTTTCAACCTCAACCATCGTCAGGCCCAGAATGCCAACAATGTTGTTAATGGTACGTTTCTCGTTAATGGTATTTATGCTTCGTGTTTATTTGATACTGGTGCCGATAATTGTTTTGTATCGTTAGAATTCGGAAAGGTTTTAAAATGTAGCGCGCTAAACTCCCAAAGACTTTCGATGTGGAAGTCGCCACCGGAAACCGTTAACTCCGTTTTACGTGGTTGTAATCTCAATCTCAACAACCATGTCTTCGCGATCAATCTCATACCTATGCAGTTAGGTAGTTTCGATATCATAGTAGGCATGGATTTTCTTCGTGAATATCATGCTGAAGTTATATGCTTTGATAAAATGATTCGCTTCCCGCTTCCCAATGGTGATCAACTTCATGTTTACGGTGAAACTCCCTTAAAGAAGTTGATGCTTTTGTCATGTACTCGAGCACACAAATGCTTGCAAAAGCGATGTGTTGCTTTCCTCGCCCATATTGTGAACCCGGAGAAAGAAAAGAAGACTTATAAAGACGTTCCCGTTGTTTGTGAATTTCCTAAAGTCTTTCCCGACGATTTACCCGGTTTACCCCCTACTCGAGATGTTGAATTCCGTATCGATTTAGTTCCCGGAGCTACTCCCGTTGAGAAAGCTCCTTATCGCCTCGCACCATCCGAAATGCGCGAGCTATCGAGCCAACTTCAAGAGCTTCTTGATAAAGGTTTCATATGCCCGAGCACTTCGCCATGGGGCGCTCCTGTCCTTTTCGTGAATAGTCAAGGAATTCACGTCGACCCTTCAAAGATTGAAGCCGTCAAGAGTTGGGTTACACCGAAGAATGCTTCCGAAATCCGTTCATTTCTTGGATTGGCGGGTTAGTACCATCGATTTATCGCCGACTTTTCGAAAATCTCCGTTCCGCTTACCACTTTAACTCATAAAGACAAACCTTTTGTTTGGGATTCGCAGCAAGATGAAGCATTCAAACTCTCAAGCGTATGCTATGCAACGCTCCCTTGGTCTTGGTTGTGTTCTCATGCAACAAGACAAGGTTATCGCGTATGCGTCTCGCCAACTCAAGATCCACGAGAAGAACTACACAACCCATGATCTCGAACTCGGTGCAGTTGTTTTTGCATTAAAGATATGGCGACACTACCTTTACGGTACTAAGTGTACGGTCTTCACCGACCATAAGAGCTTACAACATATCTTTAATAAAAAAGAACTCAACATGCGACAACGTCGATGGGTTGAACTTCTCAACGATTACGATTGTGAGATACGCTACCATCCCGGCAAAGCAAACGTCGTCGCCGATGCTCTCAATAGACGAAGCTATGTATATAGTATTTGTGACTCTCAAGCTTGTGCTAAGCTTGAAACCCTCATCAGTGCCGCTCAATTCGCCTGCTTTAACGAGAATACTTTGGAAGACGAAATGAAATGTGGTGCTGAAACTCAGCTTGTATCTAAACCATGGTATTTACTACTATCTCAATCGCATTTGGATTCCCAGTCCTGATAATCTTCATAAATTGCCAATGGACGAAGCTCATAAATCTCGATATTCCATTCACCTCGGTGCCGACATGATGTACCAGAACCTTCGTCCTAAGTACTGGTGTTCGGGCATGAAAAAGGATATCGCCTTGTACGTCTCGAAATGCTTAAGTTGTTCGAAAGTTAAAGCCGAACATCAAAGGCTCTCTGGTTTACTCGAACAACCCGAAATCCCGATGTGGAAGTGGGAGAGTATAGCTATGGACTTCGTTATGAAACTCCCGCGTACTTCCTCTGGTCACGATAGCATTTGGGTTATCGTTGATCGTCTCACCAAATCCGCGCACTTTATTGCTATAACGAGAAGACTTTAAGGTCGAACGGTTAGCCTGAATCTATACCGACGAAGTTATATGTCGACACGGGACGCCTCGTGACATCATTTCTGACCGCGACGGTCGTTTTACCTCGCGTCTCTGGGAGGCTTTTCAATCCGCTCTCAGTACGACTCTCAATCTCAGTACCGCTTTTCACCCTCAAACCGACGGTCAGACTGAGCGAACGATCCGCACCCTCGAAGACATGCTTCGTCTGTGCATCATAGATTTTGGTGGTAACTGGGATACGCATTTACCTTTAATCGAATTCTCGCACAATAATAGTTATCATGCCAGCATTCAAATGGCTTCTTTTGAGGCACTGCATGGAAGAAAATGTCGATCGCCTATTGCATGGCACGAGATCGGAGAAGCACAAATCACCGGTCCCGAGCTAATTCAAGAAACGACAGACAAGATCCTCCAAATCAGAGACAATCTCTTGAAAGCTCGGAGTCGTCAAAAGAGTTACGCCGATAAACGCCGCAAGCCCCTACAGTTCGAAGTGGGAGATCACGTTCCCCTAAAGGTTGCGCCTTGGAAGGGAGTGGTCCGCTTCGGCAAGAAAGGAAAGCTAGCGCCTCGATACGTTGGTCCGTTTAAGATTCTGGAAAGGATCGTAAAGTAGCCTATCGTCTCGAATTACCGGAGGAACTTAAACATCCGAGTTTCAACGTGTCTAATCTCAAAAAGTACTTAGCCGAAGAAAATCTGCATATCCTCTCGAAGATATGAAAATCAACGAGACTCTCCGTTTCGTGGAAAAACCCGTTGAAATCATGGATCGAGAAACCAAGAAACTCCGACGCTCTCGCATACCTATCGTGAAGGTCCAATGGGAAGACAAACGCGGCGCCGAGTTCACTTGGGAACTCGAAAGTGATATGAAAACGAAATATCTGCATCTCTTTGTTACGGCCGCTGCCTAATTTCGGGACGAAATTCCCTAAAGTAGGGGAGACTGTAACAACTCTGTTTTTTTCGTTGTTATCTTTTTTTTTTCATTTGTTTCCATCTTATGTATTTCCGAGATTCGAGTATAATAAAGTTTATGTTAATTAATTATGGTGTATTACGTTATTATCGCATCTAATCGCTTATTAAATCGCATCGTCTATCTCATCGCATCGCAATCGCAGTTAATTATGTGGTTATGGTGATAATTACAAACGTTGTCGCATCGCTCTCGCACTCTCGAATCGCTAAATCGCACTATTATACCAACTATAACGCTTAACATTTTAATTTAACGCTTAATATAACCATCTAATGCGAACCGAATAACCAAACGAACCCTTAACGTGAAATCAGCAGGTAACCCGAACCGAACTTGACTACCACAAGTTCGCCCGAACTTGCCTGGCAACCAGGAACCCCTTTGTTTTATCAAGTTCGCGTGAACTTGCATGAGTATATGCAAGTTCGGCCGAACTTACTCATAATTCTTCCCAAAATCCATCAAGTTCGCGCGAACTTGCATGAATTTCATGCAAGTTCAGCCAAACATGCCTCCACCAACTCTCCTCCTATAAATACCAAGCTTATTTCTCTCATTTGAACTTGCTGTAAGTTCGCCCAGAGCTCTCAAAACCCGAAACCTTCGTGTTCTAAGTAAGAATCGACTCGATTTTCACTGCAACGACGTTTATCAACGATCTACAAAGGTTTACAACGATTTTGGCACAAGGCGTAGCCTTCGTTTTCATCAAAACCCATTCTTTTACGAAAATCTTCATCTTTTTCTTCAAAAACTTCTGTTTTAAACTTAGATCTACACAATACGAGTTCGTTTGGTGATAGTAGAGACTTCCCAAACACGAGATCTGTAAGATCTCGGCTTGTAAGTGACGGATCTGATAAAAACCTTTGAAAAACATCGATTTCTACACAAGATACGGACTTTTGATGGTGTTTTGTTCATTTTCTGATATGAAACGAAGCATCTATCATTCAAGATCCCAGATCTGGAAGCACACGGACGTTTGTGACGGTTTACACAAGCCGGACTAACCCGAACGAACCCCGAGTTCGTCCGGATTAGCCCACGCTTTTGTAAAACGGATAAAAATGCTCTGAAAAGACCTCTCTGACCTAAGTTCGCTCAGTAGCATAGGGTCGGAGGGATGAACACTCGATTTACTCTGCAAACGACGCGAAAACGCAAGATTTTGGACCCGAAAACATCAAGTTCGCCCGAGAATCACCAGTTCACCAGGTCAAGTTCGACCGAACTTGTACCCAAAGGGTCAAGTTCGACCGAACTTGGGCTAGTCTCATCAAATTTCTTCGCAAGTTCACCCGAACTTGTCACCTCCGTAAAGTTTTCATACAAGTTCGCCCGAACTTGACAAGATTCCTGTGAATCATGCCAAGTTCGACCAAACTTAGCTATAAACTCACCAAATTCATACAAGTTCGCTCGAACTTGTGTGTTTACACACAAGTTCGCCCGAACTTGGCTACTGCCCAATCAAGACTTAACCGTTTCAGCTTTTCGGTGACTGATGCACTTCCGTTCGCGTATGCAGGCTGATCTGGCGCTCTTCTCGACTCCTCGTAGAATCTCAAACCTAACAAAACGCACCCACAGTGAGTATACTTGACCCATTTTCGCTTTAACGCACTTTTGGGTGTTACATACGTTCCTATATTAAAATCACATCACAAATCAAAACTGTTTATCACACGCGAATAATCTGATTTTATATGCTCTATACGTGATACTAGAAACATGTGACTAGGACTTGTTTTCGTTAACTTGCCTCCTTAGCTAGTATGGTACTATAGTGTGGCTTACACCCGACGGGGTCTAGTTAGGATGGACGTGCAAGCCTTCTCACGGTAGTTAGCATGAGAAATGAGCCTATGTTATGTTAAGTGTTTTGGTGTATCATGATATGTAATTAGATTGTTTCGCAAACGCTTTCTCGACTATGCTAGTATTAATCAAACTCGTATGCTCACCTTTACTTAATTGTATTGACTTGTAATTTAACGTATGTAACAGGTTGAGGATTTAGCTATGGATGCTTAGATGAATGCATGCTTAGCTTAGTTTATTTTCTTTTGTTTTGTTTAGTTGGAATGTAACAAATCTAGGGGAAATCGAACCGTTTTGTTTTTATGAGAAAAGTTTGGATTTTGTAATGATTATTTAGAATATTATGTTTAATAGTATGGGATGTTAAACGTTTAGTAATGTTGTGAATAATTGTTATGGAATTTCTCGTGAGAACAATCTGGTCGCCTAGTGCCACTAACCCCGGTGATTCCGCCATCGGTCGGGGTGTGACACACCTGGACACCTCCCGCGCATCGCGACAGAGACTGGTGTCTCTGGCACGTGGCGCCTGGACTGTCTCGTTTTGCGTGCCGCATCTCGATTTGTGTACCGCGTCTCGATTTGCGTGTCTGGTTTTACGTTTCGGCTAATTTCGGGGTGTTTTGGAGAGTTGTTACATGTACTGACACATTGAGATAGGGAAGTTAATCCTACTCGTTAGTAGGGGTCCACAAGAATGAGAGATGCGAAATTGTCATTATGGTAAGGAAATCACTCCTAACTTAATGGTAAAATTTTGTAAAAATTGTAACCCAGATTGAAAATGTCACCAAAGTATGGTTTCATGCCATATTTTGGTGAGGTCGTTTCTTTTGTATGATAAGAGTGTATTCGTATCGTGGTATATGTTTGCCTTAGGAAAGGAGTATGTTTTAAGATAAAGCGAGTAGGTGAGAAAAAGACAATTAGGAAGAATCAAGTATTTTAAGCATGAAGATTGAATGGTCAGTAGTGCACAATGTGTGCGTTTCTTAACCATAGACTAGGTCAAATCATGGCAAATTATTCCTAATTCTCTATAATTAAGAATGTGATATCAATTTGTCACACCCTAACCGATGACGGAAACATCAGAGTGAGACAAATGAGAGTGTTCAAAACATCATAACTACTAAAGTGACGATAATTTAAATAAACCAACTTTATATCATTCGTAATCTCAAGGTACATTGTTTGAAAGGAAAAATACAACAATTTGATCATAACATAACCAACAAGTAAAAGATTACATAAATAAAAATTTTGGTGCATTTCTAGTCTACCCTAAGTAGATTTTGCGTGTGTCATAGGTAATTTCCTGCAAGGCAACATGTATTAAAGTAACCGTCAACACAAAATGGCCAGTGAGCATACAAGTTTGGACTACATGGTACATATATTAAAAGTCTCAAATCCAACATGGAAATCATATACTAAGTTTAACAACATACTAGCATGCATAAACTAAGAGTCAAACCAAAGTTTCCACTAGCGTAATCTCATCACCGAAGTGGACGAGACCGTTATCATAAAATACATGACAATGACCATAAAAAGGGCGGTGTACTACTCCTATAGCGTTAGACATGTTAAGGTAGGCTTGCAAAAAGATAATGACAAATAGTATGTATTCAAGTATATTATAGCATGTATAAACCTAACGTATGACAAATAGCATGTTTGGTGGATTGAGAGTTTGCATGAGCTTGATTGTGTGCGTTTTGTGAGTTTACTAAATTATACATGTTACACCCAAAGTGATTTTAAAGCGAAAATGCATCAAGTATACTCACGTTTGCGATGTTAATTCCACCAAAAGCGAGTGGGCGTTTGGGAGGTTTGAACACCGGAGTTATTCTAAAAGGATAAGCAAAGGTGTGTAAGTTCATGGGGTTTGATAATGGAAATGAATTTGGGAAGTTGTTAATATGAAATACACAAAAGTATATCTTGTTTAGATACTCACTTGGATATCGTTTTGTTAATGTTCTTTATGAGTGTTGCACTCATTGGAAGCCCAAAATGAGGAGGCTAAAACTAAGATAAGTTCCACCTTACCATAACATTTAACCATTATGTTGGTTGATATCATGGTTTGGTTTCGTATTAGATAGTATGTGTGTGTGTGTATATATTATAATCTAGTATAGGATCATGTATCAAGTCATGGATTATCATGCATGGGTAGGATGATTCCTTTAACCCTTTAATTCACCAATGCACGAATCATCACATGAATGATTCGGATGGTCATGAACATAAGTATAAGAATGTAAATAACTTATCTAATTCACCGACCAACCAAGTGGGTTTAACTGGACGAGTGCTTCCAACATGATAATGGTTGGAGAGTTGGTGTAGTTTATCCACTTTGATTACTTGAAAGCTACTTAGTAACTTAGATTATTCGAAATGTGAACTTAAATGCATAAACTAAATCATCTAATTCACCTAAACAACCAAGTGACTTGACTAGACGAATGCATTCCAAACATGGATCGTGTTTGGAGATTTGGTGTAGTCGTATTCACTTTGTTACTTGGAAGTTGTTTAGAGACTTGGTGTAGTCGTATTCACTTTAAGGGTTTTAAGGTGTGTAAGAGCATGTGTATAGTACGAATGAGTATGAATAATATTCTGAATAAACATAATCTTAAATTATGGTTCGGTTTTTCATATAAAAAAATGTTTGTATTCATGATTGGTTATGTATTGAGTATGCATGAATAAATATATATGATAAATATGTGATTCCTATTTATCATAAAACTTAGATTACAAGGATTAAAATGAAATATGAATATAAATAGAAAGTATGAAAATATGAAACGTTACATTAAGATGCTCAATGCAAGCGAAGATAAACTTTCTTAACTCTATTGAATGAGTAGACGAACGATGTGTTTGTTTTATGGTACTGTGTGTGTATTTGTTTTTGATGTAATAAAACATATGGAATTTGATGTAAATATGTTGAACCAACACGATATACTGTCGAAATAACAAACCAAAAATAGCACAAAAATATTTTTTATACAACTATACAATATCTAACCAAAGTAATTCTTTAACGTTTCAACAGTTTTTTTTATTCAAATTCCCCAACATTGCTATTTTGTCTGGATTCTTTTCATATTCTTTTGCCTCGTCATAATTTTTTTTCAGATTGTACTCGGATAATACAATCTTACTAAGATACTTGTATCTCAGAAATCAAATTGTGCGACTTGACTTTTTTTTGGATCATCTTCGTTCACAAATACCCTTTGTAATACCAGGGCCATGGTTTGTATTTGGCTGCAAGTTATTGAAAAGGGTTACTAAGAATTACAACGTGCGTGATTTTACTGAGATATCTTTAGAACGTGCGTGATTAGCATACCAACATTATACTGAAACTGAAGAGCCTGTATGGTGATGATTTTTTTGTCCCTTTTCTTATCTTCAAAGTAGAGTACACATCTATTCCATTTGATGCTACATATTGATTTGGATAGAAGCTCTCAAAGACAACTTTATAACTTTCCAATCCGCTGCTTGAGGTGTACACCATTTTGTTGTTACAAAACAAAATGCATTTTATACAATAAGTAATAATTTTTTTAGCATTATTACATTTTTTATGTTATTTAAAAAATGAGACACTTGCTTCATTTATGAGATTGGAGCAAACATGTATGTAATAAGCGTTTTTTTGTCGATCTAGAAGCGGTTCATACAAATGCACTACTCTGTTGTAGTAAGGTGATCTAAATACCTCACCTACTTCTGCATACCTCTTTTTGTTTATTTCTCTCACTCTTTTTGTTCCTTAATCACCTGATCGATAGGTATTCTTCGGCCGGTTTTTGTTCTTCAGCAGGTTTTGTAGCCGGTTTTCGTTTTGCAGCCGGTTTTGAATCGGGTTTTGGTTCAACGGGTTTTCTTGTGACTTTTTTTCTATACCACTGGGCCTGTTAGTTTAGCAGGTTGTTTTCTTGTGACCCTTTTATTTACCACCGGGTTTGTGGATTTTGTGATAGTGGATGATTGTAGAATTGGAGCCAGTCTCGAAAGTGATTCAACAGACTACAGTTCCTTAGCCGTCAAATCTGGTTCCCCTGTGTTTGTTACTCTTGTACCATAGACCCCAGGGTTTATGGTTTGTAAGGAACACAACATTAAGTCGGTGACTGTATTTGTTGATTGTGGACGTCTTTGTGTGGACTCTCCCGAATTTACTGCATCTGCCATATTAGTATCCCCACTTTTTTTCATTATCGTTGTCACCTTTTGCATTTTATAACATGTGTGGTTAAAAAAATAACATGCGTAATTATACTAGTAACTAACAAAAGTAAGTACCTTCCGCCGTCACAATGTTTTCCTTAAATATTCCCTTTTCAACAATGTGCAATTTAGCGATACAAGTGCCTTATATACCCCCGACCTGGTTCGGAAATTCTAATTTGTCCCCAACTTCGTCAGTCTTATTTCCACCTTCATTATTCTTATCCCCATATGCTGCATTTTGTCCCCACCTTATGTTTTTTATAACATGCGTGAATATGAAATATAACATGCGCAATTAAAATTGTAAATAACAAAACTGAGTACCTTCTGCATCCTCACCGCTTTTCTTGTAGACATCCTCTTCAACAATTTGCAATAGAAGTGTCCGATATACCCCCGTCCTCGTTTGGCACTCCGGATTTGTTCCCAACTTCGTCAATATTTTCCCCACCTTCATCATTCTTATCCCCACCTGGAGCCTTAACCACTTCCTTGTAAACACTCTCTAACATGCTAGATCTTCAACAAAAGTATTATTATCAACATTCTCAAAAGTTCCTTGCGCAGGTACACACTATGTATTTTTTAGTGTCTCGTCCCAGAGTTTACACATCTGCATAATTTCAGGTTCCTAAAACAATTTTATTTGTGCTTCTTGGACCATCTCGTCCATTTCAGTAACAATAGTAATGTATTTCTTGATGTTGCTGTCCATTTATTTTCAACCAGACCTGCATATGTAACAACTTAGATAACATGCGTGATAACCGATATGAGCATGTTTGATTAAAATGACTACATACCTTTTTTGCTTTTTTGGAGGGTTCATGCCTAGCGGAGTAAAAAATGACTACGGTAAGTTGGCACGATCGAGAAGATATGCCTTTTGTTGTACACTTGTACTCATGTGTGTACAATAGCTATTCACAATATAGACCCAATATTCATGTTAGATATATGTTCTCAATATACAATAAAATATGTAGAAAAACATACCGTGAGAAAGGCAATAGACCCCACGTATTGTGAATCCAGCCGGTTCCATTCCCTTTTGGTTCTTTTTAGAGTATCAAGTAAATAAGAGCACCTATTTAGGTGTGGTATGTCTTCATCTTTGTCAATTGAAAGCAAAAACCACTGATTAATAGTTGTAGACTTTGTGATCTCAACAAATATCGTGTTCCAGTAGACTAGGAAGTTTAGCTTAAACAACCTCCCATCCTTTATTTGTCTTTCCATGGTAGCCGAAACCATCCCATGAGTAATCTTATTGACTGGCCACTGGTTCTTGAATTCATCTATAGTGGTTGCGAATCATTTCCTCGGCTTATTCTTTTCAACTACTGGATGGGTACCCTTTGGAATTCCAAAAACTTCATGCACTATGTCAATTGTTATTTGGATTGTATGATTTCCTATGTTCAACACATTAAAAACCTCATCATAATTTACTAATATCCAAAATCCTAAATGTGTGGATATGTGATTAATTTTCATTTCCAAAACAGAGCCAAAGCCCATGTTGTTTACATCAGCAACTTGTCGAGGTGTAAATTTTCTTATAGCCTCCATGAAAACTGAAGGTGTTGACCTTAGATTTTGTGTGAAGAGGTGATTTTTAACAATCGTCCTCTTCTCTGGCTCTTGTTTTTTAACTACTTTTTTTTTTCTTGATTTATCAGTTTGATGCATTTTCAACTTCTTCACAAGTGGTTCAAAGTCATCATCTATGTCACTTGGCACCTTTACATGAAGAACAATATACAAAATATTAACAGACGCATGTTATAAAAGTTATCACACGCAAGCTATAGATATAAGAGACGCATGTTGTAATTCTATCAGACACGCACGCACATTGTACAAATATCAGACACATGTTATTGAAACCAAATACGCATGTTATTGAACTAGATACACATGTTATTGTACCAGATACGCATGTTTAAAATAAACTAAGTTTGTTCGTACAAATACAGACGCACGTTATAGGAATACAAGCGCACTTTATCAAAACCATAATCATGGAATACAAACGCACCTGGATTCATCTTCTTTTCTTGTAGCTTACTGATATTCAATGTTTGGATTATTATGAATCGAAATCGAAAACAAATAAGATATGCATTGTAAATTGAAAGATTACCTCCGTCTTTTGCATTAGAGGATCGTTGTTCTTTGATTATCGGTTGAATCAACAGCAATAATTTTGTATTCAGTTTTCCTGCTCGATAGATTTGCAAATGACAAGTATGTCATTTTCTCTTTAGTTTTGAAACTGAATGTTTACTTTTTACGATATTGCCATCGCATCTAATCAAGGAGCTGATTGTATCAATTGTGTGGCAAGGTCGTACGATAACATATATTGTATGTACGTTCAGCCCCCTCCCTCCCTCTCTCTATATGTATGTATGTATGTATGATTTTATATTATGTTAATATTCTATACAAAACTTGTCTAAATAGCTTAATATCAAGTATCATAACCTTTGAGTTTTAACTTTAGTTGTTTTATGTTTTGTTGGATTTAGTTTTTTTTACACTTCAATCTTATTTTGCTTCAAGTACAAGCTTTCTTAGGTAAATTATATAAGCAATTCAATAAAACTGTGTAGGTGCTTGTTTGTTCTATGAGTTTATATGATATAATCAATTACTTAAGATTTAATCTAGTTTATGTTAGTTTGAAATTTATGCTTTCAGATTAGTTTAGTATGAACCAACTATGATTGTTTGAACCATATCAACCTTTTTTGGACAATTAAACATAGGTAAATAGAAAAGATTTTGGACAATTAAACATAGGTAAGTAGAAAAGAAAGTGGTTTACGATACAACTTTATATGTAATGTAAGGCAACGTCTAAACCGTGAAAACAAACCGCTAGTAAGAGTTTGGTTCGGTGTGGTTTCAAGCTTCAATGGTCTGGTTTCGGTTTTCAAAACTCAAAAGTCGTTACTAACGGTTTGGTTTACGGTTTAATCTAAAAACCATCTAATTTGGACCATGAACACCTCTAATCATTTATAGAGACACGATATAGTCAATGTGAACTAAAAAAATGCCAATTTATGCTCTAAAAGATAATACAAAATATAAAAACGGATCAATAATTAAATAAAAAAAAGTTAAGTGATACTAAATATGTGTGGTTACAACAACTATACTAAAAGCATCTCGAACAAAAATTTTAACTAAATGAATCTGTACAACATTTACCGTTTATACTTACAACGAGTTTTTAGAACCCGTGTGTTACGAAGGGACCGCTAAACCAAACAAAAAATAGAAATAAAAATGTTGAATTATGCACGCATGTTACTCGGAGTGTTACGTAAAACGTTATCGTATAAAAGAATAACAAAGTCGAAACGACAACAAAACCCACGTAAAAAATCTATAAAAATACAGTAACAACCTGAAAATAAAAAAGTGATAATGTTAATAACCATATTATGTAGGTTTACTTGTATTTCTATTTGTATTTCCAGATTATGGTATGCAATAATGACTATTATATTAAGATAATCATATTTTAATAATATTAATAAGAATATTCATAACAAAAATTATTCACGTAAATAATATAAATAAAAAAAATATATAATAGGTTGTTAAAATAAAATGTATAATTTAAACCTTAGCAACAACAATTAACCAAAAACAGCATAGCCATAAAAATATCTTATTTTAACAATACTAAGATATTTATTTTATTAACGGCCTCTTTACCGTTTGTATAAATAGGCTATTCTATTTGTAATTATTTTTATATTTGAACAAATAATAAGAGTGTATAAATATATTAGTAGTCGATTAATGCTTGTTGAATAAAAACATAAAAAATAGTATCTCTCTCTCCACTCTCTCTACATCTCTGCATCACCGTCACCCTAATCTCATCTTCATCACCCCCACCTTCGGTTCAACTTTCTCGAGCTAGAGGAGAGATCCACCACTCTCATCTCATCATCGTGACCCACACCTGCAACCACTGTTATCTCATGGTTGGCCCTTGCCATGTTTCTTCACCGACTCCCGTTTCAGATACGACCCACATCTTCATCTTCTTCGCAATTTCTAAGTGGATGTGATTTGGCCAGAATTTGGAGGCAGTGGTGGTGGCTGGACAGATCTACAAGCATCGCAACCGATCGGTTGTTTGTCGTGACGGCTGCTGTCGTGTGGTGGTTTGCAGTGGTCAACCGCGTCTGATCGGTAGTGGTGGTGGTGGTGGTAGCACCCGGCGGTGGTGACCGTTGAGGTTGTATTTTCTTCTACCATCAAATTCGTTATTTCTGTACCCATGTCATGTGGGTCTCCTTTTTTCTCTAATTCACGTTGAACAAAATAAAAATATATATATATATATATATATATATATATATATATGTTACATATGTTCATGTTTATTAAAATACCTGCATTAAAACAAAGGGTAATGAACGTACTAAATATACCCCGTTTTCTACAGAACTTACCCTCTCATTTTAACTTTCACATCACTAGAGTTAGTTTTTTTTGTCATGTTTATCTTTCAATAGTATTATTATTATTATTACTAGTATTTTTTTTAAAAAACGTTACTTTATTTAAAAAGATTTTTTTGGTTATCTGAAAAAAATATCGTTTTTTTACGTTTTAAACTTTAAAGTGAAGCGAGACATTTTAATTTTGAAGTGAGATTTTTTTTGTTCATAACGGGTTGAAGTAGGTATTCGAATTCAATTGTATAAACAATAATACATAAAAATTTAAACGAATTTTTGAAGCCAATCAACTTAATATAGTTTTTAGAGTTAAAAGAAGAGAAATATATTTGAGAATCACCACGTCAGTTTGTAGATAACGATTTTGATTAGTCAATAACATGCCCTCATAATAATTAAATTTCAACTTATATCGATTATTAATCGACATTATATGCTTTGATCAAATCATTTTACTACGTGTGTGCTAGTTAACGCTTTATTTATTTTTACGTCTTATTACTTTTAATAAATAAAAGTTGTTAATTATGTTATAAAAACATTTTATTATAATAATACTAATAAAAATAGGGATAGAAAGATGAGAGAACAAAAATAAGAAATAAAATAAATTCAACAGTTTTTTTTTTCAAAAAGAAGTTCCGAAACTTTTTTATTGTTTGAAAAATATATTTTTATTAATTTGTAACGACGTTTTATAGAAACATAATAAAATACTAGTTAGAGAAAGTGTCTTCAAAAAAAGTATTTGAATTGTATAAAGGGGTGGAATTTTACAACTTTTAAACTGTATTTTTAGAAAAGGGGTGTGACTAGTAAAAATAGGGATGCATTTAGCCAACCCCTAAAATAAATAGATACAACAGAGACTATTATTATGTACGTACATTCTCATGTCATGTCGGGGTAGTTAAAAAAATGAATTCTTTCGATTAGCTACCATGACATTATGTTGATAATAAAGACTAAAAATACTAATGTAGAAGAACAAACTCATTACAGCTATAACCATCAATCCGTCGTCATGATTTGATAATGAAGACTCAAAATACTAATGTAGGAGAACAAACTCATTATAACTATAACCATCAATCCACCATGATAGTAATGTTTTTTAATTTTATTATGTTTCTTAATTAAGTGTGTTTTTTTACACAGATTAGTATCGATTGATGGATTGTGATTTGGTTGTAAGGAGTTTGTTGTTAACAACATAGTGTCATGATAGTTAATTGAAAGTATTTGTTTTTTTTTTAACTATTCAGTTTTATTTGTTTTTATAGGGTGTAAAAAAAACATCTGGTTCAAACATGTTTTTATAGAGTAACTAGGGTGGGTTAGGTTTGATTGACTCATTTGAGATAAAATTTAACCCAAATCTATTATATATATATATATATATATATATATATATATCACTGCAGTGCTCTTTAGCCGGTTAATTAGGTTTTGAGCGCCAATATGCCTTTCTCTCGATTCTCCTTCACTTTCATAAGCGGGCAAAAGGTTTTCTTCATTCAATTTTGAAACCGCTCTTCATTCTCTCTCTCCAATCAATCCAACCTGCCACAATTACTGTCAAAATTATTGAGATCCTTTGCTTCTTCATTTGAATTTCAACTAAAATAACCCTAATTGATATATGCTCTGCCGTATTCTACACTATCGACTTCATGTATGGCCGATTTCATCTTCTCAGCCAGAAACCCTAATCTAAGTTTCATCTCTGCCTCTTGATTGTATGTTCCGACGTAAGAAGCAGAGTATCTAAACTAGATAGGCAAAAACAATGGTGGATCCGGGTTGTTGTTGGCAGATTTGGACCTGAACTTGGTTGTCTTACGGTGGTTGTGGCTGTTGCCGTTTTCTGGTAAAGTGGAAAACCGGTGTGCAACTAGAAAGTTGTTGATCTTACGATATGGGTTTTTGAAAAAGATGTTGAAGATGTAGGGGTCGGATTGGGTAAGCTTAAGATTCATAGAAATTATTAGATGCGTATATTGTCTGATGTATAGATTCTTGATATACATTTCTTTTGGTTAGTTCTGGGCCTTCTTGCTGATGGTCAATTTTGATGATGGTAGGTCGGCAGCTGAGATCGGGAATGCCAGAGAATGTTATTTACATACAGAACTTTGTTTGGAAGGTCAGTGTATACAGTCATCTTTGGTTTATATAGATTGGATTGTGATGTAATTTCATATTGAGGCATCATTCATTTCTACCTAAAACACATGATAGAGAATGTACCACTGGTTTGAAGATATGTAAACAATCAAAGATTTCAAGATCCATAATCGTTTTTTATTGCAATTTAGTTGTTTGGGGTTTCATCTTATCTGATTATATAGTTATATTTGATTGCATGTTATATTTGTAGATATAAGGTTATGACTGGTGTTCAGACAAGAATTGGCCTTGCTGGTGTTGATGTAATGGGTTAAAACCTAGCCCTTAGCATTGCAGAGAAAGGGTTTTTGAGGTGAGGCAATTGTAGGTAATAGATTTGTAATCGATTAATAGTTTACAAGTGAAATGATATTGTTTATACAATCAGTTCTCAATCGTGTGTCTATTTGAAACATGCATCTAAATACCCACTTGGTTAGTTTTGAATCTCACTTATTAAATCTTTGATCATGCCTATAGGTATTCGATGAAATGTGCCACTAGGTCAAATAACCGTTCAGTGCTACCTTAAACGTGGGATTAGAAAACAAAGGGTGTGGGTATATCATGCACCCCTAATTAATGGTCAACGATATTGTATCTGTCTTATTATTTTTAGTAAAGACTCTCTAACTGTTATGCGTACAATAATGCAGTTTGGTTGATGTAGCAATATAATTGGGCTCTTTTTAGTAAAGACTTTCTAACTGTTATGCCTAGAGTGGTGGTGGAACGTGGCGGTTTGGTTGAGGATTCTGGTCCCTAGCCAGGTTAACTCTGTTTCGGATTAGAAAAATTTATACACTTAGTACTTACTTTGAAAAAATGTGATTACTTCTTATTGGCCCGTTTGCTTATGGGTTGACTCAGCAAAATTTCTGTATGTGTTAAATATCAAATCAAATCAGATTTGAATCATGTTCCATGCATAATCTGGCTTTGTGTTCCTTTTTTAAATACATGTATTGGCAACGACGAACAAGTGGAGCTCATTGAAAGTATTAAGATCATGATCGCGGGGACTAGGTACATCATACTCTTGAGAAGTTCTGACCATTTTAACTGATTTGGAATCCTTCATGAATGACAAAGGTACATCTTAATGCACCTAACTATCCAAGTGTTTATTTATCTTTTATAACATTGTCACAGAGTTCATATTTGATGTTGTAAAGATGAAATAGAAATTCATAAAACTAAAGTTGTTAGTTTTTTGTTGCAAGGATGTCCTGTACAAACCCATTGTTCTAGGTAGGTTACGTTTTAAACAAAATTAATGATGGTAATGGTGACAACCAGGTGTTCTGCTAAGTTGGGTAGCAAAACTCTTTATTTTTATTTTTAGGTGGTATAGAGATCTCATAAGCTTTTGAAACATGTTTGACAACCAGGTGGCCCCCTAAGTTTGCACAGCTGGCAAGCAAATTCCTCAACTTCGCTGGTGTGACGATTTGCACTCAACTTTTGGTAACTGGTTCCCTGGGTCAGACCACTTCTTGCCCATTATGAAGGTATTTGGCAATTTCTTTATTTTCTCACATTAACCTATAATCAGCATTTATATAGAAAATTTAACTGATGGAGCAAATGGTCAAAACCATCCCCTGGTTACTTTCTTTCTCTATTTTCAGCTTCAAGGTTTACGGTACATAACAACCACCCATCCATTCCCTGTTTCTAGGCTCCATTTGTTCCCTATTGGTTGTTTTCACGATCATAACTCTTACAAAACCTTTTCATTTATTTAGGTTTTAAGTTATTCATCACGGTTGAATTGCTATCTAAATAAGGCAACAATAAACGTTGCTGAAACCATGGCTGCTTCCATCGCCTCTCCGCTAGGTATTGATCACTACCTTCACTACAGTTAGTATATGTGCATGAAAAGGAATACATACATTTTATGAAACTGAATGCGTAGATAACAATCGTTGTTAGTACTGCAACTATGTAGGACATTTTTTTTCAAGTTTACGAATGTTAACTCGGCAGTTCATGTTGCAACTTAGTATGGTCAAACATCCTTCTTGAATTACATTACATGTTGATTTTGATTTGTCGGATAATTGACGGAATGACCCCTTTTCATTGGTATGTCAAAGTTTTTTCTTTTGGAATTTATCAACTTGCATGTAGTTTTTTGGCTTGGTGGCCATGTAAGGAACCCATAAATGCAAACTGAAATCAGTAGGGTTCACTCTACTTAGTACATTTTTTGATATTGAATATCTTTCTGTTTTTGCCCAGTTAGGGTTGGTTATATAGAGCTTTGCACATACAATTACGTTATATCTTTTTTACGATGCCTTGCAAGGAAAACAAGATAATGGAGGCACTTTCGTTTTATTTCTCATATGAAGGAGTGGTTTTGAATTTTGATAGTCAAGTGCTTAAAACTTGGGATTGGTACATTATGTTGCATCTATTTTAATAATTTGGAGAAGAATAATCAAATTCGGGCTGGGAAACTTTGGCCAACAATTTTTGTACAGTGTGATTTGGGCCTGAAACAGAACAAAATTTTGAGTAGCCAGTCAGTTTTGTGACCATCTACTATTTTGTACTGTTAACAGGAACGAAGAGGACTATTAGAGGGACACATCGATTGTTGGGTAATTGAGGGAAATCAAAGGGGCACCAGTTCAGTGACACAAAAGAAGGGGTGTGTAGCAGTGCTCAGGACCCTATAAGTTTTCTATTGTTTTTTCACTCTTTCATTATGTATTTTTATACTAGATTTACCTATATTAGTCTATTTGTTTCACTTCGTACAATTGAAGTATGGAATTCCCTTCTGAAATTCGGTTCTGTAATAAATGTGTCTGTAACCATTAGTCAAGTATTTATTTGGTTCATAATTGGTTAACTTGGTTTTATTGTTGGTGGCAGGACAAATGGGCAAACAAATCCTTCATGGGATCAATGGTTTGAGGGACCTAAAGATGAGGCAGGTTGCATATGCTAGATACTATTACCTTTCTTTCTTATAATAAATTCATTAAAATTTGGTGCACTTTGATTAAAATGCAGAGAATGATCTTTACTTGAGTGGTCCTTTTGTAGAACAACAAAATAGAACTATTTGTAAAGAGAGTAGAAAAATTATAGTTGTCAATCTGGGTTAATTTTTTTTGGCAGATGATCATTTTTTATTTTTTGCATTTTATGTTGATTCTAAATAGTTGCCAAAATAGCAAATGGGCTGGACCCTATAATAAAACTCTGAAAACCTATTAACAAGTGCTTCTATGTTTATCAAAAGATTTTTTTATAATTGTAGTTATTCGTGGTTTTTTAATGATTAAAAGCTTTCATTTTTATGTTATGGTCGGGTGGTGAACAGGGTGCCCATTTATGCTTTGTGGTCTCAAAACTATAGGTCATTGGGTTGTCCTCTGCATCAGCAAGCTAATGGTTTACTACTTTATTATGTTTGGTTTCATCTCAAGGATAATACAAAAAATTAGCTAAAAGAGAATCGGGTCAAACGGGTTAAAATTCATCCATGGTCTATTTTAATACATTCATTCTCTTAAATCTAAAACCTAAAAGTGGTTACAAGCCAAACCCACTTAACCTTTTTTGAAAAGTGCTAAAATGGGTACGTACAAGCAAACCCACTTTACCTGTTTTGACAAGTGCCAAAATGGTCTTTACAAGCCAAGCCCACTTGACATGTTTTGACAAAATGGCCCTTACAAGGCAAGCCAACTTGACCTGTTTTGTTTTCTAAGTGCTAAAATTGCCCGTTTTAACATATCAAATCTTAATAAACTATATCTACCTTAGTAACGCAACATTTATTTCATTTAAAAGTTTATATTAATAGTAATAAATAATATAAATTATTGTGAGACTACTTGTGTAATACACGGGTATTTAAACTAGTGCATAAATAAATGAGTTAAAAAAAACAAATACTTTCAATTAGCTACCATGACACTGTGTTGATAACAAAAACTCAAAATACTAATGTAGGAGAACAAACTCATTACAACCATAACCATCAATCAATCGTCATGATACTAATGTGTGTAAAAAACACACTTAATTAAGAAACATAATAATGTAAACACACACACACACATATTTACCCTGAATCCATCCTATCATCACCATGCATGATCAGTCATCATCATCTCCCTCCGCGTCTTCGTCCTCGTCGGCGGAATTGCAGGGTAATGGGAATACTCCTTAGCGTCCTCATCCTCGTCCTTATAGCTTCCATTTTGAAGAGGTATATTCACTCCGATCCACTCATACAGGTTATTGTAAATATTCTTTTTCATATTTGATATGCTACTTTATCTTCTTCTAAAAATTATGAAGGTGAACCACTCATATCATATCATAGCTATAGATACAAATAAGTTGAAGAAAAGATCAATCAAGGTTGCCAATTCGTAAGCCACACATGATATTCAAAGTACCTACCCATTTCGATTTTAATAATTTTGATTTAGTAATATAACCTAGTTTGTTGGTTGCTAGTTTTGATCTTACACACATACATACACAGTTTATGCGAGGTTGACTTTATAAATTTTGACTTATGTTTTATCTGAACAATATTGTAGAAAGGAATGAAAAAGTACAAAGTACAGAGGATGATAACCCAATGGCAAATCCTTTTATAGCTTTTATGAGGAATGGATATTTCCGACTTTATGATAGAGGCTCAACAAATACACTGATAAAAAAGTAGACCGTGCTTGCACATCATACATGCAAAGAGATTGAAGATTATCACAAAAGAAAAAAAGCCGAGCTCGAAGCTATGCAAAAAGATATTATCTGCCAACGAGAAGACGGGAGAGCTATCAAACACACACGTTGGAGACCAAGATGAGTAGAATGTTTCTTTACTTTTATTATTGTAATTGACATTTATGTTGACTATATTGTTATTTGAGTATGGACAAGGATGTTAAAGGACACCATTTGACCATTAATGAAATCTATGTTATTATTGATTTGGTGTAATTGATATTGAATGTATATTAGTTAGTAGCAATCGAATTGATGTTACGAAGTTGCATTTGGGTTAAAACGATTTCGATTTATTCATGGTACGTGTACTATAATTTCCTAAGACGTATAAAGAGAGTATCTTTAGTATTTTTATGTATATACATTTATTAATATTATGACCCATATACCTACAAATCTTTTGACTTTCTTCAGTCTGAAACCAGTTTCAACTCGAACCGGCTTGAAATAAAAAAAAACCCAATTTATGCACCTCCGATTTGTATCTCGATCGAACCTAGCCGTGGGAAAAATCAAACCACTTCCGTTTTATCGTTTCGCGTTTCAAGCTAGCACTTTTTGACGGTTATATCTACTTGTAGATACCGTAAGTCAGTCTTGCTAATCATTCACTTCATCAACAAAGTCAATAAATCCACAAGTTATGCATTTCAATAAACCGACTTATAAAACTTTAAACTAGACAAGTAAATCCCGAAACATTTTTTTCTTTCTAAACGAAGTCAAGAAAGTTCACAATTCAGAAAATGAGGATGGATAGGGTACAACACAAGATTTTCGTACGAGATCTACATGAGAAGGAGAATAGGACACGTGTAACTGGCAAGAGGGTATTCTGGTCATTTCCCAAGTGAACAACTTTTCATACGTTAATTTTTTTTTTAAAAAATTACACCGTATTAACGAGCATTTCATTCTTTTTAATTCGAGCAGCCTATTGCTATAGTTTTCTTAAAAAAATACAGGATTTTGAATACCTGTTATTCCGTTACGTGATTACGTGATTTTGAATACCCAACACATGACTACTTGATTTTGAATACCCATTACGTGATTACACATTCAACATAAACCATTACGTGATTACGCATTCAATATGATTTAATATAACTAATGTTATTACAATTATGCTTATTACGTAATTACACACATCAATAAATAAAACTTGATTATTAATGTTTTATTACGTGATTAAATATCTAATATACGGCATTATGTGGTTATTATAGGTTGATTTGGCTAATGTTTTGTATATAATTTATCCTTAATATGTGATTAGACCTGAAATATATGGTATTCCATATGAAATAGAGTAAATTGCACAAAACATCCTTTATGTTTCCTCAAACTTGCAGGTTCCAGCCTTAATGTTTAAAAGTTGCTAAAAACAGCCTTTAAGTTTATTTTTGTTGCGGGTTCAATTCTTTACAGCTAACCACGTTATTTTCTTCAGTTAAGTTCCCTCACATGCATAACATGTGAGGGTATATTCGTCATTTTGGTTGATCTTCCACCCACGTCAGTTATAAGAAAAAAGAATATTTAAGGTTTAACCTATTTTAAAAAGATTCTAACCGCAGGGACTAATGTGCAATAAAACCAAACTTTTAAAAACCAAACACCCTCTTTTCCGGTCTTCTTCTCCGGCGACTTCGCCGGATTCCGGCAAACCCGGAATTAAGATAGGAATCTTGTTAAGCTAGCCCACTAAGCTGTAAAGATTAACACAGATTTTGATCATGCCAATCAAACTCTTCAGGATTATCATCAGTTGGAAGAATCGACGCCTTATTCGCATCAGACAGAAACGACAAACGACTCTTCAACCCTAGATACCTCTCACGGAACTCCGATGCTGTCAAATCAGAGAACTTCGTAACACCGTGTTCAGTAGTCGGATCCAGCAACTGGTGACGCTTAGGACGCCACAAGTTAGACTTAAACACTATCAAACGGTAATCGTGATGCTCTGTAGTCGCGTACGTTTTACCAAACTTTGTTTAAAGTAGGTTAAAACTTAAATATTCTTTTTTTTATAATTGAAGTGGGTGGAAGATCAACCAAAATGATGAATATACCCTCACATGTTATGCATGTGAGGGAACTTAACCGAAGAAAATAACGTGGTTAGCTGTAAAGGATTGAACCCGCAACAAAAATAAACTTAAAAGCTGTTTTTAGCAACTTTTAAACATTAAGGCTGGAACCTGCAAGTTTGAGGAAACATAAAGGATGTTTTATGCAATTTACTCTATGAAATAATATGTATTACATGTTATGTTTTTACGTAATTACTAGTCTGATTTAACATAAAATACTATAATGAAATCACGTAATCACAAAATGGGGATTCAAAATCATGTAATAACGTAATAATGCATAGTTAACTATTGTTACGTAACTAGGTAATCACGTAATGGATATTCAAAATCATGTATTCCAAATCACGTAGGCACTTATCGGTATTCAAAATCACGTAATCATGTAATGGGTATTTAAAATCCTGTAATTTTTTTTAAAAGAAAACTATAACAATAAGCTACTCGAATTAAAGAGAATGAAATGCTCATTAATATAATGTTTTTAAAAAAAATATTAACGAATGAAAAAATTATAACCGTTTGAAAATCAAGGTGGAAACTAGTTAATTGTGAAAAGACCAACATACCATTTTAGTATTTGTTATTTCAATTATTTGAAACTGAAATCTAGCAAATTGTTAGGTGCCTTTCTAATCCGTAGATGTTGCAAATGAACGGTTGATGTTATTGCGCCCGCCCCCCTTCCGAACTTTTCGCTCAGTAGTGTTATACATGTAGTTTTCGTATAGAAATTTTTGGGTATATACGTTTTTGCCCCCCCCCCCCATCCTCGGTTTTCGACGGCAAGCTTCGCCATTGGATCTGTCATCTTCAGAAAATATAACTCAGTTATCAAAAATAAAACATAGATATAAAAGTTATCAAAAATAAAACATAGATATAAAAATATCTAAACATCATATTTAAGCAGATGAATCTAGGAAGTGTTTATACAAATTACAGCTTTCCAAACAGCTCTTTTTACAAACTCCAAATTAACTAACATAATTTTACAACATCACATTATTACCCCTCAGACTCCACCTTTTCGCAAGGACACTACCGTCCATTTTTACCTTTGGCCCGCTCCCAACGATATGTTTTCTTTCTCAAAAGCTAAAGCTAAAGTAACTAAATCCAGAGAAGTGCAGTTACTTTAACTTGTACTTTATGCATCTAAATTTGCACACCGCTCAGGATTTTAAATCTTTAGCTCTGAAGAAAAAAGCTACCCCAAGAAAAACAAGATGAAAATGATTAAAGGGATTGTGGCATCAAAAGGCTGAGTCTTTGTTGAACCACCCATGGCTAAACCAGCTAACCATGATTCATTAGCCTCAAGTGCTTCGGTTCCTGATCCCAGAGTCGTCTCCGAGAATAATAAAATAGTTTTGGGCCTCGTGCGAGACAAAAAAGTTGGGTCTCCTTTCAATAATATAAACTTATCAGTTTATATATGCAAAAACCACGATACAATGATAATTGATTAATTGTTATAAGATAAACAAAACAATACTGGTGTAGCGAAATGATCGAACTAACCTACTTAAACAAATCGTGAGGCTCTCCTAGCGTGCGTTTAGGAATGGGTTGCATAATTTCTAGACAAAAAAAAAATCAAAGGTCAAAACTAGTAAGTTTCATCTAACTCTAAACCTAAACAATAAACAGTTACTCATCAAAGTCTCAAAAATTCAATCATTAAATAAAAATTCATGGTTTCATCTAGTCCTAAATCAACAACTCTAAAAAACAAAGATCAAGGTTTCATGTAATTGACTAATTATAAAAATCTAAAAAAAAATACATTCTAGTAATCGATTTTAGTCATTTTACAATTGAAAATTACATAACTTAAAGGATGAAATCTTGAAGATTCTTTAACTACATTCTCGTTTGATTGATGATCGGATGATGATGATAAAAGTAACTGAAAGGATTGGTCTTCTTTGTATAGTAACTACGATCGCATAAAAGTTGGAATTTTTTTTTTTTTTGGAGCGCACAGAGACACACACCTAGGGATAAATTATGTTTGGAGTTTGGGCCTTTTTCTTCAGCATTGGGCATTCTCTTCAGTGTTTGGGCCTGAACATAATAAACTTATAAATATCTGTTGGGCCCCTAACAGTTTTGGGCCTTGGGCGCTGCCCAGCTTGGCCGGCCGCCTGATCCGGTCCCGGATACTGAACCGGATCCCGTGTCTGATTCTGAGCCCAACCCTGACCCTGACATTGAAGCGTACCCATATCCGGATTCTGTAACTGGTCCGGATATGGACTCGTTACCGCCGTCTTGGGCGGTGTAAGCGTTAGCACCGGTGGTAGTGCTGGCGGTTGTTGCAGGAGGAGACATGTCCCTAGAAGATTTCTGACTGGGAAAACACAAATACGCCAATTATTTGTTGTACATTCTTGACTTAAAATAGTATGCAACACATAGTTATACATTCATGAATTAAATAGTTTTAATTTAATGTTGTATTATGTAAAACATGCATAGGATACTGTTTTCAACGGCCAATTTATATAATAAATGATATATATTACACATTTACATAGAATAAAAATTCATACGAGGAAATAGTGAAAATAGGCTGATGTCAACAAGTTTTTGTATATAATAAATTATAATACACAAAAACCTATTTCATTGCTGGTGTTAAAAAAGAGGTGGTATAATTAATTAGTATTATGTAACTCCTAATACCATTGTGTTTTAATATCTTATGACAGTAAAATTTACAACTACTAATACATAAAGTACAAGTAAAGTTGATAACCTTGGCAAAGAAGGACAAAACGTCACCGTATAATCTGCTCCAGCGCACGTAAACGTGCTAGTTGGATCATCATACGCGTAGCTATACGATCTAGGACAAGCGGCCTTAAACATCTGGGAATACACCAACGGCTTACACGTGGCGGGTGTATTATACGGGCCACTACAACAATACTCTGGGCTCCCAAACGCCTCACACGCGCTCTTACAACCTAGACCCGAGTCCACCCGTAACTCACTCGGGCACACCCGGTTCAAGTCATTAACACACCCGGTTGTTACACACTAACCTGAGCCGCCTGAAACTTCCACAATCATAGCTACATTATACCCGTCTACTAAACTGACATCGTAGAAGTCTAACCCGCCTGTTGTACCCAATGTGAACTCTGCAAGTGTTGCTGGCGGTGCGGCTCCGGCTCCGTTACATTCTAGTTGTCCGGAGCCGCAGTCGCCAGTTTGGCATGAGCCTGAACCGGATCTGTCGAATTTGCATCCGGTTCAGGCCCAGAAACGGCTGGACCAACCGGTTGGAGCCGGGAATGAACGGGAGCTCTGTTCCCCGAGCTCGAAACCGGTGGTGTCCAGAGGTGGACTACCGTCATTGGCGAGTATGCCTGGCCATACTGTGTAGTCACATTTGTTGACAAATGTGAATTTTGCTCCAAAAACACCTACAGGTGAAAAAAAATGTATGTAACTGAGAGCGAAAAGACAATGTGGCAGCCTACCGATATCAAGATGTGTATAAAATGTATTATTCTAATGTGGTTGAGGGTTAGAAATTTTTAGATTTAGGAGTAAGATTAGAGGGTGTGAGTTAGCCCTAAAAATATGTAATAACCACCATCAATGAAATGTAGATGGGATTTAAGAAATCAATAATAAAAATAGAAAGTATTGAAAAAATATACCTTTGGAGAGCAATGAGAGAGCAAGGAAGAGGGTGAGGATATGTGAGATAAAGGAAGAAAAGAGTAGATAGTAGTTCAACTAGTGGTGAAGATGGTGATGGGTTGTGATGGTGATAGAAAAGAACGAAGGTGATTTTAGAGACGTTGCCACCACCCACAAAAGGCAGGAAAACAGATTTTTTTCCTAGGAACAAAGGGTGGAAAATAGAGATAAGGGTACCATCCTAATTATTAAAACATTCACAATCAAATCCTTATATTTATACATATATATCTATAGATTTTTACTAAAACTAATTTTTTCTCTTCTTTTTTTTTAAATAATATTTTCTTATACCTTTATTATTACCTTTTCTCTCTTTTTCACTCACAATCATTTCTAAAAATATTAAAAAACTTATACAGTTTTCTCTCTCTAGAATTTTTTTCCTATATATTTACAGATGAACAATAACTTTCCCGTATATTTTCTCTCTCTTCTACTCACAACCACTCAAAAACACTACCAACCATTCCTTATAATATAAATAAACCCGCTCACATATTTATAAAGGTTTCACTGTGAATGCTCTTAGTTTGTACAATTTGTACATATTATTATTTTTACTTTATCAAAAGAAAGAAAAATCTGTTTTTAACAAATTTATTATTATTTGCACATAATGTATATATGTAGGTCTACGGAGGACAAAAGTGAAAGTGCACTAATTTTAACGTTATTTACTAATTTCGTGAAAATAACGTTAAAAAGGGAGGGACGGTTAATCATGCATCATGGGGTGGAGTTGATAGCCAAAAGACAAGGGGGTACATGCACTAATCGACTTTTGTCCCAATTGCTGAGTGTTATGTGCCTTATGTCCAAGGTTTGATGCAAAGCCACTATCGAGCCGGGGGTCTCACTGGAAGCAGCCTCTTTATTCCTACGGGGTAGAGGTATGTTTACATCTTACCTTCCTCAGACGCTACCTTAGCTTTGCTACTGGTGGGATTTACTGAGTATGATGATTAAAAAAATCTTATTATTTGCATATCTTTTGTTTATAAAACACTAGGTTTTTAACGATCGTTGCGTTGTGGCGAACTTCTTTTGTTATTTAGTTTGTGTTTAGATGTGTTTTTAAATCACTATGAGCGTGTTGCATACGGAACCACTAATAAAAATAGAAAGAAAATATAGAAAAAAACACTAAAAGGTACCCGAAAGAAAATCAACAAAAAAAGTTGTATGGTAATGATGTTCATATGAAACCCGTGGTCAGAGATAAGCAAATGGTACTTGTACCGAACTTACCGAACTGAAAGATCTTAAGTACCAATTCGGTGCCGACTTTTGACGCTCCTGGTACTGGTTCGCTGCCTGTTATTACCTTCATATACCGGTTACATAACCGGTATTTTCGGTACCAGTTGACACCGAGCTCACCCCAACCCCTGAAACAAAAAAAAAATTATTAAAAGTTGAAGAAAATCAACAAAAAAGTTGCATGATACCATTGTTGTTCGTACGGTACCCATGATCAGGGATGAACAAATGGTATCGGGTAGCAGTACTGAATTTCCTGAACTAAAAGATTTTTCAAATCAATTCGGTACCGACTTTTAACGTTTTCTGTACCAAGTTGGTGCCGATTTTACCTTCATGTACTGATAACGAACCAGACTGTACCGGTATTTTCCATACCAGTTCGGTTGACACCAAGCTTATCCAACTTAAAAAGAATGATTATTATAATATTAAAATAATAAATATACTAAAAAACTAAATAGTAATTAAAAACTAAAAGTATAACAAAGTTATATACATTATTATAATAATTAAAACATTATTTATTGCTTTCTATTAATAGAATATAATATAATATAGTTTAATTGTACTCTAACATTTAGAAGAGTTTACGACCAGAAATAAAGTTCCATAGCTTACTATATCCATTACCCTCAAGTTGTATGAAAATTATTTAGTTATATAAATTTGTCCATACATTATTAAATTATAATAATTTTTTATCTTTAAACCAGTGTAATACCCAACTTTATAACCTAGTCTTCAAACATGTGTAATTCACAACAAAATTTAAAATAGAACTTATATCGAACGTAGATTAAAATAAACATGTCACAATACTATACTAAAAAAATTGTAACATATAATTTTTAAAACAAAAATAATATAGGTTAAAAGTTAATGATATTAATAAAATAAATAAAAAAACAAAAAACCTAAACCACCACATGTATACTCTAGCTTCAAGAGATTATAATTTAACAATCGCCAAATAGCAAGAAAAAAGTTAAAATATTGAATAAAATTAATAAATAAACAATTGTTTGGGTTTATATTATAATAAGTTAGGATGAACTATAAAAATACGTTTAAGAAAAAGAAATTACAAAAGAAAGCCTCACGATTATTATTATTATTTCATATATAATAAAGTGAAAATTTAGATAGGATGATTGTATGAATAAATATGATCATGAAAATTTAAAATATATAATCAAAACAAAATAATATAAATTAAGGGTCCTAATAATCATATACGGTAAAAGCTTATTTTCACATGGTGTATACGGGCTGTATAATGTTATATGGCCCGTATACACCATGTGAAAATAAGCTTTTACTTGGCCGTATACAATGTATACGATACGGTTATACGGGCCGTTAGGATACGGTTATACATCGGATTTCCAATTTTTTTTGGGAGTTAATATTCACAAGGAGAATATCAATGCCTACCCAGTCAGGATACTTGCGACAACCAACAGGACATACACCAGCAGGGAGCTGGGGAAACTTTTACAAGGAACGTATAATTCGATATCAGAAGATCGTTAATGAATACAAGACGACGGAATTCGTGGATTTAGGTTGGCTATGAATTTGAAATGTTAACTTTTAGTGGACTTGTTTGTTAAATGTAATTGTTTTCCAATGCCGGTAATTTGATAAACATAAAGCAAAAGCAAAATAAGCTTGATCTTATTTCATGTTCTGACAATTTCTAATGATGTGAGTGAATAAATGCATGTATGGACATATTTGCTCTGAACAGATACCAACTGCTTTTCGTCCATTACAATACCGGTAATAAAAAAAGTTGTCCGTTAAGACTCAAACAGACGACCAATTGATAAAAATACCAACTGCCTTTTCGTCCATTACGACCAGTTAAGGTGACTAGTAGACTACTGGTGGTGCCGCCTGGGTGAAAAGATAATGATGATGTCAATCAAAGTTGTAATGATGTTAGCGAATAAATGTAATCGTTTCCAACACCGGTAACCAAAAGAAAGTGGTTCGTTACAACTCTAATTAACATCTACGTATGGACATATTCGCTTTGAACACATATCACCGGCGGTAATCCTCTCCTACGAGTGAACCCACATTTAATTACAAAATCGTAACATAAATTGATATATCTAAATAATACGGTAAATGCTAGCTAAACAGTTACTAAACTAGAAAAATAATTAGTATATACGGGCCGTATAACCTTAAACGGCCCATATACATAAGTAAAACACCCAAAAATCTGATAAAACCTCACAAAAAATAAATATCAGGTCGTATAACATTAAATTGCTCGTATACAATTGTATACGTGTCGTATAATGTTATACGGCCCGTATACAAGTAAAACAAAAAAAAACATTCCACTGCATTTTTTTGTGCAACCAACTTGTATACGGGCCATATAACGTTATACGACCCATATACAAGTAGGGATGTGAAAATAAGAAAATAGGGGTGTGGGAATAGAGGACCCGTAAATTAATAGGAATCCTTTATTAAAATTTTGATTAATATAGATTAGATTGAGAAAAAATAGGAAAAATTGACATGTGGCATTTAGTGGAGTGTTTTATTAGTATTAGATTAGATTTAGAACATATATTAGAATAAAGACTAATTGTAAAACCTAAAATTAACGAATGAGTTAATTGATTTTATTATATAAATTTTAAATACGAAGAAACATAGGTTATTTGTTCCAATAGAATATGATTGAAACTTGAAGAATTTTGCTATACTTAAAAATGTCAAACACAGTTTAATTTACCCTACACAACACGTTTTTGTAAACTATTAAATTACTATGTTTGACGTGAAAAATGTATTCGTTATAAAGAAACAAGAGGGAAGGAAGAGGCAAATTGTATTCATTCATATACATTCCAATTAATACATACAACACATGTATATACAAGTACTAATTGTAACCGATGTTGAATCATAAATTGGGGAATGATGGTGCATTATGTCTGTTATTTATGGTTATATATCACACTCTCCCTTAGACATATTACCATGTATTTAATAAATTAACAACATACTTAAGGATAATGTTAAATTATCACTTCAGGACCGAGGCGATAAATTGATAATTCTGGATCAACAATATTGCCTCATTAACTGATACTACATGATTAGTTATATTGCCCCATTAAAATCTTACCAAAAAAACCTAGTGGGACAAAACTTAGTCAAGGAAAAAGTGTACAACGTGTATATTACTCCCCCTCAATTTTAGATGTATATCTTAGTATGTGGAATCCAATCGTTAGTGATAACTACTTGAGTTGACTTTTGATGTACTCTCTTTTGTTTTGAGTGATTCAGGTTATATTGTCTTCAAATAATACAATCAAACTTCTTCTGATTCAAGTTGCATTGTCTTCAAATGGTAGTTGGGCTTCTTTTGATGGACTCTAGTCTTGACCCATCTTGACAGTGTTGAAACCATTGAGTTCCATAAGTAAAATCGTATCAAGATTGAGATTGAGCTTTGTATATGAAAGTTTCAGGAATCGTTGTATGTGACGCGGTTAAACATTGAAAACAACGTGAACGGAATCTACGACACGAATATAAGTGTGAAATTCATAATTTGAAGCTGTGCTACGCTCAGCAATGTAAATATAATGTTTCTGATTAAAATTGGGCATAACGAAGTACAATAGCTCTCTCTTTCAAAACCTCCAAATGAGACATGAAGGTCCGTGATCAGGCGGTTCTGGACGGAAGTTAGTGCATAGACGTAACCTATTCGGTAGAATGTTATTAAGAATGGAGTAGAAGTATAGTGCAACGGAAGTCGTATCTTCATCCATACCGAAAGAGTATACATCTTGTCCAGCTGCCGGAGTTCCTGTAGAAAATCCGGCAGCACCTCCCGTAGGGATTGCAAAAACTTTTAACAACAAATGAACACACATCACCTATATATAGGCACATAAGTTCGCACCAAACAAGTGATGGTCAAGTTCGGTCGAACTTCAGTTTGGGCGAACTTGTCCATCATGTAACAAGTTCGTCCGAACTTGTCCAGCATGTAACAAGTTTGTCCGAACTTGTCTTCCTACATACAAGTTCGTGCTAACTTGGTCGTGTGTTTGATTCTAACCTATACAATATTCACCACACGCTCTATCTAGCCTATTCGACAAGTGACGAACACAAAGTGCATCAACAGTTTTCCCCTATTTCGTTACTGTCGAAGCTTGATCGCGATCTTCAAAACTCTGAGCCGTGTTTGAATATTCTGCAACTTCAATCAAGGTGTCTGTCGATGTCGTCGAGACGCGTCAACAAATACCCCTTAATTGATGATCCGGGCTTGCATTATCAACATTCAGTTCCCGCTAAAAACTCCAGTTCAGATCTTTGGATGCATGGTTTCCGACCTCCTCTGATTTACTTTACCGACAAATTTTCTCGAATAACCACCAACTCGAAGCTAATCAATGCAGCAGCTTCTCCATTTCAACGGTAACCACATCCGAGTTCAGTTTTTGAATAAGCGTTGAGCATCGAGAGTTTATTCGGCACACTCCTAAAATATCAAAAACTCAATCGGCAATTGATAGAAACTTCGAATCACTGCATCGGAAAACTTCAAATCAACTAATACTCTCGAAAATCTGAAATCCTGATTTCCGTAATCGCAATTAAGCACCCTTCAGAAAGATTTGATTAGAAAATCGGTAATCTGCTCAATCAGCAAATCTTCATTGGAAACGGATAATCTGGTAAAGCATCAAATCTGAGAAACACACGTCCGTAATCAGAATCACATTCTTCTTCTTCAGTCACAATACCAGATATATAGCTATCTTCGGTAGACCAGCGCAACTTAATCAACAAACATTGTCATCCAACGGCGGTTAGTCCAAGAAGAATGATTCATCTGCTTGAAGACTAAAAATAATGGCCACCAAAGGCTATCATCAGTTATATCTTGAATAACCTCAGATCTCCTTGGTAATTTTGAAACTATTCGATACACCGGAGCTAGTCATTAATTCCTAAGATCATCACTGAACGTCTTGAACGTCTTTAGGACCTCACTGGTATTAATGACTGCTAATCCTGGTAACTACCCCTTCACCGGAAATCAGGACTCTAACCCTTAAGCATCAATTTGTATCATGATCTGAAAAATATGAACTTCCTGTGATCACGGAATCCCAAATGTGTAGCCTCTTTTGTCAGCAACTGGTACATAGCTTTGTCTGAAAGATCCGATCCCATAAATCATCTTCTTTAATCATGGTACCGCGTACCCCACGGGGCAACTGAAACTACAGAGCATCCTTATCTCCTGGTGGTTAGTCCAGTCAATAATTCATATGCAAAGCAGAGTTAAAGATAGGCAGTCGTATGTGCACCTGCAAAATACGCACGACTCAGGTGTCAATCAACAACCATGACCTCAGAATCTGATAAACAACTCCTCCAAGACTCAGTTATATAACCACCCACTTTCAAACTAGACGTCAACTTGAGATCACCAATGAATCTCGATCCTCTGCATTTCCAAGATAATCTGCAATCGGTAACCACCCGTATACTATTGCAGGAGTCATGAATTTCAAAAATGCCGGAATCTTCATATATTGTAAAATTTTTATTCCCCTCATTTTTTGCAAATTCTGACTATACTGAAATTTTCAGTGAAATTCTCCCTAAAATCCGGAATTTTCAGTATTCATCAAATGCGGATTTAATGTTTAGGCCCATTACTAGTCACGACACCTAATAATCAACATCCTGCACCGGTATCAATGACTCTCCTGTTATCTTCAAAACTTTGTGACCATATCACCAAATCTGTACTCTGAAGCTCTAGACGGCGTCTCCAAATATACCGAATTAGACGTTAAAAACTCGAAAAAATTTCTATCACCAAATTTTTTCTGGACACTCGTCTCGTCAAAACAATCAACAAAATTTTTCCATGCCTTTTTTAAGGCTCCATGTACAAGTCCGGGCGAACTTTGTCACACCCGGTCGATAGCTGAAGCGCGCGGTGTGAACTTGATTGGTTTTCATCGCATACGATAAGTAAACAACTATATAATTAAACAAACACGATGTTCATCCATTGATATAATTAAGATATTACATGTCATAAGTATTTAACAACAAAAGATCGCATAAGTTATAACATTTCACGAAAGACTTGTTTCAAAATATAGTTTTTAAACATCAAGGCTTTGCATCCTATATCTTGTTCGAAGACGGAATATATGGACCAAATCCTTCAAATCAGGGCTGACATCTACTACTTGACAACCTTGAGAGCTTGTAACCGACCACGCCAAGATCCACTTAGTTCCCTGAAACACATGTAAGTTTGAAAACATCAACAAAAGTTGGTGAGTTCATGTGTTTGTAAGTGTGCACCATATGATCTTAAAACATTTGAATAATCGTTACTTTAAATGTGGTATGTAAAGCGTCAATGAACTTGATGATCATTAATGTTTTTCAAGGACATTAATATGTGTGCCGACATAGAGCACTCAACCCTCGACGATTTTCGCTTTCTGATTTTCGCTTTCGCCACACAAGGACCCATGAGTGGGGCTCGCCTACACCCGATAGATCTACCCCTTCTTCCTAAGGTCTTACAAAAGATTAATGGGGCTTAAGAATGGTCATATTCGCACATGATCTAATATTTCATTCCATAGCTAAACCATACCATTGAAACATGTATTTCCCCCCGAGAGTTGTAAAACCGAAAACGTTTAAAAGAAAAGGGGGACATGAACTCACTGGTTTGTGTCTGTAATAGTGTGCTAGCAATACGGGTATCCAAAAGCGCGTAACAACCTACAAGTGCTCTAACTCATTAGACACTTGGGTTTTGAGTTAAGTGTATACACGTTGTTCATCTTGAACGTTATGGTCTTAGTTATGTATTTGGATACTTTGTGTATTTTAAATATGTTGGCATTTGTTTCATATGCTCGTTTTAATATATATATATATCTATACTTTCTTTATATATATTTTTCATTCATAATGTGTATGAACGGGCCTCACCCTTCATGAGTCTTCGTGCCTCGCACGATCGTAAGTGGGCCTAGCCCATGAGAGTTTTTGTGTCTTGGGCCTAGCCCATGTCTTTTTATGTCCTTGGGCCTAGCCCATGTCCGATTGTGATTTGGGTCTAGCCCATGTAGTTATGTGATTGGGCCTAGCCCACACATTTTATGTCTTTGTATAAATTGACCCAAGCCCAAATGAATATGCATGAATGGGCCTAGCCCAATTCGGTTATGTAAGTGGGCCTAGCCCAAGGTATTATATAAATGGGCTTTTAGTAGCCCAATATAACTTCAAGTATTTTTTTTTCATTTTCATAAGTGTATTTTGAGTAGGGATGGCAATTGAACCCGAACCCGATGGGTAACCCCAAAACCCGACACATTTGGGACGGGTTTGGGGTCGGATAATCGGGTTTGGGACGGGTTTGGATTTTTTTCGCGGGTCTGGGACGGGTTTGGGATTTGGTGATATACCCATCTACCCGACCCAATTACCAGATAAAGTGTACCCGTTTACCCGATTGTATACTCGACATATTTTCTTATATACTTTAAACATGCATATATATGATACATTCATATTTTTAATACATATATATTTTATTTATATACATTGTGGTTATTTAATATATTTCTATAGTGATAATATTAAATGTAACTGGCTAGTAGTTACCCGATAGATACACAATGGGTTTGGGTCAGATATACCCGACGGGTAATATTTTTTAAATTAACGGGTTTACCCGATACCCGATGGGTATTTACCCACTAGAAACCCGACGGGTTTTGGGAGGGGTTTGGGACAAGCTTATCTAACCGGGTATGGGTTTGGGATTACCTAAACCCGTCCCAAACCCGACCCATTGCCATCCCTGATTTTGAGCGTATTTTATACGTATTCTTATACTTGTATACTTGCCTATTTATGTACACTTAGAGATATTTACCTTATATTTTCTGGATTTTTTTAGGTGTTAATATATATTTATATTTCTTTCTTCTATAAATATATATTAATTTTAAGAGTTTCGTTGTAGTGCCAAATATGTGTGTTTTCGTGTCGGAAGTGACCATATGTCGTCCGTGGTGTGTGCACGCTCCGTGTTGAGATGCTAAAGTGGTCATTGCCGATGACGACGTGCTTCATTCGATAGAGCGTTTATTATATATTTTGTGTCGGTTTGAACATATATATATATATATATAGTATATATATATATCGTCATGTTAGTACATATGGTTATAAGTTAAGTCGTCCGATGTCCGTTCGCCCGCTTATCCCTTGTCCGGTCGTTCATTCATGGTTATAATATATGTGTGGTTCATGTATATGTATTCAGTGTATTTTCAAGTATTCATGTATTGTTTTTGTGAAAGGTATTTATATGTTTGGTTTGTATTTCCTATCACTAATATATACACATAATACGCACGTATTATACACCAACTAAAGTATTTAAGACGTATAAATAATTTTCTCCAAAAATTATATTTATTGTTATGCTTAAAATTTTCCCCATGTTTATTTAATAAAAATACCTTTTAGTGTTTAAATAAACTCTTGGATAGTTAAGACTTAACCATCGTCATTAGGGTTTGTCTAATCACGATTAGGGTCACTAATCACGATTAAGGTTACTAATCACGATTAACCATGTTAATCACCACATTAATCCTATTTTAATCGCGATTAAGATTTTAGAAAATTTCCCCATAGTTTCCCTAAACTATGGCGTTTTCCCACGTTTCGAAAACGTATTTTAAGCGTGATTAAATCCCTTAATCATAATCACATTCAAATCAAGTTTAATCATCAACTTTGCATGGATAAACTTACACTTAAATATCTCATATTCCATGAACTTTTTATATAATTTCTAACTACTCTTTAAAAAAATATATGGTGATATTTTCATGTTATTTAACAAGATTATTAAAAACCATTTATCTTTTATAAACTTCCATCTAACCAAATTTATTTAAGCAACTTGTTTAAACTACTTTTTATGATGATCTTAGTGAAAATTATGGTTTTTATTTTCTATAAAAGCCACATATATGCTATAACTTATTTTTAAATCGTAGTAAGGTTCATGGATCATGAGATTAATGATCTTGTTTAGATTTAAACATCACAATGTCTAAATCCTCATTATTGTTCTTAATCGTGCAAGATTATACATTTAAACAACCTTCTTTAACAAGATCATCACATGTAAAAGCATCATCTAGCAAATAATAGCATAAACAACACATTATACATTAGATTTATCAGACTTATATGGTGGGGTTAGGGTTTTAAGCTTGGTTTTGTTGTAGGATTCAAGATGAACATTTGTATATATAATTATATATAATAACAAGCTTAAGAAAAATATTAATGAAGTAGAGTCTTACAACTTTGCAAGTGCTTTAAGATGAAGATTAAGAAGAGATTAAGCTCCAAATGAAGCCCTAAGTGTCCTTCATGTTAGCACCTTCCTTGAGTGGTCTTGAAATGGAGTAAATAAGCTTGTAATGGTGATTTAATGAATTAAAAATGAGGGTTTAGGGGGGGGGGGGGGGGGGGGCTTGGGGGCTGCCGAATGTAGAAGAGAAGAAAGAGAGATGTTTGGTGTGTGATATGATGTAAGAATGAGAAGATATGGTAATATTTTGTTTATAAAAAAAATTGCCCAATCTTATTTAGTCAACATATAATCTTCTACCTTACCACATATCATCATGAAACCTAGTGTTTGGGAAGGTATGGCCGATGGGTGAAAGGAGCATGGTGGTTATCATCTTTTCTTTTTTAAACATATAAACATGTGACATAAATTAAACAAGTAGATATTTTGGCTATTAATTTAATTAGGGTGATTAGGTTATTGATGGTAGTTTAGGGTCTTAAATAAAGTCCAACAAGATTACTAGTTTAGTGGATATTGATTTTGGATGGTAAAAATACCACTAGTTCGCTCGTCGGTTCGATACAGGGTAAGATATGAAAGGTGTAATATAGTACCGGGAGCGATGGTTTTAATTTACCATCGACGCTATAGTGTTTATTCAAGGCGTCTACGACGCCAAAATATGGCTAACTAGTTCGCTAGCTCTTTAACTTTAGAAAATTGGGTGGTAGGAATATAACTTGTTCGCCTAGCGGCTCGAATTTGGGTAGTGTATAAAAGTCGCGGCATAAAACCGGGAGTTTATGTTTCGGGTATCCCATTGATATCCCTACGCTTACTTGGGGTATAAAATATTTTTTACAAGTTCTACGGACATTAAAAATGCCGAATTTCTAATGTTGCAGACAATCTATTTTAATATATTTTAGCGCGGTTCGGACGAATTTTAACGACATGTATTTTCCGGAAAGTTAAAGTGTTTTTGTATTTTGTGTCCCTGATTAGGGATTTTTATTTGTATTTCATCAATAAAATACTTTCGTGCCATTCGTTGCTCGTTCGGGCAGTTTCCCGAACTAGCTGGTATGAATAGTGTGTTCAGGTGAATAGTGCTTTCAGCACTTTGCCAACATATTAGGACATAGTTTGTGGTTCTCTCGCGACAAAACGAATGTATTTATATTGTTTAGCATAAGTAACCATGTCCTACGATTGCTAGACTTTATGCGACCTAATCATGCATTAAATTAAGTCGTAACGAACGCAATTAAGTATATAATTAAGTTGTTAAGTTGTACGGAATTACCATTATTTTGCCGGTTGTCACAAACTTGTCCACTATGTTACAAGTTCGGGCGAAATTGATTCCAAGTTACAAGTTCGGACGAACTTGATCACCATTTACAAGTTCGGACGAACTTGGTCTCCAAAAACCAGTCTTTTTCACATTTTTCGATCCAGAATTCTTATTTCTTCGAATTTCGAGATGACTCCACCATAGATCTGGTCGAAAATGGTTTTCTAACAATCCAATCCGTTCAATTTTACTTTTTGTCCGTGGATTGTATGTTTATTTCATGTTTTACGTCCAAAACCCCTCCTAATGTCCAAAAATGTCCAAATTCATGAGCGTAGGTGATAACCGTAGCTCTTATACCAATTGAAGGCCCGTGATCAGGCGGTTTCGGACGGAAGTTAGTGCGTAGACGTAACCGATTTGGTATAATGTTATTAAGAATGGAGTAGAAGTATAGTGCAGCGAAAGTCATATCTTCATTCATACCGAAAGAGTATACACCTTTTCCAGCTGCCGGAGTTCCTGGAGAGAATCCGGCAGCACCTCCCGGTAGGGATTGCAAAAAATTTAACAACAAATGAACACACATCACCTATATATAGGCACACAAGTTCGCACCAAACATGTGATGGTCAAGTTCGGTCGAACTTAAGTTCGGGAGAATTTGTCCATCATGTAACAAGTTCGTCCGAACTTGTCCAGCATGTAACAAGTTCGTCCGAACTTGTCCAGCATGTAACAAGTTCGTTCGAACTTGTCTTCCTACATACAAGTTTGGGCTAACTTGGTCGTGTGTTCGATTCTAACCTATACAATATTCAGCACACGCTCTATCTAGCATATTCAACAAGTGACGAACACAAAGTGCATCAACAAGACGACTAATGAATCCATGCTCATGACCAACATATATATAGGCGCATGACTCTTACACATGGACTACTCATGCGCACGCGGGACTCATGCGTTGCGTATGAGCAGTTTACAAAGCCTTTCAAACACAAACTAAACGTAACAATATTGCCCTATAAACAAAATGACAATTACAAAAGACGCAGGCATTAGACATTACTGTACTAACAAACTCCCCCTTGGATATTGCCATAGGCTTGTGTTTTGTAAGTCTTTAATCTTCCATCCCGAATACCCACTTTTGATAGTCCTTTCGATATTCTTCAAAACTCTTCTTTTGAGTCCGATTTGTCTTTGGAGTTCTTTGAAATTGGTATCTTGAGATATACGCTCCCTTTCTTTTTTTACTCTATCTTATCCTTCCTCCTTTTATCTTTCTTTTCTTCTTTGTTTTCCAATGCTCTCCATTTACTCTCCCATATCTCCCTGAGTGAATCTCATAAGCAAAGCACACATGTATTACACATTGGAATTGTAGTGCTTACTCACGATCTCTCATATTGTAGAAAATTTTGTTAAAGAATAAAATATCTATGTCCTTCTACGACATGTTAACCACCACATAGGATCATAGACTCGAATCGTCCTTTGGTTGCCATTTTCATCTAATACAATCATTGCCTCACCAGTCTTCTCATCAAAGTACCACCACCTGAAAAATTCATGAATATCTTGTTCCATTTGGTGGAATGGTATGACCTTCGAAGTATCTAGTTTCTTGTGCTTTATTGTAATCATGTATTTTCCGGTTTCTGGATTAACGTAGGTTCTTGATATCATGTGCTTTGGTTGTAGTGGTTTCTAATATTTAAATCTCGTTCTAGCTTCCCTTTTAATAAACCTCAGAACATGTTGATTATAACCATCCAATTCGTAATTGATCATCCTAATCCTGTACAACTCTTTTACATCCCACTATGGTAAAGATTTTATGTCGTCGATGAACCTGAAGTATTGTACACCATATTCATGTCTGATTGCAATACTTCAAAGTTTCGAATCGCCGTTGAGAACTATGTGTTGAGTAAAGAACTTTAGCGGTCTTGGAAACTTTCTCTTCGGCTTCAGATCTTAAACCACTTCGTTTTGTCAACAACAACATCTTCTTTATTAATAATTGGAACATCTCCTTGTCTTTCTTCGCCTTTACGTTTTAGAATGTCTTCAACTTCTTGAGCAAACGCCTTTGTAGAAGTAGGAAAATCTTTGTTAGTATTGTTAGCATAGCGAACCTCTTCACCATCAGTTACGTCTTCTATTTCAACCCAACCGTATTCATTAGAATCAAGAACTGGTTCAAAAACATATTCACTTTCTTTGTCTTCTTTTTCAAGATCTGCAAAATCAGCTTCAAATTTAGAAACAAATTCTTTTTCTGGAACCCCACAGAGTTTTGCGAATTCTTTTTTTTTTTTGAAAAGTTATGTGCAAACTCTCCTTCCCCAATATCGTAATCTTTTTCCAAAAAGTAAGAAGCAACTAGACTACCACAACATATGTGAATCGTACTGCATCTGTGATTATTCCAGTAGTTTCACCTGTATAAACAATCATAGTTTGATTTAGATCAATTTCAGTACTTCCAGACACTCGTTTTCATTTAGAACTTTCTTCATCAGCCTTCTAGGTCATTTGTTCTGGATGAGTTTGTGAACTTCCTGAATCTTTATAACTTTGCAAGTAGATACACCATCACCACCATGACCTTGATCATCATCGTCTTCACTTTCATCATAAAAACTCATATCCTGATCATCATCACCATAATCGAACTTTTCTTCTTCATCCTCCTTATCATCTTTTTTTTGTGAATCATATAGAGCATCAATAATAACATTCTTTTGACTTGTAAAAACTGGCTCTACATATGGTTCTTCAGTTTCTTGATTTGTTTCAGTTCGAGGATCAACAACAGCTTCAATCATTACTTCTTCAGTATGTTTCTCTGTTACTATTAGCTATGTTTCTTGAATATCGATGACTCATCGGTTTCTTTCACCTTTCATCTTCTTCATTCTTCTTTTGTAACTCCTTCATCAACTTCACTTCATCATCAAAGTTAACATTCAACTTACTTTCCAACACTTTAAAACAATCTTTGAATTTCAACAATAAACTAGCATGATGCCTGCTTCTTTCAGTATTTTCTACAATTTTTCTTTTATTGTTCTTCATTTGTGTTCTTTGGATTCTCATTCTCTTCAACAAGACTAGCAACCTTGGCATTCAAAACATTAACCTCCCCTTGCAAATCTCTAATCTTCTCATTGCTTGTTGCATTAAAATTAAATCCCAAGTCTCCAGTTTCATATAAACTTGGTGTTGGAATTCTTTGATGTGACGAAGGACCTACTTGATCTGGTTTAGATGATGTCGGTTTTGGTGTTGATTGTGATGGTGTTGATGTTGGTGTCTTGATGTAGATGTTGTGAGTTGTTTTGATATCCCCCACCTCTTCGATTATTGGTGTACATTTCTTCACATTCATTCTCTCTACATTCTCAATTGGTTCATTGGCAGTTTTGGCAGCTGGTTCTTCAACATCTGATTCATCAATCAACCTTAAACTTGAACCCTTCTTTGCTTTCTTCATCAATGGTGATACAGCCTTTTTGACGGCATACTTTGAAGTACTTTTCTTTCAACCACCAACCTTTTTCACAACCTTCGAAATTTCAACCTCAAGATTATAATCTTCATCTCTTTCTTCCGATGGATTTGATTTAACACTTTTTGATGTAATCTTCCCACTCTGTTGGCAAGCACCATTGTACATTGGAATTTCTTCATCATTATATGTTTCATCATTTTCTGATTTTCTCCTTGTTATATGTTGCAAAAATAACTTCAACTGCTTTGCATTTTCATTTAGCTTTTGTAGCAACTCTTGCTTTCATTGACTGGGAAGTGAGCTTTGACTATCTTCTTCTTTCTTAATTCTTTTGCTTTTTGAATATATGAATTTCTTTATCGCTTCAATCTCTGATTCAAGATCATTGTTGTCATGTCTCCACTTGTTATTCTTTGGAGTCTAATAATCTAGTTTCTTCAAGTGACTAAATAATCCTCTAAATTTTGGTACTTCATCTTTAGATTTTCCTTATAAGATATCAGTCGTTCTAAAGTAATGTTGTTCATGTGTTCGAGTTCCATCTTGTCATCTTCATCATACTCCAAATTCTTGCATCAAAAATTGATAAACCATCTAAATGAATCTCGAATACATCAACCATTTAGCTCCAACAATGCTATCTTTCATGTTATTGAAGATCATTCTTGAAAAATTATTACACATTCAGGCACAAAGCAGCAATTACAGTCACATTCATCAGATAGCATGGTGCCAAGTCATATCCACCATTTCTGTCTAATGCATTGAACAACCATATGCATTAAGGTCTAGGTATACAGCTCTTTGCATACATTGTAACATTCAATTCTCCTCATATCCCATTCTTAGAAAACAACCTTTCACGAGTTTCTCATCAAGTGTATCTGGATCTTCTGGAGTGTCTTTCAAATAAAAAAATTTCTGATCAATGCCTCTGTAACTACCACCTTCTATTTTTGAACTTCAGAATGAATCTCTGATGGATCTAAGTGACATTCTACTTTGGCATTCTTCTAGAAATCTCTTATTTGAGATTCATATGGTACTCTAACTTCTATAATCACCTTGAAAATTCTTGATCCCTTTAAGAAACACATTATAATGTTGAAATGTTTTGCCTTCTTATCATTCTCATCCAGTAATGCTATGATGTTATGCTTTGTATCCTTATCCTTAGGCTAAATTGGTCTCACCATTTTCTAGAAAACAAAAAATTCACGCATAAATCCAACATTGTATAAACAAATTGAACACCTAAACATTTTTGCACAAAATTGTCCACGCGCATGAATCATTCGTATGCATGACCAATTGTTCACACACTGGACTCAACCGTGCGTATGACAGGTTTTGTTTTTGGTATCTAGCGCACCACTGATACACGCGTATCAGTATTTTGTTGGTTACCTATAACCATTTTCTTAATGCTTAGCGCGAGACTCATACGTGCGTATGACTCATGCGTTGATCATTAAGATCAGTTTTAACGTGTTCTCATTATTGTTTTGGTCAAAATTACCAAAGCAATTTAGTGATCAAATTAGTTTTGTGAGGTAGTGTGCTAGCAGTGTTTATGAAGCTTGTATTGGTTTGCTAGTTTGTAAAAACACTTTTCAGGATACAGCTCAAGATATTGAGCTTTATCAACAATCAAACAATGAGCAAAAATGTAAAGGTTGACACAAGATGTATGAGGAAAGCCCTTGATCAATCTAGATCTCCGGCATAAGACCTCGGAAGCTGACAATCACCGCTGCCTTGTTCTGCTTATTGCTTAAAAACCAGGATACCGTGCAGAATAATTCCCAGATCGTTGCTAAGTGTTACAAGAATTGAGTGTTTGTGTGTAATTGTGAAAGTAAATGACAGAATTTGAGAGTAGTGAGTGAATGTGTTGTTGCCTATCAATCTGGTTATCCAGTATATATAGTTACAAAGAAAAAAAAACTTTCAGGATCCCTTGGAATATTCGCTATCGAACGTTATTGACCAAATATTGCGGCTTCAACGTCTTTCTTCTAACCATTAAGACTGAGTCTTCAGGTGAACAAGTCTTCATGAACGTTGTGATCCTGCAGCTATGACTTGCACGTGTATAATTAGTAACTACCAGGATGCTGCACCATGATGTTACCAATATCCTGATCCGGTATCCTGATCGTAATCAGAAATAACAAAGTCAAGATATAATCCAGGATATGGGCTTAGAATTTCACCCATAACAATTGTCCCCAAAAATGTTACTGCTTGAGGATCCTGAGCCCCAACGGTTACATTTTCACGAGTTTCAAGGCAATTAAGAGATAGGACTTTGATGTGACAACTTGCAACTGCTCAGGCTATAAACACTCATCAACCCTCTATATTGATTCATCTTCATTTGCCTTCACCAAGAACGCAAGAGGTAACGTATTTCTCTCTTTCTTCATCCTCTTTCTTCTTCCTATTTTTTGGTTCGGTGGAGATATGACAAGGCAGACAAGATCAAGCACCGGCGATTCCGCACCTTTGTTTACACCACAAAACCTTCTTCAAAATCCTGAAAAAGAAATCTGTTCGTTCGACGAAGCTCACCTGTCGGCCCTCAGGGCTTCGGGTATCTTCCCGGAAGGGACGGTATACCGGCCATATGACCGGGAAATCCAGTCAGATATGGCGTCTGAAGAGTGGCTCTGTTTTAATGCTTTTCCTTTCACATTGGGTCTTAAGTTCCCATTCTCTGATTTTATCATGGAATTTTTTTGTGTCACCCGCTTAAGCTTTTGTCAAACCATGCCAATGCTCTGGAGGGTCCTGATGGTTCTTGATCGCATCAAGAACGAACATTGTAATATCCGTCAAAAACGGATTTACCAAACCCGCTCCGTTTATCAACCGAACAGTCAGTTAAAATTTTCGTTGCGAATTAAATGCCCAAAATAATTTTAAACGATACATAATCAATTATTATACGGGAATATATAATTAGTTTTTGAAAAACTGTTAAAAATCGCAAAATAAAAATATTTTGGTTCTGCCGGGTTTCGAACCCGGGTCAGTAACCGGTTCACAAACAAACTTAACACACGCGCACAAACCACTGCGCCACTGATGTTCCTTGTGAAATATTGAAATCATTTAATTCATATCATGACTTTCTGAATTCAAAACCGGCGCCCAAAAGTTCAGTCGTCGGAAATCCCGGCAATCTCGCAAGTTTTAACGACAACTTCCGTTATAACGTATACATTTACTAAGACATCGGTTATAACCGACGTCTGGGTCCGCGACCAAAGTTATAACCGCCGGAGTTTTCATAACCGACGAATCCAGTCGGAAATCAGACCAAGTTCATCGATAATTTGCCCTATAAAAACCACCTCGAACTTCTGCAAACCTTTTCGTTCAAAACCGCACCCTTTCTCGGCGAAAACTCACTCGCCGGAATATTTCTGCTCGTCGCCGGAAAACCGAATCTTCCACTTCTAAACCTTACTAAACCCCCTGAGCTTATACCGAAGTCACCCACACCCTTTGTAAGCTTTCTGAAGATTCTCTGCTGCAAGACACTCGTCGCCGGAAGGGATTGCTGTCGCCGGAGTTCTGTCGGAAAACAGAGGAAAGCTAGTCGGTATACCTCACGCTTATTTTCCTTTCTTTTTACTTCTATCTCATCGGTAATTAACCTAAGACGCTAAAGAAACTTGAATAAAAAACTCGAACCAGTCAGACATTATCTCTGGTTAAAACTCAACGAAGAAGACGATGTTACGGTAGTATATAAGTATAATTTAAATCAAGAAATAACTCGGGTTAGACACACAGTCCAGCGGTGGACTGTGTGCACAATAAACACACAAAGGTCTCGAGTTCGAATCCTGTTCCACACACGCTGCGTAAATAAAAATGTTTTGTTAACTGAACCGGATTCATTTTATATATATGTTAAGTATATTAATAATCGGAAAAATAACCAAGTTAGACACACAGTCCAGTGGTGGACTGTGTGTATGTTTAATCAAAGTGCACGAGTTCGAGTCCGGTCTTCTGCATCGACCCGGACAATTATTAAGCTTTTTAAATAAGTCAGAAATGAAAATAATTAATTTGTGTTTAAGTATAATAAAAATCAGTTAAGTTAACAAGTTGTACACACAGTCCAGCGGTGGACTGTGTGTTATCATAACCCACAGGTCCCGGGTTCGAGACCTGTGGACCGCACCGTCCGAATCAATTAAATCGTTTTTAAAATAAAAGGATTTTCTGTTTAACTTAATTAATGTATAAATATAATTAAAATCGGATATATGACGGGTTAGACACGTAGCTCAGTTGGTAGAGCTGCGTGCACGCGTACGGGAGGTCTCGGGTTCGAGCCTCACTCAGCGCACAACAATACGCATACGAACCGGTCAACGGTCAGTCAACGGTCAACCGGTCAAAGTCAACGGTCACTGTAGCAAAAAAATCAAATTTTTTATTATTTTTATTTAATTATTTTAATTAAAAATCAATTAAAAATACTTAAAAATAACATTTTTAAGGTTAGAAAATAGCCTTAAACTCACAAAAATACACCCAACAATCCTACTAAAATAGATTAATAAAATCCGTTTACTTACCGAACCATAATGATATTTATCTAGGTTTATCTCACTCGTGGTTAAAACCACTTCGCGTGCATTCAACATCATCAACCGAACGCACCCACTGTGAGTGAATCTTACAACTCCCCCTTTTAAATTACACGTTTTGGGGTGTGTCATGTGTCATAAAAATAATTAACTCGTTTATTTAAACTTGTGTCATACCATATCGTGATCTAAATTTAGATTGTTATATTGTTGTGATTACTTATTTCATTTTGTCAAATTATATGGAATTCATTTATTGAGCCCATCAGTTCCTCGTGGGAGACGAGTTGAACAACGCGTGCCTCAAAACCAATTCATTATTGTTCATGTGAGTATCATTGAGTTTATATTGTTTGTGGTTGTGTCATTCATATTATCATGTTTATGCAATTCATTCATTAGGCCCATCAGTTCCTCGTGAGAGACGAGTAGAGCAACGCGTGCCTCTAAATGTTCCATTATTGTTCATGTGTGTTTTATTTAATATCCAATGATTGTTGATTAAGTTTACATCTATTTTTACTCATGTTTGGTTGTGCACATATTTCATAATCAATTTAAATAAAATTGATCAAATGTTTTCCATAGGATTCACTCGCCAACTTTATGTTGATCCAAAAACCCTTTTACACATGATACAGGTGAACAGGTTGAAGCAAGGAAAACATAGGAAATGCCTTAGAAGAGAACAAAGAAGCTTAGATTGATAGTTAGAACATGTTGTAATATTCATTGTAAATTTCCATTAAATTGTATTTAATGAATATGAAACGCATAATAAATGTCATGAGCTTTGATGATAACCCAATCATGCCCCGATCACCTTTTCCGCTGCGGGTCGGGGTGTGACAGATTGGTATCAGAGCCATGACTATAGGGATATAGGATAGGTTATTAGACCCTTAGAGCCTATACTATAGTCTGCCTAAATTTTAATTGATTAGGTGGTTCATACAAACTTGTGATATTTATTTGTTTCATATTTGTTTACATTTACAGTCAAACATACATGCTTATATACATATTCATTATACATATATCGATGTTCATGTATTCAATTTATTTTCATACTCTCATTATCCAAAGATTTTGTTGCAATTTTCAAATCTCATCAAAGTAAGTTCTGCGACGGGCATGTAGTAACTGGAAGGGTACAAGTACCGGTAGTCGGAACGTCCTGTCTAGGTTGGCATTCGTATAAATCCAATATAACGGACCAGTTTGCCTACCTGGGGACCAACGATGAGAGTACGAAGGACCTATTAGGCCAAAGCATGCCACACCAAACGTCGTTCGAACTAACCCTACTTTGAGGTGTCACCGTGTCTACACCTGGACACATTCCGAATATCACACGTTGTATACATATTTCTCGATTTTCTCCGGGTTTTTGTGTACGCAACCTGGCAAACCCGTGCGAACCATATGAAAAACCGGTATTCATGGGGGCCCACATGATTACACAGGTAAAGTATGGCGGCATGTAGGGCCTAATGGCGAGCAAAGCCCAAGACATCCTATGGATGTAGTAGATTTATTTTTCTATAATTATTTTATGAATGTTCATTCCTAGTGCGACCCCTGATCCCAAATCGCACAACAAATGGCTGCCGTAATACCCAACATTGTAATCCAAGTTCAACAAGCACTCACCGCTAATCCTGTCAATCAAGAAAACCAAAACATTTTCAACTCTCCCTCAAATATCACTAAATGCACCTACAAGCATTTCAAATCATGCGATCCTCCGAAATACAAAGGGACTGAAGGTGTCACCGCTCTCCTCCATTGGTTTGAAGAGATGGAGAACACTTTTCTAAATTGCGATTGCCCTGACGATCGCAAAGTGCGATATGCTACCGGTCGATTATATGGGATAGCACTTACTTGGTGGAATACAG